>OY728147.1:1313409423-1318409423 GCA_963277665.1 Viscum album
ATTATTTTATTCATTGGATCTATTAATATGGGAGCTCTATATATTCATGATTTTGATTGAGGTATGAGTGTCCTGTATAGCCTGAAATTATGAAATCATTCAGGTGTATTTTTCTACATGGTTTAAAATGAGATAATACATTCCATGATTGATGACAATGGATAATTGAAACAATTATTTGAAACTATTTTACTTGTTTTATGAATGATTTAGAAAAAATTAATTTATACCATGATTTTGATATAAAAATGATTAATTGTATTTCATCAATTATTTTATCTCAATTTAATAATATTTGGATTATTTTATGAAGACATGATATGTTACACCAATTTTGAATCTTACTATTCCTTTTTTTTCTCACATTCTATAAACTCCCTCTAGGGGTTAAAAGTCCTTTTTTATATCATATTAGAAATAGAATGGTTCTATAGTGAGGTGTGGATGTTTACATAAAATAGGTATGAGTATCTGGTATTTTGATAGTGGGTTGTTTCCTCATGTCACATAGTTTAGTTATTATTAGATTTTGTTTATTTTCTATTAGTAGTTCTGAAACAGTAATTTAAAAATTATGTTAGTGTTAGGTTGTTTGTTTTTTATGAAAAAATTCATATTTGGATAAATAATGAATAATAATGAAATTAATTGAAAACTGTGTTTTTCATAGAATTATATATATATTTATATTGAATTTTAAATTGGTATTCATGTATAATTAAATCAATAATATGTATATTAATTCAATTTTTTTATTTAAATTCAATTTAATATTAAATATAATATAAAAACCAAGTAAACATTTCTTAAAATTTTATTTAAAAATCATCTTTCTCTACACTACGACAGGATGAATTTTAAATTACTTTTTGAACACATGAGATGTTAAATTGAAAAAATTGATTAAGTATTCAGAATAAGAATAATTTCTAATTTATATTTTGGAAAATTTATTTTTTGACCATAATGATTTGTGAAAATTGTTAAAATTATTTACAATGATTTAGGAATAATAATGTTTACATAGTGGATACATATAGAATATATTATTTAATAATGACCCAAAAAATGGACAAACCCCATTTTATGAGTTTATTTCAACACATATTAACATATTCTAAAATTATATGATTTTTGGGGACTATGTTACAAGAATTATGCCCATATTATATGTTATGTATTGAAAATTACCAAAAAAATCATTTCATCCTTTTAATTTCAATAATGTATTATAATAGTGAAATAATACACAGGTTAGGTTTAAAATATTATTTTAGAATATGGAATATTTTGTAAAAGGTATTTTGGTTTTAATTTTTTTAATGTGATATAATAACATTTAATTCTTATGAAATGACAATGCATGAATATTTTAGTTAATAATTAAACAAATCATATGATACTAAATATATTATAATTTAATTAAACTGCTAGATTTTTTTTCAAGTAATTTTCATTGATGAATCATGTTACATAGGTGTTAAATAGATGGATTATATTTCCCTATTTATTAATATTTTTAATATTTATATTAAATCAATAATGATATAACCGACATTAATGTAAATTATTAATAAATTATATTTTATAAATTCAATTAAAATTTAAAAAATATAATAACTTTTAAATTAATTTATAAATATCAGTAAATATGAAATATGTTTCATTAATGGGCCAATTTTTTTTATACAAACTATGTAGGCTATAAATAGAAAAAATGGTTAGCACAATTACCAAAAAAGTAGTATTTTTGCGCATTTCATGCTCTTATGTAGAAGTTATAATCCAACATAGATGGGATTTATAACTTATAACTTATTTAACGTATTTATAATATGTAAATATATATTATCATCCATGTATTAGAATAATAATTTTTTAAAATTAAATTACTTTTGATAGAAAAGTAGTTAACATAATGAAAAACAAAAGTGGCAGATTAAAGAAAATTAAGAGTTAAGGAACCAATTTTCTTAAATATGTGTATAAATGTGTTTTAATGATTTCTATCAACCATGTCATCCCAACACACCATTAATTAATAGTTTAGGATTATCAAGTGAAAAAATATACCACCAAATAGTTAATACATTTGTTTATTTATAAGAATGCCAACCCTCCTAACCTATAAAAAAACACAAACACCAAAACTTATTCACAAATACCAATAAATTTTCCTCTAACAATACCATAAATTATAACATACCAAAATTCCCCCCATAATTTTAGAGTCGTTATTTTTGTCATAAATTGTAGAATTTATGTTTTAATTTCAAATCTAGGAGGATACTAGAGAGGATCTAATGTTCTTCTAAAACATTCTTTTATTTCCATCTCTACCTGCTTTATTTCTTATAATTGAAGGACCCCGGGACACCCTGAGAGGGGAGGGGTGATTCAGGGTGACAACTTTTTCTTCTTACAGTTGTGGATCTTGTTCCCACGTTGGTAGGAACTTGTTGAACCTGTATGATGAAAAAGATCAGAAAGAAAACATGCACATACACAGAGAAGACATAGCCCTTTTTTACTTGGTTCACCACTAAGGGCTACGTCCAAGGAGCATACGCTGACAACTTTTCAGTCGTACCAAAAACCACTATGCTTCACTAGCTGGAGATTACAATTGTTCGGGCACAGTCACTCTGTCCAAGGCTCACTGCCTTTACAATGGTTCTGAGATAGCTCACTGCTTCCCTCGGGTCACTCCTGTTGACTCCCCCCAGCTCACTACCATTGGTGAAGTCACACTCAGTTTATAGACATGAAGGTCTCATCAATTAGTCATGAAGTTCATTGTCTCCTGTTCAGCATGAGACTTTTCTTGCATCAGAGTCCTGAGTTAATGCTCTGTTAGATCCAAATTACAACCACTGATGAATACCCCCTTTCCCTTGTCCACATGGAAAACTACCTTTGGAAAAGGTCTTCGCAAAGTACCCTACTTCACAAGGCTCCCAATTTTACAAAGTTCAATCAAGCTTTCACGGAGCCCCTTCCATTTCGTGAAGCTCAATCACGAAGCACTCTCGCGATACTCCAGCCTTTGCAATGCTTGGATATCGCGAAGCTCCTGCCTCTTCGCGAATCTCACAGAGCCAACGCGGGGTGCACGTCTTTCGCGGAGCTATAATAGCCTCCGTGAAGCTCCTCTTTTGCGAATCACACTACCTTCACGAGAGACCTTTGTGAACCAGGAGCAAAGGACTTTCCCTAAAATTCTCTCTATTTCTCTCGAGGGGGTCAGCCTCTATTTATATGCGATTCCACCAACCCTCATCCATTTCGCGCGAAGTCAACGGCACATCATCACAAATCGTAAAGCTCTGATGTTTCTGCCAGAATTCTGTCCAAATCGCGATGCATGACGACAATTTTCCATTCGCGGAGCTTGACATAATCGCGAAGAATCACCATCAACATTCCTTCGCGCCTTCGCCGCGAAGCTCCCTCGCAAATCCCTTCTCCGCCGCGATTCACTTCAGCCTATGCCGTTCGCGAAACTTGACGTAATCCCGAAGACTCACCGCCTCCATTCTTCTGGTCTTCACGATTTCCAAACCATGAATCCTATCTTCGCGAAATTCATGCCTTTCTCATGTTAAATCATGATCCTCATGGAAATCCTATTTTCGCAATGCTCACCCAATCCCAAATTTTGGACCCCAAAAATTTGGCAAACACTGGGAAACGACTCCACCTTCAAAACCGTTGTCTGCTTGAACGGTATGATCTCTTTGCTGGTACATGATCCGAACATCCATTGATTATTGAAAACAAACACAAAACACACTCCAAATCATTCATAGAAGACCATGGTTCCAAAAATATCCCCCTTTGGGTTTTTTGTCAATCAGAAAAAAAATTCAATAGATCTCCATCTTTGTGAAAACCAAAAAAACGCAGGAATCAACCCAGCCAACACTCTAAGTCTACGTGAGAAATAGTCGGTGTAGAATACAAGAGAGGAGGCTAGAACTGGGTTCCACTGTTTTCCTTCTCATTCTTCTCATCACAGAAGTTTCCTGAATTTATTCCTTCTCCTTTCTCCCTATTGACAATAAATCCAAAGACCAGTAAATTTTTTCACGTTGAGCTCAAACCATACTCCCCCTGGATTGTATCTCGCCCATAAACCTACATCATATCCATAAACAGATTAAAACATTTATAACAAATGGGGAGAGGGGAATTCCATAACCTCCTTATGCACTGGGAGGTGGTCGAACACCGAGGTTCATCCGATGCTTCTCAAACACAGCCGCTGACAGTGGCTTTGTCAGGATATCAGCCACTTGCTCATCTGTTCCCACATGATCAAATCTAATCACACTTTGCTAAACTTTCTCTTTGATAATGCGATACCAGATTTGAATGTGTTTTGTATGATAATGATGAACATGATTCTTCATAAGATCAATTGCGCTCTTATTGTCACAGTAAATCACAATTGGTTGCGTCACCTCATCGCCGATATCAGTTAATTGCTGCTTCATCCATAGCAGTTGAGTGCATGACTTTGTGACAGAGATATACTCAGCTTTAGCAGTAGTAAGAGAAGTACATTCTTGTTTCTTGCTCAACCAGCCAACACATTTCTTCCCAATATTGAAATCTCCACCACTAGTAGACTTTCTGTCTACTACATCACCATCCCTGTCAGCATCAGAAAACGCTGATAATTCACTGTCCCTGCATGCAAAAAAAAATAACCTGAAGTTATGTGTACCTTCAATGTACCTCATTATTCTTTTTACTGCTGCCATATGTTCCTCCTTTGAATTACTATGAAAGCGGGCCGCAAGCCATGTTGCAAAGACAATATCTGGCCTTGTCGCTGTCAGGTACAGTAGGCTTCCAATGATCCTCTTGTACATGGTGGGATCAATAGAGTTCCCATCCTCATGCTTTCGAAGTTTAGTTCCAACTGCAATCGGAGTTGACATTGGTTTGGTGTCTTGCATATTGAACTTCTTCAGCAACTCTCTTGCATATTTTTTCTGAGAAATGAAAGTGTATTCCTTCTTTTGAATCACTTGAAGCCCCAAGAAATATGTGACCTTCCCAATCATAGACATTTCAAATTCTGATTTCATGTGGTTGGAAAATTCATCCACTGATTTCTGCCTGCTGCCACCAAAAATGATATCATCAACGTAGACAAGAACCATGAATTGATCTTTTGGAGAATTCCTTACATAGAGATTGTGATCAACTCCTCCTCTTTTGATTTCCAACTTCTTGAAATATGTGTCCTGCCTTGATTACCATGCCCGTGGTGCCTGCTTCAAACAATATAGAGCTTTCTTTAGTTTGCAGACCTTTGTTTCATCAGTACCCAAAACAAAGCCCACTGGTTGTTCAATGTAGACTTCTTTTTTGAGTACACCATTCAAGAATGCTGTCTTGACATCCATTTGATATACTTTATATCCTATTTGGAGTGCCATGGCAAGGAAAATCCTGATTGACTCCATTATATCCATTGGAGCAAAGGTTTCTTCAATATCAATGCCTTCAATATTGGAGTATCCTTTACATACCAGTCATGCCTTGTTTCTGATGACACTTCCATGCTCATCAATCTTATTTTTGAAGATCCATTTGGTACCAATCACATTGAGACCTTCGGGTCTCTGGACAAGATCCCATGTCTGATTCTTGTCAATCTAAACTAATTCATCATTCATGGCTTTCACCCAAGATTTATCTTTTGCATATTCTTCGAATGAGGATGGATCTACAACTGATAGAAAAGCAGATTGTGTGGTATTCCTCATCCTTATTGTTTGAGTGGGTGCACTCTTATCCCCAATTATGTTGGATGGATCAATCTCAGCTCTTAGATTTCTCCTGTGAGGTTCAATAGTATTCTCTTCAGCCATAGTTTCTGCTTCAGATTCTTCTTCTGAGTCAACATCATGATGTGACTGCTGAGTATTTTGAACAAGTTCCTCTATTTCTGCATTTGTATTTTCTTAACATTCAAATTCTTCCTGACTTTCTATCACATCATCATATGACTTCCTTGAAGCATTTGTGGGTTTCCCTTCAATTATCATATAATCACTGCTTTCCACAATCCTTCCCAAACGCTTGTTGAAACATTTGTAGGCTTTGCTGTTCATTGAGTAATTGAGGAAAATTACTTCATCTGCATTGTCACCATACTTCCCTTGATTTCCTTCATTGTTCCTGATGAATCATTTACATATAAAGACACGAAAGTATTTTAGAGAAGGCTTTCGTCCATGTCACAATTCATATGGTGTCTTCGTCTCACCCATATAAAGTCCTGTTCGATTCTGAATGTATACTGCAGCTTGAACAACCTCTTTCCAATAATGTCGTGGAATACGACTCTCAATCAGCATAGTTCATGCCATGTTGTTCACCTGCCGATTCCTACGTTCAATAACTCCATTTTGTTGTGGAGTTCTCCCAGTAGCTACCTCATGTTGTATCCCATGCTTCTCCAGATAATTCTCAAATTCAATGGATGTGTATTATCCTCTATTGTCAGATCGCAACACATTGATTGTTCATCTAGTATCATTCTCGGTGATTCACCGATATGTTTTCATGCAGTCAAAGACTTGTTGATTCCTATGAATGACCATCACACATGCCATTATACTATAATCATCTATGAAAAGTACAAAGTACCTTTCTCCATGTGTTTCGGCAACATTTATTGTCCCACAAACATCTGTATGAATCCGATCAAGAAGGTGAGACACTCTTTTCTTCTTTGGCCGATATGAACTGCAGACCAGCTTCCCACGAATACAAGCATCACAAGATTTTTCACGCTCACGGTTCAGGTTGGGAATTTCCATGAAAATTCTCAATTTTGATATTTTCTCCATGTCTTGTTGATTGATGTGTCCCAGTCTCTGATGCCACAAATTGTTTTCTTCTTCAACAGTCTTGTAACATATATTTTCTTCACTATCAACCTGATAAAAGTTGCCTTCTGTTCTGAATCCCTTCATAAGTGAATTTCCAGCCTTTCCCTTGATAGTGAAACCTTTCTGATTAAACGTGACTATAAGTCCTGAGTCACAGAGTTGACTCACGCTGAGGAGATTATGACGTTGGAAATCTACGTAAAGGACTTCAGTCTTCTTTAGTTCTCAATTAGCTAATTCGGAACTTCCACTCACTTTGATTTTCAGAGCCCCATCATTACCAAATATTACTGTACCATCGAAATTCCTTATGATATTCGTTAGTAGGCCGACATTACCTGTCATATGAGATGAACAACCACTATCCAGAATCCAGGTACTATTGTTCATTGTAGCTTTGAGGGCCACCTCTGCAAGGTGGGATTTCTCAATATTCTTCCTTTCCTTCTATGAGACACTAGATCGAGTATAAAGAACTGATTTCCTTTCAATTATCTCTTCCGCATACCCAGGTTCTTTATAGTCATAGTCTTCTTTGAGAGGTGAAAACCTGTTTGAAAGAGAAACACTGCCTTGCTGATGAGACTTGACTTGTCTTGAACTTCTGTATGAGGTGTCCATGTGCCTTCTCTGCATGCAATTAGCGGCCTTATGACCAAAGTTAGAACAAAAAAAACAATATCCATAGAAATTATTTCTTCTATAAGAATTAGGATATGAAATTGTTCTTCTTTGTTTAGATTCTATATCTTCTCCATTTAGATAGCTTCTTGACTCTTCACAACATGACATGGTATGGCCCAGATAGCCACAGAACTGAAACTTCATGAGAGAAAATGTCTTCTCACTTGAATTTCTCCTCATACCTTCTTCCTTGGGAGAATAGTAAGACTCTATATCATTTCTGAATGTTTGATGATAATTTTTAGATCTCCTTTTAGTTTGGATTGAGGGTTCCTTTTTCGGCACTCTAGGAAACTTTTCAACATGTTCAACTTTCATCTTATCTTTGTTTTTGATCTTTTCACTTCTAGAAGTTGATGTATCAACCTCACAGCCAATTCCACTCTTTCCCATGCAGGCGGGTCTTTGATCACTCACGATTTTCTAACCCCATATGAACCACACTTGGCTCTTGCTAGTAACTATGCATCTGAGAATCTTCCTAACTGTATTTTCTTCCTCGAATCTTTTGGAACTAATTCAGTCTCCAGTTTACTCTTTAGAGTAACTACTTCCTCCTCAAGACCATCAGTAGTCTTGGATTTTTTATCCAGTCTGGAGGTGAGGTCATTGATGACCTTTTCTTTCTCTTCAATTCTCAGCTTCAGATCTACTACATCATCATTACATTGAATTATTTTAGACTATACCTTCAAAAATTCTTCCAGTAATTCAATTTCAGCTTCAAGTTGATCAACGTATTCAATTTATTCTTCTATAATTGATTTCAACTTATTGCAGCTCTTACATTTAATCTTGAGCTTACTAACTGCATCATTAAGTTGCATCTCAAGATCTACACAAGTTATCAGTTGTTTTTCTCCTTTAATATATTCTGGATTTTCAATAGTATCCATCATAGAAGCATGGTTCCCAGTTTTGAATTCTGGATCTTCTTCATCATAGAATTCATTATCATCTTCTTCCTCTTCACAGAAAAAACTCTTCCTTTGCATTTTCTTACCAGATTTGAAGTCTCCCTTTTTGAAGAACCTTTTCTGAGGCTTCTTGAAGTTTTCATCCTTACTATCTTCCACATTGATCATTTTTAAACACTGAGAGGCAATGTGCCCAACTTTTCCACAACGGAAACACGCGAGAGGTATCTTCCCTTTGAATTTCCCTTTCCCCTTCTGGAACTTCTTTGCAATGAGAGAAAGAATTTCTTTTTCTTCGTCATCTTCACCGCTACTATCCTTTGAGATTTTCAGTTTATCCATGGCCTTGAATGGCATTTCCTTTCTCACCCGAGTCGTAGCATCTTCAGGTTTGACTCTCATTTCATATGCTACCAAACTGCTCAGTAGATCATTTAGAGAAAGTTTGGAAAGATCTCCTTCCTCAAGGGCTGACACCTTCGCATTATACAGAGGTGGAAGTCTTGTAAATTTTTTTTACGATATCAATGTCTTTTAGTTCTTCACCTAGACCCTGAATAGCTCCATCCACTTTAGTAATTCGATTGAAGAAAGAGTCTACATTCTCGTCTGGATGCATCTTTCGATCATCAATCCGATTGTGCAGTACTTGTAGTTTAGCCTCCTTCACTTTGCTATCACCTTCATAAATATTTTCAAGTTTATCCCACATGGATTGTGCTGAGGTGAAATTCATCACCTTTAGGTAGATCTGATCAGAAAGGGCTGCAGTGAGTGCATTATGTGCTTTAGCATCTGGATCAAGAAGTTTCCTGTCTATTTCAGTCATAGAAATGCCTGTTGGATCAGTGACTTGTATTCCATGAACAGTAGAAAAGAGAACTTCCATTCCAAGAGATCTCCAATGAGATCTCATTCTTTTCTTCCAGATCTAGAAATTGCTTCCATCAAAGGGAGGGACTCCTCTGACATTGACTGCATTTTCCATGATGAAAAAGGTCAGATTCAACACCATCAACCTGCCTCTGATACCACTTGAAGGACTCCGGGACACCCTGAGAGGGGAGGGGTGAATCAGTGTGACAACATTTTCTTCGTAAAGATGTGGATCTTGTTCCCATGTTGGTAGGAACTTGTTGAACCTATATGATGAAAATGATCAGAAAGAAAACATGCACATACATAGAGAATTCATAACCCTTTTTATTGGTTCACTACTAAGGGCTACGTCCAAGGATCATACACCGACAAGTTGTCGGTCGTACCAAAAACCACTATGCTTCACTAGCTGGAGATTACAATTGTTCGGGCACATTCACTCTTTCCCAGACTCACTGCCTTTACAAAGGTTCTGAGATAGCTCACTGCTTCCCTCGGGTCACTCCCGTTGACTCCCCCTAGCTCACAACTGTTGGTGAAGTCACGCTCATTTTATAGATGTGAAGTTCTCTTCAATTGATAGTCATGAAGTTCATTATCTATTGTTCAGCATGGGACTATGCTTGCATCAGAGTCCTGAGTTAATGATCTGTTAGATCAAAATTACAACCACTGATGAATACCCCCTTTCCCTTGTCTACAGGGCAAACTACCTTTGGAAAAGGCCTTCGCAATGTACCCTACTTCACAAGGCTCCCAATTTTGCAAATCTCAAACAAGCCTTCACAGAGCCCCTGCCATTTCGCGAAGCTCAATCGCGAAGCACTCTCGCGATGCTCCAGCCTTCGCAATGCATGGATATCGCGACGCTCCTACCTCTTCGCGAATCTCACAGAGCCAACGTGGGGCGCACGTTTTTCGCGGAGCTAGAATAGCCGCTGCGAAGCTCCTCTTTCGCGAAGCACACTGCCTTCGCGAGAGACCTTTGCGAACCGAGAGCAAAGGAATTTCTCTGAAATTCTCTCTACTTCTCTCGAGGGGGTCTGCCTCTATTTATAGGCGATTCCACCAACCCTTGTACCTTCCATGCGAAGTCAACGCCACATCATCACAAATCAAGAAGCTCCAATGTTTCCGCCGGAATTATGTCCAAATCGCGAAGCATGACAACAATTTTCCATTCGCGGAGCTTGACGTAATCGCGAAGAATCACCGTCAACATTCCTTCACGCCTTCGCCACGAAGCTCCCTCGCAAAGCCCTTCTCCGCCGCGATGCGCTTCAGCCTCTGTCGTTCGCGAAGCTTGACATAATCGCGAAGACTCACTGCCTCCATGCTTCTGGTCTTCGCGATTTCCAAACCATGAATCCTATCTTCGCGAAATTCATGCCTTTGCCATATTAAATCATGATCATCATGGAAATACTATTTTCGCGATGCTCACCAAATCCCAAATCATGCATATAATACCATGGTTCCAACAATAATTCCTTTATAATATAATATCCTTAAATTATTAAGTATTCAAATTTGATGTTAACATATGTTTATGGTCTTAATGGACCCACACATCCATCAAAAGGGTAGGAAAATCATAATTCGCGTGTACGACAGAAAACCACCTCGCGAACTGATGTTGTTAGTTTTTATGTTTCAACTATTAATGATTTACAATATGAGGGAAAATAATTTAAATATATGATATATATGGAATTAATGAATTATTTATTCTTTAATAAAAATTATTTGATAGATAAATTCATACCATCCATTTTGTGGGAATTTTCAAATGTCATTCGTGTGTCGAGAGGATTACAACCTCGCGAAGTGATGTGACTTGTTCACACTTTATATTGAATGTAATAAGTTGAGATTTATTACAAATTTAAATATATATAACAAAAAAAATTGTTAATTAATGATAATATATATTTATAATTTATTTTTCCCTCATTAAATATAATAAGAAAGTTGAAATAGTGTTATTGAGTACGTAAGACCAACTGTCATCATAAATGGTGTATTCCATTTCCTACATCTAGATTTTATGATTTAAAATAATTAATAATATAATAAATATATATTTTATTTATTGAAATATTCATCTTGAGGATGGTAAAAGCAGGATCAATTTAAGAGGACCAATAACAACCAGTCCAATGATATTAGTAAAACAAATTACTTGGTACCTGAGACCTAAAATTGATATTGAATTTTTAATAAATAGATAATATAATGTCATAAGTAATTAATATATGGAATTATATATCTTAATATGGTTCAATTATAAATTTATAAAAAATTATATTTATTATACATGATTTTTGACTGAGTAAATGATAATTAATACTTATGTTCATGGATGTATTTCATACGTTTTTAACATTTGTGGGACACATGATATATTCACCACCTTTTTATTCTATGTAGTTTATATTATAAAAAATATTTATTTTCTATTATTCTTAAAAAAACGTTTTTTTATTTACACATCCAATTGGAGATCTATCATCATTGAATTTACGCTTCAAAAGTTACCAAATCTGTAATTGCTTTTTTTTTAATTTTCCTTCTTTAAGATGCCTGTTATGACATTCTCATATACTCTATAATGATATTTATATAGTAACAATTTGAAAATTAATCTATTTCATTTGTCTATAGTAATGATTTTTTATGTTCAATTTTAGGTTATTCCTTCATGGTTCATACGATTATAGGTTACCAAAGGTGTAATGATTTTGTGTTACAATCTCACTATTTATCAGGTTTGTTTATGATTCTACTTCCAATGATAAACATTTATTAGCCATATCTCATTAAATATAATGAATTTTCCATTCCACTAATTTTTCATGATATAATCATGTAATGGTACCATTTTCATTCTATTTGGTACATAGGATAATTAATAAAATGTTTTCAATAAAATTAGTCATTATTTCCCTCTTTGGTAAAAAATAATTCATCCTCCATAACCACATTTCAATAAAATGATTTATTTTCCTAAATTGAATTTTATTTTATTTTCATGGAATGATATTTTTAATAATAAAAATATTTAAAAAATTATTTATTTTCCCATAATAATTTTTAATTATTAAAGGTTTTTTTCAATGACAAATTTATAAAAAAATTTATTGTGTTTTAAAATGATTTTCTAAAAGAAGAATGTTTATTTTATACCTAAAATAATTTAAACCATACTTGAAAAAATATTTTCTATCTGTTATTACATCTGTTGGTGATAACTATGACATTTGTGTTATATTATCCAATTGTACCATTCATAATAATTCTCTGAAAGGATAATTTTTTGATACCATTATGTTTATGGAATCTATTTGTCTTCCATGGTTTTTATGCTTATGAATATTGTTTCCATTCCAATGTTTATTTCTTATGAAAAAAATTAATTTAATTGGTTATTATATGATGAAATTATTATGATACCTTTCTCTTATTCAAAGGTTAATGTATGTTGAAAGGTTTATGATACCCATTTCATTTCATTGGGTATAATATGATGAATATTGCTGACCATGTTCAAACAATATGTATAATATAATTATTTTATATGTGGGACCATTATCTCTCTCTAATTAATTGAGAAAATATTAATATATCATTACATATATATAGAAATAATTGGGAGTGAACCTAGTTTAGTAATGATATTCTCATACTAAAATGGTCATGTGAGTGAACCTAGACTTCTAAAATGGTTTCGAGTGTTAAACCATTCCATTATGATATCCTAGAAAGTGATCCTTGACTGATATGAATATATTTTTATATGCTCATTAGTTTTACAAAAATATAGGTCTTATGTCTACTTTTTTTTCTCATGGATCATTTTCATATATTTTATTATCATTCAAATAATATGATCTTTAAATATTTTTTCAATGATTCAAGATTACGATATTTGATATACATGGTATGGTTTTAAAATTTAATTCTCATGTTATCATAATCTTATTTTCATGTTACGCTCACTTAACTCCCATTATTATCCTTACTATTAATATGAGCTCACCATTTCTTATATTTCCTTTCCCTAGGTTGTAAAGAAATGATTCATGTACTGTATGTCTATATAAAGTATTAATGAATGATATTTTTGGAAAAAATTGTAGTTCTATCCCTAGAATTAAATATTTTTTCCCATGTTTCTAAAGGCATTAACTATTATGGTCAATAGGTATGTGTTAATGTAATATAATGAATATTCATAAGAAATTAATCCAGGTATGTTAATCATGGTTCTCTTTTTGAATTATTTGTGTGCAATTCACGAATATTTAGGATTTAATTTTGTTATGTTTTATTTTGTATTATGATTTGTAAACTGGGTTTCATGTAGGTGGAATGTTATCCAAAACAACTAAAATTATCAGTCCATCGAGATTTGACAAACATTATACATTCCTATGTAATATTTTATATCACCAGCTCCAGGTTAGATTGGTCGTTGTTGTTAATTTTGTTATTAGAAGTATATTAGTAGATAAATTGGAAATTGTATTTTGGAAACATAAATAAGGAACATAACCCTACTAATAGATTTGAGGATAAGTATAGATATCATCATAATGTTTTACTATGATTCATTATATATTCCTCTTCCTATCAATTCATCCATGTCTACATTATATAAGTGGACATGGTTCTAGAACATATCTACCAAGTGTTAATAACTTGGAGAATGGAACATTAGAATTAATATAATCAACACATACTTCACACATTCAAGGATTACCACACACCTTCTTTGACCGTCCTGGGGGATATTCGTTGGATAATTACCATTTTCCATACAAACTGATATAAATGATTTTAAAATAATTATATCCTAAATGAAACGAATGTTTATTATTTTGAGATTAAACATGCATAAATTTTATTTTATGCTATTCTATAAATAATATGTTGAATTATACATTATTATTTAATATTCATAGTTTTATAAGTTAATATAGTATATTCCATGTTCTAGTAATGGTAGTAGGAAAAAATTACTGAATCAATTTACCTACATATAGTGGATATTGGTCTATAGAGAAGCCAATATAGATGTTATTTGAAGATTTCGTGTTATGTTTATATTATGGGATCATAATTTGGATATGAAATATATCCTATCAGTATTGGAGAAACATTGTCCATCGATAGAATCATTGATGTTGGATCACATTATGTGATATAAGACATCATCATTTATTAGGAATAAAAATCCTATTATAGATTACAAATTCATCATGTCTATGTATAATATATTAATAAACATGGATGTGGTTAAAATAAAAAGGTTTCACTTATGTAGTATTGTATCCAATGTGATGATGATCAATGGTGGTTGTTGATCTATAATATTATAGAGGTAGAGGAAATATTACTCAACCAATTAAAATATTTTAAAGAGAAATTCATTGATAAATTTGTCCATTAATGAAAAAAATTGAGCAAATTATATGGTTACACATATTAATGGAAAATGAATAAGAAAATGTTGTGGAGTATGATGCTACCATAACAAGGATTTCTAGTTATACTATATATTACCTATGAAACATTGACTGCAGGATTTCTATTTCCATAAAGGGCTTAAGAAAAGATACAAAATAGAACTGGTCTCTAAATTTTTTGCATCATAAAATTAAATAGCTTATGTTCCATCAAGACAAATAATAAATTCATAGAGTCTTAGGATTCAAATTGAATCAAGATATTAAGACATCACAATATGAAAAAATGGATAAAGAGGATAAATGAAATAAGCATCTTCTCGCATGTTATAATTTTGTAATGAATTTCCATGAAAAATTCTTGAATGTATTGGGAGATTGTTATATGTTTTTAAAAATGTAAAATAGGAAAAATAAGGAAAGGGTATAACAAAGATTATCTCTACTTAGTGTTTCCATTTTCATGATATAAAGAACTATTAGAATGAATTAACTAAGAATCAATAGAATGTACCATATAAAAAGATAATAAATCATTGTTATCTTTGTGCTACTATAATAGAAAAACAAAAACAATTCTTCTTCTTCTCCCTAGATTCAATAATAATTTGAATGAGATCTTTTATCAATGATTCTCTATTTAATAAAATTATGAAATATAAAAGGTTTCTAATTTAATATTTTTCTTTAATGATTTTAATATTTTTGTTTAATAGTGTATATGAAAATGGTAAATGGATTAGTTCATTGTTAAACATCATGTAAAATTTGCGATTTATGGAAATATAACACATAATACTTTTTCTGATGTTAATGTAATGTTGTTGGGATAATGAGATGATTGATAAATTTATTGCAAAGTGTATAATGTTGACTAACTTATATGTAATTAATTTTTTATTGAAAAATATATTTATACTTGATCGATTTGTAATAAATTTTATATTTACAGAATAAATTCAATATTTTGTTTATTACATTAGCTTTAATGAATCATTAATATTTTCAATAATGTTTTATTCTATTCTGGTTATTACTATGTTTCAAGAGAATACAAGATAAATTTATTGACATGTATGGTATGTATTGGTTGGGATCTATATCATGTATTTTGAATATCACTAAAACTACAATTTGGAGATCATGTGGATTCTTTTCTATTGTTATGGATCTTCCATATTTTATAAGGGTCATAAAGTAAACTAATTTTGATGTTGTTCAATGTGAAATTTTAATTATTTTTATATTTTAAGGTTTTAAATCACTATATATATATATATAATCATTTCTAATAACCTGTGATAACCATTTATCATCATAATTATATATAGATAATGACAGAATGACTGTAACACCCCGAAATTTTATGAAAAATATTCTTTTTAATTTCATTAATGTCTTGTGTTGTACGCTACACCAAAAATATCTTTCACAACACGCATCCTTGACTTTCCTTGCATTACACGCAGTCACTACCTTCCTCGATAGCATGTGTAGTACGCAATAACGAGTTTCACTAAACAACAATATGCTATTAAAATATTATTAAAACTAGCCGTTATGAATAGTAATAACCACTTTTTGGAATTTGTTAAATTTTATTTTTCAAAATGGAATTCATTTTTGGATTCAAAATATAGAAATTATCTTAGGGTGAAATTTTGGTACTTTTCGGATAGCTTTCATTTTCTGATGAATAGTGAAAATTACTAAATTTTAATTAAAAACAACTTTTTTAATCGAAATTATTAATAGAGATAAATTATAAATTTTATTGGTTTTAAAGTATATTTATAATATATTTTTACAATTTAAAAAAATGTTGGTCATTGGATGTAATTTCACATTTAAACCAGTTATAAACAAGTGTCTATCTTTTGATAGTTATTATCTCTTAAAAACACGCTATTTGTTTTGACGACGGGAATTAATTTTTAAATTAGTTAATGTAGCTGATATGTTTTGAATTTGATAAAATAGACAACATTTTTGAATTCATTATATCAAATATAGCTTAGGTCTAATTTTTGATATTTTTCTGGAAACATTCATTTTTTGATAAATAGTGAAACCACTAAGTGGTAGTTAAAAAACTAAATTTTTCATAAAACTTAATTTTACCGCTTCTATGAGTGGAATTTAAAAAATCCAAGAGACACGGTTGATGTCAATAAGTAAAATGTGGTTCAATGAGATGAAAATAATTTTTGGTGAATAGTAACATTTTACTTTTATTTACCACGGTTAAAAGTAAATAGGGTAATTAAGGGTAAAAATGATATTATTATTACCCTAAAACAAGTCCTAATTCTATTGGATGAGTGTAATTCGACCAAAAACAAACTTAGGAATAAAATATTACCATTTAGGCCCACTTGGATTAGATTAGGACATTTATTATTAATTTATTTAAAGAAGGGTTAAAATAGTTAAAATCAATGTTTAATAACTAAATCATTTTTAATATACGGTTATACATACGATATATTAGACTATAAATATTTATTAGAAAGATAAAAAGATTTCCTACATAATGATATATTATTTGTAATTTTTAGACTTTAAAAAAGTTAATTTATTATTGACACAAAAATAATGCAGTAATTATCTTATGAATGAAATATTGACATAATTGATGTTATAAATACCCAAATAAATGTAATTTAAGACTTTTTATGAATTAAAAAAATTTATAGGTTAATATGACATGTTATTATTGATTTAATTATCTTTTTTTAACTAATCATTCTTTTATGATTTTTACAACAATTAATTACAAAATAGTGTCAAAATTGACATAAAATAGTTTTTAAAACAAATATTATATTATTAATTGTTATTTTATTCCTAAAAATATAAGGTTTGGCCAAATGACTTAGATAAGGTTATATATATTAATAAAACACAAATTGGGGGTCTCTTGGATGTATATGGTATGTTTATTAACTATATAATATAAAAATACAAAGTGACATGGTAAATGTCAATCTAATTAACTAAGAGTTAAAACTAAAAGATAAGGTTAGTATAATAACCTAAACTTGTCTAAATTCTATTGGATGAGATAT
This sequence comes from Viscum album, assembly GCA_963277665.1. NCBI lineage: Eukaryota > Viridiplantae > Streptophyta > Magnoliopsida > Santalales > Viscaceae > Viscum > Viscum album. Next base: position 1,313,427,351 of record OY728147.1, read on the forward strand.
TATCGACCCATACCCACCTTAGATTCGAAATAAATCAATTTGGAGCTATTTAAAACCGAATTTGGATTTATAATAAAATAATATTTTTCGTTATTCCAAAGGTGCCCCTCTCCTCCATTATAAAAGAGCACCTACTCCCTCTCTTCCTCACACCACTTTGAGCCTTCATGCCCAACCAACCGGTGCCAAATTTTCTCATAAACTTTTCTAGAAACATCCTAGAGGTCCTGGGTTTCTTCAAAGACCAATTTTAGTGCCCTAAGAGGAGATCTCAAAGAGGCACTTCAAAGAAAAGGTGATATCCATTACCGATCTTTTCCAATTTGATTCTTCTTAAAAATCTTCTTATTTAGTTGTTTCATTAATAATTAATAACATCAGTATCAATCATATACTTATATGTTATTATAAGTATGAAACAACCATATTTATCCATCTATCCATCCTACGGAAAATGAAATCACCGCGCGTGCGTACGTACGGAATACCGTCTCCACGCCTTGGTATAATCTATTTTCCACCACCACCTTACTTGGATGTGTATAATGGTGTAAATAATGACTATAGTTTATTATTGTAAAGTGATATTGATTCTAAAATAGTATAAATACACTCCAATACAATTCCACGATCATAGGAATGATATCATCACTCGTGCGTACGTACGGAATACCGTCTCCACGATGTGATGCGATTCGTTCTACATGATCTTCATTGCATAATGATTATATAAATGAATTGAATGAATTAATATGATATATATTACACTAATAAAATTATGGAAATGAGGTATCTATAACCTAAAAAAAATAAGGATAATAATTTATTCGAAAAAACACGCATAAGAACAAAAAGTAATAAACACCCGAATAAACAAGTAGTAATGAAATATTAATAATAAGAAGTAAAGAATATGCCCATATGTGATATAATAACAATTATTATGATTCTGGACTAAGTCAATAACATGATTTAAATTATTATTCAGGAGGTTCGGACACGTACAAAGCATATCAGACCTAAGGTAAGGAAAATATCACAATCTCATTTTTATCCGCGATTGTTTATACTTTGGTATTTACTGGGGGTTTATTTTAGAATCCACATCCATGTTTCCTCTATATGTAATATCTATATCCTTCTACAATAGTTTATATCCAATTTTACCCTTCTGTGAGTTTATAGTAAAAGATATGAAAATAATCTTTTTTCATTTTTCGTATGAGGTACTTTTTGACTTTTCCGACAAAAGTACGAGAAGAATGTTTTTTTAACTTATACAGCATGAAAGGATTTTTACGGTTTATAAAGCCATATTTACATGAAGCTTCCTCAAAAAGATTTAATTACTATTTTCAAAAAATTCATTTTCTTTTAAAAATTCATCACATTTTGTGAAAAGAAAATGATTTTAATGAAGAAAAGATATTTTCCTCAAGAATTCATTTCATGTCTTTTATCAAAACCATTTTCCATCTAAAATGAAAATATTTCATATGTGTATGTTTTAAGTATAATGTCTCTTTTATTTACATGGTTTCACTTTCTTATTATGAAATTATATCCATTTCTTTTATATGGATTATGTTATGATGGGATGATGTTTATGAAACCCATTTTATTCGTTGGGTTATTATGAATGATGTATGTTTATTTTGTGGCACAAGTAAGAATTATTTCATTATGAGATGTGTAGGACCTATATCTCCCTCCAATGAATTGGGTAATGATTCTATATCTCATGGGATAGACATGTCTAGAATGGTAAGTTAATCCGGTTCAGTGTTACAGGACTGAAACGAGGTGTGAACTTGATTCAGAATGGGACTTTGTCCACTAAGATGGTCTTGGAAGTAATGCCTTGGCTACTATGGAAATCATGACATGTGCAGAATGGTTTCCACAATTACATGTTTTATTCTCATGATATTCTATCATTATTAATGTTTCATTATTATATATTCCTTACGTACTTACAAGATTCATGTCTTTGCTCAAGATTTTGATGTTTAGATTTTATGTTCAAGTTTTTGCATTCAAATTTTTATGGTTTGTTTTATGTTCTCTATGTTTACCCTTACTGGGCATTTGAGCTCACCCCATTTATGTTTTCTTTTCCCCAGGATGTAAAGAATGGTTTCAGGTAAGAAAAAAAAGGGAATATCTTTACTGGGAGATGTTGAAGATCTTTCACCACGATTAGAAGATTTTATTCCGAGTTTCCAAAGAAACTAAACTATTACGGTCCTTGTGTTTCTATTTTTCTTATGTATTACGTATTCCGCAAAAGTAATGTAATGTCCTTGTATGTCAACCTATGGATCTTTACTGTTGGTATCACAGGAAAGGTTTAGTCAACCTTCAGAAACTAGGATGCGAAAACATTAGTGAGATCCCTAGAGAAATTTCTAGGATATGTCTAGGGATGTCCCTAAGGTTAAGTATAAGTATAGGTTATAGTCCTAGAATTAGAGTAACGATATTAGAATTAAACCTAGGATGTTAGATGTTGAAGGTACTCCCCCTTGATTATGTTATTTTCCTTGTATGATTTTTTCCTCTCACAGAATTCTTTTTGTGTTTTAATCAATGGAGGGAACCAGAAAGAATTCGGTTAGCATTGAATCCAATGGACAAATTTGTGACTATGAGAAACAAAATTGCATAATGCATAGAGAGAACGATATTGTGATTATGCCAAATTAGTCATCTCGATATATGATTAACAAGGTGAAATTTAGTGGTATGACTAATTCATCAAATAAGAGGAAGATATACTTTTATACATGTTCGCATGTTGAGGAGCATAAAGAAATAAAGATTGAGATATCTAAAGAAGGGAAGAAGAACCTTGAGGAATACCTCAAATGGAGGGACATATGTTATCTGTGTGGAGAAAAGGGATAAAGAGTGACAGACTGTTATGGAGTTCAATGTCTTATTGGTGGAGAACATGGTCATTACCCAACTCAATGCCCTGACCTAAAATTTTACTTCTAAATCAAGGAAGGACTTATCCCAGGACAACCATTGAAGATGATGGATTGAAGTTTTTATGTATTTGTATTCAAGAATAATGTTGTTGAGGTAATTTTATAGTGTATTAGAATATTTTTATATTAGTCTATTGTGGTTTTCAATAATTTTATGGTACTGTTAACCATGAAAAGTGATTCAAATATTTTTGAAAGTAGATGATATGCGCATAATGAAGGGATAAGGAGAAAATAAAATGTTTAACAGTATTCATGATCTCATGATTGATATAAGGACTAAGTGATATCATGATTTGATTATAAAGAATTTTGATTATTTAGGTTTGTGTAAAGTGTTAAATTTTAACTACATTCATGTTTTCACTACGGTTCAATGGGTATTCATTCTTCAAGAAAATACATTATTAAGGTATTTACATGTTTTTAATTTGACCAATAAGATATATCTTATGATATATATGGATAAATGATCGTATTCATGTGATTGTTATGTGACATTACAAGTAATCATTTTCTTTACACTATGAGCTTGAACCGAAGTATTTTAGATATGCCTAAATATTGGAATGGATTTTGTTGGACATAAGTTAGTATTTTTTGATATTATTAATGGGATGTTATTATAATATAGTTTTAGAAAAAGGACAACCTTCAGGACGGGCGACAGCCCATCGCATCGGACAAGGCTGTGGGAATCGAACCCACAACCGAAGTGAGACTGGCCTTTATCACCTACCACTGGCCTACAGGAAGTCACTGTTCAGTAGAAACTAGTATTATTATATTAATCAGTATAACATAAGAAGTATAAGTCCATTTTAGGAACCATATATGATTAATCTCACTATAGATGGAAGTGCATATTTTTTTGTTAACTTTTCTAACCTTTTGTTTGAGACAGATGGAATGACCCCTCATTCTATCACATGATCTGCTAACACATCATTAATGACAAATTCAACTTTATTTCTTTAAGATATGAATTGTAAATTGTCCAAAGAACGACTAACTATGAGACTACACCAAAATCACAAAAGTATTTCTTCTAATTCCAATTTCATCAACCTTAGGGAAATGATCTTGAAAACCAAAAATGTTGTCCTAGTGCCCTTATATCTGATGAATCAGATGGTACCTTAGATCATCAAAAATCTATGGATTTGTGATTGCTGGATTTTTCATAGCCATGTTCTCTACCACTCTCCATCATAACATGATGGTTATATTTCTCTTCCATATCCACATTTCCATCTATGTGGAAACCCAGTGATTAGTTTATTTGGGTAACCGTTACGTTTCATACTTTTGTTTTTAATAATTGGTTTTGGTATTCCTTTTTACGATGTGGGTTTCTATTAAAGAAACTATTGAGGAGTAAACCATTTATAACCCCAACAAATTTCGAGGGCGGAATTCATTTTAAGGGGGGTAGAATCTAACACCCCGAAATTTTATGAAAATTATTCTTTTTAATTTAATTAATGTCTTGTGTTGTACGCTACACCAAAAGGATCTTTCACAACATGCATCCTTGACTTTCCTTTCATTACACGCAATCACGACCTTCCTCGATAGCGTGTGTAGTACGCAATAACGAGTTTCACTAAACAACAATATTCTATTAAAATATTATTAAAACTAGCGGTTATGAATAGTAATAACCACTTTTTGAAATTTTGTAAATTTAATTTTCCAAAATGGACTTCATTTTTGGATTTGGAATATCGAAATTATCTTAGGGTGAAATTTTGCTACTTTTCGGATAACTTTCATTTCCTGACGAATAGTGAAAATTACTAAACATTAATTAAAAACAACTTTTTTAATCGAAATAATTAATAGTGATAAATTAATAATTTGATTGGTTTTAAAGTATATTTAGAATATATTTTTACAATTTAATACAATTTTGGTCATTGGATGTAATTTCACATTTAAACCAGTTATAAACAAGTGTCAATCTTTTGATAGTTATTATCTCTTAAAAACACGCTATTTGTTTTGACGACGGGAATTAATTTTTAAATTAGTTAATGTAGCTGATATGTTTTGAATTTGATAAAATAGAAATCATTTTTTAATTCATAATATCAAATATAGAATAGGTCTAATTTTTGGTATTTTTCTTGAAACATTCATTTTTTGATAAATAGTGAAACCACTAAGTGGTAGTTAAAAAACTGAATTTTTCATAAAACATAATATTACCGCTTTTGTGAGTGGAATTTTCAAAATCTGAGAGACATGGTTGATGTCAATAAGTAAAATGTGGTTCAATGAGATGAAAATAATTTGTGATGAATAGTAACTTTTTACTTTTTTTTACCACGGTTAAAAGTAAATAGGGCAATTAAGGGTAAAAATGATATTATTATTACCCTAACACATGTCCTAATTCTATTGGATAACTTAAATTTTACCAAAAAAACATAGGAATAAAATATGACCATTTAGGTCCACTAGTATTAGATTAGGACATTTATTATTAATTTATTTAAAGAATGGTTAAAATAGTTAAAATCAACGTTTAATAACTAAATAACTCTTAATATAGGGTTATACATAAGATAAATTCAACTATAAATATTAATTAGAAAGCTAAAAATATTAACTACATAATGATATATTATTTTTAATTTTTAGAATTTAAATAAGTTAATTTATTTATGACACAAAGATGATGCAATAATTAACTTATTAATGAAATATTGACATAATTGATGTTCTAAATACCAAAATAAATGTAATTTAAGTCTTTTTATGAATTTAAACAATTTTATAGTTTAATATGCCATGTTATTATTGATTTAATTAACTTTTTTTGAACTAATCATTCTGTTATGATTTTCACAAAAATCAATTACAAAATTGTGTCAAAATTGACATAAAATAGTTTTTAAAACAAATATTATATTATTAATTGTTATTTTATTCCTAAAAATCTAAGGTTCGGCCAAATGACTTAGATAATGTTATATATATTAATAAAACACAACTTTGGGGTCTCTTGGATGTATATGATATGTTTATTAACTATATAATATAAAAATACAAAGTGACATGGTAAATGTCAATCTAATTAACTAAGAGTTAAAACTTAAAGATAAGGTTAGTATAATGACCTAAACTTGTATAAATTCTATTGGATGAGATAATTTCAACCCATCCCCACCTTATCTTAGAAATAAATCAATTTTGAGAAATTTAAAACCGAATTTGTCTTTATAATAAAATAATATTTTTAGTTATTCTAATGGTGCCCCTCTCCTCCCTTATAAAAGGGCACCTCCTCCCTCTCTTCCTCACACCACTTTGAGCCTTAAAACTCGTCCAACCCCTGCCTAATTCCCTCCTCCACTTTCCTAGACACATCCTAGAGGTCCTGGTATTTTTCAAAGACCAATTGTAGTTCCCTAAGTGGAGATCTCAAAGAGGCGCTTCAAAGAAGAGGTGATATCCATTACCGATCCTTTCCAATTTCTTTCTTCTTTAACATCTTATTCTTTAGTTGTATCATTATGAAGTAATAACATAATTATCACTCATATACTGATATGTTATTATAAGTATGAAACAAACCTATTTATCCATCTATCCATCGTACAGAAAATGAAATCACCGCGCGTGCATACGTACGGAATACCGTCTCCACGCCGTGGTGTAATCTATTTTCCACCACCACCTTACTTGGATGGGTATAATGGTGTATATAACGACTATAGTTGATTATTGTAAAGTGATATTGATTCTGAAATAGTATAAATACACTCTAATACAATTCCACGATCATAGGAACGATATCATCACACGTGCGTACGTATGGAATACCGTCTCCACGATGGGATGTGATTCATTCTACATGATCTTCATTGCATAATGATTATATAAATGAATTGAATGAAATAATATGATATATATTACACATATACAATAATATAAATTATGCATCTATAACCTAAAAAAAAGAAGGATAAGAATTTATTCGACAAAACACGCATAAGAACAAAAAGTAATAAACACCCGAATAAACAAGTAGTAATGAAATATTACTAATAACAAGCTAAGAATATTACCATATGTGATATAATAACAATGAGTATGATTCTGTAATAAGTCAATAACATGATTTAAATCATTATACAGGAGGTTCAGACATGTAAAAAGCATATCAGACCTAAGGTAAGGAAAATATCACAATCTCATTTTTATCCGAAATTGTTTATACTTTGGTATTTACTGGGGGTTTATTTTATCATCCACATTCATGTTTCCTCTATATGTAATATTTATATCCTTCTACAATAGTTTATATCCAATTTTACCCTTTATTGAGTTTTTAGTAAAATATATGGAAGGAATCTTTTGTCTTTTTTCGTATGAGGTACTTTTTGACCTTTCTGACAAAAGTATGAGAAGAATGTTTTTTAACATATACAGCATGAAAAGAATTTCTACGGTTTTATAATGAAATATTTTAATAAAGCTACCTCAAAAATATTTCATGACTATTTTCAGGAAAATCCATTTCTTTTAAAAATTCCTGACATTTTTTGAAAAGAAAATGATTTTAAAGAAGAAAGGATATTTTTCTCAAGAATTCATTTCATGAGTTTTATCAAAACCATTTTACATATAAAAAGAAATTATTTCATATGTGTATGTTTTAACTATAATGTCTCTTTTATTTACATGGGTTCACTTTCTTGTTATGAAATTATATCCATTTATTTTATATGGATTATGTTATGATGGGATGATGTTTATGAAACCCATTTTATTTGTTGGGTTATTATGAATGATGTATGTTTATTTTCTAGAAAAATTAAGAATGATTTCATTATGAGATGGGTGGGACCTATATCTCCCTCCAATTCATTGGGTAAAGATTTTATATCTCATGAGATATCCATGGTTGAAACGGTAAGTTAATCCGGTTCAGTGTTACAGGACTGAAACGAGGAGTGAACTCGATTCAGAATGAGACTTGGTCCACTAAGATGGTCGTGGCAGCAATGCCTTGGCTACTATGGAAATCATGACATTTGATGAATGGTTTCCACAATTACATGTTTTATTCTCATGATATTCTATCATTCTTAATGTTTCTTTATGATATATGCCTTATGTACTTACAATATTGATGTCTTTGCTCAAGATTTTGATGTTTAGATTTTATCTTCAAGTTTTTGTATTCAAATTTTTATGGTTTGTTTTATGTTCTCTATGTTTACCCTTATTGGGCATTTGAGATCACCCCTTTTATGTTTTATTTTCCCCAGGATGTAAATAAAGGTTTTAAGAAAGAAAAAAAGGGAATATTTTTATTGGGAGATGTTGAAGATATTTCACCACGATTAGAAGAATTTATTCCGAGTTTCCAAAGACACTAAACTATTACGGTCCTTGTGTGTCTGTTTTTCTTATGTATTATGTATTCCGCAAAAGTAATGCAATGTCCTTGTATGTCATGCTACGGGCCTTTACAATGACTTATCATTCTATTATTGATATTATGATTCCTTAAAAGTGAATTTTATAACATATTGATTAAAATCATATTTGGATATTTATTTCATATAATAAGAGATGAAGTATAAATTGATCGATGCATTACCAAAGGCTGAAATAGAGCTTATTAATCAAACAATTATTAATTAATCATAATTTCTTATTATCATATAGATATTAATTATTCTTTATCTTAAGGAAAAGGACCGTGAAACAATTTTTGTTCCCAATTATCATCATTATTTATGATATAAATTACCCTTAAACCCTATTTGGATTATGGATCTTTTTATTAAGTTTCAATAGATCACCAAAAATCTTTTTCTCAGTGTTCTTCATCACCCTTTATATTTATTAACTCATTAGTGTTTTCTTTTATATACATGTTTTCACATAGATCATATTCCTTCTTACATGGAAACCTATTCAGGTTTTTATTCAAGAAGACATTCATAATTCACATTATCTATTATTAAGATGTTGCTTTATATAACATTATATATTGGGCAGTGGGGGTTAAATACAATATTTTTCAAATATATAACCCTTTATTAATAAGATCATGTTTAAATATAGAGCATGTAATTATTTTAATGTATGGATAATGTAGCAACCCAAAATTATAAATTTATAATATTAAATTTAACATAATATATGACATGAAAACCCTATATTAGAGTATTTTAAAATTCCCATGTACATTAAAATATATTTTAATTGAATAAATTTAATTTCATTGATTTCTTATGAGAAACAAAAAAATGAGTTTCATTCATTTCTTGTGTTACTCTGAAGAGCATGTTTTACCAAACCAAATTATATTATTACTATTTTATTTAATATAATAGTTAGATCATAGATGTTCAATCTATGGTTACGAATATTAATAATTATATTATAAAATTTATGGTTATCTATATATTATTAATAAAATAAAAATCATATAAAATAAAAATAAATGGTTTCTAAAAAAAATATTATTTTTATTTATAGAATTATCAGTCACATATTGCGCACATAATTGAAGAAAAAATTAAATCAATTTCAAATTCAACTTGTAAAAAATAATCATGAATTATTTAATATGATACCAATCATATCTTATGGTTAGTTATTGAAATTTTTCTATGATTTTTTATTTTTTATTAATAGTTGAAATTTTTTGATTTCATTTAATGATTTCCATTTAGTTTAAATATTGTAAATTGTTAAATTATATTTTTAATTTTCATTAATGAAAAAATTGATAAATTTTACATAAAATATTATATTTTAATTCATAAGAATAGTTTTATTTTTAAATTAACGTAAAAAATATTTGTTGATTGTTGAAATGTTTCTCACTAAAACCCCAATTACTTATCACATCAATAGTGTGAATTTAAAATTTTACTTTTTTCACATATAAGAATTTAATTTCAAAATATTGATTAAATATTTGGAGTTAAAATTATCTATAATTTATAATAATATGAACTAGTTTTTTTACTGAAATAAAAACTCAATATAGTAAGAATAAATTACCATGATTATGGTAAAAATGGGTTTATTTAGGGAAAAGAAATGATATGGGTAGAAATCACATATAAACATTTCTTATTTTTTTTGTATCCTTAATTATAATATTAAAACCCTATAGTTCTATTATGGCTCATTTTTACCCATTTGAAAAATGAACAATGTTAGAACTATGAATTTATTTCAAAAATACCATGATTGTCTTCTCTACTACTTATAAAAGATTACCCACCCTCATCTCTTATCCACACCATAAAAACACATTTTTTCAGAAAATAAATTCCAAAATCAATTCCAAAAATCCATCCCCTGATACAAGAATACTTATTATATCAATAAATTCAATCATTTGATTATTTAATGAATACCTATGTATGATACCCGAAGAATATGTAATGTTATCCAATTTGCGTCTTTATTTTAAAAAATTCTCCACCTCCTTAAATATTAATTATAAAATTATGATATAAAAATTTAATTATAATACATATAATTATATTTTTATGTTATATAATAATGTCTAAAAAGTATGTCCACTCACATGAAATGGGGTATGAACTCGTTGTTTATGTGTATAACAAACGGCCAATTTGTTAAACAATGTCGTTCATATTTTCATTTCAACCTCTCAATGATGGGTATGCTATTAGATATAAATTATATATATGATATGTATAAAATATTTCTATCTATAGAGATATTATATTAGAGACGAATTTTTAACATTCTTTTCATTGGACATATGATAATGTTGATCCTGTGTGTGGAAGACCCTCGTGTTGCAAAACGATGTGATTCACCATTCACTAATGCTTCACATAGAAGGTTGTAAAGATAATATTAATGATTATATGTGATATAAATGAAATAATTCTGATATTAACTATGTAATTATAATTTATTAATGAATATATAAATAATTTTCTACCTTTCCTTATCACTTGCGTAATGATGATAACATCGCTCATGTACATTTGGGAAACCACATTCATGATGCAATGTGTCCCTCTTTTTAACACCAAACAACTTGGATAATATATATTAGTATATATTTTTGTATTAATTATTTTATTATCTTTTATAAAGTTAAATTATTATATACCTCATTTCCATAAATGTTAGATAAAATGTAAACCATACTCTTGCGTACGTACGACCTACCATCTCCATGATCTAAACGTACGTGATTTTTCATTTCAATTAGTCATGAATTGGTTTTAAACTATAATTGATGTATCAATATGATAATTATTACTATGTATTAGAATTTATATAAATATATAATATTCCCATGAACCAGAACATTCATAACAAATAATAAATGATAAAAAAAGGTAATGAACACACTAAACAATGAAAATAATTACATATTATTAACAAATGAGGGAAAAGATGTTATAAATGGATCATATATGTAATTATAAATATAAATATGATTACATTAATATTTTATAACATATTTAAAAAAAATATAATGTATTTCAATTCATTATCAACAAAAAATAATGGCGATATAAGCTATTTCCTCTCAATTTACATTTCATTGAGAATTACATCATATTATTAACAAATTTTATTTTAAATAGTATATGTTTTCCCCATTTATAGGTAATATCATGATTAATTTATAATTCATGGTATTAAAATATTAATTTTTATTATTTCATCCAATTTCATTTGAAATTAACATTTCCCTTTATTAATTATTATTGAATAATCTCACATTATTGTGTGATTGTTAACTTTCTGTTGAGAAAATCACATCCACATAATAAATTTTCAGTGTACAATAATTTTATCAGTAATATCCATATTCTTTCACTAATGATATTATTATTTCATAAATATTACACTAATTATTATTTATATATTTTACGTTGATTGTTTATTTAATGTCTTGGAAAATATTGTTGAATCTGTATCCTTTTCAAAATGTATATTTTATTATAAGGAACACTAATTCATTAATTAAATAAATTATTCAGTATATGATGAAAATTATATAAAAATAGTGATATATAGGTCCAATTTAATGATAAAACCCTATTGCATTTTTAGTCCAAAGAGGCGAATTAGTGAGACAAATCATATTGGTTTTCAACCAGTATGTTTTAAACTATATTGTCAAATGCCTTAATGGAAAAGGTATTTTGATCAAGGAAAACATTACATATTATAATTAATAATTTACGTCATTCAAAATTCAGTCACTGTTATCAAAGATATTTTCTCTACGATGTTATATATCGATGAATTTTATTCTCATATTATTAATTAAATGTCATTATTCCTCGATTATTTACCATCCCATATTGATGACAACTTATATTTTAATTATAATCATGTTATTTAAATTGATTTTTTAATTAGATAATTATTATTTCATATTGATTATTTAAATTAATTCATGTTATTTTCAGTGTACATAACATTTAATGAGGATTTGAGCTCTCCAAAATTTTATTTCATTTCTCAGGTTACGAAGATGAATCATTTGAATGAGTTTTTATTATTCATTGAAATTCCTTAAATAATGTTTTATATCATTTATGTAAAATGGGTTTCATTTGTGTATCCAGTTATCCAAAATTACAACACATATCAGAACTTCATTATTAGACACAATGTAATTGTGCAAATGTAATTAAGGCACATATTCCATGCTACTGGTGTGAGTGTTGTTATATTTTGTGTTAGAGGATGATCTGCAGAAAACTAGAGAACTAGTGATTGTTAAAATTTCATAGGTAATATAAAAATAATATGAACATTGTGGTTAAATATATAAGATCATACAATTGTTTTGAAAATTTGTAGATTATTTGGCTCTTCTTAACAACACATCCCAGTCTCTATAATACAAGAAGATGTTGTTCTATCGTATATTTACAATGATATACTAACTGAAAAAAGTGAACATTGGGATTGATCATATCACTATATGGGGTTTGTTAATGGGCCTAAATAAACACATGGGTTTTTATCTTAGGGTACATGCTTTGGATAATTCACATTTTCTTTAAAAAACATTATAATGGATTTTAAAAAATTATACACCAAATAATAAAATGTTTAAGATTATTATTTTAACAATGAATAAATTTTAATTTATGCTATGTGCCAGACCTAATTGAAAATTATAAATTATTATTTAAAAATAATAATTTTAGGAGTTAATCCAGAATATTCCATTGTTTAGAAATGTATCATGGAAGGATTAGGAGTATTTATGATTAGGTTCTGTGGGTAGATTTTCCGACCGAGGATGTTAGCATATCCTATATTGTAACTAAGAAATATATAGTCCAATTATGGTGGAAAAATAATTTTATAAATAATAACATTTCACAATGGGATATTCCTATTCTAGAAAAATAATACAATATGATGGATCTATTTATGTGATATAATCCCCTACTATTTAGTTATATTACTAATAAAATTATCTCCATTTTATGGATTAAGTCTCTTGAAAATGCATTTATGACCATGGGATGCGGTAAAAAAGAAGAGGTTAGACTTGTGGTGTATTTTCTAAAATGCAATGTTGAAAAATGGAGGTCATTGATCCTTTAATGTTAGAGTGGGAGATGAAATATAACTCATTTAATGGACATATTTTAAAGAGAAATTATTTTATAAATATCTCCCTTGTGATCAATTAATTAAGATGAATAGAATGTTCCTAGCATTAATAATATTGACCAATTAATTTTGGTGTATTAAACAACCTTTATGAGTTCATATTTTTATACTATTTATTCTGTATGAAAAATTGAAAGCAAGATTGACTATTATTTTGAGGGTATTACTCCATGTATTTGAATGGAATTGGCCTCGTAGATTTTATCTAAATATGATGAAATAGTTTTTTCTACTATCATGAAGGATAAATATATTCTATATATATTAGTGTTTCCTTGGGAAAGAGTATAATAATAGAATGGAATATTCAAATTTATATAAAGTTATAAATAACAGAAGTATTTTCTAATATGTTATAACTTTGGAAAGATTCACCTGGGTAAAAAGTAAGGGATTTGGATGTTTTTTATATGATCAAAGATAAGGGTCACCTGGAAAAAAGAATAAAATGGGAAGAATGAAAAAAATAAAATGTTGTGGTTAAAAAGATTGATAATGGGCCACTACGCAAATGAATTCCATAAGTGTCCATGATATATACCACATAATAATCTAATATATCAACAATAATCTTAAGTTATTACCATATATGATGATGAATGATTTATATTCTTGATATCTATTTCTGAATTTTTTCAATTGATTATTTTATCAATGAATTCATGATTTTAAGAATTATCGAATATATATTGACTGTATTATATTAATTTTTTGTGAGTTTAAAAGTATGAGTTAAATGATAAAAATGACCAAGTAAAATTATACAGTGAAATTCATAACTTCTTGGGAAACACATGATGTGGGAAGCATAGCCATTCATATGTTCCTAATATTGAGATAATTGTGTTGGGATAAATATATGATTGATATGAATGATGTAAATTTTACTGTGTGGACTACATGGGAACTAATTAATGTTTTTCTTGTAAATTGTTATATTATTAATATTATTTAATGGAATTTTCTATTTAATGAATATACTTAAAAATATATGTTCTACATAATTAATAATGATGAATTAATTATTTAAATAATTTTTATGAAAATTAAGGATAGTAAACTTTCTCAAGAGAATACATATTGATTGTATTCACACGTCCTTTATGTGATGAATTTGATCCAGAAACCATCCTAGTTACCCAGGTAACCTGATAACCATGATGTGATTGACATATCGTCAAGGGATTTCCCGATCCCCATGGGTTGTCGACTAGCTCCTCGCATCACCCAAACTGAATTTGGAAATAGTTTATCCACAAGTATTGAGGAACTAAAATAAAACAAATCATTAATATCTAATTAAAATCTACTGGGAAATTCTACTCGAAGTCATCAAGGAAATAATTCCCAGACTACTACATTCAATGTTCCTAAATAGGTGAAACATCCCATGTCCCTAGGGAAACATCTTACCAAGTCCAAGGTTCAACTTCTAGATCAACCTCTAAGAGATTTGTATACCTTGGTTATACCTGGAAAGAGAAAATATAAAAACACATTAAGGAACATATAAGGTGTCAGACAAAGCCATGTGGTATTCCAAAAAATAGTACAAAACAAGATTCCAATATCAAATTAACTAAGAATTTTCATACAATTTTTATATAAAAATGTTTCTCATTTACGAAAGAATAATTAAAATACCATGATTTACAAATTAATGGGTGGAAATACATTATAAATTCATGCTTCGCATTTCAATATATGGAAATATATTACATTATATGACATTCACCTATTAATAAAATAATTCATTACACAAATGGAGCATTTCAAAAAAAATCATAAATAAACACAATTAATGAAAAAAATTTATATAAATTCTCAAGGCATGTAAAATATTTTAGAATAATGAAACAAATATTTGATATATAGACAAGACAGAATCATTTTTATATTCCAAATATGCATGATATTTCAAGGATATTAGGACCTAACAATATAAAACCGCAAGCATGTACATACACCCCTTTAGGCCTATGTAAAATGGGACAAATCAAAATCTTGTATGGAATTGGATGTACTGGTATGATTCTTTAAAACATTTTATATCATAAATTACTACCCAAAATAACTCACAAACTTTCTTATATTTTAATGTTCTCAAGTATAAACAATGAATTGTATTTTATTTCAAGACAACTTAAAATTAATTCAAATCTAATCCCACATTTCAAATATTCTAATTTAATATTTCAAAAGAAAATGGGTTTTTAATAAATTTTTTTTATAAAAAAATATGAAAACATTGGGTTCTTACCAAGAACATTTTTTATCCATGTTTCACAAATATGTATTTGAAACTAATTCATACAATTTTCACAATCCAATTTTACATTTAAATTCATCAATTTAATTTTCATGCAATTTTAATAAATTTTTTAACAAAACCCTAATTAACATCAATTTTGTTTTTCTCAATTTTCCATCAAATAATCATTCTACATTTTCCATCAACAATTAAAAAATTTAATTAAATTACATCCATTCCACAAAAAACCCCATTTCACTCGAATTAAGGGTTATGCCAATTCTATTCCAAAGCGAACCACTACCCAAAATCACAATAATTAGGTTTTGAATAAAACTATTGAAAAAAAATTTCTCATTAATTAAATTTCATTTAAATTAAAATGATTTTAAATAAAACAATTAAAGGTTTATTAAACTTGGAATAATAGATGAAACCACCTTCATTCCTAAATGAAACACAACTCCCATAATGAAACCCATCAATAAGAAAGATGGTGAATAATATCCAAGAACACAACCTAGAAAAGTGATTAAAAAAATGGTAATTAGATCCATTATTTTCATGATGATCATTCAACTCCCAAGAAAGGAATAGATAAAGGGATCTAGAAGCATAATGAATGCTTACCCAGCATGACATGCCATAATCAACACAATGTTCATTCACTAAACAAAAAGCTCCAGATGAGTTAGAGGCTCCCAAATTCTCTTCGGTAATGATCTTGGGATAAGAATAAATGATTCCTGTAAGAATACCTATAGATAAATTGGTTGCATTCTTATTAAGAAGTCAAGGCTCGGTATATTACAGAATGTATAAACCCAATAGAAATTTTGAATTTGAATATTTCCATAGTCTTCGGAAAAAAAATTTCCTCAAGAATAAATTGTTTTTTATTATTATTGAGAGTTTACATGATGTGTAACCATATTACATGGTGTGAAATTATATTACATGCTATTGAAATGACTGGTCAATGATGAGAATACAAAAAATATTTGACATTATTATTATAGGTATCCTCTCAAAAACATCATGTTCTTACACATATAATAAAAAATTAAAACAAAGAAAAGGTTTAGAAGATAATTCTCTGAAATATAATAAGATATTACAACCTCCCCATTATCAATGTATTATTTCCCCATATATCCTAATAATAATCTTCTTTTCCAAAAAGATGTGGCAACTGCACTCTAAATAGTGCCACACTCTCCCATGTCTCATCAGAATATGAACGATGCTTCCATTTCACTCAAGATAAATGTATCATTATCCCATGATGTAATATTAATTAGTAATAAAATATCCTAACTATCCAATCAATCAGAGATAAATCATGTCCAACTACAATATCTCCCTAGTTCAGAACATGTGATGGATCAGAAAGTTACTTTAGGAGCTGAGATACATGAAAAAATTTATGTATTGATTTGAGATGAATCTGTAGTTATGAATGGTATGAAACATTCACCACCTTCTTGAAAATATAAAATGGACCTAAAAACATAGTACAATATTCCATCACCATACAAGCCATCGATGACACAATATAGGTGAAGCATTCAAGAATATATTGTCAACAACTCAGTAATCTAATGTTCTACGGTGACAATCAACAAATGATTCATATAAACTCTATGTCATCAACATCCTTTGATGAATCAACATAGTCATTTTTTTCAACTCTTGGACCAATCTTAGTCCTACCAAGGAATATTGACAGATCTATTACTAAACTAACAAAGATATACAAGGTTATCCATACATGGCCTCAAAAAGATTTATTCTGATCATTCACTGGTAAAAATTATTAGAAGAAAACTCAAACACCGCCTATTGGACATCATAATATCCCCCAATGTCAAGAACACACGTGCGAAGCATATCCTCAAGGATTTAAATAATTATTTTTTTATATCCTTCTAACAATACATAGTATTCCGTACACAAATGTAAGAAGCATCATATCACAGTACCTCCTAGAGTCCTCTCGAAAATGGATATATGAATAGAGGATCTTTCTTAGAGACTATAGCATAATGGAATCCATAAAAATGAAAAATCACTATATCATACATATTTCACAACTCTGTAACATTGGTTATATCTTGAATGGTTAAGATGATAATTTATTTCATCAGCCTATTTATCACAACCCATAAAACAGTTTTCGCTCACATGTTATATGGGAAACCAAAAAATAAAAAACTTAGATATCTCATACCACATCCATGTAGGGACTGTAAGTGGGTAATTAAACCCATATGGGTCATATGGAACTAGGTTAGCATTCATCCACATATAATAATTTAGAAACTCATCGATGCCTTATCTCATATCTAGACACCAAAACTACCACTGCATATCATAAAAGATATTTGTGGTTCCTATTTTCACTACCCTGTCAGACCTAATGAATTCCCCTATCAGTTACTTCCATTCTAAATTTTGTACCTCAATACAATTATGATAGCTTAGAATTAACTATTTTGATAATGACCACTAGGAAACCATATACCCACTATAAAAATATATTCTAATTTAATATAGCTAAACATCAAGATACATATCCTAAAATATCTATTCGATAAGAGTATCATTCAAATGAACTATGGACAAAGAAACAGAATACCCTATCTCTTGAACACCAATAAGAATCGATGAAATGTGATCCATAAAAATTACACTCTATAAAAAATTATTTAACTGCATCAGTCAGATGTTTTAATCTTGAGGAATCCACATCAACACTCCCTTTCCCTAAGGTTTAAGTGATTTATCAATAATAAAATTTTATGAAGTCCAACAAAATCCTATGATTTAGATTCAAATATTTTTTTAGAGATGATACAACTGAAACACTTATAGTCAGAATACATAGTAATTTTTTTTTCATAAATTTCATAATTTCAAATTTTATGCATATCTTTCATAGCTTCTAGTTCACATTCAATGGTCATATAATTCTTCTTATGCATCCAATCATGATGAGATCTATAAGAAACTACATTAATACCATACATATGTTCATATCTCAATCCTAGATGATATTCATCACAAATGACTGTATTTCCATTACCAACTCTAGAATATTCAACACCGGCATAGTAGTACTAAGATAGTTAATATCAGAATAATGAATTATGAAATTAATCATCCCATGATAACAGTACTCCCTTTTAAGTGACATAATTAATTTGAGAAGAAAAATTTTATAACCCCGTAACAAAGTAGCAGTAATATCTAGATAAAAAAAAGAATCTTCGAATCCTGAAAACATTTCGTGGCAACTCACATTTCATAATAGCATTCTTTATCTCAGGGTCAACTAAAATACCATGTTCCAACACCATGAGTAAAAATAATTTCACTTCCATAATCAATAAAATACACTTAAATAGTTTTTCTTAGAGCTAGTGATTTCACCGCAAATGAAAAATTGTTCATAAATGATTCATAAGATCCACCTTGTTTGTTGATTAAACATGGATTTTACCCATATAGAATTCCATGAATGTATCTAGATACTAGTGGAAAATAATGTTCATTAATGGAATGAAAAAAATTTAGGATCATTGTTTAGATGAAAAATCATAACACGGTACTCATAGTGGTCATACATTCTATAAAAGGCAGTTACATGAATGGTAGATTATTTTATACTCAACTGATGGAAATCTAAGTAAAGATAAAACATCAACAACCAGTTATACCCTTAAATGTATCAAACATATCATCTTTCGATGGATACATTTAAATTAGTTACTGCCACATTATTGAGGTTTTGATAATAAATTCGCAACATGATTTAACCCTAATCATTCACATGAAAGAGAATTGGTGATGCCCATGGTGACACACATGGATATATAAAGCCTTTATAATAAAGGTAGTATAACTAGGACTTCAACTCATTCATTTACACTATTGTCATGTGGTAATAATGAGGTAAAACTGGTTGAGTACTTTGCATTAAGTCAATGGAAAACTCAACCTCCATTACTTGTAGAAAATTAGGGATGCCAGAGGTAAACAAGTCCGGAAACTCGGAAACCAAATGAGGGAGATAAACACTAAATGATTCATGGTCTAGGTTAAAGGAAAACACAGATAATGTATTCTCCAAATCTGGGGAAAATTATTTGTTTTTGATAGAACATGGATCATATTCTTCATGAATGAAAAGACACAAACCATGGGGTTTAGTACTTGAGAATTGTTGAATAAAATATCAATACATGATTTATTGGAAATAAATAAATCCATCCCAAATATGAAATCATGTTTTTTCATGTCAAGAACCAAAAATATCTAAGCGAGATCAATATATCAAAGATTATGAACTAGAAAAATTATGGAGAACCTACACTCTCTTCCTACCAAGGGGAGTTGTAATATCCATTTCACAAGATAAAATATCTACATGAAAATAACGTAAATTAAAAAAAAAGTGTTGAAAAAAATATATGAGATGAATTAGTATGAAATAAAGAATTCATAAATGTTGAATCAATAGTAATGGGGACTCTCACGGTTAATGAACATGTATCCTCTTCCTCTGGATACTCTTAATGATTGTGAAAAGATTAATTCTAGATGCTTGTGGATGAACCCATTCATATGTAAAGCTTCTGATTGCCCCATAGTTTATGATGGAGGTAATGATCTCATTACACATTGTTCAGTGAGATAAATATTGAATATTCACAAAAATTCCTTGAATATCTACATCAGACACACTATGGGGGTACCTCAATGATAACCCTCTTTGAATGGCTTGATATTCCACAACAGTTAAAAGGTCATCTTCCAGGAACAACAAGTGGTTTAGAAATACCCATCCATCTAGATCCATAATGTGAATAATCCCTCTCCAGATTTCCCATGAAGGGACTATTGCTTCCACTTGGAGAATAAAAATCCCCTCTTAACATTGACCATCCATTCAGGTCCATGTCAACTATCAATGCTCAATCTAGTACTTAATCATAAAAGATATATTCAGTAAGAGAGCCTAGGAAATAATATCTAGTTGAATTTCTATCCTGAACTTTTAATCCTTCATCCTGTAATTTGATGATATCTTAGGTGTGATGTTCTTGATTATGGTAAAATGGATTGTGTGCTCTGCTATGGTTCTATCTATCTGAATATGATTTTATAAATCAATCGACATGGAAAGAACCATAGAGTATTGACATTACATGTCTATGAAAATAACATTGACGTCCTTCCACTATAATCCTACATTCTTCATCATTGTAACCATAGTGTCCCACCATGTTCTTTTCTATAATTCCTATATGAAGGTGTAACACATAACTTTTTATCTCATTCGGTGTATCAAAGAACAAAAAAATTTATATACTCAAAAAACATTATCAGTCTCTTAATGATCAGTTAAGCCTTTAAATAGTGATAAATTCTGGTGAATGAACTCTTAAGAACTATATTTGTGGATTTCCCTCTAAGGTGCCACAGTTGGAGCCTCAATGGGAACAGGAGGTGCTGCATGTACCATAGCTTGGATAGTGTTCAGAATATCTTCTACCATGTACAAATATAAAATAATATTTGATCCCTGAGATTTAGAAGATGCTTCATGTTGGATCCTATTCGCTTGTCTTCTCAGAGGACTGATATGACAAAACAACAGTATAAATATATGAAGAAAATAGATTTATTAGTCAAATAATTAAACAAGGGAAATTAATCCCAAAAGATAGAATAAAAAAGATTTGTATTTCACTCTATCCAAATAAAAAATGGGAAATACTAGAACTAGACCTCAATATACTTTTCCCTAACCACCCCTCTTTAATTAATGCTCTATGTAAAGAGATATGGTCAGAGACTCAATCACATTTTCATATAATGTCCCAACAAGATATAACAATGCATACTGACTTCATGATAAGAAGCTCAACCTCCCTATAATACCACATTGATATGAACCAACCTTGGTATCCTGGAAACCTGATAACAAAGCTAGTCCTAACATGGCCCAATGGGAATTTCCAATCCACATGGTTCAGTGAATAGTACAAGATAAATTAAAAGATAAAAGGGTAAGAGTTTTTTCCATAAGAAATGTGGAAGTAAAGGAAAAACGATAGTATTCATATACTAAGAAGCTCCACTAGTAGTAATGTAGCATATTTAATCCCAGAAATATATCCCAAACTACTACAAATAAATTACTAGTATAAGGAAAAAATAAAAATTCCCAATGGTCCCAACTCAGCATGTTTATGGATTAATAGATAGATGCACCTCATTATGATCTATATCCCCTACTCAAACCTGGAAGGAGATCATCTAAAAACAATTCAAGGAACCTGTAGGGTGTGATCCCAATACCAGTATAACTTCTCCAAAGTTCCTTAACAAGATAAAAAAATAAATATAAAAGGTTATTTTAGATTAAAAATAAAAAGGATTGGAATCTCCAAAATAATATTTATAAATATCATGATTTTAAATTTAATGGACGGAAATAAATTATAAATTCGTAATTCATATCTCAAAAAAATATAAATATAGTATTCAAATATGAATCTTACCATTAATGAAATAGTCATTTACACCGGTGGATCATTTCCCAAGTTGAATTAAATAAACAAATTTATATTAAATAGGTTAAATAAATTATCATGGCATGAAAAACTGTTTCCTACAATGGAATATATATTTGAAATATAATTAAGTGAGAAACATTGTCATGTACTGAAATGGTACGATTCTTCTAGGCTATAGAGACCTGGAACTAGGATATGGTAAGTATATACAGACTCCCCATTAGGCCCCAGTAAAATTGGAAACATCAAAATCACCTAATGAACATGATGTGATAATTTTATGTTTTAGAACATTGTAAATCGTAATGTGATTCCTTAAACAACTTAGTAACTACCTAGGACCTTCTTATTCTTATGTAAAAACAATAATAAGAAATTTATTTCGATACTATATAAAATAAAATAAAATCCTTTCCCATTTCAAATATTCTAATTTTCTCTATAAAACATATAATGGTTTTTCTATAAAAAACAATACTTTTCCAAAGGATAAAACCAATGGGTTTCAAAATAAACACCATATTCACTAGATTTGGCATTTCCCTCAATTTACAATATAATAAACAATCCACAGTAAAATTAAATATATTTAAATTTTAAAACAAATTGTACCCATTTTATAATCACATCCCAATTCATTAGAACTGTGCGTTTTCCTAATTTTAAGCCAATGTTATCCAAAACATCCAAATATCAGGATTTGGGTTTTTAAAAAATTTATTGAATTTAATTTATCCAATTTATGATATTATATTTCAAATAAAAATGAATTTATATCAATAAATAAATGTTTTAATAAATTTTATACCAAAGATGAAACCACCTACCTTCCTTAAAAAACAAAACACCTACAATGGAACCCACCTACCATACGGTCGATGCATAAAATCATGAAACTCAAACTTGGAATGATATTGAACAATATGAAGTTTAGATAAATAAATTTAAAGATGATCTATAAAACCCCAATGAAGGAGTAGTGAATTAGATGAAGAGACGTGAAAAATGTTTACCTAGAAAGGAACACCATGACCAACACTTTGTCCAATCTATAAAAAATTCTCAGCCGGGTTGTAGGATCTAATAATAGCATAAGGAATTGTCTTGGTCAATTGAATGGAAGTATAGAGGATGATCCAATGAGAAATTATCAGGCATCTAATTTAACAAAACATGTCTCTATGTATAACATGATGTGCAACACTATTACCTGTCATGAAATTGAAAATTTTCATTAACCCTAAAAACCCCACTGAGAGATGGTGAAAATGAATAGATTTTTTTTTTCGAATTTTCAAGATTTGTATCCTAATTAAATAGCATAAAATTATTATCTAGGCTATAAAAACTAATGATTACAAGTTAGGAATGGAAAAAATCAACAACATCACCATTATAGGTATCCTCCCAATACTTTCTCGACCCTACCCATACAGAAAAAAAAAGAAACACATGACATGGTTTAGAATGTACGTGTTAGAAAGTTAAAAAGTTGTTACATTAAGTGATTCTTGATTTTGTATTACTGATAAGTTAATTTTTCATATTTATTGACCTGATTTCTATAATTATGGATTTTAATCATTTTAAGTGTCAAAATGGTGAACATTTATGAAATTTCTTTAGTTGAATATTGGATAACGTTGTATTTATTATTGTATTATGTCACCATATAAAGATTCATACATTTTGAATTACCTGTGATAACCTTTTTTTAATCATGAGAACAATTAATGGATGGAATTTATTATCAATAAATATCTCGATTATTATTCATTAACGTAAATTTCAATGGGTTAGAATAAAAATAATATTTGGACAGTCAATTCGTTGATTAAGAGATGATGTGAAGAATAATAAAAGCACAAAAAAACGAATAAAATAATTCATATTAATTATAAATGTATGAAGTATGCATATTTCTTTATATTTATTGGGACTAAAATAATTCTTCATCTTTAAAAAAATGATCTTGAAACAACAATGTCTTCCTATTATCACCATATTATATGATATAAATAAACTTTTTCATGCCTCTATGCTTTATGAATTTTTATATGTTAATCGTCTATTTATCACCCACTTTGTTATGATCAATAGTCTATATCAATATCCATCATTATTTGGGTATTATTATTTTCTTCCATATCCATGTTTTAAATTATGATATTTGTTATACTACATAGAAAGCTAGTAATGTTTTTATTCTATATGACCATTGTAATTCCAATTATATCTTATTAATAATATGTTTAATTAATAGTTTTATATTTTAGTTATTCAAAAATATTGTTTCTAAATACCAAAACCTTTATTCCATAGATTATTTTTATATTGTAAGTAAAAAACATTATTCAAGGTGGGGAGAATATAACACATAAAAAATATAAAAGAATAACATTTTATACAGTAGAATATGTAACATGAAAAAACAAGATTAATAGAGACTATATCACTCTAATACACTAAAATATATTTCTTTTATAATAAATTTATATTATTCAATTGGATATGATATATTCCACAATTTGATTCCATGATAGGTTATGTGAGATGAGATACCAAATTTTATCAAACAAGAATATATTTATACAATTATTATATAATATGATTGTTAGAACATACATTTAATACTATTTTGTAATAAAAGTGATAATTAAAATATGAAAATTATGGTTATATATTTATTATTAATACAATAATAATTATTTAAATAATAAATAAATGTTTTCAAAACATCTTTATTTTTTAATAAAAAACATATTAATCGATTTATGTGCATATAATTGAAATAATATTTTTACCAAATATAGAAAATTTAATTAGAAAAATATAAATAATTTTTTAACTATAATATAAAATCATTCTAACAGTGATTTTTCATATTTCTTTTATAAATTTAATTATGTGATTAATAGTGAAAAATAAAAAATTATAACTGAAACTACATATATGTTTATATAATTTATAATGTTAAATTATATCATTAATGTTTCTTGTAGTATAAATAGAACAATTTAATATCCATTAATCCAAATAGGTATATTAAGTCATTTTAATGCTTTATTTATATAAAAAACATTGTAAACTATTGATCATTTTCACTTTAATGACCCACATTCTCATCATATATGTAGAAATGATTTTAAATTTAAAATATCCACTAATTTAAATTTAATATGGAAAATTTTATTATATATTCAGAATAAAAATTATTTATAATTTCCAATAATATGAAAGTAATTTTTGACCAAGTTGATTAGTGAACACAAAAAAAGTAATTACAATAGTTAAGGTAAAAATATTATTACAAGTTCATAAAATATATAAGCATATAAATGAATTATAAACATTTATAAAAATATTTTTCAAGTAGTTTTCATAACATTTCACTTCCATGTTTCTTCAATGGTTCAATTTTTAGCATATTTAAATATTAAAAATATTATAGAACTCAATTATTTTCAAAAATAACACATGTGTCCTCTCCCACACTTATAAAAGTCCACCCCTCTCGTCTATTATTCACTCTTTAAAAAAACATCTGATAAGAAAATAAATAAACAAATCACATCCCAAAATCCACCCCCTACTCCTATATTACTTAGTTTTTCGATAAATACAACTTTTAAAGGAATTATTGCAAACTAATGGATGATACTCGAAGAAGAGGTATTGTTTTCCCACAATAATCATTACTTGACTTATTATTCAACATCTATAAATTTGTATAAGTACATAATGATATAATAAAATAATTATATTAAATATAATTTTATGTTGTAAAAAATTAATGTCCTAAAAACATTCCCACTTCCATCAAATTTGTTATAGAATCATCGTTCGTGTGTACGGTGCACTACAGCCCGCCAAAGTGATGTTGTTAATTTTTCTATTTCTACCTCTCAATAATAGATATAAATAAGATATACAATATATATATATATATTTGATATATCATATTGATATATATATATATAAATATACCTTCAATTATGAATAATATTAATTTCACTTGTGTGTTTTAGGGACTATCACTTAACAAAGCGATGTGATTTGTCATTAATTAACACTTCACAAGAATGTAATAAGGAATTGATAATGATTATATTTTATATAAATAACCTATTTAAGATATTAATTATATTTTTTTTATTATCAGGAGATAATATATTTCATTTTATTTTATTCCATTCCACTCATGTATATAAGAAAATCTCGTTTGTATTTGTAGACACTACCACATTCATGAAGATATCTGGATATCTTATCAACACCAACCAACATCAATGATATATATTATAATATAATATGGTATTAAATATATTATCATCATTATGGGTATAAAAAATAATTATTATCTCAATATCATGATGTTCAAACAAAAATGGATATTTTACTCTCTCGTACATAAGACCTACCATCTCTATTATCATAACATTCTCCATTTTTCATAACAATCAGTCATGATTGGTTTTAAAAAAATAATTAATTTATAAATATGAAGAATATTTTCTTAATATTATTATATATATGATATATATAATATTTACATGAATTTAAATAATCATGATAAATAACTATTGAAAAATCAAGGCAATTAACACTCAAAATATTGAAAATAATTATATATTATTAACAAAAAGGTTATAAGAAATTAAAAAATGAACATATATGATATTATAAATATTAATATTAATATGTTATTTATTGTTAAAATTTATAGAACCACTATAATGGATACTAAATAATTATTTAACAAAAGGAATTGTGAGGTAAGAGATTACATCTCAATTTACATTTTGTTGATATATAATTCTAACTGTTAACCAATTCACAATTATGTGAAATAAATACTACCACATTGACATGTAATATCATTATTCATTCATTATTCATGCTATATTTTATTTAAAACATGATTATTTTATCCAATGGGATTTTAATATTAAATCACCATGTAGTTAGAGTTATTGATTAGTCTCACTTTCTTTTATAAATACAAACCTTCTCTTGAAACTAGAACATTATTGTATAAATTATCAATAGATTTATAATTTACTATAATATCCATATCATTTCAACGTATATAAATATATAATAATTTCCTAAATCTGTATTAATAATTATATAAACAAGAACAAATTAGGAGTCAGAAGATCCTGATATTAGAAATGTTTTTCAAAAAAATTTAAGAGAAAAAATCATTACAAAGTAGTTTTTCAAAGGATTGTATCAAATTCACTATGTGGATCAGACTCAAAAAAGTAATTTAAATAATTTGGAAACAAAAAAACCAGATTGATCTGACCTATGAAATGGGCCTTTTATAAAGGGTGTCAATAGATTTATTGGCCTCCTGATGGATTTGACTGTCATCAAGAGATAAGTCTTCAGATTGATGTATGCACTCAATCCGTGATTACAGAATTCTCCATGGTAAATTATGAGAGAAACTTTTTAGAATTTGGACTGCAAATGTTGAACATGAATCCAGCCAAAATTCATGGTAGCCAAAATGACCAACATATTTCATCGTCTAGATCATCCCCCATAACTCTGCCTAGATGTAACAAACAACTAAAATTAAATGGGAAAAATAATTTAATAAGGCCTTAATGAGTACCAATGTTTCCCCCAAAGCAAGATAAACCATGTTCACCAGAAGAAGCTCCATCAACAATAACCTTAAACCATCTCAATGTCGAGGGAAGCTGTGGAATAATTCAAGCCACTAGTGACTTATTCACTATTCTAGTGACACCAGTAGACCATAAGATAATTTAATTAGTAAAATCATTATGTATTTCCCACATATGAATATTTAAATCATCTATTATACCTCTTTGGATTTCGAGAATACCAACACGAATACAAGGATGTTGGTTATTGAAAGCCATCTAATTTTGTGACCACCATATAATGGAATGAATATGAGCTGTAGTAGTAAGAAGTAGCTACTAGAGTTGTGCACTAAAATTCATCATGAATAGTGAGGTAACTAGAGAGTCAAGACTCTAAAAGGAAAGACGGAAGAAAAAATTATCTTTGATGTACATCCATAATCTGAACGTTATGTAACTATGGAAAAATATTTGAGAAATGGAATCATCATCAGACATGATGAAAAAACACACACAATCTAGATAAAACCCATTTCTTTTAAGAACACTTTGACTTGGAAGTCTATTACACCATATTTTACTAATGAAAATGAAATAATAAGGAGTGAAAAATGGTTCTATAAAACTATATAACCATATATATAGTGATAGGAATACCACACTAAAATCTATAGCATTATCAGGTACTGAAATCACCATCCATAATTGGAATCCATATCATTATATCAGAGTCAACATACACATATCTTCATATCTCCATAAAATGTTGTGTCAATAATAGAATTCACATTTCATAATTACCCTAATGATCATATATTGTAGAATTCATCATTTGAGTAGGAATAACAACATAATCACAAATAGTGTTTGATAAACTATGATAAATCCTACAGTTTAATTTGGACTTATTATACAGAATCCATTTGGAGCATTCCATAAACTAATTTTAGGTTTTCTTGATAGCCATACATATAGATTTTGGGACATGTACAACATAACCATTATGAATCTTTGTAACCAATATGATGTTAAGAAAAATGAGACAATTATCCGATCTGGGAAACAACCACCATGTGAACTTATTAATCCATTAGTCATTAAATATATTGATATATTTAATGCTGAATACTACAATATTTTTAGGTTTAATACATTCTTTCCAAAAAATTGTAACTACATTGTTCTCATGAATATAACCAGATATATAGGTTCTGAATCATGTTTTTAAGGACCATGACAAGTACCGTTGGACCTTCATATTTTGAAAATTCTAAAAAAAATCATGTAATAACATAATTAACTAAAAAAAATTCTTCTATATTTGGACATTTTCATACCACTTCTTGTTTGTAATTTATTTATAATTCTACTGAAATACATTGCATGTGATATATTTTTACCATTGCTTAAAAAATGTTACTCTAATGTAAATGAATATAAAAGAACCAATATTATCACCATGCCTTCTCACCTACATGTTTTCCTTATTAACATGCACTCATTCTGAAAAAATGAATGTGGATTATCCCTAGTTGATTACATGACCAGAAATGTCCTCATAATGGTTAAACAAAAATTTGATGTAAGAAACCAGAACTTTGTCAGCCTTTGAAAATATAGAATATCATTAGCAGATAAACTATTTGAAGGAGGAAATGGATCCCTCTCAATCGCCATTCTCTAATAGATACAATATTAGCATGTTCGAATATGAAATAACTCAAATATTATTCAACTATCACAAAATAAATCCCCAAAATAGGATCACCCTACCTAAACCATGTAGAAAACTGAAATAAAATCCTTTGGTACTCATTAACCTGGATGGATCAATCTTAAGAATCTCATAGAAAAACCATGAATTTTTATAATAGAAAAAATTCATTTTTTTCATGTCAATTTCTTTATAGATGTCAATCTACAGAGCCATGTTACCAACTTTTTCCTTTTTCTTCATAGTGTTCACATGCTCAGATGTACAAAAGTGGTAGTTTTCTACGTTCACCTCTGGAAATAATCCAAAATAATTTATTGAATTGAGATCCTTCACAATCAACCCACGTCTATGAGTCATTAATTTTCTTAAGCACCGTAGGAATCGAATTACCAATGACAACCGACCAGAAATCCTTGATATCAAGGGAGTTTCATTTTTCAAAAATCAAAATCAAAGAAGTTTGAAATTATAATATGAGAAATTTGTGGCTGAGTAAAGAACTCCCTCTAAGAATTGGACACATCAATATGAATAACATCCTAATAAAATATTCAAAATATTGTTTCAGGAATCATTAGGACAAATAGTGTTATCCATGTTTAAGATGCATGACTTTCTATTGCATTTGGAATCTCGTAAAGCTTCTTAACTTCAAAGTCCTAAATACAAGGGTTAAAACATCTAAACATATTTTTGAGTATTATCCTCCCCATTATTCATATAAAGAGACTCAAATTTACTAACTAGAGAACTAGAAATCTAAATCCCAAAACTATACAAGATCCCAACAACAGTTGTACCATTCTTATTTCATTCATTCCTTTTATCCATGTGCATATAGTGAAAGATCATGTGATTCATGCCACTCTTATTTAGCCATGTGACACTATTTTTTATATGATAATGATTATCCTTATGGGAAAAAAGGCTTTCAATCTTGGAATGGAATTAGATCTCTTCTCGTGAAGGCAGGATCTTACTAGTGTTGTTTTGCTGACAATGTACTAAGATGAATTCATATTACTCGATATCGTTATAAATATAATAAAAAGGTGAATTATCCCATTCTTTATTTCTTTCTTTAGCCACCTTCACGTTTCTAGAAATAATGTGCATTGTGTTGATCAAAAAATTTCCTTCCACAAATCCAATATAATCTATCTACAACTAGGTACCACAAGCCATTAATTATTGAACATAAATTGAACAGCTTATGACCTTGAAATGTTATCAAGAATATAATCCATCAATGGGAAATGATTAGATTGATCCATTGGAAGAGTGAAACTATATATATCAAGATCTCTTCTTCACTCAATAATATGAAAAAAAACTTTTGATCAATTAACTAGCCTGCCTCTCATTCATCATATATATGCTCAAGGAAAAATCAACCCCATCTATGGGAATCCAAAGAAACCCACATTTATCTATACATAAATAAAAATCACATGATGACATTTTACAGATGTTTCTTCTAATTTTTTTCATCCGGTTAAAAAATATCATTGAAGTCACCTATGATAATCCAATTCTCACTCATAGATCTAGAATTAACTCCAAGGCTTCTCCAAGGATATATTATATATATATATTAATAGAAGGCATAAAAAAGGTTTTAAAAATTACATTACCACTATATGAAAATGAAATTGTGACCAACAAAAAATAACTTATGTGGGAACTGATAAACACACGGTCTTTCATCAAAGCCCACAAGGATTCAACATCACCATTACTCTAATTTCTTCTATCTAAGGATTTCCATTTGAACATTTAACCATTCTTAAAATCCATTATAGGATCCGAAATAACTGTGAGAAATGGTTATATGGTCAAAATAACGGGCCTAAGGACTTTAACAGTGGGAGGATTCCCAAGCCACTTGTAATTACAAAGGAGGACCTTCATTGGTTAAGAGCCACGATACTAGTAATAATTCCTTCATAAATTCATAACCATTATTGGAAAAGAGCCACAAATTTCATTCCAACCCGATATGTAGTCACTTTCTTAATAGAATAGTCATTATATTTTTTCCCAGGTAGAGATAATTTTTCATTACATTCATCCAAATATAAAGGTTGTAAAACATCAAATTTATTAGAGTATTCAACTGGAATACGACTAAAACATCCAGGCTATATCCTCCTCATAGATTTGGAAGGGGACACCTAATGAAATGTATTGAATGTATAATTATAATGTGTTAATGAAAAATGAAACATAATAATTATACATTGAATTCATTCAAGAAATTTCTATTATTACCTATAATATTTTTTCTAAATTATTATTAATGGATGATTTTAATTTATTAATTATTTATTAATTGGAGTTTGTTATTTATCTTCCCATATTGATTCTCCTTAATCATATCATGATTGTCATATTAATTTAATGAAATATTTTCTTATTGATTTATCATTCTATATTGATTATGATTATTTATTAATGATATATTTGCTGTAATTAACCTATATAGAGAATTTTAGCTCAGACTTAATTTTTTCCTTTCCCATGGTTATAAAGATGAATCATTTAATGAGTTTCAAGGATGTTGAGGATTAGCATTTATTATATTTTATATTTTATTACCAATATAAAATTGTTGTAAATATAAATATATAACTATAAAAAACTACTAAATTGGTTGAACATTCATGATTTATTCCATTGTGTCTTTTCCCACATAAGAAAAGTAATGCATTGGCTCAAGTCTACTAGGCTAGGGTTGTTACATCCATGAATGTAATATATTTAAAAACGAGTTATATCATTACTGGAGATGGTAGGCCATATGTATTCTTGAATTATATTTACATTTTTGATTTATTAATGGAATGAAAGAAATGTGTATACTAATTAAACCTTCAATTATATTTATTATATAATATATATATATATATATATTATATTAATTACCTATATCCTTTTTAAAATCTATATATAATTTATATTATGAAAACATCATATTTTTTGTGGGGTAGTTTTCTATAATACACAAGAGAGACGTTGTTGTATCTAAATGGGTTAGAAGGAATGTTGTTATAAGTGATATTATATTTATAGAATTATGTTTAATTAAAAAAAATAAATTATATTCTATAAAAATTATCCATTTTTATATTTCATTTCTGTGTATTTAAAAAATAAATTAGATCACTTCACAACGAAATAGTTTGTTGATCCCATGGGAGACATCATCATATTTTCATATGGAATGAAAATAATGAAGTTATATTTATCGAAACAGCTATATATTTATATAAATTTAATAAATATCATATAAATATTTTGATTCCATCATTATATATATCCTTTAATTTTGGTGTTGGAAAACAAATTACGTATGTTCACAAGGTTATATTCCACCGTACAGATAATCGATGGTTTTGTTTCCCACTTAATATTAGTGGGGGTTGATGTAATTACTCCACTAATATAATAAAATTTCATTATATGGGAGATAATTTTGTTGTTATTTTATCATATATTATCAAATATTTTATGTATGTGAATGAATAAAAAAATTAAAAGCTCATTCCAGAACGTAAAATCTACATTATAAAACATCATTATGTTTTAACAGAACACCATCCTATGGTATATGTATTATAAAAAAAATTCATCTAGGAGGTTTGGAAAGATAATTTTTTTAAATATATTTTTTTAAAAAAATTATTGGATGTGGTAAGAGTATAGGAGAGGGGTGGCCTCTTATTAGTGGGGAGAGGACACAAAATGAATTTTCAAGAAGAATAAAGTTTACCCATTTTATTCACATTCCAAAATTATGAAAATGGGTAATTATATAATATTTTGGGAGGTATTGTCTAAATATGACCATGAAACTACTCCTGGACATGTTTTAAATTTTTTATCCCTTTTTTTCTCATTTAAACCACTAGTGAACCAGTTTTCACCTCATGTTTGGTAATTTATTTTTAGTTTTTTTAACATTCAGCATTGGTAAGAATTGTGATTCCATTATTAGATAATGATGATGATTATTATTATTATTAAAAATATTGAATTCATTATTCCTAATTCGTAACACATGAGTTTCATTATTTTATTTAAAATTGAACCAATAGATGTGTCGAAAAATTTGTTTTTAAAGAAATAATTTTATAAGAATAATATGATTTTATAATAAATATAGGACAACAAACCATAAATAAATGAATATAAATTAATATTTATAGATATATAAAATTTATATTTATTTTAAATTATTCTTAATTTGTGGATGTTATAGATATTTAAAATGAGAAGCATTATGCATGTTAAATATGTGTTCAGAAAATACCTAAAAATATACTTCTATTAAAATCCTGTTTAAAGATAATTTAATTACAATTAATTTATTAAAATATAACTAATTAGTAGTTATGTTACCTTTAAAATATTCCAAAATAACATTGTTTATTTTATATAACATAATAAACAAATAAAGTACATTTTTACAAAAAATAAATATTTTCAATATTCTTTTAAAAAAAATTTATTCAAATAAACAAAATAAACTTAATATAAATTTTTAAAGATACTATTATTTAAAAAATTATTATTATTTTATAAAATTAAATTTCAAAATTATGAAAATATTAATAATAATATTTTCATGCAAAAAAATAAATTAATATCATTTTTATGGAAAAATATTTTATGGAATGAAATATCATTATCAAAAGCTAATTTCATATTTTGTAATCATATATCAACAAATTTATATTTGGTATGATATATTAATATTTCAAAAATTATATAATATTATTCATACTTTCTTATTTAATAGATATGTTATCATGGTCATATTTAATTAATATATTTCAAATGCCGATGAATTTTTTTTATTTCTTATCGTATCACCTACCGAACATAATTGTCACTCATTAAGATATCAGGGTTTTGTGAACCATGATCTATAAAAGAGAAAAATATATATTTAATTTATTTAAAATATAAAATCGCAATTTTTTACATTATACCATTTTTTAATATATTGGGTACTCAAAATTTGAACATGTACAAGGAAACAAAGTGTTTGATATTTTAATTTTCTTTAAATACAAATTATGAAAATAGATAACAAAAAAATCCTCTTAAAACTGGAAAATCATATTACAAATGTCATTAATAATATCATATAACTATGGATTAATGTATGAAAAAAATTGGATGTGGAAATATGGGCATTGAATATAATCATAAATAATTATTCCAAGTTATATAGGACCTTGATCTTATGAATGTAAAGGATTCAGTAAAAGTAAGCGATTAAAAACACATAATATTTCATCATTTCAAAGACAATTTGATTCTTCATAGAATAATGTAAAAGTAAAAAACTAATATCATTTTCAGAAAGATGAGTTATCATATTAATAGCCTTAATAAGAACATAAGAAAATATAGATACCTGATGTATTACGATTTTGTAGTAAAAAACTCTGCCCATGAATTTTTGACCAATTCCAATATAATCTATTTCTACATCAATTGAATAGAATTTATTTTATATCAAAGGTAGTGAAATTATCACTTAGTATATTATTTTGTAGATAAATAAATGACATAAAATTCCCTTTATTAATAGATATTCCCAAAAACTGAAAAATAGTAAGGACATTTTATCCAGTATAATAAACTATTGTAAAAACATCAATTTTAATACAAAAAATTAAAAAAACACAATTTCATAAACATATAACCCTAAAACTCATCAAAAATATTTATATCAAAATTCATATTACAATTTTCTTGATGAATGGTCATTAAATTTACAAAATGAAGAGAAACTGTACTAGTTGTGATGTTTTCACTATAATTTATATATCTTGGCTGAATATTTATAAGTATGATATTTTAGTCAATATTGAGAAAGTTAAATTTGAGTTATTTTGATGATGAATAATATTATTATTTTTAGAATTGTTCTATGAAATTATATGAAATGACATGTTCAAACATCCCCAATTAAAGAGCTAACATTAGTGATTATAAGTTTCTTTAATTATTGATAATGTGATGGAATATGTAGTTAGATTTATTCTTCCTGAATATAATAGTCAAAATAATATATTTAATTTAAATGAAATAGAAATTAGGTAAGTTATACATCGTCCTTTAATGAAAAAATTATTATATAGAATAATTGAAATGAGAAAATAGAAATATGATAAAATTATATATTGTTTCGGATAGTGTTGAAACTATTTCTAGATGAAAAAATATAGACAAATATAAATGAAAATTTTAGTTATGGGAGGGGTATATTGAATAACTTATAAGAGAATATGAGATTGTTTTGAAGAAAAAATCATCCTGATTTTATAGATGTGGTATAATAAGTGGATGGTCTGTATTGAGATTAAGATACAGTCTAAGACAAAGAATGATGAATCTGATGGGCGTTATGTTGTGGCTGAGTATCCAATCAGAACATTTTATAAAACAAATTCATCATCTGAGTCTATTTTATTAATATCATATAATATTTTCCTCAAAACATATAAAAAATATTTTGATGTTGAATTGATAATAGACAATGGCATATAGGGTTTTCATGAAGACTTAAATTTTGTTCTTATAACTCTAATCATTGTAAGTATATTATTTTGTGGCAATAAATACATCCATAGATATTATTTTATCTACTTAGAGGTATGAATCATGAGATAAAAAACTATTTCTATATAGGTATAAAAAATTTCAAAAGGATGTTGCATTAATTACTTATTAAATATTCTGATATCACACTTGTGTAATACATTCCTTATTTATTAAAGATAATACCAAAATTATAAAATTTTATTTATAATGAAAATTAATCTTAAAGAATTTTTTTTGTCAAAAATAATTCACTATGATATTATGTTTTTCATAATGGTCATAAATTAGAAGTATCACTTTTCATACTAGAATTATCTTTTTATGTGTGGTGTTTAATTTAAATTATTAAATTAATATATCCAAAGGGCATAACTCGGAATATATGTTCCCATCCAATTGTGGTTTCGTAACTTTTTGACGAATATGTTTTAAAGATAATTTTAACAATCCTAATAAACCCTCTAATTTTTTTCTTTTATTAGTCCACTAAGTATAGAAACATGATTTATAACTATTGTTCCTTCTAATGTGATTTCTGTTTCCAATCCCAAGTGGAAATGAAAGTATAATATTTACTATATGAAGTTTTAATAAGATTTCCCAATTGTAATCACTTGTATATATGTGTTGAAAATTTTAAATTATTTTGGATGATAATTCAAAAGTAATTACTATAGAAATTTTATATTATATCCATATTTAGTTATATATGATTTCATTAGAAATGTAAATAATAAATGATAAGAAAATAGTTTATATAGGAATGATAACTCTCAATTTGTTATGAGGTATCACCATTAGAAAAATGAAATCATAATAGTGATAATTTCAGTGTAATTTCAGTTTAAAATTGTTCCTCTAGTAAATGTAGATTATGCTCTGATATAGGTATTAGTGAATATATAACAGATTTGTATCATCAAGTTGCCTTCTATATAAAGGATTCCTCAATTTTTTGGGAACAATATAAAACAATTTATCATGAAAAAAATAATTAAATCGCTTGTTAGGAATTAGAATCTGATTTCCCAAAAGAATCATTGGAAAATATGTTGATATATTATAAATGTTTGAATCTTCTTGAATAAAAAAATGTATGCATGTGTAGTAGTATTGTATGATTTTTTTAAAAACCCTTGGTAATAAATTTTAATATTATTATGTGAATAATTTTTTGTTTATAATTTTTTTATTTATGTTGGTCGTACATTTGATAAATGAAAAAATGTTTCCATTCACTAGTAGAATAAAACGAAACGAAGGTGGTTGAGTTAGATAATTCAAAAAAGAAGTCCAAAAATATTCATGATTTTTATATTAATATGTTTAGGATGATTAACGTGAAATTATTTATAGAATTAGTGAATAAAATTTTTATTCATATTTTGATGTCCATGGTGCTATATGTAATAAAATTAAATTTATATTTTAAAAAGCATAGTCATCAAAAATAGTAACGAAAAGAACCATTGCAACAAAAACCATAGATGTAATTATTGTTTATAAGAATAATGATTAGTGTAGCTTACAATGTTTTATATATTATTGATATTATTCCACCACATGATAATAGATATATGTATTGAAAAATGAATATATTCTATTAAAAATAATCTATATTTATATATGTGATACAAAATATATATTCTATACAAATGTGGAAGTGTAATAAATCATGGAAACCTACCAGTAAGTATACTGTGATGGTTACCATAACCATAGAATATTATCACCCAAATATAAATCTATAATTGTGGTTTTCATTATATTAATCATTGGCAACATATATCAAGAGAAAAATGGAATGAAACAAAAAATAATGGGGCTCATTTAATGATATCAAAGTTTTTGGATGTTGGGTCATGGGTAAATCGATTTATTGTAAAATAAATATATATTTCAAAATCACAAAAAACCAAAATCAATATTATAAAATACGAAATTTTAGGACAAACATTTCCAAATAATATTAGTCCATAAATAATAACGAATCGAACAGTATAGAAAAAATTTGGCTTTTTGGAAGGATACTGTGATTTTTGAAAAAATATATGGCCATCATTATACTTTGTGGTGGAATATAAAAAGTCATTTAAAATCTATTTATTTTCAGAATATAAGGGTAAAATATATATGAGAGTATATGAATGTTTTTTACAATGATTCATTGGTTTTTAAATCATAGAATACGAGTACACTCAATATGACATTGATGAAAGGTTTTCTTGGATAACAACTATATAACCATGAATCTAGTAACCTAATTTTTTTTGGTTATCCTACCACATTTCTATAAGATACAAGAGTTAAATTCAATATGGAATGATGATTTTTAGTCTTGGGATAAAAAATTAAATCATTATTGTCAAATAATAAATGGTAACAATAAATTTCACATCCAATTAAAGAGATACCATTATTATTTTTCATAGATTATAGATTAATTAGTTAATAGATAAGTTGATGAAATCTTTTGGAATTAAAATAATAATTAATTTTGAGATAAAATTCATACTAAATTATTTCTAATAATATATGTTATTATAGAATAAATAAAAAAATAATAATATGGCAGAGATAATAAATATTAAAATATTTCATGTATCAATTATTATTAAAGGTGAAAATATCCATGGATGACATAAAAATTAAATAATAACCGATATAATAACAGCTTGATTCATAATTATAGAATTAAAAATTTCAAAAATCCTATACTTACTCCCATGGCCCCATACCAACTCATCATACATATATAGATAAGTAAAACACTAATACCTCATACTAGTTGTCTCATGAAACCAACCGACATTTCTGGGTTATATAATGAGATTCACTGATCACTTACTATGTTCAATTCATTTATAACATGTATTAAATAAATAATAAATAAAAATATAATCAATAAAAAATCTATTTAAAAAATTTACAGAAAAAATGGTTAAAATTTACTAATAAATTACTATATAAAGACTCTATTAAATCACATAGAGTAAAATAGTTAAGGGTTTCATTAGAATATATCTCCATTAATTAATATGATTCAAAATAGTACATTAAATAGAAAAAATATAATTACAAGATCACCATTACATTACATGAAGAAAATTATTTTCATCATTTTTAAATCACTTAATTAAAAAAATATAAAAATATGATGAAACATATGTTTATGCATAACCCCATGGAAACATGTAATGGATGATTCATTGGAATTTATAGAAATTATGGTCAGAAAATCCATATTTTTATTAAATGTTAAGACAAAAATTCGATTAAGACCATTGGTAAAAATTGACTTATTAAATAAATTAGAAGATGATTCATTCTAATACATTTAATAGAAACTCATTAACGAATGGAAATTCTATTAGTTAGTTATTATAAAATATTGAAATCCATCTTGAGAACGTTTTATGAAAATATAAACACAAAAGAGAAATATTTTCTGACTAAATATAAAAACCATTTCGATTA
Organism: Viscum album; assembly: GCA_963277665.1. Lineage (NCBI taxonomy): Eukaryota > Viridiplantae > Streptophyta > Magnoliopsida > Santalales > Viscaceae > Viscum > Viscum album. The sequence continues at coordinate 1,313,467,289 of OY728147.1, forward strand.
ACCATAAAAATATTATGTCACAACATTTGAGTACATAGAGAGAAGAGAATTAATTGAAAAATTTTATTTCTAGAAATAGAAGAAGGAAAATAAATAAAATATTGACATATATATAACATAATTTCGTACACATATATTTAATCATACAAAATACAATTAAAAACACATATTTTCATGTAAAACTTCTAATACAATGGTAAATTTTTAATCAACACCTCCATGAATGATTTAACTTCAAATGAAAAAATTAATAAGATTAATATAATTAAATTAATTGTATAAAATATAAAATTAGTATTTTATACACTATATGATGTGAAATAAGTGGTGGATATACATCTGCATCATGGTATGAAAAACGAGATGAGAAACCCTTACCAATTGTAAGACATTCTTCGTAAGTTATTTTAACATCATGCATAATATATTTTTTATTTATTATAATTTATACAATAAAAATATTAATACTTATAGAATCACATATGATTAATAAAAAATGTATTTTAACCTCATTTTTGTTAATTATTTTTAATATCATCATTCCTAATAATATTTTATTCATTATTTATATATATTTTGGTTTGGTAGTTCTGATCTTTGTACAATGATCCTAGATCCACCATATCAATAATTTTATTTATTATGTGTATAATTTTTTCATTATAACATCACAAATATTAATCACTCATTTATCACTCATTTAATAAATATTATAACATCAATCATCAATGAGGTCAAATGGACATGAAGAATAATATTTTATAAAGGATAAATGACTAAAATATTTTCAGGTATATTCATAATAGAAATTTTTATAAATAAAAATTCAGGTCATAATTATTTAATTAATTTTCTATATAAAAATTTGCAAATGTATATAAATGGTTCAATTTGAATATGATATGTATCGCTCAGTTTGATGGTTGTCTATAGGTATTCAAAGATGATAATTCTCTTTAATTATAAAAAATTGAAATAAATATGTTAATATTTTATCACAAATAACAAATATTATATAAATTATATAAATTATAATTATTGCATACATAATTATGAAAAAAAATGATATGATTCGTTGGAAATTGAATCATGTGACTCTGTGGAGGCAGTTTCCCAAACATACATATGAGTAATACATTCATTTTCAATTTGACAGAATGGTGATGGAAAATATTTTAACATCAAACAAAACAAAAGAAAACAAAATTATATTGATCGTACAATACCTATATGATAGGAAATATACAACATATTTATAGGATAAATAATATAAAATGGCCTTTAAATGATTCATCTAAGACACTTGCCTCATCTTCAAGAGGCCTCTTTGGCTTACACATTTGCCTTCATAGAATGATATTAGGTTAATACCAAATGAAGAATAATTAAGATTATGATTTTTTCGAGGACGTGATATGAGAATGGATGTGAAATTTGTTCTCAATGATTTTGAATACATGAGGAGAATATGACCCCTATTATAAATAAGGGGATAGAAATAACTGAATAAGAAAATAGATTAAAATAATATATTCATTTACATGTGAAATAAGAAATCAATTTATAGGAATTAGAAATAAGTAAAAATTATGTTCATGATATCCTATTAAAATAATAATTTTACAAAATTACATCATATTTTTATCCTTATTCAATAGTTTAAACCTCGAAGAAAACTACTTTAACATTATGAAAAATAATAAATACTTAATATTTTTATTATTCTTTATTTTAAAATTAATTTGACCTTATAATATCATATTTTTTTCAATAAAAATATTTAATCAATGATATATGATTAAATTTATTGAAATTATAGAAAATAATTTTTGATATATTTTTATAAAATGGATTGAATGCAATTTAAAAAAAATCAGTGTTTTGAGTAACATGAATTTACAGAAAAAATCATTAATAATGTTGATTACGAAGGAATTATTTTTATGATGATAAATTAAATGATAATTATAATATTTTATACAAATAAAATAATGTAACCTTTTAAATACATCATTATTAATATTATAACTAAAACGAAAATTTCAAATGAAAAAAACCGAATATTATTTTTCTAAAATGTTATCTATGTATTTATTCATTAAAAATAATATTTTTATATGAATTATATTAATTATTACATATTCAAATTGTATGAAATTTTTATTAATATAAGTTAATACATATACAATTATATTTTCATAAAATTTAGAGTTTTTAAAAAATTCATATTTTTTTAATATTCATCCAACAAAAAGTATTTATGAAAAATCTCAAAAATTCACCGTAGGTTAATTTGGGAATGACAATTTATAAAATTAATTTTCATTTTTATGATAAAATTTATAAAAATTTATACTATTAATCTTAATTATTATCACTAAAAAACATAAAAAAAATTTATGATTAATGTATTTTTGTTGAATAAAATTTATATATTAATATATATTTTATAGGGAAAATAATTAATTAGTGTGATAAATATTTTTTTTATTTCATTATTTTTAATAGTAATATCCATTGTACATTAATTAAATAATTTTTTTACAATATTCTTTCCCACAATACCAATGAATATGTTATAAAATTCATAATTAAGAAATTTTATTTCACATTATCTTTATGCTCATGGTAAAATATATTTCATGCTATCAAACAATGGAAACATTAAATTGGGCCTAAAATCATGGGTTTACAATTCTACACACCATAAAGATATCCTATGAATTATTTTTAAATAACCAAATGTGTACCCCAAATTTTTGAGTATTATATGAGATTTTAACAAATATTATACTGAATATTTATTTTGGGGTTGTCACTATAGAACATATATTTTTTAAATAACTGAATGTGTACCCTTATAATATTAACACTATTTAATATTTTTCATGAAGATTTTATTCAAATGTAATTGATACATAAAAAAATTTAGGATAGATTAGCTTATATTTCATGATTTTGAGGATTTGAGATAAAACACATATTCATGATTACTTTAAAATTTTTAAATTTTTTTCATTGATTGAATATTTTAATCATTTACAACTTACGATTCTAATTATTGATAGATATGAGGACTTTTATAATCTTGAAGCCTAAAAATCAACATTCAATGTATCATAATACCTTTAAAATAATGATAAATTATTTTATATACATAACAAATAACGTAAACAATATAAGATAATCATATGAATTAATATTATTATTAAGAAGTTATACATTTATTCTTTAAACATTAAAAAATGTCACCTAATGAAATACGTAATGTTATTATACTTCAAATTACTAATATTTTTTTTATCATGGGATATTATATGCTTCTTAAACTAAATTGAAAATACATTAAAAATTATACACAATTATTTTTTTCAAATCCATTCATAGGTTAAACAAACGAGTTCATAGCAAGGACATATTTGTTCATGTTAATATAAAAAAGTTAATAATATTATAATAATAACATAAGTTTTACATGGTTTTAATATTGTTAATTTATTCCTTATTATGTAATGAGATAACCTGATATTAGTGAAAAAAATAAAAGAGTTCATATATCTAGATTAAAATAAATAATTTTTTAATCAATGTATATTTTTTCCCATATTTAGTGATTTTATTTTTAACACCAACAATTTCGTAGGAATATAATTCCTCCCATAAACATTTATATGATAAATTATATTAATAATTTGAATAATCAATTTTGTAGTTCTCAATTTTATTACATTATAATAACTAGAGATTATTATGTTTAGTATATCCCTTACAATAACATGCCTCATGAACATTGTATCCATACGTGTAGAAAAATCCCATTATGATCTTTTATCTACCATGGGGAATCATTTCAAAAATATTATATGATGGAATTTTTTTTCTTATATTCTACTCCAGGGCCCTATTTAATTTTTCTCTTTTTCTTAGAATTCATTTTATTCTCCAAATTCTATATATAATTATATGACATAAGGGATATTTTTCTTATACTGGTAGAAATTATTACCAAATAATCATTTGATGAAAATGTTTATGTGATTATTGTGTTTAATATTCTTGTATTAATCCCATAAATGATATAGTCAATAATAAATTTCAAATTATATATTTTAGAAATAAGGCCAGTTTTTAATCTTGTGATTTTTATATAATATTCAGTTAAAAATTTCCAATAAATTTATATTATTTTGAATAATTACCTTTCTATATCATCTCATCTATTTAGAAAATTTTATTTTTTGATAAAATTTACTAAAAAATCATTTCATTTCATTTTATATATCTCCTCCTGTAGTATTATATTTTAATAAATGATGAAATTTTTTAAAAATATTCCATAAAAAATAATATTTGATAGAAAAAATATTCCTTTCACTAAATATTAATGTCATAAATATCATTTCATGGGTCATGATACATTTTCCAACTATCAATAGATAAGTTTTTCTATTGGAGGAAAGAGGTTTCTGAAGCATGAAGCTATAAAATATCAATGAAACATGGGTTGTGGTGATTTTTTTCACATATGGGAATGGTTATTAGTCATGGACTAGGTCAACTATCCAAATATATTCATAACCACCTCATATATGGTACCCTCTCTGTAAATTGTCTCATAATGAAAATCACTACATTGGAAATGTATGCTGACATTTTTTCTATTTTATTCATTATGATCCATTCTTATATAATAGAATACACTTTAGTAGATCCTACCAATATGAAATGTGATGTAAAAATCCATTTATGGGGCATTGGGAAGAATATATTAAGAATTTGTGTATTGATTATCTAAACCATAAATACATTTTATTCTATTTTTATCCAATTATTTCATCAGTTATATTTTTTCCTTCATAGTTATTTTTTCATACCACTTCATATGTTTATATTCCCTCGGTTATTGGAGACAGGTAGTACAAGTGACAGATTTAGAAGGATAAAACATATGGAATAATTATTGGGAAATGTGGAAGCCATGTCACGATTTATATAGTTTCTTATATAATAGGTACATTTTCCATTCGATACAAGAAATATGGGATGTATCAAATTTTAAATAGTCTATTTAGATTTATTATATGCAATTATTTTTTTGATTCTGAAATTATTGTTGGTCACATCTATGTTTTTATAGCTTGTATTAATCATGTTTGTAATGTTTGTGCCTATAAGAAAAAAATATAGAAGTTTTTATCCAAGGATTCATTGGTAAAATCAATGTAAATTTTTATATAATTTTGGACATTATGATGTTTTCTAGGAGAATTTATCGATGGGTAATTTAAGGATGATCATATTTTAAATGGTATGGATAACCCTTTGTAATAGTTTATGATTTAATATTAATGTAACAATGATCATGTTATTTTGGTAATAGGGTTAGAGAACCCATGGAAAAACCCTAGTAATAATTATACATATTATATAACGTAAATATATATTAATAATATTGATATTTTTTATGTTTTACAAGAAAAAAATATATGTATAGATAGTGTAAGTGGACATGGTTGTAAAAAATATTAAAATTGGTGCAATAATCCTAAAAATGATTTTTCAACATTTAATCAATCATTACAGTAATGCCCAATAAGTAGGCCTAAGATTGTACACTTTGAGGCATGCTCTAAAGGGATGGGTCTTTGGTATTAAATTTCTATTTAAGAATCATTATAATGGAATTAAAAATAATTTTATATATTTATGTATGATAACCAAATTGAAAAAATGAAAATGGATAAGTAGTTATCTAACAATTATAGGGCTATATTAATTTAAAATATTCATATGTTATTACAAATTGTATCCAAAGGGAATATCATAAATGATCATTGTTTTCATATTAGTATTCTTGATATTATAGAAACTATAAATGGGTTTAGAATTTGGTTCAAATAACATCCTGGAAATGCTGTTGAGCAAGGTATGCTTGTAGTATTATATAAGGAATGCAAATTGATAAAATAATAAAACTCATATCTATATTCATTAGTTAGTGATATTTAAAAAGGGTATTCAATTGTATTATAAATGTTAAGTGGATTAAGTGAAAATTTATTGATTATTATTTTGTAAAATTAATTTAATGTTATAATGAACATTGATAAATTTTAAAAATAACCCTGAAATGTGTTATTATTTTAACGATATTTTTTAAAAAATAGGTTTCAGAGGTCACATAATTGACATATAGATAACTATTATGTTTAATATGTGTATGATAATAAAATATTTAAGGGATGATTTATTTTGAAGGTGAAATAATATTGTATTGGTATCCTTGGGATAGATAATTGATTAGAGTTATATATAGAGAAGTTTATCTCATTTTTTGGGATTATGATATATAGTGTACAATGTATGAACATTTGGTTAAAACCATTTAGTTGTTAAATATATTGTTCATTTTTTTTGTAATATATATAATCATTATTGTTAAACTTAGAAGATATTAAAATATTTTTTTGGCAATGAAATGAATTTCGAGTTTGTTATTTGGGTATATAAATACTTGGGTATATAATTATATGATTTAATAATGTTTCTCAATGAATGATAATTTGGATATTGAAAGAATTTATTTCAATAATTATTGGGGTTATAATGTTTTTTGACTATTCATGGAAATTTCGGTTCTTATTTTAGGAATCAAGTTAACAAGTATGATAGAACCTAAATAAAAGAATCATTGTATGATCCATGAATGATATATGAGAGTTTTATTGGTTATATAGAATCCAATACAAGTTTATTTCGTTGAACTATTGGATAACATAAACTGTGACATATTGAGGGTGTGCATTTTTGACTTTATTTATTATAGTTCACTTATATTGGAGATTACTCATGTTAATAGTTTTGGTTTTATTAATGTTTAGTGATAGATGTAACCAGGGGTGTGAGGGAAAATGAGGAGATTACATCAGTGGGCACTCATCATATTGGGAGGTTCAATGAAATTTTTTATTGTTCTAAACTATCTATCATTATATATATTTAATTATATGGTCATATTTAATGTTTCAATCATAATGAATAATTGAAATATGGGGTCTGTGTAAATATCAAGTGATGAAGGCCATCGACCACGTATGATTAAGTGAAACTGAAAGGAAACTTAAATAATTTACTTCATTTATAGGAGACTTTTTAAATATTTGACTTCATATCAATCTCCAATAGAAAATGAGGCAGATAGTCACCAAAAATAATGTAAAAAAGGAAAATACTATTAAACTACTAGTAATGAATTAGATAGTGATCCAATAATCTAGATTTTGTAGAATAATATATTATGTATGTCTTCATCATCTACAATATAATAAATGATAAAAATATATATTTGTATGATTATTGTATAAATAAAGCTCATGGTTTGTGGGAGGTAATTACTTCTAGACGTAGATAAATTTACATGAATAATATTTTTTTGAAATTAGGAATTTGTTATCTCCTTTTATGAATAATATATAATAATATTTTACATAAATCATTAACATTTCAAATCCTAAATATACATGTGACCATCTAGTGGTGTATATTTAGTTATTTTTTCATAATTTGAATAACTCAAAATTGATGAGAAAAAATGTTAGGGAACAATTTATTCAATAGTGGACAATTTAACAACAAATATTATAATATAAGGATTCCTTTAAACAAGTTAATTAGATTCGTAACATCAGTGATACAATGATAAATTTAGATCAAATATTGAAAATTAATTATGATTGTTAAAACACGGGAAATGAATTAATAGGAAGTAATGATAGTAACTATTTTATAAAATATATTTCTATAAAAATTAAATACTACTTTTAATAATAATTAAAATCAATTAGTTTATATAAAATATGTAATAAGATAAATTATTTTCTAGAAAAATTATATTTCATAAAAATATCATTTTTTATGAGACATATATTTATTTAAAGAATCATATGATTAATGATATACTATATTTGATATTAATAATTGGATAACTATAAATTATGTTGAAAATTATATGAAATAAGAATAATATAAGATTATAATTTAAAATTATAGTTTTTGATGAAACACATTTTCTATTATATAATATTATTTTATTCAAAAGACATAATAATTAATTTTTTTAGCTTAAAATAATAATAATTAACTTTATTTTTGTATTCTTCAAATTAAAATTAACATAGTATGATTTTTTGATATATTTTTAAATTTAATTCTTTTATGTCAAACAATATGAGATTTATGAAAATTGTAATTTCATTTATTTTATCACTATGTAAGAATAACCTAGAAGATATATAAAAACAATAGGTATTAAAATTAGAAATTAGGTCATAAAAATTTACTTTTTTTAATTTACTTTTATCTTCTGAAACCTATTGAAATCATTTTTATATGTTATTGAAATATTACATTAACGTAGTAGATATTTTTTTCTATTATATAAATCAAGTATTTTTAGGGGAGTTTTGGTTTTGTATTTCATTGACGCATCAAAAAAATTATTCAAATAATTAGTAAATAATTTTTATTCATTAAATTAACCAACCATTATATTTTTATATTAAAAATAAATTTTAATCCTGAAATGATTATTTTTCTAAGAAACATTTTTATAATTATTTTTGTTTTTTTAATGAATAAATTTTCAATATTTAAAATATCATATTTTTTAAAATAATTTTATTTTTTTAAATCATTTTTATCAAATTACTTTAGAGTGGTAACACATTATCTATTTCATTAAATTTAATAATTTATGTTACATATTTATTAAGAATGATTAACGTAAAAGGGATTAATTAAGATTATACTAGTTTAGAAAGTCCTTAAAATTTTACGAAAAACATGTATATAATTATATTTTTAAAATTTTTTATAGAAGATACATGCGGAGCCTACACTTTTTTAAATGTTTCTGATATTTTACTTTTAATAGTTTCGTGGAATTATTGAGCAATTAAATAGAATTCCCAAAACAAACATTTCCTACACTTCATAAATTCTATAATCTTCACCACATCATGATACCATGACCATAAAATTTATATTTCAAACACGTCAATATTACACATTCTATATCACTATACCATGAAAATTTTCATGTGGTAACTCTTCAATATCCTATTCACCACAAAATTTCATGATTCATCCTCGGAAAAGTCATGTCCACAACTTGAGTAATATCAACTACTTAAATTTTCATATTAATGTTCAAAAATAATTTATATTCTTAACACACAAATATAATTATAATGGTACTATTTCTATTATTTATTGTTATTATATTATGGTTCCGACAATTTTTTATTCATATACCGCAACCATTAAGAAAAACAAAATTTCCATTCATGTGTTGGGAGAGCTACCACATCCCCGACATAACAAGTTTTGTTTCCATTAATCTCCATATTAGCATGAACCTATGGATGTTATTAAATGATTAATATAATTTCTATACTATCATTAATGTTATGCTATGATAAATTTCTTAACCTATTAATTATATCATCAAAAAAATTCTATGTTAATTTAAATGTTTAAAATAATTGCTTACTGGAAAATATTTTGATCAAATAATGTGATGTTTTCTAATCCCATACATATTAATCTTCTAATAATTATGATATATTAGACTAATAAGAAACAAATATGATAATTACTCATCTATTATAATGATATTCAAAATAACCACCTCTTTCTCATTAATTAAATCGTGGAAACTTTTGTTTGGATGGGTTTAACCACCTAGTCGAACAATTCTATGAATTTTTGACATGGATGAACATGAGACCTTTTTTAATGGGATAATATAATATAATATGTAACTAAAATTATAGTTTTATCATATTTTTGTATAAAAATTTACCTTTTTAATTTAGAAAACATCGTTAATTTATTAGAAATCCTTCAATCATGATCAATGTCAATTTCGTCATCATGGCCTGTAATTAAGACTAACCAAAAATGAAATCGTAAACTTTTACAAAATATTGGACAATTTTTATAATTTCTTATATAATATATTAATGATAAAATTATAATTAAAAATTAATTTAGACACTAATAATCAAAAATTGGTACGAACTATCAAAACAATAAACACACTCTGTTAAAAATATGAATATTTCATATAGAGAATGAAAAATTATATAGTGTATGAATGAATCAATATATTAGATTGTTCCTAAAATATTTTATTAAGTAATCTATATTTATATTACTGAATAATTATTATTATTTTTGGAATCTAGGACAAGAGTTAACGGTTTTCATCTATATTTCCATCTATTCAGACAAGTATTATATTGGTAAATAAATTTTCATTTCCAATGTGTTTATTATGATAATTGTGATATCATATCTTGAATTATCCTCTATTAATAATATATGAAATTTAATTTCATGGAATATCTTTAAATTAGTTTTGATTCAAAATTTTCAGGGTAGTAAGGCTTTTCTTGATCTCAATTATATTTATTTATGTCGTACTATATTCTATACACTAAATGCCCTTTGAATTTTTTTATATTAATTAACTTTCCCATTAATGATATTTTAAATCTATTTCATGGGATTTACTAGAGAAAAATTAATTTCATATTCAATATTCTAGATATTTATTCTTTTCCCCAATAATGATTATTTTTTGTAAACCAGCTTTTTTCATTGAGATATAATTGCTCTTTAGACAATTTTCTTATATGATGAGTAAATTATAGCCTTTCATGTATTCTATCGAATTCTACAATTGATTTTTGAGGATATAAGTTCTTAACACATAATAAATTTTGAGAATATTTGTCACATCATCAGATATATTCTACTAAAATCATAAACATTCTTTCTCCAAATGGATTATTTTCATGAAATTCCAATATTGTCTTTTATATATACCCATTGGTCGATAATGTTTGTACATAGAATTTTGTATAACTTGGATTGGATTATTTCCAACTATATTGTATGATATTCTACTGACATGGGTATATGTATTAGAATTCCATTACATATTATAATTGTTAAATTGTATATGTATTGTTTATCCATCCACTTTCTTCTTTTGGTTAGATTAGGAGTATCTTCTACCTTTTTTACATAGGTAAAATTATTGGAATCGAACATGTTTTTATTTCTATATGGATGATTGTCGTATTTATTTATTATATTTTTATTCTTTTTTATAGTGAACACATTGTAATTCAATAAGTTATTGATGGGTTATTACATTATACTTCAAAATGATTCATATAAGGTAATAATTAGACAAAATAGGTTCTTAGTTTTTGTGAATATATCATCCCATAACTAGATGTAAACTAAAAATAGTATCATGCCCACATGATGTATTGATTGCCCTCTGAATAACATGTAATGTGACTTCAAACAAGTGCATCATGGAATATTATTGATGTCTGACATTAGGAAACTCATCATAATGGGAAAAATATTTTTGAAATTGATGTTTTCATTTATCATCATAGTTATCGAATTATTTCTATTTTATATCAATTATGGATTCAAGGTTTTTACAAATTCTAGCCATAATTTTTATGAAATTTTTATTCCATTATTTCACAATTACAAGTTTGATTTACTAAACATTTTTTCTCACCCATTTTTATGTTTCTATTACCCATGGTTTTAGTGAAAAGTAATACATGAAAAAAATATGTAAGCATTAATAGTGTGAATGAAATTTTATTGAGATATCAAAGGCTAGTTATACCATGACCCCCTCTCATAAAATAGAACACCTCTTGTGTTGGGAGTGGGAGAAGTGAGATGGTGAATGTACTAGTGCCAAATCGAGTAGGAACTAGGTTAGTGACTAGCACCAAAAGTATAATTTTAACACATATTGGTTGGATTTACGTATAAGAAAACATTTGAAGAATATTTATTTGATAGATACACATATTTACACCTACTTAGCGATGTAAATAATCATGCGTTAATTATTTTGTTGTCATACACTACTGATCCAACAGAAGATGAAATTAAAATGAATAAAAAGAAAAATATAGTTGTACCCAAAAAAGAAAACAAAATTCCAGAAAAACCACGATCTAGTTACATCAAACCCAGTCTATAAAAATTCATTAGATATCCTGAAAATAATTTATATATTTAGGGGGTAATAACAACATACTCAGTAAGATCCTTACTAGATCCTCTCATGAAAAATATAGAGAAATCATTCAAAATCATAGCTGAAAATAGTGAAACCAACTCATCACCTAAATATGTTTACTAAGTTTAAATCCTCAGAATGGGTAACTCTAACCATATATCACATACAAGAGATCATATAATATAATAATTGGACAACAAGGTTACCCCACTATAGCTTCACCCCTATTTTTCAATGATTCCACAACATTGCATGACTGGTGCCATATCTCAATAAACTATTCCCCCTGAAGATAGTTGGGAAAGTAATAACAACATGCACCACATCATCACACCATCCCATATCACATCAATATATATTAACCAAGTAGTTTTTGAAATCCAAATCAGCCCATATGATTGGTATCAAACCTGAAGTATTATACCTTAATCCAACCAAACCCATACATTGAGTAGGACACCTTAATCCATTACATCCAATATTCATCATACCTATAATTAAACATTTCAATTTGATATAGAGTTACATGTATTTGATATAATCATATTCCATCACATACCCATGCACACATATATGGGAGCTCTAGGAATCATGTATACTATCACAAGTCACTACATGGAGAAGAGAGCAAGGATAGATGTGGAATCCATCCCCCCCCCCACCACCATAATGTTAGGGAAAACACCCTCTTATGATCCACAAGGTGTCAATTGCATTTTACAAAATCTGTGGGTTAACATATGAGATAAAAGAAATGTGTGGTATAAAATCACTTACAAGTAAACTATGGGAATATCCTACTAATAGGCTAAACTATATCTAACATCTCACAGACTCCCAACCACCAATTCTGATATTTGATTTTCTATAGACACAAATACATTTAAAGATCTATGACAGATTCATTCTTTTTCATTTCATTTACGTATCTATTTAATCAACTACTAATTAACAACATTATTCTGCTATCATTATTGACCATCAATCCAAGTCTATGATATCAAGGAAGTATCCATACCATGACATTATTCCTCAATATAAATATTTTTCGAAAAAAAATTCATCAAAACAAACTCCTTGAGTTATGCTATTTGTTTCACATAAATATCCTTCCATGATAAATGTATTATAGGAAACCCATATTTAACTAACATAATGTTGAAACATGAAACATATTACATCGAGATGCCTCAATAATTGGGGAATGTAATGTATATAAATCCATAAACACAATCATTAGATATTAATGAGATTAATTTAAAAATAGATTTCATTTTTATCGCATCAATGAGTAATCCTATATTTAACAACTTTAGTGATCTTTAATTCCTTCCCCGACAAACACATCCACCTCCTAATGCCTCTCAACATCACAGGTTTCAAATATTGCAATATAATCTTGGCCTCCCCACCAAATATCACATCATTTATTAAAGGATTATCTATCAAATTCTAATATAGCATTGCATAGTGAAAATCACATCTAGAGAACATCAAAAAAGTGTTAGGAAACAAACAATGCTAAAAAAGATATCTAGGCTGGAAAATAAGGCTTCCATTTGTCACACAATAGTGATCTCCCATAGCCCCAACACAAGGATCCTTGCCTTCTTAATAAGATGGGAAACATAGTCCCATTAAATTATTTTTATCAACAATCAGTTTTTATTCCTTCTCGAATTAACTGATTCATTATTAACATGTTTTAACAATGAGAAACCTAAGTTATCACATTATAAAAATACACTAAATTTATTGTAAAACTAATTTTAATGTGCATCTCATCATACAATTTAGTTTCAATTTTTTTTAATTTATATTTTTATAACATGAAATTAATTACATTAATAAAAAAGTATTAACATGAATTACATTCTTTGGCAATTTACATCAACACGTTGAATTATATATTCTATTAAGAAAACATTCCCAAATGAATCTTATCATTATCACGTTACAACAAACACATGAGTCATTAATCAGGCCCCTTTATTCTCCAACCATATAAATATCAATTAATTTAGGATTTATGTTTATTTAAATTTTTTCCAACAATAAAAAATATAAAATAGACATGATAGGATTCTAAATATGTATATAATAAATGACACACTCACTGGAAAATCTAGAGTAAAATCATTAGCAAATTACAATCAAATGATAGGAAATCGTAGTACATTTCATTATAAATATTGTCGATTCATCTTAGGTTAATAACATTTAAACCAAATGTAATAAATAATGATAAATTTATTAATTCAAGTAAATAATTATGGGAATCAATGATTTCCACATATGGAAGAATGAAACTCAACAAGATTTGCGTCACCAAAACTATGGGGCATGATCAAGTGGGAATTGATTCTAGAAGAATCACATGCTAGCTGAGGAAATATTACAGGACTCTAACATATGTACACCAGAACATCAAGTCATGAGAAAATTTTATTATTAATAATGTACTAAATGACCTACTTTTTCAAGTCAATAGCTATGAGATAATCAGAATTTTAGGTCATAAAAAAATTCATTCAAAAAATTCCAAATAAAATTGAACCCCAAATAAATGGGGTCATTTAAAGAATTAATTATCACAAATTATCTTGTATGAAATTAATCTTATTATATAACATTGAATTCCCATGGTTCATACTTTTAGAATACCAACATGGGCATTATGATGAACCTGGGGAAACTCATAGTGGCCCAGTCCACATAGCCAAAATCACTACATAGAAAAAATGACATTGTATAAATTTCAACATAGTAATTATAGGTAGATGTTTAATATATATGATTCTTATTGTAGATAATCACTCAGACCTGAGATATCTCATAATGAAATTCACATATGTTTTAAAACCATTAACATATATGATTCACGTAGCCAAATCATAGGGATGATTTATCACTTGATTTCTCACTTACATAACTTATTCGCCTAGATAATCTATATATATATATATATGTTATTTGGATAACTAATAATGACATATATCCAATTTCCTCACATTGGTAATTCACCCATATAGCTTATTGCTCTGCATAGCTGATTTTGGACCAACTCTTTCAAATTTTTTACTAGTTCTAGCCAAAAATTACTTCACCTCATTCCACTATTTTGAACAATGGAAAATATAATGGTCGGTTATATAAATCATAGAACAACAATATAAAAATTATTATGTGGAGACTATTACTATAAGAAAACATGAAAAAAAAACTTCCATTCATCCATGAACATCCAAAATCAATTACAGAATAGTGAATCCTACCATGAAGAGTCTAGATAGTTTTCTCTATCTGACTATCCCTCTGTTGATTAAAATATTTTTTAAAGAATATCATAAATTAATGATCATGCTTGATAAATTTCCTTACCATGGAGGTATATTGTGGATATTAATCATAGATTATCATCCTTGGGGAACATTCTAATATCACATCCTCTTATAGATACATCCTCTATAAATCCTCTACCGATCTCAACTCCTATATTTATTTTATGATTGATTATTTCATCAAACCATCCACTATCACACTTATAGAATCATAAACATACTAATCTCTTGGTAAACGTTTAATGAAGTCCATCGTGGTTTTATACCAGTTTCACTGGGGAACATATAATGACTGATGTAACCCACTAGAAACAAAGTGCTCAGTATTGACCTTTTTAGAGACCAGATATCAAGAAACGGTCATAAACTTCCTGAATCATAAAGGCCAAAAAATGACCTCTCAAGCCTCATTAAATATTTTTCACACCGATACTTATCACCAAAAGAGATCTATGGAAATTAAGGTGAACAATATCATACATTAGTGAATAGAATAAAATCATTCCCATAAATAACACCAAGTGTTTTCCATACACATGCCAACAATCACGGGTATCATCAAAAGATATTCAGTCTACTCCACCCTCTACCTCAGAATCCCCCAAATGGGACTCCACCACCTACTAAAAATAATAAAACATAACTATCATCTAGAAAAGAGAACATATACATTCAACCTCTCCTATATGTAGATGCATCCATAATTATTCATTGACCACTCTGTAAGAATCCCCATATTTACACACATGATCAATATGTGAATTTTTTCTCAGTTCATTTTCCACAACATTTCCCTTTCCTAGTGTATAAGAAATCTATATGTTTTAATACAACATGAATTCCACCCACTGATGCTTATTTAAGATAAATTCATTCTAAGATGGGGCATTATTCAGGCATTTATAGTCATAAAAAACAATAAAAAGTACAATGTTTCCAAAACCATAATGAAATCAAAAATATCATCGGTGGAATTATTAAACTCCTTGGGAACCAATAGGTGAGTCCTATAGAAATAATTTATCTATTATATATCTGAGCATAGCCCAACCCAAGATCTGAAGTGTCAAAAATCCCTTACCTTGGAAAAAACCACTCGAGTGATAACCAGCATCGTCTTCAGGTACTCATGAGATCCCATACAACAGTTAACATACATGAATGTATGATCCATTCTAGTCAATGATATTAACGGATATTCCATCAAATATAAATTTTCTATGAACCTCCTATAATAGTCTGCATGAACAAGGAAAACTCTAACGTATAACACTGTATTGGGCAATTCCCTAGGTACATCCAAATTATCAACTATGTATCTGATGTTATAAACTTCAGCAACCAAAAATTTCCTATAAAATGGACTTAATTCCCAAAAAAAAAACAAATATAAAATTGTCCTAAATAGCTAATCATGGTGAAGAAATTCCAAAAATGGAATATAGATGCTTCACATTCCCCTCCTCTAACATGGAGTACACAAGGATGACATCCATAAAAACCAAAATAAACATATCTTGTAACTCTGTAGACACTATTTCCATTGATACCATGATCATTATTGGAGTATTAGTCACAATTAAGGACATAAAAAAGAAATCATAATTTCAATGATAACAATATAAATTAGTATTCCTAATTTCATCATCCATCACAGACAACAAATTATATCATAACCACAAATAAATTTTTAAGGACCATCATTCTCCCATTAACTGATTGAGATGAACATCCATCTATGGATAGGGATAGCGGTTCTTCATTATCACTTGGACCACAAAATGGAAATTGATATAACAATATGCAAACTAATGTAAAATAAAATATGGTAAGGAAATTCCTTCAACCAATTTAACGGTATCTATCACAACTTAATCCTACGAAATATACATCATAACATAGAACAAAACCTGCTTCCTGGTGAAATTCTTGATAGATTACAATGAATAAAAATAATTATTTTCATGGATGATATAATATGGATGTATCTACAAACATAAAAAGTATCCCCAAAGATGTGTTTCCCTATAACTACATAAAATACTCTACACACATAATAAAAGAAATCTCAACCACCAACTAATTAATCCAAAATAGGGGAACTGGAAGTCTCTCTTCTTGAAATCCTAATTCTTGGGTGTGGGAAGGTTATATAAATCATTGTGGGACTATTTAACTATATGATCTATGTATTCATTTAGAAAACATAAAAATGGTACCTTGAACCATGTCTATATAACTCTATTCAGAAAACACTAAGGCATGAAGCTAACCATGGACAACTTCATTGAATTTATGACCTTGCTGATGACCTGCTCTACTACTATTGTTTTATCTCAAATGATGATGATCATATCAGGGTAATACAATACCTACCCCATATCCTCAATACTAATACAAAAATATAACACTCTAATTTTACTACAATGGAAGAAATTACCTCAATGGTTGGAGGAATTCATATAATTATTGAGCACTCTATCCACGGATGTTTTTTTTTCTAAAAATGGAAAAAATGGTTCTAACACCTTACTATAATTTTTTAGAGACATGAACCTCAGAGAACAATGATATTGATAGGTCCGAATATTTATATATGAGTTCCTATTTTTTTATATTCACTCATGGTAGTATGAATATATATATTGGGGCTAGGTGGGCTTATAGTTAGATATGAAAAATGCATACATGTGTTAGTTTAATGGGGTATATTCAACTATAAAAATATATCTAAGGCCCCCCTTGTGCATATTAGGCCATGAAAATATGTACATTGGGGATATGTTTCCCTATATATATGTAAATTTTCATATTCATGAAAGAAGAAAAGAGGAAGATTCGAGTTGTTGTTGTCAAAAGAAATGCACCATGAGGTTGATGAAGTTTACCTCTGCGTAAACCATTAATTTGAATTCTATAATTTCCTTATAATTAAAAAAACATGATTCCATAATTGATTTATTTTTTTTAAAAATTTATTTTCTAATAACCACTAGCTTTGTCATGGAAGAATATGGATATTTCCCTTGAAATTATTTATAAACCTTGTTCAAATTGGCTAAAAAATTCTAGTAGTTTCTAGATACTATAACAAGAGATCTAAAAACCATATATTAATCATCCATAAGGACATTCATGATCTGATTCAAAATTCTATAAAACTCATCATAGAAGACCACTAATTAATTTTATGGATCTATTAGTTCTAATAAAATGTTTCCTGAAATCTTTTCGGGAGTCATGGAACTCATCGATAATATTCCTCTTGAAATACTTCATAAGGAATGGTGTGAACATATCACACTATAGGTTCTGAATCTGTAAGGATATATAATTCAATTTTGAGAGAAATTTATCAACTATACTCTGAAAAATATAATAATAGGTTGTTATTATGTGGAAGTTATAGTGGTTTGAAACAGTCTAATGAACTCAAAATAGATGAATTCAACAATTTATAATGTCTATAAGATTCAATTCATTTCTGTTAGGAATGAATATAACTCATCAACAAAATCTTAAAAATTTTCTAATCTCACCATTAAATGATTTTGGAACATGTACCTTTGAGATACAACCATAACACCAAGATCATTGAACATAGAGGTGGTAGTAAAAACATCCTTCAAATATATAACTAAACCATTCACATATTTAATATCATTGATACTTACTTCAGAAACAAATTTTTTAATTGGAGGGAATGATTATATAATCCAAATAAATATTTTTTTTCTATTTGATAACCCATATAACTTATAAAAATGAACAATTGGAATAAAGAACTTATTAAGTTCTCTAATCTCATACATAGTATATTTTAAATCCAGTTTCAGCTCATTATAATCTCCTCAAGCAATATGAAACTCATTTGGAACACCATTGGAAACCAATTTAATTTTTTAAATTTATGAGATCTTAATAATAGATGGTGATTCCTCAATCACCATTGAAGTTTGTGATGGTATAATACTGAAATCATTTCCCGGGAGCAAGGGGGGTTGTAGGGGGGTCTGTAGGGGTGGGGAAGGGTGCAAGGGGGTCTACAGGGGCATGGGGTAGGTGAATGGGGAGGGTGCATGGGGCAGGGGGGAGGGTGAATGGGGTGTCTAGGGGCAGGGTGAGGGTGCAAGGGGTAATGATAGGGTCCAAGAGGTAGGTGGATGGTACAAGGGTTGTGGGGGGGGGGGGTAGGGGTGCATACGGTGTACAAGAGGTGTGCATGGGGTAGTGTTATAACCATCTTTGAAACTATATATTCATATATTCAATGATCACATATAAAAATTTAGTCATATATTATATATTTAAATACTATTAAGAAAAAAATTATGTTTAAAATTTTCATTTTACATTTTAAGTCATTCTATCATTACTACTGTACAACATATCCAAAAATTCCATATCATTTCGAGTTCTTCTTATGAGATCACTCCCAATTAAATACCCTTCTTTTTGACACTGTAGCATTGAGTAGTTAATCATCAGAAAAAACAACCATCTCCATGGCCACATCACTGTTTAGTCAACCACCTCTGAAACATATATTATCATATTTCAATACTCTAATATGTCCACCAAAATGCTTGTAGTGGGAATACAGTTTCTAAGAATTTTGGAACAGTTTTTTCTTCAAAAGTTTGTAAGAGTTTATATAAATATCAAATCCAATAAACATGGATGTATTTCACAATGATATTCAATTATTTTAATAAAACCTTGGATACATATGTGAACGATATAGATTATTTTTAATATGGACCAAATAATATAACATGATGTAGTAAAATCCATCATTTTTTTGTTTGTGTAATCTGGTGATTCATGTTACCACTCTTTGGTATATGTATTGGATGGAGTTGGATATATTTTAAATAAATACCTTTATTAAGTATCGCGTTATTTATTACTTGGATGTACATATCAATATGAACATAAATGAGAACAATAAGTCTTGCATGAACACCTAAGACACTATTACTCCCTAAACACGAGTTCTCCATGTGTTAATTAGGGTACCATGACACCTGGTCATTCCTTATTTAGTTCCATTCCACAATTACTCTTGCATGCGGTGTGCAGGGGGTCGTTCATGGTGAAAGTGTTGTGAAAGGGGTAAGCGGGGGTGGTGCAAAGGGTATGTGGTGGGGAGGAGGAGGGGTACGGGGTGTTGTGCTTGGATGTATAGTGGATTTGTGTAGGGTGGGATGTAAGAGGGATGAGCATGGTGGTGTGAAAGGGGGTGTTTCATGGGGGTTGAAGGGGGTGTGCAGTGGGGGTGTCCAATAGGGGAGGTGGAAAGAGGGTGGGTTTGTCTTGGTGGTGCAACAGAGGCATGGGTGTGGGGGGGGGGGAGTTGGGATGGTGTGTCTTTCTAGGGGAGTGTCTTGGGAGTCTTTAGGTTGGGGGAGGGTATCGTTCTAGGGAGAGTATTTCTAGTAGGCGGTGGGGTTTGTCCATGATGTTGTTCTGCGGTGGGTTTGCCTAGTAGGGGTGGTGCTAGGGGTGTTCAATAGGGATGGTGCAATGGCGGTGAAGTGGGGGTGTGCATGGGTGTGTAAGGGGGGATGTGCAGGGGTGTAGGGGGTGGGTCACTAGGGGGTTATATAGGGGGGTGTAAGTGTGTCTCAATGGAGGTGGGGGGGGGGGGGGTTGTGAAGGGGGTGAAAGGGGGAATGTGTGTGCATGGGGGTTTAGGGGGGGTGTATGTCTGGGGGGCTTCTGTCGAGATGGGTGTGGAGGTGATTATTCCGGGGGTTCTGTTCAAAGGGGTGCAATGGGGGTGTCTAATTGTGGTGGTACAATGGGGTGTCTTGAAGGGGTGGTTAATTTTGTTTTCATGCGTGCAAGGGGACTGTGGGGTGCGCAGGGGTTTTACGGGGTGTCAAGGGGGCTATGCAGGTGGGGGGAAAGGGTGTGTTGTGGGGGTGCAAGGGGGATGTCTATTCGGGGGGGGGGGGGGGGTTATCTATGGGGAAGGGTGATGTTGCGGTGTTCAGTAGGTGTGGTGCATGGGGTGTGATAGTGTGCAAGGGGAAAGAGGGGTGAAAGAGGGTATGTCGAGGTTGTGCAGGGGTGGAAGGGGTGTCTATTCAATAGGGGGAGTTGATTTCCAAGAGGGAATGGGTGTTAAAGAGTGGGGTCTTTCTAGGATGGGGTGATTTCCTAGGGTTCTGTCCAAGGGGAGGAGGGGATTTGTATAGAGGGAGGGTGCCGTAAGGGGAGGGAGGGGCCTTTGGGGGGGGGGGTTAAGGTGAATGTTGGTGCAATGGGGATAGTGGGGGGGGGGGTCTGGTGGTGTTGGGGAGGATGCCAACAATGGCTGAATAATACTAGTTTTTTAGGATATCTAAAGACCTATATTATATTTTTTTAACCGTGGATGTAAGGGATGAGTGACTTTATCGATTTCCACATTTTGAAAATTGTTGATATAGTGTTGTTTCTATGGATTTAACTGTGTCTATAGACCTATTGACATTGTTTAAACCGTCCCTAGAGCCCTATGAAAATACTAATACTGGCCACAAATGAGAGAACAATGGCTATAACCTATAACCACATATTTTTGGGCTATATCCACAGTTTTAAAATATAGATAAAGACTTATTTTGTAGTAATATAATAAATTTAATCTTATTTGATAAATCAATACACTTGGAATGTACTAATTACACATATATGATAATGAAAAATATCATGGATAAATAATAATAAAAATTAAATGAGGAATACACTTTATTTATGATCGTCATGTCTCATGGACATGAAAGTTGGTTATCATCATGGCTTTTCACAAGACGGTTTAAAATATACGTAGAAGACCATTTGTCATACATATTCATCTCATGAAAACCTATAGATGCATCTATGAGCTATATAATGTCCAGGCTCCACCCGTCATTTCCAGGCCACAGTATTTATAATTCTAAATAAACAATATAAATATTATGCCTTATCAAATAACCATATTGACGGATTAATGTGGATATATCAGTAATTCCCATGAAGGAAAATAATGTAATATTATTACAATAATTTGAAAAATGATAACCAGGGAAAATTAAAAATAAATTACTTATAAATGGTACTAGGTTCATAACAATACAATATTCCTTGATTAAATAAAGTTAAGAGGAAATCTCATACCAAGAGTCTGACTCATCGTGTATGATCCTTGTTATTCCTGAATAATAAAAATAATTTAATTTATACATTTTTATACCCTTTTTCTTGTTTATTATTCTTTTTTTCACTTACTACGATGTTATAACAAATCACATTACTATTTATGTTCACATTAGACATTTTTTTGGTGTTCGGTACTTGATTTAATAATGAACTTTTTTTTGATGTAAATTATCCATGTGGTCTTAATTAAATTACCTCCATAATATTACTATGTATTTAAATAAAATATATATATATACTTTATATGTATTTATATTATTCCATAACATTTAGATATAAGAAATTAACGTACCATTCATGGAGACAGTAGGTCCTACGTACGCATGAACGCTACATTCATTTATTTTTCATATTAATGGAAGGAAAATAAATGATAAATATGTATGTTATAATTTAATTCAAATAAATATATTATTATTTTAAATAATTTCTATAAAATTCATCTTTTATAAGTTCTAGTTATAGCATGAATGGGTCATATCACGTTTAGGGGGCGGTAGTCCGCACTTCCTACAGTGAAATTATCATAATTACACATTTTGGAAACCCAAAATGTTTTTTTGTAAATAAAAATTACATAATATTATAGTCAATATAAATATATTATTTATCATATATAAATACTTTTCCATTATAATTTCCTCCATTATAGGTAGAAGGATAAAATTGAACATTCATCATTTTGTGAGCCTGTTGATCATTATACACAGAAAAAAGATGTTCATATAAATTAGTCAGAGGTGTGTGGAAGTGTAGTTAGTATCGTTTTCATAAAAAAATACTATTATATTGATGATACTATTGTTGATATGTATTAATTTTATAATATGATTATAGAGTGTGGAGAAGGATAATAATGGAAAGGATTTTGAGAGAAGACATTACATCTAAATCATGTAACTTCATTTGATTCAAGGAAAAATGTTTTATTAAATTGACATCGGCCCAATTTAAGTATTTTATGAAAAAGGGATGAATTTTTGGAGATTATTTGAGTATATTTTGGACTAACAAAGGTCATTTAGGGTTGGGTGTACGTGGATAGAGGAAGTGCCCTTCTATAAGGGAGAGGATGAGAATTTCAGGAATGTCATCAGAAATAATTTTATTATAAAATTATTTTATATTTATAATAGTTAAGAAGTGATAAATTTCGAGGAAACGATGACAACATCTCTAATTCCCCTCATACAATAAGTTTTAGACATTTTTATATAAATAAATTACATTATCCTTAGTAAAAACAAATTAACTCTTATAGTCTCTTTTGGTATTTTCATAATATATGGTTACTATAGTTTCAATAATATACCAAGAAAACAAAAACTGGATCATTAATAAAAATTTTAACATAACAAAATTCATTTTTCTCAATTTGTTTTTTAGGATGGTTATATCATTTAATAAAATGTTATTTTTTTTTAAAAACAGATTTATTTCAATTTGGACACTATTTAGTAATTGATTTCTGTTAAAGTCATAAAAACATAATTCAATCAAAATATGGAATTAAATAAATGATACAATGCTAATATAATCCATAAAATTCATGAATGTCAGTACAATTATCAAATTATATTTCTTTTAAAATATATAATATTATTTTTCTGAATCATTCATTAATTAGGTAATCACTTCATCATCATTGTGTCACACATAAATTTATTAATATGATGTCTAAAAAATATAAAAAAACAATGATGTTGGAAATATTTTTATATTTATAATTTCTCATTATATTAAAAGAGCTTTATAGGATGAAATTATATTAATATTTTTTTATTAAAAGATACATGTTTATTTTGTATTTCACTTTAATTTAAATTATTTTTTATAGTTGTCATTCTCACACTCATGCAGCTCTATGGGGTTCTATAATCGACCCTAGGATGCCCATGTTCGAAAATATTTCATATAGTAATATTATGCCAAATGTCATGGTAGTTTTACAATATTAAAATATTATTTTATTACCCTTATTTACTTAATTTACCCTTTAACAATAGTAAATAAAAATAATTACTGAAATTATAATTCATAATGTCAAAAAACATAAAATGTCCCAATTTTAAAAAATCTGACCTTCTGATTCCAAAAATTGATTCCATTTATCAAAATTAAAATCAAATAATTTTTAGAAAATATTTTAAAATTAATCCCCTTTTTGAAAACCAGAAATAGGGTTATTAATAAATAAATACAATCAAAGATTGACATGTGTTTATGTATAAATTAAAGTGAAATTATATAAAATTACAATAATATTATTAAATGATAAAATTTTAATCCAATAACACCTCAAATATTATTAACAATATAATATAATTATATAAATAAATTATAAGAAAATGGAGTTTTGAATTAAAATTCAGTATTTTTTATTATTCCTAAAAATTTGAAATTTTCTCAGAAAATTACAGAAATTTTACCATAAGATAATTTTTATATTCCTTATTCCTAAATTAAGAATATTTTTATAAATAATTTTTACAAAATTAAAAATTTGGTTAAAATTATTCATAACATTTTTTGAAATTTCTACATTGATAGGTCGTGTTGTGCTTGAACTCGGGGTTGCATACAATAGAATCCATTAAATTATTTTAAATGAAATGTACCATAGAACATTGGGATGTTCAAAAATCACATGTCTGACATATATATGTATATATATAATATTATTCTTATTATATTTATGTTATTATTATAATTATGGAAATAGAAAACAATAATTACCTTCATTCCATATTGATCAATGATAAATGGGAATGTTACTTATTTGTACATATGCCCTACCATATCCATGATTATAAAGTTAATCATTTTATATAAACATTAAAAAAAATTGTTTTACATAAAAAAGAAAAATGAGTTTTTAAAATTGATTAATATGTAATGTATATTGTTATTGTGATTATGGAATAATTTCCACGTTTGGCTATAGACATCATAACATTTAATTTTGGACACATGTATCGAATATAATTAAAAAATATGACGTGAACATATATAATTATGTAATTGATATTATGTGGTGATAAGTGATATAAACGGAATAATAAACATGAAAATTGATCTCAATAATGTAAATAATTATATGTAGTTCATTATTTAGGAATATATAGAATATAATTGATAGATCTAATTCGAGGTAAGGGATTTCATATCAATCTCCTTTCATTGAGGCATTTCATGATGATATGAACCATTATTTTTTTATTTGGTGTGTATAAATCCCATTGTACTCATCAAATAATTAATTTATTTATTGTTATATTATTTAATTTTTTTTTTAAATGTTGTTCTTTTATAGGGATTAATATTTAAATGTTTAGCATGGAATGTGAAACACTAAATGTTTAATGATTTAATTATCACATATTTTTCACCATGTAAATATTCGTGATATTATTTTTAAAATTAATTTATATGTTTTTTAATGTATTAAAATTTTCATCTTCTATATATTGTGAATTTCATTAAAATTATATGAAAAAAAATATTTTATGTGTCTTATTCAAAACAGTTTGAAAAATAGAAAAATGAATTATATTTTTATCGTATATAAAAGAAACATGTTCTGTGTCATAATTAATATTATTTTTTATATGGATTCCTATACAATACAAAAAGTTTTTAAATATAATAGAAGCCCCTTTTCAAATTTATATGATAGTTAATATTTAATATTATTCTGAAATTGGATTGATTTTTCCAATATCTTGAAATTATTTCTTGTGATTTAAAATAAAATTTTATTGGTCAAATGCTAATAATTGAAATAATTTATGTTTTATAATTATATAAAGTTAAATAGACATTTGATGTGTGGTTACATGATAATCCATGTAATGGTGGTTACGTTATAACATCCAGTGCATTAGGCATGGATGTTTGCCATATTTTTGCTTTGTTTTAAAGATAGACATGTTTGGATGTCGATCATATGGTTATTATATTTTATTAAAATTATGTCTCAAGATAACTACATATATATATTGTCTATTCATATGAGTTTTCATTAAAATAATTTATTTTCAAAATATATGATAATGATCTTTTTCATATTATAATCTCTTTCTCATGGTGAAATGGTATGTTTAATTCTATATAAATGGTTTATGGGATTTCATTAGACTAGTTGTGTTATTTATTTATTACCCCTAGATTTATTTTTTTACTCAACCCAAAAAATTAATGTTTTATTCAGAGGTGATAAGATATAATATAGAAAAGTGAAGGATCAAGGGAAAATTTATGATGATTGAACATGAAATGAACATATGTTTTTTAATGTTTTTTTTTTGTGAAAAATGGATACTAAGTATATGTGTCCACATGTAATATATGGTATTAATGTGTTAGATACATTAAATGATATATAAAACTGTAAACTTAAAATATCTTCATATTTAAATTATAGTTCAAAAACACTGGAACAATTTATTTTTATGGTCATGTCCTTATAAGTAACCTAATTAGAGGTTCTTTTTCAAAGTATAAAGGATGCAATTTAATGAAATGTGAAAAACATTAAAACTAAATCATCGACATAAAAATTAGTCTATATCCACAACCTCTCTATGTATAACACTCAATAAGTATCACATTAAATAGAAATATAATATAATAATGAATCGTCATTGGTACCCCACTACTGCTTCCCCAAAATTTTTTCACTTTTCCACAATGTCAGATGTCCTGATATGTATCTCTCAAATATAGTTTTCTCTGATAACACCTATTCATTGTATCATAAAAAGTACCTCGTGTATTAAATAATCATATCATCCCATATCACATCTCTATAAAGTATCTATGTAGTTTTGGGAGAAACCACTTCACGTATGATGTTATCATACAATGTGTTTTACACATGAAGCCATCATAGTGAATACATATACTAAGGTAACCCAATCCATCATATTTTATATACACCATACCGATAATAATCCTTTGGATCATATATGCTGAGAAACACATTTGTGAAATAAAAATCATGCATAAAATTTCTCTAATAACATATATGGGAAAACATACTAGTATATATACATGTATAATTTATATCTATGGGAATAGTGTGGGGGCCATATGGCGTATTCATTCAACTAACCCCCCCCCCCATCGCAACCAAATTGTTGGTGAAAACACCCACCCAAAGTCCATAGGGAGTTAGTTTTCCTAGAAAATATTGATGAGGAAGCTTATGAAGTAAAAAATCATACATTATATAATATATATCGCAACCATGCTATGGGAATATACTAGTATTAAAATCAGCTGTATATAATGTAACTCGAACTCCTGAATACCAGATAATGAAAAAAAATATATTATAAGAATGATGAAATTTTATAATATTAATTGAATTCATTATATTAGCTCTACTAGTTGAAATTAGTAATTAATTCATAAACCATTAATTAATAGTATTAATCAACTTATTTTATTAACCATACTCTCATGTGTGTTCCCTCCATGCATAATCCAAACTGATTCCATAGTTCCTCATGATTAATATCATTTTTTAATTTTAATTCTATGAAAAATAACCCTATTGGTTAATTTATTTATTATACATTATTTACATAATTATGTAATCCAGGTACTTTAAGAAAACAATACTTGGATAGAACATATAGGAAACTTGAAACAAAGAACATCCAGATTCCTCATTAAGTGGGAAGTCGAATGCAAAAATAAACAATCCACCCAACCATCAACCATTAAGCATATTCATTTCATGTATGCATTCATCATTATAACATTATCATATAATACCATGTATATCTTCTCTATATTCACTAGTTCATTTTATAACACCCCATATTCAAATCATAACGCGTCTCACTCTCATTGGTCTCAACTACTTCCACATCATCACTATCTCCATACCTCATATCACATCATCCATTCCAGGTTTAGACATCCTTCAATCCTATCACATCTCATTAAAAATAACACATATATTTAAAATAAAACATATAGTATGAAAATAATCTTTTAAAAGGGGAAATATTGGCCCTAAAATAAGGCATCCATCATTTACATAAAAATTATCTATCACGGTTACAACATATTACCCTCAACCATCTTAAGGAGATTTTTACAATGTCCCCAAAAATTATCATTATCAAACATCAAATTTTTATTTCCATAATGAATCAACCGATTAATTATTCACATTTTAGAACTATGATAAAACTATAGAATCTAGCTGTCACAATATACTAAATTAGTTA
The DNA here is from genome assembly GCA_963277665.1 of Viscum album. NCBI lineage: Eukaryota > Viridiplantae > Streptophyta > Magnoliopsida > Santalales > Viscaceae > Viscum > Viscum album. Next base: position 1,313,496,190 of record OY728147.1, read on the forward strand.
ATCAATTTAATTAAACATACTTCACAATATTAATTGCAGTTTTAAAAAACATGATGAAGTTACGATTTATAAACATTCCCCAAATAATTGAAATCAACAATAGTTAATATTATTCACATTATTTATCAATTTATATCAACACATGAAATGATATTTTAAATAGAAAATCCACGCTCATATTGATTGTATCATTATGAAATTAAAAAAATCAATAGATTCATCAAACATGCATCTTAATTCACATGAAAAATAATTATCAATTACCTTTTCCCTTATATTCATTTCCATGTTCAATAGCTAAAAAACATGCTAAAATGTGAAAAACATCATACTACATAATCATAACAGAGATTTCAAACTATCTATGAAATTATGTGGCATATCATTATCATCATAGAAAGAAAGTACATGTGATAACATTGGAATTAGTTATTAATCATGTTAAATGTTTATTAGGAATATTATATTGATACCCAATGGTATAAACTTTGTTACTATTGTGATTATATAGAAATATATAGTATAATTAATAAATTTAAAACCTAGAATAAATAATCTTTATATGATTAACTACACCAAAAATCGGGGTGTGTGCAAGGTGGAATCACTTCTAGGGGATTCACCAATCAATGAGAAAAATATTTGATGAATTAATTGGATGGGATTCATAACATTACATCATGAAAAACACAATTAATATTGAATGAATAGAAAAAACTTTTTTCATGGAAATATAAATGGTAGGATGAAGATTACATATCTCAAAATATATAATTCCAACAATTTTTTAGCTTATTATACTCCATGAGAAAGGACTCATTTATATCCCCATTCATCACTAAAAATAGAGTGTAAAATTATCCTTGATTAATATCCTTTTAAGACCCATTGGTCGTATCTTCAAAAGGCCAGAATAGATGTTTACATGAAACTTGAAGAAAACTCTAGGTGGATGATTCCACATATATATATATATAATCAGAACTTAAAAATCCACACAACACAATTTCAATGCACTTGTTTAATATAACATGTCTCTCATATTCCAAATTGCTCATATAGGTTATCCAACCACATAATAGAATCACATAGATGATTCCTACAGTCTATAATACACGTAGTACATCCAACCATTAGTAAATTCATATAACAGATCCCACCGTATAGTTGATGGTTCCAAATTGTAGATATAGCAATGTAGATGATGATTCTACTTAGCAGATTCTAATGACCACAAATCAGGAACCCATCCAATATGTGAATCACACATTCATTTCATGAAACTCATAAACCTTAGGAATCTGACCTTCTTCCACCTGTTAGTATCTTATCACATCCAAAACAACCCTAGGCCACCACCGAGCCGCAAGGAATTTGGAAACAAAAAAAGGTCGACTAGAGGGATCTCGGCCATTGCACATCATATATTGTGTAATTTCTTATATATACAAGAAATATAAATTTTGATAAAAATAACGTAGGATTTATATATTTATGTTTTGTCCAATTTCTCTAATTCTATATACAAGGAAAATTCCTAATGATTGAATTTATGCAATAATTTTCTATATTTTTTTAATTAAGGTTGGTTATGTCAATTTTTTTACACATACTACCAATAATGTGTGTAAATGTTGTGTTGTTGGGCTATAGATCTATGATTCTATGACTGGGGAATCATGGTGATTATTTATGTAACTGCATGAAGTAAACTGGAACATGAAATCGATTGGTATATTTGATCATGTAATCTCACGTTTCAAATATTAAATGAAAATAGTAATGAGGTACCCACAAAGAAATGAATACAATTTTTTTTACTTGAATGTTTTTAGATAACATATTTATATAAAAGTCAAATATTATTTTCTATATATGGTATTAAAATATATACTTTGATTTGATTGTTTATTTCACATTACTAGGAGAAATGTTTTGACAATATTATTTAAAAATATTCAATTTTTTTATGATCATAAAATCAATTTCAATTATTAAAGAAGTTATTCTTGAAAAAATATGTCTCTCTAGTGGGATTTTATTCGATCACTCAAAGGATAACTTAATTCATTCTGAAATATTTTTTTTAAAAATTTCTCTAACATAAAACCTAAGACGGAGGGGAATTTTCTGAATACATGCTATATTTATCTAGGTAATAGAAAAAAATAAAAAATGATATTTCATTTGGTATATTGTATCATATTGAACCAATATCATATATAATAACACATTTATAGTGAAGAATAAATGAACCATACTATGTTAGTAAGGTATATATGAATTTTCAAAACTTTTTATTCATTGTCATTTTTCATGATTGAATATAAATTGACTGTTAACCTAAATAGGGAATAAAATAATAACAGGGATATTGAAATTCTTATTGATATAAAATTGTATTTTTTCACTATTAATTTGAAAATATAATTATATAAATTCATTAAAGATATTGATTAACAGAATACATATATGGATATATTCATAAAATCCTTACACATCTGATGTTTTCTATTTACTATATATGAAATTTTATAATGGGGAAGAATCCTTGCCTTTAATTATTAAAATGTATAAAATTTTGATGTGTTTTGGTATTTGTATATTATAGATAAGAATCATATCAAGTTAAAGATTCAATATGGAAAATTGATCCATTTCTTATATAAAAATGATTATTAGAGAGTTATTGAAGTGCTAGATCATTGGAAAAATCATCCATGTATTAATGTTCATGAAGGCTACATAAAACCATGATGAAATAAAATTTATGAGAAATTAATTTGACAAAAATAATATGTGAACTTCATGAATGTGATGACATCAATGTTGTATGTAAAGATTCTAGAAAATTTATTTTGATTCATTTTTAATCCTTTGGGAATTTTTAATATATTACATATGGTGTTTTCATATGATTATTATTTATTTAGAGTGGTTTTAGATATACTAGAAAGGAACTCATTCAAGAATAATATGATTTTGGAAAAATGGATGAATGTATTTAAATTAATTCACATTCATTCCACATAGGTGACCACACATATTGACGTTACCCCACCTATTCAAATATAAAACATAAAATAATTCAAATATAATGTGAATGATTTCATAAACATGCTTATATGTAACAAAATTCATTCCATCTATAAGAACCCATGTAATGGTTTTGGATGTAATATTCAAAGATCATGTATCCTTTCTTTATTTTATCTAAATTGAGATCCACGTACCCAAATAAAGACACACATAAAAATATTGGCACATTAACACATCACATTAAAATTATAATAAATTATACACCACATATAGGAATCAATTAAATTATGAGGTCTATATATGTCAAATGGTAAAACATGTAACTAAATTTTAAAATATTATTAGAGGAAATTTACAGTATCAATAATTTTAATTCAATAAGAGAGAATCAATGGGGGTGATGCAGATATTGTTTATTGATTCTAATAACAATCTAGATATAATTTTATCCATTATCTATGAATGTGATATTATAATAATCATTGTCTTCATAGATGAGGAAAATATTATAATGGATGAGTAAATGGAAAATTAATATTCATGAAAAATAGAAGTTAAAATACATATATTGATTTTTATTCTTCAATACTAAAAATCTTTTTGAAGTGAGCTATTTGAGTTATGTAAATAATGTATTGAGATGATTTTTTATGTTTATATTTGAGTTTAATGTTATTAATAATTCTTTATATTTCCTTATTTTACTAGGTATATTTCCACATTACATGAATTTCTATTTTACATTCCTATATAACTTTCAAGATTAATGGTGTAGATTTTAGGCATGATATATTGAACGTGATTGGGCCATTAATGATGGTAAAATTAAATGAATATATATTCATACAATATTAGAAAATAAGAATAAATATGATATTCTATTTAAGTAAATATATGTGGAAATAATTAAAATGATGGAGGTATTTTCTTGAGTAATGAGTAGAGAATAGTGCTCATCGAAATTGCTATTTTTTGATTCTACGTTATGAATTTCCCTAAAAACTTCCCTTTAATATTCCATTTATGGATACATAATTTTTTGAAATAAATTTGATGATAATAAATAATTCCACATGTGAATGAAAATATTGGAAATGATGATGTACTATTTTATTTTGTATGTTGGAAAGAAGTGCAGAATGAAAAAACAGATATAGAGTTTTTATGTTACCTACAATAAGGATAAAAATATTTGATGTTCAATAATGAATATTTTTTAGGTACATCTACTGAATAATTTTTGTAATTTTAAAACAAATTTTGAAGTGTAATAATTCAAATATTAAGTATGAAGAGTAATATTGTTATTGAACATTTTATCTACATTAGTAGAGGTCAATGAATGAAAAACATCCATATGCATGATGTTATGTTTTGGAAAATGTGTGACAATGGATATGATAGTATAAAATGGAGTGATTTTGTGAATTTAGAGTGAAAGATTTATAAAGGTCTAATGATTATAGTTACCCGACCCTATATTTCATAGGGACAGTGACTTCTACTAATTATATTACTATATTTACAGGGAATCAATCCACAATGGACTAATAATTTAATATTCTTAGTTCTCTAGATACATAAATGGGTCATGTATTACAAATTAATACAGTAATTACAACATTATTTTTTTTCTTTCTTTGCAAATAAATAAATTTTTGGATAACTCCAATTCATCTAGTATATCCATTTATATCATTTAAAGTTAATTTCATGGATTCCATGGGAATGAAACATAATAAGGGTGATATTAAATGTTTAGTAAGAGTAAAATATAGAGGAAGACATAATTAATCAATTTGAATAATTAATATAAAATGTTAAATAACTAAACACACCTACCATTTCATCAATAAAATAATGGAAGTGCATAAAAAATATGTCAAGGCAATAAATAAAGATATTTTCTATTAAATAAATATATAAGGACAAAGTAATATGGAAAATTAAGAAACTAAATCACCTTATATCTATATAATTGAAAATGAAATGTATACAAATATATTCCAATGTAAAATATCATGGACAAATAATATATGAAACTAATGAGGTGAATTATTAATTATTAAATGTCAATTTTCCTTGTCACAAGATTCATTTACCACCAAAGAGATAGTTTAAAATTATCTTATTTGAGAAGGAAATTCATCCCATTAGACTACTGATGCATTAAGGGGCTTGCATTAACCAGTCCCAAACCCGTAGGGATTTCTTTAAATAGTCCCAAACCAAGGTATTACATGTCCAAAACATTCCTCATATCTAAAAAAATAGGCATTATCAAATATTTTTATGGATTAATGTTTACACATATATACATATTTTATGAAATAATCAATTAACATTAGAATTAAACACCATATTAAAAATGGTATGAAGTTTAGGCAATAATCATATCCATGATAAAAGACATGGATATTTTGGAAAAAATAAATTTACAATGATTATAGAAAATGGAAAATTTCAAGGGGACTAAAAGGAACCAAGGAATTGAATTTGAATATTATTCTTGTAAAAATATAACCAAAACCAACCATATGATGATTAGGGATGTTTTCAATACATCATAAACCACGTATATTAAAATAATGGGTTGTTGATGTTGATGAATGAAAACATTATATAACGATCTTTTAAAAATTTCCTGACAAAAATATCATTTTCTTTCGAAAAAATCATTTTAAAACCCATTTATTTGAAAATAACCATTGAAAATATTATCATTAAAAACTAACCTTATAAAAATGAAAATGATGGTCCAAAAAAATTATTGTGGATAAATTCATACAAGCCTTATTAAGTAAGAATTAAATTCCTTTTTCAATGTTAAATAATAGAAAAATGACTTTTTTAGAAATATAAGATGATTCCTTTAAAAACATTTCTAAAATAAATTAAATGGTAAAACATAATTAAAAAATTATTTAAATAAAATATTTTTTTAATAAAATATTTTTTTCAAATAAAGCAGGTTCTCCGACTAAAGATAGAAAAAATTTTGTGTTTTCATAAAATTATTTCTTATTATTTTTGCGTACCAATTTGTGTAGAAATGATACTAATACATGAAAATGGCCATGAAAAACCAAAGAAGGGAAAAATAATGGTTCTATTGAACAATGGTAAAATATTTTCCTCGAATACAAATAATATTTAAATTATATTTATGTTATGTATTAGGAAAATAATCACTAAACATTATAAAGTGTCACATACACATTTAAACATTTTAAATCATAATCCCCAAGGAGGAACAACATTAAATGAAATTATAAAAAACCATTATGATAAATGTATTAATGATATAATATAACTATAGTGCAATTAGACACATTAAACAAATGTTGTATGTGGTAAACATTAGATTTTTCTCAAAGATGTATAAAGTGTGATTAGAATCCTTTACATTGAGTTTACTTTCTGGTGAACATCATTTAACATTATGTATGATAAGAATATGTTAATTTTATACATTCTCGTTAAAAAAATTTCAAGTATATCATTACTTTGATATCACTTATTACCATTTTTTATAACTACTTAATAAATTAAGTTTACATGAGGTGTTTTGACCAAAATCATGTTATGTGTCAATACTACCTATTTTAGATAAACCATCATCAAAATGGTCATTATATAGCATCTACAAATAATAATCCTGAAATAATAAGATTTATTTTTACTTTTAAAATCAATCATTATATATGGATATGAAAAATGAATCAACTGTTTGATCATGGAGATTGTAGGCCATACATACGTATTAGTAATGTTCACCTTTTTCAATAATCATTATGGAAATAAGGTAAGTAAAAAAAATTATAGAATGATATTTTTTATTATAAATAAAATTATATTTAATTATATATTCTTATATATATATATATATGTTTTTATGTAATAAGAATCACATCGTGATGTGGAGGGGGTAGTGCACACATCCATGAACAACATAACGACTTTTTATGCGAAAGGGTAGTAAAGTAAATCATTTATATATATGCAGTATATATCTTGGGGTTAATTATTTCATTAATATTATAAATATTTATTTTTCACACATTTTAAATTTTAACAATAATTTATGTATTCAATGTATAGTATGAATGAGTCACATTTATTTAAGGGGGCGATTGTCCATACTTCCTCAGGGTATGTTATCGTATTGACATAAAATTATAAGAATTAAAACATTCAATAATAAAATTAAAAATATATATATATATATATATATACTATATAATATATATAATATATAATAATAGTATCCATCCTCATTTCCACCATGAGTGGTGGTAAAATAAAAAATTAACAATCATCGTTTTGTGAGACAATATTTCACCGTAGATTGAAATAGTATGTTAATTACCCATTGGATAAAAGTGTGTGTAATTGTAGGTAAAAACAATATCATAATGACATCCAAGTATATTTATGATACTTTAGTATTTATACAATCAAATAATAAGAATATTTGAAAGATTGAAGAATGAAAATAATACTAGAAAGCGTTACAAAAAAATGTTCCATATTAATCGGGTATCACCTTTTGGTTTGAACCAAAATGCTTCCATGGAAGCCTTTCTGACCAAAGGTAGGATTAAAGATTGAGGGTAGGGATTTTGGGAAGCTATTTGATCAGATTATGGACTAAAATAATTAGTTTAAGTGGTGTGAGGAGGTGGGAGATGGGGTAGCCTTTTATAAGGGATGGAAAGGACTCACTTGGATGTTTTGGAAACAAGTTAGGTGTAAACAAGTTCATAACTAACAAATGTAATATCAAACCAATAAAAAATAAGTAATTGAATGTTTTTGCGAAAATCGATACAATATGGGATTCCTAAAAGTTTATAAGTTATTTGGGCCAATATGATAATGGTTTAATCCATTATGATGCTTAATTATTTCTTATTTATTGTATTTAATTACAATTACAATCTCTAATAGTTTAAGTCAAAATCAAATTTGGTCTTATTATAAAGTAAAAATTTTGATGATTCAAAATATTTTATCAATTTTTCAAAATTCCAATTATATAAGTGGAATAAATTAATTTAAAATTTATACTGCATGAGGGACGATAGTGCCGGTTTTAAAGTAAAAATGGATGAATGTTTTCATTGTTTTTATAAAAAAAATATAAAGAGAAATTGATTGAAATGAAATAAATTTTTCTAATTCATTTAAATATTATCTAATTAATCTTTTAGAAAAAATAATATTATAATGTAATCATATAAATAAATTATATGAAAAAGAACTTTTGTATTAAAAAAAATTATTTTTTACTATTAATTATAAATGATACATTTATGAAAAATATAAAAATTTTACCATAACATAATTTTCTAAAATTTAGAATATACAATTTATTTTGAAATATTAAGTCAATTAATGTGTCAAAAAAATATTTGAAATTGGGTTTCCATTAGAAGGATGTAAAATTGCCTTTATAGAAAATCTTGTCTTTATATTTAAAATAGATTTTTTTCTTATCATTGGAATTCTAATAAAATGGATCAACATAAGAAACATATTGTATATATAAAATAAATATTTTTATAAATTAATTAACTAAATTTAATTAATTATTTTTCTTATGAAAAAAAACTTTTTAATGCACAAATGTAATAATGCTTTTTATATCAAATTGTTTCTTCTTTTGTTTTTTAATTAATTTATAACAAATGAATTCATTTTATATTAATATAAACCAAATAGTTTCATAAATTATTTATTGCAATTCTTAATAGAAAATATAATTACTACGTTATGTCATATTATATTAAGAAATAATATTTTAATAATACATTATTATTTTGTGAAAATTGATCACCTGTTTAGTGAAAGGTATTGTGGATGGATGATTTTGCCTGTAATTACTGATATCGATGAGGGTATCTATTTATTATAATTAAATACAACTTGATGTTGCATAAATTGATATATATAGAATATATTTTAAATAGTAAATACTTTGTACAGTTTCAGGATATTATAATCCCTTACATGCATGGTGTTGAGTGTCATACACAATATCAAATACAATGTTAATATTTTATATTTTTTGGTTGATGTATTCTATTCATCTTATTTAAATTTAATCCCCATAATTAAATTGTGTTCACAGTGATATATTTATTGATACTTCCGATGTTTCAAATCATACAACATGTAATGATTTCATATGTCATTCAATAAAAATGGTAGAATGGAAAGTACAAAGGTCGCCTGGACAACCATGTAACATGGTCACTATGTAAGATAACATCATTGGAAATTCTAGACTCATACAAGAAGTAAAATTATAAATATTTCTAGGGAGTGATTGATTTCATCAATCAGAATAAACTTAATGGTTAATAGAAACATCAGAGCCTCAAATCCATAATTCTGTGATGATTTAGTAGACCAATGGTTCAATAATAATTAATGTATTATGACAAATTTTATTTTTATGTAATTTTTCTAATTATGGATAATTATTTTTCTAACAATGAATATAAGGAAATATTCACAATATATTAGTTTCAATTTTATATGAACAATCCTAACATTTTGTTATGATTTAATCTAATTATAATTTAGCCCATTACAACTGAAAATTAATTATCACCATTTAATTTTTTCATGAATCACTAAAATAAACATTCAAATTATAATAATTAATATAAAAGAGTGAAAAGTATATCAATTTATCTTAAACAATATACAAAAACAAATATGATATATTGATTAATATCATAACCTAAAAAGTTATACTAATTTTTCATAATAAACATTTATTCATCAAATTTTATAACTAAAAACAATTAAACTTTTATCAAGACATTGTGAGGTCAGTGGCTGAAATAATAATGTTATCGTCCATTGGTCATGGGTTCATGAAATATGGCCTTGTTATATTTGATTAGTTGTCACACAATGTATAAGTTTTCCTTTTTTGAATCCAAATTAATATAATTCAAAACTAAATAGGATTGAAATCCATGAAATCAGATAATTCAATAAAGATCATTTAAATTTTTTTTTCAATACATCCTTAATACAAAAATATTTCATCTATTTATTTCTACATACTTCTACTTTTAGTCTATGGATTATCCACTATATCATTTTTCAGATTTCCAAATCCTATGAACTTATTTTCAATCTAAAACACATTAGGTTTAACCTAGTACATTCATTTTCATAATAATTCATAATGGTTAGTAAAGAAATATTTAATAATCCTAGACATATCCATAGAGAGTGAAAACTTGGTGTGTGTTAAAGCCCTTTTTTTTACCCGGTTGCCCCAAGTCAGGCCTGGAACACCTTATCAGAGTTATTACGCATTTCTATAGTTGGGAATGAAGCATGTGAACGTTTAGTATACATATATAATTTTTTGATAGGAAAACTACATAATCATTATCTAACCAAAATTAATGTATGTTAAACTATACTTATCCTAAAAATATACCATAGTGTTATGGAGTTGAATGATGGTTTCCTTAAATCTTGTTCCCACTGTTTCTACTAAATATCATTTTATACCAACTATAGAATCTCAACCCTAGATAGCCTAGAGCTGGTGTCAGATACTAATTTCATTCGCATGATTATATGAAATATAGCCATGATGGACCCAGGGTTTAGTAGTCTAGGTGAACCATAGACATAAATGTGTAGTTCATTACAACTGAATACTCTAATTACAATATAATTTTCTTCTTACTTATAAATAAATAAATTTGAGGGTAATTCTAATACCTCAAATATATATTTATATATCTTTCATATAAAGTGTATTTTTTTCCTAAAGAAAAAAAACATAATAACGGTGAGCCTGAATGTTTTTATAGGGTATAATATAGTGGAAGAAATAATGAACCAATGTGATTAATAAACATTTGAAGATATATAATTTAACACCCCAACCATGTAATCAATAAAATTATTCTAATTGAATAAAAAATATGTTAAGGTAGACAATGGAGATAGATTCCATACAATAACTATATAAGTAAAAATAAATATGGGAAGGTAAGAAATTGAAACACTTGAAATCTAAATAACTGAAATGAAATTTATCCATATATATGTTGATAAATATTGTTACAAATAAATAATAAAACAAATTAATTATGGAAATGATTAATTATTGAACACCATGTTTCCCTGGAACATGATACCTTTACCCCCAAGGGACAATTTAAACATTCCCAAATTATGAAACCAATTCATCCAATGAGACAACTTATTTGTTGAGGAGGATGTATTAATCAGTTGCCAATCTATAGGGCTTTCATTAAATGTTCCCCAACATGTGTATTACATGTCCAAAACATTCCTCATATCATATAAAAAATATTCCTAAAAATTATCTTTACAGAATAATGTATAAATTTATATTAATATTTTCACAAAATAATCAATTAACATTCATTTTAAACTCCCTATGAATAAATTTATATGGTTTAAGAACAAATAATATCCCTGAAAAATGATATGGATATTTTTGAAAAAGACAATGTCAAAGGATCATGATAAATTATATATTTCAAGGGAACTAAATGGAATCAAGGAAGTGGATGTGAATACAATCCATCGAAAAATAAAAACTAAACCATATATTTTATAGTTAATTAAAGTGGCAATACATCATACCCCATGTAGAGTGAACTAAATGGATTTTGTTGATCATGAATGGAATCATTATAATAAGGCATTTTAACAACCTTATTGAGAATAAATATCATTTTTTGGGAACAGTTTTCAAATCACATTCCTTTTAATTCACATTTTATAGTATTTTCATTAAAAATTAACAATTTATACATGAACATAAAACTTGAAATAAATTATGGGTGGATGGGTAAATTCATACAATCCATATGAATAAATAAGAACATTTCATTTTCATTGTTAAAGGTTAGAAAATATTCTTATTCAGAAATTGACATGAATATTTATTTGAATAAATTTATAAATGAAATATTGGGAATAAATTTATTTACCAAAACATTTTAAAACCTTTTTTTAAAATCATTACTAAAACATGGGTTTTAAAAAAACATGTTATCCGACTAAAGATAGATATAATGTGAGGTTTCCTTAAAACAATTTCTAAAACTTTTAGGGTAGCAAAGAGAAGGAAAATTGTAATAATACATAAAATTTTCATTAATAACAATAGGATAGAAAATTAATGGTTATATTGAACTATATTTGGATAATTTCATCGAATTTAAATAACATTGAAATACTATTAATGTTATTGTTGAGGAAAATAATCTTTATACATTCCAATGTGTCTCATACTAGTATTAAAAATATAAAATCATAATCTAAATGGAGTAATTAAAATATATGAAATAATAAAATACCATTCAAATAAAAGTATTAATATTATAATATAACATAATGTTTAATAGATACCCCACAAAAAATTTGTATCTGGTGAACTTGACATTTATCTAACATATGTAAAATGTTAGATGAGAATCTACTTCCGTGGATTTCCTTTAAGGTGAAAGTTATATAGATTAATATATAAAAATATTATGTTAAATATATAATTTCATTATAATAATAACAGGTTAATCATTAACTTTATTTCACTTTATACCATTTCTTGTACCACTATTTAAACAATTGTGTTTATATTGGGTGTTTTGACAAAAATTGGGTTATGTGTCAAAAAACATTTTTAGGTCAACTATCACAAAATAGTCATTATATAAAATTGGAAAGATAATAATAACGACATAATATGCATCAATTATAATTTCAAATTCAGTAAATAAATATTGTTATGAAAAATGAATCAATGTTACGATCATGCAGTTTTTAGGTCGTACGTAAGTTTGAGTAAAATTACCATTTTTCAATGATCATTATGGACGAAGGTAAGTAAAACCAAATCATTCCCATATGAAAATTATAACATAAATAAAATTTTAATTATTAATATATAATTATATATGTAATTATTTTTATGTAAAAGAAATCATATTGTGTTGAGGAGGCAGTAGTCCACACGTCCCTGAACAATGTTATCACTTTTTTATTATGTGAAAGGGTAATAATGAAAATAATATATGATTATATATATATATATCCAATAGGAAATTTTTTCATAAATATCATATAGAGTTATCTTTTGTCACATTTTTTCAATTAAAACCATATTTTATAAATTTCAAGTATAGTGTGAATGAATCAAATCATGTTAGGGGGCAGTAGTCTGCACTTCTTCAAATGTTGTTATCGTATTAATGTAAAATAGAGAGTATTAAAGGTATGTGTACTAAAAGGTTAAATTAAGTATAAATAAATAATAAATATCATATATATCATATATATATATAAATAAAGAATCCATCGTAATGGCCACTACGATGGGTGTTAAAGGGAAAAAATAAACAATCCTCAGTTCGTGAGACAGTCAGTGTACACATATAACTTATTTTTGTTACGCATTAGATGGAAGTATGTGTAATTTTAGGTCAAAACCTTATCATAAAAACATCGTAGTTTTTATGTTACATTTTTAAACCATAAATTATAAATAGTTTTAGGGCTAGAAAATAATGGTTAAACATGGAATCTTAAGGAATGATATTATCCCTTAATCGGGTAACTTCTATTGGTTTGAACCAAAATGCTTCTTTGTAAGGATTTCTAACCAAATGGAGGATTTAAGGTTTCCTGTAAGGATTCTAATAATATATTTGATAATTTATTGGATTAACATACATGGTTTTATTATTTTGAGGATGTGGGAGAGGAGGTGGATTTTTATAAGGGAGGAAACAGAATATCTTGGAATTTGTTTATAAAATCTATGTGTACAAATTTTTTTACCTAAAAAAAGACATTAAAACCCAAAAAAACTCAATAGTGGAAGCTTAAAAGGCGATTTATGGACACAATATTTTTATTGGAGAAATTGATAGATTATTTTGGCCTCTATGATAAAGGTTTAGTTCTTTATTATGTGTAATTTGGCCTTAATAATTGTATTTAAAAAATGAGGAATCTATTTTTATAAATTCCAAAAATATATGTAGCATAAATTAATTTGAATATAATCCTCTAGACAAGTTGAAAATGTGAGTTTTTAATATAAAAACCTGTAAAAGTTCTCTATGTTTTAATAAACATCATAAGGTGAAATTTATTCCAATGAAATAAATTTTAATAAGATATTAAAAAATTCTAAAAATAATCTTTAAAACTAATGAAATGTTTAATTTTGACTTATAAATAAATTATATGAAAAATAATTTTTGTACTAAAATTCGTTATTATTAAATATTCATTTAAAATTGATATGTTTCCAAAAAATATCATCAATTTACCATAACATAATATTTATGTTTCTATTTCAATGATAATGATTTTTTTGACATTTTAAATCAATTAAAATTTAAAAATTAGGATTAAAAATGGGGTTTCCTTTAAAAATTAGTAAAATTTCCTCTATAAAAATATTTCTTTTAAGTGAAAAATATAGTTTTTACATTCCTTATGCTTATAAAACATAATGTATAGATGTAAAAAATTTACTGAATTTATATAATATATATATCATTAAATCCGTTAAATAATTGAAATAATTAATGTTTATTAAGATGAAACACCTTTACACGCATAAAATCGCTGACATTTTGTTTTATATTGAATTGGTTCATACATTAGCTTCTCATTTAGTCGTAACCCATGAATTCATTTTATATTTATAATAACCATTAATTTAATAATTTAATTAATATTATTTATATATTTTTACATACGGGATAAGTTATATCATGTTATATTAAATAATAATATTTTAACAATACATTGTTATTTGGTGAATATTGGTTTTATGTGTAACGCAAGCTATCATGGAAGTCCTCTATTGTGTGTAATGAATGATATTAAGGAAGATTGATTTTTTTTGTAATTCAATATAACATGTTCTTCAATAAATTTAAATATAAATAATATACCTTAAATAGTAAATATATTATAGGGTCTCGGGATATTGCATTCCCTTACACACTAGGTGTCACATGTCATACATAATATCTAATACAAGGTTCTTACTTTACATATTTGGGGCATCAACATTATGGAAATCAATTCATATTTATAGAGAAATAATGAAACTATATGTGAATGATTAATTTATCTAGTAATTTTAGAATCCCGATTAAAATGGACAATTAATTATGGGGGAGAATAACTAATCAATGAATTTAGAAGCTCATTATTCTTATCATTATAAAAATAGATTTCTTACACTTTATAAATATACTAAATTGATTTCCATTTAATATTTGTATGTAAATCAATAATATCATTAATCTCAATAACTGAAAAAATTTGATAAATTCCAGTGGGTATTCATAGAGTTCATTTTTAATTTTAGTAAATAGAAACAAACACTTTATTAACCCCCCATGATTCTATACTGGTACACTAGGTATCTCACATCCATTTTCCCCTAACATTGATGTTGAGGAAGACACAAAGAACCTAATATATTTGGTCATTTATAAGGTTATATATTCATGTGTTTTGTTTTTGTCAATAATAAATACAAGATGAGTAGATAGAACAAAATACACTACTTATGGCATCACCACAAACTCCAAAAACACATCTCACAACAACAAAAAATATCTCACAATTTATTCCATAAGAAACATCCACCACTGATGGAATATAAAAAATCGATGTCACATTGTATTCATATAACAATATTCATTCATAAGAAATCTAATTTCTAGATTTACATGTTGTTAACCAACATCCACTAATTTAAGAAATTAAATTCATAATTAATGACAATCCACTCCAATAATCAAATTCTATTAAATTGAACAATTTAATTAACCATTCCATTTATTAATCCCACTTTCACATATTAATTTCATCCAAAACATAATTATCACAATACCCATGGCATTTAATTCTGAAAAATTACAATTAATCTAACTACTCTTGGGGTAATATGACAAGAACACCATCTAATATAACATTTTCCACTCCATGATACCCACCACATAACATTAAAACCATCACTACAAGGACACAACATACACGTGTTTCATCATGATAGGTAAACCTTTACACATCCATAAAATTTAACCAATCACAAAACGTTATCCCAAAGTTTAACATGTACTCAAACTATCCCCATTTATCACCAGAAAAACCCATGTAATGTTCACATAACCCTAAGACATTCATAGTCAGATAGAAAATTCCAAGACCCGTAATTTACATGATTTTTTTAATAAATGTTAAAATTTTCAAGTCTGTGAAAATTGAGGGCGCGTGATTCCGACTCCCGGAGATCCCGGAATGAATTTATGAACTTTTTTTTGGTTACTTTCAGTAAATGTATGAGCGGGTTTTTGTAACTTTTGAACATGTGGTCAGAATTGTAATCTAAGGGCTCCATTGAACTTGCAGTACTGGCATTTTCTTAAGGAGACATTCACCTCGATAACATTTGGTTTAGAGTGAAAGATAATTTTTAGGTCTTTGGTGTAGGGATAGAATAAAATAAAAGTTCTGTAGAATTTTATTTTATTTTTCTATAGTATCTCCCATGTGGATGTTGAGATGCGGGGACAACCTGAACTAAAACCTATCAATATAGGTTATGGTGTTGGGGACCACCCAAGCCTAACCTCCCCTATGGGTTATGGTGGTGGGGACTACCCGAGACCTAAACCTCTGGAACACTCCTCTTAAGTGCGAGAAACCACTTGAGTTCCCCCACTTAATTGTGCTAACCATACCCTTAATTAATCAATCTATCCCATCAAATAATTAATTACGATAATTCTAATTTATGCCAACAATTGAATAGATATCATAATCTATTATTTTGGGTGACTCTTCTTTTTGGTGGGATTGGGAAGGAGACTTGGGAGAAAATCTCTCTAATGATGAACGTAGACTTCAACGTTGAATATGACTTCAAAATCTTCCTATGGACAATCATTGACAATGAATGTCTTCAACATCAATGAATCGATGAATGAGGGAATGCCGACGTCATAGACATCCGTCTATCCCCAACAACATCATCTCTTTCCTCCCGACCTCCATTGATGAATCAAATGTGGTATGTGTTAATATTCAATTCATGAATTATCTCGATTAATTTCATCTTTCATGGAATGCATGGTGATCTTGGTTAATCCCAAATATTTTGATCCATGATTCATATTAAATTGTAGAGTTTTTCGTTCTAGACTCCTGATTTTTTTAATCAACTTGCTACCTCTCTAACGTGGTGGGTACGAGAAAAAAAACATGTCCCAACCCCTCCTCCATTCAACTACTTTGGATTTTTCATCACAATGGATGAATGAAGTGACTGGTGTTTGTGGTTGGAACCGGTGGAACTCAAAAACCATTATGAAGGAGATGAAGGAAACAACATCTCCTAGCTGACGCAGCTACCCACGATCTTCGATACCAACAGAGCTTCGCACCCATGGCCTTCGTGCCCCGCAGCCCTCCGTGCCGCCCAGTGGCCTACCTCACCACCCCGCCTCATGGCCTAGCTGCTCCCCTTGTGGCCCTTCGAGCTGCCACGCGGCATCGAGGGGCCCCAACGATCCCCTCGTGGTTCTGTGGCTTCCATGCCACCCTCGTGGTCCCGCAACCACATGCCTCTCGCGACATTCACGGCCTCCACCGCCCAGTGCTAGATGGTCCTGGTCGACTTGAATCGTTATGGATTGGAACCAAACCCACTTCGACCCATTTACGCATCTTTGACCATATATTTGGCATCGATTGTCCATTGGTAAAACCGTTTATGGCACCAGGATCTTTGGAGCAAGAAGATCCCTTTGGTATAACCTACTAGGGAGTTGGATAATTTTGGTCAATGGTCGGGTTGGATCGAGCACAAATTAATTGGGGCCCTCACGACTAAATGTCTAATAACTCACAGACTGGGTGTTTGATTGATGCACCATCTTTTTCATTCGGACCCCTATTACATGGAGGGTATTTTAGATGCTTCTTCGTGAGAATTAGTATCCTTTGGAGTATCTACAATTTTCTTATATATCGGACCCTCCTGGAGTTAAGAAAGCATAGTGTGGGAACCTTGTAGTTGGCTGTGACGTTAAGAATGAAGAGTGATTATGTGTGGGTTGGCACCGAGAAATCCTGTGTGGGTTAGCACCTACTGATTCTATGTGGATCAGTACCATGCGATCCAGTGTGGGTCAGAACCGAGAAATCTTGTGTGGGTCTGCCTCTTAACAGAGTAAGATGATTTATTAGTTACATCTAATCATCTCTTATGTGGCGGCATAATCTGATGGTATAACATTTTAAAGTCTACTCATATTACAAGAGTCTTAGGTATGTATTCTCTCAGAAAGACCTAAACCTAAGACAATGACCTTGGCATGAGTTCCTCCAAGACTATGACATGGAGATAGTCTATACATCTTAGAAGGGGAAATTTGTAGAAGATCCACTCAGTAGGAGGTCTATTTTACAGCTTCTAGGCGAGGCGACAGAGCATCTGGCCTCTTTATAGATATCCTTTGTGGATTGAGATGGAGTATCTTTTCTTCAGTATCTTATAGTCACTCCTCCACTACATCAACGAGTCATGGAGGTGATTGTGGGGACACTAACTGTAAGAACCGACATGCTCATATATCCACAGTACATGCAACAGATAGATTTTTTGAAGGTGGGGTGCATGTCATCCTCTTCAGAGGATGTTCCATGGTACCAGTGTTGCTTTAAGAGGAAGTGTTGAGGGAGTTCCACATATCCCCTATAACGGTAAATCCAAGAGTGGATAAGATGTAAAAGGATCTTCGACAACAGCACTCGTGGTGGGGAATGAAGAAATAAGTTGCAGAGTTTGTCTTTCTATGCCTCACTTGTCCATACGTGAAGGTAGATCATCAGGTACCAACGGGATTTCTTTAGCCTTTAGGGGTCCCAAAGTGGAAGTGGGATGGCATATCCATGGACTTCGTGATAGTAAATCCATGTATGTTCAGATGTCATGGCTTGATCTGGGTGATCTTTGACCAACTCACCAAGTCATCCCACTTCTTACGGATCAGAGAGCAGGGTTTAGTAGACAGCTTGGGATGCCCCAATGTGCCTAATATTGTGAGGTTAGATGGAGTACCTTCGACGATTGTCTCCAATCGTGATACAGGTTTTACCTCCTGGCTATGGAAGGGTTTGTAGGAGGCTTTCACGATGCTAAATCTTTTGAACACCACCTTCCATCCACAAATGGATGGCCAAACTGAGTGGACCATTCAGACCCTCGAGGACATGCTATGTTCATGTGTCCACGACTTCAGTCACTTCTTGGAGAATCACTTTTCTTTGGTGGAGTTTTCATACAACAACATCTATCACTCCACCATTGTTATGGAACCTTTAGAGGTGTTGTACAGGTGATCTTTCAGATAACCTTTATGCCAGACTAACCGATGGAAGTTAGCACTAGTGGGACCAGAAGTGGTATGAGCTACCACAGAGAAAGTGCAGATCATCCAGGAGTGAATGAATACTACACAGAGTAGTAAAAAGTCTTATACCTCCAGGAGACAGATACCTCTAGAGTTCGAGGATGGTGACCACCTCTTTCTACAGGTCTGACCTCGACATGTTTTGTAGAGATTTTGTTGAGGCAACAAGTAATCTCTAATGTTCATTAGACATTTTCAGGTCCCCAGCAGAGTTAGTGAGGTGGATTTTGACCTAGATATTTCACCTCCGTTCTACATGGTTCATGACATCTTCCACATATCCAAGATTAGAAGATCTGTGCATGACCCTTCTCAAACCATCGACCTTGGTGAGATGGTCGTCAATGATGGGGTGAATTTTACGGAGGTTCCAGTAGAGATTGAGGATCGACAGGAGCGGTTCCTTCAAGGATGGTCGTTACCTATGGTGCGCATACACTAGTAGTACTTGAACCTCCAGGAGAACACAATAGAGTTGGAGGCTCATATGGTTTTCATTTCTTCTACTTTTTCACTTAGTTTGAGTTGTGGCTTATGGGGATGTAAATCCTTGAGGAGCGGAGAATGTAAAGACCTAGAATTCCCATGTAATTATTTTAAATTAAATGGAAATTTTATGAGTCCACCAAAACATACAACGCTTGATTTCAAGGCCATGAATTCCTGGAATTAATTTATGAACATTTTTTGGGTATTTTCAGAAAATGTACTAGTGGGTTTTAGTAACATTTGAACCGGTTCTCGTAATTGAAATCTAAGGGCTTTATTGAACTCGCAGTGTCGTTATTCGCTTAAGGGGACTTTAACCTCGACAACAATTGGTCGAGAGTGAAAGATAATTTTTTGGTTTTCGTGAAAGGATAAAATAAAATAAAAGTTGTGTAACATTTTATTTTAATTTTTCATTATAATCTCTCATGTGGATGATGAGAGGTGGGCACCACCTGAACTGAAACCACTCATTATAGGTTCTGTTGGTGTGGACCAATTGAGACTTAAACCTCTTGGGCTCCCCTCTTAAGTGTGGGAAACCTATTGAGCTCCCCCAATTAATTGTGCCAACCCTCCCCTTAATTAATTATGCAAACCCATCGAATAATTAATTAAGATAATTTGAATTTATGCCAACAACAGAATAGATAGAATAATATATTATTTAGGCTATCTCTTCATTTTTGTGGGATTAAGAGGAATAAGACATCGGAGAAATGGTCTCCAACAATGAACACCAACGAAGAACATCTCCTTCTACTTCGAATATGACATTTACTTCTTCCTCAGGACCTTAGTTGATGAGTAACGTCTTCAATGTCAGTGAATTGGCGATCGGGGGAATGCTGACGTAACTGATGTCCGTCTATCCCCAAAAATGTCGTATCCTTCCTCGCAACCTCCATCGATGAATCAAACGAGGTAGGGGATATTATTGAATTCTTGAATTCTATCGATTAATTTCCGTATTCCTGGAAAGCATGGATAAAGTGGATCAACCAAAAAAATTTGATCAACAATTCATATTAAATTGTAGAGCTTTTCATTCTTGACTCCTGATTTTGTTGAGCTTCTTGATACCTCTCTAATGCGGATGATGCTTTCCCAGCAAACATTTCACTTCCCCTCTATCATTCTGCTTCTTTGGTGTGTTCTTTGAAATGGAAGAAGGTGGGGGCCAATGTCGGAGGTTGGCACAGGTGGAACAAACGAACCACGATGAAGGAGAAGAAGGCACAGACACCGCCCCACAGCCCAAAATCCCCCAACATCCACTTCATGCAGCCTCTATTCCCCATTGTCCTCTGATCTGCCCCATGGCCTATCCGCAATTCCCCGCATTCTGCCAAGCCACCCCATGGTCTCCCGTGGCCACTAAAACCCCCATGTCGTTTCACGGCCCCCGCGCTGCCCTACCAATCTCGTGGCCTCGCACCGCTCGCAGCCTCCATGGCTTCTGCCACCCAACGCGGGCCACGTCGGGCCAGACCCCAACCCACTTCGACCCATTTATGCATCTTCGACCATATCTTTAGCACCATGCCTCCATTTGACGAACCGTCTACGGTGATAGGATCCTTGGATAAAGACATTCCCTTTATTATACCCCACTAGTGATTAGGATAATGCTTGGGAATGGTTGGGTTGGATCAAGAACGAATTTAACCAGGCCCTCTAGACGAAAATTTTAAAAACACATAGACTGGGCGTCTGATTGATGCACCATCTGTTGCATTGAGAACCCTATGATGTGGCGTTCCATTGAGATATCTATTTAAGACACATATTGGCAATTTAAATATCGACTATTGGATTGTGGTGCGGACCCTCCCGGAGATAAGAGAGCATAGTGCGAGAATCCTATAGCTGGATGTAACGTGAAAAATGAAGGGCTATCTTATGTGGGTCAGCACCGAGCGATCCTATACAGATTAGAACCTAGTGATCTTGTTTGGGTCAGCACCGAGAAATCATGTGTTGGTGAAGACCTAGCAGTCTAGTGTGGGTCAGAACCAAGTGATCCAGTGTGGGTAAACACCGATCGAAACTGTGTGGATCTACCTCTTTACAATGTACGATGAATCAGTAGTTACATCTAATCATATATACTACTATAATTATATTTTACCTAGTGTGATCTGATATCCTACCTCAGTGATACATTCATTCATGGTAATACCTTGCTGTTATTCTTCTATGTGGCGTGCCTATGGGGTACTTTCCTTTGTGGTTTTCCTTCCTTTGTGAAACAGATTTGCTTTGGGATTTTGGGATGGACATAGTTTTTCCTCTGGATGAAGGTGGGTATACTTTATAACTTTGGTATATGTATGGGAATATATCTATGTAGGGTTGATAGTTGACTTCATGATTTGAGGTTTATCCTTTGTAGATTTTTTCAGAACATGAGGGTTACATAGACCCTACTGAGTATCGTTATACTCACTCCTGTATGGGATATACCCGCACCTTGTTATGTTTGGTGTAGGTGAAAAACAACATTGATCGAGACTAAGGGTACCAGGACAAGACGGTGCCTAGAAGAGTACATTACGACGAGTTAGTACAAGGAGGAGACAGAGAGACATGGAGTGCTAAGGAAAAGATATGTACCTACCTTTCGGTTAAGAACCTCGGAGGATGACCTAACGACTGTCTTCCTTTTTTCTCCAGTTTACTTGTACATTGAGTTTCTTTTACATTCTAGTTTGGATTTTATTTTGGCCCCTTTTACTTACAATAATCACTCTATTTAATATTTAGTTTTATTGTGTTCGTATCTTTTTGTGTGCATGGTTTCGTGTGATTAAAGGTTATAAAGGTAATTCCTTCCTAGTTTTTGGGAATTACGCATTTCGGTGCAAGTCTCAATCCCCTGGCCTATGGATGGCGTGGTTGGGGTAGTCACAGCATGGGTCTCGGGGGACGGGTCTTGAAAATAAATAAATATAGTAATATTTCAAATTCCCCTCCTATCATAAATTAATTTTCAGTGGTTCTTTCAATATATAAACCCATATATACCTATAAATGTTTTCAAAAAAAATAAATATTTATATTGGAAAACAATTCATCAATAAAAAATATGTTCTTAACAATTTTTTATAGTGATATCAATAAATTAGTAACAATAAGGACTTTTAATTACAATGGACAGAAAACAATCAGGGCTCCCAATAATCCTTATTCTTAGTAATATCAGTGGTAAAGAATAATATTATAAGTAATAAACAAACTAAACACATATGATTAATCCTATTCAAATTAAAATTAAATAAGTTTTAATAATTTATCTTCTTATGTACAAACAATATCTACGAAATGGAATACAAATCATACAATGTCAATATATAAACATTTAAGTAGTGAAAGAGGATCCCCTACCACAACCAGATGTTGTCAATTCTCCCCACAAGAATGGATGATCAAAATTTTACCTCCATTGAAGGATGAAATACTAAACCATATAATTATATATTACCATCAATCACTTCTTGATTTCCAGCCAAAAATAAAGGATCTCTACCCAATATAAACTCTAGTAAGGAAGAAGGACAAGATGAATAAAAAAGATAGGAGAATAATGTGTATAAAAACTTGGGATATATCGATACAGATGAACCAAGGTGTTACAAATAGTATGAATTTTTTAAAGTGGGTGATGGGATTCCATGAGAATTCTAGGATTTGTTGTGGGGATGGATAATAATAGTTAAACAAGGAAGCATAGGGAATGATGTTTCCTCTTAATCAGATAACTCCTATTGGTTTGAACCAAAAGGATTACTCAGAAGAATTTATAGCCAAAGGTAGGATTCAATGTCGACTAAAGTGATTTTATGAATATATTAGATATGACATTAGATAATGCTTTGTGGTTTGACTAGTGTGAGGATGGGGGACATGTGGTGGTCTTTTATAATGGAGGTAATATGTCCACATGGAATTTTTTGACACAAGTAAGGTGTAAAAACATTCTTCCCTAAAAAAACATAAAACCCAAAAAAAATAAAGACTGTAAAGTGAATGGAAGATGTATGAAAAAACAATGGGTATTGGAAAAGTGGTTAGGATAATTGGGCCCCAGCATTAACAGTTTAGTCCTTTATTATTTATAGTTAAGCCTTAATAGTTGAAATTAATTTTAATTACATTCACTAATATATTTCAACAACAAAAAATGGGTAGAAATAGACAATATATATTATTCTGATTAAAAATATAGAATACATTTTCATAATTCCAATAACATAATTTGTAGAATTTATTTTAAAATTATTTCTATATGCGAGTTGATAATGTGATTTTTTAATGTAAAAACGTCTTCAAGGATATAATGTTTTTACAATAAATTTCAAAGTGAAGTTGATTAAAATGAAATAAATATTAATAACTGATAAAAAATTATATGAATAAAATTTCATACAAAATAAAAGTTTAATTTTAACATATAAAAAACGTATATGAAAAATAATTTTTGAACTAAAATTCAGTATTTTTAATTATTCATTAAACAATGATATGTCTCTAAAAAATGTCAAAAATTTACCCTAGACTGATTTTTATGTTTATAATTAAATTAATAAGTTTATATTGACATGATTAAACAATTATTGTGTAAAAATTAATAGTAAAATTGAATTTCCTTTAAAAATAGAAAAATATTCCTTTAAATAAATTATTTTTTAGTGAAAAATGTCATTTTTTTAATTTCTTATGCCTATCAAACATAATGTATGAATATAAAAAATAATTGATTATATATTTAATATATATATATCATCGAAACCATTACCTAATTGAAATCATTTTTGTTTATTATGAATAAACTCTTTTATAAGCATACAAATTGTGACATTTCTTTTAATATCTAATTGGATTTTACTTTCACTTATCATTTATTTGTATCCGATGAATTCATTTGACATTAATATAAACCGTTTATTTTAATAAAATAATTAATATTTATCATAACAACCAACATAATTGATAAGTATATTGTGTTATATTATATAATAATATTTTAACAGTACATAGTTATTTGGTGGAACTTGTTCTTATGTGTAACACAAGCTATCAGGGAAAGACCCTCTTGTGTGTAATGCATGATGTTAAGGAAGATTGTTTTTTGTAATGATATATAACATAGTGTTTAATACATTAAAATATATAGAATCATCATTAAATAGTAAATATATAGTTGAGTATCAGGATATTATATTCCCTCACACTCTTGCTGTCACATGTTATACATGATATAGAATACAAGGTTCTTACTCTATAATTTCAGGGCTTCACAATTATGATAAATAAATCATAATTATAATGTTATAATGGATGTATAAATGAATTATTCATTTAACCATTAGTGGTAGAAACATGATTACAAGAGGGAATTTATTATTGGGGAGAATAAATAATAAATGAATAGAGTATCTCTTTATACTTAACATTTTAAAAATATATTTCTTCCACATTATGAATTTACAATCTATGATTCCATTAATTATTTATAGTTAAAACAAAAATATATCTAATATCAATAAGTAAAAACATTTGATAAATTCCAAAGGCTTTTCATGGAGTTTTGGGGAATTTTAGTCCAAACTATGAAACATATTATTAACCCCCCCCCCCATGTTTTTACATTGGTCCATTGGGAATATCACATCTATTTTCCTATAACATGGATATTGGGGAAGACTCACAAAACCCAATATATTTGATTATTTATAATGTTATATAATCAAGTGTTATTATGTAAATAACAAATAAATACAAGCTGAATAGATAGCACACAATACCCAACCTATGGATTAACCTCAAACACCAAAAACAAATCTACCAACGCCAATATAAGATCTCCCATCTTATTCAATAAAAATAATCCACCACTGGTGGAATAGAAAAAAAATCTACGTCACACTGTATCTGTATTAGAACATTCATTCATAAGTTATCAAATTTCAATATTTACTATTATTTAACCAATATCCAATTAATAAGGAATTCATTTTTTAATTTAATTAAAATCCACTCCAATCATCCCATCCCATTAAATTCAAAAATTTCATTAATATTTGCATTAATTAAGCCCATTATCACATATTAATTTCACCCAAAACATATTTAACACCATAACCATGCCATTTCAGCCTAATAGTTAACACTTTTTTTAACCACTATTGGGGCACTATGAAAAGAAATCCATCTAATATCACATTTTCTACTAAAATAATCCCACCTCATCAAATTACAACCATCAGCACAAGGTCACAAATTACACATGTTTCTTAAAGACAGGTCATCCATAACACATCCACTCAAAATAACCAATCACCACATGTTATCCCACTATATAACATGTACTCAAACTGATCCCCATCATCACCATACAACCCCCAGTAAGGTTCACATAAGCACAAGAAATTCATACTCAGATCATCAACACATAGAGTAATATTTCTAATTCCCCTTCCATAAATTATGATTAAATGGTTATTTAAATATATTAACAAGTATCGTACTATGTGAGTCTTTAAAAAACATAGATTTACATTGGAAACCAGTTCTTCTATAATATATATGATCATATCCATTTATTCAGGGTGTGATCAAGGAAGAATTCATAATATGGTTTTTAAATTACAATCATCAGAAAACAAACATGGATCCAAATAAACATTAAATTTATAATTATTAGTGGGAATTAATAATCATATAAATAATATAAAAACTAATCACAAATGAAAAATCCGATCCACTTATAATTAATTAAGTGATAATATTTTATCTTCTTATTTGAAAATAAAATGTCCAACAAAAGGAATAAAAACCTTAAAATTTCAATATATGCACATTTATGTAGTAAAAGAGGATCCTCCACCACAACTAGATGCTGACTACTCTCCCATCAATAATGGATGATCAAAAATTTACCAACATTAATGAAAACATCCCTAAACCCTATAATTATATTTTACCATCAATCCCTTATCGATGTCAAACCCAAAATAGATGATTTATACCAAATATAAAAACTAGGAAGGGTGAAGAACAATGTTCAGTAGAGAACATATGAGAATTAAGTGCAGAAAATTTTGGGATATGCTGATCTAGCTGAAAACGGTTTTACAACTACAAAGAAGTGTGGAAAGTTGGTGATGGGATGCCAAGGGAATTTTTGAAATTAGTGAGGGGGTCCTTAAAATGATTCATAATTAATTTTTAAAAAGTATATCACGAATTTATGCATTTATATCACTGATTTTCATAGACCTAAATACTAACTTTGAACTCTTTTAACTTCAACCATGGCCCTTGAGAAATCATGGTTAAAGGCGATTCATCCTCAAAATTCATTCCATGAACATAAAATATGTTTTATCACTTAGATCTCATATATTGTTTCCTCAAAAAATTTATGAAAATGATGTGGTGATCACAAAAATTATTCTTTCACAAAAGGAATCCTTATTTGTACCATGCCAAAAAAAGTGGTATCCACAAGGAATTTCCATCATCCACATATCAAATATGGGGATACCTCACTTAATTATCCACTTGATATTTTTAGTCAATATATATCATTCATTATGGAGTATTACAACACCAGATGGCGAAATATATCTCCATATTAAAATTTATAAAGGCTAAAACATCGAATCTCATGGTCAACAGTCCAATAATTCTTTGTAATTTCTAGAATCATTCCCATTACCATTGTTTGCTGATAATAAAAAAACCCAAAACTGAATCATATCCTACTAAACTCCTCCAAAATCAATGTTGACTCCATATTTACCTATAAAAACATTAATTTAATGTTTTATATTTCATTTACCTCAAATAAGACACATATTAAATAATTTTATACCTTGAGGATAAAAACAAAATCCAGGAACAAACACAAAAAGTGAATAGGTCGAAACAACCATAATGTGATATATATCTTAAGGATCACGTTTATTCCCAATGGGAACTATGTAAAATGAAATATTATAAATACTAATGGTCACATATCATAAATAAAAAATTAAAAAGTATTACAATATCCAATGAATAAATTAAAAGTCAAAAAATGGGATTATATGCGTGAATTTGTGTCACGCATTCTTTACTTCTTTTTAATAATCATCCATTCCTCGATAACACATGAATAAATGGTATAAGCCTCTAATATATGAACATATATCGATGATACTATGTCCCAATATCTTTATCAAAAAATATATTCTCACTATCAATATCTAACTATATCTATTTTGTGAAGGGAGTTTAATCATGAAAATATTGATGGATATAAGACTTGTGGATGACATCATGAATAAAATATAGATATAGTGGAATAAATAACATATATTACATAAAATTATTGATCTATGTCACAAATAATATCCCAGTGAAGCAATAATAATGTTTACTCTCTAACTCCAATCATGCACAATGGAGAACAACATTGAAACACATGAAATTACTCGAACGAGGCTATAACAATGAATGATTGAAACATGTAATTATAGGATGACAAAAAAACATTGTTTCGCACCAATTATATATTAAAATTCATGATTTTTTCCTACAATTTATCTACTAATATATTGACGGTGCACTCAATTATCCAATACTTCTTTGGGTAAAGGTAATGCTAAAGTGAAATTTGATGAAAAAATCACATAATATTATTCACTAAAACTATGAATTAAAATGTGGATACTAATTATAAATAATTTTCTGTATTAAAATTTTAATAAATGAAAAAAAAATCTTTTGATTTTATTGTAGGGTAATTCCTGGCACTCAAATCATGAATCTCTAGAAAATTTTCTTCCATCAATATATGGCCCATTATCACCCAAACAACATTAGATCCTCCAAAATCCAATTGTAATAGGGATAAAAATTCAAATAAATTTCATTCTAATTCCACATAATGACCTGCAAAGGAATTTAAAAATCATTAAGAACATTGTTTTTTTCATTCATATGATAAAAGATTGTAATAAAAATCTATAAAGTCTTTCACTATCCGTTTTACCCATGACCACTAAATTATCCACCTTCATCCATGATAAATTTATTTCATATCTAGATATAAAATTATGGGTGAGACACAAAACACATGAAGGTCTTCTTCATTCATCAACCAAGTAATTAATAACATTGCCTAAAATGAAATTTGATCATAATCACCCTCTAATCCCCACTATTGAGCATCACCATGACCAAAACAGTCTTGAATCACTACCACTGTTGAGTCTCCCCACCGAGAATCCTCAACAATTATCTTATAATATGGTTCCAAATTAATATATTATATTGATCCATTATATATAACATCATATGAATCAATATTCATTGTTACATTCTCTTTCATACCTCCCTATCCCTTTTAAGAATCCTCAAAAATATTATCATGTATTTTCTAGTCATCACATTAGTAATAATATTTTGATTCTCTTGAGTTTAGGGCATTGAAAAATATATGTCATACAGGAAATATATCCATATATGAGGTAATAGGTTTGAGTAATATATGGAATTGATATAAATTATTGCATTTCTAACCATTAAGATCGAACAACTCTCACTGATGATATAATATTATAACATATTTAGGAAAACAATACTAGTAAAAAATCAAGATCATTAGTGGGATAATAATTTTTGTTTCCACAAAACATAATAAAAACATAAAATATAATTACCATATTATAAATTAGGAATAATACCAAACCATTATTTTAAGAATAACAAGAAAACATAAACATCACATGTACGTATTAAAAAATCATCATTGGGGAAATCATAAACCTCTCCTTCTGACAGTGAATAGATTCCAAGAAGCAATCAGTAAAGTTAAAATCATGGTTGTTATTGTTCAGGTATTTACTAGTTATTTAATCAAATAAAATAATAATCACACCCATTTATAATATCCATTGTGTACTGGGATGCATCGATCACATTCCACATTCTAAAGTTCTTCCATTGAAATAATAGGACATGTCATTAACAGTTCCACTAATACACACATCATGGAAACAACATGACAATGGAAATTAACTTCATGGATCCAAATCATGAACATAGATAACATTCCCCAGATTTGATGGTGTTTATGAGATTTTATGAATACTATTACATTCTGAATATACCTCTCATTTTACATCATGTATATGAGTATTTCATTATTAAACATGTCTAAAAACAAGTCCATGAACTCTTAAAATAGATATTTCAAGAGCCACATGAAAAAAGCTAGCATGTTTAAGAAAACAACATGAAATCTCCCTAATTGGAATATCTCATTCAAACAAAAGAAATATGACTTCATGATATAGAAATGTTTTATTGCTATTTGGCGATACTGAGAAAATTAATAGTTTGTTAAAACAAAATAGATCCCCAAATATTGTCAAATAAGTCATTAATCTTAGAAGTGTGTATTATTTCTTCATTGATACATGATTCAACAACTAATATACAATTCACATCCGAAAACTACACTCCTCTTTATGGGATAACAATATTACAACACACAAAGGGGATACACTGGGATTGATGGAATAATTTTTTATTATACCATCAATCAATTATCTCCAATTCCATAAATTTATGGGTTATA
Source organism: Viscum album (assembly GCA_963277665.1). Classification (NCBI taxonomy): domain Eukaryota; kingdom Viridiplantae; phylum Streptophyta; class Magnoliopsida; order Santalales; family Viscaceae; genus Viscum; species Viscum album. The sequence goes on from OY728147.1 coordinate 1,313,526,868, forward strand.
TCCAATAATTATCCATCAAAATCAAGGATATACATGTTAGGATATCTTTCCCAATAATGATGTTTGGTCATAGGGGTAGTGTCATAGACTATTCTGAATAGTCATCCCTAAATGCATAGAAACATGGGGACATCTATTACATGGAATTCTAATAAAAACTCTACCAACTTGTATAAAAGTTAAAATAATAACATACCACCCATTGGATACAACATCCCAGCAATGAACACCACTCACTATCCTTAAATATTACAAAATGAATAAAAAAACGATTCCACAAAAACATATCCTATCTCTGAAATGGATATCAAAATATGGGTGCATATTTAGTATTAAAAAATCCCCCACTAACTGATGATTCCCTATAATTAGTCAGGATCAAGTAAAAAAATCAAAAAATAGTATTCCCTCTAACTACACATACTAACACCATGGGAATTTGAAGTCTATAAATCAAGGACATAGTTATTGTTTAAAATTTGAGAAATGATATATTTTATTTTTATGGAATCAATAATGATTTGTAAGTATGGTAGATGAAAAAAAATTCTTACATGGACAACCCATAGCTCCTTTTGAAGTGGATCCTCATAAACATGATTCTTCCCACACACACCTTTTACACATCACTTAAATAGTCATTTATGTTCATTAAAAGTTCTAGTTCTAAATAGTGATGAAAATCATTGGTATTTACTCTACAATATTTGACAACCCACACAAATGAATAATCATACATTCATAGCTACTAAAGAAATGTGTTCCCTCTATTGTTGACACTTCCCAAGAGGTAATAACTTATTCCATTGAAAAATTATCTAAAATTTCATAAAATATTTACCACGATTGGTACTAAATAACTAATCCTAACTTTGTATAAGACCCCCATTAATATTTAACATAAATATAAATATGTGACTGGACACCAATTATCTAATAGTCCTAAAAATATATCAGAATGAATGTTGAGTTCAACAACCCACCAGTCAGAACCTCATATTTCGTGACATATATGATATATTGACAATGAATCTTCTTTAGATGACTCCCTTTAGGAATTTCTCTCGATGACCTCCTCCATGAATGTTATATTTTATTATTATCTCTACCTTCCTCCACAATTCTAGTTACATTGGTAGCATAAATCAGGTTACCCTCATCCTTAAATACTAGTCACACTGGTTTCCTAAATAGGGTTGCCACATATCAGAACACTGGGCACAGTTCCTCATCCATACATTTTTATCTGGACATCTCATTTTGAAATATGTCCTTAATGAAACACAATTTTCATTAATTTCAATCATGTACACTAGCACACTAAACATCCTAAGCTAATATAAGATCTAGTCCTGCCTCATAACTACTTTCATCATCAATGATAAGGAATCTAAATAAGATCCACTTTATAGTGATATAAATAATGAAATTCACCCCTACTGGCATTTCCAAAATCTAAACTCAAGCTTTAATCATAAAAAATAAAACCCAAATATCTTTCGACCAATTTTTTATCTCAAAACTAAATTTCATCCCTTTATAATTGATAAGGCTCTACCATGGAAAAGAATGAAAGTCCCACTTCTATTCCTCATTCCCCTATATTTGATTGACCATATGATAATCAATTGGTTTTTTATACCAAACCTCTACAACTTGAATTGCATGCAGATGATGACAAAGATCCATTCTTGAAAACACTAGGGTACTTTTATTCCTTCTAGCATGGAATTTTTTAGATTGATAAAATCAGTATAGTTTTATTTCCTAAAATAACCATGTTCAATGATAAAAAATCATGATTTATGTATATTTCCTAGGTCTATACCTTGGATGAAGAACAACTTAACATGGACACTCATTAAACATAAATTATATAAGTTAGATAACATGGATACCTATAATCCCATATATTTGAAAGTCTTTATTACTTCTGTCGTGAACCATTATTGACTGATATTATTTCCCCACATGACTATAAAATACTCTAAATTTTTTAAATAAAATATATATTCTACTTCTCAGAACCCATATGATACCTATTTTCCATAACCCCAACAATTCAAATGTAACTTTCCGTTTTGACATTTATAGAATAGATACAATGTTTACAGATTCCCCTATCTATTTTTCCCTATGTAAGAGTCTATGAAAAATGGTATTATTTTTTTAAATATGGGATACACTACCCATACTAATAATTATATAGGATCAAGTCACATACCATCAACCCCAAAAATAGAATTTTTTGCAGAATATTAATAGGGAAAATGGAAAATCTCAAAATTTAGGAAGAATTTCAACCAAATATAGATTAATATATCCATGTAAATTCCTATTCATAAAACTATAAAACCTACTCAATAACATATCCACTAATAAGGATTTGAATTTCTTGATCAGTCTATGATATCCTCCTAGATGGAATAAAAATATATTATAAGTATTTAGTATGAGAATAACATGTATACTCTCTAGGTTCATACCTAGGGTCACTATTGAAAATGTTGAAATAGATTACTAATAAAAAAGGTAATAATCATTAGAACCAAAAAACACCAACACATGTAACCTATATATCTTAAACACTCCATGTGAATGAATACAAATAGACAACCTATGTATAATATCATATCTTCAACTGAATAAAAACAAGGGAGCTCATAACTGCATCAACACTAATTCCCCACTCTTATTCCCAAACAGTAATCAATGTGAGGTCTCAAAACATCAATTTCATCACACCACATATACATTAATATTTGATGTTTGTTGGGAAAAATATCTTTCTACCCCATCCATAAATGTTATAGTATCCCATACTAGAATCAACCAACAACAACAACAGAATAATAATAAGTAACCATCAATGTAGTGAATCATCAATTAGGTGAAGAACAACCTCATAACCACCACATTATTCACATAACCCCATATAGATAACACATATTTGTCATTACATCGAATTTAAAACACCATAATTAATAATCAATAGTTATTTCCACCACTGGACATCATCATCACTATTAATAAAGGAATAGAGAGGATGAGGGGCTTCCCAAAAATATATTTTATCACCTACATAAATATTAAAGACAACCTCTAGAACCTCAAAAATTTGGGAATTTATTTCTGTTATCTAACTTCGTTGGGGTGTGTATATAAATAACATGAAAATGAAAGATATATAGATAGAATGAAATGTATAACCTATGGGTCCATATTAAACACCACTATAAAATTAAAAAACACCACCACAACAACTCTCACAATCTTCCTCTAATCGCTACAACCACTAATTAAACCTAATACACAATCAGGACATTCATATTCATCAATTATTCTTTCATTGAAAATTTAATAAATTTACATGTTTACTATTTTTCATCCAAAATGAAATTATTATGTTTTCTGTTTCACATTTATTGAAACCCCACTAAAACAATAACATATTATTCAATTTTACAATTTCAATTTTATTCCACTAAATTAGATAATAATCAGAAAATTTTTTCATCACACTATTATATATGTTCATTCCCATTCCATTATAGTTTCATTTTTAACACATCATTCCACCACTACCTGCCACTATATAAACCATACCACATAATGGACTATATATCACTCAACTACAACAACCAAATTACAATCCTAGTATCACCATAACAAAACCATATCATTATAGAAATTACGCAACAAAATATAAGGTCATCACCAATGATATGGAAACACACATCCAGAAACATCAACTATATACACAAAATAAAATCACAACATACCCCAAACATGAAATGGTAAATATAATGTCCATAAAATCCCCAATATTATTAACATATCCCCTATTTATTCACATCATGTGCATGGACACCAAACCTCAAAATTCAACTTCAAATTTTTCTAAAAATATAAATTAACAAATTCATTCAATATATTAAATTTTATCTTCATATGGCCTATTTGACACAAATATATATTAACATGTGATACCAAGTCATTATCCGTAAATAATTTCTTAACCATTTATATACGGTGAGATCGAGAATAGAGAAGAAACAAGGGATATATATCACAATATTCACAACACAAAAACTCTTCTAATAATAATTTTCTTAGCAATAATATCATAATATAATTATATCAACAGATATATCACAATATTAGTATGCACGTGTGATTTACCTCTATGACATAAATTATAATTATGGGCAGTGAATTATTTATTTAATGTATCTATTTATCCTCCAAAAATAGAAAAAAACATATAATTTATATAGATACATGTGAGAAGAGGAAATAAGGATTTTCTACAAAAAAAGTTTTAAAATTTCTCCTGGAAATAATAAATGATAAAATATAAAATGAAATTAAATAAGTATCACTAGAACCTATTAAAAAAATGCAAACATTGAGAATTACTCAATTTATACTCCAAAATAGTGGGCATATATCACGATCCTCCTTCTCAAATATGTGGGAAGAGACAATATACTGCCAGACCCTTCCTTTTTCAAGTTGAAGGTGATATAATTACCCCCCAACGTACCAAATTTAATTGGCCTCTAAGTGGCCACTAGAACAAAGGGTATATAATCTCACATAATATGGAACACATTACACTATTTATACTATAATATCTAGATATATGATGTTAAATGCTATACAACTCCAAAAACTGAATGTAAAAGTAAATCCAAAAATCCATTCCAAAATTCATGTTAAAAATAAACTATTAAAAAGTAAAATATAATTATGATTAAAAGTACCAAATGAATGGAAAAAAGCTATTAAAACACTAAATGCCAAGCTAGTTATGTCTTCCATGGTCCTCAATGTCCTTTTGAATACTTGATAGAAGCTTTTTATATATAGGGTAAGTATACATGTATACTCAGCAGGGAAAACCAAAATCTCTCATGCCCAAGTGGTGAGGAATTCTAATTTCCTTTGATAAATGGGATAATGAAGAAACCTAACAAGGAAACTATCCACCCAGCCTCACAAAGGCACACTCCCTAAATAACAGAAGTCAGGTAAAGTAATTGTAATAACACACCAATGTTTGGGTATCCCAAACCACTTTCCCACTAGTTATTTAAGAAATCCTATGCATCAGACCTCCCCCACCGGTTCCAATAAAATCCCACTATCGCCCCAAAAATTACCAAATGGTCCACCACAACCATGAATCCCTCCTACAGACACCTAGGCCACCACTACCACGCTGAACCACGCCTGTAGATACCTGGGACACAACAACCACTGCCTCACCTATAGAAACATGGGCCTCATCTCGATGACACATGGGAAAAAAACATGCCCTCACACACCTTGGAAAACCACCACAAAAAACCATGCCTAATGAGTCTTTTCCCATAGTGAACCTTAGGTTGTCATAGCCTCCCCGAAGGATCTTGGGCTACCTCGAAGAGGGTGATGAATGGATCTTATAATCAGTCACTCATAATAATGAAGGAATAAACACCATCCCCCAAGAAAATGTGTTGTCCGACATGATGTACTCCACAAGGGTGGGGTGCACATGAGAAACAAAAAGACTAAACATTTTTTATATAGGTAATAATTGTCTCATCCCAACCTTAGGGTTCTGAAACCAAAAAATAGTCATACAAAACGACTCTTACTATTATCTCTACACACACAAGTGTACATAAACCACAATAAGAGCACAAACCATTTCTAGAAAAATAATTTCCCTATTGTACTTGTTCTCATTATCATGTTATATTTTTTACATTTAAAACACTCCTACACGACTAGAAAACTAAAAGGGATAACCACAAGCCAAAAAAAACTGAAAAAAATAGAAAAGTATGCATTTAAGAGTTCACAACAAGATCTCTTGTTATGAAAAAACATCAAAATGGACTTGTGAGAACCCTCATTGTACTGAAACACACCAATCCCCAACATACCACTTCTATATGTCCTAAGATTTACAAACAAACATCATCTCAAATAGTGGTTCCATTCTCTTCAATGTCACCCCACATGGAATCAAACAGTGAAACTATAGATATCACCAAAACTGAGAAGATGTTTCCCAATTTATACATCACTATTCATTAAGATTTTTCTTTCCATTTGGTAACCCGTGGTGACCACACATGGGTTCTTATTCATCGAGAGTCTATTTAATCATCCAAAATTTTATGAATAACATTTTCCATGTTACACTCATGCAATCATAGGATTATCCAGAAAAATAGAGCTTCATTAGTTCATATGAAAGGACCACCAATGACCACGATTATCTGTGGAAATAAGCCCTTACTATTCACATCATTAGAATAAATAATTTATAACACCACAACATCACTAACTTTCTCATCCCATCACTAAATAAAAGTCTATTTAGTATCTTTGTTAAAGTTGGTTTCATATATGTCCCAATGGATAACTATCATACCCCTCCCTAATGATTCCCAATAATGAGAGCCAAAGGGAGAACCCCTGATTGGATGGTCATGGATCAATGATCTCTCATTGCGCCTAAAACGAGGGATGGTGTGACATTCTAGAAAAGAAGACTCCAAGGATGAGTGAGAAGAGCTCCAGCTTGGGCGCATGATTATTATATAAAGTAAGTCATTAGGCGTGAAAATATAAATAGAGAAGAAGAATGAAGAGAGTATATCATCTTAATAAGAGGCCAGATCCTAAAATTTGGGGGAGGACATCAATGCACAAAAAAGACGGATTATGGATTGCGTACGCATCATGGTAGTTTCAAATGTAAGGTTTAATTGATTTTTAATAATTATTTTAGGAGATGGGGGATAAATGGATGTGAGTAAAGTGATCTTTTAATGGGGAGAAACATGTAAGAGGGGAAAAACTGGAAAACACAGGAAGCTAGAAAATGTTGTAAAGGGTGTGACAAGCAACACATTTTGGTAACTCATGGTTCTATTGACTGTTGGTGGTTCAAAATTTTTGTGGGCCTTAAATATTATTAAAGGGGGTATTAATGTGTCCTGATTAGGGATCATGTCCTCCATTCCCCACTATCATGACTTTTAGAACACATTCATGGGTCAATGGAAACAACCCATATAATAGAAAACAAGGTCAAGCATTACATCACAAAAAACCAAAAATAACACAATATCAATACACAACATAAATTTGGGTACTAGGAATTCATATGTACCTCCGATTCCTAGTAATTATACTAGAGTCCACCATGCCTCCACAACACCCAAACCAAGGTAATGGTCTATCCACGAAGCACCTTCTCCTTACGATCCTCAATTCTCTCCGGTCACTCCACAAGCATCTCATAGTCCTCGATATACAACTCTCCCCAGTAGTGAACATGGGATTCATTGTATAAATAACAACGTAGCTGAGATACATGTGATACATTGTGAATACTCTCCCATGGTGGTGGTAACTCTATTTCATTTTTCTCCTCTCTGACTCGTCTCAACACAACGAAGGGTCTGATGAAACTGGTAGATAGCTTACATCCCCTACCAAACCTCGGTTTCCCATGTATAGGGTAGATATTTAAGAACATGTTTACCCCAACCTCAAACTCAAAGGGTCTCCTCCTATGATCTACATATGAATTCTTCTGGTCCGAAGTAGCCTTCATCATCTCACACAAAAGATGAACCTTCACTGTCGTGCTCTCCACCACCTTTGGGCAAAAAAAAATGAATCCCTAACCTCTATCCATCACATTGGTGAATGACATAGTCTCCCATAAAATTAATCAAATGGAGCTACAAAAATGGTAGAGAGAAAACTATTGTTGTAGGTAAATTGTACCTGAGGTATGTGCCATAACCATGATCCTCTAACGTCTAAAACACATTCTCGTAGCATATCCGTCAACACCTGGATTTTCCTCTATGTCATCCCATCCATCTGATGGTGGAAAGCCACGCTAAGTCTCAAATTGGTGCCAAGAGAACACAGTAATATCTTCCAGCCGTGTGATGTAAATCATGTATCCCGATCCGAAATAATGGTTTTGGGAATTCAATGAAACCGGACAGCTTCACCCGCATACTTATGTACTAATTCATCCACTGTGCTTGAATCTCTATTCACTAATAGGTTAGCTAAATTTGTAAAATGGTCCACAACTACACATATGGGATCACATCCTCCCTCATCCCTGGGTTGTCTTGTGATGAAATCCATCGATACATCATCTCACTTCTACTTGGGAATGTCTAAGGGTTGCAACATACCATCGAGAAAACATTGTTCAACCTTCTCCTGCTAAAACATGAGGCATTGTGCCACAAACTCCACCACTACCCCCTTCACCCCGAGCCAAAAATATTTACTTTTCATTCCCTCATACATTTTGGAAACTCCATGTATACAACTAGTTGTTATTTGTGGAACTCACTATGAACTATCTCATGAACATAAACCAGGATAAAAAATTCCCACTGAACACCATCTGATTCTTACTATCCTCTGACCATATTTCTAGAGTATCACCCTAGTTAACAAGATCAAACATCACATCAACCTCTATGTCTACCCACTAAGACTCCCCCACCTTCCGTACTGAGTAAACATTCACTATCATCTAAAACCAACAGCCTCTACCAATCTCCATTCCCATTTACATATGTGAAGTGGTGTACTCCGCAGTTTCATTTAAAGCATCTTCTGACTCCCGAACCATATCTCTTTGTGTCTTCCTACTCAAATAATCTACCATCACATTTAACATTACTATGCTGTATGACATATCAAAGTCTCATTCGTGAAGAAAATTCATCAACCTCTACTACTACATGTTCCTGTCTCGTTGGAAGAAGACATACCTTATGAGTAGGTGATCTATGAAGACTCTAATGTGCTCCCGGATGAGGTAATTTCACAATAACTTTAGTGTGAACACCAATAATTCATGGTCCAGGTCATTGGTGTCATAGTTATATTTGAGAGGATGTATCTACCGAGACCCATAAGAGATCTCACCCCACAACTGCATTTGTACACACCTCATTCTTAGAAAAATATCTTCACAAAACACATCAAACTTTACCCCTCCCTCTAAAAACCCCATCACTAGGTAACTAAATAGTTAAAACATCAGATTACTAAAATCTTCCTCGCACTACTCACTCCATATGAAATCCTAGTATTTTCTACTCAAGGACATCAAATGTGTTGAAACATGAGATATGTCGGGCAATAAACTTCATTAGTAACCTACCAGTCCTAGGAATTTATGGACCTCTGCCACACTCTTGTGTGCTTCCCAAGAAACAACCACCACGACCTTTGATGGGTCCACTGTTATTCCCTACTGGGACACCACGTGTCCAATGATGTGCACCTAAAATGTCCATAACATGCACTGGAACAATATCCCATAGAGCTAGTGGTGTCGGAGGCCCTCCAAAACTGTCCTCAAATGAATGATGTGACCCTCTCCTAATCTTGTGAAGATAATTATATTGTCAATGAACACGACTAAGAACTATTCTGAATAATCTCATCAATCATTGTTCATGTGCCCCATGAACACAACTGGTGAGTTCATAAAACTGAACGGTGTGACCACGAAGTCAATGTGTCTATATCTGTCCTGAAATCAGTCTTCAATATGTAACCATCCTTCCCCGTCAATAGGTGATATCCAAACAGCAGGTTGATATATGAAAACCAACCCGCCCCCTTAAACTTGTCAAATAGTTGGTGTATCCTCATGAAGGGGTAACATTTCTTGATCGTCTCCAAATTAATTCTTCTATAGTCTATCCACAGCCTTAAACCACCATATGTCATCATTAAAAACTATAATGGAGCACCCCTTGGAGACATGGTTGTTCAAATAAAACTGTGCTCCATCAATTCAACAACCTGATTCTGAAAATCACATAACTCAAAAGGCACCATCAAAAAGGGTGCCATTGAAATCAGATAAGTATCCAGTTTTAACTCTATCCCGAACTCAACATCACATATTGGGGGTAGATTCACAACCTAATTTGGGAATAAATCCTAAAACACAATGGAAATCTTTGGAACTCTAACACTCTCTGATTCTACTGATATCTTGGCAAACAAATAAAGATTTGGCTCTAGAGACCGACTTCCCTATTAGAAACTATTCATGCAAACGAAAGCTACACGATGGACACCTGTATCTTAGAACACGACCCTTTTTAGAAGAATTAGACAATAGTTTTCACAAGAAACCGCTTGTCAATTACCATGATGACATCGAATGACATCATTTTTAGTAAAGAAAGATTCACACTAGACTGCTTCCATCCCAACATCATCCTACATCCTCAAAATACTTTAGACAGACTGGTCTAACCTTTTACTAGTGTACTAAACAGTAGGGGAATGGAAGGTCTCTATACTTCTATACCCAAGGTATGAGACATTATAATTGAAAAAGAGTGTGATTCTCTTTGAATCAAATAAGGCGTATGATAGAGTTCTAAACAATCTGATCGATCCTTGAATGACATCTGTAACGGCTAGAACTAAAACGTATATGGCATGCAACTGCCCACGCCCAGCACTTATACCCATCATATATCGGAGGCGTCCCTGACCACACCCTATTCGAGGTCCATGAAGAGTGCCCTGAGGTCAACCTCTTCTGACACCATCCTCCCTTAGTGAAGCAAGAGATCGTCGCCCCTACTGCTGCTAAAAAGGTCTGGCCAGAAATAGGTGATGTTGAGGTGGGCCCAAAACCTGACAACACCCACAGTACCACACATGTTTAGGGAACATATTTCAATGGTTCCCATAGATTCCAAAGTTATGTCTCCATGGTATATGTCCCATGGGGAAATGGAAGGGACTGGGAGATCAGAACTCGAACATCGATGTCATTCTCCCCACCGGACAAAATATGAAAGGCCCTAAAGCTGGAGGTTGGCTGCTAAAAGACACCATAGTTGATGAGCTCAACTGGATACCCTTTCATAGGACACCTACTCACATGGGCATCCTCCCCACCACACCAACCTTCTTTTGAACATCCAATTACATGTGTAAAGTGAAAGGATTTACATCATACTAAAGAGATGGTCAGATTCCCTCCTCAATCCACGTTTCCTGTGACTCCTCATCTGGGAAGAGGTCTGGAGTGAAAAGAACGAGTTCATAAAAAATTATCCCAAACTTCCTTAACAACATACACACTTGTTTTAAGGAGATAAACTCTTCCTTATTTTCTTCCATCATCATGGAAGAAAACAATTCTTCCGGAAATTCTTATCAACGTTATCCCACGAAACCACAGATTAGATCTTCTCCCCAGTAAAAAGAGTCCAATACTAATGAACTGCTCCCCGCATCTAGCTCATATCTAGAGGAACCCAGTACACTACAGAATCATAGAAAAGTTGAACGATATCACCAGCTCCTTAAGCCAGCTATCCATCTCCATGTCTGAGACGCTGGCCTATTTCTTGGTTAGGTTTTTCTGATGAAAGTCAGAAAGTGTCTTCTACCACTGGTCATCATTCTACTCATTATCAGCACCATGCTGATAAGTAACATCAGAATGTTGGCCCTTAATCAACCGAACTACTCATAGATGTCATTTTGGTGCCATAGTTGTAAGGTGAACAAAGAATTCTTAATCCTGAATAATGTAAACAATTTCCATTAAATTTTGTTTAAACATATTTTTTATTATTCTAAATTCCCATATCACCTAATAAACAAAAGAAAAAAATCATAATAATCCAATTACCTATCTTTGGGTCTATTCCTTGTAATTAGTGAAGCATCACCTCATCATTAGTTAAATCCACAGTCCTTGAATCAGATCATAGGTTCCATAAAGTCTATTTACCTGGCCATTCTTCCCTAGCCTATTTCACGCAACAATATTTTCAAACAATGTTACCCTACGATCTCATGTTATCCCCACTGTTCTTAACCCCTAACTCTCTCCTATATCTCAACCATCAGCCAATGATACTATTATATCATGACCCGCCTTCACCATGGTGTGGGACTAGACAATATATTTCCAGACCCAACCTTCATCATGTTGAGCGAGATATAATGACCCATATTCTCTCCATTAATAGGAATCTGAGTGGAGACTAGAACCAATCGTATATAATATCATGTAATATAGAAGGTATTACCCTTTTATCGAACTAGATATTAGTAAAAGATGGAAAATCCCAAAAAACTGCAAAAACTGAAAGTAGATGTAAAGCCAAAAAATCATTCCCATACGCATGTTCAAAATAAACTAATACAAAGTAGAAGAAAACTATGAGGAATAGTTACAAAATAAATAATAAAAGTAACAAAAACTCTATTTTCTGAGCTGGTAAGGTATGCAATGATCCTCAAAGTCCTCTATAAAACATGAAAGAAGTTTTATATACATTGGGTGAGTATATAGGTATACTAAGTGGATAAATCCAGAATCTCTCTTGAAAAAGTGAGGATGAATTCTAATTCTCTATGATAAATGAGATAACCAAAACACCTAGTGAGGAAACTATCCACCCATTCTCAATGATGAACACTCTATAAATAAGGAAATTATGGTAATGTAATACAAATGACACATGGATTTTGAGTACTCTGCACTACTTTCCCCTGGTTATTTAGGGCCTCTTGTGTGTCAGACCTCTCCCATAGGTTCTACCAGTGTTGCATTACTGCTCCAACAACAACCTTATTGGCCACCACAACCACACATCCCATCTATAGACACCTGGGCCACCATAACCACACATAACCATGCCTACATACACCTAGGAAACAACAACGACTACCACACCCAAAGACACCTGTTCCTCTTCCCAAAGACAAGTAGGAAACAAACATGCCCTCACGAACATGGGCCAACCACCAAAACGTACCCTTCCCAAATGTTCTTGGTCCATAATGTACCTTTGGCCACCAAAACCTACCCTAAGAATCTTGGGATTCCTAGAAAAGGATGTATAAAAGATCTTATAACCATCCACTCATAATAATGTTGGGAAAATAACCTCCCCCATGAAATGTGGGTGTTCATCATGAAGTGCTCAACACAGGTGGGCTGCACAAAAGAAACAAAATGACTATAGATTATTCATATATGTAATCATGAAATCATCGCAAATTTATGGTTCCGAAATAAAAAACCAACTGTACACAACCTCTATTTCTATTATCCCTACAAACACAAGTGTATAATGGCCACAACAAGAGAACATCTCATTTAAAAAAAATCAATTCACCCATTTCACATGTTCTTGTTATCATGTTCATGTAATTACACTTTAAACACTCCTAAAATACTAAAACACATATAGGAATAACCACATTCCAACAAAAAACTGAAGGAAAATGGACATGAATGCTTTTATGTATTCACACCTAGTTCTCTTGTAATGATACATCATCAAAAGGGATCTGTGGGGTCCCATGAAGTACTGGAACCAATCCAAGTCCCAACATACAAGATCCACAGAACTTCCGATTCACAAACCATCAACCTCGCAACCATAGGTTCCATCCACCTCTACATCATCCCACAAGGCATCAAATAGAGCCACCATAAATATCACCAGAACATGACATGATGTTTTCCGATTTATAAATCAAATTTTATTATGATTCTTTTTTATATAATTTAAACTAGTTTGATCACACATGGTTTCTTATTCATCAAAAATACATTCAAACAACCATGTTTATGTGATTAACCAGTTTCTATTTTAAATTCATTTAATAAAATGTTTTTCAAGAAAAACAAATCTTTGTTAGGGTACAAGAAACGACCACCAACGACAACAATTTTTATTAGAAATAAGCGCATACAACTAAAATAATAAAAATAAATAATGTATAACATAGAAACGTCATCAACATTCTCACCCCATTATTTTATTAATTTCCATTTATTATCATTATTAAAGATAGTTTCATCTGCTTTTTGAAGTATCACCATTGTACCAACCCATCATGATGCACAATAAAGGCATATGAAGGAAGAACCCAAACTTCGATAATCGAGGATCAAATATCTATCTTTGTTTCATTAACTATGGATGGCGTGAATTGTAAGAAAGGAAGGCACCAAGGCTGAGTGAGAAGGTCTCCAATAGGGATGGATGATTAGACTCTTAAGAAATTCTTAAGGCACACTCACAAAAAAAAATAGGAAGTAGCAAGACAGTATCCCTACATAATAAGAGGAAATATCCTTAAATTAGGAAGAATATTTTTAATTACATGAAAGCCATATCATGGCTTGAGCACATAGATATATGGTTTCACATGATGGGATTAATTTACATTTAGTAATTCTCTATAGAGATAGTGAAGGAAACATATGGGAATTAATAGATTTATTTTAATGGGGAAAAACTCAAAACAGGGGAAAAATAGGAAAACATGGGAAGAAGGAAAACACTATAGAGGGTGTGATAGGCCAAACGTTTTGGTAACAAAAATGCTTCCCAATTCATGATGGTTATAACATCATTTATAGTCTTTAAATCACATTGAAATGGTTATTAAAACTCTATTATGTCAAAACATATATTACATCAGAGAAACTAGAATGTCATGGAGGAACATGAAATGACTCACTGATGTGTACATCACTGTCTCCCAATCACCATCACCCCAGAACATGTGCCGATTGATGCCACTAATAGCCCATGGAGGCCACTGATTCCCATCGGTGCCACAGTTCATTCGGCGTGAAATTAAGAAAATGGGATAATATATTCTAAAACATTTCAACCCATTTAATTTTTATAACAATTTCAATTTTATGGAATCCATCATGTATCTTATAATGTAAAATCACTTTTTTATCATTATAATTTTAAAAATGGATTATATGGTGGTTATAACTTAGAGATAAAGGGTATAAAAATATCCTAAAATTGTCAAATATTTTATTGTACGAGAGGATTTATACTTACCCTCGCATTACTTTGAAATTAATCAATTTAGATTCATTTAGACATGAGAAATAATTTATATCATTTTAATTCTTTCATGAATTTAAAGAATTCCCCTCTCCTCACATATAAAACAAAACCACTATTTACATTTAATAACATTAAATTAAGACAAATTTATCTACCAAACCCTACAAAATTATGTTATCAACATTCTTATCAACATGTAATGTTATAGCCAAAAAACCAACGATATGGTCCTTTATGGGTGATTTAATTTTTTTTTTCAATGAAGATGTAATCACCAAAACAATATGTTTTTTCTCATTACCTATTATAGAACTATGATATTTATTAGAAATTATGTGTGTAATTATCCTTAATATACCAAAATTTTATTATGAATATTAAACCAAAATTTTAAACCATATTTCCTATTCAGCGGGAATCGAATGTATTACCCGTGCGTACATACAGCTTACTGTCTCAACATGGAAATACAATTCATTTTTCTTCATCATATTGTGTGGATATGTATTATATGTAATTTCATAAATATATATTATATTCATTAATGATTTTTTCTGCTCAAGTTTTATTAACGTATGTAACTTCTTACATTCCAATCTTTTGGAAAATGATAACATTGTTCATGTATATTAGGTGACTACCACATCTACGGGAATATGTGATTCATTTTTTGTTTCATCTTTAAAATTCATATAATAATTATGGATATTATTAATAAATATTATTTATATTATAAAATAATTATTTCTAAATGTGATTTATTATTTACCTTTCTTCTATTTTATCCCTTGAAATGTGAAAACAACATTCACGTATATATACATCCGACCATCTATATAAATTATGTAATATATTTTACTATATTTAATTAATATGAATGGATTTGAGTATATATATAATGTGTATATCTTATATTTATATCATGTTAAATTTTTTGGAGATGGTTGAACTATGTCCAATGTACTAGAACCAATGTATACATGAAAAGTAATACAAGTATCACTCGGAGATAATTGTTTATGAATATTATAAACAAAAATTTGAAAAAACATTATAATTAAATCATATATAGAAATATATATATATATATATATATATATGGGAATGGACCAGTAATATACATATTAAAACATCACATATTATATAAGAGGATTGAGCACATATTAAAGAAAGTCAGACATGAGGTAACATGTTATTTCACTTTCTGGTCATTAATCAGGAGTTTTTATGATTACAAATCCATTTGGGGGATTATTTGATTATTATATCATAAAACCATTATATATTTTTTGAATATTGAATTTATATATCGTACAATTTTATTCATTTTCCTCTCTTCTTTAGTCCAAATACCGAAATACTTATTTTAACTAACTTTGTTTATCTACTCAATCAAAAATATTTTCTCTCATAAACATATCTCACACAAATAGGTTTAAACAATATTTTCACTATTAGTAAGTAATTTATTATATTCAAAATTACCCTAGTATATCATCTTCAAAATGGTTTAATAAGAATATTCTAATAATTTTCAAAATCCGGTACTTTTTGACTTTTCTTACAAAAGTCTAAATGGAATGTTATCATCATATATGACTTGAATAAAATTTCCCATCATCATAGCAACATTATTCATTGAATATTTGATTACATTTTTTAAAGGATTTATTCAAATAAAACATATATTTAAAATTTAGGAAATTTAACTATTTAAATTATTTGATTTAAATATTAAAAGCGTACTTCTCTTAATATTTTTTCTATAATATTTATAAAATAGTTTGATTTTTGTCAATGAAGTTTATTGGATATAATAATATATTAAGGATAACATATAACAATAATATCAACCATATTTATATGAATTATTAATGACCCTTTTGAGTATGGATACTGTTGAAATTTTATATTTTCGTTTAATAAGTACCATTTGGTTTTTATGGGTTGTTGTCTAATTATTGGTTTTTATTCATATTATGAATTCCAGGAACATATTAAGTTATATAAGGGATAAAAAATTACATATCCCCATCACGTATTGGTAAATCTCAAGGGGAAATAAATGTTCGTTATTTTCAAGGGGTCTTACATAAGTGTGTAGTTGACTTTCCATGAGGTCTAATAATATGTTTACATGTCTTGGTACAAGGTGTCAATCGTATGTATCATATGTGTATTGTTATGAATAACAAAATTATGAAATCATTTATTTATATTCATTTTTTTATTTTAATTTATGATTTATCAATGTATAATTGTGAAGTTAAATTTACTATATATATAGAATTATTTTGTTATCATTTAGTTTTTAAATTTTATTATTTCATATTTATTCAATGTTAGATTATGTTTCACAAATAGAATTACTAAAAAATTGTTCTCAATTCCATGTAATATAAGGATCATGTATTAAAAAAATTCCTAATCATTATTTTTATACAAGAACATGCATTCATACACATTAATGATATCTTCAGGTTTATAGTTTTTATTAATTTTGACATATAACACACACAACATCTCGCAATCATTCCAGAAGATGATATTAAAATAGTATCAAAATGTTACAAAAAATAAAACATTTCATAAAAAAAAATAATTTCATTTACAACACATTATAACATTTAAATTTTCTTCCTTATTTATCTTACAGTTCCTTATAACATGTGGAAAATAGTAAAAAACTTGGGATGAGCACAATGATCTCTCATGGGGAAAAAAATAAATTTTTAGTCAAATGGTAACATAAAAACCAATGAAACTCATCACATTAATACTTATTAACATTCATATAAACATCATTTAGAATACTTGGGACATATTTACCATATCATAATTACAATCACCCTTACACATGTAATAACAAATTAGTCAACTTCCATCTCCGGAGTACCCAATGCATTAGAGAGCAATAATGGGGCCACCCATCATATCATGATCTACAATTGTCTCAACCCAACATAACTATGTCCAGAGAATATTTCATAGTAATAATGAATCATGAAATTGTGATAAATTACACATGTCATATATATATAAAAAATCTCTTCGAATCTCATTCAAGAGACTTTTAAATGGATTTTAAAACGAACATCCCCAACAAATATAATTAGGGTGAGAATTTATAGAATATAATAGATATGTGTATACATTGTAAATGAAAAATATAAAAACATAATAAAAACAAATATTCATAACCCAAATAATCTTAATATCAGATAGGGAATAAAGTGTAAGGTTAACCAAAGGAAAGGGAATTGGGTTAAGAATTCAAATAGCTTAGGTTTGCCTTACATAAAACAATATTAAACCTCCTGTATAAATGTTAAAATAGTTTTATTAATAGTTTATAGAAACATATCATTTTCATAACAACTTATATTATAATTTTATATCAACATCCAACCATTAATTAGTAATATTATGTAATTTACACTATTTCGGTTGCGTTCTTTAGATGGTTTCGTTATTGGTTGTGAAAAGGAATTTATTATAAAATGGAAGAGAACCCCTAGATTTAATATGATTTGGTATTTACATATTTAAAGACACCTAATTTATACAATTTATCATTTTGATTTTCTAAAATGAGAATTATTTATATGTTAAGACATTAATGATATGTGTTTAGAACATTTTGGCAGTTCTTCGATAATTGCAATATTGTTTCATCATATACCATTAATATTATCAATATAAGATAATTACATAACATAAAATACCTCATATGATAAAACTTTATAAAAAATGAACCATTTATATGGTTTTAACAATAGTTTGGATGGATGTAGAGGAAATTGACGACATATCCTCCATGATGTCAGTAAATCGACCCATCACAGGCATTTTTGTTTTCAGAATAAGAGGGAGTAGAGAAAATGTATGATGATGAATCTTTACATAATCATGATAAAAACATATTATATATAAGACACTAGATCTTAAATTCCTTGGGGATATGGACAGGTGATGATAGTTTATCAAAATTAAATAATTGAAATGAAATTAAAAGAAAATGAAAGAGGATTTTTACCGTTTTATCTCTTCCCTTCGTGGTCCTCTTTAAGGCCTTTTGTTTCGGGATTTTTGTTAGACTAGTAGATCTTGGTTGTGCTGAAGAGACTTGTGAAGGGAATTTTGAATATTCTAGAAAAATATCAATTCTTGATAATTTTTTTAGGATGAGGGTTTGAGGGTGGTATTTATAGTGGTGTAGAGGAGTGGGCTTACGTTATTTTAGTAATTAGTTTATTATTATTTTCTCAATAACATGAATAGCATTTATTCGTGTGAGAAAAACAATAATTTGTCAGTGTGTGTTTAATTAAAGGGTGCTTACCACTATAGAACATCATCATTGACTCAATAAATCTTTTCTTTTTCTTATTTATTGAATTATTATACATTATTATTCACAAAATATTCAAGTATTTCCAAAAAATACCAAAAACTCACCAAAACCATTTTTCTATTTGTAGAAATAAAATCTCTACTTAGTTTTATCAGAATAGTTTTCTAAATATATGAATGTTAATTTTTTATTAAATTCATAATTTATTAAAAAAACAACAATTTTAAAAAAAGATGAATTTATAAGACCTTAAAAAATTAATCACAGTCTCATAAATTATTGTGAATACATTAACTGGTGAGTTTACTGCTCATATGGTCATATCATAATTCTTATTGGTCAAGTTACTATTTATCCATGTAGGTTACTATTCTCTAAAAAATTAAACTTGTCCTATCGTAATCGAAATAACATACTAATTGAAACATTGAATGTTAGATTTTCAAAATTCAAATCATAAAAATAAAAGAATTATTTTTAATGGATATATTATAAATATATCGTAAAGAACTGTATCTTTATATCGAAATAGTTTATCATGAATTTCATTTAATTTCATTGAAAAACCTTAGGGAGTTACTTTCTCCCCACCTTCTAAAAATTGAGTCCTCTAAATTTTTTATTTACATATTTAACAAGTGAGCATACCTTTCCCTGATAGTATTTTCAGATCCCATGTCGCTACATAAACCATGTGGTTTCTCCAAAAAAGCTTTACTAGATGGGATTCATTATTCTTTTATACTTTCTCTCAATGGAAAAGAATATGAATAAGTATCTCATCGTAAGAAATGTTCTCTTCCAACTGAATTACATATAGGATCATAACGTGAAATAAATCTAGCACATATTTTTTTAACAGTGAAATGTGGAAAATATTATGGTTTTATGATAAACTCATATGCAAAGATACTTAATAGGGGACTATTAAAACATTCTCCACGATTTCATAAGGTTCAATGTGTTGTGGACATAACATATATTTCTTAACAAAATGCATAACACTCTTCCATGTTGAGATATTACTAGACACATTATCTCATACCTTGAAAGAAAATTCCTTCCTCTTGTGGTAAAAATAAATTTATGACCTTCTATAAGCATTCCTCATGTGTTGCTGAATCATATTAAATTTCTCAGCCACTTCCCCTACTAATTATTGTCCCATAAACATTCTTTCACCAACATCATCCCAAAATGAGGGACTTTATCATATAATTCCATAAAATTCCTCTAAAGGTTCTATATGTTTACTAGAATGAAAACTATTATTAAATGAGTACTCTACTAAAGGAAAATGTTGATCCCAACATCCCTGGTAGTCTATTGAACATTCTCAAAGTATATCATACAATATATGAATTGTTCTCTCTGATATTCTATCAAATTGATGATAAAAGTAGGGTTGGAATTTAATTATGTACATAATTACTTTTCACGACCTTTCAAAAAGTACGAATTGAACCTGAGATCAGTATCCAATACAATAGAAATTTGATCTCTATATAACCTGATTATATGTATGAGGTATAGTCCAGAATTATGATCTAATGAAATTTAATCTTGAATTGGAATAAAATGTGATCATTTAGTCATCCGATAAACAATATCTCATATTTCATTATTACCTCAAGATGCCTTCAGTAGTCCCACAATGAATTCCAGTGATATATTATCCAAATTCAACTCATGCACTGGTAAATATTAAAGCATCCATTTCAGTAGCTACTGATATGCCTTCACCTATTGACATGAAAAACATTTCATGGTATAATCAGAAATATCTCCATTTATTCCTTCCTACCAGTAATACTCTCAGGGGTCTTTGTACATCATTGTTCTTCTAGAAATAACTAAATACAGATAAATCATGGATTCAAAAAATAATTATCTCATCAGTTGAGAATCAAAAGGGACACATAATCTCTTCCCATACTACAAAACAAAATCATTATCAAGGAAAAACTATGGAAACATTACCATTTTAACAATTATTCCATTTTCTGTAACACACCATATTTATTATGTTCTTTCATAATTATTTCTGAAAAAGATAACTACACTAAAACAAAAAAATCGTGGTATTTCCTGCACCATCAACTTCCAAGCTCAAATTCATAAAATCATTAATTATAGAGTCATTTTCTAAACTTGTCATGGTTAATGTAGCATTATATTTCCAACTCATGGCATGAGCCACACTATTTACTTTTCCAGGATTGTAATAGATAGTGAAATCATAATCCTTTACTAGTTCAAGACATCTTATTTTTCTCGTTCTCTATTCCTTCTATGTAAGTATATACATTATTCATTTATGGAAGTATATATTCCATATTTTAATCCATACAAAAGTTGCCTCTAAAATTTTAATTCAAAACATCAACAACTAATTCCAAATAATGTGTATGGTAATTCAACTCCTTATATTTCAACTAAAGTAATGAATATGAAATACTTGATCATTGAAAACTGGAATAGAACCATGTTCCAGCAAACAAGAATCACTATAGATGAAAAAATAACCACTTTTTAAAGGTAGGGTTAGAATTGGAGAATTCACCAAAATTTGTTTCAATCCCTAAAAACAGTCAATGTATTCTTTTTTCCAAAGATATTTTACCCCTTTTGTAGTCAGTTGTTTTGTATTCTCTTCTTTAATTTTATAATCTACTAGAATTTCATCAATAATCACAATCATAAATATATCCTAGAACCCATGAAATATTTTACTCATAATATCCATTAATACAACATGTCCATTAGATAAACCAAATGGAATAAAAATAAATTCATAATGACCATATCTACTATGGAACATAGTCTTCAAGATAAATTCTTTATTTTGTTTCAAATAATGGTCCCTCAAACTCTGGTTTTTCTTGGAAAAATACTTTGATCCCTAGAGTTAATAAAACGAATCATTAATATGAGGAAAAGGATGCTAGTTTTTAATAGTGATGTTAATCAAGGGTCTATAATCAATAAAAATATTCATTGAACCATCTTTCTTTTTATCATACAATATAGGATCACCCCATGTTGACGTGATAGGTCAGATGAATCCCTTATCAAGTAATTCTTGAAATGAATTTTCAATTCCATAAGCTCAATTTGAGCCATTTGGTAAGGTGGTTTTGATTTTTTTTAGAATTAAAAACAAAGTAAATAGTAAACTCAACATTTGAATCATGAATTACACTATGAAAATGATCAATAAATACATCAAGATACTCATTTACCACTGGAACATCATAAATAATAATAGTTACCTTGTTTTACAAAATGTGTGTAAATAAAATTTATTTCCATCATTTAATTGTTTCTTAAGTTCATGATATGTAATCAATGGTATGGATCAATTCTTGAATACAAAATTAGAATCATCCCAAAAAAACATTTTTTCCTCTTCAATAAATCTTGTCATAATATAAAAAATCCATTCCATACCCAGAATAACATCAAAATCCAATAAAGTAAATACAACAAAAATTGTATGTAAGCAATTTATATAGAAAAATATAGATAGATGCTTATAGTTTCATTTTGACACATTATTTTATCCTGGTGTTTTTACCATGATTTTTCGTTTCATTTCAAGATGAGGAATTCTCAAATTTGAAGAAAATCTCTCAGAAATGACGGACTATGTAGACCTTGAGTCAAAAAATACATTTTAGAAATCTATAAAAACATGAAATTTACCTAATTGAACATCATTTTATTGTTCACAATATACTTAAGTGGTGGAAAATTATTTTTCCACACACATATGTAGAGACCCGAAGCTTGACGTACATGGACATTACATTACGTTTGCAGAATACTTAGTACAAAACAAAAACACACACACAATGATTGTAATAGTTTAGTGTCTTTGGAAACTCAGAATATAATCTTCTAATCGTGGTGAATGATCTTCAACATCTCCCATAAAGATCTTCTTCTTTTACCTAAAACCTTTCTTTATATCCTGGGGAAAATAAAACAAAAAAGGGTGAGATCAAATGCTCAGTAAGGGTAAACAAAATAAATATCAATCACATCATATTCATAAGAACATAACATTTTGGAAATCTTAACCTGCAAAAGAGAGCATAATTTCATAACATGGGATAAATCATAGTAGTGAAATGAAATCCCAATAATCATAACTTAAAACATGAAACATTGTGGCATACACACATAATCATAGAGAATCATATCTTATTAGTCAAGACTCATTGCCAAGACTATCTTGGTGGACAAAGTCCATTTCTGAACCGAGTCACCCTCGTTTCAGTCCTGTTTCACTGAACCGGTATAACCTACCGTTCAAGCCATGTCTATCTCATGATATATAAATTCGTTACCCAATGCGTTAGAGGGAGATATAGGTCCCATCCATCTCATAATGATACCATTCTTATGTGTTCCACAACATCAAAAATCATACATCATTGCAAAACCCATGTAATGAAAATGGGAATCTTAAACATCGTGACATCATAAAAAAATTCATATAAGATAAAGGAATTCATAAAATAATTCCATCACAAAATAATCAAATCAATGTAATAATAGGGATAGAAACAGAACCCTTATTTATCTTAGATGGAAAATAATTTTGATAAAACACTTGAACTCCATTCTTGAGGAAAATATCCTTTCTTCTTCAAAGAAACATTTTCTTTTCATAACATGTCGTACAATTATAAACTAAAATATGTTGATTAAAAATAAACTTGAAAACATGTAAAGGAAGCATCTTGGAAATAATGTTTTAAAAATCCATTCATGCCGTAGAAGTTAAAAAAACATTCTTCGTACTTTTGTCGGAAAAGTCAAAAAGTACCTCGTACGGAAAACGACAAAAGATTCCTTTCATATCTTTTAATAAAAACTCCCTGAAGGGTAAAATTGAATTTAAAAAAAAATTAGGTGGATGGAAATAATATTACATATTGAGGAAACATGGATGTGGATGATAAAATACACCCTAGTAAATTTCAAAGTATAAACAATCTCAGATAAAAATGAGATTGTGAAATTTCCCTTACCTTAGGTCTGATTTGCTTCATAAGTGTCCGAACCTCTTGTATAATCATTTAAATAATGTCATTGACTTATTCCAGAATCATACTCATTATTTTGATATCATTTATGGTTCACTTATGACTTTATATTACCCGTTTTTTTGTAAATTCCATGTTAAAGAGTGTTTTGGGTAAAATAGTTTCATTTTTCATCCGTGTTTTGACTTGTAATTATTCATATGATTACTTAGATCATGATTACTTAATTATAGAATATAAAACATGATTTATATATAATATATATTCATAATATACATATATATAATAGATCAGCAAATGGAAAGAAATACACCGTTCAGGGAGACGGTAGGCCGTACGTACGCATGAATGTTTTTTTCGTTTCCTTATTGAGTTGAATGGAATTAAGTAGATGACATACATATATATACACATAAATCAAGTATCATTATTATGTCATATATTTTATGATTACTTATTATATATAATTTATAATCATTCATGAATGGTTAACGTGGAGAATGAATCTCATCGCGTCGTGGAGACGGTAGTCCGTACGTACGCATGAGCGATGATATCGTTCTCTTGATTGTGGAATTGTATTGGAGTGTAAGTATACTTTTTCAGAATCAATATCACTTTAAAATAATCATATATATTTATTATGTACACTATTATACCCATCCAAGTAAGGTGGTGGTGGAAAATGGATTACACCACGGTGTGGAGACGGTATTCTGTACGTACGCACGCGCGGTGATTTCGTTTTCCGTAGGATGGATAGATGGTGAAATAGGGTTGTTTCATAAATATAATAACAAATAATTATGTTAGTGATACTGATGTTATTACTTCATAATGAAACAACTAAAGAATAAGAAGTGGGAGAAGAAATAAATATGAAAGAATCAGTAACGTACATTACCTCTTCTTTGAAATGCTTCTTTGAGACCTCCTTTTAGGGCACTGAAATAGGTCTTTGAAGAAGACCAGAACCTCTAGGATGTTTCTAGGGAATTTTAGAGGAGAGATGGGTAGGGTTTTTCCGAGCTTGGAGGCTCAAAGTGGTGTGAGGAAGAGGTGGAGGAGGTTCCCTTTTCTAAGGGAGGAGAGGGGCACATTTGGAATAAGTAAAACCATTATTTTATTATAAAGCCAAATTCGGCTTTAAATAGATCTAAATTTATTCATTTCGAAGCTAAGGCGGGTATGGGTAGAAATCCTTTCATCCAATAGAATTTATAAAAGTTTAGGTTTCTATTTTAACCTTATTATTTAGATTTAACATTAAGTTAAATAATTTTACTTTTACCGTGTCTTCTTGTGTTCTTACACTATAAGGTTAATAAACATACTATAACAATCCTAAAGAACCCCAATTTATTTATTATTAATATATATAACCTTATCTATGTAATTTGGATGAACCCTATATTTTTAGGAATAAAATAACAATTAATAATATAATATTTGTTTTAAAAACTATTTTATGTCAATTTTGATACTATTTAGTAATTTATTTTTGTAAAAATCATAACAGAATGGTTAGTTAAAATAAAGCTAATTAAATCAATATTAACATGTCATATTAACCTATAAAATTAGTGAAATTCATAAAAAGTCTCAAATTGCACTTATTTGGGTATTTATAATATCAATTATTCTAATTTTTCACTATTATGGTAATTACTGCATCATCATTGTGTCATAAATAAATTAAATTATTTAATGTCTAAAAATTATAAATAAAACATAATTATGTAGGAAATCTTATTAGATTTCTAATTAATATTTAAAATCGTATTTATCGTTTGTATAACCCTATATTAAAAATGTTTTAGTAAATAAACTTTAATTTTAACTCTTTTAACTCTTCTTTGAATTAAATAATAATAAATTTCCTAATCTAATCCAAGTGGGCCTAAATGGTCATATTTTATTCCTGAGGTTGTTTTTGGTCGAATTACACTTAACCTATAGAATTATGACATGTGTTAGGGTAATAGTAATATCATTTTTACCCTTAATTACCCTATTTACTTTTAACCGCGGTAAAAAAAGTAAAAAGTTACTATTCACCCAAAATTATTTTCATCTCATTGAACCACATTTTACTTACTGACATCAACTGTGTCTCTCGGATTTTTTAAATTCCACTCACAAAAGTGGTAAAATTAATTTTTATGAAAAATTCATTTTTTTAACTACCACTTAGTGGTTTCACTATTCATCAAAAAATGAAAGTTTCCAGAAAAATACCAAAAATTAGGCCTAAGATATATTTGGTATTATGAACTAAAAAATGTTTTCTATTTTACCAAATTAAAAATATATCTGTTGTATTAATTAATTTAAAAATTAATTCCCGTCGTCAAAACAAATAGCGTGTTCTTACGAGATAATAACTATCAAAAGATTGACAATTGTTTATGTCTAGATTAAATGTGAAGTTACATCCAATGACCAAAATTGTATTAAATTGTAAAAATATTTTCTAAATATACTTTAAAACCAATCAAATTAATTATTTATCACTATTAATTATTTCGATTGAAATAGTTGTTTTTAATTAAAATATAGCGTGTTTTTACTATTCATCAAAATATGAAAGTTACCAGAATGATATTAAAATTTATCCAATGTAAATTTTTATTTCATGATTCCATAGAAGAATTTTATTTTGTCAAATTGAACTTATAAACCTGTCAAAAACTAGATTTAAAGTTGGTGCGCCATCAAAAGGCGGCAAAATTGCATTTTTTTGAAAAATAATTATTTTACCCGATAAATTTATTTTGTTTTTATACCATGTTTTAGAAAATGTGCAAGAGGAATAATAATATTATAAGATTCAAAATTTAGTTAATACTATTCATAACGTCTAGTTCATAATAATATTGTAATAATATATCGTTGTTTAGTAAAACCCGGCATTGCGTACAACACATGCTATCGAGGAAGGTCTTGATTGCATGTAATGCAAGCCAAGTCTGGATTGCATGTTGTGAAAGAATCCTTCGTTGTTTAGTATAACATAATCCAACCATATTTAATTTATATATTGAATATATATATATATACTCAATGTTGCGTAGAATAACTATTATCAAAATTGTGTGTAACACGATCCAAGAATAGTGTTGCGTATACTGCAAGCTAATACGGTGTTGCGTATAGCGCAAGGTAATCTTGGTGTATCATACAACACAAGACATTAATGAAATTAAAAGAATATTTTTCATAAAATCTTGGGGTGTTACATTCTACCACCCTAAAAATGAATTTCGGCCTCGAAATTCGTTGGGGTTATAAATGGTTTACTATTTGAAAGTTTCTTTAACAGAAACCCACATCGTAAAAAGGAATACCAAAAAAAATCTTTAAAAACAAAAGTATGAAATGTAACGGTTACCCAAATAAACTAATCACTAGGTTTCCACATAGGTGAAAATATGGATATGGAAGGGAAATCTAACCATCATGTTCTGATGGAGAGTGGTAGAGAACATGGCTATGGAAAAGCCAGCAATAAAAAAGCCATAAATTTTTGACGATCTAAGCTACCATCTGATTCATTAGATATAAGAGCACTAGGACAACATTTTTGGTTTTCAAGATCATTTCCCTAAAGTTGATTAATTTGGAATTAGAAGAAACACTTTCGTGATTTTGGTATAGTCTCACCATTTGTCGTTCTTTGGACAATTTCTACTTCATCTCTTAATGAAATGAAGTAGAATTTGTCATTCATGATGTGTTAGCAGATCATGTGTTAGAATGATGGGTCATTCCATCTGTCTCAATCAAAAAGGTTGGAAAAGATATCAAAAAATACATAATTCCATCTATAGTGAGATTAATCATATATAGTTCCTAAAATGGACTTATACTTCATATATCATACCGCTTAATAAAATAAATCTAGTTTCTACTAACTAGGGACTTCCTGTAGGCCAGTGGTAGGAGATAAAGGCCAGTCGCACTTCGGTTGTGGGTTCGATTCCCACAGCCTTGTCTGACGCGATGGGCTGTCACCCGTCCTGCAAGTTGTCCTTTTTCTAAAATTACATTACTATAACATCACATAAATAATATCAAAAAAAATCTATCTTAAACAATACTAAATTATGGTTAACATAATCCATTCAAATCTTTAGGCTTATCTAAAATACTTTGGTCCAAGCTCATAGTATAAAAAACGATTACTTGAAATGTCATCAACCAAGCATGTGAATACCATCATTTATCCCCCATATATCTTGTTCGCCACATTCCAATCATGTTAATACCTTGATGATGTATTCTCTTGAAAAATTAATATCCATTAAACCTTAGTGAAAACATGAATGCTGTCAAAAGTTAACTCTTTCCACATACCAAAATCCAAAAAATTCTATATACTCAAACCATGATATAACCTTATCCTCATATAATTCATGAGCTCATGAATACTATCAAACATTTAACTTTCTCCTTATTCCTTCATTATGCGCATATCATCTACATTCCAAAAATATCTGAATAACCTTTTATGGATACTGGTAACATTAATCATTCACTTTCAAAAATCAAGGAAAGACAATAGTGTAACAATACTTAGATGTCTCTTTATTCCATAGTACCATGAGATTACTTATACAACATTACACATGATAAACATGTAATCATTCCACTACATTCTTAAACCATTGACTGAGCTTCAACAATTCTTTCATCTCACATATCATTTGTAGTCTCATCATCATCATCAACATAAATACTACCCATACGACCATACTAATTCTCTTCATGAGACATTCCCTTAGGGAATTGGTTTGCATAATGCCCATACATTCCACATTTAAAATATTTAACCATTGTTGATGTCGTAGCAATACCATTATCCTCATCTGTGGTGTTAACTGAACCTTTTACTTTGCACTTACTGGCTTTGTGTCCTTCTTTTCCACACCCAAATCATCTTCCAGTTCCTTTTAAACATTCTCCTTGATGCCTCTTCCCACATGATTTACATATGGGAAATTGAACATTCTTTCCTCTATGATCATCGTGAAACTCCATATTTCTCTTATTATCCGAGTCAGGAAACTTACCAAATTTTACTTTATTGATCATATTATGAGATTGCTGATTCAGCATAATAATGATGTTTGGACTTCCAAATCCCATTTCATTTGGTTTCTCATGAAGAATATCATTCCATTTTCCATCATATCCTCCATTATCGTGAATCATCTTGTGTCCATCCATTTTATAAAACCCAAAAAGAATAGTGTGAGAGGAAAAAATCATAATAAAGGGGGAGTAACTTCAATATCTAACATCTTTGGTTTAATCTAATATCGTTACCATAGCTCTAGACTATATCCTATACGTATACTTATCCTTAGGGACATACCTAGACATACCTTAGTAATGTCTCTTGGGATCTCACTAATGTTTTCGCATCCTAGTTTCCAAAGGTTGACTAAACCTTTCCTCTGATACCAACTGTAGAGACCAGAATCTTGACGTACATGGAAATTACATTACTTTTGCGGAATACTTAGTACATAACAAAAACACACACACAAGGATCATAATAGTTTAGTGTCTTTGGAAACTCGGAATATAATCTTCTAATCGTGGTGAATGATCTTAAATATCTCCCATAAAGATCTTCTTTTTTACCTAAAACCTTTCTTTATATCCTGGGGAAAAGAAAACAAAAAAGGGTGAGCTCAAATTCTCAGTAAGGGTAAACAAAAGAAATATCAATGACATCATATTCATAAGAACATAACATTTTGGAAATCTTAACCTGCAAAAGAGAGCATAATTTCATAACATGGGATAAATCATAGTAGTGAAATGAAATCCCAATAATCATAACATAAAACATGAAACTTTGTGGCATACACACATAATCTTAGAGAATCATATCTTATTAGTCAAGACTCATTGCCAAGACAATCTTAGTGGACAATGTCCATTTCTGAACCGAGTCACCCTCGTTTCAGTCCTGTTTCACTGAACCGGTATAACCTACTATGCCAGCCATGTCTATCTCATGAGATATAAAATCTTTACCCAATGAATTGGAGGGAGATATAGGTCCCATCAATCTCATAATGATACCATTCTTATGTGTGCCACAAATTCATAAATCATACATCATTGCAAAACCCATGTAATAAAAATGCGAATCTTAAACATCGTGACATCATAAAACAATTCATATGAGATAAAGGAATTCTTAAAATAATTCCATCCCAAAATAATCAAATCAATGTAATAATAGGGATATAAACAGAACCCTTATTTATCTTAGATGGAAAATAATTTTGAAAAAACACTTGAACTCCATTCTTGAGGAAAATATTCTTTATTCTTCAAAGAAACTTTTTCTTTTCTTAACATGTCGTATAATTATAAACTAAAATATGTTGATTAAAAATAAACTTGAAAACATGTAAAGGAAGCTTCTTGGAAATAATGTTTTAAAAATCCATTCATGCCGTATAAGTTAAAAAACATTCTTCGTAGTTTTGTCGGAAAAGTCAAAAAGTACCTCGTACGGAAAATGACAAAAGATTTCATTCATATCTTTTAATAAAAACTCACTAAAGGGTAAAATTGAATTTAAAAAAAAATTAGGTGGATGGAAATAATATTACATATTGAGGAAACATGGATGTGGATGATAAAATACACCCCAGTAAATTTCAAAGTATAAACAATCTCGGATAAAAATGAGATTGTGAAATTTCCCTTACCTTAGGTCTGATTTGCTTCGTAAGTTTCCGAACTTCCTGTATAATGATTTCAATAATGTCATTTACTTATTCCAGAATCATACTCATTATTATGATATCATTTATGGTTCACTTATGACTTTATATTACCCGTTCATTTGTAAATTCCTTGTTAAAGAGTGTTTTGGGTAAAATTGTTTCATTTTTCATCCGTGTTTTGACTTGTAATTATTCATATGATTACTTAAATCATGATTACTTAATTCCAGAATATAAAACATGATTTATATATAATATATATTCATAATATACATATATATATTAGATCAGTAAATGGAAAGAAATACACCGTTCATGGAGACGGTAGGCCGTACGTACGCATGAATGTTGTTTTCGTTTCCTTATTGAGTTGAATGGAATTAAGTAGATGACATACATATATATACACATAAATCAAGTATCATTATTATGTCATATATTTCATGATTACTTATTATATATACTTTATAATCATTCATGAATGGTTAACGTGGAGAATGAATCTCATCGCGTCGTGGAGACGGTAGTCCGTACGTACGCACGAGCGATGATATCGTTTTCATGATCGTGGAATTGTATTGGAGTGTACGTATACTTTTTCAGAATCAATATCACTTTAAAATAATCATATATATTTATTATGTACACCATTATACCCATCCAAGTAAGGTGGTGGTGGAAAATAGATTACACCACGACGTGGAGACGGTATTCTGTACGTACGCACGCACGGCGATTTCGTTTTCCGTAGGATTGATAGATGATGAAATAGGGTTTTTTAATACATATAAAAACATATCATTATGTTAGTGATACTTATGTTATTACTTCATAATGAAACAACTATAGAAGAAGAAGTGGAAGAAGAAATAAAGATGAAAGAATCAGTAACAGACATTACCTCTTCTTTGAAATGCTTCTTTGAGACCTCCTTTTAGTGCACTGAAATAGGTCTTTGAAGAAGACCAGAACCTCTAGGATGTTTCTAGGGAATTTTAGAGGAGAAATCGGTAGGGGTTGGCCGAGCTTGAAGGCTCAAAGTGGTGTGAGTAAGAGGGGGATGAGGTGCCCTTTTATAAGGGAGGAGAGGGGCACATTTGGAATAACTAAAACCATAATTATATTATAAAGTCAAATTCGGTTTTAAATAGCTCCAAATTAATTCATTTCGAAGCTAAGGAGGGTATGGGTCGAAATCCTCTCATCCAATAGAATTTAGACAAGTTTAGGTTCCTATTTTAACCTTATCATTTAGATTTAACATTAAGTTAAATAATTTTACTTTTACCGTGTCTTCTTGTGTTCTAACACTATAAGGTTAATAAACATACTATAACAATCCAAAAGAACCACAATTTATTTATTATTAATATATATAAACTTATATAAGCCATTTGGCTGATCCTTAGATTTTTAGTAATAAAACAACAATTAATAATATAATATTTGTTTTAAAAACTATTTTATGTCAATTTTGACACTATTTAGTAATTTATTTTTTTGAAAATCATAACAGAATGATTAGTTAAAAAAAGTTAATTAAATCAATATTAACATGTCATATTAACCTATAAAATTAGTGTAATTTATAAAAAGTCTCAAATTACACTTATTTGGGTATTTATAATATCAATTATTCTAATTTTTCACTATTATGGTAATTACTGCATCATCATTGTGTCATAAATAAATTAAATTATTTAATGTATAAAAATTATAAATAAAACATAATTATGTAGGAAATCTTATTATATTTCTAATTAATATTTAAAATCGTATTTATCTTTTGTATAACCCTATATTAAAAATGTTTTAGTAAATAAACTTTGATTTTAACTCTTTTAACTCTTCTTTGAATTAAATAATAATAAATGTCCTAATCTAATCCAAGTGGGCCTAAATGGTCATATTTTATTCCTAAGGTTGTTTTTGGTCGAATTACACTTAACCTATAGAATTAGGACATGTGTTAGGGTAATAGTAATATCATTTTTACCCTTAATTACCCTATTTACTTTTAACGGTGGTAAAAAAAGTAAAAAGTTACTATTCATCAAAAATTATTTTCATCTCATTGAACCACATTTTACTTACTGACATCAACTGTGTCTCTCGGATTTTTTAAATTCCACTCACAGAAGTGGTAAAATTATGTTTTATGAAAAAATCATTTTTTTAACTACCACTTAGTGGTTTCACTATTCATCAAAAAATGAATGTTTCCAGAAAAATACCAAAAATTAGGCCTAAGATATATTTGATATTATGAACTAAAAAATGATGTCTATTTTACCAAATTCAAAACATATCAGTTGTATTAATTAATTTAAAACTTAATTCCCATCGTCAAAACAAATAGCGTGTTCTTACGAGATAATAACTATCAAAAGGTTGACAATTGTTTATGTCTGGTTTAAATGTGAAGCTAAATCCAATGACAAAAATTTTATTAAATTGTAAAAATATATTCTAAATATACATTAAAACCACTCAAATTAATTCTTTATCACTATTAATTATTTCGATTGAAAAAGTTGTTTTTAATTAAAATATAGCGTGTTTTTACTATTCATCAAAATATGAAAGTTACCATAATGATATTAAAATTTATCCAAAGTAAATTGTTATTTAATGATTCCAAATAAGAATTTTATTCTGTCAAATTGAACTTATAAACCTGTCAAAAACTAGATTTAATGTGGGTGCGCCATTAAAAGGCGGCAAAACTGCATTTTTTTTAAAAATACTTATTTTACCCGATAAATTTATATTGTTCTTATACCATGTGTTAGAAAATGTGGAAGAGGAATAATAATTTTATAAGATTCAAAATTTAGTTAATACTATTCATAACGGCTAGTTCATAATAATATTATAATAATATATCGTTGTTTAGTAAAACCCGGCATTGCGTACAACACGCGCTATCGAGGAAGGTCGCGATTGCATGTAATGCAAGCCAAGTCAGGGTTGCGTGTTGTGCTAGAATCCTTCATTGTTTCCTATAACATAATCCAACCATATTTCATTTATACATTGAATATATATATATATATATATATACTCAATGTTGTGTAGAATAACTATTATCAAAATTGTGTGTAACAAGATCCAAGAATAGTGTTGTGTATACTGCAAGATAATACGGTGTTGCGTATAGCGCAAGGTAATCTTGGTGTAGCATACAACACAAGACATTAATGAAATTAAAAGAATATTTTTCATAAAATCTTGGGGTGTTACATTCTACCACCCTAAAAATGAATTTTTCCCCCGAAATTCGTCGGGGTTATAAATGGTTTACTATTTGAAAGTTTCTTTAATATAAACCCACATCATAAAAAGGAATACCAAAACCAATCTTTAAAAACAAAATTATGAAATGTAACGGTTACCCAAATAAACTAATCACTGGGTTTCCACATAAGTGAAAATATGGATATGGAAGAGACATCTAACCATCATGTTCTTATGGAGAGTGGTAGAGAACATGGCTACGGAAAAGCCAGCAATCAAAAAGCCATAAATTTGTGACGATCTAAGGTACCATCTGATTCATTAGATATAAGAGCACTAGGACAACATTTTTGGTTTTCAAGATCATTTCCCTAAAGTTGATGAATTTGGAATTAGAAGAAACACTTTCGTGATTTTGGTATAGTCTCACCATTTGTCGTTATTTGGACAATTTCCACTTCATCTCTTAAAGAAATGAAGTTGAATTTGTCATTCATGATGTGTTAGCAGATCATGTGATAGAATGATGGGTCATTCCATCTGTCTTAATCAAAAGGTTGGAAAAGAAATCAAAAAATACATAATTCCATCTATAGTGAGATTAATCATATATAGTTCCTAAAATGGACTTATACTTAATATATCATACCGCTTAATAAAATAAAACTAGTTTCTACTAACTAGGGACTTGTTGTAGGTTAGTGGTAGGTGATAAAGGTCAGTCGCACTTCGGTTGTGGGTTCGATTCCCACAGCCTTTTCCAACGCGATGGGTTGTCGCCCGTCCTGCAGGTTGTCCTTTTTCTAAAACTACATTACTATAACATCACATAAATAATATCAAAAAAATTTCTATCCTTAAACAATACTAACATCTGGTTAACATAATCCATTCAAATCTTTAGGCTTCTCTGAAATACTTCGGTCCAAGCTCATAGTATAAAGAAAACGATTACTTGAAATGTCATCAACCAAACATGTGAATACCATCATTTATCACCCATATATCCTGTTGGCCACATTACAATCATGTGAATACCTTGATGATGTATTCTCTTGAAAAATGAATACCCATTAAACCTTAGTGAAAACATGAATTATTTCAAAAGATAACTCTTTCCACATACCAAAATCCAAAAAATTCTATATACTCAAACCATGATATAACCTTCTCCTTATATAAGTCATGAGCTCATGAATACTATCAAACATTTAATTTTCTCCTTATCCCTTCATTATGTGCATATCATCTACATTCCAAAAATATATGAATAACCTTTCATGGATACTGGTAACATTAATCATACACATTCAAAACTCAAGGAAAGACAATAGTGTAACAATCCTTAGATGTCTCTTTATTCCATAGTACCATGAGATTAATTATACAACATTACACATGATAAACATGTAATCATTCCACTACATTCTTAAACCATTGACCGAGCTTCAACAATTCTTTCATCTCACATATCATTTGTAGTCTCTTCATCATCATGAACATAAATACTACCCATACGACCATACTAATTCTATTCATGAGACATTCCCTTAGGGAATTGGTTTGCATAATGCCCATACATTCTACATTTAAAACATTTATCCATTGTTGATGTCGTAGCAATAACTTTATCCCCATCCGTGGTGTTAACTGAACCTTTTCCTTTTCACTTACTGTCTTTGTTTTCTTCTTTTCCACACCCAAATCATCTTCCAGTTCCTTTGAAACATTCTCCTTGATTCCTCTTCCCACATAATTTACATAGGGTAAATTGAACTTTCTTTAATCTATGGTCATCATGAAACTCCATATTTCTCTTATTATCCGAGTCAGGAAACATAACAAATTTTACATTATTGATCATATTATGAGATTGCTGATTCAGCATAATAATGATTTTTGGACTTCCAAATCCCATTTCATTTGGTTTCTCATGAAGAATATCATTCCATTTTCCATCATATCCTCCATTATCATGAATTATCTTGTGTCCATCCATTTTCTAAAACCCAAAAAGAATAGTGTGAGAGGCAAAAATCATAATAAAGGGGGAGTAACATCAATATCTAACATCTTTGGTTTAATCTAATATCGTTACCATAGTTCTAGGACTATATCCTATATGTATACTTATCCTTAGGGACATACCTAGACATACCTTAGTAATATCTCTCGGGATCTCACTAATGTTTTCGCATCCTAGTTTCCAAATGTTGACTAAACCTTTCCTCTGATACCAACTGTAGAGACCTGAATCTTGACGTACATGGACATTACATTACTTTTGCGAAATACTTAGTACATAAAAAAAACACACACAGAAGGATTGTAATAGTTTAGTGTCTTTGGAAACTCAGAATATAATGTTCTAATAATGGTGAATGATCTTCAACATCTCCCATAAAGATCTTCTTTTTTTACCTATAACCTTTCTTTATATCCTGGGGAAAATAAAACAAAAAAGGGTGAGCTCAAATGCTCAGTAAGGGTAAACAAAAGAAATATCAATCACATCATATTCATAAGAACATAACATTTTGGAAATCTTAACCTGCAAAAGAGAGCATAATTTCATAACATGGGATAAATCATTCTAGTGAAATGAAATCTCAATAATCATAAATTAAAACATGAAAATTTGTTTCATACACACATAATAATAGAGAATCATATCTTATTAGTCAAGACTCATTTCCAAGACTATCTTAGTGGACAAAGTCCATTTCTGAACCGAGTCACCCTCATTTCAGTCATGTTTCACTAAACCGGTATAACCTACCGTTCCATCCATGTCTATCTCATGAGATATAGAATCTTTACCCAATTCATTGGAGGGAGATATAGGTCCCACCCATCTCATAATGATACCATTCTTATGTGTTCCACAAAATCATAAATCATACATCATTGCAAAACCCATGTAATAAAAATGGGAATCGTAAACATCGTGACATCATAAAATAATTCATATAAGATAAAATAATTCATAAAAATAATTCCATCACGAAATAATCAAATCAATGTAATAATAGGGATAGAAACAGAACCCTTATTTATCTTAGATGGAAAATAATTTTGATAAAACACTTGAACTCCATTCTTGAGGAAAATATCATTTTTGCTTCAAAGAAAATTTTTCTCTTCTTAACATGTCGTACAATTATAAACTAAAATATGATGATTAAAAATAAACTTGATAACTTGTAAAGGTATCTTCTTGGAAATAATGATTTAAAAATACATTCATGTCGTATAAGTTAAAAAAACATTATTCGTACTTTTTTCAGAAAAGTCAAAAAGTATCTCGTACGGAAAACTACAAAAGATTCCTTTAATATCTTTTAATAAAAACTCACTGAAGGGTAAAATTGAATTTTAAAAAAAAATAGGTGGATGGAAATAATATTACATATTGAGGAAACATGGATGTGGATGATAAAATACACCCCAGTAAATTTCAAAGTATAAACAATCTCGGATAAAAATGAGATTGTGATATTTCCCTTACCATAGGTCTGATTTTCTTCATAAGTGTCCGAACCTCCTGTATAATGATTTAAATATTGTAATTGACTTATTCCAGAATCATACTCATTATTATGATATCATATATGGTTCACTTATGACTTTATATTACCCGTTCTTTTGTAAATTCCATGTTAAATAGTGTTTTGGGTAAAATCGTTTCATTTTTCGTCCGTGTTTTGACTTGTAATTATTCATATGATTACTTAGATCATGATTACTTAATTCTGGAATATAAAATATGATTTATATATAATATATATTCAGAATATACATATATATAATAGATTTGTAAATGGAATGAAATACACCGTTAATGGAGACGGTAGGCCGTACGTAAGCATGAACGATGTTTTCATTTCCTTATTGAGTTGAATGGAATTAAGTAGATGACATACATATATATACACATAAATACAGTATAATTATTATTTCATATATTTCATGATTACTTATTATATATACTTTATAATCATTCATGAATGGTTAACATGGAGAATTAATCTCATCGCGTCGTGGAGACGGTAGTCCATACGTACGCACGAGCGATGATATCGTTCTCATGATCGTGGAATTGTATTGGAGTGTATGTATACTTTTTCAGAATCAATATAACTTTAAAATATTCATATATAGTTATTATTTACACCATTATACCCATCCAAGTAAGGTAGTGGTGGAAAATAGATTACACCACGACGTGGAGACGGTATTCCGTACGTACGCACGCGCGGTTACTTCGTTTTCCGTAGGATGGATAGATGGTGAAATAGGGTTGTTTTATACTTATAATAACATATCAGTATGTTATTTATATTGATGTTATTACTTCATAATGAAACAACTAAAGAAGAAGAAGTGGAAGAAGAAATAAAGATGAAAGAATCAGTAACGGACATTACCTCTTCTTTGAAGTGCTTCTTAGAGACCTCCTTTTAGGGCACTAAAATAGGTCTTTAAAGAAGACCATAACCTCTAGGATGTTTCTAGGGAAGCGTAAAAGAGAAATTGGCCGGGGTTGGCCGATCTTGACGGCTCAATGTGGTGTGAGGAAGAGGGGGAGGAGGTGCCCTTTTATAAGGGAGGAGAGGGGCACATTTGGAATAACAAAAACTATTATTTTATTAAAAAGTCAAATTGGGGTTTAAATAGCTCCAAATTGATTTATTTCGAAGCTAAGGTGGGGATGGGTCGAAATCCTCTCATCCAATAGAATTTATACATGTTTAGGTTCCTATTTTAACCTTATCATTTAGATTTAACATTATGTTAAATAATTTTACTTTTACCGTGTCTTCTTGTGTTCTTACACTATAAGGTTAATAAACATACTATAACAATCTAAAAGAACGCCAATTTATTTATTATTAATATATATATCCTTATCTAATTCATTTGGCCGAACCTTAGATTTTTAGGAATAAAATAAAAATTAATAATATAATATTTGTTTTAAAAACTATTTTATGTCAATTTTGACACTATTTAGTAATTTATTTTTGTGAAAATCATAACAGAATTATTATTTAGAAAAAAGTTAATTAAATCAATATTAACATGTCA
This sequence comes from Viscum album, assembly GCA_963277665.1. Taxonomy (NCBI): domain Eukaryota; kingdom Viridiplantae; phylum Streptophyta; class Magnoliopsida; order Santalales; family Viscaceae; genus Viscum; species Viscum album. The sequence goes on from OY728147.1 coordinate 1,313,566,280, forward strand.
TGTTAACCTATAACATTAGTGGAATTCATAAAAAGTCTCAAATTACACTTATTTGGGTATTTATAATATCAATTATTCTAATTTTTCACTATTATGGTAATTACTGCATCATCATTGTGTCATAAATAAATTAAATTATTTAATGTCTAAAATTTATAAATAAAATATCATTATTTATGAAATATTATTAGCTTTCTAATTAATTTTTAAAATCGTATTTATGTTTTTTATAACCCTATATTAAAAATGTTTTAGTAAATAAAGTTTTATTTTAACTCTTTTAACTCTTCTTTGAATTAAATAATAATAAATGTCCTAATCTAATCCAAGTGGGCCTAAATGGTCATATTTTATTCCTATGGTTGTTTTTGGTCGAATTACACTTATCCTATAGAATTAGGACATTTGTTAGGGTAATAGTAATATCATTTTTACCTTTAATTACCCTATTTAGGTTTAACCGTGGTTAAAAAAAAGTAAAAATTTACTATTCACCAAAAATTATGTTCATGTCATTGAACCACATTTTACTTACTAACATCAATCGTGTCTCTCGGATTTTTTAAATTCCACTCACAAAAATGGTAAAATTTAGATTTATGAAAAATTAATTTTTTTTAACTTCCACTTAGTGGTTTCCCTATTCATCAAAAAATGAAAGTTTCCAGAAAAATACCAAAAATTAGGCCTAAGAAATATTTGATATTATCAACTCAAAAATGCTGTCTATTTTTCCAAAATCAAAACATATCAGTTGCATTAATTAATTTAAAAATTAATTCTCGTCGCCAAAACAAATAGCATGTTCTTAAGAGATAATAACTATCAAAAGATTGACAATTGTTTATGTCTGGTTTAAATGTGAAATTACATCCAATGACCAACATTGTATTAAACTTTAAAAATATATTCTAAATATACTTTAAAACCACTCAAATTAATAATTTATCACTATTAATTATTTTGATTGAAAAAGTTGTTTTTAATTAAAATAGAGCGTGTTTTTACTATTCATCAAAATATGAAAGTTACCAGAACGATATGAAAATTTATCCAAAGTAAATTTTTATTTCATCATTACAAAGAAGAATTTTATTTTTTCAAATTGATCTTATAAATATGTCAAAAACTAGATTTAAAGTTGGTATGCCATCAAAAGGCGGCAAAACTGCATTTTTTTGAAATATACTTATTCTACCCGATAAATTTATTTTGTTCTTATACCATGTTTTAGAAAATGTGCAAGACGAATAATAATGTTATAAGATTCAAAATTTAGTTAATACTATTCATAACAGCTAGTTCATAATAATATTATAATATTATATCGTTGTTTAGTAAAACCCGGTATTGTGTACAACACACGCTATCGAGGAAGGTCACGATTGCGTGTAATGCAATCCATGTCAGGGTTGTGTGTTGTGCAAGAATCCTTCGTTGTTTCGTAAAACATAATCCAACCATATTTCATTTATAAATAGAATATATATATATATATTCAATGTTGTGTAGAATAACTATTATCAAAATTGTGTGTAAAACGATCCAAGAATAGTGTTGTGTATACTGCAAGATAATAAGGTGTTGCGTATAGTGCAAGGTAATCTTGGTGTAGCATACAACACAAGACATTAATGAAATTAAATGAATATTTTTTATAAAATCTCAGGGTGTTACATTCAACCCCCCTAAAAATGAATTTCGCCCTCGAAATTCGTCGGGGTTATAAATGGTTTACTATTCGAAAGTTTCTTTAATAGAAACCCACATCGTAAAAAGTAATACCAAAACCAATCTTTAAAATCAAAAGTATGAAATGTAACGGTTACCCAAATAAACTAATCACTAGTTTTCCACATAGGTGAAAATATGGATATGGAAGAGAAATCTAACCATCATGTTCTGATGGAGAGTGGTAGAGAACATGGCTATGGAAAAGCCAACAATCAAAAAGACATAAATTTGTGATGATATAAGGTACCATATGATTCATCAGATATAAGAGTACTAAGACAAAATTTTTGGTTTTCAAGATCATTTCCGTAAAGTTGATGAAATTGGAATTAGAAGAAACACTTTCATGATTTTTATATAGTCTCACTGTTTGTCGTTCTTTGGACAATTTCCACTTCATCTCTTAAAGAAATGAAGATGAATTTTTCATTTGTGATCTGTTAGCAGATCATGTGATAGAATGATGGGTCATTCCATACGTCTCAAACAAAAGGTTGGAAAAGTTATCAAAAAATACATAAGTCCTTCTATAGTGAGATTAATCATATATGGTTCCTAAAATGGACTTATACTTTATATATCATACCGCTTAATATAATAAAACTAGTTTCTACTAACCAGGGACATCATGTAGTCCAGTGGTAGGCGATAAAGGCCAGTCGCACTTCGGTTGTGGGTTAGATTCCCAGAGCCTTGTCCGACGCGATGGGCTATCGCCCGTCCTGCAGGTTTTCCTTTTTCTAAAACTACATTACTATAACATCACATAAATAATATCAAAAAATTTCTATCCTTAAACAATACTAAATTATGGTTAACATAATCCATTCCAATCATTAGGCTTATCTGAAATACTTCGGTCCAATATCATAGTATAATGAAAACGATAACTTGAAATGTCGTCAACCAAGCATGTGAATACCATCATTTATCCCCCATATATCTTGTCGGTCACATTCCAATCATGTGAATACCTTAATGATGTATTCTCTTGAAAAATGAAGACCCATTAAACCTTAGTGAAAACATGAATGATGTCAAAAGTTAACACATTCCACATACCAAAATCCAAAATATTCTATATACTCAAACCATGATATAACCTTCTCCTTATATCAGTCATGAGCTCATGAATACTATCAAACATTTAATTTTCTTCTTATCCCTTCATTATACACATATCATCTACATTCCAAAAATATCTGAATAACATTTCATGGATGCTGGTAACATTAATCATACACTTTCAAAACTCAAATAAAGTCAATAGTGTAACAATACTTAGAGGTCTCTTTATTCCATAGTACCATGCGATTACTTATACAACATTATACATGATAAACATGTAATCATTCCACTACATTCTTAAACCATTGACCGAACATCAACAATTCTTTCATCTCACATATCATTTGTAGTCTCTTCATCATCATCAACATAAATACTACCCATAAGACCATACTGATTCTCTTCATGAGACTTTCCCTTAGGGCATTGGTATGCATAATGCCCGTACATTCCACATTTAAAACATTTAACCATTGTTGATGTCGTAGCAATACCATTATCCTCATCCCTGGTGTTAACTGAACCTTTTCCTTTGCACATACTGGCTTTGTGTCCTTCTTTTCCACACCCAAAGCATCTTCCAGTTACATTGAAACATTCTTCGTGATGCCTCTTCCCACATGATTTACATAGGGGAAATTGAACTTTCTTTCCTCTATGATCATCATGATACTCTATCTTTCTCTTATTAGCCGAGTCAGGAAACATACCAAATATTACATTATTGATCATATTATGGGATTGATGATTCCGCATAATAATGATGTTTAGACTTCCAAATCCAATTTCATTTGGTTGCTCATGAAGAATATCATTCGATTGTTCATAATATCCTCCATTATCGTGAATCATCTTGTGTCCAGCCATTTTCTAAAACCCAAAAAGAATAGTGTGAGAGGCAAAAATCATAATAAAGGGGGAGTAACTTCAATATCTAACATCTTTGGTTTAATCTAGTATCGTTACCATAGTTCTAGGAATATATCCTATAGGTATAATTATCCTTAGGGACATCCCTAGACATACCATAGGAATATCTCTAGGGATCTCACTAATGTTTTTGCATCCTAGTTTCCAAAGGTTGACTAAACGTTTCCTCTGATACCAACTGTAGAGACCCGAAGCTTGACGTACATGGACATTACATTACTTTTGCGGAATACTTAGTACATAACAAAAACACACACACAAGGATCGTAATAGTTTAGTGTCTTTGGAAACTCGGAATATAATCTTCTAATCGTGGTGAAAGATCTTCAACATCTCCCATAAAGATATTGTTTTTTTTACCTAAAACCTTTCTTTATATCCAGGGGAAAAGAAAACAAAAAAGGGTGAGCTCAAATGCTCAGTAATTGTAAACAGAAGAAATATCAATCACATCATATTCAAAAGAACATAACATTTTGGAAATCTTAACCTGCAAAAGAGAGAATAATTTCATAACATGGGATAAATCATAGTATTGAAATGAAATCACAATAATCATAACATAAAACATGAAACTTTGTGGCATACACACATAATAATAGAGAATCATATCTTATTAGTCAAGACTCATTGCCAAGACTATCTTAGTTGACAAAGTCCATTTCTGAACCGAGTCACCCTCGTTTCAGTCCTGTTTCCCTGAACCGGTATAACCTACCGTTCCAGCCATGTCTATCTCATGTGATATAAAATCTTTACCAAATGCATTGGAGTGAGATATAGGTCCCACCCATCTCATAATGATACCATTCTTATGTGTGCCACAAAATCATAAATCATACATCATTGCAAAACCCATGTAATAAAAATGGGAATCATAAACATCGTGACATCATAAAAAAATTCATATAAGATAAAGGAATTCATAAAAATAATTCCATCACGACATAATTAAATCAATGTAAAAATAGGGATAGAAACAGAACACTTATTTATCTTAGATGGAAAATAATTTTGATAAAACACTTGAACTCCATTCTTGAGGAAAATATCCTTTCTGCTTCAAAGAAACTTTTTATTTTCTTAACATGTCATACAATTATAAACTAAAATATGTTGATTAAAAATAAACTTCAAAACTTGTAAAAGAATCTTCTTGGAAATAGTGTTTTAAAAATCCATTCTTGCCGTATAAGTTAAAAAAAATTCTTCATACTTTTGTCGGAAAAGTAAAAAAGTCCCTCATATGGAAAATGAAAAAATATTCCTTTCATATATTTTAATAAAAACTTACTGAAGGGTAAAATTAAATTTAAAAAAAAATTAGGTGGATGGAAATAATATTACATATTGAGGAAACATGGATGTGGATGATAAAATACACCCTAGTAAATTTCAAAGTATAAACAATCTCGGATAAAAATGAGGTTGTGATATTTCCATTAACATAGGTCTGATTTGCTTCGTAAGTGTATGAACCTCCTGTATAATGATTTAAATAATGTCATTGACTTATTCCATAATCATATTCATTATTATGATATCATATATGGTTCACTTATGATTTTATATTACCCGTTCTTTTGTAAATTCCATGTTAAAGAGTGTTTTGGGTATAATCGTTTCATTTTTTGTCCGTGTTTTGACTTGTAATTATTCATATGATTACTTAGATCATGATTACATAATTCCAGAATATAAAACATGATTTATATATAATATATATTCATAATATACATATATATAATAGATCAGTAAATGGAAATAAATACACCATTCATGGAGACGGTAGGCCGTACGTACGCATGAACGATGTTTTCGTTTCCTTATTGAGTTGAATGGAATTAAGTAGATGACATACATATATATACACATAAATCCAGTATCATTATTATGTCATATATTTCCTGATTACTTATTATATATACTTTATAATCATTCATGAATGGTTAACGTGGAGAATGAATCTCATCGCGTCGTGGAGACGGTAGTCCGTACGTACGCGCGAGCGATGATATCGTTCTCATGATCGTGGAATTATATTGGAGTGTATTTATACTTTTTAATAATCAATATCACTTTAAAATAATTATATATAGTAATTATGTACACCATTATACCCATCCAAGTAAGGTGGTGGTGGAAAATAGATTACACCACGGCGTGGAGACGGTATTCCGTACGTACGCAGGCGCGGTGATTTTGTTTTCCGTAGGATGGATAGATGGTGAAATAGGGTTGTTTCATACTTATAATAACATATCAATATGTGAGTGATACTGATGTTATTATTTCATAAGGAAACTACTAAATAAGAATAAGTGGAAGAATAATTAAAGATGAAAGAATCAGTAACGGACATTACCTCTTCTTTGATGTGCTTCTTTGAGACCTCCTTTTAGGGCACTAAAATAGGTGTTTTAAGAAGAACAGAACCTATAAAATGTTTCTAGGGAAGTGTATAAGAGAAATTGGTAGGGGTTGTCCAAGCTTGAAGGCTCAAAGTAGTGTGAGGAAGAGGGGGAGGAGGTGCCCTTTTATAAGGGAGGAGAGGGGCACATTTAGAATAACTAAAACAATTATTTTATTATAAAGTCAAATTCGGTTTTAAATAGCTCCAAATTGACTTATTTCTAATCTAAGGTGGTGATGGGTCGAAATCCTCTCATCCAATAGAATTTAGACAAGTTTAGGTTCCTATTTTAACCTTATCATTTAGATTTAACATTATGTTAAATAATTTTACTTTTACCGTGTCTTCTTGTGTTCTTACACTATAAGGTTAATAAACTTACTATAACAATCCAAAAGAACCCAAATTTATTTATTATTAATATATATAACCATATCTATGTAATTTGGCCAAACCTTATATTTTTAAGAACAAAATAACAATTAATTATATAGTATTTGTTTTAAAAACTATTTTATGTCAATTTTGACACTATTTAGTAATTTATTTTTATGAAAATCATAACAGAATGATTAGTTAGAAAAAAGTTAATTAAATCAATATTAACATGTCATATTATCCTATAAAATTTGTGGAATTCATAAAAAGTCTCAAATTACACTTATTTGGGTATTTATAATATCAATTAATCAAAATTTTCACTATTATGGTAATTACTACATCATCATTGTGTAATAAATAAATTAAATTATATAATGTCTAAAAATTATAAATAAAATATCATTATGTAGGAAATCGTATTATATTTCTAATAAATATTTAAAATCTTATTTATATTTTGTATAACCCTATATTAAAAATGTTTTAGTAAATAAACATAGATTTAACTCTTTTAACTCTTCTTTAAATTAAAAAATAATAAATGTCCTAATCTAATCCAAGTGGGCCTAAATGGTCATATTTAATTCCTAAGGTTGTTTTTGGTCGAATTACACTTATCCTATAGAATTAGGGCATGTGTTAGGGTAATAGTAATATCATTTTTACCCTTAATTACCCTATTTACTTTTAACCATGGTAAATAAAAGTAAAAAGTTACTATTCATCAAAAATTATTTTCATCTCATTGAACCACATATTACTTGCTGACATCAACCGTGTCTCTCGGATTTTTGAAATTCCGATCACAAAAGTGGTAAAAGTATGTTTTATGAAAAAATCATTTTTTTTAACTACCACTTAGTGGTTTCACTATTCATCAAAAAATGAAAGTTTCCAGAAAAATACCAAAAATTAGGCCTAAGATATTTTTGATATTATGCACTCAAAAATGATTTCTATTTTACAAAATTCAAAACATATTAGTTGCATTAATTAATTTAAAAATTAATTCCTGTCGTCAAAACAAATAGCGTTTCTTAAGAGATAATAACTATCAAAAGATTGACAATTGTTTATGTCTGGTTTAAATGTGGAATTACATCCAATGACCAACATTGTATTAAATTGTAAAAATATATTCTAAATATACTTTAAAACCACTCAAATTAATAATTTATAACTATTAATTATTTTGATTGAAAAAGTTGTTTTTAATTAAAATATAGCGTGTTTTAACTATTCATCAAAATATAAAAGTTACCAGAATGATATGAAAATTTATCCGAAGTAAATATTTATTTCATGATTCCAAAGAAGAATTTTATTTTGTCAAATTGAACTTATAAACATGTCAAAAACTAGATTTAATGTGGGTGCGCCATCAAAAGGCGGAAAAACTGAATTTTTTGAAAAATACTTATTTTACCTGATAAATTTATTTTGTTCTTATACCATGTTTTAGAAAATATGCAAGACGAATAATAATTTTATAAGATTCAAAATTTAGTTAATACTATTCATAACGGCTAGTTCATAATAATATTATAATAATATATTGTTGTTTAGTAAAATCTGGTATTGCGTACAACACACGCTATCGAGGAAGGTCGCGATTGCGTGTAATGCAAGCCAAGTCAGGGTTGCGTGTTGTGCAAGAATCTTTCGTTGTTTCATATAACACAATCCAACCATATTTCATTTATACATTGAATATATATATGTATATATACTCAATGTTGCGTAGAATATCTATTATCAAAATTGTGTGTAACACGATCCAAGAATAGTGTTGTGTATACTGCAAGCTAATACGGTGTTGCATATAGTGCAAGGTAATCTTGGTGTAGCATACATCACAAGACATTAATTAAATTAAAAGAATATTTTTCCTAAAATCTCGGGGTGTTACATTCTACCCCCTAAAAATGAATTTCTCCCTCGAAATTCGTCGGGTTTATAAATGGTTTACTATTCGAAAGTTTCATTAATAGAAACCAACATCGTAAAAAGGAATACCAAAACCAATCATTAAAAACAAAAGTATGAAATGTAACGGTTACCCAAATAAACTAATCACTGGGTTTACACATAGGTGAAAATATGGATATGGAAGAGAAATCTAACCATCATGTTTTGATGGAGAGTGGTAGAGAACATGGCTATGGAAAAGCCAGCAATCAAAAAGACATAAATTTGTGATGATCTAAGTTACCATCTGATTAATCAGATATAAGATAACTAGGAAAACATTTTTGTTTTTCAAGATCATTTCCCTAAAGTTGATGAAATTGGAATTAGAAGAAACTCATTCGGGATTTTGGTATAGTCTCACCGTTTGTCGTTCATTGGACAATTTTCACTTCATCTCTTAAATAATTGAAGTTGAATTTTTCATTCGTGATATGTTAGCAGATCATGTGATAGAATTATGGGTCATTCCATCTGTCTCAAAAAAAAGGTTGGAAAAGTTATCAAAAATTACATAAGTCCATCTATAGTGAGATTAATCATATATAGTTCCTAAAATAGACTTATACTTCATATATCATACCTCTTAATAAAATAAAACTAGTTTCAAATAACCAGGAACTTCCTGTAGGCCAGTGGTAGGCGATAAAGGCCAGTCGCACTTTGGTTGTGGGTTCGATTCCCACAGCCTTGTCCAACGCGATGCGCTGTCGCCCATCCTGCAGGTTGTCCTTTTTCTAAAACAACATTACTATAACATCACATAAATAATATCAAAAAAATTTCTATCCTTAAACAATAATAACTTATGGTTAACATAATCCATTCCAATCTTTATGAATATCTCAAATACTTCGGTCCAAGCTTATAGTATAAAGAAAACGATTACTTGAAATGTCTTCAACCAAGCATGTGAATAACATCATTTATCCCCCATATATCTTGTTGGTCACATTCCAATCATGTGAATACCTTAATGATGTATTCTCTTGAAAAATGAAGACCCATTAAACATCAGTGAAAACATGAATGCTGTCAAAAGTTAACTCTTTACACATACCAAAATCCAAAAAATTCTATATAATCAAACCATGATATAACCTTCTCCTTATATCAGTCATGAGCTCATGAATACTATCAAACATTTAATTTTCTCCTTGTCCCTTCATTATGCGCATATCATCTACATTCCAAAAATATCTGAATAACCTTTCATGGATACTGGTAACATTAATCATACACTATCAAAACTCAAGGAAAGACCATAGTGTAACAATCCTTATATGTATCTTTATTCCATAGTACCATGAGATTACTTATACAACATTACACATCATAAACATGTAATCATTCCAATACATTCTTAAAACACTGACCGAGCTTCAACAATTCTTTCATCTCACATATCATTTGTAGTCTCTTCATCATCATCAACATAAATACTACCCATACGACCATACCTATTCTCTTCATGAGACTTTCCCTTAGAGAATTGGTTTTCATAATGCCCGTACATTCCACATTTAAAACATTTAACCATTGTTGATGTCGTAGCAATGCCATTATCCTCATCCCTGGTGTTAATTGAACCTTTTCCTTTGCACTTACTGGCTTTGTGTCCTTCTTTTCCACACCCAAATCATCTTCCAGTTCCTTTGAAACATTCTCCTTCATGCATATTCCCACATGATTTACATAGGTAAAATTGAACTTTCTTTCCTCTATGATCATCATGAAACTCCATCATTCTCTTATTAGCCGAGTCTGGAAACATACCAAATTTTACTTTATTGATCATATTATGAGATTGTTGATTCAACATAATAATGATGTTTGGACTTCCAAATCCCATTTCATTTGGTTTCTCATGACGAATATCATTCCATTGTCCATCATATCCTCCATTATCGTGAATCATCTTGTGTCCAGCCATTTTCTAAAACCCAAAAAGAATAGTGTGAGAGGGAAAAATAATAATAAAGGGGGAGTAAATTCAATATCTAACATCTTTTGTTTAATCTAATATCATTACCATAGTTCTAGGACTAAATCCTATACGTATACTTATCTTTAGGGACATCCCTAGACATACCTTTGTAATATCTTTAGGGATATCACTAATGTTTTCGCATCCTAGTTTCCAAAGGTTGACTAAACCTTTCCTCTGATACCAACTGTAGAGACCCGAAGCTTGATGTACATGGACATTACATTACTTTTGCGGAATACTTAGTACATAACAAAAACACACACATAAGGATCGTAATTGTTTAGTGTCTTTGGAATCTCAGAATATAATCTTCTAATCGTGGTGAAAGATCTTCAACATCTCCATTAAAGATATTATTTTTTTTACATAAAACCTTTCTTTACATCCTGAGGAAAAGAAAACAAAAAACGGTGAGCTCAAATGCACAGTAAGGGTAAACAAAAAAAATATCAATCACATCATATTCATAAGAACATAACATTTTGGAAATCATAACCTGCAAAAGAGAGCATAATTTCATAACATGGGATAAATCATATTAGTTAAATGAAATCCCAATAATCATAACATAAAACATGAAACATTGTGTCATACACACATATTAATAGAGAATCATATTTTATTAGTCAAGACTCATTCCCAAGACTATCTTAGTGGACAAAGTCCATTTCTGAACCGAGTCCCCCTCGTTTCAGTCCTGTTTCACTGAACCGGTATAACATACCGTTCTAGCCATGTCTATCTCATGAGATATAAAATCTTTACCCAATGCATTGGAGGGAGATATAGGTCACACCTATCTCATAATGATACCATTCTTATGTGTTCCACAAAATCATAAATCATACATCATTGCAAAACCCATGTAATAAAAATGGGAATCTTAAACATCGTGACATCATAATACAATTCATATAAGATAAAGGAATTCATAAAAATAATTCCATCATGACATAATCAAATCTATGTAATCATAGTGATAGAAACATAAACCTTATTTATCTTATATGGAAAATAATTTTGATAAAACACTTGAACTCCATTCTTGAGGAAAATATCCTTTCTGCTTCAAAGAAACTTTTTCTTTTCATAACATGTCGTAAAATTATAAACTAAAATATGTTGATTAAAAATAAACCTGAAAACTTGTAAATGATGCTTCTTGGAAATAATGTTTTAAATATCCATTCATGCCGTATATGTTAAAAAAACATTCTTCGTACTTTTTTCGGAAAAGTCAAAAAGTACCTCGTACGGAAAACGACAAAAGATTCCTTTCATATCATTTAATAAAAACTCACTGAAGGGTAAACTTGAATTTAAAATTTTTTTAGGTGGATGGAAATAATATTACATATTGAGGAAACATGGATGTGGATGATAAAATACACCCCAGTAAATTTCAAAGTATAAACAATTTCGGATAAAAATGAGATTGTGATATTTCCCTTACCTTAGGTCTGATTTGCTTTTTAAGTGTCCGCACCTCCTTTATAATGATTTAAATAATATCATTGACTTATTCCAGAATCATACTCATTATTATGATATCATATATGGTTCACTTATGACTTTATATTACCCGTTCTTTTGTAAATTCCATGTTAAAGAGTGTTTTGGGTAAAATTGTTTCATTTTTCATTCGTGTTTTGCCTTGTAATTATTAATATGATTACTTAGATCATGATTACTTAATTACAGAATATAAAACATTATTTATATATAATATATATTCAGAATATACATATATATAATATATCAGTAAATGGAAAGAAATACACCGTTTATGGAGACGGTAGGCCGTACGTACGCATGAACGCTGTTTTCGTTTCCTTATTGAGTTGAATGGAATTAAGTAGATGAAATACATATATATAAACATAAATCCAGTATCATTATTATTTCATATATTTCATGATTACTTATTATATATACTTTATAATCATCCATGAATGGTTAACGTGGAGAATGAATCTCATCGCGTCGTAGAGACGGTAGTCCGTACGTACACACGAGCGATGATATCGTTCTCATAATCGTGGAATTGTATTAGAGTGTATGTATACTATTTCAGAATCAATATCAATTTTCAATAATCATATATAGTTATTATGTACACCATTATACCCATCCAAGTAAGGTGGTGGTGGAAAATATATTACAGCATGGCATGGAGACGGTATTCCGTACGTATGCACGCGCGGTGATTTTGTTTTCCGTAGGATGGATAGATGGTGAAATAGGGTTGTTTCATACTTATAATAACATATCATTATTTGAGTGTTACTTATGATATTACTTCATAATGAAACAACTAAATAAGAAGATGTGGAAGAAGAAATAAAGATGAAAGAATCAGTAACGGACATTGCCTCTTCTTTGAAGTGCTTCTTTGAGACCTCCTTTTAGGGCACTAAAATAGGTCTTTTAAGAAGACCAGAACCTCTAGGATATTTCTAGGGAAGTGTATAGGAGAAATGGTCAGGGGTTGGCCGAGCTTGAAGGCTCAAAGTGGTGTGAGGATTAGGGGGAAAAGGTGCCCTTTTATAAGGGAAGAGAGGGGCACATTTGGAATAACAAAAACTATTATTTTATTATAAAGTCAAATTCGGGTTTAAATAGCTCCAAATAGATTTATTTCGAAGCTGAGGTAGGTATGGGTCGAAATAATCTCATCCAATAGAATTTAGATAAGTTTGGGTTCCTATTTTAACATTATCATTTAGATTTAACATTAAGTTAAATAATTTTACTTTTGCCGTGTCTTCTTATGTTCTTACACTATAAGGTTAATAAACTTACTATAACAATCCAAAAGAACCCCAATTTATTTATTATTAATATATAAAACATTATCTAAGTCATTTAGCCGAACCTTATATTTTTAGGAATAAAATAACAATTAATAATATAATATTTCTTTTAAAAACTATTTTATGTCAATTTTGACACTATTTAGTAATTTATTTTTGTAAAAATCATAACAGAATGATTAGTTAGAAATTTTTTTATTAAATCAGTATTAACATGTCATATTAACCTATAAAATTTTTGAAATTCATAAAAATACTCAAATTACACTTATTTGGGTATTTATAATATCAATTAATCTAATTTTTCACTATTATGTTAATTACTGCATCATTATTGTGTCATAAATAAATTAAATTATATAATGTCTAAAAATTATAAATAAAATATAATTATGTAGGAAATCCTATTAGATTTCTAATGAATATTTAAAATAGTATTTATCTCTTGTAGAACCCAATATTAAAAATATTTTTGTAAATAAACTTTTATTTTTACTCTTTTAACTTTTCTTTGAATTAAATAATAATAAATGTCTTAATCTAATCCATGTGGGCCTAAATGGTCATATTTTATTCCTAAGGTTGTTTTGGGTCTAATTACACTTATCCTATTGAATTAGGACATGTTGTAGGGTAATAGTAATATCATTTTTACCCTTAATTACCCTATTTACTTTTAACCATGGTAAAAAAAGTAAAAAGTTACTATTCACCAACAATTATTTTCATATCATTAAACCACATTTTACTTACTAACATCAACCGTGTCTCTCGTATTTTTGAAATTCCACTCACAAAAGTGGTAAAATTAAGTTTTATGAAAAATTCATTTTTTTAACTACCACTTAGTGGATTCACTATTCATCAAAAAATGAAAGTTTCCAGAAAAATAACAAAAATTATGACTAAGCTATATTTGATATTATGAACTCGAAAATTATGTCTATTTTACCAAATTCAAAACATATCAGTTGCATTAATTAATTTAAAATTTAATTCCCGTCGTCAAAACAAATATCGTGTTCTTAAGAGATAATAACTATCAAAAGATTGACAATTGTTTATGACTGGTTTAAATGTGAAATTACATCAAATGACCAACATTGTATTAAATTGTAAAAATATATTGTAAATATAATTTAAAACCACTCAAATTAATAATTTATCACTATTAATTATTTCAATTGAAAATGTTTTTTTTTAATTAAAATATAGCGTGTTTTTACTATTCATCAAAATATGAAAGTTACCAGAATGATATGAAAATTTATCCAAAGTAAATTTTTATTTCATGACTCCAAAGAAGAATTATATTTTGTCAAATTGAACTTATAAAAATGTCAAATACTAGTTTTAATGTGGGTGCGCCACCAAAAGGCGGTAAAACTGCATTTCTTTTAAAAATACTTATTTTACCCGATAAATTTATTTTGTTCTTATACCATGATTTAGAAAATGTGCAAGAGGAATAATAATGTTATAGGATTCAAAATTTATTTAATAATATTCATAAAGTCTAGTTCATAATAATACTATAATAATATATCATTGTTTTGTAAAACCCAGTATTGCGTACAACACACGCTATCGAGGAATGTCGCGATTGCGTGTAATGCAGGCCAAGTCAGGGTTGCGTGTTGTGCAAAAATAATTCGTTGTTTCGTATAACATAATCCAACCATATTTCATATATACATTGAATATATATATATATATACTCAATGTTGCGTAGAATAACTATTATCAAAATTGTGTGTAACACGATCCAAGAATAGTGTTGCGTATACTGCAAGCTAATACGGTGTTGCGTATAGCGCACGGTAATCTTGGTGTAGCATACAACACAAGACATTAAGAAAATTAAAAGAATATTTTTCATAAAATCATGGGGTATTACACCATATGCCTCTAATCTTGTTGATTTCCTACCCGAGTGACTAGCTTCAGACACACATTAGAAAAATGACACATTTCCTTATAGTTAAATCTTATCACCATCAACTTATCATTAATTTTTTGATAATTTTCCATACAATCAAAAGACATGTTACCAAACATTAACCATCAGAATAATTTTCCTTAATTTATAAGACATTTTAGAAGATGCTTTTTACCACACATTTCATAATAATGTAAATTGATTTTTCTACCTCTAGATTCATTGATTCATTCTTCCCCAATGCATTCCAGTTGGGCCACGTTATATTATTCTCATCAAAAGTAACATACATGTCATCAAACATTATATCATCTTTTTTATGCCTAAGGAACATGTTTCTAAAATATTTTTAGGTCTATTAAAGTTAACGATCTTTGTAAAAATGGTTTCAAACAAGAATAAATTCTATAAATTTTACTATCAAACTCCCTAGTGAAATCCAGTACATACATGACTAGTATATTAAAATATAATCCATATAATAACAAAAAATCACCATTTTTGTTCTTTAGATTCATGAATTGTTTCTCCGTTTTGAGTCGAACAGATTTAGGAAAATATTTTTCAAGAAAAAGACTCTTAAATTATTCTCATTCCAAACTATAAATATCATCTCATTATATTTTATTCTTAATCATAGTCCAAAATTTATCAAATTCACCTTCAAAATGAAAAATGACTAATATTACCTTTAGAAGTTCCGAACATACCATTAAATCACATTTCTATTCTAGAGAATCCATTCATCCTTCGACTATTAATGGATCTGTGGTTCCTCAGAATACTAAATGTAATTTCCTTATAATATTTTCCACAAAAGACATGTTTGTTCATGATATGTCTGGTTCTGATCTAGAAAGGATACCACCACCAGTTATCACATGATTCAACTGAGCCATTTTTGTCACAAACAGCTCGGTTCCAATTTCTACTATTCATATCTGCATATTCAGACAGATATCAGCCTCTATGTGCCTACATACCTCACCTTCCATATTTCTTCTACAAAAACCAAATCTAAAAAAACATATCATCATAATATAAACTTTTTAATCATTAAATTAAATATCATTTTAAATTTTCCATAGAGTAAAAATAATATTTTGTATTATTTTGACATCATCTTAACCACTAATGTTATCTAAACCATATATTGATACCAACACTAAGGACCCAGACTAATGAAATTATCTAATATTGTGTTTTATACAAGAACATGAATTCTTATATATTGAGGATGTTTTCATGTTTATATTTTTCGAGAATTATGACATAAAAAATATATAACATCTTGTAATCATACATGATGATACTACTAAATTAGTATCCACCTTTTCCAAAATATATAACATTTTAAATAAAACATAATTTCATTGAAAACTCTTCAAAAAAATTTAATTCCTTTATTTCATTCTCTTACACATCCATATAACCTGTTTAAAACATTTTTAAAGTTGTGATGATCACAAAGAGCTCAGTACGTGATATCAAGAAATAATTTTTCAAGTGATAACATAAAAAACAATAAAACCCATCTCATAAAAACTTATTTACATGCATAGTAACATCATATTTTATCCATGGGGAATATTTTCCAACTCAAACATATAATAAAACTTCAACATGGAATAACCATTTGGTAAACTTCCATCTCTTGAGTTCCCAATGCAATTGAGAGCTATAATGGTTCTCAATTGTCATATCTTGAGCTATAATGGGCTCGAAAAAACATCTCTTGAGCTATAATTGTATAAACACAACATATCATGAGATATTATGGGATATAACCAACTTAACATTGTCCAAGGAACATATCACGATAATAAATCATCATAAAATCATCGTAAACTACTCTTTCTATATATATTAATAATGAATCATTTAGGATTTCTTTAAAGAGACTTTTAAAAGGATTTTAAATGGAAGGTACCACAAAAATATAATTGGATTGATAATTAATATAATGGAATAGATATTGGTATAATCTATATATAAAAATAATTCTACATAATAAAAAAATCATATAAATAATCTTAATACCAAATAATGATTAATGTAGCTGGTTACCCAAAATAAAGGAAATTTGGTAATGAAGTCCCTTTCCCCGGGTTCTTCTTACATAAAACGTGTTTAAACCTCATTTATAATGGGTTAAATAGTTTTATAAATTGTTTAATGAATCATATAATTTTTATATCAACTTATATGATCATTTTATAACAAAATGCCTCAAATTAGTTACTAATATTTTGATCTTTACAATGTTCAGGGTGGATTGTTTACATGGTTTCCATGGTGGGTTCAAAAACTATTTTCAACTCCAATGGAAGTGAAAATATAAAAGAGAAATGACTTTTTATTTTCATGATTCCATAACCTTAAATTATACAATTTATCATTTTTATTTTCTATTATGAGAATAATTTTTTCGTTAAAACATTAATGATATTTGTTTAAATCATTTTGTCAGTTCTTCGATAATCACAAAATTATTTCATCATATACCTTTAATATTATGAATATAAGTTAATTAAATAACATAAGTGATGTTTTATCATGTACTTTACAATATTTTCAAACCTTTAAACTGGTTTTATAACCATTTTTACTGAATTAATGGAAATGAATTCCTATCCTCCCTGATGTGAGTAAATCAACACATTTGGGATGTTGTTTTTATTTTATTAATATGAGGGAGAGAAGAAGAATTCTTATGATGATGTTTTTTGTAAAAATGATAAAAATTAATTATATATAATATACTATATATTCTATGTATCCTAGTTAAGGGGAGGTTAAGAGTGTTTAAGAAAATAAAATAATTGAAACGAAATTAAAAGGAAATGAAAGTGGATTTTTTACCTCTTGCTCTTTTTTTGAGATACTATATATGTTCTTTGTTTTCGGCTATTTTGAGACACTAGAAGGTCATGAAAGAGGGTATTATCCTTCGGAAGGGATTTGGGTAGAATATAGATAGTTCTCAAAGCATTAGATTTGTGTGAGGAAGAGGGGGTGACAGTGGTATTTATTGTGGAGGAGAGTACCCGTTTTATAGTATTTTAGTCATTAGTTAATTATTTTTTCTTAAGTCTATGATTAGTCTTAATTATTCACAAAAAAATAGTATTTTTTTGTGAGTTTTAACTAAGGGAGAATTATTCAGTTGAACATCATCAATGACACAATAAATCATGTATTAAGCTTATTATTTAAATTATCTTCTTTTACTATTCACAAAAATTTCTAGTATTTTAGAGTAATTAAAAAAATTCTCCAAACCTTTTTTCAACATGTAGAATCAAGAAATTAACTCCATTTTATCAAAATAATTTTATAAATATTATAAATTTAAATTTAAAATAATATCATAATTTATTCCAAAAATAAAAAATTTAAAACAATAAAGCTTTTTATAACACCTTGAATAATTAATCAACGTATCATAAATTATTAGAAATATATTCATTTGTAAGGTTACTATTCATTTTTACATATTACTATTCAAATAATTCACGTTACTATTTATAAGGTTAGGTTACTATTCAGAAATATTATGTTTGTCGTATCAGAATTGATATAACATACTTATCACAACCATGAATTTCAGATTTATGAAAATCCAATCATATAAGAGGAAAATTATTTTTAATGGATAGTTTATAATTATCTCCTTAAGTCAAAGTGTTTTTTCATAAAGACATAATGTTTTCTACATTTCAATAAATTTATTTAAAAAACCTTGGGTTGTTACATTTTATGTTAAATTTACTAAATATTATATTTTTTCTTTCATGAAGTATATCTAGAAATATGATATTGGGAATAGTGAAATTATTAAAAAAATTATTTTTTATGTTTTATGTTTTTTCAAATGTAATTTCATGTTCATTTATACATCTTGATTTCCATGAATAATAAACTATTTGGTCATTTTTTATGTTATTAATTTCACATATTACCAATGAAATAAGTTACTCACAACCTCTAAGATACTAGGGGTATGGACTTTATACTTTATATCATAGAAAAGATAGTAAAAATCTTAAGAACTAGATTTTAAATAACTATATTCAAAAACCAAACCCTATTTATAATATTTTTTATAATTATTTATAAAGGATAACATCCAAATGTATTTATAAGGATTTTATTTGTTGATATTCTTATAAATATATCTATGCACGGATAGTAAATGTGTATTTGGATTTGGTATTGATGAATCTTAGTGTAATAACCCTAAAAGGGTGTATTCGAATATATCATGGCCATATTTATTATGCATGGTGATTATTCCCTTACTACAACCTTGTTTGACACACTAGGGGGATATTCTTTGGAAAAATATCATTTTCATTAAAAACCATTATGAGTTAAATGAATGTATTTTCTAATGGGATAATAATCTCTATGAAACCATGCTTATGATTCTATGATTAGTTATGAATAATTTTTTAATTTCTATTAAGTGGTTCTTTATTTTCATATAAAATATATTTTTTTATAATGTTTTTATCTAATATAGTAGATTATATTTTTTATAAATGGAAACTAGATGAAGGGATTTATATTCTATCAATTCATGTAATTCATTTAGGGATATACCTTTTGGGAAACATAATGAATCTAGAGCAAGACCTATAGCTTGAACTGAACATATTATATCTATATTTGGGTAGTTGACCAAGGATATGACTAGTAACCTTTCCAAAGTGGATTAGATTACTAGTCCTAAACCTAGTTTAGTAATTTTATAATTATTTATTAATTATCAAAATATATCATACAATGTGGATAATAATCCCCTAATGACTATAAAATATATATGATCCTTAGAGAAGATATTTATCTATTTGGTAAGTAATGAGAGGGAGAATGTTTAAATGCAGATTATCATCCAAATGGGGATGTAGATAATTGATTTTCAATTACTCTAAACACTAAGGATGAGGAAAAAATAGTGAACATTGAATATGATGATTTTAATAAACTTTAGATGGATGGAAAAAATGTATAAAGGATTAAATGAAAACTGAGTTGGATTCAAGTGTGAAGAAAAAGGCAATCATGATCATGAGTGAGAGGGAATGGAAGAATACATCAATGTATAATAATTTAATTACATGTAGATAGGAAACTCATCTAACAAATTCCCCATGATTTAATGGAACATGACACAAAATAATCCATGTGGAGAGGCCAATATTATGAAATTCCAATAGCTAATATTAATATACATAGAGATGTAGTAGAAGGTAATCTTTTAATTCACTCCAAAATTGATTTCTTTATTTTATGGAATTTATATAAACTCTTTCATATGTAAATAAAATTATATTGGTGTCATTTCACCACCTCAACAACAAGTTATTTAATTGATAAGTAAAATTATTAATGGTAGGATGACCTCACCTCATGTCTATATGTTTCGAGGAATATTCTCCAATTTAGTCATGTTATTCTTTCACAGGATGAGTTGGAGGTTATTTTGGGTATGGATTGGATCTCCAAGTATAGAGACTCTTTCAATTTTTATTTTAAGGGACGTTAAATTTGATATAATGAATCAACAATCAATTGTATATATATGGATTTATGTAGAATATTGAAAAATGGAAATTAATTCTCTCATAGGGGTTTTATTACTTACTCATGGGTGATATTTCTCTCATATGGTTGGGAGAAACTCAATATTGATAATATAAAAATAGTTTGGAAATATTATGATTTATTTCTGGATTAATATCTTATTAGTCCCCTAATTTTTGGAGATTATTTTTTAATAGAACTCATACCATGTGTTATAGAAATTTCAATGAATCCATTTGGAATTCAACCAATTGAGTTGTACGAATTAAAGCAAAATCTTCAAGATAATATATATAAGGGATTCATTCATCCCAGTGACTACTCCTTTGGTTCACCTATTATATTTTTATTAAAAAATATGGTTTATTGTGTATTTTTATTGGATAAATGGGACACAACAAGATCATGATCTAGAATTATCATCATATTCATCCAATTAATGATTTATTTTACCAAATATGAGATGAAATATATTTTTTAATGATGGATTTTATATTTCAATATCATCAACTATTGTTTGATATGGACAATATAATTAATATACTCTTATATATGAAGAGTAGTGGTGATGAAATTATAATAACACAATTTCAATGTACTATTTCTCATGTGATCATCATAGAGTTATTGAAAATAGTATTTGTAGATTTCCTTCATCAGTTTTTGGTATCATTTATATAAATTAATCTTATATATTCATAGATAATGGATACGTATTATGAATATTTGATAATTATATTGAAGACCCCAATGAAGTATAAGTTTTATTATAAATTTTCCATGTGTGAATTTTGAAATTTGGATGATTCATTATGGGGTAATATAATCTCACGTGAGGTTATATTATTAGATCCTTTTATGATGGATGATATAAATCAATGGTATAAACCAACCACAATAACTAGGATCTGTATTTGTCATGGGTTTATTGGATATTACTAATTCATTCTGAGATATTTATTATGGATATATAATCGACTCACCATGTTTATATGTAATAGTGCTACATTTATATGGGCATTTGAATGTCAATTCAATTTCAATGAATAGGAAATATAGTCATCCAACACACATCTATTTATACTTCCGTGTAGTAGAGAATGTATTATGATATATAGTGATACATCCAAAATGGTAATCATATTTTCCTTCCTGATGAATGATATGGCTAATGCTAATTCCTCATACCAATTTACGGTTCCTGAAAAAATTTACCCAAATCATGATATATGGTTATCTATATTAATTATTTCATTAATGATATTGAGGAATTATCATTATGGTGAAAATTTGAATATGACTACTAATCATAAAATCATCATCTATATATTTACATCTAAAGTGTTGAATATTCACCGTTAATTATAGAGGCATTCTATAAAAGATTATGTTTATTCAATATTGTACCTCTCTAGGATGAAAAATATCATGGATAATTATATGAGTCAAAAATTCCATTCATGTTTTCCTGTAATTTCGATTTAAAGATAACCATTATTTATATATTTTAAAAATATGTAACATAAAAATATGAAGAATATAGAAATTTCATATCATCCTCTTTTGAATATTCATACATCCATACATGTTATGATTAAAAATTCCTAGAAGGAAGATGATTAATTACATAAGAATGTGATTAAGGTTTCATAATGTAACCATTTCCATGATTGGGAATCATGTATGTCTCCCAAACACATATATCAAAAATAATGAACTATTGAATTAAGCTCAAAGTTCATCATAATCTATTCATTCATGAATAATTAAGATGTATAGTGTTCTGAAATTGTATTTTAGGTGGGACAACATAAAGTGAAAATTACAAATTATCTATCATGGTTCTTAATATTCCAACAACATAAATATGAGAGCTATAATTTTAATGGGATGTTGCATGAAATAAAAAAATATATTATAAATTTTAACACATCACCGTGTATTATTAATTTAGACTCCCTAAAATATAAAATTGAATTGTACTATTTGAGTGGAATTCCATAAAATATAAATGTCATCACAATTAATCACTACTTGATAAAATTAATCTATTGATAGTATTTATAGATTATTCACAAGGCAAGAGGTAAGTTTTCATGGAGTACCACATTCAGTTTTCTTTGATCGGAATATGAGTTTTTCATCGATGTTCTCGAGAAGTCTTCAATAGGGTACAAATACATAGTTGAGTTCCATCACTTCTTATCAACCCCTAAAAAATGTTCAATATGAGATGATCATTACAGTCTAGAATACATGTTGTGTTTTTCACCCTATATTTTTTTGAAGAATGTTTTAATATATATTAATTACAGAAATCGATTATGTGGTTTATGAAAATGAGTTTTAGAGAAACACAATATACTATTATTATTATTATTTAAACATAGTTGTTATTATGTAGATGTTAAATTTGTGAGTATTAAATAGACTTGAAAATTAATTTATTTAATGTGATTTAATCAATAATAAAAAAATTCATATGTTATCAACTGATTAAAAATGAAAATCATAATAATTAAAAAGTAACATATATTTTTATAAAAAAAAAATTAAGCCCAAAATGTGTTATTATCTAAATAAATTATATTAATCAATATTTTTGAATTATTTTAATAAATATTTTATATTAGATTTTCTTTCACATAATTTTTCACAAATTCAATTTTTTTTCAATAATGGGATAAAAAAATATTATGTTTTAAAAATCAATTTTTCCAAAAAAGATGATTTTCCACATTATGTGAAATAATTTTAAAAATGTTTCATCTTAATTTATTAAATTTGTTTTAAATTTTTAAATCATCATTTAAAAATTATCTTATAGTATATTTATTAAAATTTTATTGAAATATTTCTTTTTCATTTAAATTATTTAAAAATATAAAATAAAAGATAATATTTTATCCTATAATTTGATAAATTATATTATATTTAATAGAATTTATGCCATTAAAATTAAATTTATAAGGAATTTTTATATAAAAACATTTATACTATAAGAAACATTTTCTTTTGAAAACCTATTTTTCCTCAAATATGTCAGTTTAATTTCAAATTAAATTCTACGACTATGGTAGAAATATTAGGTAAATTTAATTCCTTATTATAAATCAAAGTAATGAATAATTGGAAATAATTTTTACATATATTTTGTCATAATAAAAAATTAATACAATAAAAATTATTTATTACTTCTAAGGATAATATGAACTTATGAGTGGGTTAAATAGAAACAAATTGTCATGATTTCTAAAAAAACATGTATAAATCATATTGCATAAAATATTTCATCCTTAACATATACAAAAATAGAATATTTTTTCGTTTGGATACATTTTTATTTGTAACGAAATTATCATCTTATAATCTTTTGGAAACATTCCTTATTGTTTCTAATTTTGTTGATTTATCCACTTATAAAAGAACATATCATCTTCTAAACTCTCTAAAATCCAATGCAATTTTGTTTTGAAAAATCCAAACATAAATCAACTCGATACATTCCTTATCATGACTTAGTATCATATCTTTGATTGTTAAACCATCCTTTGAATGCTTTTAGTGACAGTTTAATAATTTTATCAGCTGAAGCGAAGAAGTGAACATGTACAACGAAATTTATAACATAAGGGAAAATATTTCTATTACCTATTTTATTTATGGGATACATATTTCATATTCACAAATTATTTTTATTAGTGGTTTATTTTATAAAACATTGGCATGTTATATCATAATTCTCCTTATATTAATATTATTAAAGGTTTCATTTTATTTTATTCATTAATTGGACTGATGAATCATATATTTCTAATATGTTAAGATATTTTCATCTCACTTTTATTTCTCCAGAACATTATCTTTTTAAACCAATTTTTTCTTGTTTTGGTTTTATAAAATTCACATTAATTCCCTTTATGATAAATTTTATGAATGTCAAGGGATATTCATATACTAATATGTTTTTATATTTTATGGGGATAATGGATCAGAAGCTCTAGAAGTGGTAAGGGTTTTATGTTACATTATCATTTCTCATCTAGATTTATTATGATTATGTTTATTATCATGAAATATAATGAAATAACATTCTTAAAAGTAATTACTTTTATTCTCCTATGGATACTTCAATAGAATACAAGTTTTTCTTTCATTCTCCAATATTTATATTCAAAATAGTCCAAAATTGTATTTTTATGAAACCCGACATTATTTATATGTTCGATCAAAACCCATTTTTATTCCATGTCAATTTTTTTTATAAAAATGTCAAGAATGTTTTATTATTAAAATGTGAAGGATTAAGTTCATTTTTATTACCCTTTTTTATTTTTTCATTTTTAAAAATAATTTTATAGTTGTTTTTTAAATGTGGATCCTTTGATTTATTAAAAAAATAAATGGATTTTTTTGTAACATTAATGGAATAAAAATTATTTCATATTTTTATGGACACTAAATGAAATAATGATTCTATTAGAATATTCTACAGTTATTTTTATATAATTATTTTTCTTTAATATTTTTAAATTTTATGGATTTTAATGATATTATTTCAAAATGGAAATGATATTTCCCTCAATAATGTCAACTTGATAATTTTATGGAATTCATTTTAATAAATTACAACGAACATTTGTGTTTCTTAAATTTAATATGGATAATATCTGATGGTACAATTATAAGTATTTATTTTTATTTTTATTGTTATCATTGTGAAATTATTATAAATCACTTTTAATATAATTTGTTATGATGAATTAAAAAATTATGAAACATGTTTCTCTTACAATGTTTATGATGTTAAGAAATGATGAATGTTTTTTGATCTTGTGGAAAAAATATATAATGTTTTTAGTAGTGACAGATAGTTCTATTTTAATCAATGGATGGGTGGTTACAAAATAATCCAAAGATAGAGGTTTATGTTATAATCGATGTATTTTTGGTTATGTTAAAATCCATAGATAGGTGATTAAGTTATAATCGGAGGATGTATGATCAAATTAATTCCCTCCAATTAATTGGGTAAACAAAAATAACTCATGATTTAATTATGAAATACATTATCCATATTTTAGAATCCAAATGATATGATTTTCCCTTGATTCATGTCCATAAGGAAAAGCGTATACCTAATTTTAGGTATATAATGTTATATGTGGACCAAGTAACATGTCTATAAGATTATGTGAGGACATGGATTTCATGAAATTCTATTTATGTGAGACCTGATCTCGTGTTCTTATCCTAATGAGTGGTATTGTTTCTATTTATACATGGTCATAATGATATGTGAATGTATTTTTTCCACATTCCTATGTTTAGGTTATGCTCTGATAGATTATGTTCATTTATTTCTATTTTGATTCATGTCTTATGAACTAGAATAATTTATTCTAGGAATCAAGATTATGATCCATTGGAAGCTATATATGGTTTCAAAATTTTATAAAAAAATTATCATAACCTTATTCTAATGTTATGTTTAACTGAATATCATTATCTCTCTCTCTCTTACCCTTACTGGAAAACTGAGCTCACCCATTTTTATGTTTCCTTAAACGAATTTGTGAATAAAGGTTTAATGTTGGGTATGTCTATTTAGAGTATTAATTGGGATGGTATATATGGAAAATATTGAGAATTTTTCATGAAATAATTGATTTATGTGTATTCTCACCAAATGAACAATCCATATAGATACATTGGTTGTTAAATTTTGAATTGTATTGAATATTCATCTATAAAGATACTATGACTTTGTATCAAAAAATGGGTCTTTACAATATGTTTCATTGAATTGGTTTAGTAATCCTATGGATATTATAATTAGAAAATAAATTTAAAAGCCTTAAGGATAAGTTTAAGTTTTAGATATCATTGAAATGTTTTGGTAATGAAGGGATTATGGGATTTTCAGAGAAATTGCATTATTGTCTTGGTACAATATGAATTTCTTTATCTAGGGGTAACAAATACGAAGAGTTTTAGTTTTTATTTGACTTAATCATCATCTAGTGAACTATAATAGATCTTATTTCTTAATTTGTTTGACACTCCCAAGTGATATTCATTGTTTAATGAATATTCTCAATACCAACCATTATCAAGTATTTGAATATATGAAGACCATATATGAAATAGTTTTCATATATTGAAAATAATGCATAATGATTTAGAAATATTATAAATTATTTTTCATGAGTATGTGATTTCCCACAATGAATATTATTCCTCAATATATGATTTCTTTTTTTATTGGTGGGAACCATAAGGAATTAGGTTAATAATTAATGTTATATAAAATGTTAAAATGAGAAACCAAATTGGATGATTAATAGATCAAATGATATTATGATTATTCCTAACTAGTTATCATGATATGTGATTAAAAATATATCAATAGATCCTGAAATTTCAAGGGATTTTTTTTCTTAAAGTCATTGAAATTTTACGAGTCCGTAGTTTTTAACGGCGGCTGATTTCGAGGCCTGGTGTGTCCAGAATAAATTTCTAAAGACTTGTTCAGGTACATTTATTAATCGAACTTGATGGTTTTTCTATCATTCGAATTGATGCTCGGAATTGAAATCTGAGGACACCGATGAAGTTGCAGAACTTGTTTTCTCTTAAAGAGACCTTTACCGTAGTTGCATTTTATCGGTTGTGGTAGTTAAAAATTTGGGGATTCTGTTTAAAAAATTAATGATTAAATAAAAATGTGTGTGTAACACATTTTTATTTAGTTGGTGGTTTTTATCTCCAAAAGGAAGTTGGAGTGGGTCCACCCCCCACATAACCTTCCATGAGAGGATAATGTGTTGAGGGGCCCACACGAACACCAACTTTTCAACATCCCCTTGAAACCCATAGAACCCTCCATTGATTAGGGTCAAACTCTTCTCCTATCACCTTCTCTCATTAATTTTACAACCCCATCAATTTAAATAATTAATCTTCCTCTATTAATTGGTTAATTTGAATTGATTTGAAATTCATGGCATTATAAAATTTTGAATCCTTTTATTTAATTTGTGTTGGAAAAAATATTTTGTTGAGGAGGCTTTGGTTAATTAGAAGGAAAGTGTTCCTCTCTACAGAGAACTCCCTTTCTCTCTAATGAATAATGAATAAAACGTCTTCGATCTTCGTCCAATCCACGAGAGGAGGAGCTGCTCACGAGGAACATCAACTACACTTTTTATTCAGACGTTTCCCGACATCAACGATAGCATCTTCCGTCTCCGAGAGACAGACTTCTATGGCTCGTCGACGTTCAATGTCATATACATGGTTGGGGTTTTTGTATAATTGTATATATGATATTTATACCCTTTTACTTGGGAGATTATATGTTGGTTAATTGTTTGAGCCTCTAACACGGAGGGCACTGGCTAACGAACAAGTCCAGACCCTTTGCCAATTTGTTTGTGATGCGCGGTTTGTGGGGCAATAAGTGAACAGAAGGGCAACGACTTTTTTAGGTCGTCGCAGTGAAGAGCAAGGACTGAGAAGGTTGTAGGCACAGACGAGAGGAAAAATGGACCACCAGAATGAATCTGATGTCCCTCGGAAGAGCGCAGTGGCGCGGGTTGCTGGCACGACCATCCCGTCGACCAGAGGTGGTGGCCGACACCGGCTGGTCGCCTGGGGGCAGTGACGCCCCTCGTGCACCGCCTGTGGAAGGACACTGTGGAATCAATAACGGTGGTGGAGAGGATCCTGTCTTGCGGGTTCTGGGAGGCAAGTGCAGTGCCCGATGGCTCCACTATTATAGGGATCCATTCCCCCCTCCCCACTCTCCGCACTCAGCCAGCTGGTCGAGCTGCAGCCGGCCACTGGGTATGGCCGCCTAACGGGCGGGCCGGGCTGCGCGGGCCTGGAAGAATGCCGCGTGGGCCCGACCACCCTCCCATAGGCTGGGCCACAGCTTCCATGCCAGGCTGTGCCCAACTGGGCTAGGCCCAGACCCGGGTCGGGTAGCCCCAGCTCGGGCCGACCCCAGGCTGGTCGGACCGGACGCAGACCACCCTCATCGGACTACATTTGGTCTTTCACCCATAACATCAGCTACAGACCTCTGATCGATGAACCATCGGTTGCGTAGGATTACATGTATCAATTCGGTCGTTTCAGTATATCACACTCAACGTTTTGGAAAAGTTTCAGTACGGTCGGGTTGGTTCGATTCCGAAACCAACCGGGCCCTCAGAGTGGAAACACTTATTACTCTCATACTGGGCGTCCGATTGACACGCCGTCTATTTTGTTGAGTAAATAATGATGAGGCAGAACATCAGGATACATCAACTCAAGGCATAATGATAGTTAATTTATCAACCCCCTTTTCTCGAGGAACAGAACCTCTCGGAATCGAGCGTGCCGTTCGCGAGAACCCTAGGGATGGCTGCGACTGCAACGACTACTGTATCAGAATACTACGTGGGTTCGGCAGTGATGACTACTGTATTGGAGTCCTACGTGGGTTAGGCAGCGATGACTACTATACCTGAATCCTATGTGGGTTCGGCAGTGATGACTACTATAATGGAATCCTTCATGAGTTCGACAACAATTGTTATTGTACCAGAATCCTTCTGGGGTTTGACATCGATGACTACTATTGTTGTATCCTATGTGGGTCCATTGTTTTGACTTTTTTCATGTATCATTTCTGGGTCTGACCGAGTAGTTGTTCTTATATCTTGTGATGGTCCGAAAGCTTACCTGGTCTAGTGTCTTGGGTGGGTCTGACAGGTTAGATTAATCAGTGACGACTTCTGATCATCACTATCGAATTACGAAAGATGTATACTTGTGTTAGCTGAGTCTTGACTTTCAATCATTATCATCGATGTGACTGAAATTACATTCCTTTATGGAATGGGTTGTTCTTGGGCTCGAGAGTTGGATATGAACTGTGGTTGATAACTTAGGTATATTTATGGGCATATACCGATGTAGGGTTGGTTGATACTTCATGATTGTATCTTTCCTTTTATGGATTATCCTTAGTGGATTTTGGGAGATTGTTGGGGGTCTCGGGATCCCTATTGAGTATCATTATGCTCAAACCTACACAGTCAATTCCTGCACTTCGTTCTGTTGGTTTCAGATGTTAGACAAACCTGATCGAGGCAGAGTGTTGTGGAGATGGACGATACCTAGAGGTGGACCACATGGCGATACATACATGGAGAGGAAGGGAGGACCTGAGGTGCTATAGAGGCCATCTATACCCACCATTCAGATGAGATTCTGGGAGGATTACACAATAGTTGCGGTTTAATTTTCTACAGAAGTACTTTATTGTTGGGATTGAATTTCCGGCCCCTTTCTTTTCAGCACATACTTTTGTATTCAGTTTTAGTTAGTGTTTATTATCATTTGTTTCCTCTACTGCATGTGTTCAGACTGTGTGTGTGTTACAGGTTAAAAAAGAAATGCCAACGCTTTAATCGGGATTTCGCCTTTTGTACTAGTCCCCAACCCCTAACCTATGGAAGTCGGGTTTGGGGTAGTCACGACATGGGCCCCGAGGACGGGTCGTGACAAATTGGTATCAGGTGAGTTAGTTCTACCACAACAATGAGGACACTGATAATTATTTTCTATGAAGCAATAGTGTTATGAGTATTGAGTGTGTTTTCTAGTCCAGGGAGTCCAGTGTTGGTGTGGCAGCTGACGTATTCATAAATCAGGACCCTGACATCTGATTTCTGACTCAGTGCATGAAAACACTGATTGCGTGAGTGTTTCCTTAGAAAAATGTTTTCTTTGTTATTACTTTGTGTAAGCTCCCCAGGAATACTATTTTAGCAGCGGCACACATGTTTATTTTAATGATGGCCCCATGAAGGTAGCTAGCTAGGGTTCAGAGATATGTACGAGAAGGAAGCACACTGAGCGATGACGCCTCGGTGTAGTTCCCCATCACAATAGAGGCACCAGAGGTACCACTACCCACTGGGCCACTGATACCACCATCCCTAGTAGTAGAGAGTGCAGTCCACCTGAATGCATTTCAAGAGTTCCAGTGACAGACGCCACTATGGTTCTATAGAGAGATGGACCCACAGGAAGTTGAGGATTGGCTGGGGGCTATCATGAGAGTTCTCAGATTGGGAGGGACACCAGACGACTTATGGTGATCCATGCCGCGAGTCTCCTGCATGCAGCAACAGGTAGATGGTGGATCCTGATGCTCTAGGTTCATGATGATGAATCTTTACTCTAGACAGACTCCGAGAATCTCTTCTGATCAGAGTTTGTTCCAGCCACCCTTCGTGCGGTGAAGATTCAAGAGTTACATCATCTGCGGTAGGGCAGCATGACAGTAGCTTAGTACTCAGCAAGGTTAACCGACCAATCATGCTACTCCAAAAATATGGTACGGGACCCAATCTTTTGGTCATGGACCTTCGAGCAGGGACTTAGGCATGAGGTCAGGACTTCGATGATTCCTCTAGGCATTTTGACGCAGGTGGGGGTGCTGGAGTGAGCCCTTCTAGTGGAGATCTTTCTTGCTGAGCAGACACTAGTAGAGAGACCCACCATAGGGTGACACATATACGAGTATCATGAATCTGGTAGTAGAAAGATGTCGCAGAGGTCTAAGCTGAATAGACCATCAGGTGGGTGATCCCATGATATAGGTTTGGTTGTGTGGGGCAGATGGAACAGAGATAGCTATATGAAGAGCTGGCAGTACTATGCATGTAGCAGGCATGGCCACATGGCTTGTGTCTTCCTGACCTTCCATACAGATGAACAATAGATAGTAGAGGGACCTCCCAAGAAGAGGCAGAGGTTCGACCGTGGTGGTCAGCATGGAGCAGGCAGACATGGTAGAGGAACTGGCTGAGTAGCCGGTGGTGGACGACGTTTTGAGGCTGTACCCCCACCACCATCAGGAGGTCCACCCCATCCAAGGAGAGCTGGCAGAAAGAGGCAATCACATCTCCAGGAAGTCGAGGCCTACGACCACGGATCACTTGAGATGCTTCATGGTACTATCAGGGTCTACTCTACCCTTGTTGCAGTACATATAGACACAGGTGTGAATCATTCTTATGTTGCCACTGCCCTCATTCAGAGCATAGAGATTCTGACAGAGCCTTTGGCTCAATCCTTACGGCTAGATACTCTTACAGGAGTAGAATCAATGATTACGCACTTGTGTCGGTAGTGTGAGTTTACTCTAGGTGGCGAGTGCTTCTGTTGGGATCTTCTGGTAGCTGTGTCAGGTCCTTATGATGTCATCATGGGTATGAACTAGTTATCTACATTCTATGCTCAGATCAAAATTATTAGGCGCAAAGTGTGGTGTATCCGAATGGATGGGACCTGGTTCACCTTCACTAGCAATAAAGGAGCCTTTACTGCGCCGGATGGATGTACGCAGAGGAGGGGGTGGCCGATCACACATCAGTTGGCTAGTCTCATCATCCTAGTGGTTGATGTGTGGATTCTGAGTTTTCCTATTTTGGTGGATTAGTACGTGGATTTTTTCCTTGACGACGTTCCAGGACTACCTCCTCACAGATAGGTAGACTTATACATTGACATGTAACCCGAGACAACACCAATATCTACTCCGGCATATCGGATGGCTCCTACTGAGCTTTGGGAACTGCGGGTACAGCTAGAGGACTTGCTGGTGAACGGATTTATCTGACCTAGTGTTTCACCCAGGGCTTCCCCCATTCTGTTCGCTAAAAAGGTTGATGGGAGCTTACAACTGTGTTTTGGCTACCATCGCCTGAATCAGGTGACCATGAGGAACATGTACCCTCTCATGAGGATTGATGACCTCTTTGATCAGCTTATGGTAGCATGATGGTTCTATATGATATATCTTAGGCCAGGCTATCACCAGCTCAATTTTCGAGAAGTGAATGTGCAGAAGACAAACTTCAGGTGTTGGTATGGCCACTACGAGTTCTTGGTTATGCCCCTTTGCGTAACCAACGCTCCAACAGTGTTCATGATCCTCATGAATAGTATTTTCCAGCCTTACCTTGATCATTTTGTTGTATTATTCATCGATGAAATACAGATTTAATGGACTTCTTATGAGGATCATGTCAACCATTTGTGGGTGGTACTGGATAAAATTTGAGAGCACCAGCATTATGGTAATCTTTCTAAGTGACAGTTCTAGATTCAAGAGGTTCACATTATGGGACATGTCATCTCAGAGGATGGATTTTTTGTTCATCCTGTGAAGATGGGGGAAGTAATTTCATGGGAGCCACCTAGGAGCGTGATAGAGGTGTAGAGTTTCCTGGGACTTGCTGGGTACTATCAAAGATTTGTGACAGCCTTCAACAGAGTTCAAGCACCGCTTTCAGCTTTGACGAAGAATGGGAATCACATTGTGTGGTCAGAGAGATTCCAGTAGAGCTTTCAGGAGCTGAGGCGGAGGTTGACCAGTGCACCCATCTTGAGGATATCGGAGGAGGGGGTATGGTACGTAGTTTACAGTGGGGCATCAGGGACCATAATCAGGTGTGTCATGATGTAGGAGCGAGCAGTGATCGCATATGGTTCACATCAGTTGAGACAACATCAGCATAACTACTCTACACATGAACTTGAGTTAGTAACAATGGTCTTTTCCTTGACGATTTCGCGGCACTATATGATGGGAGAGCATTTTACAGTCTTCTCTAACCACAATAGCCTCAATTATATCTTCACGCAGAAGGAAATGAACAAGAGACGGAAGTGATTTCTTGAGTTCCTCTAGGACTATGACTTAGATATAGTCTATACTTCAGGGAAGGGGAATGTTATAGCAGATGATCTCAGCAGGATATCAGGCATTTAATTTCTAGGAGAGGTGAGAGAGCAGCTAGCCGCATTGCAGATATACTTCATGGAGAGAGATAGTGCAGCCTTTCTTCAGTCTCTCAGAGTCACTCCTCCAATTTTTGAGCGATTCAGAGAGGCACAATGTGGAGATGTTTACTGTGATACGCGACATGCTCAGATATTCTCAGGGAAGGCACCTGATGGGTTTTCTGAAGATGGAGATCACGTCATCCTCTTCAGATGATGTACCATGGCACTAGTTACACTATAGGAGGAGGTGTTGAGGGATTTCCACACATCCCCTCTAGCGGTACATCCAGGAGTGGCGAAGATGTATCAGGACCTCAAACGACATCACTGGTGGCTAGGTATGAAGAAATAAATAGCATAGTTTGTCTCTCTATGCCTCACTTGTCAGCATGTAAAGGCGGAGCACCAGGTTCCCACAGGATTGGTTCAGCCCTTATAGGTTCCAGAGTAGAAGTGGGATGGGATATCCATGGATTTTGTTACGGGAAATCCATATATATCTAGAGGAAACGACTCTATTCGGGTGATTGTAGACCGAATGACCATGTCAACACACTTCTTACCGATCAGAGAGAAGGGCTGAGTAGAAATATTGGGACACCTCTACATTCAAGAAATCGTATGACTTCATGGTGTGCAATCGACTATCGTCTTCGATCGAGATGCTAGTTTCACTTCCCGGCTATGTAAGGGGTTACCAGAGTTTTTTGGGATGCAGCATCGCTTGAGCACCACCTTCCATCCTCAGACGGATGTCCAGACTGAGATTACTAGTCAGACTCTTGAGGACATGCTTCGTGCATGTTTCCTCGAATTTCGTCACAGCTGGGAGGATCACTTAAACTTGGTGGAGATCGTGTACAACAACATCTAGCACTCCACCATCATGATGGCCCCGTACAAGGAACTGTACGACCGACCTTGCATATCACCTCTGTACTGGACAAACCAAGGAGAGTCATCACTTATAAAACCAGAGATAGTGCAGGCTACAACGGAGAAGGTGCAGATCATTCTGGAATGGATGAAGACTGCACAAAGCAGATAGAAGTCCTATGCTGATAGAAGATGGGGACCACTAGAGTTCGAGGATGGCGAACACGTTATCCAATGGGTCTCACATCGATGAGGACTGTGGAATTTTGGCCGAGGCATCAAATTATATCCAGGTTTTATCGGGTTGTTCCAGGTCCTCAGCAGAGTAGGCGAGGTGCCTTACCGCCTGGCCCATCCAGCTCAGTTGCAATAGGAAATTGACGTCTTCCACGTATCTCAGTTGAGGAGATACATGCACGACCCATACCAAATCATCGACCATGGGGTTTTGGACATCGATGATAGGGTGACTTTCACGGATGTTCCAGTGGAGATTGATGATCGACAAGAGTGGGTCCTACGTGAATGGTCGATTCCTCTGGTGCACATTATCTGGAAGCATGAGAACCTCCAGGAGAGCACATGGGAGCATGAGGCTCATATGTGTGTTGAGTACCCCCATTTGTTTCCCTAGTGTGTGTTATAGCTTTACGGGGATGAAAATTCCTAAGGTGAGGGTAATGTAATCAACCATATATTTCAAGTAAATTTTTTTCTTCAAAAATTGGGAATTTTACAAGTCCATAGTTTCTGACGGCGCCTGATTCCGAGGCTCGGTGTGTCCAAAATCAATTTTTGAATATTTTTTCAGGTAGGTTCAGTAAATGTATGTGTGGGTTTTTCTATCTTTATTACTGGTGCTCGGAATTCAAATCTGAGGACACCGATGAACTCGCATTGCCGATTTTTTCATAAAGAAACCTTCACAACAGTTGTGTTTTATCGGTTGTGGTAGTTAAAAATTTGGGGTTCCAGTTTAAAAAATTAAAGATTAAATAAAAATGTGTGTGGAACACATTTTTATTTAGATGGTTTCTTTTATCTCCAAAATAATGTTGTAGTGCCCCCCCCCACACACATTACCTCCCATGGGAGGATAATCTGTTGAGGGGCCCACACGAACACCAACTCTTCAACTTTCCCTTGAAACCCTTGGAACCCCCCATTGATGAGGGTTAAACTCTACACCTCTCACCTTATCTAATAAATGTTCCAACACCATCAATTTAATTAATTAAGCTCCCTCCATTAATTGGTTAACTTGATTTTATTTGAAATGCATGGAATTATTTAATTGGGAAGCCTTTTATTTTATTTTTGTTGGACAATATTTTGTTGGGTAGGCTCTAGAAAATCTGAAGGAAAGTGTTCCTCTCCATGAAGAACTCCCTTTCACTCCAACAAATAATGACGAAACCTTCTTCGATCTTTGTCCAAGAAACAATAAGAGGAGTCGCTCGTGAGGAACGTCGACTATGCTTATTATTCAGACATTTATAGATGTCATGGAAAGGGATGTCCGTCTTCCGTGACATCGTCTTCTATGGCTCGTCAATGTGAAACATCATTTATGAGGTAGGGGTTTTTGAATAATTTTATATATGTGATTAATAACCTCTTACTTGGGTGATTCTATATTGGATAATTGATTGAGCCTCTAACGTGGAGGGCACGGGCTAACGAACAAGTCTGGACTCTACGCAAATTTGTCTGTGATGTGTGGTTTGTTGGGAGATGGGTGAATGGAAGGGAAATGACGTTTTGAAGCCATCGTAGTGAAGAGAAAGACCTGGGGAGGCAATAAGCACAGACACGAGGCAAAACGGATCACCGGAATGACTCCAGTGGCCCACGAAAGAGCGTGGTGACGTGGGTCACCAGCACGGCGGCGCTGGCGACCGGAGGCGACGACCGACACTGGACGTCTGCCTGGTGCTAGTGGCACCCCTCGCACACCGCCGGCGGAAGACCGCTGCGGCTTCAGTTGCATCGGTTGAATGGAACCCGCCACGTGGGTTCCGGGAGGTATAGGGGGCGCCAGCTGGCGCCGCTGTTACCGGGAACAGGGAGACCCCCCCCCCCCCCCGCTCCACGCTCCTCCACCAAGCCAGGCTGCCTGCGCGTGGGCCGGGCCACCAGCCACGCGGGCCGGGCCACCCTCGTGTGGGCCGGGCCACAACATCCAGGACGAGCCGCGCCCTACAAGGCCAGACCCGGACCCGGGTCAGGTCGACCTGGTTCGGGCTGACCCTGGGTAGGTTGGGTCGGGTCGCGTCGGACCCAGACCCCCCTCTTCAGACTACTTTGGTTTTTTCGCCAATAACTTGAGCTACGGACCACCGATCGACGCACCATCAGTTGCATATGATTGCATGGATTTAGATGGTAGTTTCAGTATATAACACTCATGGTTTATGAAGAAGATGGGGTATAGACGGGTTTGTTCGATTCTGAAACCAACTGGTCCCTCGGAGTAGAAACACTTATAAATCTCAAACCGTGTGTCTGATTGACGCGCCCTCTGTCGCGTTGGGATTTTTTTGATGAGACGGAACTTCAGGGTATATAAAATCGGGACTTTGTGATAGTTTATGTATCTACCCCCTTTTCTAAATAAGCGAACCCTCCTGGAATTGAGCGTGCTATGTGAGGGAACCCTAGAACATGATGCTACTGTGACAACTACTGTACTCGAATCATACGTGGGTTCCGTAGCAACGAATATTATACTTGAATCCTATGTGGGTTTACTAGTGATGACTACTATACTAGAATACAACGTGGGTTCGGAAGTGATGACTATTATACTGGAATCTGTCGTGGGTTCAACAAGATGGTTATTGTATCAAAATCCTTCGTGGGTTCGACAGCGATGACTACTATTATTTTATCATGTGCGGGTCCGACATTTTTGAATTCTGTTCTTGTATCCTATGTGGGTCCAACAGAGTAGCTGGTTTGGTATCCTGTGTGGGTTTGACAGCTTAGCTGGTCTCGTATCCTGTGTGGGTCCGACAACTTAGACGAATCAGTGACTACATCTAATCATCACTATCACATTATTAATGATGTATACCTGTGTGAGGTGGGTCTTGAAATTCAATCATTATCATCGATGTGATTTACATTACTTTCCTATGTGGACTAGGTTGTGCTTGGGATCGAGTGTTGGAGGTGAACTGTGGTCGATAACTTAGGTATATGTATGGTAATATACCTAATAAATGTTTATTAATACTTTGTGATTGTATCTTTCCTTTTGTGTATTATCTTCATGAATTTTGGGAGACCTTATGGTTCATGGGGTCCATACTGAGTATCATTATACTCACCCCTGCATGGGAAATTATTGCACTTCATTGTGTTAGTTGTAGATGACAGATATCACTAATCTAGGCAGAGTGTTGTGGAGCTGGACGGTACTTGGAGGTGTACCACTTGGCGATAATTACACTGAGTAGATGTATGGACTTGAGGTGCTAAGGAGGCCATCGGTACCCA
This sequence comes from Viscum album, assembly GCA_963277665.1. Taxonomy (NCBI): domain Eukaryota; kingdom Viridiplantae; phylum Streptophyta; class Magnoliopsida; order Santalales; family Viscaceae; genus Viscum; species Viscum album. The sequence goes on from OY728147.1 coordinate 1,313,604,334, forward strand.
CCCTTCTGGTGTGATTCCTGGAGGATGACTCCGTAGTTGCGATTTACTTTTTTGCAGTTGTACTTTACTATAGGGCTTGTATTTCTAGCCCCATTCCTTTTAGAACTTAATTTTATATTCAGTTTTACTTAGTGTTTATTATCAATTGTTTCCTCTACCGCTTGTGCCTAGACTGTGTGTGTCTTACAGGTTAAAAAGGAAATTTCTTCCCTTTTATCGAGATTACGCCATTGTTCTAGTCCCCATCCCATTCGCCTATGGAATGCGGGCTTATGGTAGTCACGGCACATGCCCCGAGGATGGTTCGTGACATTATACACATTAAAAAACTCTTGAACATGGATGAGAATAAAAGGATAGTGTATTCCAAGATCTCAGGTACATGAGAACATAATGGAATGGATATTTCGTTTCATATATGTCAAAAATGTTGAAAGGAATCTCAATGTTATCCCACAATATAATGAGAAGATGTTTTATTTCAGGGGCTGGGGGAGTTCACAGAATAACTAATTTAATAGGAAAAATGAAAATTTCAGTTAATTACATGTATAAGAATAATTGTTTTCCAAATGAATCGTCAATGGTTGAATGTTACAAATTAGGAGAAAAGGGCATTATGAAAACTATTTTTCATGGGGGTATTCTCAATAAGATTTTCAGAAAGGTTGTATGAGTAAAGGTTTTTCTATTAAAGATGATGAAACTAAAAAAATATTTTTAAAGGGGGGTATTAAATAATAATAAAATGAATCATAATTAATCATTTATTAATTAAGTGTAATGATTAAATGGTTTATATATAAAAACACAAAAAATATTTTGAATAAATAATAAATTATATAAATATTTTTCCGTATCAAATTTTCATTATAATTTTTTTTAAAAAAAATGGTGAACAGTACTGATAACCACCCAATGTGATTTAATTGAAAGATAATATTTTTTAGAAAACAAATATATAAGAAAAATATATCCCTTGATATGTTCTTAAGGTTGAGATATTTGTTTTGAGATTGTATAAATAGATAACAGATATAGATAAATTATATTGGATACTATATATGATCTTCGAACATATTAGTGATTTGATGAAAACGTGGATTATATTTTCATTGTTGAAATTTATAGAATTTTTCTTGTTATGGAATATATTCAATAATTTATAGTTTCATCTATGTAAAGTGGATTCATGTATATTTTCACTGAGGATTGTTTCATTTATGGTTATTACCATGTTTCATGAAAATATATTACCCATGAATTCACATATTTAGTATGTGGAACTTGATATGTTCTAAGGGGATTAATGTTAATATTAATTAGAATACATAGTGAATAGATTTATAATTTTTTTTAAATTTTTTTGTTACCGTATTATCTTTATCCATTTATGGAATGGTTTTTTTTGTGAAATTTGGATATGTTTTTAGAGATTATTGTGTTATTTCGTTATTTGAATATTTATCAATGTGTTATAAATTATTATATCCATTTTAGCTTTAGAAAATACCTAGGCCTAGGGGGATATATTATTTCCCTTTATTGAAAGTATGGTCCATTAATAGTATGATGTAGTGATTCATGAATGAAAAATTTATATTTATTATTAATTTAATCAAGTAATAGAAGAAGTTGCAATTAATAAAAGTATATCTTTATTATAATTGTATTCTTATTAAATGGAATAAAATAAAGTAAGTATTATTTCATTTCAAAATACCTCACCATTTTGAAAGGGAATTAAAAATAAAAAAAATTATTTGCATACAATTTTGATGAATCAATGGTCAGTTTATCTATCATATAAAGATGGATTTTTATTCATTTTCTTTTTTATGAGGATGTGGACCATCATTATTTTTTATTATCTTAGTGTTAGTTTTCTCTTCCATGTATATACATTCCTATCCCACAAGTGTTACCTTTTTTTGAATCATATGTCGGTGTTATTCCTAATTTCCTTCATAATTTATTTTCCATCTTCCCAATATGATGTTTTATTGGCCCCCTTTATGATGTGACATTTCCAAAAATAAATTTTCAAATATCAAACCAACTAAGAAGTATTTGAATTTAAGAGAATAAAATTTATTAATTGGGGAATATAATACCCATATATTTTATGAAATATTTTCTTCCAATTATTTTAATTTCTTTGAAAGCATTTGTAACTTGAAAAAATTTGTTATATGAAACCACAATATAATAATAATATTATTATTTAAACCTGAACATTATAAGAAAGTTAAGAAATTGGATGTTTCGAATTTTACTAACTAAACTATGAAATGTCTCTTTGATACACGTGAATAAAATAAAATCTATTTTGATCAGTTGATTTGAAGGGAAAAAAATCATTTGAATGTTAAAGAATTATTTTTCATAAAAACTATTTATATGTGCATGATTTGTTTTATCTAATTAATTTAAATAAGTCATTATTAGAGATATTTATTAGATAAGTTTATATATTCTATATTCAATAAAAAATTGATGAATCGTCTATAATTTTTCACACATAAGAGATAATAACAAATCCATTTTTATGATTCAAAAATGCATTTCTTTTTTAAAGAAGTAGTGTCCCATTTTATAAAGAAATTTTTAAACTAGTTTTCTAAAATTTTATAAAATGTATTGGTAAAAAGTACTTTATTTTTTAAATTCATAATGTTAAATGTTCCTTGCATTAAATTTATAAAGAATTTATGTAAAGATTAAATTTTGTGATTAAAATTTTAATGTAATGATTTTTAGTGAATACTACCTTTTTGTTAAATGTATATAAAATGTAAGATTATATATTAATAATACATTTAAAAGTAAAATAAGTCCAATTATTTATTTAATAATATAGTTTATGTAAATTTTTAAAATATTATTTTTATTTTGGGTATAACATATTTTATAAATAAAATAAAAATTTCTATGGAATGCTATTTTTTCATCACATATATCGGTTTAATTTTAAATTAAATTCAAGCACTTATGTGACTTGATTTTGGAAAAACTGACTCTTAATTTTGATTCAGAATAATTAATATTATTTAATAATTTCAACTAAATTTGTGGTCTCAATAAATATTGAAAACATTAAAAATTAATTATCACTATTACTGTTAAAATGGGTTTATCAGGGTTTAAACCAGAATATAAGGGTTTGTTAGTGAATCAAACTTGTCTAAACCATATTGGATGTTCATATATCTACCATATACTATAAAAAATATAATCTATTTATATTTATAATTATTTCTATGGGTAATTAAATTATCAATTTGAGTTCATTTGGAAAATTTCTCCATAGCTTTGAAGTTGGTTCATTTACCCACTATTAAAAGTAAATATACTCTCCTCTCAACAATCCAATGTCCTTTTGGTTTGTAAAATACCCACCCAACTCCTATACTTACATACCTTCCCATACCTAGAGAATTTATCTTTATTTTGAAACATTCTTAATAAGGTTCTTGATTGTAAACTAACGTGGTCATCATGGGGAGAGGAGGATCGAATGTGTACAAAAAATATTAAAAATATATAATTAAGGGATTTAGAGTCTCTCTTTAATTTTTAAGAAATATATAATATATTGAAAAAATATTTAAATTGTGTGGTTCATATACCAACCCTTTGATATTTTATATCTTTAATTTTTTAATTTTGATGTTTTTTAACATTTCACTTGATGGTATTCCATAAAGTGGCTTACAATTCAACTTTTTCAAAATTAGAGAGGATTTTTCATCTCAAATTTAATTTTGTGCGAAAATTCCTTAGAAAGAACTTGATTTTCATTATTGGTCTATATAATAAAATATATTATCCTTTATAACTGAATTTATAAATATTATCAAATAATAACACATATATCTATGTTATTATTGTTCAAGGGTGAGCATGTAATATATAACCAATTCATTGGGTAAAGATAGAAAACTCATGGTTAATAATATAATGTATGACCATGATTGATGTTCACAATTTTATTTATGGACCAATTTTCATTTCAATAATGATATGTGGGGTCTTGGAATCATGTCAATATGGTTATGCGGGGACCATATTTCATATTAATAACATTATTTGTGGACATGGATTTCATGTCGTTGAAAATATGTAAGAGCCTTGTTTCATATCCATAACATAATAATGTGGATTGATTGAATTGAAATTTGTTTACATGGTAATAAAATTATGTTTTTCCTTATAATTACAGTTATGTTATAGTCTCATGACTTCTTTTCATTGATTTATTTTATTATTTTTGTGTTATGAACATCAAATCAGTAGTCCATGAATAAATATTTTTATTAGTTTGATTCAAAGTACGAGTTTAAAATCATAAAATCATGTTATCATACCATTAAGATCACGTTATGAAAAATTTAATATTACACTTAATTAGCATATATGATTGACATGTTTTTTCCCATATCAGTAACATTGGTATTAAGTAGGGTATGCCCAATGGGATGGTCATTGTGGGAGATGATGAATACCATTGATTAAATAAGAATATTGTGTACCTAGTCTTCAAATAGAAAAATACTAAATGGTTATGGTCATGTATTAGTGAACTTTATTGAATATTGATATTAAAATAAATAATATCTATGTAATCAAATATTTGGTTTTTATATTGAAGGGTTACTCTTTGGATTTCAATGGTTATTTGGAACAACAACATTACATTGTGATATTTTCTTATTACAACAACATTCACTTCTACAATATAATAGCCTTATTTAGACACCTCTATTGATTTTGGGGAAAAACAACAATGTGTTCATATGAGGTTAAAAAAAGAAGGATTTTTTTGACATGATCTATTAGAGTAAATGGAAGAGAAGGGTAGATCTATCCAATTTCACATAAATAAATCTCATAATTGAAAAAGAAAACAAGTTTCTAAAAATAATTATTGGTATATAGAGTTAAATGTTGTTGAAAAGGTATTAATATGAATATAACAACAAAATATTCTTATGATATTTAGACAAAAGGGAATGTTGGGCCTCATATTTATCATTTTCTTCTAAATTCAAAATCATATCAGGATGATGGGTTATATCATGCCTATTCCATCAAATATATATCAAGTTCCTGATGTGTTCCATGTATATAAAATGATGAATTATATGACTAATTGTTAACATTTAGAAAAATTATTATTCATATCATAATTATATTATTTAAACTAAAAAGAAAAAAATATGAATTATAGATCCTAGGGAGAATGTGCTACTAAATAACGCTACTCACCTGGTTTATGTTTTATAAGGAAATCAAAAAATTGAATAAGATATGTGAGAACGTAAGGATGAGATAATGATGATTTATAACTAGTTTCTTACAGTGAATTAATGTAATTTTTAAATAAAAAATTAATTTTAATGGGGTAGCATGTAACATAGTGATATTCGATGGTATATTTCCTTATATTTAATTTCATCCAAAACATGAGTTTCACACAACATCAAATTAAACGAATGGAGAACTATTGTCAAACTATTATTTAAATGTGAATATTATAAATTATTTATTAAAATATAAGGAATTAATATGACTGAATATATTATGATAAAAAATATTTAAATATATATAAAATTAACCACTCAGTTAAGGAAAATCATTTAAATATAAAAGATAATTTTTTTCTAAAAAACTATTTTCCTGGTCTAATAAATTTTTTTCATAACAATTTAAAAGGATCAAAATTCTAAAATTATATTCATGAAATTAATAGGAAATAAATTCAGTAAATTGTTTTGAATATTCACATAATAATAATTTGATGAATTTGATATGAATAAGGAATGGTTTGTACCTAAAAGTCGTTTTTTAAAATGTTTTATCCACAATTTGAAAACATATTTTAAAATAAATTTAATATACTTATATAATTTTAATATTCAAAAATATATTTCACTTTTAGTATTAGGACATTCAAAAATTACAAAAATTCCGCTTTAATATTTGATTATTATGAATAGTAAATATAGTAAAATTTATCACTTTAAAAAATGATAAATCACATTAACCTGGATTAAAATTAAGTGTTATGGTAAACATTACATCATATAATTTTTTTTAGATGAATGTAATTTTGCACTTATCAACATAAGATCTAAATATTATTTTTTAATTGAATCTTTGTTAACATATCATTACTAGTTTTCAGGAACTCCTTGAACATTCATTTGATCATGCATTGGTTGTGGTTTGTCTCAGGATATTTTGGGTGGTATTTGGTAAAATATGGGGTAATTATAGGTTATGAATGATTTGTTCATGGTTTCCCCAATCCATGTTCCACTCTAGGGAAAATAATGAAACAATGGACAATGGTGGTTTGCGTGGTTGGATCATGGTTTGGAATATTTCATTCCAAACTAGTAGACACTATGTGTCATGAATAATGAGTCTTGGGGTTTCACTGTTATGGAATAAAGATTGTCTAACAGTTTATCCTTCTATAGAAATTTTTTGAAAGAAGATATTTTTTTTCTAAAAATTTATTAAAAATTTCGTCAACCCTGATTTATGTTCCCACTAAACCCCAAATCATCCTCATTCAGATTCTTTATCTATTAATGCTATTTATATTTCATTTTGGATCCCCAAACACATTCCATGGATGATATAATCATCAATTACCTCGTTCCATATTTTCTGGGTTATTAAATCACATATCTTGTTTCTTCTTATTCTTTCACATTTTATCCTCGTTATAGTGGGTTTGAGATTTATATTCATGAGAGATCTAAAATCTATTCAATTGAATATTGTTGATGGATTGATTTCTTGGTCTATATTACCATAGTTCTTCATTGGAATTTCATTCTATGGGTGTTGTAAATTTTGATTTTTTGATCAAATGTTGATAGTTCCATTTGATATTTTAGATACAATTAAACACTAATTTTTATGATTTATAATAATTTTATTTCAATTGATTTATGTAAACTAAATTTTTATGGAAAACTATATTTTAATTTTACATGGAATGGGGTTTTTTTGAAAACTACCAATTCGAATGGAACTTTAATTTGGTTCATATTTTAAAATAAATGGAAATAATTAATTGATTTTTGAGTTGTGTTGAGAAAAGGGATTAAACTCAAATGATAAAATATTATGATTGATTTTCAGTTGATACGTAATTAAATGATGAAAACACCATGTGTTGGATTTGAAATTTTAATTGAATATTGAAACTGAAAATTGGGAAATTAAATTGTGACTGATGAGTTATTTTTAACTGAGAATATTTTCCCTTACAATCCCGATTAACTGATCACATGTGAGGTAGATTAGTTAGTGAGATATTACAGTCCAACAATATAATATGATAATTCTATTGAAGTGGATTGATATTCAAAAATCTATGAAAAAACTAGATAAGAGGATCATATCCCTTATTTGATGTTGATGAAACCTATTTGTTCAGATCTTGAGGAATTTAATTTCACAAACATGTCCTGATAACTGATATAAGATGTGTGTAGATCTAATAACGTGAAACTATTATATTTTTGTAATTATTAACAGGATTATTTTTGTGGTTATTTCGATATATATATACATTTATTTTGAAATTGATTTCATAAATCCATTTGATTTATATAAATTATTCTTTATAAATTGTTTGTATGACCTTTTTAAATGTTTTCCAACATTTTAAAATGATATAATATTATTTTGAATATGAAAATTAATCTTCATACCTGATTTTATTTATATTTGAATCTATAAATTATATAAATTCATTGAATGTGTTATTTAACACTTTTTGAGACCCTACTATGATTTTTATCCAACACCCTATCATTGACTTCAAGTGCTTCATGATTTTCTTCGTCCTTATCCCAGAAACGGGTAATCAACTCTTGGATGATTTGGTGGTTATTAACCCTTTGGTCATGAAGTTATTTATAATATGCCATGTCTATTTTTATATTTTAAATTTTTTAATACTTTTATGATCTTTTGGGGGGGTATTATAACTTCATGGATTCTAGTACTTTCTCCCCATAGTGTTTTGAGCCTAGTGATAGTTATCTTCTATCATCCACTATTTAGTTACAAATTAATTCCATAATTTTTTTCATGATTATATGTGATATTATCCAAACCATAGGGATCTGGATTACCCTTCAATCCATGTTAGTTTAATCTTAGAAATCAGGATACAATGGTATCTGTGATTGTTTATAAAAAAATGGTTTCAATCGTGTAGGATAAGAATCATTCCATGATGTCATTATACCATTTGGAGTTTATTATATTCACTTATAAGGTAGTAACTTGTGATTCCATGGACATATAACATCTTAATGAGAATTATATTTCCATGGGTTGTTTAGAAAATAATTATTGTCAAATAATCTGATCTAGTTCTATTTTTTTCCCTATTTTTTATTTGTATAGGCTGGAATCCAAATAAAGTTTTATTATACGATGGCAATGATATAAAAATTTAACTTGGTATATTAATCAATATATGTAATATTTTATTGTCCTTGATTTTTTATTCATTTGTTTTGTAGAATATTGAATGTAATAAGATATGTGAATAAGCCCTATGAAAAAGATATATGTGAATTACATTGAGCTAATCCTCCCATAAACCATAATTTGGTAGAAATTACACTCTATTTCATCCAAGCTATGGGATAGGAACCTGGATTCATTCTCATTAAAACTACATTTGAGGATCACTAGAGGGTTAAATATTAGAATCATTCTCAGATGTTCATTATAAATAATTTACCAGTGTTCCAATTCTCAAAATTTCCCCAAGAGGACGAGGAATGTTTAATGAAGGTTTAGATTCTATTCGAAATCATTGAAATTAAATACTTAGAAAATGTGGAGTATTCCACCTTCATGATAGTGGGATCTTGAATGATATGTTGGGACATTATTGTTATATCAAATAAGAATCAGTGTTTAGTGTGGAATGACTTTAGAGTTTTTTAAATTAAATTTTCAATCAACAATCTCGGTGATGGCTAAGGATATAGAGTTTTTTAGAAACAAGATGACCTAGAAGGCCACAAAATATTATGAAAACCACTTTTTCAAATATTTATGTTTTTAAACTAATATTATATCTAATGTGAAGATGAATACTTGAAGGATTTAGATGGTCCTTTGATCTAAGATTCATTATTAAGTTTTCATGTGTACTATTTCATCTTCTTCATAAGTACAAGATATGGTGTTGATGGTCTATATTGACCTTTCTTTTGATTTATGGTTCATGGGGTTTTGTTTTTAAGAAATGGATATTTTTTTATATTCCATAGTGTTAACAGAATGTGTGATGAGTCTCACATTATTATTTGATACTTGTAATCTTTTATACCTTTTATAGTTCTTGGAAGAGTTTCATTTTCTTTCTTCCCATGTCGAAATCCTAGGAATTATAAAAGGTATTTCATTGAGGAATGATGTACTGTTAGATCTAGTAAACATTCTTGAAAAATGTGGAAATTTTGTTGTATCTATTATTCCTCACATTTTTTCATTTTCTTATGGGAACCAAAATGAAAACAGTGCATTCAGATAAATCACAAATGATGATATTCCTGCTATAGAAATCTTAAAATATTCTTCCTTACATAGTGAAAGATTCTCCATATAAAGTAGGTTCAAGTCTAATAACTATAAGAGGAACCATCCCTATATATTTATATCCAGTGACATATTTATTTCTTATCGGTTCATCTCATAAAATTATATAGAATTTTATTCTGAAATTTCTTAATATATCTTTGGAGTTTTGTCTTATGAGATTGATGATAGCACACCCCTTAGAACAACATGAGAATATTGGATCAATTTTCTAGCTTGTGACTTATATTTATGAGATATTTAAATTACAAGGAATACACTAATTGTCATCACAATAACACAAGAGTTAGTTTTCATGATATATAAGCACTTTGATAACAGGGCTTGATTTGATTTATAACTAATATGTGTCTCTATTAATGTACATGTCAAGGTGAGTCATATTTGTCAAATGTAATAGAAAATGAGATCGAGTTTTGATAAACATTATTATCCCAAGTGTTCAAAATTAAAATTATTTTGTTGTTTTCATCGGAAGATGAATTTATTGGGTGATGATCTCCATTAAATTTTCATCCACTTTCCTAAAATGATTCACTCTGATTAATTTGGGTTGTCACTGATAATAGAGGTAAATTTATCTAATGATTTACTGCCCCACATGTATCTAGTATCTATGCCTTCACACTATAATTCACCATCTAAAATTAAATAATTGGAGATTCAGAAATATTATCTTTTATGAAATACATTATATCCCATAGTGTGATCCTTGGGTGGTGTCGATTCACTTTTCTAAAAAATGTAATGGAACACATCACCAATGATTTGATTACCAAAAACTCAATTTAGTTAAAGTAAATAGAAATTATTTGTTTCTATGGACTGATGATATATTTGACCAATTAAATAGGTATATTTGGGTTTTGAAGTTTGAACATTGACCTTATAATCACATATTTCAGAAAAAATGATTATGACATTCAGAAAACTACCTTTTAGATAAGGTATGGTCATTATGAGAATATTGTCATTACATTTGATAAAACCAATACTTATGTAGAATTTATGTTTTTGAAGAATAAGACATTCCATGAGTTTCTTGATACAATCATGATGTCTTTTTGGATGATTTCCTAGTTTGAATTCTATATGAGGATGATCATGTGTTCTATTTGAGGTAGTTGTGGGATTTTTTAGAAATCACCAACATTAATCCAAGATAAAAAACAAATTTATGTATCTAGGAGTTATAATTATTAGAAAATGTGATTTCAAAACCTGATATAGTAATTGATCCTAAAAAATGTAAATTCTATTTTGACCTATGAGAAACCACATGATGATTTTTAGAATAAGATATTTCTCAGAGAATTGGGGAAATATCTCGGATTTGTAGAAGATTTATCAAGGTTTTCTTCTTTAATGACATATCTCACTCTAAAAGTGTATATGTATTGACAAGATGATATATCTTAGTGGTCTTTTTTCAGGTGAATCATCCTTTGTCTAAAACATCAACATTTACTCTTCTATAGGTTGGAATATTCTATGTGGTATTATGTGATCATTTTCTTCGGTTTTGGGTTGTGTTCTTCTGTAAGGTGGTCACATGGTATCTGATAAATCTTTGTATCTAAGGATTAATGGGAAGAATAATCCAACCCATGACCTTGAACAAGAAGCTATTGATGCATTCACTTAAGAGTTGGTGGAATTACCTTTATAGAGGAAGGATTACTATATTTTCTTACCACATGAGCTTGAGTTATTCATTCTATAAAAAATATATAATTATCTACAGATAAGTTTGTCGGAGCACCTATATACTTGTGATTTTGAATCTCATATACCCTGGGGAAATATAATTTTGTTGCTGTTGTGTTGAAAATGAAACTTCCAATCCATTCTAGGAAATAATCATCAGAATATTGGAAAAAGATGACTATTTTTCATAGTATCAAAAAAGTGTTCCATAAAAATGATTTGAGGTTTTCTTTCCTTGTGTTTATCTTAACATCACATTTCTCGAGATGATTGATTAGGAATAATGGATTGATGGTGAGTTCTATAGAATTTGGAAAACTATTTGTTTTTGGGATACCATTACTGAGTGGTCATTTTATATTGAGGGTGTTATTTTCATTCAAAATTGGATTATATAATAGGTATATGTTAGATACTTTTTTATGGGGGTTTCTATAATTCGAAATGGGTTTTTAACCTAGGAACCACAAATATTTTCATTAAATTGTTGTAAAAATTATATTGTCTATGTATGATATGTGATATATCTAATTTTTTTACAATTTTATACATTCCAATAGTGAAATGAAAATCATCAAAAACCATAAAATTTTTGTCATCCACTTATAATTCCAAATTGGACGTCCAATGAGATCTCTATGGATTATTTTTGGGTTTTCATGTACCCCATGAATGAAAAATATGATTTCTATTATTATCAAAATAATGAAAAAGTCTACTCACTTTATACCCTTTTTAGATACAACAAAAATTGAGGAGTTGTAAAATATCTATGTTAAAGAGATTATTAAATTTCACAGACTTCCAACATCTATAATCTCAGATAGAGAACCATGTTTTACCTATCAGTTTTTATAATTCCTTCAAGAGGCAATGGGATCTTAGGTTTATTTAATTATTGAGTACCATTCACCAGAAATTATTCAGACATATAGGTCTATACAAATTCTTGACGACATTCATTGTGTCTATGTTCAAAATATTTTGGGATCATGGGACGAACATTCAAGAAATTTTGTGTTTTCTTATAATTTTTTTTATCATTTCATGATGATAATGGGTCTTTTTGACACCTTTATGTCTAGACTCATAAATATTTATTAGGTTGGTGAGATATTAGAGAAACATCATTTAATGTAATATGTTTAGTCTTAATGATGATTATAATGATTCACATGATTCAATAGGGAATGTTGATGGAATAGAGATGATAAAAATCTTATACTAATCATTATCACAGACCATTGGAGTATTGAGTTTGTGACCAGGTGTCATTGAATGGTTCACCATGGTTTGGTGATCGATATCTTAAATAGAAAGGAATGGTTTCTCCCCATTTTATGGTATATATTGATGTTTTTAAGTTGGTGGATAACGTTTGTTACCATTTATTACATCCACCAAAGAGGACATCAATATATAATTTTTTCCATGTATCCTGTCTACAAAGGTATCATTTAGTACAATATTATCTCTTGAATTTGGAGGATCATGAAGTGGTTCATGAGTTATATGTGACTGAGTATCGAGTCAATTTCATTTTACTCTGAGACATATATACCGTATTGGAGGATGATGGCTTTTTTCATATGTCATGTAAGCAAGACTTTTATTTATAGGATACTTTAAAGTGTAGTGCACTAATAAGAGAGTAGTGTCCCCATATAATCGATATAAAAACATATTGAGATTATTTCAAGGTATAGAAAATTTATATTTTTTAGTTAGTAACATAATATTACATTTTTCTTCACCCATTTACCCATCTTTGATCATGGATTGGTTTGGTTTTTTCATGTTTTTTTGGTGGATTTTGGAAACATTTGTTGGGTTTGTGTGATGCTAATTGTTAGTGTATAGATTTCAAAAACCATTCACCCCTCCATACTAAACCATAAAACCCTATACAGAGGAGGATTTCAATGTTGGAATGTCATTTAAAAATCCATGCTCATTTGGTAGTGATTCCATATGGGGGAACACTTGTGTAATATGGTTTCTCGAACCATTCTGACCTCTATTGGATATTATGTTAATGGTATTTTATTATAATAAAAAATTACTAAAAAATTACAAAACCCATGTTTAAGTGTAAGTGCAGCCCCAATTAGACATAAATCAGATTTTTTGGTTATGAAATATCTCTATTGTTGTATTTTATTCCTATAATACCATTACTTGGTTTATATAAGATTGGTTGATATTGATTGATCACCTATAGGTAAGTTAATCTCATCTTTTTTTTCTTCTTCCACTCTCGGTTTCTCTCCTTAATATGTGTCAAATCATTATATAATTGATGGATCTAAAGGAATTTTAACTGCTTCTTGATTCTAGGTTTGACTTTGGGGTCTCTTTTTCATCCATTATTCATTATAATTCACCTTTATGGGTGTTGTGCATTTTTGTTCTTTTATTAAATTTTAGTGGTTCTAATGGATAATTTCTATATAATTAAATCATGATCTTCTTTATTTGTTGGAATAATAATTCAATTGATTTATGGAAACCTAATTTGTTGTGAATTGAAATTGGAACATCATATTTTATGGATTTTGGGGACCCCCTCATTACTATGGACACTTAATGTGGCATGTACTTTTACATTGATGTGATCAATAAATTTATTTCCAATCTTATTTTGATAATGAATTTAATTGAAATGATAAAAACATATAATCTTTTTTCTATTAAAAAGCCATGAAATTATTAAAATATTATGTATTAATATCGATATTTTATTATAATATTAAAAATGAATATTGTGAAATTGAATTGTGAATCATTATTTGATATGAAATTAGAATATTTTACCATTTTCCATTGATTGAATGTGAACATAATATCATAGATAATTAGTTGGTCATTTAGGATAAGCACACATGGTGATAATTTTATGGTAATTGATTGATGATGAAAACAATAAAAACCATATTTAAGTATAAATTATCCTCTATAAGATGTTGATGAGTCATATTAGTTCTAATCCTGAGGGACACATGTTCTTATGTACACCATCATCACTAATTTGAGAAGTGTTAGGATCCTATAAATGGAATATATCATATTGTTGGGAAGATAATCTTAGTGACTATTATGATTGTTTAGAGATATATATATATATATACCATTGTTTATGGAATTATTTTATTCCTAATGGTTGATTTATATAAATTAGTTTATATAAAATGATTATTTACTACATGTTTAACAAATTTTTCATCAATTTGAATTGAATTCATTTTTTGTTTTAAATATGAAAATGTTTTCCTTGTCCTATTTTATTTAAATTAAAAGAAATATTTGTTTTATTTTTATGGAATATTCTATACTATTTTTTGTGGGAACCTACATTGCTTTACAGCTCCCACACAGCTTTTCAATCCAGCATTTTTTGATTTCCGTATACTGGGTTTGAGAAAAGGGAAAGGGCCTCTTGGAAGAGTTGGATATTGTTGATAATTTGGGCTTGGATTGATATATTCATTGGTATGTTTGAGTTTATTATTATAGATTTTTAATACATTTATGATGAATTAGTTTAGGTTATTATTATACTTGTTATGATTCTAGTTATATCTCTAGGTGTATTTAGCAGAATATAGAGTAGTATTTATTAACTCCAACCATTTTGTGGAAAATTTGTTCCTTTTCATATAAAGTATTGTGCCTTTTGGTAGTGAAAAACCCATGAGGATCCAGAATTTTTTTCAGGCCATGTCATTTCTGGCATTAGTATTAGGTATTCCGGGTATATTGGATTCTTCATGAAAATAGGTCCATGATAGCGACCAATATAATATTTAAAGGAATGAAATATAATAAATATAACAATATTACTTTTCAATGACAATAAGATTTTCTCAGGGGAATTTTTTTTGAATGATTGTAAATCGGTATTTTTGTAATAATCTAATTACTTTTGTAATAGTAATTTATTTATAATTTTTGGTGTTTATATAACTACATTTAATCTTTCCCAACATCAATATAGTAATTCTTATGTAAATAGTAAAATATAATTAATGAATTTAAAAATATTAAAAGCAATATTTTTTTAGTATGTTAAAGTTTTAAACGAATTATATATATGAATATAACATATTATTGATGTGTTAAAGGATTTTTTTCTAAATCCATTATTCTATTGAGGTTTATAATGTCTAATCACACGAATAGTGTCAAAAACAATATTGATGATAATTTATAGATATAATAATTTATTAAATTATTTAATAATCATAAATCTATTAAACATGTACTAGTTGTTTAATATATAATCTAAATTTTATCCCATGTCTATTTATGGGTAAATTTCACTTTAATGGTAACATTATTCGCACATATATTATGAAAATATTTATTATATTTGTAATTGTAAAAAGGATTATGAATGGGTTAAAATAAAGATATAAGTATGAAAAACATTCCAAAACATGTCCAATTTTTATTGGAATAGGTTATTTTCATAATAACTCATATTATATACATATTATATAATTTTGGATTTATTTTCACATGGTATGTAATTTATATTAATTAAATACTTTGAGTAATTACATGAATTCTACGTCCATCACTTATAAAATGGAATCTCCTCTCACTTTTAGTCACATGAAATTTTTTTATAGATAGTGACACAACCCAAAAAAATAATATAAAAATCCATATTCAAAGTTCATTTGTCTTTGTATTTGAAAAAATTCCAACCCCAGGTCCATAAGAGGATATCGAAAGGAGTTCCTACATTGAATAGGTAATCACATTAACCAAACACTTTATATTTTTACTAATTCTCTTTCATCATAAAAATCTATGATACATAACATAAAATAATAAAATATTTATCCACTATATAATTAAATTCCACTATGAAAATGAATCCATATTTATACCCCTTCACTTTAAATCAAATGGAAATAGGAAGTATGGGTCTCTTTAATGCACAACTTACCATCTCAACATTATGCACCAATTAATTTATTATCACTGTATTTTATGGATGGGTATTATATTTGGTTAAATATTTATATATGATATTTATGAGATAATATTTACTTTGTATTGATAATATCGTATATAACTTCTTACCTTACAATAATTTATAAATTAAAAAACTCCACTCATGCATACATGTGACCTACCTCCTCTTTGAAGCAATGTAATTAATTTTTTTCTATCTACATGGTTGGTAATATGGATGGATTTTATAAATATATACTATTTATTTAATATAATAATGATTTTTTAAAAGATTAAATTTTATTTTCATTTCATTAGTTCTGTCTATCAAAATATGAAACCAACTTTCATGTATAAGTATAGCCTACCGTCTCTATGGGCAGTGTGATACATTTTTTATCAATAATTTTTTTAATTAATATAATAAATATATATATTGAATATATATGAAATTTAGATAATGATAGATATTATGGATATGTTGAACCCATAACCAAATCACATGTAAGAAAATATTAAATATAAACATACATGAAAAACAACGAATTTATCACTCATAACGATAATTTTGAAAAACAATTGTTAATAAATGGCTGATAAATATTTGTATGTAATTAATATATGTAATTATATAAATATGATTATCGATATTTAATAAATTCTTAATAAATCTATTTTTATTATAAATGAGGTTCGAATACAAATAATTGAAGCCAGGCTTATGGGAAGGGTTTGTTTCTCAATTACAACATTATTCTTCATTGTTTATGTTTATGTATTTTCTAGGGGAATTATTTGATAATTCTATACTAAAACCTATTTTATTAATTATCCTGTATTTTTTTAAATTATATTATTCAATTAATTTATAAATAATATATTACATAAGAAATAATTTACAGGAAACTAGGTTTCCTTTTCCATGCGGTTGGGAATCATTTTATTCTATGTTCGTATTTTCAATAATATTTTTTATTGATCATTTTATCAATTATATAATTATTTGTTAAATATATTTTTACTAATGTTTTATTTTGACGAATTTTTTTATAATGAATATTATTTTCATTTTTTTTATTAGTTACTTTCTAAATTTTCTTATAAAAGTGTATATGGACTGTTTTTTAACTTATACGAAATGAAAAAAATTTCTTCCATTATCACTGCCCAATTATATAAAGCATAATTAATATGTTTTAATGAATTATTTCAAAAAAAATGTTTTCCATAATTCTTGAGATGCTTATTTATTTTAAATATGTGATTTAAAGTGAAAACTGTATTTTCCTCAAGATGTTTGTCAGTGTTATTTTAAAAACATTTTCATCTACGTCAAACTACTTTTTAGAATCTTGTGATTTACTACAGATATTATCGAATGAATATAACCAATTTATTTTAATATATAATTTATTGTTATTTTTAATTTGTATATTATTGAAATTATATATAGTAGTTCATCAAATATTGATAAGCGTTATTTTATTGGTATTTTGAATATGTTGTATTGTTTAGTCCCATGATTAATTTAATTGAATTATTAAGTGAAGGGATTGGTCCATAATTACATATCCCTTATATGAATCTTTACATATCAAGAGAAAAAATATATAGGATATTTGAATGAAGACTTAACCATTTATATAGATGTCTGGGCATGAGGACTCGAGAGTTATTTCTAAATGTTGTGGAACAAATCCTAGATGGTAAGTCTCTGATGTCCAAAATTGTAAATTCCATCATTAATAATTTAGTTATTGATGTCAATTATGTTGTTAGAAT
The DNA here is from genome assembly GCA_963277665.1 of Viscum album. Taxonomy (NCBI): domain Eukaryota; kingdom Viridiplantae; phylum Streptophyta; class Magnoliopsida; order Santalales; family Viscaceae; genus Viscum; species Viscum album. The sequence goes on from OY728147.1 coordinate 1,313,622,430, forward strand.
ATTAATTACATTCATGGATATGTTTCAATTTAATGTGATTATTAATATGATATTATTTAATTATTATTAGTTTGTGTTATATTATTCATTCCATGTTTATTCTCTCATTTATATTTTATATGATTTACCTTAGTAAGAATATTATATAAATATATACTTATGTTTACATTCCTCTAGATTCATGGAAGTGTATTAGGATTGATAAATATCTATATTCTAAATTTAATGACTATTTTTTCACATAAAATACTATATTTTATTATATGTTTTCATATGTTATGTCATATTCAAATACGTATCTAATTTATCAAGAGTACTAAAACATTCAGTCATTTAGTATGTGATCAATTATATATTATAATAATGTAATAATGCAACCGATATCTATGGAATAATAGTTTCAATGTCTTCACATTATATAGTCAAATTATTTTTAGTATAACTGTAACTTGCTACAATTTTGACTACTGTTATTGATCGGACCATATTGTCGTGTTAAGAGATTCAACCACTAAACACCCAACATTAATGGACAATAAAAAGAAGTTACAAACTCTAATTTGTTTACATAGCCATTTTGATAACTATTATATGTTTATAAAACATTTATCTCATTTCCTTGGACACCTCCATGAATCTGTCCAAGAAAATGTGACCCCTTAGTAATTTTATTTTTGCTCAATTTCAACAATCTATAAATCCTAGGTAGTCACACTATAAATTGGATAAATATGTTATTTTTCATTGTGGTGAATCCCAAAACTATATTAATTTCTCTATATCTATGCTTCAAATCCTAATGGATAAAATGGTTCACCCCATGCTAAAAAACCAAGAAATTTTAAAATCAGGAAAAATCATTTCATCTACCATGACATTGTTATGTTTGTTAATAGTAAACCTCCCATATTTGATTCAGAAACCATCTAACATCTCTCATTATCTACTATTCTGAGAATATTAGTTAAGTGATTGTTTTTTAAATTTCTTCCCTAATATAACTCCCACTAAGAATGGAAAGTGAATATTTTTAACTCTAGATTTAAACACATTATGAGTGATTGATTAGAAGAACATGATTCAATGTCTGCATGTAATTAATGAACCCACTGGGAACTCTTAATATAGGAAACAATTTAGTAATATAAAGATCTAGAGTTAGTATATATGGAATCACATGACTTTTATGTATTGATTAAAAATTTTGAAAAAGTATCACACTATGGAATATTATCGATATCTATCATATTGTCATTCATAAAGCTATATTATTTTTGTAATTTAATTTAGGGATACTTTAAATATAAAAATTTGTTATTTTTATTGTTTCTGAAGCTAGTATCGGTCCTTTTCAACTATAAGTGATTTTTCCACCATTGTTTTTATGATCTATGTGGGATACTTTATTTAATTTGGATACATCATTTTGAAATATATATGAATCTTTTGCAGTGATATGTGAAAATTTCACATCGACCAAAGGCCATTAATTTTGAATAATTTAAATAAAATGTGGTGATTTATTTTTTTTATATATTCTTTGTATGATTCATAGTAAAATAGAGTCACTATATTTCCAAAATTCGATAATAATAGTGAAGGAAATGCAATCTATGGAATAATGGAAATGTTAGATCCAAATGATTAAGTGTTGCAAGAAACATTTCTAAATTTAGAACCACACTAGTGAGGAAAAACCATATAAATCATTTCATATTATTTGATTAAAGATAAAATATGTAATAAAAATTCATTTTTTTGGTGAATGAATATAAAAAATTAATTTTTCAATAGCTTAATGAGAATTCAAGCACTCATATAAATACATCAGAAAAAATTGAAATGGGTTTTAGGGCATCTATGGTTTTTTTCTATCACATTCATAAGATATTATATTAATGCATAAAAATATTGGACATAAAATTAGGACAGAAAGTGTAACATTCAAAATAGTATTGTAATGATTATCATAGAAACAAGTCATTTTTCTAGTGAGAAAGAATAAAAACAAAAATTTCAGAATCTAAATAATATTTTTGAGTAATTTTGTTTATATAGAATTTCACTTTAATTAATATGGAGTAAAATTATTTATTTCAAACATTTTTTAATGTAATAGTATTCTGGAAGATGATAAATATAGATATTCAAAAATTTATTTTAAATTTATTACTTGTAAAAAGGAATTACATATTTTGAAAACATTTGAAAAATATATATGAAATGTAATTGAATCATCAAATTATTGGTTTTTGTTCAATGAAATTAAATGATTTATTTTTTTCAATTATTTATGATGTTGAAGAAATTTATGATTTATTATCATTTATAATAAAATTTCATTTTTATAAATATGTCAATGATGTAGATATAGTCCACTATTTATGAAATTATAATGTAGAGGAGATTTAGAAAAACTATCAATTGATCTCTAAATTATTCTGACAAATAGGTATTTTATTTTCTTGGAACATATACATTTGAAACAATACATAATGTATATTCAAATTTGAATATATTAACCAATTATATTTTTAATATATAAAATTTTATATTATATATTTCAATTAAAAAAATTTAATTGAATATATTTTCCAATATTATATTTTTTGTTGAAATATAATAGTTTATGAACTCTATTCTAGATATTCAATAATGATAGATATAAATAATTTCTATAATTTTTTTAATTATGTATCCATCAGTTTAAGTTAATAAAAATAACTAAAAAATGATTATATTATTATTTATTAATGAATCATAAAAATTTAAAAATATTTTTAATTAAAACTATATTTACATTTATATATTATTACCATTTGATCAATTTTTTAATTTATTTTAAGGTTCACCAATTTTGGATTCAAATTTAATAGTTTAAGATCCCTAAAGTCATTATATTTCCAAGTGTATTTCATTATATTTTTATTTTTCAGATATTCTCTTTCCTTTTTCTACAATAGTAAATGTAAAAGATATAATTTTCATTTTATAAGTAAAAATTAATTTTTTTACAAATACATGTCATTTAAATACAAGGAAATAGAAGTACATAGAATGTGATGGAATTACTTCACCTATTGAAATAAATTACATACTTGTAGGAGATGATTTATCATCTTATGTGTGGATTTTTAATAATATTTAATATAAAATAATTAAATTATTTTTTTAAATTAATATTTCGGTTCTCTAAGTATATTTGGTTTACTGATTACGTGCCCCTTTGAATAATTCTTAACCAATATATAATTTGATACCTACATATGAATGGAGTGGGATTAAATTTTTACCCAAACACTGTCTAAAGCTTGGGTAGTAAAGGTTGTGAATTGAAATTGTGGGGAATAATAATCCAATTGATGAAAATGAGATGATATTTTAGAGTCATATTACATTGGTTATCTATTATTGGATTTTTATTTTATATAATGATTAGATGAGTTTCAACAACATATTAAAATATCACTTATATGAGTCACTAACATTATAAATTCTACTATAATTTAATTTATTTGACCAAAATTTTAAATTATATATAAATAAATATATATATATATAATAACAAATATTTAGTTTCATTAAATATAATTTATATTTTATTTTAGGATATGGAAAGTATTATGAAAAATTTTATTTTATAATTCCCGAGTTATATGGAGAGATTTTATAATTAAATTAGCATAAAATATTATTTTTTTGAAGTGATAGATTAAAATCAAATGTATCAAATATGGAACTAAGTTGAAGAGACCACAAAAATGTTCATTTCTTGAAGAATATGATAATCCATTTTTTTGAAAATTACTGATCATAAAATAAAATATTAACTTCATCTTATTATTATTTTAATACATATTAATTTATTCTTATATAATAGAACAATAAACAACCACACAAAGATATTCTAAATAATAATTAATACCCTCATTCTTTACCATATATATGGTTATGTTACTAATGGACAAGTGGTTTGCTAATTCAATTGATGAATTAAGGGCTAAATAAAATTGTAGAAGAAAATAAGTTCATATTTTCTTTCTATGGGATCTACATCGGGCCTATAGGACCATACATCTTAATATTGTTATCTTTGGTTAAATACCTCACATGGTTTTTTGTTCGTCAAGGAAAACTACCCACAATGGTTACTCACTTTCACCCCCATCATTAAATGCATTGTTTTGGTTGAATCTATTTTTTGGTCATATATATGGTGCTCAACAACACACTAGTATATGATGTGAGATACATACCATGGACCCAATAATTATGACCCATTGGATTACACTACATTCATTTAAGATTCCTACACTATCTATCTCCCCCAACTACCAATGAGAAATGAAAATGAGCGAGAAATAAAAAATGAATAAGATAATTAACTATACATAAAAATAATTTAGTGAGATGATTGTATATTGAAAATATTATTCTTCATAAATATTAGTATTATCAAACTTTATCACACTTGTATAAAATTTTCATATATTATTATACGTTCTATATAAAGAGAAATCATCATGGGCCATTATCCATTATGGTAGGATAGAAATCCCCGCTACTTATTTATGATTTAAATAACAACCATTCCATTTGATTGGAAATGAGATCAGTATTTGTATAATAAAATTTTGTATTGATCGTTGTATGGAATAAAGGAATAACAAATATATGTAAAAGATAAATTCAATGAAAGTTGTTATATTATTTTCGAATGAGAATATAGATGAATGAATTAAATCAAATATATTGGATATGATATAAAATATTGTGAAAGTGATGAATCCCCAAAACCTTTACAATCATTCCTTTCAATATCCTCTAGCTCCAAATTTAGAAACAATATTGTAATATGAGTTTCCTATTGAGGATTTCCATATATATTTTTAATCGAAATGTATCTTAAAAAAACCAGGGGATTATATACCACTCAATATAATAAAATCATATCAATTATGTTAAAAAATTCATGATATTATAGATCATAATTCTCTAAAGGAATTACATACTGTAGAGATTGTCATAGTTGGATAGAGTAAATATAATTTTTATACTTCATAGATATACTTTTATAACATTTAAGTTATTAGTTATGATCTTTTCATCAAATATATTTACCATAAAATTTAAATTTCATATATTTATATTACATTTATATTATATTTTATTGATTAAAATAAAATTACCCAATGAAAAATTATCAATTTTTTCAAGAACATAACTTTTCATATACTACCTAGATTTATCCAAATATTTAAAAGTAAATAATTAATGAATTTTATTTGGTGAGTTATTTTAACATTATGATGATTTATAATATATTTTGGAGTGAATATAGGATAATAATTTGTAAATAATTTGTCACAGATGTCATTATCAATGAATATATCCATGTACCCATGATCTAGTTATTTTCCTATTGTAAATGTAAATTATGTTTTCTGTTTTTTAATAAATATAACATATTTGGGATTTAATTTTTTAATTTTATAATTTGGTACTTACAATACCTTTTAAAACATTTTGTGAGCACTTTTGTATATAGATTTAAAGCCTGTAGTATATATTAATGGTTTCATAATACATGGGGAGGAATTTATGATTGAAATATATGTATGAGTGATTAGAAAATATTACGATTAATTTTGGTTTCCTACTATTTCATGAAGCATGAGAAAAAATATTTAAATATTAACAAATATTATTCATAATATAATAATTTAATAACTTCTATTTCTTCGTTGACATTGGTTTTATGAATATTGTTCCCCTATGAATGTGGTACTTATTTTTGACACTGTAAATTTGGTGAACGACTTGTTAGTTTTTGAGAATTATTTAATTTTTACATTGAAAATTATTTTTAATACTTTAATGTACATTATTTCATGTTACCTATTATATGGTAAATAATATTAGAACTCAATAAAAATCATGGAAATGAATTAACAAAAAAACCAATAAATAAGTAACCCAATTGAATTGAATTACACAAAAGTATATGAAAATATATGATATATTATTATAAATGATTTAATTAAAATATATTTCATTAATTTGAGAATGAGATTTTAGAAAATTTGTTCTATATTTAAAAAGGAAATAATTGATTTTAGTAGTCAGTTTTAAGATACATTTATAAGACTCTCAAAACTTTAATTATAATAAATTTTGAAATGTTTACCTCTAAAATATATGTTCATATTTATAAACAAATACATTGTATTATAAATTTTGAAAAAATAATTGAGTTTAAGATTCTATGTATTAATAAATATTAATTAATAGCAAAACTAAACATCATTAAATATTTGTTTTTAAAACTATTATTTAGGATCGATTGATTTGTTGATGTAGAAGGTGATGGAGCATACCCTAAATAGATATTATATAATTTTAGAGGAATATTTAATAAATTTCAAATTTTTACACTATTGGGGATCACAAAGGGTTGGTGTATTTTGAGACATGATATAAGAAAAATTATTAAACAACGTACATTCATAATATCCTAAAAATATTTTCATAATATTAAACATATATGTATATCATACTTAGATCATTATTTGACAACCTGGGTATGAATAACATAATAAAGAGTCAGCTTTAATGCTCAGTAAGGGAAGACATGGGAGATATAAAACATAAGAAACCAGAATTTAATAATAAGGTCTTAATAACCTAATACTGTTCATGTTATTAATGTAATAATTTCATATTAATAAAAAGTATATCATAAACTCTAAAATAAAGTCATATCTAGGGGAATGATCATTTATAGTGTGAAAGCAGTAATAATCTTTCAAGTGTCCAAAAAAAATAATGTGACACCATAAACATAGAATTTCATAATATTATGAACATTGAAATCCACAATCATGTCCAAATATTTTCATGCGAACATTTATATAAGAAATCATAATAACACATCAAAATATGACAATAGTTATTCATAATCATGTCCATGAATAATCTCATGAGCATGGGTATAAAAATAAATCTCTACCATCAAAATGTGAACGATTATATTGAAATAAGGTATACCATTATCATCATAATCTCATGATATATTAATATCACATTAAATAATTTATCATAAGTTTATAACATAATAAAATATTTCAAAATATAAACTATAAATACTTGTTCCAAAATATTATAAACCATTTTTCATTTATTCTTACAATTACTTATTAAAACAAAATAACTATCGTAAAAATTTCATACTTAAATAATCTTAATCCATCAAATAAAATTACGTAGATGGTATCATGGGATTAGAAATCTAGTTAAAAATAATAAATTGCAATGTATGTTTATATTGATGGAAAATACAATTAACTTATTAATTGAAAATTTTTTCTACAATAGAGAAAAATATCATCTTCCTTCAATATCATTTAATGTAAATAATTGCACAATATTGAAAAAAATAGTTTATTTTAAGATAAATATAGAAACATATAATTTAATATTAAATTTATTTCATAGCCATGATGGAATAAAAATTCATTCATATGGTAATTTTAAAACAATTATTCCTTTCAAACACTTGGTCAAATCATCAAATGTACTACATTCATAAAATGCCGAAAAAATTCCATTTTAAACATTTAAAAAATGATGATAAAATATTTTTTAATAATCAGTTTATTTAAAAATCAACCTTTAATGATAAAATTTTAAAAAATAATGACATGGAATAAAATCCCAATTAACCAAATAAAAAATAATTTCAATTTTTCAAGAATACATTTTCACAACTATTTTAGGTATATAATAAATCTGAATAAAAGGTAAATATTAAATTCGAAGAAATAAAAATAATATAATAAATATATATAATATTTAAATGAAAATATTCATATGTTATACATCATGTTAAATATAAAATAAATTATCCCAAATCAAAATGAGAATACAACATAAATCCCTTTCCCCAAGTTACCCTACATCATATTAATTAAAATATATAATAAAATAAACATATATTAATTTTAAATATTTTACTTTACAATATTCATAATTAAAATAATATGTATCATTTCTTTTTAATTTCTATCTATATATTTATTTAAAATATCATTGTTAAAATAATCATTAAGGTAAAATGTGGATTAGTTTCTAGACATTTTTCATTTTGATCGTTCAAGTAATTACACCTTGTTAATGGATCAATCATATAAATAATAATAATAATAATAATAATTTTAATTTTTATTCATATATTAAATTTTATAAGTATTCATATAAATTTATAAATATTAAAAAATCACATTACTTCCAAGAATTGGTAGTTCACTTGTAGGAACATGTTAGTCTATTATTTTCTAATAAATGGATAAGTAAAGAAATAAATAAGAAAATATAATTATATAATTATAATTATTTATTTAATATAGTTATCAAAATATTCTATCATTTCTAATATCTATTCATGAAAAGTGGTGTGGAAAAAAACCATCACCGCATGATACTGTAATATATACCAATACTCAAACGATGATTTGGTTTCACAATTGATGTAGAAATAGGAGAAAAATGATTATTTCACAAACAAAATATCATATAACTATATTTATTCTACTATATTATTCATTTTATTAATGAAATAATATATTTATATATTCTGCAAAAGGAAAAAATATAATGTTACTTAGTTAAGAGTTATAAATATTCATTGAAAAATAACCTTTAGCATATAATCTTTTGAATTTAAAGGATTGTATTATGATTTATATTGGACATATGCTACATTGGTATGGATTTTCAGAGAGTATTTGGCTATTTATTGGTTGTGATAAGATTAACATAATGTGTCGGGATGATATGAGAGGGGTGTCCTTTTATAACTAATGTATATGACACACATGGATTATACAGTAGATTAAAATATATTATTATTTTATTCAAGAAACATTCTATGAAATTACACATATTAAATGATGACGTGAAATGGGAATAAGAAAATAAAATATGATATAGAAATGGTTTTTAGTTATTTTACCCTTATCATTTCAGTTTTATCCAGTTTTAACACCAATAGTGTTTATGATTATTTTCTAATTAAATTAATTAATTTTCATTGTTGAAATTCTATAAATTAAAAATTGGCTTCAAATGTACCACAATATATGATTTTATTATTTTTATTTAATTGGGAATAAAAATAACAGTCAATAAAATTACACATATGATGAATAATATAAAAATTAAAAAAAATATTTATTATAGTGTTATATAGGAAAATTCATAAAAAATATGTACTCATTTTTTTGGAAGATCATTTTATACTAATAGAGTTTCATAATCACATATGGTTTTCATTATATTTTTATGGTATATTATAATTAATTTGTTCATTTATAGAAAATGTATTTTATTAAATAGTTAATATATTGATTATTAATTAATAGTAATAATATTCAGATAGTTTTTAAATTATGGAATTGTATGATGTTGGAAGAAATTCCCCTGGGGTAACATTAATGTGTTTTTGGGTCAATAATGTTTTTTGTAGTAGTAGGTTCCCATTATCAATTACTATGATCTAGAGAGATTATTGTCAAGCTATGTCGTCAAAGACTCATGAAAAATGGATATACTCTCTAGAGGTGGCATAAAAGGATCACATACAAGGTAGTGTCATTTCCAATTTCTTGTAAAATTTCTAGGTCAATGATATGGAGAATGTAAAATGAAATTTTTCGAAAAAAATATTCTTACAATATTTAATGAGAGTCTGTAACACCCCAAGATTTCATAGTACATTATCTCATTAAAATAATTCAATAGGTTGTGCTACATAGAAAAACTGAGTTCAAGCACACAACAACATACCAAACTATCCATTCAAAAGGTTGTTATGAAAAGTATAAACATTATTTTTAATCCTATATATTCTATGTAATTTTAACATCCATATTATGTGCTTCTTACATATAATATAAAAACAAATTCATTTTTTCAGATAAAAGAAGTATTAAAAAATTGAATTTTACAACCTTTTAATTGAAAAACATTTTTAAAACCAATATTTGACACCTTCATATATATAATATAATGAAATGAAAATCTAACTTAGAAGCGGGATATAAAAATTTAGTTTGGATAAATTTAAAGTACTTTTTTGATAACTTTCATAATTTGATGAACAGTGAAAAATACTCTGTTTTAATTAAAAAAACTTTTTTAATTAAATTAATTTAGTGTTAAATTATGCATTTTAATTGTTTTTAAGATTAATTAGATTATATATTTATCATTTAATACAATTTAGGTCATTATAAGTAATTTCACATTTTAATTTGACATTAACACATGTGTTTCTTTTGATAGTTTTTACTCATTAAAATTCCGCTTTTGGCATTGAAAACAGAAATTAATTTTAGATTAATTAGTGTAACTTATATGTTTATAATTTTGTAGAATATAATTCATTTTTTAATTAGGAATATCAAAATTAGATTCGGGTGATGTTTTGGTATTTTTCAGAAATCATTCATCTTTTTTATGAATAGTGAAAAACACTGCGTTATTGTCTAAAACTGAATTATTATTTATGTAACTATTATTTTTAGTTTATTTTAATCTATATATATTTATAATACCTATATAAGTTCAATTTAATTCATTGGATTAATTTTATAATAAAAGTATATGTATAAATTTTTATTGAACTTTTTTACATTCTTTTACACATATTTTAGGAGTATTTGAAAATATTCATAAAACATAATTTTTCCACTTCTGTGAGTTGAATTGAAAAATTACTAGAGACACAGTTGATATAAGTAAGTAAAATTTTGTTCAATAAGATTAAAATAATTTTTTTGAATAGTAACTTTTGACTTTTATTTACCACAGTTGAAAGTAAACAACGCAATTTAGGGTAAAAATGATATAATAATTACCCTAATAAAATTCCTAATTCATTTGGATAAGTTTAATTTGAATAAAAAACAACCATAGGATTAAAATATTATTCTTTAGATCCACTTGGATTAGATTAATACATTTATTATTATTTAATTTAAAGAAGAGATAAAAGTGTTAAATTCATGTTTTCATAACTAAAATAGTTTTAATATTGGGATATACATAATATGAATTCGACTATAAATATTCATTAGAATGATAAAAATATTTTATAAATAATGGTAGTTTATTTATAATATTTATACATTATATAATACAATTAATTTATGACACAATGATGTTGCAGTAATTTCTTTATTAATAAAATATTAAAATAATTGATATTATAAATACCAAATTAAATGTAATTTGAGACTTTTAATAAATATCACTAATTTTATAGGTTAATATGAAATGTTAGGTTTGATTAAATAAAATTTTCTATGTAATAATGCTGTTATTATTTTAACAAAAAACAAATTTCAAATAGTTTCAAAATTGACATAAAATATTTTTCAAAACAATAACTATAATATTTGTTGATATAATATTCCAAAAAATTTATGAATCAAAAAAACAGATTAAATAATATTATATATGTCATTAATGAACCAATTTATGTTCTCTTTCATGTTTAGAGTATGTTAGTTAGCCACATAGTGATACAATACAAGAAGACACTGTAAATGTTAAACTATTTAACTAAGAGTTAAATATAAAGGATAAGGTTAAAATGGTGGCTTAAACATGTCTAAAACCTATTTTTTGAGATTATTTGAACCCATAACGATTTAATGATCTATATTAAATCATTTGGATTCATTATAAATATAATATGTTTGTATAATAACTTAATACTTTAATCATTTCCAAAAGTGGCCCTCACCCTTCTAATAAAAGTGCACTTCCCCTTATCTCTAAATCACACCACCGAAGCCATTTGGATCGGCCAATCCCTGCCCAAATATCCTCCCAACATCCCTCACTTCAACCTAGAGTCCATACTTTGACAATAATTCCATCTTAATGATCCCTTTTGATCAACTCAAAAGGAAACACATGAAGAATAGGTAATAATTTCACCAACCTCTTTCAAGTTATTTTTGTTCTTCCACTTCCACATTAACTATTATTAACATAAAAAAATAAAAAATCAAGTACCATGTACATACTGTGATGTTATTATAAATATAGAACAATCACATTCATTATTCTATGCATCATATGAATGATAATGTCACCATGTGTCTGTACGTATGGCTTACCATCTCTACATAGTGGTGTAATTTGTTATTCAACACAATGTTATTTGGATGGATATAATGATGAGTAATATGTATGTAAATAATGAAAATAACATGATAATGTTTCTTTAAAATTAATATACCATAAAATTACAAACCTTTTAATCATTTGGGTAATGATATCCTCGCTCAAGTGTACGTACAGATTACCGTCTCCAAGACATGATGAGATTCATTTCCTGGTTACCATTCAACGATGATTATAAAAATATATATTATTAATAAGTATGTAATATATGACATATTAATGGTACATGAGATGTATGGATATATGTATTTATATATATATATACTTACATATATCTTATTCACTTAATTCTGTTCAATACGATATGAAAACTAAAACAACGTTTATGCATACGTACGACAAACCATCTCCATAAATGGTGTTTTCCATTTCATATAAATATCTATTATAAATATTTTTCTTCTAAATATACATTATATATAAATCGAATTTATATTATGAAATAATTTAAATCATTGTCTAAATGATACGATCAAGAATAACAAGTTAAAAAACATACGATAATGATAACGATTATTCCTCGAATTGTTAATTTAACATGGAAATAATTATTAAATGGATAGTATGAAGACATAAATGAATAATGTATTATATAATAAATATGAATATGGTTCTGTTATAATTTTATAACATACTATTGTCATTATACAGGTGGATAACCATACTCTCGACCAAAGGAATGTGAAATGCAAGGGTTTGTTCCTCAATCTCATTATTATTTGAGATTGTTCATGTGTTAGTATTTTCTGGGACATACAAATCATCGATACCCATATTTCAAAAAAATAATTTAAAAGGTATATTATAAAGTTTTATGTGAGAGTCTATTTAACTATACCATCAGTTCAAATGATATAAATATGTATCTTTCTAAAACCATTAAATTAACGTCCATGTTTCCAAAAATGATTTTAAGGATTTATTTATATAGACATGAATGTTTTGAAATGATAATTATTTTAAAAAGATTCCAAGTGGTATGAGACAATTTGATTCAGAAATCCATTATAATTGACGTCATTTATAAATTTTGTGATTTTAAATAATTATATAAAAATGGTGTATTTCACACATTGAATTTTACTGATCATTTTCATCTATGTCAACATCATTTGATAGATTTTAAACTTTTTTGATGTTGATTTATTATAGATACAATGTTTCATATTGTATTGAATGTTTTAAGAAATGTTTGTATGTGGATGTACTATTTTTATACCATTCATGGTTCATGTTTAAAGTATTGACATTTCGTATAATAGTTTTAATAAGAATGTTTATATTATGTTTCACCCTTTTCATATGAAGAATTAATTGGACATAGTAAGTGATGAGTGGAGCCCGCTATAGCTCCTCGATGCATCATTAGGTCTCATGAGACAAAATAGTGTCTTGGCACAAGTCCTTGGAAGAAGATTTATTTGTAGTCTTGGCACGAGGCCTTGAATATGTGGTTATGATGTCTGTCATTATGCATTCCCTCCTTATGAAATTAGTTATTACAGGTTATTATTCTACTAGTATAATATCCATGTGCATGTTGATATGTAAATTTTTGATTTATTTTTTCTATATTATCTTCATGTTTATGTTTAAAAGGCTGCGGTTTTTAAAAAAATCGTCCCTTAAATTTTTATAGCTTCCGGTAAATTATTTACACTTACTGAGCATCTCAGCTCACCCCTTTATTATGTTTTACTATCCTAGGATCCCAAGAAGTGTTTTATTATTGAGATTAAAGCTTAATCTAAGGGAAAAATTGTGTTCTTAAAGGATTATTTATGTTGTGTTGTATGTTATAAAGTTTAATGTAACATTCATGTATGTAATCTATTTTCAAAGACAGCTAAATAGATCGGAACTTCGTTACTTTATTCCTTGTAATCATGCCAATGTATTAAAATAATGCACCAACTTTGGGTAACTGGGGTCAGGGGGTTACATTTTCTATCAGAGGATGTTTAGAAAAAACCTTGTAAATTTATAAGGAAAATCTATTATTAGAGAACATTGCCCTAATATTGACCTTGAAGATTAGTATAGAATAACATTCTTGAATTTAGATAATGTAGATATTTTGGGTATATTTCATACAATACATCCATGTCTGGATACGAGCAGGTAGTGGAGGCTCTGACACATTTGTAACTAGTAGTGAAAACTCTGAAAATGAGTTTTTGGTATGACCCGGGGTATCCTAGAGCACGACAATGAGCCTTTCTGCACTCTTGGATAAGACACTCCCAGGGAGATTCACATGATAAATCACATTTTTATTATAAGAAATTATGAAGTATTTAGGATTAAATAGTTTCTAAAAAACATTGTTATTATTATGGATTATATCTATAAACTATTTAATTTAGGTTAGCTATTTTACAAGTTTAGAATTATGAATTGTGATTCATAATCTGACATAGGGTATTCCATTGTTTAGAAATGGCGCCCAGTAGAAAGAATGACAACTCCTGCAATATGTATGATCCAAAAAGTAAGAAGGATCAGATATATCATGGTATTAAGCCAACATTTAGAAGGGAAATAGTCTCCCATGTATTCTCAACATATGAAGACATAGAATCATGTGTTAATAAGATATGTAATGATTTCTCTGTGTCTTATGACTTTGAAGGGAATCAAGATAAGAAAAGGATAGTAGAGAGAAATATAGATAAATGGAATATGGGAAAAAAGGAATTTTTCACATGTGATAACTATGGAATGAATCTCCAAGGTAAATTCTTGAAGGGAATGTGATTTTGTTATATGTGTGTAGAAAACATATTCCAATTATGTGATTTCAATGGTAAGATAAAGGTTTCAAATGTAAAATGCTTCATCTTCATGGAATTGCAACACTATGCGAATCAATATCGCCTTTAAAATAGTATTCCACAAATGATGTAATTGGATAATAATAAAATTATGATACTACCACATATGAAGAAGAATTACTAGAGATATTAGGTTTTTATTAAATAATTATGTCATTTTAGTGTTGAGTTTATGATATACTAGTTATATGAATTATTGAAATAAAAAAGGATTGTACTGTAGTACTATTTCATTGAGGATTTGAGATTATATGGTTCTATGAAAAGTGACTCAACAACAAGTTAAACATTTTGGAAAATACATGGTTGGAGGAAATATAAAACTTAATATGGTCTTGATACCGAGTTAGTAAATTGGAAATAAGAGTTTTTTGATTTGGACATATTATATTTGATATTCATAACTACCTTATAACTAATTATGGTATGTTTATTTCATCATTGTTGGAGTATTCAAAATTTTTGTATATAAGAAATATATCTAGTATTATATAAATAATAAGGCAGAATAAATGTAATCAATAAGGTATTATTGTAATTCAGGGTGTTACAATGTTTTAAAAGAATAAATGATGAACGTATTCACATGTTATTACGTGGAAAAAAAGATCTTCATTGTGTTTACCATCCTTTTAAATTTTTGAACGTATGATTAGAAATAATTATTTTCGATAAGTCTAATAGTTCTAATAGATTATGTTTAAAATTGGATATTATTGTTATTCTTAAATCATTTATTACGATTATTTTTGAATTTTTATAAAAAGGGCAACCCAGATGTCGGGCAATAACTCGTCGCATTCGGCAAGGCCGCAAGACGTAAACCCACAACTAAAGGGAGAAAAGGGTGAATCACCTACCACTAGCCTATGCGATGTCCTGGCTTGTGTAATATAGTTTTCATAAATAGTAATACAAATAAATTATAAATTTATTATTTTTGAAAACCTATAAGATTACGATAAATTGAATATTTTTGAATTTCTATTACATTTTACAGTAAAATATGTGTTTGTGGTAGGAATTAGTTGAAGGATGATACTCAACATGTCAATTATATTTTTGTCCTCTTATTCTTCAAATAAATTAATTCTTAAACATTAGGTAAGATATCTTAAAACCAAAAATGTGTTATCACAATACCTTATATTTTATTGAACTGATGGTATTTAAATCATCAAAGATTCATGTCTTTAAGGCCCTCAATATTTCATTAGTTGTTCACTTGATTATGATTGATGACCTCAATCGCTACCTATAAGTACATATGTTTTCCTATAATTATGTGTCTATAATTTCCACCAATTTTCTTCTATTCAAAATCATAATTTGGTGATGACTTTTTCATTTCCCTTTCCATCTTATTTATACTAAAATTTATTAACCAAATTTCTGATGTGGGTTTTCCAATATAGTATTTTTCAATTTTTTTACCTTATATTTTTGTAGAACAATTTCATATTGCGAGGATTCAATTTATTGAATAAGGGGATAATTTAACAACCCAATATTTCATATTATATTATCTCACTAAAATAATTCAATAGTTTGCGCCACACGCAACACTGAGTTTGAGGGCACCACAACTTAACAAACTAGACGATCAAAAAAAGGTAATGAACTGTATTAACTTTATTTTTCATTATATATACTTTATATAATTTTAAAATCCATATAATGTTTTTCATATAAAAATATAAGAAGAAATTCATTTGTTCATATAAAAGAAGTATTTTTCAATAAAATTAAATATTAAGACCTTTTAATGGAGAACCTTTTTTAAAACCAATATTTGAAACTTTTATATAATAAATTTAATTAAATTGTGTTCTTATTTAGGTTTGGGACAGAAAAAAATTTAGTTTGGATACATCTATGGTACTTTTCTGATACAATTCTCATTTTTAATAATAGTGAAAGACACTATGATTTAATTGAAAAAAATATTTTTAATCGAAATAATTTATTGTCGTAAATTTTGGATATGAATGGTATTTAAGTGTAATTAGATTTTATTTTTATCATTTAATACAATTTAGGTCATTATAAATAATTTCACATTTTAATTTGACATAAACACATGTTAATAATTTTAATGTTTTTACTTTTTAAAAACAGGATTTTTTGCTATGACAATGATAATTAATATTATATTAATTAATGTAACTTTTATTTATAGAATTTTGGAAAAATATAATTCATTTTTGAATTTGGAATATCAAAATTAGCTTGGGGTGAATTTTTGGTATTTTTCAAAAAAATTCATTTTTTGATGAATAGTAAAAAACAATGTTTTATTGTTTTAAATCGCCTTTTTATTTTAATAATTTTTTTTTAAATTTATTTTGAAC
Source organism: Viscum album (assembly GCA_963277665.1). Taxonomy (NCBI): domain Eukaryota; kingdom Viridiplantae; phylum Streptophyta; class Magnoliopsida; order Santalales; family Viscaceae; genus Viscum; species Viscum album. Next base: position 1,313,639,867 of record OY728147.1, read on the forward strand.
ATAATGAGATATATAATATCTATATAAGGTCAATTAAATTCAATAGAGTCATTTTTTATAAAATTAGATGTGTAAGTTTTTATTGAACTTTATATGGTCTTTTACCCACCTTCTAGGGGAATTTTCAAGTTTTCATACTACATAATATTACCAATTCTATGGGATGAATTTCAGATATCCGAGATACATAGCTGATATAAAAAATTTAAATATGGTTCAATAATTTGAATATAATTTTTGGGTAATAGTAACTTTTTACTTTTATTTACCATGGTTAAAAGTAAACAGGGTAATTAAGGGTAACAATGATATTATAATTACCCTAACACATGTATTAAGTATATTGGAAAAGGGTAATTCGTCCAAAAATAACACTCGGAATAAAATATTATCATTTAGGTCCACTTAGTTTATATTATGACATTTATTATTATTTAATTTAAATAATAGTTAAAGGTGTTAACTTAAAGATTCCATAACTAAATAATTTTCAGTATAGAGTTATGCATAAGATAAAATCGAATACAAATGTTTACTGGAAAGATAAAAAAATATCCTAGATAATTATATTTTATTTATAATTTTTACACAATAAATAATTAAATTTTTTTATTACACAATGATTATCCATAGATTATCTTATTAATAAAAGACTAAAATAATAGATATTATAAATACCCAAATAAATTTAATTTTTACTTTTGATAAATTCCAATAATTTTATAGGTTAATATGAAATGTTTGGGTTTATTCAATCAATTTTTTCGAAGTTATCATGCTATTATGATTTTAACAAAAATACACATACCATATAGTGTCAAAATTGTCATAAAATTGTTTTTAAAACAAAAACTAAATTATTTGTTTATATAATATTCATACAAATCTATAGTTTCTGAAAATGGATTAAATAATATTATATATGTCATTAATTAACCACTTGAGGTTATCTTTCATGTTTAGAGCATGTTTGATAACCATATAGTGTAAGAATACAAGAAGACCGGGTAGATGTTTAACTATTTAACTTAGAGTTAAATCTAAAAGTTAAGGTAAAAATGGTAACCTAAACATGTTTACAACCTATTTTCTGAAATTATTTCAATCCATAACAACATAATTATTTAAATAAATTCATTTGGATCCATTATAAATTGAATGTTCATGTATAATAAATTAATACTTTAATCTTACCCTAAAGTGACACTCACCCCTCTTATAAAAGGGAACTTTGCCTTATCTGAAATTCACACCACCAAAGCCATTTGACTCGGCCAATCCCTGTCCAAAAATCCTCCCAAATTCCCTCAATTAATCCTAGAGTCCTTAAATTGATCAAAATTCCAACCTATAGATCCCTTTTGATCAACTCAAAAGGAAACAACCGAAGAAGAGTTAATAATTTCACAATCCTCATACAAGTTCTTTTAATGTTCCACTTCCTCTTTCCATGTTATTTATATACCACATAAAATTACACTAGTACCTTATAAAAAATATTATTTTATTGTAAATATGGAAGAACAATGTTCATTATTTAATCCATCCTATTACTGATAATGTCACCATGTGTGTGTACGTACGACTTACCGTCTCTACGCTGTGGGTTAATTTGTTATTCAACACAATGTTATTTGGATGGAAAAAATGATGAGTAATAAGTAATTAAATAATTAAAATAACATGATAATTTTTCAGTAAAATTATTAAACCATCCAATTTCACACCTTTTATTCATTAAGGAAATGATATCTTTTCTTGTGTGTATGTATAGATTACTGTCTCCACGACGCGATGCGATTCATTTCCTGGTTCACCATTAAACGATGATTATAAAAACATATATCATTATTAAGTATGTAATTGATACATAATAATGTTATTGGATATACATATATGTATTTATGTACATACATATATATTATACACATACTTCTGTTTAATATGATATAAAAACAGAAACAACGTTTAGGCGTTCGTACGTCCTACCATCTCCATAAATGGTGTATTCAATTTCATATATATATATATATATATTATAAATATTTATACTCTAAATATATATTATATATCAATCCTGTTTATTTTCTTCAAGTATTTAAATCATTATCTAAATGAAACGATCAAGAATAACCACTTAAAACACGGACGAAAAAGAAATTGATTATTAACTGAAATGATAATTTAACATTGAAATAATTATTAAATGGGTATTATTAAGTCATTAATGAATCTTGTATAATATAATAAATATGAATATGGTTATGGTATAATTTAATAACATACTAGGGTCATTTTACAAGAGGATAAGCATACCCTCGACCAAAAGAATGTGTAAGGTAAGGGTTATTTCCTCACTCTCATTATTATTCGAGATTCTTCATGTGTATGTTTTTTTGGGACATACTTATCATCGGTACACATATTTCGTAAAAATGTTTTCAAAAGGAATATTTTATGGATTTATGGGAGAATCTATTTAACTAAATCATCATTTAAAATGTTTTAAATATTTACCATTCTAAACCATTTTAATTAATGTCCATGTTTTCAAAATTATTTTAAGGATTTATTTATATGGACATGAATGTTTTGAAATGATAATTATTTTAATAAGATTCAATGTGGACTGGGACACATTGATTCAAAAATAACTTTTAAATGTATTCCTTTATAAATTATGATACTTTTAAATGATTTCATAAAAAAGGTTATTTCTCTCAATGCATTTTACTGATCATTTTTATCTTTTTCAACATCCTTTGATAGATGTTCAACTTTTTTATGTTGATTTATTATATATACAATCTTCCATATTCAATTGATGGTTTTGTGATATATTTGACTGTGGATGTGCATTTTTTTATACCATTCATGGCTTATGGTTAATGTATTGACATTTCATAAACATTTTTTAATATGAATGTTTATGTTATGTTTCAACATTTCCATATGAGGAATGCATTGGATTCAGTAAGTGACTATTCGATCCCTATATAGATCATATATGCATCGGTGGGTCTCATGAGATGAACTACTATCTTGGGACAAGGCCTTGAAAAAAAAATATTATTTGTAGTCTTGTCACAAGGCCTTGACTATTGTTTTATGATGTCTGACATTATACATTCCCTAATTATGAAATTATTTATTACATGTGATTATTCGACTAGTAGAACATCCATATGAATTTTAATATGGTAGTATTTGATTTATTTTTTCCATATTATGTTCATCTTTTTGTTGAAAAGGATGTTGATTTTTAAACATATTGTATTAAATTTTTATAGTTTCAGCTAAATTATTTACCCATACTGGGTATCTAAGATCACCCCTTTCTTATGTTTTATTTTCCCAGGACCCCATGAAGTGTTTTATGATTGAGATTCACGGTTAAACTAATGAAAAAAATCGTTCTCAAAGTATTAGTAAAACTATTTTGTATTTTAGAAAGTGAAATGTAATGTTCATGTATGTAATCTATTTTCCAAAACTACTAATCCAATTGTTCCTTCAGGTCTTGATTCCTTATAATTATTTCAATGTATTAAAATAATGCACTGACTCTGGGTAATGAGGTTCGGGGTGTTGTAGAGTGTAAATTTTTATCATTAGTGGATTTCATATATAAACATAGAAAAATATATAAAATTATAGGATTTATTGAATTATTGTTTTTTTCATAAATGGTTGTTTGCGTGAACCTATGAAATAATGATGACTTGATCTGTATGAAAGAGGGTTACAGAGCCTATCCCACATAAAATGTGGTCTTTCATGGAAAAATATGACATAATGAATTCAAGGGAAGATGCATCAGGATCTTATATGATTGGTTGGATGGGACTATAAATAGATGGCTACCCCCTAATTTTAGTAGCTCAATATTAGAGAAAACCAAGGCTCAGAATCACATAAGAATTGTGCACAAATGTATTTGCTCATAATAAGAGTGTTTCACATAAGAATAGGTTTACACATAAATTATTAATGTTTTTTACAAGTTGGTTTTCCTCCAAAAATGGACATTTTGTGAAAACAGTTATATTGTTTTGTGCAAGTCACTCAATAGTGGTGAAAGGGATTGAATTACCTAGTAGAACTATTATAAAGATATATTCATCACGTGTATAAATGAATACCATATGGATACCCTAAATGAGGTATAATTCATATTGATTCAAGAAATAAAATGAGGGTGTTCTGAGGATATAGTGAGATCACATCATTTGATAGAGTAGTGAGCATTCATGGTTTTATTGGTTGTAAACTAGTGGGGATAGTGAATCCCCTATGAAAATTTGAAACAATGGATTGGTTTTATTAGATTTGAAACATTAGATCAATGAGATTTTTTTATCCTTAGATGTATCCTAGTGAGTCGTATCCATGTGATACTATTGTTTCTCAATCTTGATTAAATCTGTGTTCAAGAATTTCAATATGTAAGAGAGAGAAAATTGTTTTGTTTAACAAGAAACAAGATCAAAACAGGGAAGTAGTTTTAACCCTTCATACCCCAATTCACCCACTAATAATATTTATCCTATTTCAGCTATATTTTGAAACTATTAATTATTTAAAAATATTTGAAGGCTCTTCAATTGGTTATTTCCTTGGATTCATGGTTTTGATCCACCCCATTCACGATTTACAAATATTTCACCCCTTTTCTCTTCAATGCATGAATCTAGCGCATGGTTTCTATTAAACATGAAACAAAAATGTTTCCTGAATTAAATAGACACATTTCCAAAAAAATAATAATTCATTAACACCTAGGAAAATTCCAATACATTTACTAAAGTTGAGTGTAACTTCATTAAATAATCAAATGGGATTCAAAACAAAACTAAATCAAATGATAATTAATATTGTGGTGTAATATTACATGTGGGAGTTGGAAGAAGTTGTAATGTATTTTTTATAGGTTTATTGAGGACCCTGAGGATCCATGAATATAAATAGGTTATTTTTTATCAATTAATGAATGTTTTTCATTTCCAACCAATTCATGAGACACAGTCAATAAATGAGCATGGAAAGTTGTATGTCTATGAGATAATACTCTTATATGTATTACCTATCTTCATTATATCTTAATTACATGATTGATTCATGTCACAATTTTGTTAGGGATTATATAATACCTTTTGTATATATCGTTGATTTATTCTATCATACCATCAATAGAATGATTGAATGTTTGAGTAGTAAATTCAAATACATGAGGATATTATTTGTGAATACACCCAAAACTCTTTTGATGATAGGGATGACCGACTAATAATGGCTGAGTTTTTATATAATAATAGTTAATTGGATTTTATTTTTAAGTAACATTATGAGGCTCTACAGAGATAACATTTCATTCACAACACGGTTTTCACAAGGCTAGTGATGTCTCACTTAAGAGACCCATATTTTTGTGAGAGATCCCCCAAGAGATATTATAAAATTTTAAAGAAGTTGATCGCAACTCAGAGCTATTTCATGTTGTTTTCCAACTATATAGTGACGATGATAATTTTTTCATTACACATTATACGTGGAGTTCCTTGTGTGGATAAATAATCAGAGTGTGAAATTACTTATCATGACGAGGGGGAAAATATTTCTGAATCAATGGAATCAAGGAAGATTGAAGGGGAGACAACGTATAGATATGTTGAGAATGAGGTTTATTGGGAAAAGTATTTCCTGAAGATTCATTGACTATACATATTAGGAATGATATATTTATTGGGGAAATTGAAACAACTTATCATTGTTTTAATATATGAATTTTAGTTGTTATAAATACCTTATTTATATTTAAATTATTCACTATTATGAGAACTATTTTTTTATAATTTTATGTTTATAAGTGTCCCTAATTTTATATTAGAAGTGTTGATGAATCGACAAGTCATGTGGTGTCTAAAGGATATCCACCAACCTGATATTAGAACTAACCTAGAAACTTTTAGGCATCATGTAAGACTTTAGGTTCCTATAGATCCCACTAACACATTGGTGGGATTCCATAGGATAAATGTTGTTGTGGAATAACCCATGTGGCTATTCTAGGAATATCTGCCAACCACTGCTGCCACCACCACACTGGTAAGTCCCATTGTGTGGTTGTTGTGCCCAGTATAAGAAATAATTAAATATAACATGGATGTTTTAATTTGAAATAATCACAAAACATATTTAATAGTGAATTCAAAATTAGTAGGCATTGATCCAATTTAAAGACATCTCCCTTACTACTTAGACACTATAATATATCTCCACTTAATCTCTAACCCTTGACCAATCTTAAAATAAAGAATAGTGAGTATTTTCTCTAGATCCAGGAAAAATGTTTCTTCCACCAAGATAGATGTGCGCTGATATATTTCATATATATGTTTTACTTGATGATATAGTGGTGATTTCTCTTACAATTATAGATCAACTGTGTATCTAATATTATGGTTTCATTTCTTGATCAAACTATATTATTACTTCAAAAAAAGTGTTGAAAATGTAAGGGTCAATGAATCTTATACCTACAACTCTTATAGATAGAATATTGATAAAATAACCTTAATTAATTTATTATTTCATTTTATATTTGTGCTTACATTACATGTTACTACTTCCCTCTATTGACAAGAGCATAACACTTCATGATTTGAGACATCTCTACATATTCTCTTTTAGAATGAACATCTTGAGATATTTTTCTTATTTATTTTGGTCTTGAATATATTTTTCACTAATTTATTATTTGGGAATTATATATTCTTGGATAAATTTATTACCCAAATTTATTTTTGATAATGAAATCACAATATGTTCATTAATAGATGATTGATTTAGGGATTTTGATATACATTCCTTAACATACAAAAGTAATTGATCTTGTTCATGGAATTATTAAGGTATATGATTTTATAATGTTTTGCATGTTATATATGTTACTTGAGTATCCATTCTAATTCTCTTCTTCATTAATTAATTTTTATTGTAGCTATACATAAATGATGACTATGTCATTCTCATTGGGTGTAAGGAATTCTAATTAAATGTTTCCAAAATGTAATGTGGTGTTTCTCATTTAAAAATTTCATTTTATTAAGTCCATTAAATTTTGGTGATCTTGTATACATTTTTTACCATGATATTGATTATGTGATGAAATGAATCCCATATATGATCCTTGTATTGTAGATAATTGTTAGAGTGGATTTTTATCATTATATACACTGATTCTCAATTATTTATATGATGAATCCATATTTCTCATGATTATAGGCTATGTTTGTTAATAACGCTCTATAATATTGTGTATTATTTATCATATAGTAGTTTTTTCTTGGTACACGTGACATGTTCCCATCACAGAATGATTACCCCATATATAGAATGTAAATGAGACATTCAATGATGTTATTAATGTATCACTATAATGGGTAATAGCATTATTTACTTATGTTTTAGACGAGACTTAATTCATAAAGGATATCACGGAATGTGTCACAACTCAATTCCTTGTGGATATCGATTATAAAGATCATCTCGATGAGTTTATTATACTAAGAGACATGTCTCCAGACTTTTGGTTTTTTCATGATCATTTCTAAAAACACATGGCCATCTTTCCAGCATGGAGAGTAAGTATGTATGTCAAGATGAGTATGTAGTGTTTATTTATAAATAAATGATTGGTAAATGATTTTTTTTTGTTATTGTAAATTCCATATTTTTAATATAATATACCTGATTTATATGTCCATATTTTTTAATGATCCATTGGTTTTGATTTATTAGGTTTTATAACTCATGCCCTATAAGGTAATTTTAATGCACTTATAAACCTCTTGTATAGGGATATGAGAAAGGGAAATGGGGTATCTGAAGTTGCGTAATATAAAGAGAATTGACATGGGAGTAGTTATAGAACCCACTCTAGTGGATACCAAAATCTTGAATAATTATTGACCAGAAAGAACATATAATTTGGTCTATCCATCCACACTGGGTGCCTTGCTTACTTATCTATATAAAATTTATTTTATTTAAATAGTCAATAGTTTTCATATAAAATTATTTTATTTTATAATATTATTTTATTTTATAATTACATGATAATGAGGGTATAGTCTTTCAATTGATGTACTTACTCCCTCACCGCTTGTCTAATGGTTTTTTCAAGTGTGGAGGTGTACATGAGTTCATATGAATCCACATTTAGGACCCAATGATTTTGTATAGGATGTTATAATTCATAATTAAAATTATTTATATGAAACAAACCATTAATGAAAAAATCAAAAATAATCTATTATAATGAATCATGAAAAAAAATTGTTTCAACGATGTAATAATTATACAATAGTTATAACATTGCCTTGTGGTATCATTCATGTATAAAATTATAATCTTTTAAAAATAGATATTAATAGTCATATCAACATATAACCTTATGATAATCACTACAAGTAAATATAATAATTCATCAAACTATGAATATAATTATTTCCTATTATGTTTGTACTGCATCTTCTAAACATTTTTATAAGAAATAATACCAATACATCAAAATTTTAAAAACAAAATTCAATAATTTTCAACCTCGTCATCATCATCATAGGAGATATCAATATAATATTACGTACTAAATTTTAAGGTTATAATAGTCACGAACAATAATTATTTAAAACCATAAATTTGTGTGTGACAATATCATATGACATTCATCCTTTAATCATACCCTAACCAATGGAAAAAATAGTTTCATAAATATTTTAGAATCTCATAATTATGAGACATCAGAAGATAAAAAATAGACAGTTTAATTTGGTCAGTTCCCCAATGGTTCACAAAAAATATCAAATGATATTGAGATCGATGAAAAAAAATTCAAATGTTTATTGAATAATTCTTTGAAAAAATACGAAACCATCATTTTTTCAGAAAATATATAACCAAACCATTAAAAATTAACGAGAAAAAATAATCCTAGAAAATAAAAATAGATACATATAAAATATTCTTCAAGAAAGATAAAAGTTGTTATGGGTGGAAAATTTAGTCATGTGGAAATCATTACAACACATATTTCTTTTACAACATTGGTAAAATTTCAAAATGAATATATTTGGGAAAATTACAAGATTTATCCATTAAATAATTGAGATGAAAGTAAATTTTTTTTGAAAATATCATAATATAATAATTTTACCAAAGAAAAAAACATTCTTGAAAAAATTTTGAAAAACATTTACATGATAGAAAAGGTTCTCAACAATGTGGAACTAAGGTTTCCTTTTCATTAAATTATATAAAAATATTATTTCGTACCATAGCATGGTGGAATAATGGAAAAAGTGTAAACCCCTAAAATAACTGGAGGAGAAGAATAATAAATAGAATATAAAGGATATGGTTAATATAATTTTCCTCAATGTAAGTTAATTATAAACAATACCTAGAAATAATGGGTAAAAAATACCTTAATTGAATTTAAGTTGCAATTTAATCTAATTCAAATATCATTTTTAATAAATATATTTTTATTATAGATATATTATAGGACTATAAAGATACATAATATACAATATATACGTCTTTTAGGATTTCTAATTATCCCTTTAATTACATTTTTATCATTAAAATTAATATTTTGGAAGAATGTTATTTATTCTCCATGCATGTTTTCTTTCAGTTGTTCTCTTAAATGTTACTTTTTAAAGATTAGATCATATACCAATAATTAATCATGTAATAGGTATTAAATTAAATCATCATATACACTATTTTTTTAATCATATAAATAGTTGATGAAAAAGGATTCTCGTCACTTTGTGGAGGTGGTAGTTCATATGTTGACACGAGTAATGATATCGTTTTCTCATAGATGGAATGGTAAGAAGGTATATTATATATTATATTAATATAATAATATTAATTATATATATTATAAAAAATTTATATCTATCATAATAAAAATCCATGAATGATGGTGGTGAAAAAATGCATTGCTTCGTGAGAAGGGAGTTTTCACATATGCATGAATGACGCTTTTGTTTCCCATTAAATAGAGAAGATGATGAATAAATGTGGTAAATCAGCATAAAATCAACATATTATGATGATGAAACTATATATATAATTCTATCATTGATACTATAGATTCAAATATGTTTTATGTAGAAATTAAATTGAATGTGATCGATTAGGATGCATACCTATTAATTTAGAAACAACATTTATCTTACACATTAATACTTTATAGGATGGTATTCTAATTAAATAATTCTTCAAGTACATGATTATATTCTTTATTAAAATATTATAATTGTTATTGACTATTTTTATAGAATATTGTTATGTGAATAATACAAGATAGGGGTGTCTGTTTTTATGTATGGGGCATGATATATTTACAATTTTCAAAAGTTTATATTAAATTAATCAATAATCCGCCCACAATTAGTCAATATGAATCATTTATGAATAAAATATGAGAAAGATTCCAATTATTAAATTAAGATAGGATTTAGAATAGTTATTTTTTTCATTTTAACGATTATCATTTTTTAGACCAATTTAACCCATTTTAACTCTATTCATTACAACTGAACTTTTAAAATATACACTATATAGAATGAAAAAAATACAGATCATTAAATGTTTTGGATATAAGGATTTCATATAAGATATATATTTTATAAAATTCTATTTCATGAATTATAATTAATTTATTTGATGTAAAATAATAAAAAATTGTGATGAGAAACTATTTTCAATAAAAATTCATTTGTATGTATAATAATAATTTTCTACTAAAATTAATCATAGTATAGTTTCAAATAAATTTAATTGTAATATTATTATTCAAAAAAAATTAAGATCAATTCATATAAAATTATGTTTTTAAAATACATTAATGGAAAAATATTTTTCTATAATATCGATATTTTTAACAATATAATGAAATATTTATATTTTTTAAAAAAATAATTAGATTCGTTTTAATAAAAATTTAATATTATTATTTATAAAAAATAACATTTTTTTATTTTTAAATTCCTAAAAGATTTATGTATTAATAATATTAATCATATATAAAATGCAATAAAAAACACTTTTGAATAAAACCTAATTGTGAAGAATAAAATGAATTTATGTTTCATAGACTGCTATTTTATTATGAATTTATATTATAAAAATCCTATATATATTATTAATAAATTTTTATGTTATTTTGTACCTACAATTTAACAGTTAGGTTGTCTTTATCACAAAAAATTATTAATAATTCAATATTATATCATGGTTTTTTAAACTAAATGTAACATATAAAGAATGTTAAAAGGGAAATTTTAATTATTTAAATAGATATTTATCATAAAATATGAATTTTCTGGACGAATTTTTAAAATTATCATTTATTTATTTAATTTTGAAAAATTAATTTATAAATCATATTTTTATTTTTTATTTTTATTTTATACGGCTATTGCTTGTTTGGGTTTTATGATGTATCATTTTGTACTACTAGTTTATATTTATACAGATGTGGTATTGCATTTATATAATATTTAAATTAAAAAAATAAATTCAACATCAATTATTCTAATTATAGACATTGAATTATTCTTACAATATCATTGATTTTAATAAATAAATTCCATAGAGGATTTGAACATTTGTTCTTTTATACAACTGATATCATAGATCTTCTTCTCAAAGTTTTCTCAAACATTTAATGTATTTGATACTTCTATCGTATGTTTAGAAAAGTTGATATGTTAGTTTTTACTATAATAGACATTGAAATCCTTTTTCGATATCTGTTGTACAAAAAAACATCTAAAATATTTATTTTGCTTAAATGTTTAATAGAATATGTGGTTTTTATTAATGAAACTGATATTAAAAGTATTATTTGAAATCTTTTTATTATAAAATATGTGAAAATGTTACATTTAATGTCAGAAATAATATAACCACCTTTTAATCAAAATTAAAGGATAAAAATATCCAATGTTAAAATGTATTATTTCAGTTTTAAATAAAAACATCAATATAATGAAATTTTATTCACTAGTAACTAAATTTATAATTATCATGAAATATTACTATTAAAAAGTGAAAAAATCTCAATAGTTTTCATGTTTTTCTACATACAGACATTTTCACTATTTTTTATATTTTCTATTGTGATTCATATACTTATCCCACATTTTTAAATGATGTTAAAGTTTATAGGGATATATTAAAACACTAGCAAGGAGGATATCTTCCTTATGAAGATTAATATTCTATATATAAATTATTCCATAAATGAAAAATATGTTTCCTGTTAGGAAAGTATTTTTTTATAAAAATATACAAATATATGGAAGTATACTCCATTTTAATGTAACCGTTTTCTTTATATCTCAAAAAATAAATCTCAGTAATGTTCCATGATTTCATGAAAATTAAAACATTTCTATAAATATTATAATTATGATTTGGTAAATTATGAGATATTATAGGTCGTACAAAAGTCAAAAAAAAATTAAAAATATTTCTCAGCATAATTGAGTGTAAGGGTGTATAGAATTATGTTTTTTCTTCAAATATTATTAATGTAACTTTAGAGGTTAGGATATTTTATATGTACATAGTTTAATAATATTTCAAAAAATTATGGTTTCAATATGGTTTTTTGGGGCATAAGTTAGATTTTTCATACAACCTTTGGGGTTGGAGTGTTAATGAAAAATATTCTCATCATTGGGAATTAGATTAAGATGAAATAATGAATAAATCCACCTAGGTTGAACTAAATTAGAAGAATAGAATGTGATATTTTTTTTAAAATCGTAGTATTTATTTTTCTTATTAAACTAATCTTAAAAAATTATTTTATATTATATTAATATAACGAAATTTTTTGTTTTTTTCAAATGATAAAATCATATTTGGTAATAATAAAAAAATGGGATGATTCAATTTATATTGGTGGTTGTGACAACCAGGGTACTTTAAATAATATATACCTTTTATAATTAATTAAAATACATGATTAAGAAATTATATGTATATATTCACTACATAATTATATATTTATATATCATATCTTAAATGATATTATATAATAAATTATATATTTCTAAATTATTAAACAAAATTATGTTTCTATCATCTCATAAGAGATGTTTAATTTGGATTTTCTGTAAATTTATTATATATAATTTCTTATTGTTATCTATTACATGAATTATTTATTTATTTAATGTGTTAAAATCTAATATTCATGTTATTTATAAAATAACATATTATATTTTTTTATTATGGAAATTAATATTGTCTTTCTAATAAACAGAAATATTTGTCTTCATTTGAATACATTTATGTTTCCTTATAAATATTTTTTCCCAATTAAACAAAACATAATTAATTATCATTTTTGTTCTAAAATTTTTTAGTTGTAATTACATAAAATGTATTTCAGTTTTTCTTTCATCATATTGAAAAAATATTAAGATTAATTTATTGAATGTTTTTTTACAGTATTTTATTTTTATGAAAAAACAGTCCTTCAGAAAAACTATATATTTTATGACATCATCACGATTTTTGAAGCACATAAATATTTTGAAATAATTTATTGTTGACTAAATATATATTAAATGATTAAAATAAATAAATAAAATGTAATAAATTTTACTAAAATACTATTATTAACATTATTGAAATAAAATGATAAATTATTTTTATGAAGTTATTATTTTTTATCCTTTTCCATTTATTAAGTATTCACAAATTATTTTTTTGGGTATAGACTGGTTTTAAAGTGACATGAATATCATATATCAATTCATCATCTAAACAAAAATAATAGATTAAATTTTATACAAGGTTTTGGTGGTGATATAATTTTATGATAAATAAATAAATTTTTTGATAATACATTTTTTCTGGGATTAAATAAACAGAATATAATTTATATTATTATAACCTATAAAATTTAATTATATTAATTATTTTCATATTTATATTAATAAAATAATAAATTTAAAATATTATTTTTCCTTTTTGGTTGAAAAATTATATACCATGAAAACATTTTATCATCATTATATTGGTTTAAAAGTGATTATGTAGAGGTTACAATAAGGGATAAGTCATAAAAAATCATAAAAAACAAGTACCAAATTCATTAGCTGAACAGATTCTCAACGTGACATATTTTAACTTCTAAATTTTTATAATTTGGTTATACTTGCATTTATAATTACAATTATCTTTATTCCCATTAAGATTGTTTCCAAAGAATAAATCCCAATCAATTATAAAACAATATCTTTACCACATAACATATTAATAATCATTAATCTCTTTATCATGTTCAATACATAAAAAACTCCTTCCACAAATCTCTTTAATACATCATATGGATTCTTATATCACAAAAAAATCTATAACGACCCAATGAGAGTCCTATGGGGGAATATCTGATGAAAATACAATTATCCTATCCCTGTCCTTCAATATATAATTAATTATTTACTCAACCAAATTTATTATAAATGTAATAATATATATAAATTAGTATAATTTTTTTCATGAAATTATATTTTTCTGTTGAAAATTGTTATCTATCGTTCTATAATCCATTTTAAAATTAAATCCGTGCATGTATTATGTTCAGACAACGAGCTCTATGAATGACATATTTCATCTTTCATCACTCACATACATGTATTGATATATAATTTTGTTAAAAAATTTATTATTATATTTATTAACTTTTTATGGTTTTGGAAATGTAATATTTCACACAAATGTATAAAAGTTACAATAATTTGTCATTATAACACATTACCACCCAAACCAAGCATATCGAGACACATTATAAATAATTCTTTATTACCATTATATTTCTTTTATGTTATTCATATAAAAACTCATTAACAAAACATATAAATTTTAAAAAAACTAAATCAATAATAAATTTTTAATTTATATTATTACTATATAATATTATATTTTTTCCCATTCATTTTTCAAAAATGATCTTGTTTTTGTTGGTATTATAACATACATGAATGATGTAATAACTTTATTTTCATTAATAATTAATAAAACATAAGTAATTTTAAATATATGTAGTAATTAGAAAATTTTTAAATTTCATTGTTATATATTAGTGATATACATATATATATATATTTTGTTATAAAATAAATTTTTTTATAAAAAAATTTTACAATATATAAATATATATCCCTGTTATTTGAGTTATGTCACCATAAGATCCATAATATTACCCTGGGAATCAAAACATGTAAGGAAATAATTTATTACATTTTTGTAAACCTTCTATAATGGTGAAATATCAATCATGTGAACATAATTGAATGAGATCAATCATGGTATTTTTAATAATTGAAAATAATATTCGGAATGAAGATGCAAAAAATAGAAATTATTTCAGAACCTATATAACTCCATTGTTTCTACAGTAATATGAATCCTATATTTTTATATAACATGAACATGTAGGAACTATCGAAAATGAAATTCCTCATTTTAATGGATACAAAATGTGATTTGGAAATTATAAAATTAATGACCCAAAAACGACCAACAAGACCGATACACAATTAGAAAATATATAATACTTGTTAATAAATTGAATAAAAGAAATTATATTTTTTAATGATAATGGAATAAATTATTAATAAGGAAATTAATTAATATTAATTTCACTAATTGGTATGATAAAAGATGTATGTAGTTATTCAAGACTCGGAGTAATTATAATTTTCTATATACCTTGTTTAAAATATTTTTTATGTTTTATTATAAATATTTTGCTTCTATATAAATATAAATTCATTAATGTTATTATATAAAAATATTTTTTTATTAAATTTATCTTATATAATATATAAAATTCATGACAATTTCATAAAAATTAATAGTTTCTACATATTTCAATTTTATTTTTTTATATTAATTATAATTTTGTGAAAGTAATTTTTATCAATATATTATTGATTCATTTGAATTTCTCATCATTATGGTTTTTACTTAAAATGAAACATCATATTAAAAATATAAAGAATTTAAAATGAAAATTTAATTACAATTATGAAATTAATTATTAATTTTAAATGGTTTTTAATGAATATGATACATCATATAATTTTTAACTGATACCTATAAGTTCTGTTGTTAATGGATCAAATGTTTGTTTTTAGGAATTTTATAATGAATTTGAAAACCCAATATGTTTTAATAATTTCATTGTTTGTTGATAGTATTTAGTTGATGGATTATTATTTTGATACAGTCCCCGAATATATAGAAAAATGATATATTATTATAAAATATTATATTGGAAATAACGGGTATGGTTATTCAATAGTTGGTCTATGATTTTGGTATTTACTAGTTAGGTTATTCCACCATCAGTAATGATGGAATTATTGTGGTATGTTATTCCATAGAAAGGGTTACATGAATAAAATGACCTAGGTAAAATTCAAAATTATATTTTTTACATATAATTACTGATGATATGTTTCATTAAATCATTTACAAAATAAATATTATTTTCGGATAAATTAAGTGATTATTTAGGACCCATATTTGTAACGAAAAAAATATTCTTGTGGGTATTTATATTTTTTAAAGGACTAACTAGTATTTATATTTTTATAACCCATTCAAATAATTATCTTCTCGTCCCATGTTTCTAACTACATATCCATGATTGAAGGGTGATTAATGACATTATAAATGATATTCAACTATTAATGAAGACTTTACATCAACGAATAAGTTGTTTCAAAAATTAATCATCGGGTTTTATTGTAGAACATGTTTTTTTAAGTGTAAACTTATGTAATATAATGGTACTCACAATTCATTAAAACTATAAACATGAAACTCATTCAAATATAGTAATATGAAATCCTTACAAAAAAATCATATAATTTCATGTTGTTCATGTATATAATGTTATAGATGGTATATATAATTGTGTGGATAATATTTGTTTTTAGCATTATATCCTGGTGTTGGGGCTCTTTTCCACATAGAACACATATCAACTCTTAGAATCAATGTATATTTTTTTAATATCCCAAAATAGTAAATGATACATTATCAATAAATGGATAATTATAAAATCCATATGGAAAATAGTTCTATAATAATGGTCTTGATTATTATTAAACAGTGACACTCAGATAATGCATTTGGGAATGAACACGACATTAGAGACGTGCCAATTTATTTTGAATATATTCACGTATATCATGAAGGATTTTCTTGTATTACCCAAGAATATGAGGTTGTTTTTTCAATTTTACACTAACCTATATCAATATAAATAAGATTTCTAAAACAATTCTGTTATGAAAATGATATATATAAGAGGAATCATCAATCGAATATTTAAATCCATTTTATGTTCTCACATGCTTCACAATGGTGTGTTATGGTCCACTTTGTCAAGGACCAAAATAGATAAATACTTCCTTTAAATGATTATCATGAACAAAACACTATCATGGTAATGAAATTGTATCTTTTATCATACATCGATGATGTGTTTGATGAACATCAAGGGGATAAATACATATCTATTATCAATCATTGATCTTGATACCCTCAATTAATGATTTATAGAGAATATATACAAAAAATAACATTCCACGACTGATATGAGACCTATCAATTAATAGTTATAGCACCAATATGTAGGAATCCCCCTACTATAATAATGTATTTGATGAATATATTTTTTATATATTACGATGGAAAAATTAAATTAGTAATTATATATGAAATTATAAAATTTACAATGTGATTGAAATATAGTAAACAAAATATTATGTTTTTATGAAGACTATTTAAAAGGATAACTATTATGCCATTTCTATCATATGTGAATTTTTCATACACAATGTATCTAAATTATTTCATGTAATTATATCATATGGAATAATGACGTATCCTCTAAAGGAATAATTGAATAAGAATGGACTGTTACAATTATTGTGATAGTGGATCATTGTGTTCATGAATTAAAATTAAATTATTATTTTATAGTGAAAAATATCTCTCAAATATTCATTTCCACAAACCATGTTAATTTGTAAAGGACTAAAATATATATGATAGAGGAATGGAATGATGCCTTCAAAGACCATAATAAAGGACCCAACCTTTCTCTATAATAATAATAATGATATATATAAATTATATTAAAAGGGTTTAAACCTTCCATTAAGAATTGATTTATCAGTCACCTATCATTGAGATGATCATGGAGGCCTACCAATGTAATATAGATCCAGAAACAAAATATAATAGATTTAAAATTTCAACCTTGAATGATGTTCAGAAAATATATTTGGATCATGGATATTTGTATTAGCCATATCATATATTAGAAATAAGATTTTCATTGATACACGAAGCACGTCTATCTGTGTTCAGCTAAGATCCATAAATACGTATAGATATCATAAGTTTTACTTATGATGGGATAATGTAATGAGTGGCATTGCGCATCATGTACCCTAGCACATGGAATAAAAAACTGTAAAGTCCAAAACTAATGAATTTATGGGGATGATTCAACTATTGAATATAGTATTATTGAAGTGGGATAACATCACCATTATATTTTTTATTGGTCATTCTATGAACACTATGGCTATAATTTTATTTTATTAGTATTTGATAGTCTTATGAAGATAGAGACTTGATTATTTTTCTAATGGATTTCACAAAAGATAGGTAAGCAATGATATATATAAATGTTTTGTTATCTCCACCTAGAGTACAACGTTCAAAAATTTTATTATCTAGATTCATTTCATTAAACAAAGTTCAACTGCATTATCCAATATAAGATCGATATAGAACTGAACATCAGCATCAAATATCATTCCCAAATTGATGTTGAATGTAAAAGAACAATTTTGATATTGGATGATATTATATGATATTTCTAAAATACATTTTAAATATATATAGGATCAAAATTTTAGAGACCCATCCTTTTTTCCATATTATAATATTATTTTTCACATCAGTAAAAATAAATAATCCAAAATAACATGGGTATACTATGGTTCAATGGATATTTAAAAAATAAAATGAAAATAAACCATAACCTAATTATTTTATTCTCATTACGTATTTCTTAAATCACAGTTATCTTCTAAAACTATAAAGGATATCATGTGGAATACATAAAATAATTGTTGGTGTTAAAAACCATGTATGGGACTAAACATGATAAGCAAACATTACATTTGAGTCAAGGTATGACATGATAACATATAATAGATACATCATGGGTAATCACATGGAATCATAACACAAATATCATGGATTGAAAAGATCATGGATACATATGAAATTTAGTAGAAATGTATAACAAGAAATTTTGAGGATTCAAGGATAATTACTTCTACAAAAATACATGGTGGATAAATCCAATAATGAATTTGGTTTTCCCCTAATCATATACAGACCATCTCATGAGACAGAATAATTTCATAATGAATTGGGGCATTATCATGGTGCACCCATCATACAATGTACAAGATTATGTGTTAAAAAACCAATCATATGCTGAATACAAAAGAATTACACATCAAATAAAATAAGATGCACAATCATTGCTCACTTTATAATCTAATGATATATCATAATGAATGAATTTTATAATTTAACATAAGATATAAATTACCCTATAATTGGAATGGATAATGAGATATGTATATATTTAAGCAAGAATTATTGTAGAAACTATAAAAAAAATGAAACATAATTGGTTATTTCAATTGATGAAAATGTCGTAAGAATTATATATATTATTTATTATCTAAACGAAAATTTTCACTTTCGAATGGCTTCTATACAATCTAAAAAATTCCAAAATTATATCAAAATAATATTCATTAAAAAACATAATAAAATTATGGTGTAATCTTTTATTCATGAAATTTTTATGATGTTGTCGAATTCTATTAGACCAAATTATTTAAAAGAAAAAATTCCATCCCAAAATTTTTCAAAAAAATAAAAAATTACCAGTTTTAGAAAATGAAAGAATGGTTTAATTTAAATCATTTTCTAAAAATCATTACTAGAAAAAAAAAATTATTAATAAATAATAAGATAATTGTATAAAAATCACTACAATATTTTGTTAAAATTATAGAAATAAAAAATAATGATTCTAGATTTAAAAGAAGATATATGATATATATTATTTATAAACAACCTTCTTCATATTTCGTTATTAAATAAGTAATAAAATAAAAAATATATATGAAGAATATTCATGATTATAGTGTAATAATATATATTTCATTCAATAAAATAATTTTATATTATTTTCCCAAAAATATACAATAAAATAAACAATCATATAATATAAAGATATTGTAATGTGAAGTTTCTACAACTTTAGAATCTTTTGAAAAATATCTCCTTAGATGATGTAAAATGAATTTTACATCAAAATAAATTAATCTTGAATGATCAATACTATATTATGTAGAATTGATAGAATATAAAACATATAAAATGAATTCATTCCATTCCATTGAAATATTTATCAATATAAGTAAATTAGGAAGCAATTTCTTATTTGGAATATATGATTCGACTGGGAATAATTTGACGATGTGGTTATGTAAATCAAATGTAAATCAAAAAAATGTTTAAATAAAGCTAATAAGAGGAAATTTCAAAAATAATTATATTATAACAATGTTATAATATTGAAGTATAAACGAATTAAATGAAATTTATTTTATACCCCCTTACATTGAGTTCAACTCGTCAAGTACATACTTTATAGAACTGAATTATATTAGTATATTAATTATGTACTTTTTTAAGAAAATTTATTAAAAAATTAATTCCAATATTTTATTTCTTACAATATAATACTTATTTACTTACTCAAATAAATTCACATAATATATTTTGATGATATTTGTTTAAAATGACCAAAAAAACATCGGGAGGATGAATATGATAAAAGAAGTAATTTATACATCATCTAAAAAACTATAATGAAATAATTATCAATTTATGAAAATATATATTATTTTAAAACTGACCATGAAATATTGTTTTAAAAAATGCACTATGTTACAATCAATGAGATTATGGGTTATACAAATGCATGACTGAGGTCTTATGTTTTCAAATATTATGATGGAAATATGGTTAGTATGACATTTACCCAAAAATTAATAATCATATCATAAATACCATATTATTTATATAAATTAACTTATATTTACCATACATATGATTTATGGATGAATAACCTAACACATCACTTCATAGAGGTGTTAGTCCCCAGATACGCCAGAATGACTTTATCATTTCATTGTGAATGGACTGTAGAAATGATATATGATATATTAATTCAAATAATGATATATATTTTATTAATATTATATGTTTTTAATTAAATCAATCATTATAAAAAGTAGTGATAAGGTATTATGGAATGAGAATTATATCTCTTTGTGTAGAGGTATTCATCGTTACATTGGATCAATTATTCACTTTCCCATTTTATGAGAGATGAGATGGATATATATTTTTCCATGGAAAAATAACGAATCATTATGTGAGATATAATAATATTAATATATCAATTTGATTTAATAAAATTTTAATGAGTTGTAAGAAAAAAAATATAACAAAATTATCGGTTAAGAATGATAACTCTTCTTCAGACAACCTCTTCATTGTTTCACCAAAATCATTCAAAGGATGGTTTTATAATAATTAAATAAAACTATAATATGTGGTAAAGTTTTTGAGTAATGGATATGGTCGTGTCTGGGAGGATTCAAATGTTTTTATATGTGTGTGGAAGAGAGGAAATATGGTTCTCTTTTATATGGGACAAAGTTGAATTTTTAGTAAATACCCATAACATTTAAATTTTTTGATGTTACGATCAAAATATGTACTTCAAAAATTAATAAATGATATATTATATAGAAAATGAGGTCATTCCACACCATCAACACTCAGAAGGATTCATTTTATAGACATGTTTTTTCCTATAACATAAGGGTTTCTCAATTATATCTTTTTTAGTTTTCTACTTAGTAACTTGATTTACATTGTTAATTTATCCATTAATACTAAAAATAAAATGTTTCTTATTATATTTTTAGGCATATATATTTTAAATATAAAATCCAATTTATCATATAAAAAACAATTATGGTGGAAAATTAATTTCACTACACGTTCATGTGATGGGAAAACCCATGTTTTAACCGTAACTACAATACAACTATTTTAATCATAAAGGATTAAGAAAGTTATCATAAATGTAAAATAATATCATAAGATGACCACACGTGATATTTAGAAAAAAAACAATCAATTATCCAAATAAAATTATATATATGAATTTTAAATCATTTATTGAAATATAATTTATTTTAAAACAACGTCTATGTCAATTTCTACATTATTCATGTTATCTAAGTTTATTGAATATCAAGAAAAATATTTTATTTCAATACATTACATTAACAGTTACAAAAAATGATAAAAATATCTAATAACATGTTTGAACACAATAATTCATTCAAATTATATTACTCTTAATATTTTAGAATACAATATTTTATTTTTTTAATTTACTAATTACTACGTCAGTGTTGCTTAAGAATTTATGGTAATTATTTCATTACTAAAAATTCTAAATAAATTATCAGGAAAAAATTTTATCATTAAAATTATGATTTATATGAAAATGTGGGTTATTTTTATACCCATGAAAAAATATTGTACTAATAAATAGTAAGTTAGTTTCATTTTTTCTTTACATAATTTTTTATAAGGGTAAATATTATGGAAATAATGAAAAAAATTGATATATTATAATTTTGTATGACTATGAATAATCTATACTCATAAAATAAATATATTGAAACTATTATTTAACTGTTAGGTTTTTAGTAGATTATTTATATGCAAAACAAACTCATTTTTACTTTGCTATCATAACAAATGTTTACTACATTTACAAATAATAATGAATAAAAATAAATGAGATGTATTTAAATTTTTTTGACATAATTATTCAAAATACATAATCTAATTTCCAATATTCAAAATAAAGAAATGGGAGAATTTAATTTCAGATTAATCAAGAAAAATGTGATAAACTCTTTTAAAGAATTGAATTTTTCAAGATATAGATTATAATTTATTTAGTCTATGACTGTAAATAATAATCATATTTGTAACAATTAAAATAAATAGATATATAATTTATTAGTTTCATTTAAAAATTTCTATATTATAGTTTTTTAAGTCTATTACATGTGATAAACATTATTCCAATAAAAATAGTCTTCATAAAACTGTAATTTGTTCATTAAAATAAATATATATCAAAATAATTAAAACCAATTATCCAAATGAAAATAATGAGAACATTATAAATTAAATTTATTACATTTAAATTTAATACTAACTAAAAAACATATTTTTAATTTTAAATTACATGATTTAACAGAATGAAATGGTACAACTTGAAAAATCGGAAATTTTAATTATTAGCAGAAAAATCATTCACTTAATATTAATTACAACATTTCACCTTATGTTAATTTTTATATGCTGATGTCAGGAATACTTTTTATTTTAAAAAAATAATATATCTAATATTTCCAATAAATTATTATATTATTTTCACACAAAACAAAATAAAAAATCATTTTTAAATTAAAAATATTTTTTTATGAATAAAATCTCTTCTATAGAATTTGATTATGTATTTCATAATTATTTATATATCTATATAGAATGATCATTGTGTATATTTTATAAATTAGATAATATTATTCTAAACCACAAATTTAATAGATAGTTAAAAATTTGCATAATTAAATTATAAAATTTAATTTTTCACATTGCCTCAGTTTTGGGTGCAGCGTATGCTATCAATAATTGTTGTTCTTTTCTATTATCATGGAGTTACATTCTGCCCCATCCATTTTATTAAAATTCATTCCAAAATGTAAATTGTAACAGCCCGAGATTTTATGAAAAATATTCTTTTTAATTTTATTATTGTCTTGTGTTGTACGCTACACCAAAAGGAGCTTGCACAACACGCATCCTTGACTTGCCTTCCATTACACGCAATCGCAACCTTCCTCGATAGCGTGTGTAGTACGCAATACCGAGTTTCACTAAACAACGATATGCTATAAAAATATTATTAAAACTAGCCGTTATGAATAGTAATAACCACTTTTTGAAATCCAGTAAATCTTATTTTTCAAAATGAACTTTATTTTTGGATTCGTAGTATCGAATTTAGCCTAAGGTGAAATTTTGGTACTTTTCGGATAACTTTCATATTCTGATGAATAGTGAAAATTACTAAATTATAATTAAAAACAACTTTTTTAATCGAAATAATTAATAGTGATAAATCATTAATTTGAGTGGTTTTAAAGTACATTTAGAATATATTTTTACAATTTAATACAATGTTGGTCATTGGATGTAATTTCACATTTAAACTAGACATAAACAAGTGTCAATCTTTTGATAGATATTGTTTCTTAAAAACACGCTATTTGTTTTAACAGCGGGATTTAATTATAAAATTAATTAATGCAACTTTTATGTTATAAATTTTGTAAAATAGACTTCATTTTTGAATTCGGAATATGAAATATAGCTTGGGATGAAATTTTGGCATTGTTCTGAAAAACATCAATTTTTGATGAATAGTGAAACCACTAAGTGGTAGGTTAAAAACTGAATTTTGCATAAAACTTAATTTTACCGCTTCTGTGAATGGAATATCGAAAATACGAGAGACACGGTTAATATCAAGGACTAAAATGTGGTTCAATGAGATGAAAATAATTTTTGGTGAATAGTAACTTTTTACTTTTTTTTACCGCGGTTAATAGTAAATAGGGTAACTAAGGGTAAATATGATATTAATATTACCCTAACACATGTCCTAATTCTATTGGACAAGTGTAATTCGACCAAAAACAAACTTAGGAATAAAATATGACCATTTAGGCCCACTTGGATTAGATTAGGACATTTATTATTAATTTATTTAAAGAAGGGTTAAAATAGTTAAAATCAAAGTTTAATAAGTAAATCATTTTTAATATGGGGTTATACATAAGATAAATTAGACTATAAATATTCATTAGAAATCTAAAAATATTTCCTACATGATGGTATTTTATTTGTAATTTTTAGACATCAAATAATATAATTTATTTATGACACAAAGATGATGCAGTAATTATCTTATTAATGAAATATTGACATAATTGATAATATAAATACCAAAATAAATGTAATTTGAGACTTTTTATGAATTCCACTAATTTTCTAGGTTACTATGATATATTAGTGATGATTTAATCAACTTGGTTCGAACATATAATTCTGTTATGACTTTCACAAAAATCATATATCAAATAGTGTCAAAATTGACACAAAATAGTTTTTAAATCAAATATTATATTACTAATTGTTATTTTATTCCTAAAAATCTAAGGTTCGGCCAAATGACTTAGATAAGGATATATGTATTAAGAATATACAATTTGGGGTTCGTTTGGCATGTTATAGTAAGTTTATTAACCATATAGTGAAAGAAAACAAAAAGACACGGTAAAAGTTAAATTATTTAACTTAGAGTTAAATCTAATTGATAAGGTTAAAATAATACCCTAAACTTGTCTAAATCCTATTGGTTGATAGGATTTCGACCCATCCCCACTTTATCTTCGAAATAAGACCCTTTGGAACCATTATAAACCGATTTTGACTTTAATATAAAATAATATTTTGAGATATTCTTAAGGTGCCCCTCTCCTCCCCTATAAAAGGACACGTCCTCCCCCTCCTCCTCACACCAATTTGAGCACTCAAGCTCGGCCAACCCCTGCCAATTTCTCCTCTCCACTTCCCTAGCAACATCCTAGAGGTTCTGGTCTTCTTCAAAGACCAATTTTAGTGCCCTAAGAGGAGGTCTCAAAGAGGCACTTCAAAGAAGAGGTAATTACCGTTACCAATTCTTTCATCTTTATTTCTTCTTCCACTTCTTCTTCTTAGGTTGTCTCATTATGAAGTAATAACATCAGTATCACTCATATACTGATATGTTATTATAAGTATGAAACAACCCTATTTCACCATCTATCCATCCTACGGAAAATGAAATCACCGCGCGTGCGTACGTACGGAATACCGTCTCCACGCCGTGGTGTAATCTATTTTCCACCACCACCTTACATGGATGGGTATAATGGTGTAAAGAATAACTATACATTGTTATTACAACATCATATTGATTCTGATATATTTTATAATCCACTCCAATTCAATTCAATATTTATATAAATGATATCATCGCTCGTGCGTACGTACGGAATACCGTCTCCACGACGCGATGAGATTCATTCTCCATGTTAACCATTTAAGAATGATTATAATGTATATATAAGAAATAATAATGAAATATATGAAATTATAAAGCTACTAGATTTATGTATATATATACATATGTATGTCATCTACTTACTTCCATTTCAAGACAATAAGGAAAGGAAAACAACGTTCATGCGTACGTACGGACTACCGTCTCCATGAACGGTGTTTTTCATTTTATTTATCTACCTATTATATATATATATATACTGAATATATATGATATATAAATCATATTTTATATTCTGGAAGTAAGTAAATCATGATATAAGTAATAATGATGTCAAGAACAACAAGTCAAAACACCTACGATAAATGAAACGATTTTACCCAAAACGCTTCTTTAACATGGAGTTTACAAAAGAACGGGTAATATAATGTCATAAGTGAACCATATATGATATCATAACAATGAATATGATTCTGTAATAAGTCAATAACATGATTTAAATCATTATACAGGAGGTTCGGACACTTACAAAGCAAGTCGGACCTAAGGTAAGGGAAATATCACAATCTCATTTTTATCCGAGATTGTTTATTCGTAAGTATTTACTGGGGTGTATTTTATCATCCACATCCATGTTCCTTCAATATGTAATATTGTTTCCATCCACTTACAATAGTTTAAATCCAATTTTACTCTTCGGTGAGTTTTTAGTAAAGAATATGAAAGGAATCTTTTGTCGTTTTTTTATACGAGGTACTTTTTGACTTTTCAGACAAAAGTACGAAGAATGTTTTTTTTAACTTAAACGGCATGAACGGATTTTTACGGTTTTATAAAGCCTTATTTTCATGAAGCTTCCTCCAAAAGATTTCATGACTATTTTTAATAAAATCTCTTTCTTTTAAAATTTCATGATGTTTTGTGAAAAGAAATTGATTTTGAAGAAAAAGGATATTTTCCTCAAGAATTCATTTCAAGTGTTTTATTAAAATTATTTTCCATCTAAGATAATAAAGGGTTCTGTTTCTATCCATATTTTTATATTGATTTGACTATGTTGTGATGGAATTATGTTTATGAATTCATTTATCTTATATGAATGGTTTTATGATGTCATGTTGTTTTAAGAATCCCATTTTTATTACATGGGTTATGAAATGATGTATGATTTATGATTTTGTGGCACACATAAGAATGGTATCATTATGAGATGGGTGGGACCTATATCTCCCTCCAATGCATTGGGTAAAGATTTAATATCTCATGAGATAGACATGGCTGGAATGGTAGGTTATACCGGTTCAGTGAAACAGGACTGAAACGAGGATTACTCGATTCAGAAAGGGACTTTGTCCACTAAGATAGTCTTGGCAATGAGTCTTGACTAACAAGAAATGATTCTCTATGATTATGTGTGTATGCCACAATGAGTAATGTTTTAATTAAGGGATTCATTTTCACTTCTATGATTTATTCCATGTTAAGATATTATGATCTCTTTTGCAGGTTTTGATTTTCATAAAGATATGATATGATTTTTATTTCCTTTATTTGCCCTTGCTGAGCATTTGAGCTCACCCTTTTATGTTTTCTTTTCCCAGGATATAAAGAAAGGTTTTTAGGTAAAAAAAAGGGAAGATCTTTATGGGAGATATTGAAGATCTTTCACCACGATTAGAAGATTACGTTCCGAGTTTCCAAAGACACTAAACTATTACGATCCTTGTGTGTATGTTTTTGTTATGTACTAAGTATTCCGCAAAAGTAATGTAATGTCAATGTACGTCAGGATACGGGCCTCTACAGTTGGTATCAGAGGAAAGGTTTAGTCAACCTTTGGAAACTAGGATGCGAAAACATTAGTGAGATCCCTAGAGATATTTCTAAGGTATGTCTAGGGATGTACCTAAGGATAAGTATACGTATAGGATACAGTCCTAGAACTACGGTAATGATCTTAGAATTTAACCTAAGATGTTAGATATTGAGGGTGCTCCCCCTTTACTATATTTTCTTCCCTAGCATGATTTCGCCTCTCACAAAATTCTTTTTGTGTTTTAGTTAATGGAGGGAACCAGAAGGAATTCGGTTAACATTGAATCCAATGGACAAATTGGTGACTATGAGCAACAAAATTGTGTAATTCCTAAAGATAAAGATATTGTGATTATGCCGAATCAGTCATCGCGATATATGATTAACAAGGTGAAATTTAGTGGTATGACTAATTCATCAAAGAAGAGGAAGATAAACTATTATGCATGTTCGCATGTTGAGGAGCATAAAGAAAGGAAGATTGAGATTTCTAAAGAAGGGAAGAAGAACCTTGAGGAATACCTCAAATGGAGGGACCGATGTTATCTGTGTGGAGAAAAGGGTCATAGAGTGACAGATTGTTATGGAGTTCAATGTCTTATTTGTGGAGAACATGGGCATTACCCAACTCAATGCCCTGACCTAAAAAGATACTTCTAAATCAAGGATGGACTTCTTCCAGGACAGTCATTGATGTGGATGGACTGAAGTGTTTATGTATTGGTATTCAAGAATAATGTTGTTGAGGTACTTTTATGGTGTATTGGAATATTTATGTATTGGTCTAATGTGGTATTCAAAGTGATTGAGATATTTTTGGAAATAAGATGATATGCGCATAATGAAGGGAAAATGAGAAAATTAATTGTTTAACAGTATTCATGAGCTCATGATTGATATAAGGACTAAGTGATATCATGGTTTGAGTATATAGAATTTTGAGGATTTTGGTATGTGGAAAGTGTTAACTTTTAACTGCACTCATGTTTTCACTAAGTTATTCAAGAGAATACACGATTAAGGACTTTGAATGTTTGGAATGTGACCAACAAGACATATCTAATGATATGTGGGGATCAACGACAATATTAAATCTCTGGTAATCGATGTCACTATATTATGAGAGTGGACTGCAGTATTATGTATAAGCCTAAAGATTAGACTAGATTATGTTGGACATAAGTTAGTATTGTTTAAGGATAGAAGTTTTTTCGATATTATTTATGGGATGTTATAGTAATATAGTTTTAGAAAAAGGACAACCTGCAGGACGGGCGACAGCCCATCGCTTCGGACAAGGCTGTAGGAATCGAACCCACAACCGAAGTGCGACTGGCCTTTATCGCCTACCACTGACCTACAGGAAGTCCCTGTTTAGTAGAAACTAGTTTTATTATACTAAGCAGTATGATATATGAAGTATAAGTCCATTTTAGAAACCATATATGATTAATCTCACTATAGATCGACTTATGTATATAATATTTGCTAA
The DNA here is from genome assembly GCA_963277665.1 of Viscum album. Taxonomy (NCBI): domain Eukaryota; kingdom Viridiplantae; phylum Streptophyta; class Magnoliopsida; order Santalales; family Viscaceae; genus Viscum; species Viscum album. The sequence goes on from OY728147.1 coordinate 1,313,669,653, forward strand.
CCTTTTGTTTGAGACAGATGGAATGACCCGTCATTTTATCACATGATCTGCTAACACTTCACGAATAACAAATTCAACTTCATTTATTTAAGAGATGAAGTGGAAATTGTTCAAGGCATGAACAACAGTGAGATTGTACCAAAATAAAGAAAGTATTTATTCTAATTCAATTTTCAACTTTAGGGAAATGATCTTGAAAACCAAAAATGTTGTCCTAGTGATCTTATACCTGATGAATCAGATGGTACCTTAGATCGTCACAAATTTATGGATTTGTGATTACTGGATTTTCCATAGCCATGTTCTCTACCACTCTCCATCAGAACATGATGGTTAGATTTCTCTTTCATATCCATATTTTCACCTATGTGGAAACCCAGTGATTAGTTTATTTGGGTAACCATTACGTTTCATAATTTTGTTTTTAAAGATTGGTTTTGATATTCTTTTTACGATGTGGGTTTCTATTAAATAAATTTTCAAATAGTAAACCATTTATAACCCCGACGAATTTCGAGGGCGAAATTCATTTTAAGGGGGGTAGAATGTAACAGCCCGAGATTTTATGAAAAATATTCTTTTTAATTTTATTATTGTCTTGTGTTGTACGCTACACTAAAAGGAGCTTGCACAACACGCATCCTTGACTTGCCTTGCATTACACGCAATCGCAACCTTCCTCGATAGCGTGTGTAGTACGCAATACCGAGTTTCACTAAACAACGATATGCTATAAAAATATTATTAAAACTAGCCGTTATGAATAGTAATAACCACTTTTTGAAATCCAGTAAATCTTATTTTTCAAAATGAACTTTATTTTTGGATTCGGAGTATCTAATTTGGCATAAGGTGAAATTTTGGTACTTTTCGGATAACTTTCATATTCTGATGAATAGTGAAAATTACTAAATTATAATTAAAAACAACTTTTTTAATCGAAATAATTAATAGTGATAAATCATTAATTTGAGTGGTTTTAAAGTACATTTAGAATATATTTTTACAATTTAATACAATGTTGGTCATTGGATGTAATTTCACATTTAAACTAGACATAAACAAGTGTCAATCTTTTGATAGATATTGTTTCTTAAAAACACGCTATTTGTTTTAACAGCGGGATTTAATTATAAAATTAATTAATGAAACTTTTATGTTATGAATTTGGTAAAATAGACTTCATTTTTGAATTCGGAATATGAAATATAGCTTGGGATGAAATTTTGGCATTGTTCTGAAAAACATCAATTTTTGATGAATAGTGAAACCACTAAGTGGTATGTTAAAAACTGAATTTTGCATAAAACTTAATTTTACCGCTTCTGTGAATGGAATTTCGAAAATCCGAGAGACACGGTTAATATCAAGGACTAAAATGTGGTTCAATGAGATGAAAATAATTTTTGGTGAATAGTAACTTTTTACTTTTTTTTACCGCGGTTAATAGTAAATAGGGTAACTAAGGGTAAATATGATATTAATATTACCCTAACACATGTCCTAATTCTATTGGACAAGTGTAATTCGACCAAAAACAAACTTAGGAATAAAATATGACCATTTAGGCCCACTTGGATTAGATTAGGACATTTATTATTAATTTATTTAAAGAAGGGTTAAAATAGTTAAAATCAAAGTTTAATAAGTAAATCATTTTTAATATGGGGTTATACATAAGATAAATTAGACTATAAATATTCATTAGAAATCTACGAAGATTTCCTACATGATGGTATTTTATTTGTAATTTTTAGACATCAAATAATATAATTTATTTATGACACAAAGATGATGCAGTAATTATCTTATTAATGAAATATTGACATAATTGATAATATAAATACCAAAATAAATGTAATTTGAGACTTTTTATGAATTCCACTAATTTTCTAGGTTACTATGATATATTAGTGATGATTTAATCAACTTGGTTCGAACATATAATTCTGTTATGACTTTCACAAAAATCATATATCAAATAGTGTCAAAATTGACACAAAATAGTTTTTAAATCAAATATTATATTACTAATTGTTATTTTATTCCTAAAAATCTTAGGTTCGGCCACATGACTTATATAAGGATATATGCATTAATAATATACAATTTGGGGTTCGTTTGGCATGTTATAGTAAGTTTATTAACCATATAGTGAAAGAAAACAAAAAGACACGGTAAAAGATAAATTATTTAACTTAGAGTTAAATCTAATTGATAAGGTTAAAATAATACCCTAAACTTGTCTAAATCCTATTGGTTGATAGGATTTCGACCCATCCCCACTTTAGCTTCGAAATAAGACCCTTTGGAACCATTATAAACCGATTTTGACTTTAATATAAAATAATATTTTGAGATATTCCTAAGGTGCCCCTCTCCTCCCCTATAAAAGGACACCTCCTCCCCCTCCTCCTCACACCAATTTGAGCACTCAAGCTCGGCCAACCCCTGCCAATTTCTCCTCTCCACTTCCCTAGAAACATCCTAGAGGTTCTGGTCTTCTTCAAAGACCAATTTTAGTGCCCTAAGAGGAGGTCTCAAAGAGGCACTTCAAAGAAGAGGTAATTACCGTTACCAATTCTTTCATCTTTATTTCTTCTTCCACTTCTTCTTCTTAGGTTGTCTCATTATGAAGTAATAACATCAGTATCACTCATATACTGATATGTTATTATAAGTATGAAACAGCCCTATTTCACCATCTATCCATCCTACGGAAAAAGAAATCACCGCGCGTGCGTACGTACGGAATACCGTCTCCACGCCGTGGTGTAATCTATTTTCCACCACCACCTTACATGGATGGGTATAATGGTGTAAAGAATAACTATACATTGTTATTACAACATCATATTGATTCTGATATATTGTATAATCCACTCCAATTCAATTCAATATTTATATAAATGATATCATCGCTCGTGCGTACGTACGGAATACCGTCTCCACGACGCGATGAGATTCATTCTCCATGTTAACCATTTAAGAATGATTATAATGTATATATAAGAAATAATAATGAAATATAGGAAATTATAAAGATACTGGATTTATGTATATATATACATATGTATGTCATCTACTTACTTCCATTTCAAGACAATAAGGAAAGGAAAACAGCATTCATGCGTACGTACGGACTACCGTCTCCATGAACGGTGTTTTTCATTTTATTTATCTACCTATTATATATATATATATACTGAATATATATGATATATAAATCATATTTTATATTCTGGAAGTAAGTAAATCATGATATAAGTAATAATGATGTCAAGAACAACAAGTCAAAACACCTACGATAAATGAAACGATTTTACCCAAAACGCTTCTTTAACATGGAGTTTACAAAAGAACGGGTAATATAATGTCATAAGTGAACCATATATGATATCATAACAATGAATATGATTCTGTAATAAGTCAATAACATGATTTAAATCATTATACAAGAGGTTCGGACACTTACAAAGCAAGTCGGACCTAAGGTAAGGGAAATATCACAATCTCATTTTTATCCGAGATTGTTTATTCGTAAGTATTTACTGGGGTGTATTTTATCATCCACATCCATGTTCCTTCAATATTTAATATTGTTTCCATCCACTTACAATAGTTTAAATCCAATTTTACTCTTCGGTGAGTTTTTAGTAAAGAATATGAAAGGAATCTTTTGTCGTTTTTTTTATACGAGGTACTTTTTGACTTTTCAGACAAAAGTACGAAGAATGTTTTTTTTAACTTAAACGGCATGAACGGATTTTTACTGTTTTATAAAGCCTTATTTTCATGAAGCTTCCTCCAAAATATTTCATGACTATTTTTAATAAAATCTCTTTCTTTTAAAATTTCATGATGTTTTGTGAAAAGAAATTGATTTTGAAGAAAAAGGATATTTTCCTCAAGAATTCATTTCAAGTGTTTTATTAAAATTATTTTCCATCTAAGATAATAAAGGGTTCTGTTTCTATCCATATTTTTATATTGATTTGACTATGTTGTGATGGAATTATGTTTATGAATTCATTTATCTTATATGAATGGTTTTATGATGTCATGTTGTTTTATGAATCCCATTTTTATTACATGGGTTATGAAATGATGTATGATTTATGATTTTGTGGCAGACATAAGAATGGTATCATTATGAGATGGGTGGGACCTATATCTCCCTCCAATGCATTGGGTAAATATTTTATATCTCATGAGATAGACATGGCTGGAATGGTAGGTTATACCGGTTCAGTGAAACAGGACTGAAACGAGGATTACTCGATTCAGAAAGGGACTTTGTCCACTAAGATAGTCTTGGCAATGAGTCTTGACTAACAAGAAATGATTCTCTATGATTATGTGTGTATGCCACAATGAGTAATGTTTTAAGTAAGGGATTCATTTTCACTTCTATGATTTATTCCATGTTAAGATATTATGATCTCTTTTGCAGGTTTTGGTTTTCATAAAGATATGATATGATTTTTATTTCCTTTATTTGCCCTTGCTGAGCATTTGAGCTCACCCTTTTATGTTTTCTTTTCCCAGGATATAAAGAAAGGTTTTTAGGTAAAAAAAAGGGAAGATCTTTATGGGAGATATTGAAGATCTTTCACCACGATTAGAAGATTACGTTCCGAGTTTCCAAAGACACTAAACTATTACGATCCTTGTGTGTATGTTTTTGTTATGTACTAAGTATTCCGCAAAAGTAATGTAATGTCAATGTACGTCAGGATACGGGCCTCTACATAAATTTTATTTGGTTACTCATTTTTTCCCCATTTTAAAATACATTAATTGAAGTACTACACTGTAAAAGTGGTAAGTAAATCATCCTTTTGAAAAAAAAAGAAAATCAACATAATATGGTCATCTAGATTAACAAATAACTATGTTTCAAAATTGGATAAAATCATTTTCAACTGAAAATATAGATATTGAAGAAAAAATTAACAAGTAATAACTAATTAGAAGTAATATAGAACATGGTCAGTATAAATTTAATGTGGAAAATCCATAAATCAATGATGGGTGAAAAACAATTTGTTCAAAAAAAATTGTAAAGGTAAGATGTGTTTATTTATAGACACCATCATTATATTTGAGATATTATTTTAAAATTATCTAAAATAACTAAATACAACAAAATTACATAATATCAATATATTTAATAAGAATTATTTCATCCTTAAATTATACTTCTATCAACATTCAGTTTATTTGTTACTTGAACTAATGAAAATCTAAGATGAGTTTTTAAGCCTAAATCACTAAAATAAAATTCAAATTGATCACATAATCTAAAAATGGATAAAAATAACATCACACAATTATTAAACATTAACAAAAACCAATATCTTTAGAAGAAGCTAATTTGTAAAATGATGAAACATTATTATTAAATTACTAATCCTCAACAATAAAACCAAATGTTCAATCCATATAATTTTATAACTAAATATCCTCAAAAAATTTCAAATATTAAAAAATAGTTTGGACTTGAAAACAAAATAATGACTTGATCATAAATCCTTTTGATATTAATTCAAAAATTGCCTTTGATCAATATTATTTTATTATAAGAGATTATTCCAAAATATGTATATTCTATAGTAATGAAATATCTATGACTTTTATATTTTTATCATAAATAACATGAATCCCCATAACTCTTCATTAAAATCATATAATCCTCAAAAAGATAATTCAACCTTTATTTCATAAAAAAATACCATAGTTTTCTATTTACCTTTATCAAATAAGGTTCACAATATAGTGAAATTATCCTAAAATAATGTGAATACTTTAGTCACAACATCACTATCCAATCCCAAGGTTGTATCTATGATAAAATATTTTTCCCCAGAATCAAAATAATATATATTTTTCACATCACATTAAATAATGAAATTAAATAATATCCCTGATTAAATACATAGATAAATGTGACATCTCTAAGAGAGGGATGAGTGAATCAGTGATCCCATTTTTGTTTTATTAATTGATTATTTTCAATTCAATGTATATGTTTGGTTAATCCCTCATTCCACTATTCTGTTGTCTCTCAGCTTAATCTCAAATAATTCTATAATTTGAGGTCATGAAACACATTTACATATAAAGAATGACATAATGACCTACTCTATTACATTTCTATTAGTCCCCCAATATAGATTATCCAATATATCATAAGGTGATCAAAAATAGTAATTGGTTATTTCTATAATTATAAATTAGTTATAACCCTAGTTATTTTTCATTTTTAGAAGATGGTTATACAATATAACTACACCTTCTACTATAATTAAGGGTTAGACCCCTAATCAAAATTTCAAGAAATTTGTTACCTCCTCCCCCCAGTAGAAACTGTCTTCATCGTATTGATTTTACTATTTTTTGTTTATCATTTGATCATCCCTAATGAGCTTGTTGAATCTGAATTGCGAAATTTCACATAAAGAACATTTGGAACGTTCTGGTCTTGTAAAAATATATCTGATCACCAAGGAAAAATCTATTTCTTAAAATAATCAATCCGTTAGAAAATCATCAATTAATTAATGAAGTCCTGAACTAACATATATGTGTTAAAATGATGTACACAATTATTTAAAAATAAATCAACCATAGACTTCAAGAAATCAGGAATAATTCCTGTTCATCTTCATTATTTTATGAGTACCTATTTTTTCTTCTTTACTATATATACCAAAAATAGAATTTGAAATTTTTATTGCACTACCCAAATTATCAGATAAAAGAATATATTATATATCCCATATTTTTGGACCACATATTTGAAACATATGGTACTTATAATTTAGAAAAATAATTATTTTACAATTAATTACTACTACTAAAAACAATCATTATTATTTAATAGTAATGTTTAATTATCATATAACTCTATATACATCACAATTATCTAATAAAATCTCTTATAAGTGTTTTATCCTTCATGAAATCCACCATGTTCTTTGTAGAAAATAACCAAATAAAAATAATAGCTTCCTCTCAAAATTATATTCTTCTATATGAATTTGTGGACAACCATTTCTGATATTGAACCACTATATTAAAGTATTCGAAGAATTTGATTACATATTTTGACTCAAAAAATTAATCTAAACCATTCATTTGTATGTGATTTCAATAAATATGTTTTCTCTCCCTAAATAATGATTTACCTCTGCATACATACAATAACACATTGTATTTTTAACTGACTCAACTTATCAATATGTGAACCTTTTCATATGTTTTTCCAATTATATTTACTTTATATAAATAATATTCACAAATAATTACTTATTTTTTGTGTCGTTGTATTCATTATCTCAAACCACATGGTCATGTGGAATTAATCCTCACAAACTATTTCCAAATCATAGAATTTAAAATAAAAAACATAAGTCCCCATGAATTCACATGAATTATGAAATTTTAATCCTCACAACAAACTACAATTAAATTTATTTATATCACTATAATATTATTCTAAAATTTATAGAAATTTAATCAAAAAAATATTCATTACAAACTATTATTATAATTTTTGGAAATCCATACTTAATGGATTTCCATTATTTCATCATTGTTAAAGTGATCCCACACTGTATCTAATTCAAATGGATTATTCAATGGACTACACTTAAGCCATAAACACCCCATTAAAAATAGTTTTTATTAATTGAAAATGATCATACATATGTATTTTTAAATCTTCAATTATATTAGGTTGAACTGGTAAGGTTATCAACCTCTTATGTGGTTCTTATGTCCTACAAACACTCAATCTCATAGGACTCAGTAATTGGAGGTTGAATATTATATCTGTAGTGGGTCAAATGAATTGGATTAGTTATATATGAAAAAGTAAATTTTATTTATGTTATATTGAAGGGGTGATTAGTATGTGCATCTATTTATGTCCCACATCAGGAATTTTTTCATCTTGTCACATAAATTAATATAAACTCCATCCATAGATAGGTAAATATGGTAGTAGGGATTGTAACCTAGAACACATTTCAAACTCAATTCATGGACCACACCTCACTTGTTCTAGACCACTGACACTTGGTTTGTCCACATGTGTGATCACCTTTTTTTCAAACTATCAATACATTATCCCAATCATATCCTCCATGTTGGTTTGTATATATAGATTGAACTCTTTTTTTATATTCTCCCTTAGTAACATGGTTGAGTTGAAAATATATAATATGTTGTTGCATAATAATTTTTTTATATGGACAATAGAAAATAAATTCATTATATTCAATGTAAATAATTTATGAAAAAACCCATCCAGAAATTCCATATATAAAGTAATGATTATATTATATGTCCGTATTAAAATATTCTTCATCTAGAAACATTTTTGTATCCAATGAGTCAGCATTATCGAAACATGTATTTAAACTTATGATCAATTCAATCAGTAATAACATTTTAGTCACACATATTGGAATCCTTCATCATTATCTAATGTCCCACATTATTGATTAAAAATGAAATTAAATCTTCATTAGATGTAATGAAATCCCCATATATTTTTTTAATACATCCAAACAATTCATCATTAAAATTTGTGAAAATTTATTCCATTCCTCTCCCCCTTTTTGAAACTAAATTATATGGTGTAATAGGGGGTATTCGTCTCAAAATAATGAATAATATAAACTTATTTCTTAAGGAAGTGATCTTTTTTAAGTCAAATCTATTTCAACATGGAAAAACATGGTGTAGATTACAAGAGTGGAACTTCCAATGCATCAAAGTTTTATATAGAGAATATTTATCCCCAATATCATCCTTAAAATCATTGAAGATTTTAAATTCACATCATATTTTTGAATGGCAGTCAAGGGACATTCTATGAACAACTTAACAAACACATCAAAATGTTTTTTTATAAAATATTACTCCCCATGTATCTCATATTTCTCATTATCCATCAATCCCCCTTAAAAATTAATTAAACACTATCAAATAAGATTTTCGAGTGTGATGATAATTCCATTGTTTTAGTTTTCCTCCCCCTAAGTGAATCCACTCTATACATAATCATGGAAATTGGTGTTATAGAAGAATATAATTTCTTACAAATTAATTACCTACTTGTTAGTTAATATAAATGAATAACTTAATAAAGAGGTACCATTTGGTTTCTCAGAAATATTATTCATATTGAGATATTATACTAAATCTTGTCATCTTATTTTATGTGGATTCAATAAGAGATGAGCCTTAATATCTATTTTTTGTGATATTGATTTTTCTTCACTATCTAAAACTTATAATGTGGATGTCTTTTCCTCTTAAATTTTACAAACATAATAATTGGCTAGTAAAGCTACAATATTGTAACAATATGTGCCTTCCCAACGCATCAATTTTCCATTTTTTGTGGTAGGGAACGTCCCAAAGGTTTCATAACTGTTTAGAGATATAGGAGTGTTGTAAGTTGGATCACGAGTTGAAAAAAATTCACATCATTAGTTGTGATTTAATTGATTGTGATGAATTATGGTGTCCAAGATTGTTTGTGACTCTAGAAGAAATATGTGTGATATATTAATGTGTTAATATGGTAATTCATGATGTTTAAGTTATTTTATCTTTGGATATATAAAGTTATTTGGAAACACATTATATGGGGTTTCATTCCCTATACAAGATTTTGTAATTTTAATCCATGGGACCCCATGGACTTCATGTCATGATGGTAATTGGCATTTTGAATAGAATTCATGACCTATAAGGGGATGAGTCTCATTTATTTATATTCAGTTCATCATGCCCATCTTTTTCTTAGACGGCCTCCCTTATCACAACTGTAAATAAAACCTAGGATCATTTGAAAGATCATCTATCCTAACCTATCCTTATATAATCTATTGGTTATTGTGGTTGAATTTTTTGATACAGATAGCTTCTTCTCCCTTCATCATTGTTTTACTTCCAATCATCCTCTGGAGAAATCAGCAATGGCATTGTGGTATTGGTTTGGAGTGTGTGTGTGTGTGTGATGTCGTTTTATGAAAATTGTTTATGGTTTAGGTTGATCTATTGTTTCCACAATAATTTGTGCTTTTAAGTGTTTTTCTTCACCCAATAGTGTTCAGTGAGTATGAAGATCATTTTATTGTTTGAAATTCATTATTTTACATTTTGGATATCCTGTATGTTGGGATCAGTCCTGTTTATCATTGAGGTGCAGTTTCTAAAAGACTAATATAGAATAAACCCAATTAATCAAAATTTATGGTGGAAGAGTTTGGATTTTCATGTTTTCACATCAATGATATTATTATAAATTTACTGAGAATTGAAGGGCTTGACGTCCTGATGAAAATAATGGTTTATCGGAGACTTTCATTTCACTATAGTTTTTTATAATTTAATTTTATTGCATGTTGTCGTGATATCATCCCAAAAGGTAAATTAGATAACCAATTATATTTTTCTAGTGAAATAGTTTCAGCTAGATTTTTGGTTTTTATTAATACATTAAATAAAGAAGTGTAATATGATGAATCGAATTATTTTCTAGTTCTAAAAATAAACTTTTTGTATAACGTGTGTTTGTTAAGAGTTTCCGTTTTGAGGTGTTGATGTGTGGGTGGTACAATTTTGTTATAAGAGGTTGGGATGTGTGGTTTATAAGATGATGTATTGCGGAGTGGTGCTGTGTGTTTGGAATGTGTACTTTTTGTGTTGTGGAAATGCGTTGTTCGTACGAGGACATGATTTGGGTCTATGATGTGTGGTTTTGTTATTGTTTGGTCGAGATGATAATTTTAATGTTGTGACATGTAGAGACCTGAATCTTAACGTACATGGACATTACATTAATTTTTCTGAATACTTAGAACATAACAAAAACACACACACAAGGATCATAATAGTTTAGTGTCTTTGGAAACTCAGAATGTAATCTTCTAATCGTGGTTAAAGATCTTCAACATCTCCCATAAAGATCAACCCTTTTTTTACCTAAAACCTTTCTTTATATCCTGGGGAAAAGAAAAAATAAATGGGTGAGCTCAAATGCTCACTAAGGGTAAACAAAAGAAATATCAATCACATCATATTCATAAGAACATAACATTTTGGAAATCATAACCTACAAAAGAGAGCATAATTTCAAAACAAGGGATAAATCATAGTAGTGAAATGAAATCACAATAATCATAAATTAAAACATGAAACTTTATGTCATACACACATAATTATAAAGAATCATTTATTATTAGTCAAGACTCATTGCCAAGACTATCTTAGTGGAAAAAGTCCATTTTTGAACCGAGTTCACTCCTCGTTTCAGTCCTGTTTCACTGAACCGGTATAAACTACCATTCCAGCCATGTCTATCTCATGAGATATAAAATAATTACCCAATAAATTGGAGGGAGATATAGGTCCCACCCATCTCATAATTATACTATTCTTATGTGTGCCACAAAATCATAAACCATACATCATAACATAACCCATGTAATAAAAATGGGATTATTAAACATCGTGACATCATAAAAAAATTCATATAAGATATAGGAATTCATAAAAATAATTCCATCACAACATAATCAAATAAATGTTATAATAGGGATAAAAATAGAACCCTTTATTATCTTAGATGGAAAATAATTTTGATAAAACACTTGAACTCCATTCTTGAGGAAAATATCCTTTCTACTTCAAAAACACTTTTCCTTTCTTAACATGTCATACAATTCTAAACTAAAAGTAGTTTAGTAAAAATAAACTTGAAAACTTGTAAAGGAAGCTTCTTGGAAATAATGTTTTAAAAATACATTCATGCCATATAAGTTAAAAAACATTCTTCTCGTACTTTTGTCAGAAAAGTCAAAAAGTACCTCGTACGAAAAACGAAAATAGATTCCTATCATATCTTTTACTAAAAACTCACCGAAGGGTAAAATTGGATATAAACTATTGTATAAGGATATAAATGTTACATATTGAGGAAACATGGATGTGGATGATAAATATTCCCCAGTAAATTATGAATTATAAATAATCTTGGATAAAAATTGAGATTGAAAGATTTTCCCTTACCTTAGGTCCGATGTGCTTCGTAAGTGTCCGAACCTCCTCTTCTTTGAAGTGATTCTTTGAGACATCCTTTTAGGGAACTAAAATATCTCATTTAAGAAGACCATAACCTCTAAGATTTTTCTAGGGAAGTGGAGAGGAGAAATTGGCAGGGGTTGGCCAAGCATTAAGGCTCAAAGTGGTGTGAGGAAGAGGGGGAGGAGGTGACCTTTTATAAAGGAGGAGAGGGGCACCATTGGAATAACTAAAACTATTATTTTATTATAAATTCAAATTCGGTTTTAAATAGCTCCAAATTTATTTATTTCGAAGCTAAGGTGGGGATGGGTCGAAATTATCTTATCCAATAGAATTTAAACATGTTTGAGTTCCTATTTAAACCATATCATTTAGATTTAACATTAAGTTAAATAATTTCACTTTTATCGTGTCTTCTTGTGTTCTTATAATATAAGGTTAATAAACATAATATAAGCAGCCAAACGAACCCCAAGTTTTATATTATTAATATATATAACCTTATCTAAGTCATTTGGCCGAACCATATATTTTTACGAATAAAATAACAATTACTAATATAATATTTGTTTTAAAAACTATTTTATGTCAATTTTTGACAGTATTTAGTAATTGATTTTTGTGAAAATCATAACAGAATGATTAGTTCGAAAAAAGATAATTAAATCAATACTAACATGTCATATTAACATAGAAAATTAGTTTAATTCATAAAAATTCTTAAATTACATTTATTTGGGTATTTATAACATCAATTATGTCAATATTTCATTAATAAGACAATTACTGTATCATCTTTGTGTCATAATAAATTATAATTATTTAATCCCTAAAAATACTAAATAAATTCCTATGATGTAGATAATTGTATTAGATTTCGGGAGACTATTCATGTTCATAGTTTCATGAAGTTTATCACTAAATTAAAATTATTATACTTATAAGAGTTAAGAAAGTGACATGTTGTCACATTCTTTAGTTTTAATAATAATTAAATTATTTTCATGGAAAAAAGTCCATTAAATGAATCTAATCCGACCCTTAGGTGATATGTGTCGACTTTTAGTCATCCAATAGTATTTTGACATGTGTTATGTTGATTTTATAATATTATATTTACCCTTAATTACCCGATTTAACTTTAACTATGGTAAATAAAATTTACCGTAGTTACTATTCATAATTCCGAAAAATAAAAAGTATCTTATTAACATAATTTCGATCCACTGATTCCAAATATGGAAACCATTTTTCCAAATTCAATACACAAAAGTTTCAGAAATTAAATTCTAATTAATCCCATTGTCGAAAGAAAACGGGTTTATCTTTAAAACATTGCAAAAGATTGAATTGATTTATCCTAAGAATTCAAGGTATAATAAATGCTAATGACATAGATTATATTAAATGGTAAAAATTTATTCCCTTTTTACTTTAAAACCATTCAATATTATAATTTAACCATATAAATTATTGCGATGAAAAAAAGTTGTTTTTAATTAAAATATAGCGTGTATTTACTATTCATCAAAATATGAAAGTTACCAGAATAATATGGAAAATTTATCCAAAGTAAATTTTTATTTCATGATTCCGAAGAAGAATTTTATTTTTTCAAATTTAACTTATAAACATGTAAAAACTAGATTTAAAGTGACTGCGCCATCAAAAGGCGGCAAAACTGCATTTTTTGAAAAATAATTATTTTACCTGATAAATTTATTTTGTTCTTATACCATGTTCTAGAAAATGTGTAAGATGAATAATAATGTTATAAGATTCAAAATTTAGTTAATACTATTTATAACGGCTAGTTCATAATAATATTATAATAATATATCGTTGTTTTGTAAAACCTGGTATTGCGTACAACACACGATATCGAGGAAGGCCGCGATTGCGTGTAATTCAAGCCAAGTCAGGGTTGCGTGCTGTGCAAGAATCCTTCGTTGTTTCATATAAAATAATCCAAACATATTTCATTTATACATTGGATATTTATATATATATATACTCACTGTTGCGTAGAATAACTATTATCAAAATTTTGTGTCACACGATCTAAGAATAGTGTTGCGTATACTGCAAGCTAATACGCTGTTGCGTATAGCAAAAGGTAATCTTGGTGTAGCATACAACACAAGAAATTAATGATATTAAAATAATATTTTCCATAAAATATCATGGTGTTACATTCTACCCCCCTTAAAATGAATTTATCCCTCGAAATTCGTCGGGGTTATAAATGGTTTACTACTCGAAAGTTTGTTTAATATAATCCCACATCGAAAAAAGGAATACTAAAAAATGCCTTTAAAAACTAAAGTATGAAATGTAACGGTTACCCAAATTAACTCATCACTGAGTTTCCACGTAGGAGAACAAAGGTGAAAATATGGATATGGAAGAAAAATCTAACCATCATGTTCTGATTGAGAGTGGTAGAGAACATGGCTATGAAAAATCCAATAATCACAAAGCTATTGATGTGTGATGATCTAAGGTACCATTTGATTCATCGGATATAAGGGAACTAGAAAAACATTTTTGGTTTTCAAGATCATTTCCCTAAACATGATGAAATTGGAATTAGAATAAATACTTTCGTGATTTTGGTATAGTCTCACTATTAGTCGTTCTTTGGATAATTTCCATCTCATCTCTTAAAGAAATGAAGTTGAATTTGTCATTCGTGATGTTTTAGCAGATCATGTGATAGAATGAGGGGTCATTCAATTTGTCTCAAACAAAAGGTTTGAAAAGTTATCAAAAAAAAATATGTAAGTTCATCTATAGTGAGATTAATCATATATGGTTCTTAAAATGAACTTATACTTCTTATATTATACTGCATAATATAATAAAACTAGTTTCTACTAAACAGGAACTTCCTGTAGGCCAGTGGTAGGTGAAAAAGGCCAGTCGCACTTTGGTTTTGGGTTCGTTTCCCATAGCCTTGTCCGACACGATGGGCTGTCGCCCGTCCTGTAGGTTGTCCTTTTTCTAAAGCTATATTACTATTACATCCCATCAACAATATCAAAAAGTTTTATCCTTAAACAATACTAACTTATCTCCAACAAAATCCATTCCAATCTTTATGCTTATCTAAAATACATCGGTCCAAGCTCATAGTATAATGAAAATGATCATGTGAATGCCATCATTTATCCCCCATATATCACAAGATATATCTTGTTGGTCAAATTACAAACATGTGAATACCTTAATCATGTATTCTCTTGAAAAATGAATACCCATTGAACCTTAGTTAAAACATGAATGCAGTTAAAAGTTAACACTTTCCACATACCAAAATCCTCAAAATTCTATATACTCAATCCATTATATCACTTAGTCCTTATATCAATCATGAGCTCATGAATACTATCAAACATATTAGATTCTATTTATCCCTTCATTATTTTCATATCACCGACTTCCCAAAAATATTTCGATCACTTTTCATGGATACCGATGCCATAAAATTATTGAAAACCACAATAGACCAATACATACATATTCCAATATTCCACAATACTATATACAACATTATTATGAAATCCCATTACATAAACACTTAATCATTCCACCACATCGTTTTCATTTTCAACATCGCCAATGGTGATCGCATGTGATTTCCCTTTGTCCTTTGCCTTATGTGGTTTCTCATGTCAATCATCACTAACCCTTGAATTAGGGCATTTATTAGCATAATGCCCCATTTCCTTGCACTTGAAGCATTGAAGTGTAGTAGGTTCATTCTCTGTATCCCTTTGTTTTCATCATTAGGCATATTCTTCCCATCATTGCGGCATTCAAATTCCTGATTACCTTCCTTTTCACATTTGAAACATTCAATTGTCCCATTAAGACAATCTCCCCGACGCTTCTTTCCACACTTTGAGCATAAGGAAACATTCATCTTCTTTTCACCATTATTCTGAGATTTCTCCTTGAACTCCATCTTTCATTTCTTGTCAACACTATGAGATGGATAAGTAACACCAACTTCCATTTCTACCTTGATAGAAAAACGTACAATTTCTTCATAGCTACTGAAGTCTCTTATATCTAATGCCCTTCGACGATTTGGTTTTAAGCCACTGAAGAATCGATCAACTTTACTTTCAGGTTAGATGATAAATCCAGATGCATACCTTGCAAGGCTTGTAAAATTCACTTCGTATATACCAACTGATTCATCATCTTTTTTCTTTAGTTCAAGAAACCCCTTCTCCATCTTTGTTCGAAGAATACGAGGGAAGTACTTATTGAAAAATAAGTTCTTGAACTCGTCCCATTCCATGGACTCAATTTCATCTCTTTGCCTCGTATTCTTGATAAGATTCCACCATTGATCAGCTTCATCTTCCAAATGATATACTGCTAAGATGACTTTATCATGTTCATAACATTTAAGATCCTAAAATATATTTTCAGTGGTACTGATCCATTGTTCAGCAACAAGTGAATCAGAAGACCCATTGAAAGAAGGTGAACGTTTCCTCATGAAGGACTCAATAGAATGTTTTTCCCTTCTCTGCTCATTTGGAAGTCCAGAATGATTCACAGCTTGTGTAAGTAAGAAAATAATATTTTGAACTTTATCTCCCATAACATTTGTTTGTTCAGGATGAAAATCATTGCATTGTACATTAATTTGATCAACACGGTTCCTTCGGGTTCAAGCCATCGTCTAAAACCCAAAAAAAATAGTGTGAGAGGAAAAAATTATGCTACGGAAAACAATATAATAAAGGGGGAGTACCTTCAATATCTAACATCTTAGATTACCGTAATTCTATTACTATAACCTATACTTATACTTAACCTTAGGGACATCCCTATACATACCTTAGAAATATCTATAGGGATCTTACTAAAGTTCTCGCATCCTAGTTTCCAATGGTTGACTAAACCTTTCCTCTAATACCAACTGTAGAGACCCGAAGCTTAATGTAATTGGACATTCCATTACTTTTGTGGAATACTTAGTACATAACAAACACACACACACATGGATCGTAATAGTTTAGTGTCTTTGGAAAATCGGAATATGATCTTCTAATTGTTGTGAAAGATCTTCAACATCTCCCATAAAGATCTTCCCTTTTTTTTACCTAAAATCTTTCTTTATATCCTGGGGAAAATAAAACATAAAATGGTTAGCTCAAATGCTCAGTAAGGGTAAACAAAATAAATATTAATCACATCATATTCATAAGAACATAAAATTTTGGAAATCTTAACCTGCAAAAGAGAGCATAATTTAATAACATGGGATAAATCATAGTAGTGAAATGAAATCCCAATAATCATAAATTAAAACATGAAAATTTGTGGAATACACACATAATAATAGAGAATCATTTCTTATTAGTCAAGACTCATTGCCAATACTATCTTAGTGGAAAAATTCCATTTCCGAACCGAGTTCACTCCTCGTTTCAGTCCTGTTTCACTGAACCGGTATAACCTATCATTCCAGCCATGTCTATCTCATGAGATATAAAATCATTACCCAATGCATTGGAGGTAGATATAGGTCCCACCCATCTCATAATGATACCATTCTTATGTGTGCCACAAAATCATAAACCATACATCATAGCATAACCCATTTAATAAAAATGGGAATCTTAAACATTGTGACATCATAAAACAATTCATATAAGATAAAGGAATTAATAAAAATAATTCCATCACAACATAATCAAATAAATGTAATAATAGAGATAGAAATAGAACCCTTTATTATCATAGATGGAAAATAATTTTGATAAAACACTTGAACTCCATTCTTGTGGAAAATATCCTTTCTACTTCAAAAACACTTTTCCTTTCTTAACATGTCATACAATTCTAAACTAAAAGAAGTTGATTAAAAATAAACATGAAAACTTGTAAAGGAAGCTTCTTGGAAATAATGTTTTAAAAATCCATTCATGCCGTATATGATAAAAAAACATTATTCTCATACTTTTTTCGGAAAATTCAAAAAGTACCTCGTACGAAAAACGACAAAAGATTCCTTTATATCATTTACTAAAAACTCACCGAAGGGTAAAATTGGATATAAAATATTGTATAAGGATATAAATATTACATATTGAGGAAACATGGATGTGGATGATAAATATTTCCCAGTAAATTATGAATTATAAACAATCTCGAATAAAAATGTATATTGCGAGATTTTCCCTTACCTTAGGTCTGATTTGCTTCGTAAGTGTCCAAACCTCCTCTTCATTGAAGTGCTTGTTTGAGACGTCCTTTTAGGGAACTAAAATTGGACTTTGAAGAATACCAGAACCTCTATGATGTTTCTAGGGATGTGGAGAGGAGAAATTGGCTGGGGTTGGCCGAACTTGAAGGCTTAAAGTGGTGTGAGGAAGAGGGGGAGGAGGTGCCCCTTCATAAAGTAGGAGAGGGGCACCTTTGGAATAACTAAAACTATTATTTTATTATAAAGTCAAATTCGGTTTTAAATAGATCCAAATTGATTTATTTCGAAGATAAGGTGGGGATGGGTCAAAATACTCTCATCCAATAGAATTTAAACAAGTTTAGGTTCCTATTTTAACCTTATCATTTAGATTTAACATTAAGTTAAATAATTTTACTTTATCCGTGTCTTCTTGTGTTCTTATACTATAAATTTAATAAACTTACTATAAGAAGCCAAAAGATCCCCAAGTTGTTTATAATTAATATATATAACTTTATCTAAGTCATTTTTCTGAACCATAGATTTTTAGGAATAAAATAACAATTAATAATATAATATTTGTTTTAAAAACTATTTTATGTCAATTTTGACAGTATTTAGTAATTGATTTTTGTGAAAATCAAAACAGAATTATTAGTTCGAATAAATTAATTAAAGCAATACTAAAATGTCATATTAACATAGAAATTTTGTTTAATTCATAAAAAGTCTTAAATTTCATTTATTTGGGTATTTATAACATCAATTATGTCAATATTTCATTAATAAGACAATTATAACATCCTCATTGTGTCATAATAAATTATAATTATTTAATCCCTAAAAATTCTAAATAAATTCCTATGATTAGATAATTGTATTACATTTCTGGAGACTATTCATGTTCGAAGTTTCATGAAGTTTATCACTAAATTAAAATTATTATACTTATAAAAGTTAAGAAAGTGACAAGTTGTCACATTCTTTGGTTTTAATAATAATTAAATTATTTTCATGGAAAAAAGTCCATTAAATGAATCCAATCTGACACATAGGTGGTATGGGTCGACTTTTAGTCATCCAATAAGATTTTTACATGTGTTAGGGTGATTTTATAATATTATATTTACCCTTAATTATCCAATTTACCTTTAACTATGGTAAATAAAATTTACCGTAGTTACTACTCATAATTCTCAAATATAAAAAGTATCTTATTAACATAATTTGGATCCAATGATTCCAAATATGGAACCCATTTTTCCAAATTCAATACACAAAAGTTGCAGAAATTAAATTCTAATTAATCCCGTTGTCAAAAGAAAATGGGTTTCACTTTAAAACATTGCAAAAGATTGAATTGATTTATCCTAAGAAATCAACGTAGAATCAATTCTAATGACATGTATTATATTAAATTGTAAAAATTTATTCTATTTATAATTTAAAACCATTAAATATTATAATTTAACCATATAAATTATTGCGATGAAAAAAGTTGCTTTTAATTAAAATATAGCGTGTTTTTACTATTCATCAAAATATGAAAGTTACCAGAATAATATGAAAAATTTATCCAAAGTAAATTTTTGTTTCATGATTCCAAAGAAGAATTTTATTTTGTCAAATTTAACTTATAAAAATGTCAACAACTAAATTTAATGTGGGTGTGCCATCAAAAGGCGGCAAAACTGCATTTTTTAAAAAATACATATTTTACCCGAAAAATTAATTTTGTTCTTATAACATGTTCTATAAAATGTGTAAGACGAATATTAATGTTATAAGATTCAAAATTTAGATAATACTATTCATAAAGGCTAGTTCATAATAATATTATAATAATATATCATTGTTTAGTAAAACCTGGTATTACATACAACCAACACTATCGAGGAAGGTCGCGATTGGGTGTAATGCAAGCCAAGTCAGGGTTGCATACTGTGCAAGAATATTTCATTGTTTTGTATAACATAATCAAACCATCTTTCATTTATACATTGGATATTTATATATATATACTCAATGTTTCGTAGAATAACTATTATCAAAATTGTGTGTAACACGATCCAAGAATAGTGTTGCGTATACTGCAAGATAATACGGTGTTGCGTATAGCGAAAGGTAATCCTGGTGTAGCATACAACACAAGACATTAATGAAATTAAAAGAATATTTTTCATAAAATGTCTAGGTGTTACATGACAAATACTTATATAGGGATAGAATAATGGGTTAATAATGGTTGAAATGTCTTGGAATGGTCTAGTTAAAGGGATGTAAAATTTTAATGAAGGAATTAATAATGGGATATTTAGTTGAATGCATTTTTTTGACAAATATATAAAGTAATGGGATTTTAAATGAAATTTTCTTATCATTAAATAAAATGCCCTTATATATTGTGCTTGTTGTTCTATTTACTACATTTAGTGGAAGAGGAAAAATTGTCGATGTTTTTAGTTGGATAGTTCCTCACTGTGATCCAATAGGGTGGGCCTCTGTTTTTTTAGATATATATATATATATCTTTTATAATCCAAGAGATTTCTATACACACCCCACCCATGTCAAGAACCACGATCTAACACCAAAGTGTGTGTGTTTGGGTGTTTAGAATATATCATCGGTGAGGACATATTGATGTCTACTAAATATTTACCTCATTCTCTTCCATGTTAGTGGGTATGCATAGTCTTGGATGGTCAAAGGATTAATTATACACTACGTGATGGACTTGGTTTCTATCAGAGTGAAGTGATGAGGTAGATTATGGTGGGGATTGTGACCGTTAATGGGTAGGAACTAGGTTGATATCTTATATGTTCATGATACCCTACTACTTTAGTTATGGTTATGATTTAATATCCCATGTTTCTTTGGGTGAGATGATATATGGCCATGTTGTGGATCTATGGCCCTGGTATCTATGGGTGTGATATGATGTGATCATGATCTAGTATGTTGTTATATGTCATTTTGAAGATATTGTAGCAGTAGGATATATTTTTTGTGTTATCATAACTACAAATCAGTGAAAATATTGTATGGGGTACCCTTTATCAAAGTAATTCATATTGTGCTATTACACATGACATGAAGTATTTTGTGTTCATTCCTTTGTGATATTTGGGTTGGATATTTTACATGTTTAGGTGAAATTGGATCTACTATTTTCTAATATTTTCATTGGTATTCACTTTTCAATTTTACATGATAGTATTTGGTTTTCGTAGTGAGTACACATGTATGATCACCCTATTTATATTAATAGTTATTCATTTTTCCTAGAGAACTACATGGACCATTCAAGATATTAGTAGCATTTAAACTTAAATTTTATCTATTGCACTACAATAGATTTTCGTTTTTTTATTTACTTCGTAGAGTTTTATTTATTTATTTTTATTTATATATTCATTATTGTATTAATTTTTCATGAAATCTTTTTATATTATGTAATGTATTTTCATTCCTTTTATTCATCCAATATCCAAATATTCAATTATTATCAAGGTTAATGACTCCCATATATGATATTTTTATGCACTTTGTGCTAACCTCCAAACTAGGGCCTACTGGTTGTGGTACATAGGTGTCATTATCTCTCTCCCTTAATAGCAGTGTCTTTTCAAGGAGGGGTCATGATTGAGTGGTATCAGAGCTAATGTTGGATGTATAAAAGGGAGTTTTGAGTTAGAAAACATGACGTTATTATTGGTTCTAATGGAGGTGGTTCCAGTTAATCATAGTGTGGTATATAGAAAAAATGATACAGGCTAGGAGATGAGATTTTTTCCCCACCATGACCAATGAATTACTCTGTGGTTATTGAATTACCTTGTTAGGTGGACCCATTTATAGGTTATAAACATTGGAGAGGTACATGAACCATGATGAGTTGTTTTTTTATTTAATTGGGTTCTTATGGTTTGGAAGAGTAAAAAATATCAAAAATTAATTAAATAAACCATAATAAATTACGTACATCTATGATTATGTAATCATTGATTTAAATTTCATATATTGATCATGGTCATCATCTTCTTGTGTTTTGTGAAGTTGTGGTTTAACAATATAATCATGCTAACCACTGGAGGGTTGATCTAATATAGGTGGATGGTCAGTGGAAGAAGATGTTGTGATCTTTTCATAAGAAGGCTTTAGGTGAAGTGTGAGGATATTTATTCCAATATAAAGTCATGGAGATGGTTGGATGATCCTGGGATTGCCATCAGTTTTATGAAGCCTCTAAGAGAGAAATATATAGAATTAAATGTTATTAAAATTTGAGGAGTCGAGCATCAATGGTAGAGAATCTATCTGGTTTTGGAGGATGAGGAATATTTTTTGTGGCTGTATATTTAGAAATATTTCAAAAAATGTTTACTTGATTAAACCCTGAATAATATAAAGAGGCATAATATTCTATCTATTAATCATGAAATTTATCTAGTGTAGGATATGAAAAAGAAATTTATATACACTTAGTAATCTTCCATGAATCTATTTTAATATGAGGAGTATTGTGTTATAGTAATTGTGGAGGAACTATATCCTTTAATTCAGTATATTATTAATCCTTTTACATTGACAGGATTTTCTTATGTCTAGAAGAAGTCATAGGTGATTGATTTCATTCCCTCATGGAGAGGTTTATCCTGATATGGGTTCTATTAGGGTTCCTTGAGGAGTAGGGTTGTCAGTAGTAGGACTCAAGAACCATGTTGTTCAATGTGTTGACTAGTAGAGATTTGACCTCAATAGTGCTCTTTTTAGACAATTGGGGCTGTTGTTTTTCATGATTTTTTTGAATGCTTGGGGTTTATGTGTTTTGATTTTTGGGTTTAAGTCCATCTCTAGAACCTGTGATCGTTATCTTCCCAAGATCAATTTGGTGCAAGCAATTTGGCTCTGCACTATCCTCAATATCATTTTCCAAAGTGGATGTTTCATCTGCATGCAATGAATGAATATGATTTTCCAAGGGGATATATAGCTGGTAATGGATGGCCTCAGGATGTTCCTCTTGTTTACGGACCTCCACTTGTGTTTTAATATTAATGTGTAAATCATAATTGATTTACATAATATATTTATGGTTTGTGGTAGAGAGATCATGATACAATGATAGAGGGGAAAAAGTTCATTTGTGTTATGCTAGTGTGTTGTTCACCATTATGAGTGCATTTTTTGTTTCATGAACTTTACAGTAATATGTTTTACCCACTCTAGTATATTTTCTAGTACTATACATAGAGGGGATTCTCATTCCCCTAATGTTGACTATGCTAGTAGGCCAAATCTTTTAATTTTATGTGTTCAAAGGGTGTGAATGTAACAGCCCAAGATTTTATGAAAAATATTCTTTTTAATTTTATTAATGTCTTGTGTTATACGTTACACCAAAAGGATCTTGCACAACACACATCCTTGACTTGCCTTGCATTACATGCAATCGCGACCTTCCTCGATAGCGTGTGTAGTACGCAATACCGAGTTTTACTAAACAACGATATGCTATTAAAATATTATTATAACTAGAGGTTATGAATAGTAATAACCACCTTTTAAAATTTTAGAAATTTTAGCTCTGAAAATAGACTTCATTTTTTTATTCGTAGAATCGAATTTAGCCTAAGGTGAAATTTTGGTACTTTTCGGATAACTTTCAAATTTTGATGAATAGTGAAAATTACTAAATTTTAATTAAAAACATCTTTTTCAATCGAAATAATTAATAGTGATAAATTATTAATTTGAGTGGTTTTAAAGTATATTTAGAATATATTCTTACAATTTAATACAATGTTGGTCATTGGATGTAATTTCACATTTCAACCAGACATAAACAAGTGTCAATCTTTTGATAGATATTGGTTCTTAAAAACACGCTATTTGTTTTAACAGCGGGATTTAATTATAAAATTAATTAATTCAACTTCTATGATATGAATTTGGTAAAATAGACTTCATTTTTGAATTTGGAATATGAAATATATCTTAGGATGAAATTTTGGCATTGTTCTGAAAAACATCAATTTTTTATGAATAGTGAAACTACTAAGTGGTAAAAACTGAATTTTTCATAAAACTTAATTTTACCGCTTCTGTGAATGGAATATCAAAAATATGAGAGACACGGTTGATGTCAGTAAATAAAATGTGGTTCAATGAGATGAAAATAATTTTTGGTGAATAGTAACTTTTTACTTTTATATACCACAGTTAAAAGTAAATAGGGTAATTAAGGGTAAGAATGATATTAATATTACCCTAACACATGGCCTAATTCTATTGGACAAATGTATCTCTACCAAAAACAACCTTAAGTTTAAAATATTATCATTTAGTCCCACTTGGATTAGATTAGGACATTTAGTATTAATTTATTTATAGAAGGGTTGAAATAGTTAAAATCAATGTTTAATAAGTAAAACATTTTTAATATGGGGTTATACATAAGATAAATTCGACTATAAATATTCATTATAAATATATAAGGATTTCCTACATTGTGGTATTTTATTTGTAATTTTTAGACTTTAAATAATTCAATTTATTTATGACACAATGATGATGCAGTAATTACCCTAACAGTGAAAAATTAGAATAATTGATATTATAAATGCCTAAATAAGTATAAGTTGAGACATTTTATGAATTACACTAATTTACTAGGTTAATATGACATGTTATTACTGATTTAAGTAACTTGGTTCGAACTTATCATTCTGTTAGAAATTTTATAAAAATCATGTACCAAATAGTGTCAAAATTGACATAAATTAGTTTATAAAACAAATATTATATTATTAATTGTTATTTAATTACTAAAAATCTAAAGGTCGGAAAAATGACATAGATAAGGATAGATATATTAATAATAAACAACTTGGGGTTAGTTTGGCTTCATATAGTATGTTTATTAACCATATAGTGTAGGAAAACAAAAAGACACGGTAAAAGTTAAATTATTTAACTTAGAGTTAAATCTAATTGATAGGGTTAAAATAATAACCTAAACTTGTCTAAATACTATTTAATGAGAGGAGTTCGACCCATCCCCACTTTAGCTTCGAAATAAGACCATTTGGAACCATTATAAACCGAATTTGACCTTAATATAAAATAATATTTTGAGATTTTCCAAAGGTGCCCCTCTCCTCCCTTATAAAAGGGCACCTCCTCCCTCTCCTCCTCACACAAATTTGAGCATTCAATCTCGGCCAACCCCTGCCAAAATCTGTTCTCCACTTATCTAGTACCATCCTAGAGGTCCTGGTCTTCTTAAAAGACCAATTTTAGTTCCCTAAAAGGAGGTCTCAAAGAAGCACTTCAAGAAGAGGTAATATCCATTACCGATCCTTTCCAATTTCATTCTTCTTCAACTTATTCTTCTTTATTTGTTTCATTATGAAGTAATAACATCAGTATCATTCATATACTGATATGTTATTATAATTATGAAACAACCCTATTTAACCATCTATCCATCCTACGGAAAATGAAATCACCGTGCGTGCGTACGTACGGAATACCGTCTCCGCGCCGTGGTGTAAGCTATTTTCTGCCACCACCTTAATAGGATGGGTATAATGGTGTAATTAGTGACTATATATGATTATTATAAAGTGATATTGATACTGAAATAGTATACATACTCTTCAACACAATTCCATGACCATGGGAATGATATCATCACTAGTGCGTACGTACGGACTACCGTCTCCACGACGCGATGAGATTCATTATCCATGTTAACCATTCCAGAATGATTATAAAGTATATATAATGAATAATAAAGTAATATATGACATGGTAAATCTACTGGATTTATGTATATATATATATATGTCATCTACTTACTTCCATTCAAGACAATAAGGAAAAGAAAGCAGCGTTCATGCGTACGAATGGACTACCGTCTCCATGAACGGTGTGTTTCATTTCATTTATATATCTATTATATATATATATATACTGAATATATATGACATATAAATCATACTTTATATTCTGGAAGTAATTAAATCATGATATAAGTAATAATAATGTCAAGAACAACAAGTCCAAACACCTACGATAAATGAAACGATTTTACCCAAAACGCTACTTTAACATGAATTTACAAACGAATGGGTAATATAAAGTCATAAGTGGACCATATATGATATAATAACAATGAATATGATTCTGGAATAAGTCAAAAACATGATTTAAATCATTATACAGGAGGTTCGGACACATACAAAGCAAGTCGGACCTAAGGTAAGGGAAATATCACAATCTCATTTTTATCCGAGATTGTTTATACTTTAGCATTTACTGGGGTGTATTTTATCATCCAAATACATGTTTCCTCAATATGTAATATTATTTCCATCCACCTACAATTTATTAAATCCTATTTTACCCTTCGGTGAGTTTTTAGTAAAAGATATGAAATGAATCTTTTGTCGTTTTTCGTACGAGGTACTTTTTTTCACTTTTCTGACAAAAGTACGAACAATGTTTCCTTAACTTATACGGCATGAATGGATTTTGAAAACATTATTTCCAAGAAGCTTCCTTTACAAGTTTTCATGTTTATTTTTAATCAACTTCTTTTAGTTTATAATTGTACGACATGTTATGAAAGGAAAAATGTTTTTGAAGCAGAAAGGATATTTTCCTCAAGAATGGAGTTCAAGTGTTTTATCAAAATTATT
The DNA here is from genome assembly GCA_963277665.1 of Viscum album. Lineage (NCBI taxonomy): Eukaryota > Viridiplantae > Streptophyta > Magnoliopsida > Santalales > Viscaceae > Viscum > Viscum album. The sequence continues at coordinate 1,313,696,680 of OY728147.1, forward strand.
ATCCATATAAGATAATAAAGGGTTCTGTTTTTATACCTATTATTACATTGATTTGATTATGTTGTGATGGAATTATATTTTTATGAATTCCTTTATCTTATATGATTTGTTTTATTATGTCATCATGTTTAAGATTCCCATATTTATTACATGGGTTATGCTATGATGTATGGTTTTATGATTTTGTGGAAGACATAAGAATGGTATCATTATGAGATGGGTGGGACCTATATCTCCCCCAATGCATTGGGTAAAGATTTTATATCTCATGAGATAAACATGGCTGGAATGGTAGGTTATACCTGTTCAGTGAAACAGGACTAAAACGAGGGTGACTCGGTTCAGAGAGGGACTTTGTCCACTAAGATAGTCTTGGAAATGAGTCTTGACTAACAAGAAATGATTCTCTATGATTATGTGTGTATTCCACAAAGTTTCATGTTTTAAGTTATGATTATATGGATTTCATTTCACTACTATGATTTATCCCATGTTATGAAATTATTCTCTCTTTTGCAGGTTAAGATTTCCAAAAGTTATGTTCTTATGAATATGATGTGATTGATTTTTCTCTTGATTACCCTTACTGAGCATTTGAGCTCACCCTTTTATGTTTTCTTTTTCCCAGGATATAATGAATGGTTTTAGATAAAAAAAGGGAAGAACTTTATGGGAGATATCGAAGATCTTTCACCACGATTAGAAGATTACGTTTCGAGTTTCCAAAGACACTAAACTATTACGATCCTTGTGTGTGTGTCTTTGTTATGTACTAAGTATTCCGAAAAAGTAATGTAATGTCCATGTAATTCAAGCTTCGGGTCTCTACAGTTGGTATCAGAGCAAAGGTTTAGTCAACCTTTGGAAACTAGGATGTGAAAACGTTAGTGAAATCCCTAGAGATATTTCTAAGGTATGTCTTGGGATATCCCTAAGGTTAAGTATATGTATAGGTTATTGTACTAGAATTACGCTAAAGATCATAGAATTAAACCTAAGATGTTAGATATTGAAGGTACTCCCCCTTTATTATGTTGTTTTCCCCTAGCATGATTTTTGCCTCTCACACTATTCTTTTTGGGTTTTAGAAAATGGCTGGAAACAAGATGATTCACGATAATGGAGGATATGATGGACAATGGAATGATATTATTCATAATGAAATGGGATTTGGAAGTCCAAACATCATTATTATGCCGAATCTGCAATCTCATAATATGATCAAAAAGTAAAATTTTGTAAGTTTCCTGACTCGGCTAATAAGAGAAAGATGGAGTTTTATGATGATCATAGAGGAAAGAAAGTTCAATTTCCCCTATGTAATTCATTTGGGAAGAGGCATCAAGGATAATGTTTCAAAGGAACTGGAAGATGCTTTGGGTGTGGAAAAGAAGGACACAAAGCAAGTAAGTGCAAAGGAAAAGGTTCAGTTAACACCATGGATGAGGATAATGGTATTTCTACGACATCAACAATGGTTAAATGTTTTAAATGTGGAATGTACGGGCATTAAGAAAACCAATGCCCAAAGGGAAAGTCTCATGAATAGAATCAGTATGGTCGTATGGGAAGTATTTATGTTGTTGATGATGAAGAGACTACAAATGATATGTGAGATGAAATAATTGTTGAAGCTCGGTCAATGGTTTAAGAAGGTAGTGGAATGATTACATGATTATCAAGTGTAATGTTGTATAAAGAATATCATGGTACTATGGAATAAAGAGACATCTAAGGATTGTTACACTGTTGTCTTTCCTTGAGTTTTGAAAGTGTATGATTAATGTTACCAGTATCCATTAATGGTTATTCAAATATTTTTGGAATGTAGATGATATGCGCATAATGAAGGGATAAGGATAAAATTAAATGTTTGATAGTATTCATGAGCTCATGATTGATATAAGGACTAAGTGATATCATGGTTTGAGTATATAGAATTTTGAGGATTTTGGTATGTGGAAAGTGTTAACTTTTAACTGCATTCATGTTTTCACTAAGGTTCAATGGGTATTCAAGAGAATACACGATTAAGGCCTTTGAATGTTTGGAATGTGACCAACAAGACATATCTTATGATATATGGGGATCAACGACAGTATTAAATCTCTGGTAATCGTTTTCACTATATTATGAGAGTGGACTGCAGTATTATGGATAAGCCTAAAGATTAGAATGGATTATGTTGGACATAAGTTAGTATTGTTTAAGGATAGAAGATTATCGATATTATTGATGGGATGTTATAGTAATGTAGTTTTAGAAAAAGGACAACCTATAGGACGGGCGACAACCCATCGCGTCGGACAAGGATGTGGGAATCGAACCCAAAACCAAATTGTGACTGGCCATTATCGCCTACCACTGGCCTACAGGAATTTCTTGTTTAGTAGAAACTAGTTTTATTATATTAAGAAGTATGATATAAGAAGTATAAGTCCATTTTAGGAACTATATATGATTAATCTCACTATAGATGGACTTATGTATTTTTTGAAAACTTTTCTAACCTTTTGTTTGAGACAGATGGAATGACCCATCATTCTATCACATGATCTGCTAACACATCATGAATGACGAATTCAACTTCAAGAGATGAAGTGGAAATTGTTCAAAGAACAACAAACGGTGAAACTATACCAAAATCACGAAAGTATTTCTTCTAATTCCATTTTCATCAACTTTAGGGAAATGATCTTGAAAACAAAAAATGTTGTCCTAGTGCTCTTATATCTGATGAATTAGATGGTACCTCAGATCGTCACAAATTTATGGCTTTTTGATTGCTAGCTTTTCCATAGCCATGTTCGCTATCACTCTCCATCAGAACAAGATGGTTAGATTTCTCTTCCATATCCATATTTTCACCTATGTGGAAACCCAGTGATTAGTTTATTTGGGTAATCGTTACATTTCATACTTTAGTTTTTAAATCCAAGTTTTGGTATTCCTTTTTACGATGTGGGTTTCTATTAAAGAAACTTTTGAGTAGTAAACCATTTATAACCCCGACGAATTTCGAGGGCGAAATTCATTTTAAGGGGGGTAGAATGTAACAGCCCAAGATTTTACGAAAAATATTCTTTTTAATTTTATTAATGTCTTCTGTTGTACGTTACACCAAAAGGAGCATTCATAACATGCATCCTTGACTTTCCTTGCATTACACGCAATCACGACCTTCCTCGATAGCGTGTGTAGTACGCAATACCGAGTTTCACTAAACAACGATATGCTATTAAAATACTATTATAACTAGCTGTTATGAATAGTAATAACCACCTTTTAAAATATTAGAAATTTTAGCTCTCAAAATAGACTTCATTTTTGGAATCGTAGTATCGAATTTAGCCTAAGGTGAAATTTTGGTACTTTTTGGATAACTTTCATATTTTGATGAATAGTGAAAATTACTAAATATTAATTAAAAACATCTTTTTCAATCAAAATAATTAATAGTGATAAATTATTAATTTGAGTGGTTTTAAAGTATATTTATAATATATTTTTACAATTTAATACAATGTTGGTCATTGTATGTAATTTCACATTTAAACCAGACATAAACAAGTGTCAATCTTTTGATAGATATTGTTTCTTAAAAACATGCTATTTGTTTTAACAGCGGGATTCAATTATAAAATTAATTAATTCAACTTCTATGATATGAATTTGGTAAAATAGAATTCATTTTCTAATTCAGAATATGAAATATAGCTTAGGATGAAATTTTGGCATTGATCTGAAAAACATCAATTTTTGATGAATAGTGAAACTACTAAGGGGTAAAAACTGAATTTTTCATAAAACATAATTTTACCGCTTCTGTGAATGGAATTTCAAAAATCCAAGAGACACGGTTGATGTCAGTAAGTAAAATGTGGTTCAATGAGATGAAAATAATTTTTGGTGAATAGTAACTTTTTACTTTTATTTACCACGGTTAAAAGTAAATAGGGTAATTAAGGGTAAGAATGATATTAATATTACCCTAACACATGTCCTAATTCTATTGGACAAGTGTATCTCGACCAAAAACAACCTTAAGTGTAAAATATTATCATTTAGGCCAACTTGGATTAGATTAGGACATTTAGTATTAATTTATTTAAAGAAGGGTTAAAATAGTTAAAATCAAAGTTTAATAAGTAAATCATTTTTAATATGGGGTTATACATAAGATAAGATCGACTATAAATATTCATTAGAAAGATAAAAGTATTTCATAAATTTTGGTATTTTATTTGTAATTTTTAAACTTTAAATAATTCAATTTATTTATGACACAATGATGATGCAGTAATTACCATAATAGTGAAAATTATAATAATTGATATTATAAATTCCTAAATAAGTATAAGTTGAGACTTTTTATGAATTAAACTAATTTCCTAGGTTAATATGACATGTTATTATTGATTTAAGTAAATTTTTTCGAACTTATCATTCTGTTAGAAATTTCATAAAAAACATGTACCAAATAGTGTCAAAATTGACATAAATTAGTTTTTAAAACAAATATTATATAATAAATTGTTATTTAATTCCTAAAAATCTAAGGTTCGGCAAAATGACTTATATAAGGATATATATATTAATAATAAACAACTTGGGGTTCTTTTGGCTTCATATAGAATGTTTATTAACAATATAGTGTTAGAAAACAAAAAGACACGGTAAAAGTTAAATTGTTTAACTTAGAGTTAAATCTAATTGATAAGGTTAAAATAATAACCTAAACTTGTCTAAATTCTATTAGATGAGAGTATTTCTACCCATCCCCACTTTATCTTCGAAATAAGACCATTTGGAACCATTACAAACCGAATTTGACCTTAATATAAAATAATATTTTGAGATTTTCCAAAGGTGCCCCTCTCCTCCCTTATAAAAGGGAACCTCCTCCCTCTCCTCCTCACACCAATTTGAGCATTCAAGATCGGCCAACCCCTGCCAAAATCTCTTCTCCACTTCCCTAGTATCATCCTAGAGGTCCTGGTCTTCTTAAAAGACCAATTTTAGTGCCCTAAAAGGAGGTCTCAAAGAAGCACTTCAAAGAAGAGGTAATATCCATTACCGATCCTTTCCAATTTCTTTCTTCTTCAAATTCTTCTTCTTTAGTTTTTTCATTATGAAGTAATAACATCAATATCATTAATATACTGATATGTTATTATAATTATGTAACAACCCTATTTAACCATCTATCCATCCTACGGAAAATGAAATCACCGCGCGTGCGCACGTACGGAATACCGTCTCCCCGCCGTGGTGTAAGATATTTTCCGCCACCACCTTAATAGGATGGGTATAATGGTGTAATTTTTAACATTATATTATTATTATAAAGTGATATTGATACTGAAATAGTATACATACACTTAAACACAATTCCACGACCATGGGAACGATATCATCACTCGTGCGTACGTACGGACTACCGTCTCCACGACGCGATGAGATTCATTATCCTTGTTAACCATTCCAGAATGATTATAAAGTATATATAATGAATAATAATTGAATATATGACATGGTAAATCTACTAGATTTATGTATATATATATATTTCATCTACTTACTTCCATTCAAGATAATAAGGAATGGAAAGCAGTGTTAATGCGTACGTACGGACTACCGTCTCCATGAACTGTGTGTTTCATTTCATTTATCTATCTATTATATATATATATATACTGAATATATATGATATATAAATCATAATTTATATTCTGGAAGTAATTAAATAATGATATAATTAATAATAATTTCAAGAACAACAAGTCCAAACACCTACGATAAATGAAACGATTTTACCCAAAACGCTACTTTAACATGAATTTACAAAAGAACGGGTAATATAAAGTCATAAGTGGACCATATATGATATAATTACAATTACTATGATTCTAGAATAAGTCAATAACATGATTTAAATCATTATACAGGAGTTTCGAACACGTACAAAGCCAGTCAGACATAAGGTAAGGGAAATATCACAATCTCATTTTTATCCGAGATTGTTTATACTTTAGCATTTACTGGGGTGTATTTTATCATCCAAAACCATGTTTCCTCAATATGAAATATTCTTTCCATCCACCTACAATTTTTTAAATCCTATTTTACCCTTCGGTGAGTTTTTAGTAAAAGATATGAAAGGAGTCTTTTTTCGTTTTTCGTACGAGGTACTTTTTTTGACTTTTCCGACAAAAGTATGAAGAATGTTTTTTTAACTTATACGGCATGAATGGATTTTTAAAGCATTATTTCCAAGAAGCTTACTTTACATGTTTTCATGTTTATTTTTAATCAACTTCTTTTAGTTTATAATTGTACGACATGTTACGAAAGGAAAAGTGTTTTTGAAGCAGAAAGGATATTTTCCTCAAGAATGGAGTTCAAGTGTTTTATCAAAATTATTTTCCATATAAGATAATAAAGGGTTCTGTTTTTATACCTATTATTAAATTGATTTGATTATGTTGTGATGTAATTATATTTTTATGAATTCCTTTATCTTATATGAATTGTTTTATTATGTCAGGATGTTTAAGATTCCCATATTTATTACATGGGTTATGCTATGATGTATGGTATTATGATTTTGTGGCACACATAAGAATGGTATCATTATGAGATGGGTGGGACCTATATCTCCCTCCAATGCATTTGGTAAATATTTTATATCTCATGAGATAGACATGACTGGAATGGTAGGTTATACCGGTTCAGTGAAACAAGACTGAAACGAGGGTGACTCTGTTCAGAAAGGGGCTTTGTCCACTAAGATAGTCTTGGAAATGAGTCTTGACTAATAAGAAATGATTCTCTATGATTATGTGTGTATGCCACAAAGATTCATGTTTTAAGTTATGATTATTGGGATTTCATTTCACTACTATTACTTATCCCATGTTATGAAATTATGCTCTCTTTTGCAGGTTAAGATTTCCAAAAGTTATGTTCTTATGAATATGATGTGATTGATTTTTCTCTTGTTTACCCTTACTAAGAATTTGAGCTAACCCTTTTATGCTTTATTTCCCCCAAGATATAAAGAAAGGTTTTAGGTAAAAAAATGGAAGAACTTTATGGGAGATATGGAAGATCTTTCACCATGATTAGAAGATTGCGTTCCGAGTTTCCAAAGACACTAAACTATTACGATCCTTGTGTGTGTGTTTTTGTTATGTACTAAGTATTCCGCAAAAGTAATGTAATGTCCATGTATGTCAAGCTTCGGGTCTCTACAGTGAACTAAGGAAGTGTCCACATCAATACCACGAGAATATTTTCATTATGTAGATGAAATAATATCATATCATCATAGGAAATTATTGATTTTATTCTATTCAAGAGTATATCAACTTCTTCTATTGGGATGTCTGGTTCTTAGATATGTATAGCCAATGTGTGGTTTTCATTGAAGAGTGGGGTTTTTGGGTAGGATTTCATAATTTGTTGTCCCTTATTTATTTGAAGTCTTAATTATCAATGTAATAATTTTATGGTGGTACTGTGTTGGTTCACAATGTTTATGGTCAGTTCTGGATGTTTTCTGGTTGATCTTGTATACTACCTAATTGATGACATATTTTGTTTGAGATAGAATTACCAATAGGTTCTTCTAAAATTTCACCGGATCATTTTCATATGATACCATATATGTAAAATGTGGTGTGACTTAATACAGATGATCTAATGTATAATGGGTTCTTCTAACCTTATGTGTTATTGTGGGGTGCTCTAGTGTTGTTCACCATGATGGTGTATGGTAGTCTGATCTTGTCCATAGACTACCCATGGATGAATCAGCTAATGAACATTAAATTTATTTCTCATTCCTGGATAGAATATCATTTTGACCACCTCATTATATATAGTTTTATTTTTAACATCTATATGTTATATTGGTATCATCGAATTTTGGTAAAAGAGGAAAATATCCAAATGATTTCTTTCAAATAATGGTACATGGAATTAGAGTTCATGGTCAAGGTGTTAAGTATCATGAATGAACCAGATTTTTCCACCACTTTAATGAAATCTATGGTATATTAATTCATGGCCTTTTTCCTTTTCATTTTCATCAAAGTCATATTGATCATCCAGAAATCAAATGATAGGAATGAATATCACGATCATGTTTTCCAGCGGGTTCTTCATCACCACAAACTCAATGTATATTTTTCCTTGTTTATGTTATAGAAATGATATTTTAATTTTCTAAAGAATGTGGTTTATCATCATGTCTAATTAGTATACCCATAAAAGGTCAATTCACGTTTTTTTAAAACACTGTTTATTTGGTAGAAGTTCCCAGTTTCCATGGCCTTGTAGGATGTTATAGAAGACTTATGTCAAATGTTTTTTTTTCAACACTATTGAAATTATTTACTATGATGGAATGGTATTATATATAAAAACATTATTGATATAAATAATTTTCCAACCAAATGTGTAAAATTATTTGTGCTCTAATTTCGAGAGAAGGGATGATTTTCAAGGTGTTTTACAATGCTTCATGTCTGGAATTGGGATGCATGTTGATGTAGTAGAGAGATATGATATCTTATGGATATAGGTAGATATTATTTCATTTGCATAAATTTTCAACCCATGATATGAGTCTAGAATAATTTTACATTTCAATAAATTTGTATATGAATTGCCTCATTAGGAAGAGATTTGTAGTCTTCACTGAAAAAAAGAAATTCAGGCATAAATTTTCTTATCGTGCCCTCAATCTTTAGAAATAAAAGGGGATATAGTTTCTATATGATAATAATTTTGAAATCTCTTTGACCTCATATAATTTTAATTTTGTCTCTAAATCTTTTAGAATAACTCCAATGAAAAATGTTTTCATCAGTCTAATGATACATGGAGACCAATGATATGTCAACCCTGCTTGTAAATGAAATAGTTGTTTATGGTAGAGTCAGTTCATTCCGATTATACAGAATTCATATCTGACATAGTATGAGAAGTATTTTACCTGGGGAGACTCATAGAAGGTTGTGATGTGTGATATTTTTCTCCATTGTGATAATCTCTAGGGATGTTCATAGGACGGCTGGAATCAGAAGATGTTTTGTGGTTGTCTTTGTATTCTATAATTAAGGCCTTATATAATTATCTTTTTGATTTATTGGTTAACTTTTTCAATATAATTGATAAAATATAAGATGTAAAATTTCATAGGGATGAGGTTTTGGAGTCCTCTGATGAAATTGTAATTGTATAATTCTATAGGTCAGCGCTTGGACTATCAACTGGTTGAAGCTGAGATTCTTGTTAAAGGATGTTTTTTGAAACATTTGTATGTATTAAAATACTAATTTAATAAAATATTAATAGTTTATTTCATAAATTTTCCCTTACATCTAGGAGGATGTGATACTATCTGGCTAACCATTCATTGGTTGATGAAATTGTCTCAGTTTGTAGTGATCATGGATTTGTGTGTAATAAATTATTTGGATAAGAGCATATATAATAAATGTTGTGGTTTCATGGTGTCCCAAGATATATTGTCTCATATCGACCTTTTCAATTTACATATTGGGTTAAAATGGTATTGTAGTAAGGATTGGGAGATTTTTTAAGCCTTAACACTACATTCCACCCTCTTACTAATGGCATGACATAACAGACTATCCATATACTAGAGAATATTTTGAGAGTGTTATCTTATATTTTGTGGATAATAGTTAATAATCCATTATTTATTTAAGATTTCATATAATAATAGATATCACTCATCAAACAGCCATGCCCTGTTTAAGGCATTCAATGGGAATTCGTGCCATTATCGATAGTGTTGGACATAAGTTGGGGTGGAATTATTTCTTGGAGAATATATGTTATAGATAATGATAGATATAGTTTATCTTGTAAATGAGAGGATGAAATCATTTCTAAACCAGTAGAAGTATTATCCCTATCCAGGGAGGAGTCCATTTCTATTTGAGATTGAATTCCATTTTTTCTTGAGAGTATATCATCGATGTGGGAAGAATAGGTTCGATGGGGGAGTAAGCTATCTTCCAGGATTTACGGTCCCCTAGAGGTTTTTGGGTGACTTGGAAAGGATAACTTTCAGATTTTGCTTCCATCATTGTTGGAGAGGATCCCTGACACATTCCAAATCTCCCATATCTATTGGAATCTTCATGATGAATTTCATTTCATTTATTTAGTTGAATTGGATATCGAGACGTTAATGGTGTAGACAATAGAGATCAAGGATTGTCAAGGGATGGTAGTATATGTATGAACGATTCCATTGGTTCATGTATTGTGGAGGAATATTCTCATGGATGAGAGTACACGGGGACATGATATTCAGATGTGTTCCCTGAACCTCGAGTTGTTTTATGTTTGTATATATTTAATTTTTAAACATTATTTCCTTATAATGTTTTCATAACACAAATATATGTGATTTTTAGTGCATCTGTTGTAATATTTTTTTCTGATGTGTGATGTGTATAAAAACCATCGATATATAAAAAGGAGAGGACCTGAATCCTAACCAGGGTACAATATACATTGATGAAATTAAAACCATCAATGTGATTCCATGTAACACAAAGTTGATCATTTCGTCACATGAAATATGTAAATCCATAATTATGGTATGTGGGTAATGTTTTGTAATAGATGTAGTGGTTATTGTTTTGGGATGTGGGAAGGTTCAAGGGTTATTTAGAAATGTGGTTGCATGAAATGTAGAATTTTGAGGTTTATACTGGATGATGTGGTGTTATTCTAGGTTATAGGTGTTTCTGTGGTTGAGTATATATTTGGTTTTTGGGACACATTTTCTGGTTCTGGTAGAAGAGTTTATCTTGTGAGTGAAATTTCAAAATAACTGGATCCTTTTGAAAGGTGGTTGTTCTGAATCCTTTATTTCTCTAGTAATAGTTTTGATTCTCCTGGATCATAATCCTTTCATAGGTATTTGATAAAATGAAATGTTCCTTCTGAGCTGGTCACATAATCAAATATGATGGTTATATAATATTTATAGGTAGTCATTGAGGGTATGGTGGAGTTTGGACTTGTAGAAGTGTTGTGTCATGTGGTTCAAGATCTGAATTGGATTCACATCATGGTTTGCTGATTCATGAATTATGTAGGCATCAGGTTTGCTGGATTTTATACATTGGTGGAGGAAATATGGTAGATGGATTCAAGTATTGAATAGTTAATTCATGAAATTTAATTAATTCGATCTAAGGATACTTGATTTTGGGTAGAAACCCCTGATATAGGGGATTTATATCTGGTACTGGATTCACACCATGTAATCTATGCGAACCCGTAGAATTAATTCCGTCAATGGAATTCACGTCAGAAAAGGGGAGCATTTGAGGATTCTATATATTGTTTTCATCTAGACCATCATTTATTCTGCCACAATACAATCTCTCATTCCTGGAAGAACCCAAAGATCATTCAGATGAACTCACATCCCAATCGTCTCTTTCATTGATCTATAATTTACAGTTATTAAGTTTATCTAATTGAGGTACGTTCCCATCCCTTACTTGTGGTTAGATTTTCATTCCTCTTTTAGGTGAATCCACAATAGAATTGCTTTAATCATTTATAGTGAGTGTGAGATGAATTTTTATGATCCTTTGTTGTGGTTTAGGATGATATGTTGTTTCTTGTGTCCTATTGTTGTTTTTTGGAATTTCTTCTTCGCCCAACGGTGTGAAGGGAGTTTTAAAAATCACTATGTTAAGGAATCCCTTATTTCTAAAATTTTTTATCATGTGTGGGGTTACACCTATTTTTCTATGTGGTATGGTTTTTGTTGGACTAATCAACTTTAAATAAATGGTCTATCAATATTTATGGGGGAAGGGGTTCGATTCTCATGTTCTTATAGCTTTCGTATTTTATTTTGAAAATTTCAATAGGTGTGATGGATGTACCGCTAAATATCATAGTTATTGGTACCATTTTCTTTCATTGAATTTCTTCTTGTATGGAAACCATGTTTCTTTTTATTGTGATATCAACACCAAAAAAATTGTATAACCACTAATATTTAGCTGATAGAGTGATTTCCTCTTGATTTTTGATTTATGGGAAAAATTTCTTTGATTAATAAGAGGAATATTACAAAGACCATTTTTCATAATTATTTAAATTTTCTATTGTGTGATGAGTTGTGGGTACGTGATAATTATATTGGTAATAAATGTGAGCATGGTATGAGTCATTTTATGTGCAGGTGGCATGTTTTTTGTATGATTTTGTGTTTTGGGTCAACAATGTGTGGTTAGTATGCAGTAGTTTCATTGGGTGGTGATGTGTGGTTGGTAAGAGGATATGTTGTGGGGATTATGAAATGAGGTTTATATTGTTTTAGATAATTTTTTATAGAGTTATAATAATTGGTGAATAACGTTTTTAATGGATTGGGCTCGTTTGGTTAATGGAATGGAAATTATCGATTGAAAACTTAATAATGGGATGCGTGGTTAATTGTATTTGTCGACAAATAATTAAAATAATGGAATGTATAAATTTATTTCAAATGGATTTAAATGAAAATTGTATTTTTCTTTTGTTTGTTAGGTGTTTTTATACTTTTAGTGGTGGAAGAAAAAGTGTTGATGCTTTAAGTATGTAAGTTCATTATTGTATTCACATATGATGGGATTTTGTATGGATATGTATATGTATAAATTTTATATTCCACGCGATTTCAATATACACTCTACCCACATCAAGAACCATGTCCCAACATCTTATATATATATATATATTAGGGTGTGTTTTCTAATATCCCTATCGTGAGGATGGATAAAAACATAGCCCCTCTATCATACTCTCTCTTCCAGTCATGTAGATATTAATAGTCGATGATGGTAGGATGTATGATAGTTCACTTTCTGAGGGACCTGGTGTCTATAGGTAAGATGTAATGATATGGTAATGTTTTGGGGTAGTGAGATGTGATGAGATGGTATATGGTGGGGTTCGTGTATGGTTGGAGGTGTGAAGGATTTTGATGTCTATCATGGTTAGTATAACCTTGTAATATAGTATTGGTTTTGATTTTATGGGCCATATGTCTTTAGGTGGGATTGGATATAGCCAATTTTTGGGGAGGTGTCCCAGGTTGCAAAGGGATTAGGGTGATGTGTTTGTGATATGGGGTGGCGGTATATGTTATATAGAAGATATGAGATTTATAAAATGTATGATGTCAGGGTGTAAGAGAGTTAAATTAGAGTTAAATTGATGTGGGAACCCTTCATCAATATGATTCATATTATGATGTTATACAAGGCTTTATAAATATGTTTTGTGTTCTTTAATGAGGTATGGTTTGAATCATTGACTTGTTTAGGTGATTTGGGTCCTATTTTTATTCTCTTGTTGGTCACTACTTTAGATTTTCTTTTTGGTAATTACCACTGAGATTTTATAAGTACATATTTTTTATAATTATAATGTTGGATGCTTTTTTATTTATTTTTATATTGTGTCATGGACTTTCTTATGGGTGGTTTATCCTAACTTCTAACCTAATATTATTATATAGAATAATGCCTCTCATTTATGATATTTTTATAACCGTGGTGCTACTCTTGGACCTAGGGTGTAGTATAGGCGGGACTCAGGGGTCATATCTATTTCCCTTTATTACAATATATTTTGTGGGAGTGGGTATTGACACATGTAATTTATTATTTAATCCATATTTGGTTCACACATATCACACATAAATATTTTTTACAGAATATTTTATGGTGAACCCTCATTAGGATTTATTACAACAGTCACAAATTTAATCCTTTTGATTTCACATTATTTTGGTCATTATCTAGTTTATCCCCTGAAAAATTGATCAGTCCAAATAAGTAAACAATTTTTCATAATTTTCACTAATTATTTATTATTCTAATAATTTTTTCTCATTACTATACCATTATTAATTTTCTAAATTATCTTCTAATTTATCATTTTATAAATATTACTTGTTAAAATAATTTTCATTTCCCAACTTTATTACTTTCTTGAAAACATCATCTACAAGAATTTTATGTAATAAAATGTATTCAGTGATGAATATTTAGTTTATATCATGGTAATATTCAGCACTTTATGGTTTTGTTACCTCATCTATTTACAATTTTCCCCCCTTGATTCATTCCACATTCCTAGTAATGACACTTTATACCAGCATGAATAATCATTATAAAAAAAATCCACAACAACAGTAGTAAAATTTGATCCATGATCTTCCAAACTAATAAAAATTATAATCTTATGATTGTTGTTATAGTCTTCATATATTAATAGTGTTTCTTCTTGGGATGAAGCATTATAATTTAGGTGAATTCTTATATCATTTTGTTAAATCGTTTTTTGTCATATGACATAATAACTGCAATCTAGATAATTCATCAACATGATGTAAATAATTTTCACTTAGACAATTCACCAAATTCTCAAATTATTATATATTAAATTTAATTTATATTATATTCAAAAAATATTTTTTAAATCTAGTCAATATATGCCTTTTAACCTTTATTTAATTTTACAATTATCATAGTTTTTTCAAACTCATTCATCTTCATCATATATTAACTTATTTTATTAAGATGTTTCTTCACATTTTTGAATGATTATTTATTATCAAAGGAGATATTATGAATATATATATTCATACATTCCATTTATTTATATGTTTCCCTAATATTTGTAAGAATATATAAAATATTTTTTTGACATCTATTATAATATATTTAAATCAACTCCTCCATATCTTTAAATTGAGTCTTTAGATTTCTTTAATTTCTTCATCAGATTCATAATATTCTTATATGAGCATCCATATTCTATCTAAATACATGTTGACAAAATTTAACCATTTTCTCTTCTCATCATATTTTTACACATTGAACTAAACCTATCATTATAATTCTTCCATTTCAAATTCTGATATTTCTTATCCACTTTATCTATGTCTATGTCAATAAGTGTATTATTTAGATGGGTTTCAGAAAATTGACCAAAAATAACGAAATTATAGTATATTAGTGATTTTTTCTTTTATCATTCCATTTTCCCCTTTTAAAAAATATTATAAACAATACCATCATATAATTGATGTCATATTTAGTTCCCTCACAATTATAATTACTTTACTTTTTTCTTTCATCAACACTACCATTACCCATTTCTCTAACATAAAAATCCTTCTCATGAATTTTTTATTCTTGAATTAAATAATTTCTAAGAATTAATATAATATAAAAATAGTTTGAAATTAATATATTGGAATATATTATTGTTCATCTATTAACAAAACCATCAGGTTAAATCTATCTATAATAACACTCATCAGATTCTACACAATTGTTCTGTCTTCCATTTTCTCTCTAATATTTAAAATTCTACTAGAAAATATATTTTGTAATTGTATATTAGAGGAAAAAACATTCTTACTCTTTTTTTTTCATATAATCATATATACTTCTCTATATTTTTATCTTAGATTATTTGTATTAAGGATTTCTTTCATAGATACTTCTCAGTTGATCCAATATCTCCTCAGCGGTTTAGAAACCAATCATCTTAGATTTTCTGTATTTATGATTTCCTCATTTATATTTTGGTTATTCCCACCAATATTGATTCTTAACTATATTAGAAGATAATTAAAGAGAATAAATTTTTATTTAATGAACCAAACTGTTAGGAAAAGAGTTAAAACTTTTGATTTAATTAAATAACCATTGGTTGTAGAAAACAGATGGACGTAATTTATTTTAATACATCCAATTAGATTTGAATGACCATTAAGTTTCATTACAGTTTATAATATAATCATTGATCACTAATCACATGATTAATATAAATATAGGGTTTTAACAAATAAAATTGACACATAAAAAAGAAGTGATGGCCTCAACCTGTAGGACCATTCCATATAAATCCCATTTATTAGATATTATAAGAAGGATAACATATATATGATTTTTCATAGTAAATCCTGAACTTAGATACAATTACTAAGGCATGAGAGAAACCATTTGTGGGATTTGTTCATGCTCCTTGAGATCACGGATCAAACCATGTTTATCAAACGACCCCCTAAAAAACCTCAACATCGAGTAACATAATACTTGGGAGTATTATAGTATATTAAAGGTATATTTTTTAGGGCACTAGAAGTAATAATATGTAAATTTGTTTTACACAATAATGATTAAATTTTCACCCTATTACTGTTATATTGTAAATGATTTTTAAATCACAAAATAGATCATAGCTACAATTAATTTTAAATTAATGAATGAATTAATTAATGGATTTAGGAAATAAATAATACTTTTATGTAATATGTTTACTAAATGATATATATTAAATATAAATGTCCGTAAGAATTTTATGTTCCCAAATGTAATTTTTATTATGGTTCTAAAGCAAGTATTTTCATGGATGTGTCCTTTTTAATAAATGTTGGAAATTAATTAAAAAATTAAATAAATAGTATATTATTTTGGTAAAATGAATATAATATTTAGAATGAAAATATTTAGATTATTCATTGGATAATTACTCATAATTTTCTGACTTTGTTGTATTTTCGAAAGAAAAATAAATATTGTATAAATATACATTATGTTTTAGGACATAATAATTACTTATATATATGATGTAATACGTAAATATAAATGTCATCCATGAAAAAATATATATATTTCATTCACATTACTTTTATTTTTTGTTTATTTTATTAATTTTTTTAATCCATTATGAATCCTCCTAGACATAGTGTATATTTTAAGAATTTAAACTCATTTCTTTAAAAATGTGACTGCTTCCAGACCACCAAGGGTAATATTTTAAATCACTATACCCTTAGACATATAAAATAACATAAAAACAATACCCTTTCCCATAAACCATGGTAAAAACCCATGTAGTGGTTTGTGGTTTGGCATATATTATAATGAAGATTCCAAAACCAGAATAAATAAATCAACATATTCTTCAATATAAAACCTCCCAAGATCCTATTTTATATCACTAAAACATTATAGAGAACATCCAAACCTTCCCTACACTCTATATAGCCATCCCCAGATGACTCTACGCATACATGAAGCCCCTCCCATGCCTTGGGAGTCACGCACTCAAGTCAGTGATCCTCCCCATCTTCTCTTACTTCTAATAAAAGAACCATCCTTGAAATTTGACTTTATAGTTTCAATTAAATTAAATTTAATTAATTTATTATTATTATATTAATCTTAAATAGAAATTATTTAAATTATATACCATTTATAATCTCTTATTTGTACACTTACATAAGACAATACTCTTCAGATATTTCGTATGCGATCTTCCACTATCCTCTTTTAACAAGAACTCCTTTTATGAAATGTCATTATCAATTCACTTTCATTTTATGGGATATGATATTAAATATTTTTATAAAGTTTAATATTATTTATAAAAAATTATATCCACTTTAAACACTTATTAAGCCTCCTTTGAACGTTTATGTGCACTGTTTTCCATTCTGAAATTTCGTAATGATTTTTTTGTATTCATGTTTTTTCATTACATTATGCCTTATATTTCAATATTTATAATGTTTGGATATAATTATATATTTCCATATTTCCAAATATATTATTTAAAAATAATTATTGAAACATTTTTAACTAATAACCCTTTTTTATTAATTTTTATTTAATTTCATTATGCTGTTGAAATTTTACAACATTTTTTCATGAGAAGTTTAATGTGTAGTGTGTTCTATTCAAATTTTTTTATAATGGATATTTAAATTTATGAACATATACTTATTTATTAGGTAAATAAATGTATTTATTCCCCAGTCTTTGATATTTTAATAAATTATGATGATAAATTAATTCATGTTGTATGATATGTGTGGCACACCTAAGCATAAGAAGAAAATGATTATGTTGGGTGTGCCCATATAGCTCTCCCGTGAATTAGGTCATGTTGATTATCATCATTCCTATTGTTCATATATGGGTGTACCGAATTCCATCATGGAAATATATCCACCTTGAGGTCACGGAGGATTTATATTTGACTGGTGTTTGGGATTCAGTGATGTAAGTTGTTACCAAATTCCATGAGTTATAGTTATCATGATATATCTGGTCCCCTTATGCATGTTCCATTTATACCTCAATTATATTATTACTATGTAATATGTATTATCTTATATAAGTTTCCCTTTTTTAATATCATATGATGTTTTATATCTTAATCCTTTCTCATTTTTTCACCAGGATATCCCAAGCAGTTTTATATTCATTAGAATATTATAATCATATTAAGGATGTGCTCCATAATGTTTTGTATTCTATATAAAATGTTATTATGATGTATAAATAATTCCAAAATTAAATACACTTATTGATATTTTATGTTTTATTAAGTATAATTTTTTTTAATAAAACATATATTAATGTGTAATGATGATCTTGGTTATTGTATTTGGTATCAAAGTAAGAGTTTATTAATTTTTTAGATTATAATTATAAAACTCTAGTGAATTCCTTATGTATGAGAATAAATATAAGGAAAAATACCTATATTTTTTTAGTATGTATTATATGGTTTATCATGAAAACACGTCCCTTTCAGAATACTATATGTGGATATGGTTCACAACAAAATTAACCTAGGAGAAACAACATAGAGAAGATGATCCATTACTAACTTGGGGTAATACGCTACACAACAATCGGCCACACTGCACACCTAGGATGAAACCCCTAGGAGATATGATTTGGTATATTGATAATATTATTATGAATAATAATTAAGTGAATAAAAAATTATGATAAGAATACATGTTAGGAAATATATCATGGATAACACAGATTGAAGCCTAGAATATAATATGTTAAGGAGTCAAATGTAATTCACAAGTTATTCATTTAATGTCATTGGATTCCCCTTCAGTTAATTAATTGTTTAAGACACTAATCCATAATTATCCTTTTATTCAAACTAATACCCATGTATAGGAGGAATGATGTTAACAACTATGCGGAGTGCAATGTGTCGACTTCCCCAATGGGATTCCCAACCTGATGGGAGTGGGATTCAAAATAATTTTCATGATATATTCTCAACTAGAAAATATTCTAAATAGAAACCCAGATCATGTGGAGCACCCAAAACCCCCTAATATAGGGAAATCTGTAATCAGAAGATTTATACGACAGAGACCTCATATTTTTAGTGTATCATCAGATCCCTTAATTTTGTGACAATAGATCAACTTCATTGAAAATATCTTATCCATCATTCAATTATTATAATAATAGAAGGTTCATCTGGTTATTATTTTAGGGTGGGATAATATGCACAATGGTTTACATTGATAAAGAATATGATCCTTTGAGAACAGATCTAAGAAATGGATTGGATGGAATTCTGTAAATAAAATTTTATAATTTTTTTCCAGACACTCAATATCATAAAAAGGAAAGTTATTTCCTTGAACAAATTGGGAAAATGATAATGAAAATTTGGGTAAGGGTAAAACATCACAATACACAAAATATACACCTCATGTTTTTTCATTACCCTCTAATACAAATTATACCACTTCTTTGGAAGATAAAAACTAGAAAATGAAAAACAATGGTGATTTGTGACTCTGATGGAAATTATGATATTGTATAATGGTCCCTCAATAGATATATGGAGATTGGATAATCCCATGAGTATCAGGGGAATACCAAAATAAAGTAGAGTTTAATTTTGGATATCTGATGGAGAAATATAACGGTACTAAAAATTTTCATAATCTAACTTGTTAATGGTGCAGAAAAAATCGTCTCAGAAATTTCATAATGGGGGAAAATAAATTTTATATATATGGGAAGAAAGGAAACCTAGATAAAAATTAACAAAAATAAAAACCCATGAATGGATGAAATTAAATGAATTACCTACTAAACCCTTATCACATTTTCCATTTCCTCGTCTATAAGGAACCCGAGAACATTGAAAACCAATACACTATTCTAAGGGATTTCAGAGACAACCAAAATCCTCTAAGGAAGAAGGGGAATAATTTTTCCGTCAATACAACTGATGTAAATACTGATGACTATGTGGTGATTGGTATTCTAGTGACTCATTCAATAATAGAGAACTTACATTCTGATTCTATATCTATGCATCCTTTCAGGTCATGACTATTTAGTACAACAATTCAAACACCACCACAAATCTTGGAATCAGAGATGTCAATGAAGGGAACGATGGGGAAATTTTTCATCCAATGTTTATGACTCCTCCTATATCTCAATTTTTGGTCTGAACATCCTAGTGAACCTTTTCATACATCATATTATGGCATATTATATAATTATGGATATGGATTGGATTTACATCTATAGTGCCAGTAGAAATTTTTGTGAGAAGTAATTAACTCATTATATGTTGAATCTACCCCTCGATTATATAAATTTGTGTAAATGGGGTGAGTGTTCATTAGCACAATCTTATCATGCTTGTACATTATTTCCAAATAAGGAATTATACATAGATCAATTGATTATGTCTAAACAAATAACCACCTCGAATACATTCTTATTTTGTGGGAATACGCTGATATGTTTCCCATAGGATTTCAGGTTTTTCCTCCTAACAGAGTGGTCTAATTTTCAATCATGATTATTCCTTGGTCATTGTCAATATCCAAGACTATGTATGGGATTGATATTATGGATCACGTGGATATAAATTTACAACTACTTGAGAATATGTGTAAAGGGTTTATATTCCCAATTGCATCATCATGGGGTGCCCCGGTCCTCTTTATCAAGAAGAAGAATGGGTAAATACACCTTTTCATTGATTATATTGACCTTAACATGATCATGATAACGAAAAATTATCTTTTTCCATGGATTGATGACTTTTTCATTCATCTTCAAGGAGCACAATACCTCTCTATGATGGATTTATCTATTGGATATTACCAAGTTCGAGTGAAAAAGGAGGATATCCCCCAAAAAATTGTACATGGTAAGAGAATTATGAGTTCATACTAATTATATTCAGACACTATAATTCTCTAGAATTTTTCATGGATTTAATATAAATATTCATTATTTATTTCCCTGAAAAAAATTAGTCTTCATTATATATGATATTTTAATATACTCTAAAACCAATGAGGTGTAATAGGATCATATAACCAATATTTTATAGACCTTGTGAAATGAGAAGATCTATGGAAAGTATATAAAGTATGAATTTTGTTTGAATAATGTCTCATTCTTGGGAAGCATCATCACAAGAAATGGGATATCTGTAGATCTATCGAATGGAAAAGGAAATTGATGGACATCTAAGGACCAAATCCATAACAAATATCTATATATATTGTGGGTTAGGAAGATATTATCTCTTATTTGTGAGAAATTTCTCACAATTTTTAAGCACTATTACAAATATAATTTTAAAGGGGATCAAGTTTTATTAGAGTGATGAATGTGAAGAATAAATCATAGAGTGGAAAAAGAGGGATATCACTTCGCGTATCCTCACACTATCAACAAGTGGGGAGCATTTACAAAAACAATAGTGATGTTATTAATAAGGGATTTTGTTTCATGTTTATTCAAAATTAAATATTCAATTTCTACATATCAAGGTAGTGGGACATTAATCAGAAATACTATCCCACACATGATATAGAGTTGTCAGCTGTTGCCTTTGTGTTGAAATCATTCATCATTACCTCTATAGGGAAAACTGTGAGATATATAGTGATCACAATAGCATAAAATATATATTCACATATAAATAACGTATTATTACCTAATAAATATGGTTATATATCATCACATATTAGAACTGATAAATCAACTACCATCTTGGTAACGAATATACGGTGGGATATTCTCTATATAGAAAGGACATGAAAATTATATCATTAATGGGAATTTGGAAGGACCTCATCTTCTTGGATTTGATGAACATGGACATATAATCATAAATAAAGGATAATCATCAATCCTTTTAAAAATAATTAATCAAACACTACTTTTGTAAAGGTTATAAGACACTAAAATAGATTATGTGTAAATTTAGAAGGAAATACAAACAATAAAAATAGATCATACATTGAGATCAATTTAAATGAAGAAAAAATTCTGATATTTATTTCAATATTATGTGTTCCATATCATCCTGATTTATAGAATGTATTAATTTATGTTTGACATAATTCAACATTCTCCATTCACATATGAAACAGAAAGATGTATCGTTATCTCTGAGAGCACATTTTGGGGGACAACATGTAGAATGAAATCGCTTATTATACATCCAAGTTCCTTTTATGTTACAAATTAATGGTTGAAAGGTATAATTATAAAGTTATGATGAAACCATTAACATACCAACATGTAAATGGGGAAAATTCACATGAACATTATCACCGATCTTCCGAAGACATCCAAAAGAATAAATTCTTTCTTGGTTTTTCTGTATTGCCTTATAAAGAAATCACATTTCATTGAAATTAGAGAGTATTTGTCAGAAGATAAAATATAATTGATACACATCATATAAATGGTATGGATTAATTGACTACCACTATCAATTGATTCCGATCAAGATCCCAGATACACATCCATTTTCTATAAAATTCTCTATCATGCTCTAAACATTGAGATAATTTCCAGTACAGACTATCATCTTCAAACTAATGGACATTATAAGTAGACTATTCAGACAGTATAATAGAAGTTGTGATCGTGTCTAATGGGATTCAAGGGAATATGGGACCAGCATGTTCCATTGGTTTTTTTCTCTTATAAAATATATATCCACTTAATCCTCAAACTGGATCCTTTGAAGACCTTTATGTGAAGGGGTGAATATCACAAAATATTTGAATTATGACGGGGGGTGAAAAGTTCTATGACCTTACATGGTTATGGAAATCATGGAGAAGGATAATATCATTCAGTGTCATATCAAGGCTTCATGGAGTTGATAGAAGAGGTATGGTAAAAATAATATACAGGACATCGAGTTTAATGTTGGAGACATGGTATTCCTTGAAATATTCCCATGGAATAATGTGACGATATTTGGGAAGAAGGAAAAAATATATGTCCAAGGTATATCGTCCCTTTTGAGATCCTTGATCGCATAGGAGAAGTAGCCTATCAACAAGAACTTATTCTTAACCTGTCTCAAGTACATGGTGTATTCTATATATCCCTCTTGAAAAAGTACATAATAGACACCTCAAATGTACTCAATCTAGATGTTGAACCATTGTAGAATGATCTTTTTTATCAAGATCATTTGGTGAAGATATCAGATCATTGAGAAAGAGTTCTAAAAAATAAGGAATTTCCCCTCATCAATGATTTGTGGAGAAACAAAATATTTTAAGAAGAAATGAGAGATCCAAAGAAAGTGATGAAGTATTCATACCCACATATATGTTAGGGTGGGAAAATAACATATCATGGGTGAAATTTCTAAATGGGGGATATTGTATTGACCCAAATGCATATGAATGAAATTTTAATTTGTAATTTAATTAAATTTCTTATGGTTATAGGAAACCCAAGCCTTATCAGGATTTATTAAATCCAATTAAAGTTAAATAATAGTAAAGTATAATTACCATTGATAAAATATTCATTGAACAATGATCACATGATTCATATAAGTATAGTGTTTTAACAAACCCAATTAACACAGAAAAAGAAAGTGATGGCATCAACCAATAGGATCGTATGCTATGAAACCAATTTATTGGAGCATATGAATGATAAATCATGTTTTTTATTTTTACTAGACCAAGACCAAGATGATATCTAACAACTTATGAATGAGAGAAACTATTTTCATGAGAAGTTCAAACACATTGAGATCACGAGACAAACCATGTTAACCAAATGGCCCCACAAAATCTCTACCATCATGCACCTTATTCATAGGTTATATGACAGATTAGGAAAGGGATATGTAATAGGACCCTAGAAGTAGTTATATGTAAATATTTTTTTTAAATACTAAATGTATTTTCACCCTATTATTTTTACTATGTAAATAATTTTTAAAAGAAAAAATTTTATTTTTAGTTAATATTCAAATTTAATGAATGAATTATGAATTAATGGATTTTTAAAATAAATTATATTCCTTTTAATATTATTAATAAATAATTTTTTTAAAATATAACTAATAAAATTGTGTTTATTAGGTTAAATCTTAATATATTAGGTTTTGAATATCGTTATTTTATAAAACTAGTAATTTTCAATAATTGTGGTTCATTACTCAAAAAGAAAAAATTAAAATATTTAGAATATTATATACATAAAAGAAATTTTATTTTTTGAATTATAATTTTGAAATTATCCAATGGATAATTTTTCATTTTTTTAGACAGATGAGTTTTTGTGTAAAAATTAAATACCTTATTAGTAAAATTTGTGTTTTAAAACATCATAATGACCAAAATTTTATGTAATAATAATTATAAATGGTATTAACTAACGAATATATGTTTTCCCTTTAAATTAATTTTATTTTATGTGTATTTTATATATTTTATTAAATCTATTGCTAATCCTTCATGACATATAATAAATTTTATTGTATTATAGTAATTTATTTAAGTGTGTGACTCGCCTTCAAAACACGGATGGTAATATTTTTATATCATATGATTTTTTACTTATAAACTAATGAAAAGAATACTATTATGTAGAAATCATGGGATGTTTTATTTTTTTTGATATTTTATTATATAGAATCCAAAATCAAAATAATAATAAAATCTACAAATTTTATAATATAAACCCACCATATATCTCATTTTACATCACCTAAAAGCCTTAGAGATCATCCAATGAATTCCCTACACTCCCTACTATCTTCCCATGGAGCCCCAATCTTTCAAGAAGTCCCGCCCAAGCCGTTATAGTTACAAACTCAAGTAAGGGATCCTCACCCTATTATCCTTCATTGAATTCTTGATTCTTCCTAGGAATAATTTTTTATTATTTCAATTGGTAAAATTTTATTTAATTTATTATGATTACCATAATATTAAATTGATTTTATTGAAATTATATTCAAATTATACTCCCACATTTTCACCCATAACTAAGTCGTTATTATGCCAAAATTTAGTAAGGGATCTTCCACTATCATCTTTTATCAAGAACTCTATTTTTTTTATTTCCATTACATTTAATTTTCATATAATGTGATATTATGTTACATATTACCATTATATTAGACTTTGTTTTGAATAATGAGAGACTTGTTTTACTCTATTTAATGCTCCAGTAATCCTTTTTTTACACCCATTACAATGCAAATATTTCTATTGGATTATTTCCTCTATTCATATTTCTTCAATTTCTTATGACTTTTATATCCAAATTTATAAATTTGGTATATGATTTAAAATGTATTTATTAATTCTGGTTTTAGTTCTGAATAAATAGAGTCCTTTATCTCTCTCATCCACCATTTTTTTTAATATTTATGTAAGGATGTTATGTTGCTGAAATATCAACCTGAATTAAATGCCAAAATATATTTGTAGGTAATGTCTTACCCATTTTTCAATCAAGGGTATTCAACATTATGACAATGTACATATTATTTGGGAACATATTTTTATGTATTTCACATTGATTTTACATGGAATCAATTATGATGTTGAATGAATTTGTGTTTTATGATCAATGCAAAACACTTAATCATTAAAATGAAATGGTTATGATGGATGATCCCCAATAGGTCTCTAATTCATTGTTTAATATTTAGTATCAAGATATGTCATGTTCACATATGGATCTTCTTTATTACTTTATACGACTATTTCCACAATTGGGTACTTTGTGTATTTATCCATAATCTATGTTTTTTGTTCAGCGTTGTAAGTTTTTCCCACATTTTCCTTTCTATGTTTATCAAAACATATCATGACATATTATTCATGTTACTTTAAACCCCCGTAGATATTCCTATTGTCTAATATATATTGTTTTATTCATGTTACACCTTTTCTATTCCCTAAAATGGATCTATAACTCACCCCTTTAGATTTTTATCCCCAGTTTATCCCATAAATTTTTTTGTACATTGGAATATTATGATATCATCAATGATGTTTTGAATAATTTTTCCCATGTTATAATTTGTTGTGTTATGTAACTAGTTTAATAATACAGTAGAATCCTTAATATTTTTGGTTGTATTATGTTTTATTTTATATAATAAAACATGAATCTAGGTGAAATGAATAGATGGGTTGTTTAATGTTATACCCTTCAATTAGAAACATTTTATACCTCGGTTCGAATACATCTCCAATATTCTGTTATATACCCCCACCCAACTACACCATATTCCAAAGTGATTGGACAGAACTATGAATCACAATCTTCCTGCTACTAGTTTTACCCCGAGTTGCAAACATCTTCTTTAGATGTCCTGATCCACTATATAATTATCTTCATATCATTATCCAAGAGTTTTTAGAGTTTAACTTCTCCATGTAACCTTTATAAACATTTATGATTTTCTGGTATTACTCAAATAAATATAATCAACTGTGTCAAATCTATTACCATAGTACAAAAATTCTTGGTAAATTCATCCTTCACCTAATGAAGTATCGACCTCACATAGATCTTTTCAAATTATTCACATAATTTGTTCAAATTCATTCTAATAACCCATAATGTTATCAATTTATATTAACATATTATAATTATGTAATATAGTATAATTGAAATAAAATGTCATATATAACACAAAAAAACATTATAAATTATAAATTTATGAAAAAAGTGGTATCTTATGAAATTAATGAACCCATCCTAATGGAATAGTAACCTCGGTCCATGGAATTTTAATATGAAAAAAAAACAATAGTAAATTGAAAAATATAATACTAACATCAACTATGAAATTATGAATAATTTTTTGGTATATTATAAAATATAATAAAATATATTTATATGATTTAATAAGTAAATTATTTTTTTAAAAATGATAAATTATGTGTTTGTATTTTTGTAAAGTGTAAATTCTTATTTAGAGTTTTCTAATCAATAAAATGATTTTAATGAATGTTTATTTTAAAAAAATGGCCATAGATTAATTTTTTCTTCTTCAAATTATAAGATAATTTACTGAGTCCTTAATTAAATTTTTAATGTGTTATAAAACCATTTATAATTTTAAAATCGGAATATTTCAAATAAATGATGATTTTAATTAAAAATTATTTTTCTCACATTTATAAAAAACATTTCATAAAAAGGAGTCCATTTTTTATTTCGATATATTTACGATGGCTAGTGTGAATTTTCTGTATTTTACTAAAATTAGTAAAATGTTTAGTGATTAGTAAAATACTGTATTTTACAGTATATATAATAATAAGTTAAATAAACTAATTTTTGAGTCATTAATGATATAAGTACCGTAATATAGAACTAGCCTTATCTATTTGAAATATTTATTCATGGAAATAAAAATTATTCACTGTCTTGAGCCAATAAAATAGACATCTGAATAAAATAATCATAAGACACCCCAGACCTCCACTATAAAACCCACCCCAAACAAACACATATCCTCACACATTATAGGCCATTGATTATGATAATATAATTATAAATTCCTCATTAAAACATTTTCCATATGTTATGGTCTTTTTTGACTTATCAAAGCACCATTTCCGAGTCTATAAAGGAGGTTTTGAACGAGGCTACACTCAATAGGTAAACCATTCTCTCTCTCTCCAACTCACACTCTTATCAATTTTATTTTATTTATAATTCATTCCACTCCTCCCCTATCCAAAATAAAATTATAACTACATTATCATATATATATATATATATATATATTAATGTTATTTTTCATTTGGTATATCGCCTATCAATTCATTTTCCTTGCCATTTTTTCGAATAATTAATTCTTCACCCATGTAGTGTCAAATCACCACCTTCTGGGATGATGATATTCGATTCCCTAATACCGACTTCAATGCTGGTAATAAAAAAAATATATTTTTACGAAATTTAATTTTAATATTCTATCTTATTTTGTGTACTTGAACTGTTATATATACAATTTTAATTAATAAAAAACTCGATCATGCTGATCGAATAAATAGAAAACAATATAAATGGACTTTAATATTTATATATAAAAGATCCAATCATCAAAACCAATGAGATAAAAAAACCAAATGATGAAATTGAATCTTATAATGTATCATAAAATTCAAAATTCAACGTAACAAAATAATAATTATTAAAAAAACTATTGGAGGTTTTCAATTATATTATTCAGTATTTAAATTTCTTTATGAATGACATTAATGTAAGGGAGATAAATCATTTGAACAAATGGTAGAGGTTTTTCCATAACCTCTATTTTTCCATTACGTTGCACATCCTTCTTCTAACCTCACTAAAATTATTCATTATTAATATATACTCCTCTTAAATTCTATCTGTATAATACAAAAAATATCTAAATTTTTTTAATTATTCATTCATTTATGGTAAAATACATGTTTTATAAGGATATTTTTTCAATAAATACTCATAAAAAAGTCTTTTTGAAGGGAACATCCCAAAATCTCACCCATTATCATATACACACCATAATCATTTATAGTAAAAAAATATATTAACTAAAATCACTAATTTTATAAAAAAATTATTCTAGTAAATTTTTTAGAAAATCTATGATCTATTTTCCACATTAAATAGTATTTAATATTTTCCCTTAAACCACACCAATGTGCCTCACTTCTGGTGTTTATTAAACACTAATTTTACATGGTTTCACTTTTGTATGACATTATTTATCGTGATCTATTAAAAATAATAGTATTGATATTATATTATAATTTAATTTTCTAACCAATTTCATTTTATGAAATATTTGATTATAATATAATATTAATGAAAAATAGAAATGAATTTCCTAAATAACCCTCCATTCAAATATAAATGCGTATTTATCTAAATAATTTCACAATTATTTTTTAGAGAATTTACAACTTTTTGAAAAACCAATTTGTAATATTATAATAAATTTTCAATTATCTAATATGTTTCCATGCACAATATTTTATTGAATGCTTTATGATAATTTCTATTGGGTATGTAATATATTGATACCATTATCCTAATTACTCAAGATAGATTATGATTATGTTTATTGATTGGGGATATTATATAGATATCATATTCTAGTTTCTATATAAATTTATTTGTAGATTATGTTTCTCCACTTTCATATGAGAAATTCATTATACATAGTTTGTGTCTAGTGGTGCTTTCTACACCCCCATGATGCATCATTAGGCCTCTTGAGATTATCTAGCTTGGGTACTCGATGTTGTATTAAATGATAATGTATAATGTCTTTTCCAAATACTTGATCATATTTTTATGATATTTTTATTATTTATTCTTTCATTATGAGAATTTTTATTGATAATTCATGTGATTATTGTATTGGTAGAATATCCATGGTTATGTTTCTTTCTCATATGACTATTTATATAGAATTGTTTTAATTAGATTTTAATCCTATAATATTATGTTCACGTTTTTGAATTAGTGAAAACTATTGTTATATATTTAAAATTTCTAATTTTTATGTTTATAGCTTCTATTTAATTTTATACCCTTACTGAGCATTAGTTCCCACCCCTTTATTATGTTTTATTTTTCCCCATGATGCCATATAAATTATGACATACATATAGGGATAAGCTAAAAGATTAAGAGAGTTCTCAATGATGTTAATATTTGGTATTTAATTTCTAGTCTTAATGTAATACTTTTGTCTATATCAAACTTTTTAATGAAATCAAACTATTAATTCCATTGTGATGAATTTCTTTCCATAGTTCCAATTTAAAAAAGTAACAAACATACATTGTGCAACTAGGCCAAACCTCTTTACAATTGGTATTAGATAAATTTTATTAAAAACATGGAAACAATATCTAGTAAAACATATAATATAAATATGTTACATTGTAACACACATTGATATTATTCCCAAAGGAATCAAACCTTGTGATTAAAAGATTTTCTATACCTGAATTTTCAATTTACGTTATGTGTTTAATGAGCTATATATTATTCATTATGTTTAATAATGTTATGAAATTATATAGTTTATGACATAGTTTAGAAATTTATTCTAGTTGGAGGAATGGATACTATATCAATGCATGCATTCCATGTGCGTATTTTCCACTAATGCATGCTAATGATGTTGGGGGGGGGGAGCACCATCTAGATATAAATATATTTAACTATATTTGGATATTTGATTCAAGTAATGTGAAAAAATTATACCTTTATGGAGTAGAATAATCTCTAACATGGTGGTATAATGTTAGACTCATTCATGAGACTACAACCTCCTTTATTCAATGGGACTAAAAACCCATTTGTAGTTAAAAAATTGATAAGTTCACTTGAAATGATATTTCATGCCTTGGGAATTGAATGAAAATTAAAATATTACAATTATTATTTATCTTCTTTCATGATATGTAGATCAATTGTGGTCATTAATTCAAAACAATATGGATCAAGAAGAATGTTTAATAAAACATGGACAGATTTTATAGAACATTTTGATGAGAAATATTTTATTAGATAAAAATGAGCATATATGGAAGGAAACTGAAGAATTCTGAGAAATAATGAGGATGGAAACATTGATATGTATTAATCCAACATTACAATATTATAAAGGCATGTAAGTACAAAATACATTATACAAAGTAGATGATTAACCATTTATTTGTTGATATTAAACATATGCTTATAATTGAACTAGTCTAAAAAACATTCTTATCGTATGAGAATATAATATATTAAGATATAAAGACATGGAATAAATTCTCGATGTCTTATAGTTCTGAAGGTAAATAAGATAATAGATGATCGAATATTAAAAAATGGATGAGTATAGAGAAGTATTTTTTCCAAATTATATAATTTTCAGAAAAACACCATGGTATATTACTGAAAGGAATTGGATTTTACATCAAATGTGGGGAGAAAGGCCACTAATCTCATCATTCCAAGGGAATGAGATAATTTCTTTATGTCCATTACATCTACTATAAAGGGGTAAGGGAACTTCAAAAATGAATGTCCAATGAATCAAGGTAATATATATTACAAGATGCGGAGTGAAAATATAAAATATTATATTGTTACAATAGTGTAAGTGTATTAATTAACGTATTTTTGTTCTTTGATTAATGAATAATTTATCATGAGATATATAAGGATTATATTACATTAATTATTTATAAGGAATAAGATTCGTGTATTGAATATAACCTATAATCAAGAGAATTTAATATTTTGTATATTAGTTGTCATGAAAACACATGAGTATCTAAATAACCCCAAATATGTGGTTAATATTGAGATAATAATATGTAGATGTTTATGGTATAGTATTGCTGACCATGAAGGTTGCTATTGATATGGTGGTTTATATTATACTGGAATGATTAGATGTTTGTATTTAAGAAATATATTCAACAAATATTGTTTTTAATAATAGAATAAGTGATAATTCAAAATGTTTTAAAGGATATGAAGGTATTCTTAAATATTTTATGCAAAAATAAGAGGAAATTATTTAGGAAAATCTTATATTATAATTATTTTTTTTAAATTTAGTGGCCTTCCATCTAAATGAATGGCCTTTATGTATGAGATGACATATTTTTGATCAATATTAAGTTTAAATAATTATGGAATGGGTTAAATATATTATTTATTAAGATATAAATATTATTTTCATATTTGATAACCAATAATATTTATTTTTGTTTAAGTGATAATTTGAATGATATATGAATAACTTATGGATCATTTGATTCTTAAATGTTAT
Organism: Viscum album; assembly: GCA_963277665.1. NCBI lineage: Eukaryota > Viridiplantae > Streptophyta > Magnoliopsida > Santalales > Viscaceae > Viscum > Viscum album. The sequence goes on from OY728147.1 coordinate 1,313,728,687, forward strand.
TTTGGAATATATATTTTCCTTGATTATACATCTCTATATTTAATAAAAAATGTCTAGACAGAATGATCTACAACCAAATGATGAGATTATAGCATGGAATGGAATCAAGTATGATTATTTTCTCATGTAATTTTATGGATCGAAAAAGAATCCATAAACTCTTGGAAATTGATTTTGGACTAAAACATTATCTATTTACTATTCTTTATGAGATATTAATGGTCATTTAACCAACCATGGAGTTAATGTTTTGTCTTGATATATTTCCAGAGACCATATTTACTGTCACTCCCCCTCTTAACATGATAGTTATATTTTTCATCCATTTTTTCTCTTGTAATAAATTTTTTTCATTTCAGATTCCTAATTTTGTGGTGGCCAACACATTTCCCATTACCTCATTTTAAGAGAATGTTTCATTATGAATTTTTATAATGTAAGGGTTTCAGTAATGATATTTTAACATGAAAAGTCCATTTTTAAAAATCACATGTTTAAATTGAGAGGAATAAATTTATTGAAGGTGGGGAGTATGTAATGACCTAATATATTTCCAATGGAATTTTTCTTATTATTATTATTTTTATAGTATAAATTACATAAAATCATACAAAATACATCAAAAAACAATATAAGTTAATAATGAATGAAATAAAAGGTATTTCATTAAATTACAGAACTTATTCCAACAGAATACTAACATGGCCTTTGAAATAGTAATATGATCATTTGTAACAGTAATCCATTATTTAAAATTCTATGATTAATGTAATTATTTCGAAGAAAATTATTTTCAAAAATCAGAATTTATATATTTATATTTTATTATATTACTATGATAAAAAGATATTATGAGCCCTTAGTTTATTTTTCAATGTTTTATACAATATGTTTTTTAATGTTAAGGCTGAAGCCTCAATTTATTATTAAAGAAAATACCTATTTAAGTCTTAGTAGATGGAGAACAATTACATAGCCTGATGTGACAAGGCCAAGTGTCCTTAACACAAAGCCTGAAAGCCCATTTTTTACCCCAAAGGATCCCTTAGTGAACAATGTTATTATAATACTCGTGCTGCTACAGTATCGCTGCCACTACAATGCCCATACTGCTTCAGTGTACCCAATGCTACTGTACTTCCACTGCAACAATACCGCTACAGTTGAAATATACAATACTGATACAATACCTGGAGGTTCCTACCTGTCTATATTTGATCCTAGATCTTTTGGATACCAAACAGAAGCATATAACACTTGGGTACAAGCACGTTGGCTTATACAGTCAGTTATAATTTAAAATTTGTATATTTTTTTAAAATATTATGATTTCAATTAAAACGTAAAAGTAAAATATTTTGAAAATTATTTTCATAAAATAGAGTCTATTGTTTAATTCTGCATGTCTCAAAATAGGTTGGTTGAATTTTTTTGGATTTATATAAAATTGATGAGTTTTTTAGAATAGAAAAATATAATAATTTACAGTATATATAATTTTAAGTTAAATACACTATTTATTGAGTCGTGGATTATGTAAGAACCATAACATAAAAAAACATATCTATTTACAATTTTTATTCATGGGGATAAAAAAATCATAGTATTGATCCAAAATAATTAACAGTTGAATAAAATAATCTGAAAGCACCTCTATCGTCCACAATAAATACAACACCTTATCCTCACAGATTATAATCCTTTGATATTTCTAAAATTCAACCCAATTCATATCCCAAAACTATTCCCAGCATTATTATATTTAAGGACTCATTAAAAGACAGTTTATTCCATTATAGAGGTTCTCAAGGAGACAACACGCATGATGTAAAATGTTCATTCTCTCTTTCAATTTATATCATTTTCTTATTATTTCATCAAACCCCCAATAAGAAAACAAAATAACTCATGTATCACATATATACAAGAATTAAATTATTTTAATTTCATATCCACCATCAATAATTTTCTCTTCGGTTTTTTTGAAAATATGAAAACATCGTCAGTGAGGCGTCTGTTAACCACCTTTGTGGATGATGAATTTTAATTTTTTAATACTTCCATCAACGCTAATTAGAAAAAAAATTATAATAGTAAAACCTAGATTATAAAATATATTTTAAAACTTATTTTGTGTTCTAGATCTAATAAATATGTAAATAATATTAATTATTAAAACAAAACTATTCTGTAATGATCGGAAAAACACCAAAATAATATAAATGGATAACATTAATTATTTATAAAATTAATAATACAAATATCTGAAAAAATTATATATAATAAAATTTAATCATATTAATTTCCATTAATAAAATAAATTATCAATTTTAGATTACTATTTCCATTATATATGATCATTCATAATCATATGCATGTAAACCAATAATTAAAACCAATGAAATGCACACTCCCGAACAATGAAAATGAATATTATAACTCATCAAAAAGGTCATAAATGTACATAATGAAATTATAATTACTCAAATACATATTTATTTTTATATAAATTAAATTGAAAATTTATCTCATTACATTATTGACGACATTTATTTCAAATGAAGAACACCTTCAAACTTAAGGTGTCGGTTTTTTCCCATACCTAAATTTTTCTTTCAGGATACTCTTTCAAGTTCATACCTCAGTTAAATTATTAATTATTCTTTTTCAATCCTCATAAATTCTTTTTTAATGTTCCAAACATTTGTACCAAACTCAGTTCCTCATTTTTTTGGTGGAATACTTGTTTTATAAGGTTCCCTTATCAATTCCTCTTAATTAGAAAGTCTGATTAAATGTAACATGACAATATCATAACGATTATCAAGTACACTTTATAATATGATTTAAGCCAAAAATATTTTACTAAAATCACCATTTATATCTAGATACATTATCTGAGTTCATTTCTAGTTTTATTCAAACACTTATTCTTTTTTTTCCACTTTAATATATCTTTTATATTTCCCATAAACCACCTCAAAGTGGATCATTCCTAAAGATTATTAAACATTTTTCTTACCTTTTTTCAATTTATTTTTCCACTGTTTATCATAATTTATTTGAATGTGTAGTATGAAAATTATTGTATAATTTCATTTTACATTCCTTTCATTTTATAGGATATACCTGCATATAATCTATTTTTTTATGAAAAATGCAACTGATTTTCAAAAAGAACCCTTTTTTCAAAGTCAAAGGGTATTTCTATGAAGAATTTAACAAATAATCTATTACTTTTTTTCTAATCAATTTAAACACCCTCCATTGAATCATATGATTAATTGATATTTATTCCTTATTTTTCCATCTGCTATATTTTATTGAATGGTTTCTGATTATTTTGACTTGGAATGTACTGCCGATATAGCATTCTCCATATAAATCCAGATAGTTTGGATTATATTTATTGGTTGGGGATATTATTTAATTTCCATATTCTTGTTTCAATATAAATTTAGATGATTATTATGTTTCACCCATTTCATATGACAAATGCATTAGACATAGTATGTGTATAGTGGGGCCAACTATATCCCCTATATGAATAATTATGTCTCATGAGACATACTATTAGGGGTATTGGATGATGTGTTACCCAATTATGTATGGTTTCTTGGTTAGAAACTTAATGGTATTTTTATGATTACATCATTATTTATTCCCTGATTGTGATATTATTAATTGATAATTCATGTGATTATTAATCTAGTACATTATAAATAGTTATGATTAATTATCATGTGATTATTTATATGGAATTATTTTGATCATCTTTTTTTGATTCCATGTTATGCTCATGTTTTAGTTTTGGTGAAATATGTTTTTAGATATTCACCTAGCCTTATATTTTATGTTTATAGCTACTGTTGTATTTTCTTCCCATATTAACCATCTAATCTCACCAATTTATTATAATTTATATTCCCTATGAATCCAAGACGTATATTATAACATACAAGGATGTATTATTTTATATAATAAGAGTGTTATCAATGAATCTTATATATTTATTTCATTTGTAGGTTTACTATAATAAATATGTTTTTACTAAGCTATTTGAGCCTACAAAAAACGGACATTTGTGATTAGATATATTGTTTATTGAACCAACATAACAAAGTAAAGAATTATTTATATGCTAATGGGGTAATATTATTTAAAATTAATAAGTCAGATACCTCATGGAGTCCTGACTATTTAATTTTCTTCTCAATATTGTTTTTTGAACCTTATTTTCATCTCCGTTGTATGTACAAAAAATAGTTTCCTAAATATTTATTACGATCCTAAAATGATCATGGAATTGAATATATTATATATAATATATTGATGGACCACATAATTGGAAAATCACGTAAAAATTATACAAAAAAATAGATAATGATTTTTTAATTAATAACTATCATGAGAAACTATTTCAAGAAATTATAGAAATGCATAATGAGAATAGATCACCTTATGTATAACACATAGAATAATACTTCTCTTCCCAATATTTAATCCTTCATAAAATCCAAAGTGTTCTTTACATAACCAAAAATAAGAAAATGGAAACCTCTTCTCTAAGTGAAATGATTCACTAAATATTCTATAATAAAAAATTTTGTGAGTTAACATTGTATTTTTAGGAATCCAATCATGTGATTAAGAAATGATAATTCTTAAAAATAAGCTAAGTAATTCAAAATTATTCTAAACTGGAAAATATGTTTCCTCCCTGAAAAAACATATTTTCATCCACAAACCTCAAACACCAAATGATATTTTTATAAAACTCTTCTTCATCGTATAACGAAATTTATATGTGTATAAAAATTATATTCACAAAAAATAATTAACATTCACAAATAACTATTTAATTGGAATGTAGTTATTTATATTCCCATAATCATTATAATTTCGTGGAATTCATCTCAACAATATTATTCATCATAGAGTATGAAAAATCACATACTGAATTCTTTATGATTTCACATATTCATGGAATTTTATTCATGTATGAAAACTGCGTGGCCATTTTTTCATGGAAATATAATAATATTCTCTTCCTCATAGCACAGTAATTCCCAAAATAAAATCATCAGAAAATATTCTTACAACATTTTTAAATCAATATAAAAGTGACTTAATTTTCGTTTCATGGTTTAGATAATCTTATATGGTAGTTCATTCGATTGGAGCCATCCATAATATACACTTCTTCTATAAACTCAACCTTCCAAACCATTTTATGATTTTCGAAATTTCATACTTATCCACTTTTCTATATCTAATTGAAAGGATGATGATCTAGCATGGGTATAAAACTCATACATATTTCCTCTAACCTACAAACCCTCAATCACAAAGGATTCCTCACATAATGGTTGATGATTACCTAGGTATGAGATTAGAAATAGAATACAAATCCAATCATACTATTGGTGTTATATCCATAATATATTAAATAGGTGAATAATAACCACATATTCTAATGCCCTAGATCCATAAAATATTCCCAATAGAATATACATCGTACTATTCATAGCGAGGTTTATCACACACTACACATCAATTACTGGCCTCACTAGTTCCCCCTCGCCTGTAATGGCCCTCCCTCACTCAGCCCATCGACATGTGTCCTCACCATCATGATCCCAGGGGCTTATACATCATACCAAATGTAGATTCCTTTTGGGATGTCTTGTATTTATACATTTCGTGTGGTTCCATACTAAATATAATATTTCATAGCTGAGATAATTGTCTACCGAATGTTGACGACCCATGATTTTTATATGGCCATAGAAATCCGTAGATTATATTCAAAGTGTATAATATATAATCAATACTACATCAAATTACTTATACAGATTAATTTTTATATTGTGTGGCCTTTGTCACATTTTCCTTTTATCCAGAGAGTTTTCTAGTCCTTATTGATTCATTCCTTTGAACTTATGATCATATCAATCAATCATCACATTTTAGGTACACAAATGTAAATCGTTCTTTAATAGCTAATGTATGAAATTAGTAATAGGGAATTTATATCAATCTTAATTTATTTTAACAAAAAAATCATTTTCCCTATGGGACGACATTTTACCCTCTTCACCCTTGGTTTATGTCTTCAAGCCTCGTGACCATTATAGATTTGATAATTTTACCTATTTACAGAACAATGAAAGTATAATATTATATTGTTCTGAATATATGATGAGAATCTTCAAAAATAACATTCATAAAACTAAATTTAATTAATCTATTAACCTAAAACATTATATCATTCATTTAACATATAAACTCATAATTTAGTATCATTATATATAAATAATACATTGTTTTAAACCCAAGGGATATATGAACCCAACTCAAAAAAATTTAGCAAAATATATAATTAATATCCTAAAAATACCATTACATAAAACCATAAAACTGGGTGTCTAATCAATTTATGTTTATGATAATACATAAACATATAAACTAAGGATGGTATCTATATCTCTTAAGTTAACCATTCTTGAAAACAACATAATATCCAAATTTATCTGAAACATTTCTCTAATATAAATTATTTTGAATGAATACTTTCACATATTTTTTAAATTATTTATAAAATAAACATCCAATAAATTCAAGAAACATATTTTATTACCTAGTTTCATTATAATACAAGGTTAATAATACATCAAATGAAACTAAAACACGACAACTTTGATTTTATTCACCTTATTGAGCTCCAAAATCTGTTTCAACTCCTAAAACTACATAGGATAACTATGGTAATATTTAAAATAAATTTTTGATCTAAAACTAATAATATTGGAATAAACATGATGAAGAAACATAATGTTTAAGCCAAGGTATAACATAATATCATAAAAGAGAAGTCTCACGAGTAATAACAATGAATTATAACATAAATAGTATGGTATTAAAAGTTCATGGAAACATAGAAAATGTTGCTGAAATATAAAACATGCAATATTTTTGAGCCTAGGATACCATCCTACATAGTATATCATGGATAAAAATGTCTCATAATTTATTATGTTTACCCCAAAATATCATACGTAATGTCACATGAGGAAAAATATTTACCTAATGCATTATAGGACTATCTTGGTGCTCTAATAATAACATATACATGTTTATGTGTTCCAAAAAAATGAAATCAATCATATTTTATAAACATTATAATTACCCTTGGAAAAAATAGGTTTCATAATCTTACCTCATTCTATAAAAAATGATATTTCATTAATATGGTAGTTGATAAATGAACTTATAGAATATATAATCCCTTTAGAAAAAGGTATAATAAGATAGGTATATATGTATGTGATAAATATATATTTTTTTTAACAAATCTATGATGCCAAAGGTGGTAATTGATAATGAAAACACCTTTAAAAAGTCACATGGAATCTGTTAGAAGATTTTTGAAATCATAAAGTGTTTATGATGGTGGAATTGTTTTTAATACATTTTAAAATAAAATATTCATTTCAAACATTTTTAACAATATTTCATATGCACTTTTTTTATAAAATGATAGAAATATTATTTTTAAATAAATTATTAAAATGATTCAAAATTTGGTATAAATTTATTTTAAAAAATCATTGGAAATATTTAAAAGATATATTTTCAATATTTGAAGGAAAATATAAAATGGAAGAGAATTATTACACATATAAAAAAGATACAATATCTGTATTACATATGAACGACATTATTGAAATTTTTTTATTAAAGAAGGAGGTAATTGGGCCCCAAAAATATAAACAAAAGTATTTAATACAGGTGAATAAAATAAAAAAACATTTCATGAAAATAATTGTAAATGAATTCCCCAAAGGAACCATAAACATATACAATCACGAAAAGAAAATAGATTGTAATATAAATCTTCTACCTCATTGGTGCCATTCGAACCATATCCCATTGGATAATGTATAATGTATTTAAATTTAAAATACTTGGGATTATGGTGGATTTTTATATAATATATAAAATTGTAATCATATAAATCATATAATTAAAATTACATGCATAACAAAAAAATATTTTTTAATTAAGATAAATTAAGATAAAATCCTTTATAAATATCATTTCACTATAGTGTTAGTCAATAATTTAAGTGATTATGTGTAAAAAATATAAATCTAAAAATAAAAATTGGAAAAAAATTAATACAATAATATTTCATTTCACAGATAATCAAATCATAACATGGTATATAAAGTGGATGTATAACTAAATGAAAAGTATTTTTGTTAAGAAACCCCTTACCTCAACATTGACACATTCTTCACACTCTTTATCATTATTAATAATAAGATTATAATAATTATATAAATTATTTGTAATTCCGCAACCCCAGTTACCCAGAGTCATTGCATTATTACATGACATTGACATGATCATAAGAAAGGTCAAATCTCAAAAGACCGATTGGTTTAGTATCCCTGGAAACACTAGATATATTTATATGTCATACATTACAACATAAAAACAAAAAATACAACAAAATATTTTCTTCATAGACCACACTCTTATCCCCTCGTACTATACCTACAAGTCATACATAATTTACTTCATCATACCCTGGGAAAAATAAAACATAGAAAAGGGGTGAGCACAAATGCCCAGTAAGGATAACAATAAAGTGGAAACATTCATAAATAAGAATAAACATTTAAGGAAATGTATAACTAAAACAAAATCCTTTTAAACATGAACTTCAACATAGTATGGAAAAAATAGAATGACATAATTCAATTTACGTATTCACATGGATATTCTACTAATCTAATAATCACATGAAATATAAATAACCACTTTCATAATGATGGAATGCATAATTCTAGACTATCATAACCACATAGCCAAGGCCTCATGCCAAGACAACAAATAAGGTTTTGCCAAGGCCTTGTGCCAAGACACTAGTTTGTCTCATGAGACCTACTGATGCATCGAGGAGCTATAGTGGGCTCCACCCATCACATATTAAGTCCAATTCATTCCCGTATGAAAAGGTTTAAACATAACATAAACATTCGTATTAAAACTAGCATACAAAATGTAAATACTTCCACCATAAACCATGAATGGTATTAAAATAGCACTTACACAGAAAAACATATCACAAAATCTTCAATACAATATAGAAGCATTGTATCATAATAAATCAACTACAAATAAGCGTAAAATATATCAAAGGATGTTGACATAGATTAAATCAAAACTCTTTTTAGAGAAATATCTCTTTCTATTTTGAAATCATTTAAGAGTCATATATTTATAAAATAAAACATTTTCTTTGAAAATATTTTTATATGCTTGTAAGGGAAGATTTTCCGATTTTATAATGGCCGAAAATAACCGCACCCGCCATATAAGATAAAAAGACATTCTTACCGTAATTATGTCTAAAAGGTTAAAAAGCACCTAGTTTGGAAAACGACGGAAAGATTCCTTTATAAAACTCTTATAAATAGTCAAACAAGGGTATAAATAACTTTAACCCATATTCTAGTGAATAGTAAAAATGTTTTGAAATACATTCTTAAGAAACATGGATGTGGATGATAATGAGATCCTGGTAGATTATTATGTATAAACAACCTCGGATAATGAAGAGATTGCGAAATAAACCCTTACCTTGTACTTTTCCTTAGTTAGGGTAGTTTAACCTCCTATATAATGGTGAAATAATTGTTATTAAATTATACACGAATCATATACATTAATATGATATCATATATGATCTTTTATCATTGATTTGTTAATAATATCTTAGTATTATCATTGTTTCGGGTGTTAACTTACCATTTTCTTTTATATGTTTTGTTACGTAAGATGTGTTTGTATTGGATAGATTGTATCTTAATCATATCTAGAATGATATCAAGACCTTAGATACTATTATTAATCCTCAAATGAGAATTATACTTGAATGGATACAATGGAGAACGAATCTCATCGCGTTCGTGGAGATGGTAGTCTGTACGTACGCACGAGCGACAATATCATTATTTTGATATTAAAATAATATAGAAATTAATGGTATGACATATATAAAAAAATCATTATCATGTTATATTTATTATTTACATGAGTTACACATAATTATTATACCCATCCAAATAATAATTTATTGAATAACAATTACACCACGACGTGGAGACGGTAAGCCGTACGTACGCACGTATGGTGACATGTTATTAAAAGGATGGATGGAATACTGAATATGGTTGTACCATATTTAAAATAAAAGACCAGTATATATAAGATACTGAAGTTATTATTTTATAATGGTAATAACAAAGAAGGAAGACGTGGAAGAAGAAAGGAACGTGGAAAACGTTGGTGAATACATTACCTCTTCTTCGGGTTCTTCCTTTTGATTAGATCAAAATGCCTCAATAGGATGGATTTATGATCAAACTAAGGCCTCTAGGTTGTAGTGTGGGAAGTTTAGAGAGTATTTTGGCAGGGTTTGTCCTATCCAAAAAGGCTTTTAAGGTGTGAAGTAATGAGAAGTGGGAGTGCCCTTTTATAAGAGGGGTGACGGGCACGTTTGGAAAAGCTAGAAAGACTAATTTATCATAAATTCATATTCGGTTTATAATAGCTCAAAAGATTATTATTTAAAGGTTAAGGTGGGGATGGATCAAAAAACAATAAACCAATATAATTTAGACAGGTTTGGGTCACTATATTAACCTTATCTTTAAGTATTAACACTTAGTTAATTAGTTTGACATTTACCATGTCACTTTGTATTTTTATGTTATATAGTTAATAAACATACTATATACAAACAAGAGACCCCCAAGTTATCCATTAATGATACACCTATCATGATATATGTATCTTGGCCGAACCTTAGATTTTTTTGGAATTTAATATCAATTAATAATATAATATTTGTTTTAAAAACTCTTTTATGTCAATTTTGACACTATTCAATAGTTGGTTTTTTAAAAACTAATAACAGAATGATTAATTCAAAATAAGTCAATTAAATCAATTATAATATGTCATATTATCCTATAAAATCATTTTAATTCATTAAAAGTCTCAAATTATATTTACTTGGGTATTTATAATATCAATTATTTTAATTTTTCACTATTATGGTAATTACTATATCATCATTGTGTCATAAATAAATTAAATTATAACATATCTAAAAATTATAAATAAAATATCATTATGTAGGAAATCTTTTTAGATTTATAATTAATATTTAAAATCAAATTTATATTATGTATAACCCTATATTAAACTTGTTTTATTAGATAAACAATGATTTTAACTCTTCTAACACTTCTTTGAATTAAATAATAATAAATGTCCTAATCTAATCCAAGTGGACCTAAATGATAATATTTTATTCCTAAGGTTGTTTTTGTTCGAGATACATTTGTCCAATAGAATTAGGACATGTGTTAAGGTAATATTAATATCATTTTTACCCTTAATTACACTATTTACTTTTAACAGTGGTAAATAAAAGTAAAAAGTTAATATTCACCAAAAAATTATTTTCATCTAATTGAAAAACATATTACTTCATGATATTAACCGTGTCTCTCAGATTTTCTAAATTCCAATCACAGAAGCGGAAAAATTAAGTTTTATGAAAAATTCAGTTTTTTAACTACCACTTAGTAGTTTCACTATTCATCAAAAAATTGACGTTTTTCAGAACAATGCCAAAATTTCACCCGAAGCTATAATTGATATTCTGAATTCAAAAATGAAGTCCATTTTGAAATATAAAATATATATAATTTCAAAAAGTAGGTATTACTATTAATAACGGCTAGTTTGATTGGTTGTGGTGTGTTAGAACTCGATGTTGCGTACAACACACGCTATCACATTATTCAAAGAGAAGTGTACCGTAGAAGCTTGGGGTGTTACATTCTCCCCTCCTTCAAATAATTTCGTCCTTGAAATTTATATAATACTACTGCATGAAAAGACTTTGGTTGTTCTTCATCATAAGTTTCTCGGGTTCCCACGTTGCCTCTTCCATCTTATGGTTTCTCCACAAAACATTTACCAGACGAGTCGTCCGGTTTCTCAGTACTTGTTCTCTCGTATCAAGAATCCAGACGGGCTCTTCACAATAAGACAGATCGGGTTCCAGTTCCAATTCTTCATAGGTGAGTAAATACATTGGGTCAGGCATGTATTTCATCAATTGAGATGCGTGGAACACATCGTGAACTTTGGAAAGACTTGGTGGCATTGCCAATCGGTAAGCTACAACCCCAATTCGTTCTAGAATTTCGAAAGGTCCGATGTACAGGGGACCCAATTTACCTTTCTTACCAAAACATATGACTCCCTTCCATGGAGATACCTTCAGGAAAACATAATCACCGACTTGAAATTCCAAATCCTTCCTTTGATTATCGGCATAGCCCTTCTGCCTACTTTGAGCTTCTTTGATGTGATTTTGGATTACCTTCACCTTTTCCATTGTTTCCTCCACTAGTTCCGGACCTACAAGTTTTCTTTCACCAACATCATCCCAACAGGTTAATGTGCGACATCTCTTTCTGTATAACTCTTCATATGGTGCCATATGAATACTTGAGTGGAAGCTATTGTTATAGGAAAATTCTACCAAAGGTAAATATTAATCCCACATACCCTGAAAGTCAAGTGAACAAGATCTCAGCATGTCTTCTATGGTTTGAATAGTCCGTTCTGATTGTCCGTCTGTCTGAGGGTGGTAGACAGTGCTCAAATGAATTTTAGTATCCAGGTATTTCTGAAGAATCTTCAAGAATCTTTTAGTAAAACGGGGATCACGATCAGAAACAATCGATAGGGGTACTCCATGAAGTCTCAAAATTCATTAATATATAGTCTTTCTAGATGTTCCAGTGGTAGAACTTCTCTTATAGCATGAAAATGTGCTGACGTGGTAAGATGATCAACAATAACCCATAGTGCATCATTCCTTCAAGTAGAATTTGGTAGCCCCATGTCAAATTCCATCGTGATATTGTCCCATTTCCACTCTGGTATGGGAAGAGGTTGCAATACACCACCAGGCTGTTTCCTTCCAGATTTCACTTGTTGACAAACCATACATCTTGACACAAAATCAACAATCTCCATCTTCATGTTGTCCCACAAAAAATGTTCCTTATAATCTCTATACATTTTGGTGCTCCCAGGGTGTATAGAGAAATTGAAACTATGAGCATCATCCAGCAATTCCCTTTTTAGATCAGGTATATCTGGAACACAAAGTATCTTCCCGAATTTCAAAATTCCTTCTTCATACACAATGTCTCTCAATCCCCCATCATTCACAGCTTTAATCTTCTTTTGAAATTTCCATCATTAGTCCGAGAACTCTTAATCCTTTCTAGTAAAGATTTTTTGGCAACCATTTGAAAAATAAATGATGTTTCACCTTCCCTGGTTATTCCCATGTCCATCTTCACTAGATCTATGAAAATTGGATCTCTTTCAATTCTCATCACGTTCAATACTACATGGTCTTTTCTTCTCAAAGCATATGCCACCGTGTTTGCTTTCCCTGGGTTGTAGTGTAACGTACAGTCATAATCCCTGAGTAATTCAAGACATCTCCTATGCCTCATGTTGAGTTCTTTTAGTGAGAAAATATACTTCAAACTCTTGTGATCAGTATAAATCTCACATTTTTCACTATAGAGGAAGTGCCTCCATATCTTCAAAGAAAAGATCACAGCTGCTAACTCGATATCATGAGTAGGACAGTTTTTTTCATGAATTTTCAACTGTTGTGTTTCATAGGCAATAACCCTATCATTCTGCATAAGGACACAACCATGTAATTTCTTCGATGCATCACTATAAATAACGAACCCATCATTCCACGATGGTAGAGTCAATATAGGAGCATTGACTAATCTTCTCTTCAGTTCTTCAAAACATTCTTCACAATCTTTTTCCCAAACAAATTTAACCCCTTTACGTGTGAGCTTCGTTAATGGGTTATCCAATCGGGAAAAATTTTGGAGGAAACGCCGATAATAACCTGCTAAACAATAAAACTACATACCTCAGTTATATTCATTGGTGCTTGTCATTCATGGATTCCCATGGACTTAGAAGGATCAATAGAGATTCCATCTTTAGAGACAATATGGCCAAGAAAAGAAATATCCTGAAGCCAGAATTCACACATGTTAAACTTCCCATATAATTCATGTCTTCTCAGAGTCTTCAGGATAATGCCCAAGTGATTTTCATGGTCTTCGTAGCTTTTAGAGTCTACCAAGATATCATCAATAAATACCACCCCAAATTCATCGAGATATTCCTTGAAAACTCTATTCATCAGATCCATGAATACAGAGGGTGTATTAGTTAATCCAAAAGGCATTACTGTAAACTCATATTGCCCATACCTGGTTTGAAATGTTTTCTTAGGAATGTCTTCATTCTTCACACACAACTGATGGTATCCAGATCGAAGGTCAATCTTTGAAAATTATTGAGCTCCATGTAGTTGGTCAAATAAATCATCAATGCGAGGTAGGGGATACATTTTCTTTATTGTTATAGCATTGATATCTCTGTAGTCGATACATAACCTCATAGATCAATCTTTCATTTTAACAAAAAGAACAGGGGATCCCCATGGAGAAACACTAGGGCAAATAAATCACTTATTACTCAATTCCTTTAGTTTTTTCATTAGTTCAACTAATTATACAGTGGCCATTCTATAAGGGGTCTTCGATATAGGCCTTGATCCAGGAATTAAATCAATTGAACACTCAACTTCTCGTTCTGGAGGATGTCCAGGTAAATATTCCGGAAATACATCTACATATTCTTTCACAATAGGTACATCCTCTATTTGAACATTACTTTCCTCACCCATAGACATTTCATTCCCTTCCTCCGCAATAATTTAATTTATTTGAGCTACTGGGGGTGGATCTAAATAAGAATTAGGTGGTGACGATTCCTCTCTAAAGATAAGGTGTTCCTTATCATCATCATCAAAAATCATAACCTCCTTATTCTTACAATAAATCTTCACATCATAGTCCAAAATCCAATCTATACCATGAATTATATCAAACTCAATCATAGGTATGATGATGAGATCAGCAGATAAAGAACATTTATGTTCTCTAATGGGGACTGATTCACAAAACTTTGTTGCAATGATTCTTCCCTTAGGAGTTTTAACTGACAAATC
Source organism: Viscum album (assembly GCA_963277665.1). Taxonomy (NCBI): domain Eukaryota; kingdom Viridiplantae; phylum Streptophyta; class Magnoliopsida; order Santalales; family Viscaceae; genus Viscum; species Viscum album. The sequence goes on from OY728147.1 coordinate 1,313,743,907, forward strand.
CCTTGTTAAATCAAATTGGAAATATCTATTTTTCTTAGCAAACAAGGAAGATATGAAACAATGTGATGATCCAGAATCAAATAATGCATTTTCTAAACATGAGGAAACCATTAAATTACCTGCCACCACGTCTTTTGGAGCTTCTACCTCAGCAGTAGTGATAGAAAAAGCTTGGCCTTGATCCCTTGGGCTTTTCTGAGGTATGTTCCTCTAAAAATTAGGACATTAATTTTCATAATGCCCCATCTCCCTTCAATTTTACCACTAAACATTGGTAGCTTCTTTCTTCCCTTTTCAATCACGAGCATGGTGGCATTTTTCACCACACTTATAACAGACTCTCGTTCCCTTCAAAAAAGTGCCGGGGTGTTTTTTCCCACATTTACCACATAATGGATTTTTAATATTTTCATTCTTCCGCTTATTTCCATTACTAGGTTGATCAGAAGATCTCTTCTTCTATTTATTTGATTCAATGTCATAAGACTTAGAGAATTCCACTTAGGTCTTGATAGCACATGAGACAATGTCTTCATACGACGAGAAGGATTGTGAGACTAATGCTCAATGGAGAAATGGTTTTAACCCATCAAAAAAATGATCAATCTTACTTCGTGGGTTATTTATATAATCTCCTTCATACCTTTCTAACCTTGTAAAGTTAGACACATACTTTATGACATTCTTATCCTCCTTTTGTCTCAGACTCAGAAATTGACTTTCCATATCTCCTCGATGGTCGTGAGGAAATTATTTTTCTAAAAATAGATCATTGAACTCCCTCCATTCCATATTTGATACTTCATCATCTTCCTTCATATTTTGAATGAATGACCACCATTGATCAGCATCTCCAGTGAGGCGGTAAACTACCATGCTAAGTTTTTCCCCTTCACTACTCTCCAAAGCCTGAAATATTTTCTCTAGGTAATTTATCCATTTCTCAGCTACTAAGGGATTTGTACTCCCATTGAACGTTGGTGGTTGTTGCCTCGTGAAGCGATCTATCATTGATCCTCCACGCTATGGATCAGGGTGCTCCATATGGGTATGTTTATTATTCATAACCTGAGTAAGTTGTCCCAGTATAGTGATTAGCTGATCGGCACCAGTTGTATCACTATCTCCACTATAATTATCTTGAGCAGGAGGGGAATCCCATCATGGAGTGCGTGCATTGATACAGTTTCCATTTCTTCAACTAGGCGCCATTTCTAAACAATGGCATAAACTAGATCAGTTTATGAATCAAAATACATAATCCCATACTTATAAAACACTTAACATAAATTGAACTATTTTTGGATATAATCCATAATCATAAGAATGTTTTCATTGAGAAAGTATATACTCATAAACCCTTCATAATTATTTTTAAAGAAAATGAGAGTTATCCTAAGCATATCCCCCGGGAGTGTCTTAACCAAGAGTGTAGCAAGGCTCGTTGTCGTGCACCAGTTCCCATTTGAGTCTAGCTCAAAGTGGTGTTTTCGGGTTTTACCCCTAGGTAGATCGGTTCCAGAGCCGCCTCTACCTGCTCGTATCCAGACAGGGATGTATTTCTTGTAAAACTCAAAAAATCTCTACAATACCAAAATTCTAGGAAGTTCTTCTATACTAATCCTCAAAGTCCATCTTAGGTCTATGTTCTCTAATCAGATTTTATCTAAATCTAGCTTCCAATGTTTGTACTAAACTTCCTATGATACTAACTGTAACACCCCGACCCGAGTTACCTAGAGTCGGTGCATTATTACATGAAATTGGCATGATCAAGAGAAAGATCAAATCTCGAAAAACAGATTGGTTTAGTAGCCTTGGAAACACTAGATATATTCATAAGTCTTACATTAAAACATAAAAAAGAAAACTACAATAACATATTTTCTTCGTAGACCACACTCTTATCCCCTCATATTATCCCTGCAGGTCATTCATAATTTACTTCTTCATACCCTAAGAAAAATAAAACATAGAAAAGGGGTGTGCTCAAATGCCCAGTAAGGATAACAATAAAGAGGAAACTTTCATAAATAAGAATGAACATTTAAGGAAATGTATAACTAAAACAAAATCCTTTTAAACTTGAACTTCAACATAGTATGGAATAAATATAATAAAATAATGCCATTTACTTATTAGCATTGATATTCTACTAATCAAATAATCACATGCAATATCAATAACGACATTCATAATGATGGAATTCATAATGCCAGATTATCATAACCACATATCCAAGTCCTCATGCCAAGACTACAAATATGTTTTTGCCAAGTCCTTGTGCCAAGACACTATTTTGTCTCATTAGACCTACCGATGCATCGAGGAGCTATATCGGGCTCCACCCATCATATATTAAGTCCAATTCATTCACATATGAAAAGGTTTAAACATAACATAAACATTCTTCTTAAAACTAACATACGAAATGTAAATACTTCCACCATAAACCATGAATGGTATAAAAATAGCACATCCACAGTCAAACATATCACAAAATATTCAATACAATATAGATGTTTTTTATCATAATAAATCAACTTCAAATAAGCGTAAAATCCATCAAAGGATGTTGACATAGATGAAATCAAAACCTCTTTTAAAGAAATATCTCTTTCTATTTTGAAATCATTTAAGAGTCATATATTTATAAAATAAAACATTTTCTTTGAAAATATTCTTATAAGATTGTAAGGGAAGATTCGACGATTTTATAATGGTGGAAAATAACTGCATCTACCGTATAAGTTAAAAAAACATTCTTACCTTAATTCTATCGAAAATGTGAAAAAGCACCTTGTTTGGAAAACTACAGAAAGATTCCTTTATAAAACAATTATAAAAAGTCAAACAAGGGTATAAATGACATTAACCCATATTTCAGTGAATTGTAAAAATGTTTTGAAATACATTTTTAAGAAACATGGATGTGGATGATAAAGAGATCGTAGTAGATTATTACGTATAAACAACCTCGGATAATGAAGAGATTGCGAAATAAACACTTACCTTGTACTTTTCCTTATTTGGGGTAGTTTAACCACTTGTATAATGGTGAAATAATTTTTATTAAATTATAAAAGAATCATATACATTAATATGATATCATATATGATCTTTTAACATTGATTTGATAATAATATCTTAGTATTATCGTTGTTTTGGGTGTTAACTTACTCATTTTATTTTATATGTTTTGTTATGTAAGGTGTGTTTTTCTTGGATAGATTGTATCTTAATTGTATCCAGACTGATATCAAGTCCATATATACTATTATTAATCATCAAATGAGAATGATACTTGAATGGATACGATGGAGAACAAATCTCATCGCGTTCGTGGAGATGGTAGTCCGTATGTACGCACGAGCGACAATATCATTCTTTTGATATTAAAATAATATATAAATGAATGGTATAAAATATATACAGAATCGTTATCATGTTATATTAATTATTTACATGAGTTAGAAATCATTATTGTACCCATCCAAATTATAATTTATTGAATAACAATTACACCATGACGTGGAGACGGAAAGTCGTACGTACGCACGTATGGTGACATGTTATTCAAAGGATGGATAGAATACTGAATATGGTTGTACCATATTTATAATATAATCACAGTATATATAAGATACTGGAGTTATTATTTTATAATGGTAATAACAAAGAATGATGAAGTGGAAGAAGAAAGGAACTTGGAAAAGGGTGGTGAAAACATTACATCTTCTTCGGGTTCTTCCATTTGATTTGATCAAAAGGGGTCCATAGGATGTCATTCTGATAAAACTAAGGCCTCTAGGTTGCAGTGAGAAAAGTTGAGAGAGTATTTGGGCAGGGTTTGGCCGATCCAAAAAGGGTTTGATGGTGTGATGTAATGAGAAGGGGGAGTTCCCGTTTATAAGAGGGGTGAGTGGCACCATTGGAAAAGCTAGAAATATTAATTTATAATAAATTTTTATTCGGTTTTTAATGGCTCTAAAGTTTTTTATTTAAATTTTAAGGTGGGGATGGGTCTCAAAACACTCAACAAATATAATTTAGACAGGTTTGGGTTACTATATTGACCTTATATTTAAGTTTTTACTCTTAGTTAATTAGTTTGACATTTACCATGTAACTTTGTATATTTATATTATATAGTTAATAAACTTACTATATACAGCCAAGAGACCCCCAAGTTGTCCTTTAATTATACACATATCATTATATAAGTCTTTTTGCTGAACCTTATATTTTTAGGAATTTAATATCAATTAATATTATAATATTTGTTTTAAAAACTCTTTTATGTCAATTTTGACACTATTCAATAGTTGATTTTTGTAAAACTCATAACAGAATGATTAATTCGAACTAAGTCAATTAAATCAATCCTAACATGTCATTATATCCTAGAAAATTAGTTTCATTCATTAAAAGTCTAAAATTATATTTATTTGGGTATTTATAATATCAATTATTTTAATTTTTCACTATTATGGTAATTACTACATCATCATTGTGTCATAAATATATTAAATAATATAATATATAAAAATTATAAATAAAAAATAATTATGTAGCAAATCTTTTTAGCTTTCTAATTAATATTTACAATAATATTTATCTTATGTATAACCCTATATTAAAAAATGTTTTGGTAAATAAACATTGATTTTAACCCTTTTGACTCTTCTTTGAATTAAATAATAATAAATGTCCTAATCTAATCCAAGTGGACCTAAATGATAATATTTTATTCCTAAGGTTGTTTTTGGTTGAGATACACTTGTCCAATAGAATTAGGACATGTGTTAGGGTAATATTAATATCAGTTTTACCCTTAATTACCCTATTTACTTTTAACCGTGGTAAATAAATGTAAAAAGTTACTATTCAAAAAAAATTATTTTCATCTCATTGAACCCCATTTTACCTCATGAAATTAATCATGTCTCTCAGATTTTTGAAATTCCAATCACCGAAGTGGTAAAATTAGGTTTTATGAAAAATTCAGTTTTTTAACTACCACATAGTAGTTTCACTATTCATCAAAAATTGAAGTTTTTCAGAAAATGCCAAAATTTCACTCTAAGCTATAATTGATATTCTGAATTCAAAAATGAATTCAATTTTGAAAAATAAAATATATATAATTTCCAAATGTAGGTATTAATATTCATAACGGCTAGTTTGATTGGTTGTGGTGTGTTAGAACTCGATGTTGCGTACAACACACGCTATCGCATTATTCAAAGAGAAGCGTACCGTAGAAGCATGGGGTGTTACATTATTAATTATGTGTATCTCTTTTATATTACTTTTTTTATTTATTATCTTGATATATTTATTTACTTATTCAATTGAGTTCATCTTGTACATTTTAGTGATATTCAGTACATATGTCAAAAATAACATTTGCATGATGAATTTTGTAAAATAATTAATTATCACATTATCTCTAAAATAATTATCATAAAATAATATCATCTAAATACGTTAATTATACATTTATAACCAATAATTAGTGAAGGTTATGAAAAATGTTCTATGATACATTTTTTGGGATTCTAGATTATACATATACATGAGTAATGTATCAATTTTTCCATGATTGAGATAGAAATAAGTTAAATATTATTTTAAAATAATATATCGATAATTATATCAATAATATAATATTATTTATTTATATAAACTTATGTATACCATCCATGTGATGTTGTGATGAAAACTGAATGACATCGCTTCGTAGAGGTGGTTCTCCACATGCACTCACAACCAAAATTATAATTCATCAATGAATGGTAAGGTCAAAGATATATGATATATTATATTTAAAAAATTAAAATTATTTCATGAAAATAAAAAATATTTATATAAATTAATTCTATAATCATTAATATCCATGAAAGGTGAGTTTGAAAAAAATACATCTATTTTACGGATGGTTGTTCTTCATTAACATGAATGATGGTTTTGTTTCCCATTTTATAGAGTATGTGCTTGTTCTAGGGAATTTAGTTAACATTATAAAAAATAAATATATTTTAGATACTAATTTTATTATATAATCACTATTAAATAATATTTTAATGAGAAGTATAATAATATAACACAATGATTGTTTAAGAATGATACCTCTTATTCGAACAACCTCATTAGGTTTTCAAAGAAATCATCCTAAGGATTTTTTTCATAATAAAAATCCCTAAATAATTAGGTAATGTTAGTACTAAAAATAATTGGGTAGGTATTGGAAAAAACTAATGTGGTCATAAATTGTTAGGAAAATATGAGAGTACATTCCTTTTTGTTAGTGGGATTGAGTGGCATTTTGGTACACACCCAAAACAATGTAGTAATAAGAAGTTAATAACAGAATAGGTGCATAAAATTGATCAATAATTAAGTTTAGATATTATAAGGTCATTAAACACTTCCACCACTACGAAATACTTTTTTTAAACATGTTAATGTTTTTTATTTATTGGTTACTCACTTTTACCATTTTACTTTTCACCACGATAAGTATTTTTTACCTATATATTTTATTCATTAAGACTACAAACAAAATGATCCTTTTAAATAATTTAGACACATTAAATATAAATATTAAATAATAATTACCAAATAAAAAAAATATTTATATGAACTTGTTTTTTAACACTTTGGCATGTAACATGAAAACCAATGTTTTAACATTAATTTTGTGGACAAATAATTCACGGGTACATTGTTAAAAATGTACCAATTATAGTAAAAATAACTCATAAATGAAAAATAGTCGATATTTGTTAAGATGTATCAATATCATGGATGAATGTCAGAATTTTTTTAATTATAATTCGTTTAATAAAACATTATTTATAATAATGTATTATAAATGTTAGTTTTGGTATAATTCATTTATGTTTACATTTAAAACCTCAAGATAAATATTTAATCAAAATATATATGTATCAAAAATCCCAAAAATGTTATATTTATAAAAAAATATTGAACACTATAATTCAATAAAATTATATTAGCTAAAATATTTTAAAATCATCATTTTTTTTATTTAGAAAAATAATTACAACATCATTGTTATGTAGAATTCAATTCAGGGTGTATCGTAGGATATTGTTAATGGTCTAGAATTATTCTCTACTATGAGAATCACTCTGGAAGAGGTCGAAAATGAATATACGGAGGTCATCATTTCCCAAATAAATCATCACTCACTCTAAGGGTTATTTATTATAAAATCATAATATGTAAGTCTTTCAAGAAGAATAGAATGAGCTTATCTCACAATATGATTAATAGTAATATGGTGGATGACTATTTATCTTCCATGTTTCCCATGATTGGTAGTTTATCTCGTTTTATGATTGGTATCCCTCTTAACTAATTGTGTGAAACATTTTATTCAAGTCAATCTTGGCCTCCACTATTTCAGACCCCATTGATCAAGTCTTTTGTTCCCGTATTTTATTTATATATAATAAAAGAATCATCATACTTGTCATGTCATGTAATATTCACTATTCAAATAAAATTCAATAATTTCCAAAAAATAAAAAAAAAATCACCCTAAGGTAAATTTGATATTCCAATTTCAAAAGCTTTAATAATTTTATAAAATAATATATCTAAAAATTCCCAAAAATTATTTATAATATTTTCTCATGATTTCATTATTTAAGAATACATATTTTTTTCAGAATAAAATGTATTTTTTGAAAATTTAGTGCTTATTTCCCAATAATTGTTCAACACAAATATATTGAATAAGAAATTTATATATATTGGAAAATTTATATATTCTTATCTAAAGACTCAAATTTAAGGGCTTGTTTATAATGATCATATTTAAATAATAATACATTACAGTTCATTTAGGATAGTTGTTCTGTGTAATATACAATATCAAAAAATTGTTTTATAAATATTATGTTTCTAAAATAGTTTTCCCTAGAAATGTTCTAATATAATAATAGTTAGCACAACATAATATTAATGGAATTATATAAGGCTTTATATGGAAAGATATTCAAAACATCGATATGTTGGGATGTAGTTGGCCATAGTAAGTAATAATAACCCGGACTTATTTAAGAAATGTTGCACAAGTAACAGAAATATTTCAACAACATATCAATAAAAATTTAAATATAATGGATAACCTAATAATTATCTATGAGATAAGTATATTAATGATGATAAATTTATTCCCTTGAATATCTCTATAGAAAAGAGTTTCAAGTTTGAGAAATAAGGGAATATTGCAGCCTAGATATATTAGTCACTTCGAGGTTCCTGGTGATCTTGGGACTATAAAATATCAAAAATCACTCTAAACAAATACCCACATAAGAAAATTAAGTTTACCATGTATCCCTTTTTATAATGAACATGATATATTCATTTCATGTTCTAAATATGGAATCTATAAAACTAGAACCTGATCACTCTTATGAGGAACAACATGTGTATATTTTGATCCATACAGATAATGTTTTGTGAAACTAAAATAGCAACCTAGTAAATACTATATTGTGAAATCATGTGTTTAAGGACTAAACATATAAAATTAAAGATTTTATGATACATAATTAACATTATTTATTTTAAAATGAATAACATGAATTCATTGTTGAAATTATTTTAACGGTGTAGAATATAACACTAAAAACATATAGTGTTAAATTTACATTAAATCTCTCATAGGTTTTCTTATAACTAACTACATACTAAACATTACAGTTACTAATTTCAATAAGGTATAACATAAAAACAAAAAATATAATATATCTAAATATATCTAAATGGAAAATAATTAACAATATTATAAATTGAATAAATCAATATTCATATAAAAAACTAAAAGATCAAAATATTAATCATTCTTATCTACTTTGAGGATAATTTAACTGATGATAACCATAGAATATATATAGTACAATATAAATATATTAGAAAAATTTACAAATTTAATTATATAATTAGATGAGAAATTTTATTATGAGTGAGAAGTTATAGTTATAGCAGGTTCCCTAAGCCCAACATGAATAGTACTTTTGATTAACATATCATTTAAACAGTTAGATATATAAGATGTAAACATAACATTATATGGTATAGTTTTCAACATTAAATTTTTAAATGGAAAATTTTATAGGTCAATTTTCATATAAAATTTTTATAGTATATATTAGGCTATGATGAGAGCCATGATATTCTATTAAATTAGTCTTAAAAAAGGTCATACAATCTGCATACATCATATCGATTGGACATAGTTGATGTTATATTATCATGTGTTGTGGGATCGGTAGCATTGAGGATTATTATAATTATGTTAAAACTTTATGATCTCTACTGGAGACATCATGAGGATAGAGCCTCTAATATAAACACCACATCTTTTTGGTATCACTGGTCATTTATTTCTATGGGCATGTGTGTTGGTCTTCAAACATGAGATCATTAACAATATATTTCATTTGATCAAAAACATTTATGCAAGACAAAAAACAATGATAATTAAATATTGGTGAGTAATCTTTTTGTGGGAGTGCGATTTGTGGTTTGGCATAGGATGAATGGTCAAGAATGGATTTGTCCCTTCTAGGTTATGAAAGCCACATATCTTGAGCCATTTTGAATAGGATTGTAGTATATTCAAAAGACATTTTCTAAATCATTCTTGTGTATATTCATCTGGTTAGATCAAAAAATTATAATGATTAGAAAGGGAGATGACACAGGTCTGTTTACTGCTTTATGAGATATTTAAATATAATGAGATTATATTACACAATGTATGTTCAAAGGTTGGTTTCTATTCATATGACAAATCATGATCTCTTTATGGGCCATGAAGGGTTTCTAGACTCAACTCTTGGACATTTAATATTATCCCCTTCTTTCGAGTGAAGAGACTATAGGTTCACACACAATAGTGTATTAAAGGTTCTTCTATATTCAGTTGAATTGGTATATTGGAAATGGTGGGCCCCACCACAATGTCCATGTCTTGTCCATGTTAGGGATTACTGATATATAAATACATTCATATTATTCATGTAATGAATAATTTTTTTGAATTTATTATTTATAAGTATTTACATTTTTGGAAAATATATGAAAATCTTATTTGAATGAATATTATTTTCATATTCTAGATTAAATTAATATTAAAAGGGAATATTATATCTAGTTAATGAGTTTGTTTAATCGTGTAATATATTTAATAAATATTTAGGTATTTAATAAATTAAGAAATATATTTTTGGTACATTTTAGTTCATCAAAATAATTATTTTCTGGCTATTAAATTTATAGGTGTCATGGAACCCCACTCACTATCATGATATCCATTATAAATATAGTGAATCTCGTGAAAAAAATGGAATACTCATTAATTTTTCAATAATATCCTATCTCTCCTTCATCTTTATGGATAGAGAGTGTCTCTCCTGAGTGAAAATCAATGAAACCCATCAATAAATTTATTTTGAGGATCACAATGTTCATTAGGACATAAAATTAGTCATCAGATCTCCATTCTAGCATTAATAATTAGACGATCGACAATCAGGTGGATTATTAAAATGTGCAAGGATTATATATAGGGATTAAGATTTGGATATTCCCTGTAGAGATTGATAGTGTCAAGAAGATGTTGAACACGAAATCGGTTTTTAAAATATTATGATTTTGATATACATTTTATACACTATTTAATATACTCAAGAACCTCAGACAGTGTTATGCCTCAAATCATCGAATACCACATGTCTCATCATCCCGATGGTGAAACTATTAAAAAACCCATCCCACAAACATCTACTACGATCAACATACCTTCAATTAGTATTATAGCTATAATTTATATTTTAAGGGGATAAATATTTATATTCCATTAAATTTATTTAGTGGTTTTCTGGTATTATGATTTGATGTACATGATATTCATATGATCATGTTATTTCATTTCATTGATTATGTTTTTATGTTATGTTTTTCTGACCGGGTACCGGTTGGATATAGTTCACCAAAATGTGTCTAACTAGTGACCAGAAATTACAAAATATTTATGGAATCAAATAAAATAAGAATAAAATTATTATTATTATTATTATTATCATTTTATTTTTGTTATTTTAAATATAAAATTGATTATAAATTGGATTTTCTAATTTGGAAAAACACGAGGGGGTGGCTAGAAATACTTTGTCTATCAAAGCAGGAAATTTAATTACATAATTTTATATTGTTAGACTTTCTGATTGTATAAAAATTTCATTTACAATGGGAAAAAATTCCATATACCTCATTGATTCTCTCACATGTTCATTGAGCAGACCTAGTCGGTTTTTCTCTAGCACCACGTGGATATCCTCCTCCTCCCAGAAGAGAGACTCTAGAACAACTGCATACCTCATACACTCATACCACCACCCAAGGCCAACCACCTCTCATCCAACATATCACGACAATCTCCCTTCTTTCTCTGTAGACAAAACTGATGTCGTTGCCTCCTGGAGGCACCCGCTGACCACCCCAATCACCCTTATCCATAACATGAGCGCCATAATGCACTTGATGAATCCCCACAATGCATAATCTCATTGCACTACGACACCCCGTAGCCCAAGCTGGCTGATTACCTATCAGAATCACCAAATTATACTATATACCGACTTTCATTGGTGGAACCTCAATTTGTGGTGCCCTAAACCGATGAACTCCAGTTTCTCATCACACCTAACCACTTGTCAACCTAGGATGCTGCTTCCCTCACTATAAAGATCAATATAGCCCTATAGATATTTCCACCTGCCTCTTTCCCCATGAATTTACTCATACATGTGGAGGAATATGAGGTTGTCTCCACCTTCCCTGAAAGACATACCATGGCTTACCATCATTATAGAGAGGTAACCCTATTGGGTCTTGGTGTATATGGTATTCCTAGAGAACATACGATGTTGCTTGGACCAAACCAGAATGTGTTTGGCTGGACATTCCAGGTAAAGAATAGTCAAGAACAAGATTTTCCCAGCCTGTTATGGAACTGAACACGTTTAGAACAACCCAAAATAGTCAAGAGTGGTATTTCACAAACTAGATGTTTATTTATATTAATCAAAATTATTTAATATAATTTATTTTTTTAGATTATATTAAATTAAATAATAAATAAATTGTAGTTTAAATTAATAATTTTAATACCTAAGGGTAAAATAATTTCTTTTTGGATTAAAATTAATTTATATAATTAATATAATTTTTGGAATAAAGATTAAATTAATTATGTAATGAAAAAATAAATAGATTATTTTTGTTCAATTCTTTCATTTAATTTCTATAAAATAAAAACATAAATTATTAAATTAAATAAAATGATATCAAATTTATATTTATATAGAATATCCATGAGAAAAGACCCAACCAGGGTACAAATGTCTTAATTTATTTAATTATTTAAATGTTCATGATGATAATAATTAATTAAGGTGGTCAGCACATTGTCATTTATTTTCATATCATTTGTATAAGAGCATTCACATCCAAATTTATCTGATATAATTTGAAGCCCTTGTCTCTATTGCCTATGCATGCAAATTGTTTTTACATTTGGGGAAGATAGTGTATGGCATGGATCCTACCAATATGGGGAGGTATGCCTTATTGAAGATGATGCAGGATGTGGACCCCTCTATGATGAGTTGATATCCAGATGATCATAGGACAAACTAGATGTGGGCGGGCTACATCTCATGTCATGATATGACTCAGGTATGATGCCCCTTTGTATTGGTTGGTCCATTAAATTTAAATGATCGACCGGTATTATATACCCATGTATATTCTTTTAGAATATTTTTTTCGGTATTTATTTTTTTTTTTGAATTTTATAATAGTGGTAAAATACATAATTTAATAAGTAAAAATGTTTCATGAATCAATGAATACTTTTTATATTAATATTTTTTCTATTATAATGACACTATATAAGAAGGAGATTAATAGAAATTGATTACTTTAATAGAGGGAAAAACCTCAAAAATGTTAAGTTGAAAATTCCTTCCATATTTGGAATTTGAACACAACCATGTGTTCATAGTGCTCGATCATCCATATTATATGGTGCCTCTTACAACATTATATTTCATATAAAAATGTACTAACCAAAAAATCAATACTATAAATTACCCATTTCTATCCCCCAATATCATTAGAGGAAAGAATTGAGAAAATTATAATAGATGATTCTTAGAATATGATACTTCAGTCAACATATCATGAAGTCATTAGTTAATGTGTCTTGCTAGTCAAAAGTGTACCTTGAACTCCTTGAGTAGTTTCATAGGCATAGATTTTAAACTACTAGGGGAGGCTGAAGAATCATTGCCACTAGAATACTTAACTAATTGAGTACTCTGATTCTAGTACAAAGGGTTCCTAGAATTCAAAAAAAATAGTGGGAGGCATTTAATGACATAAATTAATCAATTATTTATAATTTGTTAATAATTATAAAAATAATATATGTTATATTAATTTTCATAAAAAATAGAATTTAAACTGACCAAAATATAATGTTATAAAATTTGACAAAGGAAATGTCAAGATGGAATATATTTTCCTGTATAGTATGATCTCTTGTTCACACTACTTAAATATATTAAATTCAATGTGTTTATGTACATAAAAATATTAATACACCTCAAGATGCAAGTGTGTTTAAAAAAATTATTGAAGACAGGTTCATATATCATATAATGGTTATAAAATAATCCAATAATCACTATCTGATGTTAGTTCCTTTCACTACATGAGGTAATGGATAATATAACATGTAGTCTCATCTCCAGATATTTTATGAGGAAAATGTGAACCATGATATGTTTTGAGCTACGTGTAAGTTGTATGGTAGATTATGATTTTTCAAATCATCCCATTCCAACACCCAATTATCCCACATTCATATAAGATTACAAAATTAACAAGTTTGAGTAAATAGTTCAATAATTTTTAGGTAATGTTCTCTGAGAAATAATAATATTAAATTAACGTTAATCATCAGTTATTATGGATCAAATGTTGAATGAAAATGATGAATATACCTAGATAGTGGAATTCCAATGTTTCAGTCACCAAAATAATTTAGTAAAGTAGTTTTTTATTAAATATGAGGTTACTTTCATCGCATAACAAGAAATAATACTATAGAATATTAAATGGAATTAACTAAATTAAATAATCTTGTAACTTCTTCTTCTTTATTATTTATTCATTAAATCTAATTATTGTTTATGACATACTTCATGGCTATTGAATATATTATTCCAATAACATAAGTGTATCTAAATACAGTAAACATGTATATATTGAAAAATTACAGGAATTGAGGAAGATTATGTAAGAGGGTGGGAAAGGGTGATTGTTATGTCAATGGTGAGAAGTACATGACTTCTAATTTCCAAGGTGATTATTCTAAAATAAAATTCATTGAAAATTACCAAAATATTGATATCATGTGTCGCATAGACCTAAGTATTAATTAGTCAATGTTTTTGAATTTATTTTTGTGTCTCATACTCAGTAAATATTTTAGTGGCCATGAATCATAGGAAATCATGATGAATAAAAAATGACTGACTTACAAACCAAATTGAGGGGAGATAATTATTAATTAATTAAAACTATAAATTGGATGTAAAAATTATACCATGTATGGTATTTAGACACAGTAGAACTAATCACATTTGGAATTATCTTTGTGAATACTTGTTCAGTTTTTCCAATGAATGATTTTTAAATAATTGTATTCCATAAATCTTCTAATTAGTTCCAAAAGAGAGCATGAAATATTCGAAGGGTGAGATATTGGCATATATACTTAATAAGACTATTTTAAGTAATTAATGAATTAGAGAGAGATTTATGATGTATACATAGTTTAAATAAATGGCATCTTTCAGTTCGATGTGACAAAGAATATCTTTACAAAAGATTCATCAATCCCAATAATGCAGTTTGGAGTAATTCATGAATTCATATTACCATGTCCACATAAATGCATTGATATTTATAAGGAGGATCTATGATGAGTATTACATGTTAACAATGATTAACCAAATTTAGTGTGGTGAAATTCTTAGATGCACATTTTATACATCCAAGTCCCGATTTGAGTAATAAAAACGTTATAACTTTCAATAATATCAATTATATATCAAAACATGATTTTCAAATAATAACGATGTCCCATAACGATTTTTAAACAATCATGAATGATGCATATCATATGAATAATAGTATTATGACAATAAATTATGTCTATGAACATGTGGTCAGATGCATATCTTTTTTATGATTCACACAAATATGCATAAAGATAGGCTATTTGTTCATCTATGTTATTATCTTATTGGTTTTGTAGGATATTACATGAAAACCAATGATAAAAATGAGTTAGATAAGTTATAGACTACATTTATATTTATGTGTTCATTTCATTACAAGAGATAGTTAAATAAAAAGATTCTTGGGATCAGTTAATGTCAATAATTGCTATGAAGTTTTCTTAGGAACAAGTTGCACAAGTGTATATGTAACATGTATGTTCTGGAGACACATACTACGTAGGAATGTTAAAAAAATATTAATGGTTTTATGATACCGATTGTGAGTGATACGTTATTCAGAGATAATTATATTTCTTACAAGTTAAGAGTATATGTAAGTAAGAAAAAAATTAAATGTTCAATTAAAATTCAATAATGGATTCCATGTATCACTGTGTATAGGGGATTATAAATTAAATACTATAGTGGTAATTGAAATGAGAAGATACATTGATAGTAAAATCACATTTACAATAAGGCTCAATTGGTTATACTGAATTGTTTATCCTAAATTCGTTAGAAATTTATTTGTCATAGATTAATTTCTATGTTCATTTTAATTAAAAGTTTATTGTCAAAAAAAATATTCATGGAAGGTGTTTGTATGATTCAACCAAAAACGAATGGTTTTGCCACAAAATTTCAACAAGGGTGTAATTTACACAAATCTAGTTTGAGATAAAAATAAGAATATTGATCATAGAATATTAATTTAAATTAATGATTTCCATGTTTCTACAAATGTTTAGTGGTATCTCCATAGTTCCTTAATTGAAATATGTTCACGAACCTTTAAGAAATTGATAATGGTCTTAAAACTATCTAATACTAGGACAAAATTAATTATATAATGATTGGATTAATGTAAAAATCTTATTTGTAAGGAATAAGATATATCATGGTAGATCTAGCAGTTTCATTAACCATATCAATCTTACATATACTAATAAATTATTGAAAAAAACAAGTTGTATTAATCTGATAGAAGATTTATTTTTAGTTTCTCATAGAATCAATATATCTAAGTAGACATTCAAAGGCATTGGATGATATAAAGTGGTGAGTTGAGTTGTACTAATTGATAAATCACATATGACATGTTATAAACATAATTGATATTTCCAATAAATACATTATATAAAGAAATTATAATTTATATATAGGATAATTGAAAGGGAATAAATTAGAACTATCTAATTTTACATCGGAATGTAAAAAGGATATGTAACTTGGATGTGGAGAAGATGGGATACTATTTCTAAGATGGAGGAAACGTTGTAAAACCAGTAGCTAAATTCATTACTCATTGGAAGCATGATCTTTATCATGGGAGATCTAATAAGTTTCGTAAACATGTTGGCTCTATTCCATGTTGGAGTTTTGTAATAGTGGGTTCCCTAATCCCAACTTGAAGAGTACTTTTTATTACCATTTTTTGTATACAATTCGATATAGATGATATAAATACATGATTATAGTGTAGAATTAATGTCTCAAATTTTTAAATAGTAATTTAAATATATTAATTATCATATCAAAAGATTATAGCTGATCATTGGGTATAATGATAATTTTATGATACTACAACATTAAAATTAAAAAAAAGGTCATATAGCCCACATATATCATACTAATTGGAAACATTTTATGTTTTACTATCAAGTGAGCATGGACCATAATCATTGAGACTTTTTCACATGATGTTCTCACTTGGAGATATCTAGTAGTGGCATCATGTGGAAAGACCCACCAACAGGAACATCACATGTTTTGAGTGAATTTGTTGTTCCCATCTACGGACATGGGTATTGGTCTCCTCACTTGATTTTATTATCAATGTGTTCCATTTGATCTCACATATTGATACAATTAAAAACAATGATAATGAAATTGTGGAAATGTATCTTGTGTTGGGTGCTTCATTTGTTCTCTGACATTAGTAGATTGGTCAACAAAGTATATATGTCCTATGGATTCAGGAAATAGTATATCTCGAGCATTGTTTATTAGGATAGTAGTTCATTCACACAACCTCACTTATTATATTCTAGCATAAATACACCCGATAATACCAAAAAAATATAAAATAAGAAAAGGAAGATCTCACATGTAAGCATCCTATATTATGAGATATTTAAATACAATGAGGATAAATTACACCTTTTGTGGTCATAGGTTGGATTTCATTACTATGATGAACTTTATCTATTTATGGGCCTAAAGGGGATTTTAGACTCTAATCTTCGTCTTTAAATATAATTCCCTATTATCAAAGTTAGCTACTAGAGGGTCACAAAAAATTGTATATTCAAGTTTTTGGATTACTCATACGAATAAGTATAATAGAGATTGTATGGCCCACCATGACGTTCAACTTTTGTCCATGTTTTTAGTCTTCGATAAATAAATATATTCATATTATTAATGTTATGAATAATTGGGTATAATTTATATATTAAAATTATTTACATGTTAAGTACATAGGAAGAAATATTCTTTAAATAAATATTATTTTAATATTCCATTTTTTTTAAATATTATGCAGGAATTTTGAGTCCAGTTATTGAATTGGTTTTATCTTGTAATCTATTTAATATACATTATATGTATGTGATAAATTATAAATAAAATTTATGGAATAGATTAGTTTGTCATAATTAATATTTAGTCGTTGTTATGTATTTAAGAGTCAGGGAACTCAATTGTGTATCTAAATATCCACTATAAAGAGAGTCCCATTCACAATGTTGAAAATTCATTCAATTTTTATGAGATTCTTTCTCCCCTCCTGCATTCTTGAGATCGATTCAATATTCTGAATAATGGTCCATGAATTCCATCTGGAATTAAAGTCATAGGATCACAGTGATCGTTTGGATGTTGAAGTAATCATTAAATCTCTATAGCAGCACTCATACATAGAATATCAACATTGAAGATGATATTTGGAGAAGTTGAGGATGATCTAGAGGGATCGTTATTTGGATTCTTCAAGAAGCGATTATTAAAAACTTGATAATGATGAGAATGGATTTAGTTTCGAAAAATTTATGTTTTGAATGAATGTTTTGTGGTAATTTCAATTTGTGTGAGATCCTCATAAGATACAATGACTTGGATCGTCAGAGACAACAATTCTCATCATCCAGACGAAGAAGTGTTTAAAATCACCAACCCACTGACATCCACTACTACCTCAATACCTTAAAAATTAATATATATGAATATATTATTACCATTATATATGTGGTAAATAAGATTATATGTCCATTGTTATTATATGGCTACTTAGAATTTATGGTTTTAGGTACTATCATTGGAGATAAAAAATATAGATGAGATAAGTTAATACTATAACTTAAAAAAAAATTACAATAATAAAATAGTAATTTTAGTAGTTATACTAAATAAATATACCCACATTAAGAGACAGATATAAGAGTGATAATTAATCACATCATGTAGTGTATGTTTTTCTTATTTTGCTATTTTTTCTTTTCATTTAAGGGAGATAGAATCACTTTTTTTCGAGAAAACCCCCACATTATATTTCTAAATCTATGGAGGGAGTGAAATATTGCACATGAAATGTTGATGATCCTGAAAATTAGTAGGATTTACATTCTTGGTGAATTGCCTCATGTCATTTATTCTATTAATTATATGAACCTATAATTATATTTTGGGGACTTGTGTAGGTTTTATTAAAGTAAATTTTATATAAATAATTATTATTAATATAATAAATGATATATTAGTAGTATATATATATATATTAATTATTATATTTATCTATTAAAATTTTACATTTTTATAAAATATAAATTTTATGAGGGAATTTAAATAAATGATAGATGATAGATTTAATTAAAATACATTGAATATGTTAAATCAATGGTTATTAAATAAATAATCAATTTTATAAAATTATAATTGAAATCATTTAATATTATATGTGGGTTTTTTAAACAAATTTATTTCTCTATAGCTTATTTTTAAATATAATTGAAATAAACAGTAACATAGAGTCATTTGAATAAAAATAATCTTTAATATATATATATATATTTATATATATTTAAATTCATAATGTTTTTAGGAATAGTAAAAGGAATTTTATGGGATGTGACCTTTTAGACTTAATTTACAAATAATTATTATTGTACATACTGAATTATTTCATGAATAATATAATTAATTGATTATATGACTTGATTATACACCTAAACCAATATTGGAGGATCTACACATGTAATTTAAAATAAATTAATTGGAAGATATAGAATTTCCTAGACATTTAATTATTTATCCATTAAAGATCTAGTTTACTTGATCGCATCATATTGGAATTTCTATATAGGTTCCAATTTCATGAATCTCATTAACAGTGATCCATATATACACAATAATCTTATAACATCAGCATTGAGTGTGTGGGTTTAAGCAAACCAGATCTTTGTCTCTAACTTCATTCTTGGTTTATTGTTGCATAATTATTCTATATGGAAAAATTACACTTGTGTTCTCTTGATCGGTTCAGATAGAAGGGTGATAAGATATCACTGTAAATCACTAGAGCTCTCACTACGTATTGAGGTATAATTTCCCTATCCAATGTACATAACCATTGCTTCCATAGAATTTTACACAATTATATGTTTATTGTGGTTGTTTTATTAATATAAATTCATAGAAAATCCCTTTATCAGTTATTTAATTCTATTATAAATTACATGTATTACTAAAATCATATTTATTATTAAAATGAAATGTGAATCACTTTATATAAAATGAAAATATTATTTATATTATTTCTAATAAAACCATTAAAATATCTCCACATAAACTCCCTAAATTTTACCAAAATTTGAATATTGTCTATTTTAATAGAAAATAAATATCATTGCATTATTCATAACTAAATATAATTAATATTATAATCCATATACTATAAAAATACAACTTTATTATTAATATTTAACTCATTATTATTATTATGAGTATCTAGTTATTAAACATTATAGATCAACCACACCTGAATAAATATTAAACCATAAGGAAAGATTAATTATGATTATATCTTGTAAAATTAAACATTAACATTAACTGATATTACAGACACATATAATGTGTGGCCCTCAATCCCACTTATTTATAAGAAATAATAATATACAACTAAAGCATGTGTATGGCATCTAAAAACCTCTCGAAGTACCTAGAGAAATTATATTACAAAATCAGATATAGATGATCTACAAATTTAGAAATTTTAATTACAAAAAACCTCATACATATTCTTAAATTTTAATAAAATCCCATTATTGAAATATATCTAGTTAAGTGGGATGATTACTTCTGTCATGAACCTATGTTATTGGTGTATATTTCATTATATTCTAATATTTATCCATCCCACAAAACAGAATGTCCATAGAATTATCAACAAACTTCCATTTCCATTAGATAGCCCTTGATGTCAAAATGCATTCGTAGAAATAAGGGATAAATAATTTATCCCATTATCCATTAATGTTATATTTCTTATGATTCACACAATGTATCATAATTTTTAAAAGAATTTGTAATCACTATTTTCATCAATACGTCAAATTATTCATATTATAATGTTCATTAATATTAATCATAATATCTATGTTCCAATATTAATATTTTTATAAAGAAACATCTAATAACTCATAAAACGTTGATTTCCAACTACATGGAATATTCCCATTACATCCCTTGTAAATTACTATGGGCGAACACCATGAGAAGATTTCTCAATGTATTATGATTATACGGCCCTTAATTGATTTTATCATCAATGTATCATTACAAAATATATTATTTCCATAGATCATGGGATTAAATATGAGTGTCATTGTATCTAATGTAACTCGTCATAGAGGTATACAGCAATTTACATAGTACATGACAATTTTCCTTAGAATATAATCAACAAATAAATAATACAGAATGAAAATAATGATGTGATATGAATCATTATTAATATTGAAGACAATGAATTTACGTATCTTCCTTATATAGTTGTACCCCCATTTTTATTTTCATGAGGTTTCATTTAGTTTCTAGAGGTTTTTGAGGTTACCATTGAATTATTTTAATGGGATTCGGGAAAATAATGGTTATAGTAGGTGTATGAAACCATTAATTATAAATTCATGTTAAAGATTTATTATTTAATGAAGAAATTTATTTTGTTTACGATGTTAAAAAATTTAATGTTTTGAAAATATATTCATGTCTTTAAAATGGAAACTAGGATTTTAAGTTGGGATGATGTGTTTTCAATATATCAACCACATAATGAGTTCACATAAGGAAATATTAATTTAATCTATGAATTATAATTCTATATCCTATTATATGTGTTAACATATTGACTCTTTCCTATGCCAATGATCTTGTACCCTAGTGGTACATGCTTCTACTTGGCATCCAAAAGACCCAGGACAAAATCCAGGAATGGGCAAATTTACGGGGGTACTGTAACAGTATTGTATCAGCGGATGTACTGTAGCAGTGGTAAAACTATAATGGAAGAGGAACCATAGCACTAACTTTAGCGACTATGTTACTATAGCAGGAACTGTAGCAGAGCGGGTACTGTAGCAGTTGGCCAGAAAATGGGCTTTCAAGCCTTGTATTTAGGCCACTTCGCCTAGTTCCTTCAGGCTATATGATGGGTCACCCTCTACCAAGTATAAAGAGGTATTTTATTTAAATAATAAACTGAGGCTTTGCACCCAACCTTTCAAAAAATTGTTTACTCCTTCCCCATTATCTTTACAGCACTCTCTCTCTTAAACCCCATATTCCATTTAGTTGATTCTGGGTGAATCCAACTCTTCTAGGATTATTCTTTTGTGGTTTTATCTGTATATTGGATTGATGATCTTATTTTGGTATGTGTGATCATTGTACTATCATCTTCAATATTTATCATGGTTTTGGTTTTCGTGATGGGTGATGTTTTCAGGATCAATTATTCATTTGATGATTCTTCTCAAATCCCTTCATGATCAGTTGTGCACCTCTCTATAGGATGATAGAACTTATGGGTTGAGTTATGTAGTAGTATATTATAAATTTCTTTTTTATATACCTTTTTCAATATACATTTATTATATATATTTTTATTCAATTATATGAGTGTTAATTCTTGAGATTCTATTCATTATTTTTGTTTTCATTTCCTTCTAGTTTGTGTAGATCCATTCAATACTGTTTTCTATACGGTGTATGTGGTAGGTCGTTATATCTCTATAATATAGTGGTTTAGCAATAAATGATCATGATTTAATAAAAAGAAATTAAAATTGAAATGATTTCATTTTTGATGGATTGATTTGAATGTGTAATTAGATTTTGATAAAAGATGGTTTTCTAGTTATTTTATTGAATGAATAGTTTTTTTAGAGAATTGTGAAATGGGTTGTGAAATGGGTTTTAAAAACTTTTTTTTGATGAATAATGCGTTGTTTGGAAAAATTTTTGAAATGTTAATTCCCTTCAAAATTGATTTAATATATTCCACAAATGGTAATTTTGGGTACTTTGGTGAAAGGATTAGTATCAGGCCGTATCAATTGGTATTGTTTGGGAATTTTAATTATGGGGTGTTCTTCCATTATAAGATAATATATGAAGTTCCTATTGGACTTATTTTCATTGTTGGGGTTCAAAGACACATTAAATGAACGTGTGAAGCTCCTACATGCCATGATAACAATTTTGAAGATCACGAAAGGAAACCAAAACCAATCTGATCGGCATGTAAAATAATTTGAGTCTTGATATAGTCCTTCTAGATATTAGGATAATCCTATTAATTTAATGACCATGTAACTCCACCTGGAGTAGACCAAAGACCATACTAAACAATATAAGAGATGTATTTCAAATTTGTGAAACCCATGTGACTATTAACCTAGATGATGACATACCATGTATTCCATCACTGTGGAAAGGAAATGGTCTTACGTCCACTAATGTAGTTGACCATTCCCTTGGCATATATAACCTCTTAAAAAATGATCATTACTCGATGCTCATGCCCACAACAAAGGTAAAGAAAAAATTGACCACCTATGTGAAAAACTATTTCATTTCATGTTACGAGTCCTAAAAAGGAATACAACACCCAAACATTAGAAAACTCATAGAAATAGATAGGCATTCATGTTATAAGGGTTTTACCAACAATCTGATATCCCCTTACAAAAACCAAGAATCAACCCTAAACCCCATTCAAGCTAATAGAATTCATTATGATCAAAACATGATCATCTAATCCATTGACAAAATAAATAATTCGTATAAAAAATCTCATGATTTTGTTCCAAGGATACTCAAGGGAAAAAAATAAAACAACCCTCTCTTAAGGGTTTCAACAAGTGGACCACTGTAAGCTATATTTCCAATCACTTTACATTTATTCAATGTTTAATATTGAATCATCTAAATATATAATCCAAAAATCATGTCCCATTTTTCAAAATAAAAACATATGGTACTTGATTTAATGAAATTCCTCAAGGTAAGAATAGAAATGTTTCCCAAAACAAATTCGTTTAAATCTATAAACATTCACCTACATCCCATATTTTTTAGGAAATTTATCAACAAATTCCATTTTAACAGAAAATGTTGACCGACAATGGTCCTATTTAAAAAAACCTGGGCTCATCAAAATATAACCCAATAGTAATTATTCAATTATTAATGTATTTAACTCAAAAGTTTATCTCCTAAAAATAATCCCCAAATAACATGTGTGGGTCCAATTTCACATTAAAATCTAACAAGGTCACTTTTGATTCTAATTTAAATAGCCCTTGCATTTATACCATCTCACTATAAAGCATGAGTATACATTTTTATCCAAATAAATAAATGTACGTATATATTTTTCCACATTTGGTTGTAATATATGGGTTACCCTTTCACTATTATATGTCACCCATACAACTCACAATCAGAAACTAGTTCTCATTCATTTGCAGTCCATATATTTTCATCCCATGCATCCAATTACATGTCAACAAAACATATCTTGTTATCGTAAGTAGATGAAAGAATGATATAACATATAATATTCGTATATTATCAAATAAGGATGAACAATCAAGAAACATGGAATATAAACACTCGATCATGTTATACAAATAGGAATGATAAAGAATACATTGCAAAGAAAACCATAGAATAGGAATTCTACAATTGAAACTACAAGGAATGGAATATGAATGATATTCTAATCCCAAAATATATATAATTATGCATGAAATGCTTTATCATTTCCAAAACAGGATTAGGGTAAAATTCCATACACTCATAAATCGTTAAATAGAATAAATTGAACAATTAAATCAAGGTGAAATCATATCAAATGTAATATCAAACAATATGAACAATAATTCTCAACCATGGACACTTGGTCCTTTCCCATATATGGGTTGATAAGTCTTAATAACATCTATTGACCAAGTTCCAACATGATCCTAGTCTCTTATCTACCTTCCCAATATAGAATGAAGAATGAAATTTTTTTCCTATAATACAACTTTGTAACGTCCAAACCAATCTTACCATCAAAACAGGTATATGGACTGGTGGGTCACATGGAACCATGTTTTCCTCTAAATATATCAGCAGTTTTTGACTTTCATTGAGGGTGTAATGGTGGTTCATTGGGGTGATTATACCCTCATAAGTCATTTTTTTCACATCAGTATAACTGAATATATAGAGATAATCTAAGAAAATGAAGTAAAAATTTAAAATAGAGGATGATAATCATAATAAATGAATTTAAAAGTTATCCAAATCCAGTTTATACAAAGCATTCATGCATGTCTCGATGATTATAAATAATCTAAAATTTTTTAAATTGGTAATGATACATTAAAATACAAGAAAAAAGAAAAGAAATAGAAGAAAATATCAATGGTGAACCTTATGAGCATCCTGAAATCCAACTTGGTCATGTTATATTAACCTCCCAGGTATTAGCAAACACCACAGGAAATCAACATAGGACTGAAAAACATAAGGTCTGCTTTGGAACCTATGGTACTCGAGTAAGGTGTGAGATTAAAAAAATCAATAGGGTGGCACCCATAATGTCTATCAAAATCCATACAGTGCAATAACCATTTAATATGATCCAAACATAAATAAAAGCTGATAAATATAAAAATTAAAGAATCACATCTTGGTCTAGGTATGTATATGGCCACATGTCCCATTTCACCTACTTCGAACTAAGTTGGATGTTTGAAATAAGTAAATGTGTGATGCATAATATTTAGAAAATTAATGTTTATAAGAACCAAACTAGGTAGAGGTAGAAGATGACCTCAAGAATTTTCATTATCTTGAATGTCTCATTTTAAAGTCATTATTCATGTATCATAAATAAAAAAATGAACGATCGAATGTTCATAGACTTCTCATAGTAATAATAAATGATTAATAATTCATATGATCAATAAATAAATCAAACCATTAAATCCATTGGTGGAGTTTGATCTCTTCTCTATATATATAAGTAAAATCACATGTATCAATGTGATATTTCAAAATTAACCCAATACCACCGATTCTGTCCAAGTTGATCCATTCATAATCCTATGTATCACACTTGAAATGGGAAATTTATGTCTATCCCTTGTATCTCACTAGGGGATCGAGTATCACCAAGGTCATGGAATAACCATATTTCCAATGGTTTCAATCACTGTTTCTCCCCTAGGGAACTGGTATCAATCCAGAGTATATTAAGCCACCTAAGAATCCATTTCCCAGAAATCCAAAACACCACCCCTGGGGTATCATTGTACAACCACATAAGCATGGGATTCTATAAATGAGTCCTTAATATGAAACACACTTTATAACTCAACCAGCAATATGTGAAACATGTCATCAAGGAACAATGTAAGGAAAACAACAATACATGTATCACAGGGAAATCATATATATATATATATAATGCTATCAAAAAATAATTTTAAGCTGAAAGCTAATAATGGTATCCTATAAAATGATCCAAGACATAAACATGTCATAATAATCTAACATGAAAGGAACTCAGGGCTATAAACCATATCACTATGTAATAAGAAATAATCATAATCAAGGATCATGAACGATATTTTTCTACAATGTTTAATCTATAACAATTAAAAGAATCTAGTGCCACATAGAATTACCATGCCTCTAACCATATGTCATCAATGACATCTCAAGGTCTCATGATATCATGCTTGACCCTGTATTTTATACAATGAACAGCAACCCCTTTGGCACAAACAATATGGATACACAATCATATACAAAAATAATAAACAGTAATAACTGTGCATATGAATTGTCTAATGGATAAATCCATTGTTCAATTCCCATTTTAAGTCATGTTTTCAATTTAGGACATTAATCCACTGCACCACATTCTCACCAAAGGTGAAACACAACTCAGGGAATTAGACAAATTGACCATTTAGTTTGGGAACACCCAATGTGGATTCCAAGTGGTATGGTGAACCAACTTGGTTAGGTTTCTCCACAATTCAAGGTCACAGTAGACATGAAAAAAGAAATAAAAAAAATTAATAAGTGATAACGAGGAATCATATGAAGGTTTCAGAGAGAGCCATAACAGAACGACCAAAAAGAAGTGATGAAATAAAGAGGAATATAGTAGAAACAACACACTAGTAATAACCATATATAAGTAATGTTATTCAGTTTATAAACTAGTAAAAAGTCCAAAATACTCCATATAAACAAAACAACCATGAACAATCCTTTCATATAATTTAAAGGTGTTAATTAATAAATTTACACGAAACCAGTGTCAACATTAAATCATAAGGAATTTTTAGACAAAAAATATAAATTTATTAAATAATTATCACTATAGTGTTTAGAAGACAATGCACCTCTATTAGAGGTGATTTATTATAAAAATGAAACACTTATTTATCAAAATAATTTATTTAATTATATAATCACTTTTTCTAAATAACATTCAGTAATAATTTAAATAAAGGAATGTATGGAATAAAGAAACTAAGGAAGATTTTATTTAAATTGGTTGAAAAGAATGGTTCTCTAACTCAAGAAGAATTCCATGAAAGATATGTAATCAAAAACTATCATTGTGGGTTTTTTGAAGATAGTGCACCTATTTTGGTGGGACATTAATATAAAACCATGAATTTATTTTTTCAAATAACATCACTTATCATATTTACACATTTATTATAAAACCAAGTAGTGGGAATAAATGTCCAAATGAATTGTGGATGGAAAATAATTAATTAATTCATTTATTAATGGGGAAATGACAAGTATCTTTCCCCAAGCATTAAACCAAGCCAGCACTTGTCATATTTCATATTTGGTGATGGCCACTAGAAGCTTCCATAGACTCAAACACGCATACACTCTTATACATACATATACACATTTATATATATAAATATAATTCAAAAAATATATTCCCCTATCTATGAGGCAATACGTGTAATGAATATATATATATATATATACATAACTATGTAGATTTGTGTGTGCTTTACAATACATGAAATCCCAACTAGAAAATATAAAAATGACTCAAAGAAAATAAATACTCTAAAATTGAGGGTGTGAAACCCTACATTGGAATAAGAAAATCACCTCATATTTCATCTGATAACCAAATTGACCCAATCTTCTTCACCTTCAGTAGCAGATGTTAGAATACAACAAAAGGTGTCTCGAGAAGCCATTCACATAACCTAATAATGGAAGAAACACAAAAATTGTCCATTCAACCATCCTAGGGTTTTAGACGAACCTCACAAGCCCATAGGGAGAGAGAAACTATAGCAAAAAATAGAATTAAAAGGGAAATGGTGGCCCACATTGAAGGATCGTTTGAAATCGACAATAGTTCTTGGGGAAATTGCTTGATGGAGTGGTTACTGTGAGATGGGGTCTCTCACCATGGGATATGAAGGGGTGTTTCATGCACATCATTTTAAGGGGAGGAGAAGACCTCATTTTGTTTTTCTAGAAACATAAACTATGAATTTTAATATTAATCATAATCATAATCATAATCATAATCATAATTATAATTATATTATTATTATTGAAACATTTATTTGTTATTATTTTCCCATTTTATTGTCATTTAATTTATCAACCTTTATGAATTTTATTTATTAATATAAATTAATAAAATAATTTATATCGCATGATTCGTGTCACACAGTTAACCAAACCATGTGCCACCTGTCTTCCAACCATGAGACAATCACATCCGATGAAAGACATATCTCATGGTTTTTATCACATGGTTTTTTGAACTATATTCAATCTATGTGATGAATAGTTTGAGCTTACTACCAAGGTGGGATTAATCAAGCCCTTGTGTCACAGATTTTTGGTAAACTATGTGGAGATCGTGTAAGATGTTATGCTCCCCTAAAATAGTCTACATAGTTTATTATTGGGGGACCCACGGTTTCAGAAAAAACTTTTTTATTATGAATACCCTTTACAACATGATTTTCTCAGTTTATTGCAACCAAAACATATTAAGAGGCCTGGGAAACATATTGAGCATTAACCAAAGTCCATAAACAATATGATAATGTGTTTTGACACTCATAATATAGTTTTATATATGGGTTTTATGAAAATGTCGATCCAGTAATGAAAAAGTTTAAATTTCATTGCATTTTATGTCTAGTTAAATAAATAAGTAATTACTCCAATCCATGTGGTTAATGGGAAACAAGGATCTATGTGATACAGATATAAAGATCGATAGTCCCTATTTGAGAAGACCCCATTCCTCTAGGGAACAAATCAACTCTTGGATTAGAATTGATGACTATAAATGATTGATTAATTAATCGAATTACTATATAAACCTGAGGTAATATAGTTGAAATGTATAATGTTCAAGATCAAGGGTCATAAAAAATAAGTGTGGGGTTCAATTGTACCTGAAAAACTGTTATGTGAAATTAGATTGGATTGGTTTCAAGACACTATTCATTTAGTTGTTCTATCTAGATAATCTATTGAAAAAAATTTCTCTATAATTACTCTCTTTTCATTAATGATATTACATGTTGCAGGAGTACCACTGTCACGACCCGTCCTCGGGGCCCGTGTCGTGACTACCCCAAGCCGCCTTCCATAGGCCAGGTGATGGCGACTAGAACCAAAGGCATAAATCCCGATAACTGGGAAGGCATTACCTTTATAAAATTAAACAAAACACCACAGAGTACAAGCGGAAGTAAAACACTAAGTACAAAAGAAAGTGCTGAAAAGTAAATGGGCCATAATACAAACCCAACTGAAAGTACGACAAAAAAAGACAAACATCAATAATAAAGGAAGCAGCTCCTAGGTCGTCCTCCTCGGATCATACCTGAAGGGTAGGTACAGATAGCATAGCCCCTGGATCATCCACCACAGATCCTCCCTGAAGGGTAGGTACAGATAGAGAAGCTCCTGGATCGTCCACCACGTATCCTACTTGAAGGGTAGGTACAGATAGCCTTCACAACGCTCTCTCCCATTAACGTCCTCCGAGTGTCATCTCACCGTGAAGTCCACCTCTAGATACTGACTTGTCGTGTGGTCCACCTCTAAGTACCATCCAGTCCTCGAACACTCAGCCTCTGTCAGCACTGCCCATCATCTACAACCAACACAACGAGGTGCGAGCATATCCCATGCAGGGGTAAGTATAACGATACACAGTAGGGACCCCGAGACCCTCAAGGTCTCTCTAAATCCAATAAGGATAACCAAAAATTAGAATCACAACAGATAACCCTTTCTTAGGTAGAAGCCAATACATATACCTAAGTAATCACTTAACCCATCTAAATCATAAGGAAACAGAATGGTTATGAAATCAACGGATAACCACTACATAGATATATGCCAATACAAATACCTAAGTTATCAAGTGACCCATCTCAATAATGACGTAACACAAAGGTCATAGACTCAGATCAATCCAGGATTATCACTATCGAAACCGTAACTGCTGAAGAGCCCTGTATCTGGAGTGTACAGTGATCATGTCATGACTCAGAGTTACTTCTCACTAACCGAAGACTGCTGAGGTACTCCGTACTCCGTACGCTCGTCTCTGGGAGGGTCTGCTCCACGAGCTATAGGTCAATACTCAAAGTATCTCAAAGTCCCACGAAGAAGTATCTCAAAGGACCACCTCATCATAGGTGTCTCAACACAATAGACGGCGCATCAATCGGACGTCCGGTCTGTGATTAATTAGAATTTTTGTCCGAGGGGCCCTGTTGGTTTCGTGTGAGAACCAACCTGGTCGTACCTCAACTGTACATCGAACTCTCATAGGTTATACTCAAAGGGAATTTTTCTCAACGTGATCACCGATTCCACTAATGGTTCGTCAAACGGACGTCCAGTCTGAAAGTAATCAGCTTTTCTGTTCCAGGGGTCCAGTTGGATTTCGGGTACAATCAAACCCGGTCACAATACAACTACAACCAAAACTCAGGAGAAGTAAGCCAAATGTTCCTTCTAATCAAGGGGAATCCAACAAATTCGACGACACATCAATCAGACGTCCGGAGCTCAGGATATAAGTGTTTCCGCTCCGAGGGCCCGATTCATTTCGTATCCGAACCAACCCGTCCATACTCAATGTTCTCCGAAACCTTGAGTTTAATATACTGAAACGACCTTCTCGATCCAAGGATCTCATCGTAGCTGATGGTGCATCGATCGGAGGTCTTTAGCCCATGATATTGGCAAAAGACAATAAGAGGTCCGGAAGTGGGGGGTTTTGGGCCCAGACCAACCCATCCCGAGACCCCCTAGGTCGGCCCTAACCGGGTCGACCCGAACCGGGTCCAGGTCCAACCTGCTTGGGCGCAGCTCGGCCCGGCCTGGGCAGCCCAGCCCGGTGCGCTGGCGGTCCGCTGGCCAGCTCGGTGTAACTGAGTTGGCAGTCAAAGGGGGGGGGGGGGGGGCGCTGCCCCCATGTCTCATTAAACGCGGCCCCCACGTGGGGGCCGCTTCTGTCGGGCTAGCCAAGGGGTTACGACCCCTCGGCTTTACCCCTGACCGGACGGCCTGCTTCGGGCGGCTGGCTGTTGCACCACGGGACCGGCGCGGGCGGGTCCCCCTGCTCTGACACCGGCGGCAGGAAGCCGACCGCCACACCCTGCTCCGCCGCGGCCCAAGGCCGCGGCCTTGGTCTGTCCAACGCCGCACGACGGCGCCGCGCCCCTCCGCTGCGGCCCCGCTCCGACCACGGTCTCTTCCAGGTTCCCCGACACGGTGCGGCGGCGCCACGAATTGCTAGACTTCAACGGCGCGGTGCGACGGTGCCGCGCTTGTTCACCCAAACTCATAGCTTCTTTGCGGTGCAACGGTACCGCACCGCCTTACACGTGCTTCAACAAAATCAACAACCAAGGGGGAATGAGGGTCGTCTGTGTTCGTGCGGTCTGACCTCCTCCCGTTATTGTGATATCAGGCGGTTCAAATAAGGACGATAAACAGTGATGAAAGTAATTACGAACAAAGGAAATAATCTCCCTATAGTTTTTCTGCAATCAAAAGGAAATTCCAAACCCACAAACCAAAAATCTTGGGGATCAACATAATAATGAGTTGATCCGCATTCTTGTTCTAGAAGGACAAAAATCATTAGATTATTAATATTTTCAATTTAAACCCCTACATCGAGCGTAGTCATCGAACGAGGTTTGTCGCGGAAAGGGACGTCGCGGAATTGTTCATCGTGGAAAGATACGGATCATCGCGTCTCGAAGGAACTGTATCTCCCATCCTTTGATGCGGAAAAAAGGAATGAGGAGATTCACGTCGGGTCATCGATCTCTGAGGATCATGTGTTCTTGTCGACCTTTGTCGGTGGTCAGCGTTCTTCGCGTTCTTTGCGTTCTTCGCGTTCTTCGCGTTCTTTGACGAAGAACGAAGAACTTCGATATTTTGGGTCGTTCACTCCAAAATCCTCCCACAGAACCCAAGAAACAACAATAAAATAAGACATCTTCATATTTTATTACTCAAGCCTTCAGTTTGAAATTCAAAATTGAATCAAAAAATTAATGCAATTAATTGCAACATTTTAAACAGCCCAATTAATAGAGGCGTTTAATATTTAATTAAACGCACGAGTTGACTTTGTTTAATAGGGGGTTGCGGGTGTGTTACATTAATCCAGAAGGGGATGAGGAAGTTGAATGGGTGGGGCTCGTGTGGGCCCCACCCCACTCATATCCTACCTATCGGAAATGTTAGGATGTGGGTCTCACTCAACCACTTAGCTTAGGTTATCACTTATTTAAATAAAATAAAATTGGTCGCACCACTTTTATTTTATTCCTTTACTTAACCCCAAAAAAAATTAATAACCACACACGAGAAAACACAACTCCGAAAAAGGTGTTTCTACGTAATTACCAGCGCTGTGATTCCATCGGTGCCCTCAGATTTCGATTATGAGTACCGGTTCATTAGTTAGGAAAACCCGCTCGTTCGTTCACTGAACGTACCCGAGCTAAACTTCGGAAAATGATTCCAGGCACACCGGGCCTCAGAATCAGCTGCCGTCAGAAACTGCGTTCTTGTAAAAATCGAAAGAAATTATGGAAAAAATTTACTTGAAATTTCTGAGTCATTAAATTACTCCCACTTTAAGTCTTTACGTCCTCGAAAAGATTTATCACAAACTAGGGTTACAAAACCGGTATTAAGCACGCATTTGAGCTTTCCGCACCCATGTGCTCACCTGGAGGTTCCCGTACTACCAATGAAAGTGCACCCGAGGAATCGACCATCCTCATAGGATCTTCTCCGGTCGATCCTCGATCCCCACTTGAACCTCCGTGAAAGTCACCTCATCCCCAACATCCAGCTCTTCATGGTCGATGATATGCGAAGGGTCAAGCACACATCTCCTCAGTTGAGATATGCAGAAGTCGTCGTGCACCTGGTGCAACTGAGGAGGATGGGTTAAGCGGTAAACCACCTCACCTACCCTGCTGAGGACCTAGAAAGGTCCTTTGAACCTTGGAGATAACTTTTCTCCTTGGCCACATCTCCGTAAACCTCGTCGAAGTGAGACCTGTATAAGGGCATGATCGTCATCCTCGAACTCTAGAGGTTTCCAATTTCTGTTAGAACTGAAACTCAAAATGAATACTGCCACAAGGGTAAGGTTGACCGAATCAAGAGTGATTGGTCGCACCCTCCTGTACATGAGTTTATCCTCTACTGCCTGGGGTTTCCTTTTTTCTAACCAAGGAAAACTCATCCCGACGTCGTAGTTAAACCACAACCTTTTTCCTAATATCGTCAATTTGTGTATGAACTGTGATTGCCCAGTCAATACTCAAACCAATTTTGTAAGGCCTCGACGCTGCCATCGAGAGATTCCAACCGAAACTCTCATCTCGAGGGTCTGACCACACCGTCGGCGTATGTGTGATTATCGAGTCTCCTCCCAAGGTATCTCTAGAGGTGAGCGTCAAGTCCATGGATTACCGGAAACTCTAGGTCTAAGACAAGATTCGTGGAAGGAAGGAATGATTCATATCAACGTCTATTACTACGACAGCTAGTAGTGGACAGAGGCTGTCCCTTGAATAATTTTTAGAGCCATTGGGTCACACTCCTTGACCGCATGCAGCCGCACTCTTCCTCTGCCCTCCAGCTCCCTGATCCTGGCAGGGACAACAAAGGCGGGTGGTTGTAGCATGATAAAATGTACACCACCTCATACTGCTTTCCTAGATCTGCCTCCACTTCTAATACTTCTCAGACTCATCTCTCCTTAAAGCTTCCTCTTCCTGAAACATTGAACACGCTTGAGTCTCTAAGACTGGCTCCGGTTTCCTGTTTCGTACTACCCTGTGCAGTCTTCATCCGCACATGGATGACCTGCACATTCTATACCTATGATCTGAAAGAGCTGTTAAGATTTTTCCCTTTCCGAAAAGAGAAACTCAGTCTCATCCCACAGATGAACCACACCTATTTCCTAATACAGTAAATCCTGACATGAATGATGCATTCATGCCATGGATGACATCATAAGGCCTCGACGTAACTACCAAGAGATCCAACCGTCACTCTTGCCTCCAAGGGTCGAGTCACGCTTTCGGCATCAGTGTGTGGTCACTAGGTCTCCTCTAGTAGAAATCTTGAAAGTGAGGGTCATGTCAGTAGTTTTAACCGGGACCTCTCAGTTTCTACCAAACAAAAGGATAGGAATGGAAACATCACAAAGATAAGTGTCTTTTTTTATATCATCTCATAGTACAAAGACTCGAATACAATAGCAACATGGAAC
This sequence comes from Viscum album, assembly GCA_963277665.1. Classification (NCBI taxonomy): domain Eukaryota; kingdom Viridiplantae; phylum Streptophyta; class Magnoliopsida; order Santalales; family Viscaceae; genus Viscum; species Viscum album. Next base: position 1,313,778,713 of record OY728147.1, read on the forward strand.
TAGAAGTACAAGGGACATATCCACTATTTCCTCTCCTTTCCACCTTCTCCCAGAGCTCTACTACCTTGTCCACTTCCCGGCTATTTCTGAAGCACCCGCCGCGGCTTCAACCTTGGTGGCTCCTCCAAAGCCTGCGGATGAACTGTGTAGGGGGTCAGACAGTCATGTGCCAGGTGACCCTTTTGGACACATTCATGACACTTCCTGCTCCTCATATGACTGGAACTGGTCCTCTTGGACATCTGCATCATCTGTCTACTTCACATAGATGACTCAGCTACTGATCAAAAAACATGCGGCAAAGGTAGGAGCTCCTGTACACGCTCGGGGTGCAGAGCTACTGGTACAAACTCCACCCTGAAAAAGGTCTCGAGTCTCTCCATGTGAAGGTCATCCTATCAAAAAAATAGAAATAGTGGATCCACCATATTACTGCTGCTACTTGAAGAAGGCTGGCAACAAAGATCACCATGAAGTCAGCTGGCATCCCCACTAGCCTGAAGACTCTCACCACAGCCTCCATCCAATCCTCAGCCGCCTGTAGGTCCATCTCTCCCTGGAACCTGGGTGGCCTCTAGCGCTGGAACTAATGCAGTGAGCTCAAGTGGCATGCATCGCCTACTGCTGGGGTTTGTGGCATCGGTGGCCCAAGGTATGGTAGTACCACTGGTGCCTCCGTTGGGTCCTCAACTGCAATAGGGCCCTGTACCGACGCCTCGTCGCTTGGAAGGCTATCAGTACGCACAACCCTCTGGGATCTAGATGGTCATCCATGGAAAGAAATCCTGAATGAAATTTACGTGACATGGTCAACAGACTATACCTGGTGAGCTGACCTGGTTTGAGCTGACTTTTTAATAACTTCCGGAAACACACACGCAATCAGTGTTTTCGTGCACATAGTCGGAGATCAGTTGTCAAGGTCCTGGTGTATGGATACGTCGGCCGCCCGCACCAACACTGGACACCCTGAACTGAAAACCACAATCCGTACCCATAACAATATTTCTTCACAGAAAGAATATATCAGAGTTATAAGTTCTGCGGTATAACTGACCCCTCTGATACCAATTTGTCACGACCCGTCCTCGGGGCCCGTGCCGTGACTACCCCAAGCCTGCCATCCATAGGCCAGGGGCTGGCGACTAGCACCAAAGGTGTAAATACCAATAAATGGTAAGGCATTTACTTTAAAAAAGTAAAAAAAAAGACCATAGTGTACAAGCGGATGTAAAACACTAAGTACAAAAGAAAGTGATGAAAAGTAAATGGGTCAGAATACAAACCCAACTGAAAGTACAGCAGAAACATACAAATAGCGGGAAGAAAGAAAGAAGCTCCTGGGTCATCCTTGTCTTATCATACCTGAAGGGTAGGTATAGATAGCACATCTTCTGGATCATCCACCACGGATCCTACGTGAAGGGTAGGTACAGATAGAGCAATTCTTGGATCGTCCACCACGAATCCTACCTGAATGGTAGGTACAGATAGCCTCCACAATGCTCTCACCCTTCAACCTCCTCCGAGTGGCATCTCACCGTGAATTCCACCTCCGGATACTGACTCATCGTGTGGTCCACCTCCGAGTACCGTCCAGTCCTCAAACAGTCGGCCTCTGTCAGCACTGCCTGTCGTCTGTAATGAACACAACGTGGTGCGGGCATAGCCCATGCAGGGGTGAGTATAACGATACTCAGTAGGGACCCCGACACGCTCAAGGTCTCTCTAAATCCAACAAAGATAACCAAAAAGTAGAATCACAACAGATTACCCTTACATAGGTATAATCCCATACTTATACCTATGTTATCATGTAACCCATCTCAGTCATGAGGAAACACAATGGTTATGAAATTAACGGATAACCACTACTTAGATATATGCCCATACATACACATAAGATATGAAGTGACCCATCTCAATCATGAGGTAACACAATGGTCATAGACTCGGCTCAAACTAGGATTTTCATTATCAAAACCGTAACTGCTGAAGAGCCCCGTCTCTGGAGTGCACAGTGATCATGTCACGACTCCGAGGTACTGCTCACTAATATAAGACTGCTGAGGTACTCCGTACTCTGTATGCTCATCTCCAGGAGGGTACGCACCATGATCTACAGGTCGATACTCCATGTATCTCAAAGTCTCTCGAATAAGTATCTCAATGGACCACCTCGTCATAGGGGTCTCAACGCAACTGACAGCACGTCAATCGGATGCCCGGTCTGTGATTTATTATCCTTTTCATCCCTGGGGCCCGGTTGGTTTCGTGTGCGAACCAACCCGGTCGTATCTCAATTGTATCCCGAAATCTCATAAGGTATACTCATAGGGACTGTTTCTCAAAGTGATCACCAACGACGTTGATGATTCGTCAAACAGACGTCCATTCTGAAAGTTATCAGCTTTTCCATTCTAGGGGCCTGGTTGGATATCGGGTAAAATCCAACCCGACCACTATTCAACTACAACAAAGTCTCAGGTGAAGTACTCCAAAAGTTCTGTCCCATCAATAGGAATCAACAAAGTTGATGGCATGTCAATCGGACATCTGAAGCTCATGATATAAGTGTTTCCGCTCCAAGGGCCCGGTTGGTTTCGAATCCGAACCAACCTGTCCGTACTCAAAGTTCTCTGAAACCATGAGTGTAATATATCCAAATGACCGTATCGATCCAAGGATCACATCGCAGTTGACGGTGCGTCGATCGGAGGTCTGTAGCCCATGATATGGGAAAAATACCGTAAGATGTCCAGAAGTGGGGGGTTTTGGGCCCGGACCGACCCGGCACGAATCCCCCTGGGTCGGCCCGAACCGAGGCGACCTGACCCTGGTCCGGGTCTGGCCCGCTTGGGCGAGGCTCGTCCCGGCTGGCGCGGATCGGCCCTGCCCGGCGCGCCGGCGGTCCGCTGGCCAGCTCGGTTTAACCGAGATGGCGGTCAGGGGGGTGGGGCGCTGACCACCTGTCTCATTAAACGCGGCCCCCACGTGCCCTGACAGGCCGACCTGCTTCGGCCGGCCGGCTGCTGCACCACGTGACCAGTGCGGGCCGGTCCCCCTACTCCGACATCGGCGACCGGAAGCAGGCTGCCGCTCCCTGCTCTGCCACTGCCTTGGTCCGTCCGCCATGGTGCGACGGCACCACGCCCCTCCGCCATGGCCCCGCTCTGGCCGCAGTCTCTTTTAGGTTCCCCAGCGCGGCGTGACGGCGCCATGCTTGTTCGCCAAAACTCATAGCTTCAGCACGGTGCAACAGAACCGCGCCGCCTTACACGTGTCACAACAAAATCCTCAACCAAGGGGGGAGGATGGTCGGCCGTGTTCGAAGCGGTCCAACAACTGCCCGTTATTGTGATATTAGGCGGCTCAAATAAGGATGATAAACAGCGATGGAAGTAATCAGGATCAAAAGAAATAATCTCCCTACGGTTTTTCTGCAATCAAAAGGAAATTCCAAACCTACAAACCAATACTTTTGTGGATCAACTTAATAATGAGGTGATCGGCATTCTTGTTTTAGAAGGAAAACAATCATGATATTATTAATATTCTCAAATTAAACCCCTACCTAGAGCGTAGTCGTCAAACGATGTTTGTCACGTAAAGGGATGTCGTGGAATTGTTCGTCATGGAAAGAGATGGATCATCTCGTCGCGGAGGAACGATGTCTCCCTTCTTTTGACGCGGAAAGAAGGAACGAGGAGATGCACGTCAGGTTGTCAATCTCCGAAGATCCGGCATTCTTGTCGACCTTCGTCGGAGGTCGGCATTCTTCGCGTTCTTCGTGTTCTTCACGTTCTTTGACGAAGAACGAAGAACTTTGAGATTTTGAGCCATTCTCTCCAAAATACTCCCGCACAACCCAAGCAACAACAATAATATAAGACACCTTCTTATTTTTTTACTCAATCCTTCAGTTTGAAATTCAAAATTGAATCAAACAATTAACTCAATTAATTTCATCATTTTAAACCTCCCAATTAATATAGGCGTTTAATATTTAATTTAACGCACGAGTTGACTTTGATTTATAGGGGGGTTGCGGGTGCGTTACTTTAATCAAAAAGCGGTTGAGGAAGTTGAAAGGGTGGGGCTCATTTGGGCCCCACCCCACTAATATCCAACCTAGAGGATTATTTAGGATGTGGGTCTCACTCAACCACTTAGCTTAGGTGAACATTTCTTTAAATAAAATAAAATTGGTTGCAACACTTTTATTTTATTCCTTTACTTAACCCAAAAAAAATTTAATAACCACACCTGAGCAAGCCCAACTCTGGAAAAGGTGTTTGTAATTAAATAATGGCACTTTGATTTCATCGGTTCCCTCAGATTTCGATTCCGAGCACATGTTCAAGAGTTAGGAAAACCCGCTCGTTTGTTCACTGAATGTACCCGAGCTAAACTTCTGAAAATGATTCCGGGCACACCGGGTCTCGGAATCAGGTGCTGTCAGAAACTGTGTTCTTGTAAAATTCCAAAGAAATTAAGAAAAAAATTTCCATGAAATTTCCACCTCTTTAAAACCCCAAATTGTTTTTAGAGAAATTCCAAATTACTCTGGTGGTATTGATGAATGATCAGTTGGAATATTCAAAATACCTTTAGGTATTGTGATAAAACATCAGATCAAATGATTCTATGTTGTGGATTTGAACCAATATATATATTTAATAGTGATATGATGGTAGGGAGAGACATATTTGGACTTATATTATTCTATTTTTGTTCACATACTTCGAGTTATAATTTTAGTTCCACATAATGAAGGATGAGGAAGTTTAAAATTAATTTCTATAGTGGTGGAAAAGGTTCTCAATATTTGACTTCCTACAACCATTAACAATATATACTATTGATCCCCTAAATTTCAATTGATGTGGAAGGTTAAGAAACACACAACATTATTTTCCCGCATGTAAAAAAAATTTAGGGCTTGAGGCTAATGAGTCAATCTATTATTATTATTATACATGAAATAATCAATCCCATGTTTTGAAAATGGATCATTAGGTCCAATTAAAACTACATCCGAGTAAAATTATTCAATGTCAATAGTGGTCTAACCATAGTATTTTTGAGTAAATAATCATCACATAGTGTATGAGTTTATAAAAGTGGTTGGCATTAGTTTGGTTGTAATGAGAGATTCCATTTTCAATGCATCTAATAGAGAAACTTCAATGTTTTATACAGGTGACTCACACATGTTTTTAACATCCCATTTTTTGTATATGAAAAACATCTATTATATCTAATTACCTTTTCCATGAATCGTGAGAAACCTCTTGAAAGAGAATGTAGTAGAGTTTATGTTTTCATATATGTTCTCTATCGATTGCTTATATAGAGTTATCTAGTATTTCATGGTTCAATGAATGGATCCATTGGATGTAATCATTGATATGAATTGGATAGTTTTTCATCATACTATGATAAATTATTATATAATGTGTGTTTTTTTATATTGATCATGGGAGATGTTAGGTGTTCCAGTGATTTTGATACCTATGGTTTTGTTTTTTAGGACCTCCCTCCATAGAGTTCATGTGATTTTTTCCATTACAAAAAAATAAAATTACGGTTCTTATATTATTGATCTCCACTTGGTTGTTTGGGGAATACTTATTATTTTCCAAAAACAAAATCCCTAGTCTTCGTTTAGAGAGGGAGTTAATGTTCACAATTGTCCTAATGTTTTGAACATGTCCAACCATGATTCTGACATATACTACGAAACCTATAGAGAAGAAAATGACCAATGCTTAGTGGGATGAACATATTTAAATGTGATTTTTTCATCTTAGTGTTTTTTATAGGGTCCTTATGATCATTTCCATGAATCCTGATTGATTTTTTTCAACATTGTGTGGACTTATAAAATATGTACTAGTTGACTGTTATGAATAAGTTCCCTTTACCCCATGTGTATAACCAGTTTGATTAGTAAATGGGGTAAACTGGTTTTCTAAAATTGAAATTCATTGATGTTATAATAATCATAGGGAGTTTTAAAGTCTAATATCTCGAATGCCACTTTCATATATTTTTATTATCATTAAGAATATATTTTACCTTCTTATTGTCTAACTAATTATCCTATAGATTTTATTGATTTGATAAACAAAATATTCATGTAGTATCCCGACCACTTTTTTGTGGTTTTTATGTATGATATCCTAGTTCATTAATGATATTTTATTGATCATAAGAATCATCATGATATTGATTTTGTAATAGTTTTTAGTCACTTTCAATATGTAATACTCAATAAATGGAATTTCATTATAAAAAACTAAAGATCATGGGACATGTTATTTGAGAAAATTTTATTTCTGTAGCACCCCTAGTTTCATTTATCTAATCATATATTTATGAATTTAAATTATATAATGTATTTGATGAACTTTGAGAGAGTTTCTGTAATTCTATTATTTTGGGTATTTTCATTTATTGAATAGTGTTATATCCACAACTCGGAGGCCACTAAATGAGTTCCCCAAGTCGGGTATCAACATAAATTCATGCATGGGTACATGTATTCTAGGGGAGTATAAACAGAATCAATGTTCTAAAAGAACACTCAGGGAGACAATACCCTTGATCACACCTTGATTCACTATTTCATTTTCACCCTTACACCACTGTGCTCAACTAGTTTTGTATTGAAAATTATAAAACTAATACAAAATTGAAATTCATGTTTGATTAAATTATTTTTTATCAATCTCAAGAAGATAATTATTACTTGTTTTGATAATTACATTTTTCTGAAGTTATTTAGGGGCCCATGATGATGTAAGAGAAAAATAGTTCAAATTGTGCAGGATCTATGAACACTAATGGAATCAAATGCATATTTCTACTAAAGCGTGAATCCAAATGAGTTGAAAGTTTGTGGGATAGTCCAACATTTATTTGGATACATTTATAATGAAGAAACAAAAAAACAATTCTTCCTATGTAAAGAAAAATATTGAATATGGAGTTCCACATGAGCTTCCTCCTCCAGATGACGCGCTAAACGGTGGGAGTTCGTTGTGATGGAGCTACAAAGTTGTCAAGGGAGTTCCAAAACATATATTAGATGATGTTTGGGCTTTATTTTGGTTTCAATACATTTCATTCCATGTATCTTAAACTATTTATTATGTCAATTATTGTTTTTATTCATTTGATTGATTTCGACTTAATTTCTAATCGATCGGTGTTAGTTTTTGAGTGTGTGACTTGTGTTGTTATCATTGGAAAAAACAATCATCCTACTCTTACAAACATAAAAGCATTTAAATATTAAATGGAATCAATTATTCCCTAAATTAGTCATAGACCTTGAAAATACATTTATTAATTCAATCATTCGTTCTTTAATCAATGAAATAGGGTAATTGTAATTAATCATGATTCCAATTAATTTCAAACAAATTATTACTCCAAAACTAAATGAATATGTAATAAAAATTAACATGATATGTGTGTAGTGAAATCACAACAACCACTTTTTATCATATTTTTTAGAGTCCACATGGGTTTTCAACTATTAAACTCTTTTGGTTATGATATTTTCTTTAAAATATTTTCAAAATAACATTAGTTTTAGTACTTCTTATTAAAATTTCATATTGTAAAACATTCAACGCTCATTGAGAGATTACCTAGGGTCTTCCCTATACTTATAATTAAACATTAAATCCTAATATGTTTGAAGTGTCATGACAATGCAGAAATATTAAGGAACCATTTATATAAGAGATCTTTGGTTTTTGGTTTGTGTTTTTTATTATATTTTTTTAATTTTTCTTAAAAATAATTTTTTTTATTATACATCTACAATTTTCTTTGTCATATAATTTATTTCGTTTGTAGGTTTTTTAAATTATTAATTTATCTCTGGGAGACTTACCACCAGTTGAACCCGAACTATAGTGGATCTTACAATAGTGACACTAGGAAGAACAAGAGAACCCTCTAAAGGAGGACAGACAAAACATCAACACACAACATGATCCTTCCTATTCTTCTTCAGGAACCAGCTTCAAAACTGAATTAAACATGTATAACAAGGAAGAAAAAATAGAACACAAAAATAACTAACCTCATATGATGTTTGTAATTCCCTAACCCTAGTTAACCAGAGTTAGTGCATTTTTACATAACATTGGAAGGATCACAAAAGATCTAGTCTCAAAAGATTGATTAGTTTAATAGCCTTGTAAATTCTAGGTACATTCATATGTTTTACATTATATTATAAAATTAAAAACTAAAATAACATAGTCTCCATAGGCCACACTCATATCCCTTACAATATCCCTGCAGGTCAGATATAATATACTTCTTCGCATCCTACGAAAAATAAATCATAGAAAGTGGTGAGCTCAGATTCTCAGTAAGGATAAAAATATAGTAGAAACATTCATAAATAAACATAAAAATTAAATGCAATGTAAGACTAAAACAAAATTCTTTCTAACATTAATTTCATCATAATATGACATAGATAAAATCAAATAATTCTATTTACTTATTCACATGGATATTCTACTAGTCAAATAATCACAAGCAATATCAATAGCCACTTTCATAATGATGGAATGAATAATTCCATACTTCATAACCACATACTCACGGCCTTTTTTCCAAGACTATAAATAAGATGTTGTCAGGGCCTTGTTCCAACACACAGGTTTGTCTCATGAGACCTACCGATGCATCGATGTGATATAGCGGTCTCCACCAATCACTTACTATGTCTAATCCATTCTTAATATAAAATGGTTGAAACAAAACATAATCATTCATATTAAAAATAGCATACAAAATTTCAATACATTAAACATAAACCATGAACTGTATAAAAATAACACATCCACATTCAAACATATCACCAAACCATCAATACATTATAGAGGATCTGTATCATAATAAATTAATTTCGAACAAGTTAAAAATCCATCAAAGGATGTTGAAAAAGATGAAAAATATTTGTAAAAATCGTTGATAGAAATTTTATTTTTTCATGAAAACAATAAATTTCACACAATTTAGAGAGGAAGGAATTTAAACACATTTTTGAATCAATGTTTCACATACCACAATGAAACTTTTTAAAGTAATTAATAGTTTACCACATTCATGTCTATATAAATAAATCATTGAAACCATTTTGAAAACTTAGACATTAATGAGAATGGTTTAAAAGAATAAATCATTAAAACATATAATGTGATTTTTTAATAAAATAATCCCTTAAAAATAATCCTTTTAAAGACCCTTTTAAGGAACATGGGCATGGTTAGTAAATATGTCCCAGTAACAACTTATCCATAAACATTCTCGAATAATAATGAGATTGAGGAATTAACCCTTATTTTGTACTTTTCATTGGTCGACGGTACATTAACATCCTATATAATTGTTAAATCATTATTATTAAATAATACAAGAACTACTTACATAAATATTATATAACATAGGATTTTCTAATATTTCTTTGTTAATGATATTTCAGTTATAACATCATTTTGGGTGTTAACTGGTTCTTTTTTTGTACGATCTGTGATGTAAGTAATGTTTGTTATAGATAGGATGTAACATATTCATATTCATAATGATATTAAGTCATTAATCATTAGTATTAATTATTAAATTAACTTAGTATTTAATTTATATGATATTAAATGAATCTCATTGCATTCCTGGAGATGGTAATCAGTACGTATGTAGGAGAAAAAAATCATTCTTTTCATTTTAAAAATCATATATAATTGGATAAAATATCATATAAACAGAATAATTATCATGTTATATTTATTATTTACATCATTTACAATAATTATTATACCCATCCATGTGATGAAGTATTATAATAACAAACTACACCACGACGTGGAGGTGGTAATCCGTACGTACGCACGTATGGTGACTTTGTCATTTATAGGATTGAAAGAATAATCAATATGGTTATACCATTTTAATAATAACATCACATTATATATAAGATATTGGAGTTATTTTTTTATAATGGAAACAATAAAGAAAGAGTAAGTAGAAGAAGAAAAGAACCTGGAAGAGGTGATGAAATATTTACCTCTTCTTCGAGTTATTCCTTTTTATTTGATCAAAATGTCTCCATAGGTTAGATTTTTGACTAAAGAAAGGCCTCTAATATGATGGGAGGATAGTTTAGAGGATTGTTGGGCAGGTTTTGGCCGAGACAAATGGGTTTGATGGTGTGAATATGAGATAAGGGGAAGTTCCCTTTTATAAGAGAGATGAGGGTTACTTTAAGAAAAGATTGAAATATTATTTTATAATAAAATATTTTTTGGTTTATAATGGCTCCAAAATGAATTATTTAAAGTTTAAGGTGGGGATATGTATAAAGAATCTCAACCCATAGGTTTTAGACAGCATTTTGTCACTATATTAACATTATCATTTAGATTTAACTCATAGTTAAATAGTTTGTCATTTACCATGTCGCTTTGTATTTTTATATTATACGGTTAATAAACATACAATAAACTTCCAAGAGAACCCAAAGTGGTTCATTAATGAAATATATAATATTATTTAAGCTGTTTTTTCAAAACCTTATATTTTTTAAAATATAATACAAAATAATAATATATTAATTTTAAAAAAAACTATTTTTTGTAAATTTTGACAATATTTTGTAATTTTTTTGTTATATTTTTAACAACATTATTACTTTGAAAAAAATTCATTTAATCAAATATCACATTTCATATTAATCTAGAAAATTATTTAAATTCATTAAAAGTCTCATATTAGAATTATTTATATATTTATAATATCAATTATTTTAATCATTCATTAATAATGTAATTACTGCATCATAATTGTGTCATAAATAAATTTAATTATTTAATGTCTAAAAATTTTAAATAAAATATAATTATGTAAAAAATCTGTTTATATTTCTAATTAATTATTATAGACGAATTTATCTTATGTATAACACTATATTAAAAATGGTTTAGTTATTATACTTTGATTTTAACTCTTTTAACTCTTCCTTAAATAAAATAAAAATAAATTTCCTAATCTAATCCAAGTTGACATAAAGGATAATATTTTGTTCCAAAAGATTATTTTGGTCTAATTACACTTATCCAATATAATTATGACATACATTTGGGTGATAATAATATAATTTTCACCGTTATTTTCCTTATTTACGTTTAGCCATGGAAACGTAAAGTAAAAGTTACTATTCACCATAAATTACATTTATCTTATTGAACAGAATTTTAATTAATGATATAAACAGTGTCTCTCATATTTTTTAAATTCACCTTATAGGTGTAGTATTATTATGTTTTATAAAAAAAATTAAATTCTCCTAGAAGGTGGGTAAAAGATGGTAAAAAATTAAATAAAATTTTTATATATATAAAATCATTATAAAAGGACTCCAATGAATTACACTAAAATTATATAGCTATTATGTCTATATTTTTACATAAAAATATTTAAATAAATTATATAATTATTTAACTAAAAATATGGTTTTTAAACAATAAATTATTATTTTTCACTATTCATAAAAAATTGAATGTTTTAAAAAAAATACCAAAAATTCACTCTAAGCTAATTTTGATATTCTGAATCCAAAAATAATGTTCATTTTCAATTATAAAATTTATATAATATTAAAAATTGGGTTTACTATTCATAATGGCTAGTTTGATTGGTTGTGGTGTGTTTGAACTCGAAGTTTCATACAACACAAGCTACTGTATTGTTCAAAGGAGAACGTGTTATGGAAGATTATGGTGTTAAATTCTCCCCTCATTAAAACAATTTCATCCTAGAAACTTCTATAATATTACTGTATAAAAATATTTGGGTTGTTCTTAATTATTTGTTCATCAGGTTCCCATGTTTCCTCTTCCATCTTATGATTTATAGATAAAACATTTACCAGTTGAGTCATCTAGTTTCTCAGAACTGGTTCTCTGGTATCAAGAATTTGGCAGGCTCTTCACAATAAGATAGATCATGTTCCAGTTCAATATCCTCAAAGGTGAGTACATGTTTTTGGTTAGGCATGTATTTTATCTACAGTGATACGTGGAACACATTGTGAACATTGGAGAGACTTCGCAGCATTCCCAAATGGTATGTTACAACCCCAATTCATTCTATAATTTTGAAAGGTCTGATGTACCTATGACTTAGTTTACCCTTATTAGCGAATCAAAAAACTATCTTCCATTGAGATACTTTCATGAAAACATGATCTCCTACCTGAAATTCAAAATCCTTCCTTCGGTTATCAACATGATTCTTCAGCCTACTTTTTTCTTCTTTGATGTGGGTTTTGATAACAATCACCCTTTCCATCATTACCAAATCATGTTTTGGGCCTACGTTATTTGATTCACCTACATCATCACGACAAGATGTTGTGTAACATCTCTTACCATATAATTCTTCATATGGTGACATTTGATAACTTGAATTGAAGACATTATTGTAGTAAAATTTAACAAGAGGTAAATATTGATCCCAAATACCTTGAATGTCAAGTGGGAATGATCTCAACATGTCTTTAAAGGATTGAGTAGTCTGTTCTGATTGTCCATCAGTTTGAGGGTGGTAGGAAATTCTCAAACGAAGATCAGTATCCAATGATTTCTGAATACTATTCTAGAATCTTGATGTAAAATGACGATAACGATTAGAAACAATCAATAAGTGTACTGCATGAAGTATTAAAACTTCATTAATATATAGTCTATCTAGACATTCAAGTTCTAAATCTTCTCTTATAGCATGAAAATGTGATGACTTGGTAAGATGGTCAACAATGACAGATATTGCATCATTCATTCTAGGATTATTTTTTAGCCCCATGAAAAAGTCCATAGTGGTATTAGCCTATTTCCACTAAGGTAGTGGAAGAGGTTTCATGAGTCTTCAAGGGTATTTCCATCCAACTTTCACTAGTTCACAGACAATACAGCATGTCACAAAATCTGAAATATCCCTCTTCATGTTGTCCCACCAAAAATGATCCTTCAAATCCCTACACATCATAGTCATACATTGGTGTATAGAGAAATTAGAGCTATCTGCATTGTCCAACAAATTCCCTTTTTAGATCAGGTAAATTGGGAACTCAAAGTCTCATCCCAAATTTTAAAATCCCATATTTGTATATGAATTCACTCAATCTCACATCATTCAAATCATTAATTTTATTTTGAATATCCTCATCAAAAGTCTATGAACTTTTTATCCTTTCATGTAATGATGGATTGGAAACCATTTGAAAAATAATTGTTGTTTTAACTTCCATGTTTATTCCCATATACATCTTTACTAGAACCAAGAAAATAAAATCCCTTTCAATTATCATCGTGATCAAAACTCCATAATCATTTCTGCACAATGCATCTACCACCTTATTTTCCTTCCCTGGGTGGTAGTGTATAGTGAAATCATAATTTTTTGAGTAGTTAAAGCCATATCATTTGCCTCGTGTTGAGTTCTTTCTGTTGAAAAATATACTTCAATCTCTTGTGATTAGTATATATCCCACATGCTTTATTATTGAAATAATATCAACATTTCATCAAAGAATGGATTATAGATTCTAACTCAAGATAACGACAAGGATAGGTTTTCTCATGAATTCGTAGCATTCATAATGCATAGGCAATAAATCTATCATTAAGCATAAGGATTAAACCAAGTCCTTTCTTTGAAGCATCACTATAAATAACAAACCCATCAATCCCCGATGGCAGTGTCATGATAGGAGCATTGAATAATATTCTCTTCAGTTTTCAAAACATTATTCACACTCTTTTGTCCAAATAATTAAACCCATTTACGTGTGATCTTGGTTAATGGTTTATCCAACTAGGAAAAATTATGGACGAAAAGTTGATAATAACCAGCTGAACCAATAAAACTGCATACCTCAGTTATATTTTTCGGTGCTATTAATTCTTGGATTGCCTTGGACTTTAAAGGATCAAAAAATATTCCATCCTTACAGACAATATGGCCAAGAAAGAATATCTATTGAAGGAAAAATTCACACTTTCTAAATTTATCATATAATTCATTTCATATAAGAGCCTTTAGATTAAGGCGCATGTGATTTTCATGATATTAATAGATTTTAGAGTATACCAAGATATCATCAATAAATACCACTACAAAGTCATCAAGATATTCTTTGAAAAATCTATTCATTGGATCTGTGAAGATAGAGGGTGTGTTAATCAATAAAAAAGGCATTCATGTAAACTTGTAATGTTGGTAACTGGTTTAAAATGCTATTTTCATAATATCATCCTTCTTCACACAAAAATGATGATATACAGATCGATGGTCAATCATTGAAAAATATTGAGCTCCATGAATTTGGTTGAATAAATCATCAATGTTAGGTAGGGGATACTTGTTCATGATTGTTGTAGCATTGATCTCCCTATAGTCAATGCACAACCTCATAGATCCATCTTTCTTTTTTACAAAAAGGGCAAGGGCTCCACATGGAGAAAAACATGGGTGAATAAAGCCCTAGTTACTCAATTCCTCTAGATATTTATTTAGTTCCACAAATTCCACAGTGGCCATTCTATAAGGGGTCTTCAATATTGGCCTTGAAATAGGAATTAAATCAATGGAATGATCAATTTCTTGTTCTGGAGGATGTCAAGGGAAATCTTCTGGAAACACATTAACATATTATTTGAAAATAGGTATATACATAATTTGAACATTCCTTTCCTCACCCACAATTATTTCATTCTCCCACCCCCCCCCCCCAAAAAAAATTGAACATATTTGAGCTATTGGGGGTGGATCGATATAAGAATTACTTCGTGACATTTCAGATCTAATGATAAGGTACTCCTTATCATCATCATGAGTTGTAACCTACTTCTTCTTACAATAAATTTTAACATCATGGTCTGAAAGATAATCCATACCAAGGATTATATCAAATTCAATCATGGGTATGATGATGATATAAGTAGATAAAGAACATTTATATTCCCTAATGGTAACTGATTCAAAAAAATTTGTTGCAATGATACTTCACATAGGTGTTTTGACTGAAAACTCCCTTGTTAAGTCAAATTGAGGATATCTAATATTCTAAGAAAACTGGGAAGATCTGGAACAATACGATGATCTAGAATCAAATAAAGCATTTTCTAAAGTCGAGGAATCCATTAAACTACCTTCCACCACATCTTTCAGAGATTCATCCTTAGCAGTAGTGATAGAAAAATATTGGCCTTGATCCCTTGAAATTTTATAAGGTAAGATTCATTGGATCTTATGACATTCATTTTCATAATTCTCCCTTTCTCAACAATTGTTGCATTCAACATTGATAACCTCTTTCTTCCCCTTGTAATCACGACTTTGGAGGACTTTTTAACCACACTTGTAACAGACTCCAATTCCCTTAAGGCATGTACCAGTGTGTTTTTCCCACATTTCCCACAGGATGGATATTCAAATTTCCCCTTCTTCCCCTTATTTAGATTTCAATAATGTTCAGTAGAGCTCTTATTCTCTTGAATTTCTTTAATGTCATATGACCTATATAATTCTTTTTTTGTCCTGATAGTACATGAGACAATATCCTAGTATGACAAGAAGGATTGTGAGACTAATGCTCGGTGGAGGAATTGTTTTAACTGATCAATGAAACGATAAATCTTTCTTTTTCGGTTATGTATATAATCTGTAGCATGTCTTGCTAACCTTGTAATGTTATCCTCTTACTTTGTGACATTATAATCCACTTTTTTCTTTAGTCTCATAAATTTTCATTCCATATCTGCTCGATGGTCATGAGGAAATTATTTTTCTAATAAAATATCTTTAAACTCCCAAAATTCCATATTTTATAATTCATCATCTTCCTTTGTGTTTTGAATCAATGAACACCATTGATCTGCATCTCCCGTGAGGTGATAAACTGCCATGACAACTATTTTTCGCTACTCCCCAAAGCGTGAAATATTTTCTCTAATGTATTTATATATTTCGCTGCTACTAAGGGATTTTTACACCCATTGAATTATGTTGGTTCTTACCTCATGATGAGGTATAACATCAATCCTTTTCATTGTAGATCAGCTTGCTCAATATGGGTAATGTTATTATTCATAACCTGAGTGAGTTGTCCCAGTATACTGATATGCTGATCAGCACGAGTTGCATCCACAACTCCACTATAATTATCTTTAGTATGTGGGAAAAACCTACATGGATTATGTTCATTTTCATGGTTTCCATTCCTTCCACTAGGAACCTTTTCTAAAAAATGGCACACACAATATTATTTTATGAATCGCAATACATAATTCCAAACTTGTAAAACAGTTTACATAAATTGAACAATTTATGGATATAATCTATAATCCTAAAAATGGTTTCATTGGGGATTTATATACTCATAAAGCCTTCATAATGGTTTGTAATAAAAATTAGAATTATCCAAAGAATATCCCCTGGGTGTGTCATAACTAAGAGTGTACACAGGCCTGTTTTTGATGCACCAGCTCCCGTTCGTGCCTATCTCAAATCGGTGTTTTTGGGTATTACCCCTAGGTACATATGTGCTAGAGCCGCCACTAACTGATCATATCCAAACATAAATTTATTTCTTGAAAAACTCACAAAATTTCTACAATACCAAACTTCTAGGAAGTTATTCCTTACTAATCATCAAAGTATATCATAGGATAACGTTCTCTAATAAGAGTTTTCTGAAATCTAGCTTCCAAGGTCTGTACTAAACATACTTTGATGCCAACTGTAATGCCCCAACCCTAGTTACTAAGAGTCGGTTCATTATTACATAGCATTGTCTTGATCACAAAATATCATGTCTCAAAAGACCGATTAGTTTAGTAGCCATGGAAATACTAGATACATTCATATGTTTACATTACATTATAAAATGAAAAAATAAAACAATATAGTCTCCATAGGACAAACTCATATCCCGTAGACTATACCAGTAGGTCAATTCTAATATACATCTTCACATCCTGGAAAAAATAAAACATAGAAAGGGGTGGGATCAGATGCTCAGTAAGGATAATAATATAAAAAAACATTCATAAAAAAGCATAAAATTTTAAGGCATTATAAGACTAATACAGAATCCTTTTAAAATTTTAATTCAGCATAATATGGAAAAGATAAAATCTGATAATGCGATTTACTTATTTATATGTATATTGTACTAGTCGAATAATTACATGAAATATCAATAGACACTTTCATAATGATGGAATTCATAATTCCAAACATTATAACCACATAGTCAAGGCCTTGTTCCATGACTACAAATAACATTTTTTCAAGGCCTTGTACCGATACACGAGTTTGTCTCATGATACCTACCAATGCATCTAAGAGCTATAGCGGGCTCCACCTGTTACATACTATGTACAGTCCATTCCTCATATGAAGAGGTTGAAACATAACATAAACATTCATATTAAAAATAGCATAAAAATTTTCAATAATTTATCAATAAACCATGAATCGTATAAAAATAACACATCCACAGTCAAAAATATCACCAATCCATCAATATAATATGAAATATTTGATTGATAATAATTCAATTTCAAAAAAGATTAAATTCCATCAATAGAATTTGACATATATGAAATTGATTTGTAAACTAATTAGAGAGAAATATCTATTTATCATGAAAACATTTAAAGTCGCACAATTTTAAAAGGAAGACATTTAAATACATTTTTGAATCAAAGTGTCCCATAAAACATTGAATCTTTTGAAAAGAATTGACATTTTAAAAAATTTATGTCAATATAAATAAATCATTAAAACCATTTTGAACCCATGGAAATTAATGAGAATGGTTTTGAAGAATAAATATTTTTAACATCTAAAATTAGGTTTTAATAAAAGAGTCTCATAAACTGATTCCCTTTGAAAACACTTTTATGAGTCATGGACATGGATAATAAATATGTCCCAGTAAAAATATACCCATAAATAATCTCGATTAATAATGAGATTGAGGAATTAACCCCTACCTTGTACTTTACCTTGGTCAAGGTTATGTTAATATCTTGTATAATAGTAAACTATTTTTTATTAAATTATAAAATAACTATATATATAAATATGATATCATATATGATCTTAAAATATTTCTTTGTTAATGATATTTCAGTAGTATCATCATTTCATGTGTTAACTGATTCATTTTCCTTTATATGTTTTGTTACGTAAGTAATGTTTGTTATTTATATGATGTATTTTGTTCATATTCTGAATCATATTCGTTATTTAGACATTAGTTTTAGTCATCAAATAAAAATTATTCTTCAATGGATATGATGGGGATGAATCTAATCACGTTCGTGGAGACGTAAATCCGTACGTACGCACGAGCGACAATATCTTTATATTGATATTAAAATCATATATAATTGGATTTTATATCATATATAAAGAATAATTATCATGTTATATATATTATTCACATCATTTATACTCATTATTATACACATCCAAGTGATTAAGTATTAGAATAAAAAACTACATCACAAATTGGTGATAGTAATTTGTACATAGGCATGTATGGTGAAATTGTCATATATAGGATGGATAGAATAATGAATATGGTTGTAACATTTTTATAATAAAATAACAGTATATAGAAGATACTGGAGTTATTATTTTATAATGGAAACAATAAAAATAGAGGAAGTGGAAGAAGAAAAGAACATGAATGAGGTGATAAAATATTTACCTCTTTTTTGGTTCTTCCTTTTGATTTGATCAAAAGCGATCCATAGGATGGATTTGTGATAAAATTAATGCATATAGGATGAAGGGAGGATAGTTTAGAGGATATTTGGGAAGGTTTTGTCTTAGCCAAATGGAATTTAAGTTTTGAATTTGAGAGAAGAGGATGTTCCCTTTTATTAGATAGGTGAGGGTCACATTTGGAAAAGCATGAAATATTATTTTATAATAAAATAACATCCGGTTTCTAATGTCTCCAAAATAAATTATCGAACTGATAAGGATCTTATGGGATGAAAAACATTCATCCAATAGGTTTTAGACAGGTTTGGGTCACTATATTAACCATATCATTTAGATTTAACTCTTGGATAAATACTTTGACATTTACCATGTCACTTAGTATTATTTTATTATATGGTTAATAAACATACTATAAACTACCAAGAAAACCCCAAGTGATTCCTTAATGACATATATAATATTATTTATTCCCTTTTGGATGATTCATATATTTTTAGGAAGAGAATACCAAATTAATAATATTATATTCGTTTTAAAAACACTTTTATGTCAATTTTGACACTATTTGATATTTTGTTTTTGCTAAATTCAAAACATCATTATTACTTCGAAAACAATTCCTTTAATAAACTCTAAAATGTAATATTAACCAATTAAATTTGTTTAATTAATTAAAAGTCTAAAATTAAATTTAGTTGGATATTTATAATATCAATAATTTTAATCATTCATTAATAAGTTAATTACCGCATCATCATTGCGTCATAAATAAATATAATTATTTAATGTCTAAAAATTATAAATAATATACCATTATGTAAGAAATATTTTCATCTTTATAAGGAATATATATAGTTGAATTTATGTTATATATAATCCTATATTAAAAATTTATTAGTTATTAAACATTGATTTTAACTCTTTTAATTCTTCTTGAAATAAAATAATAATAAATGTCCTAATCTAATCCAAGGGGACCTAAAGTATCATATTTTATTCCTAAGGTTGTTTTTGGTCGAATTACCCTTATGAAATAGAATTAAGACATGTGTTATGGTAAAAATAATATCATTTTTACCCTATATTAATCTATTTACTTTTTACTGTGGTAAATTAAAATAAAAAGTTACAATTCACCAAAAATTATTTTCATCTTATTGAACCAAATTTTATTTAATGATATTAACCGCATCGGTTGGATTTTTAAATTTCAACTCACAAAGGCAGTAAAATTAGGTTTTATACAAATTTGCAAATGCTCCTCGGAGGTGAGTAAAAGATGGTAAAAAGTTCAATAAAATTTGTATATATTTAAAATCATTATAAAATCACTCTAGTGAATTACATTAAACATATATAGGTATTATTTATCTGTTTTTACCTAAAATAAATTCAAATAAAATAAATAATTATTTAAATAAAAAGTTGGTTTTTAAACAATAACTCACAATTTTTCTCTATTCGTAAAAAATTGAATAATTCCAGAAAAATAGAAAAAAATCACCCTAAGTTAATTTAGATATTACAAATACAGAAAGGAACTCCATTTTGAATGATAAAATTTATAAAAATTTAAAAAGTGGGTATTACTATTCATATCGGCTAGTTTGATTTGTTGTGGTGTATTTGAACTCGATGTTTCTTACAACACAAGCTATTGTATAGTTCAAAATAAAATGTATTGTAGAATATTGGGGTGTTACAATGTTTATATGAAACTCGAATCAGTTAAAATACAAGGAGGGGAATCCAATTTTGAGCTAAAATATGTTTTATTTCACTTATTATAATGGTTCCATGTAATTATGGGAGATGATCATCATACGATCTTAAAATAATTTCATATTGTGTGTTCTACCATAAAACATGGAAATGTGTATGAAAAGAATAAATTCATATGGAAATTTTATTTTAATTATAAGACATAAAAAATACTCTATTTATTATATTAATTCACTAATTTGAGGTATGGTTGAAATGATACATCTTTTTCTTAAAAAAAACTCATGAGTATCTCAAACCACAACTATAAGGGAAACAATTTCTGGTATAATACAATCACAAGGGGAACCATTAAATTAATATTGGGAATGCTTTAAATGGTTATGTTTATGCTTCCCACAACACAAAATAATTCATCAAATTTTAATTTAGTATTTTTATGATGGTTTAATTTTTATTGATCAAAATTTGATTGTTGGTGCTACAGGTTGTGGACTTTTTGATAAGACCCCAGTTGATTCAAGAAACCTAATTGAGAAAATTACGCAGAAAACATAACAATTTAAATCAAGGTCGAGTGTACCCATTCAAGGTGTTAATGAGGTATAAAGTACTAAATTTTAGAAGACGGTGGACATGATGTTCAAAAATGTAAGTACCTTTCTTCGAAAACTTCCGCATTCCTAAGGGAAATCCCAATCTCCACCCCCCCCCCCCCATAAATTGTGGTATATGTTATTCTGACACCCACTACCCTGACAAATGACCCAAATTGAGAGAAAAATTTGAGATTTTTGTGGAAAACATTCCATGATTCTACTATAACCACCCATGTAAGAAGAAACCATAATATTCATCTAACCCTTAGTGAAAATAAAATCATGGTTATAGGAAAGGGTCTATTTGAACCAAACTCAACATTAATGGAACAAACTCAGGCAGAGTAGTCATCCACCACCACTACCCGAAATAATGAACCGCCACAAAGGTAATTCAAATCACCCCCTCCAATCCTCGATCCAAGACTTGAATATATTATGAAACAAATGGACTTCAAGAATATCTAATTCTAGAAAACCACCCAAGAATCATTAAAAGACCTAATAACCAAATTATGGCAATAAGATAACTTTTTGGGGGAAATTGAATGTCATGGGATAGGCAAAATACCATCTCAACAATTAGCTAACCCTATGGAAAAGGAAATGTCAGTTTCATCACCTTGATAAGTGGGAATCAACATAAAATCCAAATTAACACCCTATTATATACATCCAATGCTATGAAAAAATCATCCCAAATGCTGAAAATAGTTCACGAGAAGAAAGTAAATGTCCTAATAGAAGACTTTATAAATGTAATAGTTTTTCTGTTAATGAGATTCCTATTCTATCCACTCCTAATCCATTACCCCAATGGTCCACTCAACCATGAAAACAGAATAAAACTGAACTAGATAAGAAAATATTATAAAACTGCAAAAAAGTACATGTTAGCATACCCTTGATTGATGTCATGAAGAAAATTCCATGATATGCATTATTCTGAAAGTAATGTGTTCGCACTGAAGGTGAATTATAGGTGATGATAAGGAGATCCTTGTGAGGAATGTCTCATCATTTATAGAGGGATAACATTCCACTGAATACAATGATCAAGGAAAATTCCCAATTATGTTACCAACAGGGGAGTATTCCTTTTCCAATGATATGACTGATTTGAGTGCCTCTATAAATGTGATTCCTTACTCTATTTACAATTCATTTAATGTTGGATAACTGAAACCACTTTAATTTTTTTTAATTATAAAATTGGATTATAATATACCTTTCGGGGGTGTTAGAAGATGTTATTGTGAGGGTCAAAATTTTTATTTTTCCTGCTAATTTTTATATGCATGAAATGGAATATGATAAGATGAATGGGAATGCCCCAATTATATTGGGAATAACCAGTTTTAAAACCTATAAAAGCATAATTAATATCTATAATATTACATTATCTATGGAGTTTGGTGGTGACATTGTCCACTTTAATATCCTTGATTTCATGAGGATCCCCTCAGAAGAGAATTTCTCTCTCTATTAATTAAATTAATGTACTCCCATACCCTAAAAAATAATATTCATTCATCTAATTACATTTAACAGTTTTTTTAATTGATTAAAATTTTAGGTAATGAATCATTCATTGTAGTTTTTACCATTATAGAAATATTTTAAGCGTGTTTTTGAATTGATGATTTCTTGAACACTGAGGATCACATGACCATTGATGTTACTGCTAATCCTGTAAAATCTCAACCCTCATATGATGATGATACCATTGAGAAGTTATATGTGATTACTGACCTATCACATTCACACACACTCATATCAATCCAAAATCCCCACTAAACTATAACTAAAAAATGCCTCAAAAAATTTAAATAATTATATCTTAGAAAAAGAATTAATATTCATTTCACCATTTCTAGTTCACTCCCTCCTGATCATGAATTTGGACTTCTTGAAATTTTAACATAGTATAAACAATATTTTTGATGTAAACATGCTAATATTCCTAAAATTAGACCATAAATTTTAAAACATCATATATTATTAAATGATAAATCTAATCTATTGAGTCTGTCACACCATCGAATAAACCCAATCCTCCAAGATGTAGTTAAAAAATAGGTAACAAATTTATTGGTTGCTAGAATCATTTAACTCATCTCTGATAAACACTGGGTCAATCTAGTTCAATTGGTTCATAAAAAAACATGTCTTTCAAAAATATATAATGAAAATATTGAACATGATCCTACTCAAATGAAAAATATTTGATATTAATGTATAGACTATCTGAGACTAAAAAATTACAGTAGCTAGGAAAATTTACCGTTTCTATTCATTGACGAAATTAGAGAGAGGATAGCAGAAAAGTACCATTATTATTTCCATGATGGGTATTCTAGATTCCTTCATTTCCAAATTTCCACCGAGGATTAGGAAAAGATTTACTTCACTTTCCTCATTAGCACATTTTCATATTAAGGGATTCCATTTAGTATGTCTAATGATCCAGGTACTTTCTAGCGATTCATGGTTAGTATTTTATCCTATTACTTGGAGTACTGTAGGAGATTATTCAGGGTTGATTTAATTGTTTATGGATTCTATTTTTTTAATGTTTCAGTATTATTGGTTTTTTCCAACATCTCAATAATGGAAATAATCTCATATTAAATTATGAGAAATTCCATTTCATTGTGTGAAAAGGAATAGTTTTGGGGAAATTCATTTATAGGGGTGTTATCCCCTTCAATAAATCAAAAGTGGGTGTAATTTCATCCCAACCATTCCCCAAAAATGAAAAGGATGTCCAGTCTTTCATCGATAGTTCTGGAAAAAACCATCATTTCATTCGTGACATATGAAAAATTGTACTCCCCCTCTATCAATTTCTTTAAAAAGAAATGTAATTTTTTTATAATGATTTTTAGGAATATTTTGATAAGATAAAATGGTGTCTCACGTCGCCCCCTATAATCCAACCACGTCGGTAGGATTAACCATATGAGATCATGTGTGACACCTCAAACTATAGTGTTGGGGAAGTTTTATCAGAAATGATCAGTCAAGCTACCCATGTAATTGTATATACCTACCATACGTTGGACTCTTCTCCAGAAAACTACACCACATATGAAAAATAATTTATCTCCATTGTTTTTTCCATTGATAAATTCAGGTCGTATCCTTTTGGGTCCAAATTCATTATGTTCACATACCATGTAGCCCTATGGTATCTCTTTTTGAAACCGGAATCCAAACCACATATCATTCGATGGATTCTCCTCATTTAGGAATTCAAATTTGAAATTACAGATAAAAAAGGAACAGAGAATGTGGTGGCTAACTAAATTAGTAGGATCCACCAATCTTTATACATCGAATCATCCCACTATATTCCCATAAATGACTTGTTTCCAGATGAGAAATTGTACCAATTGCATGATGTCATTCCTTGGTATGCTGAAATTGTTAATTATGCGGTAGAATCTTGCATAACTTCTAATTTAAACAAAAATAAAGTTGACTGTCAAAAATATGAGTCTTATTGGAACATTTGGGATGACCACTAACTTTGGATAATATGTCGTGATAATGTCCCTTGGTGTCATATTCCTAATAATAAGTTTTGGATCGTCCCTAGGTTCAGACACTCTTGCTTGTAGGGTCCACTTTTTTCCCCAACCGACTACTCGTAATGTCCGTGATTCTAGTCTCTTTTGGACAACACATTTTTTGGATTCAAATGATGTTCATAAATCATTTCCTCACTGTCAATGAATGGGGAATGTATCTAAATAAAATTTAATGCCACAACAACCTTTTCTCTTCCATGGAATTTTCAATATTTGGGGAATTGACGTTATGGGACTATTAATAAATTCCTTTGAAATACATTAAATTAATCTTGTAGTTTATTATAATTAATATGGTTAGAGGTACATTCTACAAGGGTTGATGATTCTGTGGTATTTTTGGAATTTTTGAGTACCCAAATCTTTGGTAGTTTTTGATTACCTAGGTTCATCATCAGAGACTACGATTTTAATTTCTACAACTAAACAATGAAATATGTTTTTTGTAGGTGTGGGGTTAGGCATAGAGTGTCTTCTAGACATCACCCATAAGCAAATGTCCAAGTTGTGTTTTCATATATAAAGCTAAAACAGATTCTTTAAAAAATGGTTTAACCAAATAGAAAAGATTAGGGTTGTTGTCCCAATGATTTTGTATGAGCTTACTATATTGCCATTAATACTTCAATTTGAGTATCAACCTATCGTATTTTCCTTGGAAATAATTGTCCCTTGTCTATTAAGATTGAGCATTATGCCAACTAGGCCATCAAACAATACAATTATAAACTTTCTCATGTAGGTGCTCAACGAAAGTTGAAAATTCAGAAGCTAGAGGAAAAGAGATTATATTTATATGAGAACTCCATGATTTATAATTAGAGAAACCAATATTCCCATGACCCTCTCATCCTTCATCGTCAATACCACATTGAGTAGAAGGACATCCTCTAAAATGAAAGGCTGATGTTGCATCGAAGTATGCTTTTTTCCTGTTGGTTTTGACCATACATTGTTACTATTTTTTATCCATTCGGTGTTCTCCTAGTTCAAAATGAAGAAAAAAACCCTTTAATGTCATGGGTAAATTGATATAGAAAATCCATGAATCAATTCTCGAGTCACTGATGGAGTAACACCACAGTCAATAAGAAATCAATGAATTACACTCATAAGGAATTATCCTTCCTTCAAACATTCAATTTTATTACAGTGACGAGTGTACACACATTAGGTGTGAGGGTATGGGTATATTTCTGTGTTAGTCATGAATTTTAATAATTTTTATTTATCTTTCACTTTTTCACTTACTGTATAGTATTTTCACCCCCATTGTTTCCACGCTTACTTTTTTTCTAAATTTTAAATAAAATTCTGCCCACTCTATCATGGAAAATGATTCCCACTTAATCTTGGATGTTATTGAAAATTCATGAGTAATTTATATATTTCATTCTAGTTAATATTCAAAAAAATGGATGAAATGTGAATTTCATCATGAATTCAATACTATGATTTGACATTATCATTAAATTTGGTTGTTTATCATTATTATAAATGGTTGTAAAATTTCTAAACCATTGAGAATAATTCTTCATTTTTTAATTGTTTATAGGAAAATTGTTTCACTTATCCTCTTTACACATTTGTGTACCCAACCAAGAAGTGTGAAATTTTCAAAATTAACATACAGTAAATATATTTTATATTTTTTCCCTACATTCCAAAATCATTTTTCCATACATTCATTCCTGATCTGATATATTTCATTACTATAGAAGATTGACCTATGCATGTGTACCAGTTATTTGACTACAATATTACCAAAAAAAATAATAATGAGTTATATATTGACCGATCAAAAACAAACCTTACCTGACTTTTGATCTTGTTATAACAATTATAGTTAGTGTCATGTGGAGATCAAAAAATGTTTGAGAATAGTGTGTGAGATTTCTACTAAGAAATTTTTTTGATGAAACATAAATAATGAGGGTAGTGATAAAATGTAAAACATAGTGGGAAATCTAGGTCAAGTGATTATGGTTTGACCTAGCAGAATTATTGAGTGAGTGGGTCATGAAATTTGATTACAAAATATGTCCGGTTGGTTTTTTCTGATTGATCATATAAGTAGACAATTTTTTAAATAACATATATTTACTTGATACAATGTAGAATGAATATAATGAAATGGTTTTTACACACACCCATGGAGAATTAGTGACATGATTATATTTGTCATTACATTATTCCATTGGTATCATTCATCTCGTTGAATTTTGATTTGGATACAATTTTTCAGATGTCATTTTCCATGATCACTGATAATTAATCCTTAGTGTGATTTTTTTGATCACATTTCTATCAGTAATTAAATTTTCATATAATGTTAAATATTTTTTAATTAAGAAATATCTACATGAATTTTTTTTGAAAATATGACTCTCCCCAAGAGAGAAAATGTTTAGGTTTTTGGTTGTTATCACACCACAATTCACTATTTCATTTTCACCATTACACCACTATTATATAATTGTTTGGTATTGAAAATTATTAAAATAATAGAAGATTTCACTTCATGTTTGAATAAAATATTTTTTTATCACTATCAAAAAAGGAAAGGTAACTTGTATTGACAAAAAAAATTAGTGGGGGTGATTTGGAGGGCTCATGATGATGTCCAAGAAAAATGTGCCAAACTGCGCCAGATCCATGTACACTAGTGGAATCAACAACATTCCTCAACTAAAACATTCATCAAAATAGGAAGAAAAATTATGATATTTTCAAATATCTAGTTGGGTTAAATTTCATATGAAGGTACCCAACCCAAATTCATCCACTAATATTCCCATCAAAACCAATATATCTAGCACCCTAAATCATCAAGAATTCAAAAGTGGTGTGTGCTGATCTATCTATATCACAAGTTATAGGTGTCCAAATGAAGACAATTTTTTATGGATATATTATAGAGGTCACGATAAGACATTTTAATTTTCTACAAAGAAAGATAAGAATGTATATAGGTAGAAAACCTTGTGTCAATTGGTTTTGTGAAATATGTGTCCCCAAAACATCCCTCCACATTGCATATACAGTGGAACCTTGGAATCCTCGTTTTTATTATAGAACTAGAACCATGATATGGTATTTTGGAGTCTTACATGAGTCTCTTATTCATCCTATATGTTATGGGGGCCCATATCCCCAAAGGAGGGTCAATAATGACAGATTCATAGTCAAGCTTTCTCCTCCTCCCAATGATGAGCTAAATGATGGGAATTCATTGTGAGGGATCTAAACCCACGTCAAAGAAAATTACTATTCATATATAATCTACTATATAGGTGTTATTTGGGTGTTAAAACATCTATTTCTATGTATATGAAATTATTTCTTATTTGAATGATTGTTTTGATTCATGTGATTGATTTTCTATTATTTCGAACTGATTGGTGAGAGATTTTCAATGCTTGACATGTGTTGTTCTAATTGGAAAACACAATATTCCTTTTTTAACCTCATTCTTGAGATTTAAGTCTTATTTTGAAGCTCTTATTCCATGCATATGTTCTATAACTTGACAAATCAGTTTTTATATCAATGTTTATTTCTTCAAGGAATAAAATAAAGTCTTAGTAATAAAATGGGATTCCAATAAATTTTAATAAATGAAATACTCCAAACATAAATTAATCTCCAAAAAAGTGAACTAAAATATTGTGTTTTGAAATCACAGTGATCCATTTGTCACATATTTTTTCAAATCCACATTATTTGTCAACTATTAAACTCTTTATGTTATGTTATTTTTGTTACAATGTTTTCAAAATGACCGCAATTTTTAGAAAATCTAATTAATAATTCTTACTCTAAAACAATCAATGCATATTCAAATATGTCCTAGGTTCATCCAAATACAATATATCATCCTTAACAACATAATCAATTTGAAATTTGAAATTGATTGACGATCCAAACATTGAAAGAACAATCGTATTGTCAAGGTCCAGATCATATGCATGGAATAAGAGATCAAAATGTAGATTGAAATATCAATAAAGTGGGTTATAAAGGGATTTATTTTGTTCTTCCAATTAGAAAAACATAGGTCACACACTCAAAACCTCACACCAATACGTTATAAATTAAGAAAAAATCAATCACATGCATCAAAACAAGGATTCTAATGAGAAATAATTTATGATACCAGGAATGAAATGTTTTGACACCTAAATCCTTCTAAACTAGTAGCTAATATATTTTCCAAAACTCCCTTGACATGTGTGTAACTCCCTCACAATAAACGCCCACTATTTAGCTCGACATTGGGATATAGAGGAAGATTCGGTGGTACTCTTTCATTCTTAATCCCCCTATGAGGATAGGGGCTTCATGAACATATTGGATGAAGAGTAGACTCCTATCATTGTATTTCCCCCATAAAGTTGGAAATTTGGCCAAATTGGGGTCTTAGGTGTTTTATGGATTCTTTGTTGGAATTTTGTAATTGTTCATTGTTAGAAGTAATTTTTATCATCATATAATCTAGGATAAGATCAGGTGCTGGATCAGTTTTTTGGAATGGATTATTTTGTGCTTGGGTTTATATGGGTGGTGGTGGTTAATGAATAATCTACCCCGGTTGGTTCTACTATTATTGAGGTTGGATTGAATACCCCGTTTCCTATAAGAATGGTTTTTGTTCCTCCCAGGGTTGTATAGATAGTATGGTTCTTTCTTAATGGGTTTTTTATAATGGAGGTCTGGAGTGATTTCCTCAGAACACTCATATTTTTCTCTCATTTGGGGGAATTGGTTAGAGTAGTGGGTGTTATAAGAACATAGAGCACAATGGATGGGAGAAGGATATTATGATTTCCCATTAGAATGAAATTATTTTTCAAATAAGGGTACTTACATCATCGTACATCATGCACACCTTCTTGAATTCAATACATTTCCCCACATGGAAGACTCAAATGGGTACACTAAACTTTTAAGTAAATTTTTTATTGTTCTACTACATGTTCTAAATTAGGGTTCTGGCTATACTTTGGATCTTATGAACTAGTGCACCACTTGTAGCATCATCAACCATTCTTTGAACAATATGAATTAAACCTTCATAAAAATACTCAATTAAAATTCGATCAATTATTTTGTGTTATGGAAAATTTTAGGGCTCATTTATAGTATAGGTAAGACCTTAGGTCATCTCTCAAGGATCTTTGATAGGTTTGGAGTATGTGTTTTTAATAAAAATTTTAAAAAGTGAGCTGATATTGAAAATAGTTTAATGAAAATAACTTGACAGAAAGAGATCAATATTTGACAAACCTAGTGAATTTTAAAAAATATGAGACATAAGGGTTATTGTGATTTCACTCCACACATTTCATGTTCATCTATCTCAGATATTAATTTAGTTTTGGATTATTTCATTTGTTGAAATTAATTGAAATCCCAATTGATTCCTAAGCCTTTATTTCAATGTAAGAATATCCTAATCGTGAAAAATCAATTGTATTGTCAAGGTAAAAAACATTTTTTTGGAATAATAGTTTCTAAAAAAGATTGAAATATCTCGAAAATGGTTTATAATAGGATTCTTTTGTTGTCCAATCTGAAAAACACATGTCACTCACTCAAAACCTCAAAACGATAAGCTTGAAATTAAGAGCAACTCAATAACATGCCTCAAAAAAAGAATTAAAATAATAAATAATTTATGATACATGGAAATAAATGTTTTAACACCCAAATCACTCCAAAATAGTAGCTAATATATGTGTTGGAACTCTTTTGACATGTGTGTATCTCCCTTATAATGATCACCCACCATTTAGCTTGACATCGGGATAAAGAGGATGCTCGGTTAAATCTCATTCTTTATTATTAATCCCCATTTGAGGATAGGTACCTCCAAAACATATAGGATAAATATGATACTACTGTAGGGCTCCAAAATGGAATAGGTGGTTTTTTTATTATATCATCCAAATGAGAATCCCAAGGTTCTATTTTATAAGATAAGTGTAAGGTAGATTAGGGAACACAAGTTTTTTTATAACCACTTTCCACATGGTTTTTGACCTCTAGTAAGCATTATCTCCATTTTCAAAAAATTTACAATGTTTTATCACCACTTCTTAAATATCTCCATATAATATTTGGATTTATATGGAGACCATCATCACAATATATGGACAGATCAGAACCCACAACTTTTGACTTCGTGAAGATTCTCTGTGGTGGATAGATTGGTTCCATTTGGCATCTATGTGGATGAATTTTTCGTGGGATCTTTAATATGAAGTGTATACTAATGATTTATGGAGTAGGAAACTAACATTTATCCCATTTGGATGCACGGTTTAGTAGAATTGTCCAGTTTAGTCCACTGGTGTCCATGGATCATACACAGTTTGGCCCTTTTTTCATGGACATCATCATGGTCCCTTCAAATCATCTGAAAATAAAATTTAATTATCAGAACATGTTAAATTTTCCTTTATTAAAGTCATTAAAATAAAATAATTTAATCAAACTTGAATAGATATTTGTTATTATTTTTATAATTATCAATACAATACTAGTTTTCCACAATATAATAAGTGTGAAAATGAAATGTCGAATCATGGTGTGATCAACCCTCTATATCAAAGTATGAAACATCATATATAAATAAAACACAAAGGAAATGAAATAAACAAAAATATTAATGGCCAGAACGTTCCCAAAGCTAGATACAATCCCACAACCAAATAGATAATATGCCATGCCATGTCATACTGTTCCATGTGTAAAAAAGTCCGAAAATAATGACTAAAATAAAATACCAAAAATTTCATCTAACAAACAATCTAGTCCCCTCCTCCATGCACATCTGATTCCCAATCAACCACATAGAACGTGTAACTTTCCCTTATCCTGACCAAAAACCATGAAATCTTCTATAATACCCAATGGCGGTCTGATCAGGGTGTGAATACCACCCAATAGGTCACCACGAATTGTTTCATAAAATATCCAGTCTAAATACATAGTGTATTCATGTGGTAAAATTGTAATGATATAAACTAAAGATAAACTAGGTTCCATTACATAACAATATTCACTTAAACAATTTAATTCATTTAATCCATGGGTTAATAAAATAATCTATCACACAAAATCCTATGCCAGTCAACCAATAAGAATATAAAAATAAATCATGATCCTTATCTAACTATGTGAATTATTTCACAATCAAATAAATCATACATTCCTTGAAGCCTTAGTCCCATATTTATAATCTTATGAAAAAATTATGGTCCTAGACTATCATTATTAATCACTAACCCATGAATTATAGGGGTGGATTTATAGCCTCAGTCCAACTAGGCATGTAGGATGAGACCCAATCGAATACCCCAACATACCACCTAGTCATGTGCACATGATTTATTAATACTTCAATAAATATACCTTTTGAATTACCATAACAAAAAAATACACATAACATTCACAATATATGGATCATTTAATCAATAAATCACATTTACATTACACCCATATTCATAGTATCATTTACAACCATATGTCATTTAACCCATTCACTTTAATACATTTGAACCATTAATAATATTCAAAAAAAACTCATAACTATAATTTAAAAACTATTAAAATCACAATTAGATTCCAATTCATAACCCTAGCTAACATTTCAACACACATCTTATGGGAACTATGTCATAACAATTCAATTATATCTTTATGAGTTGAATTTACATGTTCGATAAGAATTTAACCTAAAGGGTGTCCCCTAATATAATCAAATCGATAGAAAGTCCTCCCACTATGATAATTAGGGCTTCATTAATAATTTTACCCAACTAATATACCAATTATTACTAATGGAATCCAATGCATAGTAATGAAATACCAAATTGAAACCACATACACAAAAAGTGAACTAAAACATATTGGGATATATCCTATAGAACACCATCATTGATTTTGATGACAAACACTCACTTAACCATAGCCTTTGAGTCACATATGATCCCCCTTGAAGCCCCATCCTATGATCCCCTGGAAAAAGTGGTTTTTAGGGATTCATATGAAAATGATTTGTTAGACAATCCCTAATCCAAAAATAGAATGGAGGAGACTCTTAGACTCATTTAAGGTATTTATTCCCAGCCAATGACACTCCAAATAGCCTATAATTAAGGGATATTAATCCTTGGGGATTAAAGGATATTATGATTCATTCCTAGGATAGCATTATGAAGAATGGATTCAATCCTGAGTTAGAAAACCTAAATCCAAATGGGGGTTATTTTATTAAATCAATCATTTAAATGGGTGTATGATTTAGCATCAGAGTTGGCCAAATCCTGTTCCAACCATATGCAACCATTTTTCCAATAGGGTGTTAGACAATGCAATTACCTGAGAATCCCACATGATTTTTCAAACCATGATAAGACCTTGTCGGATATCTATATCCTATACCACATGGTTTTCCCTTACCCCTTCCATCTTTTGTTAAAACTGTGCACCCCATCCTCCATACAACCATGGTTTGGGATAACCATTACCTCTATCCTTATGCCAACTATGTTACATTCACTAGATGGGATTGTTTCTCCCTTTTTCATGTCTCAAACCCCAAAAACAACCCAGAGACTCCTTATAAATTATGAGAAAATTTCATTATTCAAAAAAATACTTAAAATAAAACATAAATAAGAATCTAATATATGAAATTAAGGGATATTACAACATTTCATCCTTATAATGTATCATCCTCAAGCTGCACCAACATGAATTGTTGAGATTTTAACAATCATAGATCATGAAACTGAGTCCTCGTATCTATATTTTCCCCCATGTTTTTCTTGAACAATATAATGCCACCACAAAATATTAACCAGGTGCACAGTCTTCCCTCAAATGACATTCTCACTAAAATCTAAAATATAAACAACATGCTCTATGGAAGATATATAATCCTCAAGCTCAAATTCTTCAACAAAAACATCATGTAATATGACTGGTTGATAGGGTCAAAGTTGTGACACTTCAAATACATACTACAGTCCACTATACCACTGTAGATGAGCCAATTGGTACAAAATCGTTCTGATCCACCCCACAATATCCTACTCCCACATGTAACTAGGTACCAACATACCCTATTTCCAAATCTAACAGTGAACCAACCTCAATGAATCATGAAAAAACACATGATCACCCACCATAATCTTAAGAGGATTTTGACGCCAATCTGCATAAGACTTTAGTATTCCATGATCTCTGTCCATAAATTGTCGAGTCAATTTAACATTTTTTGATGTCTCCAGCATGACACTCAGTCCCAAAATCATTGACTCTCTAGCCTCTATCCAACAAAACAATGATCTACATGGTCTACCAGAGAGTTCCTCATATACATACATATGAATCGTCATATGGTAACTATTGTTTTATGTGAATTCAATTGGTTCCATGTGATTCTCCAAGGATCCACCAAAATCTAGGATATAATCCATCAACACTTCCTCTAGAACCTTAATAGTGTGCTTTGACTAACCATGTATTTATAGGTGGAAGTCCATAGACAAAAACACCTAGGTATCCAAAAAAATTTATATCGGTGGAAAAAATTATTATGTAATGAATATATCATGATTTGAAAATAGCATTCACAGAACCCCATGAAACTTTATAGTCTCCCAAACATATAACCCTCCAAACAGATCAATAGTGAAGGTCTCTGTAATTTGTATACAATAATCCACCTTGGTCAATAGATCCACCAGTACCCAGATCAAATCATTATTTCAAAGAATCCTCAGAAGTCCCACTACAAAATCCGTTTTCATGTTATTCCATTTCCATTTTATAATGGTAAATTGTTTTATCTACCCACCCAGTCATTGATGCTCATTACTCACCTAATAAGAAAGGTATCATCTTTCCATGAAACCTACAACTTCATTCATCATCGTTGTCCACATCGATTCATGAAACTCACACATTGACTCTACATGAATACATGTAACTACGAAAATCCAACCATGAAAAAAAATCACATCATCACTAATAGTCCACCCAAAATGTGTATAAACACCATAAAGTGTTTCCATCATTTCCAAAAACTCCGGATCCTTATATTTCCTATCTTTGATCTAGATCTGAATAATGGAATCAACTTCCAAGGATTTAAGGACCATCTTATATTTTTTATCCAACACCTCTAGATGCATCTCAATAAGAAATGTCATCACCATCCACATTGAACTGGATTCCATAACAACATGATTTTTAGTCTTTCAGCAAAAATATTCTATAACAAAATTTCCCTTTCAAGACATATATACATGCACAAAATGAATGTAAAGAATACATTGAACCCATATTATCATTTGAATATTCAAATCATGTACATATAATGTGTACTTAAGACTCTTGATATTTGTATACATAATAAACCTCTCTCCCAACATGTAATTCCACCTACACATTAAAGCATAAACCACTATGTCCAATACAAGTTCTCGTGTAGCGTAATTTTATTCACGAGGCTTCAACATCCGTGACCCACATGCCATAACCTGATCACCTTACATCAACACTAACCCACTGCTAACAAAGGTTGAATAAAAAATAAGGTATACTTAATGTCATTGGTAGAATCAAAATTGGGGTAGAATTCAGATAAATATTTAACTCCTTGAAATCATTCTCATATACTTGAAACCATTCAAACCAAAATTCATTCTTATTTAACCCTGCATGTGGTGCATCCAAAAGTAAAATTTCCTTCACGAATCTTCAATAACATCCCACCAAACCCAAAAAAAATCATACATCAAAGAAAATCTTCTGATTCGTCAATGTTAAAATGAATTTCAAATTCTCCAGGTCTATAAAAACACCTTAATTAGAGATACTATGACCAATGAAATTCATATTGTCAATACATAAATCACAATTGGGTAGCTTATTATATATTCTAATCTCTATAATTGTACATATCATTATGTCAAGAATTTTGTAATGATTGTGTTGAGTCTTTGAGTACATAAATATTTCATCTATGAAGACTCATATAAACTAATCTAAGAATGGGTGGGAAATTTGGTTCATTAGGGACCTAGAAATTGTCATCACATTGGCCAGTCTGAACGAAATCACCACAAAAATAAA
This sequence comes from Viscum album, assembly GCA_963277665.1. Lineage (NCBI taxonomy): Eukaryota > Viridiplantae > Streptophyta > Magnoliopsida > Santalales > Viscaceae > Viscum > Viscum album. Next base: position 1,313,814,606 of record OY728147.1, read on the forward strand.
TAAACAATACATACTCTTGATGGTAGTCCAATGTATATCATAAGGTCTCAAACAAACCTTATAATACCCTAATCTCAAATTGATCATAGAGAACGTGGATTCACCCCTTATTAATTCAAATAGATCATTGATTCATGGAAGAAGATATCAGAACTTAACAATCGTCTAATTAAAATTCTTATAATCAATAGAAAATAATAAGGATCTATAATCCTTCTTGTAAAACAACTCATGAGACCCCCATGGTTATGTACTCAACCGAGTAAACCCTTGTTCTCCAGTTCCTCTAAATGGGTTTTATGTTCCTAGATATCTTTCAATGTTATTATATATGGTTGAATCAAAACTTCTTCTACTCCTGATAGAAACTCTATCATGGTCTCAACCTCCCACTTATGTAGAAGACCTCAGAAGTATATAATAAATACATTATTAAACAAATCCACTACATGTGTAATTTTGAGACACTCTAATCCTCATCTACAAACAAAATACATGACCCCTGTGATATGTGTTTGACCAATAGCTAACATAATGTTCTACATGGGCTACTCATATATCACCTTCCCCGGAGTGACCATATACTCTCCTCAATCGCTATTTAGACAATAACCTGTTGTGGTAACAGTCAATGTGGTCCTAGTACGTCACTATAAAATCCATGATGAAAATTAGATAAAAACTCAACATCTCTAGCACAATCGAGTGCCATAGAAAAAAGTCCCCACCAACCTCGAAGGAACACCCCTTACACAATTATATATTTTCATCCCGAGTACTGAATTTTGTATCAATAGAATGAACTCAACACATATATTATACCACTAGACCCAAAACACTCAAAGGTTAAGAAAATATAAAATTATGGGAGGCACATCTGTCAAATAAAATACTATCAATAGTGAATTATACAATAATCATACCATAAAATGTTGATCACCAAGAATTTCCACCTACCAATATATTCTAAACTACATTATGCAACCCTACCCCTCAAGTATTATCACTAACCTATTATCCTGGTGATACAATACCTTGCTGATATGGATGTTGTCATCCCATGTCTCCCCTCCAATTACCTTGAAATGTGCATTCGGTAGAGATCCAACTACCTTCCTATTATCGTATAACTAACCCCCCTGTCAACACTCATCATCAACCATAATCCAACATAATTTCCAGATTTTTCAGGGGTTAATACAGAACCTCTACACATACCCTATCATGGTGCATGTTTTTCACACATCTGGTGGTCGGGGACGCTAAATGGGTATATGTCCTTTCATTTTGGACTGATTGAAGAAAACACGGTTATTACACTATGTAAATTTTGCCTATGTATACTAGTTCCACCCTACAATGGTGTAAAATCACAAAGAAGCAATTTATACCATCAGAATCAAGAACATTGGGTGACCCAAATGTAGCTACATAATATCCACCTAAAGAATCCATAAAAGTTGTCTCTAAAATAAGTTCTAATTCAACCACATCATTAAACATATTTTAAGAAAATATATTCACTTGACACATATTCACATGTTTAATTACATCCTATAAACATCTCTCTCTATTAGCCTCATCCTCTACCAATGATGGAACAAATAATTTCAAATATGTGAAGCAATCATTATATTCTATCTCTAACATGGAACCATGGGACACCCTAAAAAACTCAACATCCTTTTCTCATAACAAATTCATTGTTTAAAAATTTTAAAGAAGCAATTCCTGTATTTAATTCCATATCATACCATATACATGTTGGGTTTGAACATGAACATCCCACCATCACATTTCTTATCCACACAACATATAAGACACCATCGAAACTCTATTCATAGTATGTGTCACAAAATGATCAATAATCATTTGAATGGAATCTACCCAGAACTATGATGCATTAGGTCCACCCTATCCCAAAAAAAATCAAAGGGTTCTCTGGGTATAACTCCCTTGTCAACTCAAACATACTTAGCACGACCCCCTCTCAATATCGTTACATTATTTTCAAAAAACAAGTGATGTTCTCATAGAACTGAACCTTTCAACTTTTACCACAGACCATTAGGTTCTATTTCTCATCATTTGGAAGAATATTTTTTTAGACATCATCTTAACATTCAATTATCTCATGATGTCCTAGTGTAATATTCATACAATACGAAACACACATCTTAGAACACCTAACACCCTACAACAATAGTTATCAAGAAAGTAGGGTATCCTATATCCATAAACATCCTAATATGCATACACAATCCATATGGATTTAATTACATCTCAATCAATTCTCTTAGAAATCCATACCATGATTCATCATCCACATGGGTAATATACCCACAAGTCCGCAAGTCTTTTCCGAAAACATCAACTTCATTGTTTTTTCATTCATAGTGGTGAACTTTTTCTATAAAGAATATTTCCATCATTACGACTTGTTACCTTGAATATTTTAACCAATGTATGAATTTTAATTAATCATTATTATTTACAAATTTTTCACATTATATAAATTTCCCAATCACATCATCTATATTAGAACATATTACATCAAATTTTCAAGAGATTGAGATACATTATATCCTTCACTTCCCACAAATCACCCCTGTGTGTGACTACCATGATGCATGCATCTATATCCCTTTCTGTGTAAAATGATGCATAAATGAAAAACCATTACGATTTCATGCTTGAAAAAAATATCAAAAAATATCCACATCACACAAAAATTGAATGACCCATTAGTGAAATATCATTAAAATGAGACATCACACAGTAAGATCAACAATCCCTCCCTTGGAACAAGGTTTTTCCCCATACATGGGATAGTTAATCCTATGAAAGAGATCATTAACAAGACCCCACACATCCTAAAATCCCATTAACCATCACAACATGTAATAACATAGAAAATAAAAACTATGATACCACATTTTAATTTCCCAAACCTCAAGGTAGCTGAACTTGTGCTCCAAGTCGGGTTTCCACATGACCTCAAGAGTGCCTCCCCATATGAAAGAAGACGATGAAAACCAGTTAGTGTATGAAATATCATATGGGGAGACAATAGCCTCATTATCAATGAAATCCGCAATATATTAAATTAAAAATAAAAGAAATATGAAATACAAAAAAAAATGTATTACCATGCCTTTCCCAAGTCTTTTTACAATCCCATAACCATATAGTAATTATTCCATGAAATGTCATTGAGTGGAAAGTGTAAGATAAAAAATGATGACCTAAAATAATATAAATAGATTCTGAAACCAAGTATGGTCCCATCCTCCATACACATCTCAGTCCCAATCAAGCACCTAACACATGGGTTTTCCATTTTCCTAACTTGAGACCATGAAATCTTCTTGAGTACCCAATAGCAGACCATGAAGGGTGTGATTACAACTCAGCAGGCCACAACAAATTGTGTCTACATAATATCCATTCTAAACTAATAGTACATGTAAGTTAAAAAATAGTTGAATGAAAAAAATCATGTGAAATTAGTTATCAATAATCACTTACAAAATTTACAGTATTAATCCAAGAGTTATAAAATTCATGGATCACGCAATGGCATATGTTATTCAACCATTATGAAAAAGGAAACAAACACATTCCTTATCTTAATAAGGAATCCATTTTGCAATAAATTAAATCACATTTAGAACGGACCCTCAATCTATGTTGTCTCACCCAATTCAACCATCATGGGCCTAGATCTCTATATGACTCCCTAAACTATGCATTCTAGTTGTGACGTTTAGAGCCTCTATTCAGCTTGTCCCATGGGAGGAGCCTTATTCTAATACCCCACACACCACAAATCCATGGTCACATGATTTGTAAAAAATTCAAAATAAAATACCATTTTAATAACCATAACCAAAAAATACACTGACATTCTATATTTAAGATTCATTTAGTGAATAAATCAGCTTTACATCATACAAATTTAGAATAATCTTATTTACAAACATATGTTATTAAACCCATTCAAAATATTTCTAACAACCCATTATTCCATCTTAAAACCCACAAAAATAACCATTAGTTCTTAATTAATAACCCATGCTATCATTTCAACACACTAATTATAGGATCTATGTCATAACAATTCAATTCTATCTTTATCACTGAAATTTCAATGTTTATGAAGTGGGACACCTCATGAATGTCCCTTAATCCAATCAAATGAACCTAAATGCATTCAATGAATATCATGATTGTTCCAATGAATAATTTACCCAACAAATTTTCCAAATATTAATAATCTAAAAAAATTCATAACAAGGAAACACTTAATCACACCCTAATAGACCCAAAAAATACTTAAAGATTATGTGATATAACATGTAGAAAACATAACAAAATTATAAAGATTAATGCTCTCTTAAAATTAGAATTTTGGATCTAATATGAACACTACTAAAAGACCCAACCTATGATCCACTTGAAAAATATGTGTTTATGGACACAGATGAAAAAAATTAACTAAACAATCTCCATTTAGAAAAAAGGGATAAGAGAGTTAGACTCACCATATTCTTTGATTCACAACTAGAAGGACCCTGTATAGATTGGAATATAGGGAGAATGATTCTTGTTGAGTCATTGGTGTTTTGGTTCATACCATGGCTTGCAGGAAGATGAATGGATGTAAATACCATGATTGATCACTTAAATCCTGAGCAGAGAATTTGGTAAATACAAACTTTTAAAGGGGTGAATGGTTTGGACACATGGTTGGCCAAACCATGCACTAATAATGTGCCACCCACTATCCACTATCTTGCTAGCCTTCAAGGTAACCTAGGTATCCTAAACGGTTTTCCAAACCATGCTAAGACTGTATGGGATGGCACTATTCAAATGCGTATGGTTTCACATTCTCCTTTTCATTATTTGTCGAAATCGTGAAATCCCCCTCTAGGTATGAAATTTTTGTGCATGGTACAATTAATTATCCATAAACAAAGTATCATGGATAAAATGTCAATTTTTCTACCTGATTTTATGTCTAGAACCCCTAAAACATCCATGAGACACCTTATCCATTTAGAAATAATTCCTCTAATAAAAACAATGAAAATCATACAATAAATTAAACAATAACATACTGAAAAATAGTATAAAATATTAGAGAATATTTAATCATTGTTAAAACAAACCATGAAATGGGGGAAATAGTCACTAAGTATGTGCACTGTTGATGCATAGTTTGGCCAAATCATGTGTCAACAGGAGTGAAACTACGTGATATTGAAAGGTGGTCTTGAGCATTGTTGGGAAAATTTTTTGTAAACTGTGAGAAATAATTGTGTGAGGGGTACCTTAATTGGTTAGTACCTACACATTTGGACCAGGGTTTCTGAACCATTCATGTTAACCGTGTGGCGTACAGGTGGCTCCCCAGCAATTGTAGATCTAATCGAAATTAAATCCTTAAACCCCCATATTTTTTCATTAGTATTTACCTAACATGTTTTCATTTTCTCACAAGAGCTATAAAAACTCTTCTATTCGATCCAGATGTTATCTTTTCAAAAAAAAATGTGTCGGGTGACGAATTATATGAATAGTCTTTTTCCTTTGTTGTATTCATTATATTTATGATTATTACCTCTCTTGAATTCATATATATAACCCAATAGGGATATATTTGTGTAGTTTGATTCTAATCCAGATGATATATTTTTTCTAATGATTGAGAACAAGATCGATAATATGTTTTTGGAGTTTTACACTATGTTGATAAAGCATTTTTTAATTCTTCATTTTTCCATAGTATCGAAGGTAGGTGGATTAACTCATGATTCATCTTATTATAAATTGATGTTTTCATATTAAATTGTTTTATTATCATTAAATGTATTTTGAAACTGATGTGTAAATCAATTTGTAAACACCATTTATTGATATATTGGAAAATTATGGAATTTGGTTGTGGTGATAAGTGATATGTATCATGGTTTTAAAATGATGCTATAAAACATGCCTTGGTTTTGATTCATGGAAATTGTTCGGTGCAAATTTTTTAAATAACCTAAATGTTTTATAGAAATTTATTGAACCTATTTATGTGGAAATTTTTTTGTAATAATGGTAAATGTGTGTCCATGTGCATTAGGATGGATATTGTTATTAAGATTCCCCAATCAAAAGAGGGATCAATATGTGTATAAAATGACTCCAAAAAAAATATTTTCCCATATGATATCTTGGTGAAATGAAAAATACACACACATGATTATAGGGAGGTCAATGGTTTCATGCATGGTTGGATATGTGGATACGTGGAATGTAATGTGTTATACCAAAATAGATTTTCTAAAATTGCATTAATATATTATTTATATTACATCAACGTAAATGGATTTTCTTGAACAACATATTTAGTATAGAAATTGTTTTGTATTATCATATATACTATTTAAAATTGTTTTATAAAAATTGTTTTATATAAATAAGATAACATGTTCTATACTAGTGGTGTGAGTAGGTAAGGCATTTGGGGAAGAAATATTGAGTTTCATTACAAATACCCCTGATTGAAATCTATGGTATGTTTGTAGATTTTGTTTCATAGGAAATATGTAATGGAAATGTATATAATTTCTTTATTGATCATCCTGACACTTTGGGAATAGATTTTGTAGTTATAGCATGTATCATGTTGGGAGTTTTGCAGTTATTCTTTAGAGTCTCTCAATTTTTTATTTCTATCTTCCTCTTTATGCTCTAATATAGTTCATTGTTTTTTTGTATTCTAATATTATATTGAGTTGTATTACATTGTGTTAATTCATAATATGGTATTTTTTTGTTTTATTCTTTATTGTGGTTGTTTAATTTTTAATGGAACAACTATCCCCCAATGTAATTTTTTACTAAGGATTGATGTGTCTTATGAAGGATGGATTTCAATGAAGACATGAAGAGTTAGAGTGAGATGTCTGATCTCATAGAAGCATTAAATATTTGATCTCATGCAAGGGTAAAATGTCTAAATCATGAAATGTTAGACCTTATGCTTATGTGGAGTATTTTATATCATGTATGAGAAACATTTATGAGGCAAAAAATTTAATATCATATAAAATTTTATATGTATGATTTTGTGAAATATAGAAATGTTTGATCTCATGGATGTGTGAGTGTCTTATCTTGCAGAGGGTGTGATTCTTGATCTCATGGATTCACAAGATGTCTTTTCTCAATGGTTGTGAAATTTTGAATGGATATTATGAATCTACAAATTATTATTAGATGATCTCGCATTGAGATCTTGTGAACTACATGATGAAAAATAATGATTGTAAAATGATATCTTCGAGAGATCATGTGATATCTACTAATAAAACGAAAAATGCATATAAAAAATGTATCACACGGTATTTAAAAATCAGGAGACCACATTATTGGAATTGGATACCATTGTGTGATATTGTGAAGCATTCATGATTGTATTTGGATCTCACATTATATCACACAATGAATTGAAATAATATATCATTGACCATCACATCATCTTCAATTGATCTCAAGATGGAATCTCACAGATCATGTGATGAAGATTATTTTGTTAATATAATTGACATGTTTCCATGTTATTTGTATTTATGGTGGTGATATCTAACCTGTAAATATCCAAATACCCATCCATAAGTGGTGATGATGTTTTCCATAATTGACTTACCTGATGAAACGTCCATGGAGTCTTATAGAGTGATTGATTGAAGATTTATATGCTATTTACATGTCCTGAGGTCAGTGTACGATCTAAACAAATTGTTTTGCAATAAAATTATTGTCCCTAAATCACACAAAAATGTTATTATTCCAGGATATTTGGAAAAACTATTACAAATCATGGTCTCATGCAATGTGAAAATGGTGCTACACACCAAGATCTCGTGCAAAGTGTTAATAGGGATACATGACAATATATAATTCAAAGTGTTAAAGGGGTTATTCACTATGATATCTCAAAAGGAACAAAACGGGTTACCCACTAGGATACCATGCAAGGAGTTACCCACTATGATCTCACAGAAGGGGTTACACTCAAGGTTCTTTTATAGGGGTACCACCCTAGACTCATGTGCTAGGAGATACATACCAACATTTTCTTATGAGCAGTACAATTTTCATATCTAAATTCATAAGAGTAATAATAATATTAATGATCATATACACCATTGAAAAATACTTAGATACAGATTTTATTCATTGATACATCCAATATAGTGAAAGACAGATTTTGAATCCATAAGATATCTTGTAAAATAATGATTTTGAAATATTTGTTTCTTGTTTATAGAAATTCTTGTTCTAGGTGAATGTAATGTGGATGTTATGATTCAAGGTGTTTTCACATAAGTGAATGAGTATACCATAAAGTACTTAAATTTATAATCTAGATAAAATTTATTATGCATTAGTTATTTATAATGAAGTTAACTTCAAGTCTACAAACTGTGTGTGAATACATTTAAGATTAGTGAGAAAAGAAAGATGAAGAAGGTTATCATTTCTATCTCTAGTGACACATCGAATGATATTTTGAGGGTATGACCGATGTGAATATGTGATCTATACCTAAACATTGTACAGACGATGTTCCTGGGCATGGATTTTAATTAGAAAGAACCTTATTTTTGAGGTGATCTTTAGTAGATTTTATACATCATAAAATTATTAGTGTATACTCCTTGGATATAACCCTGTGAGGGTGAACCAAATAAGAATTGGTGTTTCCTTTTTCTTTCCATTTTTCTTTACATCATATAAGTGACTATAAGATAATTTTGGAATGTATAATATAAATGTAAAAAGTATAGGGAAATATAATAGACCCTTACAATAAGGAGCTCAATATTTATTGTGACAGGAATAACATTTAAAAGAATATAAAAAACCTAGATTACCCCTAGTGTATTCATGCACCTTTTGGACCTAAAAGTTGGTATTATAGATTGGGGTTATTTTAGAATTTTTGTTCCTATAACTTCATTTACTCAATTTTTGACAATTAAATTTTCAGTTCTCTCTTATCTTGGTGTGCCATGGTGTAGGGAAGAACCTCATGAAATAATAATAAAAATAGTGGAATTCCTTAGTGTCGAAGTATTTATAGAAATAGAGTGATTCAGTAGAAGGCTACAAAAATGTACTAATGAATGGTTTGAATGATTTAGATAGTGAAAATAGTTACTCCTTCAATGATTTTAAAGGAATTTGTGATGAACATAATATTCCATGTGATGCAGAAGGTAATGATAATGAAGATATTACAAGAAGTTAATAAGTGTAAGTATCCCATGAAATAAAATAATTTGATAAGAAATTAGATAAAGAAAAAAAAAACCTAAAGATATCTGAATCCAAGTTAAATAAATATATGTTAATGAAAAAGGATTAAATGAAACATTTTTGATTTGTCCATGAAAATAAAAGTTATGAATTATTCCCAAAATGAAGAAAAAAAAATGAAATATGATGAAATGTGAAAGAATATGGACTCAGATGAAATTTAGAATTTGAATTTCAGAAATTATTGGCTTTCAACATATCATTTTGATCTATTTTGAATATGAAAATGCAGTTATAGGATAATTCATTTTTGAATGATTCTATTTTTCAGATGAATTATAAAATAAATACGTAATGTTCTAGGATAGATAATCTCTCCCGAGAATTGGAATATGAGATGGCTATAGGGAATAATTTTAAGAGAAAACATAATAATCTACTAGAATCAAGGGATAAGAAGATTAAATAATTTTAGAATGATAAATAATATATCAAGAAATAAGTCAATAAATATAATGTTAATGGAAATATAAAATTAAAGGATTATTTTTAAATTCTATTTGATTATCTATTAGTTGGTAATAATGAAATGAGGTGAAGATATTCTACATTATATTAAAGATATTAAATCATTGTCACGTACTAAAGCCATATAGTTTGATAAAATCTTATATTAGACATTATTTTTCCCCTCCCATGCATTAGGGGAAGATAGCCATGATCACATCCAAAAATAATAAAAATCATTCATATACTAGACACATACCCAAAAAAGATCTCATAGTATATAAAGATAACATGTGTTCTTTTTGTGGGATTCATGGCCATATTTCATTTTCTTCCATGAAGAATTAGTATATATTTCTTATTGTGAACAGAGTAATATTTCAAATTAAAAAATAACCATAAGCCTCTTGAAAAGTCTAAGAGAAATGAATCCTAGAATAAAGTATGTATCAAATACTTTTTTCAGGAAGACAAGGACACACCATGAGTATGTGTTATTAAACATGAGGGATAAATTTCATAACAATATTTCAGGATGCATCAACATATAATCCATGTATGGAAGATGTCTTATATGATTTATCATAAATATTGGGAATTTCATTTTAGTATGAAAAATTAAGGATGGAAAATGATCCTAGAGGGAGATCCCCTACTCCAATAGTTTATAATGAAAATTCTATATTGTACGACCACATGATATGATGAAAAATAGGTTCACAACATCCAATGAATATTAAAAAGGCCAGTGAATAGTTTATTAATCACTTCTTCTACTACAATCAAATAAACTCTCTTGGAAAATTTTATAACAAATATTGAAGAAAATTAGATGATATTATTAATTTGTGATTAGGTAAAATGTAAATTTGGTGGAAGAATCAACAGAAAATGGTTATGAGACTCATATTACTAATTAAAAAAAGTATAAAGAACTCTTTGAATAATTATCATGTCATGAAACATGGTGGGAGGTGATGTAATGAGATATAGAGAGATATCCAATGGTAGAAGAAAAAAGATTAGGTGACCATTGAAAATATTCTTTCTCAAATAAAGTGTCATCAAAAATTGAGTATTTGTAGAGAATTAAAGAAATAAATTTCAACTAATTTTATTAAATCCAAATTTTTTTAAAATTATAAGCCTAAGAATCTACATATTAGATGAAGACTCAAAATATGGGTAACGAATGTATATTCATGTGGCTAAAACAGTATATTTTGTAAGGGGATTTGGAAGAAGAATATATAGAGTAAAAGGATTTGTAAGAAAGTATCAAAGGTTTGATCTAACAGGACCATCTAGAATCCTATTCTTGATGATTACATTGAAACTGTTCTCCCCATGAAATAATACTTATAATATTTTTTTGAATTGTTATTGGCCAAAGGGGTAGATACAATTCCTGGGTATGTTCAAAGGGAATGGGTTAATAAGTCTATTGGATATACACGAGACAAGAAGAATATGAACTCTTGAAATTAACATATGGTATAAAATTCCACAAGTGGAATTACACCATAAATATATTTATGATATATACATGTGGAATAATCATTATTTGGAAATATGTGATTATACATTGAAGAGAATAATGTGAAATAGAAGAACTAATGATGATATACTTGAATGATCCAGTGGTTCCCAACCGCATCGAGTAATGAACCATTCATATCATGCCATAGCTCATGTTTTATTTTTCCACCTAGGGAAGACTAATTGGGGGAGGAGAGGAAAAAGACGTATATTTCATGATTATCTATTTTGTTTTAAAGAAATTGTATCAAAAAATAGTTTTTAGGATTCCAATAAGCTGCAATAGAAGATCAATAGTTTCTTCAATAAGTAGTATCCTCATTTTGATGATTTATTAAATATCTATATTTTTTCCAATAATCGATATTAATGATATGAATCATTATACATTTGTATGTTTTCTTGGATATATGGGGACCAAAAATCATTGTGATATATCCTCTTCTGACAAGAGATTCCTTTGAATAATTTAGGAAATTTTTCTCTCTTGTATCCATGGATATAAGTAATTGAAAATGATAGAATTATAGTTCAATAGAATAAAATATTATTTCATATAAAGAGTTATGAATCAGTAGGATTTGAGTAAATGTAAATGGCCCAAGGATAAGTGGTAATTTTAATGGTTGAAAATATTAGTGTGGTGTGTATCTATAATGAGAAATGTGATTTGGTTCATGAAAACAAATAAAAGAATCAATATTTTAATATCTAGTTGATAAATTGAGTCAAAAGTAATCATTCATATATTTTACATATACATATAGTATTTGGGTGTCTACCTTTGGTTCGTCAAGGGATAATTATAATTGAATTACCAAAGGGGGAAAGTATTTTTTCTTTATCTAGATTTCAAAAGATTAAATAATAATATGTGCTCCCTCATTATTTTGATGATTATTTAAAATTGGATACATAGAGATCATTGAATAAGGTGGAATAAATTAAAAAATAATGGAACCCACCACCCCATTGAATTATATGATAAAGGAGGTGATTTATGTAATCTATTTTATTGGTATCCATTATGATTATTCATGTTCTATAAATATTAGATAAAATCCATTCAATATCTCAGATATGAAGCACATTGAAATCATTTATAATTTTATCAAAGTGTAGGTTAATCATGGTCTTGTGATGTTAGAGTATGTTTCTATAATTATATATGTTGTAGAAATTTGGATGAAGGTTTTACTTAAGGTAGAATTTTAATATCATCAAATGGATCATGGATTTTATTCAACTTCTCACACTTAAACACGTTTTCATGTGGGATTCCCTCTCTATAAGGCCATAAAATTTTTCCCTTCATGTTCATTGAAAATGAGGGAGGATTAATGGGTATAAAAGTGAGTGAAAATGACTTAATCTATACATGGGGATAAACTAATAGTGGTAACATTGATTTTGGGGGTGTTTTAAATCTGGAGATTCTGAAGATGATCCATCCAAGGTTATAAATCATTATATATAGGTTTATGGATGAATATAGTTGAGTGATTTTTTTGAATAATGTGATTCATTGATGAACATTTCATGATAATATTTTTATCACATTTTCCATCGATCATTTGGTCATAGTGTTTTTTAGAGTAAATCATTTATCCTTATCTAAATTTCTATAAGATTATTTTTGTTGAAGATGAAAGGAGAATTAAAATTTCTTCAAAAGGTAATGTGTTTTCAACAAACCCGAAGGGAGTATAATTGGATAAAGTCCCTCTTGTTGGTGATTTTGGATTGATTTTTTTATTGGAAGGGATTGAGGTTGTTAAAAATGGTTGGAAGTCAAACATGACAAGATGATTAAGTGTGATATTTAATATCTCTGGCTAGCATGATTTAATTGATCTCACGAAAACGAGAGATTTTTGATATATGATATGTGTAATCTCACCCAACTCTGAAATATATGATATCATTCAAGTAAAATTTTCTTAAAAAATAAATTTTGGATCTCCTGAAACATTGTAATGTCGGATCCTGTGAAATGGAGAAATTTTTTATCTCACAAAATCACAAATGTAAGATCATATAGAGGGTAATATTTCGTATCTTATAGAATTGTTTTATTCCAATTATCATGTAGTGAGAAATACTGATAGATCATACGATGCGCTAAATAATTATCATATTATCCCACATTTAGATCGTGAAAATAACATGATGAAAAAACATGATTGACAAAGGATCTTGCGGAAATATCTCACAAATCACATGAATACAATGAATTAATTAAAATGATGGAGGTATCTCACTGTTTTTTTAATCATGACACCACATGAATAGATTTATATCTCATAGTGGGATCTATAAAAACACTCATTATTTTCTTTGGATCTCATGATAAATCACAGAAAGCACTAAATTATGACATCTATCACAATCACATAATTGTCAATTGATCTCATGGTGGGATCTCACGGAGCATGTGATCCTAAATATTTTGGGGGTTAAATTGTTATTTTTATATATTTGTTTGGAGTTATGGTGGTTCTATATCACTTATAAATACCCTATAAACCATCCATAAGTGATGGGTAATCTTTTTTCAATCATTTTAGATAACGAAATTTTTAAGAAGGTGTCTCATATGTATATATCATGAACGAGATTATGTAGATATATTGTAAATAGTCTACACGATTGATATTACATAAGTGTTTCACATGATATGAATAAATTATCATGAAAAGTAGTTTCACCTAGATCTCATGAAAAATGGTCTTGCACACAAATCTTACTGAAATGTATTATACTCCAGGAGCTCGTGCAAATCAAAAAATGAGTTAGAATCCATAATCTCATCCAAATAATGGATGGGATCATGTGTTAGGACCTCATGCATGGGGTAACATGATAGGGTCTCATGTAGGGGTATCGTGCAATGGAAGCATAGAAGAACCCTACGAAAGGATAAACACACCTACAATACAATTTTAGTAGTATCATTTTCCTATACTATTTTATAAGAAGAAAAAGAAAAGCATCCCCACCAATAAGAAATACATAAAAATGAATCTATTCATAGATACATCCAAGGTAGTGAAATGAAGGCATGAAATACGTATGATGTCCTTCCAAAGATTGGGTTCTAAATTTTTGTGTCTATAGTAAGGAAATTTCTGTTCCATGTGTCTACAAATTGTATGTGACGCTTGTTACTAATTCCAAAAAAGTGAAGGAGCATCCCAGAATAAACTTCAACAGATCATCTACCAACAATTTTGGATTCATTAATTATTTCTAATGATGGGAGTTACAATTCCATTACATATTTGTGAATCTTTTCTAGAGAAGTTCTCAAAGGAAGAGGAATAGCATGAACGTTTCCACCAGTAGTGATCCATAAAAGTATATATTGACGTAGTGACCCTTTTGAAGATGTGAGATGTACAAAAACATTTTAAAAGCAGTGATCATGGGTATAAAAGTTATCTTTCAGGAACATTATTTTTTGCAGTGAACCTTAGTGTATTTTGAACATAATCACATTTTCATTTTTTTCTCCATGAAAGTATCCCATTAATGGTTAACCAATTAAAAATATGTGTTTTTTTAATACATTATTTCATTACATCATATGAATGATCATAAGATAATGTTGTAAAGAAAAATATAAATATAACCATGAATGTGAAAATAATGTGACTCAAATAAAATTGAGGTCAGGATCCAATGGGGTCAGGAAAACATTGAAAATAATATCCTTAATCTGATTCATCCCCACTATCATGGTATCTAGGCCCCTTATGGACATAATAATCATATGATTTTTTTTTTCTTTTGTTGTCCATAGCTATGGTTGTTTTATTTTCAAAGAGAAATCTGTAACACAATTTTATTTAATCTCATTACATTTATAAGAATAATTTTTTGTCCTTGGGATTTTAGATAAGGACAATTAATATCCTACAACCTTATCAAGCCACTGAGGAGGGTTGGGATGTTTGAATTTGTATAATTGTTTTAGATCATTGGGTATAAGTTGTGTTAGTAATGTAGATGATAAACCATTATGGTATAGTCATTGAGTTGGGATTTTAGCATGGAGTAAGATCATCCAGACAAGGATTATACAGAATAAAGATGTGTTTCTATCTTATTTATGTTTAATAATATCTTACCATGTAGTGGGTATATAATAGTTTTGAGAAACTTCTATGAGTTGTAATAAAATTTTCAAAGGTTAGCCAAAGACAAGAGCATGACATGCATTGCAAAAATGACTTCCCACTAAGAGATCATATTTCATTTTTAGTAATAATTTATGATTTTTTTGGAAAGAATTTTTTTAAATGTTTTGATTTTTTTTCAAATGTGAGATTTGGAAAAAGGGAATTTGATTTTTTTTTGAAAATGGATTTATATTGAAAAGAATGGTAGAATTTTTCAAAAATTGTTTGAGAGTGGAAAATATTATGTTTTCGGAAGTCCTTTTTGTTTTATATGTGATCTAATTTATCTGAAATTGTTAACCCTTCAGTTTCTTGAGGGAAATACTTATAGTGTTTTTTTTATTATAGAAAATTGAACTAGGTAGGCACCGTGGTGACAAACTAAATGTAGTTGTTGAGAACTTGGTTTCCTCTGAGCCATAGGTGAACTATTAGATAGTTAAATGTAATTTTCAGAATTTCTAATTAGTTGATAGAGGAAAAATATCTGATTAACCATGGAATTTTGATCATTATGATTAGTTGGTGAAGTATAATCCACCCAAATTTCACTGTGATTCTAAACTAGGGAATATAGATGTGTGGGTAAATCAGATGAACATATGTTTTGATTTCTATGGAACACTTATATATTTCAATGAAAATATGGTGATATATTTGATAGATTATCTTGAATAAAAGAGGTCGGATTTTTTTGTTGTTGATAAATTATATACATTCATTTCACAGGAGTATATTAAGGAATTGTTCAAAAAATAATTGTATCCTCATACAATTAGAATTTTATGAATTCAAACCCTTTACATGTTGAAGCGGTATAATTTCTCAGTTTCAGAGTACATTTTTAAATTCACGAATTTAATTTTCTTTGGACATGAAGTATCTTCTAGTGCGACATTTAAAGAATAAATTTTTTAATTAGGGGTATGGAAATATATTAATCGAATATTTTCATTCTTTTTATAATGGATTATAATGAGATAGTCAATAGTGAGGTGGTGGATGAAAAGGACATATCATGTACTATGGGTGGAGGAAGCATGCTGATACATATGAGAAATGGCGGGAACTATAATTATGGGAATATTTATTATAGTGGAATCCAACTTCCAAGGTTGTGGGATGAATCAGAATCAAACAAATGGATTAGTGGATCATTCTCCAAGACCCAATAGTAAAGATGAAGGATTTCTAATGTGGTTCCTTCAACCACATAATGAATTAATGGTTGTAACAACAATGATAATGATAAAATTGCAAAAATATAGTCTATATTCATTGATATTGTATAATTTCTCCATGATTTGGTTTTCGGGACACATCTAATGTTTCAAATACATCATCTGATTTTACAGAAAGACAGCAGTAGAATACCTCTCATCCATAGAACAATGAGAGAAATTGTGATTCTAGGTAGACCAGGACTCTTTAGAAATAAAAATATCATCAAGGAAATAAAGGACAGAGTTTAGTGAGTAAAAATTTTTATTGAGTTGGATAAAAAAATTATGGGTGATCAATCTGGACCATTGATAGTGAAAGATATAATTATTTTTAATTCTATACATATTCATGACTTGTTTGATATGGCAGAACCCCATTATTTTATTTATTTTTATATATTTTATTTTATGTGTTTTCATGTTTATATAATGCCTTCTATTTTGAAACATAAAATTCTTATGGTCAATGTGAATTCTAAGACTTTATGTGTTGATCATGATCTATAAAGGTTGATGGATCTGAGTTGATAAGTGAAATCTCGATGCATGAGATGGATTTCCATGAAATAAACATGGGTACGGATCGTATGAAAATGTTCAAGACCTATATCTATTATTATACCCAAATGGTTAGTTTTATGATAGATGATGGCATCGAGCACCACAATATGGGAAACCAGAACGTAAAGGCTAATGTAATATGCATGTTGGAAGTATAATATGGAATGATCTCATACAACATTGCATATTTTTCTTTTATAGGTGTGGATAATATCAATACTTGTGGATTATATTTATTAGTTGATCGATTTCTGGAAATTTTTCCCAAAACTTTATCCCGGTTTCCACCCAAAAGGGATATAGAGTTTATGATTGATCACCTATTAGGGAAAAGACCCATGCAATATTCTTATTATCGAATAGAACAAACATAATTAAGGTATTTTAATGTCTAGTGAAAACTTCTTTAAACCGATGTGTCTTTTCAACCAAGTAAATATATTTGGGAAGGACCAATATTGTTTTTGAAAAGGGGGTATTGAAATCATGGATTGTGTATGGATTATCATAATATTAACCAATTTTTCATAAATAATTGATATCTTATAAAATTAATTGATGATATTTTTATCAATTTAAGGGATATTGATTGATTATTATGATTGAATTTTTATTATTATATCACCAATTGTGGATTTATAGGGGGTATTCCAGAAACACAACTTTGGAATAGATATGGCCATTATGATTACGTGGTTATGACTTTTGGTCTTATGAATGCACAAACATTCATTATAGAATTTATTAATTGGATATTTAAAAGGTATCTAGATTGTTTTATAACTAAATTTTTATATCATGATTCATTTGTGGAAATTTATGGGGACGTGATATTGGTGTATTCAATGACAAACGTTGAGAATGAACAACACTTTGAGACCATGTTGGGAATCTTGAGGGATCATCACCTGTATTTTAATTTATCAAAGTATGATTTTTGGATATAATTATTAAATTTAATAGGAATTATAATTTCTGATAAATTTGTTTATGTGGATCTAGAAAAAATATAGTAACAATTATCACATGGAAATATCCCAATAATGACTTTGAGATATGCAATTTCTTTGATCATGCTGGTAATTTCGGACAATTTTTCATGAGTTTCTTTTCAAGATTCACCTATGAAATATGTAACCAGGAAATTTTTTGAATCCAATGTAATGATGAGTCTATAATTTAATATTTATATCTTTATATTCTCATTACATCAATGCTTATCTTTATTTTTTTAGAATCAGGAAAGGGGTATTTGTTTTATTATGATTCTTCATGTTCAGTTTTGGGATGTGCTCTTAAAAAATTTGTTCACATTGTTGCTTATGGATTACCGAAGTTATGTTCACATGAGTAGAACTACACAACATATGATTTAGAGTTAAATGTTTTTGACCATTATTTTAATAAATGGAGTCATTTTCTTTTAGATGAGAAATTTTGGGTCATTATAGATCATAAAATCTTAAAACATATTTTATCTAAAATTTATTTGAATCTAAGACAAAAAAAGATTGTCAGAGTATGAATAGATGTTTGAAATTTAATTTATATATACAAATGATAAAGTAAAATTTCTAGAATATTCATTATGAAAAGATTCATGTAGACAGTTGGAGATGGAGGATTTGGATCACTGGAACTTGATGTCAGTCATTGCCCACATGAACATGGATTGTGAAGACAGCAGTGGTGATATGGTTTTCTATCCAGTTTATTTTGTTCTTAATTTTCATGAATCAATTAAATAGGTAAATATTTATGATTCAAAATGTGTGGCCATGACATCAAACCACAATGGTGTGAACAAAATTGAGTGGTGGATGCTAAATGGGAGTTCATATTTTGGTTAAGAAATCAGATGGCTATATCAATGGCTTGTGTGAAACAAATCATACTTTGGTTCAGAAATCAGATAATTGTATCCATGGATTTTTTGAAACAAATTCATCATAATTACCATAATTTTAGATGGTATATTCATCCTAGAATATAGAAAATGAATAACTCACTGAAATCAATTTTTTGGTTGGTTGATTGAAACACCCTGAGTCTTTAGAGAAATTTTTTCCCATATAAATTAAAATTTCTGTTTTATTCATGAAAGAAACTATGTTAAAAATTCATTTCACATGGAACTAACTCATTGATCATTACACAGAACATTGAATTTTCATACATTACTCAGAACATCGACTTGATGTATGTTACACACAACATAAATGATACATTAAAACATTATTACGTTGTTATAATTATTTAATTGAGTTAATTATAACCTTGTAATTAAAAATAGTTATTTGAATATTAATAAATACATTTAGATTTATTTAATTTTTTTAAATAAATAAAACATATTTATAATTAATGATATTATTATATTTAAAGTCTTTATATGTTTTAAAATAATATTTTCTGAAATGAAATTCTATTAATATCCTTCTCTGAAAATTAATAAATTTAATTTTAGACAGATATATAAATTTAATTTGATAAAATAATATTTATTTTTAAATTAATAATGTTGAAAATTTATTAGGGAATTATTTTTTGGTTTTTATAAAAATCTTTACTTTTTGATTAATTGTAAAAAATGCCTTATTTTAATTAAATATTACCTCTTCACTTAATATATTTATAAGGATAAATATAAATTTAGTTTGGATTAAAAGTATAATTAGATAATATTTTTCTCAATTAATAAGAATAAAGTCATTGGAATCAATCTCAATTTGACATTGGGTATAAAAACATTGAAAACATTTTGACATGGACACATTAAAAATCAGGTGTGTCATTGAGTCAGTCATATTACATTCAAATAAATTTCTTCCACATACGTTATTATAATTAGGAAAAATGGACTTCATATTCTAAATCAGAAAAATTTATAATTTATAATGTGTTCAATTAATTTTATGATAAAAATATTATTGAAAGTGATAAAAAATAATTACAATGATTAAATGAAAAATAAGGTTAAAAAAGTACTAAACCATTAATTTATGATCCAAAAATACAAGGAAAATTATCAAAAACCAATTTTATGGTCACTATTCATATGTGAACCATCCATTGTTGAGTTTTCCTTGTTTTTATAAATTTTGTTATGTCAAAACATGGGTTCACCTAACTTGTTTTCAATAAAGTCTAGTGTGTCCTTCCCCTTCTATATAAATGGCCACCACATCTCCCTCTTCATAAAACCGCCCAAAAAACATAGTTTAGAAAAATATATGACTAATATACATCCCCAAATCCTTAACTTCTTCCTATAATACTCCCATATTCAATAATTATTTGAAGGATTTCTTTTAGCACAAATCAAAAGTAGTTACCCAATTATGATGTAATGTATTCTCTCAAATTAATTTCTTTAATTTTCATTCTAAACCCCTACAATATCTAAATACAACTATTGTATAAATACAAGTATCATAATTATACATTGAATTTTTATTCTATGGTGCTACCTATTGTTACCAACACCTCAATCTAATGGGAAATGATAATATTGTTTATGTGTATAGCGAATTATCACCTCACAAAAAGATGATTGTTAGTTTTTATTTACCACGTCTCATGGTGGATATTATGATGGAAAATATTATTATATATTATATATGTTTTATCTATTATGTATTTAATCTTATTTAATCATTTTACAAAATAAATCATTATACTTTTCATTTTTTGTAAATATGGTAATTTTGTTTGAGGATGCGTGGTCAAAAGCCCCCTCAAAATGACATGATTCTTTCACAAACTACATGGTATGTATTAAAGTTTGATTTAGTGAAATTATTATAATATATATATATACATGAAATAATAAATCTACTATAATAATTATATATATACATATAAATACATATATTTTATTTACCTTATTTCCTTTAATACGACTATAAAATCGGAAACAACATTCATGCGTACGTACGACTTACCATATCCATGAACAACGTATTTTATTTCATATTTATGTGTTATATATATTATAATTAACAAAATAATATAAATTAAATTTATTACATTGACTATATTCTAAAAATCATGATATAATTGTAAGGACAAAATATTTATCATGGAATGAAGAACGAATATTACCTGAAATTAACCCTCAACATAAGACTGCTAATAATTAGGTAATATAAGATAAAAATAAAACCATATATGGTATTATATATAATAATATTGTTATTTGAAAATATATAATAAATTTTTAATTATTATAAAGGTTGTTTTATTGAGTACAAATATAATCAAGACACAATGTAAGGGGATTTCATCTCCCTTTTTATTACCGAGAGACACATGATTTATTCAAAACCTATCCCTTTTGTGTGATGTTTATACTAACCATGGATGTATTAAATGATTATTAACCTTAAATATAATTTTATTTACATATCTATTATATGATATTTATTTCATGGGGTTAATTTATTAAAAACTACCAAATCAGTAAGACTTTTTTTTAACAATTTTCCCTCATTGAGAGAGATGATTTATTGTCCAATTATATTATTTTTTGAGGTGTATATAACTAAATTAGATATGTTATATATTTAATATAATTCATTTAATTATATTTAAATATTCATTTAATTTCATTTTCTTACATGTATTTTATAATCAAATGTTACCATATAGCATGAGTTTAGAAAAACGATCTCGTCATATATCGAGGTTGTTTTCAACTATGATTTATTTATTAAAATATCATTATCCATATCATATAAACACATATGAACCTTCTTATACTCTGGTTATTTATTTTATATTATTCTTTTAGTATAATTTATCCACTCTTTTATATTTTAGATATTTATGAAAATGAATTTTATGAAAATATGAATGTATTTTTCTCTTTGGTCAGAAATATGTTTTATTCTAAGTCCATGTTTTCATAAATGTTTTTAAAAGATCCTAAGAAGATACTTTTCCAAGAAAAAATTAATTCAATATTGTCTACAATTTTTTAAATATTTATTTATAATATTTTAAAAGTATTTTCAAGGAAAAATGAATTTGAACATGTCAAACGTTTTTGGTAGAGTTTTTTTAATAAAGAAGGGATATTTTAGTCAACAATGTTTTTTAAACGATCATTAATATTTAATTATCTTCTAATATAACATTATTTTGTGATACTCATGCATTTTTTAGGAAAATATTCAATGCATCCAATCATATTATTTCTATAAATGGATTATGTTTTGATGGAATGATGTTTAAGAAACTCATTTCACTTTCAAAGGTTTTATGATTTTTTGGAACATATTTATTTTCATGGGTTAGGCTTATGATGAATTGTATATTACAACTATCATTTTTCCTAGGTTATGACATGATTACATGATTGTAATACTCATATCATTTAATGTGTTATTATAAGATTATTTATGATCTTGTGGAACACATAATTATGGTTTCATTTTTATATTCAAGGGATATATATCTCAAACCAATGAATTGGGTAAATATATATATCTTATGATATAGACATGGATTTAATGATATATGAACATAGTTTAGTAATACAGGACTGGAAAAAGAATTAACCCGATTTAGTATTACAGGGCTAGAATTTGGAGTGAAGTCGGTTAAGTAATACATAACTAGAATGGGGTCTGAACTCTATTCAGTAAAGGGATTTGTACCCTAATATGGACATGGTAGTAATGCCTCAAATACAATGGAAAATCATTTTAAATTATTATTACTTTACCATAATTCATCATTTTATTTCTAGGTTAGGCTTTCATTGATTGTGTTCCTTATATATTTATGATTCTTGTATTATAAACATATAATATTAATTTTATGATTCATGTTTATGATCTTTGATATGGTTGGTGTGATCCATTATTTTCATGATTATGTTCTCATACACTTATGCTCCTGATTATGCTTACATACCACCCTTTTTCCCCTTAATGATCATCTGATATCACCCCTTTGTATGCTATAATTTCCCCATGTTAGGATGATATGTATTATGGTTGTGGTGTATAAGAATGGTCTTAGTCCAGAAGAACCTATTTGGAGATAATCTAGTTCACTTATGTAACATTGTTTATGATTCCATGTTCATAAATGAACTAGAAAAATATGGTTATTGGGAGTCTATTTGTATGATGTATTAATTATTATGTAAATGTTATGTAATGCTATTATATGAAAAGAAACAGTTGGAAAAAATCACTCAATGTGTCCACTCGGTAATTTTGGGAGCGGTTGTGTTTGTTGACAAATCCTGATGACTGCAAATGAGTATGGTTACTGTTTTCCAAAGATATGTTTTTAAAGAGGTGTGCTTTCCCGAAGATTGATAAATTTTTGGGCCTCAAAATATGGTGTTAGATTTTATAAATGGAAATATTTAAACATATCATTGAATGATATGATGAATGTTTGATAAAATTTTAAATTTAAGAGAACCCAGTAACATAATTTATAGTCCACGTACCATGTTCTTGGAATGGTACATGGAGTTCTAAGAATGGTATGTAGAGTGGCGGGAATGGAACGCTAGAGTATTTTGTTAAACTGAAGACCACTCATGGAAGAAGGCAGTGTGGTACGCAGATGTATTGATGTCGGATGTGGAAATCGACTGCGTAAGAGCAAAGACAATACATATAATGGATTGGAAAATAGTTAGCTTGTGGCATGCAGTTTGTTGAGGAAGAAGGATGATATGTGGTGAAGGATGAACTGATGTTTTGATAAATCATAGATTACTAGATATATGGTGTATATTTTCAAATATATTAATTTCTAATCCCACCAGTTACAATTGGAAATGAATAACATTAGAGATAATATGTTTTGTTTGGGATTTCAGCAATGATAGAAGGTGGTTCTAGAGGACGAATTCTAGTAATGCTAAACCAGTACACATGGAATAAATTATGTTGAAGGAGTTTTGAGGGATTATAAACCCTCAAAAGATGACTTGGTATGTGGTGGGAGAATCTCTCATATGTGAGAGAGAGAATTCCATAAGTTTTATGTAGAGGGGGTGCTTCGGTATGCAGAATAGAGGATAGTTCAGGAATAGAGAAAAGTTAGAGGGAAAAAGGTAGTTCACAGAGGCATAATGAAGGTAACAATACACAGGAAGTTAATGAAGGCAATCCATAGATGAAGGGAGTTTCATAACAACATCTTCATTATGCAAAGGGGGTGTTTTGTGTACTAAACCTGGTAATCAGTACGTGGTAGAAGAAGTCGGTTCACAATTTTCTAAAGGAAGCTTGCGAAAGATTCAAATTAGATTGAAAAATTATTTTACGGTCACTAGTAGCACTCTGGAACTTGAACATCCACTACAGGTGAAAAGGAATCTTCAGTAGAGCATCTAACTATAGTTGAGGATGCATGAATTCAAGAAAATGAAGGGACCTAAATTCCCATAAAATGTGTTTTACTACAAGTTTATAAACTGTGAGTGGATTCCTTTCCTAGAGTAGTGAGATAAACAAGAGGATGACGGTGACCCATTCCACTGGAAGTGATATAGAGAAAGAGGTATAGGGAGTGAACCTTTATAATTTTGTGATAAAATCATAAACATTATAAAGTTAGTGAACCTATGCATATAAGATCTATCCCAAACATTGTACTCATTATTGGTATCGAGACTTAGTGAATTTGGTACATTGGTACATTGTCATTGTATGCTCATTGGATGTTACCCATTGAGGGTAAACCAACTAAAAACATCTATCTCATATGCATGATTTCATATCGGTTCATATATTTCTAGGGTTAAAAGAGATTATTGTGTTATGTCTAACAATGAAACAAGATCCCAAATGGAGGACATTTCAATAATTCATACCCTAATTCACCCACCTCCCCCCTAAGGCTATTAGACCTTATGTATATGAGAATTAGTATCATAGGGAATGGATTAAAGTTATTGGTTTTCTCTCAAGAAGAATTAACGGAGGTGGTCAATCAAAAAGGAATTCTGATCATTGACAAAAATATTCAACTATTGAATAATTGAATACTTAACTAATTATAATTAGTAGGGATGAATGTCTTTAAATATGTTATGCATAGAATATCAGCTGATATAAATAGAGGTGATTTATCTGAATATGAAACAATAGAATTTCATACTGATGATAATGGGATCTATGATTTTTGGAGATACCTATCAAATTAAAGTTATACAAAGTTGATGTCATGTAAAACAAATAATTCATTGTGGGAAAAATTACTGAACATTCATTAGGGATAAACAAAAGTTTTATAAGAAATGTTACAAGTTCTATAGTACAAGTATGAGGATCTCAAAATAAATCCCAGTGAGATTGTTGATTCATTATTTTATAGGATAAATATCATTGTGGAAGGACTGATGGATCTTGAAGATTTCATTGAATATATAACAATTTTGAAACGTATGTTGAAGAAACTTCTACCATTCATCCATCCCCAAAGTTTAAATGTTTGGTGAAAAAGA
Organism: Viscum album; assembly: GCA_963277665.1. Classification (NCBI taxonomy): domain Eukaryota; kingdom Viridiplantae; phylum Streptophyta; class Magnoliopsida; order Santalales; family Viscaceae; genus Viscum; species Viscum album. The sequence goes on from OY728147.1 coordinate 1,313,840,414, forward strand.
CCCGATTGAGATGACACTAGATAACCTACACAGAACCCTTGTATCATATGAAATGAGAAATGATGATAATGATGCAGTGTAAATGGGGTAGTCTAAGGATGTATCATTCAAGTGCATGAATAATATCTCTGTTGATGATAATCCTGAGGATGAAAATATCGACGATGTCATGTCATTTATATCCACTAATCTCCAAAGGGGAAAAGGGAATTTCAATCGTAAACATCTATTTTAATGCTTTCGATGCAGAAATACAGGGCATTTTTCAGTAAAGTGCATAAGTATTTTGATGATGAAAATGTAGAAAATAATGAAATTATCTTAAAGAAGTATTCATCAAATGATAAATGGAGGATAAGTATTAGGAGACATTTCTTCCCAATGAATAATATTGTTCCACGATAGGATGAATGTTAAAAATAATCTAATATAGAAGAGTTGGAGGACTGAAAGGATCATAAAATAGATGCTTTGGTGGAATTTGTTAGAAATTAATTAACAAGAGAATAATGTGACAATGAAGATGGTGAAATTGAAGGAATAGCTGATCTTCAAGCTGAATTAAAAGATTCCCTTCATGAGCTTTATATTTTGAGAACCAATACAAAATAACCTAACAAAGATGTTCGTGAATCCAAACTATTTATGCAGTAGAAGGTAGAAGTGAATTGTAATTTCAATGCAGAAAAGGAAAAGATTAGGTCTTCAATTACTGAACATTTAGAATAGGTGGTTGATTAAAAACAATAAATTTAAGAACAAAAAACAAAAATTGATAGTTTAAATGAAATTCGAAGATATATAATCAAACATACTGATCAACTAGAACAGGAAGTCTTCATTCTTGTGATGAACAATTGATTATCTGGAGAAACTGCTAACTTTTTGTTCGACAATAATAAAGAATATCATACAGGAAACACAAAAGATGATATTTGAGTTGAATGGTCCATCAGAACAGAAGGAAAAAAGTATTCTTAATTATAAGACTATTATAGGGATTGATATAAAATATATAATAGTTATGGTTCAAGTCAGACCATAAGAACTCACTCCAAAATTGAATAGGGATTGATATAAAACATAGAATAGATATGGTTAAAGTCAGACCATAAGCACACACTGAAAAATTCAATATTGACATGGGTGTGAAGAAGAAACTGAAGATTCATAGAATTTAAGGCACAAAGAGTGGTGCATCATGGCCAAATTAGAATGTACCTCACATAAGATGCTATTTTTTTGGTAAAATGTGACATTATTGAAATTTATGTTCCACAGAAAAGAGGTACCAAAGGGAAGAAGACCACCAGAGGTGGTCGTATAGAGCTCAAAATTACATGTATCCATTCGACAGTCATTTTTTCTAGTGTAAATAACTTGGGAATATGGAATGATATTCCACACCAATAATTTAATGTAACGTGTTAAGGAAAAATGAATTTTTTTATAAGAATCATCCAAATGTATCTTCAAGAGAGCTAAAATTTTAATATCAATTTACATCTCCGTATGAAGAATCTAGATAGTCATACAATAAGAAAGTTCAAGATTATCATTCCATTTCAGATATATAGTCAATTACATGGGTCAAAAATAAAAGGGAAGAGTAGGAAGTGGTTGCAGAAATTACAGTCGAGGAATCAAATCACATTGGGATATAGATCATTACTAGTGGATGAACTTCCCATATTATAGGAAATAAGGATATAGTTACCGAAATCAGTAATGATAAAGAAGTTATTGTAAGATTTGGTAATGATAGGGGTTGAAAATTATTTTTTCAGAAAAATTCATGATTGGAGGAAAATACATGAGACGAGCCGATGTCATGGTTATTGAAAGGATCAGTCTCAACTTGCTTAGTGTTAGTCAATTATGTGACTCAAGACACAATATATGTTTTTCCAAGAAATTATATATCATCAATGTAAAGTAATGTGATGTTGTGTTTCATGGAAATCATATGATGAGGAATATATACCTCTTATGTGGAGAAGTAGATATGTGGTTTCTATCCAAGAATTGAGAAAATATGTTATGAAATAAAAGTCTTTTCCACATAGGCCAAGGTTCCCTAGAAAATCTGATGAAATAAGATAAATCTCAATATCTCCCTAGATTATCCCATTATCATACTCAATCATATGATTACAATCAATATGGGAATATCATTTTAATTTTATATAATTCAATGTAGAAAAAGTCACCAAGACTACTTGGGTTGGTTCATCTTGATATATGTTGGCCAATTTCACCAAGGAATATTGATGGGAGGATATATTGTGTTATCATCTATGATTACTATAATAGAATGAAATGGGATTCAATAATCACCCACAAATCTAATGTGTTCAGTCTCATTATAAGACATTGACGAGAATGTGAAAAGATTCTTGATTAGAAAATCTAGACAGTTCGAACAGATATTGGAACATACTTCACAAATAAGGAAGGGGAGGACTATGTCAAAAAACATTGGATAAGGAATCATGTTTTAGCAGTAAGAACTAAACATCCTAATGGAGTATTTGAGAGAATAAATTAGATTTTCAATAACCTGTCTAGAACCATACTCACTGAGAAAAACCTTCCAGGGAAATAATGGAAACAAGCATCGATGATAGTAGTATACACATCAACTAGAGATTTAATTTTTCTAAAAGAGGAGAATACTTCATTTGATTTATGGTATGGGAAGAAGCCACTATTGAAGTCATTCGAACATTCGGAAGTAAATGATTCATTTTAAATAAGGAGAAACATATGAAATTTTAATCCTGTTGCGATAAATTAATATTTCTTGGATACTCAATGAAATGAAAAGAATATAAATGATTCAATAAGAGACTAGGAAAAATATTTGAAAGAAATAATGTAACTATAGTGGAGAATGAACAAAATCATCAGTAAATACATGATTTGAATCAGGAAAAAATGAAAAAGAGATGAGTAGGTCAGATGATTATCCAACTTCAAAAGTAGTTTCAGATGAAGTCTCAGATGATGTGAACAGATCAGTGTATTCACATAGACTAGTGTGCAGAGATACAATTGATAAGAAAAACATAATTAGTGATCAGACAACACCAGTGAAAGTCAAGAGGATGATTTATCTACAAAAAGCATCATACTTATCGCAATTCGAGCCTAAATGATTTTATATAGTAGTTAGAGATGATAATTGGGTGCAAAAAATGAATTATGAGCTTGGCCAATTTGTGGGGAATCAGATGTGGGAAATTTTTTCGAGGATAAAGATAAGAATTCCATCAGGGAAAATGGGTATTTCAGAACAAAATTATTGAATATGGTGTTGTAATTTGAAGCAAAGCATTCCTGGTAGGAAAGGGTCCACTAACATAGAGGTCATTTATGTTGATGATACATTTTCACCTGTTTCAATGATGGATAAAATAAGATTATTTTTTCTATAGTTGTGCAACGAATGTTCAATGTTTTCCATATGGATGTTATGTCAGCATTTCTGAATGGATTTTTGAAAGAAGAATTCTGCATAACGAAACTAAATGGTTTTCTTCTTCATGAATATGCGAATAGAGTTTTTTGTTTGAAAAAGTATTTATATGTCTTTAAGAAAGCACCATGTGCATGGTATTAAATACATGATCGGTTTCTAAAAAAATATCAATTTCCATCATGGTGGAGTAGATTACAATTCATATTTCAACAATGATATTAGTCAAAGGATGATGGTTATATTTTATATCAATGAAATAGTATTTGGTGGATTAGATGAATCCCAGTGCAGACTGTTTTTTGAATATAAGAAAAATTTGATCAAAATGTCGATGATTGGTGAGCTGATATTTTTACATGGCATACATGCGATAGATGGGAGAAATGGCACATTTGATTCTCATTATAAAAATGACATGGAGGTTTTGAGAAGGGTTGGAAAGGATAATTCAAAAGAGATGATGACTCCAGTTGCTACCCACCTAAATATATCATGGGATGATGACAGCAAGACCGTTAAAACCATAGAATATACGCAAAACATTGGATGTCAGTTGTACCTGACATTGACAAGGCCTGATTTTCAATTTTCCACATGCCAAGAAGAAAGGTATCAAAGGAATCCCAGGGAAGATCACATTATTTCAGTATAAATGTATTATTCAATATATAAAGGGTAAAATATATTTTTTCTTATTCTATAAGGAAAAATCCTAGTCCGAGTTATTGGGATATATAGAGGCAGATTGGGCTGGTTCAACAGATGTTAAAAATCAACATCAGGAGGTAACTTTAATCTCAGAAGGTTGTGTATTTCTTAGTTATGAATGAAACAATATTTAATTTCATTGATCACCATATAATCTGAATACATTGTGGCTACTAATTATTGCACACAACTATTACGGATGAATCAACATTTGATGATATGGGAATTGAAGTGAAATCCTCGATCGGAATCCATTGTGATAAATCAAGTGCGATAAATATTATAAGAAATTCAGTCCACCAATCAAGGTTAAAGTAAATTGAAATCAAATATTAGTTTATAATGGATAACATGGAGAAATGGATTGTGAATTAGTAGTATGTTTCTACAGAATGATAGGTTACAGACATTCTAAAAAAAGACTTACCCAAAGATGCATTTGAAATGAAATGACTGGCTCTGGGAGTCCAGTCGACTTCCTGCACTTGAAAAAACATGGTTGTGGGTCCCCCACTTACCAAGGTCTCTTGTGCATTTATCTAATATCCTGATATGTGTTCTTCACCCTATTTCAGAAAACCATGAAGTGCCCTTCTAGTTTTTTGCCAAAGGGGTAGAAAGCGTGATTATTATAGGGAAAAAAGACATGATAAGTGGTTAAGTGTTAAAGATGGATAGTGGGAGTTGAAAGTTAGATAAGGGGAGTTCAAGATGAGATGAAGGAATTTGGATGATCTATTATATAGTGGGGTAAATAAAATTGATGAATTTTAATGTTATCGATAAAATTTTAGATATCACAAAAGATGAGGTTCGTGATGAAAAAATTTCATTGCAATCAGTGTTTCGTTATGGTATCATCAATTGGTGATTATCAATGAATTGTTTCTTTGAATAAATTTACATTATACTCTTGTTTGACATGCTGATCAGGGATAATGTGGGACTAGATTATGTGTTGAGTAAATCCTTGTTCGTTGTCTTAATAGAATAAATTTAATGGTGGCTGATGATGAAAGGGGTTTTAACGAGGTATCAAAATGTTAAACATTTTGATGAGATGAGTTTTCAACATTCAAACATGGGAGATTATTGGTAAAAAATCCCTCAGGGTGTTTTCATGATAGGTTTTGGGTGTGGTTGTGTTTTTTCACAATTTAAGATGACCTTAAATGAGTATGGATGGTGTTTTTTGATGACAGGATTTTAAGGTGGTGTAGTATCCATGTGTTTGGAATATTCTTTGGCCTAAAAAGTGCAAGTTTGATGATGTAAAAGTAGGTATTTCACCATAGGATTGAATTTTACGAATAAAAGTGAAGAAATCGTGTAATTTATAGAACCACATAACTTATTCATTGGTTGTGACCCAATGTCTAGGAACGGTATATGGAGCAATGAGAATGGTATGATAAGCTATGGGAAAGGTATGCTGGAGTGTTTCGAAAAATCATACATGATTTTAGGTGGAAGGCAGTTCGGTACGTGGATGGCTTGATGTTATAGGAGGATATCAATTTCATAGGAACAAAGATAGTATGAAGTCCAAAAAAAATGTAATGGTAGTTGATTTCATTTTGTGGAGGCAGAAGGATCGTTATACGTTGATGGCAGGATTGAAGATATCGTAAATCGTAGATTAGCTGATTTTTTGGGTATCTTTTCCTATATATGAATATCAAATACCACTGATTACAGTTTATACTGAATATCATTTGAGAAAAAAAAATTGTTTAGGGTTTTAGAAATGTCTGATGTTGGTTCTCGATGAATAATTCTACGAAATATGGTGTTCTTCGCAGAGAAGAAATTTCGTCGAAGATGTTTGATGGGATTCGTATCCCCCAAAGGATGACTCTGTATGAAAAAGTGAAATTTCTACTATGTTAGAGATGTAATTACAAAAGCAGTATATGGAGAGGGTTCACCAGTAAGTAGAAGTGATGATAGACAGTGAATAGATAACATTTCATAAAAAGAAGGTAGTTCATAGAGGCGGAACGAAGGCATCGGTATCTACGCGGATAGTGACGGCATTCTACAGACAAAGGGTGGTTCGTAGTGGTGGAACTTATATGTGGATCAATTTTTCTGCATACCAAATTTTTTTCAAAGAACGCGGGATAGGAAGCTATATCTCTAATTTCCCAAGGATGTTTTTGAAAGTTTCAAATCATTTTGAGAAAGTATTTTCCAGTGCCTAGAAGCACTCTTGAATAGGGACTTCATCTACAGGTGAAAAGAACATCCACAATGCATCTACCTGTAGTTGAGGATGCATGAATTCATGAAAATGAAGGGAACTAGAAGTTTATAAACTTTTTTTTGACCTAATCATCCATAAACTTGAGTGGATTCTTATCCATGAACAATGAGAAAGAGAAGAGGAAGATGGTGACCCTTTTCACCAGCAGAGAGATATAGAAAGAGGTATAGGGAGTGACCCTTGTGAATGCAGTGAGAAGAACCTAATATATGAAAATCTAGTGTGCATGGGCATAGATGATCTAGACGTATCATTATACTCCTTATTTGAAGTTAGCATTAATGTGTTGGTACCTCAGAACATTGTTGTTATATGCTCCTTGGATGTACCCTAGTGAGGGTGAACCATGTGAAAATCTATTTTTCCTGCACATGATTTAATATTTATTCATATATTTCTATGAAAGGAAGATAAAATTGTTTTTCTCTAACAATGAAATGAGATCCGATCATGAAAATGTTATAATCCTTAATAACCTGATTCAACCCCCTCAGGGTATTCTACCTAGTTCATCTAACCGAAACAGTCACTATAGTAGGTATGAAAGAAATGTATTAGATAAAAATTGGATGCCGGGTTGAAAAAAACATAGTGAGAAACCTATGGATATCTTTATGGATAAATTTATAGATAAAAAAGTATGAAAAAATTTCTGTGAATTTTGGGGAAGGATAGAGTGAGTCGTTTCCAAGAAATACATCCATGTTTGGATAATACATGCTGATGTGGCTCTGGAATAGATGTACCCACGGTTGAAAACTCTGATAATATGTTTTAAGCTTAACTTGGGGTAATCTAGTACACGAAAATGAGCCTTTCTACAACCCGAGCTTGACACTCCGAGGGGATATTATTTTTGGATTTGAAAACACTTCATGATACATCATGATGGATCCAAATAGAATTCATATTTGATTAACCTAGGATAAACCAATGATGTCCAAGATTAAAGAAGGTGTCATAATTTATAAATATTTTAATTGAATTTGAATTATTATGTGGTTCTTCAATATGATAATTTTTTCTTACTGTATGGATTTTCGTTTTAGTAAATGCTTATAACATGAAAGAACTATGTTAATTGTAATTTCAATGTATAATGAATCAATTGTCCTCCTGATAAACCAAATTCCATGGTATATGGAATGAGAACCTCATTTCTCTTCTCACACAACATTATCAATATATGAATCTTGTTTGACTTAACAATGGGTAAAGATGAGAACAATGTTCTATTGATTCATTCATGAGGCAAATACCCCCCACCATTCAGATGTTCTTCTAATCCACTTGTGGACGGTCAATGCATGAATACTACTGAAATGATATTCTATATTCTCTAGTGCTTGGAACATGAGGAATTAATTCTAGATATTTATCATTTATAAAGTTAAGTAGACTAGTTTTGGATTATAATAATGAATATTATGCAGAAATATGAGATTTAGTCATTGTATTGGGATGAGTTTGATAACATAATTTTCAATAAGTACATCCATTAGATTCTTTGTACCATGTTGGAGAAATAGTTCCTTGAGTTAAATAGAATATATGAGGAATTTATTTGAACCTATAATTTTAATTTCATGAGACATTAATGGTATGCTTCATGAATTATCATCCGACCCAATAGTAAAGTTGATAGGTTCTTTAGTGCGTTAAATACATGTCTCAACGTGGTACTAGCCGTAAGAGACTATAATAGCTAGGAAGATACTGTGTGTTGTGCAATCAACGTTGATATTAAAATTAGAGTCATGTATCTATCCCATGGTTCTAGAATAAAATGAAATATGTATTTTAATGTAAAATATAAAAATTATGATGAGAATAATATATTATTTCTTTATGCTCTAGGTATGGGGAGAAGCATATAGTAAATTTATTTAAGGGGTCTAATAAATGTTTTATGTGTGTAAGGGAAGCACATTATGTAATTTATTACTGATGTGATGGAAATAAGTTAGCTAACATTGAGAATGGGTAAATAATGGCGTAAAATGTACCTCCCATGACTCAGGGATACATGTGTATGGAGAATGAGTATTGTGATAAAAAGTGCCCTAACCTAAGGGATGGTGATGATAATATATTTAACCAACATCTTGAGCTGAGAGTAAATGGAAAATATCATGAAATCACTATTTCTAATGATGTGAGAGATAACAACATTGTGAATGGTACACTTACTTGCTTCTCTAAAACTTATAATGTCATATTTGATTCTAGATATACCAACAATTTTACATATAAAGAATTTTCTATTTTTTTTAGGATTCCCCCCAAAAAATAAATGTTGAATTATAAGTGAAAACCCATAATTGTATGATGATTTCATCCCATGTCACAAATTTCCCTCTGGTTGAAGTTAATTGGAATTTTCCTCGTGAAAATCAATTTTTTCGTCCTTTGGTTGAATTTTTTGTAATATTAGGCTGGGATTGAATTTATCTAAAAAGCCCCGCATGAATTATCTATGATGGAATGTTTCATTTCATATTTAACACCCACCAATGATCATCCATAAATGTGATGATAATAATGAATTTTTTGTGGGGATTAGATCCATTGTATGGGTCTTAATTCTCATTCAGAATGGTTGTTTACCTAAAATTGTTGGGGAGAAAATTGACAACGATGATATGCATATTGTTTGAGAATTTTTGGATGTATTTACTAAATAGATAAATAGAAATTAAAAAATATTATTAGTTGGGTTCTCAATAGAATTCATACCAATTTCTACGCCAATTACAAATACTTCTTATAGGATGGTACTGATTCAGTTTCATGAATTGGAGAACTGAGTCCCAGAAAACCATATTAAGGGATTCATTTTTCCAAGTGTGTCACCATTGGTTTCACAACATATTTTTGGGAAAAATAAATATGGATCAATGTGATTCTACATTTATTATCTGGAGTTGAACAATATCATAGTCATGAACAAGTATCATCTTCCCCATATGGATGGCTTGTTTTATTATCTTTGAGGAGCACAAAACATTTCCATGATTGAAATCTATTTTATATATAATCAATTGAGGGTCATGAAAGAGGATATAACTATGAAGGCATTCTGTAAAAGTTATGGAAACAATGAATATATTAGTATGCCTATTGGTATTTCTAATTCTCCTACTATATTTATGTATTTAATGAATATATTCTTTCGGAATTACCTCAATCAGTTGGTGGTAGTCTTTATATATTATATTAAAATCTATTATAAGAGAAAGAAATTGAATAAAGATCACTTTAGAATTATAATAAATACAATAAGAGACGAAATAAAATATGAAACATTAAAAAAAATTCAATTATGTATACATAAAGAATAATTTTCGGCTTACATTATCTCGAGATATCATATAACAAAAAATCAATCAAAGAAAAAAGCTATTGAATGTGGGATTAGACCAACCCCAGTGACTGATAACTATTGATTTATTGGTTTATCTGGATATTATTGATGGTTTGAGGAGAAAATATCATCACTATCTAATCCTCTGACTAATATACTAGGGAAGAGTTTCATGTTCATCTAGACAGTTGAATGTGAGGAGAATTTAAAGAAAATGATAAGAAGGTTTGTCAGTGCACCTGTTCTAACTTTACCCTCTAGTGGAGAAACATTTCTAATCTCTAGTGATTCCTCCAAGAAGGTATTGGGATGTATTATTATGAATAATTACATGGCTATATCTTATATCTAATGATATATCATGATTCATGCGACAAATTACACAACTCGTTATTTGGAGTTATAAGCTATTATTTTTTCATTTAAGATATACAGTAATTATATTAATGGAGATAAGTGTGATATATATACTGATCAAAAAATTATGAAATAAATAATCACACATAAGGATTTCAAAATTTTCCATAGACTATGGTTTGAGTTAATGATGAAGTATGACATCTCAATAAAATACCATACTTATAAAGAAAACAAGGTGGATGATGCTTTGAGTTTAAATATCATACTATATTAACCATGATGGGGGTCACAAAATATCAATTATTTCTAAATTTGAAAATGATTCATATATAAATTCTAAAGTAAGTATAAAATATTATTTTTCTAAAATGAATTTTCAATAATTTAACCAAGTGATGATTTAGGTGGTGTAGAAGGAATATGTAGAACATCAGAAGAAGAATAGAAATGTTCGAGAGGTTAAACATTTTTATGACTTATTGATAAAGTTCATGAAGTCTGTTTGTATTCATTCTGTACCAGAATTCAAGAAAGGTCAATTCAGATAAGATCATAGTTATTTATTCAATATTCATTATAGACGTACCAGGATGTATATGGACATAATGGAATTCTTTTGGTGGGTTGGAATAAAGAGAGATATTGTAGATTTTGTGTCTCAGGGATTGGTATCCAAATACGTTAATGTTAGTAGAATAATTTTAGAGGGGATGTTTTATCAATTAACCATACCATAAGGAAAATAGTAGAACATCACTAGGAAGTTTTCCATTTGACTACTCGAATCCTATAAAGGGTTTTATGTAATTTGGATGGAACTTGATCCCCTTAATAAGTTAGTATAATTACTCACTATCAAAGAATACATGTCATTAGATCATCTATCTAGGAAATACATAAAGGAAGTGTCATATATTCATGGAGTCGCAAATTATATTATATCAGACCAGGATATGAGTTTCACCTAATTTTTTCGGCACCATTATCATAATTAACTTGATATAGATTTGATTTTTAGAACTACATATCATCCTCACATGGATGGTCAATATGAAAGAACAATTAAACCCTATAGGATATGTTGATATCTTATTCATTAGATTTAGAATGTGGTTGTGATCAATAGCTTTCTCATGTTGAGTTTTATTATAGTATTATCTTTCATTAAATCATTTAGATAAAACATTTTTAATTCCTCGATGTAAAAAAATATAGAGCTCCAACGTGCTATGATGAGTTTGGATAAGGATTTCTATTGGGACCTGATATCATTGAATAAATGGTTAAGAAGGTTTGAAACATTAAATTTCATATCAATGTAACTCAAATTCTACTGATAAGTTTGGAAGATAATTGACGTTGTGATCTAGAAGTTGAATATGAAGAAAATTTCCTTAAATTAATCTCACCAAAGAATAATGAAATGAGGCTCTGAAATAAATGGAAACTAAGTCCTAGGTATATCATTACCATTGAGATTTATGATTGTATTGTTAAGGTATCCTATAACATTGAATTTCCTTAAAATCTCACTCATGTTTGTGATGTGTTCCTTGTATATCATCAGAATATGTAAATACCTAACCCTTTACATGTTCTAAAATCATAGGTCATACCACTTGATCAGGATCATTGTTATAAAGAACATCTATTTGAAATTTTTGGACCAATCACATAATGTTCTATAAAACAAACCCACTAACATGGTCAATGATTTGTGGAGGAATAACCAGTTAGAGGAAGGTGTGTTGGAACATTAGTATATGATGAAGAAGAATTGTCCTTCTTTTTTTACCCAAATAATGAATTTCTTCTCTGATATTCATATTAAGGGCGGAAAAATGTAACACCCATTTTTTAAGGACCTTTTTTACTCGAAATAATTAAATTTTCATTTCTTTCTTGTAATGAAATACTTAAGAAATTCCTTTCACACAAGAACTACCTGGTGTACGTTACAAAAAACATCTAATTAGCATATTTTACATGGAATACCGACTTGGCATATGTTATGCTCAACACCGATGTTTCTACGAGACATCATTTTATTATTATAATTATTTAAATGAGATAGTAATAAAAAGCTGTGAAATTATTTATATTAATAACAATAAATACTTTTAATATTTTTTTTGATTTTTTTATGTGATCAAAACATATTGATAATGAAATATATAATTTTTGTTAAAGAACATATGTGATAAAAAAATACTATTTTCTAAAATAAACTACAATTAAAACCCTTTGGTCAAAAATAATAAAATTAATTTTTAACACATTTATAAATTGAATTTTTATAAAATAAACATAATTTTTCAATTTATAATCTATAAATAATTTTAGGGGTATTTTATTGGTATTTTTTAAAAAAACATTTTTTTTGATTAATAGCGAAAAACACCATGCCTTAATTCAAAACTACATTGTCATATATTTTATTTATATTGTTATATTATAATTATATTTTTTATTCATTTTCATTACCTTATATTTTTATTAATTAATCCAATTTAGATGATAGGAATAAATATCAATTGGAAATTGCGTGTTAAAACAAAGAGATCTTTTAGATGTTTTTACATTAAAACCCAGCAAAGTCTTCTAGTCTGTGGGATTGTATTAATTTTAATTTCTGAAGTATATGTGATTAAAATTTAGATATTTGGATAATATATTTTAATCAGAATAATCTATATTTTAATATAATGTAAAATTAGTCTTGACATATTGTATTATTCAAAGTGATTTAAATTAATTATTATTATTAAGAAAACATTTTTGTTAACCATGTACTAAACCATGATTTTAAGATGCAAAAAATAAAAACCTATCCATACCCCCATTTAATTTTCATTAATAGGCCATTACCATTCTATTATTGATTATTTTTTTGGGTTTTACGACTTTTTTTGGTTAATAATGTCGGTATACCAAACTTGGTTTCAAAAATGCGAAGTGTATCATTTCCCTTACATATAAAAGGCAACCACCTCTCCCTATTCCTAAGACCTCTCAAAACTCTTAGTTTTAGTAAATATGTTCCTTATACACATCCCAAAAACCTTAATTAATCTTATAATACTACCCTTGTGAATAAATAAATTCAATTAATCCATTTCGAACAAACCAAAATGAGTTACCCAATAAAGAGGTAACATCTTCTCTCAAGATTCTTTCTTTTATTTTCTTTCTCAGCCCACACCACTATTTTTATTCCATATCTATTTAAAAAAATATGTATATAAAATATAGTAGGATTTTTTATGTCAATGGGTTTACCATATCTTGCACACACATCCATCTTATGGGTGACAAACATACTATTTACGTGTACGATGAACTACAAATTAACAAAATAATGATTGTTCATTTTTCATTACAACCATTCATAGTATACAATATGAAAGAAAAAAAATAATATATTTTATTTATTATATTTATTATGTATTTTGGATTCTATAATCCTTTTAAAACACATATCTTTATTGTTTCCATTTGTTGAAAATACGATAATTTCATTTGAGGATGTTTGGTCTACCACCCCCTCAATGAAACGTGATTCATTCACAACTACCTGGAATGTAATAATGATGGGTTTAGTGAAAATATATTATAAAAGTTATATAATAATTCTACATTAATAATTATATGTAAACATTTATATGCACATATTTCATTTACCTACTTTCTTTCAATATGACAATAACAACAGAAACAGTTTTCATGTGTATTTATGACTTACAGTCTTCATGAATGATGTATTGCATTCAATAATCTTATATTGTACAGATTATTATAAAAATAATATAAACAATATAAAATATACTTATATCATGTTTTGAACTATTTAAATCTTGATATAAGTATAATTATGAAAAATATAACATGTGAAGAACAAAGAGAATATTACCTGAAGTGAATACTTAACGTTGGATTTTGACAAGAGGGTAATATATAGTAATAATAAACCCATATATGGTATTATATATAAGAATATGTTTCGATATAATATATATAATAAATTTTTTTTCATTATATTTGTTGTTTGAATGAGTACTAAGAGAGTCAAGTCAAAAGGTAATGAGATTTCATATCAATTTTTATTTTCATGAGATATGTGATTTATTGACCAAACATCTCTTTTGTGAAGTGTATATAATGACCCTAGTGGAATTAAATTATTATTATTCTTAATCATTTTCAAATTTACATATCTGTTATATTATTTTTATTTCATGGTGTTAATTTTTCAATATCTACCAAATTGGTAAGATAGTTTTGTGTCAATTTTCTTACATTGAGACACATGATCTATTATCCATCCATATTCCTTATCAAAGTGTATATACCAATATTTGACCTGTTATATCCTGAATATATTAAAATTATTGATATTTTAATCATATTTGAGTTTATGTTTTTTATGGATAGTGTGATCCAATGATACCATGTGGTAATAGTTTATTGAAACAATTTTATTATATATCTAGATTTTTTATAATTATGCTTATTTTAATGAAATCTTATGATCCATATCACATGAAAACTAATTATTTTTATTCTCATGCAGATATTCATGATATATGCATGTTTTAGTACCATTTTCCATACTTTGGTACATTATATATTTAGGGGAATGTTTTTATGAAAATCTGACTCTATTTCTCTCTTTGGTCGAAAATCGATTTTACTCAAAAACCATTTTTCATAAATTCTATAATATAATACATGAAGATAATTTTAATTTAAAAATGATTATAAAAATATTTTATCATTTTCAAATCATTCATTATATGTTTTAAAATATATTTTTAAAGAAAAATTATTTTTATAATTTTGTATTCTTAAAAAAGAATTGTCTCGTTGCAGAAATTATATTTTTTCTTAAGAAATGTTTTTAATAGATCATAGAAAATTTTTAACTATCTACGATAAAATTCGTTGGTGTTACCCATGTCTTTATGATTAATGTTTTCAATTTTTCCATTCATGATAAATAACAAAATTTATTATGTTTTTGGGGCATGATGTTTATGAAACTTGATTCCATTTGATGGGTTATCTTATTTTGAACCCTTATTTTTTATAGGTTAGGTTTATGAAAAAATGATTATCAAACATAAATTTTTCTATATATTATGATTTCAATACATATTTATAATACCCATTTTTTCATGGGTTATGATATTGTTGTATATAATCTTGTGTCACATGTTAGTGTTATTTAATTATTTGATGGATGGGATCTATATATCCCTACAATGCATTGGGTAACGATTTATATCCAATGATATAGTCATGGATAGAATATAATATAAAAATAGTTCAGTGTTACATGGTTGTGAGAAAACGAAATCGGTTCAGTACTATAGGGTTATAATGAGGAGTGAACTCGTTTATGTAATATTTGGCTGGAATAGGATGTGAACCTGGTTCATTAAAGGACTTTATCAATTGAGATGGCTTTAAAAGAAATACCTTTAATACTATGGAATTCATTATATTATTGTATGTGTATTGAAAAATTCTACATTTTATTACTATGTTATTAATTCATGTATTATGTTCTTTATTTCATTCTGAATCATTTCTTATGAACTACATAAATTTATTCCATGATTCGCGTTTATGATCTCTCATATGCATGGTATAATATTCTCTTTTTGAAATCAAGTTCTCATACCATTATCCACATTATTATAGTTCTATATATCCCTTATTTACACTTTCTCAGAATCTTAGGTCACCCATTTTTATGTTTCCTTAACCTAGATTATGATGAAATATATTGTGTTTTACAATTCTATGAAGGGTTATATTCTATAATAACATAGTGATGATAATGTAGTTCACTTATGTAACAATGTTTTAAATTCCATTTTTATAAAGGAACTAGACTAGTACTATTTCTTGTAATCTAATTATTTGATGTTTTATGTATTCAAAACAATTTATTTAATGTTAATTTTAAAAAAATGAGGTACTCAATATTGGAATGAAAAGGAATGTGGTTGAGTTATTTATGATATTCTATAGCTATCAGCATGTCATGGAAGAGCACTAGCGGCCTGTAGGCATGTTATAATCATAACTTATTACTATATGTAAATCTGATTAGATAGATATGAATGTTGTGATTGGTATCAAAATGATTTTCTAGAAACATTATTTCATATGGGTGACAGTACATTGACTCACAAAGTCATCCCATTTCAAACCTACTCAAAAATTTAATATGATTGAGGAATTTTCTGAAATATATTTATGAGAAGTGGTAAAGTGGCATGGTATAACATTTTAAATAGTATCATATCGAGATCTAAGGATGTCATATTTTTCTAGGAATCATTATTGAAATACCATATGACTTAGTTTAATATCAGTATGACGTATCATCATCCCTCGTATGTAAAATCCTAACGGAAAATAAAAATATTGGAAGTCATTATTAGGGCTTGTTTGATGATATTTTGGGGCTAATGGGAGGATTATATACTATTAGTGGAATTATAATATAATAATTGTTATCAATACATGAAATGTATAGATCAATTTATACAATTTCATGGGTTTCCTTGATGTTCTATACATTATAGGGTGGAAAATTATACGTCATCACTGGTTTGACACAGCCATGTCCAAGAGAAAATGATGATGATTCAGTTGATAAGAAAGAGGATGGAGACAACTCATAGTTTTCAAAAATCATACTCATATCATCATTGATTTTCATTTTCATTAAATGTTAGTAATCAGGTGTTCTTGATAATTTTTTCAAAGGATTCTCCATAATCATTTTGGTAGCATGAAAATTTATCTCCTCAATTGATATTTCTTTTTAAAGTAATTGAATGGTATTTTGAGGTGGAATATATGTTCTCGTTACCACCATGGTTTAGTGCATTTCACAGTCTATTTCATGATTCTTAGTTGAAAAAGTTTCTCCCTAATTCCAACCATCTTTTTTGATGAGATCATGTTGACCAAGATCCGGATTCTTCAATGATATATATGTGGTATGGATTGTCGATACGTAATAAAATGTCCTTATTAGAAAAATAATGACTCTACTGTGTGATTCATGCTAATATTTTCATATTTTGAAGAAAATGTGGGATAGTGGGAATGAAATGGTTGAGTAATGGACCAAACTAATTTTGTCCCATTGTGGTTCTCTAATTTTTAGGGATGAAATTTCTAATGGTAGGGAGAATGTATCCCCCCAATTTTTCAGTATGTAACCCTATTTATGTATTTTAAATATGAAAATAGTTTAGGTGAAGTTTGGGAGGTTATGAAGGACTTCTGGAATGTTATTTTTGGCTTTTTCAAAGGTGAAAATCATGAGAACTATTAGGAGAAACCATGAAACAACTCATAGAATCTATGAAAATGAGAATAAGAGTCATTATGTAGGTGCATGGTTGGCGCATGGGTTTACCAAAAAGTGTGGTCACCAAGGTGAAGCCTTATGATTTTGAATAGATGTAATGGAGATGGTTTGAAAATGGGTTTTCAAACCATGTGAGATATTAATGTGAGGGGTGGTTTAATGTAGTGTCACCCACACAGTTGGCGCGTGGTTTTCCAAACCATGTGGGATAACCATATGGTTTACTGGTATCTCTCCATAAATTATTGATATAATATGAATAAAATATTAACATATCAATATTCGATTAAACTAACCAGAAAACAATTTTCTCTTCTCATAATGGCTTTGAAGACTCATCCCTCCAATATAGAAGTGATCTGTTGACGAATATTACTTAGTTGGAAGTCATATTCTTTGATATATCGTTATTCATGGTTTTTTCTTTATATTTAATATTTCTGCCTCTCTGGGATTCATAGATCTAATTATTTAGGGATATATCTATGTTGTTTGATGCCAGTATTGAAAATATCTGGTTGTGTTGATGATAGGGGATGATACCTAATGTGGGTTTTTGGAGTTTTTATAGTTTTTTAAGAATTTGTGTCATTATTCATTTTAATAATTGTTTCCAAAGTAGGTGCATTAACTATTGGCTCCAATTATTGGCTCTTAAAATATTGTTTTAAAATTTCATAAATATCATAAAATTTATTGTGAAATTGATGTTAAAATCATGGAATAAACCATAATTAGTGATTTTTATGAATATTTTGGAATTATGTTGTGAAAAAAACATAATTTCTTCATATTAAATTGTTTTTTCCAAATAATTATTGATTATAATTCATTTAAATTGTTAGGTAGAAGTGTTTTCAAAAAATATTTTTTTATTGAAATGGATTGAAATGGTTTATTTGTCATTTTTTTTGTGGAATAATAGTTAGTGTGTGTTCATATGCATTGGGATGGATAATGGTATGAGGTTTTCAATGTCAAAAGTTGGATGGAAAATGGTATAAAATTTCCCTAATCAAAACCATTAACAATGTGATGGGTTGTGGAAAGGATAACTGACTACTTATTTCTAAAAATATGTTCATGGCTTTATCTATGGTTGGATGTGTGATTTTGTTTAAAGGAAGGGGTTATGGTAAGATGGAATGTTTGAAATTAATTTAATGTATTGTTTGGGTAAATTAAATTGAAATGTATTTGGTTTGGATTTTCATGGAATGGATATTTTTTATATTCTAATATAAATTTTTTCAAATTATTTATATAATTTTTTTTATAGAAATTATCCATCATGTTCAATCCTAGTGGCCTGAGTAGGGAAGTTATTTGGAGACAACTTACTGAGTTTTATTACTCACTTCTAGTTTGGGTCATTGGTGGGTTTGTAGATGTTGTTTATAAGTATATAGGTAATGGAAAAGTATCCCATTTCCTTAGTGATGCATCATGGTACATTTTGATTGGATGTTGGAGTTGGATCATGGATTAAATTTGGAGTTTTGTACTTATGCCATGGATTCTATGATTTTTTTGTATTTATATTCGTTTTTGAACTCCTATATAGTTCACGGTTTTGGTGTTTTCTATTTGTTGAGCCCTCTGGAAGATTGTTGAATTCTTCCTATGATTGTTGTTTCAATAATCACAAATCATTGTTATTTAATCCGTTTGGATTTCTCATATACATAATACCAATCTTTTAGTGAATCTGTTTATATTTGTTGGATCATGTTTTTATCTCTTTGTTATTGATTTACAAGTATTCTGGAAGTCTTCTGGATCAAACAGACACTTTTTGTTCTGTTAAGTGAACAGTCGCACTGGTCCATATCAAAAGACAACTGTCGCACCGGTCCATATCAAAAGGAAACACTCGCACCGATCCAGATCATGACACACCGATACTGATCATCTGAGTCACCGAAGATGTCTCACCGATGCTGATCAAATGAGTCACCGATCATGACACACCGATGATGATAAAATGAGTCACCGATCATGACACACCCATGCTGATCATCTGAGTCACCAAAGATGTCTCACCGATGCTGATCAAATGAGTCACCGATCATGACACACCGATGCTGATCATCTGAGTCAACGAAGATGTCTCACCGATGCTGATCAAATGAGTCACCAATCATGACACACCGATGATGATCAAATGATTCACCGATCATGACAAACCGATACTGATCATCTGAGTCACCGATCAGGACACACCAATGTCTATCCACTAATGCTGATGCTGATGACCTACAGATCACTTGACTCACCGATAGTCATAAATAGCTGTTTTAATTTACTTATCTTTATTTAATCTACCCAATGGTCATATTAGGTATATTTTAATGCTATGTCATTTATTTAATGAAGTTTGTTGGATATCAGAGAATCGTACCTCATACCTGAAAAAAGAAATCATTTCATTTTGCTGGATCTCATGATATAAATACAAGAATTCCCTGTTTGTGAAAACACACCATGTGACAATGACAAGACATATATGAGTGCAAAGAGTAGTGGATGAGATAGCTATGGAAGACAAGAGAAGATCTCACAATAAGAAGACACAGAAGCTCATACACACTCAAGATTACTCAAAAAGAGTTATGTACATCCATTAGGACATTAAAGAACTTCATTGACTACATTTCTCACTATCTCTGAACCTGGATGCCAAGCAGATCACACTATGTTTTTCAGACAAAAAACAGAAGAGGACTCAGAACCATTTTTGATCAAACTCAAGGAGTCCAAAACTTCACTGCAATCACTAGAGTCATTTCTAAACTCTACATCTCTTCTCTGTGATTCATTATCTTTTCATTTTGAGTAGTGTGGGTTATCAGCTGTATTTAACACACACACTATCTCCTGTACTTTATTTGGAGGATCTGTAAATACTCAGTAAACTCTTTACATCTTTCATTTCCCACAGTAATAGTGGTAGAGGTCATGTGTGACCTGGATATCTGGTTGTTGTTGTTCTGTTCCCACGAATAACAGTGGTATAGGTCTTGGACCTGGACAGTTGTAAACTGTTGTGAACCCCGATCCAGGGTGTGGATAAAATTTATATAAATTGTTCAGAGGACTAAGTCTCGGCTTGAGACTAAACCTCTTGGTTATATATGATGTTCTATATCTTTCAAAGTTATTCTATTTTATTCCGCTACTAATTACTTTAAAACCAAAAGTGTTTTAATGTCACTTTGATAATAAAACTCGCAAGTGTTTATATTAGTTGTAAATCAGTAAGTTAGTATATATAGTTAATCAACTCTTCTGTTTTGATTAACTGGGAAATAATCAATCCCTTGAGAACCCAACAGAACCTTTACTATGATATGAATTCACTACAGTTTAATTCAGTATTTTATTTGGGGGTTTTTAAGTCAAAGTTTTTAAACAGAAATTTTAATTAGAACTCAATTCACCCACCTCTTGAGTATCCACTCCGACCAACATTTGGTATTAGAGGTTTTAAAATATATTTCTAAAGTATTTTTTTAACCGTGATTTTAGTTGTATTTTAATGTTCTTAAAATTTCTGTTATTTCTAAATTTCTATCTCTTTAAAATATTTCCTTTATGTCAGCTATCATGGATAATAGACATGAATGTTTTGCTACCAATAGACCACCATTTTTCAATGGCACTAACTATGCTCAGTGGAAAATCAAGATGAAAATTCATTTAGAGAGCATGGGTTTTGATATTTGGACAACTATAGAATCAGAATATTAAATTCCTACTACTATTAGATCAACTTGGAATGAAGCTACTAAGGATGTCTACAATAATAATTGCAAATAAATGAATGCCTTGTACTGTGCTTTAGGAGATGGGGAATTTAATAGAATATATGCCTCTAAAACTTCTTATAAAATTTGGGATACCATTGCTGTTTCTCATAATGGAACAACTAATGTTAAGGAAATGATATTGAATACTTATACTACTAAGTTTGATAACTTTAAGATGAAGCCTGATGAACCCATTTTTGAAATGTATCTCAGGTTTAATAAAATTTCAACACAATGACTTCTCTAAGAAAGGATATTCCCTCAAAGGAAAAAATTATGAGAATTATGAGATGTCTACCTGAAAGATGAAGAGTAACTTCTGTCTCAATTAGAGAATCATGTGATATTTGTGAACTGCCAGTCATGAAACTAATTGGAAAGTTGATGATGTATGAAGAGGAACTCAAGGTTAACAAAGAAAAAGAAGATGAACCTAGAAGGAAGTCTGTTGCTCTCAAGAATTCAACATCAAAGAACAAAGATAAGGAGAAGCTCCAAGCTATAAATGAAAGTTCAAGTTGTGACGATAGTGAAAGTGCTTCTGATAGTGATGCTGAGATGGTTCACATTGCGAGAAGGTTTGAGAAGTTTTATAGGAAGAAGAATTTTTTCAGAAAATCAAATTGTAAAGGTAAGTATGAAAACAAGGGATATTGGAAAAAGGATTGGAAGAAATCTGACAAATCAGATGAAGTTGTCTGCTATGAGTGCAAAAGAAAGGGACACACAAAAGTAGAATGTCCAAAGTTGAAATACAAGAATAAGTATGAATAAAAGGACAATATGTTCACGAAAGCCATGAAGGCTACTTGGAGTGCTTCTAAGGATAGCTCCACTGAATCTGAAGTTTCTGAAACCGAACACAGAAATAAGGAAAACATGTGTTTTATGACAAACAATTCTGAGGTAACAGCAGAAACAGCTACTTTAAATTATTATTATTCTGAAGATGATATTGAATCCGATAACATGTCAAAATCTGAACTATTTGAATATTGTGATATGTTAGAAGAAACCTGTAATGAGCTGAAAGACAAATTCAAAGGTTTAAAGAAATAGTATTCTTTTACTGTTAAACATAAATCTGATTTTGATATTTAAATAGAAAAGAATGCTTAGTTTCTTAAAAAACACTGAACTGAAATTATCTAATGAGCAACTGCAGAAAGAGTTAGAAAAATTTACCAATGGAAAAGAAACTCTTACTCAAATTCTAGGTAAGTAAATAGCACCTAGATATACTACTGGTATAGGATACCAACCTGGACAATGGAAAATTACCAAAACTAGATTCATTCCTAAATCTTGATAGAATGTAGCTAGTTCTGAAACTTCATATGCTTCAACTAGTTATAGTCATAATTATGGATCTAATAAGATTTACCATTCAAAATCTGTTAAATCTATAAATCTTATGAGACCCATTAGACAAATATGGGTACCTAATGTTTTATTGGCTAACCTGTCTGTACCTAAGAAGATCTGGGTAGAAAAATCATTTCTTATCTAAATCTGTTTTTTAGGAAACCTGCTTAATGATCTCATGTAGAAAGACTTGGTATTTGGACAGTGGATGTTCAAGACATATGTCAGGAGGCTTCTCATGCTTTAAGAGTTTAGTAAAAGTTGATGGAGGGTTTGTCACTTTTGGTGATAACTCAAATGGAAAAATCATCATCTTAGGCCAGATTGGTAACACTAGCTCAGTATTAATTTCTAAAGTTTTATTTGTTGATGGACTTAAATATAATTTGTTAAGTATTTCTTTGTTATGTGATGATGGTTTTTATGTTAAATTTGAAAACGATTCATGCAATTTTTTTAATTCTAAAAATGTTTTAGTGTTTTCTTCTTTATGAAATGAAAATGATTATGTTTTTGATTTAAATTCATTGGCTAAGCAGAATATTACTTGTTTAAATGCTTTTCATAAAGATTCTTGGAATTGGCACAAAATATTAGGACACTTCAATGTGCATTCACTTAGAAAACTTGCTAGGAAGAACTTAGTTAAGGACCTTCCCAAACATTAATTTCCAGCAGACAAATTTTGTAATCCCTGTCAAAAGGGAAAGAAACATACAGTTTCTTTTAAATCAAAGAAAGAAGTTTCAACTTCTCAACATCTCGAGTTGGTTCACATGGATTTATTTGGACCTTCTGGAGTTTAGAGTTTAAATGGGATGCACTATGTCTATGTTCTTGTAGATGACTTTTCTCGATATATTTGGGTATATTTTCTATCTCACAAAAGTGAATCATGTTCTTTCTTTGTGAAATATTCCAAGTCTGTAGAGAACCTTAGTGGACATAAAATTAAAACGCTGATAAGTGATCATGGCCGTGAGTTTGAAAATCATGAGTTTGAATCTTAGTGCTCACACAGTGGCTATAGTTACAATTTTTCTGCCCCTTGGACACCCCAACAGAATGGTGTAGTAGAAAGAAGGAATAGAACCCTGCAAAAAAATGCTAGGACTATGATTAATGAGTATGCCCTACCTGTTTAATTTTGGGCTGAAGCTGTAAATACAACTTGTTATGTTATTAATAGAGTATTGATCAGACCTATTCTTAAGAGGACCCCTTATGAGTTATGAAACCATAAGAAACCTAAGGTTAACTACTTCATAGTTTTTGGAAGAAAAGCCTTTATTCTTAATACTAAATACAATCTTGAAAAATTTGCATCCAAGAGTGATGAATGAATTTTCCTAGGTTACTCTATTTATAGTAAAGCCTATAGAGTTTTCAATAAGAGAACCAAATGTGTGGAAGAATCTGTTCACATCAAATTTTCTGAAACTGACCCACATGAACCTAAGGCCTCTCTTGAAAATATTGAAGATGACCTCTCTATTTTGAACCTTAATGAGAAAGATAGTGGACATGTAGTTAAAACATCCAGTTCGGGAAATTTTCCAGAACCTGCTTCTGTTGAAACTCAACCTGTAGATGAATTTGAAATCTCTAGCCCTACCTTTTCTAGACCAACTAGAATTCTAAATAACCATACTTTAGATTCTATTGTAGGTAATCTAGATAGAGGAACACAGACTAGAGCTTCTCTAAGAAATCAGGTTGAACATCAAGCTTTTGTTTCACAGTTAGAACCTAAAAATATCAATGATGCTATCAATGATGAATTTTGGGTAATGGATATGCAAGAATAAATAAATAAATTTGAAAGAAACAAAGTCTAGAAATTATTAGAGAGTCCTATGTACACTATAACCATAGGCACAAAATGGGTGTTTAGAAAAAAAGTTGATGAATCTGGAAACATCATTAGAAACAAAGCTAGGCTAGTTTCACAATGTTACAATCAAGAAGAAGGAATTGACTATGAGGAAACCTTTGCACCTGTAGCTAGATTAGAGGGTATTATGATCTTACTTGCCTATGCATCACATCTGAATTTCACGTTATATCAAATGGATGTGAAAAGTTCTTTTTTAAATGGTTTTATTGTTGAAGATGTTTTTGTAGAACAACCACCTGGATTCTCAAATCCTCATTTTCAAAATCATGCTTTTAAACTTTCTAAAGCTTTATATGGTCTAAAACAAGCTCCAAGAGCTTGGTATGAAAGACTATAAAACTTTTTATTTGAAAAGGATTTAAAAAAAGAATAGCTAATCCCACTCTTTTTATAAAAAATATTTCAAAAGATGTTTTAATAGTACAAATCATTGTTGATGATATTTTTTTTGGATCTTCTAAAAATTCGTTATGTACTGATCTTTCAAAGGTTCTGAAAAATGAGTTTGGAATGAGCTTAATGGGAGAGATTAATTATTTTCTTGGATTTCAAATCTTTCAAACTAAAGATGGTATTATTCTCAATCAAAGTAAATATACTAAGGATTTATTAAAACGTTTTTGGTTTGGATAGTATTAAAGAAAGTGATATACCTATGAGTAAAACCTGTAAATTGGATGTTATGAAACTGGGAAACTAGTTGATCAAACCTATTACAGAGGTATGATTGGGAATTTACTTTATCTTACTTCTAGTCAACCAGATATTATATTTACTGTGTGTATGTGTGATATATTTCAAGCTAATGCTAAAGAATCACACTTACTGGCTGTTAAAATGATTTTTAAATATGATAAGTATACTATGAATTTAGGTTTGTTTTATCCAAAAGGAAAATCATTTGACATAACTAGTTATTCAGATGCTGACTTTGCTGGATGTAAGTTATATAGAAAGAGAACATCCGGAACATGTCATTTACTTGGAAATTCCCTAGTATCATGGTGTAGTGAGAAACAGAACTCAATTGCATTGTCTACTGATGAAGCAGAATATATAGCTGTTGGTAGATTCTGTGCACAAATTCTGTGGATGAAACACAATTTATTGGACGATAGATTTTATTTTAAACATGTTTCAATTAACTGTGACAACACTAGTGCGAGAAACATGTCTAATAACCATGTGTCTCACTCTAGGACTAAGCACATTGATGTCAGACATCACTTTCTAAGAGATCATTATCAGAAAGTTGATATTTCTCTAGAATTTATTAGTTCTAAATATCAATTAGCTGATATTTTTACAACGCCTTTATGCTATAAAAGAATGAATTTTATTAAACAAGAGTTGTGTATGATGGATCTGTGAAACCGATCTGTTAAACTGATCTATGAAACAGATATGTGAAACCGATCTGTGAAACTGATCTGTGAAACTGATCTGTGAAACCGATCTATGAAACTGATCAATGAAACAGATCGGTGAAACTGATCTGTGAAACCGATCTATGAAACCGATCTCTAAAACTGATCTGTGAAACCGATATGTGAAACTGATCACTGAAACTGATCTGTGAAACTGATCTGTGAAACCGATCTGTCAAACCGATCTATCTTTCTATTACTTTTTATTATGTTGTAATTAATTAATTACTTTTATCTTTATTATGGAAACCCTAAATGATAAAATAATTGATATTCGTCTATTTCTAATTCGCAAACCGTCGACCTTTAATTTCCCACCAAGCCTTATATCCTCTCTTCTCCTCTACTTCGAACCTTCGAACTCCTGCTTTCCCCAGAATCTTCAAATGGCTAAGCAAAAGAGACTGAGAAAAGGATCAGAAAGTCCTATAACTTCAAAGCGTGCTTGAGGCGAGTCAAATAGTACCTCTCAATGATCAGTAAATCCGAACCTGGAAACTCGGATTGTTGCTGTAGAAAAGGAAGTCAGTTCTTCCTGGCTTTTGACAAGTAAGTCACTGTTGTTACAAGTTTTAGAATCGCAAGGATGGAAATCCTGGTTCTCAGATAACTCTCGTGTATACTACCCAAAGCTAGTGCATGAGTTTTATATAAATCTGAATGTTACATTAGATGGTGTAGAGGCTGCCAGAATGTCATTTGTAGTGAAAGGAATGAAAATATCTTTTTCGTCTAAACAATGGGCTGAATGGTTAAATGTACCCCATGAGGGTCGGTATGAGGATTATGCTGGAAACATTCCTCCAACCACTGAATACTTCACTTATGAGTTATCTTCAGAGCTTTTGACTGGAAACAGAGAGTCAAGGAGAATCACAACCTCAGAGTTGGATGGTGAATGTAGACTTCTTTTTAAGTTTATTCAGCACCAAATTTGCCTTAGGAAAGGAGATTTAGATGCTGTAAAATACCAGGATGTTTTTCTATTTTTTTTACTAAAGACCCATGAGAAGATCAATTTATGTAGATATCTAATGGTGCACATATCTGGAATGGTAAAACCTTCTAAGAAAGCCACTGCCCTGTTCTATTCCAAAATGATCTATGCTATGTTAAATATTCTATAATGTGTTGATGAAGCTAATGAGATAGCTGAATATGATAGTGCTTTTTGTGTTAACAAATAAATCTGTAAAAGGAAGAAAATAAACTGGAACCCATGGAAAAGATTTTGGGTTGCTGATGAGGAAAAGTTGTATGGTTCCTACAATCCCACTGATCATGGAAAGAGGCTGAAGGGTTTGAGGGACCCTGGTTTGAAATCAGATGAGGAGCCAATTTATTTTGATGGTGAGGAAGAATTAGATGATGAAAGGAATAAGGACACTGAAGAGTCTGGTAAACAATGGATGGAAGAAGATGAAATAGAAGAATGAAGTATGTCACATCCTGATTATAGGAGTGATCCTGATACTGTGAGCCCTAAGAGAAGAGTGGAATTTGGATCTGCCAGTCCACCATTACCGTTACTTGAATCAGAACCAGTTCTTGGTGATGAAGAAGCTAGTGACACAGAAGTATCTGAAAGTGAAGTTTCTATAAAGAATTGAAATGGGAATGGTGATGATGATGATGATGATGATGATGATGTTGATAACCAACCAGTGGATGGTCTTGTTGTACCCCCAATAGAAACACTTCAAACTGTACAAGAAACAAATACCAGTGGCAAGAGAGATTCTCTAGAAATCAGTGGAAAAGAAACTTATGATAAACTGAAATTTACTCTGTGTGCAGCTGTCTGGGATGATTACCCTGGTTTTGCTGTTGTGGGCTTAGAGTACACTGAAGAAGAAGAGGAAGAATCAGAATATACTGCGGCTGTGAAGGGAAGAAAACCAGTTGAGACAAGGTCTGCTCATGTTGTTGATGCTGCAGATGTTCATCTACCTAGTTTTACTGTCTCTCAGTCTGATATTGATAAGTTCAAAATTGAGTTTCTTGCTGCTGTGAGAGATACAGTCAGAGAATAAATTTCAAATTCTCTTACTCAAGCTTCACGGCAAGTTTCTGAAGATTCTTTGGAAGCCTTTTCAACAAGAGTATCAAATTTTATTAGACCAGACCTGGCCAGTATTAGTGAGAATATTGGAAGGCACATAGCTTCTCTAAATCAGACTCTGAAGGATCTACAATCTAGCATAGTTTCATTATCAATCGAATTTAGATCAACCATATATGGAATGATGGATGTGTTGAGAAATCTGATTTAACATCTTAAGAAGTCTGATATGAGGAAGTTGAAAGCTCAGATAACTCAAATAGTTGCACAAGCCAGTGCAGCCAATGTAACCAAGATCACTACTCATGAGCTATAGGCTCTAAGGCAGATTGTGCATGGTGAATTGGCCGCCATTAGACAAGATCTTGATTTGGACTCGTTGAGGAAGATGACGGAGCACAATGATCAAATTCATAAGATTGTAAAAGTATATTCAGCAGATGCCAATAAATATCAGATAGAGATCAAGGAAAAGGTTTATCATTACTTTTCAAATATTTATACCAAGCATGAGATGACCACAAATTTCAATGTGTTGGATGACACTCTCAGACATCCTCCACTCACTCAAGCCTTCAAGACTCAAGTTCGTCAGTTGCAAGATTTTACTCCTACCTTGGAACGGTTCATGGAGAATAAGGATGATTTTGAAAAGGCTATGTAGTATAGTGCAGAAGTTATTCAGGATATCATAAATTTTTTGAATCCTTATCTGAATGACTAAGCCACCGCCATTGTGCTTCCTACTGCTAAACCTCTCAGTGCCTCTGATGTTGCTCTAAATCTGATCTTCGTTTCCCAAGCTCTTTCCCCACTACGGCCAGTTCTTCATCAATCTTCTCAACTAGCTCCTACTGCTCAACAACATATCTTTGTGGCATCCTCTCCTCCACCTTCCAGAGCCATCTTACCACCTTTTCAAATTCTCCCAGTTCATCCTGCCTCCATGCCTTCCAACTTACCAACCATTGATCCTTCTGACAAAGGCAAAGCCCCGTTACATCCAAAGAAATAGTTGTGTCTTGTTGTTGATAGGGTGAACAGTGTTCTGTTTGTACTCTGATGTACTTTACAAAACATTTCTCTCTCTCTCTTCTCTATGATGCCTTCTTTTAATCTCTTCTTTATATGTTTTCC
This sequence comes from Viscum album, assembly GCA_963277665.1. Taxonomy (NCBI): domain Eukaryota; kingdom Viridiplantae; phylum Streptophyta; class Magnoliopsida; order Santalales; family Viscaceae; genus Viscum; species Viscum album. The sequence continues at coordinate 1,313,869,683 of OY728147.1, forward strand.
CTCCTTTTTGATTATCCCAAAGGTGGAGATTTATATCTATGGGGGAGAAACATACTATGGTAGGGAGAGAAATGTTTACATAAATATACAAAGGCATAAATTCAGGGGGAGATTTATATATAATTTTGTTTTTATTCATTTTATGCCTTGTCACTATTATTTATGATATATTATTTTTATTTATGACTAAGATTTGTGATTATCAAAAAGAGGGAGATTGTTGATCCCTCTGGAACATTGTTGAATTCTTCCTATGATTGCTGTTTCAATAATCAAAAATCATTGTTACTTAATCCGGTTGGATTTCTCATATACATAATCACAATATTTTAGTGAATATGTTTATATCGGTTGGATCATGTTTTCATCTCTTTGATGTTGATTTACAAGTATTCTGGATATCTTCTGGATCAAACAGACAATTTGTGTTCTGTTAAGTGAACGGTCGAACCGATCCATATCAAAAGACAACATTCACACCGGTCCATTTCAAAAGACAACGCTTGCACCGATCCAGATCATGACACACCGATGCTAATCATCTGAATCACTGAAGATGTCTCATCGATGCTGATCAAATGAGTCACTGATCATGACACACCGATGATGATCAAATGAGTCATTGATCATGACACACTGATTCTGATCATCTGAGTCACCGAAGATGTCTCACCGATGCTGATCAAATGAGTCACCGATCATTACACACCCATGCTGATCATCTGAGTCACCGAAGATGTCTGACCGATGATGATCAAATGAGTCACCGATCATGACACACCGATGATGATCAAATGAGTCACCGATCATGACACACCGATACTGATCATCTGTGTCACCGATCAGGACACACCGATGTCTAGCCACCGATGCTGATGCTGATGACCTACCGATCACTTGACTCATCGATAGTCATAAACAGCTGTTTGAATTTCTTTATCTTTATTTAATCTACCCAAAGGTCATATTAGGTATATTTTAATGCTCTGTCATTTATTAAATGAAGGTTATTGGATGTCCTAAAATCGTAACTCGTGCTTGCAAAAAGAAATCATTTCTTTTTGCTGGAGCTCGTGTTATAAATACAATATGTCACTGTTGGTGAAAAAACACGATGTGACAACGAGAAGACATATATGAGTGCAAAGAGTGGTGGATGAGATAGTTGTGGAATACAAGAGAAGACCTCACAACAAGAAGACACAAAAGCTCATACACACTCAAGCATACTCAAAAAAAGTTCGGTAAATCCATGAGGACATTGAAGAACATCATCGACTACATTTCTCACTATCTCTGAACCTGGATGCCAAGAAGATGACACTCTATTTTTCAGACAAAAACCTGAAGAGGACTCATAACCATTTCTGATCAAACTCAAGGAGTCCAAAGCTTCACTGCAATCACTAGATCCATTTCTAAACACTACATCTCCACTCTGTGATTTATTATTTTACATTTCAAGCACTTTTTGTTATCTACTGTATTTAACACACACACTGTCTCCTGTAATTTAACTGGAGGATCTGTAAATTCTTAGCAAACTCTTTACATCTTTCATTTCCCACAGTAACAGTGGTAGAGGGCGTGTGTGACCTGGACAGCTGGTTGCTGTTGTTCTGTTCCCACGAATAACAATGGTAGAGGTCTTAGACCTGGACAGTTGTAAACTGTTGTGAACCCCGATCCAGGGTGTGGATCAAATTTATATTAATTGTTAAGAGGACTAAGTCTCGGCTTGAGACAGAACCTCTTGGTTATATCTGTTGTGCTATATCTTTCAATGTTATTCTTTTTTATTCCGATACAAATTACATTAAAACCAAAACTGTTTTAAAGTAACTTTGATAATTAAACTCGCAAGTTTTTATATTAGTTGTAAATCAGTATGTTAGATTCAAAAGATAATCAACTCTTCTGTTTTGATTAACTGAAAATAATCAATCCCTTCAGAACCCAACAGAACCTTTACATTGATATAAATTCACTAAAGTTTAATTCAGTATTTTATTTGGGGGTTTTTAAGTCATAGTTTTTAAACAGAAATTTTAATTGTAACTCAATTCACCCCCTATTGAGTATCCACTCCGACCAACACTGTTATTACACTAAGTTGTAATAAATTATTTTCATGAATTATATATAATATTTTGATGTTTTATTCTTATTTATGGTTTTTTTAAAGTGTAAATTTTCCCCAATTCTATCAAATCAATTATTATTAGTATTTTAATCCATTTTTGGTTTGGAGATGTCACCTAAGGCATGTAATATTTTTAAAACATCTCAATACAATGATGTGGCATAGGATGTTACTATTTAAATTAATTATGAAAAGTGGAATTCCATATTTTTATGGGGTGATTCTTGGAACATCATCAAGACCCATAGCATCCAAATTCATGCTAGATACAATTTTTGGTTTGTAAAGGATTTTTCTATAATCAAAACAATATTTATAGCTATTATCTAGAATGAATTTTATTTAAATTTGTTGGAAAAATTTTAGAATAATTTTTATGGGTGAAAAGGACATTAGAAATAATCTCTTATTGTGATTTTTTATGATCACGGTAATAGTTTTAATGTATAAATTAAATATTTGACAATTGGTATGGGTTTTGTTCTTATGAAAGATAATCACATTATTTTACATGGATCTCTTCAACTTCATCTGTAGGGTTAAAATTACATCACTCATTATTTGATTCGTATGGATGTTATTAATGTGCTAAATTATTTCTGTCTCTATCTTTTCAGGGATAGTTTCACACTGATTTATAATCATAAAAATCTGAGATATGTATTTTCTCAAAATTACATGAATCATAGGTGGTGTTAGTGAAAATAATTTATCCATATATTTTAATTCAACATTATATACACTCCTAGGGAGGGAATATCATTGTAGATTCCCTTAGAAAAAATTACCATCCCATCCTACATTGAATTGAAGGAGGAGTGAAACCATAATACGTTTTTTTGTATTTTCATCTGAATTTTATTATTATTATTTATTTTTGGTTTTGTTTTTTGTTTATTTATCAAACTATATATTTATGCTTATACTATAAAAATGTGATGGGATTCTGAGTTTAGAGGAACCTGGGAAACCATATATTGTGTGGAGATCATTTTTAGTTGGTCACTCCATTATTATTATATTCTCTATATTATGGACTAGTTTACCTTCCCATATTCCATGTAAAATTTAGTGTTTCATTGTTATCATTTTTCTAATGGATTCTTTTATCGTGGTACTACAAATATGTATTATTAAATGAGATCAAATTTCTAGTTGCTTGGTATGAAACACATTATATCTAATTTTGTGTCCCATTGTTTCACCTATTAGTAGATAATGGTAGATCACATAAATCATTTGTTATAATGTAGACTATTTTGGTGCTAGTTTGTAAATGAAATGAGGTTTACATAAAAATCATATTTGAATTATCATGGACTCCCCAATGGAGGAATGATATATGGGTGGTGATTGATTGGTTGACGAAGTCATCAAATTTTAATCCAATCAAGGATACAACCAAGTTTTAATATATCAGTTAATTGTATATACTAGATATTCGCATGTTATATTGGTTTCCCTACTATTTTATTTGACAATGATCCCTTGTTTACCTCAAAATTCTATTAGAGTCTCTGTTATGTTATAGGATATCATGTCTGAATGAGTAAATATTACCATACATTGAAATATATTTTAATATCGTGCACTATATTTATTTTCAACGGTGTGTTCTAGGCTTGCATTTTTTATTTAAATGGATCACTGGATATCCATCTATGACGGTTTTAGTTTTCATATAGTAATAATTACCATTCATTGATCATAATAGATCCCTACGATTCTTCTACGATCTTCTTGTCTAGGTTGCCTCTTTGTTGGGAAGATGTGGGTGAGGCCTCTCTCATGGGATCAAATCCAATTCCGAATATGAAAGTGAGAATAATCGATATATGTAGAAATTTTGTTATATCATAGAGTAGGTATAAATCATTTGTGGATCATAAATGATATCCTATATTTATTTTCATTATTGAAAATGTTTTACTAAAATTTTATACTCATATTTATAACCATCATCTTGGGAAACATGGAAAGATATATTTGATTTATATTGAACCATTTTAGACAATTGGGTATATTGGATAGGTTTCATATCCTGATGTGTTAGTAGATCAATTAACATGTATCCATTATGATTTCTATATATGTGAGCACAATAAGTACAACCATGATTCATCCAATGTTCAGATTTTGGATGATATTATGCATGATTTAGATGATTAAATTCTAGATAAACTATAAGAGAACATTTAATCTTATATTGATCTCCTTGAAAGGAATTGTTTACAATTTTCAATTTGTTGTAGATAAATTTTCTTCTATGTGGCTTTATGGGGATAAATATTCTTATGGTGGGCATAATTTTAGCATCATGGTTAAGGAACAATCTTGTTTTAATGTTTTAGATATTTTTATTGGTTTTGAGATGTGTTGAATTTGATTTAATCGGGTTCTAATGTTCGTGAAAAAAACTATTGATACATGAGGTTGTTCACACTCATGTAGTACATTCATGGCGTTAATAGATTATATGAAGAATCTATATTTCATGTTCATGAATTGAAAAAAAAAATACATGAAAATATATTCAAATAATGAAGTTGGATTTTGGTATTTTATGTTTTGGTGATAGTTTTTAGCTTATCATCCATACTGTGAGTTCACATCATGAAATATAATTTCTTTTCATGAATTTCTACTGTCTGAAGAAATTGTATTTCTTCATAAGAAGACTCCTTTCTCAATTTCTTACCTTCTATCTACCACAATGGCTATGTATAATCTTTGCGGTTTTTAGAAAATCCATCTCTCATGGGTGTATCCTTTTAGTTATTTTATCTCTATATTGATTGTTTTATCCTATTTTGGAAAGCGATATAATTCACTTATCCTATTCTATATTTCCATTGGTTTTGGTATTAATGATGATCTAGGTTTCATTGATTTTTTGTTCATGTGATGATTCTTCTTTAATCACTACTTGAACTATTATGTGCTTGTTTTCCATAGGCTAGATCTTGTGGTTTGGGGTGTGCCACATGAGATAGAAAGGTATTTATATATCATCCTACTTTTATATCCCTTTTCTATGAAAATTTATTCTATGATTTGAAAAACAATTCTCTGGACTTTTTTCATTGTTCTTTCAATCATTTGCTTTCATTGTGGGTGTATCCCATCAATGTGGGTATATGGCCCATTTTTTAGGTAGGTGGATCCATCATTGGCCTTTGTTTTATGAACCATGAATTATATCAATTTTTTAAAATGTATTTCTAAAAGAAAAACAATTATTATTGATTTATTGACATTTTATCATAAGTGGATTTTGATAACGGATAGTTTTTTACATCATCTAAGTGAATGAAAATATTTTTATAATGAAATGTCAAATGTGTTTTTAATTTTTTTTTCATATAATTTTTTTAATTACTAAAAAGTTATATAGGACTATTTATTATATTTCAATTCCCATTTCATATTTACATGATATATGTCACACATGGGATCCTCAGATAGGTTTGTCAAATAAGTAGTATTGGCCCAAATCAAATTGTATTATAAGAGGTTTCACTTTGTACAGTATTAGATAATTCAGATAACGTATATGTGATGTATTAAGGAAATGATTAAAATTTATGGGGGATCATATGATAATGTGTTCCTCTCCTCCCTATACATTGATTCATAGGATTTATAGACATGATTTTATAGTAGTCTTTGATTGAGTTTGAGATATTATTGAAAATTCTAGTCTAACCATATATTATCATTTTGGTATTGTCTATTATGTATTGGAATTATAATATTGTCTTTGACATGGGAAGATATATGATATGATTAAATAAAATCGTATTTGGAATTATTATATAGAACAATTTAACCTATTTTTGTAAAATATTTGGAAAAGGTGAAATCATTACCATGCCATTGAAAAAAACATTTTTAACAGTTTAACATACCTTATTCTCTAGATATCTTATAATATTTGTATTATTTTATAAACACGTTATATGTAAAAACTATGTGGGATCCTACTATATATACTAATCTCACACCATGAACACTCACTATGGTGTATATTGACATTGTTTTCTATATTTTTGTAAAGGGAAAGGTGCCTTAGTGAGGCGTCAATGTTTCTAATAGATGGGTGTGGGTAACTAGTGGTGAGAAGGTGTTACAAGGTCTATATATCAAATGGATTATCCATTGATAGTATTGAGTTTTCCTTTTGGTTATTTTAATGATATATAATTGGGTTTATATTTTTGTAATTTTATGTTTTGTTTATTTCATTATTATTATTTGATTATGATATATATATTTTATACTTTTGTGAAAATATATTCCTTCAATCTTGTTTCATATTGGGATAAACAATTCCCTTTAAAAATATATAAGACCTTTCTCCAACCGAAGGGGATTAAAAATGCCATCCCAACCTTTTCATAGTCTAGTTTAGATCTTAGTTGAACATTTATTTAGATCATATTCATGATAATATATGTAATCATATGGTAATTTGATGTTAGATAAATATTTCCAACTACAAAAGACTCCCAAATGCACTAGAGACAATTATTAATAATTATTGGTTCACTAGTGCATTCATGATACTCCTTACACTACTATGATAGAGTCTCCATCAATGGGTATACCAAGATTTCATCCTTATATACCAACCCCTATGAAACAACACCGCATTGATGAAATCCATCAAGTGATAAAAGATCAAATGTATATTATTTATCCATTTATGTGTCTGTACTTATTTTGAATGATAAACATTTATAGTCTTATAGGAGACACATGTAACTTGTTCTTGACTACTAAAAACTATATCATGATATCTTAGATAATGTGGGGTGTAACAGCCCGAGATTTTATGAAAAATATTCTTTTTAATTTTATTATTGTCTTGTGTTGTACGCTACACCAAAAGGAGCTTGCACAACACGCATCCTTGACTTGCCTTGCATTACACGCAATCGCAACCTTCCTCGATAGCGTGTGTAGTACGCAATGCCGAGTTTCACTAAACAACGATATGCTATAAAAATATTATTAAAACTAGCCGTTATGAATAGTAATAACCACTTTTTGAAATCCAGTAAATCTTATTTTTCAAAATGAACTTTATTTTTGGATTCGGAGTATCGAATTTAGCCTAAGGTGAAATTTTGGTACTTTTCGGATAACTTTCATATTCTGATGAATAGTGAAAATTACTAAATTATAATTAAAAACAACTTAATTAATCGAAATAATTAATAGTGATAAATCATTAATTTGAGTGGTTTTAAAGTACATTTATAATATATTTTTACAATTTAATACAATGTTTGTCATTGGATGTAATTTCACATTTAAACAAGACATAAACAAGTGTCAATCTTTTGATAGATATTGTTTCTTAAAAACATGCTATTTGTTTTAACAGCGGGATTTAATTATAAAATTAATTAATGCAACTTTTATGTTATGAATTTGGTAAAATAGACTTCATTTTTGAATTCGGAATATGAAATATAGCTTGGGATAAAATTTTGGCATTGTTCTGAAAAACATCAATTTTTGATGAATAGTGAAACCACTAAGTGGTAGGTTAAAAACTGAATTTTGCATAAAACTTAATTTTACCGCTTCTGTGAATGGAATTTCGAAAATCCGAGAGACACGGTTAATATCAAGGACTAAAATGTGGTTCAATGAGATGAAAATAATTTTTGGTGAATAGTAACTTTTTACTTTTTTTTACCGCGGTTAATAGTAAATAGGGTAACTAAGGGTAAATATGATATTAATATTACCCTAACCCATGTCCTAATTCTATTGGACAAGTGTAATTCGACCAAAAACAAACTTAGGAATAAAATATGACCATTTAGACCCACTTGGATTAGATTAGGACATTTATTATTAATTTATTTAAAGAAGGGTTAAAATAGTTAAAATCAAAGTTTAATAAGTAAATCATTTTTAATATGGGGTTATACATAAGATAAATTAGACTATAAATATTCATTATAAAGCTAAAAAGATTTCCTACATTATGGTATTTTATTTGTAATTTTTAGACATCAAATAATATAATTTATTTATGACACAAAGATGATGCAGTAATTATCTTATTAATGAAATATTGACATAATTGATAATATAAATACCAAAATAAATGTAATTTGAGACTTTTTATGAATTCCACTAATTTTCTAGGTTACTATGATATATTAGTGATGATTTAATCAACTTGGTTCGAACATATAATTCTGTTATGACTTTCACAAAAATCATATATCAAATAGTGTCAAAATTGACACAAAATAGTTTTTAAATCAAATATTATATTACTAATTGTTATTTTATTCATAAAAATCTAAGGTTCGGCCAAATGACTTAGATAAGGATATATGAATTAATAATATACAATTTGGGGTTCGTTTGGCATGTTATAGTAAGTTTATTAACCATATAGTGAAAGAAAACAAAAAGACACGGTAAAAGTTAAATTATTTAACTTAGAGTTAAATCTAATTGATAAGGTTAAAATAATACCCTAAACTTGTCTAAATCCTATTGGTTGATAGGATTTCGACCCATCCCCACTTTAGCTTCGAAATAAGACCCTTTGGAAGCATTATAAACCGATTTTGACTATAATATAAAATAATATTTTGAGATATTCCTAAGGTGCCCCTCTCCTCCCCTATAAAAGGACACATCCTCCCCCTCCTCCTCACACCAATTTGAGCACTCAAGCTCGGCCAACCCCTGCCAATTTCTCCTCTCCACTTCCCTAGCAACATCCTAGAGGTTCTGGTCTTCTTCAAAGACCAATTTTAGTGCCCTAAGAGGAGGTCTCAAAGAGGCACTTCAAAGAAGAGGTAATTACCGTTACCAATTCTTTCATCTTTATTTCTTCTTCCACTTCTTCTTCTTAGGTTGTCTCATTATGAAGTAATAACATCAGTATCACTCATATACTGATATGTTATTATAAGTATGAAACAACCCTATTTCACCATCTATCCATCCTACGGAAAAATAAATCACCGCGCGTGCGTACGTACGGAATACCGTCTCCACGCCGTGGTGTAATCTATTTTCCACCACCACCTTACATGGATGGGTATAATGGTGTAAAGAATAACTATACATTGTTATTACAACATCATATTGATTCTGATATATTGTATAATCCACTCCAATTCAATTCAATATTTATATAAATGATATCATCGCTCGTGCGTACGTACGGAATACCGTCTCCACGACGCGATGAGATTCATTCTCCATGTTAACCATTTAAGAATGATTATAATGTATATATAAGAAATAATAATGAAATATATGAAATTATAAAGCTACTGGATTTATGTATATATATACATATGTATGTCATCTACTTACTTCCATTTCAAGACAATAAGGAAAGGAAAACAGCGTTCATGCGTACGTACGGACTACCGTCTCCATGAACGGTGTTTTTCATTTTATTTATCTACCTATTATATATATATATATATACTGAATATATATGATATATAAATCATATTTTATATTCTGGAAGTAAGTAAATCATGATATAAGTAATAATGATGTCAAGAACAACAAGTCAAAACACCTACGATAAATGAAACGATTTTACCCAAAACGCTTCTTTAACATGGAGTTTACAAAAGAACGGGTAATATAATGTCATAAGTGAACCATATATGATATCATAACAATGAATATGATTCTGTAATAAGTCAATAACATGATTTAAATCATTATACAGGAGGTTCGGACACTTACAAAGCAAGTCGGACCTAAGGTAAGGGAAATATCACAATCTCATTTTTATCCGAGATTGTTTATTCGTAAGTATTTACTGGGGTGTATTTTATCATCCACATCCATGTTCCTTCAATATGTAATATTGTTTCCATCCACTTACAATAGTTTAAATCCAATTTTACTCTTCGGTGAGTTTTTAGTAAAGAATATGAAAGGAATCTTTTGTCGTTTTTTTTATACGAGGTACTTTTTGACTTTTCAGACAAAAGTACGAAGAATGTTTTTTTTTAACTTAAACGGAATGAACGAATTTTTACGGTTTTATAAAGCCTTATTTTCATGAAGATTCCTCCAAAAGATTTCATGACTATTTTTAATAAAATCTCTTTCTTTTAAAATTTCATGATGTTTTGTGAAAAGAAATTGATTTTGAAGAAAAAGGATATTTTCCTCAAGAATTCATTTCAAGTGTTTTATTAAAATTATTTTCCATCTAAGATAATAAAGGGTTCTGTTTCTATCCATATTTTTATATTGATTTGACTATGTTGTGATGGAATTATGTTTATGAATTCATTTATCTTATATGAATGGTTTTATGATGTCATGTTGTTTTAAGAATCCCATTTTTATTACATGGGTTATGAAATGATGTATGATTTATGATTTTGTGGCACACATAAGAATGGTATCATTATGAGATGGGTGGGACCTATATCTCCCTCCAATGCATTGGGTAAAGATTTTATATCTCATGAGATAGACATGGCTGGAATGGTAGGTTATACCGGTTCAGTGAAACAGGACTGAAACGAGGATTACTCGATTCAGAAAGGGACTTTGTCCACTAAGATAGTCTTGGCAATGAGTCTTGACTAACAAGAAATGATTATCTATGATTATGTGTGTATGCCACAATGAGTAATGTTTTAAGTAAGGGATTCATTTTCACTTCTATGATTTATTCCATGTTAAGATATTATGATCTCTTTTGCAGGTTTTGATTTTCATAAAGATATGATATGATTTTTATTTCCTTTATTTGCCCTTGCTGAGCATTTGAGCTCACCCTTTTATGTTTTCTTTTCCCAAGATATAAAGAAAGGTTTTTAGGTAAAAAAAGGGAAGATCTTTATGGGAGATATTGAAGATCTTTCACCACGATTAGAAGATTACGTTCCGAGTTTCCAAAGACACTAAACTATTACGATCCTTGTGTGTATGTTTTTGTTATGTACTAAGTATTCCGCAAAAGTAATGTAATGTCAATGTACGTCAGGATACGGGCCTCTACAGTTGGTATCAGAGGAAAGGTTTAGTCATCCTTTGGAAACTAGGATGCGAAAACGTTAGTGAGATCCCTAGAGATATTTCTAAGGTATGTCTAGGGATGTACCTAAGGATAAGTATACGTATAGGATACAGTCCTAGAACTACGGTAATGATCTTAGAATTTAACCTAAGATGTTAGATATTGAGGGTGCTCCCCCTTTACTATATTTTCTTCCCTAGCATGATTTCGCCTCTCACAAAATTCTTTTTGTGTTTTAGTTAATGGAGGGAACCAGAAGGAATTCAGTTAACATTGAATCCAATGGACAAATTGGTGACTATGAGCAACAAAATTGTGTAATTCCTAAAGATAAAGATATTGTGATTATGCCGAATCAGTCATCGCGATATATGATTAACAAGGTGAAATTTAGTGGTATGACTAATTCATCAAAGAAGAGGAAGATAAACTATTATGCATGTTCGCATGTTGAGGAGCATAAAGAAAGGAAGATTGAGATTTCTAAATAAGGGAAGAAGAACCTTGAGGAATACCTCAAATGGAGGGACCGATGTTATCTGTGTGGAGAAAAGGGTCATAGAGTGACAGATTGTTATGGAGTTCAATGTCTTATTTGTGGAGAACATGGGCATTACCCAACTCAATGCCCTGACCTAAAAAGATACTTCTAAATCAAGGAAGGACTTCTTCCAGGACAGTCATTGATGTGGATGGACTGAAGTGTTTATGTATTGGTATTCAAGAATAATGTTGTTGAGGTACTTTTATGGTGTATTGGAATATTTATATATTGGTCTAATGTGGTATTCAAAGTGATTGAGATATTTTTGGAAATAAGATGATATGCGCATAATGAAGGGAAAATGAGAAAATTAATTGTTTAACAGTATTCATGAGCTCATGATTGATATAAGGACTAAGTGATATCATGGTTTGAGTATATAGAATTTTGAGGATTTTGGTATGTGGAAAGTGTTAACTTTTAACTGCACTCATGTTTTCACTAAGGTATTCAAGAGAATACACGATTAAGGACTTTGAATGTTTGGAATGTGACCAACAAGACATATCTTATGATATGTGGGGATCAACGACAGTATTAAATCTCTGGTAATCGATGTCACTATATTATGAGAGTGGACTGCAGTATTATGTATAAGCCTAAAGATTAGACTAGATTATGTTGGACATAAGTTAGTATTGTTTAAGGATAGAAGTTTTTTCGATATTATTTATGGGATGTTATAGTAATATAGTTTTAGAAAAAGGACAACCTGCAGGACAGGCGACAGCCCATCGCTTCGGACAAGGCTGTAGGAATCGAACCCACAACCGAAGTGCGACTGGCCTTTATCGCCTACCACTGACCTACAGGAAGTCCCTGTTTAGTAGAAACTAGTTTTATTATACTAAGCAGTATGATATATGAAGTATAAGTCCATTTTAGAAACCATATATGATTAATCTCACTATAGATCGACTTATGTATATAATATTTGCTAACCTTTTGTTTGAGACAGATGGAATGACCCGTCATTCTATCACATGATCTGCTAACACTTCACGAATAACAAATTCAACTTCATTTATTTAAGAGATGAAGTGGAAATTGTTCAAGGCATGAACAACAGTGAGATTGTACCAAAATAAAGAAAGTATTTATTCTAATTCAATTTTCAACTTTAGGGAAATGATCTTGAAAACCAAAAATGTTGTCCTAGTGATCTTATACTTGATGAATCAGATGGTACCTTAGATCGTCACAAATTTATGGATTTGTGATTACTGGATTTTCCATAGCCATGTTCTCTACCACTCTCCATCAGAACATGATGGTTAGATTTCTCTTTCATATCCATATTTTCACCTATGTGGAAACCCAGTGATTAGTTTATTTGGGTAACCATTACGTTTCATAATTTTGTTTTTAAAGATTGGTTTTGATATTCCTTTTTACGATGTGGGTTTCTATTAAATAAACTTTCAAATAGTAAACCATTTATAACCCCGACGAATTTCGAGGGCGAAATTCATTTTAAGGGGGGTAGAATGTAACAGCCCGAGATTTTATGAAAAATATTCTTTTTAATTTTATTATTGTCTTGTGTTGTACGCTACACCAAAAGGAGCTTGCACAACACGCATCCTTGACTTTCCTTGCATTACACGCAATCGCAACCTTCCTCGATATCGTGTGTAGTACGCAATACCGAGTTTCACTAAACAACGATATGCTATAAAAATATTATTAAAACTAGCCGTTATGAATAGTAATAACCACTTTTTGAAATCCAGTAAATCTTATTTTTCAAAATGAACTTTATTTTTGGATTCGGAGTATCGAATTTAGCCTAAGGTGAAATTTTGGTACTTTTCGGATAACTTTCATATTCTGATGAATAGTGAAAATTACTAAATTATAATTAAAAACAACTTTTTTAATCGAAATAATTAATAGTGATAAATCATTAATTTGAGTGGTTTTAAAGTACATTTAGAATATATTTTTATAATTTAATACAATGTTGGTCATTGGATGTAATTTCACATTTAAACTAGACATAAACAAGTGTCAATCTTTTGATAGATATTGTTTCTTAAAAACACGCTATTTGTTTTAACAGCGAGATTTAATTATAAAATTAATTAATGCAACTTTTATGTTATGAATTTGGTAAAATAGACTTCATTTTTGAATTCGGAATATGAAATATAGCTTGGGATGAAATTTTGGCATTGTTCTGAAAAACATCAATTTTTGATGAATAGTGAAACCACTAAGTGGTAGGTTAAAAACTGAATTTTGCATAAAACTTAATTTCACCGCTTCTGTGAATGGAATTTCGAAAATCCGAGAGACACGGTTAATATCAAGGACTAAAATGTGGTTCAATGAGATGAAAATAATTTTTGGTGAATAGTAACTTTTTACTTTTTTTTACCGCGGTTAATAGTAAATAGGGTAACTAAGGGTAAATATGATATTAATATTACCCTAACACATGTCCTAATTCTATTGGACAAGTGTAATTCGACCAAAAACAAACTTTGGAATAAAATATGACCATTTAGGCCCACTTGGATTAGATTAGGACATTTATTATTAATTTATTTAAAGAAGGGTTAAAATAGTTAAAATCAAAGTTTAATAAGTAAATCATTTTTAATATGAGGTTATACATAAGATAAATTAGACTATAAATATTCATTAGAAAGCTAAAAAGATTTCCTACATGATGGTATTTTATTTGTAATTTTTAGACATCAAATAATATAATTTATTTATGACACAAAGATGATGCAGTAATTATCTTATTAATGAAATATTGACATAATTGATAATATAAATACCAAAATAAATGTAATTTGAGACTTTTTATGAATTCCACTAATTTTCTAGGTTACTATGATATATTAGTGATGATTTAATCAACTTGGTTCGAACATATAATTCTGTTATGACTTTCACAAAAATCATATATCAAATAGTGTCAAAATTGACACAAAATAGTTTTTAAATCAAATATTATATTACTAATTGTTATTTTATTCCTAAAAATCTAAGGTTCGGCCAAATGACTTAGATAAGGATATATGTATTAATAATATACAATTTGGGGTTCGTTTGGCATGTTATAGTAAGTTTATTAACCATATAGTGAAAGAAAACAAAAAGACACGGTAAAAGTTAAATTATTTAACTTAGAGTTAAATCTAATTGATAAGGTTAAAATAATACCCTAAACTTGTCTAAATCCTATTGGTTGATAGGATTTAGACCCATCCCCACTTTATCTTCGAAATAAGACCCTTTGGAAGCATTATAAACCGATTTTGACTTTAATATAAAATAATATTTTGAGATATTCCTAAGGTGCCCCTCTCCTCCCCTATAAAAGGACACCTCCTCCCCCTCCTCCTCACACCAATTTGAGCACTCAAGCTCGGCCAACCCCTGCCAATTTCTCCTCTCCACTTCCCTAGAAACATCCTAGAGGTTCTGGTCTTCTTCAAAGACCAATTTTAGTGCCCTAAGAGGAGGTCTCAAAGAGGCACTTCAAAGAAGAGGTAATTACCGTTACCAATTCTTTCATCTTTATTTCTTCTTCCACTTCTTCTTCTTAGGTTGTCTCATTATGAAGTAATAACATCAGTATCACTCATATACTGATATGTTATTATAAGTATGAAACAACCCTATTTCACCATCTATCCATCCTACGGAAAAAGAAATCACCGCGCGTGCGTACGTACGGAATACCGTCTCCACGCCGTGGTGTAATCTATTTTCCACCACCACCTTACATGGATGGGTATAATGGTGTAAAGAATAACTATACATTGTTATTACAACATCATATTGATTCTGATATATTGTATAATCCACTCCAATTCAATTAAATATTTATATAAATGATATCATCGCTCGTGCGTACGTACGGAATACCGTCTCCACGACGCGATGAGATTCATTCTCCATGTTAACCATTTAAGAATGATTATAATGTATATATAAGAAATAATAATGAAATATATGAAATTATAAAGCTACTGGATTTCTGTATATATATACATATGTATGTCATCTACTTACTTCCATTTCAAGACAATAAGGAAAGGAAAACAGCGTTCATGCGTACGTACGGACTACCGTCTCCATGAACGGTGTTTTTCATTTTATTTATCTACCTATTATATATATATATATACTGAATATATATGATATATAAATCATATTTTATATTCTTGAAGTAATTAAATCATGATATAAGTAATAATGATGTCAAGAACAACAAGTCAAAACACCTACGATAAATGAAACGATTTTACCCAAAACGCTTCTTTAACATGGAGTTTACAAAAGAACGGGTAATATAATGTCATAAGTGAACCATATATGATATCATAACAATGAATATGATTCTGTAATAAGTCAATAACATGATTTAAATCATTATACAGGAGGTTCGGACACATACAAAGCAAGTCGGACCTAAGGTAAGGGAAATATCACAATCTCATTTTTATCCGAGATTGTTTATTCGTAAGTATTTACTGGGGTGTATTTTATCATCCACATCCATGTTCCTTCAATATGTAATATTGTTTCCATCCACTTACAATAGTTTAAATCCAATTTTACTCTTCGGTGAGTTTTTAGTAAAGAATATGAAAGGAATCTTTTGTCGTTTTTTTTATACGAGGTACTTTTTGACTTTTCAGACAAAAGTACGAAGAATGTTTTTTTTAACTTAAACGGCATGAACGAATTTTTAAGGTTTTATAAAGCCTTATTTTCATGAAGCTTCCTCCAAAATATTTCATGACTATTTTTAATAAAATCTCTTTCTTTTAAAATTTCATGATGTTTTGTGAAAAGAAATTGATTTTGAAGAAAAAGGATATTTTCCTCAAGAATTCATTTCAAGTGTTTTATTAAAATTATTTTCCATATAAGATAATAAAGGGTTCTGTTTCAATCCATATTTTTATATTGATTTGACTATGTTGTGATGGAATTATTTTTATGAATTCATTTATCTTATATGAATGGTTTTATGATGTCATGTTGTTTTAAGAATCCCATTTTTATTACATGGGTTATGAAATGATGTATGATTTATGATTTTGTGGCACACATAAGAATGGTATCATTATGAGATGGGTGGGACCTATATCTCCCTCCAATTCATTGGGTAAAGATTTTATATCTCATGAGATAGACATGGCTGGAATGGTAGGTTATACCGGTTCAGTGAAACAGGACTGAAACGAGGATTACTCGATTCAGAAAGGGACTTTGTCCACTAAGATAGTCTTGGCAATGAGTCTTGACTAACAAGAAATGATTCTCTATGATTATGTGTGTATGCCACAATGAGTAATGTTTTATGTAAGGGATTCATTTTCACTTCTATGATTTATTCCATGTTAAGATATTATGATCTCTTTTGCAGGTTTTGATTTTCATAAAGATATGATATGATTTTTATTTCCTTTATTTGCCCTTGCTGAGCATTTGAGCTCACCCTTTTATGTTTTCTTTTCCCAGGATATAAAGAAAGGTTTTTAGGTAAAAAAAAGGGAAGATCTTTATGGGAGATATTGAAGATCTTTCACCACGATTAGAAGATTACGTTCCGAGTTTCCAAAGACACTAAACTATTACGATCCTTGTGTGTATGTTTTTGTTATGTACTAAGTATTCCGCAAAAGTAATGTAATGTCAATGTACGTCAGGATACGGGCCTCTACATGGGGAATCCAAATTTTTTACTTGGATACATAAAAAGTTTCAATATAATCAAGATCCACATTAGAATCAGTGAAAACTAGTATATTTGAACTCTAGTAAGTCAAAGCTCCTCTTATGAGTATGAATGCATATCTTCACAATGATTTCTTATCACTGTAATGTGAATTAATAAAATCATATATATATATATATATAACCCCTAGTGACTATAACTTAATATCCTTTATAAAGTAGGAAAATATCATTAGTTTTCCTCAGTTACTTGAGTATAATTATAATATTAGTCCAATCATGTTCACCATGATTAGCTATATGTATTCCAACTATTCTCAAAGAATGAGAAACATCAAGAAATATAGAATATATGACTTGCATGATTAATCCTATTTCATAATCACATATGATCTAACACATTATCAACTTTTATTATTTTGTATAAAGACACATATTCTTATAAAGATATATACAAATGTGATTTCAGAGCCAATAACCTCTTGCTTTATTTTATAGCAGTCCTTTTTTGAATTTAGATGTATATTCTTTGACATATATTTAGAATCCTCTTTGATCTATCATTCTGGTGATGATCCCTAGAATGTGGGTTTCTTCCCCTATGTTTATCATATAGATTACCTTTTAAAATCAATCCTTAACATAATTCAAGGATGCTATATCATTTTTAATTAGTAATATGTCATCAACATATACTATATTTAAGAAGACCAAATTTTCACTAAATCAATAGAAAACACATAGATAAAAATTATTATATGTGTAAATATATTTTTATGAGATTCATCAAACCACATTTTCCATCAACAGAATCCTTTCCTTAATCCTAAAATTGGAATTTACAACATACATACCTTTTTCTATTCCCTGAAGCCACAATCCCTTTGGGTTGTGTTATATACACATGTTCCTAATGTTTTACTTCAAGGAAATAATTATTGACATCTATACATAAAATATCATAGTCTATGAGTGACTCTATGGAATGTATAATTCTTATAGATTTATACATGGAAACTAGACGAAATATCAATTATAATTAGTTGACTGACATTTCCTAAACACATTATCCCCTAGTCGAGCTCTGTAGGTACTACCATGATCTTTCATGTATATTTTTCACTTGGAAAATAATTTTTACTCAAGGATATTTACATCAAATTTTTGATCATTCATAACCGAAATATTGTTCTAATATATGGAATATATCATAGAGTTCATGGAATCCTTCCATCTTGTAGCTTATGATATCTATACATCCTCTTTATTGTATAGATGTAAACTGTTATCAACCAAAAATTAGTCACTATCTTCTATAATAGGGAATAATATCTTTCAATTTTATAATCACTTAGGTTTTCAAATATAGAACATGATAATTAGGAATAACTTCATCCATAGGGGATTGTGGAATTTGATCATCTACAAAATCTTATGTAGCATGAGCATAAAAATAATCAAATTCAATCTTAATAATATTATTATTATTGAATATGTTATCCCTCTCAAAATGTATATCTTACCTAGAGACAATTACCCTTTTATTTGAGGAATAATATAGGTAGTACACATTCAGTTCCGTGGGTTACCTTATAAATGCACTACTTGTGTACTGGGGTGGATGTTTGTTTCCTGAGTTATCAATAACAAACTCCTTGAAACCCCATGAATTATCATGTGAAAAAAATGTCTCATTCCACTCCCAAATATAATGGAATTCCATTTTCTACATTATATGGTTCTCAATTTTAGATGTTAGATTCCTTGTGTAATACAAATCCACAATATAATAATGGAAGGCTTACATGGATCATTATAGATCTTTCCATGTCCATCTAGGTATTGTTCCTCCTTTCACTAGAAACACTTCACAATAGGGTATTTGTTTATGTGAGTTGATATTAAATCCCATAAACATATCTTATTTCAATAAACTCTTGTCTAAGTTATTCACAACCTTGATATGATTGATGATTCATTATATTTCTATGATTATGATGTTCAATTTAATTCCTGAAATTGTTTATCATCTCAGTGGATTCAGACTTATACATCCTCATGTAGATATAATCATGCTTATTTATGACTTTGAAAAAATTAATCAATTTTGAAAATCCACCTCTAGCTTCTCTTTGGAAAGTTCATAATAAATTAGTATGTACTGATTCTAGAATCTATTGGGACAATTCAACTATTTCATTAAATGGTAGTTATTTCATATTTTTTTATAAACATGTATGAAATATTTTATTGTATTTAGATATGAATATTCTAACTATCCATCTGGAGAGAGATATATCAAATGCTACTCAATTACCCAAACAATCCAGTGATACCTCAAGTTGGTGTGAAATTAGTCATGTGAAATTTAGTTTTTATCAATTAATAAATTTATTTTTAATATTTATATAAATAATTAAAATTAATGAGTTGTTATTTTTTAAATTCTATGATTTCTTTACAAAAGAGTCAAGATTTATTTTCAATGATGAAAATAAATATTTCTATGTCTAAAATGGAATCTCAATTGTTGTTCTTGGTAAAACTAGAGACATTATTATATTCCATTAAAACTAAAATTAACCTTGTTGGAAATGTGAATTTGTAGTCTCCATTTTCTATTTCATCCAACCCCACAAAATTGGATGCTCGTTGATCCATAACACATCTATAAAATTTATAAAATATATTTGCACTAGTAATTGAATTCAAATGCTAGTACCACATGATGTATCTAATACCCAATTTATATATTTTTAATTAATACATTATATAATGAATACACCCAATGACTACCATTGTTTATTTTCAATTTTTGGTTCATCTACTAGTTCCCTTGCATCCCAAATGAAAGAAAACTACATTATAATCCTTTACCAATCATTTTATTTTAATATTCATAGATGGATAGTTCTCTGTTGTGTCATATATTGAATGATTTTTTATCCCCATTTCATTGTTTTTATTTTATTGTTCACCAAAGGTACCATCGGATTAAAAATCCCCATAACATTATAAAAATATTCAAATGAGAGTAGTATGTTATTATGGATTATTCCAAAAATTTCTCATATTATTATTGAGATTGAAACTATAGAGGGTTTTTTGTATTGAAGAAAAAATGATATATTTTTGAAACATAGAGAGCATATACACCATGTTGTCTAAGAATTATATGTTTCCAATAATTTTGATTAAATGAGTCCCATGTAGAGTTTAATATCTAGTATTTCATGTGAACATTTCATTGGATATATCATGACTCTATTATATATCCTTCCATTAAAAATATTCCTAAAGGTGGTAAATGTTGTTATATATATATCCATATTCTCATATTTCATTACAAGTTCTCTAAAATGGATGATATAATGAGTCTT
This sequence comes from Viscum album, assembly GCA_963277665.1. Lineage (NCBI taxonomy): Eukaryota > Viridiplantae > Streptophyta > Magnoliopsida > Santalales > Viscaceae > Viscum > Viscum album. Next base: position 1,313,890,496 of record OY728147.1, read on the forward strand.
TGGACATAATGTGTGTTGCCAAAATTTATTTTGGTATAGACTCATTTCATCCGAACTAACAACATCAATATGTGACTCGTGTAGTGTGTTTTTCAGTATGTGTAATTTTTATTAACATCATAGAAAAATGTGCGAGTTCCTATACCATTCTAGAACATCCATCCAAGTGAGAAGGTTATTGATCACTAGTATGGATCAAATTGACATTTTAAATGTTTTGTGGCTTTTCGATTCTAAAATATCTACGTTTTTATTATTAAAACATCCTAGATTACCCAATTATATTATTAAATTTAAATTGTATTAATCTCCAAATATTTTTTCAAAACCTAATTGCCTTTAATATTAGTTTCATAATATGTTTTTGAATATAAATTCTATTTTAAATGACCCATAGTGTACTTCTCATAACCCATAAATATTTCTAAAAAAGTAATTCAACGGTTTTAGGTAGGTATGAATCTATAGATTCATTAACTCAAAATTCCATAATCTGGTGAGAATAATCCTCATCCCTAAAATCTCATATCAGTATTTCATTAACACATTACCCTTAAATACACCATATCCTTCTAGAAATTTATTAAAATTATGTGTACCATGTTAAGGAAACCCAATCAATAAATCTATATGTTCCCTAATAATTGAATAAACCCTCACTTAGTCTGGTCAAGAACATCGAACTATGGGTTTCATTATTATATCTTATGCAATATGTGGCTATAATAACTTCTTAATTGTGTTGAGAGATTTTAAAATTATGTGTAAATGTTAATTTTTAATTATCATATACCTTTTTGACATTATGTGGATCATTATTATGTGATTTTCCTTGTTTGATGAAATTTTTGAATTATGTACTTTTATATTATTCCATATTGGGTTCTTCTTTATTAAATATCTTGGTGACTATATAAAATCAAAAAACAAAAATATTCAACCATTAAACTGTTTTTACTAATATATAAGTGGTGGGATCATGATATTTTCCTAGTGGTTAATTTATCTAGTAGATATAAATTTACCCTCAACCCTACTGTAACACACATTGAACCATAGATTTGGTTATATTACTATACTACACTCTTACTTTATGTATCACCCTAACATGTTTTTCCTTGGATCAAGGACATAGACCACCTCCTCTTTTCAGGGAGGTCCATCCTTATATATTATATTAATCACATGCACCCGGATGAATCCCTTGGATGAAAGAAGTGGGTTTAAAAAAAATAAACCATGGGTATGTTGGAACATTCATGTCAATGAGCAGGGGATGAAATGAAAGACAATATTTTAATGTAATAATTATAAATAAATTGAAAACCGTCAACCAAATAGGTCTTTTTTAATCTCTTAATCATCCACATTTTATCAAATTAACATTTATTTTATATTTATCAATAATTTAGTTAAATTATTAATTTATTTAAGATAAATCACTATGAATTAATGTTAATACCATCAAATAATGTTTAGAATTACATCATGCGTAATTTTAAGGAAATTAAATAAAATAATTTTATTTTAAATTAATAGATTACACATATATACATATAATAATGTAGATGTATATTCCAAACCAGATGAAATTATCCTTTTCATTGGGAATTCTCTATGAATTTGGAAACCATTGAATAAAAGAAAATTACAGGTTTCACATGGTCAAAAAATTAAAACACGGAACACATATGGAATACATTAAATGTGACACTCATGATTTTTTTTGAGAATAATATATGAAAATACCATACACAGCTTATAGATATACAGTTTATCATTTATATTAATTCAGTATATAGATAACATCATAAGACATGGGTTGTATGATCATGTAAATGAATCATTAAAAATATATAAATAGGTATAATTATGTATTCCATCTTTTATCAATGTCAAATTTGGAACACCATTTTCATCAGACTATATGGTATGTGGTCTCTTTTACCTGTGTTTTTGGAACGTGCCTAGAGACATGACATTTCAACTACCATAGATGTATTTGAGAATCTTTGTGTATAATCATATTACAAGTAAATTGTCCTCAAATTTGCATGTTTTTTCAATCCCTGAGTCATATAGTAGACACATGACACCAATGGCCCAAAATGTTCTCTATCACATGGAAATGTGGAAAACCAATCATGAATATAGGTAATACTATTTGATATTATTCGGACTAGGTTCTAGCCTCTCGGGATCTATGCACGAATCCTATTTCATTTGATCACTTACATGATTTCATAATTTCGATTTGATAATATCAAGAGATACCTGCATGATACATAGTTATAAGAAATATTGATTTTGGGTACAAATTATGTACTCTGGTACTCGCTAAATAGAATCATTAGAATATCATGACGTAATTTTCAAATGTATCTTCATTTTATTGTAATTTTTTTTCTCATTAGAGAGAAAAAAATGGGAGGGGAAAAGTTATTAGGATTTAAATAATGAATACATGTAATGTAAAAAAACTATCTAAAATGAATACTATTAAATAAAAAAAATTATAAAATTTTATTAATTAACCAGTTCCAAGATATGATACAAGATAAAGGATATGGGAATAAATGATGTACTTGTATGGAATAGTAAACATGGATTTCTTGCCTTCAATTATTGACTTTTAATTATATACAAAGAAAATATAATAATTATCAACAAAATATCTATATTACATGACATGATTAAACATTGATAGTATCACTTGAGGGTATTTGACTGTAATTTTTAATTACTTTATGGGATGTTCTATAATTACTTCACATCGTAATTAATTCTTTATTATAATTCTTGTTGGCTCAATCTCATTATATTATCATTTTTATGGCATCGAAGTGTAAAAAACCCCTCTTTTTTTGGTGATAAATTCAACAGAATATTTGAACTTCACCATATAATAATTGAGTGATAAAACAGTAAATATTTATAACATTATTCATTCGTGGATGATTTCAAATAATTGTTATATAACGATGAAGAAATTGTTTCATTTTGTTGATCACATAATATATGAGGAGAAGGAATGATCACTCTAGATCTATAAAATTATCTCTATTGATTAAGATGGATTCTCTCTATTTTTTATATAGAACCATATTCCATATACAATGTGAAAAAAATACTATTTTTATTAAAGAACAACTAAGAATAAATATGTTCACACACACCCCATTTATATTACTAATATCAGAAATAACAGCAAGTCAAAATAATATTACAATTATTATTCACATGAAATGTGCATCATTGAAAATATATAAATATCTATTATATTTTTTCAATAATTCTGTTAAGCCCTATTGTCTTATCTTCTTAGAAATATAACGATCCTTGAATAATGACTATTTATTTAAAAAATTAGTATCAATGAAATTTTAAAATGATAAATAAAATAAATATTCTAGTTATAAATACATGATTATAAATATTTATTTATATCATTTAACATATGACTTATTTTGAAAATCTAGTGACAAAAGAATAGAGACCAATGAAACATAAATAAATATTAAACCACAAGAATGAATATTATTCATCCTCACATGAAAAATTCCACATTTATTTTAATTGATATTGTGAATATACATATTGTGTGGCCCACTTGGACTTTGTTGCTGTGGTGATAGGTGGATATACCTAACATCCATGGATAACATATAGATTAATTCCATTTCACACATAGAAAAATAATTTATTTTCACTATGACATTTACCCGTATATAAAAGATAATTGTATTATAAAATATGATTTTTAATATTTTTGTAATCAATATTGTTACAAAAAAATTTAATCAACATTATTTTTATTTTATTTTTCTTTAGCATTCTTAAAATGAACTTTCTGACAATACATCATTGCCATAGATTTATCAAGACATTTTAATTTCATTCAAATGGCATAATATATAATCTTCATTTAATTAACCTAATGGATATATTTTTTTTACATTGTACACAATTGAAATATAAATCTTGATGAAACAAACATATCCTACTTTCCTATGATAATATGTCATCTTATTTGCCAACAAAAAATCAAAGGATGCAATACATAATATTTTTGAACAATAATATTGATTTTTATGGACCAATACAAGTATTTTTATGCATGGTAATCCATTGACAAATAAAATTTAGATTTCTTACTTGTTTGTAGGTTCTCATAACATCACTTATTGATTATTTTCAAGGGTAAAAAATGTTTGACTGTGTCGTAATATCTAACGATCTTCATACTTTTGATAGGTTATATCCCTTATATCCCAAAAGAAAATATTATCAACTCATAGAACATGTGTTGATGGAATACATTCACTATATTAGATGTATATTGTTATATCGGGGAACATCTATGTATATTAAAGTTAAATAGTTATCCTCGTGATGTTATCATATCTTATTTAATGTAAAGGATAAATCATTCATTAATAAGTAATATTATTAACATTCATGACAAGGAATATGTGTAATCATAAAATATATCACTTTTTATTTAGTGGACCCAACTCCAAAAACCGACTTAATGGTTATTTCTTTTAAATGATTAAGAATTCATAAATTCTAATTCTTAAAAATATATTCTCCTCTAAATTTTTTTAAGCATAATGTGTAATTAGATTTAAATTTTTTCATCGTAGAAAAATATCCAAATAAAACGAGTTTAATAATTTTTTAGGATCCTAAAATAATTAATAATCTCAATTTCATTTTTTTCATAAAAATAGCATACTTGCATAAAAAATGTGTAGTCATGGTAAAGGTAAAATAAGATAAACGTGATTAATTAAGGGATGGGGACAAAAAATTTATTTAAAAAATATATCACAATTTGTGGATGTTTTATTTATCCACCTCTAGTTATCTTAACATCATTATATGTATACATTGGATTTATTAAATTCCGTACTCATTAATGAATGTGTATTTAAAGAAATACATATAATGATTATCTATCGAAGGAACCATACTCTAACTATGTCATATAATACATTTCTATTTACTTTTACATGAATATTTTATAAAATCATATCTTTTGGAAAGATATATCATGTTTTTAATCTAAGTCACATGAATGGGGATGAAATATATTATTTCAAGGGGAATATTTAAGAGACTATTCTAGTCTTTAAAATTACAGTAATCTGGTTCCTATTTATTTTTCATTGTCAACTCACTCAAATTATTTTTTATTATGATTTTACACATTAATAATGAAATTTTTATCCAATTATTCTTCAATTTAGTAGGTAATATTTCTATTATGTGAAATTTTTTTAATAAGTTCTTAGAACAAATATTTTTTTAAAATTCTACAAGAAAAATTAATGAAACTATAGTGAATATATCATGATTGATTAAGAAATAATAAATGAAATTGATATTATTTAATAATTTTTAATTTGATATGTTTTAGGTTTTGGGAATGACAATATTTTAATTCATAAATAATATAAATAATTTTAATTTTATTCGAATTAAAAATGTATATTTTACCAACTCTTTATAAAACATCACCATATTAGAGATAAAATAAAGATAATTCTTCATAAATATTTCATGAAGACCTATAAATCCTCTATAAAAATTATAGAGGTCATGAAAATTTAATTTGGGATCATATACATAACCTAAAATTGAAATTTAATATAAAAAATGGGAAAATTAACAAAAGAATAATAATACTAGAAAAACCCACAAAAATTAACTATTAATAATTAATTAAAAATTAATGTTTTTGGAAAATATAGTATATCATCTTGATCCATTTTACTCAAAATCATAATTTTTAATATGATTGGTAAAATAATGTACGTCCTTGTAGAAAACCATGGTTAGGGTCTTGTCGATTCTATATCCATTCCCTTTATTCATAATGATTATTCCATAATTATATTATTATAATTTTGTTATATTATTCCCTTACGATATTTCCAATTTTATTTAATCATTATCTTCAAGTGATCTATATTATGATATAGGAATATCATTTGTGGATATATTTTATTATTCACTAAAATGTGACATTATTAAGAAATATTCACAACCTATCTAATTACCCATTATATTATATTACAAATTAATTCTTACCAAAAACATTTTAATAACAAATTTTTGAAAAATATATGTTCTACATAATTTACCATACATATTTCTCCATTTATCTTTCTATAAGAAAATTTTACAATTTCTTCATCAATGTTAATTTCTCTAAAACTGTCTTCAAGGCAAGAAACAAAACTTTTAAAATTTTATATGTATTATTTCATCCACTTAATATTTCATTATATAAATTAATTAATTTTCATATATCCATTAAAATTATTTTTTTAAAACATATTATTTTCATTCTTGGTTCATATCATCAACCACATACACAATGAAATTGATGAGGTTGTGGTTTGGTCTTCCACTAGTTTGGACCCTATAAACAATCAACATATGAAATCATATCAGAATTGAAATAAAAAATTCATTTGATATATTAATATTGTTTTTTATCCCCGGACACAATCCTAGTTTATATTATTTGTTTTGTATAATATTCCACCAATAATATTTTTTCTCCAGAAGATCTGGACCACCGTGTTTAATAAAAAACCCTCCATCGAGATTGTGTATAATAGAGATCCTTTGTATTACACAATCTAAAAAATCCTAACCAATACTTACATGTTACTAACTCAACATTATATATTATTTCCCTAAAACCATGGAATTATATTGTTTCTTACCAATAAGTAACTCTATAATCCAATCATTACTTGGAATGAGATGGAGACTAGGGTCAAAGTATTGGCCAAATTAGGGAATAAATTAACTTAATTTCAAAACTATCACTTGTTGGTTGCTCCCAAATTTTACCATGTTATATGATGTAGTGGTCACTTGAAAAACCACTTGGGTTACCAAATCCATACGGACCTAAAAAGAAACCTAATGGAACATGCATTCTAAGTGGTGATATTGATTTAATGTGGCCAGCATAGGTTTCAATGTTGTGGATTATTATAGAGTTTTAAGAACTTAATTTAATTAAATATAACAAAATGAGTTGATCAAAAGTTATAAATTGGGGTGTATTAGTGGAATTTTGTTTCATATAAAATTTTATATGAGTAATTTAGGATGTATCCAAAAAACATGATTATTCCATAAATTGTTCACTAATTTAATCCCCACATAATTCCATGTTTAATCACCAATTCACCTAGTAGAACACTATAATGATCACACTAAGGAATTGAATAACACTAGTACTAAAATGTTTCATTTATAATGTTAAAAAGATAAATAGGAGAGTAATTCATTGAATGGAACTCTTAAAATAATGAAATGATATCTAAATTTAATATCAAAATATAGTATCCCATCTGGACAATTGTTACTTCCATAGATCAACCCGTAAAAAGATTTTACCTCTATTTATGTAATTATGAAAATGGATATTTTATGTAGACTTATGTGGGACGATTTTAAGATGAAAACATAAAAAAATTAACCCTTGACTATTGTTTGAGGAATTTCCCAATTGTTGGTGTGAATAAATTCATACCATGTTTCAATAGTATCAATGAGTTACTTAAAAGTAATTAATAAATTAAAAATAAATACAAATAATAAAGAAAAATAACTTTTATTAATAATGAAATGTGAATGGGAAACTTACATGAGTAAAATTTATTTTGTGATTACAATATCAATGCATGAAAATTCTATTGACTGAATAAAACATCGATCCCCAAATCCATTAACAACTCCCACCCTAAATAGAAAAATTATGAGCCTTGGTAAAAGAAAATATTATTAAATTCCTTTACAATTAAATAGAAGAGTAAAATTTGGGTGATAAATGAAAGTAGGTTTGACATTCCAATAATTCCCATAAAAATTAAATTGAATTTATCCCACCTTTTGATGTGTGAATTCAACATTGAATAAGGAATAATTTTAAGGGGTCATAAAATAAAATTATATTGAAATAATTTTCCTCATATATCTATCAAAATATAATTCTAATTGGATCATCCATTGGGATGTTATTATTTAAATGGTGGGATTATATTACGGGGCTTCATAACATACCCACAAATTAAATGGATACATCATCTCCCTGGATCTCCTTGAAAATTTCATAATTATCATTTGAATTGTTTTTATGAAATTATCCCCATAACATTTTATTTCTACAGTTAATATTTGATCTTCATTGGGAATAATTTGTTGTCTCCACTTTTACATGATGAGTCTAAGGTCCATTGTTCTTTATCTATGAATTTATGCTTTCTTTTCCAATACATATACATCTTCCCTTATGATCAATAAATTTATCCTAAAAGAAAAAATATATAAAAATAGTGATCAATTGAATTTCAAAATATGAGACTCATATAATCAAAATAACGAATTCAACAATAATGTGGTTCATTGTTCCAAAATTTACACTTTATACATGAAATGACCATTACTATGAAATGAAGTTCAATATATGAAATGAATTTTTTTATTTATGGACCTTGAAAAATATCCATATTAAAATATAATCAATTAATATTATCCCATTTTATTAGATAATCACCCCCAAATATTAGCATTTCCAGTATCGAGCAAAATGCATAATAAAATATGTACTTAAATTCCATTTTCAGAATTGTTTTTAAAGTAGAATGATTTCAAATATAAATCCATTCAAACAACCATGAATCCTATCAATATCATTTCACACAAGTTATATTCACATGAATATCTCATTCCAATGTCCATTCCTTTGTTCGAATTCAATGTCACACATCATCCAATTTCAATTAATCATGATGATGTTGTGTGAATCTATAACAAAACGGGGACAATTTTATTTTTTATTTGAAAAAATGGAATCAATAGATGGGAATAACATTAAATATTAAAATTAGTATCACATTTTATATTTTCTTTTATTTTCCCCCTTTTTTGGTTTGTTTCTGTTGTTTTGTTTTGTTTGGGATTATAACCACAATAAATATCAAAAGTCTGACTATAGAAAAAAAATGTATGTACTCACGGTCCCCACATATCGAATCACACACATGTTGTAAATAAAAATCTCTATAATAGAGATATAATGACTTAATATGGGAATGAAAACTATGGAGTCACAATCCCCTAGTTTCAGACACCATGCATTTAGACAAAACATTTCTCTATGCAGTTATCATTTTCATTTTTAATTGGATACTCAAATTAAAATAAAAGTTAAATAATACCCCAATATATGATGAAAGCGACCCAATAAAACCAACTTTCACCCAATATACAACATACATTCATTTTGAAATTTTTATTAAAATGATTATAATGATATCAGTGAAAAATCATGTAAGACAACTGTACAGTCAAAAAACAATGATAGTTAACTTAAACATTCTTCAAAATCATAATCATGGTATTGAAAATAATTTTACATGCGGTTTTCATGAATCCAAAAGTAAATTAACCATTTAAATGATTATTAATTTCTTATATTTTTATAAATTATCATATTTTACATCCCCCAACATAGATTTACACTTCCCTTAGTGTCAAAAGAGAATAGGATATATATATTACAATTGGGTTGAAAGAGGGGGTATGTTTATTTGCAATACAATCACGGAATAAATTCACTTTGTTTTATGTTGATGACCCTTCAATAATCAATTCATCACATTGGATTCATGTCACATATAAAATCCCTTTGGGTGATTGAAGGTTGGTTTTTACTCAGTGTGGAATGGGTTTTATTGGAAAATACTAAAATTGATTCAGTTGAAAAAACACACTCACAAGATACATTAGATCAAATTGAAAAAACCAATGGGGGTTACCTTAACAAAAAACACGCAATACAAGATAAAATAAAAAGACCTCAATGTATAAGCCATGTTTCATATTGAAATTTGCTTATTTTAAATTCATTATCTTATCTTAGAACCCCCAAATTACCTAATACGAACCATAAATATTTTATTTATTTCATCTTTAAAAACATATTCATGATTAAAATTGATTCATTATTTATAATCTATTTCATGTACCAACCTATTTGATCCAATAACTGTAAAAATCCATGGAATACCATAATTGGTTGATCATTTTTCATCTTTATCCTTTCCTAGGATATTAAGGAACCGTCCTATATTATTGGTTTCGAGATATTAATGAAAATAACAAAAAATTATTTTTTATAGATTGTGAAGGAATAAATGACTAAGTAACAAAGGAAAAAAATTGATATTGGTTGGATTGAAATTTCTTAATTCAGAATGGAAATTTGTTTCCAAATCATTTTTATCTACAAATGTTTTTGAAATAATGGGTTTCTTGTGAAAATATAATTCATCCCCCAAATTTATTTGATGAATGCCATGAGTATATACGGATTCTGTTTATTTGAATTCTCAAAATGGTTAAGATATTGTTGGTAAAAAACCATTTATTTATCTATATTAATAATAACTAATCCATGAAGAGAAATTATCTGCTTCTAAATCCAAAAAACCAGTATTCCCATGAATTAAAGATTAATTAATCATCCACTGATATTCCTTTTATTTACCTTCAACATTATCTTACCAATACACCCCATTAGCCAAAACATATTTCTTATATTACAATGTAATTTTTTCATCATTTTACTCTAACTGTGAATCCTATGATTTTGGGATTCATTACATTAAGGTTTTAATTATTTACTACACTCATAGAAAAGATCATTTGTTACAGATGTTCATAAAGTTATTTTTTGTGACAAGATTTATCTATCAATCATGATGAAAATAGAACCTGAGTGGTAATGGGTTCTATAACAATTTGAATAATTTTTAGTTCTACCCTCATTGATGAAACCATTGATGTTGTTATATCCATTTTTTTTACCTATATTCAAATGTAACAGTTGTTGATCGAGATGGATAAGTGGATGATCAAAATAATATAATTTAGTTGGATAATAATATTGTTGTAATTTCATAAGAAGTTTTTTAGATATTAATTGTGGATTTTAATCTCAATATTGGTTGGATTTTTTTATTATGAATATGAATTAAATTATTGTGGTAGATTTAGTTTTGAATTTTTCCACCAGTATAAACTATGTTGATCATTGTATATCAGACATAGAGTGGGGTAGTCCTAGTAATATAGGATCCCCATGTCTGGAATTCTTCAAAATGGCCATCCAATTTGGTGAAATCTGTGGGTGGGAATAGTGAAATCGGGGGGAGAATAGAGATGTGGGAATAGAATAGAGAATTGCGGAGAGAATAGATTAAAAAGGATATATTTTTACTTACATGGGTCCCCAAAAACTTTTCCACAATTTTTTGTCACCCAAATTTAAACATTGTATATAGTGTAAGTGGCTTCATGTAGTATAACATGGGTAATCGAATTAACATGGACCTAAGAGGAAACATAAAAAAAACATAAGTTCTATTGGGGTGATTTGGGTATGAAGTGGAAACATGGGATTCAATTGAGTGTATTAATAATGATATAAAAAATCTTAATTTATTTTAATCTAATATGATTATTTGAACCTAGGTTATCACTTCTATGGATTGGATGTTGTAAATTTCGTAATAAAATTTATATCATGAATTGAAGGTGTATCAGGAAAATGAAAGAATTACTGACATAATTAAATAATTTTATCCCTACAAATTTACCACTATAATCACTAATTTACTTATAAGACCATTTTATCGAACACTCGATAGAATAGTATCATACAATCACTAAATATTTTTTATCGTTCAAGTTTATGAAGAAAAATAAGAGAGTAACTAATTAAATGTAACTCATAACATAATGAACTAATTTATGAATTTAGTATCACTAAATAAATTTCAATCATGACATTATATACTTACATGGATCAACCCACAAAATTTTCTTCTCTCCATTGATACTATTCTAAAAATGGATGTGGTGATTAGACTTACAAGGGTTGAATTGAATAAGAAAAAAAATTGAACAATAACCCATTGTGTGAGGAATTTTGCATTAGTTAGTGTGAATATATTCACACACTAATTCAACGGTAAAATATTATTAATGAAAAGGAAATATTAAATTAATAATATATATAAAAATTGATGAAGAATACATTTTATTAATAAATCAACATTAATGTAAAAATTACATGAGAAAAATTGATGATGTAATTACAAAATAGAAGAATGAAATTACAATTGAATGAATAAAATACGGATAACCAAATACCTTCCCCAAAACCACCCAAAATAGTCAAATTAGGATCTTAGTCTCAATCCTCATCAATAAACTCCTTCCCCATTAATTAGATGTGTAAATTGTTGGTGAGAAATAAAAAAAATTGATTATTCAATATTTCCCATAAAATTATGGCCACATTCATCCCCCTTTTTGATGCTGAAATTTGGAAATTAAAATCGAAGTACCTAAAGGGGTTTTACCATAGAAACAACTTCCTCCACATGTCCTATAATATCATTTGAAATATCATACCAATTGGATTATACATTCCGATTTTATGATCGAAATGATGGGATAATTATATGGGCCTTCAAATCTAGCCCATTAATTAAAAGTAAACATCATCTCCCTCAATCTCCATGAAAACATAATTATTATATATGAAAATATAATAATGAAATTTTCCCCACACCTTTATATTTATAATGTAGAAATTTTATATTAATTTTTCCATATTTGTGGGCTCCACCTATAAATGATGGTCTTATGGACCAATATGCTTTGTCCAAGAATTTCGGTAATCCTTGAAAAAAAAATTCCATCTTACCTTGTGATACATCCATTGATACTAATATATTAATTTTCATAAAACATGCTTATAAATTTTATTCAAAAATCTTACATTCTTATATTCAAAATAAATAACTCCAAAATAATAGAGTTATGTGGGAAAAATTTGGATCGGAAAAAATAAAATGAAAATTGATGTGAGATAAAGTTCAATTTATGAAATGAACTAAAATTTGTGTTATAGAACATTCTAACACATAAATATTTAAATATAATCAATATATGTTATCCTATTTCAATAAAAAATCATCTCTTTTCACGCATCAACAATGGAAATAAAATCAACAGACTGTACATCTGAACATTAATTCTTTTGTATATATATAATATCATGATTTGATTACGAAGTTACACCTATAATCCAGTTGTTATATTAACCACATCCCAATTATATTCCAACAAAAATATTTATGACATGGATTTTCTTCCATAAATTTATAAATTATCCACAATCCACTCATATCCACTATAAATCTCTAATATCACTTATCAAACATCATCTAAAACTACTGAATTGTATGGACACAAGGTGAAAATGTGGAATTGTCTATTCAAGCATTAGTATATCAATGTACAATATAATTTCTCTATGTAATCAATTGACCCCATACACATATTTGGTATACATTCATCATAATAAGGGAAATTGTAAAAAATATGACAACTCCTGATGTCCTTAATGAGAATAAATTTGATATTTCATAATCATTTGTACCATAAATTAATATTATAGTTCTTAGAAAATTAATGTTCTAGATGGGGAATCAACACTCCAATATCACAACCCATTATATATTTTACACATTATTATTTATCAATGATTCATTAATTATTATATGTGGAAGGAAAATCATGTATCCTATTATCTAGAAAGTGTTGGGGGAAGTAAATGTCTTCATATTTCTCTGAAGTGATAAAGAAAATAAAAAAACAAGGTTGAGAAAATATACATATCCAACAATATCAACATATACATGACTAAAATCCATTTTAAAAAATATCTTTTAATATAATACAATTGTTGAGTCCATAAGGTTTTCCTTATGAATTTTCTATTCCTTAATACTTGGGGGAGATTGTTAAGTCAATAATTTTTTCTTATGACTTTACCGTTCCTTCTTTTATTGAAAATCACAAACACCTTATCTCAAGCAAAACATCATTTTACCATGTGTTTTACTTCTATAAAAAAAAATTTCCTTCCCCAATGAAATTTATCCATTCCATTTTTTCATTGTTCTTATCATTATATTTCTAAGTGTAAAATTTGGTTTGAAACAGAAACCTTAGAATCCTATAGTTAGCTAGATATGAGGCATTCTATTTTAGACTCCAAATTCTGATTACGAATTCTTGTTACAAACTCTTCTGAGTTCAGACTACAAATTATGATTACGAATTTTGGTTGCAAAATATTCTGATGTTCTGAGTCCAAATTATGATTAGGAACTCTGGTTTCGAACTCTTTTAATGTTCTCACTCTAAATTCTGAATATGAATTATGGTTATGAACTTTTCCACGTTATAACTATGAGTTCACTAAATACAGACTCTGAACACATATGAGTTCTGACTCTAAAATCTCATAAACTCTGACAATGATCTTTTTATGTTCTAGATCCAAATTCTTGTGAATGCAGACTCTGAATTTCCTAGAAATTCAAACTCCGGAATTTTATAGAGTTTATGTTCGAAATTCCTAGAAAACTGAATCAGAATATCCTTCTACTATAGACTCTGAATTAAACTTTGGTTAGACTCTGAAATTTTATTTCCTTATATTCCAAATATTTGATTTTTGTTATGTAACTATATTTTGGATTAAACTTTTTTTGGTTATAAAATGATGGCGTGCTTTCAGTTACTAACTAAACGTTGTTTTAGTGACACGTGTACCGGTCCCTCTGAAATTAATGGAAGATATTACCGTTGGAGAAGGGATCAGACTGTTGAAGTTGTGAATATAAATATAATCACATTTGAAAGAGATCACAACTTTAAAAAGAAGTTGATCAATCTAGAGATTACATACTACTGAAGTGATTTCTATAGAGAGAGGCTTTAATGCATTGTGCGTACTGAACTTCTTGTTCATATTTTCTTTGTGAAACTATGAATGCTATAGAGTATATTCTAGGGCTTCTGAGGATATGAAGATAGAGGTTCCGACTACCTTTAAGTTGAGGGCTTCCTTACTGAAGAAGACATAGGTGTCGACTACCTTGAATTTGAGGGATTGCGGGGATAGCAAGAAAAAATCTGATCTTTATATCAAGGGCTTACCCTAATGTGGGTAAGATAGACTTACATGAATGTATAAATCAAGGGACCTTTATCCAAGGTTTTTGTATACCCTTATCTTTTTGTTAAAAGATTTACTTCATGTGACATGTATTGTTACATGTTTTCAAGTGCATATTTTGTTTGTTGAGGAATGTATAACTCTCTTATACTTCTTTATACATGTACTCTGATTTAGTTTGATTTTAGACGCTTTAAGGAAGAATATTCATCATTTTAACTTTCATCAAGTTTCATTTACAGAACCATCTTTCCAGATTCAATTTCTCTGAATCATATTTCTGGATTCAAGCAAGTGTGAAGAACTAGAGATTTTGTGAATTACCTTGTTTAACCCTATTAAACATAACCATCATTAAAAGTTCCAAAGGAATTTTCTAAAGTATACAATTCACTCCCCTCTTTTATATTCAGAATCATTAGATACTCCATATAATATATCAATTATTTTGATCATACACTTGGTATTATAGAGTATATCATACTCACATACGATATCAAAAATTGGTATTAGAGGAGGTGACCTTAAATCCTGAACCAATCTAACAATTGGCTTCAAAAACTTGGTTCAATCTAGATTAATCTCACAAATAGATTCAGAAAATAATTCATCTTATTCTTATATCTTTCAGAATCATATTTTTCGGACACGTAATGTTTTGATTCATTTTTTTCATATAGATACTGTAGTTTTCTTTTCCTTGATAAGGAATGACTTCCTTGTTTAAAAACTTTTTATATTAAATTTTTTTTGTTTAATTATTTTTCTTTATGATGGAAGGATTCAATATTGGTTCCATAGACAATCTCAATCCAGCAGGACCACATATTTTTGTTTGAAATGAATATGAATGTTGGAGAGATCGCATTAAAACTTTCATATTCAATACTGGTGTTGATAATTTTTAAATGCTTACTGGAGGATATAAAATCCCTAAAAAGGATGTTAGTAGCATCACCAATCAAGAAATGAATGAATATCAATTGAATTATAAGTGACGCAATACGTTTCTTTTATCTATTACTAGAAATATATATAGCCAAATTTCATCTTGTCAAGCAGAAAATTGTATTTGGAAGAAACTTGAAGTCAGACACTTTGGAACTTCCATAGTTAATGAGATAAGAAGAGCCATGCTCAGAGGTGAATACCTTGGTTTTAACATTCCTTATGGAGAACCCATATGTAAGGTGAAACTAAGATTTATGACTATTTTTAATAGTTTACAATCCATGGGTGAGAAAGGATTAGATGATGAAGTTCTTGTTTATATGATCATAGACATCATGCCCAATGACTGGGAATCCAAGAGGACTGCTATTGATGAGAATAGAAATGTTACTCATATTTCTGTAGATGAGCTGTTTGGAACACTTATTCATCATGAGACTAAAATGAAGAGAGATGATGATAATATAAAGAAGAAGAATGGGAATGGAAGTGTTTCTTTTAATACTTCTTCAAATCATATAAAAGATAAGACTGCTGAGAGAATAACCAGATATTAGTCTAATAAGGTTGTTATCCAATCTGAATCTAGTGGAAGTTAATCCTCAAAGAATGAATTAGCAAATCTTTCTCAAATGATAAACAAGATAGTTGGACAGAGGAACATTCAATCCAAATACAAGAACAAAGAAAGGAGGAAAGAGGAGGAAACTAAAGAAAGTGTAATAATACGAGAAAACCCCTAAGGCCAAAAAACCCAATCCTCACCTTCGAAGCCCAATAAGTAGAAATCCTATCCGGAAGAACGGGTTGACAATTGGAGGGAAGACAAAATAATCCGAAGGAAGGAGAACCAAAATTTGGTCTAGATCTTGCTAAGGACAAGGCTTTAAAATAGATGACTGCTGAAGAGCTTGAGAAACCAGCCATAGAAAAGAGGTAGATGAAGAATATTTCAGAGGCAGATATTGTTCAATCATTTCTAAGTGATACTAAAAAAGCATCCGAACAAATTCTAGTACCGAAATCACATTTGGATGAGGCATAACATGAGACTCTGGGGATGAAATTTACCACTCCAGAAAAAGATCTTGAAAATGTTTTTGATGAAAAGGAAGTTATAGATGATGTATAAGTAGTTGAAATCCGTGATGATATAGCTGATCTGATTCAGCAAGTTGAAGACATTCATGAGAAGGAATGTGCTTCTGAAAAATTATCAATCCATACTTATCAAGATATATCTTCAAGGCTTGCTACTCCTGGGGTAGATGAAAAAGATGAAACGGAAGTGATCAAATTATCCGAGGAAGTGAGTCATAATCATGACATTATTCAACCTAAGGTTATTGAGGCATGAGCTGAGAAAGAAGAATTTGATAAAGAAAAGATTGTTCAGTTGTCTGAAAGTGATCATGAGTATCCAGATGAAGAAGTTGTTCTGAGAACCAATAATGAAAAACAAGTGGTTTTGAATACCCCAACAAAATCAATTGTAAGAAATATGGAAGTTGGTGCATCTTCCAAGAGGACATTGGTTGAGCTAGAGGAAGAAATCTTACCTATAAATGTTTCATATTCGGAATCATTAGATCTGGGACATGATTATTTCATTCAATCTATGAAAAATCTTGTTGGCACCATTCCGATCTTTCTAACCATTGATGCCAGATGTCATATGCTAAAACATTTCATGAATCCGAAATCGGATTTGGTATCAATAGTGATGGATAGATGCATAAATATTGAGGCTGATCACAAGAACTTCCTTATCAACTATGATGCCCACAATAAATCATATAAGAAAGTGGTCAGTTGTTCAAACAATATAGTTGAAGATTTGAGAGAGCTTGAGGAGTTTCAAGATGATGTTAAGGAAACATTTGATACACAAGATAGTAAAATGAAGGATCTCACAAATATCGTTGAGTAAAAGCTAAATCATGAGTAAAATACTCGGATTGAGGAGGTAATGGATCTAAATGGATGTTAAACTATGCTTCCAAAAGAAGGAAGAGGGAAATGGATCTCTGGATTGAGATTGAAGAAAAGGTAGTGAAACAAGATGACTTGTTCAAAATTCAGACAGAGACTCTGAAAGCTCAGTATGATAGGATCAATGCCTTAGAGAAGCAAATAGAGGAAGATCACAAGGATCTAATGAAGCTGAAAACCATTGTTAAGAAAATGATACCCAAGGAAATGGACAGAAAATAAATCTGATCTTTTGATTAATTTTCATTCCTTGGAAAAATTATTCCAATCTTAATGAAATTGAGCTTTCTCATTTTTGTTTGGATGTTTGTACTAATATTTAATGTAACATATATATTTTTCATTCCCTCAAACTATTTTTGAAAATCACAATGGGGGAGAAGGAAAAATAATTCTATATAAATAAGAGATATCCCTAATTAATGGTGAATTTATCTTAAGGGGATTTTTCATTACAGAGATTTCCGTACTCAGGATAATAAAAAATCCCATTCCGGAATTCTAAAATATGATTTTTAGTGTTCCAAATACCAAGGATGAGTTTGTCTTATTCATCTCTTCCATTGTGAAAAGAGAGATAAGATTTATTTCAAAGTATATGAAATTTTTTTATGTCCTTATATTCTATTTTGTAAGGATGTTTTTTCATTCCAAAAAGCGGGAGATTGTAGAGCCAATAGGGTTTTCCTTATGAATTTTCCATTCCATCATACATGTATGAGATTGTTATGTCAATGTGGTTTCCTTATTAATTTACCATTCCATTCGCTCTTGAAAATTACAAACACCTTATCTCAAGGAAAATTTCATTTTACCCTCTATTTTACTTCTATAAGGAAAAATTTCCTTCCCCGTGGAAATTTATCCTTACGATGTTTTCATTGTTCATATCATAATTTTTCTATGTGTAAAATTCGATTTGAAACCAAAAACTCAGAATCCTATAATTATATAGATATGAAGATTTCTGTTTTAGAATCTGAATTCTAATTACGAATTATGGTTATGAACTCCTCTGATTTCTGACTCCGAATTCTGATTACGAATTCTGGTTACGAACAATTATGAAGTTCTAACACCAAATTCTGATTATGAATTTTTTCTTACGAACTCTTCTGATTTCTGACTCCAAATTCTGACTACAAATTCTGTTTATGAACTTTTCTATGTTCTGACTCTGAGTTCCCTGAATACAGACTCTAATCTCATATGTGTTCTGACTTCGAATTCTCATGAACTCTAACTCCGAACATTGTATGTTTTGGTTCCGAATTCTTGTGAATCCAGATGCTGAATATCCTTGAAATTCAGACTCTGGAATTCTATAGATATCAGGTTCAAAATTCCTAGAAAACAGAATCTGAAAATCCTTGTATTATAAACTCCAAATTCAATTTTGTTTATACCCCAAACATTTATTTCCTTACATTCCAAATATCATATTTTAGTTATGTAACCATATTTATGCTTAAACTTGTTTTTATTTATAAAACGATATCATGCTTTTAGATAGATTCTATACACATTAAGGTATAATATTTATCATTGTAAACATTCATTAAGATTCATTTCTGGAACCTTCTTTCATATTCCCTTTCTCGGAATCATATTTACAGATTCAAGAAAGTGTACAGAACTAGCGGTTTTGTGAAATACCTTGTTTAACCTTGTTAAACATAACAATATTTAAAAGTTCCAAATGAATTTTTTAAAAGTATACAATTTACCCCCCTCTTTTATATATAGAATCATTAGATACTCCATACAATATCTCTATTATTTTGATACTAAATTTTGTATTATAGAGTACATCATACTCTCATACCATCTCAAAAACTATATGAAAGAATAATAGTTAAAATAATAATATATATTCTTCCCTCTATATCCGAGTAGTGTGTAATTAAGATAGATAATATAATGTGCATCAATGACTACAACCTACCAAAATTGGTTGGTCAAATGGAGTTTCTTAACATAAATTAATTACTATTGTTACACTATAATATCATGGGTGTCAAAAAAAGTCACCCATATCTACCTAAAATATCCATCATATAGCCATATTAGGAATACTAGATCAAATAACTATCATTATTTACCATTAAAAATAGATTTTGTATGATTTATTATTATAAAACTAAATCTTAAGAATTTTGATCATATATCATCCTAAAATTGTGTGTTTATAATGGAAGACAAGTATAAATTCCATCATTGGTATCGAACTTGATCAATGTGTGTGTAACATCCCAGGTTAATAAAGAATTTGACATTTTCATATTTTTTAGTATTTTTGAATTAAATATTAATTTTACATTAATGGGAAATCTATTTTCAATGGCGTACCCGACACGCAAAAATGGGTTTATCTGAAGTGTCATGCTGCACACAAGAATTAGCCATACTGAAATATAATAATATAATATAATTTTAAATTGTAGTTAACACCTAGTCATTCTATTAGAGATAATGAACAAGATTAACTTCTATATTATTAAACATGTTTTTAAAATGTCTTTACCTTTATCCAATTAATGTTAGAGGCATAAAATGTGAATGAATCCAATTCTATGCATAAATACTCTAATTTTTTTTTGGACAATTTACCACCTTTTGATGGATAACCCTTTTTAAATATAGTTTTTTTCAATTTCATATGTTCCATTTTAAAAATAAACTTCTTCTTTAGAAGTGGGACATCAAAAAATTTGGGGTGATTTTTTGGTATTTTTCTGATAAAGTTCATTTTTTTAATGAAAAGTGAAAATAATGCATTTTAAGTAAGAACTATCTTTTCATATGATTTATTTATATAATTATATAATCCTTTTAAATGATCATAAAATTTAATTGGATTATATTTTTTTAATTTATTCGAATTTTGGACATTAGACGTAATTTTACATTTAAATTGGGCATAAACAAATGAAAATATTTTGATAATTATTATTTCATAAAAACAAATATTTTAGATTTGACAATGATAATTAATTTTAAATTAATATCTGCAAATTAAGTATTTTGAATTTGGAAAAATGGATGAATTAATTTTAATCCATTTTTACAAATTGTTTGAATAGGTAAATCTTATTTTTAGACTTTATGAATAGTTATGTTAGTAAATATTTTATTTATCATTGATATATGGCACATCTGGTAAATAATGGTAGAAAATAATATTATAACAATATTAAATTACACTAAAATATGTCTTAACACTATTTTAGGATACATTTACAACCATGGGCATCCATGGGTCGATTTGTGGACCCTGTGGAGCCACTTGAATGTGAATAGGACACATTATAAAAATAAATTTAAGATAAATAAAATGTAACATAAACATATATATTTTTAGTAAAGAAATTTATAATGGGTTATATATATAATATTTCCATATAACAATAGTCATTATAAAGATAGAAATATTTCACATATCATGGTATTTTATTTATAATTTATATTATTCAAATAAATAAATTTATATATGAAACAATGATGATTTAATGATATCCACATTAATGGATGTTTTAAATAAATGAGATTATAAATATTAAAATAAATTTATTTTGAAACATTTTATTCCGTCCACTAATTTTATGGATGATTATAACTTGTTATATTTGAATTAATATAGTTTTTTTTAAAGAATCATGTTGTTATAAAATTTTTAAATCTCACGATATGAATAATTTATAAATTCACAAAAATAAGTTTTTAAACTGAATACAATTTTATTAAATATTAAAATAGTCTTAAAATTCTAATATTCTTCCAAATGAAATATATGATGTTAATAATGCCATTAATGATCCATTTTTAGGGTCTCTTATATTTTTATAGTAACTAAATATACAATTTAGTATTAATATAAAATATAACATGATAAAAGATAAATTAGATAACTAAAACATAATGATTAAAGATAACATTACTTTTATTCCCTAAACTAGTCTAAAATATTTTTCATGAGAGTATTTAAAACAATATTCATCTTATATTCTTATTAAATTATTTTGGGTCATTTTAAAATCAAAATTCAGTTTATAAAAAATTTACATTTTCAAACAGTCTTAATGATCCCTCCCCCCTATAAAAATTCATCACCTCTAACCCTTACTCACACATCTAAAACCCCCTTGGCTCAAATTGAATCTATCCAAATATGATCCCAACATCACTATATTCCAGTTAAAATCCTTAACATAAGAATAAGTCACATAAGTAATCCTTTTGGTTCATATCAAAGGGATTACCCAATTTAAAGGTAACATCATCTCTCAAGTTCTTTTCTTTTAAATTCCTTCTCCAACCACCCTACACTCTTTTTATTACATTATTCAGTAAAAACACCAATATATTTAATATAATTGGATTTTTATGAGTTTTATTACAACTACACTTTCATACACCACCATCTAATGGATACGAACATTCTGTTTCAGTGGACGGTGAATTACTGCTGCACGAAAAGATTATTGTTAAATTATCTTCTACCGCCAATTATGTTGTCGATTAAGATGGAAATATTTTTTTATATAATTTATATTATACTTATATTTTCTCTATTATTTTGTATAATTAATTTATATCATTACTTCATGGTTTCCATAATGGTTAAATATGATAATTTCATTTGAGGAAGATAGGACCACTGTCCTCTCAAAGTGTTGTGATTCATTCATGCCATACATGGAACATATAAAGGATGAAGTTAATAAAATTATATATGATATTATTATTTAATTTTAATATTCCTATGTATCATTATGTTTTCATTTCATTAATTATGAAATATAAATGAAATTATCATTCAATCATACGTACAACTTACTGTCTCCATGAACGGTGCATTTCATTTCTTATCACCAAATGTTCTATACTATTATAATTAAATATTCATATTAGTTATATATGATATATCTGATATCTAAATAATTAATATCATTTATTAGATAATGTAAATTTGACCAGATGGAAAAATTTTAATTATAAGAAGTTTATTTTTGAATCATGTACTAAATATCGATAAAAAGACCATTATTAAGTTAAATGATTATGTAATATTTAAAACATGGAAAGAAGTCATTTAAAAGAAATAAAAACATGAAAAGGCTCTAAAAAGTATAAATTAACTTTAGTTTATTATTCAAGAGATTGAATTAAAACATAATCATGTCAGACATGAGGTCATCGACTTCATCTCAATCTTTTCTCATTGAGGTATATTTTGATTTATACACAAAATTCATTTATACTTTGTTTAAAACACTTTTCCATTAATTTTTCTAAAAATGAATTCTTTTTTCTGTGATATTTTTCACTGAAAGAAAAAAATAAATTTTTATTTTCAATATACACATTGACAATGACCATTCCACTATCGTGACTATTATTTGATATTTGGCTTCTTTAAAAATCTGTAGTGTTTTTTGAACAGAATAATAAATACCATATAATCATTTATGTATTTTGGTATTGAAATTGGTTTTGATAATTGATTGATGATGTCAATATATTTAAATCATATATTTTGATTTAAATTTTAATATTTTATCTTTATTTTATGCATGTGTTATGTGTTATTATTATGTTATTTTTCACGGGCATTCTCTATGTATATGTGTTATTCCGTGAAAACCCTATGGCAGGTGAGCCCGAGATAGCTCTCCAATGCATTGGCTAACATGATGGAGGTAAACATTATTGTTTCTCCTAAGATATTTAGGGAATATACTATGGTGGGTATTCCAAATTTAACTACCTATGTATTTGTGAAAGCTACAACATTAGTATGTTATTTATGCCACAATTTATCTTAATGATTTTTCATTACTATGTTTTATTCATAAGTCCTACGATTTCATGAGGTATGTTACAGAGCCTGTGTTTTGTATATAATGATATAATAATTTTTTCCTTCTTTATTTTATAACCTATACTGAGATTTTTATTCTCATTCCATGTTTAGGAAAAAAAATCACAAGATATAAGGTATGCTAAGAGAAAATAATAATTCAAGAATATTTTTATCAAGAAAAGAAGTCTTTTTTCTTTTAATTGTATTAATTTTATAAAAAAATGGATACTAAGAAAAAATTTCTACTTTTTATAATTTTAGATGTAACATAATTATTATGGACTAAATGTCTAAATCTCTAAACCATTAAAGATACTCAATGTGAATTGTTAACTAAATTCAATATTATGTAATTTTTTAAGGATGTGGCCTTATAGTTGGTTTTAGTGGTCAGTTTAGATAACATTAAGAGGTAGGATATTGTTAAATTAATATCCATAAATTAATTTATGGTGTGATTGAAATGATATAGAATTTATAGATTACCATGTTGCCACACCTATGATATTTCTATGTTTATAATGGTTTTCCATTTAATAAATATGGAATATATGATGGGATGGCATCAAGAGGAAGACAAACATCCAAATCAGAAACCTCAGATGGTCAGAATCGGAACTGAACACTTAGTTGCAGTGATGGCATAGTTGACTCATGCTGTAAATGGTGGTGGTATCCATGTACAGGATCAGTCAGATCAACCACAAAGGAACATGTAAGTACTGGAGCATTTCATGAAGCAGTATCCCCCAAAATTTAGAGGATCATCTTACAATGTTCTAGCTGATGGGTGTATTAATGCACTGGGTAAGATTTTAAATGTCATAGGGTGTTCAAAACATCAAAAATATAGTCTTTTTGTTGACATTATTGAAGGTTAAGCTGATCAATGGTGGTGAATGAGGAAAAATATCAGTGACAATGATGTGATTTATGATATTGATTGGGATAAATTAAGAATCATGTTATTTGAGATATATTTTCCTAATTTGGTTTGTCATTGGATGGAAAACAATTCCTAGAATTGAGGCAGGAGGATGACTAAACAGATGCTTATGAAGAAAAATTAATACGACTAGAATGATATGCTCAAAATTTCATATGAGATCTGGAGAGTAAAATCAACCATTTCAACATAGGATTAAAGCCAAAATATCGAATGGATTTATCTTTTTGTGGGCTCAAAAGTTACGAAACACGTGTTTAATGTGCAGAGGAGGAAATTGAGTTTGTCATTGATCAGGTGTTCTTTGAAAAAAAATTTAATAAGAGAAAAATGTGGTAGAAAAAAGGTAATAAATCTTCAAAACAAACTGATGGGGAGAAAATTATCTTTATAGTTTATGAAAATTATGGTAAAAACACGCTGGGGAATGTCTTTTTAATATTGGTAAGTGCAACTGATGGGGTAAAAAGGGTCATAAAGGTCATAATTTAATTAAAATAGATGAGGTTAATGGTAATAAAGAATCTGATTTACAGTCATTAAATTGTTTTAAGTGAAATGAAATGGTTAGTTATATATATGAGGGTCCAACTAAAAACTAAAATGAGGGAAATTAGCGATACTACAAGCATAAAGGGGTGGTAAAATCCCTTGAAACTACTTCAAAGTATGTTGTGCCATCAAATTAAGTAGTATAAGGTACACTATTTGTTTATTCAGATTATCCCATTGTGATATTTCATTCAGTGTCTACACATTCTATCATTTCTGAAACGTTTTCAAGTTAATTGGGAATTCCTTCTCAAGATATGAATTCTGAACGTATGGTAAAAACAACGTGATGAAATGTTATGAAAAAAATAAATAAGAAGATCCATCTTATCCTTGTGAGTAGAAAGAATCTACCTCCAATCCTTATTGTTTTGCCTCTAGTAGAGTTTGATGTTATTTTAGAAATGGATTGGATTTTCATTTATCATTTTAAGATTGACTTCAGAGATAATGTTGTTTCTTTTCAAAAAGAATTTCTGTTTGTGTAATGAATGAACCCTTACTTTTGATAACATATCAAGAAGCTGAGAAACTAGTAAAAGAAAGAAATGAATTTTACTATGAATATATTGTTAAAAACAAAGGAAGTTTTCGGATTTATAATTTTCTAGTGGTAAATGAGTATCTTCATTTTTTTCATGATGAGTTTCTAGGTATCATACTGTATCAGGATGTTGAATTTACGATTGACATGGTTTCGGATTCAAATCGAATTTCAATACCACCTTATCAAATAGCTCAAATTGAACTTTTAGATTTAAGAAAATAATTGTAGGAGTAGTAAGATAATGGTTTCATTCAACCTAGCGTGTCACTATACGGTTCTCCAGTCTTGTTTATTAAAATTTAAAATTGTTCAATTATACATTGCAGTGATTATAGATCCTTGAATAATATCATTGTTAATAACAAGTATCCTTTTCCTCATATAGATTTTTTTTATCATCTATAGTGAGGTCTTTATTTTATAATGATTTACATGAGGTTGGGGTATCATTAGTCGAATATAATGAACTAAATTTTCTGATGACCACACATCATACTAGAAATGGAAATTATGAATTTTCCGTTATAAATTTTGGTTTAACCAAAGCATCTACTATATTCATAGATCTTATTAATAGAATTTAAATTGAGTTTTGGGATATTTTTAGGGTTTTTTAATTGATGATATTTTGGTTTCTTTTAAAATTAAAGTGAAACATGAAAGTCATTTAAGGGTTTTCTTGAAAACAATAAATGAAAAAAAACTATATGGGATATTTAGAAAATTTGAGTTTAGTTTTTAATAAATATTATTCCAGGGTCACATTGATTCAATAAATGGAATAACTATGGATAATTGTAAAATAAAAGTTGTTTAATGATGGCCAAGACCCAAAAAGATAATAGAGTTAAATTACCCTACACATGATTGGTAATTAGTTTCAATTTTTTTTCTTTAAAAAATTTGAGACAACATCTGTATGTAGTAAAATGAAAAATATATATGCACCACAAAAGATTAAAGAATATATTCAGTCATAATGAATTGATCATGAGACAGAAGAGATGGTTGGAATTAGTCAACTATTATTATAGCATGACTCATTACCATCCTTTAAAGACAAACAAAGTGGATGATGCTTTGAGTAGAAAGAGTAATACATTATTAAGTATGTTATGGTTGGAACAATATACTTTGATTAAATATTTGTGGATCTTTGGAATAGAATTTGTTGGTCGAGTAAATTTTAGTGTTTTGATTCATTATTTGAGAAATCAACTCTATCATACATAATTAAGAAAGCATAGAAGGAAGATAATGAGTTACAGAAAAAGGTATAATTCGTTCAAAAGGGTAAGTTTCATGATTTTTACATTGATAATGATTTTATATTAATATGTTGTAATATATTATGGGTTCCTTTTAATTTACAGATGAAGATAGAGTTGTTAAGTAAAACTCATATTTCTTCATTTTTAGCTCATCCTGGTAGTACTAAGATGTACGGAGATCTTCAGGATATTTATGAGTGGGATGAATGAAAATAGATATTCCTGACTTTACTGTGAAATGTTTGAATTGTAAAAAAGTTAATGTAGAGTGGTAGTTACCGAACTGGATGCATCAGCCTTCACCAGTGATAGTGTAGAAATGGGAAAATATATCCATGTACAACATTGTGTGTTTATTGATGAAAAATCAATGTAACAATGCAATCCCTGTTATTATTGATAGATTGAATAAATCTACCCATTTCATTATTATTATATATACTTTTTCTCTATATCAACATTCTCCATTGTATATTAAAGAGATATTCAGGTTACAAAGAGTTCTCATATCCATTATATATGATCCAGATCCAAGGTTTACTTATAACTTTTTGAAAGGCCTTTGGAAGTTTTTGGATACTGTATTAAATTTGAGTACAACTTATCATCGACAATTAGATGGGAAATCAGAACAAACAATTCAAACATTAGAATACATGCTATATTATTTCTCAATTGATTACCATGGAAATTGGGACTAACAAATTTCTTTGGTTGAATTTTTATTATAATAATAGTTTTTCAGCATTCAGATGGATCCATTAGAGGAATTATATGGAAAGTGGTGATGATCTTCAGATTTTTGGAATTAAGTAGGGGGATGAAATTTGATGGAACCAGAATTGGTATATGAGATGTCTGAAAAAGTTCAGTTGATTTAGGTTCACATGAGAACAGCTCAGAGAAGGCAGAAAAAATATTTGAATAACTGGAGGAATGATCTTTCTTTCCAGTTATGTGATCATGTCTTTCTCAGTGTTTCTCAAAGGAAATGTGTGATGAGTTTTGGTAAGAAGGGAAAGATGAGTTCAAGGCTCATTGTACCCTAGGAAATCATCGAGAAAGTTGGATCAGTTGATTATAGAGTTCTGTTACATCCATGTTTATCCCAGATACATAATTTTTTTTCATGTTTTAATATTGTGAATGTATATTCCATATCCATCTTATGTTTTGAGTCCAAAGGTAGTCCAGTTGGAAAATAATCTTTCTTATAAGGAAAACCATGTCCAGATTCTTGTACCCAGAGAAAGGAAGTGTTGAAAAATTAGGTAATTTGTCTGGTAATGGTTTGTTTGAAACTTCATATGGTTCTAGAGTCTATGTGGGAATCTGAGAATGCTATAAGATAGAAATACCCCCATTTATTTGATAAATAATTAGAATTGTAGGGATGCAATTCATGAAAGGGGGAAGGATTTAACATCCGTGGTAAATAAAAAAAATGGTATTTTCATATTTATTAATATTTGCAAATTAAATATTAATTATACTGTAATGGGTATTCTATTTTCTATGGCGTACCCAACACGCAACAATTGGTTTCTCTGAAATCTCATGTTGCACACAAGGCTGAGTCATACTGAATAATAATTATATAATATTATTCTAAATTGAACTTAATGTCCAGTCATTGTATAAGGGGGAATGAACAGAACTAACTACAATATTATTATACATTTTTTTAAATATCTTTACCTATATCAAATAAATATTAGAGGCTTAAAATGTGAATGAATGTAATTTTAAGGATAAATACTCTAATACTCATTAAAAGGTCAATTTACAACGTTTTTATGGTAAACCATTTTTAAATATAGTTATTTCACTTTTATATCTTTCTTTCGAATAAATAAACTTCTTATCTAGATTTGGGACATTAAAATATACATTGGGTAAATTTTTGGTTTTTTATTGATAAAATTGATTATTTTAATGAATATTGAAAAATAATGCATTTTAAGACAAACCATTATTTTCATAAGATTGTTTTATGTAGAAAGATTGTCATTTTAATTATTTTTAACATTTTATTTCATTTTATTTTTACCAATTACTCCATTTTTTCACATTGGAAATAATTTCACTATGATGTTAGATAAATAATGTTAGACTTTTAGTAGTTATTATTTCTTAAAAACACACTTTTTTGGTTTGGGCAATAAGAAATAATTTATAATTAATTTCAAAAACATGTTTATTTTGAATTTGGATAAATTGATTCCATATTTGGAATCATGAGTTCCAAATTGTGTAAATATGTGACTTTTATTGTTATACATTATGAATAGTAACTTCAATAAATATTTTATTTACCATGTTTAAAAGGTAAATCGTATAAATAAGGGTAAAAATAATATTATAATAATATTAAATTACCCTAACATGTGTCCTAACCTTATTTTATGATATATTTCCGACATTGGGAATCCTTGGGTTGATTTTAGGACCCCATGGAGCAACTTGTAAGTGAAAAGGGAACTATAAAAATTAATTTAAAGTTTAGGAAAATGTAACATAAACATACATCTGTTAGTAAAACAATTTTTATAATAGGTTATATAAGTTATATTTTAGACTATAAATAGTAATTAGAAAAATAAAACTATTTCCTATATTTTGGAGTTTTATTTATAATTTTTAGACATCAATATATATATATATATATATGACACAATGATGATTTAATTATTACAACATTAATAGATTTTTTAAAAAATGAGATTATAAAAATTAAAATAAATTTATTTTTAAAATTTTTATGCCAGAAAAGAATTTTATGGATTATTATAACTTTTTTTCTTTAAATTAATATTGTTTTTTGAATCAATCAAGTTGTTATATATTTTTTAAAATTCACGATATGAATAGTATATAATCTGATAGAAAAGAGTCTTCAAAATGAATACTATTTTATTAAATGATAAAATAATCTTAAAAATCTATGATTTGGCCAAATAACATATATTATGTTACTAATGTCATTAATGATTAATTTTTTGGTCTCTTTTCATTTTATAGAAACAATATTAACCGTATTGTATGAATATACAAGAGGATATGGTAAAAGATAAATTAGTTAACTGGAGGATAAAGCTAAATAATAATGTTAATTTTATGACCTATATTTCTCTAAAACCCATTTTATAAGAGTCTATCGAACTATACTCGCCTTATGTTTGAATTAAATGAGTTTATCAACTTTTGGAATCCATATTAAGTTTATAATAGAATAATATTTTCAAACATTTCAAAAAGATCCCCTCCTCCCCCATATAAAAAGATATCACCTATAACCATTAATCACACCTCTCATGTCCCGTTATCTCCTCCATAATCTTCCAAAATTATCTCCAAACATTATTATATTCTACCATTAAGCCTTAACATTGGATGAAGTCACATCAAGAAAGCGTTTTGGTTCAATCCAAATAAAGTTACCCAATTTAAAGGTAACGTATTCTCTCATGTTCATTTCTATTTTTACCATCTCTAACCCCATAAGCTCTTATTAAAATATTCATCAAAAAAATATTATCTTAAATATACTATTATATTTTTAGGTGGAGCATTAGAATGACACTTCCACATACATCAATCTAATGGATACGAACATACGTTTTTTGTAGATGGCGACCTACTACCTCATGAAACAATGATTGTTCAATTATCTCCTACCACCTCTTATGTTGTACATTAATATGTAACTATATTTATATGTGATATAGTTTATATTTATATTTTCCCTATGATTCTATATTTTTTGTTTATATCATAACTTTTGGGTTTCTATAATGGGAAAATATGATAATTTTATTTGAGTAATGCGGACTACTATCCCCTCAAAGTGATATGAATTGTTTATGCCATACATGGAACGTATAAAGGATAGAGTTAATAAAATTATATATGATATTATATGGGAATTATAATATACCTATGTATCATTAATTTTTCATTCTATTACATATGAAATAGAAATTAATGTATCATTCATTTGTACATACGACTTACCTTCTCCATGAACGGTGCATTTCATTTCAAATCCCCAAATGATATGTAATATTTTAAATACATATATATATATTATATATATGTTATCTAAATAATGATTATCATTCTTGAGAAAATAGACTTTTTAACACATCGAAAACATGTAATTATAAGATATTTATTTTTGACTAAAGTACTAAATATCGACAAAACAACTATTATTAACTAAATGATTATCTAATGTTTATAACATGGTGATAATTTATATAAAAGGAATAATAAACATGAAAAGTGTTCTTTAGAAGTTGAAATTTTCTCTATTTAATTAGTCCAGAGATTAAAAAATAAACGAGCCAATCGAGACAAAAGTTAAGATACTTCATCTCAATCTTCTTTCATTGACGAATATTTCTGATTTATACACGACTTTATTTTATATTGTTTATATAACCCTTTGAAATTTACATTTATTAAAAAAGAAACATTTTTCTAAAAAAAAATTTACTAAGTGACAAAAAGTAATGTTTTGTTAATGTACGCGGTGACAATGACCTTTCACCTGTAGTGAGTATTATTTGATCTTTGGAATCTTTAACAATAAATAATGTTTTATTAAAAGGAAAATAAATACTTTATCCAATTTTATGTATTTTGGAATTGAAAATGGTTTTAATAATGTATTTATTATGACAATATATTGAAATTATATATTTTTTTTCAATGTAGAAATGTTATCTTTCATTTATGCTTGTGTTATATGTTATGATAATGTTATGGTTCTTGGGAAATGTCTATGTATATGGGTGGTTCTATTATAATCCTAGGACATTTGAGCATGAGATATCTCTATAATGATTTCGGTAAAATGATGGAGGTAAGCGTTAATGTTTCTCCTAAGATATTTAGGGAATATACTGTGATGGATATTCAAAACGTAACTCCATACCTAGGTGTGAAAGCGACAATATCTCTATGTTATGGATGCCACATGTTACCATTATGATTATAGATTACTATGTTTTATACATAAATCTTAATATTTCATGAAGTATGTTAAAGAGCACATGTTTCATATGTAATGATATACTAATGTTTTTTTCATTATTTTATAACCCTTCTTGAGCTTTTTATGCTCATCCCATGTTTTTGAAATGTTTTTTATAGGATATAAGGAAAGTAGGAGAAAATAATAATTCACGAATATTTATATCATGAAAATAATTCTTGTTTTCTTTTATGAGTCTTATTTAATGAAAAAATAAGATATTGAGTAGATATGTCCACTTTGTTTTATTTGAGATGTAATGTTATAGTTATGTCATAATTCAATAAAACACTAAACCTGAAAAGATCCTTAATGTGAATTATTAACTAAATTAAAGATTATATAATGTATTAAGGATAGGACTTATAATGTAAGAAGTATCAGAGTCATTGATATTCAACTCTAACCCTACATTGAAGGTAAATGAAGGAAAATCTATCATCGTATCATGTCAACCTCAATATTCTACTTTTGAATGCTAAATCACATATTAGGGAATGTTAGAACCATAAAAATCACCCCAACCACAAGTAGGGATTCACTATTTGTTTTATAATACATCCATTATAGTAATACTACTATTATATAATTTAAATGGATCCAAAAAACTCATGTTCATGGGATGTGAATGAAAATTTATTAAATAATAATATTACTTATTTAATCATTAAACTAGACACCTCAAATTACATTCCATAATACATTCCTACAAGAAACCTAGGTCACTTCTCTATATGTAATATCATTGTATATTTACATTGTTCTAGATACATTACTATGTTATTCAAATCACTCTTATTAATATTCTTTGGGTTTAATTGTAAACTAATCACTACCATTAATCGTTTACTTCCAAACATTCATTCAAAAATTAATAAAAATTACAATTATTCAATTCAATATCATAAATGAACCCTTATACATGAATTAAATAATCAAATTTAAATTATCTAGTTAAAAATAAAACTTTTCATTTCTAATAATCATTTCATTAATTTACTAAATCATTTACAAGACAACAGTCATCCAAGTATTCAATTTATACATTATTGATACGTAATAAATTTTGGTGGCTATAAACTAACGTTAATTATTTCATAATATCCTTAAAATCTTGTTTTAATATATTAGTGCAATATATTTATCACAGTTACTGATCTTATTTAAAAAATATTGAAGAAATTCAACATTCATAGTGTTTCGAACTAATTTCAGACACCAAAATATTGTTGTTTAACCTCATATCCTATTGGAAAAGGAATTTCTTATATATTTTGGAAACATTTCACTGAAAATTATTATCATTTTCTATATGAAAAAATAATATATATATTATCTATAGTCAATTTAATAAATATAAAAAAAATAACGTAGAATCATCACCACAACACGTGTCCAAATATGAAACTATTAATTTTATTAATCTTCATATGGGTCACCATCTCATGAGGTGCTCCTTACCAGACATATTTAATTTCATTATTTAACAATGTGATTTATCTATTTTCCTTGTATAATCTATAAAATAATATTAAAACCATCTCAATAAATCTATATCATAAAAAAATATGAAATCATGTTCTACTAACGAAAATGGTCAATGAGGTATCCTAAAAAAATTATTTAGTTTGGGAATTGTCAACCTTGATACCCAGTATTTTTTAATACCAAAATTACACAAGAAACAATATCAAATTACCTCAAAAACATTTCCCCTACAACCCTATAAAAAATATGAAATTCATATTTCAAATAAGGGCTTCAGGTAAAAAAATGTGTTGTCAAAAATAATTATGATAATATTAATAATATAATTATTATTATTATCATTATAATAATTATTATTAATATATATATATATATATATATATATATATATATATTAACAAGAGGAGGTATCACATTAAACCTCCACATTTCAATGATTCCATATTAAATTCCCCCTGCTATTATTGGCTTATGGCTATTCCCCATTTGACGTTTGTCATGCGTTATTTAATTTTAGTTAGAATATCGATTGTAGGAGAAGGAACCAGTACTCCCCCAAATCTCATAACTTCGATGTAACTTATCCCATACTCCAACAATGTAACACCCTATAATTATAATATATGAATTCATTTTAATAGGTTAATGTGTTTGATATATTTCTTAGCACGCGACACTAAACTAAAATGAAACAAAAATATATTTGGATACAATATAAATATTTAATTATTAAAAGTTCATGTTATTATTTTATAATTGATAATAAATATTAATTAATGTATTATAAAATATACTTATAATTGAAATAATTTTTAGTTTTAATATGAGTGAAGTACAATTTTTATCCTAAATTGATGAATAAAATCATATAATAATTTGATTTTTTCCTCTCTCAGTAATTATTTATTAGGAAATACACATCTATATTTTATGAAAATATCATTAATTATGATGATGTTTATATATTAACAATTGGTTGAAACCTATTTAGATGTTAAAAATAACAACAACTATAAGTTTTTTTGAAATATTGTTTTATAATATAAACATTTTATTATTATATTGTAATATTTAAAAAATTTCATTATGTAGGTTAATTTTTAAGTTAATAAAATGAAATTCATTTTTAATTCCTCATATCCAAATTTACATAGTACATGTTTCTGATCATTTCATGAAAAAATATTTTTTATGGAAAATTATCGTGTTCTCGAAGCCTAGAAATTTTATGATGCAATAATAGAATACAAATGAACTGTAATTTTTAAAAACCATTGTATAAAGAAATTTTAAACTTATGAAAAAAATAATGCTTTATAATAAAATTTTTAATATATAAACCCTTTTGAAATAATATTTAAAACAAAATAAAATGTTTCTTTAATAAAGAACACTACTTTTGGTCTTTTCATTGAATCAATTACTTCAAAGAGTGATTCTATTTTAAATTTCCTTGAATACTTTATAACCATTATTTATTTTAAATAATTCAATTTATTATATAAAAATAATTATACAATATATATTTTTAACATATTTAAATTTAAATGATACAGACATTATTCTTCTAAAAATTATTTTTCACAATATTAAGTGTTTTTTATTTAAATAAATTTTTTCACACTTTTATAAATTTTATTAGATAAAAGGGTTCTAAAATTGTAATTTGAAGTATCAAATTAGGTAAAAATTTAAATGCTAAATTTTTCAATAAATATTAATTTCTAAGGATATAAATTAATTACCAAGGTAAACGTAATGTGGGGAAAAGATAAAAAGTTAAAATAAAATGTACTAAATACCTAAAATATGTCCAAGAAACGAATATTTGATAATATTTTTGATGTATAATTGTCTTACTATACTATTGTTTCCATTTTATAGTCATTTTAAATGAAAATAAAAAGTACATTATTGAAATTTTAATAGTTACTACATAAATTACCCACCCTCTAATTTATAAAATGGTAATATTTTATCCACCTCATGAATCACTTATAAATATTATTTTTTCTCTAATACATTCAATTTTCACTTCATAGATCCCCATACAATTTTCAAAATATTCTTGTCAACATTATTTGTCATAAGACTTCATTTACAATGTGTACTCCAAGGAAAATCTTGTCCCCATCATGATTATTATCAACTGATTAGTTTCTCTTTAATAATATATTGATTAAAATTTATTCAAGAATAAGTAGAAATATTTGATTTAATTTAAATTTTATAATGTTGGTCTCCAATAGTCTAATGATAAATGTTTTACAAATACCATTTAATTTATGTTTTAAAAAAATACATTCAAAATGTAAAAAAAAGTAAATTACCATCTTCTTTTTCAAAACCAAACATCATTTTTTTTAAAATAATGTTCCAATATTTTTTTTAAAAATATAAAATTGAAACCCTTTAAAAACATAGATCTTGAACATTTTAATAAATATTTTTAAAAATTATTTTCTCCTTACCATTAAAGGCATTGAAATCCACCCACCATATGTAAATCATGAATTTAATCAATTTTAATCATTTTTAATAACATTTTTAAGGTCATTGATCCTCAAATACACATCCATTTTAATTTTGACATGATTCACATATATTTGTTTCCCAAAAAACCCAATTTTGAATGACCATGGAACCATCGTCAATGTGATTATATTTTACTGTAATTTAATCCATGTTTAATCATATTTTCATGAATGTTTATCCTCAATAATTAATCATTCATCCTAGTCTAATGTTTCCTGAATTTATTTTGTTCTCAAAAAGTATATTCTAGTCAACCGAAAAATACAATTGGTGGTTTTATTTTGTTCATTTTTATTGTTAGTTTTTACAAACATGTATCTTCCATCATAGAGATTTCACCCTGTCACTGCTATTGAGGGAGTATATCTATGTCCAAGAAAAATTTCTCATTGTCAAACTATGAATTTTTAAGCATGTTTTTAAAAATTTAAAATATAAATTTATTATATATATTTTTAGATATGTATTATCATTTCACTTTATTTCATTTCCATGTTAATTATAATTTTTTTGGTTAAGAAATTTTTAATTTTTATGTTTTCATTATTTTATGTAATTATCAACATGAATTCCAAAAGTGGTGTATATATTTTTATTAGTTGAAACTTTTATCCATGGTTTTTTATTTTTGATTCTAGGTAAAGTTTTTTATTTTTGGATCAGTCTGACAAAATTCAAGTATATATAGAGTAAAATATGTCACAATATAATTACTATAGTTCAATAAGTTTATAACATAATATATCAAATTTTATTCATTCATTTGACTACAAATAAACATTGTATTATAATAATATCCCCTCAAATTATAAATCATTATAATTATATTTTATTCTTTTATTTGTAGGAATCTTCTGATAAAACTTGTGTTGTATGTAAATTGTAAGTAATATTGAAATTTATGGATATAATATCAAATTTTGTAGATATTTTTATCTTGTTTAATTGAATCATAAAATAGGTTCATATTAACACTGGGCAATAGTTTTCCAAAATATTTTTATGGAGAAAATAAGTTGTATAAAATTTTGTGTTTAATATAATTGATGTCATTTTCATCAAAATAATTTTCACTTATGTAATGGGAAAATGAATTTTTAATATATTTACCTCTAATTTTACGATATTGTGTTTGTGAATTTTAATCAATTAGTTTTTTAAATTTTCATTTTTTATCATTCATTGTGTCATTATACTTATTTTTTTACATAATAAATTTAAAATTTATTTTTTTTGATGAAAATTTTTTATTTATATTTAAAATTATTTTTTATTCATTAACTATATATGAATTCTTATGACAATCTTGAAGGATCTACAAAAAATTCTAGTGATGTTGTTTTATAGTCATTTAAAAAAAGTACATCTAATATTGACAAAAGAATCAATATTCCTTTACTAAGGTC
This sequence comes from Viscum album, assembly GCA_963277665.1. Classification (NCBI taxonomy): domain Eukaryota; kingdom Viridiplantae; phylum Streptophyta; class Magnoliopsida; order Santalales; family Viscaceae; genus Viscum; species Viscum album. The sequence goes on from OY728147.1 coordinate 1,313,928,215, forward strand.
CCCAGACCTAGTTTATAATTAATTATTTAAATAAAATAATTTCCTAGAGTAATTTATTTATTATTTACCTTTTAATAATCATATATATTTCCCACGTGATCACTAACCATTTTGATTATATTTTTTCAGGTTTAAAATTTATCTATTTATAATAATTTTTAAACTATTATATATTATAATATATTCACCTCTTATATTATGATTATATATATTTATTGGATCATAATTGGATTAATTTTTTAAAAACAACTGATCATTAGGAAAAAATATTATATGATTTCTTTGAGGTTTCTATGAGAAATATTCAAAAAATATATTTGATTTTATATCAAGGCTTGAAGTTTTTGAATACGATTATGTGAAATTATAAATAAATTAAGTATAATCTATTTTCCTATGTTTTTATCCATTATTATACACATATGATCTTGAATAGTTTAACTGATGAAAATTCAAAATATAATTTTGATACATGTATTTATAATAAAATGATGATCTTTTTGAAGAATTAAGTCATAATGTAGGCATTGAAACCGCTGAAAAATAATTTTTTGATCAATTATATAGAGATTTTGAGAAAATATTTTTCTCAGGCACTATATATACTGTGTTATTAGTAGTTTTGAGATATGTATATTTTAATGAAAGAAATGGGTGGATTCATTTATGTTTCTCAATGAATCATGGTAGTTTAAAAGAGACAATAACAATATGAAATTATCATCAATGATTCAATTAAGAGGGATTGAAAATATTATTCCCTGTGGGATTCGATGACAAAATAATACATAATTTATCTAATAATTGTGTGTCGAATAATAAATAATAATAATTTATTTTAAAAATGTTCAAAATTCTGGACAGAAGCTATAAGATGGATGAGAAATTCAACATTGATTCATTCTCATGTATTGGTGTCAAACCTCATATTAAATCAATCTAGTACCATCCAATAATTTCATCCAATAAATATAATAATTCAACATATATTATTTTTCATGTACCAAAATCAAACCCCTGTTAAAGCGTTTTTTAACCATCAAATAATTCCTCATTTGAAGAATCAGTTTGAAAATTTAATTAATGAACAAATAATAAGACGACATTTAGACGAAGGTATCTCTGTTGGAAACCGATGTCACCAAACTTATTAAAAATAGTAGAAGAGACATGGTAAAAAATATCTATAGTTTGGAAGTGATGTTATAAATCAAAGAACATGACTTTTCACTAATTTAATTAACCCATAATGAAGCCTCAGTAACAAACATTGTTCCGGGAATGTTTTGTTAGTAGATTACAATATGTCCTCCCATATATTTCTGGAGAAGTTATATGTTAGGATGATCATAAGGATTTAAAGAAAAAATCACTAAGGAAGCAAAATTTATTTTTATATTTCACTAGTGAATGTTTATTTGAAACATCAATAAGAGATAGGTTTTATATTGACTGGTTTATAGATGAAACAGTATTTTTTTCATGATATGATAATATTCACTATAAATGAATCTCCTCCATATAGAAAGATATATGGATATAGTGTTGGGGGATACAAATAATGTTTTATTGGGGAAAATAGAGTTTATATTATCAATTTAAAATTAAAAAAAATTATATAAATGGGAACAAAGTGTTAAAATTTCGTAAAGAAATGATATTTTTTTATCAAAAAACAACCTAAAGAAATAGTAAAAAAATAAAACTACCTTATTGGGGTGTTTTATATATGAAACATAACATTTTAATTTTTCATGTTGAGAAATAAAATATGTGATAGTTTGTTACGAAATTTGGTAGACAAATAAAGAAATATTAAATAAGTATTTTCGGAAAAAGTGTACATAATACTAATGGGAGAATTTTTAGAGATATCTTACAATATAAAAATAAATAAAATATATTTACATCTGACTTGTCACACATTAATAAAGATAGATAATATAAATCATTGTTTATATCTATATGGTATTAAATTATCTAGTGGGTATTTCTCATATGTGAATAAATTAGGTTCATTGAAATATTTTAAATTCATAGTTATTAAAAATCACGATATTCATATATTTATTAAAAAAAATCTATTTATACTAAATGAAATATCGTAGAAACCTTTCGGGATGTAAATCATCAGGATATGTCATTTTATCAAATTTATATAAAGTAATGTTGTTGATAAAATTTTAAAAAAATATTTATAGAAAAAAGAGAGTATTATACTTTGTAAAATATTAATTTATTTCCCACTGACTTTGTTTTGATATAATGGTTCATCTGGTAATTTATCGGGATCCTGGGAAAATAATATGAGGGCCTATTTTTTATGTTGGAAGTATCCAAATGGAGAGATATATATTTCTTTTGAACATATACATACAAAATTTATATCGAATATATGACTCTATAATTAAAAAAATATGCGTCGAAAGTGGAATTGAATTATGTTTTAACTATTTCTATAAAGTGTTTAATATTTCTCACCCTATATCTTGATATATGATAGTCGATAGAGAAAAAAAGGGAGACTATATTTAATGGTAAATTTAATTTTGTATGATGATGTGATGGAATCACATGTATGACTTTTATATGTATAGATGAGGTTCAAAAGTATGTAAAATTACATATTACTAAATTAATAGTATAATATCAAAAAAATGAAAATTGGTGGGTGGTTGAGCATAAAAATACTTTAGTTTCATTGTTTAAATAGAAATTCATCACAGATATATTCTCATCAGAAACATTGAAATGTTTTTTAGGGGGCATTATCTCTAAAATTGATCACAAGTTCTGTTTTTGATATTAATGGGAACAAATTTTACAAAACATATATGGTTGAAAATAGTACCATCCATAAATATTGGTGTAATGGTCTTTCTTAAAGAATTTTTTTTAAGGGAAATATTTAAAAACCCAATTTTTGTATCAACGTCATATTTTTTAGTTGCTGAAGTTATAAGATAAGTTTTTTATACCAAATTATAAGTCATAGTGCATAGTGTAACTAGGTTTATATTAATAATGGTGTGTAACATGATGATTATGGGATAAAAGTGATTATATTGCAAACATATTCAATGTTGTATAACATTAACCTGATGAAGGGATATATAATAATAATAAATTACTCTCCTAATTATCCATTTGAATATTTATATTTTACTTAATTTATTAAATTTACAATTGTTAACACCATATTTTTCTATTAATTATTTGAGGTTTAGTCATGTATATTGATTATTTATATAATATTTGTGTCAAAAATTTTATTCATTTGTTATAGTTAACCATTTATTATTGAAAACCCTAACATACATCACTGTGTTTTATTATATATATAGGTATGATAAAAAAATTTCTTATATGTGATATTTATATTTATAATTGTATATATAATTTTCTAATTTATATACATATTTAATAGTTGAACTTATTTACTTTTTGGTTAATAATAATTTTATTATTTTTTAGCTAACACATGTTTGACACTATTTTTTCACTTATATATTTTTTTTTATAATTGTTTTGAAATATTAAATTTTCTAATAATATATAACTACATATAATTTTATTACATTTTTCTACATCAGTGATAAACATAGTGGCATGAGAACATTTATAATGGAATATGATATTTTATGATAATAATAAATATTATTTAATATAATTATACAATAAATGAATAAATATAATTAACAAACATTATTTCATGGAATACTGATGCACATCCCATAAAAGTTTCTTCTCTTTCTTATATATAAAAACCAATTTCTACAGTTGGTAAATGCGGGATTATCGATTTACCAAACTTTTCACTTTCTCATGGATATTAGATGTCAGATATTAATTAAATGATAATAATAACCCAACGTGATCAAATGTGATGCATGTTACCATTTATATTTCCATGTAGAGCCATTTTATGTCTAGAATTTTATATCCTAATTACAACCCATTCGACATGATTGTAAACGGGTTGTCGTGGAAAAAATAAATATAAAATTTATCAATAGATTTAATTTTATCTCATTTTTTGAATCATATATATATTCCATAACCATTATTTAATTTATCAGTTTTGGTTGACATTAAAATTTGAGGAAATTAAATGTTTAATTTTTTTCATTAACTTTATTTTTCTGGAGAAATTTTATTACAAAGTTAAAAAAAATATTGTATTGGGAAGGGAAATCATGAAAAACTATGCCTCATGTTTGTATTTTTATATGTAGATCCATGGAAGATATTTATAACTAGCCGAAATGATGAATCAATTATATTATGATGAATATTTTATATCTAAAATTTCTTGAATATTAACTTATTACTTATTTATTTATTTTATGTAACATAACTCTAGGACATCTCATAAATAAATTTTCTTATTTAACATATACCATAATACATTTCACATGGAGGGTATCATTTATTATACAATAAAATGGTTGATGAAAAGTTTGATGCATTAGATGTTCAATCAACTTCTAGTTCATAAGACTCCCTATTTTGTACTCTGTCTCTCTTAAAACCACATTAATATTGAAAACATAGAGAATATGAAATTTAAAACATTATTATAGATCAATCTAATAATGTAGGTGAAAAAAATTATAAGAAATTAATTTTTATTTTTCCAAATTGTTTTTAAATAAACAACTATAATATAAAATTTTAATTTTCAGTTTAGTATGGCCTTAAAGAGAATGAGATGTAGGTTAATTTTAACACTGAAGATTGGTTGGAAATCTGAGATACTAATTTAAAAAACCTTTAAAAACATGGTAATGTATGTGGGTATGAGGTGGGTATTAGTTTTAATAATTTTTTTGGTCATAAAATAATGAAATCGAGAGACCCAAAAATAGAATCACAAAAATTTGATCCAAAGGACATGAAACGGTCTTTCGATATTAAAATTCAATCAGTTGTCTAGGATATCATTGAAAAATTGATGATTAAATTACATCATGTAAATCTTCAACAATGTATATAGAGTGTGGAGCATGCTAGTCTACCCAGCCATCATACAAGGATCCTCTACCTCCACACTTTCACCTAACCATTTACATTTAGATGTATGTAGCATATCCCCATATAAGTATAGTAGATTAATGAATAATAAATATTTTTTGGGAATCTATAAATCCCAACACTATTTAATTTGGGTTTTAATGAATATAAGTACAAGATATTATTGATCTAATTAGATTACTACCATTGGCTACAGAATAGGTTACCAATGTTTGGATATTATATGGGATATTTTTTACTTTAACTGGTCATCCATTTTCATTATCTAACATATGACTTATTATTTTTAAAAATATTATTTAAGGGATATTAAAAATTACATTTAGTGTTTTCTTACACCTAATTTATATACGAGTATATAAGAACCAAGGAAACAATTGTTCATGAACTAACAACTTTGGATACTTATGTGTCTTTTAGTAGAATAAAAATACTATTCTAGGATTGTTTTTCCTTGTATAATATTTATCAGTTTGGGATGTTGTTTGATATATGTGGAAGATAATTAATGTTTACAATATTTAAAAAAATTATCATTGATCTACTAATTATTTATGAGCTCAATACGCATGTGTTGTAGTTGTTTTACTTTTAGGTTAATAAATTATTTCGTTACTCTTTCATTAAATAATGATGATTTGAGGAGACGTACAATATTACTTATTTTATTAGGTATCTATATATGATTTTTAATCAAGATGATACAACTAGTGTGTATGGTCTTATAGGTCCATAATTCATTTCAACAACTGTACAATATGAGAAAAGTCTGCTACATTTTCATATATATATATATATATGAGAGTTTCAATTACAAACATTGGGTTCTAGTTTGTTCCCAGCCGTTATGGGTATGAACACTAAAATAATTGAGAAGTATTATTCATTATAATATTATTAATTCAGACCTTTTTATATTTTAGAAGTCATTTTTTGTTTGTTGTATTCTACCCAATGTATGAAATTTATATTGGTTTTTATCTTTATTAGTTGAAGTTCCTATAAAATTTAGAAAAGATATAGGAATGTTTGTTTTTTTCATTTATATAAGTTTATTTTTAAGTCGTTTTTTTATAATTGTTTTTTAGTTGATATAAATGAAAATAAAGAACAGAAAAGGAATTTTCACAATAATAAATTTTCAATAAAGTTTCCAAATAAAATCAAATTTTAGATTTTTTGTAAATATATTTATATTTGATAATATTTGGGTTTTTTATTCATAGATATATTGGTTTTTATGATTAATTTAATTTTCTATAACAACATGTTAATCATAAAAAATTGATTATGGAACTCATTTATTATGTTTTATGATTCATGTTTGAGATAATTAAAACTGCATCAAAATTGAATTTTATAAGGTTGTTATATTACTTAATTTATTTTTTTGTATAAAAATATTCAATATATATTTTATAACATTAATAATTTTTTAAATAGTTCAATGATACATAGTCATATATTAATGATGAACTTTCTCATTTTCATTGTTTGTTTCCAAACTATGTGTTAAATATGAATGAGATAATAATTTTAAGTATATATCTCTTAATTAATGTTAGAAAAATGAGTACTTATATTCTAATTTTTCTCTTTATGTTTTATATTATACTTATTTTTACATTTTTATTATATTTTTTATAATGGTTTATTGATTTATAAATAAACTTCAAACTAAATAATCTATTTAAATTTTCAGGTATTTTACTTATTTGTTAATTTTTATGAAATGAAAAATTATACAATAATTTTTTTATAAAAATACTATATTCAATTTGTTCTTACATATTTTTTATTGTTCATGTATGAAAATATTATATACATTTAATGAAACATTTATATATACTAATTATTTTATACTCTTATTTTCTATATTGTATTTGATAGTACAGGGTTGTTCTTTTCATTATGATATAGTATCAGGCAGTGTTTGGAAATGTTTTATAAAATTATAATAGAAGTAAATTTTATTCTTTTTTTTATAAATTATTTATTCTTTATTATTATTTTAAAACTTGTATTGATAATTGATATATTATAATACATGTCAATGAAAAGAACTAATAATGATCAATTGTTGATTAATAATCCAAAAAAAATAAATTAAATTTAATTAAAATTAAATATATTTTATTTTAGATAATATTTTTATCAAATATCTTTGTGTGGGTTTAAATATTCAATTTAAGGTTTCATAACTGCAGTTTCGTCATACACCACCAATCAAAGAGTGGCTCATCATTAAAAACAATCATCATGCATATAAATATACATTTATTCTTTTTTGACTAGTTCTTTCCAAATCAGTACACAGTTGATTTTATTTTGTTACTTCCTTCCACAATTATTCCACATCTTATCATAGGATTTTGTCGTGTTTCACTTACATCACTAAATCCAAAATTTTCTCAAACAAATTTAATTCATCTTCAATGTTTAATATTTTTTCCTCCTTTTATTTTTAATAAATTACCTTTACCTTTTTATTTTCATTGGCATCTTCTATGAAAAATGAATTGGTAATGGTCATTTGTTCATTTAATGTAATCATGACATGTGGGGTTACAAATATGAAAAAATTAATCACTATGTCTATCACTTGGCATGCAAAAAAATTTCATCAAGTGAAAAAGTTTTTATTGGGGTGATTTTATGATTTTATTGTATTTCATTTTTAACAATATTTTATAACAATACAAGAGGTAACATATATACAATGGAAATGTATAAATATTGTGATCAATATATATATCATAAGTCACATTTTATTTCTCACATAAAAACATACAATTTCATATTAGTTCTAAATTAATATTACGTACTTAATATATGTCATTTCATTTAGAAATAATTTGTAACATATCGATTAAATTTTTATTCACATGATCTATATGTATTGATCAAAATATTAATTGATTACTAATATTAGTTGGGAAAAATTCACTATATTCATCAATATATATTATAATAAAGGTAAAAAAATTTGATCATTACAAATATGATTTCAAAAATAATTATTTGGTTTATCATATGATAGGTAATAAAATATGTCAATAAATAAATACTTATATGTGGATTATTGTAGAAATAAGATTTTAATTTTAAATGTAGAAAAAAAATTCATTATAATATATTCTATTACTATATGATTGTAACTTTTTATCTCTCTTTTGACATGTGATATATGGCCTATATTAAAAAAATATTGGAATTGAATAAAATAAATTATTATGTAAAATGAATATATGAAATGTTTTTTCTCATTCAGGATTACAATTAATTAAAATTTTGATTCATGTGTCATATGTTAAAAAAATTATTGAGGGATGAAATATTTTCATAATGATTTTCATGATATATATCTCACTCAAACAAGGTAGTGAAAGTGCCTCAAATGTGATTTGTACATGCTGATTACATTGATTTATATTATTGACTGTTAGTGGGATGAAAGTTTATACTCATATATTTATATTTCATGTTGGAAAAAACATCTAATATACCAGCGACATAATGATTGGGAAATTTCTATGACACTCTACTTAATTATTTTATTGACCGATCTATATATATTAAAAATTCATGTCATTGTTTAGAATATCTTGTATGAACTCAATTAGTAATATCTTCGTAGATACAATTAGTTTATGAAACTCTAAAGAAATTTTTCATGAATATAAAAATTTCAATAATAGTACACAAAAATTTGATTATTAATTTAAAGGAGGTGATAATTTAACCATCTGTAATTCATAAATTATTATATGGATAACTAAAATAATTTTAAAATATAAAAAAATTGTGTGAAAATACATATGACTAATTATAATGTCTCAATACCGGTTGTTGTTTTTGACAGGTACATTCATTTATTTATAAAAATATATATCTATAACATCTAGATGATTTTATAATGTATTGAATATTTAATTTTGGGAATTATTTAAATTTTATTCACCGAGAAACAAAGAACCATTTTTGAGACATTTATGAAGTTTTTAAAACATCGAAATATTCATTAAAAAAATGTTTTGTATTTTTTATCATCATATTTTTAAATGTAAATTACTATTAATGATTTTTTTTATTTTAGATAAATTATGTTTTCAATTGTACGTACTCTTTTACATATGTTTTTTATCTTTATTGTATCTTGTACTAAATGTTTTTTATATTTTGGGGAATGTAATTTATTCTTTTTATAATTAAAAATGTAACAGTATTTTTTTAAAACATAAATAAATGTAATCACTGATACATTCAATGTTGATTATTACATAAAATTGGAATTGAAAGTATCAGTGATTGGTTGAGGTTTTCATTCAATTTGGGTTTTATGTAATAATTGACATTGGATGACTTTTTCAATATTGGTTATTAAATAAAACTGATTCAAAATGTATTATATAGTTTTTCAAGTAGTAAATTAAATATTTTATATATATAATAATTTATTTTGAATGTTATTTCCAATTATGGAATTCTATAAAAATTATACTTGAACGAATTTGTGTTTTTTTCCTATTAAAATAATAACTCACACAATGTTTGTTTCACTAAAAACAAATGTGGGAAATGTCCATTAAATATTTTCCACATTGGTTCTATAATAAATTATAAGTGGGAAAATATTTTCATCATTAATTTATAAAAAAAATTGACACTATAACACCCCAGGTAAATAAAGAGTATGACATTTTCACATTTATCCATATTTGTGAATAAAATATTAATATAACATTAAAGGGGACGCTATGCTCGATGGCGTACCCAACACGCAACAATGAGTTTCTTGGGAATCATACGTTGCACTCTAATAATAAAATAATATTATTTTAAATGGTAGTTAACGACTAGATGTTGTGATGTAGGGAATGAATATAACTATGTACAAAATGATTATATATGTTTTTTAAATATTTTTACTTTTTACAATACATGTTAGAGGATTAAAAATGCGAAAGAATCCAATTTTAAGCATAAATCTTCTTTAAACGGTCGATTAACCGCCTTTTGATGGAGAACCCTCTTTAAATATAGTTTTGGTAACTCTTATACATTCTATTAGACCAAATAAAATTCATCTTTAGAATCGGGACATCAAAATTTACTTTGTGTAATTTTTTGGTATTTTTCCGAAAAAGATTAATTTTTAATGAATAGTGAAAAATGTTGTATTTTAATTCAAAACCCCTTTTTAATCTAATTTATTTATAAGATTGGATTATCTTTTTAATTGGTTTTAATGTGAAATTATAATATATTTTTACCATTTAATCAAATAGTGTTCATTGGAATTAATTTCACTTTGAAATTTGACTTAAACTAGTGACAATCTTTTGATATATATTGTTTCATAAAGACACGCTATTTGTTCTGACAGCGGGAATTAATTATTAAATTAATTAATGTAACTTATATGTTATGAATTTTGTAAAATAGACATCATTATTTAATTCAGAATATCAAATATAGCTTAGGGTGAATTTTTGGTATTTTTCTGAAAAAATTCAATTTCTGATGAATAGTGAAACCACAAAGTGGTGGTTACAAAATTTGAATATTCGTTTAAATGGGACTTTAACACTCCTGTGATTTTAATTTCAAAAATCCATTTTAAATTATTTTAATTGTTAAGTAAAATGTGGTTCAATGGGATGAAAATAATTTTTGATGAAAAGTAACTTTTAAGTTTTATTAATCACGATTAAAGGTAATTAATGTGATTTATGGTAAAAATTATATTATAATAAAATAAAATTATCCTGAAACTTGTTCTAACCCTATTGTATGAGTTATGGACGACCAGGACAACCCATGGGTCGATTTGTGGTTCCCCATGGAGCCACAGGGGTTTGATAATGACATTTATGTCTTTTATTTAAAGTTAAAATAAAAATGTCACAAACATGATTTGTTTTACTAAACAAATTTTTTCATGTGGTTATACAAGTCATAATTTTGACTATAAATAGTCATTGGAAAGAAAAAAGTATTTCCTACATCATAGTATTTGTTTTATAATTTTTATACATTAAATAAATTAAATTCCTTATGACATCATGATGATGCAGTGATGACCTCATTATTTAACAATTTAAATAAAATGGAAAGATAATTCAAAATATAGGATCTAAAAATGTCAATAACCTATTGGATGGGTGTATTTCTAACCCTTATCACCTTATCATAGAAAACAATCAATGTGAGACCATTTAAACTCGAAAACCGTTTGAAAATAAAGTAACATTTTATACTTTTCCAAGAGTGCCCCTCCTCTCCTCTTATAAAAGGCCGCCACCTCTACCACCTTACCCACACCTCTCAAACCTTTGGTTCGGCAAAGCTCTGATCATTTTGACTCTCCACATCCCTCTCCTAGTCCTAGAAGCCTTAACATAGGCAGGAAGCTCTTCAAGAAACCCTTTTGGTTCAATCCAAAGGGAATTACCCTATTTTAAGGTAACGTCTTCACTTGTGCTCTTTTGTTTTATTTTGCTTCTCCAACCCCATAAACTCTTTTTATTCATTTCTTTTCTAACAACTCCAGTATCTTCAATATAATAGAATTTTGTTATAATAAGGATTAGAGCTAAACTTACACACTTCTTCATCTAATGGGTAAAGAATATACTATTTCTGTGGATGGAGAATTTCTGCCTCACGAAATGATGATTGTTGAACACTGATATAACACCTTCAAAGGTGGAAATTAAGATGTCACTATGTTTATATATGATATATAATATTTTTATGTTTTACTTAATCTTATGTATTTTTCATTTTCTGCATACCTTTATGGCTTCCATTATGGGTATACGCGATATCTTCACTTTAGGAAGTGCGGACTTCCGCCCCCTCAAAGTGATTTGATTCGTTAATGCCCTATGTGGGACGTATAAAGGATGGATTTAAAGTTATTATATATTATTTTATACTAGAATTATAATATACCATTATATCATTATTGTTTTCTTTCCATTAAAGTATGAGATAGAAATGAAAGTAGCGTTCATGCGTACGTACGGCTTACCGTCTCCATGAACGGTGCATTTCATTTCTTATCCTAAAATATAATGTACTATTATAAGTACATATAATGTATATATATGACGTATGAAACATATAAAGGATTAATATAATTCTGTAATTAAAAATATACATATCTCTAATTTAGTTTAAATTCCATTAATATGACATAGAAATAAAAGTAGTGTTCATGCGTACATACGGCTTACCGTCTCCATGAACAGTGCATTTCATTTATTACCTCTAAATGATTATGTAATATTATAAATACATGTATATTCTGGATATATATGATATATATGATATCCAAATCATGAATATCATTATTGAGATAATGGATATTTTACTATCTGAACAACTTGTAAATATAAGAAGTTCACTTTTGACTTAAGTACCAAATAACGACAAAACAACTGTTATTAACTTAAATAATTACATAATGTTCATGACATGGTAATAAGTGATATAAAAGGAATAATGAACTAAGAAAATGTTCTTAAGGATGTATAAATTAACCCATATTTGTTATTCAGGAAATTAAAGAACGATCAAGTCAAGTCGGACACGAGGTAAGGGATCCTACACCTCTCTTTCTTTTTAAGTACACTCTTTTATGTCATTCCTCTTAAAGATCATATTTCTTGTTATTATGAAGTTATTTTATATTACTCTTTCTGTAATTTTTATTTCCATATGATGAGAGACCCTATTCTCTCTCATCAATCCATTTTGTAAGTTTTAAGGGGCGTCGTTAGGATGTCGAGTTTTCGTAAGAGATTTTTCATCTTACTTTTATTCCCATGAGATTTATGCTACATTTTCCAAAATTTCCATTGAGTGGTGTATGTACTTCCCATTGTTTTACTCATTGTGTAATATACATTCATTTATGAGTACTTACATAAATGTTGTATTGTCATTCTTTCATGGGGTGTATGTTTCGAAAGATACCCATGTCGGTAAGGGAACCTTTCACCCTCCTCTTTTTAAAAGACTTCTTTTGTTATATATTTTAATTCAAATACTATTATGTTGGGATATGTTCTTCTATATCCTTATTGATTTAAAATTTATTTCCATGTGATGAGATACCCTTTTTATCTCTCATCAACTCATTTTATGAATTTTTTAGTGACGCCAATAGGCTGTCAAATTTTTGCAAGGGAACTTCTTAACCAAAATTTGATTCTTTGGGATTAACTTATACTCCTTGAATATGTCTTTCTATGAAAATGTGTGAATAACCTCTGATTTTATTACACTTAATATCCACTTATATTTGGTCTATTCGTTTGTCACACATAATTATGTAATTAATTTATCCTTAAACCAAGGATATCGTCTTTTTAAGGGACTTTGTCTCAATCACCTTTCATTGAGGAATTTTTCATTTCATACACAATTTTGATTTATACATTCTATAAACACCTTTGACTTTTACCTTTATTCAAATGGAATCTTTTTATATAGAGCATTTTACTAAATGACAAAAGGGAATGTTTTTGGCGTACGTATGCGGTGACAACGACTTCTCCACCGCCGTGACCATTATTTGAGATTCGGCTTCCTCTACAAGATATTACCTTTTAATGAAAAATAAATACCATGTTTTTATTTTCTTTTATTTTGGTATTGAAAATGGTTTTTATAATGGATTTGTTATGTCAATATATTTAAGTGTTATATTGTGATAAAGTGTGGAAATGTTTTCTTTCCATTATATTTGTTTTATGTCTTATGATTTTATAATGGTACTTTGACATTTAACGGGTGGTTACGTGATAAACCATATGACGGGTGGTGCCGTTAATACCAGGACGGGTGATTACATTATATCCTCTAGTGCATTGGTTATGGAAGTCGACCGTATGGATATTCCATTAAGTATGTATGGAAGTTGGCCGAATGGCTATTACATTAAGTGATATGTGTGGAAGTCGACCTTATGGTTCTTCCACTTAAGTATGTTTATGTCCCATGTTACCTTAATTTGTTATGTGAACTTTATATGTGTTTCATGGTAATCTTTTGGTTACAGAAGTGTAAGTAATGAACTTTTATTCAGTGAAGAGTTTTTACTACTTCGAAAAGGTGAAAAGTATTACTTTGATAAAGTATACATGGTTTACTTATTGTTTTGAAAAACTAATAGTTTTCATTCTTTGTTTATACCTTACTGAGCTTTTTATGCTCATCCCAAGTATTTGAAATGTTTTTCACAGGGCTTAATGTGGAATAGGGTCAGGGATGGGATCAAGGTAAATTCATGCTACCTAAAACAGGGAACTTGACATGTTTCTTTTGAAGAGTTTTTTTATGGAAATTTTGTAGAAACGACTACTTTTTCAATATTGTCACATGTAATAGTTATGTCCTAATTCTCTAAAACTCTAAACCTGAAAATATACTCAATTTTAATTATTCATTTAATTCAATATTAAGTAAGGTTAAAGTCTGGGGCCTTATAGTTGGTATCAGAGGTCGGTTTAGATAACTTTAGAGGATAGGGTATTCTTTAAGCATAAGTGGCATTACCATAATGGTTAGGATTTCAGAAAGAGTCCTAGTTTTAGATATAGTGAATGAGTAAGTATATCTTAGTGTTTATCTTCCTCAATTGTACAGGAAGATTTTTTTGATATACTCACACTGACCTTTTTGGTTTTAGTAAATGGCTGGATCTAGAAGGCACCAAAGTAACAGTGGATATGAAGGAAACTGTGACAGTTTTCTGAGTGAGCAACTCAATGATATGGGAGATACAATGAGGACTCTTGTGTATATCCTCAACCAACTATCTAGAGTCATTATTGACCACCTAAACCATGGTAATTTCTATAAGGCATCATATATGAAAAAATAAAATCCTTACGGAACTGCAGGTAATAATCATAAAGATAAGTGTGTACAAAAACCTATGTGTCAATGATGTGGAAAGAAAAACATAGGAGAATGTTTCAAAGGGAAAGAAATATTCTATAGATGTGGAAATGAAGTTCATAAATCAAGAACCGTCCATGGAAAAAGGAAGCATCCAGTTGACTTGAGGAAAGGTATAGAAGTTCTTTCTGAGGGATCAATTGAATGTTTTAAATGTGGTGTGCATGGTCATTATGAAAACACATGTCCTATGAAGATGTTTCGGGAATGAGATCACCAAGATTGTACAAATATTTTTTTACCAACACCTAATTCCATTCCGATTGAGGATGAAGAAACCGAAAATGACCAATCAAAGTTATGGATTATTTCTTAACTTTTTTTTCCTATTTTGGAATCTTAGGATATGATTCTTGATTTTGTTTGTAGGAAATAAGTATTTCAGAATAAGTTGGAATGGGATGGATAATAGATCATGAAGAATGTTGAATGAGTAAAGAAGTCAACATATAAGGGCTTCAAGAGTTATGGTGAAATTCTTAAGAGTGTTAAGTCTCTTTTGATGATGGGGTACATTAGAAGACTTTTCTTAGTATGTGTAACACTGATGTTTGATATATGAAAATTTTATTCAAATAATAGTAATCTGTTCTTTTGTGGACATAGTTATAAAGAACCAGTTGGGTTTATATTATCCTTAATTTTGAGATAATTATGGATTACTATATGTAATAATGGAAAGTGAAAGTCATGAGATAAAATTTAGGTTAAATTACATTATGGTTATTTGTAAATATTTTATCTCGTTATTAGGTAATTTTTTAAAAATTATGTAGTTTTGGAAAAAGGACAACACACAGACCGTGTGACAACCCGTCACGTCGGACAAAGCTGTGGGAATCAAACCTACAACCAAAGTGCAATGGGTATTTATCACCTACCACTGGACTACGTAAAGTCCCTATTTAGTATGACTTATTCTTTTTAGTTAGATGACTTTATGAATTAAGAGTAAGTTGATTTTGGGTTTTTATGAAAATTATTAACTTATCATGGAGGATATGTGATTAGGTTAATTACTTTCCAATGCGAGACTTTAGGAGCAACTGATGTTTTTTAGAGATTAATGTTACGACTTAACATGGAAGACTATGTGACAAAATCCTTAAAATATTTGGGATTCAATCTTAGTTTGGTTTACATTGAAGAATTTTATGGACAAATTGTTTATTGAATGGTCCTCGTTGAAATTTGGGTTTTGTTGGGAAAAATTTGGAGATTAAGAATAGATTTTCATTTTATAAAGGGTTATCCTTTTCTGAATTATCTAATCTTGTACTAACCGTTTTGGTTTTGGTTTTGGTTAGAGTCTAAAGACATGTAAAGTATATAGTTCTCTTTTTTGGATTAGGTGATTCTTTAAAAATTGATTATAGTACTCTTAATGCAAACAAGTCTTCCTAAATACTCGACTTTTGGAGAAAATATGAGTTTGATTAAAGAATCTAGTAAAAGTTGAAAGTCTACATGACATGTAAGTATGTTTCATTATGATTTATTTAAGCTCAAAAATAAATTCCTCAATGAAAAGTAACTTAAAACAAAAATTTTGTCTGTTAACTTTTCCTACTGGGGAATCGAATACCGTTTAACCCATCACAAGTTTGTAATTTTCTTATGGTTAACTTTCTCCTAGACATCTTTAATATCACTCTCCATCAGAACTTGACCCTTTTTTCCCTCCATTTCAATATTTTCATACTTGGAATCCTATTACGGGTTAACTCGGGTGACCTTTGTATTTATCTTTCTTTATTTTAAATTGATTGTTTTACTGACTCTTGTTCTGATGTGGGATTTTCAACGAAGTATGCAAGCCCAATTTTAAAATTACGAGGACGCAATTCCGAAAGTTGGGGAAGGATGTAACACCCTAGGTAAATAAAGAGTATGACATTTTCACATTTATCCATATTTGTGAATAAAATATTAATATAACTTTAAAGGGGACGCTATGCTCGATGGTGTACCCAACACGCAACAATGAGTTTCTTGGGAATCATACGTTGCACTATAATAATAAAATAATATTATTTTAAATGGTAGTTAACGACTAGTTGTTGTGATGGCGAGAATGAATATAACTAATTACAAAATTATTATATATGTTTGTCAAATATTTTTACTTTTTACAATAAATGTTAGAGGATTAAAAATGCGAATAAATATAATTCTAAGCATAAATCTTCTTTAAACGGTCAATTAACCGCCTTTTGATGGAGAACCCTCTTTAAATATAGTTTTGGTCACTCTTATACATTCTATTGGACCAAATAAAATTCTTATTTAGAATCGGGACATCAAAATTTACTTTGTGTACATTTTTGTAATTTTTCTGAAAAAGATCAATTTTTAATGAATAATGAAAAATGTTGCATTTTAATTCAAAAACTCTTTTTAATCTAATTTATTTATATGATTATTTTATCTTTTGAATTGGTTTTAAAGTGAAATTAGAATATATTTTTTACCATTTAATAAAATATTGGTCATTGGAATTAATTTCACTTTGAAATTTGACTTAAACTAGTGTCAATCTATTGATATATATTGTTTCATAAAAACACACTATTTATTCTGACACCGGGAATTAATTATTAAAATAATTAATGTAACTTATATGTTATGAATTTTTTTAAAATATAAATTATTTTTGAATTCGGTATATCAAATATAGCTTAGGGTGAATTTTTGGTATTTTTCTGAAAAACATCATTTTTTGATGAATAGTGAAACCACAAAGTGGTGGTTACAAAATTTGAATTTTAGTTTAAATGGGACTTTACCACTTCTGTGATTTGAATTTCAAAAATAAAATTTAAATTATATTAATTGTTAAGTAAGATTTGGTTCAATGGGAGGAAAATAATTTTTTATGAAAAGTAACTTTTATGTTTTATTAATCGCGATTAAAGGTAATTAGTGTGATTTAAGGTAAAAATGATATTATAATAAAAACAAAATATCTTGAAACTTGTACTAACCCTATTGGATGAGTTATGGCCAACCAAGACAACCCATGGGTCGATTTTTGGTTCCCCATGGATCCACTTTGGTTTGATAATGACATTTATGCCTTTTATTTAAAGTTAAAATAAAAATGTCACAAACATGATTTGTTTTACTAAAAAAAATTTCATGTGGTTATAGAAGTCATAATTTTGACTATAAATAGTCATTTGAAATCTAACAAGATTTCCTACATCATAGTATCTTTTTTATAATTTTTAGACATTAAATAAATTAAATTCTTTATGACATCATGATGATGCAGCGATGACCTCAGTATTTAATGATTTAAATAAAATGGAAAGATAATGCAAAATATAGGAACTACACAAGTCAAAAACCTATTGGATGGTTTTATTTCGAACCCTTATCACCTTATCCTCGAAAAAAATCAATGTGGGACCATTAAAATCCGAAAACCATTTGAAAATAAAGTAACATTTTATAGTTTTCCAAGAGTGCCCTTCATATCCTCTTATAAAAGGCCCCCACCTCCACCACCTTACCCACACCTCTCAAACCTTTGGTTCGGCCAATCTCTCATAATTTTGTCTCTCCACATGCCTCTCCTCATCCTAGAAGCCTTAAAATAGCCAGGAAGCTCTTCAAGAAGCCCTTTTTGTTCAAACCAAAGGGAGTTACCCAATTTTAAGGTAACGTCTTCACTTGTGCTCTTTTGTTTTATTTTTCTTGTTCAACCCTCTAAACTCTTTTTATTAATTTCTTTTGTAACAAATCCAGTATCTTCAATATACAAGTATTTTTTTAATATATGTATTCGAGCTACACACACACACACCTTCAACTAAGGGTTAAAGAACATACTGTTTCTGTGGATGGCGAATTTCTGCCTCACGAAACAATGATTGTTGAACACTCATATAACACCTTAAAAGGTGGACATTAAGATGACAATATGTTTATATATGATATATAATATTTTTATGTTTTACTTAAGCTTATTTATTTTTCATTTGTGTCATACCTTTATGGCTTCCATTATGGGTATACGCGATATCTTCATTTTAGGAAGTGCGGACTACCGCCCCCTCAAAATGATTTGATTCGTTAATGCCATATGTGGGACGTATAAATGATGGATTTAAAGTTATTATATATTATTTTATACTGTAATTATAATATACCTTTATATCATTATTGTTTTCTTTCCATTAATGTATGAGATAGAAATGAAAGTAGCGTTCATGCGTACGTACGACTTACCGTCTCCAGGAACGGTGCATTTCATTTCTTATCCTCAAATGTAATGTACTATTATAAGTACATATAATGGATATATATGATGTATGAAAAATATAAAGGATGAATATAATCCTGGAATTAAAAATATACAATTCTCTCATTTATTTCTAATTCCATTAATATGACATAGAAATGAAAGTAGCGTTCATGCGTGCGTACGGCTTACCGTCTCCATGAACGGTGCATTTCATTTATTACCTCTAAATGACTATGTAATATTATAAATACATGTATATTCTGGATATATATTATATATATGTTATCCAAATCATGAATATCATTATTGAGATAATGGATATTTGACTACCTGAACAACTTGTAAATATAAGAAGTTCACTTTTGACTTACGTACCAAATAACGACAAAACAACCGTTATTAACTTAAATGATTACATAATGATCATGTCATGGTAATAAGTTATATAAAGGGAATAATGAACTCGGAAAAGGTTCTTAAGGAAGTATAAATAAACCCAAGTTTATTATTCAGGATATTAAAGAATGATCGAGTCAAGTCGGACCCAAGGTAAGGGATCCTAATTCTCTCTTTCTTTTTAAGTACGCTCTTTTATGAAATTCATTTTAAAGATCATATTTCTTGTTATTATGATGTTATTTTATATTAATCATACTGTAATTTTTATTTCCATATGATCAGAGACCCTATTCTCTCTCATCAATCCATTTTTTAAGTTTTAAGTGGCGTCGTTAGGCTGTCGAGTTTTCGTAAGGGATTTTTCATCTCACTTTTATTCCTGTGAGATTTATAATACATTTTCCACAATTTCCTTTGAGTGATGTATGTACTGCCCTTAATTTTACTCATTTTGTAATATAATTTAGTTTATGAGTATTTACATCAATGTTGTATTTTCCTTCTTTCACGGGGTGTATGTTTCGAAAGATACCCATGTCGGTAAGGGAACCTTTCACCCTCCTCTTTTTAAAAGACTTCTTTTGTTATGTATTTTAATTCACATACTATTATTTTTGGATATGTTCTTCTATAACCTTATTGATTTAAATTTTATTTTCATGTGTTGAGATACCCTTTTTATCTCTCATCAACTCATTTTTTGAATTTTGTAGTGATGCCATTAGGCTGTCAAATTTTTGCAAGGGAACTTCTTAACCCAAATTTGATTCTTTGGGATAAACTTATACTCCTTGAATATGTCGTTCTATGAATATGTGGGAATAACTTTTGATTGTCTTACACTTAATATCCACTTATATTTGGTGCATTTGTTTGTCACACATAATTATGTAATTGATTTATCCTTAAACAAAGTATACCGTCTTTGTAAGGGACTTCGTCTCAATCACCATTCATTGAGGCATTTTTCGTTTTATACACAAATTTCTTTTATACGGTGTATAAAACCCTTTGAATTTTACATTTATTCAAAAGGAATCTTTTTATACGAAGCGTTTTACTAAATGAAAAAAGGGAATGTTTTTGTCGTACGTATGCGGCGACAACAACTTCTCTGCTGCCGTGACCATTATTTGAGATTCGGCTTCCTCTACAAGCCATTATCTTTTAATGAAAAATAAATACCATGTTATTATTTTCTTTTATTTTGGTATTGAAAATGGTTTTTATAATTTATTTTTTATGTCAATATATTTAATTGATATATTGTGATCAAAGTGTGGAAATGTTTTCTTTCCATTATATTTTTTTTATGTCTTATGATTTTATAATGGTACATGGACATTTGATGGGTGGTTACGTGATAAACCATATGAAGGGTGGTGCCGTTAATACCAGGACGGATGGTTACGTTATAACATCCAATGCATTGGGTATGGAAGTCGACCGTATGGCTATTCCATTAAGTATGTATGGAAGTTGGCCGAATGGCTATTCCATTAAGTGATATGTGTGGAAGTCGACCTTATGATTATTCCACTTATGTATGTTTATGTCCCAAGTTAACTTTATATGTTTACTGATCTTTATATGGGTTTTATGGTAATATTTTGGTTACAAAAGGGTAAGTAATGAACTTTTATTCAGTGAAGAGTTTTTTCTACTTCGAAAAGGTGAAAAGTATTACTTTGATAAAGTATACATGGTTTACTTGTTGTTTTGAAAAACTAACAGTTTTCATTCTTTGTGTATCCCTTACTGAGCATTTTATGCTCATACCAAGTATTTGAAATGTTTTTAAAAGGACTTAACATGGAATAGGGTCAAGGATGGGATCAAGGGAAATTCATGATACCTAAAACATGGAACTAGACATGTTTCTTTTTTAGGAGTTTTTATGGAAATTTAGTAGAAGTGACTACTTTGTCAATCTTTTGAGATGTAATAGTTATGTCCTAATTCTCTAAAACTCTAAACGTGAAAATATCTTCAATAAGAATTATTCATTTAATTCAATATTAAGTATGGTTTAAGTCTGGGGCCTTATAGTTGGTATCAGAGGTCGGTTTAGATAACTTTAGAGGTTAGGGTATTCTTTATGTATAGGTGGCATTACCATAATGGTTAGGATTTTAGAAAGAGTTCTAGTTTTAGATATATTGAATGAGTTAGTATATATTAGTGTTTATATTCCTCAATTGTACATGAAGGTTTTGTTGATATACTCACACTGACATTTTTGGTTTTAGTAAACGGCTGGATCTTGCAGGCACCAAAGTAATAGTGGATGTGAAGGAAACTGTGACAGTTTTCTGAGTGAGCATCTGAAAGATATGGGAGCTGCAATGAGTAATCTAGTGTATATCCTCAAAAAACTATCTAGAGTCATGATTGACCACCTAAACCTTGGTAATTTCTATAAGGCATCATATATGCGAGAAACAAATCCTTACGGAACTGAAGGTAATAATCATAAAGGTAAGTGTGTTCATAAAACTATGTGTCAAAGATGTGGAAAGAAACACCTAGGAAAATGATTCAAAGGGACATAAATATGCTATAGATGTGGAAATGAAGGACATAAAGCAAGAACCTGCCATGGAAAAAGGAAGCATCCAGTTGACTCAAGGAAAGGGAAAGAAGTTCGTTTTGAGGGATCAATTGAATGTTATAAATGTAGTGTGCATGGTCATTATGCAAAAACATGTCCTATGAAGAAGTTTCGGGAATGGGATCACCAATATCATACAAATATTCATTTACCAATACCTAATGCCATTCCAATTGAGGATGAAGAAACTGAAAATGACCAATCAAAGGTATAGATTATTTCTTAACTTTTGTTTTCCTATTTTGTAATCTTAGGATATGATTCATGATTTTGTTTTTAGGAATGAAGTATTTCAGAATAAGTTGGAAAGAGATGGTTAATAGATCATGAAGAATGTTGAATGAGTAAGAAGCCAACATATATGGGCTTCAAGAGTTATGTTGAAATTCTTAAGAATGTTAAGTCTCTTTTGATGATGGGTACATTAAAAAAGTTTTTATAGTATGTGTAAAACTGATGTTTGATATATGAAAATTTTATTCAAATAATAGTAATCTGTTCTTTTGTGGACATAGTTATAAAGAACCATTTGGGTTTATATGATCCTTACTTTTGAGGTAATTATGGATTACTATATGTAATAATGGAAAGTTAAAGTCATGAGATAAAATTTAGGTTAAATTACATTATGGTTATTTTTTTAGATTTTATCTCGTTATTGGGGAATGTTTTATGAATTATGTAGTTTTGGAAAAAGTAAAACAAGCAGACCATGTGAAAACCCGCCGCGTCGGACAATGCTGTGGGAATCGAACCCACAACCAAAGTGCAATGGATATTTATCGCATAGCACTGGACTACGTGAAGTCCCTGGTTAGTATGAATTATTCTTTTTAGTTAGGTGACTTTATGAATTAAGAGTAAGTTGATTTTGGGTTTTTATGAAAATGATTAACTTATCATGGAGGATATGTGATTAGGTTAATTACTTTTCAATGCAAGACTTTAGGAGAAACTGATGTTTTTTGGAGATAAATGTTACAACTTAACTTGGAAGACTATGTGAATAAATACGTCAAATATTTGGGATTCAATCTTAGTTTGGATTACTTTGAAGATTTTTATGGACAAATTGTTTATCGAATGGTCCTCGTTGAACTTTGGGTTTTGTTGGGAAAATTTTGGATATTAAGATTAGATTTTCTTTTTATAAAGGGATATCCTTTTCTAGATTATCTGATCTTGTACTAACCTTTTTGGTTTTTCTTTTGGTTAGAGTCTAATGACATGGGAAGTATATAGTTCTTTTTGTGGATTTGTTGATTCTGTAGAAATTGATTATAGTACTCTTAAGTCAAACAAGTCTTCCTAAATACTCGACTTTTGGAGAAAATATGAGTCTGATTAAAGAATCTATTAAAATTTGAAAGTATACATAACAAGTAAGTATGTTTCATTATGATTTATTTAAGCTCAAAAATAAATTCCTCAATGAAAAGTAACTTAGAACAAAAATGTTGTCTGTTAACTTTTCCTACTGGGGAATCGAATACCGTTTAACCCATCACAAGTTTGTGATTTTCTTATGGTTAACTTTCTCCTAGACATGTTTACTATCACTCTCCTTCAGAACATGGCCCTTTGTTTTTCCTCCATGTCCATATTTTTATACTTGGAATCCTAGTATGGGTTAACTCGGGTGACCTTTGTACTTATCATTCTTTATTTTAAAGTGATTGTTTTGCTGACTCTTTTTCCAATGTGGGATTTTCAATGAAGTATCCAAGACCAATTTTAAAATTGCGAGGATGCAATTCCCAAAAGGGGGGAAGGATGTAACACCCCAGGTAAATAAAGAGTATGACATTTTCACATTTATCCTAATTTGTGAATAAAATATTAATATAACTTTAACGGGGACGCTATGCTCCATGGCGTACCCAACACGCAACAACAAGTTTCTTGGGAATCATACGTTGCACTCTAATAATAAAATAATATTATTTTAAATGGTAGTTAACGACTAGCTGTTGTGATGGCGGGAATGAATATAACTATGTACCAAATTATTATATATGTTTTTCAAATATTTTTACTTTTTAAAATAAATGTTAGAGGATTAAAAATGCGAATGAATCCAATTTTAAGCATAAATCTTTTTTAAACGGTCGATTAACCGCCTTTTTATGGAGAACCCTTATTAAATATTGTTTTGGTCACTCTTATACATTCTATTGGACCAAATAAAATTCTTCTTTAGAATCGGGACATCAAAATTTACTTTGTGTAAAATTTTGATATTTTTCTGAAAAAGTTCAATTTTTAATGAATAGTGAATAATGTTATATTTTAATTCAAAACCTCTTTTTAATATAATATATTTATATGATTATATTATCTTTTGAATTGGTTTTAAAGTGAAATTAGAATATATTTTTACCATTTAATCAAATAGTGGTCATTGGAATTAATTTCACATTAAAATTTGACTTAAACTAGTGTTAATCTATTGATATATATTGTTTCATAAAAACACACTATTTGTTCTGACACCAGGAATTAATTATTAAATTAATTAATGTAACTTATATGTTATGAAATTTTTAAAATAGACATCATTTTTGAATTTGGAATATCAAGTATATCTTACGGTGAATTTTTGGTATTTTTCTGAAAAACATCAATTTTTGATGAATAGTGAAACCACAAAGTGGTGGTTACAAAATTTGAATTTTCATTTAAATGGGACTTTACAACTTCTGTGATTTGAATTTCAAAAATCCAATTTAAATTAGTATAATTTTTATGTAAAATTTGTTTCTATGGGATGAAAATAATTTTTGATGAAAACTAACTTTTATGTCTTATTAATCGCGATTAAAGGTAATTAGTGTGATTTAAGGTAAAAATGATATTATAATAAAGTCAAAATATCTTGACACTTGTCCTAACCATATTGGATGAGTTATGGCAGACCAAGACAACCCATGGGTCGATTTTTGGTTCCCCATGGAGCCACTTGGGTTTGATAATGACATTTATGCCTTTTATTTAAAGTTAAAATAAAATTGTCACAAACATGATTTGTTTTACTAAATCAATTTTTTCATGTAGTTATACAAGTCATAATTTTGTCTATAAATAGTCATTTTAATGCTAATAAGATTTCCTACATAATATTATTTTTTAATAATTTTTAGACATTAAATAAATTAAATTCTCTATGACATCATGATGATGCAGTGATGACCTCAATGTGAATCATTCATTTAATTCAATATTAAGTATGGTTTAAGTCCGGGGCCTTATAGTCACCTACATTAAGATTACTTTTTAGTTAATGTTTATAATTTAGTTTTACTACATTTAAATTGGATCTATTAATTATAATATCTCCTATATAAACATTGATTAATAATTGATGTTGAAAATATAAAAAATGATGTGGAAATATATACTTACATTGATGTAACCACAAAAAAATAATGATAATAGTTTCATCAATATACTATAATTTTTCTAGAATAAGGGTATTATCTAATTTTATTCATATACCACTTCTATTTTAGAAACAAAAATTGTTGTCTATCTATTTTATAGACTACCAAAACATTGAAAAAACATATTTTTTTTCCTTCACCCCATTAGTGGTTTGATCTATGCAATGGGTTAAATGATTAATATGATTTAATGATATAATTTACATTTTTGTTTGAAAAATTATAGAATTAATTTATGATATTATTAAAAAAAATATTGTTCATTCAATGGTTTCAAATGAGATAACTAAAAAGAAAATGAAATATTTTCTATGTAATGACTTTATATATGTAATATTCTATTTTTAATTCATTTAATATAATAATATTTCACAAATAAAAACTAAATTAAATCATTATTCATCTATTTTAATGATATTATAACTAAACCATCTCATAATCATCCGTTAATCTGGGATGGTCGAATTTTTATCGGTTTAACTAAATACATGAAAACTACAATAAATTTACAAATAATATTACTATAATAACATAATATATGGTATAATATCATATTGATTCTAGATAATGATTTTTTTATTTTTTTTAGGAGGTGTTATATCAATATTTGATTCATTAATTATAAAAACACCTGTCGATTATTAAGATCTACTTAAACATGCTTCTTATAACATTTAACTTCATGGAAACAGAATATGAAACTCATTAATTGAATTTAGAATAAGATAAATGATTATAAAATATAAATATAAATATCATAATAATGTAATATAATGGAAGAATGAATATGGACACCACTATTGTGGAACAAGATCAAAGGATCAAGACAGTAACTGTTGGATGTAAAAAATCAATAGAATTCATAGAGAGAATAACTATTTATGATGAGAAAAAATAAAAAAAATATGATTAAGATTATTAATCATAATTCTATGATAAATATTTTCATGATAATATATGTTATGGTAAGTTCAGGAATGTCAGGATCAATATGTAATGGTTTTCATTTAAAATCCTTTTTATGAAATGTTTGTTATTATGGACATAGTTTCATAAATTTATGTATATAATTCCTCATTGAGATTAAATATAATTTATTTTCATTTCATCATGTTATATGATGTTTAACTTCATGCCCAATATTTCAATGGGTCTTTATTAAAGAGTTACATAAGCGACATGGGTTTTCCTAGGCTCTGTTCTAATTCATTGAAAAATAAAACATTTTATACTCCATGATTCCATTATATAGTCTATTTACATCCCATGGATATATTTCTATCAAAATATTTTTATTTAATTGACTTAATTAGATTAATGTAATTCCATTATTATGGTTTCAATTAGATTAGTTAATTCACTGATATTGAAGATTTTTTGTTACCTAGTTTTCATTCATTTGATTATGATCGTTATTTGAACATATTTCATATATTTGGGTAAATTTTACCCATTATTTGTCTTATATTGTAATATTTCATTTTTCTTGGTATATAAATTCATCAAACAAATATACTCCTAAAATTTTTCCCCACGTATTGTGTTATTCCATTTTTCATCATCTACCTTCTTTATCTAGAGGTCTTATGATAATGTTATTTTGATTTAATATTTTCTGTAGATATATATCTATATAGAGTGAACATCACATTTTACATTATTCAGATTGGATAATGTTAACATACAAATTTTATTATTCTACTGACAGGGGGAAATGTATCTGTGTTCTATATGTTTTGATACCAATATAGATGATTATTCGAAACATACAAATGTATTGTTTAACCATCCATCTTACATCTCTTGATGGGTTATGTATATTGTTCCATTTTCTGAAATAGGAAAAATTCATTGAATTCCATATATTATAATTCCAATGTAGATTATTATTTATATATTTTTCGTGTATTGTTTATCTATCTAACTTCTTTATCAAGACTGTTTATTATCATGTTACCCATATTATTGAAATTATTAAACTTTTGTAATTTATTATGATTATTAACTTTTAAGTAGATTTGGTAATATATTCGATTTTCATATTTATCACTATATAGATAGATCAGGGTTATTGTATAAGAGGTTCCCTGGGTAATTTTATGAATGGTCTAGATGAATCTTACAACGAATGTGTTGTACATGATCAATTCATATGTGGGGACTGGAATTATATAGAACCTTAATATATCATAATTAATCATTAGAAAAAATAAGGTTGGGTATTATGTGCATCAGTATCCAATTTAGCATGATTTATTAATTTCGGTGTTAAAGATATGTTAAGTGCTTTTATGTAAGGCCTCAATGGTATGTTTTTGATATCCTAAATTATATATTCCATCAGTATGACATCAATATTATAAATATCCATGTATTAACTTATTTACATTGATATTGAATTATCCCAGTTTCATATTGATCATGGATTATTTATTTTTACCTATAAGTAATATAGTATTTATTCCATGATTATGGAATGATTTATTTAGTTATATGTTTCTATTACTATGAATTTGGTCACACACTATTCTTATGTTTACATTACCCATGTTATAATGAACCATAGAACATATGACATGTTTAGAAGGGTAGTGGGTGTTGTATAATTAATAGGAAATGTTGAAGAGTCTTCATGATTTAAGTGGTTTATTAAATGTAATTGGAAAAAATGTCCATTAGTGGAGAAATACATAAGCTTTCATAGTTGATGCGGTTGTGGCATAGATTGCCACACCCACCATTTTTAAATTGTTTATTTTATTAGGTATCTAGGAATTGGATTGTTCTGGTTGATTCCTGGCTTAATTTTTTTAGTTCATAAAAAATGCATTTTTTGACATTAAAAACCATCAGCGCATGACGACTGAAGTCGTGCGGCCTCTCCCCAGACACCGTGCAACATTTCCAGGTTCGCTGCATGACCTGCCTGATGTTCAAAAAAATGAGTAAAAATTGAAAGTGAGAATAAAATATAAAGAAAATGATTTAATATTAATCATATTTATAATAATATTGTTATGAATTGTAATAATATCAATATTAAGTTTATTATTAAATATTTATTATTATTTATCTTATTAATATTATTACTATGCTTGTTAAGTTGGTAAAATTTTGTTATTATCATATAATTAGTATTATTATTATTATTATTGTTAATATTTTAATTTGGCCTTAAATATTAAATTATTGTAATAATTATAAATTTTTTAACTATAGTTACTATGAATAATAATAATATTATTATTATTTAGGATGGTTTTGGTTTTTTAGGGTTTAATTTCTATTTTTTCTTCTTATTCTCTCCTTCTCCAACTAATTCATACGGGTTCCCTCCTCCCAAATTCTACCTGCACGATCTCATCCCTTCAAGTCAGGTGGACTTATCTTGGCCTCCTTCTCCAGCTAACGAGACATAGGCATCCATTCACCACTTACTTTGACTTCCTCACTTAGCAAGTCCGATCTAGAACCTCCTTGTATAGCCCAGCAGATCGACCGACCCCTCCTCCTCTCACGGTTGGGGCCCTATCACCCCTCATTCCTTTTGGTGACCTTCCTCTGATTCCCCTCTATCCTCTAATGCATGCTCCTCCCTCTGGGTAAGCCTTCCCTCCACCAAACTTTGTATTTTTTTGGTTAATTTAGTATATACTATCTTCTATATATTAGGGTGACAATCAGTGATTTAATTACAAATTTGATAGTTCTAATTCTTGAACTAGGGACGTTTTTGATTTTCTTGTAGTGAATTTGGCATACGATTGATGTTTTTTACTGTACCGTGGGTATTTCATCAACTGGTGTAGGTGGTTCTATGCCATAACATCTAAAGATAAATTTAATACGTTTTTTTATTTTATAAATGTGTTATTAGTTTTTATAGTGTAAAGTGTTATGTGTTTTTTGAAGTGTTTTAGGTTCTTATTGATTATGAATGGATTTTAATTAAAATAAATTACTATGTTTTTATGTGTGAATTAATGAAATGTTTCATAAAATGGGTATTAAGAGTTTTTTAGAAGGAGAAAATTTTGCATTATAAATATTATGGCATACATGTGTGATGAAATTTCTTTTTATTAGAAATGGTCATGTCATTAATTTTGGTCTTGTTGTGGTAATTTCTGGAATAGTATAATCAATTATTTATCAGATGAGAATTGTGTTTTAGAAGTTTTTTAACGTGAAATTGTTTTTAAAATTGTTTTCCATGTACAATTTATTTGTTTTTAAGTGAGAATTTATGTAATGCATGTGATATGTTTTATAAATTGAAAAATTGTTTATTTAAGTGGTGATGGGGATGTAAAACAAGGTTGGAATGGTTTTTTTTTTGGTTTTTCGTGGGTGGGAAATGCATTTTCATATTTGAGGATTTTTTATTTTTAAATTGATATTATCAAAGGAAAATGAATCAATTTGGGTGTTTTTTTCCATGTTTTGCACATTTGAAATTGAATTTAAAATAGTTTGTAAAATGTAAACCATTTTTTGATATGGTTACCATATGTATTTGGTATTAATTTTATGTTTCTATATGTAATCAACTGGATTTTGGAGTAAAATCACAATGTGTTAGATGGATGTGTTTTATGATTGGTGAGAAACTAGTTTTTAGAAGAATTTATTAAGGGGTTTGGTAATGACATTTATATAAGAAACAAGGTATAATTGTTTAGTAATTTTTTATTATATTATTTAATAATGTTTTATAAATTTTGAAATTTAATATTAAATTGATTAATGGCTGTGAAATATGTTTTGAGTTTTTTCTAGTATTCTTTCCTTATTTTCCCCTTTAGTCATGTATTAAAAATTCTATGGAATATTTATTTCTGCATGTGAGATGAAAAATTAAAATATTTCCTGAAATTGGTAACTTCTTTGACATTCTTGATGTTGGTTGTGAATGTGTTGGTGTGTCTGTGTTATGTGAATGTTTAACATTACTGAGGACAAGGTAAAACCCCATGTACCTAGGTTGGTGGATTTAGACTAGTACCCTAGATGATATGTAAGTTCTTCTCCCCAGTATCATATAACAGGATTGAAGTTACAATAATAACTACACATTTGTGATTATTTGAGATCACTAGGTTACGGATGGGTTTCTCTACTAGTGACTCATGAATGAGAACATATAACATTGTGGATATTGTTCCATGTTTACACTGAGGTATGATGTCTCGAGCATCCCATGCATGCTGGATACCTTAGTGGACTTACCCACAGCTCTATACTATTCATGATGCGGTGTCATCCATCGGCATACGGAGGACTACTCGAGTATGTTCATTTAAATTATAAAATTTTTCTTCAATTTTGATGTATTGTTTTTGAAATGGATTTTCATCAATTGATCTTTTCTTTTTTAGATACATATTTTAAATATTTTTCGCTAATAAATTTTAAAAGTATGGTTTTAAATAAGCATGTTAAATTATCTCTTTGATGTTGTGGTATGATTCCATTTTATTGGGTGATAACCTATTGGGATCTTGTCTCACACCATACATACACACATAGTCATATGTAGAACTTGTTAATTGTGTATTCTAGGTTAAGTCATTGTGCTTAGTGATGGTGGTTCTGGTTGTTATTGGCTTTCTCTTTCGTGTTTGGTGATGGTGGATTCAAGAAGTGGCTCATCATATTTCAGGATGGATTGAATAAATGTTTTTGTATTCATTTTTTTTAGTATTCCTTGATTATTCGCATGACTTATAAACTTTAAAAATGGTAAAATGATAACAACTTGTTCGGTTCTATTTTTTTCATCTTTTGTTTATTTATTCATTGTTTGTTTCATGTGTCTTATTTTGGGTAAATCATTCCCACTTATTATTTCTGATATCTAAGCACTTATGCCAGCCTGTGGGGATCGGGAATTCCCTTCAAGACTTTCTGTGATCTAGTTCTGGTGCCGGGTCGGATGGCAACCCATTGTGGATTGTGATAATATGTTATTAGAGGGAGGTTATGCTCATTTGTATCTTGTTTCTTAGAAAAGAGTCATGATAGACTGAAGTTAGGTTTTTTGTGACTTGGCATCCTGGCTATGAGTAAGGTTCCAAGCCAGCCAACCTTATAGTAAGACTCGTGTTACTAAAGAAAGTTAATGATATTCTGAGCCTTTAGTCATTGAGATTGTAACACCCCAAGCTTCTACGGTACGCTTCTCTTTGAATAATATGATATCATGTGTTGTACGCAACATCGAGTTCTAACACACCACAACCAATCAAAATAGCCGTTATGAATAGTAATATCTACTTTTTGAAATTATATATATTTTATATTTCAAAATGGACTTCATTTTTGGTTTCGGAATATCAAAATTATCCTAAGATGAATTTTTTGTATTTTTCTGAGAACATCAAATTTTTATGAATAGTGAAAAATACTTAAAAACAACTTTTTTAATCAAAATAATTTGTAGTGATAAATTATATTATTGAGTGGTTTAAAAGTATAATTAGAATATATTTTTACCATTTTATCCAATGGTTTTAATTATAATTAATTTCACTTTGAAATTGGAC
Source organism: Viscum album (assembly GCA_963277665.1). Lineage (NCBI taxonomy): Eukaryota > Viridiplantae > Streptophyta > Magnoliopsida > Santalales > Viscaceae > Viscum > Viscum album. The sequence continues at coordinate 1,313,960,465 of OY728147.1, forward strand.
CTAAACGATTGTCAATTTTTTGATATATATTGTTTCTTAAAAACAATCTATTTGTTGTGACAGCGGGAATTAATTATAAAATTAATTAATGAAACATATATGTTTGGAATTTTTTAAAATAGACATCATTTTTGAATTCGGAATATCAATTATAGCTTAGGGTGAAATTTTGGCATTGTTTTGAAAAACGTCAATTTTTTATGAATAGTGAAACTACTAAGTGGTAGTTAAAAAACGGAATTTTTCATAACACATAATTTTACCGCTTCTGTGAATAGAATATCGAAAATATTAGAGAAACAGTTAATATCAAGAATTAAAATTTGGTTCAGTGAGATGAAAATAATTTTTGGTGAATAGTAACTTTTTACTTTTATTTACCACGGTTAAAAGTAAATAGTGTAATTAATGGTAAAAATGATATTAATATTACCCTAAAACATGTCCAAATTCTATTGGATAAGTGTATCTCGACCATAAACAACCTTATGAATAAAATATTATCATTTAGGTCCACTTGGATTAGATTAGGACATTTATTATTATTTAATATAAAGAAGAGTTAAAAGAGGTAAAATTATAGTTTATTTACTAAAACATTTTTAATATAGGGTTATAAATAAGGTAAATTCAATTTTAAATATTCATTAGAAATATAATAATATTTCCTACATAATTTTATTTTATTTATTATTTTTATACATAAATAATTTAATTTATTTATGACACAGTGACGATGCAGTAATTACCATAATAGTGAAAATTAGAATAATTGATATTATAAATACCCAAATAAATATAATTTGGGACTTTTTATGAATTAAACAAATTTTCTAGGTTAATATGACATATTTAGATTGATTTAATTGAATTTTTTCGAAGTAATCATTCTTTTATGAGTTTCAAAAAAATCAACTATTGAATAGTGTCAAAATTGACATAAAAGAGTTTTTTAAAAAAATATTATAATATTAATTGATATTAAATTCATAAAATTCTAAGGTTCGGCAATGTGACTTATATCATGATAGGTGTATCATTAATGGACCACTTGGTGGTATCTTGGATGTATATACTATGTTTATTAACTATGTAATATAAAAATACAAAGTGACATGGTAATTGTCATACTAATTAACTAAGAGTTAAAACTAAAAGATAAGGTTATTATAGTAACTCAATCCTGTCTAAATTATATTAGTTCAATTTTTTTTGACCTATCCCCACCTTAACCTTTGAATAATAAACTTTGGAGCCATTAGAAACCGAATATGAATGTATTATAAATTATTATTTCTAGCTTATCCAAAGGTGCCCCTCACCCCTCTTATAAAAGAGAACTCCTCCTTCTCATTTCATCACACCGTCAAAGCCTTTTGGTTCAGCCAAAACCTATACAAATACTCTCTCAACTTCCCTCAATACAACTTAGAGGACTTAGTTTGATAATAATTACAACCTAAGGAGCCTTTTTGATCAAATCAATAGGAAGAACCCGAAGAAGAGGTCATGTTTTCACCACCCCTTTTCAATTTCCTTTCTTCTTCCACTTCTTCTTTCTTTGTTATTACCATTATAAAATAATAAGTACAGTATCTTATATATACTGTGATGTTATTATAAATATGGTACAACCATATTCAGTATTCTATCCACCCTTTGAATAACATGTCACCATACGTGTGTAGGTACGACTTACCGTCTCCACGTCGTGGTGTAATTGTAATTCAATATATTATTATTTGGATGGGTATAATAATGACGTATAATTCATGTAAACAATAAATATAACATGATAATTATTCTTTATATATAATATACCATCCATGTATATATTATTTTTTTATCAAAAGAATTATATTGTCGCTCGTGCGTACGTACGGACTACCGTCTCCACGAACACGATGAGATTCATTCTCCATCATATCCATTCAAGTATCATTATCATTTTATGATTTAAAAATAATTTTTAAGAACTTTATATCATTATGGATATGAATAAGATACATCCTATCCATTCCAAACATGGCTTACATAACAAAACATATAAAAGAAAATGAGTAAGTTAACACCCGAAATGATGATAAATCTAAGATATTATTAACAAAGAAATGTTAAAAGATCATATATGATATCATATTAATGTATATAATTCATGAATAATTTAATAATAATTATTTCAACAATATACAGGAGGTTAACCTAACCCCAACCAAGTAAAAGTACAAGGTAAAGGATTTTCTTATCTAACTTTCAATTCCGTGAGATTTCCATTGTTCACCACTAATTTATTGAAAGTGGTATATTGTGTACTTACATTTGATATATATTATCATTATTCTCTTTATATTCATGTTAGTTTGTAAATCATTTGTTTTTTACTAACTTTTGGTCATAAGACTCAGTTGATTTCAACGTGGTAAGAGGTTTCTTATCTCACTTTTAATTCCGTGAGAATTCTATTTTTCACCACTTATTTATTACATGTAGTGTGTGTACTGCACATGTTTGTTTTCATTGTGTAATATACATTAATTCATGTATATTTACATAATCATTGTATGATCCTTCTTTCATTGGTGTATGTTTTTTATGTTACCAAATCAATAAGGGAATTTGAAATTTCAATTTCCACTCATTCGGCTTTACACATACTTCATTGATTATTTTACTCCAAGATTATGTGTGGAATCACTATTCATTTGACTATGTCATAATTTCCACTCCCCTTTCTGTGGATATACTTTTTATACACATAATCACTCCATTGATAAATTCTCAAGTCATCGGTATGAACTTGATAAGAGTAATTTTTACTCAATCTCGATTTTTTGAGATAAATATCCAATTCATTGGTGTTGTTTTTACTAGAATATGTGTGAATGTACCTTGATTGTTTTACACTGAATATCCAATCATATTTAGTGTATTTATATTTGTCACACATTATTATGTCGTTGATTTATCCTTAACCTAATGATACGGCCTTTATGAGAGATTTCATCTCAATTTACATTCCATTGAGACTTCATTGTTGTTATACACCAAATCACTTTTATGTGGTTTATATAATGTTCATTGACATAGTATATCATGAATCCCTTTATTCTCATGATATTAAAAAAAATTATTACCTCAATTATTTGTATTCAAGTGTCTCTCTTTTGGTTAGAAACTCTAACTAAAATACCATTTTTAAATGTTTTAAAGACTTATTCTTCTAAATCTTGCTCATTAATGTACATGTTTTAAAAATAGTTTTAAGGATTTAATTATATGGACATTAATGTTTTTAAATTAAAACTCCTTTTAAAAGTTTAAAAGTTGTATGGCACACTTTGATTCAAAAATCAATTTTTAAATGGCTTCTTGACAAATAGTGTGACTTTAAAATGATTTAATGAAAAAGGGGAATATTTCTCTCAAATAGTTTTGATTATTATTTTCATCTATGTCAACATCCTTCATTATTCTTGATTGAGGTTAATGTGATACAATAAAATCATCCATATTTTATCGAATGAGTTATGTTTGACTGTGGATGTGCTATTTTCATACCATTCATGGTTTGTGGTTAATGTATTGACATTTGGTATGCTAGTTTTAATAACAATGTTTATGTTAAGTTTAAACCTATTCATATGAGGAATGCATTGGACATAATAAGTGACAGTTGGAGCCCACTATAGCTCCTCGATGCATCGGTAGGTCCCATGAGACAAACTAGTGTCTTGGCACAAGGCATTGGCCAAATCTTATTTGTAGTCTAGGCACGAGGCCTTGGCTATGTGGTTATAATAGTCTGGCATTATGCATTCCATCATTATGAAAGTGGTTATTGATATTGCATGTGATCATTCGACTAGTAGAATATCCATGTGAGTAAGTAAATGGAATTATTTTATTTTATCTTTTCCATTTTATGCTGAAGTTCAAGTTTAAAAAGGCTTTTGTTTTAGTGATAAAATGTCGTAAGTGTTTATGCTTATCTATGAAAGCTTATTCTATAATTTTATCCTTACTGAGCATCTAAGCTCACCACTTTCAATGTTTTATTTTTTTCCCAGGATTATGAAGAAATAATTTACGAATGACCTGTTGGGATATTATTAGGGGATATGAAGACCAGATGTTTTTTTATGATGTAATGTAAAACATTATGATTGTATCTAGTGTTTCCAAGGATACTAAACTAATCGTTCTTTCGAGACTTGATCTTTCTTGTGATCATGCCAATGTTATGTAATAATGCACCGAATCTGGGTAACTGGGGTTGGGGATTTACAGAGATTGATCATGTTTAGGGAGAAATTAAAAGAGAGTGTGTTCATTGGTATCACTGAGTTCCCAATGCCTGGAAAGCCATGTTGAGCTGGGAATGTTATCCTAGAATACTCTGTGTGTAGGTGGTGTGACTGGAATATAGAAACCAACCATTTCTCTTAGTCACCTGCTAAAACAAGTTTCCTCTTGTATCATTCCTCTTCTTTTTGTTTTGAAATCGTGGAAATTTGGTTTTTATTCAAAAAAAATTTTGGTCATTTAATTTTTTTAATTAATCTCATTAAAATAAAATGATGTGTGAGCTTTGAAAAGTGTGTCTTGAATGTTTTGGTTTAGAAATTTTTAAATGATTGGTTTTTATAATTGGTGTTATCATCAGAAACCACATGCATGGGTACATAGGAACATGGATATGATTTTCCCATGGGAAACCATTGTTTTTTGTGCATCCCATCAGCTGTATTTATTTTCAAAAAGTTTTGTTAGAGGAAAATTTAGTGTTTTAATAATCTGTGATTGTTTGAAATTTCCTTGTATTTTTCAAATATTTTATGTGATGCCTTTTGAGTTTAAATTCATTTTAGAATGATCTTTTTCTATAGTTTGAATTCTTATTGGTATGTCGGTGTGAATGTGTGTGGTTAGTGAATTATATTGAGAGGTGCTTCGTGAAGCCCTTGTAGTGGTTCCCCTACATGTTTAGTGTTTTCTAGTGGTATGACATTGTAGTTGGACTTGTTTGATTGGGTATGTGGTTTTTTTTGTGGACTAGTGTACACCCACATAATGTATTAACATTTGATTGAAGTGTGGACAGAGAAAATTTGGTGTTGGTCAGCCATCAAGTTGATCAGAGAACTATTTTCTTGAATTATAGAATGGAATTTCCCTCTCCTTTTGAAAATGAAGTGGGTCATCTGGAATTGGGAGGATGGATGCAAGATAGGTTGAAGGAAACAATGGTTTCCTTTAGTCTTTTGATATTCATGGGTGAAGTTTTACATCATTAAGTTGAATGTCCAGTTTGGAAGTGATGAAGGATATTCTAGTTGGGAATGGTGGAAGCATCTTGGTGTTGTCAGTTCGGGCTACTATTCTAAATGACCTTTGGTCCTTTGATGGTTTATTTTATGAATGGGTTTATGTGAGGCCACTATTTTGGAAGAACAAGTCATATGATGCTACTATGGTCATTTTTTGAAATCATGTGTTGTTCAATACTCGGTTTAAAGACACTCACTGTGAATGGTTTCCATCAACTACAATGGTCATGTTCGGTGAAAATTTTTTTGTGCAGTGTTCCCATTCAGTGTAACAAGGGGTGATGCAGTTGCCCCATTTTATCAATTGTGTTGTGAATTTTTTGGATGGGTGTAGGAGGATGTTAGAGTTTGTTTTGTCTGATGGTGTTTTCTCAATTCTAGTATGGTTTCATATGGAACCACTAAAGGAGGCTCTTCGTTCGGGAGTACTCAATTAATGAGTACGGGGGAGGAGATTCTTTGAACATCTGGGCTCCAACCATAGGACTTTCAGTGAATATGGCACCGGATCAAGAATCATAGGTGTGTGTGGGACCCTGACGCTATGTGTTTCATCAGGGTTGAAGGTAAAGGCAGTTGAAATTGTTTCTTGTTAATGTTCTATTATGAATGACCCTGTTTGGTGTGAGAGGTTTCTCGTGGCTATAAGGAGGCGCAATCAACTCGTACCGTAATATTCTAGTGGATACATCCTATTAGAGACAACCTTTTTTATTTTTTCCTCATGAGGTCTATTTGGGGAAATCGGTCTCAATTTTGATTAGTTCTCATCCAGGGATGTGAGGATGGTGGTTAGTCTTTGGTTGGGGTTTTGAAACCTCAATAGTTGGGCCCTTTACTCCCATTCCCTTGTTGTGGGTTTTTTTGTCATTGAATGAAAATTCCCATAGTTTTCCTATCTTTTTTCAGTTCAAATGGTGGGGAAATCCACTGTGTGTCTCTCTAAAATTCCTCTATAATGAATTGGTGTAATCCTTTTTTGAAATTTTGTGGTGTCCTCTTGGGCCACCCCATGTCAGTTTTCTAGTATTGTATCAAGCATTGTTAGGATTCTAACGGTGGGGAACCCCTTCGGGCTTCCCCATGTTAGACTTTTGGTTCAATCCCTGGAGACGGATAGGTGGAAGGTGATAATAGTGTTCTTTGGGTGTGGTTTGGTCTTGTTTGTTCATTCTAGTCAATCAATTTTGTTTTAGTCAACGGTGATTGATGTATTTTAGTTTTTGATGTTTATTTCCATGGGTACTAGAGTTCCTTTCCATAATCAATCCACTGAAGGTGTTATAGTTCATTGGGGAGGGTGACACATATCAGAATTATTTTTTACGATTTTATTGAGGGTGTCGTGTAGGTCACATTCCTTGATCATGGTGTGTTTCTATTTTGTATCTTCATTTTTGTGGGGATTATATTTTATCCTTAATTGGGTGTCGGTTTCTACATTGGGTTAGTGCCTTAGTTGTGGCTTTCAGATGACTAAAATCGCTATAATGGAGAGAGTTGTCACACCTGAAAATTTTAAATTGATTACTTTATTAATTTTTTGTGTATAATATAGTTCAGGGGGAATCCCGAATTAATTTTACTTTAGTTATTATAAAAAAAAATGTGTAAATTGACCTTAACAACTGTTAGTACACCATGGTTGAAACCGCATGGCATCACCTAGGTCCCCAAAAATACCTTTCCTTGTTTTCCAAACGGCCTAACCGATGTTCAAAATAAATGAATAAATAATATGAAAGTTATAATAAAATAAAAATAAAATGTTTTAAAAAATAATCATAATGATAATAATATTATTATTATTTATAATATTGTCATAATTATGTTTAATATAAAAAGTTTATTATTTTCCAGCTTATTATGTTTCATACTATGTTTATTAAGTTTGTTTAGTTTATTTTTATCATATTATTATTATTATTATTATTATTATTATTATTACTAATATTTTAATTTAGATTTTAATATTAAATTATTTTAAAAATGATAAAATTTTTTACAAAATAATAATAATATTAATAATAATTTTACTTTGAGGATTTATTATGTTATTTTAGGGTTTATTTTTTTTCTTTGTTATCTCATTCATCCTTCCATCACTCATTTTCATGGGTTCCCTCCTCCCAACCCCTTTATGTATGATCTCCTCCCTCCCAACCAATCAAACTCACACTGACCTCCTCTTCTGGTGAACAGGACTTGCGCAACCATTCTCCTCGTCATTTTTCTCCCTCCCTCTGCCCGACTGACCTCTCACCTCTTTATTGTCGAACCTGACCGACTGACTGCCTCCTCCCTCCAATGTTGGAGCTGCTAGCACCCCCTTTACATTGAGTGACATTTTTCAGCACCCTGGTCTTCTCTGGTGCATGTGTGTCCATCCATATAATCCTTCCCTCTACTGATCTTGTGTTTTTCATGGGTTCATTGAGTATTTGGTGGTTCCCACCTATCATAGTTTCAATTGGTGTTTTAATTATATGGGTTTTTTATTAAATTCGTGAATTAGGGTACTTTTTGGTTTTCTTATAGTTCATTTCGAATTTGATTGATGTTTTTCAACATACCTTGGAGATTTCATCCACCGAGGAATGTGTAGTTGTGTCATAACATCTTAATATAAATTATTTAATATAATTTATGTTTATAAATGTGTTCTTTATTTTTATCATGTGGAGCATTTGGGTTTTTGAAGGGGTATGGGTGCTTGTTGATTAGAAGTGGATTCTTAATAAAATATAATATATATGTTTTGATGAGTGATTTAATGAAATGTTTCAATAAATTGGCTTCAATAGATGTTTGGAAGGTGTTAAATGCACTTTTTAAATATTTTGACATGCATGTGTGATTAAATTGATTTTTTTATAGATGTTCAGGTCTTAGATTTTTTTCTTGTTCTGGTAATTTTTAGAAGATATTAATCAATTTTTTATGATGTGAGAACGGGTTATTAGAATGGTTGGAAAGTGAAATTACTTTTAAAATAATTATTTCATGTGAAATTTGTGTTCTTTGAACTTATCACTTATGATATACATGTGATATGTTTTATAAATTGTGAAATTGAATATTTAAGTGGTTTTTGATATGTGGAACATGGGTTGAATGTTTTTTGGGGTTGTTAAGTAGGGTTTAAATTCGTTTTCTAGTACTTTCATGGGATTGTATATTTAATTGGATATTTTTAAAGGAAAATGAATCACATTTGTTGTGTTTTCCTTGTTCTACACTTTTGAAAATTAATTGAAAATCATTTTAAAAAGGGAAAACATGTATTTGTAGGGTTTCTGAGTGTATTTGGTTTATTGTGATGTTTCTATATGGAATTCAATTTTATTTGTTTAAACACACAATTCATCACATGGTACTATTTTACGAGATGTTTGAAACTATATTTAAGAAGAATTCAATAAAAAAGTTGCTTTGAAATGGATTTTCTACATAGACAAGGGAATACATGTTGTGTATTCCCTTGTTATGTTTTTAATAATGATTTATAAATTTTAAAAATTATTATTAAATTGATTAATGGGTCTGGAACATGGATGGAGTTGTTTTTGGTATTGTTTACTTTTTGTGCATTTTTTGTATGTATAAAAAATCATTTTAAAAAGTATTTTTGCATGTGTGTGATTAAAAATTTTTTTTCATGAAATTGGTAACTTCATTGGTGTGATAGACATTGTTTTTGAAACTGTTGGTGTGTGTGTATTATGTGAATGTGGAACATGATTTAGCACAACAGAAAACCCTGAGTACCTAGGTCATAGGATTAGGACTAGTACGCTAGATGATACATAAGGGGTTTGTCTCAGTCTCATCTAGTAGGATTGACATGAAAACAATAACTATTATTTTCTGGTGAATAAAGACCACCAGGTGATGGATGTGTTTCCCAACTAGTGACATGTGCACAAGAACATAGGTCATTGTGGTTTCTATACCACGTTTACACAAAGGTATGATGTCTCTAGCATCCCACACATTCTAGTTACCTTAGTTTATTTATCCAAAATTCACTATTATTCATGACATTGTTCCATCCATTGTCATACGGATAGCCAGTCGAGTATGATCGTGTTATTTATGAACATTCTATTCTATTTTAATGTATTATTTGTGAATTGGGTTTTCTTTATGTGTTCTTTCCTTTTTTACTTTATCTTTTAAATGTTTCCACAAAAATAATTTTACAAATATGGTTAAAAATAATAATGTTAAGTTATCTATTTGATGTTGTGTCATGGAACCCTTTTATTGTGTTGTATCCTACTAGACACTTGGATCAAAACCTATATACACCTTTGGGTGTATGTAGACATTGTTATATTTATATTCATGGTTGAGTAATCGTTCTAGGTGATGGTGGTTCATGTTATTAGTGGATATCTCTTACAGGTTGGTTGATAATGGTTTTAGGAGGTCATTCTACATGTTGCAAGAAGGTTAAGATATATTTTCTAATTTTCTTTTCATTTCAGTCATCTATGAGAATTGGGTTGATTTTTAAACATTAAACTTGGTCAAATGTTATGGACTTGTTTGGTTCTGTATTTCCATATTTTGATTATTTATTTTTTTTTGTTTTCATGTGTCTTATTTTGGGTATATTGTTCCCACATATTATTTCTGAATCGTGGGCACTTGTTCAATCCTCTGGGGATCAGGAACACCCATCCGGACATACCGTGGACCGGGTCATGTGTCAGGTTAGATGGAAACACAGCCTGGTTCATGACAAAGATTATTATATTGGGGAACTACGCTAATATGATTTATTGATAGTTCAATCAACCATTAATCTTATTCATGATGAGTAGGAAAAAGACTGGACACATGGAGAGACACTCCCAAAGGATATGCTTTGGATAATCCAAATTTCCCAATAATTTTTTTGATGTATTTATGATTGATGTCAATAATTTATGTTAGAATAACTACTAGAACTATTATTATGTATAATGAAATATTGAACACATAAAGTCATATTCTGATATTGAAGTATCAAATGTTAAAAACAATGGTTTTATAAGGGAGTAAATATTCATATTTATGTCTGTATAAAATAGTTTTGGATATAATCATAACAATCTTGGTTTTAGTATATAGATGAAATAAAATCACATTAATAAATATGAGAATGGTATGCACCTAGAAACCGCTTTGTCTTATATCAGAATAAGGGAAAACACATAAATGGGTATGAATTATAATATATGCTTATTATAAAAAACATGTTTTTTTATTATTAACTTTTGTAGTGATATTGATGTATTAAAATAATTTTTTCCCATATAATCCAAAAAAATTAATGTGGTGAAGTGATATTTATTGGTGGCATTTGGATTTATTCTAAATGTTATTCATGATTATAGAGATAACATAAGTGTTTTCTTTAGTAGTTTTAATTTAGTTGTATCATCATTATTATGTAATTTTATTAATATATGGGTGGGAAGGAAAAAAAGATAGGGGACAAATCCTCAAGAGAGAAACTAAGGGGGACTAATTTAGATAATATTTATCGTGTCCCCTATAACAAAATTCACTCCATTAGGTATGATTCTACCAGTGTGTGATGGAATACAACTTCCATGCTAGGGAACTCTAATGTGGCTAGGTGGCATGCAATGTTATTCCCCTCCCTCCATGTAGGGGGCAGACAAATATTTTAGTTGAGAAAGATTTTTCATTTCCTTAAAGCATTGCAGATCAGCCTGGGAAAATCATCACTACCTTTTAAGGCATCATGAAATATTAAAGAGTCAGTTTCTACTTCATATATCTTTAGACCCTTTTTTACAGACTCTAAGGCCTGTGAGCATGGCCATGGCCACCTCTTAGAAGGAAGAGCCCGAGTCTAGACAAGACGAATAGGATATGTACACCAAAAAATTTGTATCATGAGGCACACCTCCTCCATGCATGTTCCCTTGGAGAGAATAGACGTTACTATTGAGTTTCAAGCCACCTGAAGGAGGTCACCATCTGACCAAGTTGAATGTCCAATTGTTCAAAGAAGACCCCACCCTGGCTCATGTATGAAAATGGTGGAATGATAGAGATTCCATTACCGAACAGACACCCTTTTTCTGGTCTAGTAAGAAGTTTTTTCCCATATGGTAATGAAACATGCCGTCAAATCCCCTCCCTCATGATTTGACTTGTTCCACTCATTCCAGATACTCCATCATCCAACATTAAGGAACACTGATTGGGCCACCCTCTTTGGTCCTCTCCCCTTAGATCTATGGAATAATTTTTCCATAATGGATGGGATATCATCATTTGTGGTAAAACCCGAAAAGAATTCCCCTAGGTCTTTCCACACCTCTCTCAACCATTCATTTCCCAAGAACAACTGAGTAAAACTCCTCTCCATATGCAACATGCAGAGATCACACCTATCCATAAGGAGAATACCACATATATGAACATTATCAACAGTTGGAAGGGATATGTTTCAAATCCATTAAGTGAGAAAGTTGTAAATGGTGGTGATAGTTTTCACAAAAATGATCTCATCCCATTCCACCCCCCCCCCCACTAGGCTGCTCCTGATCAGGAAACATGCTTTAGAACTTCTTTGAAGAGAATATGCCTGAGTATGAAGCTATGGAAATGAAATTATCCTCCTCTCCATTAATATCAATGAGGTGAAAAGAATCTAGTGGATTCTTATCCAAAACAAAATTGATGAACATAGGGTTGAGGATTTCATACTTGAACGAGATTTCGGTGGCTGGGCAACTAGGAAACCCGATCATGCCGCTGCCCAAATCCCGGTTCCAGAATGAACAATCCCCCATCCCAACCATCTATCGAGAGAATGGTCTAAGAACATCAACAATGGGACCAATCGTCGACAAGAGGGAAAAGAGGCATCCCTCCACAGAGCCTTGAAGAAACATCGTATTCTCGTGCATGGTATTTACTTAGAGAGTATGGTATTGTAGTATACCTAATGCAAGCCTTGAATTCATGTAGTAGAGGATATCCGTTTGGTTATGCACATTCATAGCTCATTCCCCCACTGTCCTTGTGATTTTGTTTAAGGACACCAATTGTTTCAACCCTTCCGAAGTAGGATCCCTAAGGAATTTTTCAAGAATTCTATATATAGAGTTGATAACACTGTTTGGTTCCTTGATAGAGGATATTCCATGGATCAGGGAGCCCATCATAACACTATTCAACAGAGCGATCCTTTCTTTGAAAGACAAGAAAATGTTTTTCTAGTTTAAAACAATGACAGTCATCCTAGTGATAAGAGCATCAATGTCCTGGATCTGAAGCCTACCTGGTGAGATGAGTGCACTAAGGTACACCACAGGGAAATCCCCACTCTAGATGCCTAGAATCATACTGACATACGCCAACATCTCTATAGAACACCTTTTGGAAATAAATATGCCACTCGTATCTTTTTTAACACATGGACCACTACATCGACAATACCCTTCCAGTACTATGTTTAATCGATATAGGTCTCCTCTCATAGAATTCAAAAATAGATTGGTATCATCGATTAACATTAGGTGAGAGATCTCAAGAGCCTTCAGCCAATGAAAATATGGGAGGATTTCACCATTATTAGTGCTCCTTCTAATTAGATAAAATAAAACATCCTGAATGAGAATAACATGAGTCAGTGATATGTGGTCCCCATTCCTAATGTTAGGCGTAGGCTTGAAGAGACCGTAAGATTTTCTCATAAAAGACACTGATATCCATGATGAAATAAAGCAACGGTAATCAATATCAATGTACCATGAGCTGAAACCCATACCAGAAAGCACTCTGTTAATAAATCTTCATTTAACCTAGTCATATGATTTGTTTTTACGAGTTTAATAACTATGTTGGACCCACCGAGATTTGATGTTTATGTCGTTGAGATTATATTGTACTAGAGTGATGGGAACCTGAATGGAGAACCCCATGGTGAATCTGTGTTGTTCTAGGGATAAACACGATGTTAAATGAGCATCTAGTCTAGATTTAATGATGGTAGATAAGAACTTATAAGGAACATTGAACATACTCACTCATGGGTAGTGAGAGATCGATGACAGAATCATGATCTTCGGCAGGAGAACTGGGGTGGTGGCACTAGAAACTCGGGGAAGGCTACCCCACTAAATAAATAATGAACATTGTCGATCACATCCCTCTTCATGATATCCCATGAGCACCTTTAAAAAGAAGTCGAAACCTCATTCAGACCCACAACACTATCTTGGTTAAGGTGGATGAATTCACCCATGATATCCACCTCGTCTGGAACCGCTCCCATATTGTCATTAAAATGATCAGACACAATACTTTAGTTCCCTTCAAATAAGTATATGGGCTACAATGGACACCCATTAAAAATGTTTTCATTTGGACCTTCCAGGAGATCTGGGAAAAAAATGAGTTAGCCATGTATCCCACAACATACCTATCATTTGAGAAGGATCTATCCTCCAGCAAGCTATTTGGTTTGACTATCCATCTCCTCTCCTGGATGAAATCATGATAGAAGGATGAGTTCTTTTCTCCATCCTTAATCCATTTAATTCAAGATCTCTCCCTAGACAAGTGTTTTGGTTGGAGGATAATGTCCTCTATGACCACCTCCATCCTCAAAACCTTCTCATAAACCCTTTAATCCCACTCCTCCTCCAAAATACTCTCAAGACAATCAGCCTCCTTCATAACACAAATTACATATTCCTCCAGGAAAATGAGATCAAAGTGCCACAAAATCATCTTATGTTTTTTCCTCCTCAGTTTAACATGAAGGGTAGACCGCTTGTTACCTCGATAATGGAAACCCCAAACCAAGATAAATAGGTTATGATATCTCATGATGTCCTCCAAAATCTGTGATAACATGAGCGAATCCATCGTCCTCTGTGGAGAACTCAAGGAAACAAGCATCGGGGAATAGTCTGATATTCCCCTAACCAGATGGGTAATTTTCACTCTAGAGAAGAGAGAAATTACTTTCATGTTATCCAGGAAATGATATGAATGGAATTAATAACTTGAAAACATATTAAAATCATTATATTCTGAGGATAACTATGATAAAAAGTATGATTAAGGAATGTATAACGCTTATTTTTAAAATCAAAATGATATTTATGATATCAATGAATGGTTGATTTTTAAAAAGGGAATCTATTTACAATCAATAAAAATGTTACTGAGGATAATTGATGATAATTTTTGTAACATTTTTTTTGTCGAGTATGAGATAAATTTACTAGTGTGAGGCCTTATTACATGTTGGATAATACAATTTATTTATTTTTAATAGAGATACATTTTCAAGGAATATATAATATCAATTTCATTTAATGAAATTGATATTAAAATATGTTTTGTGAAACATATTATATTTAGAGTATATGATTAGTGTATATAAATACATTGGTATATAATTTTATGAATGAATAATTATTGTTGGGGAAGGACTATTTAATTTATGATAGCATAAATTACTTTGATTGTTGGCATTATAATATTATTAAATAGCTCATAGTAATTTGTTATCACTATTTTATGGAATATATTGTTATGTATGAGAGAACCAAACTTAATGTAACCTAGTTTGAACCATGATTTATATTTTTTAAATTAACAGTGATATCGATTGAGATAATTATAATATAAGTTTAATCAGAGGAGTTTCAATATAAAATTATAGATTGAGACATCCATAGGAAAAAAATCTATGGATTTTTATGATAATTCATATATAATTATTTTAGTTCATGGTTAGTCATTTTATATTAGTAATTTCAAGAACATTATGAACCCGTTACTCAAAAAAAAAAAATCAGATATAACCTAAATAAAAACACCAACATAGTGGGATCTTTGGTGATAATCCTTCTTCCTTTTCAATACCTTCAATCATGAAATATGATTAGAAATATGAACATAAATGATGTAAAAAAACACCCCAATAAAAAGGAAGTTATTATTTTATGAAAGATCAAGTGATGAAGATGATGATTTAATGAATGTTAACCTTTGAAAAAATAAAAAATGATGGAATAAACTTCGAGGTAAATTCTATAGGTGAGGACATGATGTCCCTCATACTGAAAATAGTATTAGAATGTGAGAATATATAAGAATCCACTACATTAATTGAAATAGATATGTGTATTATGAGACTCAATGTCCCAATACAATATCAAATGAGGGAGATAACCACTAACAATCATTTCAATAAGTAATGAATATGAAACATCTACTATTGAATCAGATAATTATTTTTTACTCTAGATTATATTGTTTTTTTTCATTTTATTTTTCACCAAAAACCATAGGATGAGTTATATATCAAAATCCAATGTGACATAATTATATCATATTTATTTTATTGGATTTAGGGAAGTAATTCCCAGTGGTTCTATATATTCACCCCATTATTGAATTTTATGTGTAATTAAGAATGGGTTAGTTATCTTAATAATGTGATTATAATAATTTTTATTATAGGAAAATATGGTCTATCATTCTAAATAAACCCATGATTATCAAGTAGGGAATAGATAATAATGAGTTCCATAAAAATATTACACATTTCTTATGTGTAAAATTGTTACTATTGTGTTTAGTTAGCGTCATGGGAGAAAGTAACACCCGAAAATTATAATATATGATTATCATTATTTATTTGATTAGGTTTGATATATTTGTCAAATAAACCACTGAACATAAACAAAATCATGATATATTTTGAAAAAAATATGGATATTTAATTCTGAATATTTAAAACTATACAAAGAATTACTAATAATAAATTGTAATTAATTCGTTATTAAATATATATATCATGAAAAAAGTCAAACTTTTATATGAATGAAATTCAATTAGTTAATCTAAAATGGAAAAAATAATTTATTTCTTAGAATATAATTTTCTTAAAGTTTCATGTTATCTAATATGTATTAAAATTTCATTAAACATATAATTGATGGTGTTGAATTATGTTCGATATCAGTAATTTTATACAAAAAAATTGTTGGTAATATTAATAAATATAATTAACATATAATGTTGTCATTTCCTTAAAATAAATTGATTTTTATTAAATATTTTGATTTCATTCAGAAATTTTATTTTCAAATTTGTAAATTTTAAATTTATAAAGTTATGTTCATTTTGAAATTTCATTTTTCATAAATTAATTAGAAATAATTTTTGATGGTTTTTTGAAAAAGTTCATTATTTTCTCAAAATATATGATTTTCATGAAACATGTAATTTTTATTAATTTATAATTATATAAGAATGAACATGATGTTTACAAAACCATTTAACGAATAATTTATGATTTTAATTTAAAAAATTAGTAATTTAATATTATTTTTCGATCATCTAAAAATATGGAAAGAATTTTTAGAAAAATTTTAAATTTTAAATTACTAAGAAACTATTTTAAATGTTTCTCTGAATAAATTATTTTCATGGTATATTTTGTATTGTTATGCATTAAAATCCCCCAAACACACTGTTTATTTTACACAAAATCATTCTTCATCATTGAAACATGTATCCAATATTATTAAATCTTATATGTATATTAAAATTTGAAAAATTTTATCGACATGAAAATTAATTTTACTATATTAAGTGTGTATATTTTAAAATTAACTTTTCAAATAATTATAAATTTTGTCTGAAAATATATATATCAGTTTTTAAATTATAAGAATAAAATTTGGTTACTATTTAAATCTTATTATTTTTCCTGAAATTTAATTATAAAGGTTAGAAATTAACTAATAATGTAAAATAAAATTTGGGAATATTTATAAATAATAAACGAAAAGAACTTAAATCACTCATTATTGTCCCAAAAAGAAATGGAAGAGATTTTTTTATAGACACTTATTTCCTATCCTATTTATTCTATTTTTCTCATTTTTCACTTGAATAGTATACATATATTGTTGAAACTTTATTGGTTACTCTCAAAACTACTCGTTTCTACACTTATAAAATGAAAACAAATCCATAAATTCCTGAAAGAAATTTCCGAAAAAATTACTATTGAAACACATGAAATTTCTTCCTATTAAAACCCTCTCAAAATTTTAATACCGTTTTTAATCATTAGTTCGTATGAGGATTGTATTTCTATGGGGACAATCAATGAAATATATTAAGGTTATTATAGTTTTTAATTCATATAGACAATCCTTTGGAAGAAACTATCATTTCTTTGTCATGTAGACTACTACCTCCACGACAAATCGTGTTTCATTTTCCTTCACCTCCTTACAAGTATAGATATATGGACGGGATTGAGAGATCATTATTATTTTAGGATTTGAACAATTTTTATTAAATAAATGTTATTTATAGTATTTATGATATTACATAAAACAAATTATTATTAATTAAATTTTATAAAATAATAAAAACAAGAGGAAAATGGTATATCATTTATAAGAAATGTAGTAATAGAAAATAAAATATCTTCATTTTTAATTTAATTTTATATATAGGAAAATAATAAAAAAATATGTTCAATATTATTTTGGTATAACTATAATTCAGTTAAATCATCTCATAATGATCCCTTAGTAATCATGGTTTTATATTCTGGTCAATTTAGTCAACTAATTGAACAATACAGAACATTTATTTCATGGATGACTATGAGAAATTAAATAATTATATAATATGATATAAATTATTAAATAATTATTTCCTTGTTTATGAGTATATTATATCAATATTATAATAATTATTTTATAAAACATCCTATAATTGTTAAGAATCACCAAAACATGAATCTTATTAATTATATATTAGAGGATAATGACTAAAACACTCGTGACCGGAATTTATAACTTCATAAATTTCTATATAATATCTTTATTTGTAACCTTAACAAACTATAAATGAGGAAAATAAATTATTAACAAATATATACATAGATATTATGAAACTAATAAAATCAATCCAGACCAAAAACACCCGATGTGGAAATTTAGTAGACCTTATATAGAGAATGAAAATTTTAAAATTGTATAAAGAAAATGGATATTAGTAAGTTTCTGATTTATATGAATATTATTTATATTATTATGATAAATTATGTTAATATACATTATTAAATGTCTGGAATAATTTTATATAAGGGTTTTTGTCTCAAATTCCACTCATTATACTTGGATGTTATTATGAACCTAGTATCATTTTGGATTATTTGAGACATAAATGATTTTTTACACCACATTTAATTTTTATAGAATACTCACTGCCCATAAATATATCATTATAATAATCTTTTATTTTAATGGGATTGACAAGACAAATCATGATCCCTTATTCAAGTGTTTATTTATTTAGTTATTTCCCTAGCAGTGGGTATATTTGGTAATTCAATTTCTGTTCATTGGGTTACTATCGTTATTTAACATATTTCATATATGTTTTTATTATTCTACCATTTCATTATGTTAACTAGTATTATTTATATGTATTCTGGGTATATACATTCTTACCACATAAATTCATAATCATATATTCACCAAATATTTGATTATTCATTTTCTAATAAACATCCCTTATTACATTGATGGATTACAGAAATGTTATTATAGTTTTAACTTATCTATGAAAACATATATCAATACAATGGAGAAATAATTTTTAAATAAAACATATTGGATGAAGTGTACATAAAAAATGATATTTTACTGAAAATTAGGAAATTATTAGTGTTCATTATGTAATTATAGAAAATACACTTAATAGAAATTGAATATGTTTTATTTGACTCTAAAATTTCTATATCTGTATGGATTATGACAGTGTTATCCAATTTTTTCTTAGGGAAATGTGGTGGGGTTTTTTAGATTTTTATTCCAATATATAGGATTATTGGAATGTTTAATTTGTGTATTTTGACTATCAAACTTCTTTATCTTGATGGGTAGTGATCATGTTGTCCAATTGATTGAAATAAGGAAAATTATTGTAATTATTGATCATTATTTACTTTCATCTATGTTTGGTTAAGCATTGGATTTTTGTATTTTACATTATGAATATAAGAATGTTTTATTCCATATGATATTCCATAAGATTTTTTATGAATGGTATTTATGACTCTTAAATGATAATGTAACCTAAATAATCAGATGATTAGTGTGGTATGAAATTATTTTGTCCCATGATGAATCAAAATATATCATTAGTCAAAATAGGTTTGTGTTTTTGTATTTTACTTAATAATTAAGCAACTTGTATTGGATACAGTCTCGAAGAATATTAAAGTGTCTTTTCTAAAGTCCTTAATAGTAGGTTATTTATGTTTAATATAAAATATTCTATTATAATTATATTAGTATTATTGAAATCTATGTTTTTATTTATTTTTTGTTATATTCCAGAAACGCTCAGTCAGAGGCAAGCCTCTGACCATTTATTAATAAAATAAAAGGCATTCATCAGGTATAACAAGTCAGAAAAACAACTACAAATCCTAGAAATCATACCCATCACCACCCCCATTAGAAATTTTGTCCTCTATAATGTCTCTGTCCCAATCCGATCTTTCATAATTCATAAGAACTTTGGAATATTTAATTATAATATTCAGCTTCTCTATGTCTAGGAACTCCTTCGAGGATTGCATATCCCAGCTTGCCTTCCCAAAACAAGATCTAATTGACACCGGCTTTGGAAGATAAGAATAATATTTTCTCGGTCTTCTTCATGGTGGGCCAATCTTAATAACTTCTTCACCATGAACCATTATTTTAATGCCTCAACCCTAGTTACCCAGGGTCGATGCACTATTTTAATACATTCTCATGATTACAAGGAATCATGTTCTGAAAGACCGATCAGTTTTGCAATCTTGGAAAATAGATTACATACATGAACGATACATTACACTATATAAAATACAAAACAACATAAATAATCCTTTATGAATCCCATTATTCCCTTGGCTTAACCCTGCATATCAATCACAATACACTTCTTGGAATCCAGGTAAAAATAAAACATAGAAAGGGGTGAGCTCAGATGCTCAGTAAGGATAACAATACAGCGGAAACGTTCATAAAAAAGTTTACAAATTTTGGGCAATGTATAAATAAAAAAAAGAATTTTAAACATGAACTCTAGCATAATATATATAAAATAAAATCATGTTATTCCATTTACTTATTCACATGTATATTCTACCAGTCAAATAATCACATGCAATATCACTAACCACATTCATAATGATGGAATGCATTATGATAGACTATCATAACCACATCTTCAAGGCCTTGCGCCAAGACTACAAATAAGATTTTTTCAATGCCTTGTTCCAAGACACTAGTTTATCTCATGAGACATACTGATGCATCGAGGAGCTATAGCAGGCTCCACCCGTCACTTACTAAGTCCAATGCATTCCTCATATGAAAAGGTTTAAACATAACATAAACATTCATATTAAAACTAGCATAACAATTGTCTATACGTTATCCCTAAACCATGAATGGTATAAAAATAACACACAAATATTATAACATATCACAAAACCTTCAATACAATATGGAATATTTGTATAATAATAAATCATCTTCAAACAAGTTTAAAATCCATCAAAGGATGTTGACATTGATGAAAATGATTTGTAAAACTCATTGAGATAAATATCCCTTTTTCAAGAAAAAATTTAGAAGTCACGCAATTTAGAAAGGAAGACATTTAAAGAAAATTTTGAATCAAAGTGCCCCATACCACTTTGAAGCATTAAAGGAATTATCATTTTAAAAACATTCATGTCGATATAAATAAATCCTTAAAAACATCTTGAAGACAGAAATTAATGAGAAAGATATAGAAGAATAAATATTTAAAACATTTAAAATGATGTTTTTGTAAAACAAAAAGTGCCTTAAAAGAATCCCTCTGAATACTCTTTCATTAATCATGGACATGGATATTAAATATGTGAAATTAGATACTTGCGTAAAAATAACCTTGGATAATAAAGAGATTTTGAAATTATCCCTTACCAATTTGGTAACTTATGAAACATACACCCCATGAAAGAGGTATCATACAATGAATATGTAAATACACATAAATTAAATTGTATTACACAAAGAATACAATTATGGGCTGTACATACACCACAAAATAGTAATATTGGTAGTATGGCACGAATCTCACGGGAATAAAGAGTGAGATGAAAACCCCTTACCTTAAACTTTCCTTTAGTCGAGGGTACATTTAACTACCTGTATAAAGAATTTAGTATGTTATTAAAGTATAACAGAACCATATTAGTATTTAAGATATCAGATATTATTCCTTAATGACTTTATAATACCAATTTGATAATAATTTCCTTGTTAAATTAACACTTCGGGTAATAATCTATTTCTTTATCGTATGTGTTTTATCTTGATAGTCTTGATTGTATTACATAGACCATGATTTAAATAAATCCATAATATAAAAAATGATTTATATATCATATATATTTAGAATGTAAATATGTATAATAGACATATATATGAAATTGACGACACCGTTTATGGAGACGGTAGGTCGTACATATGCTTAAACGTTGTTTCTATTTTTATAATGTATTTAACAGAACAAAGTGAATAAAATATATGTATGTACATATATTTATAAATATATATATCTACAGTATAATTATTATGTCATATATTACAAACATATTAGTAATATATATTTTTATAAGCGTCGATGAATGGTGAATGTGGAAATGAATCTCATCACGTCATGGAGACAGTAATCCGTACGTACGCACAAGAAACAATTTCCTTAAAGGTGTGGAATTGGATGGTATATTAATTTTACATAGTCATTATTATGTTATTTTCATTATTTATATACATATTACTCATAATTATATCCATCCAAATAACATAGTGTTGAATACAAAATTACACCACGACGCGGAAACAGTAAGCCGTACGTATGCACAAATTGTGACATTATCATTTAAAAGAAGGATAGAATAATGAATATAGTTGTGAAATATTTATAATAACATAACAGTATATATAAAATAACAGAGTTATTATTTTATAATATAAATAACAAATAAAGAAGAAGTGGAAGAAGAAAGGAACTTGAAAGAGGGTGGTGAAATCATTGCCTCTTATTTGGGTTTTTCCTATTGATTTGATGAAAAGGTCTCCATTGGAGGGGTTTCTGATAAAACTAAGGCCTATAGGTTGAAGTGATGGAATTTAGGAGGATATTTGGGCTGGTTTTGGACAAGCCAAATGTATTTTGAAGTGTGACATTGAGAAAAGGGTAAGTTCCCTTATATGAGAAGGGTGAGGGTCAGTTTAGGAAAAGATTAATATATTAATTTATTATACAATCAAATTTAGTTTATAATGGTTAAAAATGAATTTATTTCAAACCTTAGGTGGTTATAGGTTGAAATCCTCTCAACCAATATGTTTTAGACATGTTTAGGTTACTATTTTATCTTTATCATTTAGATTTAACTTTTAGTTAAATAGTTTATCTTTTACTGGGTCTTCTTGTATTATTACTATTTATGGTTAATAAACATACTATAAACTTCCAAGAGAACTAAAAGTGGCTTATTAATTTCATAAATAATATTATTGAATCACTTTGGCCTAACCTTACATTTTTAGGAATATTATATCAACCAATAATATAGTATTTGTTTTAAATATTAATTTATGTTTATTTTGACATTATTTGGTATTTTGTTATTGTAGAAGTCATCACAACATGATTACATAATAAAATATACATTTAATACTCACTAAAATGTCATAGTCACCTTGAAAATTCGTGGATGTCATGAAAACTTTGAATTTTTTTTTATTTTAATATTTATAATATCATTTATTTGATTCATTAATTAATAAGGTAATTACTGCATCATCATTTTTTCATAAATAAATATAATTATTTAATTTGTGTAAATTATAAATAAATTACCATGATGTAGGAATTTTTTTATCTTTCTAATAAATATTTATAGTTGATTTTATCTTTTGTATAAGCCTATATAAAAAAAATTACTTAATACACTTTAAATTTAACAATTTTGTCTCTTCTTTAAATTAAATAATAATAAATGTCCTAATCTAATTCAAGTGGACCTAAATGGTCATATTTTATTCGTATGTTTTTTTATCTAATTAAACTTATTCAATAGAATTATGGCATGTTTTAGGGTAATAATAATATCATTTTTACCCTTAATTACCCTATTTACTTTTAACAGTGGTAAATAAAAGTAAAAAGATACTAATCATCAAAAATTATTGTTATCTTATTGCACCAAATATTAGTCCTTGATATTAACCTTCTCTCTGGAATTTTTTAAATTCAACTCACAGAAGCAGTAAAATTATGTTTTATGTGAATTTACAAATTTTCCTAGGAGGTGGTTAAAAGACGGTGAAACGTTCAACAAAATTTATATATGTATAAAATTATTATAAACTGACTCCAATGAATTAAATTGAACATATATAGGTATTATGTATCTATTTATACATAAAATTAATTTATATACAATAAATAATTATTCCAATAAAAATACGGTTTTTAACTATAACTTAGTGTTTTTCACTATTCATGAAAAATTAAAAGTTTTCAGAAAAATTAAAAAATTTCACCCTAAGATAATTTTGATATTTATAATTCAATAATTAAGTCTATTTTACCAAATTAAAAACATAGAAGTTTCATTTATTAATTTAATATTAATTCCTGATGTCAAAACAAAAAGTCCTATTTTTTAGAAATAATAACATTAGACTGTTTGACACTTGTTTATGTCAAATTTCAATGTGAAATTACTTAAAATGACCATCATTGGATTACATGGTAAAAATATAATCTATTTACACTTGAAAACCATTAAAATTTATAATTTAACACAATAAATTATTTTAATTAGAAAAGTTGTTTTCAGTTAAAATATAGTATTTTTCCCTATTCACTTAAATATGAAAGTTATCATAAAAACACAAAAACATTATTGAAGCTAAATTATTATGTAGTTATTATAAAGAAAAAATTTTCTTTGTCAAATTTAATATATAAAATCTTCAAATATTGGATTTAAAAAGGCTTCGCCATTAAAAGGCGGTAAAATTTCATTTTTTAAAAAAAATACATCTTTTATCTTAAAAAATGTATTTTTTCATAAATTATGTCTGTGAAACTCATAATAAGGATTCAAAAATTATGATGATTATATAATGTTTAGAATTAAGTTAATAAAATTCATAAACGCTTTTGAACAGCTTGTTTTGTAAGTCAAGGTGTGCTAGAAATCTATGTTGTGTGTAGTGCAAGTTATTGATTTACATTGAAGAAATAATGTACTATGAAATCTTGGGGTGTTACATTCTTCCCTACTTCAATAAAATTTGTCCTCACAATTTGAAATTATTTTTCAAAAATAAACAGTTGAAAATAGAAAATAGCTTTGGGAAAACCCACATCAGAAATTATGTTAAAAAATTTAGTCTTAATATGAGGAAAATGGAAAAGAAAGGTTCACCACAAATTTATGATCTCGATTAGAAGAACATTGGTGGTAATTAGAGACTTATAATTGGGGGGTATGTAAATATTTATAGGTAGTGATTGAGGTCATCAATCACAATCAAGTGTAAAATTTAGGGCCTTAAA
The DNA here is from genome assembly GCA_963277665.1 of Viscum album. Taxonomy (NCBI): domain Eukaryota; kingdom Viridiplantae; phylum Streptophyta; class Magnoliopsida; order Santalales; family Viscaceae; genus Viscum; species Viscum album. The sequence continues at coordinate 1,313,985,499 of OY728147.1, forward strand.
TTCATCAATGAATTATGATTTAAAATACCATCAATTAAACAAAACATATGGTATTAGGATAACACATTTTTGGTTTTAAGATCCTGTCACTAAAGTATTAGAATTAATTTTTTCATAGAATAAGAGAAGAAGAAAAATATATACATGACAACTAGAGTCCCATCCTTTAACTAATTTCTACCACAAACTCATCTTTCACTCTAAAAGATAATTGAACTTAAAAATAATATCTAATTTATCCTATTCATATAGGGTTCAAAAAAATGAATTTATATTTCATCTACAAGAATTTTTCTAAAAATAGACTACATTATTCAATCCAGGTCATCACGTGGGATAGTGGTAGTTGATACATCCTTATCGCCATTCGGTTGTGGGTTCAACCCTCGTGGCCTTGCCGGACGCAACGGGTTGCCTCCCACCCTCCGGGTTATCCTTTTATGGAAATCCAAAAATAATCTCAAACTAGAATTATCCAAAATAATTTTTTCCAAAATCATAGTCCAAAATTTATACGGAAGGTAAATACAATGAAGAACCTTTTTTCCCTGTAATAACATGTGAACACCTTCATAGTGTATTCTATTAAAACACTGCAACATCATGAATTACCATAAAACATTATTTATTACATTCATGATAACTTTTTCCTTATAGAATATTGGATATACTCCTGTCCAAAAATGTTGTAAATTCCATCAATGAAGGAATATAAAAATCAGTATTCAGTTTCAAGGTAATCATGAATATCAAAAATAATTTATCCAAATTGATCATGTATTATTCCAAAATCAATAACTCTGTATCAGAACCATATTGTTGTTTATCTTTCTCTCAAATATATATTTTCCAAAATTTTACCTACTATTGAGTCACTTTTCCTGGTTCCACATAATCTCAAGTCTTTAATGAAATAGTACTGCAGTACAATCCTTATATACACCATAATTATTATAACCAGTACATTATTGATACAACACTAAAATGAAATAATTCTCTAATAACAACAAAATAACTCTAATCATTCCTCCTCATTTGTGGTAGTATCATAACATGATTATTGTCTAATAGCATCATTTGGGGAATACTCTAATGATTTGAACATTGGTTCGTGTAGTGTCCCAACTCTTTGCAGATGAAGGATTATACATTTGAAACCTTTTTCTTACCCTTGCAGTCACGTACATGGTGTCCTTTTTCTCCACACTTATGACAAACTCGTATTCCCATCAGGCAAGTTCCAGGGTGTTTCTTCCCATAGTTATCACATATAGTAAAATTCTTCTTTTCCCTCTTCCCTTTATCCATCTTTCTCTCTTACATCCTTTTCTTCTCTTGCTTCCCTTCAAATCCATAGGACTCAGATAATTCATTGTGTATCTTATTAACACATGATATTATTTCTTCATATGTTGAGAATACATTGGAGACTATTTCCTTTCTAAATTTTGGCTTAATACAATGAAAAATATGATCCTTCTTACTCTTTGGATTGTACGTATTGCTGGAGTTCACATTCCTTCTACTGAGAACCATTTCTATACAATAGCATAAACTAGGTCAGTTTATGAATTTAAATGAATAATTCAAACTTGTAAAATACCTAACATAAATTGAATGGTTTATTGATATAATCCATGATCATAAATATGTTTTCATTGTGGAAGTTTATAATCATAAAACCTTCATTATTATTTGTAAATAAAATAATAATTGTCCTAAGAATATCCCCCTAGAGTGTCATAACCTTGAGTGTAGTAAGGCCCATTGTCGTGCACCAGTTCCCGTTCTAGTCTAGATAAAAGTGGTGTTTTCGGGTTTTACCACTAGGTAAATCTATGCCAGAGCCACCTCTACCTGCTTGTTTCCAGACATAGATTTATTTTCATGGAAAACTCAAAAAATCTCTACATTACCAAAATTCATGGAATTTCATCTATACTAATCCTCAAAGTCTTTCTTAGGTCTATGTGATCTAATCATAGTTTATCTAACTCTAGCTTTGAAGGTTATTTCTAAACTTCTTATGATACCAATTGTAATGCCCGGACCCTAGTTACCCAAAGTCGGTGGATTATTTTAATACATTGTCATGACTACAAAGAATCATTTCCCGAAAAACCGATCAGTTTATTAGTATTGGTAAATAGATTACATACATGAATGTTACATTATACTTTATAACATACAAAACAACATAAATAATCTCTTATGAACGCCATTATTCCATTGGCTTAACCCTGCATATCAATCAAAATACACTTCTTGTAATCCTGGGAAAAAATATAGAAAGGGGTGAGCTCAGATGCTAAGTAAGGATAACAATATAGCAGAATCTTTCATTAAAAATAATAATCATTTGAGAAAATGTATATTTAAAACAAAATCCTTTTAAACATGAACATCAACGTAATGTGGCCAAAATAATATGAATTAATTCCATTTACTTATTCACATGGATATTCTACTAGTCGAATAATCACATGCAACATCACTAACCACATTCATAATGATGGAATACATAATTCCAAACTATCATAACCACATAGTTAAGGCCTTCTACCAATACTACAAATAAGATTTTGTCAATGCCTTATGCTAAGACACTAGTTTGTCTCATGACACCTACTGATTCATCAAGGAACTATATAGAGCTCCACACGTCACTTACTAAGTCCAATGCATTCCTCATATGAAATTGTTAAACAAAACATATACATTCGTATTAAAACTAGCATACGAAATGTCAATACTTTATCCCTAAAGCCTGAATGGTATAAAAATAACACATCCATAGTCCAACATATCACAAAACCTTAAATACAATATGTAAGATTTGTATCCTAATAAATCATCTTCATACAAGTTTAAAACCCATCACAGTATGATGACATAGATGAAAATTATTTACAAACCTTTTTGAGAGAAATATCCCTTTTTCTTGAAAACATTTAAATGTCACACAATTTAAAAAGGAATAAATTTATCAACATTTTTGAATAAAATTATCCCATACCACATTGAATCTTCTTAAAGGAATTAACATTTTAAAAACATTCATGTCTAGATACACAAATCCTTAAAACCCATTTTGAATAAATACACATTAATGAGAATGATTTAGAAGAATAAATATTTAAAACATTGAAATTATGTTTTTCTAAAAAAAAAGTTCCTTAAAAGAATCCCTCTGAAAACTATTTCATGAAACATGTACGTGGATAATAAATATTTCTTGTTAGATACTTACCTAAAAACAACCTCAGATAATAAAGATACTGTGAAATTAACCCTTACCAATTTGGTAACTTATGAAACATAAACCCCATGAAAGAGGTCTCACACAATGAATTTGTAAATACACATAAATTGAAATGTATGAAACAAATAATACAATTCTGGTCATTACATAAACCACACAAAATGTAATAGTGGAAATACGGCACGAATCTCACGGTAATAAAGAGTGAGATGAAAACTCCTTACCATGCACTTTCCTTTACTCGAGGGTACATTTAACTTCTTGTATGAAGATAGTTGTATTTTATTAAAGTATACTAGAAACATATTATTATTTATGATATCATAAATTATTCATTAATGACTTTATAATAACCATTTAATAATAATTTCCATGTTAAATTAACATTTTGGGTAATAATCTATTTATTTATCGTACGTGTTTTGACTTGTTACTCTGGATTGTATTACATAGACTAAGATTTAACTACTTCCATAAAATATAAAATGATTTATATTTAATATATATTTAGAATGTAAATATGTATAATATAAAAATATATGAAATGCAAAACACTGTTTATGGAGACGGTAGTCCGTACGTACGCATAAACGTTGTTTCCATTTTCATAGTGTATTGAACGGAACTAAATAAATAAAATATATATAAGTACATATATATATATCTCTCCATTAGCATTATTGAGTCATATATTACAAATATATTATTAATATATATTTTCATAATCGTCGATGAATGGTGAATGTGGAAATATATCTCATCGCGTCATGGAGATGGTAATCTGTACGTACGAACGATCGATAATTTCCTTAAATATGTGGAATTGGATGGTATATTAATTTTACAAGGACATAATCATGTTATTTTCATTATTTCTATACATATTACTCGTCATTATATCCATCCAAATTACATTGTGTTTAATAACAAATTATAGCACGACATGGAGATGGTAAGTCGTACGTACACATGAATGGTGACATTATCATTTAAAAGATAGATATAATGATGAATATAGTGGTGAAATATTTATAATAACATCACAGTATATAGAAGATACCAAATTATTATTTTATAATGAAAATAACAATGAAATATGAAGTGGAAGAAGAAAGGAACATGGAAGAGGGTGGTGAAATAATTATCTCTTCTTCGGGTTCTTCCTTTTGATTTGATCAAAAGGAATCATTACGTTAGCTTTTAGATCAATCTAAAGAATATAGGATGAATTGTGGGAATTTGGGAGGATATTTGGGCTGGGTAAGGCCTAGCCAAATGGATTTTGATGTGTCATTTTGAGATAAGAAGAAGTTCCCTCTTATAAGAGGGGTGAGGGTCACTTTAGGAAAAGATTAAAGTATTAATTTATTATAAAATAATATTCGGTTTATAATGGTTAAAAATTAACTTATTTAGATCCTTAATTGGTTATGGGTCCTAATACTTTCATCCAATAGGTTTTAGACAAGTTTAGGTTACCATTTTACCTTATCATTTAGATTAAACTCTTAGTTAAATAGTTTAACTTTTATCATGTCTTGTTGTATTCTTACTATATATGGTTAATAAATATACTATAAACTTTTGAAAGAACCTGAAGTGGATTATTAATGAAATATATTATATTATTTAAGTCCTTTTTCTGAACCTTACATTTTTAGGAATATAATATCAACCAATAATATAGTATTTGTTTTAAATATTAATTTATGTCAATTTTGACAGGATTTGGTATTTTGTTTTTGTGAAAGTCATAAAAACATGATTACTTCGGACAAGATACATTGAGTATTCTCTAACATGTCATAGTAACCTAGAAAATTAGTGGATGTCATAAAAACATTGAAATTATATTTATTTTTATATTTATCATACCATTTATTTGATTCATTCATTAATAAGGTAATTACTGCATAATCCTTATGTCATAAATAAATTTAATTATATAATGTCTAAAAATTATAAATAAATTACCATGATGTATGAAATAATTTTATCTTTCTAATTAATATTTATAGTCGAATTTATCTTATGTATAACCATATATTAAAAATGGTTGAGTTAATAAACATTGAATTTAACACTTTTAACCCTTCTTTAAAATAAATAATAATAAATGACCTAATCTAATCCAAGTGGACCTAAGGAGTCATATTTTATTCCTAATATTGTTTTTGGTCGAATTAAACTTATCCAATACAATTAGAAAATGTGTTAGGGTAATAATAATATCATTTTTACCCTTAGTTACGCTATTTACTTTTAACCGTGGTAAATAAAAGTAAAAAGCTATTATTCAATAAAAATTAATTTTATCTTATTGAACCACATTTTACTCCTTAATATTAACCTTGTCTCTATAATTTTAGAAATTCCACTCACAATAGCGGTAAATTTATGTTTTCTGAGAATTTACAAACTCTCCTAGGAGATGGGTAAAAGACGGTGAAAAGTTTAATAAAATTTTTATATATCTAAAATTATTATAAACTGACTCTGATGAATTACATTGAACGTATATAGGTATTATGTATCTATTTTTATAGACAATAAATTTAAATAAAATAAATAATTATTTAAATAAAAATTTAGTTTTAAACTGTAACTTAGTGTTTTTCATTATTCCTGAAAAATTTCATGTTTTCAAAAAAATACCAAAAATTCACCGTAAAATAATTTTGATATTCAGAATTCAATAATGAAATATATATTACCAAATTCAATATATAGAAGTTTCATTTCTTAATTTAAAATTAATTCCTGCTATCAAAACCAAAAGGCATAATTTTAAGAAATAATAATTTTCAAAAGTTTGACACTTGTTTATGTCCAATTTCAAAGTGAAATTACATAAAATGACCATCATTGCATTAAATGGTAAAAATATAATCTATTTATACTTCCAAAACATTAAAATGTATAATTTAACACTATAAATTATTTTGATTAGAACATTTTTTTTCTGTTAAAATATAGTATTTTTCATTATTCACCCAAATATTAATGTTATCAGAAAAACACCAAAAAGTAATTCAAATTAATTCTTATGTCCCGATTATAAAGAAGAAGTTTATTCTGTCAAATTTAATATATAAAAGTTTGAAATATTCTATTTAAAAAGGATTCTCCATTAAAAGGGGGAAAATTTTATTTTTTGAAAAATACTTCTTTTATCTGAAAAAAATGTATTTTTATTACACTATGTCTAAGAAACTCAAAATGGGGATTCTAAAATTAAAAGAATTATATAAAGTTCAAAATTCAGTTAATACTATTCATAATTGATTTTTATCGGCTAGTTTGGTAAGTCTTGGTGCGCTAGAACTCAGTGTTTCGTGTAGTGCAAGTTATTGAAATACTTTGAAGAAATAACATACTATGAATTCTTGGGGTGTTACATTTATCCTTCCACCCTGAACAACATCACTATAGGAGGGATGGACCATGCAACTATCCTTTTCCTTATCACTATCTGAGATCTGACCCCACATTACCATGATTTTCACCTCATGATAACCCTCCTCCACTCCAATAACCTACTGGACCTGACTATTAGCATCCACTAAAGCATGAAATTGTGGCCAATCCACTTGGTTCTGCACATCTTCCCCAGTTGTAGCAACCAACGAAGAAATAGCAAGATGAAGGAGGCCACTTTCCTTCCTTGCATCATTCTCCTTTTCCTGCAATTCTTACTCATTTTCAAGTTCAAGGAATCTATTTCCATTAGAGACCATGATCACCCTTCCTCCAACATCTACTTCATTACCATCAACAGTATCTGGATTTAGAAGGCCAAGGTCACGATTTATGTGATCAAAGACCTACTTAACCATCAGGTCTTGTGTCCTATGCTTCACTTTCTTCAAGGAATTACCTTGAACTGTGTTATCAGGACCAGACTCAGCATCATCTACCACAACATTAACAAATTATCCAACCTAGATTCCCTACATCTCTTTATAAGAGAAACTATGAACCACATCGGCACCATTTCGAGTCATCCCCTACATTAGCACAATTGGCATTGGCTCATCAACCACTGCATTTTCAGCCAAAGGCTCTCGGACCACCCCCTTCATGAGAGCCGGTGCCAGTGGCTCCTCCATTTTTGTACTACCATTTATAGTTTTTCCCACCCAATCAGCCTAATCAGCAATATCTTCACGTCTGACACAACCAATGCCCTCCTCAACGGTCAACTTACCTCCCGACTTACCCCTTCTTGCTGTCAAACCATCACCAAAGTGACCCATTCTCAAGTCCTTATCCATACCAGTAGAAGTGCCCGCTTCTATGTGACTCTTCTCCATAACTTATGGGTAACCACTCACTCTCCCGCTGCCACAGTTCCACGCAAGGTGACCACACAGGTTGTAAGACACACAATAATGAATCCATGACTCAAAAATCACCTGCTGCTTCCAGCGAAGCTTCTGCTCATCTGTGATCCAAATTCATTGGACCATCGACCGTGTAACATCAACTTTGAAACATATTCTCAGGTAGATAGAATGAAAAACAAACTATGTATGTAAATCAAAGAAATGGTACCTCCCAATCATGTTCCCAGTTGCACACAAGATAAAAGGATTCTGAAACGACAGCGGTAACCCCAGAAGACTTACCCATGTCGCGAATGTAGAAGGGTCACACTATATGTGAATGTTGAAGCACCAGCTAAATAGGTAGAAATATGACACATTGTATCTTCTAGGGGCCTTGGACCAGGTGTAGATTAAATCCTCCTCTGATCCAATGTGAATCATGAAATGTCATCAGTCAAGCAAACTAACAACTGCACGCTCCTGTATCTTCCAAGACTCCGAGACGAAGCAATCAAAAGATTCGATCGAGGGCTGCTAGAGACGGAAGCGGGACACCATTGTGAGCATGAAAAGATCAGAGTAACCATTAATCTCTGCTGGAAGCAATGAAAGCTGAGGAGCCTCTTGGAAGAGAACGGGGACCTTCGATCAAATAGGGATTCTTGGGAAGGGAAGAATTGAGCCAAAATCTAACATATTCTTCTCTTGCAGATGAAATCGCAAGTCTGCCCCCTCCGATCGGTAGGGGGAGCTGGATATGGCGGCATTAGGTTTAGTGCATCGATCGGGAGGGAGATTCTGGAGTGACCTTTTTCTGATATATTTTTATATCATTTGGTATATTTCATGAACCAAATTTCACGATTAATATCAATAAACTTTTTAACTTATTACTACCACAATATGTATTCCACATTTATGATTTGATTATTTAAGTTATACGTTTATCATACACAATTTCTGATCTATCCCATTTCTTATGTTTTTTACCGATGTTATGATGAGAATTAGTACATGTGAAATGTTTACAAGGATAGAATATGTGGAATAATTTATTGGATACCTCGATGAATTTACAGTATTTGGATAGTTTCTTGTATTTAATTGAAAAATGATACATCTATTGAAAAGGAAATAAGATTTATTAGATTATGATGTGTCATAATTAAATAATATCTAATCAAAAAATTACCTCTTAGAAGTTAGTGATTCAATAATAGTTATTTATTTTCTAATTATGGATGTATATATCCAATATTTTATACTTGGTATCATTAAAATTATGTATAGAATTGGTTTATGAGAATCAGGTCTAGGAGTACATGTATAAGGCATCATAAATAAATATTAAGAAACATTTATGCATGAATTTATCAATTATAAGAGTATAAAACTACGATTAATTTCCTAAAAGATTACTTTTAGATCCTCAAATGCTTTAGAGAATTATGTCAGGCCTTACACCATATCTCAGATGTATGATTTGAAATGATGGTCGAATCAACTATTTCTTAACCATGTTATGGTCAATTCATCAAGATGATTGATTTCATTTGTATATCATGAAATTAATTATATAGTATAAACAACGACCAAATGGTTTAATCAAAAATGATAATAATGTAATAATAAAGAGGGTTGGTTTGGGTAAAAAAACCATTGAAAAAAAGCAGTTCCCTAATTTGTGACCCCCATTATCACCCCTTTACAAAGCTATAACATACCCACAGTGCAAGTACAAATATATATATATATCATATTTATGATTTATGGTAGAGAATTATCATTTCAATTAATTCTTTTAGTATGTATCAACATACCTGATTAATATGTTAGGAAAACCAAACAATCCCAAGAAGTCCACCATTTATTATCCAAAATAAAACCCCTCATTATAAAAATACTCGAGTGGTTTCTTTCTCTAAACAGTTGACCATTAAAAATATGAAAAATTTCTCATCCATAAGTTTTTTTGAATCATAATGTCTCATTACAATCACTATCATTTAGAATTTCCCTAACAATGAACATGAGATTCATTCAAATAAATATGAGTATAAAAATAATATAGAACTAAAACAAGTAGTATCTACCTTTTATAATATATTTTACAATAGATTTTAACTTCACTGTATACATTAGAGTAATTAGTAACTTCTATTAATTCATTAAAATAATTCTTGTTATCACCTGATATCTTAAAACCACTTAAAGATTATAAAAACATTAGATTGGATAACCACCACATTTATAACCAACAATTTAGTATTTTTTCAATCAAATATCCCATTTATAATGAATATAATATTTTTACTATTTAACATATTTATTAATATTTTTCTCTAGATATAAAAACTTTATTGATTTAGACACCAAAGTGCATCAGTTAATATCAAATTGTTTTCATTCCAATGAATGAAACTAGAACATTCATCAAGTTTCCAGCACGTGAAAATCGTATTTCTAGTGAATTCATATAATGTTACATGATATTTATATGTATAATTTCTTCCATTATTTCCAATGTTTTTTTATTAAAAATTTTAAAAAATAAAATGTGAAAAAAATCTTACATATTGCTTCTATATAACCAAAATGGAAGAATCAATTATTATTTTTCAGAGGAATTTTTTCAATTACAGTTTTATAAATATTCAATGTTGATATCCATTTATTCAATTTTTATATAACATGATGTTAAAAATATATTTTCAATTTTTCATGCAATGAAGATCCTTTATATATAATAAATATAAACAAAAAAATTAAATTTAAAACCCCTTTTTTAATATTGTAAATATAACATATCACTATAGAACTATTCCATGATGATGTTATACTATTTAAAATTTATTTTTAATCATCAAATAAGAAATATTTTGACCTTTTCATGGATCTTCAATTAGTACAGGGGAACAATCCTCCCCAATTTTAGATTTTTCATCTCACAATGTAATAGAATATTTTTTAACTAAATCCATCGATATCAAAATTTAATTCAGGATAAGGTGTTTTAAAATATAAATCTCAATGAATTTTTTTCTATGAATTTTTTAAATATAATTGTTTCATTATACATAATTATATTTACAAACTCATATAAAAAAAGTTCTTTCTATAAGATAAAAATTTATTTCTGTCAAAAAAATTGAAATACCAATCAGGGTGAAAGAAAAATTGCACTAATTATAATATATGATTTAATTAATTTAGTTTTATTGAAACATTAAACTCTTGGGGTCTTTATAAGAGATAAAATGAAAATTTTCGTCCAAAAAATATATTGAAACATTCCATATCCTTTTTTAGCCTTCACGTATAAAATACATTTCTTAATTTTGATCCTTCTAACTATGAATACCCATAAATATAACATAATGGAAGTTATAGTGTCATTTTATTGCATTTTTAGTTTGAAAAAATTGAAAAAAATATTTTAATATTTTACTCAATTTTTAATAGGGTTATTCCTTCAATTGAGGAGTTTTTATGTTACCATGATCTGAGAATACAAAAAAATCGGAATATATAGTTATTTGAAGTTCTAATACCTTCATTTCATTTATTTTATTACAAAAAAATAAAATATATGTAATACTGCCAACATAATTTCAGATATTCCATATATAACTAATGAAAAACAAAATTACACATATGTTAAAATTTAAAATATAGTGGCATCATTAATGTTATAAAATCATCTTTTAAACATAGTCATGATTTAAATCATATGATAAACAGATAGTGAATCTTTATAAATTTATACGTAATTAATATTTCACATCATTATTATAAAATATAATACTCAAAAGACCTAATTCAAAATAAATTCTTATAATGAATATATAAAATTAGCATAACATTATTCAAAAATTTATTATATTTTAGTAATAAATATTAAAAAAATGGATTGTATGAATATATTTTAAATGTTTCTAAAAGAAATTAATTAATTGAAAAATTTCAGGATAAATATTTTAACTAAATAATTTAACTAATAAAATTTTAGATCAACTAAATAATATTTGATAATAAACAATGAATCAATTTTTTATTCTACATTTCTAGATTTGAATTATCATATAAATATTTAATGTATATTTTCATTTCATTTAAACTACCTCATTGGATATAAATATTAGGGTATGTGTAATGTTGGAATATACTTTTTGAAAACATTCTTATGGAATCACATATATAACCCTAAAACATTACAAAATTCATTAATTAGAAGTGATTAATACCTGAAGGGACACTTTATAAAATATAAACTCTAAATCATTAAATATATGTTAAACCATTGTAATTGTAATATTAAATTTAAATAATAAGTAATCACTAGAACTCATATATGGTATTCAATGAGACCTTATAATATTATAACATGATTGTAAAGTTGAGTTATAATAGATTATAAAAAGTATCCCATAATGTGGTTACATTACTGTAAAACATAAAAATATTATAAGATATTGTAACACACTTAATTTTTTAAAATAATAAAATTGTTGATATCATTATTAATACACAACATCGAGAATTATTTGAACAATGATATAATATAAATATTTTTATTTATGTTTGAAATTTTTACCCAAATGTTATATTATCGGTATAATAGGAGAAACCATATTATGAATTATATTTATAAATTTTATTATAATATAAATTTATTGATTAATATTTTATTAATTGTCACTCAATTTTAACAATAGTCATTTTATTCTTTTGAAATGTTTTTTCATTACAAATATGTATTAATATATTTTTTGTGTCAACATTGTAATTAAATAATTTTTTTTAGGAATTTTTTATAAAATATTAATATCACTTTTTAAAATACCATGTCAATAAAATATTTTTTATAGTTTATTTATTTTATTGAAAATATTTTCTTTTATGTGAATAGTGAAAACATCATTTTTTGTAAAAAAATAATTTATTTTCATTTAATATGGTAATTTAAAAGTACTATAATTTTTTGAATTTTATAATTATGTATCTTAATTTTTTATTTTCTATAACTAATCTAATTATTTAGAAATTAATAATAAATATATTTTTCTTAATATAAGATCATTTTTTCGTTAAAAAATATTTTTTTCTAAAAAAACTATTATTCTGGGGCCAATATATACTTATCATAAAAAATTAAATTTATAAAAATTGTATAACAATGATATTGATATATTGAGATTATAGATTCTACAAGTTGTTTTTACAATCACCATACAATAATTTATATGAATGGAGTAAGTGTAAACTCAATTTAATTATTAAAAAGTACATTTCTTTCAAAAAATGGGGTTTCTTTTCATTTTTCAGGCATATTTTAAAGTTAAAATTAGTAATTTATAAAAATATAATTTGGAAAAACTTATTCCAAAATTTTAACTTTCATGTAAAAATTCTTACATGTGGGAACTAATATTTTTTCGACAAAATGAATAGCCAAAATAGAAAATATTTGTTAACACATTTAAGCTTAAAGAGGGTTAATTGGGGTTAAACAACGATATCAGGGTGATATTTACCATTACTCAATTAAAATATCAATTTTTATAAGTTATTTCTACCATATCTTATGTCAAATCATTCAAGGATTAAGGTGTCAATCAAATTATTTCTATTAAAGAATATATATAAATCATTACCATGCTCTTTAAATTTAATTTATTCTTAATCCTTAAATAATATTTTTTATGCTTGACAAAATGATGAATAAAATATAATAAAAAACTAAGTTGATATTTTTTTATGTTAAATCCATTTCCCAAATCTTATCCATCAAATGATATATGGAAGTATTGCTTTTGTGTACTTGTGAACTACCACCTCTATGTAGTAATATGATTCATTATCCATTAACACATTTTATGGCATGTTATTACGATATATTTATTTATTGTATTTATAATATTTTTTAATTAATTATTTCATTGTAATTTTAATTCATTTTCTATATTCTTACCAACCCATTTGCTAGACAATGATAATGTTGCTCATGAAAATATATGGACTACCACCTCCATCAATTGATATTATTTTTTTCATTTCAATTTTTTTTAATGTAATATAAAAAAATTTAGTGAATATGTAAAATATATATTATATATTAATTACTCTATAATGTTTAATTTTAATATATATTTATTTATTTTCATCCATAAAAAATTTTAACATCACCCATTTGTAGATAAAGACTACCTTCCATATTAAGATGTATAATTAATTTTTCATCATTAATTTTTATATATTATTAGAAAAATATATATTTTATTTAATTTTTTTCTATTTACAAGATATAATTCATTATATAATGGAACCCTTATTGTAGGAAAAGGATAAGATATTCCTAATCAAAACATACATGATAAATTAAAATTTTTTCACCTAAAACATTAATTTTATGAAACAATTTTTAATAATTGTTAGGTTAAATTTTATATGTGGAAAATATAATATATTAAATTTATTTAACTGTTTATTTTTTATAATTACAAAATTATATTTATTTTATAGGAGGCCATTAAACTTTTGAATCATGTCATACATATGGTAAGTATTTTTCATCATATTACCATTTCAATGAGACATGTTTTATGTTATTCATCTTTTTATTTCTATATGGTGTATATAATAAAACTTTTACATTTTATTTCATAGATCATTACATTTTAGTATAATTTAATATTAAAAGACCAATTATTTTATCCTAGTTGTCTTTTAAAGTTACTAATGTGGTATGTGTTTCTAAACTTTCTTTTATTTCTGTTAGAAGCATTTCATATTTACCCTTTCATACATTAAAATTTTTATATATTGAACCTTTGATATTATTTATCAGTAATTTTATTATTATAATTATATTTATTTTTTAATTCGAAATAATTTTATTAATGGGTTTGATTGATCAAAATTGACCAAAGCGATTAAGGGTTTACCTCACAATCTTACTTTTTATCGAGATTATTTTTGAATTAATTAATAATAATAAAATTAAATGATATATCCCAAAAAAATATTATATATTTTAATTTCAACTTGTAATTTTTTTAAATTAGAAGTTTTATTTTCATATTCTTCTATCTATATACTAAACGGAATGAAATGATGTTTTTAATGAAAATTGACTATCTGTTTCAATTCGGAATAGAATATTTTCATCAATTAATAGATTTTCAGTATAATTTTATCCTAAATTTATTAAATATTGTATTAATATTTATCAAATATATTTCTAAAAACGATTGAATTTTTAGAAAAAAATAAAAGATAACTATTTTTTGTTTTAGGAAGAAGGTATATTTTTGCAATGGTGAAAATGTAATTTTTGATTTATCACATAGCGCATGAATTCAACTTCAAGACGCCGTGAATAATAACTTCAATGGTGAATATAGTATAATTATCCTTGTATATTTTATAATAATACATTTGGTATAATATTATAAAACCAATTATATTTAAAATTACTAATTTCAAAGTTAAAATGGTATTTTTAATTTGAAATATTCCTAGGATTTTTTAAAGTGACTTTTCACATATTATTACATCCATTGATGTTACTTATTTTTCATTGGGGATACAATTATAGGATCCTATCCATATTATTGCACTATATGGTTTTTGAATTTTATTATGAAATTATGTAATTGAATAATGTGTGTTCCATTATTTATGATATCATGAAGTTATAAATGATTTCATGATATTGTGGCTGAAAATCAATGGATTATGATTACCTGGCAGGTGGGCCTATTATATCCCACAGATTCGTTTTGTGAGTTTTAGAATTTTATTGGATCAAAATGTAAATATGAGCTTATCCCAAGCCCAACAAGGTTACAAGAGAGGACATTCCAAGCACAAATAAGGTACATTTGTGGTTATCCAAAGCCGGGATTATGATATACATCTTATAGGGTATCATTTACATTAGATTTTTATGATTGTGAATATTCCACACATTATGATCGTTTTTTATGAAAAGATCAAATGCCAATGTATCATGAATGATCTTGAATACCATATTACAATGATACCCATGTCTGTCCGGACATTGATCAAAGGGAATCCCCCATCCGCATGGGTTGGAAACTGCCACTTGGTATCATGTGGGGATCAGGTTGAATTTTTTTTTCAGAAAAAAAATCATATGATAAATGATAAAAGTCATTATGACAACACTCTCATTGGATAATGTACTCTAATCAAAAAAGAAATAAAATACACAAATAGTACATCATCAAGAGACACATTATTTGACAATGTAAGGCATAAAACCCCATATAATAGGTGGATTTCAACTCCAATGAACAATTTTGTCAATCTTGGTCCCAATAATCAAGTAATCCCACCTCATCCAATTACTTGTTTCCCATTTCATGTACCATACATAAGATAATGTATAAATTCATAGAGGAAAATATAGGTTGTTAGAAAATGATCCATGTTAGATACCACTAACAATACCAGATGTATTCTATAACAATAAATAATTCATGATTTTAATTTGAATAAAACAAGGAAAGGAAACGAATTTAAATATTTTACAAAAACCCTTGATTTCAACTCAATCGATTTAATATTAATCAGAATACTATTGAAAAACATTATTTAAAAAAATTACATAAATTAGCTGGTATGGGGAAAATAAT
Organism: Viscum album; assembly: GCA_963277665.1. Classification (NCBI taxonomy): domain Eukaryota; kingdom Viridiplantae; phylum Streptophyta; class Magnoliopsida; order Santalales; family Viscaceae; genus Viscum; species Viscum album. The sequence goes on from OY728147.1 coordinate 1,314,001,749, forward strand.
TCTATAATAAATTACATGTAGACTAAAGTAAAAAATGAACCAATACTATAAGTCTTAAAATTTTTTACATTCTAGTATGATGACCCTCAAACTTCACAATCATCATCACTTCTCCAGATAGGTGTTAATACATACATAAAAACCCCATTAGGGGATCCATTATTACAAATAAATATACTCCGCGTTAGGGTACCCATCATAAGAAATAATTCCTAATTTGGTTTTTTTATGTGTTTTCATTGTCAATCCATTACTAAAGTGTCAGAGTCCATGTTTTATTGAACTGGTCACCCACTATCTACCATGTCATACATGTTTTGTAAAAAATAAATCAACTAATAGTTTGAAAATAAATCATTTCAAATCATTTAATCATTCACCATTCAATTTCTAAAATTCACTTTTCAATATTATTTTTTTTGTTTCAAAACTAAATAAATGATTTTTATCAAATTCCATTATTTTGAAATCATGATTCATATTAAAAACAGCATTAAGAATCAATATAAATAATTTCATCAAATCCCCATCCAATTAAATAATTTTTTTTTCTCAAAATCCACTAAACATTATCATTTAAATTTTAAATATTATTTTTCACAATTATCTTCCATTTTCAAATAAAACATAAAATAATATCAAATTGGGGTTTTTTAATCAAATAAAAGAACATTTTAAAAAAATAATGAAACCTACTATTCTGATTATTAGGTAAATACTTATAGAAACACCAACCATTAATCACACAATCAAATAAACACTAAGAATAGAAAAACTATGGAAAATGGGGGATAATAAGATCAATACATCAAAAATTGAATCAATATCCATCAAAAAAGAAATTGGATCCATTTTCAATAGAATGATAGATCACTATTTTGTAAAAAGAGAATAAGAGATTGGTAGAATATACATGAGAATATGTGTACTTACTAGAAGAAGATCTAATGAAAAATAATGATTAAAACTTCCAAGATAATAGGTTAGAGGAGTCGAAATCGCCTCTTGAGATTCCCTAAGAACCAAGAAATCATTTAATCGTCAAATGATGGTGTTTTGGTGTAAAACCGTGAGTCGTAAAATTTTAAAATAATTTTATTGGGAATTAAAAATAATTTCCACTATTTAATATATTGGCTTCATTGTTATAATTAATTGGGTTCTTCAACCATGATCCCCTACTAAACATCCAGATAGGGTTCGTTGTTTGGTCACATTGAGAGTTTATCTTTTCACCAACCATTCAATGCCTCGGTATTTATGGTTCCATTGTTTGGAGGGGTATCTGAACGCGTGGCAATAATTATCCACTACCTTCTACTAAACCAACATAGAATAGAAAATTTTTTATATAAAACCACACTTTTCTGTAAGCATTACCCAACCATTATCATCCTAAAAAATCCAAAAAATTTCAAACATCACCCAAAAATTGTTGTTAATCCCCAAATAAAAGGATGATAGAATAAGTGTTAATAGATACCTAAAATCAAATAATGGAATGTTATAAAATTTTATGCCCTCATATATAAATTTTATACAATTTTATTATTCATGTTATATGAACTGTAAATATTTATTCCAGGACTCATGAATATGATCTATGAATTTCAATATTTATATGAATGATTTTATAATTCTAATCCAATTTTAATATTCCCGAATTATTTTTTATGATAAAAATTACTATTTTTTGATATCTACCATGTTTAAAATTTTTTATTATATAATCTCATTGTTTATAATGATTTATTTTACCTTGGTTATGAATAAATATTTTAGATTATATTTTTCGAAATGGATTCCAAATGGGAAAAAATAATTAGAGAAAATTTACATCTTTTTTATAAATAAAATTATGTGTCCAAATTTCTAAACAAATCTTTCATTCATGATTTTGGGGTGAATTGTAATGATATTTAATGAATATAAATCAAATTAAATATTATATTTAACTCATTTATATTTTAGTTTCCTCAGGTACTATTATATAGTACATATATTCATATTAAACACACATATACCTTCCCCGGATTAATTAACATGGTATACAATACCTCTATATTACTCCAATTCTAAGATAATATGAACTAAATAATATATAAATATAATCACAACATATGTATAAATCCTTATATAAAAAAATTAAACACTTCGGTATGTCATGATAATGGTGAATTAGTGGATCATTATAGGGAAGCCCAATGGTAAATAATTTATTCCGCATTTTGAATATAATTTTTTTAGATCAAATATAAATGCTTAAGAATAATTATAATATAATTATACATGTACTAGAAAAACATGGATCTTCTTTTCTATTTGCTAAGACATCACATTTTCTGAATCATTAAGACACAAAAATAGTCCAAATGAATATGTACATTTAATTTAGTTAATAATTTATTATAATTATGAACTACATTTTATTGATTAATTGATTATAATAAACCTTGGATAAAAAATATTAATTTATTCAAAATATGAAATACTATTATTTGATTTCTTATCCTATAAATTATTATAACATTAAATATGGGATTAAATATTATTATTTTAAGATATATAAGAGAGTATTTATTTTTACATTAATTAACCATTGAATAAAATTTTTGTTTTCACCATTAAATTGAAATGGGAAAAATAATAACATAATTCATAAAATAATTTAATGATGGTTATTTATTTGATGCATTGTGCTCTTAAATGATCTCTTGAAAACGAAATCTTTGTGTAAACCCTTTAAAATATTCAAAAATATTATATTTCTCTTAATAAAATTTAAAAAATCCCTTTTTTTATAAAATTAAATATCATCACAAAAACTAGGATTTACATTCAAATTTATTAAATAAAGGGTTATTATTTATTTTATATATAAATTTTAAATTTGGTGTAATTGTAATATTTAATTAAAATTAATAAATTATATAATTTAATATACTATAAATAAATAGATTTATTGTTTTAATTATATCATGTGTATGACTAGATTACACTTGATATTCCATAATAAACCCAATAATATCCAATGTAGTTAAAATTTTCATATAGAAAATATTGGGTTTGAGGGAACCTCTAACAAAAGTTACCCATTGGATATTAACTAGGATAAAAAATAATAAAAATAATTATTAGAAATAATCCCCAAGTACATGACGTAAATAAAAATTTAATAAAGAAATATCTAAAAATCACATCATAATAATGGCATACAATAATTCATCACCGCTTGGATGAAAAAAATAAATATATGAACAAAAATTAATAGAAAATTACCTTACATGGTTCATAGAAAACACAAAATTATTAGGGTAATATTATAATAAATTTCTTAAGGAATAGAAGATAAATATAATTTAAAACATTCATTATCAAAAATGATCTAACCCCACTATAATATCATAGTTTATCAAGTGAAATTAATTTGACAACCATATAATCCTTACATGGAGTAATTCTTGATTAATCAAATCATTATGGGCCTTGCATCACATGGTTAAATACATATTTGTAAAAACATAATTTTTTAGTGAACATATTATGCTACCATGTTAACAATAAGGAAATGAAATATGAATCCTTCCAATGAAACCATATATATCTCATATTAATGGTGAAAAGAGACATACACAATAATATTTCATCTCTGTAATTCCCCCTGATGAATCATCATGGTACATTATAATTATTCTACAATGAATATAACAACTTCGAGTTGAGTAATTTCAGATGTCCAATCCTATGGCACACCACATCAAAATAATAATGCATATTTTGAAATTAAACACTTGTAATCACACATTCTGAATAATTCAATTCCTGTTCTAAGAATTTTTTTTAAAATTTTTTAATTATAAAAAAAATAACATGATATTAATTTTCTGGATTCAACACCATTACCTCCATTTACATCCACAAGTACTTTATTCTTTCCATTTTCCATTAGAAGCTAAACTTTTTCCATAATATGATTCTAATTTTACCAGTCACATTAAGGTACCACACCCTATAAAAATAACATAGAATAGAAAATTTATATGAATTTATATAAGATTATGTATATTATCATTCTTCCGTATTTACATCAGTTTTCATGTAAATACATTTGGTTGATGTGAAACGTATGATAAATAGGATTCATCCTCGAGTAAAATGTATAAAAATTTTCTAAGTAGATTAGACATTGTGATTCATAAAATAGCTCCCCATTGGATTTCCTTCTTCTGGGACTGTCCAACATCAACTTCAACCAAGTCAACCCATTTCATGCTTCAATTAATTCATCATACTATGTAGTAGTCAACAAAATTGAATCTCTTTGTTAATGATTTGATATCTAACTCAAAATAGTACCTCCATATGAGAAGACATATGTCATGGTTCTCTTTGGGGTTTATAAATCACTCCAAAAATCTGATAATGTTAATCCCTTATATATTTTTTATATTCTAATATGCATATAAAAACATCAGAAATCATTGAGTTGCTGAAGGATCTACTATAATGTGTCCAATTAAATTCATCATAGATTCACCATGAACAATCTAAAAACTCTAATTAAATTGATAATAGACAGCCATATTCAGAATATGGAAAAAATCATGCTTTTCACAACTAATGGAAAAAAAATTATTGTATTAATTCTCAAATTCTATACTATGTGTATCATTATTTCTAATCAAGATATCTAATACCAAGTTATTGGAAGCCAAATTTTCTCTATCATTCTGAAGAATTACATAACCTTTTGGATGTATTCAGATTTTGTTTATAATGACTTTTAATACATTTACTCCCTTATAGTAAACATCAATAAAATATATTTATCTATTTTGAGATTCTCTATTTATAAACATATTGATATCTCAAATGTAAAATATTTAATACACCCGTATTATTTTACACAAATAAAATTTTCATCCAGAAAGATAAGTAAAAGTATTAAACTTCCATCATTAATCACCACCCAGAACATCAATGATCTGAATTTCACAAGAAAAGAAATTAAACATAATTTGAACTGAATTTTTAGATTAACTACCTTACTGATCAATTCAACAGATAACGTCTCTTATTCACCTATCACAGAGGATCATGGATACATTTATCTATTAAGCATTCCCACTACTCTAGATTAGTATTTTCAAAACTGTTTTCATGAATAATTTTGCAGTACACATCCATATGCATCAGATGTAAGCCTTTTATGGATACAATATCAAGAAATATCTAGGTAGTAATATGTTTAAAAACTAATAAAAATTACTCAGAAAAATATACAAATTTGATTTAATAAAAACCTTATACAAATAACATCACTTTTAACCACATTCTATAATCTTCTTCTTCCTTTAGCTGAAAACCAAATTTATCAAAAAAACAATCCTCCCAATATGACTTTTTTAAGATGCGAGGTCTCTAAAACATGAAACGAATCCATTTGATCCCCCGTGGATAGATAACACTACCTAAATTCATTCAAACATATATCCTATTTAGGGTTTTTAGATTCTCCATTATCTATGTCATAAACTTCACTCAATTAACACTGATATCTCTAGACATGAAATTGAATCCAGTATGACCTCAGTATTTTTTCATATCACTCAACTCCATTAAGAACCACTTATTCCCAAACATTACCTTCTAGATATCTTCAATAAATTTTCACAATACTTTAGTGTTATTATACCAATGGCCTTGGCTGCACAATCATAACCTGATCTCCTAAATAAAATTATACTAGTAAACTGTTAATTTTTTGAAAGTATATACTGCATATACGTAATGGATCATCAGGAACACTAAGATATCTATTCATTGAAACTTTTTATTTTAATTATCCTTTGATATCATAAATAACAACTATTTATAATCTTTCTAAAATATCTCTTAGTTTGAAATTATTGATTTAATTTGGAAATTAATTTTTAAATATTTATCCTTGAGTTGAAATCCAATATATGTATCATTATAAAATAATATAAATTATTCTTCAGGATTAATGTGACATCCCAACACAGATGTCCCTTAATGGTTCCCTGAGCTTGTTGGATGAATAGACACAAGCACACCGCTCTGTATGCTAGAGGTTGTCAAATAGTAGTGAGGGACTAATGTGTTATAGTGAAGAGACTATACCATCACGATCAGAGTAACATCGTGATGAAATAGATAGATAAATATTGGGATCATAATGAATTATTGATAGAAAATGGAAAAGTATATAGATTAAAAAAATAACCCACAATAAGAATATCATCTATCATATATTTAATGATTTAATGCCCTGTGTCAAACTGAGAAGAATAGGAATGAAAAAAATACAATAGATGTATCAAAAAGATAAAATATGAAAAATAAATAACTCCAATAAAATCATGTGTCATATATAGGTTATTTTCTTCTAATCTATCTTTCCATATTAAAATCAGGTAACAACAGTTGGGTGGTTTACCTTATCCCTACATGAATCTACATAATCTACAAGTGTGCCTTAAATAACATAGATATGGTGTCAGATTAACTCAGTCGGACACCAAAATTGGTGTCTATGAATATCTATATACTAAATAAAATATGGAATTTTGAAGGTAATAAATTAAATAATTAATAAATTTGTAAAGGGTTAGATCTGGTTTCTAAAGAACACTAGGTGGATAGTACCTTCATTGTCCTAATTTGGGTGATTAGTGAATAAGTAACCATATTTATAAACCTTTATGGACTTCATATGTAATGATGTGTACGTACATTTATATGTATACTACTAATATCCTAGCCTTTAGGTGTAAGTCAGGTGTCCATAAACTATAGCCTGATAGTCACTAGTGATAAGGGACATAATTTATATTATCATAAGAATTGGGAATGTCATTGCAAGAATCATAGCAGTTGGGTCACCATGCCCAATATCATATCAAGAAGGGTAATCATACCCATATATCAATGTAAGGGTCTTCATACCCATATACCATATTAAGGATCATCATGACTGAATATCACAGTAAGTGTCATCATTGCTAGTATCCTATCAATGGGTTAATAATTCCCAATATCATATCACTAGGGTATCCATTCTCATTATCATATAATCATGGTGACCATGCTCATATCTCATATCTATTAAGGGTCTCTATAACCATTAATTATTATTAAAAAAGGGTATCCATACCAAATTATAGATATATTTGGATTCCATGCCCATATCACAGAATAGGTATGTCATTACCAAATCACAATAATGGGATGTCATTCCCATAAAATATAAAATTATGGATTTCATTCCAAATTTTTTAAAAAAGGGTCACCATACCTAATTATATAAGTAATAAATATTCAATGACTTAATCAAATCAAAAAATTAATTCATATCTAATTTACATTTAATAATAATTATGATATAACCAATGTTTAATTTTATTTGTTGATTTTGTGTCACCACTCACCTCTATTCAATACTTCACAATTGATAAGTTCGTTAATTATTCTGCACCTCTACATTCATCCATTTTCAATTATGATATCACTATTTAGAAGTAAATACAAATGTACCAACATTTATTTCGGCTACGTGACCATTAAATCTAGTTGGGAATATAAAATGGACCACCCATATGGGTGTCATAAATTGAGGATAACATACTCACATTTGTCATGGGATATAATAAAGTCATTGGGTTACTGATAAAGGAAACCAGTTTATAAAATATTCAATTTATGGGAATGACATGGTGAAACCAGCATGTGGCACCTTTAACATATTATAAAACATCATAAATTTAAGGGATAAAAACTAGACCACCAACATTATGCTTGTAGAGGAGAACTCGTCTAGTATATTTCCTTATTTTGTTCTACATCAAGAGAAATAAATAGATTTATATATAGAAAATAGGTTATAAGATCCTACACCTAAAAATATTGTTTGAGAGAATGATAAATAATGAAAGGTGTAAGATGAATATATAACATACCAACACCCATCTAAAAAGACAAGTCGAGATAGAATAAGAGTCTGGATGAATGAGTTAACAATGAACCTCTATTGATGGAGAAAAAGCTATAAAGGTAAATGAAATGGGTGGATTTATGATGGAATAATTAAAATAAATAGGGGACAAATCATATAACTCATTAAGGAAAAAATGGAAAATTATCCAAAAAAATAATGGGTCCCACAGTTTGGATACATAGTTGAAACAATGGTGCTCCAACCATGCTCATTTTGAAATCCATAAATGTAGCACCACATGGTTTTAAAAATAAATTTAAATGCATTAATATTTTTTTAAGTAGATAGTAATAACTATCCATAAAACTTATTTTTTTAGCTTCTATTATTTTAATTTAAAAAAATTGTCACATACCATTGCGATCAATAAGTTATTTTCAATGTAATAAAACCAACTCTTTTTTTTAATGAATAGTAACTTACCCCTATGAATTCTATAATGAATAGTAAAATGACCTTTATGAATAGTAGATAATATTATTTTATTTTCTTCCGGTTATAAGATAATAAGATCTTGAATAATTTTTCAAGGTGATATAAAAAAATTTATAGGTTAAAAATAGTTATTTTTTTAATAAAGTATAATTTTCATTAAAAATTAAATTAATAATTAATATAAAATTGTTTTCAAAAAATGAAGTCATTTTTTAATTATACAAGTTGAAAATGGTTAGGGTGAATATTTTGTATTTTTCTGGTACTGTTGAACTTTTGATGAATTGTGCAATACGTTTAAATACTGTATATACAAATTATCAGTTAAATACACTATTTTTGACAACATGACAAATGTAAACCATATTGATTGAAACATACATTCTCTTTTAATTATTTTTATCACATGAATGATGACTATTCATAGTCATGGACAAAATTATTAAAATAATGGACAAAATAAAGTAAAATCCCTATTCTCATCCACTATATATACCACCCCAATTTACCTCCTCCATTCACAAATTTTAAGCCCTGAGCATTATCTATTATCTTTCAAAACACCTCCCCATGTATCTTAACCAAATTCAAGACCTTCAGGTCTCACCAAAATTTGAAAATCAAAGGCCTTAATAAGGATGTCAAGGAGAAGAGATCAGGAGGTAAGAATCATCTTTCATTTTCCATGTCTTTTCATTTTTATTCAATTCATTTCGTATGCACTATTCCCCTCCCCTTATTAAAGAGGAATTAAATCTAAATAATCAAATATATTCTATATTTTTTCATTTTCAGGTTAAAAATTCATCATCGTTATTACTCTCCTCTTCCCCTTATTCTAAAAAAAATAAAAACAGTCTTCTTGATGTGTTGTTTACCCGAGTTGTGGACGATGTGATTTCAATTTCCATTACATCCTTAAAAGATGATCACAATGTCACGAACTGTCCCCTAGGGCCCGTATCATGACTACCCCAAGCCCTCCTTCCATAGGCTAAGTGATGGTGACTAGTACCAAAAGGCGTATTCCATAAAACTGGGAAGGCATTGCTTTTATATCGTATAAACTCACACAACGTAGCACAAATCAGGATACAAGCACAAAGTGAAACTATATAGTAAACAGGGTGTGTAAAAAATGAAATAAATTGTCTGGAATAAAAGCACAACCAAAAAGTAAAAGTACACTGAAAAGTACAGGTAAAACTGAAACAGCTCCAGTGGAAACATGATAAGGATCCTACCTGAAGGGTAGGTACAACTCTCGAACAGTCATCCCTGCAGTACACATCGTCTAATATCCACCCCAGAGCTACCTCCAATCCTGTTACCCACATCCTCTATGAGCGATGTCTGTTGTCTTCACAATACCCAACAAGGTATGGTCATATCCCATCTTGGGGTGAGTATAACGATATTCGATAATGACCCCGAGACCCAAAAATGTCTCACAAAAGCAACAAAGGATAAAGCACAAAGCATGGAAACAATATTCAACCCTACTTAAGTATATTCCAAAACATATACCTAAGTAATTAATTATACCCATCTCATTCATGAGGAAACAGAAGTCCCAACTCAAAATCCCAAATCTCAACTATTCCATAGAGGAATGATTATCATGAAGGTAACACCCCAATGGTATGTACCACAAAGGTAAAGTCACAAAGAAGTGTACCACAAAAGTATCACCATGATGGTAAGTACAACAATGGTATCACCACACAAGAGAATATCACAACGGTATCCCCAAAAATGGAAGGTCATAGATCACATTAGGTACAACTAAGGTGCGGTAATAAATATGATTAGATGAAAATACTAAATAATCTTACTATGTTCAGAGGAAGACCCGCGTAGGATATTAAATCATCATACCCATGTTTGATCCTTGTACAGCTGACCCACGTAGGATCTTAGAGTTGTACCACATGGATTTCAAGAGAGGATTCATGTGGGATCCTAAAATACAGATCCACATAGGATCCATAGGCACAGACCCACATAGGATTTCATACACCTTTACAACCAGCCACAGGGTTCCCGCACTAAGCTCACTTGATTCCAGAAGGGTATGCTCCTCAAGCCACAGGTCAATACTCCAACTACCAAGAAGTCACGAAAATATGTATCCCAATGTACTGACACGTAATAAGGGTCTCAATGCAACCTACAGTGTCTCAATCGGACGCATGGTCTGTATGTTATTGGCCTTTTAGTCTTGAGGTCCCATTTGGATTTCTGTTCTATCCAACCTGGTTATACCCTAACTTTTTCCCAAAATCAAGTGAGCCATACCAAATAGACCATCTCGATCTAAGGTTTCTGGCACTAAGGATAGTTCATCAAATATATGAATTTAGATCATGTTACGGACAAAATAGCGGAAATGAGGTTGAAGTTGGTCTGGGTCTGGTCCGACCCGGTCGGGCCAACTGGGCCCCCTGGGTCCGACCCCACACATTGGGTCTAACCCAGCAGGCCCGCACGGCCCGGCCTGCTGGATATCCCGCACTGGGCCTCCTGCGGCTAGGTGGCCCCATGTTGGGGTCCTCCCTAATCACTGCCCAAGGTGGTAGCCCCATGTGTATCCTTAAAGGTTGGGCCATTCGGGTTTGGATGCCGACTTGCTGGCACCACGTGGCCCCAGCGGCTGGCATGCGAGTCCCTGGGTATCGCTTGGCTCCCCGGATAGCCGAACAACCATCCCTCATCCTTGTAAAGGTCGTGCACCACACCACCACCAGCGGCCGATGGCGAGTCTACTCCCACTCCTTCACCTCCACGACCTTATGTTGTGACCCCTACATGCTAGCGGCGCCGATGCATGCCACCACCAACTTCATGTGTCCAGATGTGGGCTGACCAGCACAATTGCTCCACTATGGTTGTTGGGCCATGGCCCTTCTCCATTTTCATAGTCATGCCTCCGCCTCCGTTGCGGCCAGCCGGAGTACCGGCCACCGCTCCTGAGTCCCACCGGTGCCAGTCGCCGATAGGGTTGATAGTGACGTTCCTCTGGTCAACGGTTGTGCCCCGGTGGCCCGATATTCATTCCAAATACTCTCACACACATCTCAGGACATCACCCTAAATTCAAGACCACTAATATCGAAAAAGGTTGAGGAGAGTTCGTGCCATGTTCGTTTGGTCCACATTGTCCACGTTAGAATGGTAGAAAGCGACATAGTAGTTCTAGATTCAATAAGAACGACAAGAACACAGTAAGGGGTATTTGAAATAGAAATCCTTAGCTCAATGATTCGTTGATGTTGGTGAGGAGTGTGAGAGATGATTTTCTGTTTGTCGTCGTTAAGGACTTTCCTCATTGCAGATCCTTCGACAGAGTTCATCGTTGGAGATAAGTTTGTCGAATGAGAAGAGTTCTTCATTGGAGCAAGTTCTTCCTGGTTCACCATGGTTCTCCCAGCCCCCCTTTTCCAACGATTCTCCCAAAGTAAATGAGAATCCGACATAATAAAAATATGTCTATTAATTAAATAATGTTGGAAAAAATAATTAATTGAAGTTAGCACAATTAATAAATTTAAGTTTTCACAATTAACCATGGAGAGTTGAAAAGTTTTCCCAAATTAAGAGGGGTTTGGGTGGTACCCACCAAAAAATTAAAACTGGGAGTATTTCCAGCTTTGGTGGCCCCCACATCCATAATTCAAAAAGTGTATTTTCAAAAATAATAATAAAATTTTAATTATTTTATATTTCTTCTTCCATGAAAAACTAAAAAACTAACTTCCACCCTCATCCTACTATGGTGGAGGTGAAGGTATCCTTATGTAAATATCAGTGCTATGAGATCAATGGAACCGTCATATTTTAATTCCGATCACAGATTCAAATATTACAAAAACCCACTCACACATTTACTGAATGTGCTTAAATAAATTCTGAAATTCATTCCGAGCACACTAGGCCTCGGAATCACGTGCTGTCAATTTTCATATACTCGAATATTTCCATATAATTTTTTAAAAACCTTACATGGAATTTAAATGTCTTTACATTCTCCCCGCATCAGATGAATTGCATCCCTGGAACCCACATAACAAAAACTAGGAAAATAAGTGGTGGTACTGAGCACAAATATGAACCTCCCACTCCAACATGTTCTCCTGGAGGATTCCTTGATGCCAACATACACGCACTAAAGGTATCGACTTCCCATGAAGGACCCACTCCAATCGATCCTCAATCTCTACTGGAACCTCCGTAAATGTCACTTTATCGTCGATGTCTAGCTCATCATGGTCGATGACGTGAGATGGGTAGTGGATGTGTCTCCTCAGCTGGGATACATGGAAAACATCGTGCACTCGGTGCAACTATGGGGGATGTGCTAGGAGTTAATCCACCTTGAAAAATCTATTGAGGACCTGAAAGGGTACGATGATCCTCAAAGAATACTTGCAGCCCCGTCCAAATCTCGAAAAACCTCATCGAGGTGATACCCGTATAAAGACATGGTCGCTAACCTCGAACTCTGGAGGTCTCCATATCTTGTCGGCATAGGACTTCTACCTGCTCTGTGCAGTCTTTATCTGCTCCTGGATAATATGAACCCTCTTCGTGGTAGCCCGTACCACATCTGTTACCATGTGGGCTGACTCCCCAGGGTCAGTCTAGCACAAAGGCGATCTGCAAGGTTAGTGGTACAGTTCCTTGAATGGAGCCATTCCAACGGTGGAGTTATAGCTGTTGTTGTATGAAAAATCCACCAAGGTAAGTGATCCTCCAAGCTACGACCGAAGTCAAGAAGGAAAGCACACAATATGTCCTCGAGGGTCCGAATGGTCTGCTCAATCTTTCCATCCATCTGAGGATAGAAGGTAGTGCCCAAACAAAGTTGCATCCTGAAATCCTCCTGCATCCACTGCCATAGCTGGGAAGTGAAAAATGAATCATTATCGGAGAAAATTTTTGAGGGTACTCCATATATGCACACAACCCCTTTCACATAGAGACGTCGCAAGCTCTTTACTGATCCCTGCTCTCTGATTGGTAGGAATTTGGCCGACTAGGTGAGTCGGTTGACGACCACCTAGATCAAATCATGACCCTGAGATGTACATGGAGGTACTTTCATATAGTCCATGGATATACCTTTCCAATTCCACTCTAAGACTTCTAAAGGATGAACTAAGCCAGCTAGTACCAGTTTCCCTACCATTACTAGCTGACTAGTGAGGCACTGAGAGACAATCTCTGCTACTGCTTTCTTTATTCCCAGCGACCAGTGCTATTGTCAGAGGTCCTGGTAAAACATTTCCATTCATGGATGTACCACAATAGGGGACTTATGGAACTCCCTCAAAACTTACTCCTGAAGCGGCACTAGTACCATGGTACATCATCTGATGAGGATGACATGCTCCCCACCTTCAGAAAATCCTTCAAGTGCATTCCCTATAGATATACGAACAGCTCGAGCCTCGCAGTCAGTGTCCCCACGGTGCGCCTCCCAGAGTCAATGAAAAAGTGGGGTAGTGACTATAAGAGATTCATGAAAAGATGCTCCATCTCGATCAATAAAGGATATCTGCAAAGCATCCACCTACTCTATCGGCTCACCTGGAAGCTATATACAAGATCACCTGCTGATTTCATCTGCTAAAACATTCCACTTCCCATGAGTATATACTATCGTGAAGTCAAAGTCCTGGAGGAAATCAATCCAACGTTGTTTTCTCAGGTTCAGGTCCTTCTAGGAGAAGATATACCTGAGACTCTTGTGACAAGAGTAGACCATAAATCGCTAGCCCATCAGATACTGCCACAAAATCATCAATGTGAAGACCATTACTGCTAACTTAAGGTCATGGGAAGCATAGTTCTGCTCATGCTATTTCAACTGTTGAGAACGATATGCGATAACTAATCACTCATACATTAGGACACATCCGAGCCTAGTATCATTTGTGTTGCAGTAGACCTACGTACCCAACGCCCTCCTCCAGAAGCCACAAGATGGGGGAACTAGTCAGCCACTTCCTCCGCTCTTGAAAACACTGCTGGAATCACTCCGACCACACGAAGTATTTCCCTTTCTTCGTCAACACGGATAAAGGTGCTAAAACTCTCCAGAAATCTGGCACAAATCTCCAGTAGTATCTAGCCAAACCCAGTAAACTCCTCACCTCTGTCACACTTCTGGGTGGCTCCCAAAAAAGTACATCCTCAATCATCACTGGATCCATCACAACTTCAGCCTCTAAGAGGACATGTCCTATAAAGTGAACCTCTTGGGTCCAGAACTGGCACTTTGTGAGCTTACCATAAATATGGTGCTCTCAGATTGAGTCCACAACTACCTACAAAAGATAGGCATGCTCCTCCTCGGTAGCTGAGTGGATCAGAATGTCATTGATTAAGAATACTATAATATAATCATGGTATGGCTAAAAGATCATGTTCATGATTCCCACGAACACAGCTGGAGCATTTGATACGCTGAATGTCATAACAAATATCTTTTAGTGGCCATACCGACAACATAGATCCATTTTCTGCACATCCCCGTCTTTTACTCTGAGCTGATGATAGTCGGATATGTGTTCTTTCTTTGAGAACCATCATCCTCCCTTCAGCTGATCAAAGAGGCCTTCAACCTTCAGGAGTGGGTACTTATTCTTCATGGTCACCTAGTTCAGTCATCGAGAGTCAACACAAAGTCTCAAGATCCCATCCCCCTTCTTGGCGAACAAAATTACTACTTCCCAATGAGAACCACTAGGCCAGATGAACCCCTTCCCCTGTAAGTCCTCCAACTATGAAAATAGCTAACGATGTTCTGTAGGAGCCATCTGAAGCGCTGGTGTAGATATATGAGTTGTCCCAGGGCACAAGTCGATGTAAAATTCCACCCCTCTATGAGGAGGTAGACCCAAAACATCATCCGAGAAGACATCTACGTACTGGTCCAACACTATAGGATATCTCAGACTCTCCTAATCAACGACCCCGATGGTAATGATTGACAAATGATAAGTTATTAGCTTCAATATCCTCCGTGTAAGACCATCCTCTGCTTCAAAGCCTCTCTTCTCACCAGTGAAGTTAAACCCAATCCCATCCGTGCATACACTCCGCACATTGTGACTAATACAGTCAATCTGAGCATTGAATATAGATAACCTGTCCATACCCAAGATGGCGTCGAAAGCCCATAACGCCACTACTGTGAGATCCTAGCCAAAGCACTCGCCTCCTAGAGTAAGCTCACACTTCCGCCACCCGTTTGTAGTCGTCGAATCCTCTCCCGTAGGAGTATCTAGCCATAAGGATCGAGCCAACTGCTCCACTAGAATCTCCGAGATACAAAAAAGGGAAGTGGAAATAAAATAATGACCGGTACATGTGTCTATAATTACTACTGTTATGATGGAGTTTAAATGGATAGTACCTCATATCTTTTTCAGAGAGCCATGGTCGTAGGCCTCAGTTTCCTGGAGCTGAGCTCGCCCATGTCCATCTACACCCTATTGTCGGGGTGGACCACCTGGTGGTGGTGTCGGAAACAACAAGAGTCATCGCCCACTGCCAACTACACATCCAGCTTCTCTGCCACATCCTCATGCACTCTGAAGACCTCCTCAGTTGAAACTCTGTCTCTCGTGCCACACAAAACCGACCCTGAATCCTGCGGTCATCCACATGTAGGTATGGTCCTCTTGGACCTCTCTGACATTTGTCCACTTCCAGTTACAGAAGACTCTACTACATGACACCCAGTAGAGGGTCCGCTACTGGTGACTACTCAGCAAGAGAACTCTCAACAAAGAGGGCACACTCTAACAGCTCCTCTAGCTTCAGGATGTTGAGAGAAATCATCGAAGCCTTGATCTCCCGCCTAAGTCCCTACTCGAAGGTCTAGGCCCTAAAGAATGTGTCCCACATCCTATAAATGGAGTAGCATGAGAGTTCGGTGAACCTCACTGAGTACTGAGCCACAATCACGATTCCCTACAGCAGATGAAGATTCTCTTGTATGCGAACTCCGCGAAGTGTCTCTCGGACAAACTCTAACCGAAACAGGCTCTCAAAGTCTGCCTAGAGAATTGTCACCCTAGTCATGAACCTAGAGCATCTAGGTGCCCAATTTGTCTGTTTCTACCGGTAGAAGTATAGCAGTAAGCATAACCATAAGATCAGCTAGTTTCCCTTCTAGTCGGAAGACTCTCACCACAGCTTCCAGCCAATCCTCAGCCGCATGTGGGTCCTTATCACCCCAGAACCCGGGTGGCCTCTAGCACTGCAACTCATACAATGCACTCAAGCATTGTGCACTCTTTTCTATTGGGGCTTCTGGCATCGGTGACCCAAAAAGTAATGGTAATGCTGGTGCCTCCACTGGTGCCACTACTGAAAGAGGGCCCAACACTAAGGCCTCATTGGTCGGTGGGATATCATCGCATACTATACCCGGAACCCTATCTGGATATCTATGTAGAGTAATCCTCAAAACAAATAGGTGAACCATGGTTAATAAGTTTTACCTGGTGAGCTGAATCAAAGATATCACAAAGAAAACTTTTCAAAACACACATGCAATCAGTGTTTTCATGCACATATTCAGAAATCAGAAGTTAGGGTCCGTGTGTACGGATACGCCCACCGACACACCAACACTAGATTCCCTAAAATGATAACCGCACTCATAACACTTAACACTATTACCATTAAAATAATAGAGTCTGATTTTATATGGTAGAACCGACTCCTTTAATGAAAATTTGTCATGACCCGTCCCCCGGGCATCGTGTCGGGACTACCCCAAGCCCACCTTCCCTAGGCCATGGTATGGCGGCTTGCACCAAAAGGAAAATTCCTTAAAACTGGGAAGGCATTGTCTTTATAAACTATAAACTCACAAACCTAAGCACAATGAAGGATAAAAGAACAAAGTGAAACAATATAGTAAATAGAGCGTGTGCCGGAAAAACATTGCAAGAATACAATCCCAACTAAAAAGTACATGTAAATTGAAAAGTACAAGTAAAACAGAAACATATTCAGTGGACACCCACTAAAGATCCTACCTGAAGGGTAGGTATAGCTTTCGAACGGTCTTCCCTACGGTACGCCTCTTATAATATCCACCTCCAAGCTACCTCCAGTGAGGGTACCCTCATCCTCTGTCAGCGTTGTCTATCATCTACACTAGATACAACAAGGTGAGGGCATAGCCCGTGCAGGGGTGAGTATAATGGTA
This sequence comes from Viscum album, assembly GCA_963277665.1. Lineage (NCBI taxonomy): Eukaryota > Viridiplantae > Streptophyta > Magnoliopsida > Santalales > Viscaceae > Viscum > Viscum album. The sequence goes on from OY728147.1 coordinate 1,314,019,430, forward strand.
CTCAATATGGATCCGAAAAACCTAAAAGTTATCAAAAAATCCACAAAGGATAAACAACAAAGCATGGAAACAATAGTCAACCAAACTTAGGTATATTCCTATACATATACCTACGTTGTCATGTATACCCATATAATTCATGAGGAAACAAAATGCCTAAATCAAATTCACAATGCTCAATTGTTCCATGGAGGAAAGATTACCACAAAGATAACACCCCAAAGGTAAGTAACACAAAGGTAAAGTCACACAGAAGTGTACCACAAAGTTAACACCACAAAGGTATGTACAAGAATGGTATCACCACACAAAACAATACCAAAATGTTATCACCAAAAATGTAAGGACATAACTCACACTAGGTATAACATAGGTATGGTAATATAGAATATTAGATGCAACTACTAAATTATCTTACAATGTTGAGAGATAGACCCACATGGGATCCAAAACAATGAAACCCACATAGGACCCTAGTATTGTAGTCCCATATAAGTTCCTAGAGTAGTCCCATGTAGATTCCTATAACACATCCATGTGGAATCCTTGAATACAGTCCCACGTAGAATCCCAAGGCATAGACCCACATAGGATCCCTTTCTCATGTTACAGACAGACACAAGGTTCCCTCACTAAGCTCGCTTGATTCCAGAAGGGTCTGCTCCTCAAGCTAGAGGTCAATACTCCAACTACCAAGAAGTTCTATGAAGAAGTGTACCAATGGACCTCCATTTAATAGGGGTCTCAAAGTAATAGACGATGCGTCAATCAAACGATTGGTCTGTAAGTTATTGGCCTTTTAGTCCCAAGGGCCCATTTGGATTTCTTTACGATCCAACCCATCCATAACCCCTAATTATACAAAACTCATATGGGGTATACAAAAAGGAAAATCTCTATCCATGGTTACTGGCATCATATATGGTTTGTTAAATGGATACTCGTAGCTCATGTTATGGGAGAAAGAGCGGAGAGGGGGTCGATGCTGGTCAGGGTCCGGTTCGACCTGGTTGGACAGACCCGACTCAGTTTCAGTCGACCCGGCTTGACCCAGGTCTAGCCCTGGGTCTGGCCCCGGCTGCTGGGTCATGCTCAGACTAGCCCGCCGACATGACTGAGCCTACAATTAACTGGCGGCTGTGTGGCCCCGTGATGGGGTCTTCCCTTGCTGTCGCCCAAGGAGGATGGTGCCACTTGGGTATCCCAAACGGCTTGGTCGTTCTGGTTGGAAAGTCTACCGTACAGCGCCACCCGATGCCATTGACTGGCACACGAGACCTGGGGTCCCTCTCGGCTAACCGGGGTCATGCACGGCTCCACGGATGGTAGTATTTCCAACCCTCCTCCGCGGCGTGGTCGTGCACCACACCACCACCGGTAGCCAACAGTGAGCTAGCCGCCCCTCCTTCGTTTCCTTGGCCCCTGCAAGCCAGTCGCATGGATGCACACTGCCACACCCTTCATGCTGATGGACATTCAGCGGCCTATGCCATTGCTCAGCCATGGCTAACGGCATGCGGCCCTTCTTCGGCGACGTTGTCACGCTGCAGCCATCGGCGCAGCTGAACGATGTGTTGGGCACCGTTCCCAAGTCCCACCGTTGGCCCCATCTTCTTTCTAATTACTCCCACACTTGTCTCGAGAAGTCTCCATCAATTCAAGACCTCCAACATCCAAAAAGTCTACAAATTTTTCGGTCTGTGTTCGTTTGGCCCGCACCCTCTACTTTAGAATGGTAGCAAGCGACATAGTTGTTCATGATTCCAGACGAACGACAAGAACATGGTAAGGGGTACTCAAAACAACAATCCCTACATCGAATATTCATTGAATTTGGCTAGGAGTGAGAGAGATGGTCTTAGACTCGTCGTCTTTGAAGAAATTACTCACTGGAGATCTTTCGACGGAGTTCTTCATTGGGGAAAAGTTCGTCAAAGGATAAGAGTTCTTTGTTGGAGCAAGTTCTTCATGGTTCTCCACGATTCTGCCAACCTTCATTTTCCAATGATTTTCCCCAAGGAAATGATGATCCAAAATAATAAAAATAAGAGTATCAAGTAATTAATATTGGCATAATTAATTAATTGAATTTGGTATAATTAACCATGTAGATATGAAAGGTTTTCCCTCATTAAGAGGGGTTCGGGTAGTCACTACCCCAAAATTCAAATTGAAAGGATTTCAAGCTCGGGTGGTCTCTAACTCTATAATTAAAAAAGAATGGTTTCAGAAAGAAAAATAAAATTATAATTATTTAAATTTTCTTCTTCCACAAAAAACTAAAAAACTAAATTCCACCTTCATCATACTATAGTTGAGGTGAAGGTTTCCTTAAACGAATATCGGCGCTGCGAGTTCAACGACGCCCTCAAATTTCAATTATAGTCAAAGGTTTAAAACTTAAAGAAACACGCTCAATCTTTTCCTGAACATACTTAAAAAAAGTTCGTAAATTCATTCCAGGAACACTGGTCCTCAGAATCACACGTCGTCAATTTTCTCAAACTCGAATATTTCGAGATAATTTTTAAAAAATTTACATGGAATTTCTAGGTGTTTACAAACAATACCTTGTTAATTTAGAAACTGAATTTAATGTGTGTTATTCAATATATTTTATGTTCTATAATTAAATTATATTCATGAAATTAAATTATATAATGATAGAAGTTCAAGATTATTAAGGAACCACAAAAAATCATAAAAAAATATCATTAAGGTTTTATATAATGATTCATAATCATATATGTTAAAAAATGATTTTTTGTATCATTAAATGTTCTTGAAACATATTAATATCATTTCATTCTACTTTTGGAATTTTATTTTCATACAACAAGAAAATAAAATACAAACTGGCCATGGAAATCTTGTAAATAACACACCCAAAACAATAAAAAGAAACAAAACACTAAAAATAGAAGGGTGGAAAGATGTTATGAAATGATCATATAAGGTGTTATAAATAATAATATTTATGTTTAAATTTCTAATAAAACACTTTTAACCAATATGTGGTATTTTTGAACAAATATTAATTAAGACAAACATGAGGTAAAAGAATTCTTATCCCAATTTACATTCATTGGGTTAACCATATATTTCATTATTTCTAGGGTTCAATGATTATTTTTGTAATTAATTTAATTGATATTATGTTTTATTATGTGTATCAATATTTTATACACATATTCCTTTCATTATATAAATTATCACCTTAATTATATGATATTTTAAGGTAATTCTTACCCTAATTTTCATTCTTTTGGTTAAATTTCTACTTGATTAATTATGGGGTATTAAAATTGTTTGTGTGATTATTTTTGTTTATATTAACTTTAATTATGTGTATTTATAGTTCATATGTATATAGTACATCCACTCTATTCAGTCTAACATCAATGGTGTGATATTTGTAATGGTCTTTTCTTTTAAAATCCTCTTTTAAAATTCTATTCTAAATAATTCAAAAGAAATTATTTTATGCAATTAATTCTGTAGTATGATTATGTTAGGGTTCATCTAAATTTTTTATGGTGAAGGGTGGGACCTATATATCCCTCTAATGCATTGGGTATGTGTTTTTTGATGGCTATCTTATGGTAAATCTATTTGTAGTTCTGATGGTTACATCCTAAGGTAACTATGATGGTTTTATTGTAATGTATTAGTGAGGGTTACTAATCTTAAGGTTTCCGTAATAGTTCTAATATAATCAATTAATTCCAAAATATACTATTATGATTCTATTTATGAGCTATATTTTTTTGTAATTCTCTCGAAAATATCATGTTTCACAACTTATGTTTATATGTGTGATAAGTATGTATTTTTGAAAATTATTTCATACGATACAAGTATTCATGGACTAATATTTTCATTACTTATTTTTAAATCCCTAACTGAAATTTTTGTGCTCATTCCATTTTTTAATGATTATTATAGGTTATAACGATTTTTAAGATAAATAAGGATCCCATTATAAATTTTCTGATGAATTTTCAATGAAAACACATTTTATTTTAAATGATTTATAGTTTGGAAGAAATAGATATTGTTTCTATGGTATCTACTATATCTAAATGTGGACTATTATGAATGTGTTATATCCTATTTCATTAAAAGTAAAATCTTCAAAGGATTCTTAATGATAAAGGAGGTGAGTTCATGACTAAAATTCATTGTTGAGTAATTTTATAAGGTCGGGTCCATATAGTTGGTATTAGAGGATGATTTAGATAACATTAGGGGTTCTAATAATGATAAAAGAATACCATAAATGACTATTACTATTTGTTTAATTATTACCATTATAGAATTTAATAATTAAGTTTTTTATGACTATGATATGTTTTTTCATAATGGTTTCCCCCATAATAATTAGGGAAGCTCATGAGGAATGGAATAGATATAACGACGTACTTCTGAATCTGCATCCTGCAATGGAATGTATTGGAACCACAAATTTTTTAATAGTTATGGATCAGATAAAACATGCAATAAATGGTAGACACATCCATCCAATTGGGAAACATGAGGTACCATAAAATAACATGATTATAGTATAACATTTCATGGGGAAACACCATCTTGATTTTAGATGAACTTTTGAACCAATAGCAGATGATGGATGGATTAAATCCCTTGACAAGATATTCAATGTTATGGGAATTTCATATAATAAAAAGGTACATCCTTTTATTTATTATTTTTAAGGTGAAGCTAATCAGTGGTGGTCAATGGTAAAGGAAATTTAGGATAAAGAGGATATTTGTTCCTTAGAGTGTGATGAATTTAAATTTATTTTACATGAAATATATTTTTCTAGCGGTGTGTATACATAAGATGGAGAAAAAAATAAATTAATTGAAAAAGAAAAAGAAAGATTTAGTGTATATGTATAAAACACACTTCACTGGATTGGAAAGGTATGATCCGAATCATATAATGTTTCTTAATAGAAAAATATACCATTTTTACTTCAGATGGAATCCAAGGTATCAATGGGAATTGGCCTCCCATAAATTCAAATGATATAAAAAACATGTATGTTGTGCTGAGAAGGTAGAAATGGATTTTTCTGATGATAACATGCACTTTGGAAACAAGGAGAAGAAGAGGTCCAGTTGGCAAGAGATATGAGAGAATAAATAAAATAAATGTAATGGTAAAATATTCTATTTTATCGTTTGAGAATATTAATGAAAAAAGCACACTGGGGAATGCCTTACAAAAATAGGGAAGTGTTTTTGATGTGTTGTGTTTGAAAATATTCCCTGAGATTTTAATGAAAATGATCCAGAGAACAATCCTCATAAGAAAATTGTAAATAATTTTAAATGTGCTGAGATGGGTCATTATGAAAATGCCTTCCAAAATAAAGATCCAAATTATTAAAATGGTCCAAACTATAAGCAAAAGGGTGTAGTGAGATCCATTGTAATTGCATCATTAGATTTTGGGTCATCCAATAAAGTAGTATCAGGTACCTTGTTTGTTGACTCAGGTTTTTGTAAAGGTTTTTTTGATATAGGGTCTATACATTCCTTTATTTTTGAGAAATATTTTGGTAAATTGGAAATATAATCTCAAAAAATGATACCAGACCATATTTATAAAAAACTAGGGGTTATTTAATATAAAATTCTAATTATAATAATATTTCTATTGAAATTTGTGGAAAGAATTTACCTAAAAACCATGTTTTGTACCTTATTAGAGTTTGATTTCATTCTATTTATAGATTGGATTTCTTGTTTATCATGCTATGATTGATTGTATAGCTAAAGAACATGTTTTTAAAAAATATTTTCAGTTTGTATACAAGAATGAACCAAAAAAATTATAACATATTAGGAAGATGATAAAATGATGAAATATGGATATAAATGTTATCTATCTCATATTGATGAAAACAATATAACCTTTTAGATTAATTGTGTTTTTGTGGTAAATGTATATCGTGATATTTTTTTGAATGTGTTACATAATATTATACCAGACTAGGAAGTGGAATTCACAGTTGACTTAGTTCCTGATTTTATGAAAATTTTGAAACCCCATTGTCTAATGGATCAAATGGATATTATTGTATTGAAAAATTAGTTTCAATAGTATCTTGATAAAGGATTCATTCATCCTAGAACTTCACGATTGGATTATACTATTTTTTAACATACATATTGTTCTAGAGACTTTACATTGATTATAGATCCTTAAATAACATCACTATTAAAAACTAGTATCATTTTCCTCATATCATTGAGTATTTTAATCTGCTTCTGGCTGCTCAATACTTTTACATGATATACTTCTAATTCGGATACCATAAAGTAAAAGTGAAGGTGGATGAAATCCTAAAAATAGATTTTTATACTAGGTATGTGAATTATGATTTTATTGTTATGTAGTTGTGTTTAATTAATGGATCTTCTGTATACGTGGATCTTATGAATATGTTATTTTATGAGTTCTTCGATATGCTTGTGTTTTTTTCTTACTCAAGACATTATGATTTTTCTTATGATTAATTAGTATCTTGAAAAAATAAGTAATAAATTCTTTTCAAACATTAACAGAAAATAAAATATAATGGATAATTTAAGAAGTGTGATTTTTGGTGGAAACATATTTCTTTTCATGGGAATATTGTAATTAAGGATGGAATAATAGTTTAGTCTACAAAATCAAAAGTGATTTTTGAAGTTACAAGATCGAAAATTTTTACCTATATTCATAGTTTTCATGGATTATGAGGATATTTCTGATGACTTATTTGAAAATTTTCCATGGTAATCTGGCATGCGAACAATGTTTACATGAAAATGGGTTAAATTTGTTTGGATAGAAGAATGTAATGTTTTTTTTAACAAACTGATATAGAGATTAGTGAATGATCCAGTTTTGTATCATCTATCAAGAAATGGGGATCTTTTCATCTATAGTGATGCTTCATTGAAGGGGAATAGTTGTATTCTAATGAAGAAAAATCATGTAATTTCTTATGATTTAAGACAACTAAAAACTTGTGTGCTAAATTATCCCACACATGGTTTGTAATTAGAAATAGTAGTTTTTAATTTGAAAATTTGGAGGCATCATTTATACAAAAACAAATGTCAAATATATGCTGACCATAAAAGTTTGAAATATATATACACACAGAAGGAATTAAAATTGAAGTACATTGGTTGGCTTGAATTTATAAAATATTTTCATTACATGATAAATTACCATCTCAGAAAATAAAAAAATGTTGTAGATGCCATGAGTCACAAACATAATGCATCATTAGCAATGTTACGTTTAGATCATGATCCCTTGATTAATGATTTGATGTTTTTGTTTTTATAATTTTTTGATGTTGGAGATACCTACATATTAATTTAGCTTTCAGTGTAGTCATCATTATTAAATAAAATTAAACAAGTACAGAAGGAAGACAATGAGATTTAGAAAAAAGTTATAATTGGATGAAATGGGAATGTTTCCAGAATCTAACATTGATAAAGATTGTGTTTAATTATTTGGAAAATGGTTGTGTATGCCTTGTGATTCACAACTGAAGAATTAATTGTTGTTAGAAGATTATAATTATCTATTTTCAGGTCATCAGGTCGATAGTAAATGTATAAAGACCATAGAGAGTATTACAGGTGTAATGCAATGAAAATGGGTCTTGATAATTGTACCATGAAATGTTTTACATGTTAATAGGTTAAACTAGACTGGCAGTTATCATAGGCGATAATTATGCATTTTCTAGTTCCAAACTGGAAATGGGAGAATATATTAATGGACATAGTTGTGGGACTTATGAAGACATCTTGATTTCACAGCGTGATTTGTCTTATTATTAATCAACTAACTAAATATTCACATTTTCATTCTATTCAAGACACTATGTCATTTGATCATCTTTCTTGACTATGCCTCAAAGATATTGTTAGGACACATGGATTTCCGATTTAAATTATATTTTACCGTGATATCAGGTTTACTTTTAATTTTTGGAATTCCCATCAGAATTCATTGGGTACATAATTGAATTTCAGTACAAATTTTCATCATCAATCAGATGGGAAATCAGAATGAATGATGTAGACTTTAGAGGATATGATTCGATCATTTTCAATGAAATACCATGTAAGATGAGTTTAGTATGTTTCTTTAGTTGAGTTTCTTTATAATAACATTTTTCATTCTAGTATTCAGATAGCACCGTTTGAGGCATTGTATGTGAAGTGGTGTCGAACTCCTTTATTTTGGGATTATGTTTAGGAAAGGACGTTAATGGGACCATAATTTTTCGATAAAGTGGATTGAAAAGTAATGATAATCTAGAAACACATTAGGAATGCTCATAGAAAGAAGAAACGTTATGCAAACAACAGGAAAAAAGACTTTTATTTTGAGGTAGGTTATCATGTTATTCTAATAATCTATCCATGGAAATGTGTTTTTCATTTTGGTAAGGAAGGAATGATAATATCATGGTTCATTGGACCTTATGAAATCCATGCTATATTTGGATCAGTCGCATATCGAGTATCTTTGACTCTAATTTTATCTCATCTACACAATGTTTTTCATGTTTCAATGTTGAGAAAATATGTTCAAGATTATTCTCATCTCTTTATCCTAGAAGCAGTTCCGATGGAAGAGAACCTTTCTTTATGATGAGAAACCTATTTAAATTTAAATTGAAGAGAAAAAGTATTTTAAAATAAGTTAATACACCAGGTAATGGTTTTTTGGAGAAACCACATGGTTTAAGAAGAAATAAGGGAATCTAAAAATGCTATGATGGAATGGTACCCTCACTGGTTTAATAATTAAATAAAATTGGGAAAATACAATTTCTGTAAGTTGTGGAGAATGTAACACCCCACAGTTTTAAAAATATAATGAAATTAATGAATAATTGTTGTAGTAGTTAGATATAACTATCTACTAAATATAATATTTCCACTTTTATGATTTGAATTGCAGAAAATGATAATCTATAGTTGGAAACAGTAATTTATTCAGAGTCTGATAGAAATAATTTATTTTGGTGAATAGTAACATACAGTTATGAATAGTAATATTTCCCTTATGATTAATAAATCGTATTAATATTTTATTTTCTTAAGGTAATAAGCTAATGATATTTTCTTTCATTTTTCAAGGTGATATAAAATAATTTATAATTTTAAAATTGTTTTTTGAATAATGTATGATTTAATTAAAAAATTAAATAAGTCATATTCAGACATTTTTTTCATAAAATGAAGTTCATTTATGAATTTTTCACATCAAATAATAGTTAGGGTTAATTTTTTTTATTTTTCTAAAATTCATGAATTTTGGAAGAATAATGAAATATGGTAAAATAACGTATATACAAATTATCAATTAAATATGCTATTTTTCACATTATACCTAATTTAAGCCCACTTCCTTAGAACTCACATGGTAACATTTCTATTTTGATCCTCATAAGTAAGATTATTCATAGTCTTGGACAAATATATTAAAATAATGTTAAAAATAATGAAAAATACCTCCACTCCACCACTATAAATACCACCCTCGTTCCCCTCTTTTTCTCACACGACTCAAGCCATACAAATTGCATGTGCTCTACCAAAAACGTTCCCTGAGGATCTTTCCCACGTCTTAGACATTTCGGTCTCACCATGCGGCCAAAACCAAATGCCTTAATGAGGATCTGAACCAGAAGAGATCATGATGTAAGAATCATCTTTCATTTTCATGTGTTTTCTTTTCAATTCCTTTGTTTTCATTTACTATCACCCACTCCCCTTGTCAAGAAGGTATGAAATCTCTAGAAACATTTATATAATGTAATTTTTCCTATTTATGTAAATCATTCTTTATCATTTTTCCTCTCATCTTCCTCTTATTTTAAAAAATAATTGAAACACCGTTTGTGATGTGTATTTTTCCAAAATTAGGGATGAATTACTTTCAATCGCCATTACATCCGTCAAATATGATCGTCAAACCCTTTTAATGGTTTAAAACGAATTTAAATTGTATTATTTAACCTTTTTTTAATGAACTTTTATGAATGAAATTAAATTATATCATGAAACAAATTCAAGATTATTGAGAACATCAAAAAATGACATAAACACATATCATTAAAGATTTATGTAATGATTCATCATCATATAAGATAAAAAAATTATTTATTGTATCGTTGTATATCTAGAAACATATGAATACCATTTCATTCCACTTCTGGAATTTCATTTACATATGAAATGAAAATGAACAACAAAACAGCCATGGAAATCATGTAAAAATGAACCTAAAACAATGAAATTAACAAATTATTAATAATTAAAGGGTAAAATAATGTTATGAAATGATAATATAAGGTGTTTGAAAATTCAAAATATTTTTTTAAAACACTAATAACACTCTTTTAACTATTATGTGGTTGGTCTAATTACATTTTATATAAGACAAACCCGAGGTAAGGGTATTCTTAACCCAATTTCCATTCTTTGTGTTAACCTTGTATTTCATTAATTATGTGGTACTAAGATTATTTGGGTAATAAAATTAATTATTATTATTTATTATTATGTTTAATTATAGAGTATACACATATTCCATTCATTTTATCAATTCTTTCTTTAATTATATGATATTTGTAAAGGAATTCTTAACCTAATTTCCAATCATGGGGTTAGCCTTCTACTTCATTAATTATGAGGTATTAAAATTGTTTCTGTGATTAATTTAATTTTTATTATTTTGAATTGTTTTTATTTATATTTTATATGCATATTACATCCAATAAATTAAGTTTCACTTCAATAATTTGATATTTTTAAGGGGATTTTCTTTCAAAACCATCTTTTATTTTTTTTTACAAAATTCAAAGGAAGTGTTTTTATGAAATTAATCATATTTTATGATAATGTTATATTTCTTGGAAATTTTTTATAGTAAAGGGTGTGACCTATATATCCCTACAATCCATTTTTTATATGTATGTAAGAAGTCAAATGTATTTTTACTTAATGTGTAGCTACGATTGTTACACTACAAGGTAGCCATGAGGGTTACATTGTAAGTTAGTCGTGAGGGTTACAATTATTATATTAGCCACGAGGATACCATTATATGTAAATAGTGACCCAAGATACCTTTATGGTTATATTTATTTTAATATGTTTTGAGTAAATCTAAATTTTCGTAAACTATGTTAATATGGGTGACATATATGTCTTTTTTTTAAATGATTTCATATATTACATGTATTCATGGACTAATGTTGTATTTCCTTCTTAATATATCCCATACGAATATTTTTGTGGGCATCCTATGTTTCTAAATGATTTTCTAGGTAATATGAATTTATATGACCATTAATTAAACTAAGTTAAATATTATAAATATTTTCCAATAGAAAATTATTTTATTTGAAAATATTTTCATTTTAGATGAAATGGATAAGGTTTTATGGTATTTTCATTGTATAATTGTGGGATTTTATGTATTTTTTATATCCCAACTATCTAAAACTATAAACATTAAAATTTCATAAATGTGAAAGGAAGTGAGAAATTGATTAAATTTCAAGATTATGTAATGTAATATGTCCAATTTCTTGTAATAAAGAGGACATTCATGGTTCATATGTATCGTTTTCAAAACCAGGTGTAAATTGTGGAATAAAAATTTGATAAAACTGAAGATAATTTTCATTGTCATGCAGCCTTGGGGCCATTGTTAGGAAAAATATTTTACCATGCTTTAAGCTATGAAATTCCAAACACCAGTAAGAGAAACAATATGATATGGGATGTGTAGTTACTAATAATCCTAAATCCCTGTAATTTCATCCAAAAATAATGGATTTGGGCTATGAAAAATAGATATACACCAATGTTTCTTCCACAGAAATAATAGGAATCCATATGTGGTCAAAACCAAATAATTAGATTGAAATAAAATTTACTTATACTATATATAAAAACAATGTTCTTACAATAATCCCCCTTAATGGAAGATAACTCTAATTTATGCTTCTAAGGGCGGTGAAATGATTTTTCACAAAAATTATCCACCAAGCACAAGAAGTTCCCTATAACTCCGAAGTCTAGTCTTGTACCTAAGAATGCTTCCATAACACCTGTGTTAAAGGTAAGGACCAACCTCATAGATCCGTCGTTCTCAAATCAATGCTTCATATAGGATAATCCCCAAAAAAAAGAATCACTATGTAACTATACATAATTGGGATAAAAATATGATGAATATAGGAAGGATAATATAGAAGGTGTGAAAGGTAAAATACAACATGCGTGGAATTGTATTGCTGAGGTATTAAAACATAATAGGCTATGGTACGAGTCCCTCCAAAATCTCATAACTCACGACATAATGTGTTAAACCCTTTCCATCCATTTGTAACCTTGTATTTCCATGTCTAGGTGACACTCAAAAAATAAGATGATCCCCAACATAAAACTCTAGAAGTTGATGATGGAGATTAAAAAAAAATTTCTATCTAGACTGGGTGACAGAAATCTGCTTCATGATAATCTAAATCAACTCTAAAGTATCTTTATGGAAAATATGACTTAGTATAACTTTATCTATTTCCTATAACTAGCACAGGGGTGAATGTAATTGCCTGCCATATGCATCCTCAAAATGATCAACTTGAATTGTCTTGTGAAAGATAATACTGTTGGAAAATCAGTGATAAGGATATGCTTCTCCCAGACACCATAAAAATCATGGAAATTTTCATGAATCATTTCCTCTAATGAATTTTCATTTCATTCTGGAAAGTCATGATTTTGATGGTGAAAATATATACTCACAAGAACCAATGTTCTCATGACTCTTTAAATCCCCTGCCAAAACCTTGATGTAAAATGAGATTCAAAATTTTAAACATTTCTATCTGGGACCCTATGTATCGATATAATCTCATGTATGTACAATCTTCCTAGATTAAAGTATAATAATGTTTCCGAATTATAAAAGAAGTAGGCTACCTTTTTCAATCAATCCATTCTAACACAAAATGTGTCTCTACCTCAATGAAGCATCAGGATTTCGATAACAAATTCCATCATAAAATCCCCCTATTTATATTTTTGATGATAGTATTAATTGTAACAAGACATCTGGTCTATAGTTCTCCATCACCACATTCTGAAAAAAGGAACAAAAAATGATAAACCATGTTATCTGAGGATTCATCCACAGAAACTAATTTTCTTGGTGCATATCACAATTAATATTGTAGATACCAATGTTAACTAACCCCCTAAGAAGCATGTGACTCTCACATCAGCTCTTCTCTCATATATGTGGGAACCCAGATATTCCCTTGTATACATAGGATGTCATCATCATTGATATACCAATCCATAGGTGGGACCTCATGAAAAATACTCTATCATTGGACCAAGACTATAGGATCTATAAATTACTTCATCATCAATATCCACAAATGTTAATTGTTCAATGATTTTGATGCATGTAAAGACTATCCATGGAGATCATGAACCTCTATGTGCATCTCATAAAACAAGGTCACGTGTTTTAACTCTCTATTGTCCTCCTGAACCATATTTGTTGGATTCCTTCTACTCAGAGTGCCGTTAACACTACTAACCTTTTGGGAATATAGGATAGCTCTAAACCAAAAGACTATATGTAATCAAAGCACCATTGTTTACAATGGTTCATGAATTTTGGTGTAAATATATACCATAATATTTTCCAGTTTTTAAACACCACAAAAATCTCTCCTATAGGGAAATTCCTCCAATAATGCAAGTCATGTACAACATCTTCCAACTCGAGATCATTAAATGGGTACTTGTACTCATGAGGCCTCACCTTTCAAGACTAGTATGCAATGACTTGATCCTCTTCCATTCGAATTGCACCCATCCAAATACTTGATGCATCATAATACATAGTATGGATTCTACGTGGAAATAGAATAGATAGTATTATCATTTTTGTCAGTATACCTTTCATAACCTAAAAGGATTTATCATAGGATTAAGACCATATAATAATCAAAATCATCATAGAAAAGAATGTGATAGGGGATTATAAACATTTTAAGATCAATTTTATGTTTCGAAAACAACCAGATATCCCTAATAGCTCCATATATGAATCATGTTCTTGGGAAACTCCTAGGTGACTACAACCCTCACCTTCTATGTGGAAACATAACCTCTAAAATTCGATATAATATTACCCAGGATATGATACTTATCGATCAATGAATTGACATTTAATAATATTAGTATAATGCTATCGATCACTTTATGTATTCAAAATGTTCCCAAGATGGGAGGCAGGGTCACTTAAAGTATTTGAATACACTAACATGTAATCTAAGAAGAGAACCATGAATGAATCAAGATTGGGATAATGATTTGTATTCATCAAATCCATATGAACCAAAGGTTTATTCATAATAATATAACTGAATGAGATACTCATATAAAACTTTCAAACTTTAGAAATTAGTACATGGATCATCTAACAATCGAACTCGAACCTAATGATAACCCGATATAAGGCGGATCATTGATAATACCCTAAAATCATTGATATGGATGAAGATATCATCTATAAAATGTGTGGGATATAATTTTGTTCATTAAGATGATTCTGATTCTAATAATACACATAAAAAAAGAGGGTTCCATCCACCTTCATGGTGGAATGGTCCAGTTAACCCCATGGAGAAGTATTGGGCAGTACAAAACAATTAACTTCTAAATAATCAAGCATCCAATTGAGATCTCAAAAATCAATATTATCGATCTTATAAGGAGTAATGGATACCAATGTAGCCCTATGATCATTATTTATGGTAAACTCCACCTCTCTATTAAAATTTATTCTATAAAAGTCTTGAGGAATATTCAATTTAATCGATCAACTGAAGTAGGTAATTCCAGCAGATGTAATCCATGATAATCCATGTATAGGCTAGAAATATGGGTGATAACTCCACCTGGTCGAAGATTATAAAGTATAGATCTACCCACCTAGATATTAGTCCCACCCTTGTGAATATATGTACCACCATATATGGATGTAATAGAAATTCTAAAACGATAACTATCCACATAGGCATGATAGTAGACCAATCATTCCAGACCTTGTTTGAAAACATAACTCATCATATCAAGGATATTGATGTCCCATAAAAATTGATGACTTATTACCTTAACTATAATATCCATACATTGGAATATACTATTTGATCATAAAACCAAAGGTGCATCAAGCATCATAATTCCATTGAATACTAAATAATAAGCTCATGGATATGTAAATTATCTATAAATATAATAGAGTGATATAAACTTATATCAAACAAAAAATACACTATAGTAGATACTACTATAATAGTTTATTTAATAGTAGATGTAATTCCACCATGCTCTTTTAGTATAGTATAAACACAGTAAATATGGCCTGATACACGGCCCTAAGATACAAATTAACTACCATTAAAAAGACTTTTTAGATGGTGCAGTATATCAAAATCCTTAAGACCACATACATGACCTACTCCTCATCTTTCAGGTCCTGTAGTAGTCTATCTACCTACCTACTATGGTGCAACTGATGCTTCTCTTGATGGTAGAGAAAATATAGATCCCATATCACTTATCATAGATGGGGTGGTTCGTACAACCCACTCAAAATTCTAAAATCATCAACAATCTCGGCCCTCAATGCTGTATTTGTGACATAGGGGAATCTTAGGCCCAGGGGTTCCACACTGCTGACAAACCATAATAATATAAGTTCGTGTCACTAAGAATTTAATGCCCACATACACATTCTAAAAGTGTTACATCAGACTGATAGTTGAACAACTATTATGTCTTAGTTTTGAGAAGACCCAGAATGCATGGTCGGCTTCCCTATAGTTATATTCCATGATAATTCAATAATTCACTATTTTGGAAATAATAGTCAACCGAAATATATTCACCTGATAATGAATAGGATTCCTACTATTATCCTTGATTAATCTCACATTCACATGTCCTTTAGTAGTATATATGAGAGAAAATACAAAAAGATTTATAAAATGAGATGAGAAGTCCCAATCATTCTTATAAACTTGTTACTTGTTTATGAAATCCCTTGAAATATTGGCCATTATGGTCTTAGGGAATAAATAGTCTCATATGTTTTATTATAAATCCATTTATGTCCCTTCCTCTTACCGACTTGTCTATTTAAAAAAATCTCAAAATTGTTTGGAAGATCCTTGGACTGTATAAGTATTGAGATTCCCTCTCCTTATAGGAGGTCTATAAAGATTCTCAACGATATATAAGATTTTATGTAGCTATTTCTCTTAATCTTGGTGGCCACTATACCCTGAAATAGTGTGTGTTCTCTACTTCTGAAACTACTACATTAAATCTCCCATATAAATGTCAGGTCAAGATGCTCCTTGTGTTGTGTAAATAAGATAGGAAAATTATCCTTGAAACAATATATCATGTTCTACAGTAGGGATAAAATATTGGTTCTATTGGTGTAAAAAATAGGCACTACTAATAAATGGGCATGGGGAATGCCACATATTATCAGCGCTAAAAAAAGAACTGATAAAGGTAATTATTAGTCAGTACAAATTAAATGCACTAATAAAGTTCCATTTATCATTGTGTATATAGAACTAATAACGATCACCCTTTATCAGTGCTAAAATTTTGGCCCTGATAATGGGTCACTTTATCAGCGCTTTTCTATTGGTGATAATGGGTGACATTATCAACAATTTTCTATCATTGATAAAACCATAGTCCCATTTTATAAAATGGGGTGCACAGTGTCCTCTGTTTATTGCTCCCTAAAGCTCTTGCGGAACTGTACCCCTGTGAAAACCCCCCCACCCCCCCCCCCCCCCCGATCTTCTATTTTCCAAAGTTCTTTCGAATCTATCCCAACTCCAACAATCTTTACTTTTCCAGACCTCCTTCACTGCTAGACCTACTATGCAACTCTTCCCTTTGTCGAACCTTATCTGCCACTATCCCTAGTCCACCGCTCTTCTCATTACTGGACCTCCGACACCTGTAGCCCTACTCTGCCCATATCCCTATTCTGCCGTGAACCCTACTCCTTATCCTCCCCCCTCAAACCCCTTCCACATATCCTCCTCCTTGTGAATCCTATTTCTCCTTCTCCCCATTGATCCCTACTAGCTGTGAACTCTACTTCATGTGTTTTGGATTTCATTAAATGATTATTGATTCTTGGTTTCCCATCTTTGATCATTGGTGATGATTTCATAGGAATATAATATTTTGTAATGGATTATGAATTGGTTTTTTAGTTTATAAGTGTTGGGGAAAATATAATTCTTTTAGTGTGGAAGAGTATTCCTTTGATTTGGTATGTTAATTGATTTTTTTTATTAACATTATTAATTTTGATGCTTATACATGTTGAAAAATTATCATGGTAAAGTGAGTGAGAAGTAGAAAGATACATGGGATAGAGTGTTGTCAAATTTCAATATTAGGAGGTGTTGATGTTTCCTATCAAGGTTATGGGTCCTAAGGTTAAGAATTGTCTAGAAGAAGTTTTGGAGGTAATTGAATTGAAAAATATTCATGCTCATTTATGGGTTTCTATAGTAGTGGTATTACATTACGGGTGGATTGAAAATTATGGAAGGAAATCATGTTTAGTAAAAAGTGGTTTTCAAAAGAGTTTTATTCCCTATATATAAATGTATGAGTGTAAACAGAATATCATAGTATTCAATCATGTTGGATAAATTGTTCTTTCCCTTTGGATTTACATCTTTGCATTGATGGTGTAGTTTTTAGAAAAATTTGTTGAGGAATAAATGGAATCCTTTAATTTTGAGATATATTTGAGATTAGAGATTATAAGGAAGGATTCAAGTTTATGTTTGAGGTTTTAGTTATAGATAATGGATTGTGATGAAGTTATCAATAGTAATTTTCTTCGAGTTTCATATAATTCTAATGATGGTTTCATGAGTTTTTGTATTAATGGAAGGAGGAATAAGGGAGTGATGATATCTTCTAGATGTGTGGTGGGGATTATTCCTTAGGGTTTAGTATCTCAAGGTGTACCATAATTGTATAGTTGATCAATTTACATTGTGATGTAGTGGGGCATTTGTAGTATGAGTGCACCATGATTCATGGTGTTTCTTGGTTTCAATAAGTTGTAGTTTTATTTATTCATATTTTCATGTTTTAGTTGATAAAATTTTGGGATGTGGTGAGTTTGTATTGAGAGTCTAGGCATGATTATGTCCTGAGTTATTGAATGCATACCATTATTAACCAATACCCTCCTTCAATTAATACTAAAAGGTTCAGTAAAATTATTTTCAATTGAATGATTTATCTCTCGTTACATTCAAATTCCCATCAATATATGAATTTTTTTCAGTAGGTTAGTGTGTGTGAAAAAATTTAATGATTAATAAGAAAAAAATGAAGCATATTTCTATATTACCTAATTAGATGATAATTTCTCCAATCTAAAGGTCATTATTTGTGGAAATAATTTATTTATGGTAGGTATTGTTATTATGGTATGTATTAATAGTTAGTGGGAGGAGGTTTGAGATGAGGCTTTAGTTTTGGGTAGGGATTGTCAATGTGGGCCTTCTCCCTCATGTGTGATTTTTTTAACATTGAGGGATTGTAGTTTATACCTTTGTATTGGAATGTAATCTTTTATAGAATGGATGTAAGACATGTCTGTGGATATTAGTTACATGTTTAGGGAAGGTGAGGGAGGGTTATTTCATATCCATTAGATGTTCATGATATAATTTATGTTCACTAACATCAATTTCCTATTTCTTATGATATCTTGGGTCACAGAACCAATGATATTCCTTAGTAATTTTGAATAAACCTAGGTTATTTTTCTTCCCTACTAACCCCTTTGTTTTTGGAAATTTATATACTATATTAGTTTTCTCATCAAAATTGTAACCTTATTTTCATTTGATTTTAGTTTTACACTAGTTTTGGGATGTTTAATATGATTATTTTATTATGAATGAGGTGGCTGGTAGGGGTGGTTAAAAGGATGTTTAATGTTTTTCTTCAATGTTGGTGGGTGATAGAACTATTGGTAAGGGGATGAAAAGTGTGTTAATTTTGATGGGGGTCTGTCATAGTTAGGTTGATTTCCAAATTTTTATTGGAAATGGATATTCTCTATTAATCCTTATTTTTATATGTGGTTCTCATCAACTATATTTAGAAATATTTTTTTATTTGAATTATAAATAATAATATTTGAGATTCAAATGGGATGGAGTGAAAGAGTTCATCATGTTTGGAATGGATCACGCAAAGTATCCTTCTCAAATCATTGGTCCGTGTTTACGTCGTTGTTATTTTTGAATAATTACTCCAGAGTAGTTGGAAGAACATTGGATATATAATGGAATAGATTGGAGTTATAAATATTGTAATAAACATAGAGAAATAGATAATGTAGCTACTGGGTGGGATAAAACTGCGATTTATAGATCATCAATGATTACAAATACGTATAATGGAGAAGACTTTAAGGAGGTTGTGATTACAGATGTTTATGATGATGAAGATTGTATTTATAAAATGACAAGGAAAATTGAATATGAACTCCGTGATAGCCCAAAATTGTTTTAGTATTTAAAGAGTTGTGAAAAGATGCTATTGTATGTTGGTTGCTCTAAATTTACAGCATTTTATACTATATTGAATTTGTATAAATTGAATTAAGGCAATGGATGGAGTGATGTCTGTATTATAGAACTACTTGCTCTCTCTAATGAGATTCTCCCAGAAGTTAATGAGATCACAAGATAGAGATATTAAGATTAATGAATTCTAAGCTCGATGGGTATGATTCTAAATGAATACATGTATGTATGAAATAATTTATATTGTTTCTCAAGGAGAAAAAATCAATTACAGAATGCCCAAAGTGTTGTGATTCCAAATAAGAGAAAGATGAATCAGTCATAAAAATATTGTATAGTACATTCCAATCATTCCAAGGTTTAGGGTCTATATGGAAGTGAATAAACTGCAAGACAATTTCATGGAATGTAGAGAAAAGGAATAAATATGGGAAATTATGTCACCCGGCCGACTCTCCTCAATCAAATATTATTGATCATGAGTATCCTGAATTTGGAAATGAGTCGAGAATTCTTCTTCTTATGTTATCTACAAAAGGAGTGAATCCTTTTGGTTTTCAAACCAGTAATCGTAGTACATGACCTGTTATGTTGGTAAATTATATCATTTCACCCGGGTTATACATGAAACAAAAATTCATCGTGTTATCTATGCTTATATTAGGTCCAAAACTACCAAGAAACGATATTGATGTTTATTTGGAACCATTGATTGAGTATTTGAATTTATTGTGTGATTTAGGTGGAATGTTGTATCATTCTTATTAAATTGAATAATTCACGTTGAGATCGATGTTGTATGGGGAGATAAACGATTTCCATGCTTATGGATATTTTTCAGGTTATAGCATTAATGGAAGTCATGGGTGTCTTGTGTGCGAAAATATACAGAATCAATTTGGTTGAAACATTCATCAAAATCGGTGTTTCTAGGACTTTAATGATGTATAACTCGTCGGAATAAGTACTGATCTTGGATGAAATCATTCAATAGAAGTTCAGAAAAATGCACACCACTGTATCCACTAATAGGTGATCACTTGTTAGAGAAATTAATTGATGTGAACACTGTTTTTGGTAAACCATTATCGAAAAACCTTACAAAAATTGCTTGGGAAAAGATAATAGTTCTTTTTGAATTACAATACTGGAATTGTATGTAAGTCAGAATTTTTTTTGATGTGATGCGTGTTGAAAAAAAATATATGTTACAGTGTAACCAGAACGTTGATACATGCCCCTAAAAAACAAAAGATAGAATCTAGGAATGGCTGGACATGGTTAACCTATGAATATGAGAAGAGTTGGCTCCTATGAAGGGTGAAAATAAAATGTTTCTTCCTCCAGTTTTATACACTCTTTCCATGGACAAGAGATATCAGTTTTCATCTTCTACAAAAATTTAATGGTTCCATAGGGGTATTCATTAAATATCATGAATATTGAGTCAATGAATGATTTGAATTTAAAAGGTTTGAAATCACATGACTTCCATGTTTTGATGCAAGATTTAATTCCTATATCTTTACATTGAATTCTTTCCATGAATGTTCATCATATGTTAACCAAACGTTGTTATTTTTTCAAATCTATATATAGAATGGTTTTATAACCAGCGAAATTTCCAGCTATGGAAAGATAAATTCCCATCAAATTATATGGATTAGAAATTTTCTTCCTTCAATCATTCATTAATATAATTATTCATTTGATGGTTTTCATGGTGAGATATATTTGACTTTGTGGTCCTGTGAACTATAGATGGATGTACCACATTGAACTGTATATGAAGATTTAGAAATGGTATGTCAAAAATATAATTTTTTAAGAGGTTTTTACTGTGGAGTGATATATTGTTGAGGAATTCATTGAGTTTTATACCGAATAAATATCTGATGTGGAAAGCATTGGTCTCCCGAAATCTCATCACACTGGACGCATTGAGGGTGAGGGAATTTTTGGAAGAGATGTTGTGACAATCAAGATTATAGATTGGGAGCAGTCCCACCTTTAAGTTTTGCATAACAGTTGGGAGGTTTCACCATATATTGATTCTGAAAAAGAAAATATCAGGAAGTTGAATCCATCAAGGGATGAAAATTGGATATCAAATACACATAATCTCCAGTTTATAGGATGGTTTCAGGACCATATTTTTAACAAGTTAGAAGAAAATATGAATTCAATTTCAGAACAACTTTGATAGCTAGCTGCCGGACCATGTGTGATTATTTTATCTTACAATGGTTATGTAATTAATGTTTATACATTCTATACAAATGAACAAGATGAAGATAATACCATGAAAAATAGTGGAGTTACACTTATTTCTGAAGCGATGCATGTTTCTAGTAATAAGGATAGAAATCTAATTTATGTGAATATGTTATACATTGGAATTAACAAAAAAATATGGTATTTGGATTATACAACATTACAATTGCCTGTTTTTCAATGAAAATGGGTTGTTTAAAACATTGTGGTTAATATAGATTGATTTGGATTTGTGGAAGTTCATTTTAGTAAATATGTTTACAAGGAAAAACTATTTATAACAGAGTCACTAGCGCTATAAGTATTTTAGGTTCCAGATACCGCATATAGAAAGTGTTTGATTGTTCTATTATCATCCAAAACTATTGAAGGGATCGATGAAAATTCAGTTGGGGATGATCCTTTAAGTGGTACGTCGCAATCATTTCACAGTTTTCCCAATGTAGATGATGTTTTGTATGTTAGAGGAGACCATAATGAAAGGATTGGAGAATCGATATAGGTTTCAAGTCTCTTCATCCATTGAAAAAGAATTATGAGAGTTAAATAAAAAGGTTATATTATGTTTTTAATATAGATATTTTTTATCTCATTTTATTATCTAATCATTACTGAATTTATGTAATCTAAATTAATTGTTAAACTCCTTTTGGAGATAATTGCATTTTCATGTTCTGGTTCTCCTAACCTCGAGGCTGAACATGTCTCTCAAGCTGCTACTGTTTCTCCTTATAGTGCAAAGAAACAACATGTTTGTAAACCTATTGCTACTCCTAGTGTTGAGATCAAACGACCATCGGCACATTCCATTACAACCATTTCAGGTGAACATATATGTTACGTTGATATCAATTAAATGGATGAGGATGAAGGACCAACATCACAGAAAACACAGGTGTGTCGTATTTTGATGGTCTTAGCCAAAGTTATTAATGAAAAAAGTAAAGGTAACAAATTTGAGGTCAGATGGAATGCATGAGGCTAACATGTGAATCCCAACAAGTCTATGTTTGGTAGTTACATTAGAATTTTCACTTGGAATTTCATGCCCATTGATATAGATTCATGCCACCAAGTTGTGTCAGGGATGAAGGTCGTGATCAAGGAAGAAATTACGGTAACATTGTGATATTTTTTCATTAATTTACCAGAGAATAAAATAATTAAATAGTGTCTTACTCTTATGAATAACTTATAGAGTAAATTTATAGTAGATGATTCACACAAGAATTGTGTACTAAGGCTTGCAGGAAAAATTCATCAAGGTGTTCGCACTATTTTAACAAAATGAACCTGAAGGATTCTGAAGGTAAAATAAAGCTGCACCCACCCCTAGTCTATGCTCACCTAACATCCCAAGAAGAATGGGATGCATTTATTGGATATCATAGGGATGAGAAGTTTCAGGTACATTGTGTTTGATAATACATTGTCTTAGAATACACGTATTCATCACTTTGATTGTTAATATTTCATTAATGAAACAAAAACTCGGTACTAAAAATAAGGAAAGTGCATCAAAACCAACATAACACTATCATAAATCAAGGATGGTGTACACTTAACTAGAAAAGAAAATGGTAAGTATTTTAAATTTGTAGTAATATTGATAGGTTCTAAGAAAAAACATAATAATTATCATTATATATTTATATGTAGATTGATGAATATAAAGCCAAAGACACTTCTATCCCATATCATGTGCTATGGAAGGAGGCACGAGTGAATAAGGAAGGAAAGCTTTTAGATGAAAACTCACAAAAAGTCTGGGAAATATGTGTAATTATGAAATGATAAAATGTTTTAATTTAAATTGTTATTATATATTATTAATTACTTAATTTTTTATTTTTGATTGTCACATGAATTAAATATTCATGTACTAGATGTTAAACTGTTATCTATGGCTTTGAAGTGGCCATAACAATATAGTCATGTTAGAGGAGCAGGGTTTAGTGGGACACCTCGAGTATATTTTTATAAAAAAACAAACGAATGATAGAAATGAAGAAATGAAACAAATGAGCGAAAGACACACCACTCTTCAAGAATGATTTCAATGGTAGGGATAGTTGCAAGTAACATTTATTGTTGGGAAGCAAGGGGAAGACACAACATAAGAACAACCAGTGCATGATGATCTTGCCCCACCCTATACCAGCTTTGATGCAAGCCATTCCCCTCAAAGAGCTATCTTAGTCATGGTAATCAATATTCTAATAATTTTTCCAGGAATTGTGAATCAGAAAAGCTATGCTAATTTTCATGTACTGATCTTCAACATGGTGATAATGACTATGATTTATATCTTTCAACAACCACCTATCACCTTTCAGCGAGGGAGACGGTGTTTAACATCCTAGAGGAAAAGCGTCATAATATACCACTTCCAAAAGATCATCTGAAAGTGACAATTACTATTTCTCAGGAGCCAAATTCAGAGTTTCCTATTCCTATTGATGATGATGACATTCATATGGTCGAAAAGGTTATAAAGACATTAATTTCATGGAAATCATAACATGTAAGAGTACATGTGGGCAAAAAAGTGTTTTTCCATCTTTCCAAGAGAAAGCATTAACAATTAATGAAAAAAGGTCTGAACCAATGAATGTTATTTTAGATGGAGAAAGGGGAGGGGTCACAAGAAACACGGGCTCAAAAGCATCTAAAGGATCAACCAACCAATCCTAAAGAGCTAATAAAAGCACAATAACACCACATGTTCTCTATCCACATTTACTAACATTAAAGGCTCAGGTGTATATGATGATAAAATTTAGTAGTTTTCATATAGTGTTTTTTGAAAAGAATATATATGCGGAAGAAATTCAAGATTTCATTACTGTTAAAATGTAAATGTGATCCTTGAATATGGTTGGCTAGGCATCACAGTTGTAAATTTATATTTGAGCTATGTTTTCATGATTTTATTTTCTAAAAGCTAATATAAAGTGGTAGTTATAAATAAATTCATTTTATATTATTGGAAGGTGTATATATTAAAAACAGTTGAAGGAATTTTCCCATGTGCAAAATTTCAGACTCTTTAGTCCTCATACCACATCAACACAACTAATGAAATGAGATCCATAAAAAAGGGATGAAATAGTGAAAGGTATACTGAAATCATTTGAAAGTTAGATTACGGATGACAAACTCTTCCTAATAACAACCATGCAGGGCTAAAACTCTATGATTAAATCATATCTATTATATTTTCCTTATATTATTACATATTCCTTTTTGAGTTTTTAGGCATCATTGGATGATAATTATAGTGATCATGGATACTCCAAAGATTTGTTTTCTACATTCAATGAAAGGATATCCCACAAATTGACCACACATGATGGTGTTTGTGAATATGTAAGACACTACATCCTATGTTTTTTGACTAAAAACCAAGAAATATAATTTATATTATCATTTACTGAGGATTATATTATGATAGGGTGGTGTATCAATATCTTCTAAAAAATAAATGTGGATGGCGGCTAAACATAACGAGGCGAGAAAGTACTACATCTGGAAAAATATCAGGTTATATATAATAAAATTTCACTATCCAAAGACATATCAAAAGAAGTTACTTAGTCTCTTAATGATAAATGTTTTTACATTTTCCCAAAAAAAATAAAATTATTGCAGTTATTATGTTTGTAAATTTATGAGAGTGATCGCTTTCAATCAACAAACTAGCATCCTTAAATATATATTTTAAAAAACATCACTATTTAATTTAAAGTATTTATTAATTATTTAGTTATATATTTTTTAGTACTACTCTGACTGTCAAAAAGATGCATATTCATAAGATGATAGAGATTTGTTTAGAAACAGGTGGCCCACATACCTAATGGAAGATTGTATATAAATAGAATGATGATCTGACTTGACGATGTGTACAATTAGCGAAATTTTTTGAGAGGGGATAAGAAGATAAAAAGATGAAACCTTGTTCTAGGTAAATGTTTATAAGAAAATTTTAACCTATATATCTTCTAAAGTTGGCATTTTCTTACTACGTGTCAACAGACCAAGAAGCCACGCCTCCACCGCGACTTACATCCCTCATGGTCTCCTCCCACATCACCGAACCTCTCCCCCATACCCACCCACGTTTCCTCACCTCGGCGTCTAGGGTTTTAGCATTAAAGTCTTCGTTCGTAGCCCATCCTCCTCATCTCTGACTCCTCATGAATCCTGTATTTGGCTATGATCATATTATCCATATATCGACATCCCTCTCTAGTCGTGACTTCATCATCAGTTCAGCCGCCGTCAGCTACTCTGACCAAATCTCCTACGCCTCTACCTTATCGACAACTGGCTACTCCTCCTTCGGTTCATCCACATCTAGGACCTCTGCTCGACCTACGGTTCTTGTTCAATATAGTATGCAGTGACGATTCTTGTTCAATATAGTATGCAGTGACTAATCTCGGGTATAAACCAATTAGTTCTTGTACATCTTGTAGGTTTATCCTAAATCACCCACCACTATCTTCTCCTACATTTTTCTATAAAATCATAATTAGTCAACTGAGCCACTTGACACGAGTTCTCCTTCGTTCAGTTGCCACAATCCCTGCTTCAATAGGTGCGTAATACTACTATCATTAAATAACTATCCATTATGTTCATCATTATAATATTTTTAAGTTCAAATAAGTTAATGAAAGTTTCATAATAATTCTTCCTATTTCAATACTGCGTGTATAATTTCTCTTAAGCATTTACCCTATCTCTAGCACCACGTCCTCTAACAGCTCTACCTCTATATTCTTTGACTCGGATTTCTCCACATATCTTCAATTTCTTCTCAGTATTATGTGTAAATACATACTGAAATTTTTATTCAATTGATCTCTGATGTCAAATTATTTGGATTTTTTACTTTATTCATACATTATTGTCTAAATTAATAATGGATTTTTGGATTTGATTGGCCTCAGATGTCAACTTAATGGGATTTGATCCTTATTTTGGAATCCATTGTTTGGATTCAGTTGATATGATGAGATGGGTTCGCAACAAATAACAATTTTACTAATGGTAAAGTGATTGTTTAGTACAAGTTTCATCCTAACAAATCTTACACTGCTTTCTATGAAAGCTCATTAATTTTTCTAGACTGATTACATAACAGATATTTTCATCTCTCTTTCTGTAGTATTTGATCATGTTTTTGATGTTTGAAAAATGGTATGGATCTACGGATTGACCACATTGAATATTTCCATAAGTAAACTATTCAGTGAAACCTTCTCCAAGCATTGTAATACTTCTTTCCCTCTTTATTTTGGTCTTCCATTAAACCATATTTTTCCTTTATTTTTTAATTCATATTTATATGCTTATGATTATTCAATATGATAAATATTAGTATTTATTCTAAATATTATGTCTTATTTTTCTGATCAATGATCTGATTAAGCATAGTAACAAAGAAGACTACATATAATTATATAGCTTCAACCAAAATGCAGATTATATCATTTTGAATTTAATTAAAGTTGCAATTAGAATAATAAATTAATGGATTTATGTCACTTTTTGGTTTATTTTATAATAATTGAAGATAATTTTATGATGTTACCTTTAGTTATTAATTATAGTGGCTAATAATTAGTGTATTTGTAATGGTATATTTTATTTGATAGCTAAAAGCACAATGAGTTTTATTCAGAGTTTCTAGGAAACTCCATAGGGAGCCTCTTCTGGTTTATACAACTATTTATTTTAATGAAGGGAACCTGGAGAAAAACATGTGGTTGTGGATCGACTGCACTACATATTTATCTATGTACAATCTTCACTAGAACCTTCACAGAGTACTATAATTCTTCTTTCTTAGTTTATTTTGGTCCATTAAACTAAATTTTTCCTTCTTTTTTTCATTAATTTTTCTATGCTTTTGTTTATAGAATAAGATAAACATTAAATTTTTACAGAATATTATGTATTTTAATATTATGATCGATGATTTGATTAATTGTAACAATAAAAATATCCACATATAATTATATAGTTTCAAAACAAATTCACTTTGTGTCAATTTGAGGAGGCCAAAGCCATCCCATTGTCCCTATTTCCACTCTCATTACCTTAGGTTAGATGTCTTCAACACGGGAGGGAGTTTGAGGTGCGATAACTAAGTTGTTGTCTCCACTCACATTCCCAGGTAAAAATATTTTTCAATCACTTCAGGTTTAGAAAACTATTTATTTTAATGAAGGGAACCAAGAGAAAAATATGGGTTTGTGGATCGACCGCACTACAGATTTCTCTATATACTATCTTCACTAGAACCTTCACCAAGTAGTGTAATGCTTCTTTCTCAGTTTATTTTCGTCCATTAAAATATATTTTTCCTTCATTATTTTATTCATTTTTCTATGCTTATGTTTATGGAATAAGACAACCATTAAATGTTTACAGAATATTATGTCTTTTAATATTATGATCGATGATCTGAATAATTTTATCAATAAAAATTTCTGTATATAATTATATAGTTTCAAAACAAATTCATATTGTGTCACCCTGTGGAGGCCAAAGCCATCCCATTTTCCATGTTTACACTCACATTCTCTCAAGTTGGCTTTTTTCAACACGGGAGGGAGGTTGAGGTACAATAACTAAGTTGTTGTTTCCACTCTCACTCGAATGTAATTTTTTTTTCAATCCCTACTGGTTTAGAAAACTATTTATCTTAATGAAGGGAACCAGGAGAAAAATATGGGGTTGTGGATCTACTGCACTACAGATTTCTCTATGTACAATCTTCACTAGAACCTTCACCAAGTAGTGTAATGCTTCTTTCTCAGTTTAATTTGGTTCATTAAACAATCTTTTTCCTTATTTTTTCATTAATTTTTCAATTATTATGTTTATGGAATAAGATAAACATTAAATTTTTACATAATATTATGTCTTTTAATATTATGATCGTTGATCTGATTAATTTTAACATAAAAAAAATCTGTATATAAATATATAGTTTCAAAACAAATTCAGATTGTGTCACTTTGCGGAGTCCAAATCCATCCCATTGTCCCTGTTTCCACTCTCATCCTCTCAGGTTGGCTGTTTTCAACATGGGAGGGAGGTTGAGGTTCGTTTACTATGATGTTGTCTCCACTCATTCCCAAGTAAAAATATTTTTCAATATCTTCCTAAATATTTTTCCAGTTATGAATCAATTTTAATAGGAAGGCGATGAAATTCTAAATGTATGTTTGTTTTAGTTTTCTGGGATAGGGGTTTTGTGATAAAAGTGTTCATGTGTGGTTTTTAGTGTCGGATTTTATGTAGGATCGGATAATTGTGAATGAAAAACAAAATGTAAATTAAAAAACTCTAGAAGCAATGTAACACTAGTGGGATAATGATCAGCTATCTTTAGAGGCACTGACGTAGATGTAGGCGACAATGAATTTTGTGAAGTGAAATTTAGTAATAATATTTTCAAACATTCAGGTGTCTTTATCTATATATATAATAAAGAAGGAATTTTTCTGTACACGTGTCTTATACCTATGATGCCACCTCACCCAAATTCTATCTCCATTCCTCCAAACCCAAAAATTCATCCCGCAATTTCATCCTCCATTTTGATTTACTAGAGCATCGGCTCGCTCCCCTCCTCGAATCCCCTACCCTATTCCCCACTCCTAACTCTGGGGTTCCCTCACCCCTCCCAGATTTCCCCCACCCCATCTCCCTTTATCCTCTCCCCATTCACCATTACTCTATCGCCAAATGTCTCTCTACACCCATTGAACCCCTCTCATTCCATTTGTTTGTTTCCCCAAAAACTTATCCTCAGTCGCTCCTCTCTTTTTTAACATCCACCTCCGCCTCCATCTGCTCCACCTCTGCCTACTCCACCTCTGCCTCTGCAAATACATCAAACCACTGCCTTTAACCTGAGTCAAATGAAACATGGTATTCATAATTAAGACAAACAAGGTTTAACATCATCCAAATGCCGAATAAGTGGGTCGATCTATATGACTGAGCTCAATCAAAGGGGGGTTCATCTGAGTTTCCATACAAAATATGTTGGACAAACGAGTTGAAGAAGGAGACGCAAGCCGCTGATAAGCACACATCGAATTGGAAGACGTTGAAGGTGCCCAAAGCTGCTAATATGTGAATGTATGGTCGTGTTGGTTAGTCTTTGTTTGTAGGAGTTCGACTGAAGAGGACATGGCCTCGATTATTCCACGCTCATTGTATCTTTGTTATCTTATCCCACCATTCTCCCCTGTGTTCACTCAATCTATTCACATGGACCACATGAAAACATTCATCGATGACAACTACACACTCTTTCCTCCACCTTAGTTCTATTGAAATTTTTGTATTTCATTTTTTTCCAAATATTCACTCATGTTTTCCTTATGCCCCGGAAATTTTACAGTTTTTATGAAATTAACGATACCTATTAGGTTTGTTCTAGAATGTTATTTCAGCACCCTGTATTTAACTTTGTGGTTATTCATACTAGGTTAATTGGTGGATTTGGTCTCACTACTATACATAGTGGTATGTTCTTGAATTTCATAGTATTTTGGATTAGAATTCATTCAATGTTTATTTCATCACTAATGTCAATTTCTCAATATGCTTGTTGATTCATAGATGCTGAAGTGGTATTCATTTGCATTATGGTATGTTCTCCTCGTGCAATTTAAGTGATGTTTAATTGACATATTTGAGCAGTAATAAAAAGGTTCGTGTTTCATAATTCTTTAAATTTATTGATGTTGATTCAAGAATCTATTCACCATTTCTATGCCATTCTGGTCAGAATTAATGCATGATTATCTCAATGCCTTTTTGGTCATATTATGGCACATGAGAGTACTTATGGTATATAAGAACATAGTTTTTATTTAATACCATTTCATTCATTGTTTTTGAGTGATTCTATCTTTAAATGGAAATGAATTTTATATTACATTATAATGCCTTTTATATTACATTTAATATTTCACTTTATATTCCACTCTATATTAGTTCATGTTGTACCAAAATTGCAGTTTACATTCCTATTTTCATAACTATTTCAATATAACATTGAATTGTAGTTTATATTGAAGTTTATATTGCATTATCATGTACTAAGATTTCATTTACACTATAGATTATATAATCATGCATGTTGTTTCCTTATGAAGAATACAATTTCCTTCTGCGAACTTACATTATCATGCATGTTCATAATGAGTTTGGCCGGTACTCTTGATTTATGTGTTTCTAGTGATTACTATTTTTTCTTCCATATATACAGTTGCATCCATTGGTTTTATTTGTCCATTCACACAATATCTTTGTTACCATCTCACACCATTATCCCTTGCATTCACTCAATTTCATCACATGGTAATTTATTACTAGGTTAATTGGTGGATGAGGTCTCACTACGATACATAGAGTTATTTTGTTTAATTTCATTGTTTTTTGGATTATAATTCATTCAATGTATTATTCATCACTAATGTCAAATTATACATCTATTTGTTGATTCATAGATTATGAATTGGCGGTCATTCAAATTATGGTACGTTCCCCTCATGCCATTTAAGTAATATTTAATTTACATATTTGAGCAGTAATGATATGGTTTTTGTTGCATCATTTTATAATGTTATTGAATTTGTTTCGAGGATCTATTTTTTCATATTTATTTAAATAAAAATTCAAATTCTACTTCTTCATTCACCTCTATTCGAATTTTTAAATTGGAATATATAAGTTCATATTTGTTAAAAATATATATTCATTTTTAATTTTAATTTTTTATAATGTATAGGTTTTCAAATATTCTGGTCGGAATATTTCAATTAACTTACATGTACCAGGAACTGAAAAATTTCGATTCATATTTTTAAGAATATTTGTTTTTTTAACAGTGATTTCTTAGAATGTATATGATTGTAAATATTTAGGTTTGAATTTTTATTGCTAACATATATGTATCAATTATATAAATATAGATCTATTTGAGAACTAATGAGTCATGCTGTCTCGAACGTCAATGAGAAAATATATGAAGCACTCTCTAGTATGGATCCAACTTTTTCGTATCAGATTGATTAGGCCAGGAAATACATAGACATGATAGAAAAAAAGGTTATTGTTCTCGCTTTTTTATAATCATGTTTTTCTGAAATCTTGTTCTTATCTAATGCACTCCTTACTATGGATCCAACTTTTCAGTATCAGATTGATTAGGCCATGACAAACATGGACATGATAGAAAAAAGGTGACTGTTCTTCTTTTATATTCAACATTTTTTGTTGCAATCTTGTACTCCTATACACTTGAATATGGTATTACTACTAGAAATCAAGGAAAAATGAAAGTGTATAAATATCAATGACATTCATAGGTTATGTTATTCACCTTTTATAAGCCATTCTGGTCATAATTCATGAACGATTATCTCAAATCTTTCTGATCAAATAATGGCACATGAAAATACCCATGGTACATAAGAACATAGTTGTACTTGAATACCACGAATTTCATATATTTTGATTGATTCTATATTGAACTGGATCTGAATTTTATATTCCAATATACTACCATTTATATTTAATTTTATATTTCACTTCATATTGCACTTTATATTAGTTCATATTGTATTGAAGTTATAGTTTACATTCCCGTTTTTATAGATCTTTCAATATAACTTCATATTGCAGTTTATATTGAGGATTACATTTCATTATCATGTAATGTGATTGAATTTAACTTGTATATTATATTATCATGCATGTTTTTTCATTTTGAAGAATAAAATTTCCTTCTTCAAGCATGCATTATCATGCATGCTCATATGAGATTTTGGCTGGTACTCTTGATTTTTGAATTTCCATTGATTAATACTTTTTTTAATGCATATAGTTGATTCCATTAGTTTTATTTTTACTCCATGAAACCAAGTAAATTTATTATAGCCCATGGTTTGGTTATTTACATGAAATAAGTGTTTCCTTATAGTTTGAAGTTACTTCTAACAATTAATTACTTCAATGTTTTTCACCGATGTTTAATAACAGTGTTAATATGATGAATTATTTTATGTGTCTCTTCATGCTTTTTTTGAAGTGTCACATTTGAAGGAAATATTAGGTTAATACAATGGGTTTGACTCCATCAATATCATGGAGTATTTTATCACCAATGATGCTTCATTCATGATTTTGTTTGAGACCCCCGCTACTGGAAGTATTTTACTATAGATTTTATTTTGGGATTTGAATCAACCCTCAAGTAAGGGGAAAACAATTCTTGATGTTAGAAGATGTGTTAATGTGCTAAATTATGTTGCATTTTTGTAATACATCAATTCCATTTTCAAATTACCCACATTACTAACATGAAATTCCATGAAACTGTTATAGCCTATTTTCAATTTGTTTTAAAAAATTTCAGTGACATAGGCTCCACCATGCCTACTTTTTCAATTGCTATTCTTGGACTGTATTGTATGTTTGTTTATCCAGTATCCATATTTTTTTATGCTTATCTGTATTTAATCAAGCTTTTCATGTTTGGAAAAGTGTGTTGGATATCTTCTTAGCTGTGAATTCAATCATGGGACTCCTATCCTCTTAATGTTTTCTTTTCATTATATTTTGAATAAATACTCCTGTTTCACATTATTTAGCGTCCTAGAGCCATTAAATTATTTTTGTCTGTTGTTATCTCAATTACCAATCCATACCATTTTTGTGACATCTTAATTTATTATCCTTTGGTTTAAATGGAGTATGATTTCAATAATTTAATCTTTATGAATATATTTTCATGGATTCCATGAAGTTGTTGGATATAAAAAGTGTTCTCATTTCCTTGATACACAATTCAAAAAAAGATGTATTATAATCAGAATATTTAATCCAAGTGGACCTAGATTTATCTCATAAAACTCATTCTTTCTCGAGAATCAGGTCTGCATACTGGTTTCTCAAAACAAAATGATGGTTGAAAATGTTTTCATCCCGACCATTTTCCAAAACCACATCTATGTAATTAATGTCATTTTTGATAACATATAAGACACAGTCTTTAGGATGATGGATATCCATCCATGTATTAAGGACCACCTTTATCCATATTAGCTTATTGTGAAATTTAATCCATGATCATCCATCAATAGGTTTGTTCTAGAAAGAATCGACCGCATATGAAGGACTTTAGCATCCAAAAATTGGGAGATAGAATGAAGGTGGGTGAGACAATGATCCAAATGACACCATGTTCTGTGATATCCCCTTCTATTGTTACATTGTGTGAATTTTTCTCCCAAGAAGCCCTGGTAAACCAGACCGCTCCTTGCCACAAATCTAGAGAAGTCTTATTGATCTCTCCAACATCCATCACTGAACCTTTTTTGTCCTACATGTACAGGCTCATGTTAAATTTTCCCCCATCCTTCCAAGCAGAGTTCCTAATGATACACGCTTCCAGGTTCTCCCAAAACAAGTCCCTATCACGTGAATAACAACTACCACATACAAAGGCAAAAAAATAAAGGAAAGCTTCCATTGGTGATAGAATCCCTGATGTGTTGGTTTGATAATTTAGTTATCAAAACCGAGATAGACTTTTTATATAACAACCAAATATCATGGTTACAGGATCTCAATGCAATGATTTACATGGCCCAATTTTGTGAGAAAAACTGCTAATCCTAGATGATCATTTTTTTTGTTCTAAAACTGCCACAAAAAAAATACTTGGTACGAAATTTGCCTCAATGAAAGTCCATTTATGGAACACACTAATGATATCCCAAGCACACATGATAAGGATTTTTTTAATATTCAGGTATTCTTATGTGGTATATACTTATGCTATATAATAACTATTTCATGTTCATCTCAGAATTTCTCGGTGACATTAATACTTATGATGTTTCATTCATGTTGGTGATTGGCTTAAGAAAAATGTCTCAACAGAAGTTGAGTGTGTTAATCTGTATAATATATAGTGTTAACCTTGACCTAATTTGTTGTTCTATGCTGCTAATGATAATAAATAGTGCATATAGATGGTTTATCCTTCATCTAAATTTTTCATATTTCTTATTAGAAGAGACTATATGCTACTCTTGAATGGTGTTCTTTAGGAATGTATGGTTTTTTATCAAGCTGAATGGAAACTACTTAAAGGACTCATCCTTTATGATAAACATGTTGAAAAAAAGGTGGCATTTGTAATGTTCATGAGATAACATTTTTACTTAAATTATTTTATTAGCTTTAGAAAAGCACATTCCATAAAGAATTTGGTGACCCTTGCTCATAAGAACTTCTTGGAGGGTACAAAATGAGATCACGAGTTGGATTCTTGTTGGGTTGGATGTCTTATGAATCCATTTAAGCTAACACGTTTCATTTAATTAAATGTCTAAACCCAATCCATTTATGAAGCGGTCAGCTTAAACCCAACATAACAGCTCACTTCCACGTATATCTCTAAAATGGTGATCATTTTCATGCTACACTTTGATCATCCTTTTAGAATCATGCATATTTTGTTTAAGGAAATTATCATGTAAGACAGTCTATTTATTCATATCTGATATAGATAGAATTAAATTTTTGTTTCATATAATAATGATTATTTGAATCTTCGTTTGATTAACTTGGAAAACGGGTTAAAAAATGATTACATATTTGATTATTACATTTTCCCAAGAGGAATATGAAGTCTTTTTATTGATGAACTAACGAACTGCAATTTATGGAAGACTAGAATAAGTGGATATTGCAAAGGGATTTTCTGTATTGATTTTTTCTGTGCTTTCAGTGTCATAGAGTGACTCCTTTTCTTCATTTGAAGTTGAATATTTGTACAGTGTCATAATTTCTTAGGGACATTGATACTTATATTATTTCATTCATGTTGTTTTTAATTTCAATAGAATGTTATCTACTATATTCAAATTTCAATTTGAATTATGTTTTCATTTCCTTATTAATTATTCTATATGTCTTCCATGTTTTCAAATAATTTTATTTTTCTTCTACATTCTCCTATATGTTTTTCCTTATAGTCGACATCATTAATTATTATGGTTTTTTTATAAAGTGATGCTATACATATGTTTTCCATATATATTATCATATATTCTTTAATATGATTAAAATATACCCCTACATATTTTTATATGTTATTTTCTTTCTCTTTTTTCCTATGTTTTTATTTCTCTATATTTTTTCCGATTACAGTTCAATATTATCACTATTTTTTTCAATATATTCAATATTCATGTCCTTTATAAACATTTAAATATATTTTTTTCTTGAAACTAAGTATGGAACGTATTGTCATGCGAATGCACGGGTAATTACTAGTTATTATTAAATAAAACATCTTTTCTCTAATGATTCATTCATCCATTTTAATAGATGAAATATACCAGAAAAATGCAAGAATGATGAACCACTATTCATTAGTCTTTGAATAAGAAATCCCCGTAAAAATTAAAAAATACCTTCGCATCTGACCAAATACATTCGAATTGTGTTGAAACATTAGGAGAATGATCCATGGGTAATTTATGACTTGTATGAGTCAACCCTTCCTTAATCCAAGGCACGGTATGGAAGGTCTCACTCAAAGTGTCTCTCTTTTGTTTAAAAAGAATAAAATTTTAAGTGAAAACAAAAACTAACATATGGAAAACGTACCAAATGCTTTATGATTTTGTTGATAATTATGGATAACGATCCATTGGTCATATGTGGCGTATGTGAGTCTAACTTGTCTCAATATGAGGCAGAGTATGGGAGGTATCTCTCAAAGTGTCTCTCTTTTTTGAAAATTAAAAAAAAATAAGTGAAAACAACAACTGATGTACATAAATATGAAAAAATGCATTTGGGTATTGATTAAACTTTAGGATAAAAATCCATGGTTCATTTTAGATGTGTAAGAGTCATCCTTACCACAAACTAAGCCACACTGTGTCCAATATCACTCAAAGTGTCTCTCATTTGATTAAAATGGATAAATTTAAAGTGTAAACAACAACTGACATAAAGAATACCAAAACAATGCATTCTTATTGTGTTGATACATTAGAATAACTATTTATTGGAAATTTGAGACATGTATGAGTCAACATATCCTCAATCCAAGTCATGGTGTGGTCGTTATCACTTGAAGTGTCTCCCTTTTGTTTAACATGGACAAAATTTTAAGTGAAAACAACAACAGACTTACGAAAAAAAACAATTGCATTCATATTTTGTTGATAAATTTGGATAAGTATATGTGGGTCATTTTTGATCTGCAAGAGTAAATCCCACCTCAATCCAAGGCACGATGTGGCTGGTATCACTCATAGTGTATCTCTTTGTTTAAAATGGACAGAATGTTAAGTGAAAACAACAAATAACATAGAGAAATCTATAAAAATGCATTAGTATTGTGTTGATACATTAGTATAACAATCCATTGGTCATTTGTGATGTGTACGAGTCAACCCCTCCTCAATCCAAGGCATGGTGTGGCCGATATAACTCAATGCGTTTCTCTTTTGTTTAAAATGGACAGAATTTTAAGTGAAAACAACAACTAATGTATGGAAATCTGAAAAATGAATTATAATTGTGTAAGTGAATTTGAATAAATATAAATTGGTAATTTTTGAAGTGGAATAGTTATCTCCTCCTCAATCAGAGGCATGGTGTGGCTGGTATCACTCAAAGTGTATCTCTTTTGTTTAAAAAGAACAGAATTTTAAGTGAAATCAACAAATAACATATGGAAATCTGACCAAACACATTCATATATTATTTATACTTTATAAGAATGATACATGGGTAATTTTGGGCATGTAATAGTCAAACCCATATCAATCTGGGGCACAGTGTGGCTGGTATCACTAAATGTGGATCTCTTTTGTTTATAATGAATGGAATTTCAAGTGAAAACAACAACTTACGTACGTGAAACTGACCAAATTCATTTCGATTGTGTTGATTCATTAGGATAACAATAAGTGGGTAATTTGAGATTTTTTAGAGTAAACCCTGTCTTAATTCGAGGCATGGTGTGTCCAGTATCACACAAAGTGTCTCTATTTTGTTTAAAATGGACAAAATTTTAAATGGAAGCAAAAACTAATGTACGGAAAACTGACCAAACACCTTTAGATAGTGTTGATACATTAATAAAACTATTCATCAGTCATGTGTGGCGTTTATGAGTAAACCTCATCATAATCCGGGGCACGGTGTGGTCAGTATCACTTAAAGTGTCCCTCTTCTATTTAAAATGGACAAAATTCTAAGTGAAAACAATAACTAACGTACAGAAATTCAGAAAAATGCATTCATATTGTGTTGATACTTTAGAAGATCGATCCATGGGTCAATTTTTATGTGTAAGAGTTTTCCATGCCTCTATTTGAGGCACAGTGTGGCCGGTATCACTCAATGTGTCTCTCTTTTGTTTAAAATGGAAAAAATTTTACGTGAAAAGAGTAACTAACATAATGAAATCCAACCAAATGCATTCATATTGTGTTGATGAATTAAGAGAATGATACATGAGACATTTTTTATATGTAAGAGTCAACCCCACCTCAATCTGAGGAATGTTGTGGCCACTATAACTCAATGTGTCTCTCTTTTGTTTAAAAAGGACAAATTTTTATGTAAAAACAACAACTGACATACTGAAATAAATTCAAACGCATTTGGATTGTCTTGATAATTTAGGAGAATGATTCATGGATCATCATTCATGTATGTGAGTCAACAATGAATCATTCGGAAGCACGGTGTGGCCGGAATCACTCAGAGTTTCTCTCTTTTGTTTAAAATGGATATAATTTTAAGTGAAAACAACAACTGATGCATGGGAAACCAAAGTATGAATTAGTATTGTGTTCATACTTTTGGAGAACGATCTATGGGTCATGTTTTATGTAAAAGAGTCATCCCTGCCTCAATTTGAGGCACAGTGTGGCGGGTATCACTCAAAGTGTCTCTCTTTTCTTTAAAATTGACAGAATTTTATGTGAAAACAACAACTGGAATACGGAAATCCGACCAAACTCATTCAGATTGTGTTGATACATTAGGATAACTATACATGGGTAATTTTTTATGTGTTCAAGTGAACCCCACTTCAATCCGAGACATGTTGTGTCTGGTAACAATAAATGTGTCTCTCTTTTGTTTAAAATGGACAGAATTATAAGTGAAAACAACAACTGACATAGGTAAAACCAATCAAACGCATTAATATTGTATTAATACATTAGTAGAACAATATATGGGTCATTTTTTACGTTTAAGAGTCAACCCCACACCAATCTGAGTCTCGGTGTGGCCAGTATCACTCAAAGTGTCACTCTTTTGTTTAAAATGGATAGAATTTTATGTCAAAACAACAACTGTTGTACATAAATCTGACCAAACACATTATGATTGTGTTGATACATTAGGATAAAAATCCATGGGTGATTTTTAACATGTACGAGTCAACACAACCTCAATCTGAGACACTGTGTTTCCAGTATCACTCAAAGTGTCTCTTTTTTTTTGAAAAATGGGCAGAATTTTAAGTAAAAACAACTACTGACATATGGAAAACCAACCAAATACACTTGGATTGTGTTTATACTATACTATAATTATCCACGGGTAATTTGTGACATTCATGAGTCAACCCCACCTCAATCCGAGGAACAGTGTGGCCGGTATCACTAAATGTTGCTCTCATTTTTTTAAAAGGACTGAATTTTAAGTGAAACAAAAACTAACATACGGAAATAGAAATAAACGCATTTGGAATGGGTTGATAGTTTAGGATAATGATTTATGGGGAATTTGTGTTGTGTAAAATTCAACACTGCCCCAATTTGAGGCACAGTGTTGTCGGTATTTCTCAATGTGTCTCTCTCTTTTTCAAATGGACAGAATTTTAAGTGAGAACAACTACTGACATACGGAAATCCCCTTCCTAAAATGCACACAAAAAATCATTTTTTCATAAAAAAACATATACTATTGAAATAAACACTATTCCAAACGAATTTTAAAATTACCAATGATCTCAAATTCAATGAAATTCATTACATTAAAACCATTAAATCCCCCCACCACCTACACACCACCCCACCCCCAAGACACCACACCACCCCCATAGACACCACTCTACCCCCCCCCCCAGACACCCCCATGAACATCCCCCACCCTGGATAGCTTCCCCCCCAAAATCCCCCAAACCCCTGTATGGCCCCCACCCCCTGGGCGGCCCCCACCCCACCTAGACACCCCCACACCACCTGGACACCACCACCCCCATGTACACCTTTTCACTCCCCTTGGACAGCCCCCAACCAACCTCTGGATCAGCTCCCACCCCCTAGACACCACCCCACCCCAAGACACCCCTTGGACACCCCCACCATCTGGAAATCACCCCACCCCCCCTTTACACCACCCCACCCCCTGGACACCACCCCCCTGGATACCCCGATGGACATACACCACACCCCCTAGGCACTTCCAACCCCCTGGACCCCCAGGATGGCCCCACCCCTCTTAAACACGACTTGACCCCCCCCCCCCCCAGGATAGCCCCACCCCCATCGATAGCCACCCCACCCCATGTACCTGACCCACCCCCCTTGGATAGCCCCCCATCCTCCTGGTCCCCCACCCCCTGGACACCACCACCCCTAGATAACTATCGCCTCCTATAAATCCCCCCAAACCCTAGAAACCACCCCACACTTTAGACACCCCCATGGATACCCCCCCCCCCCCCAACATGGACATCCCCCTCCCCCCACTGGACACCACCATCCCTCCAGACACCCCCACCCCCTACACACCCCTACCCCCTTGGATAGCCACCCCAACCCTATAATCACCCCCCACAACACAATGAATTATAAATTGAATTCATTATGTATTTAAATAACTTATGAATAATGTGTTAATGTTTTATGTGTATACATGGTGTATGGGTATAACTGTTGTATGTGTACACTTGTTGTAATTACCTTATTAATTAGCTGTTAATTTTGTATGGGAATACTTGTTGAATTGCTGATTTTTTGCAGGTCTTGTTTGGGTGTTCTGCTGTAGAATTGTATGTTATAGTAGGCATTTAATTTATGAACACATTTTTAGCATTGATAAAAGGATCGTTTATCTACACTAAAAATCATTGATAAAGGATCCCTTTATCAGTGCCTGTCTAGCACTGATAAACGATCCGTTTGTCAGCTCTAAAAAAAGCGCTACTAAAGGCTACCTTTTTCAGCGCTTTTTTAGCACTGATAAAGAGTACCCCACATTTATCAATGATGAGATTTACAATGAATTTTTAGTTCTATTAAAGCCTATATTGAGAGCTGATAAATCATGTTTTTGGTTGAAGTGAGATGTATCACTGGTGGCTCAAGGACCATGACCTCTGGAGCATGATGGATACCACCTTCCTGGATAACTTCATGAGAATATCATGATGGAATATCTCTACAAATTCCAAACACATAACTTATATAACATTTTACTATGAAAACATCATCGATACATGAAATTTATAGGTCCATACCATATAAAGTAATTTTCACACCCTTATTCCTACTCTAGGATCGTGGAATTGATGGTAATAACATGTATACCAAACACCAAAAATGTTGGATACTTCTTAATACTAAGGTAAGGTGTCAGCCAAGATATGTGTTTACTCTATGTTTACTAATATATAAGTTTTCAGTTGTAATTTATAAAGGAATGATGCATTTAGATAAATGTTGTAATCCTGACATAATAGTGACCATTTCATTTTAGAAATCATTATCATATAATTACATTATCATTTATATAGAATGTGTCTTTAAAATCTTTAATATATTGATCATCACTTACAATTAAAAAGGTTCAGTAAAACTTATATATTATATTGTGATATACATCTTAATAGAAACCATTCAATTATGAAATCACTACATGAAATTTTAGCTGAATTTATGGACATATAAATAAGAACCAAAACATGTTGTAAGAAATGAATGCAATTAATTAAACAAGTCATGGAATAATACATTAAATATAAATCATTGGAGGTACGTAAAATTATACATGATCAATGAATCCGTTCTATATCAGGCCAATGATAAAATATTATTAACAATAATAAACATTAAAATAACACATCACGTGCGCTTCCCAATGGTGAAAAAAAAAATATTCTATAACATTAAAAATATAGAAAAACTTGTCTCATACCCGAAAATTTTTCCATACCATATACATGAACAAGATACTACAAGGAATTGATCATTTCAAAATTATTAAAAATATAAAATCTCCTATCTAATATTCCAAATCAATAATACAAAAGAAAAAAATTCTCTGATTCAATATTGTAACATTCGAACCTCGATTCCACTTAACAGTGCCCCACCCCAATGAGACACATGACCTCAAGAATTCCTCTCCATATACCAGAGGCATCTGACTAGTAGTGATGGTCTATGGTGGTATAGTGGGGAGGCATTACCCTCACCATCAAATTAGTATAGTGGACAAATAGATAGATAAATAGAAAAAATATAATGGATAAATTATAGTAGAATGTTAAGAATATAGAAGACATAAATAACAAACAACAAATATATCTAGTATCCTGTGTATAATTATGTAATTTCATGTGTCTAATTGAAATTAAAAGTAATTAATGATATACTTTACACATGAAAAAATGACATAAGACTAAAAATGAATATCTCTAATAGTATTACATGCCACATCTCAGTCATCTACTTTCCTACTGTAATTCCATATACATATCAAGTATCCAATGTCATGCACTTTACCATGTCCCTAGCGGCATCCACATAATCATCATGGGTACCATAGGTGTCTTGGATAGGGTGTGAGAAATGATCATTAGGACATACTCAACAGTGTCTAAAAATATCCAGCCAGTTCATATAATATGGTAGTGTTAATGTAAAAAAATAAAATTAGTAGCAAGGTTAAAAAGGGTTTTATAATGCTCCTTGAGGAAAATAGGATATCTTTTATTACTATATAAATACAATAGTAGTGTTGTATAAGGTATTTTATTAGATATTTTAGTTGTTTTAACAATTCCTCTTCATGGGCCAATAGGCCACTGGGTTGGGCTTATAAGCCAGAGGGCCGTCAGGCCACTAAGGCATTCAGGAAACATTTTTATTATGCCACATCATGCCTGAGGGCCATGGGATTTTGGGCCACAAATACCATGAATCATCCCATGAAGACCACATAGAGAAGGTCCTAGAATAGGATTCAAAGCCTGTAGCTTCCACCAGAGTAGAGCTAACTAGATTTGATGAACAAGAGGGTATAACATTCATCATTTGTACCTGGCACCATGAAAGGGGCTGTTCTAAATGATCAGTAATGTGAGGTGGGGAGCTAGAAATATTTAATTATTCATATGTTATTGAGTGGTATTCATATTTTAGTTTGGATGGTCCTTTGAGTCAGCTATTGGGGTTGTACCTCTAGTCCTTTGGGTCATATACTCGGACATGAGCCATTATGCCTATGGGTCATGTAAGGGTTCTCTTTCAACCCATTTTAGAATGGAATTATCATAAACAAATGAATAATCAAGGCAGTAAAGGATATTAAAGAATTTATGACTTTAACTACTAACCACAACATGAGGCATAACTCATGAACCAATATGCTAAAGCATGAGTCTCATGAGTATCAATAGATGAAATGTCTGGCATTATAATAATTAGGGATTCCATACCCAGTATCACAATAGTTGGGTATCCATAAATAGTATCATATCATTAATGGTAATCATTTCCATATATCACAGTAAGTATTTTCATGACCATATATCACATTAAGGGTCATCATTTCCATATATACCAATAAGGTTTCTTATGATCAGTATCATATCAATAGGGTTACCATGCCCAATATCATTTATATATTGTCCTAATTCCCAATATCTTATCATTAGAGTCACAATTCCCATATCTAATATCTCTTAAGGGTCCACATTCTCATTCATTATTATATATAAAACCTTTCCATGCTCGAGTGTCACTATAAATGGACACCAATCCCATAACACAGTATATGGTGCCAAGATAGATTAACAATATAGTTATTTCATTCACATAATATATAAATTGAGGGAGGATGTGATAAAATTATAATATAATGGTCTCCATTCCAATTTTTTGACAATAATGAATTGTAAAATCATTAATCAAAGTTGACAGTTATTTCAAAACTCATTTCCATTCAATAATAATAAAGTAATAACCAATGTTAAATATAATTAGGTGATGTGGTCATTCAAGTCACCACCATTCTATACAAAATTAATTTATAGCTATGATACTCATGTTATACCACTACA
This sequence comes from Viscum album, assembly GCA_963277665.1. Taxonomy (NCBI): domain Eukaryota; kingdom Viridiplantae; phylum Streptophyta; class Magnoliopsida; order Santalales; family Viscaceae; genus Viscum; species Viscum album. The sequence continues at coordinate 1,314,063,868 of OY728147.1, forward strand.
TTCATCCATTATCATTTATAATATCAAAAAATATAATAAAATACAAATAAATTTTTAAATGTTTTGGCAACATGGCCATGATATCCAATTAAGCATATAAAATGTCACACCCACAGGGGTGGCCTACATTTCTTTTGACGACTATACATGTGTCTTGAAAGATAATAATTTCATTAGGGTCATGAACCTGGTATCCATTTTTTGAAATATTAAATTTATTGGAAACCTAAGGAGAAATTGTTGTTATGTACATAATGCATATTATGAAATATCATAAAATTAATGGATAAAAACTAGACCACTAACCATATTCATATAGGGGAGTAATAATCCAGTATCTAGCCCTTGTTAGGTCCATACAGGTATAATTAAAACATTTGAACTTCCAAAAAATAGGTCATAATACTTGTCACCTATAAAACTCAGTTGAGATAAATTCAAGTGAGAAAAGATGGTAGCCAAATTAAAAACATATCAGCACACATCCAATTAGTTGACTGGAGAGTGAATTAGATTTGGAATGATGAAATAGTAATGAAACTAATTTTATAGAGGAAAATATATAAATGAGAATGAAATGGTTGGTCATCTAATGAAATAAAGTAAAATAATGTTGGTTTAATCATATAACTCATTACATTCCAAATAGAAAATTTTCCAAAAATTATAGGGTATCACAGTTTGGCTGTACAGTTGTCTAAATCATGTGACAATCATGCTCAAGACACTATCCATATAGAGAACCCAAACAATACTTGTGATATATTATTTGAACCATGTGAAAAAAATGCAATATTCCTCCAATAATAACTGCATATAATCTTCCCGTGTGTGTGGAACATAGCACACAGTTTGGGAAAACCATGTACCCATATTGTCCCTCTAAAATTCCCCCACGCTATTAGGGTAAAGAGTTCTGGATGGGACACATGGTTTCTACAAACTGGGCCACATAATTATTTCATATCAAAGGTGGGGAAATGGGCTCCGATCAATCACTTTATACTGTTATTTCCTCCAGAGTATCACTAGGAATCCTTATCAGGTCAAAACCAAATAATTAGATTTAAATAAAAAGGATCTATAACTTATATAAAACCGGGTTCTTACCCTTAACCTCTGAATGTAAAAATTTCATAAAATAAATATACATATAAATGTATAAAAAAGTATTTATGATAGGAAATAAAAAATTTCATCAAGACCAATATGATTCAATAAATTCAAACACTAATAACATGATGGCTATTAATTTACAAACTTTGCACTGTAGTTCATGGACTTCACCAAAAAATGACAGGGAAAAGAATTATGAATCCTACTGTTTTAGCCTTAATTTCTTATTAATCAATGCCATGATATTATTATATTATTTGATACCTTTTAATTTATTCTCATATTTTATTCCACTCCAAAATTAGGATCTATAATATTTAACAATTCTATATTCCCCACATTTTTTATATAAATAGTCTTTTTCTTATTTCCTTTTCATTTTTAAGTATCCATATAATAAATGGTCCAAAACTATGATCAAGTACATTAAAAATAACACATAAACCTTCAATATTGCATCATTGAATAAAGAAACATTGTATAGGTAATCCACGTGATAATGGATGGTAGATAGTAACCATTATTTCAGGAGAAGAAAAAGTAATTTTCTTTTTACTTTTATATGTTGTATTAATTTTTGAATGATGACCTAAACAACTCCCAAGTATGAATTGTATGATTTTTAATTCGCCATGATCACTATATTCAAAATTCCATTGGAATTATATTTTTTTATCACAGTCTCATGTCAGTTTCCAATAAATTCATTTCATAAACTTTTTGAAGTTACTTTTCATACAATAATTCCACTTTCTAATACCCATTTCATGTAGAATGTTATATCATTCAGTCACGACCCGTCCCACGAGACCCATGTCGTGACTTCCCCAAGCCTGCCTTCCATAGGCCAGGGGTTGGCGACTAGCACCAAAGGCACAATTCCCTAAAACTAGGAATCTATTGCCTTTATAACCTATAAAACCACACACAAGAAAGAAGACAACTGGATGAAAAAACAAGTAAACTATATAACAGAAGACTGATGAAAGTAAAAGGGGCCAGAATACATGCCCGATGGTAAAGGTACAAGTACAACTAAAATTCAATACAACAGAACAAATATAAAATACAACTACTGGATCTTCCTCAGAGGTTTCTACTTAATGAGTTGGCACAGATCGCCTCCTCAACACTCCACATTTGATAGTATCATCTGGGAACTGACACGCCGTATGGTCCACCTCTAGGTATCGTCTAGTACTGGTACCCTCAGCCTCCATCAGTGCTATCTGTATTCTACATCTGACACAATGAAGTGAAGCCACAACCCGTGCAGGGGTGAGTGTAACGATACTCAGTAGGACCCCGATACCCTCTAGGTCTCACAAAATCCCCCAAAGATAAACCACAAAGAATGAAATAAATTGATAACCCTACATAGGTATATTCCCATACATATACCTAATTTATCAAGTGATCCATCTCAATCATGGGAAAAACACAGAAAAACTGACTCATCTCAAACATGGATTTTATTCTAGGGGTAGTATCAAGTAACATCCCTAGTCACATTGACTAAATGTCAAATGCTGGATAGCTCATCCTCTATCGAGTACAGTGGGTCCATCAGGACACCAAGCACACTTCCCACTACCCATGGACTGTTGAGGTTCTCCTCCTGTCAAGTACTGTGGATCTACTATGTCACCAAGAACTCTCCCCACCGTGGGTCTACTGTGTCACCAAGCGCACTCCCCCTCATAGCCTGCTGAGGTACCTCTCTTATCGAGTACCATGGGTCTTCCACGACACCAAGTAGATCCCCACTGTGGTTCTTCTGTGACACCAAGTCACTCCCCACTAGACTAGTCAAGTCACACCGAGTCAAAATAGACTGCAGTCGTCAGGTCTCAACCAGCTACTTGGTCTCCGCACAACGCTCGCTCATCTTTGGGACAATCCACTACAAAAGCAACTGGTCGATACTCCTACTATCCCTAAGTCCGGATTTAAAGTATCTCATAGGTATTCCATGTCATAGGGGTCACAACGCAACTGACATTGCATCAAAAGGATGCCTGGTCTATGAGTTATTAGCATTTTAGTCTCAGGAGTCCGGTTAGATTTTAGCTCCATCCAACAGGGCCATTTCCCATCTCAATCCAAAAATCCTAGGAAGTATACATAAAGTGAATTGTTTACTCCATGATTTGTAATGCCATTGACTTTCATCAAACGGACATTCGGGGCAAATGTTATGGCCAAAAGAGCATAAAGGGTCATAGTGGGCTCAGGTATGGTCCGACCCGGTCGGACCTACCCGGCCCGACCACGCATGGGTTGACCGGGAATGAATCGAGGGGTTGGGCAGGACCCATGATGCAGCTCGATCCTCTAGGAGGTCCGGCAGGCCGTGAGGGCTGTAACAGGATACGGAGCCCACCAGGTCCATGTGGTGGCTCGACCATGGGGGTTTCGCAAGGGCACGGGGTCGGTTCGGCTAGAGCACCGTGAAAGGCATGAGCTGATATGGTCGGGGTGCCACAAGGGCATGGGTCTGTTCAGCTGAGGCGTCTAGAGAGGTGAGGGTCAGTTCGGTCGGGGCACCGCGAGGGGCGCGAGCTGGTTCAGCTGGGGCACTGCGAGGGATGCAGTCCAATGCAGTCGGGGTGCCATGAGGGGCATGGGCTGGTTCGGCCGGGGCACCACGGGGGGCATGGGCTGGTGTGGTCGGGGTGCCGTGGGCAGCGCGGGTCGGTTCGGCCTAGGCAGCGCGAGGGCACTGGCTAGTTCAGTCAGGAAGGTGGAGCGTCATGGGGGTGGTGTGTGTCACAATGTTCGCGGGTGGTGGGGACGTTGCCTTCATACCATCATCATATTTGTCGCCTTCCTCTATTTTGAAGAGTACACCGATGAAGAATGGGGGAGTGGTCGGGCCATGTTGGTTTTGCCCACACCCTCTATGTTTTGGGTGGTATCATTTTGCACAATAAGAAAGAAGAATGATGAACTTCAAATTTTATAACCACTACAACGATTCTTTCCCAAACCGCAAAATAAATAAAGGAAATTATTTTCAGGAAAATAAACCCCCTACATTAGGTTGATACATCGATGGAGTTGTATAGAAGAAGATGAAGTTGTCTTCATTCTTCGCACCCGCCACACACCTCCAGTCCTTTTCTCATGCGTCGGTCTGATGTTGATGAGGATGTCCCACTTTGGAAGAAGTCCCGAGGAAGAAAGTCAAAGTAGGTCGGCGTTCTTTATTGGGGAGCGCGTTATTCATTGGAGAAAGCGTTCTTCATTGGAGACTGTAATTCTACACGTGTTGGGAATTAAATCACTTTACCAGTGCTTCGTCGCATGGTGAAGTCATCTGAAATCCCCCTCCCAAGATCCTTTTATATAAGAGAGGGGGTAGGTTGGTAACGATCATGGAATTTATGACTGTTTATTTATTAGGAACCTTCCTAAATTCCAATGATGCTATTACATAATTAAAAAATGGGGAAAGAAAATTAACTAAATTGGCACAATTAAATGTATGTGAATTGGAACAATTAATGTGGAGAAATTCAAGAGGCTCCTCCACATTAATTATGGGGGTTGAGAGTTTCTCTTAATTAAAGGGGGGTTTTTTGTCCTGGGTGGTCCCCACCACTATAACCTCTCATGGGAGGTTATGGTTCAGGTGGTCCCCACCACCATAACCTCTCAAGATAGGTTAAGGTTTGGTGGTCCCCACACCACAACATCCAAATGGATTTTTAGTTCTGATAGACCCCACCTCCCATCACCCACATGAGTGTTGAAAATAAAAATAAAAATGTCATACACATTTATTTTTATTTTATTCTTACACAAAAAACACAAAAATATACCTTTCACCCCCGACCAACTATCGTCGAGATGAAAGTCTTCATTAGTGAATATTTGCACTGTGAGTTCAACAGTGACCTTGGATTTCAATTATGAGCGTCGGTTCAAAAGTTATAAAAAACACGCTCTCACTTTTACTAAACGTACAAGAAAAAAATATTATAAATTTATTCTAGGCACTCTCGGCCTCGGAGACATGCGCCGTCAATTTTTGTAAACTCATAAAATTTTCATATACTTAAAAAAAATATGTAAATTCCAGTTCATTACACATTCACCATTTTTTCATAACTATTGAACCATATTTGACATTAAAAATTATGAATAAAATTATTTTATAGAAACCCACATCATCTAATGAATCTAAAATAGCAACTTCTTCCTTATTCATTATGTGTGTCGTACTCTTTTAAATTACATCAATTTTTTATTCTATTTCAAAATAGAAACATCATTCTTTAACACAATCTTGATGATTTTATCATAAAAAATATATAACCTATGTTGCCTTTATAAATTGTAATTTTTTACATTTCCTCCCTTACTATTAGAGAGAAAATTAACTCCATATTCCATAATCGTATACTTAATAGAATTAGTGACACTCGACAGTATACCTCTCATATAATCTAAATTATGATTTAGTAATGTAATTCATGAATAATATTTTTTAGACATTACCCTCATACTAATTAATTTATTATTTATAAGTAATTTTCCACATTAATTCCAATACATGGGATCACCATCCACTAATCTACTTTGTCTCATGATCTTCCTTCCTTCCCTTCCATTTTATTTTTTACACATAATAATGTCTCATATATTTCAGACTATATGATTCACTATTATTTGATTAAATCTCTTCTTAATGTATCATCTAATTTTAAATTAGTTCAATAATGTATCTAATAACCAATTAAACCAAATATATTATGTTACTAAATAAAATAATCATAACATCACAAGATTCACTAAGAAACAAAATTAAATGCAGTGTCTTCCTTAGATCATATTATTTCACCTTAATTTATTTAAAATAAAACTATATATTGTTGAAATCATTGACATGATTAGTTTTTATAACTACCAATTATATTATAATGTATAATAACGATTTTAAACTTAATGAATTGATAAATATATTTGGTTTCTAAAAGTTATCAACAAGATACATCATATGTTCTATGGTACTTTTCACACGGCATATATATTAATCACCATTCTATGTTTCTGAAATTTTAATCAAACCCAATGATTTCTTATATAGTATTTCTCATTCATATTTATTGACCAGTTATAGTATAGTTTCAATTAAAATAATATTAAATCATTATAGATTTGTTAGTACACTATATATATCTTAAAAATCCAAAAAAAATTATCATAAAACCTCTACACCAGAATATTAAAAACATCCAAAACCATTTCTCTGAGAAATAATTCAGTAAAAATAATTTTTTCGACTATTAGGAGGAATAAAAAAAAATTACTATAATTATACTACAATGATGAGGGGAGAATTATTACATTATACCCATATCCTAAACACCTTTGGTTGGGCCTCATCATAATGAACTATAAATACTAGCACTAGTACAACATAGTGACATCCAAAAAACATCCTGAACAGATGTTACCTTTTGATAATTCACTAGAAGAAACCAAATCTGATAACCATAGAGTCAAAAAATCCCAATATAAATGGTATACAAGAAAAAAATTGAAAATATAAATCTTAGTCAATACACATCCACAATCATGAATAACTATATAAAATTGTTTGAAAGATGATGATTGAATGAAACAATTATAAATAAAAACACAGGTATTTAACAATGTTAGAACCAATCCAATACAATACAGGTAAAATATTAATATTTTTATAATGTAATTTTTCCAATACAAAATAGTAAATATTCAAAATTATCCCAATATATTGTTCATATAACATTATTGTATGTTTCACTGGGTTTACCACCTTTAAATCATCTTATATACTATTCACACAATGATTAAATCTTCATAAGAATCCATTTACTTTTTTAAATTATATAAACCAAAACATTTCCCTATAGGTAATTATCCATTCATGTAGAGACTCTATGATGAATAAATACGTATGTATCACTCTAAATAACCCATTTTTATCCCACATTAATGCATCGAAATTATTATGAAATTTATTTGAATGTTTACCCATCCCCTTCTTGATTCATCATGGTATATTTTTATTATTTTTCATATTAATACACTACATATGGTCCTAATTATTTTATAGTTTTTTATGTTAATTATACAATTCCACAATCCCGTTAATATATTATAAAAAAATGGAATATATCCTTCGATATCTTCTAATCAAAAGGCCAAATAATGTTTTAATAATGTCTCTGTATAATAAATTAATGTTTCATATAAATGGGAATTAATGATTCTACACCATCACCGATATGAATATGTAATAGTTTTATATACCCCAAAAACAAATGAAGTTTAAAAATCACCATACCACCATCTTTATTTCCTCTATATCCATCTAAAATCCATCATACATTGTGATATGGTTTTTATCATTTATTAATGTCTAAAAATAATTTTTATATATGCATGGATTTCCCGCATTGTATGTTCATATAATATTTAATAAAATAATTAGTAGGTTTCAATAATGATTATCAACCGCAAACATAAAATATACCTCAAAAATAAAAAATAAATAGTTTCTATATATCGTAAATATAATGAGTACCTAATATATTAAACATATCATTTTATTTCACAGAAAATACAAATGTGATCAAAAAATTTTGGTTATTTGGATTTAAACATTTAACATCATGGATATTAGCCCACTTCAATACGAAAAAATAAAAACAAAATTATATATATTTATAACCTTTTAGATTATAATGTTTACAAATATTTTATGTGGTTGATTATAACAATTGTTCCTCATGTATACACAGCATAAAACACACAGTAATTCATTATATAACAAGTGTTTGATATGGTTTTAGAATTTGATAATTTACCCATATATTTTTATATTCATTTCTCATATAGTTATTCCATGACCATAAATAAAACATACCATTTGGAATAATTATTCCTGATTTAATTTCATATAATAATATATTAGATATTTCATGCTATTAATGGCCTTAAAATTGAATTATTATAGAGAATATGCTATAAAATAACATATTTAGTTTACATCAGTTGATTTATAGAAATTAATCTAATACTTTAATAAATATAACTCTTCTAGAAAAATAATTTCATCCCCATTTTATTGAATTATTAAATATAACCTCCGGTATAGTGAAATCATAAAAATATGGCTGGATCAATGATTATTAATGGATTGTTGGAATTTTCTTGAAAAGACATTTAACACTTATAAATACATATTTATATTTCTCTATACATTCATGCATTCAAAAAATAAGGAAACCATTATATCAATGTTCAACTCTCAATTCAATAAGTCAAATCCATATCATTATCTATATTTCACTCTAACCATTCAACCCAATTGTATCAGTATGTGAGTACAATGGAGTAGGGAATATTTTTATACTCATATAACAACAAGACTCATGCTTTTATTTGTGTAATTCTCACTCTGATACAAGGATATATTTTTTGGTGATTCAATTACAAGAACATCTCTAGATGATACAGACTTTAATTCATGTTGTTATCATTCTGCGTCTTCTTCTTCTTATTCAACCAATGTTTTCATGTGTATTACCACATTGTAAAGATTTTAAAACTTCATATTTCCCTTATATGTCAAAAAATATTATCAATATAAATATAAATAGTGTAGTCTCTTTTACCTATAAAGGTCATACCTTATCATATGCAGGATATTATTATTATATTAGAAACTAATAGAAACAAAATTTTATATTTTCTTTTGAATATTATATTAAATTTGAGAAAAAATATCTTCCATTCCTATTTTTAAAATTCAATTTCATCTTCCAACATTTTATTTATATTTTAAATCTCTATTCCATTTCAATGATGTGTCCTGAAACAATTTATTCCTTGGGAAACCAGATAAAATTGTAAATTATTCTTCTTCTTCTTCACAAATTATTTCATCATACTATGAACATTATTCATACCATGAATTAGTCATAAATCACATTTCATGATGTTTAAGAATTTATTCAAAAACATTGGAATAATCTTGTAATATATTTTTAAAAAATTTAAAAACATTTATATTCAACGTTTCAACATATAGATGTATAGAAATTCGATTATGCATTGAACATTATAAAGAAAAAAACCTTATGAAGACCAAACATACACATCATTGGAGGAATATAAAATAATTATACAATATTTATTAAGAAACCTACCAAACATCCTGAAACATTTAAAGGAACCATATATTGTCATAAGAAACCAATAAATGATTGTATCTATCATAAAAATACAAAAATTATTTGAAAAACAAATGTTCGTAAGTCTCAACTATACATGTGATTATCTAAAACGAATGACAAACTATACATAATTATCTCAATCATATGGGAGAATTCCATGGTAATATAATATATAGTACTGACCATATAAAATCTTGTTATAACTATGTTGAATATAGTCCCAAACATATGAATATCAAATTAATTTACCATATTATCCAATAAAACAGCCAAATTCCCTATTTTCATCTAATTTTTTCAAAAAACATTCCACAACATAAAATTACTTATAAACATCACCTAAACCTTCACATATAAACTTGTACATACAACTATGTGAGATTGATCATGATTTATGTTTCCAAAATCCATCAAAACAACCAAATTTTTTATGAGACCTCCAATATATTGTTCTCTATAAATATTAACTAAAAATAAAAATTATCAAAAATCAAACGAAGTACACAAAAACAATCATATAGATTTTGGTTTCAAAAAATGAACCATTATTTTTTTGGAGGCCTAAGAATATAAATAAGATTCAAAATTTTCATGTTTATAGGAATAATATTCTGTAATTGTAAGCCTACATTATAAATTTATGGTAAGAAACAATAATATTGATTAATATTGCCATTTTTTACATTAAATGTGACATATATTCAGGCCACCATGGAATTTTATTTTGTTGATAAATATATGAAAAAAATAATAAATAACCCATTTAAAAACCCATGAGATATTATCAATTCATTCACTAATTAAAATTACTCATAGAACCTATAAATGACTACTTCATAAAACCATGGTCTCTAAACTAATAAATCTATTGATAGGTTTCAAAAATAGTTATCATATTATATATTATATTTCAATACATCATATTCATTATTTTATTTAATAAATATCTAGATTTTAAAACCCTAACACATAGTTTAATATTTAATTTTTCCCTTTTAATAACTCTCTTTAAATAAATCCTCCGTCCAAATATTGACACTCCAAAAAATTAGTCACCCATGGATTTCTACCAAATATTTCTTTTTAACCCACATTCTGCATTAATTAAGAGAGTAATAATAATGGGATTTACATCACAATTTTTTATTCCATATTGAAAACAATAATAAAAACATTATGAGAGATTAAATAGAATCTCAACACCTTATCATAGATTGAGGTGCGAATGAAACCCCATTATCAACCTCAAAAATTAAAAATCATCATTTATAAATGGTTTACTGAACATTTAGGCCACATTCTCTTTTATAGGAATAAATTCAAGATTAATGTAACTATTTTTTTTAAAGATCCCAACCCCAATAACTCAGAGATAGTGGCTTAAATTATTAAATTGGTATTATGAATAATAGATCAGATCTCAATGGACTGAATAGTTTAGTATTTTCCAAAAAATAGGGAAAACATAAGTAATATATTATAACATGAAATGAAATACAACATAGTAACATCATTGTGAACACTCTTATTCTATTATTTTATCCCTACTTTTTATTTATAATATAAATCATGGTATCTTGGGGGAAAATAAAAAATTATAAAGGGGAGAGTTCAGATGATCGGTAAGGGTAAACAATGAAATATAATATATAAACATAAATAATAAGGTAAGATAAATATTTAACAACAAATGTCAGTAAAACAAAAACACGAACATGATATGGTATATATAAAAACTGATCAAAATAATTCGATATAAATAATAAAATGATAATGAAAACTACCCATGGATATTATACTACTCAAATAATCAACTAAATTATCAAAAACTAATTTCATAATGAGGGAATTAAAAATTTGGTACATCATAAACATTCCATCAATGATTCCCAAAAGGCACCACACATAATCGGTTAAGTCATCATCCTATACCAAAACAAGTTTTTCCAATGATACCTACCAATGCATTAAGGGGCTATAGTAGGCCCTACATAACACATAAAAATTCCAATGCATTCCACATATGAATGGTGTGAAATGTGAAAAAAAAATTATTTATTTTTATTTAGACTAGAATATGAAATATAAATAGTATTTAAAATCAGTAAAAAATATCATAAACAATCTACAGCAATATGGTGAATGGTATTATGATAGTACATAACCACTCAAAATAATCATAATCCAATCAATAAATAAGATAGATAGTAACATAATACATCATTCAAAATTAATAATAAGATTTAACAAAGGGTGTTTAAATAAATGAAAATAATACAATAAAATCATTGATAAATTCTTGAGTGAAATACCTTTTTACTTGGGAAGGAATATTTATTATGGAAAATCATTTGTATTTCTCAGGAAAATCAGATTGTAAACAATTATATCTTATAAAAGAAAAGGGAATGAAAATGAAATTATAAAATAATATTCATACTACAATTTGGAATAAATAATGATAAATTATGAACAATTCTTGGGAAAAATGTCAAAAGTGTGTTTAAGAAACATTAAAAATGAGCCACATTGATGTCGTTTAAGGGAAAATATAAAATAGTCTTTAAAGAGAGAAAAGGAATAATTGTTTGCATAAAACCAAAAATAAAATAACACAGTTTTTCATGTTAAAACGAATTTTTTTAGAAAAATATTGGTGTTTAAAAAAATATTATGCACATTACTTGATAATGGGTAAGAAATTGTGAACTTCCTTTTAATCATTCTTGATTATTGGGAGGAATTGAAAATAGAACATTATAAAACATATATGTCCCCATTAAAGAAAATAGAATTCAGATAGGTAAATATTTCGTAAAATGAACATATAATATTGGATTTTTAAATAGTAATAGTTAATAATTATATTGAGTTAATAAATAGAAATATTAACCCAAAGGAAAAAAATGGAGGTTTTGGAAGAATCACTTATATTATTTTTGAATCTTTTTTGAACATACATTTATTGTCTATGAAAATGAAATTAGAATAATCTATAATTTAATTCCAAATAAGTTAAACTATTATATGGTTTATTTTTTATTCATTAATATAATTTATGGATTCTCTGAGAGTTATAATATTCAATTTCATTGTTTAAGAGTCTTACTTTCTTTGGTTTTAAAGAATGTATCTCTTCTATAAATGTACGAAAGTTCATTTAAAATGGGAGTACTTATAAATAATTGAAACTATATGTTATAAATAAAATTATAGAATATTATATTTTATTATATACCATTTTATTCTATATATTAGTATGGTTCATTAGATAATATATTATTGATAACCATTTAGAATGTTTTGGAATCTTTTGGATCGACAAGCACTAGTATTGTTTTAATATTTAATATTGTGTGTATATATATATATGAGTTACATAACACTAAATAATATGTAATATACATTTTACATTTCTATAACCATTATAATTTTCTTATGACTATCCTTGAAGATGGTTTTAAAAAATGAAAAATCATCAACAATGATGGTGGTGAATCGACTCCTCACTGACCGTGTTTTCATTTTTAGGAGAAATGGGGAAGATAAAATAAATGATGGTATATATACCATTAAAATAGTAAAATAATAGTAAATATATTATAATATAGTTTTCATGTAATTTTTGAAAAGGGTTTTGAGGAACGAATAAGAAAATAAATTAAAGAGAATGACGTTGAGAGAGATAAAAGGTTTAACCTCTTGAGTGTCTTCTCCTTCAAAACCTCCATACATGACATGAAAATAGTATTTTGGTGAGACCGGAAGTACAAGAATCTGGAGAATATCTTTGGTATATGGATTGGGAAGAATATTAGAAAGATAAATATCTTTTATGGTGCTATGAAAGGGGTGGTGAGGGGTGGAATTTATAGAATAGGAGATGAGTGTTTTTTGATAATTTTATTTGTTAATTTATTATTTTGGATCAAGACTATGAATAGTTTTCAATCTCATTACTAAATAAATTAAATAGGTAAGAATAGTTATATATTATTTTTCTTATATAATTAATGACTCATGAAATAATGTATTTAACATATAATGTTATATACTAAAAATTATTGTATTTCACTATTCACCAAAAAATAACCTTTTTAGAAAATTCCCAAAAAAATAACCGTAACCTTTTCCCGACACATTGAATTCAGAAATGGAATCCATTTTATCAAAACAATTTTTTAGATATTAGAAATTTAATTTTTATTTAAAATCATCATTAATTTTAAAAAATAATGATTTTGAAATTGTAATTGATTTTATGAAACTTTGAGGAATTAATTGAGGTATCATAAAATTATATTATAATAATAAGACAAAAAAATAATTTAATAACATATATTGTGAAATTAAATTTTATTTTAAATCATTTTATTAATTATAAAATACAAAATAAACATTAATTATTTACAAATATACCAATACTTAATTTATAATTTTTAAAACAATAATATACTAATACTATGATATAAATATATTTTATATTCATTTATAGATAACTAAATTTTATTTATACATTCATAGGTGAGGCTACTATTATATTGGAGTTATTACAATTCATAATGGTCATATTAGAATTCCAATATACATGTTAATATTTCATTGGTATATTGGCCTCAATTTCTTGAAATATATCGTATTTCATTCATTATTAATTTATAATGTTTATATTCTGTTATGTATATGATTATAAAATATAACATAATTATAAGAAGAGAAATTCTAGTAATAAAATTTTGGGTCGTTACATTATCCCCTCCATCAACCAATTACATCCTCACAATTTTATCCTATTATTGGTAATAATGCAGTTATCATTCTAAAATACCCCTTTGGAAACCCCACATAATTATAATGATTAATAAAACCTCATATTAGAAGTCTGAAAATGTAAATGTGATTGTAACTAAAAAATTAGGAATTTTAAAAGGATAAAATTATTGGGAAGTGAAGATATTGATGAAAAATATTACTACCATGTTTTGATGGGGGTGATAGAGAACATAGCTATTTGAAATTTAACCATCACAAAACCATAAATACATGAATGGATAATGGGATATTGATTTATCATAAATATAAGTATATTAATAATGTTTTTTTTTCAAAATGCATTTCCTGTAGTGGTGGTATTCTTTTACAATCTAGTGAATCATTTAAGATAATAAAAAAACAAGATTCATTTCCATGTAATAATCTCATACATTGATTATGGTTCAATCAATCACCACATAATTTATTCAATATAGAGATGAATAATCATTGTAATTATTTATTTCTGAAGCACTTATATGAATCAGAATATCTAAAAGTAATTCCTTGGTCCATTAAATGTATAGTAATAGAAAAAATATTAGAAAAGGCTATACATTATGATAAATCGTCCTATAATATTAATAAATAATATCTTTAATCCATTCAATAATTATTAAAATTTAAGACTCATTTAAAATATATCTTTTCAAATTAAATGACCATAAATTTAGAAGGAAGTTCAATAAATTTCAACCAATCAACTTAATATATGATTTCCCCAAATAATGAAGATGTTATTTTAAGATAATAAATATACGAAATCCTTAAAATCTATTAATACTTTATAAAACATGTAATGACCCAACCCTAGTTTTTTGGAACCGGTGCCTTATTTTATTACATTTTCTTATAATAACGGTATATTCTTCCCAATGTATTGAGTATCTTAGAAACTTTGGAAAAAAGATACATAAAGAAGATCAAAATTACAACATTAAACGATATATAACATATATATTGCTTTGAAAATTTCAATATATTCTAGGATATACCTTCAGTTCATTCACAATATACCTATTAACATCAAGAAAAACATAATGCCTAACAAAGGGGTGACTTCAATTTCTCATTAAGGGTAAGAAATACAATGGAAGATATCATAAACATAAACACTAGGAATGGTGGATAACTAAAAAACACATTCCACTAAAAATAATCTTTAACATAAGATGACATTAATAAGATTTGAATAAAAAATTCTATAATAAAAAATAATCATGTGTAGTCTACTACTATGATGACCATATGAACTATAAATTTCTAGTTTCATATTGATGGAATTAATAATGTGGGAAATGATTATCATACCGTCATGGACACATGCCATGATCATAATAGCAATTTTTAATTTCCTCATGCCAAGACTTAATTTTCCTCATGAGACCTACTAATGCACCGATGGGCTATAGTGGGCCCCATCCAATACATACCAAGTCCAATACATTATTTATATTTTTTATTATCCACCTAAATAATATACACATTCATATTTAATATAACATATGAAATATAGATAACTTTCCACAATCATTAAACATAAACACAAACCATTCAGAGTAATATGGTGAATTATTTCAAGATAGCACATACACAGTCAAAATAATCGTAAAACAATTATAAGAACATGGTGGATGATATCAAATAAGACAAAAAATAATGAATTAAAAGATTCAACAAATTATTTTGACAGACATGAAGATACTCTGAAAAGATACTTTTGAAAATTCCTTAAGGAAGAAATCCTTAAACATTCGAAAGTGTCCCTTACAACCATGAAAGATTAAAATCATAATCCCTTAGAATATAATTAGAATAAAGATACTCGTTATATAATATGAAAATGTCAGTACATACACCACAATCAAACAATAAGTGGTTATCACATTATATATCTCAGAAAAGTTATAGTGAGAAGGGATAATCCATTTTTTACTTTGGAAAGACGAGTTATTTTGGAAAATCATTTTTATTTGCCATGAAATTATATATTAAACATGTATATCCAAGAAAATAAAATTTAAGGTCATTTAAATTATATTTAAGAATTATATAAAGTCTTATTGAGGTTAAATTATTTAAAATAGGTTTTAAAGAAGATTTAGAAATATAACATTTCAGTGCGGTTTATAGAAAATATTAATGGATTTTAAAGAGAAAAGACAGATTTTATTTCATTAAACCAAAAAACAACTAAAATATAATTTTCATTTTAAAATGTGAGATTGTAGGCAGATACATGTGGCTCAAAATATATTATAGATTGAACATAAAAATATTTAAGAATTCAAGAAGTTCCTTGAATCGATCTTGTATTTCGGAATTTTTTTTTGAAATATTCTTTTAAAACATGTAACTCTCTATAAAATAAATAATTATTCTGATTGGTACACATGTATATAACATTAAAAAATAATTTTTTAGGATTAAATTAGAATAAATAATAATTTCATTAAGGTTATTTGACAATAAGAGCAACCCGAATTAGAATGGAGGTTCATGTAAGAAATACATAAAACATTGCAATCAATATAATCATATGCCCCAAAATTAGTAATCATAAAATGATATATTTAATATCATGAAAATAAACAGATTAATGGCATGAAACATCAATGTAATTTATATATACACCATACACAAGTAGTAGTAGTGAATAAGGAATATCTCACGAAAATTGAAGTGATATGAAGAAACTCTTACCTTATGTCTTATGGTGTTTTTTAAATGATCTAAATGGACCTTAATAATGATATTTAAATTCATTAATTAATAATTAAATTACCTTATCTTCATTAAATTAATTTTTTATAACATCATTATGTTCATTCATGTCTATTTTTATGGGTTAGGAGTTTCACTTTCATTGTTTGGGTCTGTTTGGTTCATAATCGGTATACTTATATACATGAATAGAGAACCGTGTAAAATGAGGACGAATTTCCATAATTTAATTTATATATTATTATTGAAAATATAATGCTTTAAATTATTGTAAGTTTTATTTTTTATACTTGGAGTGAAGTTGAATCATCATATATAACATTAATGACAAATGTTTGGGTTAATTTGTAATTTTTTTCACAACGAAATCAGTTTAATTTATTATTTAATATCATGTTTAAAAAAGGTTTACAGGACCATAAATAAGTTATAATTGATTAATTATGGTATTTTTAAACCCTAAAAATGGTTTCATGACCAGAATATAAGACAAAAATAGAAATCGAACAACCATCATCCTTGAATGTGGTAAATTAGCACATCTCAATTGGTGTTTTTTACTACCATCATAAAAGAAATATAAATAATATATTATAATAACATATTACACCATAATAAAAAAATAACATGAAAGGAACTAGATTTTTTATAACGTTTCTATGATGAGATTTGAGGGTAGAAAAGAAAACAAAATAAAATGAAAGGAATGTAAAACTATTGAAAAGTGGGATTTCCCTCTTTAATTTATCTTTCATGAGAGCCTATTTAGGGGAGAGGATTTTGTGTTATTATGAAAAAAGGGGTTATGGAAGTGGGAAAATAAAATGGTTCCATATTTGTTCAGAATTTTAGAAAGTCACACTTCTTGATTAGAGTGAGAGAATAGGTAAGGAGGGGTATTATTTATAGTGGGGGAGAGGAGGGGTTTCTCATTATTTTAATCATTCATTAAATATTTTTTCTCAAGACTATGAATAGTCTTGATTAATGGGAACCAAAACCATAATAAGTGCAAGTGAGTTTTAAAAATGTCTTCTTACATCATTCATACATCACCTATGACTCAATAGACCATGCATTTAGCATTTATCCTAAATTATCCTTTTTAATTATTCATAGAAAATTCATGTATTTACAAAATTAAAAAAAAATATTTCCCCTAACCAATTTTCTACATGGAGAATTCTAAAATGGATAAAAATGTGTTAAAATAATATTATAAATATGTGAAATTTAATTTCTAAATAAAATTAGTATTTAACTGAAAATTCAATATTTTATATTTAAAACTACTTTTATATTACTTTCAGAAATTAACTTTGGTCTCATAAAATTATGGTAAAATTATAAGAAAACAAAATATTTTTTAAATAAACTATTTTATGATAATTAAGTAATTATTAATTTAAATTTTAAATTAAATATTTATCAATCACAAAAATTTGAATACTTAATTAATAATATATTAAATATTATTCTTCATTTATAAGGTGCCTAAATTTTATTTATACATTCATGGGTGATGTTAATGTTAATAAGAGTATGTTACAATAAATAATGTTATATTACTATTAATATGGGTGGGTTACTATTCATAGTGGCATGTTACTAGTCACCAACAATTATGATTCCTTTATCACACTCAAAAAATCACCCTGAACGCAATCGTGTATGTCATATTTTAAAAATTCTAATCACAGAAGTGAAAAAATTATGTTTATTGTCTCGGTTATAAAAATGTTTTTTAAAGGACTTAGTGTTTATTGTATTCAATATCAAATTTATTTGAAAATGCATGAGTTTTTACAAAACATTCATGTTTCCATGAGTAAAAACTCATGTAATTGAATATATTCCTTAAATAAAAACATCTAATAATTCCAGCATTACATAAACAAAAAAATCATTGCCCAACTTCATGGTCCCCAATAATGTCCCATAAAAATCTATTTTTTAACATATCCTAATCAATAACATTTTTAGTTTTATCATTCCCATGACTGGTATTTTCAAGATAATGAACATATAATAGAATCACTTCTTTTTATTAGTGTTATTATTCATCACACACTTCATATTCCTTAAATAAGAAGTAGTGCAATATAATTATTATATATCTCATGAATAAAAATCCTGAAAACCAACAATACGGATATATTAATCAGTCCACTACGACTATAGTAATTGTATAATTCTAATCATGATCCCTTGTCTTCTTCTATGATATACTACATTTATTCTTGGGACATTAATTTGTGTAGTTTTATATCTCATTGTATTTGATGTAGTGGACATAATAAGAATCTGTGATTCCATTGAAATAATGATCTTGGTGTCATTTCGTTCAATATTTTTAGAAATCTCGTATTCCCTTCAAGTGTGTATCGAGCTGTTTCTTCCAAAAATTATCACATGTGAAAAAATCCATCTTTCATTTATTGCCTTTATCTATTTTTTGACCATTCATCCACTTCCTCTCACATGTTCCTTCATATCTATAATAATTGGAGAATTGCTTCTCTAGATTTATATCAAATTATACTATATACTTATATGATGAGAATATTTGGGAGATATATTCCCTTAAATGTATTGGTTAATGAAAATCAAATAAATGGCCAATCTTGCTCTTTTGATTACGTATTTACTCTGTGATATCCCTTGATAACCATGTAATGTTTCATTCATTCATAAAAACATTTTTATCCTCTTTCTGTTTCACAAATAGTAATTATTTCATCATATAAACTTGTTATTCTCTAAGAAATATTTTTTCAATAAATGTTCTATAAAATCCTTTCATTCCTTTTTAACAATAATGTCTCTATCTGTAGTGTTATGAATCAATGAACACCAATAATCTTCATCTCTTGAGAGATAATAAAATTCCATGATACCATTTAATTCCTGTTAATTTCCAATTTGAGAAATATCATATCTAGGGAAATTAACCATTTCTTAGTGAATAATTGTCTTTTAGTCCCATTGAATAATAATGGTTGTTATCGCAGGAAGCGTTATAACATTTTTAAACCATGTTGTGGATCATATTTCCGCATACGGTGAAGGTTATATATAATAAAATGAGTCAATTGTCATGTTATAGTAATAATTTTTTACCTATTTCTTTAGCTCCACCACCAGCATCATTAACATGCATAGGATGAAAATCCTTACATTGAATACTCTCATTGATACAGTTTTTATTCCTTCCACAATGATCCATTTTAAACAATGTAATACATTATATTAGATCCTATAATTTTAAAACATAATCTATACTCTTAAACAAATGAAACACTAAACTGACATTTGAATTTTATTTATATTTAATCTATATATCCTAATCATGGTTATGTTTGGTAATACTATTATTGTATGTTATATGGTTACATTTTCTAATCTATGATTTCATAAATTGATTTTCCAATGTTTCTACTAAATTTTGTTGGATACCAACTATAATGACCCTAAAACATGTCACCCATATCTGGTTCCATACTTTATTACAGGTGTTCTATGAAAAATGGATCACATCCGAAATTACATTATAGTATAGTAGCTTTAGAAAAATTGATACAAACAGATGTATTTCATTACAACATTACCTGAAATAAAACATAGCATATTAATTGATAACTCTATTATTCTCTTGGATAATCCCTCAATGATATTTATAATAAACATGTGTGGATGCTGAGGAAAAATAAAACATAAGAAATGGGTGAGATCAAATTCCCATTTAGGGAAAACTGTACACAGGAAGATATAAATATAGAAAATAAGGCAAGGTGAATATATAACAACACATGTCACTAAAAATATACTTTAACATAATAAGTTATAAATAAAGATGATAAAAATATTTTCATATATATAATCACATGAGAATGAAACATAACCAAAATTATTCTACTAGTGAACAATCACATGAATTATCTATAAATAATCTCCAAATGAGGGAATTAATAATGATGGACATCAAAAAAATTCATCCAATGATTAAACTAAAACAATATATATAATTAGTTAATAAATCAACCAATATCCAAATAATTTTTTCTTATGAGATCAATTAATTCATCGAGGGGTTAGAGTGGGACTCGCTGAGCACTTACTAAGTCCAATAAAATACTCATATGAAAGTGGTGAAACATAGTCTACATATTAATTCACATTGTATCTATTATATGTAATATTAATAATATCACTAATAATAAATCATATTCATAAACTATACACACTAGTGTAGAAAACGTTTTTTACGTCGGTTATTTTTAATTTTTTTACGTCGGTTTCTAGCCGACGTTAATACGTGCGACATTATAAATAAGGTTTTTGACGTCGGTTATTTAAAAACCGACGTCAAAAAGCATAAAATCGTGATGTTTATCACGTCGGTTATTTTAGAACCGACGAGATAAAGGGCCTGGAGAATGGTTTATCACGTCATTTATGTTAGAACCGACATGATAAAAGGCCTGGAGAATGGTTTATCACGTCGTTTATCGAAGAACCGACGTGATAAACTGGGGTGAGGGTGGTTTATCACGTCCGTTCTATAAGAACCGACGTGATAAACCGGGCTGAGCGTGGTTTATCACGTCGGTTCATATAAAACCGACGTGAAAAACCGGGGGAGGGGGGTTTATCACGTCGGTTATTGACTAACCGACGTGATAAACCGGTGGGAGGGGGTTTATCACGTCGGTTAGTCAATAACCGATGTGATAAACCCTTATCCAGGCCGTTTAGCACATCCGTTATTCAATAACCGACATGCTAAACCATTCTCCAGGCCCTTTATCACGTCGGTTATTTAATAACCGACGTGATAAACCATTCTCTAGGCCTTTTATCACATCGGTTATTTAATAACTGACGTGATAAACTAGTTTACAGGCCTTTTATAACGTCGGTTATGAAATAACCGACGTGATAAACTATTTTCCAGGCATTTTATCACGTCGGTTATTAAATAACCGAAGTGATAAACCCAATTTTTTTTAACAGAATGCAGCGATCTTCTCTCCACCAGAATCAACCAGAAAATAAATCAATAAATCATACCACAAAAACAGAAGTACATCAAAAATAAGCATGTAAATAGAGAACATATAAAACTTACCCACTAGACAGCATCCACCCTCATTTATACCCCATGGACAGCCCTCCCCCACTCTGTTGGAGCCCTCACCCTCATGTATACCCCCTGGACAGCCCTCCCCCACCCCGTTGGAGCCCTCACCCTCATGTATACCCCCTGGACAGCCCTCCCCCACCCCATTGGAGCTTCCACCCTCATGTATACCCCTTGGGCAACCCTCCCCCACCCCATTGGAGCCCCCACCACACTCTTGGACTGCCCCCCGACCCCCGGACACCCCCAAACACCCCTTGACAACCCCCACCCGCCTGAACAGCACCTCCTCACCCCCTCACCCCACTTGACAGCCCCCACCACACCCCTGGACAACCCCCCCCCCCACCCCTGGACAGTACTCCCACACCCCTGGACCGGCTTCCCACACCCCTGGACATCCCTGCCACCCCCCAAGACTGTCCCCCCACCCCACCAGACAGCCCTCCCAGTCCGCTGGACACCCCCCAACCCCACTGAACACACCCCCACACCCTAGGAACCCCTACCCCACAGACCCAAATCCATACCAGAAGAACCATCAAAAGTAGACAAAAACAAGAAGTAGAGAAAAATTAAACATTCACATATATAACATTCAAAACTTACACTGTCAACTTCAAACAAAAACTAAATCAAACCTAAACAACTACCAAATAGACAATTAAAACGACAATATTCAAAATTACATTTTACATTACAAACAACTAAAATTAAATCAAACCTGTAAAATAATTTGACCACTCCACTTGTACGTGTTTGATGTCTTTAGCAGTATAGGGTTGATGGTCATTAAAAAGCTACAAATGAAAAAGAAGATAGTTTACGTGTATAATGAATAAATCAAATTGAAATATGATGGAAAAGATTAAGAGGAAATCGTACCAGGTCAAAATTCACAACTGTCCCAGTTGTTATTATTTCATACATAAATCTTAACATATAATATCCGCATTCGATGCCCATACCGGATGGCCGGTGGGAATCCACCGGTTGGCCGGTAGACTCAGAGAGTCAATATCATCCTTCTTGGGCCAACTCCTGGGCAACCTTTTTCCTAGCATCAAAACACTAGAAAAAAGTTAGAACACGATGATAGTGATTGTGATCATTAAAATCCAAGAGAGAGGGGTACAACAATAAACATGATAAAGTAAACTAAACAAACTTAAAACAAACAATAACATATACTTATTTTATTTTAAAACATGTTTTAATAAATAAAAAACTTACAATATCTAACATTTATGGAAAAAATAAATGTAAACAAGAAATAAACATATGTTACCTGTAATTTTAGGAATGTACAGATGGATTTTTTTCCCAAATTCCTTCATCGTGATCGTTCCTTATGGCACAAACTATGTCTTCAACATGATCGTCATTATGATCTATTAATATTTCCATTGAAGTAGGGATCTCACATAAATCAGCATATTCATCAAGTTCATCCTCACCAACATATTGTTTTTTTCCTTGTAAAACAACATCCCACTGCATATCTGATTGATATACTACATAAAAAATTTGTTTTGCATGTGTTTCCATTATAAAAGAATCAGCTGTGTCTTCCAATCTATTCAGATTAACATGTGTCATTCCAAATTCATCGTGTCTGACACTGTTGTTACCGTTAAACCATTTACAGTTAAAAACGGGAACTTTAATTTTAAAGTAATCAACTTCCCATATGTCTTCAATCACTCCATAATATTCATTTGATGCAGAAATTGGGTTTTTGTCCTTAGCACTCGAAAAATGCATTGCTTCTGCAAACACCAATACACCACTATTCTGAACCGCACTTCTGTTGTCCTGAGCTTTTGTATGAAATGTATAACCATTAATGTCATAACCAGACCACGTTATCACATTTAAACATGGACCACCTACTATCCATTTTAATGCCTCTGATACATCTGATCTACCAAGCAAATTATTTTTAATCCATGAAAAAAAAGTTTTGTTGTGCTCATTCAAAATCCACATTTCTTTCTTCTTTGGATGACATTGTTTCAACTCATTAATGTGCAATGTGATATATGGTTGAGCATCAGCTATGTTCTTCAAGATGTATGATTCTAACTTCTTTGTCTGTTCAGCTGACAATGATTTTACTTTCAAGCCGCGAATCCCCTTTCCCTCATTATTAACTCGTTCATGGAGAGATGGAGGCAAACCTATGTGTTGCGCCGCAGCCAAGTACCTCGTACAAAACTCTGCTACCTCCTCAGAAATATACTTTTCAATAATGGAGGCTTCAGGTCGATATAGATTTTTAACATACCCCTTTAATATTTTCATATACCTTTCAAAAGGATACATCCAACGAAGATATACAGGTCCACAAATCTTTATTTCTCGAACCAGATGAATCATTAAATGCACCATTATATCAAAAAAAGTTGGAGGAAAATACTTTTCCAATTGACAAAGTATTAAAATTGCATCCTTTTCCAAAATGTTCAAAGCATTCACATCAATCGCCTTGTTACAAATTGAATTGAAAAAATAACACTACTTCATTATAGTCTTTCTAACACGAATGGGCAATATTCCACGCAATGAAACTGGTAGAATTTGTTGCATCATGACGTGACAATCATGTGATTTCATACCTATCAACTTCAAGTCCTTCATTGAGACAAAAATTTTTACATTAGAAGAATAACCTTGAGGCACTTTGGTATCATGAAGACACTGACAGAAGCTAATTTTCTCCCTCTTCGATAATGTATGACAAGCCAGGGGAAGAAATGTTCGTCTTCCTTTAGGAGTGGGAGCTAACTCCAAACGTATTCCCATTGATAGTAAGTCTAATCTTGCATTCAACCCATCTTTAGTCTTTCCTTTAATATCTAACAATGTTCCAATCAAAGAATCACAGATATTCTTCTCCACGTGCATGACATCAATATTATGTATAACTTCATGATACCTCCAATATGGTAGCTCAAAAAATATTGACCTTTTCTTCCAAATATGTCTATCATTACCAGATTTATGTGTCTTTCCCAATGTCACGTCAAGGTTTTTCACCCTCTCAAAATACAGATCATGGGATAAAGGTTTTGGAGCAGTATCAAATTCTTATGAGCTAATAAATGCCTTTTTTAGTCTTCTATAAGGGTGTTCCATAGGCAAAATCTTTCGATGACCCATGTACACTGTTTTCCTCCCATGATGCAATTGACAATAGGATGTCTGTTGTTCGCAAATTGGACATGCTTTATTCCCTTTAACACTGTATCCAGACAAATTTCCATACACTGGGAAGTCATTTATAGTGAACAGAAGCAATGCATGCTGTTGAAAATATTCCATTTTATAAGAATCATACACCCTAATACCATCAGCCCATAACAGTTTCAAATCATCAATCAACGGTGACAAGTAAACATCAATATCATTACCGGGTTGCTTTGGACCAGAGATAATTGTACTCAACATGACATATTTGCGCTTCATACAAACTTCAGGAGATAGGTTGTAAATTACCAATAAAACAGTCCGTGAACTATGTGTGCTACTGAGTGTTCGGTATGGATTCGTTCCATCTGTGCACAACCCTAGTCTGAGATTTCTTATTTCATTTCCAAATGTAGAATACTGCGCATCAATTTTCTTCCATTGTGGAAAATCAGCTGGATGACGTATTTTTCCATCACATACCCGCTCTTCAGCATGCCATCTTAACCTTTTTGCATCATGTGAATTATCAAATAAACGTTTGAAACGATTAATTATAGGAAGATACCAAAATACCTTTGAAGGGAGCTTTGTAATCTCTACATCACCCTGTGATTTTTCATTCACCTTATACCGTGATGTCCCACATTTTGGACACTCTAACATAAATTCATATTCCTTCCTATATATAATGCAGTCATTCGGACATGCATGTATTTTCTTGTATCCCAATCCCATCGGGCATTATATTTTCTTGGCTTTGTAATGTGAATCTGGAATATCGTTATCTTTTGGAAGAATGTCTTTCATCAATTGTAGCAGCTCTGTAAAACTTCTGTCACTCCATCCATGCTTCACCTTTAGGTTAATCAATCTTAACACCGCCGACAGAACCGTAAAATCTGTACAAGTGGGATATAATGGTTTTTCAGCATCACCATATAGACGTGCAACTGTCGGTTCTATCTCAATTTGTTCTGCTAAAATATCGCGATTCATTTCTTCAATTCCATCGGAATTACCATCTTGCGAATCATCATCATCAGTGACATTCTGTCTAGTTTCACCATGCCAAATCCAAGGTCTGTAACTCGGATTAAAACCATGACATATCAGATGATCTTTTATCTCTCTACTTTTCAACTTCTTCATATTCAAACATTTCAGGCATGGACAGAAAAAAAATGTCACTTCTTGGAACATTTCATTTTGAAAATTCTAAAAAGGCATCAACACCTTCCTCAAATTCATTGCTCATTCGATGTGCTGTAATCCAACTTTGACTCATTATTACCTATAACAAATATCAACAAAAAATATATATTTTTAAGATAATACAAAACATGTTTATATGAAAAAAATCATAATTTGAATGTAAAATAATTTAAAATATAAAACAAATCTTGAATGTAGTAGTAGTTTTCATAAGTACCCAACACCAAATAGCTATTCATCGTAAGTGTCATGTTAAAAATATGAATATAGACCATTTTTTTATGTTTAATAATATTTTCATATTATCTTATCATTCTGATTATATATTAGAATTACTATATCCTTTTGATCCGATATATAATCTAAGGACATTAATATTTCTTTAGAAAAAGTAATGTTAATATCATGGTAATGTAAAAAAAAGTATATGTCGAACTATATATATGTAATACCAATAAAAAAATACATATGTGTTTGGCCTGGGTTTCACACATAAATCAACTCATCTCACAGATTAAATTTTTGAATCATCCTACATAATAATTATTTTTATAACTTATGGAATGAAAATAATAATGTTTCTGGAAGAATGGAACGTTACAGTACCACCCATTATTTTTCAGATTTTGTTGAAGCTAATCCATAATGTTTTAATAATCATTTGAGAGTTGAATGTTGCGAGTTGAATGAACATAATAACCATTTGCAGTAAAAAAATTCCACGAGATTCAAAAACGAACGAAAAGCACATCAAGAATCGAAACAAAAACGAACGAAATAAATTCGTGGAAGGCTAACTTGAATGTCGCGAGTTGAGATGATAGATCCGAGAGTAGTGAAGAAGATAAACAATGAAGCCAAAATGAGTGTAATGCAGGCGATCGACGAGACGATTAGAGTTTACCGCGCGAGAGAGAGACGAGTCGACGACTGTCAATCGAATAAATCGTAAATGACATAACATGGGCTTTAATTTTTTTAAATGCTTTATAACATCGGTTATTTAATAACCGACGTTATAAACTATTTTTAAGCTTTTTTACGTCGGTTATTTTATAACTGACGTAAAAAATCCCCGGGTGCTTTGGTTTTTTACGTCGGGTATCAAATAACCGACGTAAAAAACACCGCGCTTTGGTTTTTTACGTCGGTTATTTGCTATCCGACATAAAAAAACGCGGTTTTTTTACGTCGGTTACAAAATAACCGACGTAAAAAAC
This sequence comes from Viscum album, assembly GCA_963277665.1. NCBI lineage: Eukaryota > Viridiplantae > Streptophyta > Magnoliopsida > Santalales > Viscaceae > Viscum > Viscum album. The sequence goes on from OY728147.1 coordinate 1,314,091,512, forward strand.
CCCCCGCGCATTGATTTGTTATGTCGGTTATCAAATAACCGACGTAAAAACCCAACAGGTGCGATTTTTTACGTCGGTTATTAAAATAACCGACGTGATAAATCTACTCGCCGCATTGTTACGTCGGTTATATATAACCGACGTAAAAAATGTTGATGTAAAAAACGATTTATGCACTAGTGATAGTCTAATATGGGGATTGGTATAAAGGTAGTATATGCCCAGAAAAAATAATTATAAAAAATTCAATAAAATATGGTAGAGGGTAAAAAAATAAATCAATCTTAGTTAATAATTAAATTAAAAATATGGTGTCAAAATAGAAGAAATTACTTTAAAAACATCACTGTTCAATTCTTCAGGTAAATAATCTTTTACATTGGAAAGTATAGTTATTTTGTAAAATAATTTGAATTTTTAATAAAAATAATATTTTAAACATGCATAACTCGGAAAAAAGGTAGGGAAATGAAATAATAAATAAATATTAATACATTAATTTGGAATAAATCAATATAAATTATTTCCAACTGATGTGAAATAATGTTAAAATAAGGTTTAAGAAACAATAGAAATGAGCCACTTTTCTGTAGTTTAAAAGAAAATATAAAAGACTCATTAAAGTAGACAATATAATAATTATTTTCATAAAACCAGAAATAAAATAAGATAGTTTTTTGGATAAAATGGATAATTTTAGACCGATATTAGTGGATCCAAAATAATTATAAAGTGTACATAATAATTGGTAAAAATTTTAGATGTTCCCTTTAATTGGGCTTTCTTATTGGGAGGGATTAAAAATGTAACCATATGTAAAATGTACTTCCCCATAAAAGAAATAATAATTGAGAAAGGTAAATATGTTTGGAACATAAAAATATAATTTAATATGAGTAAAAATTAATAATTAATAATTTAATATAATTAATGAAAACAATGTTACCTGAAATAAAAAATTGAGGATCGAGAAGAAACCCTTACCTTATGTACGAAGGTGTTATGCACTTGCAGTTAATTTCATGGATAATGAAATTATATTAAGTAATAAATTAATTCATAGCCTAATAAATTTATATTTAATTAATTATTTTTTTTATTAAGATCACATACAGTCTTTTGATGAGTTGTATGATTCAATTTTTGTCATTTGGGAGGGTTTGTTTCCATTCATTTCATCAAGGGTTCACTTAGAAACATGTATGAAGGAACATGTAAAATGGGAATAGTTATATAGAATATAAATTTTATGTAATATGTAAAATAAAATAATATTATATGGTCTTATATATCATTTTTTGCTAGATATCAGAATGATTCATCAAATAAATGTTAATTATAGTCATTTAGTTTAATTTGTAATTTTTTTAGTAATCACACACTAGTTTTGTATTATTCATTAATATTACATCTATATATACTGGTTCTAGAATAGTAAATAATATTTAATATAGATTGTAAAATATTTTCTTCAAATTATAATATTTTCGTGACCGAACCCAATGATGGTACTGCCAAAACAAAAACCCTCATCCATTAAGGTGGTGGATTGACTTGTTACATACAATGTTTTGATTTTTTGACCAAAAGGGGAAGAGAGATAATTGATAATGGATATTAAATTAACATAATAAAAAAATTATTTATATGAAACTATATTTTACATTTATATTCGATAGGGGATGTCAGAATAAAAAATAAAATAAGTGAAATTAATGGAGAGAGAGAGAGAAGGTTTTACCTCTTCAGATTCGTCTCCTTGAGAACCTCTTTAAGGTACATAGAAATGATATTTTTGTGATACCATAATGACCATAACATGGGCAATATGTTTAGGATTGTAATAGGGAATAATATTAGCAGTGCCAATTTCCTATAATGTGTGTGGAGCTGTTGTGGTGAGGGGTGGTATTTATTGTGGGGGAGAGGGATCCTTTGATTATTTTATTCATTAGTTTATTATTTGGGCTCAATACTATGAATATTTTTGATCCACATGAATAAATACCTTAAATATTGACGTATAGTAATATATTATGCTTCATAAATCTTAAATCACCCATGAATTAGTGTATTTAACTTAAACTGTTATATAACGTAAATTTCAGTATTTCACTATTCACAATTAATTCAACTATTATAGATAAATCCAAATAAAACCCTAACAATTTATCAATGTGTACAATTTTAAAATGGACATCATTTTTTGAAAATAATTTTCTATATATGATAAATTTAATTTTTAATTAAAATTAGAAATTATTTGAAAAATAGCGATTTTAAAATTATAACAAATTTATCAACAAATTGAAAATTTAAATAAGGTCTCATGAAATCATCTTATAATCATAATAAAAAATACATTAATTTATGAATATATTTTGTAAAATTAAATATTCATTCTAATTATCATATTAATTATAAAATATCGCATAATGATTTATGGTTTACAGAATATCAATAACATAATTTAACATTTTTAAAAAAATAATTTACTGTTTTCCATTATATAAATATATATAATTTTAATTCATAATATAAATAAAATTATTTTAAAATTAATAGAAAAGGATACAATTATATATTCCAAATTACTATTCTTAATGGTCATGTTACTGTTCCAATGGTCATGTTTCTATTCCATCGATATAGGTTCTTTAATTTCTAGAAATACTTCTTATTTAGTTACTTTTTTATTTATATGGATTTTATTATGTTCTCTATGTAATGTTATATTATTTATACTATATTACATAATTATAATATGGAAAATTCCATTGATAATTTTTTTGTTATAATTATTCACATGATCCTTGATGATGTGATACATTATATTAGTGTGCTTTAACAAAAAAATATTTTACTAGTTTTATGGAAATTTTAATAAAAATTGTATTATCTCATCCCATTAGTAGTGATAATTTCAACTTCATTTAAAGGACCTATAACTGAGTTCTATACCACATAATTTGATTTGTATCTTTATTTGCAGCAACATAATTTCCTTTAGTAGTACATATTGTCATATGACTCTCTCTGTTATTGTGACAACACACATCCCTATATCCTGGAAGGCAAAATTAACATTACATAGACCATATATTTTCATCATTTCATTGCCAATCTACATCTAAAAATCCAAATAGACAAATATTTACATTGCATGTATATTTAAACATGATGTCAATTATATCTTTTTTGTACATATTAATATTTTTTAGAAAAATAAAATGTTACTCCTTTGTTACACATTGATATGTGGAACAATGTGTTGAAAAAATTAAATATATGATCTTAATGATATCAGATACACTAAACATCAAATCATTTTTTGGAATTATCCATTATATATAACACCCCCTTACATATATTTATACAACTTTTATCCCACTGAAATTAATATAGGAACTATATTTGAATCCTATATTTCAATCTTATTTAGATTATATCGAGTATATGTATATTGAGAAATAAAATTAGGATTTTCCATTTAAAATATTCTAAATGAAAAAAATTATGTCATCTCAGCAAACATAGAATTTTCAAATGACTTCTTCATCCCTAAGTAAATTTCATCAAAACAATTATTCATTTCTAATAATAAGTATATATTTTATTTAGAAATTTAAAATTATTTATATTTAATTTCCAAATTTTATATTGAGTTTGTTATCCACTCATCCCTTTTAAAACGTCAACATCCTCAAGACAGTAGCTAGATTTGAATAACATGCTCTTTGGTCATTCATAATATAATATAAATCCTTATTTTGCATGAAAAATAATTCCATACTTCACCATGAACTAATCCAGAAGGTTTCTTAGTGTATACCTTCTCTTAAAACTCATTATTGATGAATAATGACTTATAATACTTTTGAAAATTCTTGAATTGAATTTTGGGTATAATAGAAAAAATTATTTTCACTGTTTAATGTTTTTAAACTAATTTAATGTTATCATCAATGTCAAAATCATCAACTTGAATGTTTCCCTTACCCTGATGCCTAACATTCTTTCTCACTACCTCTCTTTTTTTATTTATTTTTTTCGAATTTCAATTTACATCAAATAAGTTTTTATTTTCATGATTTAATAACAAATATAATTTTTTATTCTTATATTTATAGTATAATTATTTATTCTAGGAATCAAATAACCCTTGATTCTTTAAAACATCTATAACTTATTTTTGTTTATCAATAGAAACTAGTGTGATGAGTGTTTATGCCTTCAAATTTACATATATTTTTTATTATTATTAATGATATCCATTGTATTTATGTACCCCCACCAGTTTTATCTGTCTTGGATAAGACAGATGATGTTTTTAACAATAACTATAAAAGGATAACATTTTTCATCAACCAATATATATTTGTAACATTCAACACATTCTGAAACTCATTTATGATATTTGATAACATCAAATTTCCATCTAAAAGTTATGGAAATTTATTCTTTAGTTATGAATCCATTAGTTGATTTCTCCATGACATTCACTTTGTTTGTATAAAAATTAATCCATATCTATTTTTTTAATAGGTACATCAAATTTTATTAGGAGATATATCTTCTAATATATCATCAACACATATTTGTTCAGTAAAGCTTATATTTTCAGTATTATCTTGGAAAATGATTGGGATGCTAAACACACTAAATTTCTACAATCAAAGAGATTCATTATAATAAATATCATATAGAGAGATATTGGAATATATATTTTTTTGCATCACAGACCTCGTTCACTCATATGTAACTAAAACTCCATATCCTCATGGAAAAATGTATATCACCCCAAACGTCCGAGGATGCCAAAAAATAGTGATGGAAAATTATGGCCTTGTGAGGAGACAATAACCTGATGATCATAGTGTTTAAAATTAGTGAAATAATAGAAAAACAATGTTATAAAGTCAATAATAATAAGTATAGTTGTAAACCATCCAATAATAATATTCTATCTACAAAAGATAACTAACATTAGTATCACATACAAAATAGTTATCTCATAATGCTAAATAGAAATAGGGGATGTAAAATGATGAAATAGGGTTGCATGAATTCACAATAAATGATATATAAAATATACATAACCAGAAAAATAATTCTCCAATAGCTTCACGAGAACTACCTTGGTCATCTCCTCTATTACTCCATCATATTAGACAGAATAATGAATTCATAGATGGGTGCTTTTAATTTTCACAATTTATATATATGATGTATGTTCCAGTACTAATTTGTGTTCTGAACAGGGTATGAGTAAAAATTAATAGGCCACCACCAAAAATGTGAACCACTATCTAGTCAATTAATATACAATTAGAAGTGTGTATGTAAATTTCAATGATAATAAAAAAATAAATAATTCATGTTTTTTCGGGTTCCACAAGGAGTATTCATTTGACAACAAATACTTCGACATAACCTAAAATGTCTTTGGTCTCCTAACAATTTATGTTTATTATTATAACATCAAAACAGAAGGGATATAGTTGATCTAACAAAAAATAATGATAGTAAGGTAATTATTTTCTTACCAAAGATTTTCTTTTTTATAAACAAATGATGACAACAGTGTTGTACCGTTATCAATTCATTGTGTGGGAAGAAAGGCTAACTGATCCCTAGGGGTCTTCCCTAAGAAGCCTTGATTCATGAATTGAATTAATTCCTAACAATTAAACATGATGGTCTGTAATATTTATCTAATTCCACGTACACTCAACATATTATTTCAATTTATATTATTTTTTAAAATATAGTTGAATATTGGGCACAAATCCATGGAATTGTCATCACTAATATAAATAATGCATCCATGTATGGTAGTTCACTTGGAAGATGCATTAATGAATCAGTAATGAATTGTGGTATCATCAATAAAAAAACCATAATAAAAGCCCTTATATCACTCAAGAATTACACACAATAAAATATAATGTTTTGTGACCATGATCAACCATGATATAAAAGTAATCATGGTTCCATTTATTTTTAGATCCCATTACGAATATTATTATTGGAACTAATCATTTCATCAATTAATATGATTGGGTAAAGGATAATCTAGCCTAGTAATTTCACTGTTAATTTGTTGAAGTGATACATCCTCTTACTATTCTTAATGTTCATGTTACTATTCCAATGGTCAAGTTACTATTCCATTGATATATGTTATTTAATTTGTAGACATACTTCTTATTTACTTACTTTTTTTTATAAAACTTTTATGGTGTCCTCTATTTAATTTTATGTTATTTATACTATATTACATAATTATAATATGGGAAATTCCATTTATAATATTTTTGTTATAATTATTCACATGATCTTTGATGAAGTGATACATTAAATTAGTGTGCTTTAATAATAAATATTTTACATGTTTTATTGAAAATTTAATAAAAATTGTATTATCTCATCCCATAAGTAGTGGTAATTTCATCTTCATTTAAAGGACCTATAACTGAGTTCTATTCAACATACTTTGAGTTGTTGTTTTATTTGGTGCTACATAATTTCTTTTAGTAGTACATATTTTTATATGACTCTATATCTTAGTGTAAAAACACACATCCCTATATCTTGGAAAGAGAATTTATCATTACATAGTCCACATATCATCATTATTTCATTCCTAGTCTACATCTAAACATCCAAATAGACAAATATTTCCAATGCATATATATTTAAACTTGATATCAATTATACCTTTTTTGTACATATTATTATTTTTTAGAAAAATGAAATGTTACTCGTTTGTTTCACATTGATATGTGGAACAATGTGTCAAAAATAATTAAATATATGATCTTAATGATATCAGATACACTAAACTTCAAATAAAATTTTGGAATTATCTTTTATATATAACATCCCCTTACATATATTTATACAACTTATATCCCACTAAAATTGAGATGGGAACTATCTTTGAATCCTATAACTAACACTTATTTAGGTTATCTTGAGAATATTTATCTTGAGAAATAAAATTATGATTTACCATTTAGAATATTTTAAATGTAAGAAATTATGTCATCTCACCAAACATAGAAATTTAAAATGGCTTTATCATCCATAATGTAATTTCCACAAAAAAAATTACTCATTTCTAGTAATTACAATATATTTTACATAGAAATTAATAATTATTTATATTGATTTTCCAAATTTTATACAGAGTTACTTATCCACTCATGCCTTTTAAAACATCAAAAACATCAAGATAATAGCTATCTTGGAATGACATACTCTTTGGCCTTTACTAAATTCATATAAATCCTTATTATGCATGAAAAATAATTCTATACTTCACTATGAACTATTATACATGGTTTCTTAGTGTATACCTCCTCTTAATACTCATTATTGATGAATAATGACATATAATACATTTGAAAATTCTGGCATTGTATTTAGGGTATAATAGAAATAAAGGTTCTCAAATTTTGATGTTTTAAAACATATTTAAATTTATCAGCAATGTCCAAGTCATTAACTTGAAAGATTCCCTTACTCATATGTCTAACATTTTTTCTCATGACCTCTCTATTTTTATTTATTTATTTCAAATATCTGTTTACATTAAATAAAATATTATTTTTATAATTTACTAAAAAATATATTGTTTCTTTCTTATATTTCTAGTATAATTATTTATTCTTGGAATAAAATAACCCTTGATTATATAAATCATCCATAACTTATTATTGTTTATCAATAGAAACTAGTGTGCTGAGTGTTTATGCCTTTAAATTTCCATTAATTTTTATTTTTTATTAATTATATCCTCTGTTTTTATGTAGCCCCACTAGTTTTCTCTATCTTGAATATGACAGATGATTTTTTTAACAATATAATTTAAATGGTAATATAATTCATCAACTTATATATATTAGGAGCTTTCAATGCATTCTAAAACTCATTCATGATATTTGTTAACAACCAATTGTCATTTATCCATTAGGGAAATTTCGTCTTCATTTATGATTCCATTGGTTGTTTTCTCTATCACATTCACTTTGTCTATATAAAAAATAACCCCTATATATATTTTTTATAATGAAAGAATCATATTTTATTAGGTCATATATCTAATAATATATCATCAGCACATTTTTATTTTAATCAAGCCTATATCATCACTATTATCTTGGACAATGTTTGGGATGCTAAACCCACTGAATTACTTCAATCGAAGATATTTATTATAATAAATCTATTATAGAGAGATATTGGAATATATTTTTATAAAATCCTAGACCCATTTTAATCATATGTAACTAAAATTCCAGAACCACATGGGCAAAAGTATGCCACCCCATACGTTAGAGGCTACTGACTAATAGTGAGGGAAAATGAAGGTCTTGTGAGGATACAATAACATCATGACCATAGTGTCTAAAAGTAGAGAAATAATAGATAAACAATGTTATCATTGAAATAATAATAAGTATAGTTGTAAACCCCCCAATAATAATAATCTAACTACAAAAGATAACTGACCATAATATCATATACAAAGTAGTGATCTCATAATGCGAAATAGAAATAGGGGATGTACAATGATGAAATAAGGCAGCATGAATTCACAATACATGATATATTAAATATAAATAACCAAAAAAATATATCTCCAATATCATCACGAGAACTACCTTGTTCCTCTCCACCAGTACTCCATCATATTACAAAGAATCAAGAATTCATAGAAGGGTGCTTTCAATTTTCCCAATTTATATATATGATGAATGTTGCAATACTAATTGGTGTTCTAAATAAGCTATGAATAAAAATTAGTAGGCCACTAGAAAAAATGTGTACCACTATCCAGTCAATTAATATAAAATTGTAAGTGTGCGTGTAAATATCAATGGTAATAAATAAATAAAAAATTCATGTTTGTACGGGTTCCACATAGAGCATCCATCTGACAATACATACATAGTCCAAACATAAAATGTCTTTGATCTCCTAAAAATTTAGGTTTTGTTTTATAACATCAATACCCATGGGATATAGTTTATCCAACCAAGAATAGTGATTTTAATGTATGTATATTGCTACAAAAGATTTTCTTTTTTATAAAAAAAATGATGACAACTGTGTTATACCGTTATCAATTCATAGTATGGGAGGAATGGCTAATTTTTCTATAGGGTTGTTCCCTAGGAAGCCTTAGTGCATGAATTGAATTATTCCCTAAGTATTAAACATGATGGTCTGTATTATATATCCAAATTCCAAGTACATTCATCATATTATTTTAATTTATATTATTTATCAAAATATAGTTGAACACTTGGGAAAAATCACTACAATTATAATCCCTAATAAAAATAATGAATTCATGTGTAGTTGTTCACTTGGAAGATGCATTAATTAATCGATTTAGATCATGTGATACCATCCATGGAGAACCATAACAAAATTATTTATATCACTCTGGAATTCCACACTGTTATATTTAATGGTTTGTGATTTTGATCAACCATGATATTAAAGTAATCATAGTTCCATTTAGTGTTATATCCCACTATGAATATTATTTATTAAATTAAACATTTCATCAATGAATATGATTGGGGAAATGATTAACAGTCCCACCATTTTCATTATTAATTTAAACCCTTCGAGGAAAATTCGTAACTCATCGTTTAACAAATTCTTGTGATATGGAATTTCCTTTCATTCTTCCGTAATTTTTTTAAACCATTAAATTTATCATATTTAACTCATTTGAAGCATAATCAGAAATTCATACCCACTTATAGGTTTTTATGGTATCATATTCAATAATAATGTTTTGGGGGTTTTTAATAAACAATCGCAATGTGGTGGAACTAGTCAAGGCATGTGAACTCTGACAAAATCATGGGTTTAAAGCCAACAAATCTAGGTTGTTAAAGTTTCACTAAATTAATTGAACATTAATGAATGTTTCACATGGAATATATAATTCATAGAACAATGGAACATTATATATATAGAAACATTTAGGTAAATGTACAGACTAACTAAGTTATGATGTTAATCGACCCCTTATCTAGTATCGGCCTTTAATCTTGGAAAGAATGGGATAAATCAAAGAAATATACTAAGGCCCTAAAAATAGGAAACTTTATCATGGATTTATTTATCATTAAGTACACTTAAATACAATAAAAGCTTGCATTTATATTGAAAATATTATTTGTGGATAAAAACATGATAAATGGAGAGTGAATAGAAGTCCATGTGAAGAAGGTGTCTCAAATCCTAGTTTAGTGAGATAAGGAAGATGTCCATGGGGGAGGAGGTGTTATTATGAGATTATAGAGAATAAATGGGGGAGTTATGATTTAAATAAGATGGTGGGAAATGATTCATTTTTCACCTTTTAATGTGGTGAATTTTTTGGTTTCATGTTTTTTCAAACATTTCCATAACTATGTTCCACCAGTATTGATAAGGAAAAACCCTTGGAACGGTTAAGTACATGGTTTGGAAAAACATGAACCAACCATGTTTTTCCTCTGAAACATGTCTTCACTATTTCAGACAAGAATTAATCCTACCATGAATGGTTTTACTAACCATTCTTTTCTATACATTGGTCACACTGTTGAACAACACCGTTAGAACTAAGGGTGTTCTTGACAATACACCTCATACAGTTTGTCAAAATAATAGAGAGTTGGACTCAAAAGAAGCCTTGAATGTTCTTGAACCCTTCTATGATATATTAATAACATTAATTATAGTATGAAGACACTTTATAGTATACTTTCAGGTATATTTTCCCCTATAAAAATATATGATTAAATATTTTTTTACAAATAATGAATTTGAGTGTGAACCGGAGAACCAATATATTAAATCCAAATTTTCTGAGTTGAATAATTATATATCATCTTTGTTCAAGTAATATATAATAATATTTTGATCTCCCATTGAAAAAAACCAATTTTTGGTGGTTTAAGATGAACTTTTTCATCTTTAATGCCCGAATATTCAAGAAATTCCTCCAATCATCCACTCATTGCTTCAACACTGTTTTCAATATTATTATTATATATGTTGAAACCAGAATACTAAATATTTATTCTGAAATTTTTTTATATTGTAGATCATTTGGCTTATGCCTCAAAAAATTGAAACAAGTAATGGGATTAATGTCACCAATAAAAGAAATTTAATACTTTTCCTATTTTTTATAGCTTTATCACTATCCCAAAATTTAAATATGGATAATCATAAATGTTTGAGTTGATTAAAAGTTTAAATTATTATATTAGTAGTTAATAAAATATCCCATTTTCAATATTTATAAAATCAAAATTCTCTTTTATTTTTTTATAGGAAAATAACTAACACTATATACATGAGTAATCTTGCTCATGCTATTATATACATTATGGCCAAGTTATACATACTACCCTTTATTTTGATCTTTACAACTAATCTAATATGAATTTATACTATCACCATGTTAATAAATATTATCCTTTTTTATTAAAATTTGTTTTCAATATATATTAATATTTCTATCTCATCACTAAAAATAAACTGTTTTTAAAAATAACTTAATTTTGTTTATTACATAATTGAGACGAAGTAAAAATATTTTGTATGAGTCATTTAATAATTAAATTAATCATGGATTTCTTTTATATTTTCCAATCTTAACTAATCCCAAACATATTGTTATGATAAACCCAAAACTTAAAATGGATAATAAATTTTACCTTAACATTTAAAAAACTTTTTAATGTTTTAAATCCCCAATAGTATGACTGTATAATACACTATAAAAAATTCATGGATTATAGAATTTTTTAATTTTATGGAAACTTAATGGACCATATATTTCTCATTATCATTAGTTTCTGTCATCAAAATATTTTTAGTATTATAAATTTTACACTTATTGACAAGTATAAGTATGAGGCATTCAATTTCATTTTCACCTAGCTATTCGCATATTCTTGAGTCTCTTCCACGAACTTAAAACCTATTATCAAATTTATATCAAGAAATTGATATCTTTTTCTGAAAATTGTTATTTTGAGATCGTAGAGATCCCATGAACCCTTTCCAACCAAAAATCCATGGAATGTTATATCATGGTTAATAAAGAAACACATCTTTTTTATATTCATAATAGCACTATAGTAAAAACTGAATCTATAAAATTCATACATATATTTTTAAATATTTTTTCTTCCATAATTTTATTTTTTTTCTTCAATTCTTCTTTGTGAAATGAGTCTTAAATAATGTTTTGTAAAAATTTTACTTTTCAGTAATAAATTATTATTCTATATATTTTTTTTCTTCTCATCTACATTGAAGTCACCAATTTTGTAACGCCTCGAACCCAGTTACCCATAGTCTGTGCATTATTACGTAACATTGGAATGATTACAAGAAATAAAGTCCTGAAGGATTGATTAGTTTAGTAGCCTTGGAAACACTAAATATATTCATAAAGTTTAACGTTACATCATAAAGTGAAAAACTACTACATCAACATATTGTCTCCATAGTCTACACTCTTATCCCCTCATAATATCCCTGTAGGTCATTAATAATTTACTTCTTCACATCCTGGGAAAAATAAAACATAGAAAACAGGTGAGCTCAAATGCCCAGTAAGGATAATAATATAGCAAAAACTTTCATAAATAAGAATAAACATTTAAGGCAGCGTATAACTAAAACAAAATCGTTTTAAACTTGAACTTCAACATAGTATGCAAAAAATAAAATGAAATAATTCCATTTAATTATTCACATGGATATTATACTAATCGAATAATCACATGCACTATCAATAACCACTTTCATAATGATGGAATGCATAATGCCGAACATTAATTCCTGTGTTGAGGTATCGTGCCAAGACCTAAGGGCTAACTGTAACCTGAACCCAACCCGGAGAGCCTCTGTAATCGGACACCATCCCGGAGTGCCTCTAATAACCACACACCATCCCAGAGTTCCTCTAATAACCGGACACCAACCTGGAGGGCTTACTTTTACCGGTCCCCAACCCGGAACATACTAGTCCAACACATTTATCTTAATAAGAGGATGAAATATAACATAAAAATTTGCATTAAAACAAGCATGAGAAATGTCAATACATTACCCATAAACCATGAATGGTATAAAAATAACACATCCACAGTCAAATATATCACAAAACCTTCAACACAATATGGAAGATTTGTATCATGATAAATCAACTACAAAACAGGTTTAAAATCCATTAAATAATTCTGACATAGATGATATTGATTTGTAAAACTCTTTGAGAGAAATACCCATTTTTCATGAAAACATTTAAAAGTCACAAAATTTAGAAAATAAGTCATTTAAATACATTTTTTAATCAATGTGTCCCACACCACTTTGAAACTTTTGAAAGGAAATAACATTTTAAAAAACATTCATGTCCATATAAATAAATCCTTAAAAACCATTTTGAAGACATGGACATTAATGATAAAGATTTAGAAGAATAAATATTTAAAAAATTTGAAATAATGATTTAGAAAAAATTCCCTTAAAATAATCTCTTTGAAAACTCTTTCATAAAACATGTACATGGCTAATAAATATGTCCCAGTAGATACTTTTGTAAAAACAACCTCAGATAATAAAGAGATTGTGAAATTAACCCTTACCAGTTTGGTAACTTACGAAACATACAACCCATGAAAGAGGTATCATACAATGAATATGTAAATACACATAAATTAAATTGTATGAAATGAAGAATATAATAATGGGCAGTACATACACCACACAAAATGAAATAGTGGCAATATGGCATGAATCTAACGGGAAAAAGTAGTGAGATGAAAACCCCTTACCTTGCACTTTCCATTAGTTGAGGGTACGTTTAACCTCCTATATGAAGCTCTTAGTATGTTATTAAATTATAGAAGAACCATATTAATATTTATGATATCATAAATGATTCATTTATGACTTTATATTACCCATTTAATAATAATTTCCATTTTAAGTTAACATTTCAGGTAATAATCACTTTCTTTATCGTACGTGTTTTAAGATGTCACTCTTGGTTGTTTCACTTAGATCATGATTTAAATACTTCCAGAATATAAAACATGATATATATATATCATATATATTTAGAATATAAATATGTATAATAGACATATATATGAAATAGAAAACACCGTTTATGGAGACGGTAGTCCGTACGTATGCATAAACGCTGTTTCTGTTTTCATATAGTATTGAACGGAAGTAAGTGAATAAGATATATAAGTAAATAAATCATTATATATATATATATATCTCCATTAGCATTACTATGTCATATATTACATACTTATTATTAATATATATTTTTATAATCGTCGATGAATGGTGAACTTGGAAATGAATCTCATCGCATCATGGAGACGGTAATCCGTACGTACGCACGAGTGAAAATATCATTCTTTTGATATTAAAATAATATATAATTGGATGTTATATCATATATTCCAAATTATTATCATTTTATATTTATTATTTACATGAATTACAAATCATTATTATACCCATCCAAATAATTATAACAATCACACCATGACGTGGAGATGGTAAGTCGTACGTTCGCATGTATGGTGACATGTCATTCAAAGGATAGATAGAATACTGAATATGGTTGTACCATATTTATAATAATATTACAGAATATAGTTGATACTGGATTCATTATTTTATAATGTTAATAACAAATAAAGAAGAAGTGGAAGAAGAAAGGAACTTGAAAAGGGGTGGTGAAATCATTATCTCTTCGTCGGGTTCTTCATTTTAATATGATCAAAAGGGCTATTTAAGATGGCTTTATGACTAAATGAAGGCCTCTATGATAAATTTAGGGAAGTTGAGAGAGTATTTGTGCAGGGGTTGGTCAAACCAAAAGGCTTTGAAGATGTGAATTAATGAGAAGGGTGAGTGTCCTTTTATAAAGGGGTGAGGGGCACCTTTGGAAATGCTAGAAATATTATTTTATAATAAATTCATATTCGGTTTCTAATGGCTCCAAAGTATATTATTTAAAGTTTAAGGTGGGGATGGGTCGAAAACCACTCAACCAAAATAATTTAGACAGGTTTGGGTCAATATATTAACCTTATCTTTAAGTATTAACTCTTAGTTAATTAGTTTCACTTTTACAATGTCTCTTTGTATTTGTATATTATATGGTTAATAAAATTACTATATACATCCAAGAGACCCCCCAAGTGGTCCATTAATGATACACCTATCATGATATAAGTCTCTTGGACGACCCTTATATTTTTAGGAATTTAATATCAATTAATAATATAACAATTTTTTTAAAAACTCTTTTATGTCAATTTTGATACTATTCAATAATTGATTTTTGTAAAACTTCTAAACGAATTATTACTTCAAAAAAAGTTAATTAAGTCAATACTAACATGTCCTATTATCTAATAAATATAGTGTAATTCATTAAATGTCTCAAATTATATTTATTTGGGTATTTATAATATCAATTATTTTAAATTTTCACTATTATGGTAATTACTGCATCATCATTGTGTCATAAATAAATTATATTATTTAATGTGTAAAATTATAAATAAAATATCATTATGTAGGAAATATTTTTATATTTCTAATGAATATTTACAATCTAATTTATCGTATGTATAACTCTATATTAAAAATGTTTTAGTAAATAAACTTTGATTTTAACGCTTTTAACTCTTCTTTGAATTAAATAATAATAAATGTCCTAATCTAATCCATGTGGACCTAAATGATAATATTTTAATCCTAAGGTTGTTTATGGTCGATATACACTTGTCCAATAGAATTATAACATGTGTTAGGGTAATATTAATGTCATTTGTACCCTTAATTACCCTATTTACTTTTAACCGTGGTAAATAAAAGTAAAAAAGTTTCTATTCACCAAAAAATATTTTCATCTCATTAAACCACATTTTACTCCTTGATATTAACCGTGTCTCTCGGATTTTCTAAATTTCAATCACAGAAGCGGTAAAAATATGTTTTATGAAAAATTCAGTTTTTTAACTACCACTTAGTAGTTTCACTATTCATCAGAAATTGAAGTTTTTCAGAACAATGCAAAAATTTCACCCTAAGCTATAATTGATATTCTGAATTCAAAAATGATGTCTATTTTAAAAAATTACAAACATATAAGTTGCATTAATTAATTTTATAATTAATTCATGCTGTCACAACAAATGGCGTGTTTTTAAGAAACATTATATATCAAAAGATTGAAAATTGTTTATGTCCAATTTCATAGTGAAATTAATTTTAATGAACACCATTGGATAAAATGGTAAAAATATATTCTAATTATACTTTAAAACCACTCAAATTACTAATTTATCACTATTAATTATTTTTATAAAAAAAGTTGTTTTTAATTAAAATTTAGTAATTTTCATTATTCATCAAAATATTAAAGTTATCCGAAAAGTATCAAAATTTCATCTTAGGCTAAATTCGATACTTAGAATCAAAAAATGAAGTCCATTTTGAGAGATAAAATTTATAAAATTTTAAAAAGTAGGTATCACTATTCATAACGGCTACATTGATTGGTCGTGGTGTGTGTTTGAACTCGATGTTGCGTACAACACACGCTACTGTATTATTCAATGAGAAGCGTACCGTGGAAGCTCGGAGTGTTACATTCTCCCCTCCTTCAATAAATTTCTTTCTCACAATTTGATATTGTTCTTTGAAAATAAAGGGTGAAAATAGAAAATATCTTTTTGGAAAAACCCACATCAGAAATATGGTTAATAAAATTTAGTCTTAACAAGATGAAAAGAGAAATGAAAGGGTCACCACAAAATTAGGATCTCGATTAGGAGGACATTGGTGGAAATTATAGACATATAATTAGAGGAAAAACGTAAATATATATAGGTAGTGATTGAGGTCATCAATCACAAACATGTTTAAAATTGAGGACCTTAAATTCATCAATCTATGATGATTTAAAATACCATCGGTTCAACAAAACATAAGGTATTAGGATAACACATTTTTAAAGTTTCAAAATATATTAGTTGAAATCCCATATCAAAAAAAAATAATGAGGCCTCTATTTAAAATAATGAGTGGAGAGTTTGAAAATTACCGAAAATAACACATACAAGGGTTCCATGTAGGAAAATATGGATATAGAAGAGAAATCTAACCATCAATTATCTGATGGAGAGTGGTAGAAAACATGGCTATGAAAAGGCCAACAATCCCAAAGCCATATATTAGTGATGATCTAAGGTACCATCTAGGACAACATTTTTTTTCTAAGTTCCTTTTCTTAATGTTGAGGAATTTATTTATGAGATTGGATAAGATCATAAGGAGATGTACTTTAAAATTAGAGTTTTATCCATTAATAAATTTCTACCACAAACTACTCTTTTACCCCAAAACATTATATAACTCAAAAATACTCTATTTATCTTAATCGTATAGGGTTCCCAATATAATGAATTTATAATTCATGTATCAGACCCTTTATGTAATGAAACTACTTTATACCATTCAGGAACTTCATGTAGCACAATGGTAGGCGATAAATCCCAATTGCACTATAGTTGTGGGTTTGATTCCCACAGCTTTGTCCGACAAAATGGGTCGTCACACTGTCTGTGTGTTGTCTTTTTATAAAAATCCAATAAAAATAACCTTTCAAACTTAATCCATTCCAACCATTAGACTTATCCAAAATACTATTATCCAAACTCACAGTTTGAAATTTACAAGGATGTTAAACATAACGAGGATCCTTTTTACCAGGTAATAACATGTGAATGCCTTCCTTATATATTCTTTTACAACACCGCAACATCTTGAATTACCAAAATCAACCATCTATTATTCCAAAATCACTACCTCAATATTAGGACCATATTTAGGTTTATCTTTCCTTCAACCATGTAATTTACAAAAAATTAACTCGCTGTAGAGTCACTTTTCTCAGTACCATAAAATATCAAATCCTTAATTAAATAGTGTTGTAGTACAATCCTTATTTATTTCCAGAACATCATTGATACAACACTTAAATGAAATAATTCAAAAATAACAACATCAGAACACTAGTCATTCCTCTTCTACTGTGGTAGTATCATAACTTGATTATTATCCAATATAATTATTTGCGGCATAGTCTGATGACTGGGACATTGGTTTGCGTAGTGTCCAAACTCCTTTAAAATGATTCATTTTACATTTGAAATAATTTTTTACCCTTGTAGTCCCGTACTTTGTGCCCTTTTCCTACACACTTATAACAAACTCTCATTCCTTTCAAGTAAGCTCCAGGGTGTTTCTTTCCATAGTTATCACATATGGGGAAATTCTTCTTTCCATCATTATTTTATCCATCTTTCTCTCTTCCATCCTTTTCTTCTCTTGCTTCCATTAAAATATATAGGACTAAGTAAACTCTTTAGTTATCTTATCCACACATGATACTATTTCTTCATATGATGATAATATGTGGGAGACTATTTCCTTTATAAATAATGGCTTAATACAATGAAAGATACGATCCTTCTTACTCTTTGGATCATATGTATTACTGGAGTTCACATTCCTTTTACTGGGTGACATTTCTATACAATAGCACAAACTAGGTCAGTTTATGAATTGAAATGAATATTTCCAAATTTGTAAAAAACCTAACACAAATTGAACAGTTTATGGATATAATCCATAATCATAAAAATGTTTTCTTTGAGTAAGTATATACTCATGTTCCCTTTAAAATGGTTTGTAAAGAAAATGATAATTATCCTAAGCATATCCCCCAGGAGTGTCGTAACCAAGAGTTCAGCAAGGCCGGTTGTCGTGCACCAGTTCCCGTTCGAGTCTAGCTCAAAGCGGTGTTTTCTGTTTTTACCCCTAGGTATATCTGTGCCAGAGCCGCCTCTACCAGCTTGTATCCAGACAAGGATGTATTGCTCGGAAAACTCACAAAATATCTACGATACCAAAATTCAATGAAGTTCTTCTATACTAATCCTCAAATTCTATCTTAGGGATATGTGCTATAATCATAGTTTATCTAAATCTAGTTTCGAAAGTTATTGATAAACATCCTCTAATACCAACTATAACGCCCCAACCCCAGTTACCCAGAGTCAGTGCATTATTACCTAACATTGGCATGATTATAAGGAATCAAGTCCCGAAGGACCAATTAGATTAGTATCCTTGAAAAAGATATATATATTAATAAAGTTTTACATTACATCATAAAGTGGAAAACTAATACAACAACATATTGTCTCCATAGTCAACACTCTTATCCCCTCATAATATCCCTGCAGGTCATTCATAATTTACTTCTTCACAACCTGGGAAAAATAAAATATAGAAAAGGGGTGAGCTCAAATGCCCAGTAAGGATAACAATATTTCAAGAACTCTCGTAAATAAGAATAAACATTCAAGGCAGTGTATAACTAAAACAAAAGCCTTTTAATCTTGAACTTCAACATTGTATAGAAAAAATAAAATGAAATAATGCCATTTACTTATTCACATGGATATTCTACTAATCTAATAATCACATGCACTATCAATAAACACTTTCATAATGATGGAATTCATAATTCCGAACATTAATTTCTGTGTCGAGGCCTCGTTCCAAGACCTAAGGGATAACTGTAACCGAAGCCCAACCCGGAGAGCCTCTCTAACCGGACTCCATCCCAGAGTGCCTCTAATAAGCGGACACCATCCCGGAGTTCCTCTAATAACCGGACACCAACCCGGAGTGCCTCTAATAACCGGACACCAACCTGGAGTGCCTCTAATAACCAGACACCAACCCGGAGGGCTTACTTTTACCGGTCCGCAACCCGGAACATACTATACCAACACATTCATCTTAATAAGAGGATGAAATATAACATAAAAATTTGTATTAAAACTAGCATGAGAAATGTCAATACTTTACCCATAAACCATGAATGTTATAAAAATAACACATCCACAGTCAAATATATCACAAAAACTTTAACAAAATATGGAAGATTTATATCATGATAAATCAACTTCAAAACAAGATTAAAATCCATTAAATAATTTTGACATAGATTAGATTGATTTGTAAAACTCTTTGAGAGAAATACCCCTTTTTCATGAAACCATTAAAAAGTCACACAACTTTGAAAAGAAGTAATTTAAAGACATTTTTGAATCAAAGTGTCTCATACCACTTTGAAACTTTTTAAAGGAAATAACATTTTAAAAACATTCATGTCCATATAAATAAATCCTTAAAAACCATTTTGAAGACATGGACATTAATAAGAAATATTTAGAAGAATAAATATTTAAAACATTTGAAATAATGATTTAGTAAAATGTCCCTTAAAATAATCCCTTTGAAAACTCTTTCAAAAATCATATACATGTATAATAAATATGTCCCAATAGATACATATGTAGAACCAACCTCGGAGAATAAAGAGATTGTGAAAATAACCCTTACCAGTTTGGTAACATACGAAACATACAACCCATGAAAGAGGTATCATACAATGAATATGTAAATACACATAAATTAAAGTGTATTACCCAAATAATATAATTACGGGTAGTACATACACCACACAAAAGGTAATATTGGCAATATGGCATGAATCTCACGGGAATAAGGAGTGAGATGAAAACCCCTTACCTTGCACTTTCCTTTAGTTGAGGGTACGTTTAATCACATGTACGAAGATCATAGTATGTTATTAAATTATACCAGAACCATATTAATATTTATGATATCATACATGATTCATTAATGACTTTATATTACCCATTTAATAATAATTTCAATGTTAAGTTAACATTTCGGTTAATAATCACTTTCTTTATCGTACGTGTTTTAACATGTCACTCTTAGTTGTATCACATAGATCATGATTTAAATACATCCAGAATATAAAACATGATAAATATATTATATATATTTAGAATATAAATATGTATAATAGACATATATATTAAATGGAAAACACCGTTTATGGATATGGTAGTCTGTACGTACGCATAAACGATGTTTCTGTTTTCATCTAGTATTGAACGGAAGTAAGTGAATAAGATATATTTAAGTACATAATTCTTTATATATATATATATATATATATCTCCAGTAGAATTATTATTTTATATATTACATACTTATTATTAATATACATTTTTATAATCGTTGTTGAATGGTGAACTTGGAAATGAATCTCATCGCGTCGTGGAGACGGTAATCCGTACGTACGCACGAGCGAAAATATGATTCTTTTGATATTAAAATAATATATAATTGGATGGTATATCATATATAAAGAATCATTATCATGTTATATTTATTATTTACATGAATTACAAATCATTATTATACCCATCCAAATAATAATAACTATCACACGCCGACGTGGAGACGATAAGCCGTACGTACGCACATATGGTGACATGTCATTCCAAGGATGGATAGAATACTGAATATGGTTTTTCCATATTTATAATAATATTAAAATATATATGAGATACTAGATTAATTATTTTAGAATGGTAATAACAAAGAAAGAAGAAGTGGAAGAATAAAGGAACTTGAAAAAGGGAGGTGAAATCATTACCTCTTCTTTGGGTTCTTGCTTTTAATTTGATCAAAAGGGATATTTAGGATGGCTTTCTGACTAAAGTAAGGACTCTAGGACGAAGTGAGGGATGTTTAGAGAGCATTTGGGCTGGGGATTGCCGAACCAAAAGGCTTTGAAGGTGTTAATTAATGATAAGGGTGAGTGTCCTTTTATAAGAGGGGTGAGGGGCACCTTTGGAAATGCTAGAAATATTATTTTATAATAAATTCATATTCGGTTTCTAATGGCTCCAAAGTGGATTATTTAAAAGTTAAGGTGGTTATGGGTCGCAAACCACTCAACTAATAGAATTTAGACAGGTTTGGGTCATTATATTAACCTTATCATTAAGTATTAACTCTTAGTTAATTAGTTTCACTTTTACAATGTCTCTTTGTATTTTTATATTATATGGTTAATAAACATACTATATACATCCAAGAGACCTCCCAAGTGGTCCATTAATGATACAGCTATCATGATATAAGTCTCTTGGCCGATACTTAGATTTTTAAGAATTTAATATCAATTAATAATATAATATTTGTTTTAAAAACACTTTTATGTCAATTTTGACTCTATTCAATAATTGATTTTTGTAAAACACATAACAGAATTATTACTTCAAAAAAAGTTATTTAAGTCAATACTATCATGTCATATTATCCTAGAAACTTATTTTAATTCATTAAAAGTCTCAAATTATATTTATTTGGGTATTTATAATATCAATTATTTTAATTTTTCACTATTTTGTTAATTACTGCATCATCATTGTGTCATAAATAAATTATATTATTTAATGTTTCAAAATTATAAATAAAATATCATTATCTTGAAAATAGTTTTATATTTCTAATGAATTTTTACAATCGAATGTATATTATGTATAACCATATATTAAAAATGTTTTAGTAAATAAACTTTGATTTTAACTCTTTTAACTCTTCTTTGAATTAAATAATAATAAATGTCCTAATCTAATCCAAGTGGACCTAAATGATCATATTTTATTCCTAAGGTTGTTTTTCTTCGATATAAACTTGTCCAATAGAATTAGGACATGTGTTAGAGTAATATTAATATCATTTTTACCCTTAATTACCCTATTTACTTTTAACTGTGGTAAATAAAAGTAAAAAGTTATTATTGACCAAAAATTATTATCATCTCATTGAACCACATTTTACTCCTTGATATTAACCATGTCACTTGTATTTTCAAAATTCCAATCACAAAAGTGTTAAAATTAAGATTTATGAAAAATTTAGTTTATTTAACTACCACATAGTAGTTTTAGTATTCATCAAAAATTGAAGTTTTTCAGAACAATTCCAAAATTTTACCTTAAGCTATAATTGATATTCCGAATTAAAAAATGATGTCTATTTTACAAAATTCAAAAAATATAAGTTTCATTAATTAATTTTATATTTAATTCCACTGTCACAACAAGTAGCGTGTTTTTAAGAAACAATATATATCAAAAGATTGACAATTGTTTATGTCCAATTTCAAAGTGAAATTAATTATAATGAACACCATTGGATAAAATGGTAAAAATATATTCTATTTATACTTTAAAACCACTCAAATTAATTATTTATCACTATTAATTATTTTTATTAAAAAAGTTGTTTTTAATTAAAATATAGTAATTTTCACTATTCATCAAAATATTAAAGTTATTCGAAAAGTACCAAACATTTACCTCAGGCTAAATTCGATACTCAGAATCCAATGATGAAGTCCATTTTGAGAGATAAAATATATAAAATATTAAAAAGTAGGTATTAATATTCATAACAACTACTTTTATTGGTCGTGGTGTGTGTTAGAACTCGAAGTTGCATACAACACACGCTACTGTATTATTCAAAGTGAAGCATACCGTGGAAGCTCGGGGTGTTACAAATTTTAGTACTTTTTATGTAGAATTTATTGTCACAAAAATATTTAGACATCATAGAGTCATTATATTTTACTAAACATGTGTTTTATCCTAATTCATATTCTCAAACTCTAAAAAATTAATTATTTAATTATATTTTTAGGGTTTTTATATATCTTCACACATATGTTAACACTATCTATCTTTTTAGTAGAATACTAAAGGATATATCTGAACGTGTTAAATTATTCTATTTTTGACCAAATTTAGTTGAATATAATAAATATTTTTCTCCTTATTCATTCCCATAATTACATAATGATATTTAAATTCTTCTAATCCATGAGATTATTCTTTAGATCATAACTTACTTTTATTATTTATTTTATTACATTTATAAAAACAGATTCTTTACTCATTGTAGAATGATTGTTTTTCTTCAGTATTCTGATCTCCTTTCTCAATTTTCAAATAATTAATTTTATTTATTATATTTCTATATTTATCATAAACAATATTTTTGTATCCTCCACATCATTTACAGTGAAATATCTTAATACCAAATGAAATTTTATTTCTCACTTTCACAGGGAAAATTGTTTCACCAATATTATCCTGAGAAGTCTAAACATATTATTTATTTTCCCCTCTATCACTATCACTATACATAGATAATAATATTCCATTTTAGTATAAATAAGACTTCATATATTTCTATTTATATGTAAGATTGTATTTTTTTCATTTTACTATACGTATCATCTTGGAATAACTAATCCCCCATCATTGTTTTAATTAAATTTTGATAATGGGACACATGAATGAAATTCCCAATAAGATTACCATTGAAACATTTGGATGGGATATTTTATTGGCTCAAACCTCTTAGGTCAATTCCATTGATAAAATACAGTTGTTTTGGTGTTATGGGAGGTCATAGTGACTCATTTCAAGAGTTTTCTAGTTTTCCAAATTTTTTTACGGTGAGTCATGTTGGAGGGTCATGTTGGTGACAACCTATTGATGTGTTGAATTAGTGGGTCATGTCTTTTGGTGGTGTCATTGATTCAGTTGTTGGTGGATCACATCGGTAACTCACTATTGGTAGTTTGTATCGAAGATTCAAGGATCAATAGGTGGCATCAGTGCAGGGCATCAGTGAGTCGGGCATCAGTAGGTCATGTTGGTGAATTTACATTAATTTCTTTTGTCAGTGACTCACCATTAATGATTCACCAATGGTCAATCACCCAATAGTGATTTATTTCTAATAGTTTTTCAAAATTACATTTTTCTCTATTCTTTCCTGTTTTCCCTGTGATGTTTCTTTTCACGTTAAAAATGTGAAATGTTATATTTAATGAGTTTTTGGTCTGTTTTAAATGGTATTAATCTCTAGAAATTAGGAATCTTACTTTGACACATAAACTGCGAGATCTTGATTGTGATTTGGCTTTAATGTCTTTGTTATTATTCCCCTATAGATTTAGGATCTAGATTTTCTAATGCAGAGATCCTCTCTTCCATGATCCCTTCCATTTTCTATTGGTACACCCAAAGAAATTCTTCCCCATTGATTCATGTGTTGTGTTGTGTCATTAGTAACCAGTTATCCTCAGAAGTTCCTCCATCTATATGTGCACCCATGTTTAGCATAAGGATAATGGTATGATCTTCTATTTCTCGAGGTTGGGATCACTTCATATCTTCTAATGTATTTTTATTGTTGAATGGGTGTTTGAGTGTTCTCTTGTAAAGATATAATAATTCAAAATAATTATAGAAAATATAATATTTTTAATATCGATATATGGGGGATGGGTAAAAGTGACACATGCTTAGGTTTCCTCGGTTACTGATATTGTGATCTGTATAAGATATATTCTTTCTTAAAAGCATGCTCGATGGTGGTCTTTGGATTCTCACTTGTGATGAATTGTGGATGTTTATTGTCGAAAATCAATGAATCGCCATATGAATATGAAATTGGTTAACCACATATATCATGTTAAATAAATAGATTCCACAAGATCAAACATTCAATTTGAAACCCCCTGATTTATATAAGTGGAATTAAAGAATGAATGGTTGTTAAATTATAATACACCCTACCTAGTTTGATGTGGTTGTTTGTTTTCTGTTGTTTTGTTCTGTCATATTACATGTGAGGTTTTGTGTTTATAGGGTTGATAGAATGGCGATATGTTGGTATGGTATGGGTGGTGTAATAGAATCTTAGGTTGATATATTGGTTGATTGTGGAATGTATATATAGTTTATGAGTAGTGGGGATGCAGGCTCGGGTTGGGATATGTTAGGTTGCTGGGTGTGATTGGTTTGGTGTTGTTATATAGAGGGGCTATCAGTTTTATTTTTTGATGAGGGTAGTTATGGGGTTTTATAGTATGTTTTGGGAGTTTCTTCTTGTTAATAAGAATAGGGTGGGATGACATTGAATAATCGCGGTGGAATTAGTTGTTATGGTTGTTGAACAATGTGTACATATGAAGTGTCTTGTTTTTATATGTGGCTTATTTCAGGCTTTGATTGTGTGTTTATCAAGTAGGGTTGGAATAAATAAATGGTTTCCTTAAAAACAAATTATAATTACTCAAATTAGATGGATGGGGTATTTTTTGTAGTGCCTTGTTGTGTATTTATTTCATTTATCTACTTCTAAAGTGACTATTGTTGGTGTTAATAAATGAATTTGGAAGTAGTAGTCGAGTTGGCAGTATCATAGAGTGGTTGATGGATTATTTGAGAACCCAAGGGTTGGGTATGATTTTTTTATAAATCATATACATTCAACAAATGAATTTTTGTCTCTATACACACCCCACCCTAGTTGAGCACCTTGTTCCGAAAACCCCGATTGTAATTTGGGATGGTGTCTTTCCCCAAAATTTTAGTGGGAGGATGGATGGATGACCACCTATACTTCCCTACTCCCTCTTCTAGGTGGGGATATCCAAAGATTCTGTGGGAAGTTAGTGTTTTCTGGGACCTAGGTGTGTACAGGTGAGATGTGTTTTCCAAGGTGTCTTTAGGAATAGTTGTCTTGTGCTTGACTAGGTATTTCATGAGGGAAAATTTTTTTATGCCTAAGTGTGAATAGTTCAGATGTGATGAACGTCATTTTCATAGGTCATGGGACTAGCGGTGTTTCCAGGTTGTGTGTGGGTGGGTTGTGATGTGGTACTTTCATAAGAGTTGGGAACACTATGTCTTTTTCTTTTAGGGTGTGAGAGCAGATAATCAGTATGAAAGAGTTCCTTGGTACCCTATCATTTATGTATGCTATATTACATTACATGAATTGCAATATTTGGTGAGAGTTCCTTTGGTGAGGTTGGTGTGGCTAGTATACCTTGATAGGTATTGTTGGTTTCTGTTGTTTTCTCAGAGGAGAATTAGTATACTTCCTCACTTGTTCATGATAGACTTTTTTTATCCTATTGATTATAGTTTTATATTCACCCTATGATGAAAAATTGATTTTAGGTTTCCAGGAGAATACGTGGCCCATTTTGGGAATTACTAACTCAGACATTTGGATAACTACCATGTTGAATCTTAGTTTTGTTGTTTTGGTATATAATTTGATGATTTATTGTTTTCCTATTCGTTTTTCTTTAATCGTGTATGTTTGATGGATTTGGACTTCATATATGTGTGTGTGTGTGTGTGGGTGTGGGTGTGTGTACTAGTGTTATTTGGAGTTGATACACCTTATCACCCAATTTAGATTATAATAAAAAGGGTAATGACTTCCATTTTCCTGAGATTCTTTACCTTTGGTGTTGGTTTCCACCCTAGGGCTTACCGGAGGCATGACTCAGGTTCATTATCTCTCTTCCTTCATTATTTAATTAGGAGGGGACTGTTTGGAGGGAGTGGGTCATGAAAGAATGGAATCAGAGTTTATGGTTGAGATATAAGTTTAATCTTGGTGTTAGGAACAGTTTGGAATTCCTCAGTTGGTAGGGAAATAATGCTATGTGACATTAGTACATTACATATGCCTGTGAAGGCTAGCTGGTAAATGAAATTTTAGGGACCCCATGATCCAACACAAAGACTCTAAGCCTACCTAATGACCATGTGAGGCTATACTATTTATATTGTATTGACCCTAGGATTGGAAAATTCATAATAATGACTTGCATTATTCTTTGAATTGGGAATTCCAGAGAACATAAATATATAATGAAATTAAATGAATCATAAAAAAATTCTGTAATACTCAGGCTTAATAATTCTTTGTTAATTTTATTAATATGGCACTTAGTTGTCATCTTCAAGAGGTTTAGGCAGTGGTGGATCAGTAGGCCAACCCAATTGATCAGAGGAGGATTGGCCCAGCGGAAGATGATGATCAATTTTAGAAAATGTTAAATTCTTTACAGCGACAGACTCTAGGTAAGTATGTGTTATGTGTTTCGGACATGGAGATAGTGTTTTGGATCAAGAAGCTTCAGATCACCTTTATCCTAATCCATGATCAGACAGAGTAATTGTTTTCATATATGGTTGTTCCAATGATGGGATCTATGAATTGTTGGAGGATGATTTACATTGGGGTAGTAATAGAGGTTGATGTTCAGTGGGTCGATTTTGAGAAGGAGTTCTCGGATGAATTCATTTCTTCAACCATGAAGGAAAATAAGATATTGGAGGTAGTCTCCCTCTAGAATGGTAGTGTGTTGGTATTGTATCTGGGGATAAAATTAAATGATCTCCTTTATTTTTCACTACATTTTCTTCCAAATGAGGAGTCTCAAAAGATACTCTTAAAGAAGCAACTTCATCTATTTCTCTAGTATGCACTTACTCTTTTCATCATTCCAACATACGTAGAGGTCCAGAAGGAGGTGTATATAATCAAGAGAATACACAAATGATGATTTATACATTGTTATAGGATCTGTAATGGTTCATTGAAGGGTAAGGATAACAGTAGAAGGTCTCAGGCACCAGATCATTTGATATTTTGGCCATTTAGGATTTGACCTCAACAATTTTCATTTTGACCATCTGGTCCTCGTGCCTATCCTGCCAGTCTAGGACCAATTATTTTTATCTATGTCGTTTGAGTGAGCCTTCATAGACAGTTTCCAATGGTTCTTTGAGCTCGGTATGATGGAGGTGGGTAGGTTTAGCAGTCGTCTTAGTAGTAATTACAGGCAATGAAATTTCAGCAGCATGGACATCAGACTTTTATTACATCGAGGGGAGATGGATCTGGTGGAGGCTGATATTAGGGTGTTCCTTGGGGTCCTCATACAAGTAATTTTTGGTGATGTTTTAATTATTAGAGGGGAATATGAGTTGGTTGTGGTCAGGTACGCATTGTAGAGGCAGCTGATCCAGTAGAACTAAAGATCGTTCGAGGTACATTTAGACTGATCAGTGCTCTTTCTTTCATTTTGTTTTATTCAGGAGCATCATACTCAATTGTATCACCAAATCTATCCCATTATATGAGACTATACATAGAGATTCTTTCTTTTGTCCTAGTGTTAATAAGATCAGTTGAGGTTCATACATGTTCGTTTGATATTTGTGAGTGATGTATAATAATGATGGGGCCACATTAGTCCCATGGTGATCTTTTATTTTTATAAATTTACCCATATTATTTCATTATTATCATCAGCTATTTTTATTATGTACATTCAGTTATTGACTAATTCTATATGAGAGTAATTTTTTCTGATATAGATTGCTTGTGTGTGGATTTCATCGAAGAGCGGAGCTTTCTGGTGGGCAGTCAATATGTAGATCCTCTACATTCATTATTGGTTGTGATGTCATTTGAATCGGGGGATGCTGATTTGGTTGAGGCTCCAATAGTTTTGGGGGAGGTCTTTGACATCTTTCCCGAGAAGGTTTCGACTATACCCCATTGATGTGATTTTGAGTTTGAAATAGACCTTCCACCTGACGCATCTCTGATATCGATGGGTCTTTATCAAATGGAACCTTCTAAGTAGTTCTAGTTAAGGATTTAGGATGATGACTTGATAAAGAAGTGATTAATCCTTTCTAGTGTGTCATCCTGTAGATCTCCAAACATGTTTGAAAATATGGAAGATGGAGGTCGGAGGCTGTGCATTGACTACTAGTGGATGAATCAGGTAATGGTCAAGAACATTCACCATCTCTAGGGGATTGATAATCATTTCAACCTGAAAAGGGGTGAATTTTTGTTCTCTATGATCAATCTTTGGTCTTGGTATCACTAGTTGAGGGTGATGGAAGATGATATCATAAAGACTTCATTCAAGTAAAGTTATAGGAATTTCAAGTTCATGGTTATGTCGTTCAGTGTTACAAATGCACCATCCATGTTCATGGGACATACAAAACATCATATTTAGTGAGTTCCTATACAAGTTTTTCATTATATTCATTTATTACACTCCGATCTAATCCATGTTAGAGGAAGAGAATAACTATCTTCTCAGGATAGGCTTGGTGGTTCTTTGATGCCACCATCTCTATGAGAATATGTCCAAGTGAATGTTCTGGAAAAGAGAGGCTCACTTCCTTGGACATGTGCTATCTCATCCTGGTATAGTAGTGGTCCCATAAAAGTTTGAGATAGTTGTTTATTGCAAAGCACCCAAAAATATTACCGAGGCTCATAGTTCTCTCTATCTCCCAGGCTATTTCCCGAGCTTTATAACCAATTTCTCTTGAGATTTATCTCTATTTAAGGATCAGAACAGAAAGGACCAAGACATTGTATGGAGTGATCAGTGTCAGGAAGATTTCATATATCCGATGGAGATGTTATTTAGGGATCTAGTGTTATGGTTTCCAAAGGAAATGGTGATATTCATAGTGTTTTGCGGTGCAACCCATCTGGGATTTGGATATATTCTGATGTAGTAAGGGGAAGTGATCTCTTATGGGTCTATGATGTTATTTTCCCTTGAATTTATCTATTCCACCGATGATCTAGCGCTTGCATATTCCATTATGTGCGCTATAGTTTTAGTGTAATTACCTCCTTGGGGAGCACTTTGCAACCATCCTGGATCATAAGATCTTGAGGTTAATCTTTTCCCAGCATGATCTAAACTTTAAACTGTGGTGTTTGATGTAGTTTCTTTAGGAAAATTATTTTGAAATCTACTAGACCATAGTCAAAATTAATTTTGAAGAAGATTCCTTGAAATTTTTTGAAAGTGAGGTAGTTCAAGAATCTGTAGTTGCTAGGAAGGGGATGGAGGAGTTGGTATCCCTACACCTAGAATCAATAATAGGTGGTGGTAGAGGATTTCTATTTCAGATGATGGTGGAGTATAATATGAGGCATTAGATAGAGAAATCTCAGTGGAGAGAATCATATTTATAGGTTATCTATGATCATATTGACCAGGTTAATCCTCCGGAATGATGGTCGGAATATGACGTTGTTTCATGGGAAGCTATTTGTTCCACTGGTACTGCACGAGGGAGTTCACTGTGAGTTTCATAGTAATACTTTAGTGTTATACACAATAGTTTCCAAGTTGTATCGTGTCTTAAGGATTCATTTTTTGTGGCCTAGAATAAAGAGTCTATTGGTAAAGTTTGTTACAATGTGCATAGTGTGCCCATAGGTAAAGGACGAGCACTATGTTCCGAGTGGTTTTCTATAGCCCCTATATGTCCTCAAGTGTAAGTAGGATGAAATATCAATAGATTTCCTCATAGACTACCTAGGAATCAAGGAGGATATGATGATATCTGTGTAGTAGTGGATAAGATGACAAAATTAGCACACTTCCTTGAAATTAAGGTGTCGAACACATATTATTTCTTGTCACAACGTTATGTAGATTAGGTGGTACGGATTCATTGAGTTCCTAGATCCATGGTCTCAGATCGGTATACATATTTTACGTCGCAATTATAGATGGGATTGAAGAATGATTTCAGAACTAATTTATGCCTCATAACAGCTTTCATCCAACAGACAAGTGGGCAGACAAAACAGACGATCCAAACATTGTAGGACATGTTGTGATCATGAATCTTCGACTGTCAAGGCTCTTGTGTATGAAGAAAATACCTTGGTAGATTTTTCATACACGAATGGAAATAACCCTTTCATTGGCATGGCTCTCTTTTAAGATTTTTATGGAAGAAAGTTTCATTCACCTTTTTAGAAGACAAAGGTTGGGGATATAGCAATTCTTGGGTCTAAGGTAGTGTATATCAAGAAAAAAATGATTAAATATTTTTTGAGATTATGGTGGAAGAACATGATCGGAAAAAGTCATATGTCGATCATAGGAGGATCTCCTGGGTGTTCGAGGTTGAAAAACATGTGTTGTTAATGGATTCCCCTCGATTTGGTCATGGTAAGTTTGGTAGAGGGAGAAATATTTCTCCCAGGTTCATTGAACCCTTCAAGGTGTTTTTGATAGATTTGGAAAGATGGCATAGAATTTGGTGCTACCACTATGGTTGGAGAAGATCCATGAAGTCTTTTATGTCTCCTGTATGTGTCGGTATCTTCATGATGAATCCCATGTGACTTTCTAGGGAGAGTTTTATATCCAGGATAGCACAACATTCATGGAATGTTTAGTGGATATCCATGATTATTGGGAGATGATGTTTCATGGAGGGATTATTCCTTTTGCTAAAGTGTTAAGGAGGCATTGTATCCTATATGGGAGAACATGGGTGCGATAATCATTGATTTGTTCCCAATACCTGGAGTTGTTCTGAGTTTCTCCTTGTCTTGGTTTTTCATTGTAATGCTTCAACCTTTTTATTTACGAGATGAGTTTTTTCCTTGTTCATTAATGGTTGATAAAGTCTTAACACATGATGGTTGAAGGAATTGTTACATAATCAAGATTCATTAATGAGGATGTGATTAAAATGATATGGGCATGTTAATGTTGCCCAATGTTGATATTATCTTAACATGGGAGAATAAATTTCTTGATTCATGTGTTCGAGATGTGTTTCATTTGGTTATTATGTGGTTTTCTCTTGTATTTGGATAGACTAGTTGATGTTGAAGGAGTTTTTCCTTGATGTTGGGGCTTCACTTCAACATATTAGTAAGGTAAGTAAGTTTTTCCATGAGAGGTATCTCCGAAGGTGGTTGTTTGGACAACTCATTATTTTGGGTTTGGTTTTCAATTATCTAGGGAATGAATTGTTTGAGAGGCATATGATGTAATGTAACAGACCTCTCCAGTCCATTACTTGGTTAAAATATAGTTATTGAGGTGTTCTAGGAGGTCATAGTGACTCATTTCAATATTTTTCCAGTTTTCCTATTTTTCATATGGTGGGTCACTTTTGTGGGTTGCATAGTCGCATCGGTGAATCGTGTAGTTACTTGGAATTGGTTAGTAAGGCATCAGTAGGTCATGTTAGTTAACCATTATCAGTGGGTCACATTGGTGACCCGTGTTTGTAGGTGGTTTCAATGAGTTGGGTGTTGGTGGGTCACATAAGTTACTTGCGGTCAGTGGGTCACATCAGTGACTAATATCGGTAAGTGTTTTTTTTATTTAGATATTGGTCGGTGGGGTCGGTGAGTGATATTAGTGAATTATGCATCGGTTGGTTGCATCAGTGATTCACTAGCAGTGACTCTCATTGGTGACTCACCAAAGATGACTTTTTATCTGTAAATCACCCAATGGTGACTAATTTCCAACGATTTTTCAAAATTCTATTTTTCTATGGAATTTATAGTTTTTCTATTTTTTATGTTTCCTTCGACATTAAATGAGTTAAAAGTTGTTTTTAATTATTTTTTGGAATTTATTAATAGGAATATCTCTCTTATAAACCAGATGCTTCCTCTAACGCCTAAACTACATAGTCATGATTGTGATATAACATAATGGTTTTTGAAACCATTTCACCCAATGATTTAGAATCTACACTTTCTAAATCCAATATCCTCTCTTCCTTTAACCCCTGTTTTATCTCTTGGTTTCCCCATATCCACTCTTCCCTATGGATTCATTTGTTCTGTTGTATCCTTTAAATCCATTTTTTCCTAGAGGTTTCTCCATCTATTTTCAAACCCCCTTTTTAGTGAAAGGAGATGGTTTTGATCGTCTCATTCCTGAGCTAGGGATCACATCAACTCTTTTAATTTTATTATCATGTGGGGTGGGCTTATGAATGTTATCTTATAAAGATAACATATTCTTTAATAAATATAGATAATCTAATCTATTTAATATTTATATAACGCAGTTGGGTAAACGTTTCACATGATAATATTTTATTGTTATTTGATATTACGATCTCTTTATGCTATATGTCTAATGAAAATCATGGTCGTTGGTGGTCTTTTTTGTACACTTGTGATGGATTATGGATGTTTATTTTTTATCCTCTTTGAACAACCATATGGATATGGAATTTTTTAACCACGTATAATCATTTAAATAAATGGATTCCCCATTATCAAACATGATCTGTGATAACCCCTGATTTATCAAAGTGGAATTTAAGAATGATTATTTTAAAATTCTGAATCCACCCTACCTTTTTTGTGGGTTTGTGATGTGTGCAGTTTTGTTCTTTATTGTGACTTTTGTGGTTGTGTGGTGCTACGGTTGAGAGAAAAATGGTATGGTTGGTTGGTATGTTTTTGTAATAGATTCTAAGGTTGAGGGATTTCATTATTGTGTAATGGGTGAGAAATATTTGAGCATTAGGGTTGTAGGATCAGGTTGTGTAATGTTATGTTACTAGGTTTGATGTGTTTGGTGTGGTTGTTCAGTGGGGTTTTCATGTTGATTATAATGACATTTGTTGTGGGGTTTGGCAGTAATTTTTTGGGATTTATTTTTTAAAGGAAGTATAGGGTGAGACGACCCTGATGAATGATTACTTCAGTGGTTGGTATGGGTGTTCAATAGTGAGTAAATATGAAGAGCGTTTTTTGGATGTGTGTCATGTAGCACGATGTGATTTTTAGTTTCCTTACTAGGGATGAATAAATAAATTTTAACATTATAAATAATGATAATTGGTTAAATGAGATTCATAGGGGGAATGTTTGAGTTGTGTCTTTGTTAGGACATATCTTAGTGGGGCCCACACCATGACTCCCCAAGCCCGCCTCCAATAGGCCAGGGGATATTGACTAGCACCGAGAAGGAATATTACTAACATGGGAGGCATTGCATAAGTACTTCTATACATGCACACATCTCCAAGCCCACAAATGATGAAATGTAAAAAAAACCTAAGGAAAAAAATACATGCATACAACTAAACCCAACCGTTAGAGTACAACAATAGGTGATGTGATGAAATTAAACTTGGCCAAAATACAATCACACTATAAACAGAGTCAGAAAACTAAAAAGTCCAACATGTAAATAAAATAGCTACTTGGACTACTGCTCGTAGCCGTAGGAACACCCCGACTAGTGAGGAACTCAGAAAGCATGATCATGTCCTGGTCCACCCTAGACTCTATCAAAAGGCTGCTCATCTGCAGAAGACATGACACGTGTGGGCAAAGCCCGTTCAAGGGTGAGTATAGCAATACTCAGTAGAGGACCCCGGAAACCACAAATCAAAACAAAAAGTAAAAGTGCAGTCATCTATACACAGTATATGTCTACAGAACATATAGAAAGTGAAACACAGCCCAGATATACACGAATCCTAGACCTGCGGTCTAGAGGCTAGTCACACAATTGCATACCCCATTTAGCGATTCCATTCAAAGATTCCACGAAGCACTCATTCTGCGAGAACACGCTCAATGTTTCTTGTATCTCTAATGATGTCCGTCCGAGTAGTGCTATTCGTCGAGAAATGACACGAGAGTTAGATACACTCATTATGGGAGACACACTCTTCAGTGGGAGGATCACGATAGATTGATACACTCATTACCGGAGACACACTCTTGAGTGGGGAAAGATCATGATACACAGATAAGGATCATTGCCAGGGCCATGGTGGATACTTTGTC
The DNA here is from genome assembly GCA_963277665.1 of Viscum album. NCBI lineage: Eukaryota > Viridiplantae > Streptophyta > Magnoliopsida > Santalales > Viscaceae > Viscum > Viscum album. Next base: position 1,314,127,059 of record OY728147.1, read on the forward strand.
TCATCCGAATTCACTAGCTAGGTAGAGGGTCAACTCTCGGTAGATTTGGTCACGTCGATTCCAAACTCTACCTACGGTCAGGAATGGATAAAGGATCTTGCTCAGTGCCTCTAGGAAAGATGCCTGACTCTATCAGAGAAAGTCCATCTGAAGGGGTCATACTCCAATAAAAAGATAACAATGCCTAACTTCAGTGGAATGAAAATAAGGCGTACGAACCCAAACGAAACATGTCTATGATGTGGTGGACAAGACAAACTAGAAATTTTCGAAAATTACACACCTTGTATAAAAGTTACCTGCCGAATCTTATGACTCAGAGTACTGCTTGTGTACAACTAATTGCATCGCAAGGTCGGTCATGTAGAGAAAGTAAGTACATGGTGTGTGGTTGGGATTACATGCCACGTATGATTAACTGAGGTCTGCTCTGTGTACACTGTCCATGATCCCATACACGAACTCATCCCAAGTATTTCATCCCGTGTAGTCGGTACACGGGGTGACCCACGCTATGGCCTCACCTAGTCGTGTGGTGTAGGACATGGTCGTGTACTACACCTTGTGTTTATGTTCTCACTGGATACACACTGAGCCTCAGGGTAGTCGCAACACATCGTGTGACCAGGGTCACACACCATGTGATACCCATCGGACACCCATAACCCTAGCCGCCACTATGTCGGTCCACAAGGCATGTTCTTCAAAGATACACGTCGTGTATTTTTGAAATTTTTTAGAAACTCGAACCTTCATCGTCGCACCTCCAGTGATTCCCCATTCATCAATCTGGTCATTGTATCTCCTTGTAACTCCCGGATTTTGGTCTCCCTGATGCCACAAACCTGCTTCCATTGTTTTTAGATCTCTGATCGGCTCTGAAAACATTTTTTGATCTTCCCGCATGATGAGCACTCGAAAATCAGCCTCTTCCGATATGAACCTATTCGTTGCAAATCGAAAACATTGCACCTTTGTAGGGTTGTTGTGAAGTCAGATCTCCAGTATGGGATCATTGAGTTGAAATACGGGTGCGCAACGATCTGTTGTTAGTCACCCCGCGAAGAACGTGAAGAACATGCGATAAAGAAAGGGGGATGTTAATAGGATTAAACAGAGAAGAAATCAACAATAATCAATGTGGACTAATTCCCCATAACCATCCCAATAAAACCATCCATTATGAATGTATTAATCCATAGATCCACATATTTGTGGTTGAACTGCATTCATCATTTAAATTCAAAAATGGAGAAAGAGGAATGAAATAACAACCCCTACCTTTTAAGAAAGGATCGATCATTGCTGAGAGGGTCGCACTGCCATTGTTTTCGAGACCCTTAAACTTTTTTGGCACAATATTTTACACCTTCGATTCGTCATCCTTCATTGCTGAGAGTATTTTTGAACCACCACAGATTCTCCAGAGTTTCCTCTAAATCCTTTCTAATGAGCGACATCCCAATAAAAAGGAAACCATGTTTGACATTCCATTTCACTATGACATTAATGGGTCAAATTTTCTGATTCTAAGTCATTATGACATGACATTTAATATCGAAACAGCTACCATGTTGCTACGCTGTAGCAGATGTTTCCTTAAAAGAAAATAAAATAACTTGAAACTTTATTTTATTTTTATTTTACTAAAAACATCTGAAAATTAACTTTTTACGTAAACCCATGCCGGTCAAGGTTAGACTCTTTCTTTGGTAAATTCATCATTCCGGATGCAATGGTGCCCCCATATTTTGAATCCGGACATCCGTTTTGAAACCACCACAACCGCACACATGTGCCGACTCACTTAACCTAAAACATTTCAAACCACTATTACGGCTCACCAGGCCTCAGAATTATGTTTCTTCTCTACGCCTGGTCTTGTAATAATTCCATATATTATTTAAAATTAATACACAGAAAAATAAGAGACATTACATTCTCCCTACCTTGTGGCTTTACATCCTGGAAAATCCAAAACAAGACAACTCAGAAAGATGGGGGTAATGGGCATGGATATGAGCCTCTCGCTCCCATGCTCTCTCCTGAAGATTCACGTGCTTCCACAGAAAGCATACTAAGGGAATCTATCACCCATAAGGGATCATCTCTATCTGATCCTTGACCTCCATCGAGTACTCAACAAAGGCCACTCCAACCATGATGTCTAGATCTCCCCAGTCGATGACCTGCGATACGTCATGCACGTACCTCCTTAGCTGCGACACATGGAAGAAATCATGTACCTGATGCAACTGTGGAAATGGAGCTAGGTAGTACACCACCTCACTGACACTGCACATTATCAAGAAATGTCTGATGAACATCGGAGATAGCTTAATGCCCTGGCCAAATATCTATAACCCTCGTCAAGGTGAGACTCTAAGAAAGATGTGGTCTCTATCCTCGAACTCTAGAGGTCTCTGTTTTCTATCAGCATAAGACATATTCCGGCTCTGTGTATTCTTCATCCGCTCCTGGATGATCTGAACCTTCTCCGTGGTGGCTCACACCAACTCTGGACCCATAGGTTCTGACTCTCCATGGTAGGTCTAGCAAAGTGGTGACCAACAGGGTCTCCCATACAAAGCCTTGAATGGATCCATACCGATGGTGGAGTGGTAGCTGGTATTGTATGAAAACTCCACCAGTTCTAGGTGGACCTCCCATCAATGAACAGAGTCCAAGATATTGGCTCGTAACATATCCTCTAGAACCTGAATGGTCCTTTCCATCTGACCATCGGTATGTGGATGGAACATTGTGCTCAATCGTAGCTGTGTCCCAAAGGCCTGCTACAATCCCTTCAAAAACTGAGATGTAATACAGGCATCTCGGTCTGAGACAATAATCGAAGGGATTCCATTAATCCTGACTACCTTCTACACATAGAGGCGTTCCAAGATCTATACATTACTTTTGTCCCTGATGGCTAGAATGTGGGCCGACTTGGTGAGTCGGTGGGCGATCACCCAGATGGAATTATGCCCCTTGGATTTCTGTGGTAAGCCTATCACGAAGTCCATTGATATTATACCCCACTTCCACTCTAGAAAATCTAGGGGTTATCTAATCCCACAAGGACCTAGTGCTCAGCCTTCACCTGCTGGCACGTATGGTATCGAGAAACGAACTATGCTACTCCATTCTTCATGCTTGATCACCAGAACTCTATTTAGAGTTCTTGTTACATCTTTGACGCTCCTAGATGTTCCTCCATGGGGGATGTATGAATCTCCTTCATAACCTCTCCCCATAATTCCACTGGTACGAAGGTGCATACTTTTAAAATAAGTGCGTGATATCCACCTTGCAAATATCCATCAAGAGCGTGTCTGGTGGATAAATGAGCATGTAAAGCCTCACAGTCGTCATCCCCAAGATGTTCCTCCATAACTCACTATAAGAGTAGAGGGACACTAACCATCAACTGTAGGTAAGATGCATCCTCTCTGTCCATGAAGGACAACCGCAACATGGCCAACTTCTCTTTCGCCTCACTCAACATTTGCGAGCCCAACCTTATTCTAAGAGAATATGCCACCATGTTTCCATTCCCATGAGTATATATGATCTCAAAATCATAATCCTAGAGGATCCCAATGCAATTCCTCTATATCAGATTCAGATCATTCTGTTAGAAGATGTACTTGCGGCTCTTATGGTCAGAGTAGATGATGAACCACTCACCCATAAGGTAGTGTCACCATATCTTCAATGCAAAGACTACCGCCACCAACTCGATATCATGGGTCACATAGTTCTACTCATGTGGCCTAAGCTGGCGTGAACCCTAAGCAATCACTGCTTGTCTCTGCATCAGGACAAAACCAAGACCAGTCCCTAATGCGTCGCAGAAAACTACATACTCGACACCCTCCTCTGGTAATCTCAAAATTGAGGAGCTCTTCAAACACTATCTCAATAGCTTAAAACCCTACTAGAATTTCTCCATCCAAACAAAGGGTTTCCACTTCTGGGTCAAGGTTGTCATTGGTGATGATATTTGAGAGAAATCTGGAAAGAATCTTCTGTAACATTTTTCCAGCCCAAGGAAGGTCCGCACCTCTGTCACACTCCAAGGTGGCTCCCAAGCTAATTGTGCCTCCACCTTGGCTGGGTCCCTAATTACACCATCTGCTGAGATGACATGTCCTAGAAAGTAGACCTTCATGATCTAGAACAGGAAGTTCAAGAGCTTCCATTAAGCGGGTGCTCTAATTGTATGTCTAGAACCATCCTCAGGTCTCTCGTGTGCTCCTCCTCTAACGTAGAGTACACAAGGATGTCGTTGATGAAGACCACTACAAACCAGTCAAAATATGGAAGGATGATCTGATTCATCAGTCCCATGAACATTACAGGGGAGTTTTTCATGCTGAAAGGCACCACCCAATACCCATATTGACCATAGCGGCATCTGAATACCGTCTTTGGTATATCCTCATCCCATACCCGTAATTAGTGATAACCTAATCGATGGTCACCCTTTGAGAACCACTATACCCCTATTTACTGATCGAAGAGGTCATCGATCATCATAAGTGGACAATTTTTTTTCAGTATCACCTAGTTCAAGCATCGGTAATCCACACCCAAAATCAAACTCCAATCTTTATTTTTGGTAACCAAGACTGGGGCCGGCTAGGGTGAAACGCTGGATCTCATGAATCCCTTTCTCTGCAGATCCTCCATCTACACCCTCAGCTTGCGAAAATCGATGGGAGATATCCGATATGATGACGGTGAAATCTGTGTCGTCTTGTGGGGTAAGACGATGCAGAAGTCGATTTCCCGGCATTGAGGAAGTCCAGAAACATCTTTGGGAAAGACTTCCTCATACTCGCCACTACTGTTAAGAACTAGGAACTCATCACATTTACTGCTCCGAGGGTTAGGCTAGGCAACTCACGAGTGACCGATGGCACCCTCCTATGCATGATCTTGTTTTGTGCTACCTGGGTCTCCTTTTCTATAACAGAGGAAAACCTCATCCCATCACTGTAGACACACCACACTCTTTTCCTAAGACAGTTCATCCGGGTATGGACCGAAGATAACCAATCCATACCGAGAATGACGTCGTAAGGCCTCGACGTTACCACCAAGAGGTTCCAACTGAAACTCTCTCGTCCATGTGTAATATCACACTATATTCAAAGGTGTTTGATTATCGAGTCTCTTCCCCTAGATGTCTCCAAGTGTAAGAATCGAGTCAGCGGTTTGACAGGAATCTCATGGTTTTGCACAAGATACGTGGCGATGAAGGAATGATTGGCACTTGTGACTACATGTATGATAGCTATGGTAGAGAAGACACAGATCGTACATCAGATCATCCCTAGAGCCCCTAGGTTGTACGCCTCGACCGCATGTAGTTTTCCTCTCACTTTTCCCCTAGCTTCCAAAGCCTGGTGTGGACCTCTTGGGGGTAGTGGTGATTGTAAGTCGAAGCGTCTTCCACTACCTATAGCATTCCTTTCTCCTCTACCACGTCTTCCACTTGTTGGGTTTTCCTGCTCCATTCTCTATCTTATTCTTTGTGGTCTATCCACTCCCTCCTTGTCAGCAGCTCGACGGGTCACACAATCTCTAGCGAGAGGTCCCCTACCGTCTCACTTGTTACACCAATTCTCCATGGGATGATAGGATCCAACATGAGAGTCTTGGACTGTTGATCCCCTATAATGGGTCCTCCTATGACGTCTCTCATGTCCTGATCCCTGCGTCCGACATCGTCTCCCTACTTCCGAGGTGTCCAGACCTGCCTACCCGTTGCTGATTGTCGTCGGCTGTCTCTATTCCTCCAAGAAGCTCTCGATCACCAAGACTCGCTCGAGCACTCCAGCATATGTCAAAATGCATAGAGGCACGACACTATCTCGAATGTATCATTTTATACCTATTTCAAAGGTTCATGTTCTTAAGTACTGATCATTGACCATATCCATCGAGTACCTGGAGAGGATGGTGAACCTTGATAAATAGTCATTCTCCATCATACTGTCCTACTGGAGCTGAATAATCTCATGGATGTGTACCAATCACAGTGTAATTGGATAGAACTCCTCCCTGAATTGTCTCTCAAACTCTATCCATGAAAGAGTCTCCTCGTCGTGAGTTTGTGTGGTCAGACTCCACCATCGTCCAACCAAACCCTGAAGAAGTATCGCTGCTAGGATCACGATCTGCTCTGCTGGTGTCCTAACAAGACGGAAAACTCCAATAACTGTCCCCAGCTAGTCCTCAACCACCTGAGGGTCGGGCTCGCCTTATAACTTGAGGGGTATATGTCTCTGGGACTCATTTATCTTGGTCATCCTATGAACCTCGTTGGTTGGTACTGTAGGTACCACGAGCTATTCCACTTGTGGTGGCATAGCTAGTGCACCACCTGGTGGAAATGCCTAGGGAAATGGTCCCTGTATCGAAGCCTCGTCACTGAGGGGGTCATAATTGTGATTTTTTGGTGGAATCCTAGTGGGTATGTATCGTAGAGGCATCTTGTAAGGAAACAAGATGTACCATGAGTATATCAGGATAGCTGACTCAAAGGACATGAAAAAACACAACACATTCCAATATGATGCATGTACATTTCTTTTACTTCCTCGTAATCAGTGATTTCATGTACAAAGTAAAAATGCAGGTTATTAGAGTCATGGTGTATGGATAGGTCAGCCGTTCACACCAACACTAGAGTCCCTTTATCGGAAAGCCGAACTCGAAACACTCAACACTATTTCCCCAAACCAATATCAGATACACTTGGTCCTAAGGTAGAACCAACCTCTTCTAAGACCACTCTATCATGACCCGTCCCTATGGGGCCCACACCGCGACTCTCCAATCCCGCCTCTAATAGGCCTGGGGCTGGTGACTAACACTGAGTAGGTATATTACTATCATGGGAGGCATTACCTAAGTACATATACACACGCACACATCTCCAAGCCCACAAATGATGAAGTGTAGAAAAAACCCTAAGGAACTAAATTCATGCATACAACTATACCCAACCACCATAGTATAATGAGAGGTAATGTTCTAAAAAGTAAACTGGGCCAAAATACTTTCCCACTAAAACAAGTGTCAACAAATAGCAATGTACAACCTGTAAACACAAATAGGTACTGGGACTGCAGCTCATAGTCGTAGGAACATCGCCGCCAGTGAGGAACTCAGAAATCTCGATCCTGTCCTGGTCCGCCCTCGATACTGTCAATAGGATTCTCATCTTCACAAGACAAGACATGTGCAGGAAAAGCACGTGCATGGGTGAGTATAACAATTCTTAGTAGAGGACCTCGAAAACAACAAATCAATAAACATAGAAAAAGTACAGTTATCTATATGCAATATATGTCTACATAACATATATCTTGTGAAACACAGTTTAGATATACTCGAAACTAGACCTGCGGTCTAGAGGAAAGTCACACAATCACATACACCATCTATGGATTCCGTTCAAAGATTCCATGAAGCACTCCTTCCAGGAGAACACACTCCTCGAGTCTTGTTGCACTGATGAAATCCGTCTGAGTAGTAATTTTCATCGATAAATGGAACGATATGTAGATAAACTCATTATGGGAGACACACTCTAGAGAGGGAAGTTCATGATAGATAAATACACTCATTATAGGAGACACACTCTTGAGTGGGGAATGGTCACGATACACAGATGAGGATCTAATCCAGGGCCATGGCGGATACCATGACTCATCTAGATTCACCATCTAGGTAGAGGATCAACGCCTAGTAGTGTTGGTCATGTCGATTCCTGACTCTACCTAGGGTCAGGAATGGATAGATTATCTCGCTCTGGGCCCCTCAGAGGGATGCCTGACTCTATCACAAAAAGTCATGCAGAAGGGATCATACTCCTATAAAAAGGAAATGATTCCTGACCTTCAGGGGAACAAGATGAAGGGGAACTAACCAAAATGAAAAATTTCCAAGATACAGTGGACAAGATGACCATGACGTATTCCAAAAAGTACACGGCCTGTAGAAAATAAACATGTTGTGTCTTCTGACCCCGGGCACCACCCATGTACAACGACTCATGTCGTAAGGTCGGTCGTGTAGAGAAAGTAAGTACACGGCGTGTGGTAGGGATTAGACGTAGTGTCTGAGTAACTAGGGTTGGCTCCATGTACGATGTCTATGTGCCCATACATGGTCTCATCCCAAGTACGTCAGCCCGTGTATTCGGTACATGGGGTGACCCAGGCAACTGGCCCCACACGGCTGTGTGGTGTAGTACACTGTCGTGTGCTACACCCCATGTCTGTGTACCCACTAGATACACGCTAAGCCTCAGGGAAGGAGAAACACACTATGTGACTAGTGTCACACACCGTGTGATAGTTGTCTGATGCCTAATATTATAGTCACCGCTGAGCCGGTCAACTCGGCGTGTTCTTCAAATATACACCCCATGTATTCTGGAAATTTCCAGAAATGCAAACCTCCACCGTCGCACCTGTAGTGATTCCCCATTAATTGATCCAGTCATCTGATCACCATGGAACTCCTAGATTTTGGTCGCACCAATTCCATGAAGATTCTTATTTTTTTTGACCTCCGATCAGCTCCGAAAACATGTTTTGGTCTACCAGTGTGAAGAATGCTCGAAGAAAGTCCTCTTCTAATTCGAACAAATTTGTCGCTGATCATGGTCGTCACTCCTCCAAAGGGTCGTTGCGATGTCAAATCTTCAGTTTTGGATCTTCTAGTTGCAAGATAGGTGCACAACAATCAGTTGTTCGTCGCCCCGTGAAGAACGTAAAGAACACGTGAGAAGGAAAGGGGAAAAAAGAATCCAATAAAACAAATTAAGGAATGAACCTCCTCCTTCATTCATCACGACATTGATCCATTCCTGTTAGTAGGCTTATATGGACCAAAAATCAACAATAATCAATATGGACTAATTCCCCATAACAATCACAATAAAACCCTCCAGTAAAAATGTACAAATTCCTAAATCAATATTCTCATGGTTGATCCACATTCTTCATTTGAATTCAAAAACAGGGAAAGAATAATGAAATAACAACCCCTAACTTTTAAGAAAGGATTGATCATTGATGAGAGGGTCGCAATGCTTTCGTCGTCAGGATCATTCAACATTGTTGGCACAATGTTTCATAGTTTTGTTTCGTCATCGTTCATCACTGAGAGTTTTCTCCGTAGCACTATGGATTGTCCGGTGTTTCCTTCCAATACTTTCCAATGAGATACATCCCAATAAAAAAGGAAAGCATGATTGAAATTAAATTATGCTATGGAATTAATGGGTTAGTATTGCTATTTCTGAGTCATTATGAAATGCCATTTAATGTCGAAGCAGCTGCCCTATCGCTGCACTGCATCAGATGTTTCCACAAACCCAAATAAAATAACTTGCAAATTTAATTTATTTTTATTTTACTAAAAACATATGAAAATTAAATTTTTTCCTCGACCTGTGCCAGTTGAGGTTAGACCCGTTCATAAGTAAATTCATCGTTCCAGACACAACGATGCACTTAGAATTTGAATCCGGGAATCTGTTTCGAAACTGCCACAACCTTGCACAAGTTCCAACTCACTTAACATAAATAGTTTTAAACCAATGTTCCAGGATCACTAGGCCTCCGAATGATGTGTTGTATCTGCTCTTGGTCTCGTAATAATTCCCCAAAATATTTAAAATTAATACAGAGAAAATTATGAGACAATACAGTCTTTTTGTGAATTGATTTTTTTAACAACTTCTGATGTGAATGTTGCTACTGTGAATAGATGATTTTAGAAGAAATAGAATAGTTTTATGTATCATATGGTGGTTGATCGTTTGTTTGAGAAAACATAGGTTTGGATTATTTGTTTGATACTATATATATAAACATGTATTTTTTTAGGTTTTCATACAGACCCATCTCTAATTGAGAACAATGTTCCAAACACACCCATTTTAAATGGCGATGGGGTCTTTCCCAAACATCCTAGTGGGAGGATGGATGGCTGGCCACCTGATCTTCCATTCACCATCTTCCATGAAATGATAACCCCTGATTCTTTAGGTAAGTACTGGTTTTTTGGGTCCAGTTTTATGTATGTTAATTCTGTTTTCCCAAGTGTCTTCTAGATGATATGTGTTCTGATTTGATAGGTAATTTCAAGATGTGATGTGGCATGCGGCCACCTTTCTATGGGCAGGATGTGGTTCTGTGGCCCATGTCTGTGTAGGTAGCATGAGATGAGATTTATTTTTCTAGTTTCAGGACTAGAGATGTGGACTTTGTGTGTGGGGGAAGTTTTTTACATTGTAATTTTGAAAGATGTGGATGTTCTAGGTTGTTTTCTGTAAGAATTTGGGTGTGGAAAATTAGTGGTAAAGTAGTCTGGGGTACCCTATAATAGATGTGATATATATTAACATACATGAATTTCATTATTTTTTGAGTGTGCCTTTGGTGATGATGGGGCGGCTAGTATTCTCTGTTAGGTTTCTACAATTTTCTCATAGGGGCATTGCAATTCTTCTCCACTAGTGCATGAGAGACGTGGAGTTTTTATAATGACTATAGTCATCTTCTCATCCAAAACTATAAGACATATTTCATGTTTCTATGAGGACTACATGGACTTTTCTATGTATTACTAGCTCAGACTTTGGGAAATCTATATTGTTGGTACATAGATTTATTCTATTGAAACTTACATTGATATTTTTCTGTATTTCTAGCCGTTTTACCTTAAACATGCTTGCGTGGTGGATTTTGACTTTTTTTATTTATATTTCCTAGAGATTTTTGAGGTGATAAATCATATCTCTTGATCATGGTTACTATATAAAAGGTATTTCCTTCCATTTTCATGTCATTATATACCCTTGGTGCTGGTCGCCACCCCGGGACCCACTAGAGGTGGGACATGGGGGAGATTATATATATTCATTCGTTATCATCTACGGAGGGTAGTATTTTCTGGAAGGGGGTCATGACAATATCTTTAATCATATAACTATATCATATTATCATATTTGTAGATATAGGAGAAATAATTGTATTAAAAATCATGTCCCAATAAAATTATTAGTCTAAACTGCTAGATTCTTGTTCAATGACTATGTTGCTTGTATTATCTATTTTATGGATTTAATGGAAATCATCCGTATTGAAATTCCATTTTTATTAAAAAAAATTATTTCTTCTCATATCATGATATATTGAAATGTCATTAAACTCATGAATATGATTAGTGACTAAATATTTATTATCTAAATCCAAAACATTTACATTATTCTTATTAGGATGGATGTGAATAATCATCTCTACAAATTCAGAGTCTTCTAACTTTTCACCATATCCTCTAATAATTATTACATCCCTATTTGTCAATGTGAATATGTTTTTGAAACTTTTATATTCATTTATCCTAATGGCTTCATGGTTATCCTAAATATCTACACCTTTTCCTATTCACATTGTTATTTATATCATCTAGATTATAATGTTTATCCCTAAAGAATTTTTAAATATTGATGTCATTAACATTATTAAATTTATTTTCATAAAGAGAAGATAAATATGAATCTTGAGCACATCTTTCAGATATAAGATTCTTCTTTTCACCATTTCCATAGCTTAACCATCAACATATGGGTGAATCCACCAGTTTCATCTCTAAAAAATACTAATTGATTGAGAAAAGTTATGAATACATTATCTCCTTCAATATGTTATATCATTTTACATAAATAATTTAGACCCATTATTGTTCATTGAATTTAAATTTTCCATTACTGAGGAGAAAAATTTATTTTCGTGATTTTAAATATAAGAGAAAAAAATTTCCTTCAAATATAAAATAACATATCACAAATAAATGAAACCATAGATTCATACCCATTGAATATACCCTCATCATCTATAGAATCACTAATACGGTCATGAATCAAGGATTATAAATTCCTTTTTTTCATTAATTAACCTTCAACATCTATTGTAATGGTATTACGAATTTCACTCAGTACATTGAAGCACAAAAAATGAAACAATAGATTTACCATGATTTCCTCTAAAATGAGATGGCCAATCCTTGTAAGGATTGGGATTTCACCAATACCATATGACACAATTGAATCAACCTATGACTATAATGAATATGAAATTTCCTTGTCATAATCTTATAAGAAGTCTCTAATCTGTGTATGGGTACTTCCTTCACTATTACAAGATTATATATGATGTTGTTTTTCTATTAAAATAATGTATTGAACTAAAAAATAAATCAATTAAATTTAATTTAGGGATTCTTCTACATCTTCTTAAAAATGTTTTTTCATAGGTTTTATCTCACCATGATAATTACACTACCAAAAATTCCATACATACCATTAAAAAATATTCTATACTACACTATATAAAATGATATATCATCTATATTTCATGTCAATACATGATATATTAAATATATCACACAATATCAACTAAAAAAATACACATTTTGATATTTTATTTAAAATAAAACTCAAAAAAATAAATTTTTTAAACAATATTTCATGTTCTTATTATTTTCCCTTATAATTCGTCATTTAAAACTCATTTTGTGTTCATTGAGGTTTCAATACAATAGTTTTATTATGAATAATAAGTCATAATTGAAACATCCCAGATCCGGGTGCCACTCAACTGGTGCCCCGGACCCGGTTGGTCACACATCCTCAAGCGCAATTCCCCAAATTCCAGAGGCTTCCGACTAGTAGTGAGGGCCCAGGTCTGATAGTGGGAAAACTATTCCCTCATTTGTCAAATTTTAGCATAGTGGAAATGATCAATTGTATACAACAACAGTGGAAGAAATAAACCATAAACATTTTAAATGAACAACGGCTGGAAAAGATAACCAACAGTTATATAGATAATGATCCAACAAGTGTCTAGTTCTAAGAAAATATCCATAACATGTTACACAGTAGTACAATACAATACAATAGAATGAACAGGTAAAACAGAGAAAAAAAAAACATCCGGCATCATCACAAGCCTATACTCGGTCCCATGCTCCCCTACTTTCCAGCAACAATCAAGTACCTATATAGGGTCCCTTGCCCGTATCCACACTTGCAGCAACATAGTCTGTTTGGGCCGAAGACATGACCCAAACAGGGTGTGAGAAATATATCACAGTAGGCACCCACCAATGGCACAAGCCCAACTGTTAGTGTGAATGTGCAACAACAGTGTGTAGTAATATAATGCAATAACTAAGTAGTACTCAAAAGTAACTAACTTTATCATTTACAATTCCATTCTAATATTCATTTTGTAGTTCAATATATGGAAATCACCATAGTGAATTTCTAGGTAAACAGTCAGTGTCCTCAGGAACATAAACCCTTTCCCCCAGGTAAAGAGAATCAAAACCCATAGGAATATGCCCACGGGCATATCTAACAATTCCCACATGCGTACGAGGTGTCGCCCACAGGCACATAATCTACTTGCCCACTTGCACGATATAAGCTTCCCTTAGGCTGAATAGAGCACTACCCATAGGCTAATCACAACACTGCCCTCTGGCTAACAGGTAACTGGGCCATGCCCAACATACAAACAAGTGATTTATATACAATTCCTCTCAAGGTAATTTAAGACATGATAGAATTTATGGTATACCCTCGGGTAACCTGGCCTAAGGGATAAACAGAGGAACATACCCTTGGGGTGGTCCTAGATCCCAGTAGTGATTCCAGAAAGTAGTTTTACAATTTCATTAAATTACCTATGCAATTCTAGGTATCTATGAGAGGCAAGGCCTTTGCCACACAACACCCCAACATGGGTTCATAACATAATTTGTCACGACCTATCCTCGGGGCCCGTGCTGTGACTACCCCAAGCCCGCCTTCCATAGGCCAGGGGCTGGCGACTAGCACCAAGGTGTAAATTCCGGTAAAAAGGGAATGTATTGCCTTTGTAAAGTAAACAAGAACCACAAAGTAAGCATGCGGAAAAAGAAAACACTAAGTAAAAACAGAGAACAACTGTAAGTGCGGAAAGTAAGTGGGCCAGTATACAAACCCAAACTGAAAATAAAGTACAACTCGAAAGGGAAAACAACAACTGAAAAGTAAAAGCCGCTACGCCGAGTTGTCAACTAGAAATCCCACTTGAAGGGTGGGTATAGATTGCTCCACTGCTCCTCGGTCCCACTGTCCGCTCCGAGTACGTCCCGCCAAGCTGTCCACCTCCAGGTACCGTCCTACTCTGCAAGCCTCAACCACGATCAACGCTGTCCGTCGTCTGTAACCAACACAACGTAGTGCGGGCATAGCCCGTGCAGGGGTGAGTATAAGCTACTCAGTAGCGACCCCGAGACCCTGAAGGTCTCCCAAAATCCACAAAGGATAAACCACAAAGTAATGATACAATCATGAAGTAACAACCGACACTGCTTAGGTATATGCCCATACATATACCTAAGTCATCAATTCCAGTACTCTCCAAACTCTGATCCCAAGTACAACCCAGTCCACAAAGGTAAGTATAAATAATACAAATAGGAAAGAAAAAAGTAATCCACACAGGATAGCACAACACAATCCACACAGGAAAGAAAATAGGTTTCAGCTCAATAGTTATACCTCTTCGAAGATGGTAGAGATGATCACTGATCCATCTATGTCGTCGGATCAAAAAAGGATCGATAGGTACTAACCCCCGCAAAGACCCACACAGGATCGTTAGGAAACTAACCCCCGCAAAGACCCACCCAGGATCAGACCCACACAAGATCTGTAGGCGCTGGCTCACATAGAACTGCTGAGCGCTGACCCACACAGGATCGGACCAACATAGGATCAGTAGCACATACCCACATAGGATTGCCGAGTGTTGTAGTCGTCATCGTCGAATCAACTGAGGAGCTCTGTACAGTCGTCGTCGCAGTCACAGTAGCAGTCGCAGCCAGCTCTAGGGTTCCCGCACACAGCAAGCTCGTTCGGGTGGGTCCGCTCCATGAGCCGAGAGGCTGATACATCAACTGACACATAGTCCAGAGTTGATGTATCCAAAAGTTCGTATCATCAACAGGAACTCAACGTCATAGACGGCGCGTCAATCGGACGCTCGGTCTGAGAGTTATTGGCTTTTTTGTCCCAGGGGCCCGGTTGATGTTTAAGGAAAAACCAACCCGACCGTACTCCACCTGCGTCCAAGTCTAGGTCGGAGTAATCCAAAAGATCTGTCTCACTAAGAGGAATTCAAAAAAGTCGACGACACGTCAATCGGATGTCCGAAGCTCAAGATATGAGTGTTTCCGCTCCGAGGGCCCGGTTGGTTTCGTGTACGAACCAACCTGGCCGAACTCAAAGTATTCTAAAACCTTGAGTGCGATGTACCGAAACTATCGTCTCGATTCGTGGATCTCATCGCAACTAACAGTACGTCGATCATAGGTCTGTAGCCCAGGTTATGGTCAAAACACCGTAGACAGTTCGAAAACGGGGGTTTCGGGCCCGGACCGACCCGACCCGAGACCCCCTCGGTCAGTCCGAACTGGGTCGACCCGCCCCGGGTCCGGTTCATCCCGGTCTGGCGCGGCTGAGCCATTTTGGCTCACGTGGGGGGGGGCTGCCCCCCCCGGTTTTCTGTAACCGTGGCCCCTTAATTGGGGCCGCATTGATGTCCGGCCGAGGGAATTAATTCCCCCAGCTCCTCCCTGTCTGGCCAGCCCGACCTGGCCGGCCGGTTCCTGCTCAACGGGACAGGCGATGGTCGGTCCCCTTCCAGATCCGACGCCGGCGGCCTGGTCCGACCTCCTGTCACCTTGCTCCGCCGCGGCCCGGAGCCGGCCGCGGCCCTTGTCGTTCGGCGCGGCGCGACGACGCCGCGTATTTCTTGCCGCATAAACCCGTGCGGTGCGACGACACCGTGCCACTTCCATATCGAACCAAAAGAATCCAACACGAATAATAAGGAGGTGGGTTAGTCGTGTTTGTGTGGTCCAGTCCCCCTCATGTTAATCTATAACTGTTGGTTAAAATTTTACAAAGAAATTCAGGGATGTAAACATGAACAAATTAATTAATTTAAATCCCCTAGATCAGTTTCAAGAACGGTGCTCATCAACGAGCTTTGGAAAACGAGTGTCGCGGAGGTCGGGCTTCGCAGAAAACGAACGTTGAATCCGTTGTCGTCGAGGTGCGTTCGAAGAGGAAACATCGTTGGAGAAGTTCTCCGCGTTCTTCGCTGGAGATGTTCTTCTTTGAAGAACGGTGTTCTTCGTCAGAGTCCGAGGTGTTCTTCATGTTCTTCATCGTAGATGTTCTTCGACGAAGAAAATCTCCGCCAAAGAACACGGATAACTTCTCCAATGAAGTTTTCTCTTCGGACGCACCTCGACGACAACGGAATCGACGTTCGTTTTCCGCGACGCCCGACCTCCGCGATGCTCGTTTTCCGCAGCTCGTTGACAAGCACAGTTCTTGAAACCGATTTAGGGGATTGTAATTATTTAATTTGTTTGTGTTTAAATCCCTGAATTTCATCATGAAATTTTAACCAAATGCTATCGATTAATGTGAGGGGGGCCGGACCGCACAAACACGACCGACCCACCTCCTAATTATTCGTGATGGATTCTTTTGGTTCGATATGGAAGTGGCGCGGTGCCATCACACCACGCGGGTTTATGAGGCAAGAAATACGGGGCGTCGTCGCGCCGCGCCAGATGACAAGGGTCGCGGCCGGTTCCGTGCCGCTGCAGAGCAAGGCGACCGGCGGCCGGACCGGGCCGCCAGTGTCGGAGCTGGAAGGGGACCGGCCATCGCCGGTCCCGTTGAGCAGGAACCGGCCGGCCAAGTCAAGGCGGTCGGACAGGGAGGATCCGGGGGAATTAATTCCCCCGGCTGGACATCAATGGGGCCCCAATTAAGGGGATGCGGTTACAGAAAACCAGGGAGGGGAGCCCCCCCCCCCCTTGCGCGAGCCAAAATGGCTCGGCCGTTTTGGACGAGCAGCCGACCAGCACGCGGGTCGCTGGACTGGGCCGCGCCCAGCCGGACCGAGCCGCGCCAGGCTGGGCCGACCCGGACCTGGGGCGGGTCGACCCGGTTCGGACCGACTGGGGGGTCTCGGGCTGGGTCGGTCCGGGCCCGACACCCCTGTTTCGGACTGTCTACGGTCTTTTTCCCATAACCTGTGCTACGGACCTCTGATCGACGCACCGTCAGTTACGATGCGATCCTTGAATCGAGGCGGTCGTTTTCGAATATCACAATCAAGGTTTCGGAATACTTTTAGTTCTTCCTGGTTGGTTCGTATACTAAACCAATCGGGCCCTCGGAGTGGAAACGCTCATATCTTGAGCTTCGGACGTCCGATTGACGTGTCGTCGACTTTGTTGAATTCCTCTTAGTGAGACAGATCATTTGGATTACTCCACCCGAGGTTTGGACGTAGGTGGAGTATGGTCGGGTTGGTTTTTCCTTAAAAACCAACCGGGCCCCTTGGACGAAAAAGCCAATAACTCTCAGACCGGCCGTCCGATTGACGCGCCGTCTGCGACGTTGAGTTCTTGTTGACGATACAAAACATTTGGATACATCAACTCTGGACTATGTGTCAGTTGATGTATCAGCCTCTCGGCTCGTGGAGCGGACCCTCCCGAACGAGCTTGCTGTGTGTGGGAACCCTAGAGCTGGCTGCGACTGCTACTGTGACTGCGACGACGACTGTACAGAGATCCTTAGTGGATTCAACGGCGACGACTACAGCACTCAGTGATCCTATGTGGGTCAGTGCTACCGATCATGTGTGGGTCTGATCTTATGTGGGTCAGCGCTCAGCGGTTCTGTGTGAGCCAGCGCCTACAGATCCTGTGTGGGTCTGATCCTGTGTGGGTCTTTGCGGGGGTTAGTTTCCTACCGACCCTATGTGGGTCTTTGCGGGGGTTAGTACCTATCGATCCTTTTTGGATCCGACGACTTAGATGGATCAGTGATCATCTCTATCGTCTTCGAAAAAGTATACCTGTTGACCTGAAACTTTTTTTCTTTCCTATGTGGATTGTGTTGTGCTATCCTGTGTGGATTACGTTTTGCTTTCCTGTGTGGAATACGTATACTTACCTGTGTTGACTGGGTTGTACTTGGGCTCGGAGGTTGAGCTTACATGAATTGATGACTTAGATATATGTATGGGAATATACCTAAGCAGTGTCGGTTGTTACTTCGTGATTGTATCTTTCCTTTGTGTTTTATCCTTTGTGGATTTTGGGAGACCTTCGGGGTCTCGGGGTCCCTACTGAGTAGCTTATACTCACCCCTGCATGGGATATGCCCGCACTACATTGTGTTGGTTGCAGACGACGGAAAGCGTTGATCGCAGTTGAGGCTTGCAGAGCAGGACGGTACCTGGAGGTGGACCACTGGGCGGGACGTACTCAGAGCTGACGGCGGGATCGAGGAGCAGTGGAGTTATTTGTACCCACCCTTCAGGTGAGATTTCCAGTGGACTGCTCGGCGTAGCGGCTTTTACTTTTCAGTTTCTGTTTTCCCTTTCCAGTTGAACTTTATTTTCATTTTGGGTTTGTATACTGGCCCACTTACTTTCCGCAGTTACAGTTGTACTCTGTTTTTACTTAGTGTTTTCTTTTTCCTCTTGCTTACTCTGTGGTTCTTGTTTACTTTACAAAGGCAATGCCTTCCCTTTTTACCGGAATTTACTCCTTGGGGCTAGTTGCCATCCCCTGGCCTATGGAAGGCGAGTTTGTGGTAGTCACGACACGGGCCCCGAGGATGGGTCGTGACAAATTGGTATCAAAGGAGGAACCCAGCCTTAAGTGGGGTGCACTACCTGGGTTGAGATGTGGGGCCCACAACGAGGGTGTTGTGCTCTATAGGGGGGGGGGGTGATTGTAACATCCCCAAATGATAAAGGGTCATCTGACTAATGACTGTTCCCACAGGCCAACACATGTCATTTCCAGTGTGCTTTTTCCTCACTCACACACACCCTGGGAGACTTCCCAGGAGGTCACCCATCCTGATCACTACTCCAAGACAAGCACGCTTAACCGTGGAGTTCTAATCAGATAGGCTCCCGAAAACGAAGGCGCACCTTGTTGTGACAACCGGGTCCCAGTGATAGCCCAACCACCCCGCCTTAACATGGTCGTCGGGTCCTGGCCCACCTGGTATCACCAGTTGCCCCGCAGACACGTGGGGCCCACCCCAGGGTCCACCCATGTGCCTGAACGGGTCATGTGACTAATGACTGTCCCCACAGGCCAACACATGTCCTTTCCAGTGTGCTATTTCCTCACTCCCACACACCCTGGGAGACTTTCCAGGAGGTCACCCATACTGATCACTACTCCAAGCCGAGCACGCTTAACCGTGGAGTTCTAATCAGATAGGCTCCGAAAAAGGAAGGTGCACCTTGTTGACATTAGTCATATCATTTAGTCATTTAGCCTTTTATCATTTGGGGATGTTACAATCACCCCCCCTATAGAGCACAACGCCCTCGTTGTGGGCCCTATATCTCAACCCAGGCAGTGCACCGCACTTAAGGGTGGGTTCCTCTTCTAATACCAAATGTGACAACCGGGTCCCAGTGACAACACAACCACCCCGCCTTAACATGGTCGTCGGGTCCTGGCCCACCTGGTATCACCAGTTGCATGGCAGACACGTGGGTCCCACCCCAGGGTCCACCCATGTGCCTGAACGGGTCATTTGACTAATGACTGTCCCCACAGGCCAACACATGTCCTTTCCAGTGTGCTTTGTCCTCACTCACACACACCCTAGGAGACTTCCAAGGAGGTCACCCATCCTGATCACTACTCCAAGCCAAGCATGCTTAACCGTGGAGTTCTAATGAGATAGGCTCCCGAAAAGGAAGGTGGACCTTGTTGACATGATTCATATCATTTAGTCATTTAACCCATTATCATTTGGGTATGTTACAGAATTGTACACAAAAACGCACAACAATGGGAATTTAAACACTAGACCACCTACCTCGATCACCCATGATCAGTATACGTGAACGACACTCCTCGAACTGTCCAAAATGACGTAGATCTGAGATAAAATAATTCCGGTTCAAACGTAAATAACTTCCACTTGAGAAAGAATTTGTAAGAACGGATAATGGAGCGGGGAGGGATTACCCGTACGGTTCCAATGAGATTGCCAGAGGCCGAATAGGATTCCTGGTGCATGATCGGGTGATCTACAATGCTTTGGCCATCCTCCTGAGCTCACCTCCGGTTCCAAGGCTTCTCTTTTTAACAGAGGAGGCTTCTTCCCACTTTATGAGAAAAAACAGACTACACAACATGTAATATTGAGTACACGGTGTGTGTTTTCCCTTTTTGACTGTTCCTACGGCGGTTTCTATCCATCGCGGCACTGTTCATCTATCTACATGAGTAAACTACATGCAATCCTGATTACACAGAGTGTACAGTTCCTCATCTCCCACTGCCATACTATTTTCCTATCGACTGACTACACACGTGTACATACCCACTACATAGCGTGTAGTCGGTTTTTACACATTTCATCGCCATCCTGGCCACACACCTTGTGTACTCATCCCACACAGCTAATGTACACGACCTATGGAAAAGTACACGACGTGTACCTGCAAAAAGTGTAATTTTTTTCAATTTTCTTTAATTTCTCAAAAACACTTAAGGAAAAGAAAAAGTAAGAAACACGTACCTCTTGAATAAGAACCGGGTTCATTCAAACTTCCACTCTTAAAGAAATTCATCCTCGAATTTCCCTTCCAAGGGGGGTAAAGATAAAGCTCAGAACAACTCTGGACACTGGTCACGTACGTCGGTCTCCTGCTCCCAGGTTTCATCCTGCACTCAGCCATGCTGCCATAGAACCCATACGAGAGGAACTGACCTTCCATAGAGAACCTATGTGCTCCTATCCACGATATGAATCAGATGATCCTCAAAGGATGCATCGACTTGTAGCTCAACATCCTCGGGCTGAAAGACGTGAGATGGGTCTGAATGATAACGGCGCAACTGGGATACATGGAAGACGTTGTGCATGGACCGATACCTCGGTGGTAACTGCAACAGATAGGCAACCGGACCGACTCTATCCAGAATCTCAAATGGCCCCACATACCTTGGTGAAAGTTTACCATGTCTCCTAATCCGCCTCTATCCCAACCTCGGTGAAACAGGCAAGAAAACCTGATCCCCAACCACGAAATACATGGGGTGTCTGTGGCGTTCAACATAAGATTTCTGACGAGACTCTGCAGTAGTCATCCGCTTCTGAATCAACTGGACCTACTCAGAAGTCTCCTGCATGAGGAGTGGTCCTAGTAAAGCTGCCTCACCTGCCTCCATCCAGCACAAAGGTGGTCGGCATGGCCTATCATAAAAATCCTTCTAAGGTTCCATCTCAATAGTTTCCTGAAACTATTATTATAGGAAAACTCAACCAGGGGTATATGCTTCTCCCAGGAGCCCCCAATGTCTAAGACGAATGCTCGAAGCATGTCCTCTAGAACTTGTATCGTATGCTCTAATTGACCATCGGTCTAAGGGTAGTAAGTTGTGCTCAATAGCACATGTGTACCCAGTTCCCTATGAAAACCCTGCCAGAAATAACAAGTAAAATGTGCGTCCTTATCTAAAATGATATAACGAGGGACTCTATGAAGATGTAGTTCCTCTCGAATATACAACTTCCCGAGTTCGTTAACTCCGAAGGGCTCCATGATCTGCAAAAAGTGAGATACTTTTGTGAGTCTTTCCACAACATCCCACGCGACATCATTTCATCGAGGTGACCTAGAAACCCCAGTCATGAAGTCCATCGTGACATCATTCCATTTCCACTCCTGAATGGGTAAATGTTGTAACAGTATGACTTCCCTTTGATGCTCCCCCTTCACCTGCTGACAGGTGGAATATCTTGTAACTTAACCAGCTACTTCTCTCTTCATACCCAGCAACCATTATTGACGTCTCAAGTGACAGTACATCTTGGTTACTCCGGGATGAACTCCCCAAGATGAATCATGAAACTCCCGCATTAATTATTCACGTATATCCCCTGGAACCCATACTCGACCATGGAAATGAAATACCTCATCATCTCCTATCGTCCATCCAGGAGGAGGGTCCTCACTTTCCACCGAATCCCATAGAACTAGGCCTTATGAATCAGATATATGTCTCACACTCACTCTATCCAATAGAGTATAAGTCACATCTACGGATGAAAGATAGGTTTTTCCCTGACTGTTGTGCACCCCCAAATGCATCTCAGAAAACAAAGCCATTATCTGCCACTCACCACTGGCCTCATGAACTTCCTCTGTCTAGGTCTTCCTGCTCAGTGCATCAGTAACTGCATTACCCCTACCAGGTGTATAGGCAAGCTCAAAATCAAAGGACTGAAGGTATTTCACCCACCTTCGCTGCCTCAGATTCAAGTCACGCTGATTAAATAGACTTTTGTGGTCGGTGGAAACCACATTATGCTCTCCCATGAGATAATGTCTACAATGGCATAACGCATGATCAAATTCATCCAACTCGAGGTCATTTGTTGGGTAATTCCTCTCATGTGGCATCATTTGTTGAGACCCGTACACAACTACTCGATCGCCCTGTATCAACACAACCCCCAACCCAATACCTGATGCATCACAGTAAATTGTATAGCTCTTCCCCTTCTCTAGAAGTATCAGGATTGGTGCTAATGTAAACCATCCCTTCAGCTCCTGGAAGGATGTCTCACAACCTTCTTTCCAAATGAACTTCACACCCTTCTAAGTCAAACCTGTCAATGGCGCTGCTGAGTGGGAGAAGTACTGTATAAAACACCTGTAGTAACTAGTCAGCCTAAAGAAACATTGTATCTCAAAGACGTTCTTAGGATGCTCACAGTAAACTACTGCTCTCAACTACTCTGGGTCAACTGTAACTCCTACCTCTGAGATGATATGACCTAGGAAGTGAATCTTGTTCATCCAAAAGTGACACATTGATATCTTAGCATATAGTCGATGCTCTCTTAGTGTACTCTGCACAATTTCAATATGGGTGGTATGGTCGTGTCGAGTGTGAGAGTGCACCAAAAATTCATCCATGAATACTACCACAAAAGAGTCTAGATACAGATGGAACACACGATTCATCAGAGCCATGAAAACTGCTGGTGTGTTCGTAAGTCCGAATGGCATAACCAAGTATTCCTAAAGACCATACCTACTCCTGAAGGCTGTGAGAGGTATATCAGATGGTCTAATGGGAAACTGATGATATCTAGATATCAATTCAGTCTTCGAGAACACTCATGCACCTTGATGTTGATCAAAAAGATAATCAATCCTTGGTAAGGGATATAAGTTATTGAATGTCAACTCGTTCAGCTTCCGATAATCCACACAGAGTCCAAGGGTATCATCATCCTTTTTCGCCAAAAGGTCCGGAGAACCCCAAGGAGAAGTACGAGGTCGGATAAAACCCTTTGACTGTAACTCCTCAAACTATCTCTTGAGCTCCTGTAACTCAGGTGTAGCCATCCTATAAGGAGTAATTGATACCGATGCCGCTTCAGAAATAAGATCAACAGAGAAATCCACCTCATGCTCTGGATGTAGACCTGAAATGTCATCTAGGAAGGCATACCTAAAACGGTCAAACACTGGAGGAAAGCCCTTCTGACAAGTCCCCTGATCATCTAGATATAAACTCACAATCTATTTTGCAACTCCACCTCGCCCACGATGCTCTAGTCCAGCACGACTCGCCTGAACATCCCACTTGCCTTGGTATAGAAACTCTCCTCCCTCTGGTGACGTGAAACTCACCCTATGACGATAGAAGTATATAAAGGCTTGAATGGGAACCAACCAGTCCATCTCAAGAATGACATCATAGCTCGTCATATCCATGTCATAGAGGTCCCAAAGAAAGTGACACCCACCAACCTCATAGGGGAACTCCCAGTACTAACGCACATATGTCATTATAGTCACCAATGGAGTTTCTAGCATCATATAATTAGAAGAAGAAGAAACACAGATCCCAAGGCTCTCAACAGCAGGAACATATAAAAAGTTATGCGTGGCACCCATATTGAAAATTACTAAGGATAAGACAGTAGCTACCATAATAGTACCTCTGACAGTAGAAGGTCTGGGATGCTGCTCCTGTTGACTCTATTGCACTGAATATGTCTGCCCAGTGATACGACCCTACGATACAACCTGGCTACCCTGAGCCGTCCCGCCCTGCTGGAGATTCATGAACTCTCGAGCTCTATCTTCCCTCAGCGTCCCTCTTCCCACCACCTCATGGCCGAATCACACAGCATATAAGTCCTGAGCTTGTACCTCCACCCTAGAGGTGTCTCAAGATGCTCGAAAATATTCTGAAATAAATCAATCCAAGACTTCGTAGCATGTGGTCTGCCATCCCCTGAAAATGTAGGCAGATGCTGCTGCTGGAAGATACGAGTCAGCTTAGCCATAGAAGTGGCAGTTGGCGGTGATCCCTAGAAGGTCTGCATTAACCGCATGAAGCCTTCACGGAACTGTGCATATGTGCATGTGTCTAGTATAACGGCTGGAACCGCATCCGTCTATGGGGGAGGATCCACTGGTAGCCTATGGACCACCATCTCTAGAGTGTAACTGTTGCCTCTCACTTGTCGAACAACGCATGGTTGTCTTGGAAGCATGACTTTCAAGGTCAAACAAACACCTTAGATCAATAATTATCAAAGACCGAAAATAAGGAGACAGAGGAAGAATGTTTTCAAAATTTAAAAAACTTGACTACGTGGCATGTATAAAAACGACAGGACATGTTCTCACTATCGTTCATAAGGGCATGTACTCTAGCTTAAACTGGCTGTGTAACAACCCAAACACATGATGTGTGTTCTCAATACATGGAATGTACTTGAATCCTCCTTCCATACCCAAGCCCTTCTACACAGTAAGCCACATGAATCTCTTTGAACAAGACTACATGGCGTGTATGGAATCTACACAGTGTGTATGGTTTAATTTCCAACTGTCCATGTCATTCATGACATGGCCGACTACTCGGCTAATACTACAAGGCATGTTACACCCGCACACGACGTGTACACCACTCCGTCTTCCCAGCCACACATCTAAGTCCACACGGTCTCTCACCGGTATGGACTACACGACATGTTCAAGAGTAGGTAACACCGACCTGTGGTTTTTAGCTACACGGCTGAGTCCCCATGTCAGACTACATGGCGTGTTCCATGGTGGACACAGCGTGTATGTCTCAAGGTCTCCTCCGTATGTAATGTTAGTTACACGGGTGGACTCTGGGTAGACACTATAAGGCGTTTACATCTGGTACACTATGTGTGTTTCACACGCCTTTCCCTACCCTGTTTCCCCACCCACATGGTCTTCGAAATGAGAAGAGACAACACGTCGTGTACTGAGGGTACACGACGTGTACTCAAAAAGTTTTCATTTCTTATCGAATAGAAGAACACATGGCGTGTGTCCGAGGAACTACACGACATGTATCCTGGGTATTCATGATTTAATTCCCCTAAAACTAATCTGGAACACATTAAAAACTAAAAAAACACCTATGTTCCAAATTCTGATCTGTGAGGGCACATACTCAACGCAAATCAATGTTTCGCATCTTATACATGTTATACACACGTAATAAGTCAATGATCCACCAAATTTTGGTCAATGATGGTCCATATTCCTCAACAACCAAAGTCTGGCATTCATTCTATCATGGTATCACACAAAAATAACCTGTCAAATCATAGGTATTTATCAAAGCATCTATCACAACAACATGATTTTCTGGCACAACAGCTATCACAACAACATCCAATTTGTAATTCACCTACATGGTATGGATCTATACATGGAATGTGATTTCTATCATGTGCCTAAATGATGCATGAGACGGAATACCCCGATATCATCTGGTTGCAACTAAATGGAATCTAGTATAAAAATATAACAACACGTCACAAGTGCATCACCCAATGGTGAAAATCAAATCAACTGTAAATTGAAAAATTAAAATAATTGCTAAAACAAGATGTATATTGGCTTTTCCCCATACACGGGTTAGCTACTCCCGGGCACAACTTATTACCAAC
Organism: Viscum album; assembly: GCA_963277665.1. Classification (NCBI taxonomy): domain Eukaryota; kingdom Viridiplantae; phylum Streptophyta; class Magnoliopsida; order Santalales; family Viscaceae; genus Viscum; species Viscum album. The sequence goes on from OY728147.1 coordinate 1,314,153,238, forward strand.
CACCATTTCCATCCTATCACTGACTAAGGCTCAAAACATTATGTAAAAGAAAGATAAACTCCTCTGATACCACTTTGAAACGTCTCTGATCCGGGTGCCACTCAACAGGTGCCCCAGACCTGGTTGGTCACATGACCTCAAACACATTTCCCCAAATGCCAGATGCTGCCGACTAGTAGTGAGGGCCCAGGTCTGATAGTGGGGAAACAATGCCCTCATTTTTCAATGTGTAGCGTTGAGGAAAGGATAAATAGCATACAACAATTGCGGGAGCAATAAACCATACACATTTTAAAAGAAAAAATTCAATAAAAGATAACCAACAATTATATAGATAATGATTCAACAAGTCCCTAGTTCTATGAAAACAGCCAGAACATGTAACACAATAGTACAATACAATACAATATAAAGTACAGGTACAGCAGAACAAAACAAAATAGCTGGCAGCATCACAAGCCAAAGCTCGGTCCCATTCTCCCCTACTCCTCATCCACAATCAAGTACATCTATAGGTTCTCTTTCCCTTATCCACATCTACAGCAACATAGTCTGTTTGGGTTGAAGATATGACCAAAATAGGGTGTGAAAAATAAATCCTATAAGGGACCCACCAAAGGCCTGTGCCCAACTATCAGTGTGATTGTGCAACAGTAGTGTGCAGTAATAAAATGTAATAACTAAGAAGTACTCAAAAGTAACTAACATTACTAGTTATATTTTAATTTTAATATTCATTTAATCATTCAATATAAGGAAATCACCAAAATCAATTTCTATGTAAACAGTTAGTTTCCTCATGCATGAAAGCCCTTACCCTCAGGTAAAGAGAATCCAAACCCATAGGAATCTACCCAAAGGATTATCGAACAATGCCCACAGGCTTACGAGGTGTCACCCTCAGGCACAGAATCTACTTTCCCACATGCACGAAATAATTTTCCCTCAGGTTGGAGAGAGCAATGTCCATATGCTAATCACAACACTGCTCTCAGCCTAACAGGTAACTGGGCCATGCCCAACATATAAACAAATAATTTATATACAATTCCCCTCAAGGTAATTTAATAAATGTTAGAATTTATGGTAAACCTCGTGTAACCTGGCCAAACGGCTAAACAGAGGAACACAACCCTCGGGTGGTCGTGGAATTAAGTAGTGATCCGTGACATAAGTTTTACAATTTCATTAAATTAACTATGCAATATTACATATCTATGACATCCAAGGCATCAGCCATACGACACCCCAACATGGGTTCATAACACAATGGTACACAAAAATTCACAACAGTTGAAATTTAAACACTATACCACCTACCTCGACCTCCCCTAAACATTATACGTTAACGATGCTCCTCGAACCGTCCAAGAATGATGTAGATCTGAGGTTAAGGATTTCCCATTAAAACATAAATAACTTCCCCTTGGGAAATAATTAGTAAGAACAACTAAAGGAGAGGGGATAGATTACTCGCACGGTTCCAATGAGATCGACATAGGAGGAATCGGATTCCCAGTTCTTGATCGGGTGATCTCCAAAGCTCCGTCCATCCTCCCGTGCTCGCCTCCAGTTATAAGCCTTCTCTATGAACAGAGTAGGCTACCTCCCATTCTAAGCGAAAAAATAGACTACACGGCATTTACTATTGAGTACACGACGTGTACTTTCGATTTTTAACTGTTCCTATAGTGGTTTCTTTCCAACATGGCACTGTTCATCTATCGAAATGAGTACACAACATGTATTCCTAATTACATGGAATGTATTATTGCTCAGCAATCACCACCTTACAATTTTCCTGATGACTGAATACACGGCATGTAAATGCCCACAACATGGCGTGTAGTCGATTTTTACACCTTTCATCGCCAGCCTGGCTACACCCCCTGTGTACTCAGCCCACACGGACAAAGTACACGGCGTGTACCCACAAAAAGTGTAATTTTTTCCCATTTTCCTTATTTTCTAAAAAACACTAAAGGAAATAGAAACGAAGAAACTTTTACCTCAAGAATAAGAACCGGGTTCTTACAATAATATTAAATAATTCTTATAATTATCCAATATATTAAAAAACATTATACTATGAAACACTTTTCCCTCTGAAAAAATCAAATATGGTGGTATTTATGGAATGATAAAATAGATTCAAGGTCACCTAGAAATATATTTTTCTTATGAGATTATATTAAATAATTTATAAATTTTATTTTTATGAAATGTCAATATTCTACTAAGTGTTAAACATTTTTAATATAATAACCTTGTAAAGATCAATTTGATGATGCATCTGAACCTTATAAACATCTCATTAAAAACTTCATAATAAACCCTGTAAACTTCTTTAACATTATGAAGGAACCATATGAGGTCCCAAGAAACTTTAAAGGAATATGTATTTAAACGTACATAGTGCCTTTTATAACTTATGATACTATTTCCCAACCATAAGATATAATGTATAAAATATATGGTGTAATTTTCAATGTTTATGTGATACTCTATAAAGATTATAATAGACAGTCCCAGCCTTAAGACGATTATAGTACTTACACATTTTTTGTAATAGCAACCAAATATATATATATATATATATATATTCTATCAATGGCTTATGTACTTATTTGAAAATCTTTAATTACTTCCAAACATACGTTAATACATTATCTCACATATTATAATTCAAAATATTTTATTTTTAGGTTCCTTCAAACGATGATAATAATATCCAACATGATAAACATATCAACTTATGCAACTCAAATTTATCCTTCTATGCACATAATATGAAACTGTAGTGAAAAATATATGTCTCAATAATCAATAAAAGTATATAGTAACTTCCAATAATACATTAGGATCAAAAATTAGTTTTTTAAAAAACATTATTCAAAAATACCATCGCAATAGAGATTAAATCTCTAATCCTAACATTGATCACAATGATATTGAGTGATATGTGTAATTTCTAATGATTATTTATGTGTATAATGAGTTAATTTATGCCACTATTCTTGTGTTCTTTGAAATATATTTTTTTGAGTTTTTCAGGTTTTTTAGAGATTTTTTATGGATTTTTTTAGTGAATAACTGAATCACATTTTGACTAAACTATTTTGATCATTCATAAAATTTTTTTTCTTGTGTCTGAGTTAATTGGGTTGAGCATTGTCATGCATTAAAGTTCAGGAAACCATTATTAAATTACTATGTACAAATATACCACACTCATGGTAAAATTTTGAAATTTATCCAAACGTGTAGCCTTTCCCAAGTGATTATTCAACTCGTCCTAATGGATGAAAATCATGGATGGTACATGGTTTGACATACCATGAATCCGTAAACTGTGTGTGTGTGTTTCAAAATAATTATCTGAATACATCTCTTATGGACAAAAACCTCTCTGTTTTATAACATTAATCCTCTTGGGGATTAATATAAACAAATTATAGAATCTATAGGCTCTACATAGTTAATTATATTCCTTCGTTGTCAAATTTTAGTAGATAAAGTGGAATTGATCCTTGTGATGTCACGGTGTTAGATAAATCTACACCTATTAATCATATTTATTTTAAATCTTCTTTGACTTCCATGAAATGAATCATTTTTATATAATTTTATTTAGATATATATTTACTCTGTTAGGATTTAATAATGAAATATTAAATCATAAATTGATTGATAACATATCTAGTGTGTGGGTGTCCATCTTTTAATCAATATTGGATCTCAATGTTTTAGAACCACTATTGCGGTATTTTCATGTAGTCTTGATCAATTTAGCATATAATTTTATGGGATCTCAATTTGGACCCTCAATCCAAATTAATTATGATACAATATATGAGTTCTTTGGTGAAGGATATATAAAATTAGTGTGTAGTGTTTTGTGGGTTCTGATTCCATGGGGAATCATGGAATTTAACATTAGTGAGTTTGAGGTAGGAAGTCGTAATCGTATTTGGAATATTTATGTAACAAAATTCTATGTCATGTTTGAGAATATTACTAGGTAAATTCCCTTCTATAATATGTATGATTGAAATACATAAAAATTCATGTGAGACACTAGATCTGATGACATATGTGTCACATTATATGATATGTATTATTTGTGTAATATTATAGATTCATGGAATGTATAGTATTCTAGGATTATTCATTAAAAAGTTATACCTTATCAATGTACCTTCGATAGCTTGTGGAATAACATCTTTTAATATTTTTTTCATCTTCTATGTCATAGAATTATTGTTTATGTGTGCATAATCAGTGGAATCTACATCTCTGTGTTGAAGTTGGAAGGTGAATTTAAGGTATATAGTAATGTCCTAAAAGATGAATTTTTTGTAACGTGACTCAATGAATGCATGTCTATGTAGGATATTTGTTCCTGAAAAAATAAATAATAGCCAAAGAAATTGTAATATTTCATTAGAATAGTTTTTATATATAATGGTATATTCTACCGATTAGAAATTTATTATTGTATGGGAGAGAGTATATTGTTTTGGCATGCCATGAATTTGTACCATCAACTGTGAGAAGTTAATCATGTTACATGTGTGAAACCTTTTATTAAATGTGATCATGGAGTAGGTAACTAAATGTGGAATGAGTATTTTCTTTCATGTTTGATGGAGTTACCTGGAATAATTTATGTGAAGTTAACAATTACATTTTATATTTTTCATAAATAGAACTAAAGCATATAGAGTTAGGGTTTATGAAAACATGGATAGAACAAAGTTCACTTGAAAAATTATAGTATGAATGATTGAGTGAAATATTTTCATTTCATCATTCTATAAACACAAACATATATATATACACACTTATAATAAAGATACATCTCTGTTGTATTATTATGTTTATACTCACAACATACATATGCATATTAGTAAAAATGAAGACTTCATGAAAAGGTATATAGAGAAGGGAAAGGGTCGTACGATAAGTTGTTAAGGAACATGGGTATAGGGGATGAATTTGGAAATGAGATAGAATCTAGATGGTTTTCATTGAACATTTATCAATTTAATTAATTCTTACAATTATACATATTAACTAGCCACATTGGGGGTCTATTTAATTTTATTTCTGTGAGTTGTCATGAAATTTATTATAGAACATATTTGTATATGATTAGTTTTTGTTTTTTATATGTATTTTCTTTATGTTGTATTATCCTATGATGGTTCTCATTACTGAGGGTATAATATCAACGTATTACTTTACACCCTCACCTCATGTCAAAAAAATATAGCGTATGAGTAGGAACATATGAAGATACGTGGAAATTCTACTTGGATGTGGGGATTCAATTATGAGTGCTAAAAATGAAATAAGATCCTAAGGATTCCATTCTTTTCTTTTTGGGTTATGGATGAAAGGATATAGATTGAATGGAATGTGGGTAGTGAAGTCTCAATGTTCATCTCCAGCTCATTTTTAATATTACTCTATTTTTATAGTTATGGGATTATTGATAAAAATATATATATATGTTTTGTATTCTTTTATGAATCAGTAGTAGATACATAGGATCACATGTCATATACATACATGATGATAATTTCATAGTATTTCATTATTTAAATTCCTTATATTATTCTAACAGTTTATTGATAAAGTTTTTTTCTCTGTTATCAAAATATTTCAATGTAGAGATTAATTTCTTAATTTTTTTATTACAATATTTTTATTTATATATGATTCTGACTATCATGTTGATATAGATGACTAGTCTTGAGTGTTGGGTAGAACTACATTGTTTGTGGGTGCCTCCTAGGATGGTTCAACCATTCAAAATCCCTTTTTGTACAAAATAATTATATTGGTAATTCTAATAAAAATCTTTTTATATGAATTATTATCATTAATTCTGAATTTTAATTGAAATACTACATTAGAGATGCAGAAATTTCTCTACTCATAATGAAATACTCATTCCATTTTAGGCTATGATGGAGTATTCAACCGGGTGTCCTCCCACGTCTTCTCCAGTGGTTTAAGAGGTAATCCTTCCCTAAAAGAGAGTCTTATAGATTGATAATGATCAAATTATAGGGGCCTAGAGGATGATGGTTGACTACGATTGATAATTTTAACTCCATCATATGTCATTATTCCAATAAACTGGTGGTCCAAAAAATGATGATGATTTGATTGATATAATCAAAGGAATTTTTCACCTAGTAGAGAATCATTTGGATATGAAGGTGAATCTAGTAGCCTTTATGATTCAAGGACTCTCCATGAGGTGTTAGTTTTTCATAGGATAGTGAATGAGACATTATGGTCTTACATGGGTGGCCATGAATGTGATTTTCCAATGGAGTTCATTCCAAACACACTATATCTAGAGAGAGATCATATTTTTTTGGAGATTCACCAATACACAATGTTAGTATATGAATAATAAAAAATCATGGAAGAGTTTCAAAACATTTTCAAAACATTTGGTGAGTAATGTTCCATATATGGAATGGATGATCAAGATTTATTTTTCCCAGAGCTTATACATTAGGTTAGTGGATTTTTCTACTGAGATATGTAGAATTTTTATATAAGACCTTGTAATATGTTAAGGGGTATAGGATTATATACTTATATGTGTTCTTCTAAATAGTAGTGTGCAGAATAAAGGAATATCGAGTGCTAATGTTATTTCCATTTATCTAGGTTAGAAGAGTTTGGGTATGAGGTATATTTGGTAGGTAAATAGGTTAAGAATAGTATGAATTTGTCTACCCCTTATATGGTAGGTATTTAAATGAGGTGATACAAATTTGTAATGATGGCACATTTTAGTTGATAATCCATAAATCCAGCAAAGATGTGTTAATAATTTCGTTATAAGGGCCATCATTATTACTTGTTTCCTACGATTCCTTATGTAGATTCCAGAGAACACAACATGGTACAAGTTAGGGTACATAATAGTACACCCATTTAATATATACATCAGTGAAAAAGTTGAGTCGAGTTTCATAAAGGCATGTTAATGCCCTAAATATATAAAGGATTTATGAAATGGACTAGGTTCCATCCTCTAGATGGGAGGGACCTTATTTTTAATTGAGGTACCGTTTTAATAACCTCTTTGTTATCTACTATATTTATTGATAGAAGAGCATCCCATTTGATCATATATATACACGAGTTGGTCCCAACCAAGATTTATCGATAATGTTTAATCTTGAGTTTCTCCCTCCAGGGAAGACTTATGGAAAGAAAGTAGATAATAGCTACTGATTTCGTTAATATAAAATATATTCTACTGGCTATGACCAATTGTTGGAAATCATGATTATATATATGTTATGTTTTATTTTTATATTAATATTAAATTATTTGGCCCGTTATTAATCTCAGATTGACAGTTATCATATATATGTATATATATATTTATCATTCATCATTCCGAGATTAGAGAGGTTCGTGTTCACCAGTGAGTGGAATATTGGGTTAGAATAAATGGAAACAAAATTGTGTCAGGTCAAATTTTTTATAGCACATGTATCATCCATGTTTCTTGTAGTAGAATCAACAATATCCCCCTCCATCATTCATAATGTAGTTAGTCATTAATAATTTTTTTCCTAGATTAATAGCCTAGTCTTCTTCTAGATAGAGGAATTCAGTTCCTGATAGAGCTTGTGAACACAATAAAATTGATATTAATTCCTTTTTATCATATGGTTCTATCATATTTGAGAGAGTTGAATTTATAGTTATAGGATTTAGAGGAAAATGGATTTATTAAAACAATCATATCATCGTGGGGTTCTCCGATGTTATTTTCCAAGATAGAAGAGGGTATTATATGGATTTATGTGGAAAATAAGAAACTAAATTAGATAACAAGGAATTATAGATACCCTTTTCCTTGGAAGGATAAAATGATTCATTAAATATAAAAATCATGGTGTTTTTCCAAGATTTATATTAACTCAGGCTTCCAACAATAGTGTGTATGCAAATATTATATTTCTAAGATTGTGTTTATAAGTATATAAAAACTATTTAAGTATTTTTTTATTCATTTTTAGTTTAAAATTTCTCCAGTTTCTCTTAGGGCTCTCATGGATGGGATTGCAACCCATATCAGGATACATTCAATGTTTTATTCATAAATTAAAACCTAATATAATTCATGATATAATATATTCATGCAACAATCATTGAAATTGTATTGGGTATAGCTTGATCAAAACATATCTATGTTAAAATTGTTATGTTTCACTTTTATATTTTGTAACTGTGATAACATAGCCATCATATTTCTAATGTAGGAATTTTAGTGGACTGGGAAAAGTTTGAGGAAGTGATGTCATGGACACATCCCAAGAATGTTATGGAAATTTAGAGATTCCATAGGCTCACAGAGAATTATCTCATCCCGTATATCTCTCATTTTGAATCCCCAATGACTTTAATTAGTAAAATGGAGTGAATATTTAGTGTTATAGTATGTGTAAAAAGGTCCTCCTTATGTTGAAGATTATATCCTATGTAGTACCAATTTTGAAAATTCTTATACATTAGATTAGATAAAAAGAGTATTTGGATGACTTGGGTGTTGTGATGGGGTTTTTTTATGTAAATAAATCAAGTACTCAACTATGGGTCAATATGTATGGGACCCCATTATAAGAACTACCTTCCACAAGACATGGAGTTAGCAGGGTGTGGTCTATAAGGTAATATATTGGTGGAATTTTCTCCTTGATGAGAGGTTTTTTGGTCTTGACATACAACATGATCCAATGATACTTCTCCTATGTGATGTATCTCAATATGATATATATATTAGGTGGATAAATTACAAAATTTTGACATTGATATGGCTTATTCCCCATGTAATGTGTTTTTCATTCTAGATTCTCTTTGGAGGATGATGTCAGTGATGCAGTAACTTGGAGAGTACCTTCCCATGAGGATTAAAATTTGATGTGATTGATGGTTCACTGGGTCATGGATGCATAAATGTATTATGTCATGATAACATTTGTTTCTTATTTATCACATCATATTTAGTGGAATATTTGAAACAAATCAAAGAGTTATATTTCGAGTGTGCGGTGATATAATAATACTTAGTGAGAAACAATTTAGTTTTTATGTGTCCTGTAGATGATGAAGTTATGTTTTATATTAATGAGAGGGTAGTTGTTTCCTCTCCCCTAATTGAGGACATGAAAAGAGACTCTCATGTCATAAAGTATGTGTCGAATCCAATTTTGATAAAGCTATACCCTGATATTTGATTTGAATTTTAGTGGTCATGTTTTAACTTCGTTGTCACTTATTTTGTCTTATGGTTATTTAACATCCATAGGATAATAGTTATGAATTAATAATATGGTGGTTTACTTCAAACAATATCAATTACTATGTGGAAGTGGTACCATGTGATGATGGAGTTCACTAAATTATTTCCCAATACCCTAAGGATTCATGATGATTCTTTTTTGATTATTGATCAAATAATTATTGTGTCTCTTTACATGTCGATTTGATAGACCTTTTAAGAAGATTACCTGTGGAATATTTTTGTGTGGGAGATTTTTGGATTTTATTGAAATCATATGATCATAATATTAATAAGATACCTGGAAATCACATCATAATTTTTTCCATGGACCACAAAAGTCTTTGAGTACCCAAACGTGACTACGTACAATGTATCATACATGGAATAATGGCTAGTCAGAGTGTATTATAAAAATTTTAGGGTATTAGTTTTTATATCATGGGATTATCACCAAGATTTTCTATACTTGAAATAAAATAAAATAATCTAGGATTTATTTTAGATGGAAAATTTGAGTCTCTTTATGGTCGGTTGTGTAACACGCCACTATGATCTCTGAAGTCAGGTGAGGTAGAAGTTGTGATGCTCAGTATTGGAAACCAGACTTTTTGGAGGGTATAGTTTATCAGGAAGTAGTTTATAACCAATCATAATTGGCGGAGATATTATGCATGTTGGAGGTGGGGACCCATGAATATCACTATGGGTGATACTAGTTTTTATGATCCCAGATTGTTTATATGAGGAATGGATCATTTATATTTTAGTAAACCCTCATTATGTGTCTCTATTTTATTTACACTCAATAAATATTCCATTTTGTTGTTGATTTTTTTAGAATAAGGTTGTAGGTGTTGGATACATGATATATTTCTAATTCATGACATTATTATAATTCAAGAAAAATATTAATTCATGATGAATTGGATAAGCTAGACCCCAATTATGATTTGAAATATTTTTAATGAACGGGAAAAACTCAAGGAATTCACAAAAATAATTAAATTAACATTTTGAATATTTCACGTGATTTAAAAAAAAGGTATTACCCCTTATTTTTTTTAACCCTCCCCGCTTCCACACTACTGGTGACCATCATATGGGCTCCTATAATTCCTAATAAAATGATTTGATCCCTATCCTCTCTCTATTATCTGATTACATACAATTATGTTGGATTCTTATTAGTAACAACATCTGTCCAATGCCTTCATTTCCTCATTTATCTAAAAATATTGGGGGCTATGTTGGGGAAAGATAATATTTCATATTTTCCTAGAATTTTTCAATTATACTATTTCTTACATTATAGGTCAAATTGGTAGTTGATACTAAAAAAGTAATCATTTTCCATGATATGGTAGGTGGTTTATGAATTTTCCCAGAACTATTATTGATTTATAATTCTGTTGTTGTGATGAGCATCGATTTTAAACATTACTTTACATTAAAGTCAATTTTCATTAATATAATTTTTTAATTTTGAATATAAATCCCTATTAGACACTCTTTTTGTAGTTGGATTCCAAATAACACAACTTCAGCAACACCTTTAGGTGTTCCATTCATATGGTGATTCCCCCTTTCTAATTTTATCCATTGAATTACCCACTGGTATGTTTTGTTCCACATTCCAAGTAATTTAACCAATTTAAGTGAATGTGGTGACACTTTATACTTGGGAAATCATGTTTAGATTATAAATTAATAGATCAGAATAAAATGATTTTTAGAATAACTCCATGTATATCCATTTTAAGTATTTAATGTAAAGGTGTAGAATTTAAATAAATATAATAATAAAATATTGGTTTGGTTAATATTGGGACATGGATATATCCTTAAAATTATGGTTTATATGGATTCTATGGACCTTTTTTTGTTATAATTGTGGTTAGAATTGATCCAGCCTTGGATTTCCTAGGAAATTCCTTGAGCACTCATATGACATAACCCTGATTCATTAGATAGGTTGCTGAGGGACATTCCTACCTTGGAACATTGTCAATGTATTATTATACATGAATACCATGACATAGTATCAATAATTCACATGACCTATCTCCGTATATTATCATTATTTGGAGAAACTCCTTATATTTAGTTGATGGCATTAGGTAGGTGGAACATTTGATACGCCCCTTGGGCCCTTGATAGGTATAGAATGAGATTAAAAATGGTGATTTCCCATGGAATTAGTTATATATTCTTCTAATTTAATTCCTTTGGTTCACCCCCAATGATTACACTTATCCCCTTATAGATAAATTTTATGGTTTATGTACCATGATCTCGCTTGACCCTTTATGTTCAAGTATTCCTTCATCCCATTGGATTATTCGTCACTATAATTATGACTTAGATGTATTTATTTCACCTTGGGACATATGTATGATTACATAGATAGGTACACTATGGTTATACATGCTAAAATCTATCATCTTGAAGGTTCCTTGTTTAGACATTGCTAGCATGATGTAAAGATGATACGGTCGGCCAGGCATCCGATTAGGAGTCTGAGACCAACATGGTTATTAGTTTCATCATTGTATTATAGTACCTATATTTAAATCTACACACTACTATATCTATACGAATATATTGGATTTTTATAGGTTTCATTGGAGGTTACCTACTAGGTTTATCTCAAAACCTATCGGGGCCACCATTTCATACCTAGTCATACGTCGTTGATGCAGGTAGGGACAATGAAAAGATCATAATCTTGGATGCTATATTGATTATAGTATAGTATCCAAGGAGAGAGAAAGGGAATTATCTTGTTATGATATTGGATATCATTGTTGGTCTTTTCTTCTTATTTTATACATATATGTATTTTGTTCCTACATTTTTATATATATCCATGACATACACACCATTTTATAAATAGTGCTACTTTTGTCTTGTTTTATTAGTAATACTTCTATGGTTTACTTTTTCTTATCTATTTTACATAATTATACCTTTTTTATTTATTCATTTGTGATTTAGTTGTGTTTCTCCAATCATGAGTGTATAGTCTCCCTACATCACCACCTTGGACACTCTCTTCTAGTCAGCATCAACTAGCATAATGGGAGGCATGATTGAGGATATGTGACCAAGAAGATTCAGTTACATTTGATTGAACTGGGTTAGAAATGTTTCAAATTAATATCATAGGTTTGTTTTACTTTTTATTAGTATTTGGGTTATCATACCAGTGACTAGGATGCTTCAGAATATTTTAATGAGCTTCTTCATAGGTGTATCTAGCCTATGTATGGTGGAAAATCCAATGTACTACTGATATAATTAATTATTCTATACAATTCTTTTTATGGTTGACCTGATTTCACATTTGGGTGACACATGTGGATTATGGATTTCAATAATATGTAGGAATCTATTTTTACCCTTGTCCAAATATTTGGAGTAGGTAGTGTCACTTAATTCATTATAGGAACATGAGTATTTATATTTCATGCATTATGTGATGCCACATTTACATAATGTGTGCATTTTTTTTGAGATTCCTTATTCATTGATAGTTATATTTTAAATTTCAATAATTTTTATTATAGGTATACAAAATTGGAACAATTAATGTTTCATCATTAACCTAAAAGGGTTTTCCCATATAGTGTGATGATGATACCTTCATTATCCAATTACATTGATTTTAATTTGTGAACCATTTGTTACAAGAGCTGAAACATTATATCATTGAAATTATATGTATTCCAATTGTAATATTAATGGAGTGTCTAACTCTTTAAATTTGAATGGGGATCCATCTAATTGACCCATTCTAAAAACCTGGTTGTAGTTACATGTAGTACCAATCTCCAAATACAAAGCTATGTACTATATAACATGTGAATGACATATGATCCTAATTTGACCTTCATAGACACACACACAAATAAATTCCCAGACAAAAATATATATCTATATATGGATATGAATAATAAAATAAATGAGAACTCTTGACCCCTATATTCGAATGGAAATAGTTTTTATTAAGTAGTCATTTCATTTTAATCATTAATGGTGTTTTCCTCTAAAAAATTAATTAACACATTGTATACTAGAATTCTGATATAAAACAGAGATATTTACCCAACTTGGAACCAAGTAGATGGTATTAGGTAATGTGTCTAGAATGCCATCATGGTCTAATACGATACCCATTTACGTGTATGCATAGGGGTGTGATTCCTATATAGTAATTATTATACCAATCATATTCATGTATCTCTGATTTTATAGGATTAAATCATATTTGAGGTTTGTGTTTTAATATATTATATCAATGAAACCATGATATCCTCATGCCCATCCCTATAAAGGAGGTGAATCCCATATTCGAGAAGGTTTTATATAATTAATCAAAATTGTTATGTGGGATCCACATCCTACCCCAACAACGGCATGACATACATGAGACTTCTAGTGGTAACATCTACCCATAAATTTAGTGGATAGTGATTTGTAGTCTACTAATACATGAAAGAGTTAATAATGTCTATCTTTTATCACATGGCGATTACTCTAGAGACAAGGGTCTAGCTGACCGCTTATATGTATTACGGTTCTGTGAGGATTTGGTGGTATATTGTAACATTATTTGACCAACATCCAGATATGATCTAGATATATTTTAAGGATTTATTTTATGAATATTTCATTCTAAATATGTTGAGAGATGGCATAGCTATGCATTTTCAACTTATAGAGTAAATATCTCTATCAGTTATGAATTATTCATCTCTCTTTGTTAATATACATATTTTTTCACCTTTAATTGTTTATTTTAGTCTTTCTAGAGTATGAAACATTGAGGGCGGTGTTCAGAACACCATTTAGTATCAAGTATACTATTACTACCTGAATTTTACCTTATGAGTTGTCAATCAAGACCATATTATTAAATATAATTTTAGAGATGTCAACAGAACGGGTCATGGTAGAACAATGTGGATTTTGGGTTGTAGTATATTCAAGGGCATAAAGCATCTTCTAGAGGACTCTCAATAAATAATTGGTATCTAGATTATCTGTATTGGTAATTGTATAATATGTGGATATTATGGGAGATATATTAATGTAAATCCCCATTTCAACCAAGACTTTGTTTTCTCCACAAATGTATTAGAATTTTTAATATTTATAGGTTTTGTTAAACATTTCCATTTGATCCTAGTAGAAAATTATCTTCCCCAGCTCTGCCTTCTAGAGTATGATCAGTATGTCAATTCAAGTCTTAAATCTAGACTACCATAAGATGTACAAGATGAGGTGGGTCTGGTCGAAGATTCCAAACTCATGATACATAGATTTGGCTAAGTGGACTCACTATAGGTAGTCAGGATGAAGCTCATGGTTGGGGATAGGGATAGATGTATACAATGCTTCCTTATCATAATGATCAGGGTGTCGAATTGTCAACAGTTATTGGAACAATATTATAATCCTCTCCTTTTGTATCTTATAATTTTTATATATGAAATTTTCATTCTTGACTATATTTAGGTATTATAAAAATCATTGTAAGATAAAATATTTATGTGGCATGATGACATAATATATTCCATTGGGAAATCTGTCAAAGAGTGTTTTATAGTGCAATGAATTCCCACTTATGGATTGATGTTATCATTTCTTATGGGACCTATTTATCCCCAAGATGATAGGAATTAATATCATTCTCAAGATGGATTGGTTGGTCAAGTAAAATGATTATGTGAAATTATATCACTTCTGGGTATTATTTATATCCCTAAATGGTGGTTGATATATTCACAAGGGTTAATGTGATGTCCAAAAAAGAAAATATAGACCAGAGCATAATTTTCTAGATGGAATGATATCCCATATTACTATCAATTATATGGGGGATTAGGAAGAATGTACGGATTATTTTTCCCCTGTAATTGAACATTTTAGATTTGATTTCCATGAATATTATTCTAGTTCACATCCTAAGAGAGTGGTCTAGTTCTATATCGAGCTATTACCAAGATCATTATCCATACTTATTCCTTGTTACAGGATAGATACTACTATGTGGTATAATTTCAAGAGGTAGAAATAGGAAATGGACATTAGGTGTTTTATATAGCTCAGTACTTCACCTTGGGGTTCCCCTATATTTTTCATCATGAAGTTGGATAGTACCCACAAGCATTCTATATATTATAGTTAGTCGATCTAGCTTAAAACTAAATTTTTTTTATCATTTTCCACACATTAAGACCGCTTTGAATAGATTTGTATAGTGAGGGGTTTCTAAATGAATAATTTGTTATTAGGTTATCATAAGGTACATGATAGACCTTTATTCATACCACATAGAAACATTTATTGAAGGTATGGTTTTAATGAGTGTTTATTTATGAAGTTTGATCTCATGAATCTACCAATTGATTGTAAAGATCAAATGAATCTAGTATATTAACTTTACCTATATCCATTTGTTATGGTCTTTTTTCATGTGTCCATGGTGTATTCTCATACTCGACATAACCATGAAAAAAAATTATATTGTTCTATGTATATTGATAGAGAACCAGCTATATGATAAAATCATTAAATGAAACTTTTTGAATGAACAATTTAACATCCTAGGTAACATTATTTCATAGGAAGGTGTCTCTATTTACCTTTAGAATGTTGTTATTGTAGTTACTTCAGAGAATCCATAGAACATATTTGACATCCAGAGTTTCTTAACAATGGATTACTATTAAATTCCAATTATTACAATAAAATCACACATAGAATCACATCATGTGGTCTTAAATAAGAATAATGTGGTGTTAATGTGATTTAAATCCTATGATATAGTCCTTTAGGAGCAGAATGGATGACTTGATTCAATGTTGTTCCTGATTTTTTGAGATCTATGAAGAAGTTACCTATATTATTGTAATTGATCATGCATCTTTCTTAAATAAGTTATGATATAAGAACATCAATTCATGTCATACAAGTATCATTATTTGATTCCACGTCAGAGGAATTACCAGACATACAATCTCTATAACTTCTCTTTACCAATTTTCAAGTAACTCCCTTCTCTTTATTTATTTTCCTCTGGAATTGGGTTTTTCTATGGACTCCCAAAGATGCAGAACATTTTATGATAAAAATAATTTAATGTTTGTGGATGGATTTTTTATTAGATTAATGGATCCTGGTTACAAATATATTAATGGATTTGTGGGGTTCTCCCAAAATTTATAGGACACGCATGTTGGTTCTATAAATTTATACTATATGTTGTGTGATAACACGACATTTAAAGGTGTTACACAATATGTACAAGGTCTTCATACACAATTCGTGAAATTCTTACATGGTGTGAAAGGATTACACAATATGTAATGGTTACGCTGTGTATAAATTTAAATTATTGTTTTTAATTTAAATGGAAAGATGTTTTAAATTTTATGCAACCTTTATGGACTACACAATGTGTATAAAGATTACACACTATGTAATGGTCATGAAAAAGGCATTAGGTCATAAAAAAGTGATTTTTCATTTTATTCACCTACTTCACTTTTTTATCTCGACATAGAAGTCTTTTCCAGTGATTTTTGGAGTATTCATTCGATTTGGATTGATCAATTTGGTATTTGATCCCCATTTTTGATGGTTTTCATCACTTATGGTGAGTTGTACTTTCTTCATATTCATTTCATTAACCACTATAGTATTGTGGAATTTTATATCATATTGATTGATTTTTAATGATGATTCTCATTTATTCATTATAGATCCACGGTGTGATCATGTTATAGGATTTTTTTTCTTATTTTGTTATGGTGCAACAGGTGTGCATTCTTGAGTTATGTGTAGTTCCCTCTCCTTCAACAACCCTTTTGATATGTTATATCAATTGTCCAATGTGTATATTTATTATGAAACCTCTGTTGAGTTTTTCACACTATTCTTCTTTTTTGATCCTTCGTGGGAGTGTAGAACCCTGTGTTCTTAGGTAGGTAGTTTCATCTCTTTCATCTTTTAGTGAAAATAATTTTATTTTCCATAAATTGATTTATTGAATGAAATGGAATGATATGCCTAATTTTTTTTTCAATTTGTTCTTTATGAAATATGGGTTCCCCTTAGTTTTTGGAAAATAAAATGGGTTTTCAAAGGAATGTGAAATATTTTTATGAAATGGTTTTATGATGAGGAAATGATGAAACGGTTCAATAAAATTATTTAAAAAATAAAGAACATGGAATAATTAAGTACATAGGTGGAAGGTATGATAATAGGTCTCATCCCCTATGAGAGTATTTTCTCATTTGGGTTATCTATTCTCTCTACGCATGTTATTCTATAGACATTCTAGAACTTTTGGGGGTTCAATTTTGGGGGTGTTCATTGTCCCTCTAGATTTGAGTCATATCTCTAGTGGCTTGATGTGTATGTGATTTTTTATGTTAGGTACAAGTTTCAAAGATATAATGGCCTAGATTAATCCTTGGCATGTTGTTACCTATGCTTTTTGGATAATTTGTTATTCTTATTTAGTCCTTTACTAGGTTATTGTATTTCCATGGATTTGATAAGATATATGATGCAGTCATTGTTTTGAGATTATATAACAAATGAGATATTTGGATATGGTTTAATTTTATACTTTTTTAGTTACTTTATTTGGAAATGTTGGAAAATTTGGAAATTGAACTGGTTTTCCAAGATTTTGAGTGGAAATATATTAAATTGTTATCTGGGTTTATTTTCATTAAATATCATATTTTCATGGATTATTATTGAATGGATTGATATAGAACACCTTGGCGTGACATTAATGATCTTTTTATCACACACCTAATGTACCTCTTTGTTGGTGTGTAGTCCTGGTTAGGACTTTTGTTCACGAGAAAGGCATAGAACCACAATGAGGATTTGAGGTTATTTTTCTACATTAATGGGTACCTATTTTTGAGATGGTGGGAGTCTTCCCACACAATCACATAGACTATTTGGTAATAACTTTTTTGATAGACCTAATAGTTTGACATATTCGTGGTGATTTTTTTCTAAAGATGAGTTGTTGGTATTTATCATTTCTTTTCTATTATGGTATATATTTATTGTCTAATGTTTATCTATATTATATTAATGTGAACCAGGTTGTAGCTTCAGGTTTGGCAAAATAATTCCCACTATTTTTTTTCGATGCTCTGTTGCTAGTTTTCCACCCATGGAGATCGATAATACCCTTTAGGTATGTGACATATCAAGTCAGGTACTAGTTTGAGATGGTATTCAGGATAGTTCAATATAGTTTGGTATCAACATTGGTCTTTCCATAAGATTATGTATCTTAGGAAATTTTCTAGGCAATTGATTGGATTGTCAGAACATTAGATGTATGATGCAATGAGTGCTTGGCAAGCACTTGTCATGGTGAAACTCATGTATTCATTTGATGTTAGGATGTGTATTTATTATTTTATATTCTTATTTTTAATCTCAAATTTTTTCAATGGATTGTCTATTATGAACTGATATTATCATGTCGTATGATATTTTATTTTATTTTGATGTGCAGTTGTGTGACTCTATTACATGTTTAGTAGCTTCCTTAAGAAGGGAAAATTGATTATTATCAAGGAAATCCTCTAAAGGATCATAACTTTTTCAAGGAAATCATGAAATCAATTAGTACAATCATATAAAATGTTCCCTATGTTATGAAATAGGTAGTTAAGGTTATTCTAAGAGTTGTCTGATAAATAAATCAATCTGGATATTTCTTATATAAGATGCCACAATTATTTAATGGTATTAATGATGTTCATGAGTTGGAAGATTTACTAGAACACATTGATCAGGTCATCTACTTCCTAGAAATACTTGAGAATATCCAGGTAAATTTTGAATCATTTAGAAATTAAGGTCGTAGAAAAAACTGTTAAGATTCCATTTTATATGAAGTTAAGAATATATTATTGGACAAGAATGGTTTTAAGACTCTCTTGTTCAAGAAGTTATTTCAAAAGTCACTGATTATGGGGAAGTCTCTAGAGTTACTATCTTTTCAGCAAGGAGAGAACTTGGTGTTAGCATACACCAATTGGTTTTTTGTGTTGTTTTTTTTGGAATCACATATTTTTAAGAATTTACAAAAAAAGGATAATAAGTACCTATAGAGTTTTCAAATGCATATTAGGTCATAGGTATTTATTTTAAATTGTTTACATATATATATATTAGATAGGTATGTAATGGATGAGATGAACATGACAGTAAATATTGGATACTATAGACCCTATCTTCCACCTATTGGTAGCTTCAATAGTGATTTTATGAAAAATAGTAAGTGGTAGGATCATCTCAAGAGCGGTGGATTTGGTTTTAAGCAGAATGCCACTTTTTCACCCCTATTTTTGTCTAGTGGTGTGCCTCTTACATTCTATCCAAGTGGAATGGTCAGAAACACATGATTTTATTTTCCATCACCTACATTGATGAGTAATATCTGTTTAAGTTATGGCTATATACAGATTTTTGTTCAGGACATTTCTACTACTAGATAAGCATAAGGATCATCGGCTCTAAAGTTTACTGTAGTGTAGTTAGACTCATTAATAGCTACAAATATCCAAAAACAACCCTTGGGAGTGAAGCACCTTAACACATCAGATTACATTCCAGCAAAGGTAAATCTGAGTCTATAAATAGTGAGAGGTAACATATTTATTTCATCTTGAGTAGCAGCTGATTTATTTTATACAGATACTTATCAATCATTTATATATTCCAATATTGTTTATATGACTAAACTTCAATATAACTCAACTCTATTGCTATGGATATATAGGACCCTCTTAAGAAGTTTAAACAGTTTGGTTATCAGTTTCTTTATAAACTATCAATAGATAATATGGATATTCTCTGGAACTTTTGTCTTCTCTAACTGGATATTTTTTATGTCATCATCAAGATGGGTTGGCTTGTTTCTCATCAAGATGAGTTTGATTATTGTAATCTAGGTGTCTCGTTTATTGAGGATGACGGGACATCATAGGTGTATTAGATAGAGTGAAAACTAATGTATATTCATGTAAGAAAATACCATATAGAGATCAGAGATTTTTGTATTCTTCTTCAATTGTGCTTAATGAAATTTCTTCTTTTGTTGATCTTCCCACAATTTTTTACGACATTCTTAATGATTTCCAAGATGATTTATTTGGGATTCCTACATAGAGTGAGGGTGTGTTTTTGATTCATTCCAACTAGAAACGCAATTGATATCAATATCTTCTCATCTTATAGAACTATCATAGTTTAAATAGATCAAGATTCATTTTGACAACTTGGTGGAAAATTGTTTCGCTTTCCCTTTTTTTCATTGGGAAGACCAATTTTTCTTTTCAAATAAGGTAGATAGGTCACTCCGATTATCAATTGAGTATCGAATGTTGAACCCTGTATAGTTAGGAATAAGTATATTATTCATTTAGTAGATTATTTGTTTGATCAGCTAAAGGGTCAAAAGAGTGTTTCAAAGATTTATCTTCAGTTAGGTTTTCATAATCTCAGAGTTCGGGTGTCTGATATAAATAATGACATATTTTAGGAGAGGGTTTGAACATTTTGAATATCTTATAATGAAATTTGGTTGAACTAGCACTCCTTTAATTTTCATGGATTTTATGGATATGATATTCCCTTAATACATCAACGCTTTATTTGTAGTTGTTCAAAGATGTTATTTTTTATTACAAGAGATCTATGTATGAGAACTAGTACCATATGAGTATGGTTTAAAAAATCCCATGTAGGGATAGTTTGTTATGAAATCTTTCAAAATGAAAATTCTAGATTCAAGAACTAATGTACATTGCCCATGTGATTTCTAATCATGGATTATCAGTTGATCCAATGATGGTAAAGGCTATCTTTTCCATAGAATAGCTATGAAATGTCTCTGAGATTTTGAGATACATTGGTCTTTTTGGATACTACAGACAGCATATGAGATATTTATCAAGGACATTGTCACCATTTATTTTTCTTAATATGAAAGGGGTGAAATTCACAAAGGATGAAAAAATTCAGTCCTATCTAAACAATATTAAATGACTTTTGACATCAGTTCCTATTCTGATATTACATGAGAATGATAAAGGATATGTGGTTTTCAGATATACTTTTAGAATTGGTTTGGGTTTTTTGATCATACGGGGTTACCATGTGGAAGATTAAGGCTTTTTTCATTGACCACATGAGAAAATTTAAACCACTCATGATTATGATATTTTCAATGATATGCATGTAATTAAGAGTTTATGGAAATATATTTTTGGGGAAAGGTTCAAAGTGTTTTATAACCATAAGATTTTAAGCTATATATTTTCTCAAAAAATGTGTGCATCATAGTAAGAGGTAGTGGGTGGAATACCCCAAGAAGTTTCACTTCAACATCCCCTACACCCCAGTAATGGAAAATTTCCTGGAGGACACTCTTAGCATAAAATTTTCATTATAATCAATTTTGGAATCAATGGAATTGTGGAACTTTACAGTTTACTTTTCTTGGTTTCATTGTATTCTTAGGGGGGTGATTCAGGCATCTTTATGTCTACTAGTATATTATGATAATATCTTGTCGATTCAATTATATTGAATCAGTACAATTATGATGTGTTCAAATGAATTAGTGAAACCCTATATTGTGGGGATACATTTCTTATTGGTCTCTCCCTTCATATGGTATTCTTAGTTGTTTAGAACAGTTTATCTTCCCTACATCAGGGAGGTAATCAGTTTTTTTTATTTTGAAATTTCATATTAGTACACTAATATGGGTGCTACAATAATGTATTATGAAATGATATAAATATTTTGGTGACTGTGAATGAAGTGTGAAATTTCTAATTATATGTTCTTCTGTTACACCTGAAAACTAAAAAAGGTGGATCATTTAAAACCATTTTTTTCAATATTCTCTTATAGAGAAATATGGGAAATAGAATAATGTATCCATGTATATTTTTGTGCAGTTACCATGAACTCTATTGGGTGTAAATCTATATGAGTGCGGATTGATTAGTTAAGAAGGTACAATAATTTCATTCTAATCAAGGACACCCCTAAAGTTGATGATCTTGGTATGTAATATATACATGAAGTAGTAATGTTACATGGGGATCATTCTTCCATTGTTTCATATAAAGATCCTAGGATTATTTTTGGATTCTATGTAATAGTCTAAGAGGCGATGGGGACTCATATCAGGTTAAGTACAACTTATCATCTATATACTGACAGTCATACAGAGCATGTTATTAAGATTATGCAAAATAGTTTTCATTATTATTTCAGGGATTTTATTGAATCATTGGATAGACATATGAGGATGATTGAGATTATTTATATAGATAGTTATCATCCATCAATCTAAATGAGACCATTTAAGGATTTGTACGGTCATCCAAGAAGATCACCTGTTTTTTAAGAAGTGGTGGGTGGAGCTTCTTTGTTGGGACTGAGTTTTTCTCATGTGATGTCTATGACTATTCATGATGTACATTTTCATCTAGTTACAGTACAGATTCTATAGAAATCTTATTCATCTAAATGGTTTCATCCATTGGAGTCTAATGTAGGTGACCGGGTTTTCAATAAATTTTATCCTTAGTTGGTGTATCGTTGGCTTGGAAAATAGGGAATGTTGGATTTGAGATATATTGGACCTTTTGAGGCTATGGTGTAGCTTTTGATGGTCACTTATTGTTTGGAATTTCCATCTCTGTAGGATGGAATTCATAACATATTAAATAAAATGTGAATTGGGAAATATCATCATGATCCCTCAAAAGTTCTTAGATGGAATGAGATTGAGTTAGATCCAGGTGTTTATATTGTTGAGAATCTTATTGAGATTGTTGACTATTAAGTGAATGTATTACATCTGAAGTATATTTCATTTTTTAGACCAATATGGAATCATGAATCAGATTCTCATGGGACATGGGAGAATGATTCATTGATGGGGATAATTAGAATCACCTCTATACCAGACATCTTCTTTCCACATGACTTCCCAATGATATGAATTATTATGGTGGGGAGTTTGGAACATCTAACTACCCCCTTTTTGTAACCCAATTCTATTTTCTTTTATTTCACTATAATTTTCTATGTCTTGCGACTTCTAGGATGGGGAAAATTTATGTGATAAATTACATAAAATTTGATGATGGATGTTTATTTTTATTAATAGAATCTGAGTATAAATGTGTAAATTTCTTAATGGGTTTCTCCCCAAGTTTATAGGATGCCCTATTTTGTTCTGGAATTTTCCTCTACATTGGGTAATTGTATATCATTTAAATCAGTTACACAAGGTGTAATTATTTTCCATATGTAATTCGTGAAATGTTTATAGAGTGTGAAATGATTGTGTGTCTTGTAATGGTTACATGATGTGTAATATAAAATGTTAAATAATTTGATTTAATTAAAAATGAGATGGGTTTTTGAGATTATGTGATCACCTTGTATTACATGACATGTAATGGTATTATAAACCATTTAATTATCATGAACATGTATTTAGGGAATTTTATGGTTGATGTTTCATTTCATTATCGCATATATCTTTTCTATCTTAGACTTGAAGGACAATTTATTGATTTTGGGAGTCTTCGTTCTATCTAGATTGATCTGTTCAGATTTTGATAACCATTTTGGTTTGATATAATCTCTCGGGATTGGTAGTTATTTCTTCTTCCTCATTTCATTTCTATTGGTAATTTCATGATGTTTCATTATGTGGTCTTTTTATCATTTTTCATGATTACTGTTATTTCCTTATAAATATGTGGTTCAATCATGTTCTAGAGGCTATTTCCATTGTTAGTTATCATGTGGAGGGTGTTAATTCTAGTGGTATATGTTTTTTCCCCTCCTATAAATTTTTTTGATAAATTGGATTAATTCTTTAATATTTTCATTGAATATTGGGTTTTTATTGTAATTGATGAATTCTTCATGTTGCAAGATTCTTTTTGGGAATTTTAAATATTGAGTTCCGATGTAGGTGTTTTTGTATCTATCCTATGTTAGAGAACTACATTAATCAAATTTTAATAAATTGTATTATTAAATGAAATGGAATGATTTGACTGATTATTTTTTGTCTATAAAACTTGATGTTTATAAAATATGGATTTCCCATGGTTTTGGGTAAATGGAAACGGTATTGAAAGCATTCTGAAATGGTTTTATGAAATGATTTTCAAATAATGAATTGATTAAACGGTTAAATGAAATTATTTGGAAAATGAAAAACATAAAAATCATTAGGTACATAGGTGGAAGGTATAGTAGTAGGTCTCATCCCCTTTTTAAGGATTTTCTTATATGTCTTATCTCTACTTTATAGGCATGTTTCTATAGGGATAAGTAAAACCAATTAGGGGGTTCACATTTTGGGGTGTCCCTCTACCCTCCAGTCTTGATGCATAGGTATGTTGGCATGATAAATACTTGATTTTCTATGTCAGGTATGAGTGTCCTAGATATCCTGACCTGGTGTGATCATTGATCTGTTGTTTGTCATGATTCATAGCTGATTTATGATTCTGTTTTTGGATTATATTGTCTTACTATACTACCATGTATTCGATATTATATATGATTCACGATTTGATCTTAAATGATATATCATCTGTGATATATGGTTATTAAATTCTTTGAAATTAATTTTAATTTCTTAATAGGGAAATTTAAGAAAGTGGAAATTATAAAGTTGGACCCTGCATTTGATATATAAAAATTAAATAGTTATCAAGCATTATTTTCAATAGTGTTGAAGATTATTGTATTATTATTTGGATAATTTATTTGTAATACCTAGGAAAAACCCTACTGATCCAATTTGCTACCATTCTTCATACCTCTTCGATGATGCACAGTCTTGGTTATGACTTACAATGTAGAGAAATACTTAGTGACATGGTTAGGTTATGATGTTTTCTATCAGTTGGGAGGGTAGTTGTTGGTGATATTGTGGGAGTTTTCCCATGGAATCACATTGAGTAATTAGTTTTTTTCAGATTTTTTAGTTCATGTGGTAGAGATTGTACATGTATATTTTTCCTACTCTTGAGATTTTTGATTACTACTATTTCATATCAGTTATGGTATATATCCGTTTCTATTTCCCTCTTATATATATATATATCCCAGTTTTCTACTTAATTTGGGAGAAATTGATCCATGTGTCTATGTTCTGTAGCCCAAGCGCTAGTCACCAGCCTGAGGGGATTATGAATGACCTTCATGTCTGTGGAATATCGGATCAGGTAAAAATTTGAGAGGGTATTTAGGTGGGTTCGTAACAATCTCACGATGAAAGTAGTAATTCATTCATTTAATATTTGAGGAATTATTTTCAGGTAGATTTGTTTGTGTTGTTTACAGACCATAAGATCATGAAGTATATCATCACAGCACGTGACATGAACCTGAGGTAGTTAATGCAGTATGAATACATGAAGTGTTATGATTCTAATCCCACTTACATTCTTGGGAAAGGATATTCTATAGCAGATTCTTTAAGATGGAAAAAAACGCAGGTAATACAAGAGACCAATAATGAGTGGAAGTGTGTGGCCCAATTATATGATATAAACATAGGGTTCTAATAGCATTATAGACAGCCTTTCCATGTTTCCATAATAGTGACCTATAAAATTATGGAAAAAGAGAAGTGGAAGATGTTCTCTAATCATTATGGCTTGGCCCTCGGTAAGTGTATTTTAGGAAAATACCAACCTCTAGATTTTTCTATCAATTGAGAAAACATCCAACATATATATGAGTGTGTCAAGGTACCTACAAATATGTGATACGAATTAATTATAAAATACCATTCTTCATAATGGATAGTGAATCAAGGTATTTCGATTATTTACCATGATATACACCACTAGTGTTGGTGGCATGGGATGAAACATCATATTGCAGTGTATAATAGTAGGTGTTCCACCTATCAGTATGTGAAGTCAATGCAATAATGGCCTGGTTGATTTCTACCTTTAATGCCCATTACTAGGTGGGGATGGGATGAATTCACCAAAGAAATTATGATTGGATTACCAAGATCCCCTTGAGTAAATTATAAGGTTTGGGTGATCATCAATAGGATCACAATGGTATCTCATTTATAACCTATAAAGGATACCCTTTATTGGGAAAATCATTGTAGTTTCTCTGTATAATATATTATCTAACTTCAAAGATTTCAACATACTGTACTATCATATATGGATACTCATTTTACTTCATGTTTTTTTGGAAAGGATAATAGAGGGATTTATGTACACATGTACTTCTGAGTATAGATTACACCACAATGACTAGTGACAAGTTATAATAGACAATAAAGGTTCTAAAAGACATGCATCGAGCATATTTCCTTGATTTGTGAGGTTATTAGGATTAACAGATACCTTTTGTTTACATAACCTATAATAATTGTTTTCATGATATAATACAGATTAATCCTTATGAAACTGTATGCAGCTGGTCGTGTAGTTCATCTATGTGCTGGTGAGAAGTTAGGGATTCCACACTACATGGGACTCATCTTATATTTTACTACTAAAATAAGTTATATCCAATTAAGAATCATATCATCATTTCATAGTCTAGATTGAAATACAATGATAATCAATGTAGAATATAAATACCTGGCCTTAAAACAATACATAATCATGAATTAAATGAATATTTCTCATTGAGGATCTTTTCAGGTTTAGAGTTTTAGATAATTAGGCCATAACTAAAACATAACAACTTGAAGATTACATGTAGACAATACTACTCAGTATCCATTTTATCATAAAATAAAAACTATTGAAAAGAAACACGTCTAGTTCCATGTTTTAGACATCATGACTTTTCCTTGATCCATTCCTTTACCATATTCATCTTTAAGTCATGTGAAAAACATTTCAAAATCATGGGATGAGCATAAAAAGCTCATTAAGTGTTATAAAATAAGGAAAGAAAACATTATCCCATCAATAATTACAAATCAATGAAACCAATACTTTTCAATCATAACAAACTTTAAAAAATCTTATGATTTATGAATAACACATAGAAATCATAAATCATAAAGGTATCTTATGGAATTCATAACATACTTACATTGAAGCTATCACAGCTACATAGGGAGTCACATTTGGAATACCCATCACAAAATATTCCCTAAATATCTTAGGAAAAATATTCACTTCTACCTCCGTCACGTTACCCTATGCATTGGAGAGCTATCTTGGGCTCACCCACCCTAGGTTTATCACGGAACCACCCGTATACGTAAACAATGCCCAATAACCATAAAATAACACATAAAACAAGCATAAATGAAAGATAACATTTCCATATTCCAATCACAATATATCATATCAAGATATTGAAATAAAAAATTCTTTATCAAACCATTTTCATAACCATTTACAACATTTAATAAATAGATTTTTAAATCAAAGTGTCCCATACCACTTTGAATATTTTAAAGAAATTAAAATTTTAAAACATTAATGTCCATATAAACAAATCCGAAAACCATTTTGATAACATGGACATTGATGATAAATTATTATAATATTAAATCATTAAAAAATTTAAAAAGATATTTTTGTAAAAGTGATTTTTACAAGATGAGAGACGCTTGAATACAAATAATTGAGGAATAACATTTAATCATAACTTTATAGTATCATGAGAATAAAAGGATTCATGATCTAATATGTCAAAGGACAGTATATACACCACATAAGGGTGAATTGGTGAATAAAAATAATGAAGTCTCAATGGAATGTAAATTGAGACACAATCCCTTATAAAGATGTTATCCTTAGATAAAGGATAAATCAATGTCATAATTTATGTGTGAAAAATATAAATAAACCCAATATAAGTGGATATTAAGTGTAAAACAATCAGAGGTCATTCACACATATTTATAGCATGACATAGTCAAGAAGTATATGTTTAACCCAAAGAAATTTAATTGGGTTAAGATGTCCCTTTACAAAAATTGGACAACCTATCATCGTCACTTTAAAATTCAGAAAACGTGTTAATGAGATAAAAAGATTATCTCATCACATGGAAAAAAAATTACATCAATGAGGATATATAAGAACATATCCCAACATAAGGATATGTAAATTAAAACACATAACAAAAAGAAGTCTTTTAAAAAGAGGAGGGTAAAAGGTTCCCTTACCGATTTGGTAACTTTTGAAACATACGCCACATGAAAGAATGATCATAAAATGAAGATTTAATTACCCATAAATTAATTTTTATTACATAGGTAATACATTCATAGGAACTAAATACACCACATGCAATAAATAAGTTGCGAACAATGGAAATCTCACAAAATTGAAAGTGAGATAAGAAATCCCTTACGACAATTTGGAAGCCAAACGACACCACTTAAAACATCCAAAAATGGATTGATAACATCAAATAATGTCCCTCATAAAATGGACATAAAAAATAAAGTATGAGTAATATAAAATAACATCCCCTAACATAATAAATAAGAGCTTAGAAGAAGTGACATAAAAGAGAGTACATAAAAAGAAAGATAGAGGTAGGATCCCTTAACTCATGTCCGAATTGACCCGTTCGTTCTTTAACATCCTTAATAATAAATTAAAGTTAATTTATAATTTCTTCAGAACCTTTTTAAATTTTATTATTCCTTTTATATCACTTATTACCATATTATAAACATTATGTAATTATTTATGCTAATAATTTCCGTTTTGTCGATATTTGGTACTTGAGTCAAAAATGGACTTCTTATAATTACATGTTGTTAATGTGGTCAAAGGTTCATTATAGGAAAAATAATATTCATGATTTGGATATTATATATATCATATAAATCTAGCATATAAATTTATTTATAATAGTATATAACATTTAGAGTTAACAAATGAAATGCACCATTCATGGAGACGGTAAGTTGTACGTACGCATGAACACTACTTCCAATTCAATTTCTTAATTTAATGGAATTAAAACATAATGAAACATAGTTATATTATAATTACAGTATAATATAATATATTGTATTATTAACTTCATCCTTTATATGTCCCACATAAGGCATTAACGTGTCATATCACTTTGAGAGGGTGGTACTCCGCACTTCCTCTAATGAGATTATCCTATTTACCCACTATAGAAACCATTAAGGTATGATATAAATGGAAGAAATATAAGAATAAAGAAAACATAAACATAATATATATCATATATAAATGAAGTGCCATAATAATGGCCACCATGAGAGGCGGTAAAAGATAATTGGACAATCATTGTTTTGTGAGGCGTTTGGTTGCCATCCACAGAAACATTATGTTTTTCACCCATTAGATGGAGGTGTGTGTAACTGTAGTTCGAATACATCACATAACAACATCCTAGTATATTTAAGATACAGTTTTTTTTACAAAATAAAATAATAAAAAGAGTTTAGGGTTTGGATAAGTAAATTAAAAAAAACAATTTAAGAGAAACTGATACCTTTAATTTGGGTAACTCCCTTTGATTTGAACCAAAGGACTTATTGAAGTTCCTTATGCCTATGTTAAGGCTTCTAGGGGGAGGATAGGGATATAAGGAGCTTAATTGGTCATAATTTGGATGATCCAAATGGCTTTATACGTGTAAGGAATTTATTAGAAGTGGTCTCTTTTTACATGGGAGAGGAGGTGCTCTTTAGGAAAGTGTGAAAATATTATTTTATTATATAATGATATTTAGTTTGAAAAGGTCCAAAAAATAATTAATTTCGAAGATACAATGACTCATGGTCTAAAGAAAATCATCCAATAGAAAATGGACAGGTTTTGGAGAATATTTTAATCATTATAATCTTATTTATTTAAATGATTTATTAATGAGGTAACCACTGCATCATCTTTGTGTCATAAATAATTTAAAATATTTGATGTCTAAAGTTTATAAAACAAATACCAATATATAGTAAATATTTTTATCTTTACAATTAATATATATAGTCTAAATGATAATATATATAACTCCTTCTAAAAATCAATTTACTATAAGATATTTTCTTCTGTCATTTTTCCCTTTACTTTAAGTTAATTAATCTAAATTGTCATTATCACTCCCAAGTGGCTCAATAGGGTCCCAAAATCGACCCAAATATGTACATGGTTGTTAATGACTCATAAAATAAGGTTTGGAAAAGTGTTAAGGTAATTTTGAATTATTATAATAATCTTTTAACCTTGAATTACCCCATTTACCTTTACCCACGGTAATTAAAAGTCAAAAGTTACTATTCTCCAAATATTAATTTCATCTTAATGAACCAAATATTACTTCTTGATAACAACCATGTATGTCTGATTTTTGAAATTCAATTCACAAAAGTGGTAAAATTTCATTTAAATGAAAAAGTTAGTATTTTAACTACCACTAAGTGGTTTCACTATTCACAAAATTGGTGTTTTTTCAGAAAAATACCAAAAATTCAGCCTATGATATACTTGATATTATGAATTCAGAAATGATGTCTATTTTTCTAAATTAGAAACATTTAAGTGGCATTAATTAATATTAAAATTAATTCCCGTTATCAAAACAAATAGGGTGTATTTAAGAAACAATAACTATCAAAAGATTGATACTTGTTTATGTCCCATTTCAAAGTGAAATTAATTCCAATGACCAACATTTGATTAAATGGTAAAAATATATTTTAAATTCATTTTAAAACCAATTAAATAGATAATCTAACATTGTAAATAAATTATATTAAAAGGAACTTTTGAATTAAAATAAAATATTTTCACTATTCATTAAAAAAATGAACTTTATCATAAAAATACCAAATATTTACACAAAGTAAATTTTGATGTTACCGTTATAAAAAATGATTCTATTTGGTCATATATAATGTATTAAATTGAAAAAATCTAGATTTAAAAAGGGTTCTCTATTAAAAGGCGATAAATCATCCTTTTAATGTAAATTATGCTTAAAATTAGATTCATTCACATTTTAAGCCTCTATATTTTTATTAGATAATGAAAATACATTTAA
Organism: Viscum album; assembly: GCA_963277665.1. Lineage (NCBI taxonomy): Eukaryota > Viridiplantae > Streptophyta > Magnoliopsida > Santalales > Viscaceae > Viscum > Viscum album. The sequence goes on from OY728147.1 coordinate 1,314,184,697, forward strand.
CTTTCATGTATAATCATATTGTAGTTTAGTTTTGTAAATTCCCACCAATACAATGGCTAGGAGTTAACTATCATTTAAAATAACAATATTATATTATTAGTGTGCCACGTAAGATTTCAAGGAAACCTGTTGTTGCGTATTGGGTAGGCTATCGATCATAGCAACCCTTATAAAGTAATGTTAATATTAAATTCACAAATATTAATAAATATGAAATATGTCTCATTATTCATTTACCTGGGATGTTACATCCTTCCCCATTTTGGGAATTTTGTCCTCACAATTTTGAAATTGTGCTCAGGAACATCATTGAAAGCCCCACATTGAAAAAAGAGTCAATAAAACTATCACTTTAAAATAAAAGAAGAGAAGTAAAAAGGTTACCTGAGGCAACAGATACTAGGATTCCATAAAAACATGGATATGGAGGAGAAAACAAACCATCAAGTTCTAATGGAGAGTTATAGAAAACATGTTTAGGAGAAAGTTTACCACCAGAAAATCACAAACTTGTGATGGGTTAAACAGTCTTTGATTCCCTAGAAGGAAAAGATAACGAACAAGGTTTTTATGTAAAGTTACTTTTCATTGAGGAATTTATTTATGAGCTTAACCAAAAACATAATGAAAAATACTTACTTGTCATGTAGACATTCATCTTTTACTAGACTTCTAACACAAACTCATATATTCTCCAAACGATGAATATTCAGGATGAATTGTTTTTCACATTAAGAGCGTTATAATCAACTTCAAGAGAATCAAATAATCCACAAAAGATGAAATATATATTTCCCATGTCATTAGATATTAACTAAAACCAAAAAGTTTTGTATAAGATTATATAAACCCCCAAAAGTATAAACTTTTACATAAAGAAAAACTACTCTAAATCTCCAAAATTTTTCTAACAAAATACAAAGATCAACAAAGACCATTCAATAAAAAATTGTCCCTAAAATTCATCAAAAGTAATCCAAACTATTATTTTAACCCAAATATCATGAGGATTTAATTACATAGACTTACAAGATATATCTTAACTTTTATCTCCAAGTAACACCAGTTACTCAAAAATTCTCATATTGAAAAGTAATTAACATAGTCACATATTCTCCATGATAGGTTAATTATTTTCATAAATAAATCTAATCATAGTGTGTCAATAATAATAACATAGATTCATACAAACTAAAATTTCAACCATTATTCCACAATTGAAATCCCATAGTATTCTATCTTCCTTAGGCATATAGTGTTTCCTCAAAATAGAGATTGTCTTCCTCCACAACCTTTATCACTTAATCACTAAATCATTTTTCAATAAAAAGTATATCCATTTGATAAAACATAACTTCCAAAAATCAACTTATTCTTATTATATAAAATCATTTTACTAAAATAATAAGTCATACTAACCAGGGACTTCAAGTTGGCTAGTTGTAGGTGATGCACCCTTGTCTCCCTTCGGTTGTGGGTTCGATTCGAACATGCTTGCCGGATGCGACGGGTTGTCACCCATCCTACGGGTTGTCCTTTTTATAAAACTCAGAAATAACCCTAACATGTTTTAACCTCAATGGTTTTCTTATACCAATCATTTTCATCCAAATTCATTATGATCTCAACATATTAATTCGTTAAGTCTTATTTCACCACCATATAATAAAATAAAACAATCCCCAAAATGAATAACATCAAACATTGATCGTGGTGTCCATTTGGTTACCTCGTTATCTTGTTCACGTAGGTAGAAGGTCCATGCATTGCAACAATGATTTAGAGATCCTTCAAAATTGTTTGCTTCCACCATCCAAATACACCTTGTGCAACATGGGTCATATGGGTGTTCAAAGAAAAATAGTTTTGGAAAATAATCATGGATGACATATAATTTCAAAACATCTAGTAAAACATGATTTCTATAAAATAGTCGAATGAAATTTGAGTTGAAACTTTCAATTAACAGTCCTTTTAAAATACCATAAGTATGTACTGAGGGACTATATTCTAAAATCAAATATAAATAGGTTGCTCAAGAGTCTCCTTCTTCAGCTCCTTTTTTAAAATCATAATATGCTTCAAAATATTGTGATAAGGTAAAATATTTTAAAATGACTTGATAATATTTACCTTTCTTGAAAATATGAGAATATTGTGATAATAGGATTTTTTTTTCTAAATACAACCCATGATCCACGATGATACTGAGGTATAGTGGAGGTGTTTGATATCTCAAACAACTACTTTCAAGTGATTTGTATTCTTGAAAAAGTTTCACAATCATCCGAGCATGAATTTGCAATAATTATTGCAAGCATGTCATCATGAAGAGATAGGAATGTTGTTTGAGATCCTCCTCCTTCCATTTGTAACTGAATTTCCTTGATCTGAAAAATTTATTAAACATTTATTTAACTTAAAAAATAGGTAGGGACTAACCATATGTCTAACGAAAATTCCAAATCTTTAAAGTTGGCTAAATCGACCTCTGATACCAACTATAAGGACCCAGCCTTAAAATAATACATAATGTTGAATTAAACGAATAATTCACATTAATGATCTTTTCATGTTTAGTGTTTTAGAGAATTAGGTAATAACTAATACATAACAACTTGAAGATTACATGTAGACAATACTACTCAGTATCCATTTTATCATAAAATAAAAACTGTTGAAAAGAAACATGTGTATTCCATGTTTTAGACAGCATGACTTTTTTGTGATACATTCTTTGACCCTATTCATCTTTAAGTCCTATGAAAAACATTTCAAAAACATGGGATGACCATAAAAAGATAAGTAAGGGTTATAAAATAACGAAATGAAACTTTATCCCATCAATAAATACAAATTAATGAAACCAATACTTTTCAATCATAAAAAAATTTAAAAATCATAATATTTATGAATAACACATAGAAATCATAAATCATAAAGGTAACTTATGGAATTCATAACATACTTACATTGTTGCTATCACAGCTACAAATGGAGTCAAATTTTGAATACCCATCACATTATATTCCCTAAATCTCTTAGGAGAAACATTCACGTTTACCTCTGTCACGTTACCCAATGCATTGGAGAGCTATCTCGGGCTCACCCACCCTAGGTTTATCACGGAACCACCCGTATATGTAAACAATTTCCAATAACCATAACATAACACATAAAACAAGAATAAATGAAAGATAACATTTCCACATTCCAATCACAATATATAATATCAAGATAATCAAATAAATAAGGCTTTATCAAACCATTTTCATAACCATTTAAAACATTGAATAAATAGATTTTTGAATGAAAGTGTCCCATACCACTTTGAAGATTTTAAAGAAATTAACATTTTAAAACATTAATGTCCATATAAATAAATCCAAAATCCATTTTGAAAACATGGAAATTGGTGATAAATAATTAGAGGAATACATATTTAAAAAATTTAAAATGATATTTTAGATAAAATGTTTTTAACAAAATGAGATATGCTTGAATACAAATAATTGAGGAATATCTTTTAATCATAACATTATAATATCATGAAATTAAAAGGATTAATGATATAATATGTCAAAGGACAGAATATACACCATATAAGAGTGAATTGTTGCATAAAAATAATGATGTCTCAATGGAATGTAAATTGAGACACAATCCCTTACAAAGACTGTATACTTAGATTAATGATAAATCAACAAAATAATTTATGTGTGACAAATATAAATACACACAATATATGTGGATATAAATTGTACAACAATCAGAGGTAATTAAAACATTTTTATACCATGACATAATCAACAAGTATATGTTTAACATAAAGATTTGAAATTGGGTTAAGATGTCCCTTTACAAAAAATTTGAAAGCCTAACAGCGTAACTTTAAAATTCAGAAAATGATTTTATGTGATAAAAATATTATCTCATCACATGGGCATAAAATTTACATCAATAAATACATAGAATAATATATCCCAACATAATAATATTTAAATTAAAAAACATAACAAAAATAAGTCTTTTAAAAAGAGGAGGGTGAAAGAATCCCTTACCGATTTGGTAACATTCGAAACATACACCACATGAAAAAAGGATCATAAAACAAAGATGTAATTACCCATAAATTAATTTTTATTACATAGGTAATAAATTCATGGGAATTACATACATCTCATGCAATAAATAAGTGGCGAACAATGGAAATCTCATGGAATTGAAAGTGAGATAAGAAATCCCTTAAGAAAATTCGGCAACCTAACGACGCCACTTAAAAAATCAAAAAATAGTTTGATGAGATCAAATAGAATCTCTCATCATATGAACATAAAAATTACAGTATGATTAATATAAAATAACATCCCCTAACATAGTATATAGGAGCTTAGAAGAAGTGACATAAAAGAGAGTACTTAAAAAGAAAGAGAGAGGTGGGATCCCTTACCTCGTGTCTGACTTGACCCGTTCGTTCCTTAACGTCTTGAATAATAAACTAAACTTAATTTCTAATTTCATCATAACGTTTTTAAATTTTCTTATTCCTTTTATATCACGTATTACCATGTTATAAACATTATGTAATCATTTATTCTAATAATGTTCGTTTTGTTGATATCTGGTACTTGAGTCAAAAATGGACTTCTTATAATTACATGTTGTTCATGTAGTAAAAGGTTCATTATATCAAAAATTATATTCATGATTTGGATATTATATATATCATATATATCCATCATATACATGTATTTATAATAGTATATAACTTTTAGAGGTACGAAATGAAATGCACCGTTCATGGAGACTGTAAGACGTATGTACGCATGAATGCTACTTCCATTTCTATTTCTTAATTTAATGGAATTATAACATAATTATAGATAGTTATATTATAATTCCACTATAAATTCATATATAGTATTATTATCTCCATCCTTTATACATCCCACATAAGTCATTATCGAGTCATATCACTTTGAGGGGGCGGTAGTTCGCACTTCCTCTAATGAGATTATCGTATTTTCCCACTATGGAAACCATAAAGCTGTGCTATAAATGGAAAATAAAAAAGCATAAAGAAAACATAAACATAATATATATCATATATAAATACAGTTCCATCATAATGTCAACCTTGAGAGGCGGTAGGAGATAAGTGATCAATCATCGTTTTGTGAGGGGTTTGGTTGCCATCCACAAAAATATTATGTTCTTCACCCATTAGATGGAGGTGTGTGTAAGTGTATTTTGAATACTTCTCACAAAAACATCCTATTATATTGAGGATACTGGTGTTGTTACAAAAAAATAATAAAACGAGTTTAGGGATTAGAGAAGTAAAATAAAAGAAAACATTTTAAGAGAAACTGTTACCTTTAATTTGGGTAACTCCTTTTGGATTGAACCAAAGGACTTCTTCAAGTGACATCTGCCTAAGTTAAGGCTTCTATGGGGAGTATAGGGATTTACTGAGATTAATTTGGCAGAGTTTGGATGAGCCAAATGGCTTGAGATGTGTGAGGAATTAGTTAGAAGTGGTCTCCATTTATAAGGGAGAGGAGGGGATCTTTAGGAATGTGTGAAAATATTATTTTATTATATAATGATACTCAGTTTCAAAAAGTCCATAAATCATTAAGGTATAAGATAAGATAACTCTTGGGTGAAATAAAATCATCCAATAGGTGATGGACAGGTTTTGGATTATATTTTAATCATTATAATCTTATTTATTTAGATGATTTATTAATGAGGTAAACACGGCATCATTATTGTGTCATAAATAATTTAAATTATTTGATGTCTAAAAATTATAAAAAATCCCATTATATAAGAAATCATTTTATATTTATAATCAATATTTATAGACTAAAATATAATATATATAACCCCTTATAAAATTTAATTCACTAAAAGATATTTGCATTTGTCATTTTTGCCTTTACTTTAAGTTTATTAATCTAAATTCTCATTATCACTCTCGTGTGGCTCAATGGGGTCCCAAAATCGACCCAATGATTCCCATGGACGTTAATGACTCAAAAAATAATGTTTGGACAAGTGATAACGTAATTTTAAATTATTATAATATTCATTTAACCTGGAATTACCCTATTTACCTTTAATAGCGGTAAATGAAAGTCCAATGATACTATTCCCCGAAAATTATTTTCTTCCGAATGAACCAAATTGTACTTCTTGATAACAACCATGTATGTCAGATTTTTGAAATTCAATTCACAGAAGTGGTAAAATTTCATTTAAATGAAAAAGTTAGTTTTTTAACTACCACTAAGTGGTTTCACAATTCATCAAAAATTGATGTTTTTCAGAAAAATACAAAACATTCACCCTAATCTATATTTGATATTCTGAATTCAAAAATTATGTCTAATTTTCCAAATTCAAAACATATAACTGGAATTAATTAATTTTAAAATTAATTCCCATTATCAATACAAATAACGTGTTGTTAAGAAACAATAACTATCAAAAGATTGATACTTGTTTATGTCAAATTTCAAAGTGAAATTAATTTAAATGACCAGAATTGGATTAAATGGTAAAAATATATTTTAATTTCACTTTTAAATCAATTAAAAAGACAATCTAACGATATAAATAAATTAGATTAGAAGGCACATTTTAATTAAAATACAATATTTTTCACTATTCATTAAAAATGAACTTTATCGAAAAAATTACATCGATTTACACAAAGTAAATTTTGATGATCCCATTATAAAGAAGGATTTTATTTGGTAATTTATAATGTATTAATGTGACAAAAACTAGATTTAAAAAGGGTTCTCCATTAAAAGGTGGTAAATTGGCCTTTTAATGTAAATTAAGCTTAAAATTAGATTCATTCACATTTTAAGCCTCTAACTTTATATTCGAAAATTTAAATACATTTAACATTCATGTACAATAATATTGTAGTTTATTTTTGTTCATTCCCACCAATACAATGTCTAGGAGGAAACTACCATTTAAAATAATAATATTATTTTATTAGTGTGCCACGTAAGATTTCAAAGAAACATGTTGTTGCGTATCGGGTACGCTATCGAACATAGAAACCCTTTTAAAGTAAAGTTAATACTTAATTAAAATATATTAATAAATATGAAATATTTCTTATTAATCATTCACCTGGGATGTTACATAGAATACCTCTAGAGTTCATGGTTTGGGATCAGGTTTTCTTGTGTGTATCAACTAGACGCGGGAATCGATGGTTTACTTAAAAAAATGTTTTCACCAAAAATTTTGGGAATATTTGGGTTTTGTAGTGTGTTATTTTAGTAGATTATAGGAAGGAACTATCTAAGATATATAGAGTTTTGCACACCGTGTTTCACATTTCTTAGTTACATTACTACTATTCGGACCAGACATGGGTTTTTCTTCTTGATGGGGAAGAAATAGATGTTGATAAATCTTTTCAAAAGTGTTATATTAGTGTTATCAGTGAAAGTGTGAAGGATATATGATGAATATGTATTCCATTAGTATAGGTTTCATAACAGTGCGTCCTAATAAATGATGAGACTTGTGATATGGAGGTTGATGTACGTGTTAGGTGTCTAATTTTTTCTAAAATGAAACACTGCAACCCAATGAAGGGAAAATCAGGGGTGAGTAGTTTTAAGGGGTTAGAATGTAAGATCACTTATTTTTTATATGTGGTTTAGATCCAATAAATTTTTATAAACCCTTATTAATTTTGTATTTTGGGATTTGACACCTCAAATATTCTATTAGGATATTATGTTTATTTTATGGAATAATTAATCAAGGGGAGGAGCCTTGTTATAGAACCAATTTGGGCCATGAATGTAATTCAAGATGTGAATTCTGTTCATGATGTGAATTGGTCTAGCTAGACCATGTTCAGGATGTGAACATAGTTTTCTAATATGGGAATCCTGATAAATTAATTACCTGAATTCCATTCATGTTGTGAATATAAAGATATAATTTTTTTTTAAAAAAATGTAGTAGAACCCCATATTTTATTCTATCGCACCCCACATATACATAGTAATGGTTCATAATAACATCTTCAACATTGACTAAAGTTATGGTTTCAACCCTATCTATGATTGGAGCTTTGACTACTTCATAATTAGTTTTTTGGATCCCTTATGGTAATAGCTTTAATTCAGTTCCTTACTTCTATGGTTTAACTCTCCATCTTTGACATTATTTCAATTCTAGCTAGTGTATCCTATTATCCAGGAATATTTCTACTCTTCGATTTTTCCTATTCTAGGTCATATTAGAATCTGGTAATGGATTATTTCTCCTTTACATCCATATGTATGACAGTTTATGAATTTTTCTTCAAGTCTTGGAAATATATAATTATCATCGTTGTGTCATCTTCTTGTTTAACCCATCATTTCCCTTAAGATAAAATCTCTTTAACATAGGTGTATAATTTGGAATATAAACAAACTATTATAAAATATTATTATATTTAGTGTCCAATGGATTCAACTGGATCCACCCCATTGGGAGTTTCATATATTTGTTGACACACCCTTTTCCATTTTAAAAACTAAATCATCCACTGGTATATTTGGCTTGACATTCCATGAATTTTTTAAAATTTAATTGAATTTTATTGAACAATACAAATGGGAAATAATGTTTTAGCTTCGATATTAATAAATCAGAATCAATTGTTTAAATTAATGACTCCTTAAGTAGCCATAATCATTTTTAAATGAAAATATATTGGCTTGAATTATATATAAGCTGAACATATTGGAATGGTTATTACATGGCCTTAGTTATATCATTAATCATAAGGTGGATATGGGTGAAATAGACATTTGAACTATTATAAGAGTGGTCATACTTGAGATATACTTGGATTCCTAAGGGAATTACTTGAGCACTCAAAATACACCACCCTGATTCATTATGACAGTTTTTGAGGGAGATAACCATTATAGAACATAATCTATGTATTATTATATATGAATGCCTTATTATAGTACAAATGATTCATTTGAATCATCTCCATTTATTATAATGCCTAAGATACTCTCTTAGGATTCAGGTGATGTTTTAGGAAAGCAGGACACGTGGAAACTCCTTTTGGGACCTACTCATGTTTATCTAGATATTGACTGTGGACATACTCTATGTAATTGGATATAAATTATTCCAGTATAATGCCTTGGGTTCACCCCTTGGATGACACATAATACCTTATAGCAAGGATTCACAGTTTCTGAACCATGGACTAGTATGAACCTCTAGGTCTATGGATTCTTTAATAACCTTGGTTCCTGCTTCGATATCATCATCACTTAGACCCCATGGTTTCAACATGGGAATGATTTATGATTACATAGACTATTAAAATTTCTTTATACATTCTAGACCGTAAAATATTTCATTTTTTTTATACATAAATAACTGACATCAGCCAATGTAGGTATGTTCATATTAGAAAATTATGATGAGTCTGAACCCGTTGTGGTTATTAGTTCCATCATGTTATTCAAATGTATATTTTTTTATTTTCACATTATTTCATTTATCATCATTTATTTTTTATTTTTATAGTCATTGTTTTTGGTGGCCTACATAGTATATCCTAGTCCATGATGGATCCATGATTTGATACCGATATAGACATCATTAAAATGTGCATACATAAAAGAAATCTCCCAGTTTTGGATTCTATTATGATAATAGAATAAGATATTGGGAAAGGATGATTGATACATTTCACATGATTGTATTGGATAGACTTTTCTGTATTTTTTGTTATATTTTTATACATTTCTGTATTGTATTTATACCTTTTTATATAGCTCCATGAAATACTAATAAAATTATATGGCACTACTTTTGGATTATTGTATTAGTACATCCTATATTATTTACCTCCGCTTTCTTATTTTAAATTATTATTATTCTTCTATTTATTCATTTCGTTTACTGCTATTCTACTCGGATCCTGAGGGTATAGTTTCCTCGTGTACCACTATATATCATCATTAGTAGTTACAATCCTTTGGTGTATAGGGATGTGTTCATGATTCTTTGTAAATAACTATATTTTGTGACTTATGATTGAACTGGGTCCAGGGTGTTACAATTTTCTTATTGGTGACATCTTGACTAAGGGAATGATGATTATAGAATCAAGTGATCCAAGACGATAGAATCATTAGATCTTTTTAGATTATTGAGCATATAAATATAGTTTATAAATACTTATATTGTTATCTATTGTGTAAAGGTATGAATGATTTCACTCATTTATCCTAGATCTAGAGATACATTGTTGATCCTCTACAAGTGATAAACTGTCAGGATACTAAGCGAGTGCCTAATTTATTTTTTGTGTAATTCCCATTCTGAATCACAAATTATAGTGAAAATGTGTTGTATGGACTTAAGGTACCATATTTTAGGATCCTATAGCAGCACATAAATACCCATGAGGGGACATAGTATTAGTAATATGATATTCAGTCTCAGTGGCTCGAGTTATTCAATCTATATTCGAAGAAATAGTTCCCCTAGAAAATAAGTTGTTATAGGGGGATAACATAATTCCATAATATTTTTCATGTTTTGAATGAGTTATTTTGATTTATTATTTTTTAGTTTTTGAACTATTGATTTTATGGGTTGTGTTTTGATGGGTTTTTCATTAGTTTTGTAGTGTTTTCGAGTACTTTTTGTGAGAAAATATAGACAATGGTTTGACCAAACAATATGGATCCTATAGAAATTATATGGATTATGGATGATTCACAAGGGATGGAAAATGGTTATTGTTCATAAATTATTAAACCTTGCATTGAAATATATATTTTGAGGATATATTTTAAATATTAAATTTAGTTAATGTGTGAAAAAAAATTTGTTCATGTCACATTTTGATTTTTTTTATTCATATATTAATTATGATAAAATAATGATAAAATATATAATTAGACTATTAAATTAATTTAATTTATCAATATAAAATTCATGTCATGAGAATTTCATTCCATAATTTCATGACCAAAATAGAGGATGGATTCCAAACCATATTAGATTGAGTAGGAAACTAATATTCACATCATGAAACATATATCCAGGATGTGAAATATGAAATATTCTTTTTGTTTGACAAGATGTCAATGGATGAAATTAAAGAAATTAAAACAGAAAGTAACATGGACTTTTTTATAGGAAACAAATGTTCAAACCATGAGCCTGGTTGAAAAAAAAATGGAGCGATATGATTGTGGATATTTAATTACCAGGCATCTCAAAAAACTAAATAGGGACCACAAAATTGACTCAGACATATTCAATGATCAATATAATTGAAATAAAGAAACCTAAAACAACATTTGTGACTATAAATATAGGTATAGAGTTGTGTTCTAGAGAATTAGAGACTGAAGCCAAGGACATGGTGTTTTACTACTAGAGTCCTTCACCAGGACATCTCTATTGAGGAACTTATTATTTTCTTTCCATATTTACTCACACTCCCTTTGATATAATGGGATGTTGAATTCTTTTATTCCATGATAACTTCAATGATGATTAGTTTATGTATAATATATTTTTTGACTAAATTATTTATATTTCTATTGTTTTGACCGTATATTTTGTGATATATTTTCATATCTCAATCATTAATGCATGGCCATTATCATGTAAATGGGTCAGGGGTTAGTTGTAATACATCATCTAGTTTTTTTTTTCACCGTGATCATTGTTCTAATATCATTAGATATTTAAAAATCTTTTTGGGTTACCAATATTCTGATTATTCAATGTACTTAACCATGGGAAAAGGATATTATTGGCAGAGAGTGTGGCTATCCTCACCCAGGCATTAACCGAAATAATATTCTAACAACCATTTAATTTTTTTCTATTATTTTACACATTATTAATCAATTTCTCTACATCTTCAATATCGTGAAACATTTTTATTATTTTCTCCTCTCACTCTCTCCCAAAATTATTTCTTTATAGTTATTAATTTTATTCATGAAATCATTATCAATATAGTTTTTTATTACTAAATTAACTTAAATTCCCTAATCTAACTTTGTGGGATCAACCAAAAACATAAAAATCTTATAGAACATAATTTTAATTTTAACGATTATTGGTTCATATTCTTATAAATTTCTAAACTCTCTATCAATATTGGAAATTAATAATCCTTTTAGTGGTATTAATTTTAATCAATTTTATTTGGGAATATGTGTGAATAATATATTAATTTGATAATATTGACAATGAATTTTCATATATCATTCTTTTAGAAAAAATATCTTACATTTTCCATTTATAAATATAAAATATTTTTACAGGATTTGCTTTTTCTAGTCATATGTTTGAATGAAAAAAGAAAAATTAATCGCCATATTTGTATGGGAAAAAATGGGTAGCCTCTCTTAAAAAATGGAAAACATTATAAGAATATTAAAATGTGGCACTAATGGGAGTAACAAATAAAACAATGGGTACCATAAAAACTCTTAAGTATGGATGAGATAATAATCCATGGAATTAGATACACATACAAAGAATGGATAAAAATTATAGAGAACATTGATGGATATGTGGAGGAAGCCAAATAGGATACTAAATAAGAATCTTATATTGAAGATGCTCTAATGTAATTTTTCGTTCGTATTCCAAATCTGATTTTATCACTAATATTTTTACAGGGGTTTACTTCACATAAAATGATTCATTTGAAGAATATTAATAATAAAACATAGATGTATATGAGACATAATCTTCTGAATTCTTATATGGATATCACGAGAATATGAGAGAATCGCAAGTGAAAGAAGAAACATAAAAAGAGAATAATAAAATATACACTAACTCCAGTGATTATAAAAGAAAAAAATATAATAATCATCCAAAAATTTTCCAAGGAGAAGGATGTTGTGAATTCACATATCATGCATGAACAGACACAAATGTACGAAGAAGAATATTTGGAAGAGGAGTTTTACCAAATATGGATATCCCATTAACATATTTCATGATCATTGGGGTTTTTCCCCACTATGAATTATTCACCAAAAATTCAATATTTAAGATAATTATTATTAAAGAAACCATAGATGTGTTTCCAAGCCAAAATTGAGAAAAAATAAGAAGGATAGAATTATATTATACTCTCATTCACTAACAACAGTATTTTAAAGCTAAAACCCCTTAAAAAGTGAATCTTTTGAGTGGAAAAATTACTTTTATATTTCATTATAGGAACATAGATTTTTATTTCATTCATCAGAATTAATTTGAGAATAGTAATTTATATTATGAATTTAGTTTAAATTCTAATGATCTTTTTCATCTTAAATTAAATGATATTTTCTATTGATGGGGGTTTTATTAGGATCAATTTATAGTCAAAAGTATGAAACTGGAAGTAATCATTAAAAGGGGAAGATTCCAGATGAATCACAACATGAGTCATGTGATTATATACTTTAATTTTTTCAATTTTTAAACTCCCCTAAACTTTTTATTTACAAATTTTCTTTATTTAAATAATTATATACAATTTATTTTTTTATTTAGACATCGATCTATGATACAATAACTAATTATTATAATAATTATTACATGTTTTAAATTTTTTTCAATAACATGAATTATAAAATATCAAGGAAATAATATATATAAGTAAACATGGGTTTTTGATATAATAATTCTTTATTTTGGGACATGGTTATTTTTTTTAATGAAATTTTTTTAAAATTTCTGATCCCTTGAAATTATAATATATTTATGAATTGATTTAATTTTTAGTGATCAATTTCATCAGGGATTTTCCCAATTACATATTATCATTCCATAGAAATTTTCTATCCCTAATATTTTCCCTATTTTATATAGAATATTTCTTTAGAGACTCGAGCACTTTTAATGCTAAAAATTGTGTTACCTATTGTCAACAATTTGGTTGTAAAAATTAAATATTAATATGATTGATGTGTATTTTTATATATATCATTTATACTTGAAAATAAAATTACATTAATATTTAATAACCCTATATAATCCATGAATATCCATTTCATTATAATGATTCATTGCAATCATATTATATTATCTCCTACAATACTATATGTATTCAACATGAATATGAAAATTATGATTATAGGGATACAATTACACAGTGTAAGATATGTTCTTATTGATGAGAATATGTGTGGGAGTTTTATTAATGTATCTGGGGTGGTCTGTGATTAGTCAACCATTTTAATTTTCTGCACACTCTCATAAAAAATGAAATTAATTGGATTTGTTTTAGAGGGACAGAAATAATCATTGTTTGACCACTGATTTTTTTCCTTTGGGTTTGGGTGGTGGGTGTAAAAAATTTATAAACCCATCATATGAAAAAATTAAAATTAAAATTTTAATAAAATCAATAGGTTGTTTAATTCATTATACCTCTTTGATTCATGGCCTTTCATAGAGACTATTCGAAAATGGGATCTAACATTTCAAAAAGTAGATTCACCATTGATAATTTTTGTTTTATCATAAAATAATATTCAAATAATAATCTCCATTTGATATTTAATGGTTTCATATCGACAAACATCTACCCTAATATAGTGATTTATTTGACCCTAATGGTGAAACCGTCATTATTTATTTTACATCATATCTCTATGGGTGGTGAGAGTATAATTATTTCAATTTTATTCTACGGAGAATGAATTTATGTATAACCAATATTTAATTTTTATTCATACCATTAATGATGATATAAAATAATTAATGATATGTAAATTTCAAGTGGCATACGTAGTGATTATGAAATAAAAAATATGAGTAAAAACATTAAGTCATGGTTAATTCCACACTAAAAAGGTAAAATTCTTATTTACTTTTTTCATTAAAAGTTGAGGAGTTGATGAAACTTTTTCATGTGATCCTTGAAAAATTAATTTCCTATGTAATCACTTTATTTTGATGAAGTTTATTTTTAAATCATTATAAATTTATTTTTCATTTTAGTATATTGATATTTCATTATTAGAGACATGAATGATATCAACTATGGGGGGATTTGATGGATTCATGTCATTAATATATTTTTAAAACTAATGTCATTGAAATTTTGATTAAATTTGTATTTCATGACCTTGTTAGTTTTTTATTATTTATTTTATGGATGTATAAAATAAAAGATAAAATATGGAAAAAACTGTGAGATGGATGAGATTAACATCATGAAAATTAATTTCACATCATGAGAACATCTTGGCATGATTTGATAGATATAAGAGGATGATAGAGGAAAAAATAGAAAAAATAAACTGAAAACCAATATCCACATCATAAAATATATATTAAAAAATTGGACTATGAATAACTCAAATCATTTGAGGAGATATGTAGTCAGTTCGTGAAAAAAAAAATAGGATAAAGACGCTGAATATTAGCTGCATGAATCCATGGTCAACACCCTAATCATGGGTGATGAAAAATTGTACATTAATATTTACAAGATTAATTATTTTTTTTATAATAAATTTTCTAGGGACAACCATTATTGATCTAGACATATTTAATGATTTAATTAGTTGAACTAAATCCACCAACTATTGTATTTAAACATATAAATACAGGGGCATTGTGTTGGTTCACAACATTTGAGAGTGAAGCATAAGGTAATTTTTCGTATCGTTACAATGTTCATCATCAATCCATCTACACTGATTCTATAAAAAATTTCATCCAATATTTTCTCACACTCCATTGGATGGTATTAGAGATTAATTTCATTAATTTTATAGTAATTTCAAATAATGTAAATTTATTAAATAATTTTTTATATTTTGATAAATTAATAATTTTGGTTTATTTCAATCATATATTTTCTTATATATCATCCCCTAGTATTATTTTATTCATGAATATTATATTATTAGTGTGTGTGAGATTAATTTTTAATGTGTAAACTAGAGTTTAATGTCAACCATTCCCATTAGGATAATTATATTCAATTTTTAAAAATGTATTCAGATTACATATAATTTTATAGTTATATGTACTTGACCGTTGAAAAAGATAAATTTGGAGATAAAAAATGTCTACCTAGAATAATAAGTCCACATAAAAGTGAATCTAATGGCTATATATTTTTTGGATCATTTATTTTTTACATTATGACATTATGAACCTAGATTTAAAATTGCCTAAGAACTTTTTCTATTTCTTCACCCCTCTGCCTATAAAATCCATTCATAGTATATTAGATTTTTACACATTCAATATTTTTTAATATTAATCCTTTTTATTAAATTATCATTAATTCTCAAACATGTTCTCAAGGGAACTACCTCTTGCTTGAAAATATAATACATAAGAATTTCCTATTTAGTGATTTTTGGTGCATGTTTCTAAATTTTTAATTTAGTAGTTTATGATTTCAAAACATGAGGATGAACCCATAAGGATAGTTAAGATAATTAAAATTAAATTTTTAATAAAGAACTAAATTAATAACAATTACAGAATAAAAATATAAACTAAAAATATCAGATATTAGAGAGATTGGGCGGTGAAAATAAGAAAAATATTCTATGTAATTTCATTTAAAAGGACATGAAGTAGTAATGTATAAAATTAAAAAAAATATGGTCATCAGAATTTATTCAATGTGAATCCCTTTGTCTAGGTAGACACTCTCTCACTATGAAGACACTCATTTTCATATGGCCAATAACTTCAAATAATCAAGAATAGGTAACCAAAAAATATTTTTAATCATATAATGTAATCATCCTAATTGAAAATGTTGAACATTATCTCTTATTAATGTGTTATAAATCACTTCATCAACCACAAATAACAAAATTGTGATGCATTTTAGAATGATAGATAAATATATGTGTGATACAAGATGAATAAAAACATAAAATAAAATTCATTCAAAATGTAATATTTATTATAGAAATTACACTACATTAAATTAATTAAAAATAAAATAAATACCCATATCCTGTTGTCCATAGGAGGGTTCCAAAATGACGAAATATAATTCTAAAATAATTGATTTATATGGCCATGTGAAGGAATCTATACCATTGCATGACTTTGGCCCATGTACTGGTCTCTAATCCTATATAGAGTCATCTGGGCTTATAATTTATAGATGTAAATTATGCATCCAGTGGATTTAATTCAATTAATTTGTTCATTAAATACATATGGGGATAATATAAGGGTCCTTAGAAAATTTATTAAGATTTTTCATAATTACATATTCAGAATCAAAACATCACATTTTTCAAAACCCACTTTCATTGTTTGAACCTTGGTTTCATGGCATAAAATTTGGGGTTCATTATTCTTTTGATTTCCATCATAGAATACCTTTATGGATTATTATATTATGTTATTTCTTCATATTTCATGCATAGTATATATTTATCATTGCATGAATGTCAGTTTCATACTGTTTTTGTTCCATTTTCACCTCTAGAGTCATATTTGAGCCATGAAATCATACCATGATCTTAATACAATGTAAATTTCATTTTCACAACATGAATTAAAATCATCAAAATGTAATTTTTTTATCATTTATCTTATGTTTTTACCATATATAATATGATTTGAATAATAAAAATGTTAGAAAGAATTTTAAATTTAATCAAAAAGTTGATTACTATAAAAATAAAAATATATTATAGAAATGTATCTACCATTCATGTATTTATATGTAACTATAAAACACGTGCATGGTTGGGGTGAATGATTTCTCAAATCCTTGATCATTTACATAGAAACCATGTCACGTTTCCCACTGTCGAAAGCATTATTGGAGCGAGGTTTGACAAACAGTACAACCAAATAATATGTATGTAAAATTAATTATTTTAATTTCTCTATTATATAATATAACAAAGTTATTTTATCTCATCACTTATCTGAATCCTTAGTCTATAAAACATAATGACTCTAGTGGCCCTCCTCAATGATTTATTTCTCTTATTTTTCAAATTTCGGTGGATCTAGCAGCCTTGGCTCCTTGAAAATTAAGGTGTGGGATCTGTCATCAACCATTATTCATTTTTTTAGTTATACCCATTTTACCATGAAATAATTAATAGATATTTAATTTAATGGTAAGGTATATGGAATTTTATATTTTTTAATGATTAATTATTGGATAATCGATAGATATATGAAAAATCTAGTGTGCTGGTGGGATTCATATGACCAATCTCAATTCTAGAAATGTCTGTGGATCTCATAAGGTATGTTAGTGGGATCCTAGTAAAATTAGCTTATAATTTCATTAGAGATAAATTAAAAAACTCTTTATTGATGGATTTTTATTAACATTAGATGTTATTGGAATGTATATATGATCTGGTTAGTGTTTATTATATTCCGGGTTTTGATTCCTTAGTGAATCGTGGAATTTATCATCAGATAGCTTGAGGTAGAAAGACCATTAAATATTTTCCCATTGAATAGAATGGTTTTCCATATTTTCTATGTGAATATGTATAGGATTTAAAACCATCTGTAATATGAATAAATTATATACATTTGGTGACCTGTGAGATCCAAGTATAGATGAATTGTTTTTTCATTACAATATTATTTATTTTTATTATAATATTTGAAAATCGTGGAATGTTTTAAAATCATTGTTATTTAAATATATTTTGTACCTTACCAATGTACTTATTATAACCTGTTGAGTTACTTTATTAATAATTTTTCCATACTATTTCAGTAATTATATATGGATTTTCACATAGGCAGTGTTGTATGTTTTTTGTATTTAGGTTGAAATGTTACCTTAACATATTTAGTTAACTCTTTATTAGAGGAGTCCATGTGACATGACAAATTCTATATGACACAATGTCATGTGGTTAATTCAATATCATGTATTTTTTAGCCTTCATGAATTACATATCCTATTGGATGAATCTCTATATATTCCAAATAATATAATGATAGTGATCATCCCTTCAGATAAGAGAGAGTATATTATCTCGGTGTGAAATTTGTGTATACCATTGATGGAAATTTTTTAGTCATGTGAAATGGGTGAAACCACCCCTTAAATAAATATATGGAGTTTTTAATTAAGGTTTGAATGAAAAATTTCCTTATATGATGACGGAGATACATGGAATGATATAATACATGCAGTCGACTACATTTGATAATCTAGAAGAATGGCATTAAAGCTAGTATGATAGTGGTTTGGGGTTTTTTTGTTAGTAAATGATCACCCAAAACTGAATGGTTGTAAGCCTATGTGAAAATTTAAAATTATATAATCACATACCTACCTATAGACATTTTTTCTAATTATAATAACATATCGGTGTTTTCCGAATGGGTTTTTAATCAAATAATGAATAAGAATCTTGGTGCTTGTACAAACTTCATAACTATAGATCTGAAGAAGGGAAAGCTTGCTATGATAAGTTGATAAGGATCATATATATGGGTGATTTTTTTTACTATTGAGGTAGAATCTAGATCATTGCTTAAACACTTGAATTTATTTATTTTTGTCTTATAGTTTTACTTATTTACCTTCCACATTGTGGGTAAATTCTATTTTACTATTGTGACTTGTCAGGACATCTATTAGAAAAAATAATTTTATTACCTTTTTATATGTTGTTTATATGATTTATTATTATGTAATATTATTATATGATGGCTGTGATTACTGAGGGTATTTTTCTTTTTTTAAATTATAGTCATGATGTAAGTCGTCTTTCTATTTTATATGGGATGGTAAGCATAAACTTATGGGAAACTATAGATGGGACCTAGTGATTCAGGTTGGGGTGTTGCAAATTGGTTTTGGATTATTATCATGTGATATATATTTATATTATAGAATAACCATTATTACATTTTATAAGGTATTTTACATTCTTTATATGTAACAAATGAATTTATTAACTATAAATATAATTAATATTACCATTTTCGGAATTCCCTTATTCAATTAGAAATAACTCAATAGATATTATTTATTTAATATAAGCCAAAACCGATACCATATAAAAAAATAAGGAATATTCCTTTAAAACTATCCGTAATAATCATTAAAAATATTCATTTCATATCTGTTTGATTTATTAATTTAATCATGCGCACATAACATCATAATTATATATAGAAATTTATTTTTAATGAGAAAATTAAAATTCATACGAACACTTTTAAAGTTAATTTTAGATAGTTAACCTAAATTAAATTCATACGTTATAATTAATAGATATTTTCCATTCTAATTAAACCACAAAGATGTATTTGGATAAAAATATAAATAAAATAACCATTGACCTAAAAATACCATTTATATATAAGAATATATTTATAAAGTTAAAATGAAATTTTTATATATTAAAAATTCATTCATTTAATTTAAGAACCATTAAACATCTTCAAAACATGTGAACATAAAATTTTCAGTTGTATGAAATGGACCAAATAATTTTGTATTTATGTAACACCAGATATCTTAGAGCCAATTTCAACTACAATTACATTAGCATGGTTAGGAGAATCAAATCTAGAAAGGGCAAAGAGTTATGTAGTCGTGGTAAACCAAATAAAAGAATGAATCTTGTATTAAAAATGAATGCATTAATTATTTTTTTTTAATATAAATAACTTTTAGGATAAATATAATCCATCTTATAAATCCCTACATATCATTCATAGTTTTCTTTGTGGAATCTAAGGGAAGGAACATAATAAGGGTGATATAAAATTCTACATAAGGAAGAGATATAATATAAGTAATTATGAGTCAATTAGATTAATAATTATGTCACAATAAATAACTAAACACATATACCATTTAATCAAATAAAAGAGAAGTATGTGCATAAACAATAAAGAAAGTCAATGAATGGAAACATACAGCATTCAAATAACTAGATAATGAATGATCAATATGAGAAAGTTAGAAAACTAAAACACAGGTTATTAAATATATAAATTGAAAATGAAATGTATCTATAGATATATCGATGTAAAATCTCATGGATGAATAATAACATAATCTAAATGAGGAATGATTTTGATTATTGGATGTCGTGTTTCTTATATACATGGTACATTTACTCTCAAGACCTTTCACATGATGGTTTATGAAATACCTGGTAAAAACCCATATATATAAGCTCACCAAATGAATCATCCCATGTGACTACCAATGCATCGAGGGGATATCTATAATAGGGTCCAACCCAGGTCGTACCAGTCCTTGACATTACTCAAATATAAAATAATTGATTTAACAATGTTCCATATCAAATATTTTTATGAAGTAAGAGATATAGATTTATAAATATTTACCCAAATAACTAAACAAAATTTAAAATGAACATCATATAAAAAATGATATATAGTTTAAGAATTTAATATATCTATGATAAATGAAATTGTGAAACAGAATTAATTCAATGATTATTGACCAATGAAAATTTAATATTTCAAGGGGACAAAATGTATCATGGTAGTGAAGTTTAATAAAATCCATAAAAACCTCAATAGGAATATTAAGGATGGTATCAATAAAATATATCCCATGTGGAGTAAAATAATGTTTTTTTTTGATTAATAGAAATATCATAAAAAGAATATTTAAAAGAATTCTAGAGGGAAATATCATTTTTGAAACCATTCTCGATGAATATAAATTTTAAAAAATCATTAAACATTAGCCATTTGAACATGTAATGGAAGCATCAAATAAATTATGATGTGTAAATTTATACATGTCATACAAGATAAAAAGAAAATTCCTTTTACACGGTAAAATGGTAACGAAAATGTGTTGATAGGAAAGAGAAAAAAATATTAAATTGAAAAATTTTGTAAAAAGAGAAAAGGGTAATAACGTTTCTATCAAATCACATTAAAAACATTTTGATGTATTTTTAATAATGCATGGTTTTTAGATGAAATTTTTTTCTCAGTCTAAAGAGAGAAATGATGTCGGGTTTTTGTTAAAACATTTTTCTATAACATTTTAAGTACCAAAGAGTAGAAAATAAGTATTAATACACAAAAATGACATTATTAATCATAGGAGATTAAAATTAAAGGTCCCAATTAATAGTGCTCATATAATCTCCTCAAATGGAAGTGAATTACTTGTAAAATTATTCTTGAGAGAAATAATAATTAAACATTCCAAAGTGTGCCATAACACTTTGAAGTATTTTAAATAATAATAAATATTATATAATACTATTAATTGAAATTTTTAATATCATTTGAGTTTTTATATTCATGTTATATATTGTAAATCTCATTATATACAACATATAATAGAAACCAGGTTCATAACAAAAAATAAATCGCAATATAACGTAAATTGAGATTAAATGTATTACCTTTAATTTCATTTCCGGTGAACATCCTTTATGTTCTTGTATAATAAACTAATGTTAATTTTATACTAGATTCTGAACCTTTTTCATTTGTATAATTACTTTTATTTCACTTAGTACATAGTTTTTTACAACTACATAAAAACTATATTTAAGTCAGTTGCTTAGAACAAATTCAGTTTATGTGTCAAAAACAAATTTGGTAGGCCGAAAATAGTCAAATGGGTCATTATATTACTTCTCCAGAATAATTATATTGGATTTATTATCATGTTAAATAAATAATTATACTTTTAAAATCTGTCATTAAATATGGTTAACGAAAAAATGAATCACATTCATAATCATTGAAATGGTAGGCAGAACATACCCATGAGTAACTTCTCATTTTTTAGTGAACATTATAGAAAAATGTAAAAAGAATAATATCATTCTAAAATGATAATTATATCATAAATAAAATATTTTTTAATCATATATACATATATATAGAATTAATTTTATGTGAAATGAATTACATCATGTCGAGGAGGTGGTAGTCGACATATCGACGAATGACGTTATAACATTTTAAGTATGTGAAAGAGTAATAAGGAAAATGATACATATTACATTTAAAAAGATGTAATTATGTAATTAATATCATATGGAGATTTTATGACACATATTTAAATTAAAATCATCTTTTATATGTTCTATGTATGGTGTGAATGAATCAGATCTCTTTGTGGAGGAGGTAGTCCTTAGTTCCACAAACGATGCTATCATATTTAAAAATAATTGAATTTCTATATATGTGTGTATCTTAATATAATTAAATAAGATTAAATATATAATAAATATTATATATAAGTTATATAAAAATATTTCCTATCATAATTTCCAATCTGATATGTGGTAAAGGACGAACGAACAATCATTATTTCATGAGGTAGTTGTTTGAATTCCACATAAACTGTGTGTCTGTCACCCATTAAATGGATCTATGTTTATGTATAGATAAAAACCATAGAACAAAAACTACTTATTAATGTTAGGATAAATTTTTTATATGAACATGGAATAATAATATTTATTTGGTGGAGAAGTAATTGAATGAAATGTTTCCATTGGAAAGAAATAACTCTATTTGATTTATACCGGAAAGCATCCTTGGAAATATGTCCTCCGAAAGGGAGGCTTCAAAAATGAGGGGAGTTATGTTTTGAATATACTCAGGCTGATATTATCCATACCTATGTGGTTTAATTGGTTTGGATAATAATTAGAAGTGGTGGATTTTTATAGGGAAGGAGGAGTGGAACTCTTATAATATTTTGTGGAAGGAATTATTTTCACATTTTTCATATTTAAAGTGGATCAATACTGGACTAAGTTAGATCGATGATGTTATACGGTCGATATATATGTAACTAATATCTCATGGACAAGATTGTTCGTAATTTTTTCCCTAGGGCTATGGTTTAGTCCATTATTGTGCTCAATTTAACCTTAATCATTGTAATTAATTTTAATTACATCCAGTAATCTTTCTAGAAAAAAGATGTCATTATTAATATAGATTAAAAACTATTCTGATTCCAAATATAAAATCCATTTTTTGATCTTAATATCATATTTTTATTCATAAATAAATTTAAAATTCATCCAACATGAGGCACGATAATGAAGGTTTTTAAAGTAAAAATATCTAAATGTTTAATGTATTTTTATAATAAATTTTTATGTGAAATTGATTCCAAAAAAAATTATTAATTTCTATAAATATTATCAAATTAAACATTAAAAACGTTTAAAATTATAATATTTATTTATAAAATAAATTAGATAAAAATTTATTTTTGAACTGAAATTCAGTATTTTATCTATTCATTAGAAATTAAATGTTTCTATTTCCAATATTCAGTTTATTTTGATATATTAAAACAATAAATGTTGATAAATTAATATTCAAAATGGGTTATAAAAAAAAGGTAGAAATGTGCCTATATAAAAAATTAGGTTTTATGTGTTTAATATGGTTTTTATTATCTTATTATTATAGAATATATAGGATAATTACAAAAACATTTTTTTGAATATATATTATATATTAAATTAATATCACTCAACAATTTAATTTACTTGGGTAAAAAAATATTTGTGAGCATTAAAAATATATTTCAATAAAAAGTTTTTTTTAATATTCAATTTGTTGTTATATTCATTTCTAATTAATGTTTTACTAATGAATTCATTTTATATTTATTTAAACAATATATTTTCTTATTTTAGTTAATACTATTCTTAACCTCTATAAAAGAATCTTGGTTATATCTGATTATATTAAATAATACATTTTTAATAACGTGTTTTTATTTAGTGTATCTTAGTCTTAGCAGTAAGGCAATCTAGATTGGAAGGACACTATTTCGTGTAATTTAAGTTATCAAGGGTGTATTATCATTAGTTTGATGCGATCTAAAATAGTGTTTCATGCATTTTAATCGATATAATATATTTTATTTATTTAATATTGTTATGTATCAGGTTGAAATATTCCCTTTTTACACTTGGTGTTGGTCGTTATAGACACTAATGAATAAAATGTTGTATATTAGAATTTTGTAGTGTTACATTCTCCAAACCTTATTTAAATTGAACCATCACAATTTAAAATTGATATTGGTGACTGTTTTTTATATTTTTCCTATGTTGAAATATCATATTATGAGAGGGGATTATTGGAACTTCCAATAGAAATGAGAGAATGGGAAAAGAATACTTCCCATGGACTAATATATAATTAGCTATCTATATAGGAGAAAATTAGTGTAATGTTGATATATATACTTGGAGGGAAAGAATACATATTTTTAAGTGTGATTGAGGTCATCAATCAAAAATAAATTATTGATTAATAGAATTTTTAGGGCCTGAAAGGCATAAATATTTGATTATTTAAGTGACCACAAGTTAAAAAAAATTTAGGTATTCTGACAAAGGTTCATTTATATATCATTTTCCTAATGTTGTGTAATTAATTTATTTCCAAGTAATATAGGGAAATTTAATTACATGATTAATTTTACTTTCATGTAAACAATTATTTATTTTTTTGGGCTTCAATAAAATTATATTGCATCCATTTACTCTCGTAAATTAATTTTCAATAATGAATTATTTATTCATGAAGAACAAAAAAACATTTAACTAATCCTAAAACCCATAAAATAATGAAAATTCTAACTATTTCTCTATAAATATCATCAAAACCTAATATGGTTAATAGATTAATATGTAATTCTAAAAATTGATAATTATATCATCATTAACATTTGTTCATCAAATTTTATAAAAAAAATTACACATTAACCAGTATATCATGTTGGAAATTTTTTGGCACAAAATAATTTTCATTCTTCGGTCATGGGTTCAAGCCTCATGGCCCTGCCAGACATGATGGGTTGACACCTTACATATATATTGTCCATTTATAAATTCAAATTAATATTATTTAAAAAATTAATATGATGGATATCATTGAAATATGTTTAATCACTAAACAACCTTTTAAATAAGGTTTTCAATACATCCTCAATACGTAAATACTTTATCCATATATATTCATATCTATCCTTCTACAGTCTTATTTTTATCTATAATAACATTTCTAAAATTTAAAAATAATTAGTGTTTATCTTAAATAAAAAACACCATAGGTTTAACCTTTATTATTCATTGTAAAAATCCACCATAATGGTTTGTAAATAAAATATTAAATATCCTTAGCATGTACCCTAGGATTCCAAATAAAGGTGCACAATAATGCTTAATTTTTTTGTATCAGGTTACCTAGAGATGGGCTCCAGACACCTCGTCAGAGTTGTTACTCTGAGGCACATATGCTCAAGAACCACGCCCACTTGTAGTATTCAGATAGGGAGGTATTTCATGGAATACGCACATAATATCTACCTTACCAAAATTATAAGATATTTTTCTATTCTTATCATATAATTATACATTTGGGTTAGGTTATTTAATCTATGTTTTTTCTAAATATATTTCCCAATGTTGCCAAAAACATCCTCTAATACCAACTATAGCGACACAACCACAGATATCCCATAGACTGTGCATGCTACTATTACATTTTCATATTTACAAGGAATCAATTATTGAATGACAAAATAGTTTTCTAGTCTAGGAACACCAAATATATAAATTATCCATCTATTAAAAATTAATACACTAATTAAAATATAATTTTGTTTATTTAAATAAATAACTTATAGGATAACTATAATCCATCTAGTAAATCCATGCATGTCATTCATAGTACGCTTCTTGGATTCATGGGGAAAAATTGAATAAGGGTTAACTCAAATGCTCAGTAAGGGAAAAATATAGTGAAAGAAATAATGAATCAACGAGTATAATAATTATGGCATCACAAAAAACTAAAAACAAGTACAATTTAATAAAAAACATTGAAGGAAGTGTATAAATAATTTATAAAAGGTAATGCCTAGAAACATATTTTATTAAAATATCAAATTAAAGAAAAAATCAATATGGAAAGGTATGATAAAAAACATATTCCATTAAATCCACTAACTGAAAATGAAATATCTCGATATATATGTTGATGAAAAATATCATGGATGAATAATAACTGAAACCAAATGAGGTAAATGTTTGATTATTGGATACCACTTTTCTTAGGTACATGTTATCTTTATCATCATGAACTTTCCCAATACAATTTACAACATATCGAGTAAAATCATGTACAAAGGGGCTATCAAAGAGATTCATCCCACGATACTACTGATGTATCAAGGAGTTATCTATAACAGGTCCCCACGTGTGTTTTCATAGTCAAAAACATTCCTCACATATCGAATAATTGTTTTTAAATAGTGTCATATCAAATATCTGTATGGAGTAAAAGATATAGATTTACAAATATTTACCCAAATAATAAAATAAAATTTAAAATGGACATTATATCAAAAATGATATACTTTTAGGAAATTAACATATCCAATATATATTATACTGAAAATAGAAGAAATTTTGTGTTCAATCATCATAGGAAATTATATAATCAAAGGGGAGAAAGGGAATATTGGAAGTGAATGTGAATAATATATTTTTCCAAATAAATAATAAACAAACATATCGAAGATTACAGGGGGTATCAAAACAACATAACCTATGTGGAGTAAAATACTGGGTTGTCGTCTTTGATGAATGTAAATATTATAAAAAATTTATTTCAAATAAATTCTTGAAGAAAATATCTTTTTGTTTTGAAAATCCTTATGAAAACTCTTTTCATTGAAAGTAAATATTAAATGAACATTATCGTTAAATAGTAGACTTTTAAACATGTAATTAAAGACTCACAATAATGAAGATATGTAATTCATAAATTTCATACAAGGTAAAATTAATATTTCTTTTGTGAGGTAAAAAGGTAAGACAAATTCCTTTTAAAAAAAGTGATAAGAAGATTCCATTGAAAACATTAGTAAAAAGTAAAAATAATAAAAATATCATTTCCAATTAATTTTAAAAATATTTTGTTATTTATTTTAATAATACATTGTTTTTAGAAGATAATATGTTCTCTGACTAATGTGAACTGTGATGTTTTGTTTTTTAAAAAATATTTTTAAAAACATTATGAGTACCAAAGAGTGGAAAAAGTATACTAATATTTAATAAAATACATTATTATCCGAATTAGAGGAATCATAATGTGATCATTGAACAATGTCCATATAATTTCATTGAATGAAAATGTTTCATATGTAAAATTAGTCTTGACAAATATAATGATTAAACATTACAAAGTGTCTCATACAACTTTGAAACATTTTAAATCATTAGCCACATGAATGTTCAAAATTAAATGGAAATTATATTACATTTACAGTATTTATATTCATTATGTATCATGTAAAAGGGTATTATATACACCATATAATTTAACCTAGGTGCATAATAATAAATATCTCTCAATTGAATGTAAATTGAGATGAAATCCCATACCTTGTGTTTGCTTTCAATTGAACATATTTTAACCTCATGTATAAAAAAATTAGGTGAATTTTAAAGTTTCTTGAAAACTTTTTTCATGTTTATAATTAATTGTTTCACTTATTACCATGTTTTGTACAACTACATACACAATGATGATTACGTCTGTTGTATTGAACAAATTAGTTCATTATTTTAATAAAAATTGGTATGTTGGCTATATTGAAAGAAGTCATTATTTAAAATCCCCAAAATAAAAATAATGAAATAATTATCATTCATATACAATATATATATATTTAAAATAATTCATTGAATATGTTTATGGAAAATATGAGTCAATGTTACAATCAGGGAGATAATACGTCATACGTACACATTAGTAACATTTTCATTTTTCAATGATCATTATGGAAATATAGAATGAAAAATAATACGATAGTATAATGATCATTATATCATAAATACCATGTCATTTATTAATATATCCTTATTTGTAGATTTTTTTATGTATAATTAATCACATCATGTCGATGATGTCATAGTCCACTAGTCCATGAATTACATTATCTCTTTTTAAATATGTGAAAGGTTAATAAAAAAATGATATATATTATATTTCAAAAAAATTAATCATTTCATTAATATTATATATAGGTTTTTTTGTCACATATTTTTATTTAAAACCATTATTTATTCAAACTTATTTTAGTGTGAATGGATCACAGTGCTTTGTGGAGGCGGTAGTCCACATTTCCCCAAATGATGTTATCATATTTTCACAAAATGGATATTATGAAGTAATTTTTTATAAAATAATTAAACAAGATTAAATAAAAAATAAATATCATATATTACATATATAAATATATTTTCGATAATAATGAAAACCCTGAGAGGTTGTAAAATAATAAAGAAAAATCATCATTTTGTGAGGTGGAAGTTCATCCTTCATAAAAATAGTATGTTTGGCACCTATTAGATGGATTTTTCGGTAAGTATAGGAAAATACATTTGAATATTAAAATAAAAATTCATTTAAGTTATATTTTTTTCTAAATAACCATGTTAAAATAATAGTTTAGGGGGAGGATAAGTAATTGAAATAAAAGTGATTGTTGGAATGCATAAACTCAAAAATCTGGTAACCCCTTTTGGTTTATACCAAACAGATTCCAAGGAATGATTTCATCATAAAGCGAGGCTTTACAATACTATGTAAGGATTTTGGGAAGCTATTTTACAAGAACAATTCTTATCCTATGTGTTTAGAGAGGTTTAACAAATGGGGAGAAGTGGTGGCCTTTTATAGTGAAGGAGGGGTGGCACTCTAGTAATATTTTAAAAAATATTTTATACGAAATTTTTCAAATAGAAATTAAATCCAATAATTGACAAAATTTTACCCAAGAGAGTATAGGGTAGATATTATTCTATAAAATTTCTCTTGGACATTTTTAAAGGTCATTTTTGGCCCTATGGTTATGGTTTAGTCCCTTAATATGGTTAATTTAACATTAATCTTTGTAATTAATTTTATTTACTTCCACTAATATTTTTGGTAAAAAAACAATGTTTTAATTATTAGAAAATATATATGAATCCAAATATATAATAAATATTTCCTAATTCCAATCCGTTTGGTGGCCTAAATTTATTTAAAATTCATCACGCAGGTGGGATGACAAAGTGAGTGTTCGAAGTAAAAATGTCTGAATTTTCTCTATGTTTTTATAATAAACTTCAATGTGAAACTGATTCCAATGAAATAACTTTTATTAATTGAAAAAATATATTTTTAAACATTAAAACCATTTAATATTATATTTAATCCTTAAAAATAAATTATATAAAATTTAATTTTCAATCTACAATTCAGTATTTTAATTATTCATTACAAAAATAAAATTTTCCATAAAAATATATAAAAAATAACCAATACATAATGAAATTCCTTTAGTTTCAAAGATGAATTTTATTTTTATATATTATATCAATTATTTATTTAAATATAATTTTGAAAATGGGTTCTTCAATAAAAGGTAGTAGAATTACCTTTATAAAAATACAGGTTTTTTGGGTAAAATAGTGGTTCTTTTTGTCTTAGGCTAATCAAATATATTGGATAAATATATAAAATATTTTATTTAATATATAATATATTATTTTTTATTCCATATAAATAATTATAAGAACATGTTACAATGGAAGATATACTTGAATATCGGTATTACCTTCTCTAAAAAAGAGAAGGAGTCGAGACTTGCAGATCACATGAGCCAATGACGGACATCTGATCACAAGACCATTTAAATGTCATGTAAAAACACTAAGAACGGTGCATAAACTATAGTGAGCCATAAAAATTACCCCTTTAATAATCCTTACCACTCTTTATAAGGCACTCAAGACAACCAAATGATTTCTTCAAAGCCACATGGTCTGTCATTGGAAAGTACCTAACAAACAATCTTTGACTTGTATGCCTTTATACACACATGTCTGCGGGTATGTCCATGAAACACTACACTTATTCCATTGACACTCTAAGTAAAAAATGATGGATTTGGCTAGGAAATTCTTGTGCATCCCCATATGACCTATATTTGTTACATGATACATCATTATAAAAACTTGTTAATTTTCTTTATCATTACACGCAATTTTTTTCATAATCCTTGGACTTTGTAAAATAATAAAAAAAATGTATTAAAATGGATGATGTGATAGCTCTCATAGTCACTAAATCATATACAAAACACATAGGACATCCACAGTGTGGCCCAATAATACCTTTTAACAAGATGACTTGACCAATCAAAATACCCCAACAAAGGCATCGAGCCCTCGATGAGGCCCTTGGAAATAACCATAGGACAAGAGGAAAATTCCTCTTACATGTCTGCATAATCAAACAAGTCATCATTAATTGGAAATAAATTTATAGAGAAATCATTTAAGGATACCCATTAACACTGAAATTATTATCATGCACATGGAGTAGTCCATGATACACACTCGTGAATGAACATGGAACTAGAGCCCTTCTTAGTCTCCATCCTAATCTCTTTCAAGATTTTCTAGACAAATCTCTGACTATCTGGGGTGGTGAGGTCTATAAATTCCCAACCCCCAGCATAAAAAGATTCCCAGCTACAATGTGAAAGAAGTAGTCAATTGAAAAAGTTCCAAGCATTGAATTAGACTTCTCAGAGCAACTGATCCGGAACCAGGAAAGTGTTTAGATAGATACTATACCTATGACAAGACAACGAAAACATTCACTATACATAAGGTAATACACGTGATAGTTCATAGATAACGTGAAGGGGTGTTGGAAAGGAGTGTGAAGAACATACCTCAAGTATTCTAGATCACGTAAGACTCAAAATAAAATGATAAATAATAAACATAATGCATTATCAATGTATGGGTGGGAACCAAGATCGAATGTAGAAGACTTTGAAAAAAAGATATGATTGAAAACCCTCATTTTCATCGCATGATTCATCCTAAGGCATGGGATAGTGTTGAGACAAATTACATAGATCTCATGAAAATCCTTCAATAAGATATTTGGGACACATGAAGTCCTCCAAACATTTCATAGAAAGTCACACTGCACCCCTGGGCACACCACCTTGGTCTCCTGAAACGTTTGGGTCCATCACATGAGACTTTCTACGTTCATTAGATACATTACCTAGCCCATATAATGGAGTTCTATTGTATAATTCTAGTCTCACTGTGGAATATAGGCATGATAACCAAGATCTCATGGAACACTCTAGGCAATTTAGCTAATACCTAAGACACCTTCTAGGAATGGTGGTCAGGTCTACTGATGACCTATTATAATGTTATCCAAGGCATACATAATACTTAAATTCATTTTGCACTAAACCTTTTGAAAACCCCCCAATATGTGTTCAGATAGATCATGTTATGTATTTCCGGATAGGCCAAGTGGTTCATGAGGTTTCCTTTAGAAAAGTCAACATAATTATGTAAAACCACCTTTAACAAGGAATCGTGGTCATGTGATGAATCCTATGACAAGCCAACTGGTTGATGAAGAACACTCTATGAAAGAAAAAATGGAATCCATAGTGTGTATTACTAGTCAAAGGTTAAACCTCATTTTGTAAGCCCCAATCATTAGGGGAAACCTTATTGTGTAACCCCAATAAAAATGGAAACTATGCTGTGTAATACCTAAAAAAGAGGGGATCCTTATTGTGTAAGCTCAAATATAAATGGGACCATGATGACTCTGATTCCCTCTATATTTTGGATACGTAGATAACCGATTAATGTTTATATCTCTATATTGATCATTCAAGGCGATCCTAGTACACATTCCCTTTTCCAAGGAAAAGGCATTAATCTCTTCATAATAATTTTTTCTGAAAACTTTCATAGCTCATGTGGGAATATGGATTTGCACTGATCATGTCAACTACACTATATACACCAGAATTACTAGGTGAACCTCATTATATGAGACCCAAAAACCGAGATCAGAGAGTATGTCTCTAATTAATAGGGCTTCTATCATGGTAAAATCCCTTTGCATTACTAAAACATTAAGGATGGTAATAATGTATTGGTGTTTGATTATCCACTTTGGCCTATTACCTAGACAAAGGGTAGGTAAACTATGAGAACTATGATTCCTTCCTTACTCAGGATATGTAGGAAACCTTTTCAATTACTAAAAATCATTCCAAATACACCAAGGACTGTTCAGGCATACAATTATAAGAAATTATTCCCTGAGGTTAATCATTTATTCACCCTTACTTTTAACATCTATCATAGATCACATGGACTTAGGGAGATGCAATGAACACCTCATTAGACATCATGAATCTTCTCTCACAATAGAAATACATATATTTCATTCCTGTTGAATTGGTATATTTTGAAAATCCCTCATAATTGGGTATATACCTTTGGACCAGTCCCAAGGGTGTGATTGAACTACAAAGACTCTGATTCCTATAGTTACACAGAAACTTAGGAAATCTAAAGGAGACCCAAGATCAAATATTTAGTGTCTCAGAACCATTACATATGTACTCTTTTCACGATTCTAATCTACATTAGTTTAACAATCTATGTGGGTTTTTATTCCTGCAAAAACCAAGAAAAATAGTATGCCGCATAATGGATCAATCCCATCCTTAGAATATTAACCACCATCTCACATGGCAGTAAATTTTAAAAAAATCGATCAAATGGTTTCATCACATAGAGAGGTCATTCACTATTACGTATATGGATAATGAACCTCAAATATATATAGATAGATTCACTGATGACATCTCACTCCTTGTACTTCACCAATGAGACAACCTTCCTTCAATTAATGGTAGAATTTACCAATGAATCATGTTTTCGGGTAACCCGTCATTTATAAGGATTTGTAATATACGAATAAACATATCATAAATCTATATAAGAGTATCATGATAGGAAATAGTTCTCCAAAAGTGTATTATGAGCTTTACCTCCCATCCTTTTGACCAATGCATGTTCCCAAGAATTGTTAGGCTAAAAACCCAGATGAGTGTCAGCCTTTTCGAATATGTTCCTTACAAAGATACATATGGGGGAACAATTATGAGTTTCTAGGAAATGTTTCAATGGTTTCCTAATGATCAAAACCCATCTCACACTTATAAAACCCAAAGAAACAAAAAATGGTTAACCCTTTTCTGAATCTATCCAATGAAAAAATTGTGGTTTATTATCCATCAGGCCATTTTATTTACCCCTAACCACAACCATAAATTGTGAACCTGATGTGAATCTATACATTTGAAAAATTATGGGTTATTATCCATAGGTCCATATATTTTTCCCCTATATACTATCAAAATGATAAAATCGATGTGAATCTCTCCAAGAAAAAATTTTACATTATTAACCATCGGGCCATTTAATTTTCCCCTACATGCAAAAAATGATAAAACCGACAGTAATATCTCTAATAATTGAATGATCGGGTAATAATGTGTCATGGCACATTGTTTCGATAACACTATAAAAAATTAGTAAGATCGTCATAATCTCACAAATGATCCTTTATAACCATGTTTGTCAAAAAAAATATGTCCATCCTCATGTTGACATATACAAATGAGAAGGATGGATGAATCATTGAATATAAAGATAATTTTGTTAACCATTCATATCAAATTGATCATAATATTCCTATTATATTTCACTAATTGGTAACAGTTTTCCTTATTGTATACAAGATAATAGATATTGACCACATCCTAATTTGAGATAATGACTTCATCATCTAGCAATCACTCTGGAAAATCATCCACGACTGTAACCACCACATGTCAAAAGATAATCTAACCAGATCAAAAACTCAAATGATTGGTTATAAATATTATGGTCTTAGAGTACCACCATCATGGTACAATCCCAACCAAGGTAGTTACTCATGATGTTTTCCAAGAATGATGATTGGTGAGTCTACATCTCCCTGTAAAGGCTTTTGGTAAGACAGTAGCCCATGTTTCTACAACCAACAACTGTGAGAGATTATAACTAGTGTATAAAAACCACCACCTTCCATATCTAATGATAGAGGACCAGGAGGCCAAATATGGCTCCATTTAGGTTCAGGTTCTACCATCTAGGGAACCTTTAAATCTCTATTGCCGACACCATCCTAATGGTACCCGTTGGTCTCATACTAATAGTACCATCTAACAAATATTATCCTATGATTATCATCCATACTCTACAAGGAAGACTCGTCAATGGAGGAAGTCATTGGATTTCTTAGATAGGGCACATATTCCCACTCCTGTCAATGATTACTTCTTTTATAATCAGGTAAGGACCAGTAAGAGATATCATATTCCTACTAATCTGAAAAAATCATATTGGCATATACCAATAGTAAACTTGGGGGAGGATCATACTTCTACACCTATGCACAAATACCATTGGAATATGCTTATGGCACAAAGATGAAAGAAGAGGGTACATATCCCCACTTTGATAGAATCCATCTACCAATTTATTATCAATAGAGAAAATTTGTGGGCTCTTATCCCTACACAAACATTTAGAAAATGAAAATATATTTTATCAATAGTAGAACAACTCCTCTAGAATATTCTTTCACTTTTTCATATGAAGGGACAAGAATATACTCTTATCCCAACATCCATGAAAGATCGACACTATTATCATCATAAACACGTGGTTTTAATGGAGGCAGCAGGCATTCTTTCTCCCACTTGGGATGATTACCACTATATTCAGAGGAAGGGTGAAGAATCAAATCAAGATCATATCCTTGTTCTAATCGATGATCAATAGGTGAGAGTGGAAGATGCCTTGAGATAGGGGAACATTCATATCTATGAATTTTGATGGCATATTCCAAAGGCTTTGGAACAGTCTCATAACATATCATTGTCCTAGGATCATGATGTAAGAGGGAAACATGACACGAGACTGGCGCATATTATTATTAAATAAGTCTACTGGCATTCTACAATAGCCTGGGATTGGGATCATATCCCTATTATGGATTGGTATAACCATGGTAAAATAGTTCAAATCACGGGGTATGCTTATATTCCTATCATTAAATATTACTAGAATACTCTATAAGATATCATAAGAAGGACACATTTTCCTACATCTGTCAACAACTACCACACCAACATCTTTTCATGGAAATATATGGGGAGTCTCATGTTCCCTCTCTCATTCTTGAGGTCTATCAGTATACTTCGACAGAGAATTCATATTCTGACTAGGCTTATATTCGTGATCCAACTAGAGACTATCATGTGAGAGAGGTACATGACTTTCGATAGACTCATAATCTGACTAAAAAGAACTAGTGACATATTCTAAAGGCTCGTAATTAGGCTCATATCCTTATTATGGCCAAGGATCACCAAGTAATAATTGAACAAGCCTTGGGACAGGCTCACATTCCTTTATATAATTATACACCTCATCAATATATTTTGACATATTATCATAAAAAGTATCATAATTCTTCATCACCATGTGGTTAAATACATGTCCCTGAAATTTCCACATAATAGGCTCATATTCCCACACAATTACAAAAGGAAGGTCGGCATATTCTTCCCATGATACAGGACATTGACCATACTCCTAATCTACTCAATGTGAGTTTCCTTGAAATTGTTTGAGACACATTCTCAATACCACATGGGTCCATCGACTCTTTTATTGAAGTATAATAAGAATACAATAATTAGCATGATATTCTTCCTTATGGTATTGTGGAGATGGATCACAAAAACTATATATCTAACATTGACCATGGTCAACCTCCCAAAGTGTTATATCTCTCATATAAGAAGAAATCCTCCCCATTATCAGACAACTCAGTATAGATAAGTGGACCGAAATATGAAACCATCATATAGAAAAGTTCATGAAAAATCATTGTAAACTGTATATGGTTCTCCATTAACTTCCAGTAACACCCCACTCCCGTCAGGACCTGACCATTAGAGCCATCTTCTATGGACCTTCCATATGGAGGCATATAATTTTGTTGTGGAGGAGGATCAAATTGACATATGGAGAGAGTTATACTAAAATAACCTCTTCCATCATGTTATGTCCCCTCTCTACTACTAACTATGAGACCCTAGATGAGATAGAAACAGAGCGTATTCCTTCCCTAGGGAAAAATTTATTGGCTAATCATTACTAAATGAAATATTGATATCTACCTTATTCAGGATATGAGTGTCACCATCATAAAATTAATGTTATCAATTTCTAGCTATACTTAAAAAATATCAACATAGCCCATGAACCAAAATTGAAAAGGAAATGTGAAATTTTGAAACACGCTTTTTTCCATTGCATTAAATATTGTTAGTAGCTGATCTCTAAATCCATGTTACGAATACGTATTCGATGATGGGGTAATTATGTAGTGTTACACTTTTCTTCTCCCATATAATAGGAAATCCTCTCACATGTGTCATCCTGCATTGTTTAAGTCCCCCTATCAGATCAGGGGACTGGGTAACACTATGGATAGTTGGTCACTACAACATTATTCCCTCTCCCCAACATTTCCATTATACATTGGATGAGGAGAGAGGATATCCAATAATATTTAAAATAAATACCCTTTGGGAAATAGGAATACATTCCAATCACAAATACCAATTTTTTGGTCACTCAGACAACTTCCCATATAGAATGATTCTCACCATGGGTTGTCATCGCAACTGGCTCCCACGCGAGCACAACATTGCCACATCAAACTGACTATAGAAGCATATTTTGTAGCATCCATCAAGAAGTAGACTCAATTCCCTACGCTAGGAGAATATATACCAATTCCTCCATCCCTCCGATCATTAATTATCGAGACGATTCATGAAATATCCTCGACAACCCCAGGTGAACCCAAACACATTGTTCATTGGGGATTTATATATCGTTCATCATCACTATTTCATTTTTATGCATAGAGTAATCAAGATAAGTTAGTAGTGATTCCAGATCACACCCACCCCACTAGTCTTGGATAATTTTATTTTCATGTCCATATTGGGAATCATCAAGTCCCTAATTGAAGCCATTGGATCTTCAATAACTGGACCAATCCATGCCAGTTGTGGCCCCAAATTACCCCCACCCCATAAGAATTATAGAATTTTCAAGATCTATACCACTTATGATGGAATTATTTTTCTCAAATATGGGAGGAATCAATAAAAACTCATCATTTCACCAAATCATCCCAATACAATACAAACCCATATTGGTTGTGGAACGTTCAGTAACCATGACTGGAAAAACCATCAAATTCACCATTCATTGACTAAAATGGGAAGAATTTGTATAAAGGAAAATCAATCCCCTCTGAGGATACGTTCCAAAATGGCCCAATATGGACAAAGGATTGAATAATTACACTAATGTATAAAATGTATGATCAACCTGTTATGTCGTGGGAAATTGCACTACCATTATTTCCCTATATGACTCTATAAATAGTGTCACTATCAAGATGGAAAATATTTATCATGAAACAAATATCAAGGTCCATGACATAGAATACATACCTCGGGATGAGCATGACTTGGATTCTCCAAATGAAGTTGCACGTACAATGAACCAAAGACTGCAAAAAAAACATAGAACCCCTAAATAACGAGTTTCTACCACCATAACAGAATATAACCAAGAGTAAGGGTACAACCACATCCTGATCACCTCCCAAAACAAATGGGATTCCTTCCATGGATGAATGTCTATCGCAATATGAGAGAAAAATGAAAACTCCCTAATAATATAATAAAGAGCCACTCAAAGGAAATATTCTTAAAAGGTATAATCTTGAGTCATAGATGAATGTTCCCACTCCCATGGTTGATCATGCATATTATAAGTATCTGATCATCAACTTGTTTATGGATCTAAATAGCCATCCCATATAAATGAGGCAGTCTATAATATTTGTGACCTCCCTCCCATCAAGAAATAACCTCTCCCTCGTTGGGAAAATCGTTCAATCATGGGATTAGTTGAAAATAGATATGAGATAATGTTGGGTCCACCTCATCAACCCCCACTGGATCCATATAGATGGGAGATTACTCACAAAATGGTTCCCATGGGTCTCCCCAATGTCATCGAGTTTCTATATACTCAAATGGAAGAAATGGAAGGGTTACATGTGCCAATGTAGACTGAGAAGAAGTCATATCCCAAATGGGTGTATCAAACTTCACCTCCACCCAATTTCATAAATCTTACCATCTCTACATATTTTGGTGTAGGAAACTCCAAAAAACAAATCACACATTTCATGTCCCAATGTGGGTTGACAATGGGCCCTCAATATCAATAGGAGATAAAATAGCTATGGTGTTTAGTGAAAACTCTAATTGGGACAACGTTTATTTGGTATAATAGTCTTATGATAGGATATGTGTCAGGATGAAAGACCATGAGTTCCAATTCATTTATTAATTCAACTCTACATCGAGGGAGATAACCATCAACGACATGAAAAACTATAAACAACACGAATATTAGAGGGTGTCTAAATTCATAGAAAGGTGTAAAGTTATATCCTACTCACTCATCACTGATCTCTCAGAATAGATAATATAGGAACTATATGGTCAAAATCATAGTGATGAGTATCAGATGCCATAGGTCCCAATTAAATATCTAGGTGTATTTTAGTAGTTTGTTGAAATAGTTCAACGCCTTGATGAATACATCACGCATACCCAATATAAAGCTCAACTCATGACTGTAACACATGATAAAAATCCATCCATATTAAAGGATGCTGATTTCACATTCAATCATGTACTAGTGCCAGTCCAAATTCTCAGGCAGGCCCCGAACCACCTAACACATTCATTTCAGCGATGACACCCACAAAATCACCGTCAGCCAGAAGCACAAAGTAATCTTCTACATATGGGATTTGATGGATTAATGAATATGGTTTACTAATTTTGGAATTA
This sequence comes from Viscum album, assembly GCA_963277665.1. Classification (NCBI taxonomy): domain Eukaryota; kingdom Viridiplantae; phylum Streptophyta; class Magnoliopsida; order Santalales; family Viscaceae; genus Viscum; species Viscum album. Next base: position 1,314,224,682 of record OY728147.1, read on the forward strand.
CAAAGTCCTAGATTATTTATTTCAAGTCGCAGATAATAACTTTCCTACACTTCCACAACCCAGGAATCCTGATGATGTCACTATCACCAACCATATTGGTTGCTTCCCTTTCTACAGATGGATGGGTCATAATATCCAGAAAAGTTTATTATTCAAATAGATCCTTGAGGTATGATTGATTCAAGAAATATGGTTCTAGATACCTACCCAGAGTATGTTTCTTCCATAACCATGATCCATCCTAAAAAAGAGGGTGATTGGAATAAAGTCACGGTAGGACTCCTGAAAAAATTGAACAACTGGATAAATCAAAAAAGATTTAATCGATCCCACGCCACACTAACATCTGAGAAGAATAGAGCCATGACTGATCTAGGACCCCAGAATAAGGAGACATAAAATTTGACTCTCTAGTGTGGGAATGACCACTGGAAAAATAAGAAGAAATATAGTAAGAATATTAGTATTCTCCTCCAAAGGGATCATTAACTCTTTCCAATTTCTTCTCGACCGCATCTAAGACACGGGAATCACCCCTCCAACCAGAACCCCTATTAGATGAATAATAGAAATTTGGTTCTTTAAACTAGATTCATATGTCAGACCCCTTATCATACGATGATTTTTTCCTACAGCTTGTTTTTCTTGCACATAACTAGGTAATGGGAGGTTTTATGCACTGGATCTGAGAATATATAGGATATAGTGTATGTGGTCAGACTCAATATTCTTGTCATACCCCATTTAGGACATATATAAATCATTGAATCCTGAGAAGGTACCCCCATTGAGTTCATAAGTAAAATTTAGGTGCCTCAAAACCCTCAAACTATCGATCACATCTGATTGTCTTTCATGAACATTCAGTGGGGATCCAATCTGATCAACACATGAAATGATGAAGGCCAACATGACATGCACCATAGGTTGCAGATACTCCATCAATATCATAAAAAACTTTAGGTTCATCTAATTCAAATTATTTAACTCCTCTTCCACACATCTTGAAGCAACCCCATGATATTTTGATAGTAGGAGAGGTTTCACATACGTTTCTCGCAAGCTAGTGCGACTCCTCCATTCCCTAGGTGGTGATGATCCCGACTTCGGCCCATCCAGCCTTAGAGGGGGAGGGACATTTTTTCTCATATTCTTGATGTTTGGTGTACTCCTATCATAAATGTTTTGAATCCTGATTGTATTCCATCTTCTCTCAGATTTTTGTCTGTACGAACATCCTTGAAAGCTTTAAATGGATTCTGGTTCTTCTGATCACAAATCTGGAATTCACAAAGGCATCTTACCTAAAAGTGATAAACCAAGTTTAGTTTTTCAAGAAGTGCATTCCTTTAGAGTATTCTTTCAAAAACTTCATTTTTGAAAAATGGAGTTTGCAGGGGGTTCTACTGTTGGCCTCATTGACTTCAGGAGGTTCATAATTCGACTCTCCTATGAGGATGACCTTGTTCATTCTTGTTCGAGCACACCTATCTCCTAGAAAATTGCACTATTTTTCTTCAATAAATATTCATAAAATATACATAGAAAACACGGCCCTAAAAATATGGAAGTTTGTGTATGTTTTCCAGATCTTCATATTCCTTTTCAAAATCCCTCAATTATTCATTTTCTTCAAAATCTGGTTGGGTGGTTCCTATGCACAGATAATCAGAATCATGACCTCTATCACCCGATTTCTCCTAGACTGTGTGTTGAGGTTGATGTTTTGAATCCTCTGGTTAAATCCTTCTGAATTTTCATTGGAGGAGAATTTAGGTATAAGAATAAATTCATTTTTGAATCGGGGTTTGATTACTGTTCTTTGTGAAAGATGCTTGGGCATTGAATGTCGATATATAGGAGAAGGGAGAGGAAACCGAGAGATAATTGGGAGGTCCATGCGAGATGGGTCTAGCATTGTCCTTCATGTCATATAGGTTTACATTTTCCTAGGGATGGAGCAAGGTTTGGAGATGGTTGTGAATGTTCTGGGATGGGGACCAGTAAGGTTGATGTGCCCTCATGGTTGGCTAGAGGAATGAAACAAAAACATGTAAGGAGTTATCATCTAGATCCTAGTTTAGCATAAATCTTTAATAGGAGGCGAAGAGATTTGGTGATCCCTCCTGGCATCAAGTTGTTTGTAGGGGTGCCCTTGCCAGTGTGGTGGATGAGGCTTCTCTGGATGTGAACATTTCTCATTATCAATATTCAGGGGGCACTATAAGATCTATTCAACCATCCTCCAAGGGTGTGGAAAGATTGAAACCATACACTTATTTGTGGGTTGTGTGTTCTAGAACAAGAAAAAATTCTTACCAGGGGATACATTCATCTATAAAGGGAAAATACATGGATTTAAAGGAATGGGAGAAGCCTAAATACGAAGTTGGTAGGCAATTGATCACTAGTTAGGAAACCCACTATTGGAGGCTTTTTTCCTACATCAACATAAACAATAGATTCAAAAGTCCATGTCATGATTGAGAGTTTTTTAGAAAGTTAAAATGTCTCTATAAGGCCAAATATGATCGAAATCTCTCAGATGAACATGGATTGAAAGGGGTTGGTAAAAGTTATGTACATCCAAAGAAGGAAGAAAGGGAATAATGAACACAAGGACGTGGGGAGATATATTCTATCCAAGAAGCCGAAATCAAAGGGCTGTAAAGTATACTCTTATCTTCCAAAAATGATGGATAATCGGTCAGAAAAAAATAGGTTGAACTAAAAGAACATGAGATCCTGTAGGAGCCAATAGAGTAGGCTTAGTAGGATGATTTCATCATGTCCTAAGTGCAAGTGGAAAGTGACTAAGGGGCATCTGACCAGAATTTGGATGCACTCTAAGAAAATGATGCTAGAAAAAGAGGATACTCTTCCCCCAGATAGAAATGTGTAGCAGGAACACTTGATGGCTCACAGGGCCAGAAGGATATAGATTTATATATTCATGTGGAACTACTCATGCACTATGGTGAAGAAATGATGGATGATGTTCTGGTGATCAATGCAATGAGGGAATGCATTGATGAGATGATGGGAAGACTTATCTATGTGGAAGTTACTATGGATAATCTTGAATAGTTTGACAAGCATGATCGCATGTTGATCAGAGTCTTCAATATGGGGATGGTCAAAAAAGAAGAATACATGAAGGCTTGGGAGTATCTAGCTAGGTACTATGATGATAACATAAGGGGTGATCTAGAATTATAGATAAATTACTACCCTGAAAACTATTTATAGAAGGATATTATAATTTCCTTAGACATATGTTTGATAATTCAATTATAAACATTTATTTTTGATCTTTTTTTGTAGGGTTATCACTCCCCCATTAAAATTTCCAGAAAATAAAAAAGTAAATTTGGAGGAAAAGCAACACCATGTCGAGATGTGATGACCTCTAGAATATAAATATTTTGTTCTGAAACAACTTTTGGTAGTCCCAGACAAGATATCAATAATTTATGTGCTCATTATTTCAAAATAACTAAGCAATGAACTTGTTAGATCCCTCTACTTCCCACAATAGTTCGACAAATATGTTTTGTGGCCTAAGTCTATTGTGTGGAGACCATGGAATCAGGATTTCATGTTACCATCTCATTCACTAATCATGATTTGGAAGGTTCCATTAAAGGACATATAATACCCCTTTATGTCTCATGAATAATTAATAATATCAATTTCCTAAGAGATCTAATTAATAATGGTAAAGGGATCAATATAATTCCAATCTGAACCCTACAACATTTCAGATATGGTGAAGGGGATTCCTCTCCTAGTAATATAACAATCCAATGGTATGGTATGCATGAGTGAAGACATTCTGTGAAGATCAATCATGAATTACTATTTTTTAATCTTATATCACATGCCATGTTTATTGTAATATAAAAAGACCCCACATATAATGTACAAATCAGAGGCCTCTAGCTATATAACCACATGGTGATACCTTCAACCATCCATAAGTGTTGGAAGTATCCCATTAATGTAAAATTCAGCATTCTACGTGGTGATAGTTCTCCATTGGAGACTTGCAGAGCCACATATGCTGACGAAGATTTCTATAAATGGTGAGGAAAATAGAAAATAGTATATTATGATGTACAGTTGGTTACTCCTAATGGTTTGAGGACCACCCCTATGAATCTGTGGAGTGTTCTTGATTTCTACTTTGTACTCCCCATAAACCTATTACATGTGGATGATATAATCATTGTGATTAAATGCCTTCTTATCCAAAATGAAAACATTTAAGACTATCACCATTGACATCTCTCTAGAGTGACTCCATCATCAAGGGGTGTCGATGTCTCTTCTCATGGCCTCTCTCACCTAGATAACGACAGCATGGCCCCCCGAATTTCTATCTTCTTTTGAAGATGTCTCCAAATATTTTTAGATGAATGATGATGAGGATGAACTTATTAATTCCCCTCCCACATTTTATGAAGTTGTTTCCACCATCATCAAATAACATATGATGATAAATCTGGGAATAGAGAATGACTCACTTCCTACAAAAATTAGTTCTAACATGCCCCTCGATGAGAAAGATATGTACATTGCATTTCTGTAGAAACACCAATATGTGTTCTCATGGTACTACGTAGAAATTACCATATTGAACCTATACATGGATACGTACCACCTTGATCAATCATGTGAGCATCGAGGCATCAAGAAGGTAGCTAAGAGGATGCACCCCTCTCATGCTACCAATACAGAAGCATTGTGTGGAAAATTGATTGAATTTGAACTCATCCGAGAAGTGAAATACCTTATATGGCTTTCCAAAATCATCACTATAAAGAAGAATATTTGGATTATCAGTTTGTTGATTAATTTTATGGACCGTAATCGGAATATCCCACAAGATGACTTCACACTTTTGATCACGAACACTTGATCGATGGAACTAGTGATTTCTAATCCCTTTTATTCATGGATGGGTACTCAGGGTACAACCAGATAAAGATAGCCCATGAATATTAAGAAGATGGTACTATCTGAGTAACTCAGGGTATCTTTTTCTACCAAGTCATCCCCTTTGGTTTGGGGATTGTCAGTCCCACATATCAATGTGTTATGCACCATATAATTAATAACTTCCTAGAAAAGATATTCAAATGTTATTTCGATAACCTGTTGGTTAAATCTCGATAGCGGTGTGATCACTTCATAGGACTACAAACAATTATAAATAAGCAATGACAACCCAATATGAAGATGAATTTTATTAAATGAATTATTGGGGTAACGTCCGGGAAATTTCATTGTTTTTTGGTACACTACTATGGAATTCAGGTCAACCCATATAATACTACTTCTATATATGAAATGGAACCTCCCAGAAATCTTTAATAATTAAGGGGTCTATAGGGGCACATGCATATATTCGGTGGTTCATTGCCAACATGGTTGAAAAAAATCTCACATTCGCTAGGATAATAAATAAGGGAGTCATCTACCAATTGGACTATGATTTCTAAAATTATTCTTATGTGTCATGAATTTCCGGTTTCCCCCACAAATCCCGATGCCTCTATTGGATGGGAGGCCACACATCTTCTATGTGGTTATCATGGAATTCTCATTGGGTGCCCTCCTCGCACAAAAGAATGATGTGGGGAGTGAAAATAGTCTCTATTACCTCATCATGACTATGCTAGGAACTGAGAACTAATAATATGATGTTGAGAAGAACCCCCCCCCCCCCACGCTCATCATTATAGTTTATTATTTTAGGTATTACATGAAGTTAAATTGTTGCCCCTTGTCAATCCACTCAAGTAATACATTGGTCATCCAATGATGATTGGGTTCATGGACTGATATCTAGTTATTCATTAGAAATATGACATTTAGTTTGTGTCATATACGTCAGTGATAGGAGAAGGTCTGGCTGATTTCCTTATAGAACATCCTACCATGTAAAATGTAAAAAGAGACTTTGAGCTTCTAGATGATGATATATTATATTCCTGTGACACTCCCCGGACAAGGGATATGTATTTTCATGACGGCTTACATATTCCAATCAGAATGAGTATAGAAAACCTGATTCTCAACCGGGTTGTCCTATGAATGAATCTGTCTCTCCTGAAAAAGTTTTTTGAACCTGATCATTATCTCTATCTGAAGGTGTCAAAAATAAATAGGAAGAATAACAAATCCTCGTTGTTGGATTAAACCTATCCCAACATCTACAAATATACTATATAAACATAAAAGTGGATTCAAAGTTACTGATAAAGCGGGTCAATGGAAAACAAAACATAAATAAAGAATAAATGCCCCCATAACATAATATATCTGGGACTAATGGCATAGTTCACTTTCAAATGAACATTGCATCATGTTCCCAGATCAAAAAATGATCATGCTGATGTGTTGTCCAATGCAACCTCAATTTTAACCAATCCTGATCAATAAGAAGAAATCTTTTATGTTACACATTGGATAATGGTCTCAACTATCATCTTCTATGATATGAAAGAGATAGGTAAGGTCAACACCTCCCTGTTTCATGATTCCCCAATAATCACCCCTAGATGGATGGAGCTCATAATAGGCTATCATAAAAATGGGAATCTCACGATTGATATAGATAGAAGGGAATATATTTGGAACCATTCAACAAATATTACCATGTGGAATAGCCCAAATGAAAAGAAAATCCACTTCAAGTTTGGAATCTATGGGATCCTTCTCAGATGAATAGTTGAATGAGAGATTTATGTCATCATGGAAGAAGTCTATGTAGGATATTGTGGTGCCCATTAGTCTTCGAAATGGCTCTCCCCATAGATCATGATATTAGGATATTACTAGAAACTAGGATACAAGACTATGACGAATTCACAATGAAATTTCAGGCATTCCCAATCTTTTAAAATGATATTTATAGACCACCATAATTTATATATACAACAAAATGTTCATATAAATTTTTCATTTCATAAATGGATGTCTTGGGGCCATATCCCCCAACCACAAATATGTATTTCAAGTACATCCTTTATGATACCGACTTATCTTTGAAATGGGTTGAGGTTATATACCACAATGATGTTGGTAAGAAGAACATCATCAACATCATAATGTCCCATACCATCACCAGGTCCAGGGTCCTTCACATAATATTGATCAACAACTGATCTTATTTCTATTCCATAGTATCGAAGAAGTTGTACCATGAGTACAATATCGTGTCTAATCACTCATCTTACTATCATTTAGTAGACAAGGGATAGATAAAGGACATTAATAACACTATAAAATATAATCCACAAGATGGTGAACAAGGATAACATTTCATGGAAAGATAAACTCTTACCTACTTTATTATACTACCATAATGCAACGTCTACTACTACAGAAGCAACACCTTACCCATTGCTGTAGGACACCGAGAAAGTGTTTATTATGGAGGTCTATCTTCCCTAACTATGTGTATCAATATTATCAAAACTCTTTGAGGATGGGAAATCCACAAAGAGACAAGATGAATTGGAAAATATTGATGAGAACAGGTTGTGCACAATATAAAACCATGAGGTCCAATAAAATGGTTTTTCATGAGCCATCAATAAGAGTGTTTTCCTCTGCTCATTCTTCCATGGCTAACTAGTATTGGTCCATAGAACCACAATGATACTAGGAAAGATCCCCCTAATGCTGGATCCCAAATGGGAGGGACCATACATTATACATGTTTTCTTCCAAAATAGGGAATACTTATTGGACACATGGATGGAGAGCATGTCACACCACCCACTATGGGAAAATTTCTCAAGGAATACTTTTCATATATTTCATCATAAGGGTATCCACCTAAATTTAAGTCCCATTTCTCTTCCTAATTAAATGATGTTAAACTATTCAAATTCTTCTTGGTACCGGGACATTAAAAAACATGATACCTTTCATCATGCCAAAAAAATGTTAAACCGCACGACTACATTCATCATTGTAGAAAGATGTTAAAATGCAAGGAACCTTTCTTCCATCGCACAATTCATTAAATAACATGGTTGATGCCCTTATTTCACATCATAAAACTACATGGATAAATGATATCCATCTATATTCACACTAAGTCACCTAAATCCTATTTGGAGGATGTTAGAATGCATAGTTCATATATGACTACATATTGATTTGTTCTCACTAAAAATGAGATACACATGGATAACATGATCCTATATATTTGTCTACCCACTACAGGATAAAAATTTCCCTTGTTGTACCCTTAACTCTCTCTAATTTATAGGGAAACCCATTCTATTAGCTATTTATCACACTGAGTATAGCTCACGTGAGCTAGGAATCGTGGAACAGACATACCCACCCAAGCAATGGATAAAAGTACACAACATGTACATAATTTTCATGAATGGATGACCATAAAAAGAAATACAAAGGGTCCTCACCACATGAAATTAAAATAAATGGTTAATTTTATATCCAGATGACATTAAACTACATGGTTATTCGAAATTATGTGTTGTTTAATTCTCATTTTCCTATGATACGTTGTAACACGAAAACTTCCACCTTTGGGGACAACTGAAATATTCGTGTCAATTCACATCAGTTCAACCCCATCCTCACTATAGGATGTTAAACTTCACATATCATTAAAAACTACACGTGTCATGATTTTAATCAATCAAAAGATATGTAGTGATGATTGGGTCTTTAATCCTAATCGTAGATGCAATGGTCAACAAAAATAATGTCCATCGCCACATATGGGTCAGACCTTCCTAGAGTATTTCATGTTCAAGAACTACATATGACTTGAATCCTACTCCCACAAGATACATAGTGACTATTGATTTTCCAACACTGAGCCTAGACACATTAAAAAATATAAAAAATCCCCCTCCTAGAAAATGGGTCATCCAATGTAAGGGACTTCATTTAGAAATATGCATGGATTCATTCTTATCCACATGAGATACATAGTGACACCCAAGTATCCATATTTAGGCAGGGCCAAAAAATTTCACAATTTCACATCCATTCCTATATCATTATCAGATGAATTTAGACAGCATAAAATTCTATCCTTACCACATGACGTTAAAATATATGAAATTTTTTCCTCACCGCATGATGTTAATCTATATAGAAATATGTCCTTACTCCATGAAATAAAAACTACATAAAGGGAATTATATCCCCACTACAGATAGTAAAAATATGGGAAAACATAAATAATTTTTTATTCCTAATCAATGGACCACAAGGGACTTACTCTAGTCAACCAGAGTATGAGGTTCTTCTACTATCATTTAAATCAACTCAATCCATAGGACACACTTCATGCCTCTAGTGTATAGGATAAATGAAATCATCTGTGGACCTGGGAAAGAATATTCGACATCGAGGACCCTTTTCTTGACTATGAAAGTATTAATATGGCTCATGTATATAAACATATAGCCGTCAACCAAATATGACACTCTGCAAAAATGAAATTCTAATCCTTATAATCCCTATGATTATTGAGGTAAAAATCAATACCACAATGTATTTGAGCTACTCCTAGTATGGTTGTCCCATATCATCACTCATGCCCTATGAACATTGATCTATGATTAAAAACACATTCACCGCTTTCCCATAAGGATGTGGGAGTACTCAAAACCAGAGGCATCTTAATTAGGATCTTGTGTAAAATTTCCCATACCATGTACATGTATACCATGACCATGAATTACCTATACTTTTTTCAAATATATACAACCTTGAAACTCTATCCTATAATCATCCAAATTGGAATAACTTATACTATTAATAGAAGTTACATCAAAGTTATTAAGAAGAAAAACAACAAATAGCGGCCTGAGAAATTATCATGTCCCCCCACCCATCAAACTCTTTATTCTAAGAGTTTAGGAAAAAATAAGGAATAAATAGTTAAGCCATAACTAAAATAGTGTCTACCTTGTAGACCTAGTAAATGAAATTATATACTCACTGGACCCCCTAGTCCATGAAATGTTTTTATTAATGATCAGTCACAACATATCACTATAAGAATAAATTTCATTGGCATTGGGACAATATTTAGGGTACTCATACCCTGATTGGATTTCACACATTACCCTGATCACACTTCATGATTTAGGGTATCTCAGATAATCATAACCTTTCATGGCCATTGGAAAGGATATCCAAATTCAAGGTCACTTTTCCGGACTAAGAATTCATGCATGTGGTGTAGGCATATGTTCCTATTTGTATCAACCAAATATGCCACCATGAAATGGAAAATTCCAATCCCCGTGAGCCCAAACATCATCGCAGAAAGAATAAATGCCTCTATGTTTCTAAACCTCTCCCTTTATAATTGTCACATATCATCCTTTTTACTTAAGTACTCTATGCCCTGATTTATAATAATCACACCAAACTATCAAAGAGAATTTGATATCCATGAAGTAAAGTCACAATTTTTTCATAACCATTTCACAAGGATGGATTGTAACTCTTCATTCCCAAGCCATTTATGTCCCACACATCATGATTCAAAACCCCATTAAATTGGGGTCAAGATTTATGATTTAAGTGATAATTTATATAGGGTTCAATAATCCTTCATAGATAGGCTTGTTTCCATAGCGAAATTCATCATCTTGATGTTTCAGTCTTCCAATTTTTTTCATGGACATTAGTGGGGAGTTGATATATTTTTTCTACTGGTATTCTACAGATGATTAATGTAAAGACCTGGAATTTCCATTAATTTTTTAAAAAATATATTGGAATTTTACAAGTCCTCGAAAATTGACGGCGTGTGATTCCAAGGCCCAAAATGCCCGAAATGAATTTCTGAACTTTATTTCAGGTATGTTCAGTAAACGTCCGAGTGCGTTTTTTACACTTTTGAACTGGTGCTTGGAATTGAAATCTGAGGGAACAGTTGAACTCACAGTTCCAGTAATCACTTAAGGAGACCTTTACCTTGATGGTAGTAGGTCGAGGGAAAAATATAGAATTTGTGTTTTTGTGAAATAATTAAATTATATAAAATTGTGTAACATTTTTTAATTTGGAACTCCCATGTGGATTTTGAGAGATGGGGACCACCATAACTAAACATCCCATGTGAGGTTATGGAGGTGGGGACCACCAGAACTAAACCTCCCATGTGAGGTTATGGTGGTGGGGACCACCCGAGACTAAAACCTCCTTGAACTCCCACCTAATGAGAGATAACCCATAGAATCCCTCCGACATTTAATTTTTCCAACATCATTCACTAATTGGACCAATTAATTTTGCCAATACCTCAACATAATGAATCTACTTAATTTAATTATATTGGCACCTGTTTATTTGGGAGGATTTTTGGTTGGCAAAGAAGTTCTATGGTAGGAGAAAGTTCTCGAACGAAGAATGCCATCGAAGAATGTTCGTTGAAAATCAATGAAGAGGATGACGTTTGACCCCATCATCGAAGCGTGGTTTCTAAATCAATGATCATTGGAACCCCCTCAGCCTTCTTCAAATTCTTTCTTGCTCCAACCTCAATGAATAATCGAGGTAGGGGTTGTTATTGAATTAATGAAATTTATCAATTAAATTCCTCGTTCGTCGAAAACATGGAGAACGTGAATCAACCAAAAACGTGTTGATCCACAATATGTATGAAATTGATGATTTTAACAATCTTGATTCATGATTTTGTTGAGCCTCTTTCTACCTCCCAAATACAGTGGGTGTGGGCTAAACAAACATGGCCCGACCCTCTATTGTTCTTCTTTATTGGCGTGTTCTTCACGATGGTGATGGTGACCAGTGCCGATGTTTGGCACCGGGGGAACTCGATATCGGTGGTCCGCACCACTGTCAGTCGTGACGGTGGCGCTGGTGCAATGACACCGCCCCGTAGTCGCTGTTGTCCGTGACCACCGCTGCCCGCGGCCTCTGCTGTCTGCGGCCCCCTCAACTCGTGGCCTCTATTGTCTGTGGCCTGCACCGCCCAGCGGCCTCGGCATTCCGCTCAAGGCCAGTTTCACCCTGCGTCTTCCACTGTCCTCGAACACTGCTCTCCACGGTTACTACCGCCCATGGCCTTGTTGTATCGTAGCCACGTCATCCCGCATGCTTGCCGTCCCGCGGCTTCGCGCCGCCAAGCAGCCCTATGCGGCCCCACAGCCACACCGTCCAGTGGCCCTTCATGTTCCCTCACATTCTATGTGCCCCCTCGCATCCCTCGCGGCCCTCTACACTTCCCTCCCAGCCTCACCCAACTCTGTGAGCCTATACCCAGGCCGGACCGGGTCGGACCGGACCTAGACCCACTTTGACCCATTTCCGCACATTCGACCATAGCTTTGGCACCATGCGTCTGTTTGACAAACCGTTTGTGGCACCATAATCCTCGGAGTGAGACGGTCCCTTTGGTATACCCCACTAAAGATTTGGATTGAGTTGGGGAATGCTCAGGTTGGATCGAGCATGAATCCAACCGGGGCCTCGGGACAAAAATACTAATAACTTACATATCAGGCGTCTGATTGATGCACCGTCTATTGCGTTGAGTCCCCTATGGAATGAATGTACATTGATATACTTATTCATGAGACTTTGTGGAATTTTGATTATCGACCAGAGGCTTGTGGATCGGGCCCTCTCGGAGACAAGCGAGCATAGTGCGGGAACCCAGTAGTTGGCTGTGACGTGAAGAATGAAGAGCGATCCTTTGTTTGTTAGCATCGAGCGATCATGTGTGGGTCAGCACCGGGCGATCATGTCTGGGTTAGCACCGAGAAATCCTCTATGGGTAGTATTTAGTGATAATGTGTGGTTCAGAACAGAGCGATTCTATGTGGGTCAACACTGAGCGATCCTGTTTGGGTATTTCTCTTAACAGAGAAAAATGATTCAGTAGTTACATTTAATAATTTCTACAACTGTACTTAAGTTATACCTAGTGTGAGCTGAGTGTAACACCCCGAGATTTTATGAAAAATATTATTTTAATTTCATTAATGTCTTGTGTTTTATGCTACACCAATATTACCTTTCGCTATACGCAACACCGTATTAGCTTGCAGTATACGCAACACTATTCTTGGATTGTGTTACACACAATTTTGATAATAGTTATTCTACGCAACATTGTGCATATATATATAAATATCCAATTTATAAATGAAATATGGTTGGATTATGTTATACGAAACAACGAAGGATTTTTTCATAGCACACAACACTGACTTGGCTTGCATTACACGCAATCGCTACCTTCCTCGACAGCGTGTGTTTTAAGCAATACCGGGTTTTACTAAACAATGATATATTATTATAATATTATTATGAACTAGAAATTATGAATATTATTAACTAAATTTTTAATCTTATGACATTATTATTCGTCTTACACATTTTCTAGAACATGGTATAAGAACAAAATAAATTTTTCAGGTAATATAAGTATTTTTAAAAAAAATGCAGTTTTGCCGCCTTTTGATGGGGCACCCACTTTAAATCTAGTTTTTGACATGTCTATAAGTTAAATTTTACAAAATAAAATTCTTCTTTGTAATAATGAAATAAAAATTTACTTTGGATAAATTTTTCATTTTATTCTGGTAACTTTTATATTTTGATGAATAGTAAAAACACGCTATATTTTAATTAAAATCAACTTTTTTTCAACGCAATAATTTATATTGTTAAATTATAATATTTAATGGTTTTAAAGTATAAATAGAATATATTTTTACCATTTAATATAATGAATGTCATTAGAATTGATTCTACCTTGAATTCGTAGGATAAATCAATTCAATCTTTTGCAATGTTTTAAAGAGAAACTCGTTTTCTTTCGACAATGGGATTAATTAGATTTTAATTTCTAAAACTTTTGTGTATTGAATTTGGAAAAATGGGTTCCGTATTTGGAATCAGTGGATCCAAATTATGTTAATAAGCTACTTTTTATTTTTGAGAATTATGAATAGTAACTATGGTAAATTTTATTTACCATTGTTAAAGGTATATCAGGTAATTAAGGATAAATATAATATTATAAAATCACCCTAAAACATGTCAAAATACTATTGGATGACTAAAAAGCGACCCATATCACCTAAGGGTTGGATTAGATTAATTTAATATAATTTTTGCTATGAAAATAATTTAATAATTATTAAAACCAAAGAATGTCACAACATGTCACTTTCTTAACTCTTATAAGTATAATAATTTTAATTTAGTGATAAACTTCATGAAACTTCGAACATGAATAGTCTCCGGAAATCAAATACAATTATCTACATCATAGGAATAGATTTAGAATTTTTAGAAATTAAATAATTATAATTTATTATGACACAAATATGATGTAGTAATTGTCTTATTAATGAAATATTGACATAATTGATGTTATAAATACCAAAACAAATGTAATTTAATACTTTTTATGAATTAAACTAATTTTATAAGTTAATATGATATGTTAGTATTGATTTAATTATCTTTTTTCGAACTAATCATTCTTTTATGATTTTCAAAAAAATCAATAACAAAATACTGTCAAAATTGACATAAAATAGTTTTTATACAAATATTATATTAGTAATTGTTACATTATTCCTAAAAATCTATAGTTCGGCCAAATTACTTAGATAAGGTTATATATATTAATAATAATAAACTTGGGGTTTGTTTGGCTGCTTATTGTATGTTTATTAACCTTATAGTATAATAACACAAGAAGACACAGTAAAGTAAAATTATTTAACTTAATGTTAAATCTAAATTATAAGGTTAAAATAGGAACCTAAACTTGTTTAAATTCTATTGGATGAATGTATTTCGATCCATCCCCACCTTAGATTCGAAATAAATCAATTTGGAGCTATTTAAAACCGAATTTGACTTTATAATAAAATAATAGTTTTAGTTATTCCAAAGGTGCCCCTCTCCTCCTTTATAAAAGGGCACCTCCTCCCCCTCTTCCTCACACCACTTTGAGCCTTCAATCTCAGCCAAACCCTGACAATTTCTCATATCCACTTCCCTAGAAACATCCTAGAGGTTCTAGTCTTCTTAAAAGTCCTATTTTAGTTCCCTAGAAGGAGGTCTCAAAGAAGAACTTAAAGAAGAGGTAATGTTCGTTACCAATTCTTTCATCATTATTTCTTCTTCCACTTATTCTTCTTTAGTTGTTTCATTATGAAGTAATAACATAAGTATCACTCATATACTGATATTGTATTATAAGTATGAAACAACCCTATTTCACCATCTATCCATCCTACGGAAAATGAAATCACCGCGCGTGCATATGTACGGAATACCGTCTCCACGCCGTGGTGTAATCTATTTTCCACCACCACCTTACTTAGATGGGTATAATGGTGTAAATAATGACTATATATGACTATTATAAATTTATATTGATTCTGAAATAGTATAAATACACTCCAATATAATTCCACAATCATAGGAACGATATCATCACTCGTGCGTACGTACGGAATACCGTCTCCACGATGTGATGCGACTCGTTCTACATGATCATCATTGAAAAATGATTATATAAATGAATTGAATGAATGAATATGATATATATTACACTAATACCATTCTGTAAAAGAGGTGTCTATAACCTAAAGATATGAATAAGAATTTATTCCACAAAACACTCACAAGAACAAAAATTAATAAACACCCGAATAACAACTAGTAATGAAATATTACTAATAAGAAGATAAGAATATGACCATATATGATATCATAACAATAATTATAATTCTGGAATAAGTCAATAAAATTATTTAAATCATTATACAGGATGTTCAGACACTTACGAAGCAAATCGGACCTAAGGTAAAGGAAAATCTCGCAATCTCAATTTTTATCCGAGATTGTTTATACTTCATAATTTACTGGGGAATATTTATCATCCACATCCATGTTTCCTCAATATGTAATATTTATATCCTTATACAATAGTTTATATCCAATTTTACCCTTTGGTGAGTTTTTTATAAATGATATGAAATGAGTCTTTTGTTGTTTTTTGTTACGAGGTACTTTTTGACTTTTCCGACAAAAGTACAAGAAGAGTGTTTTTTTAACTTATAAGGCAGGAATGGAATTTTAAAACATTATTTCCAAGAATATTACATTACAGGTTTTCAAGTTTATTTTTAATCAAGTTCTTTTAGTTTAGAATTGTTTGACATGTTAAGAAAGGAAAAGTGTTTTTGAAGTAGAAAGGATATTTTCCTCATGAATGGAGTTCATGTGTTTTATCAAAAATTATTTTCCATATAAGATAATAAAGGGTTCTATTTTTATCCATATTATTAAATTTATTTGATTATGCTGTGATGGAATTATTTTTATGAATTCCTTTATCTTATATGAATTGTTTTATGATGTCACGATGTTTAAGATTCCCATTTTTATTACATGGGTTATGCTATGATGTATGGTTTATGATTTTGTGGCACACATAAGAATGGTATCATTATGAGATGGGTGGGACCTATATCTCCATCTAATGCATTGGGTAAAGATTTTATATCTCATGAGATAGACATGGCTGGATCGGTAGGTTATACCAGTTCAGTGAAACATGACTGAAACGAGGAGTGAACTCGGTTCAGAAATAGACTTTGTCCACTAAGATAGTCTTGGCAATGAGTCTTGACTAATAAGAAATGATTCACTATGATTATGTGTGTATGACAAAAAGTTTCATGTTTTAAGTTATTATTATTTGGATTTCATTTCACTATTATGATTTATTCCATGTTATGAAATTATTCTCTCCTTTACAGGTTATGATTTCTAAAATGTTATGTTCTTATGAATATGATGTGATTGATATTTCTTTTGTTTACCCTTACTGAGCATTTGAGATCACCCTTTTATGTTTTCTTTTCCCCAGGATATAAATAATGGTTTTAGTTAAAAAAAATGGAAGATCTTCATGGGAGATGTTGAAGATCTTTCGCCATGATTAGAAGATTATATTCCGAGTTTACAAAGACACTAAACTATTACGATCCTTGTGTGTGTGTTTTTGTTATGTACTAAGTAATCCGCAAAAGTAATTTAATGTCCATGTACGTTTTTCTTCAGGTCTCTATAGTCGGTATCAAAGGAAAGGTTTAGTCAACCTTTGGAAACTAGGATGCGAGAAATTTAGTGAGATCCCTATAGATATTTCTAAGGTATGTATAGGGATGTCCCTAAGGTTAAGTATAAGTATAGGTTATAGTACTAGAATTACAGTAATCTATGATGTTAGATATTGAAGGTACTCCCCCTTTATTATATTTTTTCCCCTAGTATAATTTTTTCCTCTCACACTATTCTTTTTGGGTTTTAGACGATGGATGGAACCTGAATGAACCGTGATGATCAATGTAATGGACAATGCAATGATTGTCCTCCTGAACAAAAAAATGTTATGGGAGATGCAGTGCAAAATCTTATTGCTATACTTACTCAAGCTATGAATCATTCTGGACTTCCAAATGAGAAGAGAAGGGAAAAAATTCTATTGAGTCTTTCATGAGGCAACGTCCCCCTTCTTTCAGTGGGTCTTCTGATCCACTTGTTGCAGAACAATGGACCAGTATCACTGAAAAGATATTTTCAGTTATTAAATGTTCTGAACATGATAAAGTCATCTTAGTAGTATATCGTTTGGAAGGTGAAGCTGATCAATGGTGAAATCTTATCAAGAATACGAGGCAAATAGATGAAATTGAGTCCATGGAATGGGACGCGTTCAAGAACTTATTTTTCAATAAGTACTTCCCTCGTATTCTTCGAACAAAGATGGAGAAGGAGTTTCTTGAACTAAAGCAAAAGGATGATGAATCTGTTGGTATATACGAAGCGAATTTTACAAGGCTTCCAAGGTATCCATATGGATTTATCATCCAACCTGAAAGTAAAGTTGATCGATTCTTCAGTGGCTTAAAACCAAATCTTCTAAGGGCATTAGCTATAAGAGATTTCAGTAGCTATGAAGAAATTTTACGTTGTGCTAGCAAGTTAGAAATGGAAGTTGGTGTTACTTATCCATATCATAGTTTTGAAAAGAAACGAAATATGGAGTTCAAGGAGAAATCTCAGAATAATGGTGAAAAGAAGATGAATGTTTCCTTATGCTCAAAGTGTGGAAAGAAGCATGGTGGAGATTGTCTTAAATGGACAAGTAAATGTTTCAAATGTGGAAAGGAAGGTCATCAGGCATTTGAATGCCACAATGATGGGAAGAAGATGCCTAATGATGCAAACAAAGGAAGGGATATAGAGAATGAACCTACTACACTTCAATGCTTCAAGTGCAATGAAATGGGGCATTATGCTAATAAATTCCCTAATACAAGGGTTAGTGATGATCGACATGATAAACCACTTATGGAAAAGGACAAAGGGAAGTCACATTCGATCACCATTGGTGATGTTGAATATGAAAACGATGTGGTGGAATGATTAAGTGTTTATGTAATGGGATTTTAGAATAATGTTTTATATAGTATTGTGGAATATTGGAATATTTATGAATTGTTCTATTGTGGTTTTCAATAATTTTATGGCATCGGTAACCATGAAAAGTGATTGAAATAGTTTTTGGAAAGCAGATGATATGCACATAATGAAGGGATAGAGAGAATCTAATGTGTTTGATAGTATTCATGAGCTCCTGATTTATATATGGACTAAGTGATATCATGGTTTGAGTATATATAATTTTGAGGATTTTGGTATGTGGAAAGTGTTAAATTTTAACTGCATTCATGTATTCACTAAGGTTCAATGGGTATTCATTCTTCAAGAGAATACACGATTAAGGTATTCACATGTTTGTAATTTGGCCAACAAGATATATCTTATGATATATGGGGGATAAATGATGGCATTCACGTGATAATTTTCTTTACACTATGAGGTTGGACCGAAGTATTTTAGATAAGCCTAAATATTGAAATGGATTATGTTGGACATAAGTTAGTATTGTTTAAGGATAAATTTTTTTTGATATTGTTGATGGGATGTTATAGTAATATAGCTTTAGAAAAAGGACAACATGCAGGACGGGCGACAACCCATCGCATTGGACATGGGTGTGGGAATCAAACCCACAACCGAAGTGCGACTGGCCTTTATCACCTACCACTGGCCTACAGAATGTCCCTGTTTAGTAGAAAGTAGTTTTATTATATTAAGCAGTATAATATAATAAGTATAAGTCCATTTTAGGAACCATATACGATTAATCTCACTATAGATGGACTTACGTATTATTTTAATAACTATTCTAACCTTTTGTTTGAGACAGATTGAATGACCCCTCATTCTATCACATGATCTGCTAACACATCATGAATGAAAAATTCAACTTCATTTCTTTAAGAGATGAAGGGGAAATTGTCCAAAGAACGACTAATGGTGAGACTATACCAAAATCACGAAAGTATTTCTTCTAATTCCAATTTCAACAACTTTATAAAAATTATCTTGAAAACCAAAAATGATTTCCTAGTTCCCTTATATCCGATGAATCAGATGGTACCTTAGATCATCACACATCAATAGCTTTTTGACTATTGGCTTTTTCATAGCCATGTTCTCTACCACTCTCCATCAGAACTTGATGGTTAGATTTTTCTTCCATATCCATATTTTCACCTATGTTCTCCTACGTGGAAACCCAGTGATGAGTTAATTTCGGTAACCATTACATTTCATAATTTAGTTTTTAAAGGCATGTTTTGGTATTCCTTTTTACGATGTGGGTTTCTATTAAACAATCTTTCGAGTAGTAAACCATTTATAACCCCAACGAATTTCGAGGGAGAAATTCATTTTAATGGGGGTAGAATGTAACACCCCGAGATTTTATGAAAAATATTATTTTAATTTCATTAATGTCTTGTGTTGTATGCTACACTAATATTACCTTTCGCTATATGCAACACCATATTATCTTGTATTATACGCAACACTATTCTTGGATCGTGTTACACACAATTTTGATAATAGTTATTCTACGAAACATTGAGTATATATATATAAATATCCAATGTATAAATGAAATGTGGTTGGATTATGTTATACAAAACAACGAAGGATTCTTGCACAACACGCAACCCTGACTTGGCATGCATTTCACGCAATCGCGACCTTCCTCAATAGCGTGTGTTGTACGCAATACCGGGTTTTACTAAACAACAATATATTATTATAATATTATTATAAACTAGCCATTATGAATAGTATTAACTAAATTTTGAATCTTATAACATTATTATTAATCTTACACATTTTCTAGAACATTGTATAAGAACAAAATAAATTTTTCGGGTAAAATAAGTATTTTTCAAAAAATGCATTTTTGCCACCTTTTGATGGCGCACCCACATTAAATATAGTTTTGACAAGTTTATAAGTTAAATTTGACAAAATAAAATTCTTCTTTGGATTAATGAAATAAAAATTTACTTTGGATAAATTTTTCATATTATTCTGGTAACTTTCATATTTTGATGAATAGTAAAAACACGCTATATTTTAATTAAAAACAACTTTTTTTCATCTCAATAATTTATATGGTAAAATTATAATATTTAATTCTTTTAATGTATAAATATAATATTTTTTTACCATTTAATATAATTTATGTCATTAGAATTGATTCTACCTTGAATTCATGGGATAAATCAATTCAATCTTTTGCAATGTTTTAAAGATAAACCTGTTTTCTTTCGACAACGAGATTAATTAGAATTTAATTTATGCAACTTTTTTGTATTGAATTTGGAAAAATGGGTTCCATATTTGGAATCAGTGGATCCAAATTATGTTAATAAGCTACTTTTTATTTTTGGGAATTACGAATAGTAACTACGGTAAATTTTATTTACCATAGTTAAAGGTAAATCGGGAAATTAAGGGTAAATATAATATTATAAAATCACCATAACACAAGTCAAAATCCTATTGGATGACTAAAAGTCGACCCATATCACCTAAGGGTCGGATTAGATTCATTTAATGGACTTTGTTCCATGAAAATAATTTAATTATTATTAAAACCAAAGAATGTGACAACATGTCACTTTCTTAACTCTTACAAGTATAATAATTTTAATTTAGTGATAAACTTCATTAAACTTCGAACATGAAAATTCTACAGAAATCTAATACAACTATCTACATCATAGGAATTTATTTAAAAATTATATGGATTAAATAATTATAATTTATTATGACACAAAGATGATGCAGTAATTGTCTTATTAATGAAATATTGACATAATTGATGTTATAAATACCCAAATAAAGGTAATTTAAGACTTTTTATGAATTAAACTAATTTTATAAGTTAATATGAAATGTTATTATTGATTTAATTAACTTTTTTTGAACTAACCATTCTGTTATGATTTTCACAAAAATCAATTACTAAATACTCTCAAAATAGACATAAAATTGTTTTTAAAACAAATATTATATTAGTAATTGTTATTTTATTCATAAAAATCTATGGTTCAGCCAAATGACATAGATAAGGTTATATATATTAATAATAAACATCTTGGTGTTCTTTTGGCTGCTTATAGTAAGTTTATTAACCTTATAGTATAAGAACACAAGAAGACATGATAAAAGTAATATTATTTAACTTAATGTTAAATCTAAATGATAAGGTTAAAATAGGAACCTAAACTTATTTAAATTTTATTCAATAAAAGGATTTTGACCCATACCCACCTTATCTTCTAAATAAACCAATTTGGAGCTATTTGAAACTGAATAAAACTTTATAATAAAATAATAGTTTTAGTTATTCCAAAGGTGCCCCTCTCCTCCTTTATAAAAGGGCACCTCCTCCCCCTCTTCCTCACACCACTTTGAGCCTTCATGCTCGGACAACCGCTGAAAATTTCTCCTCTCCACTACCCTAGAAACATCCTAAAGGTTCTGGTCTTTCTCAAAGACCTATTTTAGTTCCCTAAAAGGAGGTCTCAATGAAGCACTTCAAAGAAGAGGTAATGTCTGTTACCGATTCTTTCATCTGTATTTCTTCTTCAACTTCTTCTTCATTATTTGTTTCATTATTAAGTAATAACATAAGTATCACTCATATGATGATATGTTATTATAAGTATTAAACAACCCTATTTCACCATCTATCCATCCTATGAAAAAATAAATCATCGCGCGTGCGTACGTACGGAATACCGTCTCCACGCCACGGTGTAATCTATTTTCCACCACCAACTTACTTGGATGGGTATAATGGTGTACATAATGACTATATATTACTATTATAAAGTGATATTGATAATGAAATAGTATACATACACTCCAATATAATACCACGATCATAGAAATGATATCATCACTCGTGCGTACGTACGAAATACCGTCTCCACGATGTGATATGAATCGTTCTACATGATCTTCATTGAATATTTATTATATAAATGAATTGAATGAATTAATATGATATATATTACACTAATACCATTATCTAAATGAGGTATATATAACCTAAAGAGAAGAATAATAATTTATTCGACAAAACACGCATAAGAACAAAAAGTAATAAACTCCTGAATAACAAGTAGTAATGGAATATTACTAATAAGAAGCTAAGAATATGACCATATATGATATCATAACAATAATTATAATTCTGGAATAAGTCAATAACATTATTTAAATCATTATACATGAGTTTCAGACACTTACAAAGAAAATTGGACCTAAGGTAATGGAAAATCTCGCAATATCAATTTTTATCCGATATTGTTTATACTTCATAATTTACTAGGGAATATTTATCATCTACATCCATGTTTCCTCAATATGTAATATTTATATCATTATACAATATTTTATATCCAATTTTACCCTTCGGTGAGTTTTTAGTAAACGATATGAAAGGAATCTTTTGTCATTTTTCGTACGAGGTACTTTTTGACTTTTCCAACAAAAGTATGAGAAGAATGTTTTTTAACTTATACGTCATGAATGGATTTTTAAAATATTATTTGCAAGAAGCTTTCTTTACATGTTTTCAAGTTTATTTTTAATCAACTTCTTTTAGTTTAGAATTGTATGACATGTTAAGAAAGGAAAATTGATTTTGAAGTAGAAAGGATATTTTCCTCAAGAATGGAGTTCAAGTGTTTTATCAAAATTATTTTCCATCTAAGATAATAAAGGGTTCTGTTATTATACCTATTATTACATTTATTTGATTATGTTGTGATGAAATTATTTTTATGAATTCCTTTATCTTATATGAATTGTTTTATGATGTGATGATGTTTAAGATTCCCATTTTTATTACATGGGTTATGGTATGATGTATTGTTTATGATTTTCTGGCACACATAAGAATGGTATCATTATGAGATAGGTGGGACCTATATCTCCCTGCAATTCATTCGGTAATGATTTTATATCTCATGAGATAGACATGGCTGGAATGGTAGGTTATACCGGTTCAGTGAAATGAGACTAAAACGAGGAGTGAACTCGGTTCAGAAATGGACTTTGTCCACTAAGATAGTCTTGGAAATGAGTCTTGACTAATAAGAAATGATTCTCTATGATTATTTTTGTATTCCAAAAAGTTTCATGTTTTATGTTATGATTATTGGGATTTCATTTCACTGCTATGATTTATCCCATGTTATGAAATTATGCTCTCTTTTGCAGGTTAAGATTTCCAAAATGTTGTGTTCTTATGAATATAATGTGATTGATATTTCTTTTTTTTTACCCTTACTGAGCATTTGAGCTCACCCTTTTATGTTTTCTATTCCCCAGGATATAAAGAAATGTTTTAGGTAAAAAAAATGGAAGATCTTTATGGGAGATGTTGAAGATCTTTCACTACGATTAGAAGATTATATTCCGAGTTTCCAATGAAACTAAACTATTACGATCTTTGTGTGTGTGTTTTTGTTATGTAATAAGTATTCTGAGAAAGTAATGTAATGTCTATGTACGTTAAGCTTTGGGTCTCAACACTGAGTCTGTACCTTTGTGGTACATTCTTTCATGTTAATACCTTGTGGTATTATTTTTTGTTCCATACCTGTGTGGTACTTGCCTTCATGGTATTTATTCCTTTCTGGATGTATTGAGCTTAGGGCATTGGAGTTTGACTCAGTGTCTTCCTCATTATAGAGATGGTTTTACATGATAACGTAGGTACATGATTGGGAATATACATAAGTAGGTTTATCAATTGTTTCCTTCCTTTATGGTCTATCCTTTGTGGATTTTCTGATACCTTGAGGGTCTTTGGGTCCCTACTGAGTATCGTTATACTCACCCTTGCACGGGCTATGCCCACACATCATTGTGTTTGCTGCAGACGATGGACGTCACTGACTGAGGACAACGGATATAGGACTGGAGGTAACTCGGAGGTTCATGTTAGATGAGGAGAACCATAGAGATGGTCGTTCATGAGCTGTACCTACCCTTCTGGTAGGATCCATGGTGGACGATCCATGAGATGCTTTTGACATATCTGTTGCCATGTACATTCCAATTTTCATTTTACTTTCCAGTTGGGCTTGTATTCTGGCCCCTTTTTACATGTTGTACTCACCATGATTACTATTCAGTTTACTTGAGTTCATATCATACTCAGTACTTGGTTGTGTGAGTTACGTGTTATAAAGGCAATTACTTTCCAGTTTTAGGGAATAATTCTTCAGTGCTAGTCTCTAGATCCTGGCCTATAGAAGGTGGACTTGGTGTTATCACAGCATGGGCCCTGGGGGATAGATCGTGACACATAAGGTCCTTAACCAACAAAATAAAGGAGTATTCTGCTTCCAAAAAATCTGTTTCAATCTATTTGATCCTTATCTATAATGCAATGGATCATGGAATCTCAAAATTTCATGGGACATACATAGGTTGTTTTCACCATATAATATTCATGGACATGGTAATTCGGATTTTGATTTACATCACCCCTATTTTAACAATCTATGTGGGTCCATCTTCCCAAATATTTCTCTGTCATCTAATATTAGAAGCATGAATTTTTCATATCACATGGAAAAGATATCTATCATCAAGAAACCCTTTCCATGACTATGAATCCATTTCTGTGGCTTCCACATATATTCTTATGGTCACTAGCCAAATTCATCACATTGAAAAAAAAGTCATTCTAATGCTTGTGTGACTCTGAAACACTACTGAAGAAACACAACATCTCACTTATTTTAGGCTATTCTTGACATGTCAGCACCATATCTTATGGACATATATATTTTCCGAGTGAAAAGACCATAATCTAAAGCAACATTAGTTCGGAGCTAAAAGACCATATTATAAAGCAATATAAGGTCAATGTAAAAAGACCCTAAACTAAAGAAACAATATGTATAAGATAAATGAACATAAACTAAATGAATCATTTAGATCATGTCAAAAGACAATAAAATATCGAGATAGATGGTTTTGGATAATATAACTTCAAAAATGAAATATCATGTCTGATCTAGAAGACACAATATTATTTTTGAGATAAAATATCCTAACTTGAAGCATGATAGAAACATATTCATGCATGAATATTCAAGAATAATGGGAGGAGACCTAATATTAGTTATGAGGTAAAAGACCATCACCAATAAAATCGTCTTTGGTATATAGGAGTTCCTTATCCCATTAGGAAACATATTATACAAGATAAATGGAATTGATTCATCCGTAAGGCACACTATGTTAGTGGGAATTCGTGAGTGTTTCCTGAAAACAATCTATAAATACATACATTCTAATTTTCCTAATTTTAGGAAAATGACGTGTATCGCAAGTGATTCACATTATATTAGAATAATGGGATTATATGAATATTATAAACAAGAGTTTCTAGATAGAAAATAAAAGTTTTAAAATGTATGTTTCTCTTGTAAATAATGGGGGAAAGAATCTCTAAATTTTGGAGACCCACCAAATCATCATCCAAAACAAGATGAATTGCAAGGGTCAAACTAGGAAAAAAATTGATTAGACACATCGAAAATGTCTATATGGCTCCTAGAATATGTGTTAATTGAACACTAGAATTCCCCTCTCCTGAATTCTCTTACCTCCCTTATAGGATGAAGGGTGTGGTCTATGGTAATCAGAACTTTAGACCTATTTTTCATAGAACTCTATGATAATGAATATGTCTAAATTTCATACTTCAAATGTGAAATGATTTCCTCATACCTTCATGTTAGTATGGTTCCACATGACCGTCTGAGTCTATAATTCAGAAATCACTTGACGTCCCAACCCCAATGCCTCTGGTGTCTCCCTCATCTACATGGTAATCGGATCCTCAAACACAATTTCATGAAAATCATACTCACTCACAAATATATCTCTCTAAATAAAAAAAATTAATTCATAATTATATATAGAGGCTCACAGTTAAAACCATCCACCCCTAATTCATGAAATAATTTGTCTAGGATTTACAATTAATCATGGAATGCTTCAAAGGGGGTTTTAGTGATAAAGTTATGAATCCATTTCATGGTTATCCTATGTCACATTGCATCCTATAAAACTGGTGGAGTGGGTTGGATGGATGGATGGAAATTTAGTCAAAAAATTGATAAAGCATTATCAGAGGACCCATAAGCTCTTCCCTTAATAGAAATATTGTATGTAGATTTCACATAAACTCTTATAACAGTAGGTGTATAATCAATGGATTTTATGGAAGGAATTATTTCCTCAATAGAATCTGATCCAATAACAAAATAAACATCATTGGGAAGGGTTCTCATCCTTAATATATATCATGGATCTTCAATAAATTCCATCAGCGCCACAATTAAAGGAATCTGTGAGGAAATAGGTATTTCCACATGACATACCAACATGCCCAAGACACCTTTGGGATAAGCTAACATCGAAGCCCAGAAATAATCCTGGGTAAGAAATGCATAATAATCAGCAGGTGGAAGCATGATCTCAACCCATGTGTCCACATATTATAGTATCTTCCACAATTTATGAATGAATACCTAATGTCATTTTCCTCAGATGTTGAACAAAGGGATCTGAGAAAGTCTATGAATCTAACCAAAATGTATAGAAAATTGATATGGTGTGTATATCTCATTGATGACCAACTCTTCAACCCAAGATAGAAGGGCCCCATAATGACGGGAGGTCATATATGATCTTTCGTTAAGAGAACCATTGATGTCATATATAATCAGACCACATGATGCATAGAATGTGGTGAACTAAAAGCTAAAAAATAGATGTAGTGAGAATTTGATCTTAGAAATAATTAGACACATACTCCCAACCCTTAACGTTTCATCAATCAAGGATAGTATGCGGCATATGGGGTTTTATAAGCATTATAGTAATCGTAATAAAGTGAGTTCACCCCTATCCAGCAAATAAGAACTGGAGAGGGCCATTAAACCTATAATGAGTTTTCAATTGTGGGATATCGGCCAAAATTTTGAAGAGGCACATGAGGAATAGTGTTGTGATGTTAATGTGATGCCCTTAATAAAGTCACATCTTCATAAAAAATGTGATAACATTGACTCCTGAGCATGCGTCTCTAGCCAGAAAACTCCACCCATTCAGTATCATAGCTACAATGCCTTCCAGCCTAAGTTATGAAGAAACCTCTCGGTTTTCCTATTATCCCCAAGAGATATACTCCCTTGATTCATGAAAGGACTGATACGATTCTATACTATCAAATTCTTATTGATAAGTGCAAAGATGGAGACTAGTAACAATTGTTCTAGAACCTCTTCCACATTGAAAAATACAGATCCTATCTATGAAAAAAATAATTGATCACATCATCAAATCTTTCTTTAGTTTCTCCTACACGATAACAAGTATCTCCCTCTCCAAAATGAGGTTTTATAATTGATCATCCCATAAATTTTTAGTTGGAAATAATTCATTATGAATCCTTCCAAAGAGAAGAATACCACTGATTTGATGAATATCCTATTAGCTAATACCCACCTCGTCTTGAGGAAGATAGAATGTGATGGTCCTAGGACACCAATTGCTAATAAATTTCTTATAAGGTCATGCTAGTTGTAAAATATGAATTGAGAGACCCACACAACATAGAAAAAATTAACCATGTATAAAAAATCAGCAAAACCCAATCATATTTCGTTATCCAAAATGGCTATTCCCATTGTCAAAAAAATTATTGCCATGGAAATGATCACATATCAAATATCATCCAACCCCAAACGTTTCAGGATCATAGGAATGTATACATGAATAAAATTGAGAAATATGTTGTTTGGAAAATCCATGACCATTAGGAATCATGGGGGAGTTGGACAAAAAATAATAAAAACCCAAGGATTGAGTTGTAACCAGTTGACTGCCCTCACTAATTATCATCTAAACGATGTCAAGGGACCAGCCACCCAATGAGAATGCAGATTAGTGTCTTGGGTAGGTATGGTGGAATTTTCTAGCAATCTCTTCTCTTAGATAGGGATTTATGAGATGAGGAGTAAGCCTGAATAATGGGTGAGAGAAAACCCATTAGATTCTCAATAGTAGTATACACATGGTAGAGTAGATCAACATTACGATTTATGGAAATTAGGGTCATCTTATTAACTAGAAACAAGTGACATTTATTAGGACTAGAATATATCTAAATATATGTATGTGGAACCTATTGGACAAAGACAATAAATGTTGTCAATGTAAGATGAGAACCATTGGAATCAAGTGCATTGCATGACTCGGTAAGGGGTTTAAAGACCACATAAAATGTTTTCGAATCACCTAAACCCAAGAGGATTTGTGGGGAAGAAGCCTCCGTAGTTAATCACATGAACCACTTGAACCATTTGTGTAATGTGATCATGTGACCTTACCATGGTCACACATGTATCGAATGATTGAATGATCGGGACAAAAACTCTCACAATGTCCTCCACACAACAAAAACACTCATAGTCTGAGTATAAGAAGTTGCCATAGTATTATTTATGATTATAATGAAAAAGAATCTAAACAAGAGGAAATCATGTGGGAGAGCTC
The DNA here is from genome assembly GCA_963277665.1 of Viscum album. Classification (NCBI taxonomy): domain Eukaryota; kingdom Viridiplantae; phylum Streptophyta; class Magnoliopsida; order Santalales; family Viscaceae; genus Viscum; species Viscum album. The sequence goes on from OY728147.1 coordinate 1,314,253,788, forward strand.
TAATGAAATTTTTTTGTGGCACACACTCACAAACAGAGATTTTAATGAGGGTTCGTATCATGGTCTCGCGAAGGAGTCACATGGGGGTGTCGAAAATGAGAGAATCTTTGAGAAAAAGTGACAAGTGAAATGAATTATACTCCACCCCCTCTATATATTGGAAATGATAAATAATAACAAAAATCATCTGGTAGATCAAAAGTTTCCTAAGACATCGGTTCACGACAATGTGGGCTTTAATTTTCCATAGGAATGAGCCCTTATCACCATAGAAGTCTCTTCTGAGGGGGAGGGGGAATTTTTTCCCACATGATTTGCATCGGAAAAAATCATAATGGATGAAATAGTTTAGTAAAGGTATTACATTCTAGAAAAAATAATAGGGGTTGTGACTTGCAGATTGATGAGCCTCTGAGTGACTTTTAGTCATGTGACCATTTCAATGTCACATGAATACTTCATGAACAAAATAGAAATTATAGTGATCACCACAAAGCCCCCCATAAATGAACCTTCCAAATCTTATGAAGGATCCTAATAAAACCTAATGAGAACCTCCAGGACACATGGATTTTCAGTGGAAATTACCTCACAAAACCTCCAATATTTCTCCAAATATAAGGAGGAATAATTTCCAAAGAATGAAACCCCCAATGGTCATAAATCTCATGTTCTATATCATCATTCGAAAGAGTACGTTTTCATGATAATATATAATTAAAATTGTAATACATGGTAACCGTTTTGTATTAAAAAATGAGATAAAGTGCAGGTGGTGAGAGGTGCTCACAAATACTAAAAGACAAGTAGTGTGCCCCCAATGATATGAAAGGCACCACGAGTACCTGGAGACATTTATGCCTCATCTTGTGAAGTCCCATTTACATTTAAGCCATGATAAATTAATTTTATTTGTTATTTCTACAAAATTTCATGCATCCCCCCTTTGTCTCTCTAGGGAAAATGCTAATATTTTTATATGAAATTATAGCACATTCCCATATGATCGATTTTGGTCATCCAAGGCATCATCAAAAAACTGAGTAAATTTTTTTATCATTACTCGTGAAATTTTTCATAATACATATACATTGATATATAAAAAAATGATACAAATAGAGTATGTAGTACCTATTATAGATGATAAATGATATGTGATGCACCAGGGATGTCTATGGTGTGGTCCCTAGAAGTCCTCATGACAAGATGACTAGACATCAAAAAAATACCTCAAGAAAGGGATTGATCCCTCATAAAGGCCCTCAAGTAGGTCTATATGAGCAGAGAAAATGTACTTTGATATGCATGTGTGATTAATAAAAGTATCCATTCATATTCAATAAACTGATAAAGTATGCATTGGAAGAAGAGACTCACGACAACTGAAAATTAGGCGACGCGCTCAAAGCAGTCTATGTTAGAGACTTGTGAAGCTACACGGTGTCAGATCCCTTCATCGACACTAGCCTAAACTCATGCTAGATATTCCGCACAATGTGCCAAATATATGGGGTGGTGAGGCAAAAAAATTCTCCACCCCATCATGAAAAATGCTCCGAATACGACACAATGGAATATCTCAATCACAAAAGTCCCAAACTTTGATGAGGGATTATTAGAGAAACATAACATGTGACAAAAATATATTGTCAGGTAATATAATTTATAATGACCAGATCGATCATGCACCATCAATAAGATTCTTCACCATATCATTCATAGATCATGTGACGTGTTGCTAGTAAGGTGTGCGAAGAACATACTACATGTCTTTCAGATGATGCAAGACTCAAAATAAATTGATACTGATCCAACCTATAGAATTTATAATACAGTGTATTTAACCAAGATAAAAATCAGAAGACTTATAAGAATGATTTGATAGAGGAACATCATGCACATTATGTGAGTCATAAAAGGACATGAAATAGTTTTATGAAACATATCTTATATCTCGATACATTGCTTCGAGAATTATATTTGGGACTTGAAAATCCACCAACCTTGTCCAATAAACTCAGATGGTCCTGCTAGGAACACCACCATGGTCTTGTGTAACCTTTGAGTACCATCACTCGAGACATGAGACTTACTTCAGATACATATCCTCATTCATATAACAGTGTTCTCTCATGTCATTCTCCACTCACATTAGCAACTACGAATGAAAACATTTCTCTCACATCACCCACCGGGCAGGACATCAGAGACCTAAAACTCCATGGAGTCATGATGGTCAGGTCTTGGAATGAAATCGAGGAATGTGTGCCCTGAATAACAACATCATTCACATCATGTTTCACTGAACCTTGCACCACCCCCTATGTTTCCAAACATGTAATTAGATGGCTTCTAGGGCATGCCAACTTGGTCATCAAGTGACATATGGACAAGTCAAATATATCACGTGACACACCCTTCAACAAGGAATCTTAGTCATGTGTTGTTTCCCATGAAAAAAAATTGGTTCATGAATAACCCTTTAGAGAAAATGAAACGGAAACCTCATTTTGTAATCCCTGATCAAAATTGAAACCTCGGTGTTTAATACTTGATAAATAGAGAAACCTCACGGTGTAAGCTCTTGTGAAAATAAGAAATCTTATTGTTTAATCCACGATCATAATAGTAGTCTTAGTGTGTATTCCCTAATAAAGAAACGAACATCAATGAGTATGATTCTTACAATATTCAGGAAACATAGAACACGTCTTCAAGGTTTGTGATTTTTATTGATCATCCAGGGTGATCCATGTATCCAAGCCCTTATCTGGAGTAATGGTATTGATTGGGTGTTAACCATTATTTCCCACAATGATAAGAGATCAGGTGGGATTAGGGAGCTTCACTTATCATGTATTCAACACTCTAAACTCTATTTTTACAAGGGAAACCTCATAGTGTAAGCCCCAAATATTAGAAATATATAGTTTTCCCCAATCAATAAGGCATTTGTTATAGTCTGACACCATATAATTCTTTAGGACTCAAGTATATTCATAAAGCCTCTGAGTGTAATTATACACCTTAACCTATATAAAGGTTAATGTGTATGTGAACTACAAGAACATTGATTCATGCCATACTCAAGATATGTAGGACGCTTTCTCAAGGTCAGACATCAATACCAAACACCCCAAGGACTGTCACAACATACAAGTCATATATATATATACATATATATATTCCATGGTGATGGTCATTTGTTCCCCCTTGTTTCTAAAATAGATTGTAGCTCCAGTGATATTAGGGAGATGCAATGAACTCCTGATTAGGCATCATGAATCTCCACTCACCAGAGTAATCATAGTATATAAGCCCCAATGATGTGTTATGGTAGAAATACCCTTCTTAATACGGATATACCTTTGGCCCCGTCCCAACGGCGTGGTTGAACTATGATTACTATGATTCCTTTTGTAACATGGATACATAGGATGTCTCATTGAGACCCGAGCTCAAATATTTGGTGTATCATTACTCACACATGCATATTTTATACATGATGCTAAGCTACACGATATTAACAAACTATGTGGGCTGTGATTCCTTCACAAACCTGGATACATAACATTCCTCATAATGGCTTAATACTCTCCTCATAATATTAATCAACTCCTCACATGGAAGAACATTACAAAGCAATTGGTCATATAAGATCATCACATAATGTTTCTATTCACTACTAAGGATATTGATGAAGAACCTCAAATAAATAAAGATGTGTTCACTACTAAGATCTCACTCCCCTCAGTTCACTAATGAGACTCCCTTACATTGGTTAATGAGAGATTTATGTAATGAATATTTTTTTTAGTGTAACCAGTCCGGTATTCAGATTAGGAAGAGATACAAAAATATATCTTTAATCTATAATAGTGTATAGGAGTAATAAATATTTTCTCCTAAAAGTGTATAATGAGCTCAAACCCCATCCACTCGATCGATGCATGTCCCCAATAGTTGTTATGCCTGAACGTCTAGCTGACCGCGTACTTTTGGAAAGCATGTTTATACCCCACTACATGTGGGGGACCTATTGGGAGTTTTTTTTAAAAAGTGACAATGGTGGCCCGATGAGTAAAACCCATTCCACAACACTATAACCCAAATAAACAATATTAACTTAATATCACTTAGTAGATTAATTTATTTTGGTAAAACAACTTTGTGAACATAAAAATTATTTTCTATAAAAATAGTTTTTCTTTATTCAAGTGGTTCTTATATTCATTTATAATTAATTTTGAATAATAAATTCATTTTAAATTTATTTAAACCATATATTTAAATAATAAATTAATAATATTCATAAATTCTAAAATAATATCTTGGTTATATCATTTTTTAGTAAATTATAATAATTTAATAATATATTATTGTTTGGTGAAAATAGATATTGAGAGTAATGGAGTCAATCGAGGACGGTCGCTCTTACGTGTATCACAAGCTATGAAGGAAGGTATCTCTTGTGGAGGATGAAAGCCAAATTAGTGTTTTATAAATTTTTGGTTACAAAATATGTTATATTAATTTATGATTATATGTATCAGGTAAATATATTCCCTTTTAACACTTTGTTTTCTGTTCCATAAACACTATTGAATTCGATGTTGTACATTATAATTTTAGAGTGTAACAGAATGAATGTATTAAATCTATTGGAAATTTAATTTCATAAAATTTGTTTTTATTTAATATCCCAAAAATAAATATTTAGATAATTACTCAATTGATGATAGATGAATCCCTATTCTGGTGGCTTCACATAAAGGTAGATATAAAAAATAATCCACAGAAGAATAGTACAAAATTGATTTGTCATACCTTTTCTCATATACATGGTAGATGATGAAATAATAAAAAGAAAAATGTATCTTATATTGAATAAAAACAATGTAGGAGAAGGGTAGTAAATGCAATCATAATATAGGTGTAATGATGAACGTGATAGTGGGAAACAAAATTATAAGATTCGATAATGGATATTCTAATTAATCAAAAAGAAAATTAAAAATAAAATAGTTTCATATGATAAAATTAAAAGTAAATATAAATAAATTTATTAATTATATTGAATAATTTTATATGCTTCCATCAATATTTTGTGAAATTATATTTTTAAAAACCTTATTCGATAACAAATATAAACAATGAATAATTCAAAAACATATCATCCAAATTTTATAAATAAAAAATATATCCATATTTAGATATATATATATATATATATATAATTATATTCAATATAGTAATCAATTTGTTTAAATGAAAAATGGAATTAATAATTCACCAAAATACATAAATGGTCTAAAATAAATAAATTAATATTAATTAGTAAATAATAAAACCCAAAAAATTAGAATACTGATAATTTTCATTTTCATATAATATTTTATTATAATTTTTCATCTAATTAGACATCTTTTATACAACCTATGAAATGTATATATGTTAAATATTAAATGGTTTCAAATATATATAATTTTGTTTTGATATTAGGGTATAATTGTTTATTTATTATAGGAATAATGGAATTGGATTTTCAATTTACATTTCATTTTTTAATCTACAAATATAGAATACAGGAAAACATTTAAAATTAATACATTATCCTATGTGTGTTAAGGGTTTCTTATTTTGAAATATAATATGTTATATTGTTTCAAATTTAATAATATATAAACTAAATATCATTAATAATATTTTTAGGACACTATGACTACTATAATATTAGCATAGTTAATTTTTTAACACTTAATGTTTAACCATTACAATATTCTATAAAAATTTTACATTTATATTTGCCTAAAAATAATGAAGATGAATCAAATTAAAATCACATTATAAATTTGTATAACTATAATTGAAATTTTATTCATTTTATTTTTTGTTTAATTTCAAATAATGTTACAACCACATTTTAAATATTTATAAAATAAAATAAATGATGACCTTTATACATTATATAAATTTGAAATACCTTATAATAAGTAAATCATAATAAAAAATGATTTGGTTTGAGCAAAATAATGTAAAATTATTTTCAAATTCAATAAATGGTAAGATGAAGTGTACTTTTTTTCTTTTTTGTTTTTAATTTAGGAATTTTGTAACAAATTAAAAGTTATCATTGGCTATTTTCACATATATTTTCATTACATTTCACGTTTTTATTATATCTAAAATCTAGTAAATGAAAATAATTCTTGGTTATTATATATTTTTGATACGGTTATTTTAATTAATGAAATATATTTTTACCCTAGTTGTGTTTTTCATTGTCTGATGAAAAAATGTGGACTAAGGTTATTTAATTTTATTTTTTTTCATGAAACTTGTTTCAAATAAAAAAGGATTCCCTTAAATGTTTTTAATCTTTTATAGTATCCGGTATAGAGGGTATTAATTTTGATTTTCTTAATAGTAAAATATTTAATATAAGTAGGTGTGATGTTTCTACATTGGTGTGAATGATTTATATTAATGTTGTACGATGTCTAAGATGGTCCAAAAAGTTTTCATTATTAATTTCATTTTTATATTATAAACACCCATTATTGTTATTGCATATACTGATCATTATCATGTATAAAAATTATACGGTTTTATTAATAATATCATGTTTTTATTTATTCATATTTTTTTGAAATTTAATTTAGTTTTATTTAATTAATTTTTTAAATTTAATTTAAATTAAAATTTTAATATTTATCTAGAAAACCAAAAAAAATTATATTGTATTAATATTTTTTTAATGAAACTCATTGTTTCTAAATATACTTCAAAAACTGTTGTTTAACATGGTTTAGAAGTTTTTTTCATATTTTTTATTAAATAATTGGTTTAATATGATCATTCATAAAATAATTACACAATTTAAAAGGGAAATAAATTAGCTTATTATATTTATAAAAGAAAATGATTGCCTATGTTGAAAAAAGAAATATAAAGAATTTATAATAAAAAAAATTTCAAAAAAATAATTATTTTTAATAAAAAAAATAATTTAGTTACTTGAATAATTAAAATCAAAATTAATAGGACATTCACAATTTAAGAATTCCTATATTATACATTGGTGAGGAAAATTTATAGAATTACTCATGGTTGATTGGTTATCAATATGAGAAAATATTGTTAAAATAATTGTTTTGAAATATAAATATTAATTGAGGATAATGATTTGAAAATAAAATTTATCTATCGACTTAATATATATAAAAAAGTTATTCAATAAAACATATAATTATATATGGGTTTAATTATTTATTATTAATGGTTGAGAATCATTATTTGTTATTAAGATATTCTTTGAATCTGTTATGATGTTTTTATGTTCACTTGAATTTTTCTTCAATTATTTTAAAGGAATTAAATTTTTTTTCATAAAGAAAATAATGAATTGTGACAATAAATTTTATTATTTATTCTATGTAAGTGAAATTTTCCCTCTATGTAACCATTATCTTCGTAAGTATTTTACATTAAGCTACTGTAACATCATATATATCTATGAATACATCAACTAGTTATGTAATGATGTACCATGTATTTTTAAGGATGATTCATTCACTAAATAATATTCATTGTTGTCGGTATCATTTTTCATAATCATTTGTCTCTAGTTCATAATCATTATCAAAAAACCATAAGAATTATATCCATAAACATCATCTAATACTGCATAATCATCAATCCATTTGTTCATGAAGAATTCCATCCATGTATCTATTACCACATAATGTTTTTAGAGTTTTCTACAGACATAAAATATCAATTTTTGAATATTTTAATTTTCTAATGAAACCATTTTTTATTGGGATAAATTTCTTCTTGTATTATTAGAATTTCATATTAATAATAAGGCTCTAGAAGTTTCAAGTAAAAAAATCATGGACCGTAATCTCTATCCATATCGGTGAGAATATTGAAATAAAATTTATTTTAAATAATATTTGTTCTAATAGAATATGAGTTTTCTAAATAATATTTAATAAACAAATTCTAGTATTTAAGAATGAAGTTGTTTTATTTTTTATTAATTTATATAATCACTTGTATCTGATTATGCATTGATTCTTATTGTGTTTTTTAGTTTTGATACAATAGTGTGTTTAGTTATGATATGAAAATATAATATATACGTGATGTTATTTAATAATATTACATTATGTTTGTTAAATGGGAAGTATAATATGAGTGATAATCGAATTCAGAAATATATTATATTTTAATTATCTTTTATTCATTTGGGCTACTAATTTTTTCTCAAGACTTTTTATTTTAGTTGGTTAAGAAGGATTTGATGATAGGAAAATGGGGATTTTTTTAATACATTTATTTAATAAACATTTAATATTTTTTAAATATTTTTTTTTCATATTTCAGATCATAAGATATTGAAGAAATAAAATGGATCATAGTTCATGATTCGGTTTAATGATTAATAGAGAATATAGATCTTGCAATTTTAATTCATATATTATTTTCTTTTTATAAATAATCATTCCATATTATGTTGATATATTAAATAGAGATAAAAAATATGTTTTTAAAATTAAAAAATTTCATAGAATCTATCATATAAGAAGAGTATAGGGTTCTTGAAGATCAAGAGGTATTTTTTATGTAATTTAAGCTTAATCATTATACAAATCAAATAGAATAATGATTATTGAGGATAATATCAACATCTAATAATGAAATTTGTATAAATTAAGATTTTGAATATTTTGGCTTCCTATGGATGATGATTATATTTCTTTTATAAATTTATTTTACCATAATAATGATCCTTCATATTCTAGTTTTATATTTATGCTTACATAGTGTAAAGGTTCTTTTTTTTTTGTAACTATGGGTAGGCATTGTCAGACACATTGTTTATTTATATGGTTATAAATATGTGTGCTTATAGAGCACGAAATATTTATCTAGGAAAACTAACCAGACATGTTAAGGATTACGTTTCACATAAAGGGGGGAAGCAATGTGAATATCCATCTTCTCGTTGTTGTTTGTTTTATTAGCTTTCCATGGTGGGTGAGAATTATTATTTTAGTTAATTAGGTATTTAAAGATCATGATGGTTTATTTTGATGGAGTTGGTGTCCTAGGACCAATTATTTTCTTTCATTACTTAAATATATGATTATTTTATATTAATAATATATCTTATTACATATTGGACATTTTTCAACATGAAATTAATGTAATAATGTCCTAGAGTATTCATCTCATTGATTAGGTCATATCAATTTCCCACTATTATTAGAACCATAAAATTATATGAAAATATACTTAAATATAGTTCTACAGTAGGATAACATTAAATGATGTTACAAATAGAACATGAATTCTATGTTTGATTACACATATGTATATAATTTTTATTCTCATGAAGACCACACATGGTAATATCCAAGAGGAGAGATTATTAGAATAGAATATCTAGGAGAAATTCCATAGGTTGTTGTGTCATTGGATATTCATATTTGTGACTTTGTGAAATGGTCCTTATGATTCAATTTTTTAATTACATAATTTCATGACTTGTGAATTTATATTTAATGATGAAATCTATGATGACATGTGTCTTTAGTGAGGTGGTGAATGTTGGGTGTGTCTTGATCGTTGTGTTATTAATGGAAAAGTCAGGTAAGGGTTTGTCCCTTCAATATTTATGGAATTTTATATCTCAGAGATTTTACTGGAATATAAATATAAATTTAATTCTACATCCATGGTGTATCGAAATGATTATTTCAAATAGTAAATGAATGATGTATCGATCATATAGGTTGGCGACGTTGATTTCAAACCTACGTAATGATACATTGTGACAATTGGGTATTATTACACTGTGAGTATTCATATATGTTTATCAGAATTGCGACATTATATTCGTTCTCTTGGGTTCCATGGACCTTTTCTAGATAGTAATTTTAGACTTCAGCAAAGTCCAACTAAATAAAATTATTTAGAATTTAATAGGTTCACAAATTAAGTATTTTTTTATCTCCATTAAATTCTATTTAAATTTAATTATCAGAATAAATGTTATTCTAAATGTAAAGGAATAATTTTATTCACATTAAATGAATTGAAATTACTTATTTTTTTTAAAAAATATTTAACATTTATTTGGGTGTTCAATAATTACTAGATGAGTTCAAATGGACCAAGACTATGTATGGTGAAAAAAATTAATTATAAATTAGATAAATAATATTTTTTATTAATCAAGTTGGAACGCCGCATAAATAATAATAATAATAATAATAATAATACTATGTGATATGGGGTTTGTTAGTGGTTATAATATCATTTATTTGTCAGAATGAAATTAAATAATTATTTAATATAAACATAAGCTCTATAAATAGTAGGTTCTGTCTATTTTGTGGTGTTCCATCAATATAGAGATTTATTACACAAAATAAATTTCTCTATCAACTCCTAATTATCTCGACAAATTAAGAAGAAGATAAACATGACAGATTCCTTCAAGTCTAATGCATGTGTTACCAACATGGGAAAATCAAGATAATTTATTTTCAATACTAGCATCAAGAAACTGATTGGTGTAGCTCATAGATAATAGGTGCATAAGTGGACCACCAGTAGATGTATTTTACCCTTATATCCTCACTTCACAATGAAGGTAATCCAAAAATACTATTATCTAAGAATCAACATCATCAATGATGAATATCTCCTCATGGATGTTATTTATTTTATTCAGATCTATATAAAATAATTATAAATTTAAAATGAATTATTCAGTCTTGGGGTTTTGAAAGACTAAAAATAAAATGAAAATATATCATCAAACACTGCACACTTCCTCTATGTCCAAAAAAATATGTTTTATCAGAGGGGTCTTGTTTAAAAGTAGAATTATTTAATTAAGTGTTGATCTATATGAAGGAATGGTTGAATGATTAATTTAACAATATTCATTCTCTAATCCTATTTGAATTAACATGTTATTAAAATATTAATCATATTCCTTCTACATTTCACTATTTTTAATGCTCTAAAAACCGATGAATAACAACTAGATATGCCATCAAGAAGTGCCATTTTTTAAGGTAAAATTGGGTTACATGATGTGTAGAAGATGTAGACATAGTGAGCCCATTTTGAAAACACCTAGATGTTTCATGGGATAGGCAACACATAGAGTAGTTAATTGCACATGGTGCATTTATTTTAGGCCTTATGAACATCGGTCAAACTGGAAACATGGGATGACAGATTACATGTATTATAGCTGGAATTCACAAAGCGATTTCTACATAGGTTATTGATGTAAATCATTCAATATATGTGGTCATTATACAAAGCAATGTTTTGTGAGACTCACATCCTATAAAATTTATGATATAAAGAACATGTATGATGTGTAAGATCCATGTAGTTCTCTGTTTCTCATGTCTGAAACACACATCGATCCATTCGATGATAAAAAAGATAAATTGAAAAGGGGATATAGGGAAGATATCAAAATTATATACACAATTTATTCTAGAAGAGATACACACCTATGACCAAGCATTTATCCCAAGCACACATAAAGTAGATACACGGCAGATAGCTAGCATCTACATATCCTCTAGTCCAGCTAAGTTAACATATTGGATCCTTAGCCATGTTACCCAAATACACTAGATCTAAGGTACATGGTTTATAGTTGGATAATACACATCATATAGTCTCCTAATTAATGGGAAAATTAAATGTCATTAATATTAATATTTCATTATTAAAACCTAATATAATTAATTTTCTCCTATTTTTTGAAAATTTAATAATGTATTTATATTATTTTAAATCCTCATGTAATTTATTTTAACAATTTTTATTAATTGTTTCAACTATTCATTTTTTATTAATGAATTAATTATAGTCATCCCCATGAGCATTATAATGGACATTACAATGAATGGTAATAAATTAACTAATTCACTAATTAATGCAATGTAGTTTAACCTAATTATAAACAAAGAATAAAAAATAATTGTTAATTTGTTTATTATTTGATATCAATTGAAATTATGATCAATTATTTTAGATACAATTTACATTGTATATATTATAATTAATTTAATATAACTTATTATGTGGGTTTTAAATATTAGTAATTAAATTAATTATATGAACTACATGTAATTCCTCCCTCTATTATTATATAGGACCAAGATGTCAAATGTAATATTCATAATAACACATTAAACAATACTTTAGTTCCCATAATCTATATTTGAGTAATAAATACCTTTAATTAATGAATATTCACATGGAATGTGAGGAAATTTCAATATAAAACTATAGTGATTCTAATTTTAGTGTTATAAAGGTTGAAAGTTAGATTGCTGTAACTCTTTCCATGATAGGAAATATGTTTTAATCACATGATACCATAGGTTCATTTAATGTAATATCATTAAATAATTTTTTTAATAAGCTCATAAACTGGTTATTTAAATATTTATTTTTTTAATTCTCAACCTTATTTGATTTATGGGTATGGTTCTAACATCATATAAGTAATAATTTACATTGGTGGAAATTTATTTAATGGATAATTTCTAAATGTTTAACCCCTCATGGTTATTGAATTTAGTAAAATAAACTAAATATTAATAGGACATGTAAAATATAAATCAAGATAAAATTTACGAAAAAAAAATTTACACTCCTCAAATAATTATTATTTCAGATTATGCCTTCCATTTCATTATTGATAATTCAACAATAGAACAAAGTTTGTTTATATAAATAATTAGAAAACATTCGATTATTGGTAACATCTCATAATGGGTTTTGATTAACACAACCAAAATAATAATTAAATAAATTTCCAATTCCTGTTAAATAGAAATATTTAGGAGTGTATTGATTAATCCAAGTCAGGACATCAATATTAGGGAGTCCACTTAGTGGGTCATGGAATTGAAGTCCCATATATGGAAAGGCCACTTATGTAAAACCTTCTAAGATATTTCAAGGATAGATATTATATCATTATGAAATGTGATATAGATTCTTACAACAAGAATTTTCAAGAAACTGTAAATTTTGATTTCAATGTTAATGTATATTAATACATGATAAGATTGTTGGAGATTAAATAAAAACCAATTAATTTATTATTTTGAAAAAAATTCATCAATTAAAATTCTAATAATATATACATTTAATATAATTTATAGTTTATAATCTACATTATCCTTTAGATCTACATTGGGGAAAGACAATATTCTCACCAGTAGTAACTTTTTAGAATGGTTTAGATGCATTTAGGTTGTGTAATATCATGAACAAAAAACTTTTTTGTCTGCATCCTCAATGCATGTACTCTCTAATAAGGTGGAAATTTATGAATATTTCACTATCGATTAAAAATGTCTGTGTAATGTGGATGATGTTCCATGTTTTATTCCTGACTATATTTAAATTAAAATCATTAATTCTCATTAAAAAATTATTGTGTATATATTTCTTGAGAAGCTATGAAGTTTATAATAGAATATATCTCCCCAATAAAAATTTTATATTTCAAAATAACTCTTTAAAAATAAAATTTTATAGTGTGACCTAGTTGGGCCTCATGTATTAATGATCAAGGGAAACATTAACTGCATAGTGGTTCATGAGTTTAAAATCTATAGTCAACTACAGAACAATCTCATTATAGTATCAATCCCTCAAAGATTCTTTTATTTTTGTGATAATTTTAATTTAAAAAACATTGACATGTCTCTACTAGATATTATCACTCTTCTTCACCAAGTGGATTAGGGAATGAAGATTAAAAATCCATACATCCTAACCAAGAATAACAAGAAGGGAAAATTAAGTAATTTATGCCCGAATATTATTAAAAATCTTCCAAAAACATGAAGATCAAGGGGATGATCAAGGTGGAGAGAAGGTAACAATATTTTGTTTGTTTCTTATGTGGAAAGAAGGTCTCTGGGAAAAAAAGTGCACCCTGTGAATGAATCAATTGGATGCTTCTGTTGTGTTTGTTATCAAGTGAAATTTATATATTTATAAAAATTATGTATTAGAATCAAATTATAGATCTGAAAAATCAATTCAAATATAAGAAAAAATTAAATTCAAAAATATTGAATGGGGGGAGGAAAACCAACGAACAACCAACATATCTAATCATTCTGATGTAGCTAACACGGATAAATACATCACAATGCAAACCAGAATAATCTTTTTTATTTTCTTGTTATTATGTTCCTTTAGTTACAAAAAAACATTCTATCTATATTCTAAAATGATAATGATGGTTTTATTTTCTTGTTAAAAAAATAAATATTTATTATTTTAAATAGATAACTATAGTTATGGTAAGACATAGTAAAATAAGAGTCTTTTTGTGTAGGATTACATGATCCATGTAATGGAAATTGATAATGAAATTTATTACCATGAATCATACCATCCCAAACTATGGAATCACATCCTAGGTAATTTAAATTATTTTTTACAAAAAAATTCATAAATATGTATATATTTAAATTCAATTGAATGAAAACAACATGGTTAATCTTGCACATGATTACAAGGAAAAATAAAAAAATCAAATTTAGTATAAAAGGTGAAAGGTCTAAATAACTTATTTAATTTTTTTATACTAATATGTGTGGAAATTTTCCAATTGAAAAATGTGGTGGGTACTCATACATCGTGACATTACTCGTGATTTTGATAGATATGGATATGTCTATATGATGAGGTATAATTAAGATTATTTTGATAGATTCTAGGAATATAACAATTATGTTGAGAACTAGTATGGTTAGAAGACTCTAAAACTGTACTCCTAACATTGTAAAAACTAAATTAATCAATACATCATTGACTACTTATATGATTTTGGGATCTCTTCCCAACTGAATTCTCTTTATACACCTCCTTTGAATTATGTTAGTGGTAGGAGGAACCACACCTTATTGGACATATTGATATTAATGATGAGTTAAATAAGTCTTCCATTATCCCTTTGTGGATACTCATTTCAATCAACATCAAATGTACTAAACTATGTCCCAAATAAAGTAAAAGATGGTATACCATACCAACTATGGAATGAAAATAAATATGTGTTTCCTTACATGAATGTGTGGGTTTGAGAGGTGTTTTTTAATGATTCTTCAGTTAAGAAGCTTTCACCTCGAGGAAGAAATATTATCACTATAGGATATCCAAAAGAAAAACAATGATACTATATATCTAATCATTCATATAATAATTATATAGAAGAAAAATATCCCATATTTCTTAATAGGAAATACATTTCAAATAGAGATAGTGGGTGTGAGATTGAATTCCTTTAATTAATTGATCAATATACACAAGAGTTGGTATAACAACAAATTACACAAATCCCATGGTAATAATTAGTTATTCTATAGACACGATTATTTTTAAGAGAAATATAGTGTTTGGATAAATAAAATGGTATATTTTCTAGTCACTATTGATGGTGACTCATTATTATTTGATAATTCAGATCCTATAACCTAAAAATAAGTAGTAAGTTGCATACATGCTTTTAAGCAGATCATTTCTATGAATTATAAAATGGATTCCGTGTTCCAAAAAAGGCTATATTTTTTATGATCCACTAGTGGATTTAAATACTATTGGATGGAAATTTATATTTAATAAGAAACTAGAAATATAAGGATAATTTAGTACCTATAATGAAATATTGGGTGTATAAACAATATCAAACAATTTGCTAAAATATAACCTTCTCACTGGATTCATTGTTAGAATTCATCAGAATTATACATCCTACTATGTCCATACATAATTATGAATTTTGGGAAATTGATTTCAAAATAGGAATCCTTTGTAGGATCCTCGACGAATATGTCTCTAATAAAACCTGATATTTTTTTGGATCCAATGGATTCCAACAAGGGTTTCAAATTGAAAAATCATTTTATGGATTAATGGAAATCTTGGTCATGGAACATTCAGTTTGATGAGAAGATAATATAATTTAGTGTCATAAATATGAATATGAGAATTATATCTAGAACTGTTTTATTGGGAACGGATATGTTTTGTTAGTAGTATATTTTGATGACATATTACACATTTGAAATTGAATACGTATCTTATAGTCTTATAAGTCATTGTCAAATAATTGTATTTCCATGAAGGACATAGTAGATGTATAATATGTTATTTTTATTATAATCTTTCATGATATATCCAAGAGACAATGTGGCCTATGTCAAGGTACATATTTTAAAAAGATATTCAAGTGGATTAGTATCGAACAATCAATGAGGGGGTTGTTTCTTGCATCAAATGCCATTAATATTTCTTAAAACTTATATCCCTAGACACATGAATAATGAAATAGAATTGAAATTATTCTACCTACATTAGTGATTGGGTCATTCATGTATTTTATGGAATGTAATATGATATATGATTCTAACTCATTAAGTGTGGTATTAATATTTCATGTAAACACATGTGACCACAATTCGATTGAAGTAAATAGTATCTTAATGTATCTAAGGTATACTAAGGATATGTTCCTTGATTATAGATGAGATAAGGAACTATTAATTAAAGTATATTCATGTGATAATTTCTAAATAGATCAATATGGTATAAAATCACAAATGGGATACATCGTCTTACTAAATAGAGATGTTGTGAGCTCCAAGAGATTAATGTAAGATAAGGTTGTAGATTATACAATAGTATATGGGTATATTGAGTCTTATAAGGAATATAAACAAGCAGTATAAATGTGAAACATGATCCAAGAGTGTGACATGATAACAACCATTAAATATCCAGTAACACAATATTTTGATAATACTGTATTGGTGGCTCTAAATTAAGAGAAAAGGTCACATCAGTCGATGAAGCACGTAGTTTCAATGTATCATCTCTAGAGTTATTATCATACTAGTGGTGAGGCTGAAGTGAGGTTCTATTCCACATAATATAACATGGGGACCCCCGGAATAATTCCTCAACTTATTAGAAACATGATCATCTTTTGATGTCTGGTGGAATAAAAGTTTTATATAGTTGTCGCTAGTCCATGTTAGAGTTTATTGGAGGTTTTGTCCTAGGACTAAAATTTTATATATTTATTACATGTATATTTGATTATTGGAATATTAATAAATTTTATTATTATGTAGTTTTCATTTTTCTACATTAAATTAATTCAATAATGACCTAGAGTAATCGTTGAATTGATTTGGTCATAACAGTTACCCACTCTGATGAAAACGTTGAGATGCTATGACAATATTCTTAAATATAGTTACATGTTTGTATTATGTGCTATGATGGGATACATATTACATGAATATTCGGTGTGAATACTGATAATTAGATTAATATTACTCTAATTAATTTTACTATTGGTAATCTTAAATATGAGTGATTATGTGAAAAAACATGAATATATGAATTCCGCATATTTCAGTGTCATCCAATATTCTTATCATTGAGAATCTATCATGGTCGTTAGAAATTAATAAAAATATTATTGCATTTCACGAATCAAAATGTTATATTTACTGATGAAAAATATAATTACATCTGTTCACAAAATGTTAGGGTATATTGGGTGTGTCAAAATTGACATGTTACTAATGGATAATTAAATGAATTTTTTTTCATTAAATCCTTACAGTAGTCGATATCTCATCCCATTGATAAGAATAAAAAAATCATATAAAATTATATTTCATGTGTCGAATAATTATTTTATTTTGGATAATATAATAAATATTTATTGATCATATAGGTTGGTTACACAAATGTTCCACCTTCTTAATGAGATATTGGGAAAAAGGGATTATATTACACAGTGCATGTTCGTATGTGATTTTCATAATTATGACGTTATGTTATTTCTCTAGGGTACTGTTACCCATTTCAAAATAGTAATAATATAATTTAGTCAATCCCACATAACGCCAATGAGAAATAAAAATATATGTTCAGACACTAAGTGTTTCTAATAGTCTTGATAAAATTATATTTAAATTTAATTAAAAGAATAAATAATATTCTCAATACCGCATAGTACATTTTTTCTGTTTTATTGGTAACATATAATTATTTATGAAAAATATATTTAATATTTATTTCGATTTTCAATAAATTCTAGAGGAGTTTGAAATATTAAATTATATGTTCGGTGGAAAATATTAATAGAAAATCATGAAAATAATGTGTGTTATTTCCTATGTTGTAATGCACCACCAAATAATAATAATATTATTATTATTATTATTATTATTATTATTATGTGACATTGGTATTATTAATGGTTATAAAAGTTTTTAAAGCATAACATGAAAATAATTACTATTTTAACATAATCCACAGCTCTCTGGATATATGATTATATATATTGTGTAATGTACCACCCATACATAGAATCGTTGCACACAATGAAATTCAATCCCAAATCCTCCTTCTATCTCCCTCTAATTAATGAAGAATACAATATATATTACTTATAGACCGAAGGAAGAGAAATAAATATGAGAAATGAAGGATAAAAGAATCACCATACTATAATCTAGATAGAAATTGGTGATATTGATAGACCAATAGAGCATGTATAGATCACTACATGTGGTATTCTACCCTTAAATACTGTCATTAAAATAAAAGAATTTTCAACAGGTTCATTGAGAAGATCAAGATCTCCATTGAAGAAAGGATCCTAAGATGACGTATTAATTTTCATTATATATAAATAATTTAATATGATGGATACTGACATGGTTTTTCAAGAAACTAAATATCAATGAAAATGGTAATATATCACACACCATTTCATGCTTCTACTATACCTTGAAAAAAAAATTTGAAATGAAGGAAAATATAAAATGTAATCTACGTTGATTTACCCCCCCCCCCCCACCCCTCCCCTCCATGAATATAGTAGAATATCTAGACCCTAAATACATCAAATAGTAATACATAAAGTTCCATATATTAAATTTAATCAAGTACTAGGAATGGAAAACATGAATTCGTAGAATATGATTGCTGCTCATAAATTTGAGAGAAAAAACTTACATAGATGGAAGTTCAAGATGTTTCAATAAAGTATATATATTTTATTGGAATAGATACATATTTCATCTTTTGGTTTTCTAGTTACTAATAATATTAAACCAACTAACTTCCCTAATAAAAAAAATGTAGATCATTATGGAAGTCCATAATATTCTACTCAAATGACATGATTCAAAAACATCATTAGAAATGTGATGGTACTTTAGATATCTAAATATTTGTGGGATAAATTATAGAGTAAATTAAAAGAAATTTGAACATCCAAGAGACCAAATTATAGATTAAGATAAACATCTCTGAAGTCATCCATGTTTTTGTTGAAAATAATGTTTATTACATTTTCCACAACTCCATTAAATTGTATACAATATTCTAGAATTTGATGGAAGTAAAAAATGATAATATAATTTTCAAATAGCTTTACATAAAAATTCTAGACCAGTTTTACTATATGATCATTTCCCATGATATTTAAGAAAAGCTATAAATTGATGTATTGAAGAATATTATCATATTATATGAGATAAAGAAACATTAATCCTTCATATATAAGGTTAAATATGATAGTTATTTTCATTCCATGATAATAATTAATATTAGACAAATTGGTTATGAGATAGATTCAAGGCAATATAAGAATAAATACTACGATGAAGATTGTAAATGAATTATGTATCATATATTAAAGAATCTCTATAATGGTAAATGTTAGAGTGAAAAATGATTTCCAATAATATTTTGAAAATGAAATGGAATTGCAAATTTTTCTATAAAATATTCTAAGAAAAATGGTGATGATAATAAATATGAACATGATGACTATCCTTAATGAAACATATTGAAAATAATTCAATATAATTACCCAATAATATAATAATTTAGAAGAAATTATTTATATTATAGTTAATAAATATGATTATAAAAATGGAGGAAGCGTATTATACATCATGAGGTGATACTAAAAATTAATATGGTGAGAAATATACAATTTTCATCGTTGAGGATAGAAGATGAGTTGGATATTTAAGTAGTGTATAATATTATTTATTTCGAACTGATCTAGAAAAGTCTATAATATATTATCATGATCTTTTTATTTATAATAACAATAAGATTTATATTGAAAATAAATTACATGGGAAAGAAATGAACAATGTTATTGAAAAAATAATTATAAAAGAAAAACTGTCACCAATTAAATAAATATATAAAGATTAGATATTGCTAATCATGATATTAAGGTGAATGGTCATGTGGAAAAAATTTCATTAATGGATGTTTATTTACTTAATATTTAAACGAAGTGTCTTTCTATTGAGATTAAATTGATGAAGACCAACGATAACATAAATAATTATTTTAAGGACACGTTTAATTATTCATTTCTATTGAGGGGGAATGAATATGTAACATGTTATATCATAACCTGGAAAATATTTTTTTAATATTTTTTTTCTAATACTATTTGTTTAAAAAATTAATATGTTCTTCTTTGGAACATGAAAAGTGAGGAACAGTCTTCTCCCATATCAGTTAAAGAAAGGAGGGATTATGGAAGATTATGAACTCTAAAGCCAAATAAAATTCAAAAAAATATACAGTGATGTAAAAATTACTAATAGAGTATTGAGAACATTTATTAAGAATATGTAATATTCCAACCCAATATATACTACTGGTGCCAAATATTGTTTGGATGAAAGGCCTATATATGTGGGTAAAACTTGTCACTGCATATAATAATTCATGTATAATAAGAAAGTAATTTATATTATAGAAACATGGGTTTCCATAAAAGATTGGTTTTGAAGAAGAATATTTAATTATTTTCTCCCCAAAAAATTATTTTATTATCTTGATGAATTTTTTGGATGGTGTGAGTAGTAGATTCATAGTGTAGTGAAGAGTATAGTAATCTTTCCAGGATAAATTAACAATATTGATAATGAAAGGGTAATTCAGAACCATAAGTGAGAAAAATCATGTCAATCATAATTTTTATAGAATTATAAGAGAATAAAAAATTCAATGTTTCTTGATAGTTTGTGCTCTTCCCACAAGTGAGGTCATATGGATACTCCAAATAATGTTGAGTAACAAGAAGGGGGACTATAAAGAACCCAAAAATTATGAATAAAATTCACCATTTTTATTTAATTAAATGTATTATGGTCTTAGAAATAACATTAACTTCTTTTATCCAATTTGTTTTAAATTACCATTAACTATGTTTAATATTGATAATATAGCTATTTAAATAGTTATTACCCGACTATTTTAAATATAGTGTTTTAACAATTCCATTTGACAGGAACAAAGGATGTGACGGCCTCAAATACTATGGCCATACCCTAAGAATCCCATTTACCATAGATTCTAAGGGAGATAGCATTTTGGGATTTTCCCTAGACTAAATGCAATCTGTGATCCCCCAATAAAATCTTGATTGAATCTATTTACGATAGATGTTCAAGCTCCTCGAGATTACTCCAAGAACCATTTCCACCGAACATCCCCATGAAATCCCCACTATTTTGCACCTTACTTGTAACACCCCGAGATTTTAGGAAAAAATATTCTTTTCATTTCATTAATGTCTTGTGTTGTATGCTACACCAAGATTACCTTGCGCTATACGCAACAATGTATTATCTTGCAGTATACGCGACACTATTCTTGGATCGTGTTACACACAATTTTGATAATATTTATTCTACGCAACATGTAGTATATATATATATATATTCAATGTATAAATTAAATAAGGTTGGATTCTGTTATATGAAACAATGAAGGATTCTTGCACAACACGCAACCCTGACTTGGATTGCATTACACGCAATCGCGACCTTCCTCGATAGTGTGTGGTGTACGCAATACCAGGTTTTACTAAACAACGATATATTATAATAATATTATTATGAACTATCCGTTATGAATATTATTAACTAAATTTTGAATTTTATAACATTATTTTTCATCTTACACATTTTCTAGAACATGGTATAAGAACAAAATAAATTTTTCGGGTAAAATAAATATTTCTCAAAAAAAGCAGTTTTGCCGCCTTTTGATGGTGCACCCACTTTAAATCTAGTTTTTGACACGTTTATAAGATCAATTTGAAAAAATAAAATTCTTCTTTGGAATCAAGAAATATAAATTTACTTTGGATAAATTTTTCGTATTATTCTGGTAACTTTCATACTTTAATGAATAGTAAAAACATGCTATATTTTAATAAAAAACAACTTTTCCATCATAATAATTTATATGGTTAAATTATAATATTTAATTATTTTAAAGTATAAATAGAATATATTTTCACCATTTAATATAATTTATGTTATTAGCATTGATTTTACATTGAATTCGAAAGTTAAATCAATTCACTCTTTTGAAATGTTTTAAACAAAAACACATTTTGATTCGACAACGAGATTAATTTTAATTTAATTTCTGCAACTTCTGTGTATTGAATTTGAAAAAATTGATTCCATATTTGGAATAAGTGGGTACAAATTATGTTAATAGGATACTTTTTATTTTTGGGAATTCTGAATAGTAACTACGGTAAATTTTATTTACCTTAGTTAAAGGTAAATCGGGTAATTAAGGGTAAATATAATATTATAAAATTATCCTAACACATTCCATAATTCTATTGGACTGCTAAAAGTAAACCCATATCAATTAAGGGTCGTATTATATTCATTTTATGGACTTTTGACTATTAGAATAATTTAATTATTATTAAAACCAAAGAAAGTGACAACATATCACTCTCTTAAATCGTATAAGTATAATAATTTTAATTTAGTGATAAAAATCATAAAACATCGAACAGGAATAGTCTATAGAAAGCTAATAAAATTATATACATCATTATAATTTATTTATAATTTTTAGGGCTTAAATAATTGTCATTAATGGTGATACATTAATGATACAGAAATTATTTATTAAGTGGGAAATAAGTAATATAGTTTTTATTGAAATAATAATACCCATTAAAAGGCCCACAAACCTGACCAAAACATATTGGTAGTGTATATATACACCTTAATCATCCAATTACCTAATATATAACCGTTTGGATCCTTATAAAAGTGATTATGACACTTATATTATTTTATTCTAAATGATGCCAAAGTTGTCACCTTCATAATTTAATAACTATAACAATTTAAATATTGTGATTTTAAGATGATAAATTCGAGTAAAAGTATTATTGTGAAAGGTAATAGATTTATCATTATCATAGGATTTTATTTTAAATTTTTATGCAACAAATCAGTATATTAAATATTTATATAAAAATGTTGTAGTAATTATTTTATTAAGAGATAAACCAAATAAATGGTTTTAAAAATAATAAAATAAATATTATATGAACTATTTAACATGATCCACTTATTTTATAGACACATATGACCTTTTATGAATCGATAAAATCTTTTAGTTCTAAAATATCTTCTGTATATATTTTATTTAAATTCAAATAAATGAATAGTGTCAAAATTGACACTATTGTAATTTTATAAAAATAACATATTATAAAATTGTTTAAAAATTACAAAAATATTTAAAAATTATAAATATAAATTTATATCGTCTATAATGTTGTAAAGTAAACAATTATTGAAAATTCACAACAAATAAGTAATTATTTGTTATAATTTAAAATATAGAATTTTATTACCACAAATAAACTTAAATAGATTAAATAAGGATAAATCAAAATTATAAGGTTTAAAATAAGATCCAAACATGTCTAAATTTGATTTTATGATGAGATAACAACCCTATATCATCTAATCTTTGATTATGAGTCATTTTTGGAGGTTTTTAAGTGGGGTTATATTTATTATAAATTAATATTTTTAAGAATTCCAAAGGTACACCTCTCCTCCCTTATAAAAGGGAACCTACTCCCTCTCCTCCTCACACAAATTTGAGGTTTCAATCTCGTCCAACCCCTAACAATTATCTTCTCCACTTCCCTAGAAACATCCTAGAGGTTCTGTTCTACTTTAAAGACCAATCTTAGTGCCCTAAGAGGAGGTTTCAAAGAGGCGTATCGAAGAGGAGGTAATTACTTCTCCCGATTCTTTCAAGCTTCTTTCTTCTTCAACTTATTCTTCTTAGGTTGTTTCATTATGAAGTAATAACATCAGCTTCACTAATATACTGATATGTTATTATAAGACATGAAACAAACCTATTTCACTATCTATCCATCCTATGGAAAATGAAATCACCGCACGTGCGTACGTACGGAATACCGTCTCCACGCTGTGGTGTAATCTATTTTCCACCACCACCGTACATGGATGGGTATATTGGTGTAAATAATAACAACACTCCAATAAAATTCCATGATCATGGGAACGATATCATCACTCGTGCGTACGTACGGAATACCATCTCCAAGACGCGATGAGATTCATTCTTAATGATTAACCATTCATAAATGATTATAAAGTATATATAATAAGTAATCATGAAATATATGAAATTATAATGATACTGGATTTATGTATATATATATATATATGTATGTATGTCATCCAATTAATTCCATTCTATTCAATGAGGAAACGAAAACAACGTTCATGCGTACGTACGGCCTACCGTCTCCATGAACAGTGTATTTCTTTCGATTTATCGATCTATTATATATATATATATATTCTGAATATATATTATATATAAATCATGTTTTATATTCTGGAATTATTTAATCATGATCTAAGTAATCATATGAATAAATACAAGTCAAAACACAGACGACAAATGAAATGATTTTACCCAAAACACTCTTTAACATGGAATTTACAAAGGAATGGGTAATATAAAGTCATAAGTGAACCATATATTATAACATAACAATTTAATATGATTATTTAATAAGTCAATAACATTATATAAATCTTTATACTGGAGGTTCGGAGATGTATGAAGCATATCGGACCTAAGGTAAGGGATAATTTTGCAAATCTCATTTTTATCCTAGATTGATTATTTGTAAGTATTTTCTGGGGATATTGTTATCATCCATGTACATGTTTCCTAAAAATGGTTTCATGTATGTTTTATGTTCTTTTTACCCACAGTTGACTTTTACTACATCGTATGTAAGGAATCTTTCTTTTGTTTGCGTTACGAGGTACTTTTTTTTTTTACTTTTCCGACAAAAGTACGATAAGAATGTTTTTTAACGTATACGGCATGAAAGGATTTTTATGGATTTATAAAGCCTTATATTCATGAAGCTTCCTTCGAAAGATTTCATAATTATTTTCAACAAAAACCTTTTCTTCTAAAATTGCATGACATTTTGTGGAAAGAAAATGATTTTGAAGAAAAAAGGATATTTTCCTCAAGAATTCATTTAATGTGTTTTATCAAAACCATTTTCATCTAAGATGACATTATTTCATATGTGTATGTTTCAAGTATAATGTCTCTATGATTTAAATGGTTTCACATGTCTTATTATGAAATTATATTCATTTATCTTATATGGATTATGTGATGATGGTATGCTGTTTATGAAACCCATTTTATTTATTGGGTTTTTATGAATGATGAATGTTTATTTTATGGCACAAGTAAGAATGATTTCATTATGAGATGGGTGGGACCTATATCTCCCTCCAATTCATTGGGTAAAGATTTTATATCTCATGAGATAGACATGGCTGGAATGGTACGTTAATCCGGTTCAGTGTTACAGGACTGAAACGAGGAGTGAACTCGATTCAGAATGGGACTTTGTCCACTAAGATGGTCTTGGAAGCAATGCCTTGGCTACTATGGAAATCATTAAATGTGCTTAATGTATTCCACAATTAAATGTTTTATTCTCATGCTATTTTATCATGGTTTATGTTCCATTATGATCTATGCCTTATGTACTTCCATGTTTTATGTCGTTGCTCATGATTTTAATGTTTAAACATTATGTTCATGTTTTTAAGTTCCAATGTATATGGTATGTTTTATTTTATCCATACTTACCCTTACTGAGCATTTGAGCTCACCCTTTTTATGTTTTATTTTCCCCCTGGATCAAAAGAATGGTTTTATGTCAGGAAACAAAAGGGGGAATATCATTATAGGAGATGTTGAAGATCTTTCACCACAATTAGAAGATTACGTTCCAAGTTTCCAAAGACAATAAACTATTACGGTCCTTGTGTGTCTGTTTTTGTTATGTATTAATTATTCCACAAAATAAATGTAATTTCCATGTACATCAAGCCTAGGGTCTCTACAGCTAGTATCAGAGGAAAGGTTTATTCAACCTTTGGAAACTAGGATGCAAAAACGTTAATGAGATCCCTAGAGATATTTCTAAGGTATGTCTAGGGATGAACCTAAGGATAAGAATATGTATAGGATATAGTCCTAGAACTACGGTAAAGATCTTAGAATTTACCCTAAGATGTTAGATATTTAGTGTGCTCCCCCTTTACTATGTTTTTTTCTCTAGCATGATTTTTTCCTCTTACACTATTATTTTTGTGTTTTAGAAAATGGCTAGAAACAGAAATATTCATGATAATGGAGGATATGACGGACAATGGAATGATTTTCTTCATGAGAAACCAAAGGAAACAGGATCTGGAAGTCCAAACATCGTTATTATGCCTAATCAACAATCTCATAATATGACCAATAATATCAACTTTGGTGAGTTTCCTGACTCAGATAATAATAGAAAGATGGAGTTTCATGATGATCATAGAGGAATGAAAGTTCAATTTCCCTCATGTAAATCATGTGGGAAGAGGCATCAGGGAGATTGTTTCAAAGGAACTGGAAGATGCTTTGGGTGTGGAAAAGAAGGACACAAAGCCAATAAGTGCAAAGCAAAAGGTTCAGTTAACACCATGGACAAGGATAATGGTATTGCTACGACATCAACAATGATTAGAAGTTTTAAATGTGAAATCTACGGGAATTATGCAAACCAATGGCCTAATGGAAAATCTCATGAAGAGAATTAGCATGGTCATATTGGTAGTATTTATGTGGATGATGATGAGGAGACAACCAATGATATTTCAGCTGAAAGAAGTGTTGATTTTCAGTCGGTTGTTTTAGAAGGTAGTGGAATGATTGTATGTTTATCGATATTTATGTTGTATAGTTAATGGTACTATGGAATAAAGATTCATCTAAGGATTGTTACACTATTGTTTTTCCTAAAAGTATTTGAATGTATATGTTTAATGGCACCAGTTACCATGAAATGTTATTCAGATATTTTTGTAAAGTAGATGATATGCGCATAATGATGGAATAAGAAGATAATGAGATGTTTGATTGTATTCATGATCTCATGATTGATATAAGGATTAAGTGATATCATGGTTTGAGTATATAGAATTTTGAGGATTTTGGTATGTGGAAAGTGTTAACTTTTAACTACATTCATGTTTTCACTAAGGTTCAATGGGTATTATTTTTTTCAAGAGAATACATGATTAAGGCCTTCGAACGTTTGTAATGTGACCAACAAGACATATCTTATGATATATGGGGATCAACGATGGTATTAACATGCTTCTTATATGAAATCTCTGGTAATCGTTTTCACTATAATATGACAATGGACTGCTGTATTATGGATAAGCCTAATGATTGGAATGGATTATGTTGGACATAAGTTAGTATTGTTTAAGGATATAACCATTATTCGATATTATTGATGTTATGATATAGTAATGTAGTTTTATAAAAAGGACAACCAGCAGGACGGGCGACAACCCATTGCGTCGGACAAGGCTGTGGGAATCGAACCCACAACCGAAGTGCGACTGGCCTTTATCACCTACCACTGGTCGACAAGAAGTCCCTGGTTAGTAGAAACAAGTTTTATTTTATTAAGCGGTATGATATATGAAGTATAAGTTCATTTTTAGAACCATATCCGTTTAATCTAAAAATAAGATGGACTTATAACTTTTTTTAACCTTTTGTTTGAAAGAGATGGAATGACACATCATTCTATCACATGATCTGCTAACACATCATGAATAACAAATTCAACTTCATTTCGTTAAGGGATGAAGTGGAAATTGTTCAATTCACGAACAACAGTGAGATTGTACCAAAATCATGCAAGTTTTTCTTTTAATTCATCAACATTAGGGAAATGATCTTGAAGACCAAAAATGTTGTCCTAGTTACCTTATATCTGATGAATCAGATGGTACCTTAGATCATCAATAATTTATGGCTTTGTGATTGTTGGCTTTTTGATAGCCATATTCTCTACCACTATCCATCAGAACATGATGGTTAGATTTTTCTTCCATATCCATATTTTCACCTATGTTCTCGTATGTGGAAACCCAATGATGAGTTAATTTGGGTAACCGTTACATTTCATACATTAGTTTTTAAAGCCATGTTTTGGTATTCCTTTTTACGATGTGGGTTTCTATTAAACAAACTTTCGAGTAGTAAACCATTTATAACTTCGACGAATTTCGAGGGCGAAATTCATTTTAAGGGGGTAGAATGTAACAACCCGAGATTTTATGAAAAATATTCTTTTAATTTAATTATTGTCTTGTGTTGTATGCTACACCAAGATTACCTTGCGCTATACGCAACACCGTATTATCTTGCATAATACGCAACACTATTCTTGGATCGTGTTACACACAAATTTGATAATAGTTATTCTACGCAACATTGAGTATATATATATATATATATTTAATGTATAAATGAAATATGGTTGGATTCTATTATACAAAACAATGAAAAATTCTTTCACAACACGCAACCCTGACTTGGCTTGCATTACACTCAATCGCGACCTTCCTCGATAGCGTGTGTTGTACGCAATACCGGGTCTTACTAAACAAAGATATATTATTATAATATTATTATGAACTAGCCATTATGAATATTATTAACTAAATTTTGAATTTTATAACATTATTTTTCATCTTAAAAATTTTCTAGAACATGGTATAAGATCAAAATAAATTTTTCGGGTAAAATAAGTATTTTTAAAAAAATGCAGTTTTGCCGCCTTTTGATGGCGCACCCACTTTAAATCTACTTTTTGACATGTTTATAAGTTAAATTTGAAAAAATAAAATTATTCTTTGGAATCATGAAATAAAAATTTACTTTGGATACATTTTTCGTATTATTCAGGTAACTTTCATATTTTGATGAATAGTAAAAACACGCTATATTTTAATGAAAAACAACTTTTTTCATCGTAATAATTTATATGGTTAAATTATAATATTGAATGGTTTTAAAGTATAAATAGAATATATTTTTACCATTTAATATAATTTATGTCATTATCATTGATTTTACATTGAATTCGTAGGTTAAATTAATTCAATCTTTTGCAATGTTTTAAAAAAAACCCGTTTTCATTCGACAACGAGATTAATTTTAATTTAAGTTTTGCAACTTATGTGTATTGAATTTGAAAAAATTGATTCCATATTTGGAATCAGTGGGTCCAAATTATGTTAATAGGATACTTTTTATTTTTGGGAATTATGAATAGTAACTACGGTAAATTTTATTTACATTAGTTAAAGGTAAATCCAGTAATTAAGGGTAAATATAATATTATAAAATTACTCTAACACATGCCAAAATTGTATTGGATGGCTAACAGTATATCCATATCAACTAAGGGTCGGATTAGATTCATTTTATGGACTTTTGACCATGAAAATAATTTAATTATTATTAAAACCAAAGAAAGTGACAACATATCACTCTCTTAAATCTTATAAGTATAATAATTTTTATTTAGTGATAAACATCAGAAAACTTCTCGAATTAATAGTATCCAGAAATCTAATAAATGTATCTACATCATGATAATTTATTTATAATTTTTAGGGATTAAATAATTGTCATTAATGGTGATACATTAATGATATAGAAATTATTTTTTAAGTGGAAAATAAGTAATATAGTTTTTATTGAAATAATAATACCCATTAAAAGACCCTCAAACTTGAAAAAAACTTATTTTTAGTGTATATATACACCTTAATCATCCAATGACCTAATATATAAACGTTTGGATCCTTATAAAAGTGATTATGACACTTATATTATTTTATTTTAAATGATGCCAAAGTTGTCACCTTCATAATTTAATAAATATAACAATTTAAATATTGTGATTTTAAGATGATAAATTCGAGTAAAAGTATTATTGTGAAAGTTAATAGATTTATCTTAATCATAGGATTTTATTTTAAATTTTTATGCAAAAATTAGTATATTAAATAATTATACAATAATGTTGTAGTAATTATTTTATTAAGAGATAAACCAAATAAATGGTTTTAAAAATAATAAAATAAATATTATATGAACTATTTAATGTGATGCAATAATTTTATAGATAAATATGACCTTATATGAATCTATTAATGCTTTTAGTTCGAAAATATCTTTTGTATATATTTTATTTAAATTCAAATAAATGAATAGTGTCAAAATTGACACTATTGTAATTTTATAAAAATAACATATTATAAAATTGTTTAAAAATCACAAAAATATTTAAAAATTATAAATATAAATTTATATGGTCTATAATGTTATAAAGTAAACAATAATGGAAAATTCACAACAAATAAGTAATTATTTGTTATAATTTAAAATTTAGAATTTTATTACCACTAATAAACTTAAATATATTAAATAAGGATAAATCAAAATGATATGGTTTAAAATAAGATCCAAACATGTCTAAATTTGATTGGTTGATGATATTACAACCCGATCTCATCTAATATAAGAATATGAGTAATTTTTGAAGGTTTTTAATTGGGTTTAGATTTATTATAAATTAATATTTTTAATAATTCCAAAGGTGCCCCTCTCCTCCCTTATAAAAGGGCACCTCCTCCCTCTCCTCCTCACACAAATTTGATCCTTCATGCTCGGCCAAACCCTGCAAAATTATCTTCTCGACTTCCCTAGAAACATCCTAGAGGTTTGGGTCTACATTAAAGACCAATCTTAGTGCCCTAAGAGGAGGTTTCAAAGAGGCTTATCGAAGAATATATAATTTCTTCTCTCGATTCATTCAAGCTTATTTATTCTTCAACTTCTTCTTCTTAGGTTGTTTCATTATGAATTAATAACATCAGTATCACTAATATACTGATATTTTATTATAATTATTAAAGAACCCTATTTCACCATCTATCCATCCTATGGAAAACGAATTCACCGCGTGTGTGTACGTACGGAATACGGTCTCCACGCCGCGGTGTAATCTATTTTCCACCACCACGGTACTTTGATGGGTATAATGATGTAAATAATGACAATATATGATTATTTTAAAGTGATATTGATTATGTAATAGTATACATACACTAAAATAAAATTCCACGATCATGGGAACGATATCATCGCTCGTGCGTACGTACGGAATATCATCTCCACGACGCGATGAGATTCATTCTCAATGATTAACCATTCATAAATGATTATAAAGTATATATAATAAGTAAACCTGAAATATATGACATTATAATGATACTGGATTTATTTATATATATATATATATATATGTATTTTATCCAATTAATTCCATTCAATTCGATGAGGAAATGAAAACAACGTTCAAGCGTACGTACGGCCTACCGTCTACAGGAATGGTGTATTTCTTTCCAATTATCGATCTATTATATATATATATATATATATTCTGAATATATATTATATATAAATCATGTTTTATATTCTGTAATTATGTAATTGTGATCTAATTAATCATATGAATATTTACAAGTCAAAACACGGATGACAAATGAAATGATTTTACCCAAAACGCTCTTTAACATGGAATTTACAAAAGAACGGGTAATATAAAGTCATAAGTGAACCATATATTATATCATAAAAAATTAATATGATTCTTTAATAAGTCAATAACATTATTTAAATCATTATACAGGAGGTTCAGATATGTACGAAGCATATCGGACCTAAGGTAAGGGATAATTTTTCAAATCTCATTTTTATCCGAGATTGCTTATTCATAAGTATTTTCTGGGGTTATTGTTATCATCCAGGTCCATGTTTCCTAAAATTGGTTTCATATATGTTTAATGTCCTTTTTACCAACATTTTACTTTTAATACATGGTATGTAAGGAATATTTCTTTTGTTTATGTTACGAGGTACTTTTTTTATTTTCCGACAAAAGTACTATAAGAATGTTTTTTTAACGTATATGGCATTTAAGGATTTTTATGGTTTTATAAAGCCTTATTTTCATGAAGCTTCCTTCAAAATATTTCATGACTATTTTCAACAAAAACCTTTTCTTCTAAAATTGCCTGACATTTTGTGGAAAGAAAATGATTTTGAAGAAAAAAGGATATTTTCCTCAAGAATTCATTTAAAGTGTTTTAACAAAACCATTTCCATCTAAGATGACATTATTTCATATTTGTATGTTTCAAGTATAATGTCTCTATGATTTACATCGTTTAACTTATCTTAATATGAAATTATATCCATTTCTTTTATATGTATTATGTGATGATGGTATGATGTTTATGAAACCCATTTTATTTATTGGGTTTTTATGAATGATGTATGTTTATTTTGTGGCACAAGTAATAATGATTTTATTATGAGATGGGTGGGACCTATATCTCCCTCTAATGCATTGGGTAAAGATTTTATATCTTATGAGATAGACATGGATGGAAGGGTAGGATAATCCGGTTCAGTGTTATAGGACTGAAACGTGGAGTGAACTCGATTCAGAATGGGAATTTGTCCACTAAGATGGTCTTGGCAGCAATGCCTTGGCTACTATGGAAATCATTACATTTGCTTAATGGATGCCACAATTACATGTTTTATTCTCATGCTATTGTATCATGGTTTATGTTCCATTATGATCTATTCCTTTTGTACTTCCATGTTTTATGTCGTTGCACAAGATTTTAATGTTTAAACATTATGTTCATGTTTTTAAGTTTCAATGTATATGGTATGTTTTATTTTATCCATACTTACCCTTACTGAGCATTTGAGCTCACCCTTTTTATGTTTTATTTTCCCCCAGGATCAGAAGAAAGGTTTTATGTCAGGAAACAAAAAGTGGAAGATCTTTGCGGGAGATGTTGAAAATCTTTCACGACGATTAGAAGATTACGTTCCAAGTTTCTGAAGACAATAAAATATTATGGTCCTTGTGTGTCTGTTTTTGTTATGTATTTAGTATTCCGCAAAAGTAGTGTAATGTCCATGTACGTCAAGCCTAGGGTCTCTACATTACTCTTAGGGAACATTATGGTTTATTAAATGGATATTTATCAAGAACCTATCAATAGTATTATTTTCATTATTCTGTATATAATTATGAATATATATTCATCTAATTATTTTTTACTTTGTAAGTGATTGTCAATGTCCGAATTGTATATTTGATTAATATTAAAATATCGTTATTGAATTTATTAATTAATGTAATTTTTAAAAATAATATATTTTAATAACATATTATCTTTAATTAAATTATATTAAATATAAATAATCTTATAATATTTATGAAGTCAAATGTAATTTTTAGAAGGGTTCAAAAAATGTTTTTTCCCAAAACACATCAATTTAAAAAAAATATCAACTTTTATTTTAACAAGGAAAAATAACAAATTTGGAAAATTATTTGGAAAAAATTAATGTTATATTTGGAATCCGTACATTGAACTAATCAAACAGTTAATTTTTCATAATTTTCTAAGATAGTCAAATTTTCGGGTAAAAATTAAATACAGTATAAATATACATTGTGTTTTATGACCTCATAATGGTCCAATAGTGATGTAATAAATACTATTAAAGGTATAGTAGAAAAAATATATGTTCTATCTTTACAATAATTTAATTTTATGCTTATTGTATTTATTTTATAATGCCTTAGTTAATCTTACAAGACTTATAATATATTTTATGATTTTAAAAACATTTATTTCAATGTGTGACTCACCTACACATAACCAAAGGAAATATTTTTATATCTCCAGCCATGTAATTATAAAATAATGTAAACCACTCCCCTTCTTTAGAATCCATTGTAAAACCCATGTTATGGTTTGTAGTGTTGAATATTGTATTATGTTGTATCAAAATCCAAAACAATAATAAAATCCCCCTTCTTTCCGATATAAACCCGCCCTATGCTCCCATTTATCTTCACTCAAACTCTTTTTAGCATGACCAAACTCTACCCTCTGCTAACTAGCATCCTCCCAAGTCACCCCGAGCCCTCACGAAACACCTCTCAACCCATTGGAGTCAAAAAATCTTCTAAGGGATCCTCACCATCCTCAATTTTCTTGAATTCAAAAAGATTTTTTGAAATTATTCATCATAATATCGATTGGTTATGTTGTAATTAAATTATTATAATTCCATTACTGTAAAATTAAATTTATTTGAAATATATAACATTTTTACTCAATCATTTTTTCCCTTACTTATGCTGAAACTATGCCAAAATTCTATAAGGAATATACCGCCCTCTTCTTTTATCAAGAACTCCTTTTTTGTTATTTATTTTAATTTAAATATGATTTTGTGTGGATATGTTATTACATATCCTACATAAATTAAATTTTGTGTATAAATTATTATACCCCATGTCACTCTTATTTATCCCTCTTATAAACATTTATGAACACTCATTACCATGCAGAAATTTTGTGAGAGTCCTTTCATTTCTCTACTTTCATCAAGTTTATTTATTATATTACACCTTCTCTTTCCAATTCCTTATGTTATGGAATTTTTCAATGTCCCACTTAATGTAAATTTTTATGGCTATTTGATGAGATACGTATTTACCTATCATAAACCAAATTTGGGGATTTCTATATGATGCTATTAGGATACCGAAACTTCACCACAGTTTTTATCCCAAAATAATTGTGTAGTGAATACCATACTCATTTCTATATCAATCTTATTAACCATTATGAAAATATTTGTAATTATTTTTTACTTAAATATTTTTATTACACATTAATTTATCATGGAATAAATTTTTATTTTGATTGAAACCATGTTATATGATCTATGTAGAACACTTAAGCATGAGAATGACATGATTATGCAGGGTGCTCCCTTATAGTGGTCCAATGCATTTGGATAATTTTTAGTATCATGATAACTCATGATACTCCATCTAAAATTAACCTTTTCTCATGACACTCCATGTATAATTAGCCTTGTCTAATTCTCAACCATTTTAAATGATCCTTTTCTCATTCTTATGTCATGTTGTATATTGTGGCCACATTTCTCATTTTATACTTATCATTCAATATCATGTCTCGTTATTCATATTCATTTTATAATCCATTGATGTTCTTGTTGTCTATGATGTATTTTATTATTCATTTTACTCCATTTTTACTTCCCTTAGTGGTATTTATAGGTCACCCATTTTTTATGTCATCCCTATGATTTCCCATTCAATTTTAAGATCATTGGATTATTATGATAATGTCATGGACGTTTTAAATAATTATATTGTATCACATGTTCAATATTTTAGTTTTTTCCTATTTTTCAAATATATTGCACCTCTATATATTTTATGTTTTATTAACTATGATTTTTTGTAATAAATAATTTTTAAATGATAAATAAAGAGATGGGTTGTTATAGTTGGTATTAGAGGATATTTTTAGTTATTTGTAGGATTAGGATAAAAAACATAGTGAAACCCCTTATAAATACTAAATGTAATAAAACATACATAAATTTTGTCATGTATAGATTAATTGGTTTATCAATAATATACAACCATGATTAGAATTTACAAGTGGGTGTAGTTCTGGAATCGATGTACCTACGAGTAACAACTCTTCTATGTTGTTCCAGGTCAAAATCGGTGTAACCTGGAAAAAAACAATGGGCCATAGTGTGGACCTGGTATGGGACTCCAAACAAATATTCTTGTGTAAATTCATAATCTAATTAAAAACCATAATTAAGGAGAAATTTTCCCATAAGATTATATGTTAGGATATAGATCATGGATAACATAGATTTAATCATAGAAACTCATAAGATAAAAAAATAAATGAAATTTATAAGTTATCCCAACAATTTAATTCAAATCTCCTTTATGTGTTTAATTTTTTAAAATAATCATCCCTAATTTCCTTTTTATTTATCCAATAGCTGATAATATGAGGAATTGAGTTAATGGCCGATGTGAAGGGAAATGTGATGAATACCCCCAAGGAGATTCCCAATCTGATGAGAGCCATAATCATCATCTTTTTTATGAAACTCTCTCAAATAACTCATGTTTGGAATACAATAATATATCAATAGGATTACCCAAACCCCCATATGTGAGAAAACCCCACAATAATTAAATTTATGTGGAAAAGGCCACCTATTTTTAATGGGTCATATGATCCCATAATTGTGGGAAAATGAATAAACTCCATTAATAAGATATTATCTATCCTTAAATGTTCTAAACAAGAGAAGGTTATTTTAGATTTTTATCATATGAAGGGAGCATATGATCAGTGTTGGAAATTGATTATGAATATGTATCCTATAGAAGATATAAATATAATGGAGTGGAAGAAATTATGATAAATGTTCTTTGGTAGGTATTTTTCTCACACTCTCTATCTTAATATGGAAAGGGATTTCCTTGAACTAAAACAAAAATCTAATAAATATATTGGGGTTATTCCGGAAAACTTCGAAAAAAACCACTATACACCTTTGGTTTTATCGTCACCCCTGAATGCAAGGATGACAACTTCTCTGGTGGGCTAAAACCTACAATACAAAAATCCCTGTCGATATGTGACAATGCTATCTATCACGAAATTCTATAATGTTCCATCAATGTTGAAATAGAGATTAGATAATACCAAGGGTATTATAGGGATATGAATTGGAAAGTGGATTCCTATACTGGTGGTCTGAGGGATAAATCCTATAGTGATAAGAAATTTTAGCATCCCACTTTTCAATGGTGCAAGAAGAAGCATACCAGAAATTTGGTGAAGGGAATAATAAAATGTTTTATGTCTGAAAATGATGGACACATAGATTATTATTTCCTATAGGAGGAACATGATTTTGTGATGGAGGAAAGGAATGATAAATGCAACCCTCAATGTATTATCCATTTCTATAATTTAATGGAACCGTGGAACTTTGAATGTAAATTCATTAAGACCAAGGTATTCAAAGGCATCCAAAAACCTCCAAGGTAGAAAGGGAGAGAATTTTCCATCACTACCACTGAAGTGAGTCTCGAAAAAAATGTGGTGATTGGTACACTAGTTATTCATTCATGAATAGAGAGTGTACTATTTGATTATAGTTCTATGAATTTATTCATATAATGAATGTTTAGTAGAAATATTCAAACTGAACCACAAATCATGGATGTAGAGATGTCGGTGAAAACGGAAAATGAGGAAATTATTGCATCCCATGTATATTACTCATGTAAAGTCCCCGACCCAAATTACACTAAATTTGTGCTCTGAGATGTGTAGTTAAATAACCATAAGTGAAACTCCCTGTATGCCAAAGGCTGCCGACTAGAAACGAGGGGCTTTGTGGTCATGTGGGGAGACTATACCCCCTTTTTATCAAAGTAAGCCACAAAAAAAATAAACCCATAGTAGAAACAATTATCAATAAACAAGGATCATGTATTACAACCATTTCCAAAAGTAAACATGCCACTTCCTACTACAAGTGCAAAGGTGAAAAAAATCCCAAAATAAAGACAACGACTAGAATCCCCAAAATGGTCTCGACTCTATGTATGGATCCTCCACCAAGTGATACCCATTTCCACTCAACTATCTAACAAGGACCCTTTCCCTTCTCCAGACCTACAAACATGAAGTCTTCTCAGGTACCCAACGGCGGCCCGAGCAGGGTGTGGGTACAAATCAGTAGGCCACCATCGACATTTTCTACAAAATATCCAGTATGAATAGGTAGTGCATGAAAAAAAATATGAATGATAATTTCCAAGTAATTATTTAAGGTTCCATTAACCAGTTTAGAGACAAATCCATTTTCACTTCCAATACCATTCATTTCACACCAATTATCATTAGTTTCCATTTCATTACATTTCCATGGGTTAATCACATACATTTTTTACATGGATATAAGGACAAAAATCACATGAAAGAGGGTAAACACATCATTATCCTATCTCACTAGTACTAACCACTTCATAGAAACCATATCCTCACCTCAAAGCCTCAGTCCGGGTGGATGCAACTATTAGGAGAAAGGATCCTAAATCCCTATTCCTAACCCGAGCATTTAGGGTGGAGCTTAGAGCATAAGTCTTCACTCGACTCGTGGTTGTATATCCTCAAGTCATACCCCTATCTACAATGCCATGTGCACATGCTTATATATATAAATAAACATCAACCCACCGTACCATTGTCCTTTGACAACCACCCTTCACAACAAACCACCTGGGAATTCACATTATTCCTTAACCCATTAACACATTACCATTTCACATCATTAAAAAATTCCCCCAATTCCCATGTGTTATGCTTAACTCACTAATCATTCGACACTAAACCCATAACCTATCCTGTTATGGCCTTTAATCAGTTTATACATCAACCCATTTAACACATTCATCATTTCCATCAATCAACCATTCAACCCATTTCCAAATAACCCTTAGGTTATTGCAGAGTTTGGGTGAATCATCGAACTTCTATTCCAAGTGCAACCAATCATGCCAACATATTCATAAAGGGATTTAAAATTTATTAAAACAAGGCTACTTGTTTAATAACAAACCCTAAGCGCAGGAAAAGCCGAAACACTCCAAGGATGGCCCTAATTAGGTCAAGTCATCCTCAACACACCCCATGAGGATCATGAGGGTTCCCATTTACTGTTTTTAAGAATCCTTTATACCAAACGCATCCATATTGATCAAAGCTCATCAAAGGAAAACAATGAGAAAAACCACACATGCAGAAATCCACCATAAAACTATGGTATAATGCCTGAAGACCACCTACCTCGAAACCGTGGTTGAACGTAGACTTAATCGAGTCCTTAGACCTCAATCCGACCAGCCTATGGAGCTTCAACCTAGAGATCTCCCAAAAGATAGGGTTTTAGAGATTCAGAACAAGAGGGAGAGAAGATACAAACCCTAAGCAAAAAAAGAGAATCAAGTATGGGTTTAGCTTTACCATGAGCTTAGATCCGCATCCAACGGAACCAAAAACACCTTAGAAACGAGGGATATCGACCTCTTGGAGCACTTGGGCAATTTGATTCGTTCCTACGGTGAATAGGGAGGAATGGAGAGAAAATTCCGAGTGGGTTCTTAAAATCACGGGGTGGAAATTTTTTAATATTATCCAAATTTAAGAGGCAGCATGGTTTGGCTGCATGGTTTGACAAACCGTGCACAAACCGTGCACATGCTACTTTCTAGATGTGGATGGTTTCATGGTTTACCTAGCCAAGCCACACGGTTTGCCCCAGCCATGAGCAGGTCGTGCGCCCAGGTTTTTCTTGCCTATCTTTCCTTTATTTCATTCCCCGAGCCCCCGAAACACCCCCAAGACCTATCATAATTTCATAAGACATCCCTTGAATCCCAAAACAAGGGATGCAACCAAAACATAACAAAATCACACCCTTCCAAAAATAGGGATCTTATAACTCCTGTATCAATATTTGTGGGACGAACATCCTAGAGACACCTGTTATACATCCCTTAGTATAATTTTATCCAATTCTAGGCATAGAGTGGATTACCGTATATAGTGCCAACATAAATTTCCATAAGAGTGAAATCAGTCTTCATATGGTGAATCGACCTGCAACTTTGAAAGTGAAAGGAGGAGTATGAATCTTATTTTTCACCATAATATCAAGCATGAATATTATTTCCCTATAATAAATAATATCTACATCAAATTACTATGTCTATGGAATGAACCATCCTCGAATACATGATTATTGTGAGGGAATATTTTGATGTGATTCCCATGGAATTTTGAGGTTTTCCCCCTAGCTGAGAGGTTGAATATTCAATAAAAATTATAGATGGGGAATTTTCAATGTCCAATATTCTATATAATATGAATATTTTAGATATTGAGTAACTAAAGAAAAAAATGGAGAATATGGATAAAGGATTCATACGCCCAACGGAATAACCACGGGTTTCACCAGTTCTCTTCATAAAGAAGAAGGATTGACCAATGCACATTTTCATCGATTATCACGTGCTAAACAAGATCATTATTAAAAATATTTACCATTTTACATCAATTAATTACTTTTTTTGATCATCTCTATGGAGCCCAATACTTCTCCAAGGGGGGTATGTTGTCAAGATATTACCATGTCTGCGGGAAGAGGGAGGATATCCCCTAGACTACTTTTTGTACAAGGTACATGCACTATGTGCTATAGTGACGCCTTTATGACTCAATAATTCCCATTTAACCTCATTTACATAATTGTTATAGTCTATAGAAATTACCTTAACAAATATTTGGTAGTATATATAGACAGTATTCTAATATATTCCAAATAAATGAGGCTCATGAGGAACTTCTGAGAATTGTGCTATAGACCTTGTGAAAGGAGCAGCTCTATGAGAAGTATAGCATGTGTGAGTTCTAGTTTAAGGAAGTCTTATTTTTGGTTATATCATCACATGAAATAGAATATATATGGATCCTTCAAAAGAAAATGAAATTGAGGGACGGATGAGGCAAACATATATGACATATATCCAAAGTCTGGTTGTGTTATATAGATATTATCCCTAATTTTTTTAAAAAAATTCACGATTTTCAAACCCTATTAACAAGTTAACTCAGAATGGAGTAAAATTTTCTTTTAAGGATGAATATGAATAATTATTCCCAAACGTGAAAATAAGCCTTATCTATGAAAATATACTCACACTACCCATAGGTGGGTAACAATTCATAATTTTCAATGATGCATTGAAGATAGGATCGCATTTCGTGTTGATGGAAGATGGAAAAGTCATAGAATATGCTCCAAGGAAGTAGAAAAGTCATAAGAAAAACTGTCCACTGCATGATCTAGAGTTAGATGTTGTCATCATATCTTTATGAATTTTGAGTCAATATCTCTTTAGGGGGAATGTTGAAATATATATGGATAAAAAAGTCTTAAATATATATTCACACAAGAATAGATGAATATGCTAAAAAAATATGGTTTGAGCTCATCAATAATTATGACTACTCAGTTGAATTCATAGGAGGATGGGTCCAAAATCATTATATGGTTATGTTATCTTACAACAAAATTTCCAATCATGCAATGAAACAAATACCTATGAATCCCTTTATGGAAAGAGGTGTTGAACACTGAAATGTTGGGATAATGTTGGGGAATGAAAACATATGGGTCCTGAAATGGTTGAAGAAATGGTGGATCAATTTAATACCACTCAACATCACATAAAAGATGATCAGATTCAATAAAAGATCTTTGAATAAAATCATCAAAAGGACCTATATATTGATATTAAAGACAATGTATTCCATGTTATATCTCCATGGAAGTGAGTGATGTGATTTGGGAATAAGGGAAATCTTAGTCAAATGTATATCGTCCCTTTTGAGATCCATGATTACATTGAAGTAGTGGCCTATTGACTAGAAGTCCCACTATCCTTTTTTCAAGTAAATGATATATTCATGTTATCTTTATTAACAAAATACATACAATACCCTTTACATGTATTCAATCGAGAGGTGATTCCACTACGTAATGGTCTTTCCTATGATGACTAGC
This sequence comes from Viscum album, assembly GCA_963277665.1. Taxonomy (NCBI): domain Eukaryota; kingdom Viridiplantae; phylum Streptophyta; class Magnoliopsida; order Santalales; family Viscaceae; genus Viscum; species Viscum album. The sequence goes on from OY728147.1 coordinate 1,314,295,782, forward strand.
CAGTGAAGATCTTAGAGTTTAGAGAATATTTCTAACGAAATAAAAAAATTCATACATTATAGTGTTGTGGAGAAACCACATGATTGAATAAGAATCATGTGAATAAGAAGAGGTCCCGAATTTATGTTTCCGATTCTATTTTATTATTGAAAAATACACTTTTGAGGGAGAAATTTCTAAATGGGAGAATATTGTAACGACCCGAACTATTATGAATAAAATTACCCTTTTTAATTTAGTTAAATTTCTTATAGTTATAGAACAAACATGAACATATTATTTTTCATTATATCCAATTATATATAAAAAGTTGTTAATTATCTTTTCATTGGTCATATAACCTTTTAACCATTGATCACATGACTAATTTTAATATAGGGTTTTAAAAAATCCATTTGATATAGACAATAGAAGTGATGGCCTCATCCAGTAGGATACTACCCAATGAATCCCATTTATTAAAGAAACTTAGGGGGATATAATTTATGGTATTTTACCTATACCAATCACAAGTTGATATATTACAACTTAATCATGAGAGAAACCATTCATGATCGAAGTTTAATCTCATCAAGATCATAGCCCAAACCATAATCACTAAATGGCCCCCTGAAATCCCTAACATCATGCACCTTGCTCTAAGTGATAATTCTAGTTTATAAAATGGATATGTATAAAGACCCTATCAATAATACTATTTAAAATTTTATATATAATTATGAATATATTTTTATCATATTATTTATAGTTTGTAAATGAATATTAAACACAAATGGTTTTTTTATTTACATTGAAATTCAATTAATGAATAATTTTATTATAAAAAATAATAATATTTTAATAAAATATTATTATTAAATCACTTTTATTAAATATAAATAATTATTTAATTTTTTGGAAGTAAAATTTAGTTTTTATAAGGGTTTAAAAACAATTATTGTCAAAAACGCTTCATCTTCAAAAAATGTCTGTTATTTTAAAAGTGAAAGTTCACATATTTAGAAAATTTTTTACATAAAATTTATATTATTTTTGGAATTGGGATATCAAAATCATCTAATTATGATTTTTTCAAAATATTCTAAGACAGTCAAATTTTCGGTTAATAATTAAATATTTTATATTTATACATTCTATTTTTTGACATCATAATGGCTCAACTGTTATATGATAAATAATATAAAAGGTATAGTTGAAAAAAATATATGTTTTTTTAGTTTATATTATTGTAATATTATGTTTAAATTATTTATTTTATAAATCCTTAATGAATCCTCTAAAACATATAATAAATCTAATGACTATAAAATCATTTCATTGAGAGTGTGACTCACCTTCACAAAAGAAAATACATTATTTTATTATCATTATCCCTTGGTATTATAAAATAATTTAAATCACACATATTTTTAAAAAACCATGATAAAAAATAGTGGTATTGTTTGTAGATTTGAATATTTTATTATTTTGTGCCCAAAACGAAATTATTATAATGAAATCCCCCTTATTCCCTATATAAATCCATCCAATCTCCCATTTCTCTTTAATAAAACTATTTGGAGAAAGAAAAAACACCCCCACTCCCTATAGTCCTATCATAGAAACCCCAAAATTTCAATAATCCCTTCCCAAGCCTTTGGAGTCAAACATTCAAGTAGGAGATCCTCACTTTCCTATGCTTTCTTCAATTCAAGAAGCTTTTTTGATATATGTATTTGTAATTTGAATTTCTTATTCTATCACTATATTATAAAAATTCCATTATTGTCAAAATACTATCATTTTAACGAGACAACATTTATAATCTCTAATTTTAACTCTTACCTAAGCCTTTACTATGTCGAAATTCTGTAAGGCATCTTCCACCCTCCCCTTTTATCAAAAACCTCATTTATTGTTGTGTTTTGTAATTTATATTTTCATTTGTTGGGATATGTTATTCCATGTCAACCTTAATTTAAATTATTTCTTGTAATGATTATATACCCTATCACTCTCATTTATCCATCTGATGAACCATTATGAACACATGTTACCATACTGAATTTTTTAGAGTTTCTTTCTTTTCACCTCTTTCTTCATGTTTCATTATTATGGTACTCCTTATATTTTCAATTCCCTATGTTAGAGAATGTTTATTCATGTAGTTATCACTTTCCATTTAATTTATAAATTATTATAGACCCGTTTATCTCTCATAAACTCATTTTTTATGTTTTTATATGACATCATTATGTTTCTGAAATTGCACCCCTATTTTCCATGGAAAAATAATTTTTTAGTTAATACCATACCCATTTTTTCTATCAAGGGTAATCAAATTTATGAAAAAATTCTTATTCATTGGTTAATTAAATTTTTTGTATTCCACATTCCATGATCATGGAATAAGTTATAATTTTTAAAGAATCAATGTAATAAGATCTATGTGCCATAGTTAAGCCTGATTCTGAAATTATTATGAAGGGTGCGCCCAGATAGTGCATAGATTTCTTTGGTAATGATTAGCATCACGATACATAATGTGAAATTGCCGTGTAATATATCCTTGAATCATGATCATCCATGTGAAATGAGCCTTTTCTCATGATCCATCATTTTCAATTATACTTGTCTCAATATAATCTATGTACAATTGGCCTTGACTCATTCTTATGTCATGTTGTACGTTATTTCCACATTTCCCATGTTTTAATTTTCATGAAATATCAGGACATATTATTAATGTTCATTTTATTATCCATTGATATTCTTATTTTAAAACATGTATTTTTTCATGATGTTATTCATTTTTTATTTCCCTTACTAGCGTTTATAGATCACCAACTTCTTATGTTGTCCCAATGATATTATATACAGTTTTAGGATCATTGGAATATTATGATAAAGTAAATTAAGCATTCAATAATCTTGTTGCATACCATGGTCATTATTTTATATTTTGTACCTATTTACCAAATACACTAGACCTCTCAATGTTCTCAATTTGTTTATTGTAATTTTATGTAATTAATAATGTTTAAATGTTAAATGAAGATCATGGTTTTTTATGGAGAATCCTATTTCGTTGATGGCTGTTCACTGAAAATTAGAGAATTATTTGTGTTAAAATTAATGATAAAAATATAAAATCAAATAATATTTTATGTGTGGAAGGGATAATGAATAATTAGTAGAGCTTACACAAATTCTAGGATAATGAGAATGTAGTTTTTTTTTTCAAAAGTGAATCATGCTTAATTAAAATCATAAATGGTATATTGATCATATAAAAAGGGGAAATAAAAAAAGGAAATTAATTTTTAATTGGTGATCCAACCAATTTTTATTCAATGGAAGAAAAACATGGTTTTAAAATATTTAACTTGGGGATTCTTCATCTCAGCTAAAGGATAATAAAAATATTAGAATCATAATTTTCTTAGATATATCCCTAATATAGAAAAAAAATAATATTGATTATAGAATATTCAAGAAATGGAAGATGAATCATAAATATCATTAGATTTTTATAATACATTCTACTAGACCACCAGTACTCATTCACGTTGATATATGATGTCCCACAAATGAAAAATATAACAAATGATATATATATTTTATCACATGAGTTTTGGAGTAGACATGAATTACCACTTTCAAATTCATCATGAACAAATTCGAATGCATTGAGTGTATTAAAATATGAAAAATAAAAGTTGAATAAAAGTATCAACACTTAATTAAGAAATATAAACCCAATAATTGTGAGGAATAAAAATTTTACAAATTAAAATAAATTCGAATCATGGTATTATGAATAAATTTAGTACACCATATACTCTCTCAACAAAATGGTGTTATAGAGAGGATGAATATGAGCATTTTCGATCTTGGAAGACCAATTCTTTCTAAGAAGAAAATCTAAAATTAAAATTTAAAATAATTATTATGTTTTACTATACACATTTGGAATTGATTTAATTTTGTGACCTGAGACATATTCTTCTATTTATTATATGTAGTAAAATAATAATAAAAATATAATGTACATTAATTTTTTTATGTCTATAATGTATAAAATTTTAAAAAAATTCCATATTGAGAATGATTATAGATAAAGTGGATAAATGTGTTTTTGTTTTTATTTTTTCAATAGATGTGGAAATAAATGATGAAAAACGAGTCTAAAAAATCTTTTTCAATGTTCATATTTTAAAATATGAAAACATATACATAGATATGAGTTTTTTTAATGATTTTCATAAAGATATAGATTTTTTTAGTAATATTAATTTAAAAAAAGTAATATATATAATTTGAGTAGTATTTGGTTGATATAGAATTAAATCAGACTTATAAAAATGATTAAATTATAAACTATAGTTTGAGGCATGAATGGTTCTAAAATAATGTATACAGAAAGAAAATAGTATGCATCTATAAGTAAAAAATCCAAAATAGAGAAATAGTAGGTATTAAAAACCAAACAACACTAATATCTTCAGTTAAAAAATTAAATACATCAATATATTTTGATAATAAAGAGTTGTTTCAAGACATGAATTATTAAAAAAATAAAAATAAATTGAAGTGGATCTGGGATTTGTTGTCAAGTACTAAAGAAAACAATATATTAATTGAAAATTATGTGTTTAAAAATAAAATGAATGTGAAACGATAAATTTCATGAATTAAATCATGTATTATTTATAATTTATACTATATGAGGTATGTCATAAATTTCAAGGAGACCAATATTATAGTATATTTTCATGAAATGACTAGGATTTCATATGTACTTTTGGGACATAACCACATAATGTTTTATCCAATGGAAGATAAATTATCATTATTAAAATTTTATCTTGAGGAATATAAGTTTATTGATTAATCCAACTGTTTTATTGATAATGTTGATTTTATCATTGTGTAACGATTAATAAAGGTCTTATATGGCATCATTTTACTAAATATATTATGATTTACTAAGGGAAATAGATTTTACAAAAATTAATTTTTGATGTGAATTTACATGTGATGGTCCTATCCATATATTACAAGGATGACTAAGTAGTTGTTTAAAAATTAATTTTATTTGAAACAAATGTTTTTAAGGATGATAATTGTATAAGATTGATCTAAAATAATTAAAAAGTATTTAGAATATTTTTTTCATTTAAATCATGAAAAAATTTCGTAGACTATGAAATGAAACATTGTGATAGATTTTAGAGTCACCCCGGACTGTCCCATGATATTTTAGCAAAGTGGGTTGAATGATATGATAAGTGAATAGTTTACTCTATGGAATTATACTGATGTCGTGCAGATTTAAAATTCATTGACTTCACTGATTCTGATTTATTAGGTAACTTCATTTGAATAAGGACAATATTATTTTGAATTTTCATTATTATTGAGAGTTGTGTTAGTTGGTACAATAAGAACAAAACTCAATAAAACTTTGTATAGCATCGGTTAAATATTTAGATTACATTAAAAAATTCTACTTTTTTGATGTATTAATATATGTTTGGAAGATATGTAGGTTGATATAGAAATAATATAAGGGATACATAGTGATAACCAATGTGTCATTGAGTTTTCAGTGAACATTATACTATAATATAAATCAAAACTTATATGCATTTGATGTCATCTCATTCTATAAATAGTTTTTGATGGATATTTTTTTCTTGAATATGTTTTATAAAAAGTTTAAATTAATGATATCATGAAAAAAGATTACTATGATATAGATTATAGGAGTTAAGTATGAAACATCATGTTCATATATTTCCTCAAACACAAGTATGACTTCATATTTTCACCATTGAGATTTATATTACTTTGTAAATAGGGGAGAAACAGTTACACAAATCTCTACTAAAGTAGAAATTATTCCTTATCGAAATGGGAGTGTACACCCTCTATGAATAAGTAGTTGTATTCATTTATAATAGGTTAGTAATTTTTACGTACTACATACGATACATGAATGTGATAATTTTGGGGGGTTAATGTATGTTACTTCACCATAGTTCATTACATTCAGTGATGTAATTCTCTCAAAAACATTATTATGTTGTGTAGAGTTAGTTAAGAGACTTCTAATATGTGATAGTCTATTATTTGATGATTATAATTATTTTTCTGGAGAATTTCAAATAGATCTTTGTACATTTCAAGGGTTAAATAATAATAATGATAAATAAAAATGGTGGATATTAACACTTTATTCTCCTTGTTCATGGTTTTTATTTTATTAAATTATAGTTGAGAATCATCAGGGTTTGATGATATATTTCAGGATGTAATGAATAATGTTTTTGTGCATAATTGAATAGATGATGATATGTTTTGAGCTGATTATGTTGATTCTTAATTTGATTCTATAATTATTATAGGAAAATGGTAATGTTGATTCAGTTTATGGGTTATTTTCTCCCTATATACCAGTCCTATTCCTATTGATGATCCATTGAACTATGTAAACAGTATTTTTATTCATTAATGCATCAAAATAAATTGTATGAATAAATATTATCTTTAACATGAGGAATTTGAAACTTATTAAGTATAATATAGTTTATTATCAGGTTTTAATGAAATATTATCATGTTAGTAAAAATCATCTAGACACTATAATCATGATCTGTGTAAACATCATATGTCATTCAATTATGTTTGTAAAAATCATCTAGACATCATAATCTTGATCTTTGTAAAAATAATATTCTCTTTTGTGACCATCAAAATGTATGTGTATGCATCATTCTACATGTAAAGTCAGCAATACATAAAATGATTTTTAGGTTTTTTAGACTAAAAATTAGTTTGTTAAAAACATTTAATATTAATAATAAACCAAATATGATTATGAGAAATATAATCATCACATATTTTGATATCACGTTTCAAATTTTTTAACATTTCATCAACTAAGAAAAAAAGTATCTAAAAGTCTATGTATGTCAATTTTATGTTTTTGGAAGAGTTTATTCGAATAAATTATTGTATAATTAGAATATTAATTTGCTAAAAGATTATCACAAGAAATCATTATGTTATTTAATGGTTGAAATTAGTGGTTGGGTTTTAATTCATAAATTAAATTCTTTTTTGAATATGTGGTTATTATTTATATGTTATTGAGTTTTGGTATTCCACCTACAGATATGTGATATGAAGAGATATTATATATTTATAATTATTGAATAAGATGAGTCCATGATGATTCAAAGAGATATAGAATATAATCATTTATAGAATTCAAAAATATATTATTTATTAATAATATAATATGGTTTTTTATTTCATTATTTCCCCTTAAGAATTTTTCATTTTCAGTAAATTGAAAATGATTTTATAATGGGTCTGTGTTAAATTATTCAAGATATAATAAGCTAATGAAAAGTGATAATGATTTTGAGATCATGGTGAATGTTTGAGAGCTTCACTGAATAAGTAAATGGAATATATCTTAGTGAATTTTTATGTGGAAATAAAAATATAATATATTGATATAGACATTATATTTTATGAATAATTTTATCTTTAAAAACTACATTTAAGGGATATTTTGTGCTATTTGAGAGAGGCATAGTGAAACTCTATACCCATTGAATTATCTAAAATTTTTTATTATAGTGTGTAATATCTAGTCATGATAACAATCAAACCATAGAGAGTATTATGTTTCCAGAAAAAGGGAAAAAATTCTAAATATTCTTAATCCAAGGGATATTTTAATTTCTTTTATGTCCTTACGAGGGTAGAAATTCATATTTTAGTGAATTAGACATTAATATTTAAAAAAGAGTTGATTCAAATTAAATTAAATTATAAACACTAAGGTCTAATGATTCATCCACCTCTTCTTTGTTGAGAACATTATCAAATGAAATATTGAAATTAATTGGTCAAAAATAAATTTATAATAGGATCGTTTTAGAGATACCAAAACAAATATAAACAAGTGATAAAAGAATCAAAAATATTTTCATTAAATTATTTGAATAATTATATGAATATTATAATAATATTGATATATTATGTCTATTAATGAAACACCCGGAGCTTCCATGATATGCTTCTCTTTCAATAATGCAATAGCATGCATTATACGCAAGTTCGAGTTCTAACACACCGCGACTAATCAAAGTAGCTGTTATGAATAGTAATACCCAATTTTTAAATTTATAAAAATTTTCTATTTCAAAATGGACTTCATTTTTTTTTTCATTATATCGAAATTATCCTAAGTTGAATTTTTTGTAATTTTCTGAGAACTTCCAGTTTTTTATGAATAGTGAAAAATACTTAAAACAACTTTTTTAATCAAAATAATTTATTGTGATAAATTATACTATTGAGTGGTTCTAAAGCATAATTATAATATATTTTTACCATTCTATCCAATGGTGTTTATTATAATTAATTTCACTTTGAAATTGGACATAAACAATTGTCAATATTTTGATATATATTGTTTATTAAAAACACGCTATTTGTTGTGACAGTGGGAATTAGTTATAAAATTAATTAATGAAACATATATTTTTTTAATTTTGTAAAATAGAAATCATTTTTGAATTTTGAATATCAATTATAGCTTAGGGTGAAATTTTGGCACTGTTCTGAAAAACTTCAATTTTTGATGAATAGTGAAACCACTAAGTGGTAGTTAAAAAACTGATTTTTCGTTTAAATGAAACATTACCACTTCTGTGTTTTGATTTTCAAAAATCCGACATAAATGGTTGTAATTATTATGTAAAATTTGGTTCAATGGGATTAAAATAATTTTTTGGTGAATAATAACTTTTAAGATTAATTAATCACGATTAATGGTAATTAGTGAAATTTATGGTAAAAATGATATTATAAAAATATGAAAATACCTTTACACATTTCCTACCACTATTGGATGATTCATGGCCGACCCATAAAATCCATGGGTCTACTTGGGGATCCCATGGAGCCACTTTGGTAGGAAAATGTCATTAAAAACATTTTATTTAATGTTAAAATAAAAATGTCACAAACATGAGTTGTTTTACTAAGACAATTTTTAAATGGGGTTATACAAGTCATATTTTTTACTATAAATATTTATTAGAAATATAAATCTATTTCCTATATCATCATAATTTTTTTATATTTTTTAGACATTAAAAAAATTAAATTATTTATGACACCATGATGGTGCAGTGATTACCTCATTAATTAAACATTTAAATAAACTAAAAAGATAATGTAAAATATAAGACTTAAATTTGTCAAAAAACCTATTGGATGAGTATATTTAGAAACCTTATCACCTTATCCTCTAAATATATAAGTGTGGGACCTTTAAAATCCGAAAATCATTATATAATAAAGTAACATTTCATGTCTTTCCAAGAGTTCCCCCCCCCCTCTCCTCTTATAAAAGGCCCCCACCACAACCACCTTATTCACACCTTTCAAGCCATTTTTATCGGACAAACTCTTCCCAAATACTCTCTAAAATTCCCTCTATTACTCCTAGAAGCCTCACTTTGGGCATAATTCTTCCCAAGGAAGCCTTTGGATCAAATCAAAAAAGAGTTACCCGATTTTAAGGTAATGTCTCCTCTTATGTTATTTTGTTTTATTTTGCTTCTACAACCCCTTAAAATATTTTTTTCCTTTATATTGTAACAAAACCATTTTCTTAAATATACTATGATGTTGTTATAAGAAGTATTCGTGCTACACTTACACACACCTACATCTAATGGTTAAAGAACATAATGTTTCCGTGGAAGGAAAATTTCTACCTCACAAAATGATGATTGTTCAACACTCATATAACAACTTCAAAGGTGCCCATTAAGATGTCATTATATTTATATATGATATATAATATGTTTATTTTATCCTTATGTTTCGGTATTTTTCATTTATTTCATAACTTTATGGTTTCCATTATGGGTAAACGCGATATTTTCATTTTCGGAAGTGCGGACTACCGCCCCCTCAAAGTGATTTGAATCGTTAATGCCATTTGTGGGATTTATAGAGGATGGATTAAATGGTATTATACATTATACTATACTGGAATTATATTATAACATTATATAATTATATCTTCATTCCATTAAATACGAAATAAAAATGAAAGTAGCATTCATGCGTACGTATGGCCAACCGTCTCCATGAACGGTGCATTTCATTTCTTACCTCTAAATGTTATGTAATATTATAAATGAATTTATATACTGGATATATATGATTTTTATTATATCTACATCATGAATATAATTATGGATATAATGGATATTTTACCACATGAACAATGTTTAATTATAAGATTTTTATTTTTTACTCACTTACCTAAGATCGACAAAACGACCGTTATTAACTTAAGTAATTACATAATGTTCATAACATGGTAATTAGTTATATAAAAGGAATAATGAAGTTGAAAAATGTTCTTAAGTAGGTAGATATTAACTCTAGTTTATTATTCAGGAGGATAAAGAGCGGTCCAGTAAAGTCGGACATGAGGTAAGGGAATTTCTTAACCCAATTTCCCTTATTTGGGTTAATCTCCTACTTTCAAATTATGTCATGATATTATTATATCCTATCTTGTTTTTGTACTTTATTTATGTGTACTTTTACTAAATACACATAATATATCTATTGTATTTTAAAAATGATCTTTGTAAGGACTTCGCCTCAATCTCTTTTCATTGAGTCATATTTGGTTTTATACACAACTTTCATTTATACAGTGTATTAACCCCCTTTGACTTTTACTTTTATTCAAAACGAATATTTTTATACGATGTGTTATTACTAAATGAAAAAAGGAATATTTTTTCTTACGTATGGGAAGAAAACAAATTCTCCACCGCCATGACTATTATTTGATTTTCGGCTTCCTCTATAAGCCATAACTTTTTTTAAAAGAAAAATAAATACCATGTTTTACTTTTCTTATATTTTGGTATTGAAAATGGTTTTTGATATTGGTTTTATTATATCAATGTGTTGTATTGATATATTGTGATTGATGTGTGGGAAATCTTATGTTTACTTTATGCATGTTTTATGTGATACAATTATGTTATGGTTTATGATATGATTATACCTGTTAATATGAGGAATGAATTGGACTTAATAAGTGACGGGTGGAGCCCGCTATAGCTCCTCGATGCATCGGCAGGTCTCATGAGACAAACTAGTGTCTTATAACAAGGCCTTGACAAAATCGTATTTGTGGTCTTGGCACGAGGTCTTGGATACGTGGTTATGATAGTCTTGCATTATGCATTCCATCATTATGAAAGTGGTTATTGATATTGCATGTGATTATTTGACCAGTAAAATATCCATGTGAATAATTTAATGGAATTATTTCATTTTAATTTTTCCATATTATGATCAAGTTCATGTTTAAAAGGCTTTTGTTTTTGTTATACATTGCCTTAAATGTTTGTGTTTATTTATGAAAGCTTCCGCAATATTTTTATCCTTACTGAGCATCTGAGCTCACCCCTTTCAATATTTTAATTTTTCCAGGATGTGAAGAAGTATTTTATGAATGACCTGAAGGGATAATATGAGGGGATATGAATACCAGATTTTGTTGTACTTTTGTATTACTTTATGATTTAATGTAAAACTTATGAATGTATCTAGTGTTTCAAGGCTACTAAACTGATCAGTCTTTCGAGACGTGATCGTTGTGATAATGCCAATGTTACGAAATAATTCACCGACTATAGGTAACTGGGGTTGGGGCATTACTATTGGTATCAGAGGCAGTTTAGTACTAACCTTGGAAGCTATATTTAGAGAAACTCTAATTAGAGCACATAGCCCAAATATAGACTTTGAGGATTAGTATAGAAGCACTTCCTAGAATTTTGGTATTATAGAGATTTTGTGAGTTTTCCGAGAAATACATCCCTGTCTGGATACAACCAGGTAGAGGTGGCTCTAGCATAAATGTACCAAGGGGTAAAACCCAAAAACACCACTTTGAGCTAGACTCGAACGGGAACTGGTGCATGACAACAGGCCTTGCTGCACTCTTGGTTAAGACACTCCCGGGGGATATGCTTAGGATAATTCTCATTTTCTTTATAAACCATTGTGAAGGGTTTATGATTATATACTTCCTTAAAGAAAACAATTCTTTTTATGATTATGGATTATATCCATAAATAGTTCAACTTATATTAAGTGTTTTACAAGTGTGGAATTATGCATTTTAATTCATAAACAAATCTGGTTTATGCCATTGTATAGAAATGGCGCCTAGTGGGAGGAATGGAAATTTTATCAACGCATGCACTCCGTGTAGGTATTTCCCTCCTTCTCAAGATAATTATCGTGGATCTGGTGATATAACTGGTGTAGATCAACTTATTACCATACTGGGACAACTCACTCAGGTTATGAATAATAACCTTACTCGTATGGAGCACCCTGATTCGCAACATGGAGATTCAATGTTAGACCGCTTCATGAGGCAACAACCGCCAACATTTAATGGCGGTACACATCCATTAGTATCTGAGAAATGGATAAACTCCTTAGAGAAAATATTCCACGCCTTGGGGAGTAGCAAAAGGGAGAAGGTTTTCAGGGCAGTCTACCGCCTCACTGGATATGTCGATCAATGGTGGTCGCTAATTCAAAAAACAAAGGAAGATGAAGAAGTATCAAGTATGGAAGGGAGGGAGTTTAAGGAAATTTTCTTAGAAAAATACTTTCCACATGACCATCGAGCAGATATGGAAAGGCAATTTCTGAGTCTGAGGCAGATGGAGGATGAGAATGTCGCAAAGTATGAGGCTAACTTTACAAGGTTAGCGAGGCATGCTGCAGATTATAAACGTAACCCAATAAGTAATATTGATCATTTCTTTGATGGGTTAAAATAGTTTCTCCATCGAGGATTAGTATCATAATATTTCTCAACATACAAAGATATAGTCTCATGTGCTATCAAGACAGAAAAGGAATTCTCTAAATCTTATGACAATAAAGTAAATCAAGAGAAAAAGAGAACAGTGGAACAAGAGAAAGATAAAGGGAAAAAGGGAAAGAAGGATTTTCCATTATGTGATAATTATGGGAAGAAACACCCCGGTACTAGCTTGAAAGGAATGGGAGTCTGTTACAAGAATGGTGAAAAAGGCCACTAAGCTCATGATTGCAAGGGAAAGAAAGAGGATATCAATGTTGAATGCTACAATTGTAGGGAAATGGGGCATTATGCAAATGAATGTACTAAGCGTCAGGGAAACTTACCTCCAAAAAGGCCAAGTAATAAAGGAAAATTTTATGTTTTTACTACATTTGAAGTGGAATAATTAATGTATTGGTGATTTTCGACTCAAGGATTATATTCTGGTTATAAGGATAATGTGATATATATAAGGATTGTACTACAGTACTTGTTATTTCATTAAGGTTTTAATATGATTAAGGAAATCATATTTTTAGTATGTGACAATAAGAGAAACATTTCTTTGTTTGGGGAATCTGATGTTACAATTGATTTTGGAATTTAGAGACCTTTTAGAGAAAGTCTGGGTAGAGGTATTTTGGATAACTATAAAGGTTGGAATGGATTAAGTTGAAATTGGGATAGTATAGTTTAAGGTTAAAACATTTTTGAAGATTAATTTTGGAATATTATAATACTATATTTTCAGGAAAAGGAAAACCTGCAGGTCGGGGGTTAACCCATCACGTCGGACAAAGCTGCAGGAATCGAACCCACAACCATAGTGTGACAAGTCTTTATTACCTACCACTAGATTGCAGGAAGTCCCTCATTATTACAAAATAGTTTTCCTAATCTAAACGGTGTGTGTTAATATTTGGAACCTTATACAATTATGATAAATAGAATATTTTGAGTTCTATTACCTTTTTGAGTGAAAGATGGGTTTGTGGTAAAAATTTATTAAAAAATGAAAGTCTACAAGACAGGTATGTATAGTTCCTTACATTCTTAGTAAATATCCTAAATAAATTCCTCAACTTTATGATAGGTAACTTAAAACAAAAACGTTTTCGGTTAACTTTTCCAACTGGGGATTCAATAACCGTTTAACCAATCACAAGTTTGTGATTTTCTTGTGGTTAAATTTATCCTAATCTTGTTTTCTACAACTCTCCATTAGACCTTGATGGTTTTTTTCTTCCATATCCATATTTTCAAAGAATCCTAGTATGGGCTATCTCGGGTGACCTTTTTACTTCTATTTATTTCTTTTAATGTTATATTTTTATTAACCCAATTTCCGATGTGGGTTTTCCACAAAGGTATTTTCTATTTTAAACCTTTTATTTTCAAAGGAAAATTTCAAATTGCGATGACGTAATTATTTGGAGGGGATAATGTAACACCCCGAGCTTCCATGATACGCTTCTTTTTCAATAATGCAATAGCTTGCATTGTACGCAAGTTCGAGTTCTAACACACCGCGACTAATCAAAGTAGCCTTTATGAATAATAATACCCACTTTTTAAAGTTATAAAAATTTTATATTTCAAATTGGACTTCATTTTTGTATTCATAATATAGAAAATATCCCATGTTTAATTTTTTGTAATTTTCTGAGAACTCCCATTTTTTATGAATAGTGAAAAATACATAAAACAACATTTTTAATCCAAATAATTCATTATGATAAATTATACTATTGGGTGTTTTTAAAGTATAATAAGAATATATTTTTACCATTTTATCCAAATGGCGTCCATTAGAATTAATTTCACTTTGAAATTGGACATAAACAATTGTCAATCCTTTGATATATATTATTTCTTACAAACACGCTATTTGTTGTGACAACGAGAATTAGTTATAAAATTAATTAATGAAAATTATATGTTTGGAATTTTTTAAAATAGAAATAATTTTTGAATTCGGAATATCAATTTTCTTTTAGGGTGAAATTTTGGCATTGTTCTGAAAAACTTCAATTTTTTATGAATAGTGATACCACTAAGTGGTAGTTAAAAAACTGATTTTTCATTTAAATGAAACATTACCACTTATGTGTTTTGATTTTTAAAAATCCGACATACATGGTTGTCATTAGAAAGTAAAATTTGGTTCAATGGGGTTAAAATAATTGTTTGGTTAATAGTAACTTTTAAGTATAATTAATCGCGATTAAAGGTAATTAGTGAAATTTAAGGTAAAAATAATATTATAAAAATATTAAAATACCTTTACACTCGTCCTACCTCTATTGGATGAGTCATGTCCGACCCAGACAATCCATGTGTCAACTTGGGGACCCCATAGAGCCACATTGGTAGGAAAATGACATTAAAAACCTTTAATTTAATGTCAAAATAAAAATGTCACAAGCATGAGTTTTTTTACTAAAACAATTTTTAAATAGGGATATACAAGTCATATTTTGACTATAAATATTCATTAGAAATCTACAATGCTTTCCTACATCATGATAATTTTTGGTATAATTTTTAGACATTAAATATATTAATTTATTTATGACACCATGATGATGCATTGATTACCTCATTAATTATTGATTTAAATAAAATAAAAAGATAATGTAAAATCTAAGAATTACATTTTTCAATTACCTATTGGATTAGTATATTTATAACCCTTATCACCATATCCTTGATATATATAAGTGTGTGACCTTTAAAATCCAAAACTCATTATATAATAATGTAACATTTCATGACTTTCCAAGAGTGCCCCCCTCTCCACTTATAAAAAGGCCCCCACCACAACCACCTTATTCACAACATCCAAGCCATTTGGGTCGCAAAAACCTCTGCCAAAATACTCTCTCAACTTCCCTCTCTTACTCCTAGAAGCCTCAATTTAGGAAGAATTATTCCCAAGGAAGCCTTTGGCTCAAACCAAAAAAGAGTTACCCAATTTTAAGGTAATGTCTCCTCTTATGTTATTTTGTTTTATTTTTCTTCTACAACCCCTTAAAATATTTTGATTCCTTTCTTTTGTAACAAAACCAGTATCTTCAATACACAATGATGTTGTTATAAGAATAATTTGAGCTACACATACACACACCTACATATAATGGTTAAAGAACATTCTGTTTCTGTGGATGTAAAATATCTGCCTCACAAAACGATGATTGTTCAACACTCATATAACACCTTCAAAGGTGGCCATTAAGATGTCACTATATTTATATATGATATATAATATGTTTATTTTTTCCTTAATCTTCGGTATTTTTCATTTATGGAATACGTTTATGGTTTCCATTATGGGTAAATGCGATATTTTCATTTTAGGAAGTACGGACTACCACCCCCTCAAAGTGAATTTATCGTTAATGCTATATGTGAGATGTATAGAGGATGGAGTTAATGGTATTATGCATTATATTATAATAGAATTATATTATGCCATTATATAATTATAAATTCATTCTATTAAATATGAAATATAAATGAAGGTAGCGTTCAAGCGTACGTACGGCTTACCGTCTCCATGAACAGTGAATTTCATTTCTTACCTCTAAATGTTATGTAATATTATAAATGAATGTATATAATGGATATATATTATGTATATGATATCTAAATCATGAATATAATTATGGATATAATCGATATTTTACCACATGAACAAAGTGTAATTATAAGAAGTTTATTTTTGACACAAGTACCTAAGATCGACAAAATGACCGTTATTAACTCAAATAATTACATAACGTTCATAACATGGTAATAAGTGATATAAAAAGAATAATGAACTTGAAAAAGGTTCTTAAGAAGGTATATATTAACTCTAGTTTATTATTCAGGAGGTTAAAGAGTGGTCGAGTCAAGTCGGACACGAGGTAAGGAAATTCTTAACCCAATTTCCATTCTTTGGGTTAATCTCCTACTTTCAAATTATGTCATGATATTATTTTGTCCTATCTTGTATTTGTGCTTTAATTATGTGTAATTATAGTAAATACACATAATAGATCTATTTTATTTTAAAAATGATCTTTGTAAGGACTTCGTCTCAATCTCCTTTCATTGAGTCATATTTGGTTTTATACACAACTTTCATTTATATGGTGTATAAACCCCCTTTGAATTTTACATTTATTCAAAAGGAATCTTTTTATATGATGTGTTTTTACTAAATGACAAAAGGAATGTTTTTTATTACGTATGCGGAGACAACGAATTCACCACCGTCGTGACTATTATTTGAGTATCGCCTTCCTCTATAAGCCATAACATTTTTTAAAAGAAAAATAAATACCATGTTTTACTTTTCTTTTATTTGGTTATTGAAAATGGTTTTTGATAATGTTTTTATTATATCAATGTGTTTTATTGATATCTTGTGATTGAAGTGTGGGAAATCTTATGTTTCCTTTATGCATGTTTTATGTGATACAATTATGTTATGGTTTATGATATGTTTAAACCTGTTCATATGATGAATGAATTGGACTTAATAAGTGACGGGTGTAGCCCTCTATAGCTCCTCGATGCATCGGAAGGTCTCGTGAGACAAACTAGTGTCTTGGAATGAGGCCTTGAAAAAATCTTATTTGTGGTCTTGGCATGAGGCCTTGGCTACGTGGTTATGATATTCTGGCGTTATGAATTCCATCATTATGAAAATGGTTATTGATATTTCATGTGATTATTCGACCAGTACAATATCCGTGTGAATAATTAAATGGAATTATTTCATTTTAATTTTTCCATATTATTCTCAATTTCATGTTTAAAAGGCTTTTGTTTTACTTAGACATTGCTTTAAATGTTTGTGTTTATTTATGAAAGCTTCCACAATATTGTAATCCTTACTGAGAATCTGATCTCTCCCCTTTCAATGTTTTAATTTTTCCAGGATGTGATGAAGTATTTTATGAATGACCTGAAGGGATAATATGAGGGGATATTAAGAGAAGATGTTTTTTTAGTTTTGTATTACTTTATGATTTAATGTAAAACTTATGAATGTATCTAGTGTTTCAAGGCTACTAAACTAATCGGTCTTTTGAGACTTGGTCTTTGTGATCATGCCAATGTTACACAATAATGCACCAACTCTAGGTAACTGGGGTCGGGGCGTTACAATTAATATCTTATTTATTGTTCAATGAATAATTATTATTCTATAATATACCCAAATTAGTTAATAATTATCATTAATAAATAACAAATTTCACTCTAAATGTTTCAATGATTTATCTTTATTTAAATTATTAAAAAATTACCATTTCTGATCACTTTTAGTATAATACAGTATTGTATCATAATGTAATTTTGAATTTATATATTTGAATCCATATATGAACCATGTTTGATTTCATTTTTTAGGTTTTAAATTGTTCCATTTTAGTTAATCTAATATTAAATTTTTTTAATGATATTATTTTGTAAGTTATCACTTAGCCATGATCACACATTATGTTAAAACCACTAAAAATTTATAATAAATTAAATACTAAGATATATTGATTTATATATATATATATATAATTTACTCATAAAAGCTAATTGATTTATTTATTATCAAAATTTATAAAAAAATTGTTTTCCTTGATGGAATAAATAATGTCATATAAAAAATAGTTTTATAAAAGGACGACGAAGGGGGAACAACATATTCATATCAAGTCTCCTGTTGTTGATTATTTATCTACAATGTGTAACACCTAACATAATAAACTCTTAATCTTTATGATTGTTAAATATATAAAAAATTAGTATATATGTATTTATATATTTAATATACTTTTAAATCGAATCGAAGAAATAAAAATACCAGTTTTTTTGTAAAAATTTTAAATAAATTATATTCTATGTGAATATATATGTATATATATATAATGAAATTTTAATTATTTAGTTTGATATTTGATTATATAAAAAACATATACTTGAATTTTAATAGATCTTACAATCTATTATATATAATTCATTAATGTCTTCATATAAATGACCTGTTCTTGTGCTATAAGTGAACATTTTTTGGATAATGATAAAAAAATTAATGAAACATGAATCATTAAAATAAATATTTTAAACATTATGTTATGATCAAAATGAGAAACTTTCCTATATATGAGAACCCCATAATAGAAATTATTTCATTTCATGATTAATATTTATAAATATAAGATCTAATAGTTGGTTTTCAAATGAAACTTCTGTCCTAGGTGATTGTGGATTACTAAATTAATATCTTACCTTTCAAGAGAGTAATATATGAAATTTTAGAATAATTTAAAATACATTCCCACCATCTAGAATTTCATTAAAAATATATGTGAGTATAATGTGACAAAATAAGGCCCTAAATTTCAATTCGATTATTCAAATAATTAAGATGTATTTATTCACAAACACCTAACCTTTCGTATTCAAATAGATTTTCCATCAGACATATAAAAGTATTCATTTTCAAATTATTAAAAATATTCATTCTGAAATCATTTAATTGGTTTTAAACTAAAGAATGGTGTGATATATATTATTTCTGAATAATATGTTTCTTCTAAATCAAGTGACCTAATATATGTAAATATGAAAAATACTTACAATATAATAAGATTTAAATTGACCATGATTGTTTTATATATATTATTATAAATATCACATAAATGTTTTTATTTAATAATTACTAGTTGGCCTATGTGTTTAACAACCAGTGCTAGATAATGAACTCAACCGGATTAATCTCCAGTAAGAAAATTTGTACTCCATTTTTTATTCCCCCAATCACTAAAATATAGAAATAAATATTGTTGGATTATAAGAACACCATTGGGTGACAAATTTTCCAAAATATAAAATGCTTTCACCATTCCTGGAAGTTCATAAAGAATCAACTTGAGTTATCTATAAAAATAAATATTATCATGAAATATACTGACAACAAAACAATAAAGGATGTATGATAATATAATTCAAAAAAATACCTTTTATATTTTTTTATTCGGTAAAAATACCTGACATCATAATAATCATTTTTTATTTTATGCGACATTAAATAATGTAAAATTCATTGG
Organism: Viscum album; assembly: GCA_963277665.1. NCBI lineage: Eukaryota > Viridiplantae > Streptophyta > Magnoliopsida > Santalales > Viscaceae > Viscum > Viscum album. The sequence goes on from OY728147.1 coordinate 1,314,315,807, forward strand.
GCTTAGAAAATGATTATTGAAATAAGTAATATGTAATTACTAAATTAATGTATAAAGATAAACATATAAATTTCTACCATGAATTTCATAAACACCATCATATACATATACACTAAATTAAAAACCCATTTCAAATTAAAAAATTGCGGGAACACATAAAATATAAGAAGTATATATCAATCTTTAATGTAACCGTACTCATGAGGTGGTTGTTTCACTTCTATCCCTTAATCATTACCCAACTATACATCCTATGATATAACGTTTCCCTCTCCTAGAGGGTGTGACCACATTCAAGATGAATCAATATATTATAATTACTAATTTATGGAAATAGTAGATATATTATTATCGAGATTCATTTTATCTATCTTAATGACAATAATCTGTCCTTAAAATCCTGTTATTTAATTGACTTTTTTCAAAAAAAAATTATATTCTAGAAGATTAGCTATATTTTTTTTAAAAACATAAAAATACATGAAAAATTGTAAAAATAATTCAAATAAATTATATTAATAATATTAAATAAATTGAATTATTAAAAAAAAATGAATGATTTTCCAAGAATATAAATTGGACTAGTTTGAGATGGAGATTGAATTTGTGTGACTAAAACTAGAACCAATAAAAACATTGAATTATTAGTAATATTAGTGACATATTTTTCATATGATCATGACACATGAAGCTTGTGAATTATGAAAAGGGATATAAAATGATACCTCAAAAATTAATCATTATAATTTTTACTAAATATTTTAACCATGTGGTTATGTCCTTCATCGTCATTTATTATTATCGTATATCACACATACTTGATTTATTATAAAAAATATCCATTTATTGAACAGTAATATGTACAGGAACTCATATGGGTTTTAGTAATTATATAATTTTGAATATAAATTCAATTATATGTGTGGAAATAATCATATATGATCACATTTATTTCTCCTCAAGTGTCTCTATCAAATGATTTCGTTGTGATCCATATTATTATCTAGAAAATGATCCGTTTATCACATGAACTCTATATAGAAACTATTTCGTTAGATCATGATTTTTAATAATATTTATATAATAATGAACAATAAATTTTATTCGAACCTCAAAAATAGAAAATATACAAAAAAAGTTTGAATAGTGCTTGATAAAACTGATAATAAAAAAAAATCAAATATATTGGTACCAAGGAAATCAAAGCCTGTATTTGAGGTTTTATGGGGTTTTGAAAATATTATTCAGGGTTGATCAATGATGTTAATATTTGGAGGTTATTTTTTTATATAATTAAATACACCCTAGAAAAGTGGGAAGATCACATTGGTAGATCATCACTTCATATAGAGTATGTGAATCTATCATAAAAAATATGTTTCCATTAAATATGTAATGACACATGTAATTTTAAATTAATACCTTTTCAAATCTATTAATATTTATGAATAAGATATTAATTTGTGTTAAATAGTACACTTCGATAGCGTACACAACACGCAACAATTGGTTTATTTTGAATCTTATGTTGCACACAACTTTGAGTTATACCGAAAAATAATATAATATTTTTATAATTTTAAATATTAGTTAACGAGTAGACATTGTATTGATGAAAATGAACATAACTGACAACATAATTATTTAAAATGTTTTCTAAAATTATTTACATTTTTCCAATTAATTTTAGTGGATTAAAATATGAATCAATCTGATTTTGAGGATGACACACTATAATATTCATTAAAAGGTCGATTTACAAACTTTTTATGGAGAAACCTTATTAAATAAGGTTTTTTACACTTTTATATGTTCCATTAGATAAAATAAACTTCTTATTTATAATATTTTATTTAATATTTACTTTGGGATAATTTTTGGTATTTTTCTGATAATGTTTATTTTTACTGAATAGTGAAAAATAATGCATTTCAAGTCAAAACAATATATTTATTTAATTTATTTATATTGTTAAATTGTCCATTTAAAAGGTTATAATGTGTAATTAGATTACATTTTTATCATTTAATTCAATTTTGGTCATTGGAAGAAATTTAAATATATAATTTGACATAAACATATGTTAATATTTTGGTAGATTTTACTTCTTAAAAATACGCTCTTTGGTTTTGAAATAGGGTATTGATTTTAAACTAATTTTTTAATCTTTTTTGTTTTTGAATTTGAAATAATGGATTCCATAATTTGAATCATGAGGTCAACTTTTTTTAAATAAGCACCTTTTTAGACATTATGAATAGTAACTTCAGTACATAGATTATTTTCCATGGTTAAAAGGTAAATCTGGTAAATAAGGGAATCAAATAATATTCTAATAATATTAAATTACTCTAAAACATTTCCAAGCCCTATTATATGAGATATTTTAGACCATGGGAATTATTTGGTCAATTTTAAGTACCCATGGATCCACTTTTGTGTTAAAATTACATTTAATTACTCTTAATTTTATGTTAAGGAAAAAATAACCTAAACATGAAACTTTTAATAAAAAAAAATATATATGTTTTTATATAAGGAATATGTCAGACTATAAATAGTCATTAGAAATATAAATTTATTTCCTACATCAATGTATTTTATTTTTAATTTTTAGACAACAAATAAATAAATTTATTTATGACACAATGATAATATAGTTATTACCTTATAAATGAATAATATAAATAAATTAGATTATAAATATTAAAATAAATTATTTTTTAACCTTTTTATGCTATAAACGAATTTTAAGGATTATTATGAATTTTTATATTTGAAATAATAAAATTTAAGAGAATGAATAAATTTGTTATGGATTTTCCTAAATTTATTTATATGAATAGTATGAAAATTAACCTAAATGGGGTTTTAACTCAATTAATGTTATATTAAATGATATAATAGTATAAAAAATTTAAGATTAATCAAAATTACATATATGATGTTACAAATGTTATTAATGATTTTTTTAGACTCTTTGCATTTTATAGTAACTATGGTAACCATATATTATGAATATACAAGAAGGCAGTGTAAAAGTTAAATTAGTTTACTAAGGCTTAATGCTAAAATATAAGGTTAGATTTATGACCATAACATGTCTAAAATCCATTTTAATAGATGTCTTAGAACCATAAAATCTGATATTATAAATATATCACTTTAGTGTAATGATAATTATAAAATCAATTAATAATAAAATAATCTTTTCAATCTATTCTAAAATGCCCCTCCTCCCTATTATAAAAGGACAATAACTTTATCCCTTTCTCACACCTATAAATCCCTTATTTATCATCTACCATATACCCAAATAGTCTCCCTAAATCCATATATTACTCCTATAATCCTTAAATTGGGAAGAAGGACATTAAAAAAGGCCTTTAGCTTAAATCAAAAGGAGTTACCCGATTTGAAGTAATCTCTTTTCTAAAGATTCAATACTTTATTTTCCTTCTCCTAAACCATAAAATCTCTTTATTAAATAATTTTATAAAAACACCAGTATATAAAATATATTAGGTTTCTTTTATTAGAAGGATTCGAAATATAGTTACACACCCCTCTGTGTAATGAGTATAGGAAATATTGTTTTTGTGGACGACGAACTAATGTCTCATGAAATGATTATTGTTTAATCTTATCCTATCACCTCTTATGGTGACCATTAGGATGTAACTATAATTATATTTGATATTTATGATTTTTATTTTATCTCTATTCTAATATAATTATCATTTATAACAATCCATTATGCTTTTCATGTTGTATAAATATGATGATTTGATTTGATGACCACCCACTCAAAGTGATATGACTCATTCAATACATACATGTAATGTGAAAAATATGGATTCAACTAATTTATATATGATATTATACTAGAATTATAATATACCTATGTATTATTTAGTTTTCATTCTTTTAAATATGAAAATGTAATAAAAGTAGTGTTCATGCGTTTGTAAGGCTTACCGTCACCATGAAAGGTGAATTTCATTTCTAATATACAAATGCTATGGAATATTCTAAATAAATATATACGGGATATATATGATATATGTGATATCTAAATCATGAATATCATTCTGGAGATAATGTAATTTTGACCTCATATATAATTTATAATTATAACAAGTTCATTTTTTCTCAATTTCCCAACATTGGCAAAATTTATGATGTGAACTCAAATAATTATCTAATTGTTATTTCAATGTAATAAGTTATATAAAAATAATAATAAACATTAAAATGGTTCTTAATAATGTTTAAATTAGCTTAATTTTATTATTAATGAAGAACAAAGAACATACAATGAAATTCAGGCTTGAGGTAAGGGACTTCATCTAAACCTCCTTTCATTAATGATTTTTTTGAGAATATACACATTTTTCTTTTATACAATGTATAATATTACCCTTTGACATTTACTTTCATTCAAGGAAATTATTTTTTCTATGAAGCATTTTCCAAAATGATAAAAGAAATTTTTTAACGTATGCGACAGCAATGACTTATCCACTGTCGTAATCATTATTTGGATTCCTCTATAAGCCTTAATGTTTTTAAAAGGAAACAAGAAACCCCTTATTCTATTTTCTGGTTTCCTGTTATTCAAAAGGGTTTTTGGAATGGATTTATTATTAAAATATCTTTAAATTATTTCATTTTATTAAAAATTAAATATTATTAGTGAAATGTTGATATTTGCAGTATTTTTTTCGGATGATTGTATAATGTTACTTGGATATTTGATGGGTGGTTACATGATAACCCAAATGACAGGTGGTTCAGTGATAAACCACATATTGTGCTTACATTTTAACCTCCATTTCATTGGGTATGGATGTCAGCCATATGGATATTCAATTTAGTGATATGTGTGCATGTAGACCGAATGGTTATTCCATTTAAGTATGTTTATGTACCAAGTTACCCTTATATGTTATATGTTCCATTCTATTGGATTATGGTAATCTCTTGCATATAGAAATGGTAAAAAACGATATTATATTCATAAAAGTGTTTTTACTACTTCTTAAAGCTGAAAAGTATTAGTTTATAAAAAAGTATTCACAGTTTTCATGTTATTTAATGACTAACAGTTATCTTTCTTTATGTATCCCCTACTGGTCTCTTTATGCTCATCCTGTGTTTTGAAATGTTTTTCAAAGGACATCATTAAGAATAGAGTTAAGTATTATATTAAGGAAATGTTATTTTGTTAAAACATGAATCTATGTCATGTTGTTTTTTAAAGGTTTTCTATTTTATAAAAAATTTATAATAAGTTGTAGTGCCCAATTGTAATATTCACGATGTTATGTATATGTTATGGCCTAATTCTCTAAATCTCAAAACTTGAAAAGTTCCTCAATGTAAATTTTTTAAATAATTCAATATTATGTAATTTTTAATGTTATGGCCTCATAAAATATATGGTTTTTTTAATGGTTTGTAATCAAAATAATCCGTAAAATCATGGATCATTTATTAATACCACAATGGAGACTCATTATAAATAGTTACTGATTTTTTGTGAATCAAATAGTCATATTTTTTTTTGTGGCATGGTTTTTGGGTGAAGACTATAAAAATTTCATTAGTGGTAGGAGGTGGTGTTCTTTGAGAGGACTGTGTTTGATGTATCTGTGCTTTATTTACACATTAATGATTCTTTAAGATAATTTAGTGTAATATTAGTGTTTATCATGTTCATTGAATGTAATTTTTTATAATAACTCATTGATCCATTTATTTTTAATTTATTAGAATTATATATAAGGACATTTTATCTTATAAAAATTGATGAACATTGGGAATTCATAAAGAAATTAGAGTCTACAATGAATGAAATGTTTGTGTGTAATGTTCAGACCATGTAGAACATTCAAATATCAATGTATGACACTTGTTCAAATTAACATAAAAGGGTTATAGGAAGTTGGTTTTATAATGAGGAGTTTTTGATGCATGAATCCACTCACAAAGTGAAAATGGTAGTCTATGAAGCTCAGTTCCTACTAAAAAGTGTTTTATATAGAAATTTCATACAAGTGTGTTTTTTGATACAAAATTTAATGATTTCATATTCATAGGTTATTCTGAATATGGAGGAGTGTAATGGTGGTTCATTTTATTGATCTAATGATGGAACATACTCAAAAAAATTCTAATGATGATGGGGAAACATCCAATTTCACATGAGCCTCAGCCTAGTTGGTGAGGTTTCCATAAGTGCATCCACAAGACCCAGGCTCAAAACCAAGCAGAGGCATATTTCCTGGTAATGTAGCAGTTACTGAAGCAAGTACTATAGCAGGTGTTGTAGCAGGTACTGTAGTAGTTTGGACACTGTGCGATTACTATGCAGAACTACTCACTATACAGGTATTGTAGTAGAACTATACGATGTGTGGGTACTGTAGCGGGCACTGTAGAAATTACTGTAGCGGGTATTGTTCGGTAATGTAGTAGCTAGAACTATTCACCTGAGGCCACTGGTTTGTGCTTGGATTCATTATGGATTTTGGGATACCCATGCCTTCAGGTTAGTAGGGATTTCGGGCCACCTTTAAGGTCTTCGGGCCACCTCAAGGACCTCGGACCACATGTAGTTTCCCCAGACACACTACAAAAAAAAAGCATCCTTGGAAGAGAATTAGACCAGGTACACTCACTAGAGCAGAGCCAAAAGGATTTTTTAGAATTAGAGGGTATGGATATGCCATCGGGACCAACCTGTGCTTGCACGGGAATCCAAGCCAGACGGACATGTGAAGGTGGAAAGCTACTATCATGATGCAGATGCTGGGGATGGTAAGTTCCTTGTAGATAGTTTTGTTGAATTCCCTAAGACCTTCGGGTCAGGTAATCTCTTAAGCCTATGGACCATGTAATCTCTAAGCCTATGGGCCTTTTAAGGGGTCCCCCTCATCCCTTGAAAGGGGGGTTATCAAAAATCATTAAAAATGATGGCCTTCGGGCCATTCGGGCGGTGGGGAAACTGCCAATTCGTTAAACATGTTAAGACTTAATCCAAAATAGTGGTCATATAATAGTTATAATGTAATAATAAAGAGGTAGTGTGTTATCTAAAAATTATTTTTAAAGGTAGTAAACCAACCATGGAATGAATGTGGTTGAACATTTGTATTCCAAAAAATCTACTTAATCATAGAGGCTTCCAGTTCTTCTGAAACATCACTACTGTATGCTCTATAGACTAACCCATAATGGGGAACCTGGTTAGAATTTATATATTTATTTTTTTGTATACATTATTTTTTTTATGAAAATATAGTTAAATATTATAGTTTTAACATATACCAACCAATATATGTAATATACATTCCGAAAATTGATAATGTTGAAACACATATTCACCCTTCCCCTCTCATGGTGTATTATGTTATAACACATTATATCAAAGCTAATGGTTGTAGTATTGAATATATATTTTGATGATCATTATAAATTCTCTAGTTAATATAAATGTAATTCTTTCTCTTTAATGGTAAAAAACAAATTCAGAAAAATAGGATATTATCATATATATGGCCACTAGAATTGGATGTTTTTTATTCCACTGTTCATGTGAATTAGGTCAGTGATGCGACGTGATAGTCTAAAACTATATATAATATAAAAAATCTAGTTGAATATTACAATGACAAAAATATCTAACAATATCTATTTCAAATCATATGTATATATATATATATATATTACAATTTTATGGTTTTAATGAGTTCCAAGTACATGTGGGATAAAATTTACAAAAATATATATTGGTGGAGTAATGGGAAGGATGTTGTGGTATAACATCTTAATAATATATTATAGGATGTCAAAATTATTCCTAGTCAAAATGATAATATTGTATTCAATTGAGTCACTAAGGATATTCATTATATTTGAGATCATGCTGAATAGTTTAAGGATATCATTATTGTAAAAAAGTATTCAATGACTATCACATATTTATAATATGAAAGTATAAACTACTAATGTGATTTATTATGAAATATAGATCTTGAGGATCTATCAAGTTTTTTTTCTTTCGAAAATTAATGTAAATATGATTTAAGTATGTTTTGACTTAAATTAGGATATATCTTTTTATGAAATGGAAAACCATAAAATTTCTAAAGGAAGTGAAGATGTAGTAGATGTTTGTGATGAATTAAAATAATTTTTGGATAGAAAAATCCAAATATGGATTGGATAGTTTATTGAAAATATCTCACTAGATTATTTTTTATTCATTAAAGTATTTTATGCTTCATCAATGATCTTAAGAAACTATTATAATATAGAAATATATGTTGAAATAAAGTAGATTCCCTGAGGGAGGTTCCCACAAAAAAATATATGACAAATCCAAAATTAAAATAATGAGTAAGAGATTCAAAAGAAAAGTGTAAAGTAATGACAAAGACTACTTATAAGAGATAAAAGTAGAGTTTATGTTTGATTTTGATTTTTACATGATGGTTATAGATGAAAAAGAAAAAACTACAAATGAGTAAGATAATTAACATAAGGAATGGTTAATATGAATGTCAAACTTGAGGGAGGAAATTAAGAGTTAAATCTTAAAAAATGAATATTTAATGTTTTTAGGGACTGAAAAAAGATTCATTTGAATATATAGATCATCATGAATCAATCATTTACTGACTATATGATGATTTGGATAATTATTTTCCCATTCATGTAAAATCAGAATTAGTTTTGAATTTTATGATAAATATCGAAGAATGGGATAAAGTGATTAATGAACATAATGATTCAATAAAATAGGGAATATAAAAGGATGAATTCCGATAAGAATAAGATGTTACTCTAAGAAAAAAATCGGAATCTAGAATAAAATCAAGTGCTCCATAAAAAATAAACACATTGTGTTTTCACTGTTGTAGAATAGATAGAATGACAAAATTAATGCATAGACGGTAAGAAACATTATAATAGAACAAATACCCAAATATTCATGTAACGTTTGAATCGATTGGGATTTTTAATCATTGAATATAGAAATATTAATGAAAAATAAAATTAGGAATAAAAAGGTTTGGTGTAATTTTTCCTAATATAAAAACCAATTGTCAAAAAAATCCCATATCAAAGAAAATAAAATGTTTTGAAACATTAAATAATAATATAGGGTTGATTAATGACAGTCATAATGTTTTTTTATGGATGAGTTCATGTGGAGTGATTCGGGATAATATATATTTTTTCTAGTGAAATTTCAATCATGCGGATTTCAGGGCCACAACATGTCCTATTATGAAGTTTCATGGAGCTATCTAAATGGATAAATCCCTAAAAGATGGAAAATAATACTGATTCCATAGACAACATAATAAGGATGAAATTATTTTTATAGATATTATTTTTAGTGTTCTAAATTTATTTATAAATTTTGTAATTTAAATATCCTAAACCAAATCAATTCTCCATCCAACCGGTTCCCGACCCGATCCAAAACAAGGCTCGTAGAGTGTTCCTGATCTCCACGGGATGGAACAAGTGCCCGGGTATCAAAATAAATCATTTGAATGATTTAATCAAATAAAACAATATAAATAAAACAACCAGCAATATAAAATAGACCAAATATGATGATCAAAACCAAAAAATCCTTCAACCAAAAACCATAATTTGAGTAACATATTGAATCTAAATACAAAAAAGACCTACCAAATGGTAGGGTGACAAAAAAACCAACCAAAAAACTGCCACCTGTTGAGAGGACACCACACTCAATCCATATCCACAACGCCAATCCAAGAAGTCTGCTAACAACCTGATCCTCCCCTCCCGAAAGCTGGACCCTTACCTGTATTAGACATAATAAACTCTACTTACACCTAAGTGTGTATGTAGGTTGTGAGATAAAAAAAATAGTTTACCACTAAGAAATGATTCCATGGATAACAATTAAATTAAAATAATAGTTGTAAGTTTAATAGATGAAAAAAATAAATATCTAATAAATTTTATTGAAATAGTTTAAAGGATAAAGATTTTAAATAAAAAAACTAAAATTAAAAAAAACACATGTATTCACATTTATAGTAACCCCAAAGACCCATTGTGTGCTAATAGTGAGTGTAAAGTAAAGAGGGGGAATAATAATTAAGATATTCCTTAGAGATACTGGAAAGGACTCGGGCCCTAAGACATCAGGACTCGGTGAAAACTGGTGTAGTGACCATAACAACAAGCATTATCATGCATGAACTACTAGTAGGTAAAACACCCATTAACTTGTGGTATCTTATAAACATCCAAAAGTTATGTTCGAGTTGTATTCTTCAATCCAACTGAGTGAAACCGTGCCAAGGACACTCTCGTGTCACTGTCATAATAGACCTAGAATGCCCACCTAGTAGTCAGGCTTCCCAGTTTGTGCTAAAAAACGTTTCTGGTTCACAATATGCCACATCTACACACACAAAAAAGAATCATGCACACATACCTATACTGAGGTCACCATTTACACACCCCAAACATAACCAAATATCATACACATTCCAACACATTGCTAATATATGATCCTCAATTCCTAAATAGTTTTACCAAATATTTACATAATTACTATAAAAAAATTTGGCACAATTTTTATTATTTAATAAATCAAATTGCATTTTCATGATTTTTTAAATTGTCACCTGGATATAGCCACAAAACAAACTGAAAACCTTCTTTCACAACTAAGAACACACAATTCTGAATTCAGAACAATATCTACACTACATACACAAATTAATAAACTAACTACACAAATTAGTTAAATACTAAAAATGACCAAAAATATATTTTTTGAAAAAATTAACTAATAACATATAGTAAAATACCAAACAAAACAATCATATACTAAATTATTCTCAAAAATAAATATGCGCCAAATAAATTTAATAATAATATTGCGAATGAAATTAATCATCCAAAATAATTCATCACTTAGTAATTAAGCACAAAATCACCTACCATCTAGTAGAAATGATTTATGAAAAAAGGTCTACAAAGGCCATTATATGCCAACATAACCACAATAAACACAAATAAACCCTCAAATCATGGAATTATATTTCCAATGTCAAAATATAACTCTAGAACATGACAAAACCCTAATAGAAAATCATATTCAAAGGAGAGAAACAGTTACTGAAAAGTCACTCAAAGAAGGGGATGCCATAAGGATATTGTGATCCAAAGGGATGTTTACCGAGAAGGGAGTCACAGGACAGGGGCAAGGTAGCAAGGGACTAGGGGGAAGAGGAGAGAGGGGTTTGTGATGCTAGTCGGTAGGTTGGCACAAGCTGAGGTGGTTCTCTAAGAGAGAGGTCACTAGTTAGGTAAGTGCATCCAAGGTAAGGGGAAAGGAGCAGTGGTGACAAAGGTGGGGGATACTAAAGTGGCATGACAAAAATGGTGTGGAGAAAGGTGTGCACTATGGGATAGAGAAGATAGAAAGAGAGAGACGGATGAAAACAAAAGAGATAAAAGAAAATAAAAAAAATAAAAGAGAGAAAAATAAAAAGAAAATGAAATAAGTAAAACAAAAAGAAAAGGAGAATAAAAATAAAAATAATGAATAAATAAATAAATAACCCTAAAAACAAAAAGGAAATTAAAAATAATAATAATATAATAATGATAATGATAACAATTTTATAGGAATAATAATAATTGAATATTAAATGCCTAATTTAAAACATTAATTAAAATAATAATAAAAATAATAATATTAATTTTATTATTATTATTATTATTAAAATAGTTGTAGAATAACCATAGTTTTCATTAAGTTATCTTTCCCAATAACACGATTAATTAATTAAGTACCCATGCACCAGGCAGACTAGATGGTGATATGGTGAAGCCTCCCAGCTTCACTTGTGCACTGCTCATACACTGAACAATGCCGAAGCAGAATGCTCGCTTATCATCAAAGTACAAAAATTATGTTGGTATTGACCCCCATCTCAACAATAAATTTATAAAAAAAATTAAGAGATAAAATAAAAATAAATGAAAAAAAGGATCATACCACAGTGCGGAGTCCAGGTGTAACAATTCTCCCCACTATGATAACATTCCACCCTTAAATTGTCAATCGATGTATGATCAGAGAATAAAAATGGGTATTCATTATCAAACCATGACATCCACTCCCAAGTCTCATTCTCATCATCCCCATGCTACCAATGATGTGAACCAATAGAATGGACTTCTCACGAAGCACATTCTCTTGATAATCCACTATCCGCACAGGATGCTCAAACACTGATAAATTGGGATCTATCTCTAACTCCTCCCAATTAAACACATGTGACGTATCTGAATTATACATTTTTAATTGGGAGACATGGAATATGTCATCAATCGATGTCCACTGCGAAAGAAATTCTATCCTTTGTTCGACCTTTGAAATCCTCCTCGTGATCTCGAAAGGTCCAACATACCACGGTGTTATATTTCCTTGCTTCCCTAAATAGAAGGTGACCCAGGTGGGAGGAATCCTTAAATAACACTCCATAAGCAACTAGAAACTCAAGATCATGTCGCCTATAATCATCATAAGATTTTGAGTGACTCTGAGCAGTCAATAACCTCTACCTGACCAACTTGAATTTTTCAGAAATCTCTGGAACAATGTTGAGACCAAAAAGTGAGGTCTCTCCTACGTTAACACAAAAAAAGAAGACCTACCTAGAATACCATGGAGAACCTCAAATGAGGTCACTAAAATAGATGATTGGTAACATTTATTGTAATCAAACTCAAAAAATCCCAGATGACTATCCCATGATCCTTCGAACTCTAACACACATGTGTGAAGCACGTCCTCCAGAATTTGATTTCCACATTCTATCTGACCATATGTTTGTGGATGGTATGTCTTGCTCATTTTAATCGAGAACCCCAATTCCCTTTGAATCCCATCCAAAAACTAATGGGTAAAGTGGATTTCCCTATAAAAACAATTAGTGACAACACGCCATGAAGTCTGACCACCTCTTGAACAAACTACCGACCCAGATCATCCACCTTTGACGTATCTATAATCTGAATAAATTTAGATGACATGGTCAAATGGTCAATCACTACCAAAATGGTGTTCTTTCCTTGAGGTGTATTAAGCAAGCCAATATTGAAGTCCATGGGGACCTCATCTCAGTTAAAGGTAGGAATGGGGAATAGATTTTGAAAACCAAATATTCTATGATGCTCTTCTTTCACCTGTTTACATGTGTAGAGTATCGACACAATGTTTTATTTTTCACTTATCCCAACTATAAATCAAAACTAGAGAAAAATATCATAATGACTTTTGGAAGTACCAGGGTGGATGACCCACTATGAATGGTTACTATCCTGCATCACCACCTTCCGCATAGACAATGGACCACTATACGTACCAAGAAGAACAAGATACCGTCGGGAGACAAGTACAAATTTTGAGAAGTCTCCCAACCATGAAGACACTATATAGACTGATGAAACAATTCATCACCTAGCTACTCGCACTAAATAAATTCTAGAATAGCATGAGTCAAATGAATACTATCCATGAATGTAGCACTTCTGTGCTCCTTGGTCTCCATGTGCAACTGTGAAAAGAGCCCCATAAAATTCAACTCATTTCAAGAATTATGGAACTTATTCATTGGTAGCTTACTACTCAACGAGTGAGCCACCACATTACCCTTTCACGGGGTATATACAATGTCGATGTCAAAACCCTACAGATACTCGATTCAATAGTGTTGCCTTAGATTGAGATCTGTATGAGAGAAAATGTACGGTAGGATATTACGGTTACAATAGACAATAAATTTCTCCTCAATGTGGTAGTGACACCAATTCCTAAAGGCGTGCATTACCTCTGCCACCTCCTTATCGTGAGTCTGTAAATTCTTCTCATCCGACTCTAGTTTTCGTTAACTATAATCCACCATATGATCATCCTACATGATTATACCATTAAGGCCCATGCATGAGGAATCAAAATAAACCGCATAGACCTTACCAGACTCTGGAAATATAAATAGTGTTGTAGTATTCAGTTGACTTTTGAACTACTCAAGGGATACCTGGAACTCTGGTCTCCACTGAAACCGCAACCCTTTGGAGGTGAGTGTGGTCATGGAGTGTGAAATCCACAAGAAATCCTGAAAAAAACACATGTAATAACCTGCTATTCCAAGAAAACAATTGATCTCAAAAAAATTACTCAGTTTTTCACACAACATAACTTCACAAATATTCTTAGGATACACTAAAAACCCTTGTTCCAAAATTACATGCAACAAAAACATTGTATCCCCGATCCAGAAAGTGATATTTAAAGTCTTGGTGGATAGGCGCTGATCATAATAAGTTCCCAAAATGATCCGTATGTGATTTTGATGTTCCTCTATAGATCAATACCACTTGTCAATCTAAAATGGAGGACATGATACAAAATATTCCCTACCTACTTCAGAAATACATATTCTTAATGTGTACTTCTCTCTCCCTTAGTTGGTGGTAACCCGAACACAAGTCTATCATGGAGAACCACCTTACCCCCTTTAGCTAGTCGAAAAATTCATTAATCTGGGGAAAAGTGTATTTATTTTTACAGGTTACCTTATTAAATTTCTAGTAATAATTACACAAATGGTGGATTCCATCTGCATTCATCACAAATAAGAGTGGGTTTTACCAAGGAGAGATTCTCGAGCGAATGAACCATTTGTATTCGAATTCGTCCAGTTGTATGTTTGATTCCCTCAACTTGGTGGGTACATGTAATATGAGGGATGAGATATATGTTATGTTCCTAGTGCCAAATCAATTGAAAACTATATATCCCGCTCTGAGGGTATTTCTAAAAAATCATCTGGATTAACCATGGGAAACTCATACACTATATGAGGTAATCAACCCTGTGGGGTGCCACCACTTTTATCCTGTAGAAGTGCTGATTACCGGTAAGAAATATTTGCCATCACTGAATGTGGAGGTACCACACAACCTGACCAAGGATGCCATTCCCCATGAAATACCTGTAGACTCCCATCAGGGGCTATAAAACTAACTCATCTCCAATAACAATCAATATTCACTTGGAAGCGCACCATCCAGACCATTCCAAGGATCACATCAAGAAGGTACATATCTAGGAAGAAGAAATATCCCTAAATCTTCACTCCTGATATAGAGAGTGCACATGATGGACACCTAAGGCCTTTCTCCCTCTGTTTCCCCATCAGTGTTACCAACTACCTGGAAAATGGTAACAGTTTAGTTGGTAGGTCCATCAGGTTCACTAGATATGTACATATAAATAAAATGAAAGAAACAACATCAAATAAAACTACCTCTTTAGAAGATGTAATCATGATGGTACCTCAAATAGTTTAAGGTCTTTCATCACATACCATTGGTTCCTGAGCCACAACATTCAGATTCCTAGTCCCTCCCTGAGAACGAACTCTCTCATGTGGCTCTTCCCTAATAAGTGTCTTCCCAGGTGATGATCTGGTCATGCCACCATGACCACCAATCCAAGATCTCATTATCTGGGTTGACTCTGAGTGAACTGAAACTCCCCTAGAAGCCACAAATCTAGGCCCACTCTTGTAAGATCATGTAACCCTATAAATGTGTTTCATGTTTCCCATAATTCCACATCAATAACAAGGATTTCGAGGGGAGGTACATGCATGAGTGACGTGTACTACCTTCTCGCACTAATGGAACATGACAGACCCTGCACCAGAAGCCCCATATGAAGTCTTCCTAGGAGAATGGAAAGATCTTCTACAACCCTTCTTCCCATTCTCATCACGCTTCCTCTTCTTGTCAAATGAACATCAACTGTCAGACCCTGACATAGCCACAAAGGTACCAGACCTACCCTTATGATCAATATCCACCATACAGCCTCGGTCAACCACCTCATCATAAGTCATTACCTTAAATTTAAATACCTAAGAGGAGATCTCTGGTCGAAAACCATTTTCAAACCTCTAATACTTCATATGTATGATAGAGATGATTTCAGGTGCCTACCGGACTATCTTGGTAAAGTGATTGGAATTATCCATCACTAAATAGTCCCCATAAACTATATCCATGAACTCTCGGGATCTAGTGCATAGAGAAAATTCATAGAAGTTTTGGTCATTGAATACAACCTTCATGTCCTTCAAAAACAACTATTCATTCTTCCATGCTTGGACCATTAAGTCCCACCACCTTCGACCATTGAACTTCTAGAAGGAATAAAGCACACATCACCCTAAACATTTGAGGAGTGTCTTGGAAAGTGAAAATGTGATCAATCTTCTCACGAAATTATTCAATTTCTAAGGCTCTATTCTACCTTGGAATGAAGGGGGTTTTTTCCTAAGAGATTCCTGGGCTTTGTCCTTTTTTGGAACAAATTTATCTTCCCTAACTAAAGCCAGGGAGTCGTAGCAGTCACTCCTTGTCCAAGATCCTAAACATCCTAGACTATAACATCCACCAACCTCTGATCAAGTAGAGAGGGAGAACTTTTTTCATCTTTATCTAGTAGGTGTGTGTATGCTCTCTAGGGAGGAATCCTGCTGTAACGAGAAAAAAAAACATCATTAATACATCAAGTCTGAATAAAAAATAAAATTTTAGAATGGAAAATAATCATCAATAAACCAAACATGATAATGCAGCATCGTGTCTGAACCCCTTCTCCCCCACCTGATGGCCACACACAGTCTGCAGCCTACACATCCAATCAGGCAGAGAAGTCAAAGAAGCATCCTGACACCCCATGTCGACTCAGTGTCGATCAAGAGGTGTGAGGTACATACACCCTACTCAAAACTAGAACTTCAAACCAAAACATTCATAGATCCTGCCTAACCATACTTGTCCCAAATTAAATAACCCAAAGTGAAAAACATTCATGGATACCATTTTGTCATGAACCAAATATTGTCTTCATCCAACTGGATCCCGACCCGGTCTGCTGAAAATTTTGATTGGTGTTCTTGATCCCCACAAGATGGAACAAGTTCTCGAGTATCAAAATAAATCATGGGAATGATTAACCTGAATAAAAATATATAAATAAAACAACCAGTAATATAAAATAGACCGAAGAATAAGGTCAAAACCAAATGAGCCATGAACCCAAAACTATATTTTTTGTTACATATTTAAACTAAAAACCAAAAAGGAACAACAACTTTGTAGGGTCACCAAAAGAGTATCAAAAAAATCTCCACCTGGAGAGAGGACCCCATCCTCAATTCATCTCCATAACACCACACCAAGAAGTCCTCTAACAACATAAATCACCACTCCCAAAATCTTGACCCTTTCTTATATCATACTTAATCAATTTTATATACACCCAAGGGTCTAAGTAGGGTGTGGTATTACTAGAAATAGGATACCTCTAAGAAAAGATTCCATGCCTAAAAATTGAATGAAAAAAAAAAACGATTGCAATTTTATTATATGAAAACAATCTAAACAATTTTAATGAAACATTTTTTCGTATAATTAATTTAAAGAAAATTCATTAATTAAAAACACACAAGAAAACTTCTTTATAGTAATCCCAAAGTCACACCGTGTGCCGAAAGTTAGAGAAAACTGAATAGGGTTCGTAATACATGGGAGAGTTCTGAGAGAGATACTATAAAGGTATAGGGCCCTAGGACATCACATCTTGGTGAAAAGTGGAGTAGGGACCACAACAATAGGAGTTCTCATGCACGATCCACTAGTAGGGAACATTCTCATAAACTAATGGTATCTTATCAACATCCAACTGTTATGTTATAGTTGTAGTCATCATTCCACTTGAGTGAAACCAGGTTGAGGTCATTAATGTGTCGCTAGCGCAGTACACATAGTCTTGTCACCTAGTACCCACGCAATCCAGTTTGTGCTCCAACAAGTTTTAGGATATCAACATACAATATATACACAGGAATAAGAAACACACACACACACACACACACTTATACCAATGTCACCATTTACACACCAAAAGACAACAAAAAATATTATAAACACCAACACATTACTAAATTATAATGTGCACTACTTAGACAGAATTATAAAACATTTTCTCAATTACTAATACAATATTTTTCATCATTATTATTATTTAATAAATCATCAAATAATTTCATAAAACATTTTTTTATAGTCATCTGTATTTAACTGCAAAACCAACCCAAACCCTTCTTTCAGGACTAATCACACACAATTCAGCATCAAGAACACCATCTGGACCACTTACCGAAATTAAATAACTAACTTAAAAAATAAGTAAAACACCAGAAATCGACCAAAAATATGTTTTCACTAAAAAATCACTATTAAATTAATAAAAAATTAACAAAAAACATATACTAAATTATTCTGATAACTAATTCTACAACATATAAATAAAATAATAATTTTGAAAAATAAATTATACTTAAATAAAATTCATCGAGTAGTAATTAACCATGGAATCACCTACTGGAATGTAGAAAATATTTTCAAAAAAAGTGTTTGAAAAGGACACTACAAGCCTACAATAACTCAATCAACACAATTAAACACTAAAATAAATTAACTGAATTTCCAATATCAAAATAGAACACTAAAATAGGACAAAACCCTAAAAATTCATACAAAAAGGGGAGATGAAACTACCAAAACAATTGCGTAAAGGAGCGGCTATCGGAAGGATGTTGCGTGCCAAAGGGATGTTTATAAGGAAGGGAGGTGCTTTCCAAAGGGGGGTTAGCCAAATGAGTAGTGAATTAGGGGGATGAGGCATGAGGGGCCAATGACGTAGGTTGGTAGGTTGGCGTGAGGGGAGGTGGTTCTCCAGGAGGGAGTCCATAATTTAGGCTAGTGCGGTCATGGCGAGGGGAAAGGAGTAGTGACAACCTAGGAGGGGGATTGTATAGCGGTGCGACATATAGGGTGGTGAGAATGTTTTTTGGGAAAAGAGAGATAAGATAAGAAGAGAGATGGGAGGAAAACAAATAAGGAAATGATAGGAAAAAAATTAAAAGGTTAATAAAAAAAGTAAATATGAAATAAAAAATAACCCTAAAAAACTAAACCAACATAAAAATAAAAATAATAAAATAATAATATTAACGTTATCAATTTTATTTTCAAAATTATATAATTAATATTATAATAATAATTAAAAAATTAAAGGAAGTAATAATACCAATAATAATAAAAAAATAATATTAAATCTATTCTAAAATAACCGTATTTTTCTTTTATGTTGACAATATCAATCACTCGGTAAATTAATTAAGTACTCGCGCACGGGGTAGACCACATAGTGATCTAGCCAGGCCTTACTACTTCACCCATGCCCTGCCTATTTTTTAAACAATGTCATGTCATAGAGCTCACTTATCATTAAAGCACAGAACTTAATTCGGGACCATCCCGCATCTCTACAAGACAATTTTAAAGGAAGATAAAAATTACAAGATAAAATAAAAATAAATGTAAAAAAAGAATCATACCATAGTGAAGAGTTCAGGTGTGACATGGATGAAGTGAATAAGTGTGGGTTAGCACAAGTAGAGATATAGGAATGAAAATAAATGAAATAAAAATGTGATTTAATAGATTAATAGATTCTTACTATTAGAATACAAAGGTGAGTATAACTATATTACTTATTATAGAGGGAAATAGGAGAGTAATTATAATTACTCCTTTCATATAGGTATCTCATTAATGAAAAATATAAAATTAAATAAACTAAATATCACTAATATTTCTCTCAAATCTATAAAGAAAAAATGATACGATCCTTGATAGTGGTTTATCACCATATATGACTGAAAATATGAAAATCATAATACAAATGAAAGGATGGGTAAATTTAATTGTTTGTTTTTTATATAAAGGGGTATTATAAATAAAATAATATAGTTATACTCGATTGTTAGGTAATGTGTTCTAGAAGAGGATTTTTCTCTACATTGATATTATATTTCATAGTATTGAAAGTGTGTTTTAGTTATATATAACATGACTAGTTGACATGTTCATCCATAATACATTCTCAATCAGAGGCTAGGACAAGAAAAATATAATGACTGGTTAGTAAAATTTTTAATCATTACAAGTTTAATATTAATTAAAACCCCTTGTTTCATGAATACTAAAGTGGATAACAGGTTTTGTTATATGATTATTATCCACATTAATATACAAAACTATAAAAATAGATCATTATTAAAGGTTTTAGTATATATTTCAAATATTAAATGATATATAGATAATATTTGTGATGTATTTATGCATGGAAAGGTTCTCTAAAATTCAAATAGCCTAAAAAATAAATGGAAGTTAATTTTATTTTCCCTTTCCCATTAATTTTTGTTATCAAATGAATATATTTAGAAAATATAGAGAGATAAATTACATTGTTTTCATTCAAGAATATAACTAAATGGAATTTTCCATGTTTATTAAAAAAATATTGAATTTGTGGGTTGCATAATGAGATATCAAATAAGAGTCAAAAATGAAATCGGTCATACCATTAAGATAATACTATTAAGTAATAGAACAAAATACATGTTCATTGAATTAAATAATATCATTAAAAAAGGTATCGTACATGATCAAGGATATAACTTCTTATACATAGACATAAATACAACTGTATAATCATGAAGAATGGTGAATGTTAATCATTATGGTCTTCTATAGATTGTATAACCATAATCGTTTGAAGGAGTAAGGATGAATCACGGGATAGAGCAATTATTGAGAAATTTAATAACATTGAAAAATTAAACTTGTTAACTTCTAAAAATTCCTGATCATCATAGTATAATCATGTTAATTAGGATATTTAATAATAACATCAATGAAAATGAAAATTTTAACTGAAATAAGGTTTTTCATGTTTTTAAAGGCAATAAATATATTTAAGGTGTTGCAATTAAAGTGAATATTTCCATTATGGATCGATTGGATTCTATCTGGCACTTTATGGATATGAAAATTTAGTGAGGATACACATTTTATCAGTTGGATGTCAAAATTGAATCCTTAAGTGGTTTTCTTGAGGAAGAATATTATTATCAATTTCTTGTGGGATTTATAATTAATAATCATGAAGAAAAAAAATTCATATTGAAGAATGAAATATGTGGTGTAATGTAGGAGACATTAGTATGGTTTTTTGTTAGATTTATATATTAAGAATATATATTTTAGAAGTGGTGGTTCTAACCATAGTCTCTACAAGATGATATCAAGGGATGAGTAGTTTATAATGATAATTCATGTAGATGATATCATATATAGATGATGCATGTTAAAATATTGTTAAGAGTATAATAAAAACCTAAAATACGAGATTGAAATGTACATTAATGATAATGTCAAATACATTATATTGTGGTGGGTGAAACAAAATAAGAAATATAATTTCATTTCCTAGAAAACGTATGAAATATATCTATAAAATTAGTTCAACATGAATTATTCAAAACCTATTTCTACTCTGATTGTGGTTAGAACTAATCCTAATAATCAATATTATGAGGAATCTACGGATCCCATTAATTATTAAATGGAAATTAGAACCATTCATTATTTTTCAAAAATATGAATGTAAACTATCTTTGAAACGTGTTTAACATTACTATTAAAGAATAATTTGGTGGAATAGAATCTTATAACAATTCAATAAATCAAAATACACATCCACAGTAGTCTCAGTTTTATATTTCTCATTGATTATTTAATGGGTCATGAATTTTCTGTGTTTTCTAATGAATATTATTATTTTAATGTGATGGATAACAAATACATGAGTGGTAGTCCATTATTAAATAGAAATAAAATTTTCACATTTGGTGAGTATGGAGAATGAAATTATATCACTCATTACTGTATATGAGGTCATATCTCATTGAATAAGAAATGCAGCAATCTTTTATGTGTATAAAAACAATATCAAAATATTGGTGAGGTGTAAAATATTGTGATTGTAATTTTCTATTATAAAAAAAGTGAACATGATATAATTATATATCTAGTACTCAACTCTCATATCAAGATTGTTGATGTCATGTATTACATTATTATAGGAATGGTAATTCATGGAATTGGCATAGTGGCATATCATGGAACTAATGACAATGTTGTGGAAATCACGATTATGATGTATAAACACAAAATCATTGTAATCATTAGTTAAACCTAATTTTAGAAATACCTACCCAAATAGATAGTGGTTTATGTATTTCCCCTCTTCAGACTATATGTATTGCGTTACATTTTTTTCTTATTTTTATTATCTCTATCTATTCAGGTTCAAAGTAAAAGTGGGAGATATTTTTTTGAAATTTAGTTGATCATTATGTTATTTCATCACTTAAATGACTCCCTCGTCTAGGATGATTTTTTATGGTTTGAATATATTGTGGTTATGATCAATTGGTACTTGTTGTTTTTTTCTTCAATTTGATGTTGATTGATCATGAATACTGTGGGAGTTATAGAATATGAAATGACCTGATCTAATGAATTATATCATGTACTCTTATTCTCAACATCATTCATTACCCACATAGATATAGAGTAATGGATATGTTTTTTACTTCTTTATATGATAAATATAGAATATGTGGAGTATCAAATATGACTTTGTACTACTAATAAACCAAATGGGGATAATTCTAGATCAAAATTAATCCAAATTGTGCTACTGTTTTTTTATATTTCCCAGCAATATTCTATATGTTTAATCAAGGAACCTAATTTTTGATGTATATGTTTTAGAGATATTTAATGTAGTATATGTATAAAACAATGTTTTTCCATAATGTGTTGAATTTTGATCCTAAAGCCATTATAGAGAAGTAGGAATCACATTATTCAGGCTAATAATTGCATAAGCAGTTCTTGAAGACTATATTAGATAATAATTTTCATTGGAAATGAGTTAATTTATATAGGCTTATAAAAAAATCTCATATATAAGAGATCATTCATGAAGCCAACAAATAATGATCATTTTTATAGTGGAGGTTATTTTTAGTATGTCATATATTAAAATAATATTATATATTATGGTTGAATAGTAAATACGATAAGGAAATTCATTTTCAGTTTGAGGTGGTATTTTTGGTAGTAAAAAAATGATGGATATAAAATTTTAAAAAGGGAATTTAATGGGATTTATGTTTTTAGGGAGATTTTGAGATTTATTATACTAAAAACTCAATAATTATAAAACCATTATGTATTTTTAGATGTTTAATTAATATATAGATACCAGTTAGAAAAACAACATATTAATCTCATCTATATATCAAGGTGATTCTACATGGCAAGGAATGAAGACATAGCAAGGATGGACCCTATAATGAATTAAAATCTTGATGGATTCTCTAAGAAGAGGGGTTCTATAAAGCTTTTTTAGAGGATTCCAAAAACCATGAAACTTCTCACATAGAAAAAAAATACCTTTGTGAAGCATATATCATAGTGAATAGTGTTCTATGTGGCAATTTATTTTTTATTTGTTTTTTGATAATACATTTTATAAATCTATATTTGGTGTTTATTTTCATAAATAAGGATTTAATTTGGGAAAAATATATTAAATTTAGGATAAAACATACTAAGAGAATCTATAATGATGATTGGATGCCCTTTAAGTAATAACAACAAATGAGAAATCATCCAAATCAGTGAGTAAGGTGGAGTCTACAAAAGTTATCTAAGGAAGGAATTACACTATTTTGACATTTATATTTTTGTGGAATTGTTAATTCAATCATAATAGCTTATTTATTTCTTAAAAACCATGTATAATGATCCATTTAAACAAACAAATTACACCTTGATTCACGCCTTCCATCTCAGAGCATTAAAATAAACTAAACAAACATTATAATGTATAACTAATTCATTAAATATTCTAATATCATTAAAAATTATTACATATTTAATTTTCATCATTTTTTAGTATTTTTGTTCATAAAAATATCATATTTACTCCAATAATTGATTACAAAATAAATGTATATTGTTTTGGATTGAATCTCTGTCATCCATCTCATGTAGCTAAAAAACGTTTTCACAGACAAACCATTATGTAATATCATAAATAAATGTGATAATATATATGATAATATGAACTAAAAATTTCTATTCAATGGTAATTTGTTCATATAACTCAACTTCTTCATCTAGATAAAATAAAAAAAATGAAATTTCAATGTTATACTTTTGTAAAATTGATGTTATGATTCCAATATTTGTGAAACTCTAAAAAATAATTAAGGAAGCATGGAATAACCCATATATATTCTACTATTATTTTCATATATATAACAACATATTAGTCATGAATACCAATATAGTGTATGGATTGAACCATTATGATAAAATTTTATAAACTCTTAAAAAAATAATTCAATCAAATTTGGTACAACTCCATCCCAAAAACAAAAAACTATTATCATATTGCATATAATTATTAAATAAAACTATTTATATATTTCGACTCAACTACTAAATAAAAAAGTTATATTATCCTCCTAATGTAATTGTTGTCAAAATAAAATAATAAAATATATAATAATGATTTTCGGATTACTCTAACTCTATCATTATAGAATAATATGCTTTCATTCCACGAACTTCCTCTCCCATTCCAGAATCAAGTAATTCTAAGGATGATTGGAAACATGGTGGGTTGCTTTTGATATTCAGATACTCACACTTTCACATTTATTCAACCCATATCACATTTGATTTTAGTGTAAGTGGATGTGTCAAGGGCTCTATTGTAGTTTATTTGTATCGATAATGAAGGTGATTATCATTGGAAAAAGAAGATCTACTACTAATCTGAGTTACCCTTTTATTCATCATGTTGGTGGTAGGGTCATGAATTATCTAAATGAAAACATATGGTGAAGGATATATTCCTTGTAAACAAATCAATACATATCATGGGTACAGGTTTTCAAGCTATGGCAGCCTCTCATCAGAATTTCATTGGGCCTCTTATCCCATACACGAGGGTTGCAGATTAATTTGGAAGATTGAGGAGAGACATGGATGGATCTTAGATGGTAGTGAATGTTTTGGAAGTCTCTATGTTTATTGTACTTCTATTACACCATGTTTTTTCCAAATATAGAGAATAGAGGTAATTACAAAGGCCAAGATTTTGATTTTGGTGATTTTTGACATGAAACCATTGACACATGGGCCAATTGTCATATTAAATTCATTTATTCAAGCTTACCTATGTCTCTTAAGAGTTCTCATGATAATATTTGTGGGACATCTCAGAAATGGGGGTATTCATCCTTGATAGAACACCCTCTCTTTATCTAGCTTCACATATTATAAAAATCTATGAATGGAAATAAAAAAGATTAGGGTGATCCTAAATGGTGGAAGAATTTCATTCGAATTGGGAAGAGGAAACATGATGGGTCTAAAACCTACTTGGATCATAGAAAGAGTGACCATGAAATTGATTCCCAAGAAGATTCAGAATGTTATCAGGATCACCAACAAATAATGGATGTTGGGTGTGGGTCATGGAATATAAGGAAAGGTAATATTAATACATATAATTTTCCTATCAACAAAGGTAAAAAACAAAACACCGTAAAGCTCAATAAAATATGGTGAAACCCATGGTCACCCATTCAATTGGATAAACAATATATATCATGTTTTATGTTGAACTGCTAGTAGTGAAACCTAAAATAATTATTCAGAAGACTGTCAATCCTGGTGACCAAATTTCACCTTTCATGGATAAGGAAGATGAGGAAAAAGGTGATAGGATTATCATCCACAAACAGCTTCTGGGGAGGGTGGAAACCTAGGAAGTCCAAGAGGATTTTGGAAGGGAAGAGAGTGACATATCTAATGGAATGGTGCTACAATTACATTCCATGTAAGATATGTGGGATAATTCATTCAATGATAATGTCCATAAATTTGAGGCCTATATAATGTTTGAGATACATGTTCCAGTGTAACTCAATTAGCGTCAATGACTTCGGATCCAAAAATAGTAAATGATATTTTCATGAAAGATAAATAAATGGAAAATAAATTTATAAAAGAACATACATAAATGGGACAAGATGTATTATCATTTTGAGAAACACAATAAGGATTATCTACAGATGGATGTATCTTCTATAGACTTGATCCTTTACAGGTTAAATAATTCAACCTATTAAATATCAATGGAATTGCCTGGTAAATTTTTAAATGGTTTAAATTTTCATTTTACTAAATTTTGCCTTCTTTCCCAATTATCCCCTTTTAAAATTACTTTTTGATATAAAAATATACTATCGTTGTAGTGTGTAATAATTCTATATTGATATATCCTATATGAGGAAATCTTAAATCGCCCATTTTCAACTTACTTCATTAATGATATTCATTTACTCCTTGTTAGTTTTTTAGAAAATTAAAATTACATATAATGTATCATATCTAATAAAGTAATCCTTATGTCTCTATCTATGATGAATATCTCTATAAAATTATTTTCTCATTTTATCTTCACCTATAATGAATAAAAATCATTGAAAATTTTATGTATATGTCATAATATATTCTCCCCCTTTATCAAAAATTGGAAATGAGAAATCATGTATAACATATAACATGAACACATAGGGATTTAGGTGTAAAATTAACTATTAGTGGCAATCAAAATCACATAAAAACAACATTAATAAATGCCTTTATATATGTATTAATAAAATGATTCATTTATAAAAAATTTCATATATATTATTTCACCATAATAAAATTTCTACTTCATGAAATTTTATAAAATTTTAATATGTTTTGATTTTAAACATTATAATCAATTCCTTGAAAAAAAATATTTACTATTTTATAATACAATCAAAAATAAACATGTGAGTTCCTTTATCATGTCTTCATGCTATAGATTTATCCCAATCATTGATGTATTTTTTTATTTTAATATTCTAAATTATTAAAGGATATTCATGACCACTTTTTTCAATTTATATATTCTTTTAAATCGATATTATATTATTCAATAATAAATATTATAAATTATTTAGTAAAAGTGGCATCACATTAGAGTCTCTATTGTCACCATTGAATATTAAATGGATTAATTTGGGAGTTATCCGTAGTGTTAGAACATATTTATGGGTCTCATAAATCATTGACATTCAATGAATAGAAAATATTTAATATATTATATATTAAATGTATTTTTTTAAAATAAATGCATTATTTCATGAATTGCGATTCAGGTGAAAAATTTAATCCCTCCATTATGTCCATAATATTTGTTTAACACAAGGTATGATATAAAATATTTGTGAAATAATATTTTGGTTTGGTCACAAGTAAGGGTAATTGTTTTATCCATTATCTTATATTTTCTTTTCTTTTCTATCTTATTTTATTATTATTTTTCTTTTCTCATATCTCCTTCCTTCTATTGCACACTGAAAAAACCTTCATCTTCTCTACGTGAATTTGAATAAAAACCACAAAATAATGTTGGTTTAACCCATACAAGTTGGGAACACATTAATGGGATGAATTTAGGCACTCCTCCATAAATTTATAGATAAGTCACAGATTAAATTTATATAATAAATTAGGTTTTTGGAAGTTGTTAAAGGAAGATACGTTTTGGGTTTTTCTAATTTTGAACCATTTGATTTCCATTTTAGTTGATATCGACGTGTCTTAGAGACCCTAAAAATATAATGTGAACAAACAGTGAAACCTCTATCAATGTTTTCATATTTTCATAACTAGTTATAGGTCTTTTAAATTCATTCAATATCCATATGTGTGTGACACCATTAATATTTAAGATTTTATTATTATTATTGTTTTTACCATTTATCTTCTCCCATTTTCCTTCTTCATAAATTATAGAAAAGTGGTTGAATATAAATAAAATAATAGAACTTAAATTATTTATGGATAACTTATAAAAATAACAAATGATAAATATGTGAAATTATCATCATATAATTGTGGAAGAAAATTTCCAAATATAATTTCACCAAATTATCTTTGGATAAAATATATAAATTATCAAAAATATAATTATTTTAAAATGATCTATAAATAATAATTATATGAATTATAAAATATGAACCTTAAATAATTAAACAAATATAACTATAAAATTATAATAACATTAAATTATAAAAATATAGTTTATTAAACTTATCATATGTTAATTGTTTCAGTTATAAAAATATAATAATCAAGAATTAAAAAAATATAATTGCAATAAATTTTAAATTTATAATTTATTAAAATATCAAAATAAAATTATATAATATTAGAAATAGATAATTATCTATAATTATCCAAATATAATTACATAGTATTATAAAATTATGATTTATAATAAAATTTTCATATAATACTTATGAATGGTTAATTAAAAAATTATAATGGATAATTTAAAACTTTTATCCCAGAATAATTAGAAGAAACAACCATGTATAATCTTATACTAATCTATAGATATCATTAAATTATCACATGTGTCTTTTTAAATTATTTTTTAGGATAAAATTTCTAAATCCTGAGTTGAACTAAAATGATAACATGGAATTATCCATGAGAGATAATAAATCATATAATGTGAAATTTTAAAGATTTTTAAAATAAAATATCTAGTATTGGAGATAAGATACCTTGGGGACCCACAATCATTATTGTGTCAAAAACTGTAGTAATAAGTCCCATGAAGAGGTGTTCTGTACTTTTGATGTTTTGACTCCAAATTTCAATGTAAAGAATGTCATTTATCCTTACTTTTAATGTTGTAATTTTTTTTCTATTATGTATCTTCCCATGGGGAGGTCAATTATTATTATTATTATTATATAATGAGCTATGTTGATGTTCCATGACTATGATGGCAGTGATCACATGTTTTTGTGATTAGATTTTTTTAGAGTCATGATATATTATGTGTTCCATAATATGATACCAAAATATACTTGCAATATTTTTTGTATAGTCTATATCATTTTTGTATTATGAATAGTAGAAAATTGATTGGTGGAATTGACATGGATCATGGGACCTAGCAGGGGAGAGGGTTCAAAAAACTAATTGTGATGTGATGACATGACCAATATAGATAGAGGGGAATTATGATCATATGTGATGGGAGAATTGTGTATGTAGTGGAGAGTGATGGTTTTTGTGACTTGACTAAATAGATAGGGATAGGTTATGATGGCCTAGTGTATCCTGACATGGAGGCCTAGGTCTTTTGTATCAATTGAGTGGAATCAAGGCAGGATCCCATGTTTCTAAATTATGAGTTACTATATCAATGATTTCCAACAATGATTATAGGATGTTACAACTAGGGAATGTGGAATCTTGGTTAACACATTAATTCAAGGCATGATTGATACTACTGTGCACATTTATTTATTATCTTGAGATACACTCTTATTAATGTGCACTTATGGGAAGTACACATTGTTTGTGTCCTTATTATTCTTGTACTTGCACTCTACTCAAGAATTTAAGTACACATATATATTTCAAAACATGATATCTCGTGAATGCAAAGGGACCTATGTTATGCAACTAAAAAGAGAAGTATGAAGCTGGTCGGGGAACGGGAAAGTCTTTGGAGAACCCGTAGTTTATAAATTTTTTATCTACACTCATTACTATAGTGTATTTTTCCATTTTAGGTGATCATTTATTTGTATGAAATTTATTCTACCTTAATATTTATTCATTTACTTTCATTATATTTATTATCTTTATTGTTATTATAATGTTTTCCATGAAACAATGTTGGTGGTATAGTCTCCCACTGATGGACTTAGTCCCTCACTGTTGGTCAGTATCCTCTCACATATAGGAAGAAGTGCATGAGTTCATGTGACCTTACAAATCACACTCAGTGGTTTAGGTAGGGATATTTCATATAATATCATTGCATTAAAATTCACTAACATATTTCATCTTTTTTTTTGGGATATGGTAGATAAGAAATATGATGGTTGGGACTCGGGAAAGTGAACTATGACTGTTCTTGGCTAGAACTATATAGTGCATTTCTAGGCTTCCATAATGTGGAGGGAATTACGTATTTCTATTACCATATATTTAATTGACCTTGTATGATACACATCATTTTGATATGTGAATTATGATATTTTGACTATTTTCAAGCATCATGAGTTAGAACGTTGTTTCATATTCCATATAAAAATATATTGTTTATTTCATAGTAATTCATTTATTAAATTATTTTATTTGTGAATTTTTTTTGTAGTTCTCCTTGTTTGATATATTTTTGTTTCCATGCAGTTGTGAAATATCATTTGTTCATTTGTTTGTTATTCCAATATTTTTTTGTGTTATTGTATATATGACTACTTTTACTGACATGTGGGGATGGATACTAGGTTTAAAAAAATATAGAATACCTTGGTTCGAGGAAATATTCATTGGATAAACCTTCTTTTATCCCATATACAACATTACGATTATCTTAAATGGAATTTTTAAAGAACTCATTTTTGTTAAAAAATTGATATATCCTCTATATAGTCTCATGGGACTACTTGGGAAGAAACCTATAAAACTTATCTAAGGGGCAATGACTTTATTTTATCACTAAACATATAGAAGAATGTAGTTGATAATTCTCTCACACCTAGTATATGGTTTAGGTATAAGGATATCTTTAACCTAAATTCTCCCTCTTAGTGCCTTTCTTGGTCATATGAGTCAAAAATATGGTCATATATGTCATGAAATCACTCAATAATTATTTATCCTTATAAAGAACCAAAGGCCCTTTGGATGATGAAGAATCAGTTGGATTATATGGGGGATTCTTTGACCAAGTAAAAACATAAATTATTCAGAATATATAGATATTATATATCTCATTTCTAGTGTACTAACCATTTCAATACCCCCAACAACATATGGTGATCTGAAAGAGCTCAAGGTGAAATTGGATGACTTGTAGAAGAAGATATTTACTAGGATGATTACATAACAATGGGGTGGACCTGTGTTGATCACAAAAAGGTGGAAATAGTAATGAACTATAAATCAATTACCATAAGATCAACTAAGTTACAATGAATAAAGGTATCCCTTATCTGTGATAAAATAAATTTTTTTATCTTTTGTTAGGAACCTAGTTGTTTTAAAATATTTACCTTTGATTGAGTTATCACCAGTTCAAGGTTAGAGAGGTGGAAATTTTGAATATGACCTTTATGAGTAGGTATGGGTTGTATGAGTACTTGGTGATGCTATGCGGACTGATTAATTCACTAAAAGTGTTCTTGGACATCAAAAATAAAATCATTCCTACATATTTATACTCATTCATTACATTTTTGGTTAAAAAAATATTCATCTGTAATTTTACAACATATAAGAATGCTAGGAATCTCAAGATAGACATAATTACACATTGATAATTTCATATTATTAACAAGATATCGAAGTTATACACCAATATTTTGGAGGTGAATTTCTAGGGACATATGTTGTCTATAATAGGTATATCCATACACCTAGACAACATAAGAGATGTAATGTCTTAAAAATTACTTAAAAACATGATCGAGATACAGATAATTCTGGGTATAACCAGATAATATGGATAGTTTATGTAGGACTTATACTAATCACCATAACATTATATAACACTATTAATGGAAGGGGTAATGTTACAGTGGATGAATCAATGTTAGGAGAAATTTATTGAGCTAAAAAAAGTTTGAAGTAGTTGTCATAGTGTTACTTCCTAACATGGGGTTTTGTTATTCCATTTATTGCGATGAATCATGTCCTGGTCTAGGATAGGTGTTGATGAAGAGGGAGAAGTTAGTAGCCGATGGGTAAAATTTGTTACGACTTCATTATCAGAACTACCCTACTCATGACATGGATATATAAGAAAATATTAATCCTATGAAGTGTTGGTGACATTATCTCTTTAGTGATATATATTTTGTTTTCACAAACCACAATATCATTCGATATATATTTATAAAACATAACCTAAATCTATGATAGAGTTTTTAGGTTGAGTATCTATAGAAATTTCACTTCAAGATGTCATATCCCTTAGAGAGTGGTAGCCTAATTATTAATTCACTTATCTATATGATGAATGTAGATTAAAATATTTTTTACATTACATTTATGGATTTTTTCACATGATGAACTTGTTGGATGACTATATGATGAATGCCTCTACAGTCCATGAATGTAAGACTTTTGATGCCTTGGTAGTCACATCCTTTCTAGTAGACTTGGTAAATGTAGGATATGAGTTATAATTTTTGTGTGCTATGATGAGGGAACAACTATATGAAGGTAACCAATAACCTTGGTAAAATTTATCAATGATTATATTATCCTTATAAATTAGAAAATGGAATCCCCTACCTCCATCAAAAAAAATATAAGGATAAATTTTCATACCACTTTATTGGTGGAACATCCTAGTAAGATGAAGATGTTTCCTGCATTCAAGAA
This sequence comes from Viscum album, assembly GCA_963277665.1. NCBI lineage: Eukaryota > Viridiplantae > Streptophyta > Magnoliopsida > Santalales > Viscaceae > Viscum > Viscum album. The sequence goes on from OY728147.1 coordinate 1,314,348,411, forward strand.
AAGGTTCCAGCAGCTATGGACGAATAACTTATAACTATGTTTGTGCCTCAATGAATTACCTTACAAATGATAAAGGCTGACCTCCAGCATCCAAATAGGCGAATATTGCCACTTCATATTCCCATGTGGATGTAAGAGTATATCACAATGGATGTTTTTATTGGGGTTACTAGGGAACACATGGATTAGTAATGTTGTGTGGGTTGTTCCAGTTGGCTAATGAATGTTTCCCACTTTTTGTATTCAGAGTGACTCGCTCATTTGATGAGATTGGAAAAAAAATTCATATGAGATCATATACTTACACACATTTCCTTTCTAATTTTTTCAAAAAAAGAGTAATGTTATACACTACAGATTTGGTAGGTATTATCGAAGGTCCTAGTTCATATGTTGATATTGATCATAACATAATATACTCAAATAAATGGATAGATGGAGCGGAAAATATGAATACTAGAGCACATACTTCAATTTGTTGTTTTAGACTTCAACGGAGCTTGATATGATCACCTATCCTTGGTTAAGTTCACATAAAACAATAGTTACTAGGATTCAATTAAGATAGAAACTTATGATGATCTTTATGGGTGTTCATGTAATTTAACACTTTTTTACATGAGGTCGGTGAGGAAGTAGTCATGGACCCCAATTTGGTTTAGTATACATCCCATAAAGTACAACCCATTCATAATATGTTAATCACTATAAAAGTCAATCATATATCACACGTCGATTATAGGAGGAGACCATTGGTGTTTGATGTGAGTGATCAGGTTTTAATGAGAGTGACACACTGGTTAGGATATAGAATTTTTTGGGACCAAGGAATGATAAAACAATGTTTTTTTAGACATTTTTTATATCACTGAATGGGTTGGTAATGTAGTATACCATCTGGACCTTCAACCACATTATCTAGACATGCATGATGTGTTCCACGTTCTTCAGTTTTGGAGGTACGCACTTAATTGACGTCTTGTTATATAATATATTGATGTTGAGTTAGATATAGATTAATTTTTTGTAGAGTGCAGAGTAAAAATTATTTAATGAGGATAGAATTTCCTTCTAGAGAAGATGGTACATGTTTTTTAGGCTTAATTGCATCATGGGAAGACCCAGGTGTGATATCGGATGAGGTATCTGATCATTGAGATCCTTTGATTGAGTTATTAAAAAAAAATCTAGAGATAAATCATGGATATTATAATTAAATATATTGGATAATTATAATATTCCCTTGTTTTTAATGATAGTTGAACCCTCATTTTTGTAAATTTTATGTGTTTAGGTGACTATATTGATTTTCTCAATAAAAAGAACTTATAGAATATTTTTTTTAAATATTTTTTCATAATAGTAAGATACTTGTTAAAAATATGGAATATTCTATTGAATATTTTTGTAAATATTTTTAACGCCCCGACACCAGAAGCCTGTAGATGGTGCATTATTTTATTAAATTGGTATTAGTACAAGGAATCACATTCTAAATGATAGTTCAGTTTGGAAATCATGGAAATCCAAATTACATTAATGTTACCCATAATAAATTTAGTATAGAAAAAAAATACATGATACATAATAAAAGTAAAAATTTTGCATCCATGAACACTTATTAAAATGTTATTCTATATAACATGAAGAAAGAATAAATAATAATGGTAAGTTGAGATACTCAGTACGGGTAAATTAAAAAAAACCAATAATGAATCAATGTGAATAAAAAAACATGAGAAAGAAAATAACTAATAACTCATTTGATTCCAATAACTAGATAAAGAAATATAAATATATGATGGTAAGAAACTAAAATTCATTCTATCTAAATCAATAAACATAGAATGAAATATATTAATATATATGTTGATGAACAATCTTATGATTGAAGATTAACTGAGTATAACTAAGGGAAATGATTAATTATTCGATTCAATATTTTCTAGGTGCATAGAACCAGTATCTTCAATTCCTTTCGCAAGATAATTTAGCTATTGCGTAGACACGCTTCAAATTTGGCTAACTATTTCATCTCACGATACTTCCGATGCATCAAGGGGCTATATATAACCAGGCCCCACCTGTATTGTACCAGTAAAATGAGTTAATAATATACAAAATAAATAATGTTCTTTATCAAATATCCATATTTAATGACTAATTTGTATTTATCCACACTACTCCATAGAAGGATAACTAACAATTATGGTTGTTTAAATTAAAACATTCTTGTGGAAAAATAATATTTAAACATTCTAATGTGTCCCATAACCCATTGAAACAATTAAATAATAATTCCCAATGAATTAAATGTAACATATAATATGATGGTAATAATTAAATTCATTATATAAAATGTCAATGTGAAGTATATATATCAAATAAAATTGAATTTGTTCATAACAATAATAAGTCTCAATGGAATCTAAATTAGAGATTAAATATTTTACCTTAATCTTTCTTTTATCATGTATTTAGTATCCTTTTTTATAGTGGTTCAAATTATGTTACTGACTTATCACATAACAATAATTATATACATAAAATCATATATTAACATTATAGGATATCTTATTACCCATATGTTAACATTCATTCATTATTTTGACCATTTCAGGTGTTAACTTCCTACTTTTCTCAGGTTTGTTATGTCTTGTTGTTTATGGTTATTATTATTTGAATCATAGTATAATAACCTCCAGAATTTATAACAATATTTATTTATCAGTTATATTCTATAAATATTTATTTATAATATTCTATAATTTTTGGAGATAAATGCTAAATGCATCGTTCATTGAGACGAAAGGTCGTACGTACGCATTAACACTATGATTATTTCATTCTCTTCTAAAAATAATAAAATTTAAATAATACATGTTTATAATAATATTATAGTATTATATATATATATGTAATTTATTTCATATGTATTTATTAATATCATCTTTATTATGCTCCATGTATAACTTGAATGAATCACATCGCATTGAGGGGCAATTTTCCACACTTCAACATGAAATGTGATGGTATTTACACAAAATACAATGTATAGTGCTTTGTGTTATAAAATAATTAAATAATGATAAATATGTAATATTTATATATAATTTTATAATATTTTCCATCAGAATATCCACTATGATAGGTGGTGAGGGGGAAATCTACAATCATCGTTTTGTGGCGCATTAATTCACCGTACAGAGAAACATTATGTTTGTTACCCATTTTCTATATGTGTGTTCAAGTATATTTCAAAACGTTTTAATTAAAAAATAATATTATATTAAGGATACTTTTTATATTATAAAATTATATGATAATATGGGTATAGGGTGTCAATAAGGGAAAAGAAACTAAAAACTTGATAGAATATGTTACCTCTTAAATAGGTAAATAATTTTGGTTTATACCAAAAGATTTACTTGGAAAGATTTAAGATAGAAGGGAGTCTTAAAGGTATATGGGAGCAATTTTTGGAAGCTATTTTGTATTTTATTGTCTAAACATTAGGGTTTTTAGAGGTGTGAAGAAGTGTTATAGGTGTAAGTCTTTTTTGGGAAGGAAAAAATACGCACTTAGAATTTTTTGAAACAAGTTAGGTGTAAATATGTTCATACCAAAAAATAGGTCATAAAAATTCAACAAAACTCAATAATTCAAGTTTTATGGCCTCTTTGTGGCAATTAAAGGGTTATTTTAAAAGCTTCTAGGTCATTTGGGCCCGTAAATTAATGGTTTACTCCGTTATTAAACTTAATTTTACATTAATAATTGTAATTAATTTTAATTTCTTTCACTATTATTTTTGGTCCAATTTTTTTCATAATAGAAATTTCAAATTATATTGATTCCAATTATGTAATCTATGTTTTTTAATTAAAATAATTTAAGTGACATAAAATTAATTTAAAATTCATCCAACATGTGTGATGACAAATTTGGATTTTTAATGTGAAAACATCTAAATGTTTCCAATGATTTTATTTTAATCCTCAAAGTGAAATTGATCCTAATCGAATATAAAGAATAAATTTGTAATGTTATTTCCTAATTTAACATAAAAAAATTTAAAACATAATCTAACCATATAAATTAGTTTGATGAAAAATTAGTTTTGGACGAAATATCAGAATTTTTATCTATTCATTAAAAAATGAAATGATTCAAAAAAAATAAAAAACATTCTCCATAACTTAATTCTTATGTTTCACATTCAAATTTAATGTTTTTTTTCTTATTAAAAATCAATTAATGGGTATAAATTCAGAATGAAAAGGTATTTTCATGAAAAGGTGGTAAAATTTGCATTATTAAAATATTGGTTTAAAATTTTAAAATAGGTTTTGTACATATCATATGCCTATACAACCTAATATATGAATGTTGATAATATTTATTGAATATATATAATATATATTTCAATATATTAATCAATTAATTTTAATTAATTATGCTTATTAATGTAAAACTCTATTGGAAGCATAAAAATAATAATATTTATTTTTATATCCAACTGTTTCTTATTTTCATTTCCCATTAATTGGTAACCCATGAATTTATTCTATATTTATAAAAACCATAAATTTTCATAAGATAATTAATACTATTCATAACATCATGTTTATATATTTTTACATTAAATAATAATATTGTAATAATATATTAATGTTTTTTAAAACTCAATCATGTGTGTAACACAAGCCATCAAAGAAGGTCCCTCTTGAGTGTAATGTATGCTAATGTGGTGTTTCATGAATAGAAAAATATAAAATATATTTAAAATATTAATTTTATTTTTATATATCATGGTATTATATACCCTTACTATCTTGGTGTCATGTTTCATGAATGTTGTTGTATATATGTTTCTTGCGTTAGAATTTTAGGGTCATACATTCTCCCCAGCTTAATTAAATTTAATCCTCACAATTTAAACATTATCTTATTGATATAGGGATTTGAAATAAAATATTTTTGAAATACCCACATTGTAATTAGGGTTAATATAATATAATATTAATAAGAGTTAAAGGAATGTAAAATTGTTGTATAACTAGGTTCCCTAGTAAGAGAACATATGTGAGAAATTGAAACATGAATATGGGAGAACATGTCCAACAATAAATTTATGAAGTAAATTGATAGAGAACATGTTCATATGAATGTTTTTTACCACAAAACCATAAACCATATGTGTGAATAAAAGTCATTAATATCATTAATATGATTATACAAGAAAAAAAATTTGTTTCAAACCCATTTTTCCCTATATTTAAGGAATTATTTCACTCTATAATAAAATAAGTAAGTATACATTTTTTTAAACATTCGATTTCCCTTTTATTATGACTTCAACTATTTAAACTTCATCTCTTATCATGTGATTCATCATATGGTGATGTAATACATTAACCTCTAACATCTCATCCAACAATCATCTTAAACTATTTTATAAATAGTAATCTTTTCCAATAGATTATGATCCAATAAATTATAAAGAAGAGTAATTAAATTTACCAAAAAAACATATATTTAGAATTTAATCAACATGATGTAGCTTTAAATTTTCACATTCTAAACATGTTAATAAATTTATCATGATTCCTATGGAAATATGGTAATAACAAAAATTACAATAAAAACTTCTAGTAAACATGCATTTTTCATTATTCCATATGTATGAATGATATTATGGGATATATTCCTTAATTCAAAATGTTTTGTAATCTCCATTAGTGTTAAAATAGAACACTTTTTAAAAAATCAGTATTCAGATCAAAGCTAGTCAACACTTATACAAATCAATAATTTATTCATCATTGTATCAACATAAAGAACTTATTAATGGTTATAATTCCTTCAATCATGTGTTTTTTTGAAAAACAATTACTCTATACTGAATAAAATTTCATCATGCAATTATTTATATGATCTCACATACTTAATGAAAAATTACATGAGTATAATTCTAACATTTTCTTAAATATTAATATGAAAACATCATAAAAAAATAATTTTACAACATATTTATTAGATCCAGATACAGATATATATTAATAATTCCACTTCAGTTGTTTCAATAACATATGCATGGCCTTGATCCCATTAATTAATCGGAGGTATATTCTCATGAATTTTTGGGAATTATTTTTAATAGTGAACTTTTTCATTGGATTTGTAACATTGAATCATAGTCTTTTTGTTCCTCCATTTTCAATCTTTTCCTAGGTGACCCTTTTCTCCCCACTTATAACAGACTCTCATTCATTTCATGCGTTTCCAAGGGTGATTATTTCCACAGATCTCACACAATGGAAATTTCTCAAACATCATCTTCTTATTGTTGAGTCAATAAGGTTTTCCTTATGACTTTTACATTCCTTCTTGTTTTGAAAATCACAAACACCTTATCTTAAGGAAAATTGCTTTTATAAGGAAAATTGCTTTCTTAAGGAAAATCGCTTTTATAAGAAAAATTATCATTATCATATTTTCATCCATATTTTTCTTATGTATGAGATTCGGATTCATTTTCTCGGAATCATTGAAACCTTGATATAAAGCATTCTGTTTTAGGATTCGGATTCTGGATAAGAACTATAAGGAAGTTTCATTCCGAATTCCAGATATGAACTCTGACTAAGTTTTATTCCAGATTCAGGATACGAACTCTAAAGAAGAATTCTCATTACGAATTCCAATGAAGAATTCTCATTACGAGTTCTAATGAAGAAATCTCATTCCGAATTCCCATTACGAATTCTAATGAAGAACTCTCATTATGAATTCTGATGACGAATTCTCATTACGAATTCTGATGACGAATTTCATTACGAATTCTAATGGAGAACTCTCATTACGAATTCTGATGACGAATTTCATTACGAATTATGATGATGAATTCTCATTACGAATTCTGATGATGAATTCTCATTACGAATTCTGATGATGAATTCTCATTACGAATTCTGATGATGAATTCTCATTACGAATTCTGATGACGGATTCTCATTACGAATACTGATGATGAATTCTCATTACGATTCCTGATGACTAATTCCTATTCCGAATTATCATTCTGAATTCACCTATTAAACAGAATTTGAGTATCTTTGTTTTATACACTCTGAATTAATTCAGAATCTGAAAAATATCTTTATTAGACTCCGAACTTTTATACTGCTTATACTTCTAAAAATTGTCTACTCTTTACTATTGTTCTTTACACTCCGAACCTTCACTCCGAAGTTTTCATTCCGATCCTTTATGTTAGAGTTTAAAACGATGTCGTACATTCTGTTACAATTGTTTTGTTATAAAACGATGTCGTCTGTTTTGTTATAAACTAATCGTTGTCTAAGTGACACGTGTACAGGTCCCTCTGATCTTTAAGGAAAATATGACCGTTGGAGAAGGAGCCGACATTACGTATAAATAGGAGCTCATTTGAAAGAGCTCGTAGCTGTTGCAAGACTGATGACAGATGAACAACTTGGTTTTGTGCCTATATGCTGTTGAAGTGATTTCTAGAGAGAGAGAGGCTCTTATTAACTCTCAAAGCTTCGTGCAACTCCGAATGTTGGTGATTACATTCGAGGGATTCCGGGGATAGGAAGACAGAGGTGCCGACTACCTTAAAGTTCGAGGGCTTCCTTGCTGAGGAAGACAGAGGTTTCCAACTACCTTGAAGTTGAGGGCTTGTGGGGATAGCAAGACAGAGACTCCGATCTTCGTATCGAGGGCTTATCCTGGTGTGGGTAAGACAGACATTCTTGAAAGTATAAATCAAGGGACCTTTATCCAAGGTTGTTGGATACCCTTCTCTTTGGGTTAAAAGACTTATATCTTGTTACTAGTAGTTCTACTACTTTTTTCTATTCCGCTGCATTTTGTAATATAAGGAAAGTATAACTTTCTTATACTTCCTTACTTGTACTCTGATTAATTTAGATTCTATACGCTTTAAGGTAGAATCTCATATTGTAACCTTTTGTTATGTTTCAATTTCCGGAACCATATTTCTGGAACCTACTTTCGGAATCTCTTTCCAAGTTTGTATTCGGTGTTAGAGGTGTTGTGAATTTGCTTAGTTTAATCTTTGTTAAACTTAGCCCTTTCCTTTTCTTAAGGAAACTATAGTTATTCATAACTAACTTTAAAGGTTCCAAAGGAATTTTTAAAGTATACAATTCACCCCTCTCTTGTATATTGAGCATCTCATACTATATTTCGATCCTACAATTGGTATCAGAGGTTGGAAACCTCTTACTCTATACCAATCTTACATTTGGTATCAGAGAAGGTTCTGAAATACTTGTACTCACATACAAGTTATTCTTGCTCACTTTATCCTTCCGAATTTCAATTCCGAACTTTTCTCATTCCGAACTTTGTTATTACGATTCTTTGCTACTAACAAGTTTGTGTGCAAAGTTATTTCTAGTATGGCAGGAATTAATGTCGGTTCAGTTGACAATCTAAATCTGAAAAGACCATCTATATTTGATGGTAATGACTATGAATACTGGAGAGATCGTATGAAGACTTTTGTTATTAATACTGGAGTAGACAACTTTGTTATGCTTACTGGTGATTATAAAATTCCTGACAAGGAAGTTAGAACCGTTACTAACCAGGAAAAGCAAGAATATCAACTCAACTATAAGGTACGCAATACTTTACTATGTTCAATGACCAGAAACATATATAGCCAAATTTCTTCTTGTGAAGCATCTAATTGTATATGGAAGAAGTTATAAGATACACACTTTGGGGACTTCCAAGGTGATTGAGACTAGAAGAGCTATGATTTGAGCTGAATATCATGGCTTCAATTTTCCTTATGGAGAACCTATCTGTAAAGTTCAACAAAGATTTATGACTATTGTCAACAGTCTACAATCTATGGGAGAGAAAGGTTTAGATGATGAAGCTCTTGTGGACAAGATAATTGACATTATGCCCAATGAGTGGGAATCCAAGAGAACAGTTATAGATGAAAGCAGGAAGGTCACTCAAATTACTCTTGATGAATTATTTAGAACTCTTCTACAACATGAAACCAGAATGAAGAGAGATGCTGACAACATCAAGAAGAAGAATGGAAATGGTACTGTTGCTTTTACTACAACCTCAAATCAGATGAAAGCTAAGACTCCTAAGAGAGTAACCAGATCCAAGTCTAAGAAAGTTATTTTCCAATCCGAATCAAGTGAGAGTGAAGTCTCAGAAAATGAATTAGCCAATCTTGCTCGAAGGATGGACAAGATAGCTGGGTAGAGAAATTTTCAATCTATGTATAAGAAAAAGGAAAGGAAAGATAAGAAAGATGAAGAAGTTACATGTTATGAATGTAAGAGAGCTGGACATATTAGACCAGATTGCCCTATGCTCAAAAAGAAAGAAAGGAAGGAAAGAAATTCAGACAGGAACAGAAAGAAGTATTATAAAGCTAAAGCTAAGAAAGTTCTGAAAGCTAATGACACCTGGAGTGCCAGTGGTGGTGACTCATCAGATGAATCTTCTGATTATGAATCTTCAGGACAGAAGAATCTTGGTCTTATAGCCAGATTACCTATTGATAATCATTGTCTTATGGCTAAGGTACGAAATGCTGAATCATTGACCAATGTTTCTTTAAATTCTAATGATAGTAAGTATTATAACACTCTTGATGAAGAATCATCTTCTGATGAGGAAAATACTTTACCTACTTATGAATAAGTCTCTAGGTTTGCTGAAATTCTTGAAATTGAGAATTCCAAACTCAACAAGAAACTTGATAAGGAAAACTCTAGGAATTCTATTCTTACAAAAGAGATATCAGATCTTTCTAAAGATATTGATAAGAAAAATGCTGATTTTGAAAGTATTTCAAAAAATCATGAGAAAGTAAGTTCTGAGAAGAATAAACATTCTAAAGAATTAGAAAAAGTAATTTCTAAGAAAATTTTTTTCGAGCCTAACTCTAGTTCTAAAATTAATGATTTTGAGGATAAAAACTTGGTTGTAAATCTCAAGTCTGAAATTTTTTCCTTAAAGAAGTGTTTATCAAACATTACCCATGGTAAGGAAAATTTTGATAAGATGTATTCCCAAATATGACCTTTAAGAAATAAATCTGGGTTTGGTTATACCCATGCAAAACCTATTTTCAGTAACAATTATTTTGTTCCTCAAAGTGCCCCATTTTGTACCAAGTGTCAATGTGGTGGTCACTGGGAAAAGAATTGTTCCTTAAACAAAACCCAATCTCTAGGATTTCACAAAGCTTATTTTTATAAGAAAATGTGGATACCTAAAATTTTATTGTCTGGAAATCTCGGATCCAAACAAGTTTGGATTCCGAAAGTCTAATTTTCTTCTTGATTTCAGGATAATAAAGAAAGTACCAGCAACAATACATTGTACATGGATAGTGGATGTTCCCGGCACATGACTGGTAACAAAAGCTTTTTTGAAAAGATTATCAAAACGAAAGGAGGAAAGGTAACATTCGGAGACAATACTAAGGGAGAGATTGTTGGTATTGGTAATATTGTTCTTTTAGGTAAAACCATGATTTAATATGTTCTTTTTGTTAAAGTTCTTAAGAACAACCTCATTAGCATAAGTCAGTTATGTGATGAAGGTTACCTTGTGAATTTTAGGAATGATAAGTGTTTAGTTCACAATTCCAAGGAAAAATTTATTCTCTCAGCCAATAGGCAAGAGAATGTCTACACTTTGAACCTAGAAGACCTCAGGAGTCAAGATTTACCTTGCTTAAGTGCAATAGAAGATCATTCCTGGTTATGGCATAGAAGATTAGGACACTGTAATATGAGAAACCTATGTAAACTCTCTAAGAAGAAACTAGTTAAGGATCTACCGGAGCTTAGATTTGATTCATCTAAAGTTTGTGATCCTTGTCAATATGGAAAGCAACACAAATCTAGTTTTAAATCAATCGGTGAAGTCTCAACAACTGATGCATTACAGTTAGTGCACATGGATCTTTTTGGTCCAACACAAACTGGAAGTATTGGAGGAAAATACTATGTGTTTGTTCTAGTTGATGATTACACTAGATTTACTTGGGTCTATTTTCTAGAAAAGAAATATGAAGCTTTTTCCTATTTCAAAAGTTTTAGATCTCAAGTTAAAAATGAGAAAAATCTTCCATTGAAAACTATTCATAGTGATCATGGAGGAGAATTTCAAAATTCTGATTTTGAAACCTTTTGTAGTAAGAAATGTATTACTCGCAATTTTTCAGTACCTAGAACTCCTCAACAGAATGGTGTATTTGAAAGAAGAAATAGAATTCTTCAAGATATAACTAGAACCATGTTGAGTGAATATTCTATTGCTAGACATTTCTAGGCTGAAGCTCTAAGTACTGCTTGCTATACTATAAATCGAGTTTTGAATAGACCTTTTCTTAATAAAACTCTTTATGAGTTATGGAATGGTAGAAAACCAAGACTATCCTACTTCAAGGTTTTTGGTTGCAAAATATTCATTTTGAATACTAAAGATAACTTACATAAATTCGCACCAAAATCTGATGAAGGAATTTTCATAGGTTATTCCACAACTTCTAAGGCTTATAGAGTTTTTAATAAAAATACCTGCACTGTTGAGGAAACAGTACATGTGAAATTTGATGAGTCAGATCCTTTTGTTTTTAAACCATCTCAACTTACATCTTTGGATGTGTTTTCAAAAACTGATTGTCAACCTTTGATAGAAGAATCTTCTGATAAGGAAATTGTTCTAGAAGATACTTCTGAAACATTTACCCCAGAAGACTTTCTACCCTATGTTGATGAACAGGTTTTACAAAACCCAAGTCAGGTGTTTCTTAAGAATCATCCCAGTGATAGTATCATTGGTGATGTAAACCAACCTTTAAGGACTAGAAGTTCCTTAAGAAATGAATTAGAACATCTAGCATTTCTTTCCCAATTAGAACCTAAAAGCACTGATGAAGCTTTAGGTGATGATGATTGGATTAAATCCATGCAAGATGAACTAAATGAATTTGAAAGGAATAAAGTATGGACATTGGTTGAAAGACCTAAGGAAACTTATGTTATTGGAGTAAAATGGGTTTTCAGAAATAAATGTGATGAAAATGGAGTCATTTTTAGAAATAAATCTAGACTTGTTGCTAAACGCTATAATCAACAAGAAGGAATAGACTATGAAGAAACCTATGCTCCAGTAGCTAGACTTGAATCTATTCGTATTCTACTTGCCTTTGCAGCATTCTTTAATTTCAAACTTTTCCAAATGGATGTGAAATGTGCTTTTCTTAACGGTTATGTTCAAGAGGAAGTTTTTATTGAACAAACTCATGGCTTTGAAGATACAAAACATTCGGATCATGTTTTTAGACTTACCAAAGCTTCGTATGTCCTTAAACAAGCCCCACGAGCATGGTATGATAGACTCACTAGATTTTTGCTTCAAAATAACTATGCTAAGGGAAGTGCAGATCCAACCCTTTTTATAAAGAAAGATAAGAAAAATGATTTGATTGTTCAAATTTATGTTGATGACATTATATTTTGTTCAACTCACCAATCTCTGACTTACTCTTTTGCTAGTCTAATGAAATCTGAGTTTGAAATGAGTATGATGGGTGAGTTAACATTTTTCCTTGGTTTTCAAATTTCCCAAAAACCAGAAGAAACCTACATATATCAACATATGTATATTAATGATCTTCTTAAAAAGTATGGTTATGACAACACTAAGAGTATAAGTACTCCCATTAGTACCTCAAACTCTTTAGATCTTGGCGAAGCTAGGATACCAGTAGATCAAACATCTTTTATAGGTATGATAGGAAGTCTACTTTACTTAACAGCTAGTCGACCAGACTTAATATTTTCAGTATGCTTATGTGCAAGATATGAATCCAATCCTAAGGAATCTCACTTAAAGGCAGTAAAAATAATTTTTCGCTACCTTAAGGGAACCATGGATCTAGGATTATTTTATACTTTTGGAAATGATTTTGTTCTAAAAATATTTTCTGATGCTGACTTTGGTGGATGTAGAATGGATATAAAGAGTACATCCGGAACTTGTCATTTCTTAGGAGATTCTCTAGTTTCTTGGTCCTGCAAGAAGCAACATTCTGTAGCACTCTCCACTGCTGAAGCTGAATATGTAGCAGCTGGAATTTGTTGTGCACAAGTGTTGTGGATGCAACACACACTCGCAGACTATGGCTTGAGTTTTACTAAAACTCAAATTTTGTGTGATAACACAAGTGCCATTGCCCTCAGTAAAAACCCAGCACATCACTCTCGTGCAAAACACATAGATATTAGGCATCACTTTCTTAGGGATCACACACTTAAAGGGGATATTATTCTTCTGTTTATCGGAACGCAAGATCAACTTGCTGATATTTTCAAAAAATCATTGCCTTCTGATAGATTTGAATATATTAAACAAAATTTAGGAATGATAACCGTAAGGTAATCTTTCTTAATTAACTTTCTGTTGAAAAAGTATCCTTAGAGTAATAAACTCCTTTTCATAGGGGGAGTACATTTGATTGGTTCTGTAACAAAAATTTTTCAAAATTTTGTTTTCAATCCTTTCGGAACGAAGATTTCCAAAATAGAACATTCGGAACTAAAATTTTCCAAAATGGACATTCTCGTACAGAATACTTCTGGAATGGAAGTGTTCGTATTGAAAATTTCCGGAATGAAAATTTTGTACTAAAAGTTTCATAAAGGAATTTTCATACCAAATTTTTCATAATGTATTTTTCATACTAAGTTCTTCGTACTGTTTTTTGTCTTAAATTTTGTTTTTCGTACTGAGTTTTCCGTAATGAGTTTTTCGTACTAAGTTTATTTTTCATAGTAAGATTTTTGAGAAATCAGCCATTACGAATAATTCCCTAAGACAATCCGAAAGGTATGATTTCCTTACTCATGTTTTCATAGTCATATTTTTCTTGCTGGAATTTTCTTGTACTAAGTTTTCAGATAATAGTTTTCTTAATTCTTTGTTTTAATAAAAACCTCAAAAAGATCGGATTCAAGTTTTCAACCTTCAGATCTGATCGCAGCTCATTCCAACCGTTAGATCAACTGTGGAATGTGAACCGTCATCTCATTGCCTATATAAAGGGGACCCAAATACTCGTCCCACATCGATCTCAAGCTCTCGCGTCCCGAATCTCTGCCTCTCTGATTTAAGGTCGTTCCAAACTACAGTTGTCTCCGTTCCGAACTTCTCAGAGAACTTCAGATCCGAATGTCTGCGGAGTTAGCATCTCAAGAAATGTCATCCACTAAGCCTATTTCTCAGTGGTTAGTTTACAGAGAAAGGTTAGTCCATTCGGTTTTCTTCATCAACTACGATTCTATCATTTCAAAGAATATCAAGTTAAATGGCTGGGAAGATGTTGCGGTATCAAAAACCAGAAACCAAGATGAAGTATATTCAGACTTACTTGTCGAGTTTTATGAGTTAGTTTCTTTCTTCAAGGAAAATAATTGGGAGAAGTTATCTTTTAAGTCTTATGGGAAGACTTACAAGCTTTCTCACACCAAGGCTGCAAGCTTGGTAGGGATGTTTCATGAAGGATAAGCCGAGTTTATTTCACATGTGTTTCCAGACTCTAAGGGTAGCTTTGACAAGGAAAAGGCCTTAGAAACTCTCAGACTGGCTGATGACAAGGCTCCGAAGATTGCAAGTTTATCTACAAACTCTCGGATTCTGGAGTTATGGGTGCAAGGACTTATCGTACCGAGGAAAGGTGATAATGATAGCTTGAAGAAAAGTGAGATCTATATCTTAGATTTCCTAATAAATCTAAGGAAGTTTAACTTGATGAAGCATATTCATCTTACTATTGAAAATTTGAAGAAGGGGAATCTGAGAGCTCAGATTATTATGTATCCAGCAATCCTCTCTAAGTTAATTGTTCGGTTCCTTGAGTCCTTCAAGGAGGATTGAAAATCTAAGCCAAGAGTTTGCAAGATCATGATGGTCAGTGATGGTAGTCTGAAAAGGAAGGATGTGGCTTTCAACAAGGAAACTGGTGAATTCTTCGATTTGCCAAATCATGAAGAAACGGCTCCGAAAGCTGCTGAACCGGAATAATCTAAACCAGTAAGGAAGAGAAAGCTGAAAGAAGTGGAAGTACAAGCAGAGAATCCTAAGTCTAAGGAAGTCCATTCTGCACCTCCAAAGCCAAAGAAGAAGAAAGCCTATCCTGATGAGGTTGTTACAAAGTGGAGAGCTGATAAAGAGAAAAGGAAACAAGGCGATCCGCAGTTCGGATTAGACCCTGCGGAGTCTAAGGCCTTGAAGGAGAAAACTGCTGATGAGCTTGAAAGACAAGCAAAACAAAAGAAGCTCAAGAAGAAGATGTCTAAGGCTGAGGTAGCTCAGGATTTGTTGAAATTCAATGAAATGGTTTCAGCAACTATTCCAGTTCCGAGATCTTTCTCCTTGGAATCTCTACCTGAGACTCGAGGAAGAAATCTTGTTGCCCCGAAAGAATATGTTGCTAAGAATACTGAGGAGGTAGAGCAAGTTGAACAAGTGGAACAAGTAGAAGAGGGTGCTGAAGGAGGTGGTGAAACCGGAGATGTGCTGAAACAAGTAGATGATTACAAGGGAACACCTTCGGAACACTTATCACTCCGGACTTCATAAGATGAATCTTCGAAGCTAGTTACTCCAGCAATGGAAGAAGAGAAAGGAGAAGAAGAAGTTTCCTATCATGGAGAAGAAGAACAACTTTTACATGATATTGCTCAGATGAAAAACGTAGAGGTTGGTATTCAGGAAGCTCTGATGAGGAAGATAATGTTGTTCACATTTCAGATAGTGAGAAGAGAACTCCGGGACAGAAATCAATTCCAAAAAAAGATAAGGGGAAGAAAATTCTTGCTGATACTCCGAGCTCAGAAGAAAGGAAGAGAAAGGAAGCTGGTAGTTCGTCAACGAGAAAGTTGGAGCTTATTGAGGAAGAAAACTCTCCAAGCAAGATTTCCGATTTGGAGTCATCCTCGTTGGGGCATGACTTTGTTGTTCAGTCCATAAAGAAGTTGGTGGGAACCATTCCGACCTTCTCTAGTATTGACTGAAGATGCCAGATGCTCCAACATGCGTTGAATCAGAAAACTGTCTCTGTATCTATAGTTATGGATAAGTGCGTTGAGATTGAGGCTCAGTTCAAAACCTTCTTTGTTGGTTACAAAGCTCATAAAAGATCTTGCAAAAGGATGACAAGGTGGTCGAAGAAGACTGTGGAAGAAATGAGGTTGCTTGATGAGTTTCAAGAAAATGTAAAAGATGCCTTTGAGACCAAGGAAAAGAAGATAAACGAGCTGACTTCCTCCTTTAAAGAGAAGCTGACTGATGAAAAGAACTTCCGGATTCAAGAAGTGAGAGATCTGAATGGGAAGCTCAATTCCATTTCTCAAAACTGGAAATTTGAAAGGGATCATCGGATTGATTTTGAAGAAAGGATGAAGGCTCAGGAAGTGAAAATCAAAGCTCAGGAAGAAAAGCTGAAATCCCAGGAAGAAAAAATTGAAGCTCATTCCGCAAGAATAGTCGTCTTAGAGAAGCAAGCTAAAGAACATCATAATGACTTAAAGAAGATCAAGAATATTCTAAAGGGGCTCATGTCAAAGGAAAAAGATCTTAAATAACCTAATCTGATCTTTTTGTTGTATTTCTTTGTTGTTGAGATTTCAAATTTAATGAAAGTTGTACTTGTCGTTTCTTTTGTTGTCATTACTAATATTTCAGGTACTTTGTTATTTTTTCCATTCCCTCCAATTCTTTTTGAAAATCACAAAGGGGGAGAAGGAAAAGATCCTTAAGAAAAAGGAGAACTCTAATAAGAGTTTATCAAAGGGGAGAAGAAAAAGATCCTTAAGAAAAAGAAAATCTCTAATAAGAGTTTGTTTAAGGGGGAGATTTTTCATTAAAGAAGACATTCCTATTCATCACTACGGAAATCTGAATATGATCCTTAGAGTTTCAAAGCCTAAGGGGGACTTAGTCGTATTCATCAATATCCTTAAAACAAAGGGAGATAAGCCTTAATGTTTTTCTTTCTTCTTAGAATTTTTTTTCGTAAGGATGTTTGTGCTTTCCAAAAAGGGGGAGATTGTTGAGTCAATAAGGTTTTCCTTATGACTTTTCCATTCCTTCTTGTTTTGAAAATCACAAACACCTTATCTTAAGGAAAATTTCTTTTATACGGAAAATTGCTTTCTTAAGGAAAATCGCTTTTATAAGAAAAATTATCCTTATCATATTTTCATCCATATTTTTCTTATGTATGAGATTCGGATTCATTTTCTCGGAATCATTGAAACTTTGATATAAAGCATTCTGTTTTAGGATTCAGATTCTGGATAAGAACTATAAGGAAGTTTCATTCCGAATTCTAGATATGAACTCTGACTAAGTTCTATTCCAGATTCAGGATACGAACTCTAAAGAAGAATTCTCATTACGAATTCCAATGAAGATTTCTCATTATGAGTTCTAATGAATAAATCTCATTCCGAATTCCCATTACGAATTCTAATGAAGAACTCTCATTACGAATTCTGATGACGAATTCTCATTACGAATTCTGATGACGAATTTCATTACGAATTCTAATGAAGAACTCTCATTACGAATTCTGATGACGAATTTCATTACGAATTCTGATGATAAATTCTCATTACGAATTCTGATGATGAATTCTCATTACGAATTCTAATGATGAATTCTCATTACGAATTCTGATGATGAATTCTCATTACGAATTCTGATGACGGATTCTCATTACGAATCCTGATGATGAATTCTCATTACGATTCCTGATGACGAATTCCTATTCCGAATTATCATTCCGAATTCACCTATTAAACAGAATTTGAGTATCTTTGTTTTATACACTCTGAATTAATTCAGACTCCGAAAAATATCTTTATTAGACTCCGAACTTTTATACTGCTTATACTTCTAAAAATTTTCAACTCTTTACTATTGTTCTTTACACTCCAAACATTCACTCCGAAGTTTTCATTCCGAACCTTTATGTTAGAGTTTAAAATGATGTCGTACATTCTGTTACAATTGTTTTGTTATAAAATGATGTCGTTTGTTTTGTTATAAACTAACCGTTGTCTAAGTGACACGTGTACAGATCCCTCCGATCTTAAAGGAAAATATGACCGTTGGATAAGGAGCCGACCTTACCTATAAATAGGAGCTCATTTGAAAGAGCTCGTAGCTGTTGCAAGACTGATGACAGATGAACAACATGGTTTTGTGCCTACATGTTGTTGAAGTGATTTCTAGAGAGAGAGGCTCTTATTAACTATCCATGATTCGTGCAACTCTGAATGTTGGTGATTACATTCGAGGGCTTCCGGGGATAGGAAGACAGAGGTGCCGACTACCTTAAAGTTCGAGGGCTTCCTTGATGAGGAAGACAGAGGTTTCCAACTACCTTGAAGTTGAGGGCTTGCGGGGATAGCAAGACAGAGACTCCGATCTTCGTATCGAGGGCTTACCCTGGTGTGGGTAAGACACACTTGCTTGAAAGTATAAATCAAGGGACCTTTATCCAAGGTTGTTGGATACCCTTCTCTTTGGGTTAAAAGACTTATATCTTGTTACTAGTAGTTCTACTACTTGTTTCTATTCCGCTGCATTTTGTAATATAAGGAAAGTATAACTTTCTTATACTTCCTTACTTGTACTATGATTAATTTAGATTCTATACACTTTAAGGTAGAATCTCATATTGTAACCTTTTGTTAAGTTTCAATTTCCGAAACCATATTTCCAGAACCTACTTTCGGAATCTCTTTCCAGGTTTGTATTCGGTGTTAGAGGTGTTGTGAATTTGCTTATTTTAATCTTTGTTAAACTTAGCCCATTCCTTTTCTTTAAGGAAACTATAGTTATTCATAACTAACTTTAAAGGTTCCAAAGGAATTTTTAAAGTATACAATTCACCCCCCCTCTTGTATATTGAGCATCTCATACTATATTTCGATCCTACACTTATTTGATGCATTGTATTTTTGTAGTGCTTATAATACCTCTTATTCTCTTAGTTTCATTTTAATAAAAATTATTTTTAGAATTACTTCCCCATATTTATGTCACATAAATTTATTTCTTTTTTGGATGAGAAATTATATGAAATCTGTGCCCTTTGAATATTTGGCTGAAATACATTAAATAAGTGAGTGATCTTGCACTCTATTTTTCATATATAATCTCTATAATAACATAATAACCAAGTAAAGGTAGCTTCATAATATATAATACTCACCTAGATGACAAACATTCTATTCATATTAATTTTTTTATCATGAGGGATGTATTTATTAAATAATTTTTCCTTAAAATTCATCTATTCCATGAGTTCTATTTTATCTTCCTATGTCATATAATGAATTAAAGACCACTACTGATCCACATCATCATTCAAAAAATATATTACATGTGTATCCTTTTCAGTTTCACCACCTCCAAATGGAATTAATATCTTCTTTGAAGACTTATTCCATTCATCGGATACCATTGGATCTCTTGCACCACTAAATTTTTGGAGCCTCTTCTATATAAATCCATCCAACATCGAAGAAAATCGTTGTGGAAATTGTTACTCCATATAGGAAAGGTTACATTTCATACACTTATTGTGCTTCTCTAATATTTCCATAACATTCTCAGTTCCAACACCAGCATTATTGGTATCCACATCATGTTAATCTCTATATTTTCCTTGATTATTATTAAATTCTATCCATCGATATGCCATTTCTAAATAGTGGAATATACTAGATGATCCCTTGAAATTATGAATTTTTTATAACACTAAATATGGTATTACACATAACATAAATTTATTCATTATACATCAAAGAATCATAAACTTTAGTTACTCTGGGGAAATTGTTACTTCAAAATCCTTCATAATTCTAGGTAAAGAGAATGTGAATTAACCAAAGAGAATCCCCCATGAATTTCAAATCATTTGCATATCAAAGACTCCTTTCAGGTACCAGGTTACCCGAATTTAGGCCTAGAACACCTTTCAAGAGTTGTTACTCTTTGGTGCATCTATTCTAGAACCATGCCCACTTGTAGTATCTAGACATAGATATATTTCCAGGAATACCCACATAATAACTACTTTACCAAAATTCTTGGATGTCTATATATACTTATCCACAATATCTATCATAGGAGTTTTCTATATAATATATGTTTTGTAAATCTAGTTTACAAGGTTTTTGCTAATGTTTCGTTGATTCCAACCATAATTTTCTGACCCCAAAATCCCATAGAGAATGCAATATTTTATTACGTTGGCATGATTAAAATGAATCAAATCATGATGGAAAATTCAGTTTACAAGTCTTGGAAATATAGATTATGTACATGAAGCCAATAATAAATTTTGAAGAGAAGATAAAAACACGATACATAATTAAATGAAATATGAAGAATCTTTTAATGCTTATTCAAATATTTCATCTTTATAACATGACGAAAAAAAATAATACGAGTGACCTCAAATAATCTGTATAGGTAAATAAATGGAATCAATAATGAAAGAATGAGAATAAATTAAAATGGAAAGGTAAATAAATGATAACATAGTCCATTATAACAACTAGATAAGGTAATATCAGCATTCCAAGGTAAGAAAGTCAAACTCCTTCCATCTCAATCAATAAACTAAAAATGAAATGTATCCATAGATAAGTCGTTAATAAATTTCAAGTATGAATAATAAAATAATATAAAAAATAATAATTTTTAATTATTATACTCCATGATTCCTAGTTACATTGAACCACTCTCATTAATACCTTTCAAAAGATGGTCTATTTATCTAGTAAAACCGCATCTAATTTGGAAAACTATTTCATCTCATGTGTTTACTGATGCATTGAGGCGATATCTATAACCTAGCTCTATCGTTGTCGTACAAGTCTAAATAATTATTCATATATCTAATAAATAATATTATAATAAATTTTATTTATTGAATATATAATGAATATTATCACTAATACCTCATATGAGGATATGTAACAACATAGGTTGTTGACATTTATACATTCTTGAGGGAAAATAATATTTAAAAAATCCAATGTGTCTCATGACACGTTGAAACAATTGAAACATAATTCCCCATGAATTAAATAAAAATTATAATATCAATATATTAAGAAAAATTCATAATATAACATGACAAAGACCATTATATACACCAAATAAAAGTGAATTTGTACATAAAAAATAAGTTTAAATGGATAGTAAATTTGAGACGAAATCCGTTACCTTAACCTTCATTTGCTCATGTGTTCACTTTCTTCCTATATAGTGGTTTAAAATATGTTAATAACTAATACCATAAAAATAATAATACTATAAATATCATATATTAACTCCTAATAAAACATTATTACCGATTTGTTAATAATCTTTCATTATTTTGACTATTTCAGGTGTTAATTGCCTTGTTTTCTCAAGTATGCTTTGACTTGTTTTTGTTTCTTTTACTATATGTATCATGGTTTAATAATCCTAAAAAAGAATAAAATTATTTAATAGTAATATATATTCATTCCATATGTATTTATAATAATCTATAATTTTTTATGATAAAAAATGAAATGCACCCTTCCTGAAGACGGTGGGTCATACATACACATGCACACTGCTTTCACTTCATAATATTATTAAAATAATTAAACATAAATGATAAATATGAATATTATAATACCATTATCATATCTATTTAATGTATGTTATATATATTTATTAATATAATCCTAAATACATTCTATCTATAACATTAAAAAATTACAACGCATTGAGGGGGTAGTAGTCCACACTTCCACAAGAGATGTTATTATATTTATGTAAAATAAAATGTATAGAGATTTGTGTTATAAAAAATTAAAGTAGAAAAAATATATATTAAATATTATATATAAGATTTGTTTCCATAATTATTTCCACCATTATAGGTTGTAAATGAAAAATGAACAATCATCGTTTCATGAAGTAGTGGTTCGTCGTACACAGAGACAGTGTAGTCATTAGCCATTAGATAGAGGTGTGTTTTAGTGTAGGTAAAACCCATATAATAACTACATAATAATATATTTTAGATATTTTTTTAATAAAATTATAAAATTAAAATGTTTTATGTTTTATAAAATGGAAATGAAAGAAAAAATATAAAGAGAAGACCTTACCTCTTAATTGGGTAACTTCTTTTGGTTTATACAAAAAGACATCCATGAAATGATTTCTTCCTAAAGTGAGGTTTAAATGTAAAATTTATGGATGTTGTGAATCTGTTTGGAAAGTTATTATACTAACAAAATTATTTTTATTGGTTTGAAGAAGTGGGAGAGGTGTTAGCCTTTTATAGCGAAGGAAAATGATTCACTTGGAATGTTTGAAAATAAGTTAGGCATACACATGTTCCTAACTATGAGAAGTCATACCAAAAAATATAAACTTAATAATGGAAGGATTATTAATGAAATATGGACATAAAATGGTATTTGGAAAAATTTCTAGGTAATTTGGTCCCTTAAATTAATGGTTTAGTCATTTATGAATCTTTATTTTACCTTACCAATTGTAATTAATTTAAATTACATTCACTTGTATTTTTGATCAAAATTTTTTTTGTTTAACTAGACATTATAAATTATTATTATTCAATATATGGAATCCATTTTTCCAAATTCCAATCTTATAATTAGCATAAATTAATTAAAAATTTATCCTGTATGTGGGATGACAATGAGGTATTTTCAATTGAATACATCAAAATGTTCATAAGTTTCCATAGTCATAATCAAAGTTAAATTCACCCCTATAAGGCCCCAGACTAAACCTTACTTAATATTGAATTAGATGAATAATTCACATTGAGGATCTTTTCAGGTTTAGAGTTTTAGAGAATTATGACATAACTATTACATCTTAAAAGATTACAAAGTAGTCACTTCTACTAAATTTTCATAAAAACCTCTTAAAAAGAAACATGTCTAGTTCCATGTTTTAGGTAGCATGACTTTCCCTTGATCCCATCCTTGACCCTATTCCACGTTAATTCCTGTGAAAAACATTTCAAAAACTTGGGATTAGCATAAAAATCTCAGTAAGGGATACACAAAGAATGAAAACTGTTAGTTTTTCAAAACAACAAGTAAATGATGTATACTTTATCAAAGTAATACTTTTCACCTTTTCGAAGTAGTAAAAACTCTTCACTGAATAAAAGTTTATTACTTACCCTTCTGTAACCAAAAGATTACCATAAAACCCATATAAAGATCACATAACATATAAAGGTAACTTGGGACATAAACATACATAAGTGGAATAAACATAAGGTCGACTTCCACACATATCACTTAATGGAATAGCAATTCGGCCAACTTCCATACATACTTAATGGAATCGCCATACGGCCAACTTCCATACCCAATGCATTCGAGGTTATAACGTAACCACCCGTTCTGGTATTCACGGCACCACCCGTTATATGGTTTATCACGTAACCACCCGTAAAATGTCAAAGTACCATTATAAAATTATAACACATAAAACCAAAAATAAAGGAATGATAACATTTCCACATTTCAATCACAATATATCATTTAAATATATTGACATAATATAATCCTTTATCAAAACCATTTTCAATACCAAAATAAATAAAAGAGTATTTGGTATATATTTTATTTTAAAAACATTACGGCTTGTTGAGGAAGCCAAAGATCAAATAATACTCGCGGTGGCGGAAAAGGTCGTTGTCACTGCGTACGTAAAAAGAAACATTCCTTTTTGTCGTTTAGTAAAACGCTTCATAGAAAAAGATTCATTTTGTATAAAAGTTAAAGTCAGAGGGGTTTATACAGCGTATAAAAGAAAGTTGTGTATAAAACAAAATATGCCTCAATGAAAGGAGATTGAGACGAAGTCACTTACAAAGATAGGATCATTGGTTTAAGGATAAATCAATTACATAATTATGTGTGACAAAATAATACACCAAATATAAGTGGATATTAAGTGTAAACCAATCAGAGGTTATTCACACATATTCAAAGAATGACATATTCAAGGAGTATAAGTTTATCCCAAAGAATCAAATTTGGGTTAAGAAGTTCCCTTGCAAAAATTTGACAGCCTAATGGCGTCGCTACAAAATTTAGAAAATGAGTTGATAATAGATAAAAAGGGTATCTCATCACATGGAAATAAAATTTAAATCAATAAGGATATAAAAGAAAATATCCCAACATAATATTATGTGAATTAAAAGACATAACAAAAGAAGTTTTTTAAAAAGAGGAGGGTGAAAGGTTCCCTTACCGACATGGGTATCTTTCGAAACATATACCCCGTGAAATAATTACAATACAACATTGATGTAAATACTCATAAATGAATGTATATTACACAATGAGTAAAATAATGGTCAGTACATACACCACTCAAAGGAAATTGTGAAAAATGTAGCATAAATCCCACGGGAATAAATGTGAGATGAAAATCCCTTACGAAAACTCGGCAGCCTAACAGTGAAACTTAAAACTTAAAAAATGGATTGATGAGAGAGAATACGGTCTCTCATTATATGGACATAAAAATTACAGTAAGATTAATATAAAATAACATCATAATAACAAGAAAGATGATCTTTAAAAGGAATGATATAAAAGAGTGTACTTAAAAGGAAAGAGAGGAGTAGGATCCCTTACCTTGGGTCCGACTTGACTCGATCGTTCTTTAATCTCCTGAATAATAAACTTGGGTTAATTTCTACTTCCTTAAGAACCTTTTTCTAGTTCACTATTCCTTTTATATCACTTATTACCATGTCATGAACATTATGTAATCATTTAAGTTAATAACGGTTGTTTTTTCGTAATTTGGTACTTCGGTCAAAATTGAACTTCTTATATTCACAAGTTGATCATGTAGTCAAATTTCCATTATCACAATAATGATATTCATGACTTGGATATCATATATATCATATATATCCTGCATATACATGTATTTATAATATTACATAATCATTTAGAGGTAAAAAATGAAATGCACCATTCATGGAGACGGTAAGCCATACGTACGCATGAACTCTACTTTCATTTCTATGTCATATTAATGGAATTAAAACTAAATGAATGATATGTATATTTTTAATTCCAGAATTATATTCATCCTTTAGATGTTTCAAACACTCTAACACCCAAGACTTTTATGTTATATAAATCATCAAAGGAATCTTTTTCTACACAACACTTTCTTGGCTTGCTTTACACGAAATCGCAACCTTCCTCGATATCTTGCGTCGTACGAAATACAGAGTTTCACTAAACAATGATATGCTATTAAAATATTATTAAAACTCACCGTTATGAATAGTAATAACAACTTTTTGAAATTTTATAATTTTTTTTTCAAAATGGACTTCATTTTTGGATTCGTAATATCGAAATTAGCCTAGGGTGAAATTTTGGTATTTTTCTGAAAACTTTCAATTTTTTGATGAATAGTGAAACATCTAAGTGGAAGTTAAAAAACTGAATTTTTCATAAAACTTAATTTTACCACTTCTGTGAGTGGAATTTCAAAAATCCTAGAGACACGGTTGATGTCAGTAAGTAAAATGTGGTTCAATGTGATGAAAATAATTTTTTGGTGAATAGTAACTTTTTACTTTTTTTACCACGGTTAAAAGTAAATAGGGTAATTAAGGGTAAAAATGATATTATTATTACCCTAACACATGTCCTAATTCTATTGGACAAGTGTAAGTCGACTAAAAACAACTTTAGGAATAAAATATGACCATTTAGGCCCACTTGGATTAGATTAGGACATTTATTATGAATTTATTTAAAGAAGGGTTAAAATGGTTAAAATCAACGTTTTATAATAAAATAATTTTTAATATAGGGCTATACATAAGATAAAATCGACTATAAATATTTATTAGAAATCTAAAATAATTTTATACATAATGGTATTTTATTTATAATTTTTAGACATTAAATAAATTAATTTATTTATGACACAACCATAATGCAGTAATTGTCTTTTTAATGAAATATTGACATAATTGATGTTATAAATACCCAAATAAATGTAATTTGACACTTTTTATGAATTACAATAATTTTATAGGTTAATATGACATGTTAGTATTGATTTAAGTAACTTTTTCTAACTAATAATTCTGTTATGATTTTCACAAAAATCAATTATTAAATAGTGTCAAAATTGACATAAAATAGTTTTTAAAACAAATATTATATTATTAATTGTTATTTTATTCTTAAAAATATAAGTTTCATCCAAATGACATAGATAAGGTTATATATATTAATAATAAACAACTTGGGGTTCGTTTGGCTTCTTATAATATGTTTATTAACCTTATAGTATAAGAACACAAGAAGACACAGTAAATTTAAAATTATTTAACTTAATGTTAAATCTAAATGAGAAGGCTAAAATATGAACCTAAACTTGTCTAAATTCTATTGTATGAGAGGATTGCGACCCATCCCCACCTTAGTTTTGAAATAAATCAATTTGAAGCAATTTAAAACCGAACTTGAATTTATAATAAAATAATATTTTTAGTTTTTTCCAAAGGAGCCCCTCTCCTCCCTTATAAAAGGGAACCTCCTCCCCCTCTTCCTCACACCACTTTGAGAATCCAAGCTCGGCCAACCCCTGCCAATTTCTTCTCTAAACTTCCCTAGAAACATCCTAGAGGTTCTGGTCTTCTTCAAAGACCTAGTTTAGTACCATAAAAGGTGGTCTCAAAGAAGCACTTCAAAGAAGAGGTAATGTCCGTTACCGATTCTTTCATATTTATTTCTTCTTCCACTTCTTCTTCATTAGTTGTTTCATTATTAAGTAATAACATAAGTATCACTAATATACTTATATGTTATTATATGTATGAAACAACCTTATTTCACTATCTATCCATCCTACGGAAAAATAAATCATCGCGTGTGCGTACGTAAGGAATACCGTCTCCACGCCGTGGTGTAATCTATTTTCCACGACCACCTTATTTGGATGGGTATAATGGTGTAAATAATTACTATATTTGACTATTATAAAGTGATACTTTTTCTTAAATAGTATACATACACTCTAATACAATTCCACGATCATAGGAACGATATCATCACTCGTGCGTACGTACGGAATACCGTCTCCACGATGTGATGAGACTCGTTCTACATGATCTTCATTGCATAATGATTATATAAATGAATTGAATGAATGAATATGAAATATATTACAATAATACCATTCTTTAAATGAGGTATCTACAACCTAAAGAGAAGAATAAGAATTTATTCAACAAACACGCATAAGAACGAAGAAGTAATAAACACCCGAATAACAAGTAGTAATGGAATATTACTAATAGTAAGCTAAGAATATGGCCATATATGATATAATAACAATAATTATGATTCTGGAATAATTCAATAACATTATTTAAATCATTATACTGGAGTTTTGGACACTTACGAAGCAAATCAGACCTAAGGTAAGGGAAATATCACAGTCTCATTTTTATCCCAGATTGTTTATACTTTAGTATTTACTGGGGTGTATTTTATCATCCACATCCATGTTTCCTCAATATGTAATATTATTTCCATCCACCTACAATTTTTAAAATCCAATTCTACCATTCGGTGTGTTTTTAGTAAAGGATATGAACGGAATCTTTTGCCGTTTTTCGTACGAGGTACTCTTTGACTTTTCCGAAAAAGTACGAGAAGAATGTTTTTTTAACTTGTACGGCATGAATGGATTTTTAAAACATTATTTCCAAGAAGCTTCCTTTACAAGTTTTCAAGTTTATGTTTAATCAACTTCTTTTAGTTTAAAATTGTATGACATGTTAATAAAGGAAAATGTGTTTTGAAGTAGAAAGGATATTTTCCTCAAGAATTGAGTTCAAGTGTTTTATCAAAATTATTTTCCATCTAAGATAATATAGTGTTCTTTTTCTATCCCTATTGTTACATTGATTTGATTATGTTGTTATGGAATTATTTTTATGAATTCCTTTATCTTATATGAATTCTTTTATGATGTCATGTTGTTTAAGAATCCCATTTTTATTACATTGGTTATGTAATGATGTATGATTTATGATTTTGTAGCACACATAAGAATGGTATCATTATGAGATGGGTGGGACCTATATCTCCCTCCAATTCATTGGGTAAATATTTTATATCTCATGATATAGACATGGCTGGAACAGTAGGTTATACCGGTTCAGTGAAATAGGACTGAAACGAGGAGTGAACTCGGTTTAGAAAGGGACTTTGTCCACTAAGATAGTCTTGGCAATGAGCCTTGACTAATAAGAAATGATTCTCTATGATTATGTGTGTATACCACAAATTTTCATGTTTTAATCTATGATTTTTGGGATTACATTTCACTAATATGATTTATTCCATGTTATGAAATTATGATCTCTTTTGCAGGTTAAGATTTCTAAAAGATATGTTCTTATGAATATAACGTGATTGATATTTATTTTGTTTACCCTTACTGAGCATTTGAGCTCACCCTTTTGTATGTTTTATTTCCCCATTTCAGGAAGAAGGTTATTAAGTAGAATATGCCAAAAAGGGTCTCTAGATATGATGAAATAAATGGGAGGAAAAGTAGATGCTTTATGAACCAGTTGTTTATGTTTCCCAGTTTCTAAAGAAACTATACCTATACGGTCCTTTATTGGTTTTCTTATATGTTGTAATAAGAGTGCTTCAATTCTGAAGTAATAACAATGTATGTAAAGTATGGGTCATTATAATTGGTATCAGAGGAAAGGTATAGTCAACCTTTGGAAACTAGGATGTGAAAGCCTTAGTAAGAACCCTAAGGTCAAGTCTAAGCATAGAACACAATATTAGTGTTTTAGAAATGGCCATGAATAACCTAGGATAAGACCTTATGTGTGAAATTTTATTCTTGATTATGTGGTTTTCCTATTATAATTAGTGTTGCTCACACTATTATTCTTGGTTTTATTCAATGGATGGAACCCGAAAGAACCGTGTTAATGCGGAATGCGACGGGCAATGCAATGATTCTCCCACTGAGAAACCAAACGTTATGGGAGCTAGAATGCAAAATCTTGTAGCCATGCTCACACAACATTCTCAAGCTATGAATCATGCAGGACATCCAAACGAGCAAAGGAAGGAGCAACATTATATTGAATCCTTCATGAGACAGCGTCCACCATCATTCAGCGGGTCCACTGATCCATTAGTTGCTGAACAATGGATTAGTACTACTGAAAAGATATTTTCAGTTCTTCAATTTTCTGAGCATGATAAAGTCATCTTAGAAGTGTATCGTTTGGAAGGTGATGCTGATCAATGGTGGAATTTTATTAAGAATACGAGGCAAAGGGATGAAATTGAGTCCATGGAATGGGACGAGTTCAAGAACTTATTTTTCAATAAGTACTTCCCTTGTATTCTCCGAACAAAGATGGAGAAAGAGTTTCTTGAACTGAAGAAAAAGGATGATGAATCTGTTGGTACCTATGAAGAAAATTTTACAAGACTTGCAAGGTACGCTTCTGGTATTATTATCCAACCTAAGAGTAAGATTGATCGATTCTTTAGTGGCTTAAAATCAATTCTTCGAAGGGCGTTAGCCATAAGGGACTTCAATAGCTATGAGGAAATTGTTAGATGTTCTCTCAATGTAGAGATGGAGATTGGACTAACCCATTAGTCATATGGGTTTGATAAGAAGAGGAAAATGGAATTCAAAGGAAAATCTAAAGAGCACACTGAAAAGAAGATGAGCTTTCCCTTATGCTCAAAGTGTGGAAAGAAACATGGAGGGAGTTGTCTTAAAGGGACAAGTAAATGTTTCAAATGTGGAAAGGAAGGTCATCGGGCATTTGAATGCCGTGATGATGGGAAGAAGATGTCTAATGATGCAAACAAAGAAAGAGATACACAGAATGACCCTTCTACACTTCAATGTTTCATGTGCAAGGAGATGGGATATTATGACAATAAATTCCCTAATCCAAGGGTTGATGATGATGGTCGACATCAACAAACTCTTAGGGCTAATGAAAAAGGAATGTCACATGCAATTTCTATCAGCGATGTGGAGTATGATAACGATGTGGTGAAATGTAAACATACCATCCACTCTAAAGTAGAAAATGTTTTATTTGATTCTAGATCCACCCACTCCTTTATTTCTGAAGAATTTTCTAAGGGTATCACCATATTACCTCAACAATTAGATGTTGAGTTAGCTGTGAAAACACCTAATGGAACAACAGTCGCATCAAAAGTTTATAATTCCTCTCTGATTGAAGTCTGTGGGAATGTGCTTCCTGAAAATCTTGTGATCCTTCCTATAGTGGAATTTGATGTGATTCTTGGCATGGATTGGATTTCTCTACATGGAGCTTATATCAATTGCAAAAAGAAGGGAAGTCACATTTCATATTCTAGATCAATCTATGATCGTCTATCGATGCAAGGATGAACATAACCTTCCAGTGGAAATTTCTTCCATTTTATGGGTATTGATTCCACTTAATGAAGGTTATTTATCTCAAATGGTTGGTGAGAAACTCACGATTAAGAATATGCCCATTGTACGGGAGTTTGATGATGTCTTTCTGGAGGAATTACCGGGTCTTCCACTGAATCGTGAAGTTGAGTTTTCAATATAACTTATACCGGATGCTTTGCCTATTTCAAAGTCACCTTATAGAATGGACCCAATTGAGTTGTAGGAATTGATGAAGCAACTCCATGAGAATCTTGTTAAGGGGTTCATATGCCCTAGTGCATCACCTTGGGGAGCACCTGTTTTGTTTGTTAAGAAGAAAGATGGATCAATGAGACTCTGCATTGATTATCGAGAACTTAACAAGATCACTATCAAGAAAAAATATCATCTACCGTGCATTGATGACCTATTTGACAAACTACGTGGAGATCAATACTTTTCCAAGATTGATCTTCGTTCAGGGTATCATCAATTAAGGGTCAAAAGGGAGGATGTACCAAAGATGGCTTTCCGTACAAGGTATGGACACTGTGAATTTATAGTGATGCCATTTGGTCTTACTAATGCCCCTGCTATCTTCATGGATCTAATTAATATATTCTTTAAAGACTATCTTGATCAGTTTTTGGTATTCTTTATAGATGATATTCTTGTCTATTCAAAGAGCATGGAAGAACATGATGATCACTTTAGAATTATATTGAAGACCCTGAGAAAGGAGAAGCTTTATGCCAAATTTACCAAGTGTGAATTTTGGCTTCAAAAAGATGCATTTTTGGGTCACATAATCTCAACAGAGGGGATATCTGTGGATCCAACAAAAACAGAGGTTATCGAAAGATGGTCGAGACCAACAATAGTAACCGAGATCTGAATTTTTCTTGGTTTGGCTAGATATTATCGACATTTTGTGAAATATTTTTCACGATTATCTAATCCACTCAATAAGTTGACTCAGAAAGGGATTAAGTTTGTTTGGACAAGGGAATGTGAAGTGAATTTCAAGGAGTTGAAAAGAAGGTTATCCAGTGCACCTGTGCTCACACTGCCTTGTAGTGGAGAAAGGTTTGTGATCTACAGTGATGCATCCAAGAAGGGATTGGGGTGTGTTCTTATGCAAAATGATATGGTGATAGCTTATTCCTCACGACAGTTGAAAATACATGAAGAAAATTACCCCAACACATGATTTGGAGTTCGCTTCAGTAATCTTTGCATTAAAGATTTGGAGGAATTACCTTTATGGTGAAAGGTTTGATATTTATACTGATCATAAAAGTTTAAAGTATATTTTCACAAAAAAGGAGCGGAATATGCGCCAAAGAAGATGGTTGGAGCTGATTAAGGATTACGACTGCTCAATCCATTACCACCCTGGGAAAGAAAACAAGGTGGCAGATGTATTAAGTCGACAAGACCATGCTTGTTTATCCATTATGAGGATAAAAAAAGATCAAATATTTATGGATTTACAAAGGGTAGATCTTGGAATTATAATGAAAGGGGAAAAATCATATCTTTCTCAAATGAATGTTCGACCATCTATACATGTGAAGATTAAAGAGGCATAGAAAGAAGATGTTGAGTAACAAAAGATGGTGAGAAATGTTCCTGAATTCAACCTTGATTGTGATGGGATAATAATGTTCAGGAATCGGGTTTGTGTTCCTCCCATCCCCGAATAAAAGGAGCTGTTCGATGAGGCTCATTGTTCTTCATTCTCTATTCATCCTAGAAGCATGAAGATGTATAGGGACCTAAAAGAGTACTTCTGGTGGGATGGCATGAAAAGAGATGTTGCTGAATATGTCTCTCGATGCTTGGTTCGTCAGCAAGTTAAAGCTGAGAGACAAAAGTCTAATGGGATTTTACAACCATTACCCATACCCGAATGAAAATGGGAAAACATCACTATGGACTTTGTCACAGGACTTTCTAAAATATCCAATGGCAATAATTCTATCTGGGTCATAGTTTATCATCTTACAAAGTCTGCACACTTCATTGCTATTAGAGAGGATTTCTCTCTGGATCAGCTTGCCAGGATATATGTAAAAGAAGTGGTCAGATTGCATGGAGTACCACTTTCTATTATATCTGATCGGGATCCGAGATTTACCTCAAATTTCTGGCGAAGTCTTCATCATACTCTAGATACAGAGTTGAGTTTCAGCACTACTTATCATCCTCAGACAGACGGTCAGTTTGAGAGAACAATTCAAACTCTAGAAGATATGTTGAGAGCTTGCTCTATGGATTTCAAAGGTGGTTGGGATCAACTCCTACCTTTGGTGGAATTTTCTTATAATAATAGCTTTCACTCCAGTATTCAGATGGCTCCTTATGAAGCTCTCTATGGAAAGAAATACAGGACTCCAACATGTTGGGATGAAGTTGGGGAAAGAAAGCTATTAGGACCGGATCTCGTTGATGAAATGGCAGAAAAGGTCAGATCTATTCAACAACACATAAGAGCAGCTCAGAGTCGACAGAAAAGTTATGCCGAAAACTGAAAAAAAGATCTAGAGTTTGACGTGGGTGATAAAGTGTTCTTGCGAATATCTCCCTCGAAGAGGGTTATGAGATTTGGAATGAAGGGAAAGTTGAGCCCTAGATATATCGGTCCATTCGAAATACTGGATCCTGTTGGGAAGGTAGCTTACCGATTGGTGCTTCCACCGAATCTCTCTCAAGTTTACGATGTGTTCCATGTATCTCTCCTGAGAAAGTACATACCTAATCCTTCACATGTACCTATCTCAGAAGTTGTACTGCTGGAGCAAGATATTTCTTATGAAGAACAACCGATAGAGATTCTGGATCGTAGTGAAAAAGTCATACGAAACAAGACCACTTGATTGGTGAAAATTTTATGGAGGAAACACCAATTAGAAGGAGCTACATGGGAGCTTGAGGATATGATGAGGGAGAGGTATCCTCATTTGTTTGTTACAAAGTGACGAATTTCGAGGGCGAAATTCATTTTAACGGGGGTAGAATGTAACACTAGAGACTTTTATGTTATATAAATCATCAAAGGAATCTTTTTCTACACAACACTTGCTTGGCTTGATTTACACGAAATCGCGACCTTCCTCGATAGCTTGCATCGTACGCAATACCGAGTTTCACTAAACAATGATATTCTATTAAAATATTATTAAAACTAGCCGTTATGAATAGTAATAACCACTTTTTGAAATTTTATAAATTTTATTTTTCAAAATGGACATCATTTTTGGATTCGGAATATCGAAATTATGCTAGGGTGAAATTTTGGTATTTTTCTGAAAACTTTCAATTTTTGATGAATAGTGAAACCACTAAGTGGTAGTTAAAAAACTGAATTTTTCATAAAACATAATTTTACCACTTCTGTGAGTAGAATTTCAAAAATCCGAGAGACACGGTTGATGTCAGCAAGTAAAATGTTGTTCAATGAGATGAAAATAATTTTTTGGTGAATAGTAACTTTTTACTTTTCTTACCACGGTTAAAAGTAAATAGGGTAATTAAGGGTAAAAATGATATTATTATTATCCTAAAACAAGTCCTAATTCTATTGGACAAGTGTAATTCGACCAAATACAACCTTAGGAATAAAATATGACCATTTAGGCCCACTTGGATTAGATTAGAACATTTATTATTAATTTATTTAAAGAAGGGTTAAAATAGTTAAAATCAATGTTTAATAAGAACATCATTTTTAATATAGGGTTATACATAAGATAAAATCCACTATAAATATTAATTATAAATCTAAAAAGATTTCATACATAATGGTATTTTATTTATAATTTTTAGACATTAAATAAATTAACTTATTTATGACACAACGATGATGTTGTAATTATCTTTTTAATGAAATATTGACATAATTGATGTTATAAATACCCAAATAAATGTAATTTGAGACTTTTTATGAATTAATCTAATTTTCTAGGTCAATATGACATGTTATTATTGATTTAAGTAACTTGGTTCGAACTATTCATTCTGTTATGATTTTCAAAAAAAACATTTACTAAATAGTGTCAAAATTGACATAAAATAGTTTTAAAAAAAATATTATATTATTAATTGTTCTTTTATTCCTAAAAATCTAAGGTTCGGCCAAATGACTTAGATAATGTTATATATATTAATAATAAACAACTTGGGGTTCGTTTGGCTATTTATTGTATGTTTATTAACCTTATAGTATAAGAACACAAGAAGACACGGTAAAAGTAAAATTATTTAACTTAATGATAAATATAAATGATAAGGTTAAAATAGGAACCTAAACTTGTTTAAATTCTATTCGATGAGAGGCTTTCGTCCCAACCACACCTTATCTTCGAAATAAATCAATTTGTAGCTATTTAAAACTGAATGACTTTATAATAAAATAATATTTTTAGTTTTTTCCAAAGGAGCCCCTCTCCTCCCTTATAAAAGGGCACATCCTCCCCCTCTTCCTCACAGCACTTTGAGCCTTCATGCTCGGACAACCCCTGCCAATTTATTCTATAAACCTCCCTAGAAACATCCTAGAGGTTTTGGACTTCTTCAAAGACCTATTTTAGTACCCTAAAAGGAGGTCTCAAAGAAGCACTTCAAAGAAGTGGTAATGTCCGTTACCGATTCATTCATCTTTATTTCTTCTTCCACATATTCTTCTTTAGTTGTTTCATTATGAAGTAATAACATCAGTATCACTAATATACTGATATTTTATTATATGTATGAAACAACCCTATTTCACCATCAATCCATCCTACGAAAAAAAGAAATCACTGCGCGTGCGTACGTACGGAATACCGTCTCCACGCCGTGGTGTAATCTATTTTCCACCACCACCTTACTTGGATAGGTATAATGGTGAAAATAATGACTTATATGACTATTATAAATTTATACTGATTCTAAAATAGTATACATACTCTCCAATACAATTCCACGATCATAGGAACGATATCATCACTCGTGCGTACGTACGGAATACCGTCTCCACGATGTGATGCGACTCGTTCTACATGATCATCATTGCATAATGATTATATAAATGAATTGAATGAATTAATATGATATATATTACAATAAAAACATTCTGTAAATGAGTTATCTATAACGTAAAGAGAAGAATAAGAATTTATTCGACAAACACGCATAAGAACAAAAAAGTAATAAACACCCGAATAACAAGTAGTAATGAAATATTACTAATAATAAGCTAAGAATATGACCATATATGATATCATAACAATATGAATGATTCTGTAATAAGTCAATAACATTATTTAAATCATTATACAGGAGGTTTGGACACTTACGAAGCAAATCGGACCTAAGGTCAGGGAAATATCACAATCTCATTTTTATCCGAGATTGTTTATACTTTAATATTAACTGGAGTGTATTTTATCATCCACATCCATGTTTCCTCAATATGTAATATTATTTCCATCCACCTACAATTGTTTAAATCCAATTTTACCCTTCTGTGAGATTTTAGTAAAGGATATGAAAGGAATCTTTTTTCATTTTTCGTACGAGGTACTTTTTGACTTTTCCGACAAAAGTACGAGAAGAATGTTCATTTAATTTATACGTCATGAATGGATTTTTAAAACATTATTTACCAGAATATTCCTTTCCAAGTTCTCAAGTTTATTTTTAATCAAATTTTTTAGTTTAATATTGTATGACATGTTAAGAAAGGAAAATGTTTTTGAAGTAGAAAGGATATTTACCTCAAGAATGGAGTTCAAGTGTTTTATCAAAATTATTTTCCATCTACGATAATATAGGGTTCTGTTTCTATCCTTATTGTTACATTTATTTGATTAGGTTGTTATGGAATTATTTTTATGAATTCCTTTATCTTATATGAATTGTTTTATAATGTCATGTAGTTTAAGAATCCCATTTTTATTTCATGGGTTATGCAATGATGTATGATTTATTATTTTGTGGCACACATAAGAATGGTATAATTATGAGATGGGTGGGACCTATATCTCCCTCCAATTAATTGGGTAAAGATTTTATATCTCATGAGATAGACATGTCTAGAACGGTAGGTAATACCGGTTCAGTGAAACAGGACTGAAACAAGGAGTGAACTCGGTTCAGAAAGGGAATTTGTCCACTAAGATAGTCTTGGAAATGAGTCTTGACTAATAAGAAATGATTCTCTATGATTATGTGTGTATACCACAAAGTATCATTTTTTAAGTTATGATTATTGGGATTACATTTAACTACTATAATTTATCCCTTGTTATGAAATTATGATCTCTTTTGCAGGTTGAGATTTCCAAAAGATATGTTCTTATGAATATGACGTGATTTATATTTCTTTTGTTTACCCTTAATGAGCATTTGAGCTCGCCGTTTTGTATGTTTTATTTCCCAAGGTTAGGAATAATTTTATTAAGTAGAATATGCCAAAAACAGACTCTAGATATGATGAAATAAATTGGAGTCAAAGTAGATGCTTTATTAGCCAGTTGTTTATGTTTCCCAGTTTCTAAAGACAGTATACCTATACGGTCCTTTCTTGGTTTTGTTATATGTTGTGATAAGTGTGCTTCAATTCTGAAGTAATAACAATTTATGTAAAGTATGGGTCGTTATATACATCATATATATCCATTATATGTACTTATAATAGTACATTACATTTGAGGATAAGAAATGAAATGCACCGTTCATGGAGACGGTAAGCCGTACATACGCATGAACGCTACTTTCATTTCTATCTCATACTTTAATGGAAAGAAAACAATAATGATATAAAGGTATATTATAATTCTATTATAACATCATATATAATAACTTTAAATCCATCCTTTATACGTCCCACATATGGCATTAACGAATCAAATCATTTTGAGGGGGCGGTAGTCTGCACTTCATAAAATGAAGATATCGCGTATACCCATAATGGAAGCCATAAACTTATGAAACAAATAAAAAATAAAAAAGCTTAAGTAAAACATAAAAATATTATATACCATATATAAACATAGTTACATCTTAATATCCACCTTTGAAGGTGTTATGTGAGTGTTCAACAATCATCGTTTCGTGAGGCCGAAATTCGCCATCCACAGAAACAGTATGTTCTTTAACCATTAGATTAAGGTGTGTGTATGTGTAGCTCGAATCCATATTATAAATACATCCTATTATATTTAAGATACTGTAGTTTTTACAAAAGAAATTAATTAAAAGATTTTAGGGGGTTGGAGAAGCAAAATAAAATAAAAGAGCACAAGTGAAGACGTTACCTTAAAATAGGGTAACTCCCTTTGGTTTGAACCAAAAGGGTTTCTTGAAGAGCTTCCCGACTAAGTTAAGGATTCTAGGATGAG
Source organism: Viscum album (assembly GCA_963277665.1). Taxonomy (NCBI): domain Eukaryota; kingdom Viridiplantae; phylum Streptophyta; class Magnoliopsida; order Santalales; family Viscaceae; genus Viscum; species Viscum album. The sequence continues at coordinate 1,314,386,435 of OY728147.1, forward strand.
GAGAGGGATTTGGATAGACAAAAGAACCATATTTTGGCTGAACCAAAGCTTTGAGAGGTGTGTCTAAGGTTGTAGAGGTGGGGGGCTTTTATAAGACGAGAGGAGGGGCACTCTTGGAAATGTATAAAATGTTACTTTATTTTCAAATGGTTTTCGGATTCTAATGGTCCTACATTGATTTTTTTCGAGGATACGGTGATAAGGGTTCTAAATCCACCCATCCAATAGGTTTCTGACATGTGTAGGTCTTAGATTTTTCATTATCTTTCCATTTTATTTAAATCGTTAAATAATGAGGTCATCACTGCATCATCATGATTTCATAAAGAATTTAATTTATTTAATTTCTAAAAATTATAAAAAAATAATATGATGTAGGAATTTTTTTTTCTCTTTCCAATGACTATTTAATGTCAAAATTATGACTTGTATAACCACATGTAATTTTTTTTTAGTAAAATAAATCATGTTTGTGACATTTTTATTTTAACTTTAAATAAAAGGCATAAATGTCATTATCAAACCCAAGTGGCTCCGTTGGGTACCAAAAATAGACCAATGGGTTGTCTTGGTCGGCCATTACTCATCCAATAGGGTTAGGACAAGTGTCAAGATATTTTCATTTTATTATAATATCATTTTTACCTTAAATCACACTATTTACCTTTAATCGTGATTAATAAAACTTAAAAGTTACTTTTCATAAAAAATTATTTTCATCTCATTGAACAAAATTTTACTTAACAATTAAAATAATTTAAATTGGATTTTTGAAATTCAAATCACAGAAGTGGTAAAGTCCCATTTAAATGAAAATTCAAATTTTGTAACCACCACTTTGTGGTTTCACTATTCATCAAAAATTGAAGTTTTTCATAAAATTACCAAAAATTCACCATAAGCTATATTTGATATTCCTAATTCAAAAATGATGTCTATTTTACAAAATTCATAAAATATATGTTTCATTAATTAAATTAATAATTAATTCCTGCAGTCAGAACAAATAGCGTGTTTTTATGAAACAATATATATCAAAATATTAACACTAGTTTAAGTCAAATTTCAAATTAAATATAATTCCAATGACCACTATTTGATTAAATGGTAAAAATATATTATAATTTCACTTTAAAACCAATTAAAAAGATAATATAATAATATAAATGAATTAGATAAAAAAGCGGTTTTGAATTAAAATACAACATTTTTCACTATTCATTAAAAATTGAACTTTTTCGGAAAAATCCCAAAAATTTACACAAAGTAAATTTTGATGTCACGATTCTAAAGAAGAATTTTATTTGGTCCAATAGAATGTATAAGAGTGGCCAAAAATATATTTAAAGAGGGTTCGCCATCAAAAGGCAGTCAATCGACCGTTTAAAGAAGATTTATGCTTAAAATTGGATTCATTCACATTTTTAATCCTCTAACATTTATTGTAAAAAGTAAAAATATTTGACAAACATATATAATCATTTTGTAGTTAGTTATATTCATTCATTCCATCACAACAGCTAGTCGTTAACTACCATTTAAAATAATAATATTTTATTATTAGAGTGCAACGTAAGATTCCCAAGAAACTCGTTGTTGTATGTTGGGTACGCCATCGACCATAGCGTCCCCTTTAAAGTTATATTAATATTTTATTCAAAAATATGGATAAATGTGAAAATGTCATACTCTTTATTTACCTGGGGTGTTACTTCCTTCCCCCCTTTTGGGAATTACGTCCTCACAATTTTAAAATTGGGCTTGGATACTTCATTGAAAATCCCACATTGGAACAAGTGTCAATAAAACAATCACTTTAAAATAAAGAAAGATAAGTACAAAGGTCACCTGAGATAACCCATACTAGGATTCCATGTATGAAAATATGGACATGGAGGAAAAAAAAAGGGTCATGTTCTGATGGAGAGTGATAGTAAACATGTCTAGGAGAAAGTTAACCATAAGAAAATCACAAACTTGTGATGGGTTAAACGGTATTCGATTCCCCAATAGGAAAAGTTAACAGACAACATTTTTGTTTTAAGTTACTTTTCATTGAGGAATTTATTTTTGAGCTTAACTAAATCAAAATGAAACATACTTACTTGTCATGTAGACTTTCAACTTTTACTAGATTCCTTAATCACACTCATATTTTCTCCAAAAGACGAGCATTTAGGAAGATTTTTTTGCATTAGGAGTACTATAATCAATTTCTAGAGAATCACCTAATCCACAAAAGAAGACTATATACTTCCCATGTCTTTAGACTCTAACCAAAACCAAAACCAAAAAGTTTAGTACAAGATCAGATAATCCAAAAAATGATAACCCTTTATAAAAAGAAAATATATTCTTAATCTCCAAAATTTGGCCAAAAAACCCAAAGTTCAACGAGGACCATTCGATAAACAATTTGTCCATAAAATTCTTCAATGTAAACCAAACTCAGAATGAATCCCTAATATTTGAAGGATTTAGTCACATAGTCTTCCAAGTTAAGTTGTAACATTTATCTCCAAAAAACATCAATTGCTCCTAAAATCTCGTATTGAAAACTAATTAACCTAATCACATATCCTCCATGATAAGTTAATCATTTTCATAACAACTCAAAATCAACTTACTCTTAATTCATAAAGTCACCTAATTAAAAATAATAAGCCATACTAACCAAGGACTTCACGTAGTCCAGTGGTAGGCGATAAATACTCATTGCACGTTTCATGTGGGTTCGATTCCCGCAGCTTTGTCCGACGCGACAGGTTGTCACACGGTCTACGTGTTGTCATTTTTCCAAAACTACATAATTCTTAAAACATTCCCCAATAACGAGATAAAATCTTCAAAAATAACCATAATGTAATTTAACTTCAATTTTATCTCATGACTTTCACTTTCCATTATTACATATAGTAACCCATAATTACCTCAAATGTAAGGATCATATAAACCCAAATGGATCTTTATAACTTTGTCCACAAAAGAACAGATTACTATTCTTTGAATAAAATTTTCATATAGCAATCATCAGTGTTACGCATACTATAAAAAGTCTTCTAATGTAACCCATCATCAAAAGAGACTTAATACTCTTAAGAATTTCACCATAACTCTTGAAGCCCTTATATGTTGACCTCTTACTCATTAAACATTCTTCATGATCTATTAACCATCCCATTCCAACTTATTCTGAAATACTTCTTTCCTCCAAAAAAATCATGAATCATATCCTAAGATTCCAAAATAGGAAAACAAAAGTTATGAAATAATCCATACCATTGATTGGTCATTTTCAGTTTCTTCATCCTCAATCGGAATGGCATTAGGTATTGGTAAACAAATATTTGTATGATCTTGGTGATCCCATTCCTGAAACTTCTTCATAGGACATGTTTTTGCATAATGACCATGCACACCACATTCAAAACATTCAATTGATCCCTTAGAAAGAACTTCTTTCCATTCCTCGAGTCAACGTGATGCTTCCTTTTTCCATGGCAGGTTCTTTCATTATGACCTTCATTTGAACATCTATAGAATATTTCTATCTCTTTGAAACATTTTCCTAGGCGTTTCTTTCCACATCTTTGACACATAGGTTTTTGAACACACTTACCTTTATGATTATTACCTGTAGTTCTGTAAGGATTTGTTTCTCGCATATATGATGCCTTATAGAAATTACCAAGGTTTAGGAGGTCAATCATGAATCCAGATAGTTGGTTGAGGATATACACAAGAGTCCTCATTGCATCTCCCATATCATTCAGTTGCTCACTCAGAAAACTATCATATTTTCCTTCACATCCACTTTTACATTAGTTACTGCTAGATCAAGCCATTTACTAAAACCAAAAAGGTCAGTGTGAATATATAATCAAAACCTTCATGTACTATTGAGGAACATAAACACAAAGATATACATACTCATTCACTATATCTAAAACTAGGACTCTTTCTGAAATCCTAACCATTATGGTAATTCCACTTATGCTGAAAGAGTACCCTAACCTCTAAAGTTATCTAAACCGACCTCTGATACCAACTATAAGGCCCCAGACTTAAACATTACTTAATATTGAATTAAATGAATAATTCACATTGAGGATCTTTTCAGGTTTAGAGTTTAGAGAATTAAAACATAACTATTACATCTCAAAATATTACAAAGTAGTCACTTCTACTAAATTTCCATAAAAAAATTCTTAAAAAGAAACATGTCTAGTTCCATGTTTTAGGTAGCATGACTTTCCCTTGATCCCATCCTTGACCCTATTCCATGTTAAGTCTGGTGGAAAACATTTCAAAAACTTGGGATGAGCATAAAAGGCTCAGTAAGGGATACACAAAGAATGAAAAGTGTTAGTTTTTCAAAACAACAAGTAAACCATGTATACTTTATCAATGTAATACTTTTCACCTTTTCGAAGTAGTAAAAACTATTCACTGAATAAAAGTTCATTATTTACCCTTCTGTAACCAAAAGATTACCATAAAACCCATATAAAGATCACATAACATATAAAGGTAACTTGGGACATAAACATACTTCAGTGGAATAACCTTAAGGTCGACTTCCACACATATCACTTAATGGAATAGCCATTCGGCCAACATCCATACATACTTAATGGAATATCCATACGGTCGACTTCCATACCCAATGCATTGGAGGTTATAACGTAACCACCCATCCTGGTATTCACAGCACCACCCGTCATATGGTTTATCACGTAACCACCCGTAAAATTTCCAAGTACCATTATAAAATTATAACACATAAAACCAACATAAAGGAATGATAACATTTCCACATTTCAATCACAATATATCATTTAAATATATTGGCATAATAGAATCCTTTATCAAAACCATTTTCAATAACAAAATACATAAAAGAGTATATGGTATTTATTTTATTTTAAAAACATTACGGCTTGTTGAGGAAGCCAAAGATCAAATAATACTCATGGTGGCGGAAAAGGTCATTGTCACCGTGTACGTTAAAAGAAACATTCCTTTTTGTCGTTGTGTAAAACGCTTCGTAGAAAAAGATTCCTATTGTATAAAAGAAAAAGTCAATGGGGTTTATACATCGTATAAAAGAAATTTGTGTATAAAACAGAATATGCCTCAATGAAAGTAGATTGAGATGAAGTCACTTACAAAGACGATATCCTTGGTTTAAGGATAAATCAATTATATAATTATGTGTTACAAACGAATACACCAAATATAAGTGGATATTAAGTGTAAAACAATCATAGCTTATTAACACATATTCATATAACAACATATTCAAGGAGTCTATGTTTATCCCAAAGAATCAAATTTGGGTTAAGTAGTTCCCTTGAAAAAATTTGACAGCCTAATGGCGTCGCTACAAAATTCTGAAAATGAGTTGATGAGAGATAAAAAGGGTATCTCATCACATGGAAATAAAATTTAAATCAATAAGTATATAGAAGAACATATTCCAACATGATAGTATGTGAATTAAAAGACATAACAAAAGAATTATTTTAAAAAGAGGAGGGTGAAAGGTTCCCTTACCGACATGGGTATCTTTCGAAACATACACCCTGTGAAAGAAGGACAATACAACATTGATGTAAATACTAATAAATGAAAGTATATTACACAATGAGTAAAATAATGGGAAGTACATACACCACTCAAAGTAAATTGTGGAAAACTTATCTTAAATCCCACGGGAATAAAAGTGAGATGAAAAATCCCTTACAAAAACTCGGCAGCCTAACGACGCCACTTAAAACTTACAAAATGGATTGATGAGAGAGAATAGGGTCTCTCATCATATGGACATAAAAATTATAGTAAGAGTAATATAAAAAACATCCTAATAACAAGAAAGATGATCTTTAAAAGGAATGACATAAAAGAGTTTACTTAAAAAGAAGGAGAGGAGTAGGATCCCTTACCTCGGGTCCAACTTGACTCGATCGTTCTTTAATCTCCTGAATAATAAACATGGGTTAATTTATACTTCCTTAAGAACCTTTTTATAGTTAATTATTCCTTTTATATCACTTATTAACATGTCATGAACATTATGTAATCATTTAAGTTAATAACGGTTGTTTTGTCGTTATTTGGTACTTAAGTCAAAAGTGAACTTCTTATATTTAAAGTTGTTCACGTAGTCAAATATCCATTATCTCAATAATGATATTCATGATTTGGATATCATATATATCATATATATCTAGAATATACATGTATTTATAATATTACATAATCATTTAGAGGTATGAAATGAAATGCACCGTTCATGGAGACGGCAAGCCGTATGTACGCATGAATGCTACTTTCATTTCTATGTCATATTAATGGAATTAAAACTAAATGAGAGATATATATACATTTAATTAAAGAATTATATTCATCCTTTAGATGTTTCATACATCATATATATAAATTATATGTACTTATAATAGTACATTACATTTGATGATAAGAAATGAAATGCACCGTTCATGGAGACGGTAAGTCATAAGTACGCATGAACGCTACATTCGTTTCTATCTCATACATTAATGGAAATAAAAAAATAATTATATAAAGGTATATTATAATTCCAGTATAACATCATATATAATAACTTTAAATCCATCCTTTATACGTCCCACATATGGCATTAACGAATCAAATCACTTTGAGGGGGCGGCAGTCCGCACTTCCTAAAATTAAGATATCACATATACCCATAATGGAAGCCATAAATGTATGCCACAAATGAAAATAAATAATCTTAAGTAAGACATAAAATTATTATATATCATATATAAACATATTTACATCTTAATGTCCACCTTTTAAGGTGTTATATGAGTGTTCAACACTCATCGTTTCGTGAGGCACAAATTCGCCATCCACAGAAACAATATGTTCTTCAACCATTAGATGAAGGTGTGTGTATGTGTAGCTAGAATACTTATTATAAAAACATCCTAGTATATTGAAGATACTGGAGTTGTTACAAAAGAAATTAATAAAAAGTGTTTAGGGGGTTGAAGAAGCAAAATAAAACAAAAGAACACTAGTGAAGACGTTACCTTAAAATAGGGTAACTCCCTTTGGTTTGAACCAAAAGGGTTTATTGAAGAGCTTCCTGCCTATGTTAAGGAATATAGGATGAGAAGAGGGATTTGGAGAGACAAAATGATCAGAGCATGGCCGAACCAAAGGTTTTAGAGGTGTGGGTAAGGTGGTAGAGGTGGGGGGCTTTTATAAGAGGAGAGGAGGGGCATTCTTGGAAAAGTATAAAATGTTACTTTATTTTCTAATGGTATTCGGATTTTAATGGTCCCACATTGATGTGATTAGAGGATACTGTGATAAGGGTTCGAAATACACCCATCCAATAGGTTTTTGACCTGTTTAGGTCTTATATTTTGCATTATCTTTCAATTTTATTTAAATCGTTAAATAATGAGGTCATCGCTGCATCATCATGATGTCATAACTAATTTAATTTATTTAATGTCTAAAAATTATAAAAAAATACTATGATGTAGGAAATATTTTTTATCTTTTCAATGACTATTTATAGTCAAAATTCTGACTTGTATAACCACATGTAAAAATTGATTTAGTAAAACAAATCATGTTTGTGACATTTTTATTTTAACTTTAATTAAAAGGCATAAATGTCATTATCAAACCCAAGTGGATCCATGGGGTACCAAAAATCGACCCATTGGTTTTCTTGGTCGGACATAAATCATCCAATAGGTTCAGGAAAAGTTTCAAGATATTTTCATTTTATTATAAAATCATGTTTACCTTAAATCATACTAATTACCTTTAATCGCGATTAATAAAACTTAAAAGTTACTTTTCATCAAAAATTATTTTAATCCAATTGAACCACATTTTACTTAATAATTAAAATAATTTAAATTTGATTTTTGAAATTCAAATCACAGAAGTGGTAAAGTCCCATTTAAACGAAAATTCAAATTTTGTAACCACCACTTTGTGGTTTCACTATTCATCAAAAATTTATGTTTTTCAGAAAAATACCAAAAATTCACCCTAAGCTATATTTGATATTCCGAATTCAAAAATGATATCTATTTTACAAAATTAATAACATATAAGTTACATTAATTAATTTAATAATTAATTCCCACTGTCAGAACAAATAGCGTGTTTTTATGAAACAATATATATCGAAAGATTGACACTAGTTTAAGTCAAATTTCAAAGTGAAATTAATTCCAATGACCACTATTTGATTAAATGGTAAAAATATATTCTAATTTCACTTTAAAACAAATTAAAAGGATAATATAATCATATATATAAATTATATTAAAAAGAGGTTTTGAATTAAAATACAACATTTTTCACTATTCATTAAAAATTGAACTTTTTTGGAAAAATACCAAAAATTTACTCAATGTAAATTTTGATGTCCCGATTCTAAAGAAGAATTTTATTTGGTCCAATATAATGTATAAGAGTGACCAAAACTATATTTAAAGAGGGTTCTCCATCAAAAGGCGGTTAATCGACCGTTTAAAGAAGATTTATGCTTAAAATTGGATTAATTCGAATTTTTAATCCTCGAACATTTATTGTAAAAAGTATAAATATTTGACAAACATATATAATCATTTTGTAGTTAGTTATATTTATTCCCACCATCACAATATCTAGTCATTAACTACCATTTAAAATAATATTATTTTATTATTATAGTGCAACGTAAGATTCCATGAAACTCGTTGTTGCGTGTTGGGTACACTATCGAGCATAGCGTCCCCTTTAAAGTTATATTAATATTTTATTCAAAAATATGGATAAATGTGAAAATGTCATACTCTTTATTTACCTGGGGTGTTATAACCCCAATGTCCTATATAGAATTATTTGGTAAAAATATTACTTAATTAATCTATAATACAATTAAATATATAATTTAATATTATAAATTAATTAGAATAAAAATATGTTTTGAACTAAAAATCAGTATTTTTAACTATTCATTAAAAAATGAAATCTTTCATACAAATATCAAAAAATCACCCTAAACAAATAATTATGTATCAATTGAAAATATTTTGTTTATTTTGAAAATTTTTAATAATTAAATTTAAAAAAATTATATTTAATATGGATTCTCCATTAAAAGGTTTCATAATTTCCATTATAACAGTAATGGTTTTTAATGTGTAAATGAAGGTTTTTTCTAATCAAATGAAAATCAAAACTAATGGATTAATATAAAAAATATTTTATATATTATATAACATTTATATTTCATTATAATCAATAAACAATTTTAATTAATTTGTTTTATTAAGATAATCCTCATTTCAATGCATAAAAAATTATTATTCATTTCTATATCCCATTGGTTCTTATTTTCATTTATCAGTAATTCATAACCCCTGAATTACATTTATATAAATATAAATAATTAAATTTAATAAGTTATATAATAATATTAATAAAAACTAGTTTATATATTATTATATTATGTAATATATTTTTAATAATTTATTATTATTCGGTAAAACTCGATCTTGTATGTAACCTAATCCATGTTAATCAGTTCACTCTTGAGTGTAACGCACACTAACATGGTGTTGCATGAATTGAAAAATTTAATATATATGAAATATTTTAGAAATAATAATTATTTTTAAATGTAAAATGGTATTATATCCACTTACATCCTTGGTGTCACATGTCATAGATGGTGTAAAATATAAGGTTCTAACTATAGTGTTTCATGGTGTTACATTAGTCAGGGAGTCATTAAAGGATTTCTAGGACCTATAGATCCTCAGTGTTCGGAAAATAAAATTATTTTTTATTTAATACGATGAACGAATGATTTTTTTGGGTAATGGAATATCTATGGAATAGTGTTTAAGATGAATATCTAGGACCACCATTGGGTCTGAAATGTGGGTTTTACCATAAGAATGGAAAAAATCCTTTTACGCTTTAGGTTTTTTGTTAAAATGGAAGTGTGGGTAATTTTATACCCACTATATTTTATTTTATTCTATTTTACTTTTTAATAAATTCTTTTTCCCCTTTATATTATCATTATCTTTATTATGAATACCACAAAACCCACATCTTCTCTGTACAAGTACAATTAGAAACCACCATATAAATTATTTTGACCCATTGTTGTTAGAAACTCCTTAATTATATAAATTTAGATACACCACCATCAATTTATGGATGAATCGTAGATTAAATCAGTATATTAAAATTTTTTTTTGTATGATTTTATGGAATACATGTTTTTTGTTTTGAAATTTGTGAACCATTTGGTTTTTGTTGTTGTCAATCTTAATGACATTGAGAGACCTTTTAACACTACTTTTCATTATTGGTGAATTCCTATATGATTTTTTCGTTTTTTTATTCCTATTTGTAGAACATAATATCTCTTCTTTATCCTCTAATGTGTACTTCCTTAAAAATTATGGTTTGTTTTATAATTATTTTTTTATCAATAAAATTCATCCATTTTCCTTCATCCCATGTTTTGAAAAAATGAGGATTTTAAATAAATTGATAAATCATGGATTTTATAATTATAGTTTATAAAATTACCAAAGGTTAATTAAATTATATTATTAGAATTTAATAGTGGAAAGAATTATCCAATGTTAATTACAGAAAATTATGGCCTTCTGATTTCTGATCTAGGTCTATAATGTTCAAATGAAACTAAACCGATGTTATGGCTATGAAGAATTATGATCTATGTGACTTGACCGAGAAATAGTGATAGGGTATGATACCCTAGTGAAGATGAGCCTAGAGGATGAGGGCATATGAACCTATTTATAAGATTCTAGGTTATCTCGCACATTTTTTATGTATTCATGACCATTCTGATGTTTTATATCTGGGAAATGTATTAGGCACAATAGTATTTTGTGGTAGATTGGAAAGCACGAAAATGATAGGTATGTTTATTAATTTTGTTCCCTTTTATTAATTATCAAGTTAACACTCTTACAAATATTGATATGTGTTAAGGATGAATTTATTTGTCCCTACAGATTCTTGTACTAAAACCATACTTTGGAATTTTTTTGTGCTTGTAGATATCATTATCTGTGATATAGTGAAGTTAGAGGAACCAATGGTCGGTAGCTGAGTGGGAGAAAATAGAGTTGGATGTAGATCAGTATATTCTTTATAGGTCCTTTAGATAATTTATTTTTTTATATACACTTACTACTCGGGTTTGAATTTCCACTTTGGTGTCCCATTTATTTTTATTACATGTATTCCATATTTAGATAGTTTCATGTGCTCTAATTATACTTATTACATTGTTTTTTATTATAATTAGTTCTCAAAAATAATACTAAGTGAAAATCTCCCACTAATAGGTATAGACTATCCCTACATGTCTACAGTCTCATTCATATGGGGATGTGTGCATGAGGTTATGTGACCTTCCATATACTACTTGATGGTTTAGGTAGGGATGTTACACTTACGGTTCCTCAATACACTTAGATTTTTTTTATTTATAGTGTGATAGAAAATTCATTTATGTTGTATTAAGAATGAGGAAATAAGAGGTCAACATACATTCATATTACATCATTTTAGATGAATAATATATATGTTTCAGAATAATACTAGATCAAAGACTATATAGGCATAATTTATTTGAAAAATAGATAAATAATAAACTTATTTCATAAAATATTTTTAGAAAAATCTATAATGATCTCCCCTCATTGTAGCCTTATTATAAATTTCATACATAACACCTTACCCGATAACCATTGTAAAATGGAAACATATAAAAGGTTTACCAAAAATACACAATAAAAGTAAACATAACATATATTAATTAATTATTCTTTAGTGTGAATAAGAATGTGTTCATGAGAACATTAACTGAAACAAATAAAGTCATTCCAAATCAATCAATGAATTTTAATCATAAATTGTGTCATATGTTTTTTTCATAACAAAAGACATAATTCATAAGTGTTTGGAATAATAGATAATCAATATTGATCTATGATAAAATATATTTATTATAAGATATAAGTTTCTTTCATACACATATGTATATAAAATCCTTTACATAGTAAAGTACACAAAAAATAAAATTATAGTGTATTGGGTTCACTCCCCATACCTTCATTTCGATAGTAAAGGTTCACTCCCAAGACTGCCATAGTAGAGAGAGTCACTAATAGAATGAATTTTTCTCCCTATTCTTGTAAATATTATTTCATTAGACATTTTTCTTCACCCAATACCTTTGTGGGATATATAATTCCATGGCCATCCATAACATAATGAAAATAATCCAAATATGACAATGTGTAACCCTCTTATATGTATTTATTGGACCATGTTTTATTTGTATATTTTCGAGGATTTTTTATATTGTTTCGGATAATATATTTTGGATATTGGAGGCGTAGGGGGAAGTGCACAATTGCCACATGGTTAGCGAAAACCATCAGGATTTTTCTAGAAAATCATGTGAACTATGACAGTACACTGAGGGGTGGAGGAGGATCATTTTTTGTCCAAATGATCTAGCCAGACCCTCTAAATCATGTGGCCCCTATAGAAAACCATTTACGTGGGATTTTAATTCCCAAATTTTAATTTTATAAATATCAATTGCCCCACTATAATAATTAAATAATCACATATTTACTTTAATAAAACTATTTTGTCTTTAAGGCCCTCAATAAGTTATTTGTGATCCTCAAACACCTTACCCTCGTGGATCTAGCAATGGTTAGACATGTTTGATCTCCTTCAAGTATGTGTATCTTATCTCATGTGGTAGTCATCTGATCTCCTATTCTATCTTCCTAAGATAATTATATTGATGGATCTAATATCCTATTTGATGGATATTGATTCGAGATTGTGTATATTAATCTCATATACCTTCATTCTTCATTGACAGATCCCTCCATGAGTGTTGTTTTTATGGGTTACATGATTAAAGGTAGGTGGTTCCATAATTATTAACCCTTAAATTGAAATCATGAATAACCTGATTAAAAATAAATTATTTTTCAAATGATTTTAAAAATATGGATTTTAGATGACTACTTTCTGATTTTGTGGTTGGCATGGAATTCATGGAAACCATTGAATTCTAAAGAAATTGAAATTGATAAGAGAATTTGATAAAATTGATGGATTTATTGGAAACATATTTAACAAAAATGATTTGATTATTAATCTATGAAAAAATGGAGTAAATTTAAATATTTTTCAAAATGGAATGAATTTGATGAAAAATACAAATTTCTTATGAAATGAGAAATGTCTGTTGAAAAATGAAATTGTGATATTTTAATTTTAATTGATTTGAAATATTTGATTTACCTATGATTGATTAGAATATTGACTCTCTATAATGGGATCCCCTAGTGGTGTGTATTTTAACTACCTAATATGGGATCCCCTAATTTTGTGTAGATTAACTACTTGATATAGGCACCCCTAATGGGGTAAAGTTTGATTGCTTGATATGGGAACCCCTAATGTGGTTTAGTTTTAATTGATCAATATGGGATCCCTTAATGGTGTGTTATTATTATAATAAACATATATTTATTTTGAGTTGTGATATTTTACTATAATTTTTTTGGATGACTGTTTTATATAAAAAAAATTTATATAAACTATTCATTTAATCCTTTTTTGAGATATCTTATCTGATTTTCATTGAAAGAATGTTTTTAAAAAATAATAAAATGATTTTCGATGCGTTGTTTTATAAAAATTGATATAATAATCATATTGTTTTAGGTTTTCTCTTATAGAAAACATAGGAAGAACCTATTGGGCTTCCTAGCTCACACTCTACCTTTTTCATACAGTGTTTGTAGAATATATTTGTCAAGGTCCTATAAAACAGAAATCACCACTTGTGGTGGAGGGTGTTTTTTATCCTTAGGACTCATACAGATATAGGTGACTGGTGGATATTCTAACCAATTTTTTTATTGTTTTTTTTATTTTAACTTATGAGGTATTGATTACATTTATCAAATTCTATTTTGGGTCTGTTTTACATGTTTTTTCTACTACATTATTTTTTTGGAGTGTTGATCATATTGACTTGATTCCATTATCTTATATTTTGTTATATAAAATTATTTCACTTATATTTAAGGTATGATTCTTTGTGCTTGATGCCAACCCATGGGTATCTAAAACACCTTTTAGAACATGCCAATGCTGGATCATGTGTCATGGAGTGAGGTTATTTATGTGGTTCATAAAATATTGGTATATGTGGTGTTAGGTTATACATCTTTCTTTGATGTTGGTATGAATCTAGGATTTAATGGAAGATAAAAGGAATATTTTTTAGGACTTAATAGGTATTTTAATGCATATTACACTCCATCTCTCAACATATTAATCCATAATTCACCAATGGCTTTTAAGAAAATAATATTGTTGGAATGTTTTTATCTAATTCTTTCCTTTTCCCAACCATTGTTTTGATCTTTCAGAATTCACAATCATAAATTCCATTTTCTTGTTTTCTTATTCTGATATCATTGAACTATATATCCTTAAACTATGTAATGTTTCAAATTATTTAAATTGTGTGTGTTGATTTCATGTAGAATAATTCTTCTATGAAAAAATTTTAATATGAAACAGCAAGAAGTTGTTTGTGAACCACATTAATTTAACATATAGTAGATCAGAATCTTGTAGAGATAGTGGTCTATGTTTTTAATGTTGTTGGATAGGAATTGGATCCCATTCATGTTCAAGGTCATATTATGGAACCTCGAAGGGATGAATCGTGGAATATTGCTCAATAGATTCTTTTCCAGAATCCACCTTCTTTCCAAGTCTCTAGTAATCCTCAATAGGCTAAGGATCACTTGAAAAACATCATAATTCATTTTTTTTCTTTCAAATGCCTATTATTATTTTGGTGAAGTGTATTACCTTCAAGATGGATGGACCAAGAAGGAGATGGTGGGAGTCGATATTGAATGTGAAGAAGAGGGCTTAGAACATAAATAATTTAGATCCCTTTCACTAATTATTTCAATCCAATGTCAATGGTCATGGAAAATCAATGGATTTTCTCAACCTTTTGCAGGGATAAAATATGATGACATGTTTCATGGACTATTTTTCATAGAGGGAAAATTTTACTTCGAAGGTAGTGACCAATAAAAGGAAAAAGGATCAATGATTTGATATGGTTCTTCATGCTTGAATCCATTCTAGGGTATTCTTATTGAATATCTATAATTATTTTGAAATATTGGATTGAATGTTAATAGTTGAGCTTGATCTGGTTGGTATGTTATGGTTGAAGGGTGTTCCCATTTATCCCTATGCTATTTAAGTGAGTAAAATTAAAGTAAATAGAAAATTGGATGAGCCTCATAGTGGATCTAGATATCTAGCATCATTCCAACATCCAATAGTTCCTGAAAAAGGACTTATGGCT
The DNA here is from genome assembly GCA_963277665.1 of Viscum album. Lineage (NCBI taxonomy): Eukaryota > Viridiplantae > Streptophyta > Magnoliopsida > Santalales > Viscaceae > Viscum > Viscum album. The sequence goes on from OY728147.1 coordinate 1,314,401,925, forward strand.
TTCTTCCATTGTGGACAGGTTGGGAATTTGAAACATATTTCACCAAGTCATCCAAGAACTGTAGTTTGTATGGCCTATCATGCCCCTTATATAATTTATTTGTGTATGTTTTCTTATATATATAGTGGAATGATCCCATGATCACCTAAAAGTATAGCTTAATAATTAGATTCTTTATTATCTAATTGATGAATCACATAGGCATTTGGAGAAAATAATTTTTACATAGTGGAAGAGTCTCCAAATGAAGAAGATTTGGGTCCAGTGACCATGAGAGGTACCGTCACCATTGCTTCATCTTTAGTGACTAATTTATTTGATACTGGTGCGTCTAACTCAATTATACTTACTAGTGTTTTGAACATTATAAATCTTTCTAGATATATTTTATATTATTTGATGGATAGTACTACCCCCCAGAATTAAGAGAGGGAATTGTATTGGATTTCCTTATTCAGATTTCTCTTTATCAAAGCTTTAAATCAGCAAGTGTTTTACAGTTCTCAACATGAAACCTCTTGATGTCATCCTTGATATGGATTGGATGATTTATAATAATTCCTTAATTTGATATTATCTTTGATGACTCTCTTTTCTACATATGATGAACTGTGTCATTTATTTTAGGGGGAATCAGACCTTTGGTTAAGTAGTGGTGAACCATATTTACAAGAGTCAAATGGGTTATTTCAGGGTTTTCCATTGGCATGGAGAAAGATTATTTGAGTGATAATATCTCTCTAGCAATCGATGTGTTTCCCAATGTGTTTCCATCTGATTTTTTAGGTGTTCCACTAGTAATAGATATATATTTCACTATTGATTTAGATCTCGGTACTCAGTTAGATTCTATTTCTTCTTGCCTTATAGAACCAGAAGAGTTGAATCAGTTGAAGTCTCAGTTTTACGACTTTTATTATAATGTATTTATAAACCATAGTGTGTCACTATGGGAGGAAACTATTCTCTTTGTGGAGAAATCATATGGAAGAATTCTCCCCTATGTTGATTACTAAAAGAAAAATTGAGCTTAAAAATAATAAAAGTATCTATTAACGTGGATTAATGACCTGTTTGAAATGTGGAATGTTGAAAATTTCTTCTATAATAATGGTATTTGATCTGTTTCTCAAAATATGAGAATAAAATGATATCACATTCTAATTACCATATTTCAGAGAAGGTGTGTCCATAATGTGTACCTAGTTATGATATTCTGTCTATCAAATTATCCTTCAGTATTTATGTATTTAATGAATATAATATTCAATAATTACCTTTAACTATTCATGGTGTCATTTGTGGATAAAATTTTAGTTTACTCAAAAAATATATAACATCATATCCATCATTCAATAGAAGTTCTATAAAATATTAGATATCATAGAAATTATGAGATGCTTTAAAATAGTAATTTATGACCTTGGGAAGTGTTTTATTTGATATATGTGTTCTTGGATCTTGGAATTTTAGTAAATTCTAAGAATTTGATTTCAATTATGAAAATATATTTACCATAGAATGTTTTTGAGATATGATAATTTTTTCCATGGTAGAGTATTACCATAGTTTTGTTAAATATTTCTCAAATATGCATTCCCCAATGACCCCTCTCACTAAGAGTGGATTTTTTTTCTTGAGGGATGAATAATGATATTTTTTTATGAGTTTAAATGTTTATTGACTTTTTTCTAGTGTTTACTCTTCAATATTATAGGAAAGGATAGGTTCCCTTTTTGAAGCATTGGGTTCAGGTTTATAATTTTATGTTATATAGAGTGATCATATGGTGTCTTATGCCTTTGGAAATCTTAGTCCACATGAAAAAAAATTACCTAACCCCTGATCTCAAACTCACACATTTGATGAATGACCTTAATATTTTGGGGCATTACGATTTTGGGGAATGAATTATTGATTATTACGACCAGTAAATATTTGGTAATAAATTCTCTCAAAAATATGAAAACCCTATATAAAGGCATTGAGTATATCACCTATTGTCTTTTCATTTTGAAATTTCATACATCATATGGAAGGTGAATGTCATTTTCAATGTTTTGAGTATGAAACATCTGATCCAGGCTATGCATGAATAATATTAGGAGTGGAAAATTATAACTCACTTTTCTCAATTTCATTTTTGAGTCCTAGAGGATGAGGATGATGTTGTATTTGAAAATTTTATTGTGAACCTGAATTTTATTGATGTGATTTTTTATAAAAAATATATATATTTAGAATTATATAAAATTAATGACTCTACTTTTGGTGGGTATTCCATCAATGAGTTGGTATTCTCCTTTAAGGGTATCCTATATTTATAGAACAATTTTTTTAACTTTTTTCATGATGAATACTGTAATAAGGGAATTTAAAAATTCTTAGTGGGTGGTTAATCCTAGAACCATGAATATTATAAATGATATGTGGTTAATATTCTGGTGGTAGGGTATGAGATGAGATATTTCTGATTTAGTTTTTCACTGTTATATATGTTCTCATGTCCAAGTCAAACACCAAAGACCATCACGTTTTCTTCTTACACTTCCAATGATGACTTCTCTATGGGATGATATCACCATTGACTTTTTTGTTATGTTCCCATGTACCCCAACAGGAAATAATACCATGTGGATTTTGATTGATAGGCTGACCAAATTGGTTCACATTAAAACCATTAAATTACAATAAAAGTTGAGGACTTGGGACATCTTCTTATTTAATAGATGTCCTTATTATACAGAGTTTCATCTATTGTATTCTCTAATTGGAATACCCATTTGTTTAAAAAAAAATTGGAGATACCTCCTTGAAAAACTAGGATATTATGTGTGTTTGAGTATGAAATACCATCAGAAAAATAGATGGTAATACTAAATATGATATAATGATTCATGAGGACATTATCCATACCTATGTTATTGATTTTTTGTTGAATTGGAATGTTCATTTGATACTAGTTGATTTTTTTTATAATAATGTTTAATATTTTTAATTCGGATGGATCTTTTAAGGAATTATATTGATGATAAATTAAATTTTCTTAATGATGGTTCAATAAGAGTCCATAATCTTTGTTATGACTGTGTTTATTCATAGAGATGGTGTAACAGATTTAGTTTATTTGTCATTGTATTGTTATCGAATAGATCTCGTATAAATTTTATGCAGGTTTTCATGGATGATTGTAAGAGTTTTATATGGTGGCATGTTATTGTTGAGTGTTTCACCTTAGTTGGGTCACCAACATCTTTGGATAAAGAGAAATATTACATGAGGATTGTGGTTACTTTTTAAATTTTTAACCAGGTGTGGAATGTTGTTTATGATTTAAAAATTATACAATATTTGACATCGATCCACAATGCGCTTCATGTTTCATTTCTTTGAAAGTATCTTTTTGAGCATTCTCATTTTTTGATATAATATGTTCTTGATGTTGATCCTGATTTATCGGTGACTAGGATCCCAGTAAAGAATGTTGATTCTGAGACTATGGTACTTTGTGGGAGGATGATACCTTTTTTCATGTACTTTAGTTTCGTGGTTTTCATTCTCATGAGGCATGGGAGCATGAGGCACTGATGAGAGAGAAATTTTCTCACCTATATGATATGGAATCCACTTTATAGACTTTTTTGGGACATATGGTTTTTATGGTGTAGTGGATGTAACAACATATTACCTTTTTATAGGTAATTATCGACCCTTGATTTTGATTTAATTCTTTTGGGTCTTGTTTTGGGTTGATTTAGGTGAAATTTTGAGTATTTTGGAGGCCGACGGGGTATTGTGCATTTTGTGCACTGGTATAGAAAACTATGCAGTTTGGACTTGAATATCATGTTCCCTGTGATGGTTCATTGGAGAGAGGTGCATGTTTTATCTAAACTATATAGATAAACCCTCCCTATTGTGCTTGCCTATCTAAAAATACACTAATGTGGGATTTTAATCCCACTATTTTTATTTTAATAAATTCTGGATCACCCTTTTAGCCCTTAATTGACCCCTCAAAACCATAATCAAATTAATTCGTCATTAAGGATCTCAAGAAGTGGTTTTGGCCCACAAATGCCTTCATTTAGTGGATTGAATTATGATTGATCTAATTTGATCATATTCATGTATGTATATATTATATCATGTGGTTTTCTCCCAATCAAATATTCTCCCCTCCATAGATATTGATAGGCTATATTGATATTGATGGATCTAATCTACATTTTTGTGGATCTTGATTCTAGATTGTGTTTTTTTTATCTGATATGCCTTTATTTTTCATTGGTGGTTGCTATTGTGGGTGTTGTGATATTTAATTTCATAATTAATGGTAGTTGTTTCCATATTACATTACCTTTTCATAAAAATCTTGAATATCTGGTTTAAATTGAAATGCGTTTTTAATGATTTTAAAAAAAGGATTTGAGGTAATTTGTGTTGATTTTGAGATTGGCATTTTTTTTTTAAAATCCATGAATTTTATTAAAACTAAAATTGTTGAGAAAACCTTAGAAAATTTATGTATTTATTTGAAAACTATTTTAATGAAATTTGAATTCATTTTCATCCTGGATAAAAATGGATTACGTCGAAATATTTTTTTAATGGTAATGCATTTTTTAAAAATTGTGATATGATTGTGAATAGAAAAGGGGAATTGCAACCTAAAATTGGATTATAGTATTGGAAATTATTTGAAATTATTTATTTTCCCATTATTGATAATTAATTTCACTACCTATAATAAGATCCCATAAAGGGTTATTGATTGAATTCTTGGTATGGGCTCACCCAATGGGGTGTAAATTGACAGCTTGATATGGGATCCCTTAATGGGGTGTAAATCGACTCTCAATATAGGCTCCCTTAATGGGGTGTAGATTGAATTTCCTAAAATTGGATCCCCAAATGGGGCATTGATATGAGTATGAACATATAGTTTTTTTATCCTTGATATTTCAATATATATTTTTTTATTCATTCCATCAATTTCATATGAACAATCTTATATATACTATTTATTTAAACATGATTGAAGATATCTTCCATTATTTTACTTTAATTAATGTGTTATTAATATATGTAAATTATTTCTTGTACGTGGTTATATTCAAATTTATAGTATAATTTGCTTTTTGTTATGTTATTGTTTATGGAAAACATGGTGAGATCCTATTAGGTTGTTTAACTGAAACCCTACCTTTAACATATAATGTTTGTAGGTATTTTTTAGGGATCTGAGAAAAGAGAAAGTGACACCTAGAGGTGGTAGATGATATAGATCCTTGGGATCTATATAAATGGAGGTGAATGGTTAAGATTAAATCCACACATTACATAGGTTGTATGATCATTTGTCTTAGCATATACTGAGTACATTGATGATGTTATATTTTTGGATTTTTTTACCATTTTCTAGGAATATTATCCTTTAGGATTATTGATCATTATGAATAGTATCTATTATCTTCCTCTAATTTATGTAAAATTCATTCCCTTAATTTTCTTATGTGATTCTAGGTGATAGTCTTTAACCCATGGGGATCAAGAACTCCATTTTGACCATGTAAAATTCGAAATGGGTATTATGGTACAATGGTGTCTAGGCTGGTTTTTCATAACAAATTTGGCCATAAATATCATAATACATTACTCATATAATCATAACATAAGACATGTAAATGTAATAGGTTTCATAAACATTTCACCATCAATTAATTATCCCATTGAAAAGAAACATGTTTGTTGGAATCATAATTATATCAACATCATTATAATAAGACATCCATAGAAAATGATTATATACAATCATAAGATATCATCCCCAATAATGTATAACAACACATAAAAAGGTTATCTTCTTAGGTGAAAGATACTTGAAAAATAGATTTTTAACATTTATTTGAAAATCGGGAAAATATATATTTTTTCATTGTGTATCTTTTTACTATAAATATTCATTATATATTTAGAAAATGGTTTATTTTAAAATTAACTTTGTAACTCTTACTTAATTATTCAAATATGTTAATATTAAATATAGTATGTAAATAGGATCATATTTTTTTACATTAAAATGAAAAATTCTTTTCAAACTTTTTATAAAATAAAAAATTCCTTGTTTGGAAAACATATCATAGAAGATTTTCTTTAATCATATGAAATAAAGTAAAATGAATTGAAATTTAAATTTTAAAAATGTATCATGTAGAGGTAAGAAATATATTAAACAATGTGGAAAATGGCATAAAAATAATATTTCATCGTCAAAAGGGGAAATAATGTAGGAATTTATTTAAAGACAGCTTCTCATCAATATTAATTAACAAGGAGAGATGAAAGGGTAATATTAATGGAATATTTCAGAAATAAAAATAGGATAAATATATATATTATTTAAAGGATAATTTAAAGATAATTTGACTATGAGAAATTTATTATATACAATCATAAAAATTACTAAGATTGTGACATAAACAATTCTCTCAAGTCATGTCTAACATAGTAAATATTTTAACCACGTGTATAATACTTATTTAATTAGTATAAATATATTAAAAAATAATACTCAAATATAAATTAATATATATCATTTTTTATGATTTATATTTATCATAATATTAACCATATATTCCTTAAAATTAATATCCAAATAAAAACATATCTATTTTTTAAGCTTGTATCAGTTCAATGGTTCTACTACTTGAACCATAGTCAATGTTTCATAATCTCCAGAATGTTAATCATGATATAATTATAATATTTTTCTTTTATATACTATTTTATAACCATAATTTAATTCTGTGATGAAAAATAAATTACATTACTTCATGGATAGGGTAGTATGTATGTAAAAAAGGGTGTTATTTTCACGTTTTGATGGATGGAAAGAAAAAAAAGAAAACAATAATTCACAATTCTATAATTATAATTATATCATATATATATATAATATTAATTAATTAAGTATTTCCTTATGACAATATATATATAAATGATAAATTAAAAACAAATCACTTCACTTTGTGGATGTGGGAGTCCACAAATAGGCATGGGAAACATTATCATTTTCTAATAGATTCCCTAGAGATAGAAAATGGTCATATAATAATCATAATAACAATGTCGTATATTTAAGATACTTGATTCATTAGGTTATGATGGACACAATATATTTAGAGGGATTAAAAGAATAAATAAACATTAAAAGAGTTCGGTTAGATGATACCCCATCTTTGAGAGACCTTTATTGGCATACACATTAATCCTTCATAGGATGGTCTTCAGGTAAGACCAAAATATCATGAATAAATTAAAGGAATCTATTTATTTTTTGTATGTATTTTCTGTGATATAAGGATCAAGGTTTTCGAAAAATGGTTGATACGATTTCCCATTAATAAGTTAGTGGAGGGACACACAAGGAATAACATAAAATATTTAAATAATATGAGGTCAATATTATGCAAAAGAGGAATAAAATGGACATAAATTCTATGATAGCATAATATAAAATCTAAATACATTCATCAAAACATATTAAGAAAGTTTTATGTTGCATTATAACCCATAATTATTATTTTAACCCCTATTGAACATGTTTAACCCTGCCTATGGTAACAAATTTTAGTTGTTTTACTAATCAATTTGAAAAATATTATATTGGGTAAATTAATAAAATTACATATAGATTCAAAATATTTAACCCATTTTATCTATATCCATTCTAATAATTATATTATTTAATTTTAATATTAAATCCCAAAAAAAATGAAAATAATTTTTATAAAAAATTGATATGATGCATATTAATTGATTTATTCATATTAAATGATTATTAAATATAATTAGGTAAATGTTAAATCATTTTAATGTATATATAATATATTATTTTAATTAAAATAATTAAACATTGGTGATAATATAATTTTTTAAAGAAAAAAACATTTCACCCATAAAAGATGTTTTATTAAAATATATATATATAAATTTACCTTTGATTTTTTTCATATTTTCCAATTAATAAATACAATATATAATTTTACACATGTGTAAAAAAAATTACATGTTTAATATTCTAAATTATTTTTTTTAAAAAAATCATTAAATAAAATATACAAGATTAAAATATGCTCAAGAACAAAATATTTCTAACTAGTTCTTCAGGATCAATTGAATTTAAAATGTGATTTATAATTTATTTTTCATTAGTAAATATTAAAAAAATATAGTATATTATGCTTCATTTTATAATCTATAAACACTAGTCAATTAATTTTAGTTTTTTTGTATGAAAATATATTTAGAAAATTTAATTTATTAAGGAGATATATATCATAATATCATGGGGTGTTATATTTTTCACACAATATAATAATTTGACCGTAGATATTCCAAAACTCCAATAAATAAAATAAATATACTTTTACGTCATCACATCATCATAAACCCATGTTCCATCCCCTAATTTTGGATTCAACCAAATCAATTTAACCATATGATTAATCTCGTTCAATAGAAATTTACCTCCATTATTAAATTTTTTTACTTTTTGTACATTATAAGAAAGATAATTACATTTTAGTATAACGTCTTGTTATAGTAAAATTGAAATATCATTTATGTATTTACTCAAAATAGATACATGGAAATAATTATGAGGTTGTGGTGGATTCTGTGGAAGCGCCAAGGTATAATCTACCTTCGCTAATAAATCGATAATCATGATAGTGAAAATATACATAGGGATAATCATTCATTTTATAGGATTATTATAGTCATCTTCTAAGGATATATTCATTCGAAACAACCTGTCGGTAACATCAAATTCTATATCTCACTAACCATTGTCAGGATAACATTCAATTGACTCAATGATGTCTTGATGTACTACTAAATAGATATTTCCATATCTTCTATTTACTCAACTAGCTGAAATTCAAGTAGAATTATTTCTCCAACATCATCCTAGAATGATTATCTTATACACTTTTCCTATAGAGTGATTCATAATGACCCATTAAAATGAATGAGTGAATGTTATTATATTTTGAAAAGTCAACTAGATAAAGTTTTCAATACCAACCAACTTAAAAATCCTAATAGTTTTCTCTGAATATGTCATCTAGGGTTTTAATGGTCTTCTAAGACTAACTATATTTTTTAGAATTATATATAAAGATAATTTTCAACTCTATATTTTAATATTTTTTAATTCTTCTATAGAAGATTGAGGTAAACCATGGATATGAATCAGATACAATAGACTGTGGAACTCCTTAAACCATACAACAAATTTATTGTATATATTGTAAAGGTGACCAAAAAATATTATATGATGGTGATAAAATTTGTATATTTCATAATGATATTTTCTAGAACAAAAATATCATTATTCTTTTTATATGTTTTGGGAATCTGATTATGAAATATATGGTGACAATTTCCTATTTCCATTTTGGCATGGGTAATGGTTATAAAAAAACCCAAAACATTTCTATATCACCCTTTACTTAGTGACATACTTGGAAAAGTTATTTATACATTTAAATATTCCTTTTCATTTTTTCCCACAATAAATAATCTATTACAACTATATATATATTCATACAACCAAGATGAGTTGATAAATATGTGTTGTGAACATCATCTAATAGATCCTTCAAGTTTATTATTAACGGTAAACATACCTGATTATTGAGCCTTATATTTCCATCAAAATCTAGGTTGAACTCAATAACATTCAAAAAATTATTATATAGTTCCATATCTTAAATTCTTCATTTTCAATATATACATGGATTTATGGTAAATCATTCATCTATAAATGATAGAATCTTTCTCCATTACGTATGATTTTATTGTCTATCCTTTATAAATCCATTTGTGTTGAATCTAATTCAATAATCAGCATTTTAATATCTTTCATGGTCCTTCTATTTCTGAGAATCAACCACCATATTCATGTTTAATGGTTAATAATGTGTTGAGAATTATATATCCTTATGAAATTACAAACACATTTAATGATGCATAGTTTACTCTTTCAATGAGAATATATACTTCAATATTTATAATCAGAATATATATCACATATTTTACAATAAGGATAATTACTATATTTTTTAATGAATTTATTACTACTCCCAACTCCCAATAATGAGTTACATAATTTTTTTAATGAATTTTCTCTCATTGTTAGGAATAATATTTCACCATTTCATTATAAAAGAGGAGAAAACATTTTCCCTCCTTCTTTGAATAATTATAGATAATAAACCCTTCCCCATTACACAATGTTGTGATAATATATCACATAAATATCTTATCTATAGTTTCATGAAATTTTCCTCATATTCATCTGACCAATGAGGCATATATCCCTTCCATGTAAAACATGTTATTAGATTATCTAGAAAAGACTAATCCATAAAGAAATTATTAACAATCGAAACAAATATATCTACATATCTCACTCACCATGGTTAGTTAAGACTATTTAGAAATGATTTTCATCATTATAGGATATAGATATATACCATTACATGATATTATTTGACTAATTAATGACAAATCATGGATCACAGAATCAATCTTAATGAATGCTTCATACAACTTCTCCTTACTCAAATTCTTGAATAAAATCCTCATATAATCATCGTGATCTAACACACTCATGGAGTATAAATGAATATCATCTAAATTCCATTACAAGAACTTATCAAGGTAATAATTAATTTATCTATTCCTTAAATCAATTTTGATATTAGGGGAATTGGTAAGTCCAACTAGAATCACTATAAATTCATAATCACCCAACATTTTATGGATGGTTGTCTTGGTAGTATCCGCATTATTCACCCCCAATTTATGATATTAAAACTGAAGGTAAATATTTAAAAAGTATTAATATCTATGTAGTTGATAAGAATATTCATCAATACGTGGTAGAGTATACTTGTTTGTAATGTCCTGAGTCCAAATGTGACTTAACAGTGCATTGAGTCTGGTTGGCCACATGGCCTCAAACACATCTCACCAAACAGTAGATGTTATTGACATGATGAGAGGGACTCTGTGTGATAGTGGGGAGACTATGGCCTCATTAGTAGATTGTAACACAATAGAATGATGAAAGAGATTTTGGAAACAATAATACCATAAAACAGAAGTAAATAGTTGAAGGCTAATTACCCAATATCCATTTTTCTTATCATATGAAAAATAATTCAATTCAAAATTTTTAAATAAGAACAACCAAACAGTTACTAGGGCTACCATATACAACGCATGACCCAAAAGGTACAAAATGAAAAAAAATTATCCCAACAACATCATAACCCTAGTCTTCATCCAAAACTCTCCTACTCCAAAGTAGCATATCATGTAACAGTATGAGGGTGCATTCCCTTATAAAAAGCTAAAAAAATAATATATTAGTCCCAAAGCATGACCCAACCATTGTGTGAGACTAAATCATAGTACGAAACCATTCATGGTGTGTTCCAATCTATCAGTGAGTATATATAATGGGATGTGTGAAAAACTGAAATCAGTAAGCTAAGAAATAATGTAAAGTAAACAGTCCCATAGGCTCTAGATTCCTTTTACATTCCATTTCTATTTAATTATCAATTCAATTACACTAACTGTATAAGTCTCAAAATCTAGCCTATGCCCGGTGATCCCTCGTATTATAGTAATCCATACAAATGCCATATAAGGCCATATAGGGAAGGGTAGGAAATGAATATAGGAATGCTTGTTCTTTGGTTTGTAATACACATCATAACCCACTCAATATTCCACTAACCTCGATCATTTACTTAATATTCCTAATTTAGAAATCAAGTATCACTCTAGATGAAATCTACTATCACCCTACAATTCCATCACTAGAGACCCTCATAAAGGAACCCTGTATAACTATAAGTGTGGTATATCCTACGTTATTGATCTCTTCCTTGGAGGTTCTATAGGGACTCCAGGTATAACCCATGACATTAACCATGCCTCTTTATACCATTCATGGAATCTAAGAAAGATCCATGATTCACTCAGCATTTACATAATCTATGTGATCCCATCCTTGGAATCCATGATTCACCCATAGCTTAACAATAATTAACAAAACCATTGATCCTAGCCAAGTAAGTTTAGAGAATCCATGTTACACCCAATGATTTACCATTTAACCATAAGAGGTTAATTTGACAATTTTATTAGACATTCTAGGGTCAACACCAAAAGAATCTAATATTAACTTACCACTAAGGGTGTCTCAACTTTGAAAAAACTCAAAGTCCAGGCTTATAATTACTTAGATGTGCAAAACTCATATAACGAGAAACACGTGTAAATTAAACTATTACATGGATTTAACATGTATAAACTCTTATGGGAATGTTCATAGTTGGACACGAATATTCAAAACATGCTTTATTAATCAAGTGGAAAACATGGGTCAAAGGGGAAACTCAACTATCCCACACCCTATCCATTTATAATACAATCTATTAACATGTAAAAACATCTAGATAAACAATTATGTTTTAATTAAACTTCAAAATGGATTCAAGGAACACCACATATGTATCATATGCCAAACGACCATAAAGTAGTCAAAATGGTAACTCAGCCATGAGGATGACCTTTATCTGCATATTTAATCTAAAAATGCATTGATACACTAGATTAATTACCTAAATATGATTGTAAATAAAATTTATGATTTACAACCCAAGGTGACACCACAAAAATGGGTGTACAATTCTCTGACATATATAATAAACTCATCATTCAACAAAAATCAAGATACCACCTACCTTATACTCATGCTAGATAACTCATCTAGTATCATACTTTTATTCACCCTTGTTGGGGTGAAATATAAAGAAAAGTTAAAGAATGTAATATTAGGGTATATGAGCCTTAATCCAAATAGTGAAATTGATATTTAGAATAATCTAATATGGTTAAAAAGTAATCGAGTCCTTACTGTTATAGATCTAAGGAGACAAACGGTTGTCAAATTGGACTTTGAACAGAGATCTAAGCATAAAAGGGAGAATATCCACCTTATGGGGTAATCTCCCTTGGTCCCATGTTGAGCATCTTGAGAGAGGAGGGTCAGTTTTATGTTTTTTAAAATATTTCAAAGGAAAAAAGGTATTTTTACCCAATAATATCTAGGTCACATAGTTTCTATGAAGTGTTCGCCAAACCCTGAAGAAACTATACTCACCCACTAGAAGTCTGGGGCACATCATGTTTTTTCCCAGCAGGGTTGGACTAACAGTACTGATTCCACTATAATGTTTTCAAAAACTGCAGACATGTCCAGACATCTATACACCCCAATCTGCATCGTTTGAACTAATTGTGTGGCCTCCTCTTTCACCCAAAAGATGGGTTCTGGGATTGATACAATCCCTGGACACCCTATAGCACTCTATGTCACACTCCTGAATCCACATTAGGCCATATTTAGTAATTAAAGTGAGAAATATATGGAAACTAATGATCCATACCTCAATGAAGAACCAAGTTCATAAAAATTTCCCCTCATAAAGCATTTAATCCATGAATTTCAAATCCTAGAGCGGTGTAGATGTATCTGAGAAAAGTTCTTGGCACTATGATCAATAATCAACATCCCCTTACTAGGTATCATCATGTACTCATTCATTCTTCCATATCACATGTTCTAAAGTAACGGACTTACACCATAGAACCATCGTGCTATAATCCGTAATTTGGAATGTATAATCATCAATGGAGGTATATTCTTGTAACTCATCCTCTTTGGGATGAAAATCATGATAAGCATATGAATAGTAACACCACAAATGAGAAATATAGAAGACGTTGACCTCTACCTATGAGGAAACTACAACTAATATGAAACCAGAACAACTCTCCCCGGAAACTCAAATGCCCTGATGTATCTCGGTGAAATATTCCCCTTCTCTCATGATCCCTGTGTGTCCTAGCCTCGGTGAAATCTGAAGGAAAATCTAATCCCCAACCTCGAACACTAGAGGTCATCTGCAGCGATCAACATATGATTTTTTATGACACTGTATAGTATCCATCTACTTCTGAATCAACTATACATGTTTTGTGATCTTCTGTACAATAGGAGATACCATCAAAGATGAATCTCATACCTCTAAACAACACAAGGGTTTTCTAAAAGGCCTACCATATAAGATCACATATGACGCCATCTGAATATTATCCTGAAATATTTAATTATAGGAAAACTCAAAAAGTTTTATGTACTTAACCCAATAACCCATAAAATCTAAAACACATTCCCAAAGAATCTCTTCATGAACCTAAATCATGCACTCGGACTGGCCATCTATTTTTCGGTGCTACACTATGCCAACAAGTACATGTATGCCCCATTCCTTCAGAAGAACTTTCCAGAAACATGATGCAAACTCGGAATCCCTATCTAAAATGATAGAATGCGGAACACCATGAATCTGTACAACCTACCGAATGTAAAACCTACAAAACTCATTAAAACTAAAGGATTCATTGATTGGTAAAAAACAATCATACTTCAAGATCCTATTAATGACAACCCAAATAGAATCGCTTCCACAAGGTGACCCCGGTAAACAAATCCTTAAATCAATCTCAACATTATTCCATTAACACTTAAGAATGTGTAGTAGTTGTAAATGTCTGGATGGCCGTTGGTGTTCTTCATTCACCTGTTGATAGGTGGAGCACCTCATAAAAAACCAAAAACGTCCCTTTTCATAGATGGACACCAATACTGATGATGTAAATCTCTATACATCATGGTGAATCAATGATGCACTTCCCATATAAAGGTGTGAAAATTCTACATCATATCCTAATGTAAGTCTCCCAAAACCCTTATGAGACCTTGTAAAATATGGATTTCATCCTTGCATATAGTCCAACTAGGAGGAGGGTCCTCACCTGACACACACTCTCATAGAACTAGGCCTTCAAAATAAAATATCTACCTCATCCCCACTCAATCCAATATAGAGAAGATAACAACTAAGGATGAATTAAACATATGCCCCTAATTATTTTGTACCTCTAAATTAATCACCAAGAATAATGACTTATGTTTCCACTCACTGCTGGCCTCTTCAATACCTTACAACTAAGTCCTCCTACTCAATGCATCATCCACAATATTTACTTTACCAAGAATGTAGGCATGTTTGATGTCAAAAAAACCGAAGGTATTCCACGCACCTTCATTGTATCATATTCAGATCACATTGAGTTAATGTATACTTGAGTATTTTGTGGTCTATGTTCCCCACAAAACAATCTCCACATAAGTAATGTCTACAACACCATAAATCATTAACAACCACAGCTAACTCTGCATATTGCACATGGTAATTCCTCTCATGTGTGCTCAAATATTGAGACCCGTATGCGATGAATCAATCCACCGAAATAATAAATCCTCCTATCCATATACATGATACTTTATAGTACACATCATAACTTCTACCTAATACTTGGAAAATCAGTATCGACACTGATGTCCATCTCCCTTTCACCTCTAGAAAGGCCTTCTTATACGAATCTGTAAAAACCTATGTCAAACACATTATTTTTAGGCATATTAACAGTTCTTCTAAACATGAGAAGTATTTTATAAAAACTTCTAGAAACCATCCATCCCTAAGATGCTTTTCACCTCAATGAAATTCTTGGGATGCTCCCAAAAAACTACTACTCTCACATTCTCTTGGACAATTGATACACTTGTCTCTAAGATGTAGTGACCCATGAAGTGAATCTGATCCATCCATAAGTGTAGCTTATTGATATTAGCATATAACTGATGCTCTCTCAGTGTACACATTAAGATATCAAAATAGTTTGAAATTTAATTTCAATTATGTGAATACACCAAGATATCGTCCATAAAAACCACAAATAACTAGTAGAGATAAGGATTGAACACATAGTTCATCAATGATTTGAAATCATATGGAACATTTATGAGACTGAATGGCATAACAAGACACTCAAATAGACTATAACTGCTCTGAAAGATTGTGCAGGGTATGTCTGAGGATCTAACGTGCACATGATGATAACCATATCTCATCTCAGTCTTTGAAAAAAACATGAGCTCCATGTAGCTGGTCAAAGATATCATCTATTAGCAGCAAAGGAAACTATTTACTAACTATAAACTATTTAAATTTCGAAAAACCAACCCAAATACTAAGGGTTTCATCGGTCGTTTTTGCAAAAACAACACCAGTGAACACTATATAGATATACTAGGCTGGATGAAAACCGTAAATTTTAAGTCCTGTATCTTTATCTTAGGCTATAAAAACTCTATTATAGCCATCCTGTAAGGAGAAATGGATACTAGCGTAGCTCCTAGAACCAGGTCAATCGAAAACTATACCTCCATTAATGAAGGAAAACCTGAAAATGCATCCAATAAGACATCCATGAAATGATAATCCTCAGGAGGGAAATCCATCTAATGTGTTACCTGGTCATAAAGACACAAAACTGTAACCTGGGTTGTCATTCAACTCAACCATGATACATTTGTCGATTTCGACTTTCATGAATATCACATTCACCGTTGTATAAAAATGATCGTCCATTTCCTCATATGAAACTCACCTAATGGTGATAGAATTTGATAAAGGCCTGAAAGAAAACTAACCATCTTGATAATGACATAAAAACCTGTCATTTCTAGGACAGAGAAATACCATGAGAAGTGACACCCACAAACCTCTAGTGGGCAGTCCTTGCACTGATGCACACTTTCCATTTTAATTCCTAACGGAGTGTCTAGAGTCACGATGTCATCAGAAGTTGAAAAGTTGTTCCCAAGGACCTCCACAATGGGGAAAAATATGATACTACGTGAAGACTATGTATAAAAAAATAACGACAATTAAAACAATGGCTACTATAATAGTAACTATGATAGTAGAAGGTCTGAGATTCTACTCCTCCTTGGTCTGTTACACTGTAAAATTATAGAACATACCGTAGACCTGAGATACTCCCCATCTTCCTTGAGTTTATCCACCCGATTATCTCTGTGAACCTATGGAATGGCGACAACGACCATTACCACAACCTCCATATGAATGATCCGATGAATTCCAGTTCACTAACGGAAGAGAACGTTAGACCCTCATCCTGAATATGGTGATGGTGTAGATTATCTCTCACTATCTTCTTGAGAAAAAGTTCGGTAAATGTGTTGAAAATTTCCCATCTTACAACTATCTCATAACTCAACAGGGTCTTGTAGAAGCTATGGCCGGGTATTCCATAACTTTCCGCACTGGTAGCATCTCACCTATCTATCAGAAAAAAAAATTGACTACACACATCTCAACGAGGATTCTCCAAATGAAATTTCCTACAGCCTATCAAGATAGTTCCAAATATTGGTCTCGAACTGCAATGTATCATGTTGAGTCAATAAGGATATCTTATGAATTTTCCATTCCTTATGGTTTTATATTTTGAAAATCAAAAACACTTTTTCATATGTTCTGAATATTTTTTTATGTTCTGTATTTTTCATAAGATCCGGATTTTCATTTTGTTATGCCTACAGATATATCATTATGTTTTTCCATTCTGTTATACTTACATATATTTGATTAGGATTTATGATTTAGTTTTTATGATTTCGATTCTAGTGTATATATGATTCAGTTTTTATGATTCTGATTCTGGTGTATATGTGATTCAGTTTTGATGATTCTGATTCTATTGTATATATAATTCAATTTTTATGATTCCAATTCCAGTGTATATATGATTCTGATCTTTAGGATACTGATTCTGGTGTATATATGATATCGTATTCATGATATAGAATCTTGTGTATAAGTGACACTAATTTGGTTATTTCAGTTCTAGAACAAATTCAATACTCATTTATCAATCTGATTTACTTTTACTTATGAATCATTTTTCTTGATAAAATATTTTGGATAATGTTAGAGTTTCCAAATGTATCATTTCAATATTATCATATTCTAATATTTCTTATACTTAATCTTAATCTTTATCTTAAAATCATTTATGTTACATAAAATTATGTAATAAAATTTGTTACAAACTAATTTTTGTATGTTTTCCACGTGTCTAGGTCCCTCCAAAATTTAGGAAAAATATGACTGTTGGAGTGGAGTCAATTTTTGGGAAATTTTTCCAATAAATACAAGTCCATTTTAACAAGAAAACAACATCAACTTCGATAATTGAATTTTACAGAATAAAGTTGTGAAGTGATTTCTAGAGAGAGAGGCTATTACAATTCTCATTTCTTCGAGAAGAATTCATGAAAAACTTGTTCATGTGTGAGCAACTTGTTCATACTTTCTTTGGGTTGACTCCGATCATGCTGATCGTGGGATTCCGGGATTGGAAGACTGAGGTTCTGATTTCCTTCTAATTTGAGGGCTTGCATGGATACCAAGACAAATACTGATCTTCAGATTGAGGTCTTACCTGGGTTTGGGTAAGACGGACTTTCTTGAAAGTATAAATCAAGGAAACATTATCCACTGTTGTTGGATATCATTCTCTTTGGGTTAAAAAATCTTATTGTTACTTTTAACTATTATAATTTATTTTAATTCCACTGTTGTATGATTACATTGTTAATGTTAGAAAGTATAACCTTCTTATACTTTGTAATTCTATTACTATGATTTTATTACAGATTCAATATGCCTTAAGGTAGAATCAATCTTTTAATAAAATATAAAAGGTTTCTTTAAAATGTCTTTTGAGTGTTTGTTTAACCTTATTTAACAAAACATTAAATGTTCCAAAGGAATTTTTGAAGTAAAAAATTCACCCCCTCTTGTATTTGAGCATCTCATTTTTACATATTCGATCCTAAAATTTGTATCAGAGGAGGTCTCTAAAAAAATTATATCCACAAATATGTTTTCTTTCTCAAGTTTTCTGTTTCCTATGTTCTTCATATTTTTTTAAAACTTTTACTAATAATAAGTTTTTTAGAAAGAAATATCATTTTAGTATGGAAGTAATTAATGTTGGATCTCTAGATAATCTCAATCCTACTAGACCACCGATCTTCGATGAAAATGTCTAAGATTACTTGAGAGATAGAATGAAGAAATTTATGATTAACAAAGGTGTAAACAACTAGATTATGATAACTGGAGATTATAAGATTCCTGATATGGATCTCAGAACATTTACTAATTCAGAAAGGGTGGAATATCAACTAAACTTTAAGCTATGTTATACTTTTCTTTGGTCCATGGCTAGAAATATTTATAGCTATATTTCATATTGTGAAGTTGCAAATAGTATTTGGAAGAAGCTTATAGTAACTCACTTTCGAACATCCAATTTTATTGAAACTAGAAGAGTTATGCTCAGGGCCAAGTATCATGGTTACTGCCTCCCTTATGGATAACCCATATGTAAGGTACAATAATGATTTATGACTATCGTCAACAACATACAATATATAGGTGAGAAAATTTTAGATGATAAATCTCTTGTAGACATGATTATTGATATCATGCCTAACAAATGGGAATCCAAGAGGACTGGTATAGATGAGAATATAAAATTTACTCAGATTTCTCTTGATGAACTATTGGGAACTCTTCTTCAACATGAAACCAAAATAAAGAGAGATGTTGATAATATTAATGAGAATGATGGAAATGGATTTGTTTCTTTTAAAGTACTTCAAATCCTACTAAAGACAATACTCATGGGAGAACTACAAGATAAAAATCATAGAAGGTTAGTATTCAAACTAAATCTAGTGAAAGTGAAGCTTCAGAAAATGAATTAGAAAATCATTCCTAGAGGATGAACACTATTGTTAGACGGAAGAACTTTCAATGTAGATAAAAAAATAAAGATGGAAAATATAAGAAAGAAATTGAAGTGACATGCTATGAATATAGAAGAACCGTTCCTATTAGACATGCTTGTCCATTTCAGAAGAATAGAGACAATAAAGACATTAATTATGAAAGAAACAAGATGAACTTCTATATATCAAAGCATAAGAGTGTCTTGAAATCCTATGACACATGGAGTTCCAGTAGTGGAGATTCTTTTGATGATTCTTCAGAATATGAATCTGCTGGGCAATAGAATGTTGGTCTAATAGCCAGAGCCCCATTTCAAAATCATTGTCTTATGGCTATGGTATGAACTGCTGAATCCTAAACCAATATGTATTTCAGTGAAAATTTTCTATATAGAGGGTTTTCTTCAGATGAATAATCTTCTTCATCAGATATTGATAATTATTTTCCTTCTTATGAGGAAGTTTCTAGATTTTCTATGTTGTTAGAAAAGATATATTGTAAAGTTTCTATGAAAAAGGACAAAGAAAACTCTATAGAATCTATTTTAACAAAATAAATTTTAGATATTTCTAATGATCTTGATGAGAAAAATGATGTTTTAAAAAATAATTCAAAGAAACTTAATCAACATAATTATGATAAAGAGAAAATTTCTAAGGATATTAAAAAACAGTTTTTAGAAAAAGAAATTTTAATGTATAATTTTAACTCTAAATATATTATTCTTGGGGATAATAATATAGTCATGAGACTACAATTTGAAATATTTTCCTTGAAGAAACTTCTTGCCTATTTTACTTCTGGTAAGGAATATTTTGACATGATTTATTCTTAGATCCAACCGCATGGTAACAATCAGGATTTATGTTATTCTAATCAAAAAAATATTTTTATGAATAATTATTTTGTTCCTTCTAGAGCATCATTTTGTACTAAATGCTAAAGTTGTAACACCCCAATATTCCACTGTACGCTTCTCTTTGAATTATAAAGTAGCTTCTGTTGTACGCAACATTGAGTTCTAACACACACCACAACCAATCAAACTAGCTGTTATGAATAGTAATAACCACTTTTTGAAATTTTATAAATTTTATCTTTCAAAATGGAATTCATTTTTGGATTCTAAATATTGAAATTATCTTAGCGTGAAATTTTGGTGTTTTTTTGATAACTTTCATATTAGTCTGAATAGTGAAAAATATTGTATTTTAACTGAAAACTACTTTTTTTAATCAAAATCATTTATAGTGTTAAAATATACAATTTAATGGTTTGGAATTATAAATAGATTATATTTTTACCATTTAATCCAATTTTGGTCATTGTAAGTAATTTTACCTAGAAATTGTACATAAACAAGTGTCAATCTTTTGATAGTTATTTTTTTTAAATACGTCTTTTGGTATTGACAACAGAAATTAATTTTAAATTAATAAATGAAACTTCTATGTTTTGAATTTGGTATAATAGAAATCATTTTTGGATTATGAATATAAAAATTATCCTAGGGTGAATTTTTGGTGTTTTTCTACAAGCCTTCAATTTTTGATGAATAGTGAAAAACACTAAGTTACGGTTTAAACCCGGCTTTTTATTTAAATAATTGTTTATTTTATTTAAATTTATTTTAGGTCAAAATAGATACATAATACCTATATAAATTCAATATAATTCATTGGAGTCATTTTATAATAATTTTAGATATATAAAAATTTTATGGAACTTTTTCACCGTCTTTTACCCACCTCCTAGGAGAATTTGTAAATTCACATAAAACATAATTTTACCACTTCTGTGAATTAAATTTAAAAAATATAAGAGACACGATAAATATCAAGGAGTAAAATGTGGTTCAATAAGATAAAAATATTTTTTTGGTGAATAGTAACTTTTTGCTTTTATTTACCACAGTTATAAGTAAATAGGGTAATTAATTGAAAAATTTATATTAATATTACCCAAACACATGTACTAATTCTATTGGAAAAGTGTATATCGACCAAAAACAACCCTATTAATTGAATATTATCATTTAGGTCCACTTGGATTAGATTAGGACATTTATTATTATTTAATTCAAAGAAGAGTTAAAAGACTTAAAATAAAAGTTTAATCACTAAAACATTTTTAATATAAGGTTATTCATAAGATAAATTCGATTAAAAATAATAAATAGAAAGCTAAAAATGTTTCCTACATCATGGTATTTTATTTATAATTTTTAGACATTAATTAAATAAATTTATTTATGACAAAATGATGAGCAGTAATTACCTTATTCATGAATGAATCAAATAAATGGTATTATAAATATTAAAATAAATATAATTTCAAAGTTTTTATGAAATACAAGAATTTTATAGGTGAATATGACATGATAGGGATGATTCAGTGTATCTTGTTCTAAGTTTTCAAGTTTATATGACTTTCACAAAAACAAAATACCAAATAGTGTCACAATTGACATAAATTAACATTTAAAACAAATATTATGTTATTAATTGATATTCTATTCCTAAAAATCTAATGTTCGGCCAAAGGAATTAAATAATGATATGAGTAAAATTAATGGACCAATTTGGGGTCACATGGAAGTATATAGTATGTTTATTAACCATATAATACAAAAATGCAAAGAGGCATAGTAAATGTCAAACTTTTAAACTAAGAGTTAAATCTAAAAGATAAGGGTAAAATAGTGACCCAAAACTTGTCTAAAACCTATTGGTTGAGTGGTTTTCGACCCATCCCCACCTTAGACTTTAAATAATCACGTTTGGAGCAATTATAAACCGAATATGAATTTATTATAAAATAACACTTTATGTTTTTTCTAAAGAGCCCCCCTTATAAAAGGACACCACTTCCAAACAATTCCTCTCAGCCTTGAAGCCTTTTGGATCATCCAACCTCTGCCCAACTAATCTGCCTACATACCTCTACTCCTACTAGAAGCCTCACCTTAGGAATAAGGAACTTCAAGAGTACTTTTTTGTTCAATCCAAAGGGAGTTACCCAAATTAAAGGCAACGATTTATCTAAGCTTCTTTTCTTTTATTTTACTTCTCCAACCCCAAAACTCTTCTTATTATATTCTTTTGTAAAAAAACCAGTATCCAAAATATACTAGGATATATTTATGATAAGTATTCGAACTACACTTACACACACCACCATCTAATGGGTGAAGAATATAATGTTTCTCTGGATGGAAACCAAACACCTCACGAAACGATGATTGTTCAATTATCTCCTACCACCACTCATGGTGGCCATTATGATGGAACTATAATTAAATATGATATTAATTATATTTATTTTATATATAATC
Source organism: Viscum album (assembly GCA_963277665.1). Classification (NCBI taxonomy): domain Eukaryota; kingdom Viridiplantae; phylum Streptophyta; class Magnoliopsida; order Santalales; family Viscaceae; genus Viscum; species Viscum album. Next base: position 1,314,425,145 of record OY728147.1, read on the forward strand.
TTATGTAATTACATTTTATATCATACCTTTATTAGTTTCATGTTCTATATATAAAGATGACAATTTCTTTTGAGGAAGTGCGGACTACCGCCCCCTCAAAGTGATATGACTCATTTATACCATGCATGGAACATATAAAGGATAGTATTAATGGAATTAATTAAAACCTATAAGATATTATATTATACTAGAATAATAATACTCCTATTTATTATTTTTTTTATTCCTTTTAAAATGAAAATTGAAATGGAAGTAGCGTTTGTGCGTACGTACAGACTACTGTCTCCACGAATGATATGAGATTAATTCCCCATCGTATCCATTCAAGTCTATTTATCATTTTATGATTAAAAATAATTTTTTAGGAATTTATATCATTCTTTATATGTATTAGATACAACCTATCAATAAAAAACTTGGCATATGTAACAAAACATATAAAATAAATTGAGTAAGTTAACACCCAAAAAGACAATAATACTAAGATATTATTAACAAATAAATGTTAAAAGATAATATATTATATCATATTAATGTATATTATTCTTTTATAATTTAATAAAAAACATTTAACTATTATAAAAAAAGATTTACCTACCCTTGACATATGAAAAGTACAAGGTAAGGGGTTTTCATCTCACTCCTTATTCCTGTGAGATTCATTCCATATTGCTACTATAACCTTTTGTGTGGTGTATGTACTGCCCATAATTGTATTAATTGTGTAATAAACTTTAAGTTATGTGTATTTAAATATTCATTATATGATACTTCTTTCATGGGGTGTATGTTTTGTATGTTACCAAATTAGTAAGGGTTAATTTCTCTTTCTCATTATTATTCGAGATTGTTTATGCACAAGTATTTACTGGGACAGTTTTATCATCCATGTACATTTTTCATAAAAATTATTTCTAAATGAATATTTTAAGGATTTTTATAAAGTTTCTCTTTATCAATATCATAATTTTAAATGTTTTAAAGATTTATTTTTCTAAATCTTTTTTATTAATGTCCATGTATTCAAAATGATTTTAAGGATTTATTTAAATAGACATGAATGTTTTCAAATGATAATTCTTTTCAAAAGTTTCATAGTGGTATGGGACACTTGATTCAAAAAACACTTTTAAATTACTTCTTTTATAAATATGTGACTTTTAAATGATTTTACAAAAAGGATATTTCTATCAAAAAGTTTTACTCATCATTTTCAACTATGTCAGCATCCTTTACTGGATATTATTTTTTGTTGAGGTTGATTTATTATAATACAATATTCCATATTGTATTGAATGAGTTATGATATGTTTTACTGTGGATGTTCGATTTTTATACCATTCATGGTTTATAGATAAAGTATTGATATTTCTTATTCTAGTTCTAATATGAATTTTTATGTTAAGTTTCATCATTTTCATATGAGGAATGTATTGGACATAATAAGTAACGGGTGGAGCCCACTATAGATCCTTGATGCATTGGTAGGTATCATGAGACAACTAGATAAGGAATTAGCCGAGTCCTATTCCCAATTTCATTTTTGGTTTTGGCCAAGGCCTTAATCATTTTTAGATGTCTTGGCTGAGGCCTTGACAAAATGTTTTAGAATGTCTAGAATTATACATTCCCTCGTTAGGAAAATAATATTTATGGTTCATGTGGTCATTAGACGAGTAGAATACCCATGATTATGTTTTATTATGAAATTATTTACTCAATACATATTCTTTCCATAAAAGTATTCATGTTTATTATTGGTAAAGTCATGTTGTTTCAATTATTCATCATGCTTAATATTTATGTCATTTTCCATTGTATTGCTTACCCTTACTGAGTGTTTGAGCTCACCCCTTTCAATGTTTTATTTTTCCCAGGATTCCAAGATGTGTATTATGATTGATATGCAGGGTTAATCTAAAGGGAATAATGGAATTCTCAAAGAACTATTTAAACTATGTTTTATGTTTGAAATTGTAATTTAATGTTAATGTATGTAATCTATTTTCCAAGACTGCTAAACCTATCGGTCCTTTGGGACATGATTTCTTGTAATCATGCCAATGTATTAAAATAATGCACCGACTCCAGGTAACTGGGGTCTGGGCGTTAAAGTTGGTATCATAGGATGTTTTGAAATAACCTTGGAATCTAGATTTAGATAAACTCTGATTAGAGCACATAGCCCTAAGATAGACTTTTAGGATTAGTAGAGAAAAACATCCAAGGATTTCGATATTGTAGAGATTTTGTGAGTTTTCCAAGAACTACATCCCTGTCTAGATACGATCAGGTAGAGGAGGCTCTGGAAGAGATGTACCTATGGGTAAAACCCAAAAACACCGCTTTGAGCTAGACTCGAACGGGAACTGGTGCACGACAACGGGCCTTGCTGCACTCTTGGTTACGACACTCCTAGGGGATATGATTAGGATAATTCTGATTTTCTATACAAAACATTATGAAGGGTTTATAGGTATATAAATCCTCAAAGAAGACATTTTTATGGTTATGTATTATATCCATAAACTGTTTAATTTATTTCAAGTGTTTTATAAGTTCGGGATTAGGTATTTCTATTCATAAACTAATCTAGTGTATGTCATTGTTTAGAAAGGGCTCCCAGTATAAGTAATGAGAACTCCAGAAATACATATGATCCATGGAGTAAGAGAGATCAAATATTTAATGGAAATAAGCCAGAATTTAGATGGGAAATAGTCTCCCACATATTATCATCATATGAAGAAATATTATTGTGTGTTGATATGATAAGTAAATAATTCTCGGAGTCCTATGGCTTTGAAGGAAAGCCAGAGAAGGAAAGGATGGTAGAGAGAAGGACAAATAAAGGGAATAAGGTAAAGAAATATTTTCCCAAATGTGATAACTATACAAAGAATCACCTTTGAAAATTCATGAAGGGAATGGGAGTATGTTATATGTGTGGAGAAAACTGACACCAAGTATGTGAATCCAAGGGTAAGAAAATGGTTTCAAATGTAAAATGATTCATCTTCCAAGGAGTTTGGACACTAGGAGAACCAATGTCTCAGTCATCATACTATGCCGCAAATGATGATATTGGATAATGATCAAGTTATGATACTAGCACAGATAAAGAGGAATGACTAGTGTTATTATGTTTTTATTTTGTAATTATTTCATTACAGTGTATTATCATTGATGTTCTGGAAATAAATAAGGATTGTACTGTAGTACTATTTCATTGAGGATTTGAGATTTTATTGTACTGTAAAAAGTGACTCTATAGAGAGTTAAATTTTTTAGAAATTACATGGTTGAAGGAAAGATAATCCTTAATATGGTCCTAATATTGAGGTATTGATTTTGGAATAAGATATGGTTGATTTGGGTAAATTATATTGGATATTATTGAATTCCTTGAAACTGATTAAAGATTTTTATATTCCATCATTGTTGGAGTTTACAACATTTATGGATGGATGAATTATATCCAGTATTCTATAAGGAATGAGGGAGCATGAATGTAATCAATAAGGATTTATGGTAATTTAGGATGTTTTAGTGTTATAAAAGAACACATGATGAAGGTATTCACATGCTAATACCGGGTAGAAAAGATCTACATTATGTTTAACATTAATATAAATTTTGGACTCAGAGTTTACAAAAGTATTTTGGATAAGTCTAATTTTTTAAAGGGATTAGGTTTGAAAGGTTATTTTTGGATTTTTATAAAGGGACAACACACAGACCGTGTGACGACCCGTCACGTCGGACAAAGCTGTGGGAATCGTACCCACAACCATAGTTCAATTGGGATTTATCGGCTACCACTAGACTATGTGACGTTCCTAGATGGTATAATGTAGTTTATTTTTTAAAAAAGTCTTATATGTGAATTATAAATTCATTATATTTGGATCCCTATACCATTAGGATAAATATAGTAATTTTGAGTTGTATTATGTTATGAGGGAAAAGATGAGTCTGTGGTAGAAATTTATTAATGGATAAACCTCTAATTATAAATTAAGTATATCTCTTTATGATCTTATTCAATCTCATAAATAAATTCCACATCAGTACGAAAAGGAACTTAGAATAAACATTTTGTCCTAGATGGTACCTTAGATCATCACAAAGTTATTGCTTTGGGATTGTTGGCCTTTTCATATCCATGTTCTCTTCCACTCTCCATCAGATATTGAAGGTTAGATTTCTCTTACATATCCATATTTTCTTACATGGAACCCTATTATGTGTTATTTTCGATAACCTTCATACTTACCACTATTTCTTTTAAATAGAGGCTTCATTAATCCATTTATCGATGTGGGATTTCAATTAAGATATTTTTAAATGTCAACCCCATGATTCCAATACCAAGCATAAATTGAAAGGATGCAATTTATTCAAGGAGTAGAGAATTTTACATTCCAGGATTCCATGGTACGCTTCACATTAAATTATACAGTAGTGTGTGTTGTATGCAACTTCGAGTTCTAACACACACCACAACCAATCAAACTAGCCGTTATGAATATTAATACCCACTTTTTAAAATTTTATAAATTTTATCTTTCAAAATGGAATTCATTTTTGGATTCAAAATATTGAAATTATCATAGGGTGAATTTTTGGTGTTTTTCTGATAACATTCATATTTGGGTGAATACTGAAAACAACATTTTTAATCAAAATAATTTATAGTGTTAAAATATACATTTTAATGGTTTGTAAGTATAAATACATTATATTTTTCCATTTAATCCAATTATGGTCATTGTATGTAATTTTACATTGAAATTGGACATTAATAAGTGTCAATCATTTGATAGTTATTATTTCTTAAAAATACGCCTTTTGGATTTGAAAACGGGAATTAATTTTAAATGAATAAATGCAACTTCTATGTTTTGAATTTTGTAAAATATACATAATTTTTGGATTCTGAATATCAAAATTATCCTAGGGTGATGTTTTGGTGTTTTTTTAAAAACATTCAATTTTTGATGAATAGTGAAAAACACGGAGTTACTGTTTAAAACTAGATTTTTATTTAAATAATTATTTATTTTATTGAAATTTATTTTAGGTCAAAATAGATAAATAATACCAACATAAATTAAATGTAATTCATTGGAGTCAGTTTATAATAATTTTAGATATATAAAACTTTTATTGAACTTTTTCACCGTCTTTTACCCAACTCTAAGGAGAATTTGTAAATTCACAAAAAACATAATTTTACCGCTTCTGTGATTTGAATTTATAAAACATGAGAGGAATTGTTAATATAAAGGAGTAAAATTTGATTCAATAAGTTAAAAATAATTTTTGGTGAATAGAAACTTTTTACTTTTATTTACCACGGTTAAAAGTAAATAGGATAATTAAGGATAAAATGATATTAATATTATCCAAACACATGTACTAATTCTATTAAATAAGTTTATATCTACCATAAACAACCTTATTAATAGAATATTATCATTTAGGTCCACTTGGATTAGATTAGGACATTTATTATTATTTAATTCAAAGAAGAGTTAAAAGAGTTAAAATCAAAGTATAATAACTAAAACATTTTTAATATAGGGTTATTCCGAAGATAAATTGAATTATAAATATTCATTATAATGATAAAACTATTTCCTACATCATGGTATTTTATTTATAATTTTTAAATATTAAATAAATAAATTTATTTATGACATAATGATTATGCATTAATTACCTTATTCCTCAAAGAATAAACTAAATGGTATTATAAATATGAAAATAAATATAATTTCAACGTTTTTATGAAATACAATAATTTTATAGGTGAATATGACATGATAGGGATGATTCAATGTATCTTGTTAGATGTTGTCAATTTGTGATGACTTTCACAATAAAAAAATACCAAATAGTGTCAAAATTGACATAAATTAATATTTAAAACAAATATTATATTATTTATTGATATTCTATAATTAAAAATCTATGGTTCAGAAAAAGGACATATATAATGATAGTTGTATTATTAATGGACAACTTGGGGGTCACTTAGAAGTATATAGTACGTTTAATAATCAGATAATATAAAAATAAAAAGAGACATGGTAAATGTCAAACTATTTAACTAAGAGTTAAATCTAAAATATAAGGGTAAAATATTGACCAAAACTTGTCTTAATCCTATTGGTTGAGTGTTTTTCTAACCATAGCCACCATAGATATTAAATAATCTAGTAATGAGCCATTATAAACAGAATTTGAATTTATTATAAAATAATACTTTAAGTTTTTAATAAAGATCCCGTCTTCGCCCTTATAAAAGGACACCACTTAAAAACAATTCCTCACACCTCTCAAGCCTTTTGGTTCATCCAACCTCTGCCCAATTAATCTCCCTACATCCCTATACTCCTCATAGAAGCCTTACCTTAGGCAGAACACACTTCAAGTGTCCTTTTTGGTTCAAACCAAAAGGAGTTACCCAAATTAAAGGAAAAGATTTTTCTTAGCTTCTTTTTTTATTTTACTTGTCCAACCCATAAACTCTTCTCATTCATTTTTATTGTAACCGAAAAATTATCATAAATATACTAGAATATTTTTATGAGATGTATTCGAACTAAACATACACACACCTTTATCTAATTGGTGATGAACATAAAGTTTCTGTGGATGCCAACCAAATGCCTCATGAAATGATGATTGTTCAATTATCTCCTACCGCATCTCATGGTGGCCATTATGATGGAACAATAATTAAATATGATATTAATTATATTTATTTTATATATAATCTTATGTAATTCCATTTTATATCATACAATTATTTGTCTCATGTTGTATATATATACGATAATTTCATTAGAGGAAGTGCGGACTACCGCCCCCTCAAAGTGATATGACTCGTTTATACAATACATGGAACATATAATGGATGGTATTAATGAACATAAGTAACACATATAAGATATTATATTATACTGGAATAATAATATACCTATGTATTATTTGGTTTTTATTCCTTTTAAAATGAAAAATGAAATGGAAGTAGTGTTTGTGCGTACGTATGGACTACCATCTCCATGAACGCAATGAGATTAATTACCCATCGTATCCATTCAAGTATAATTCTCATTTTATGATTAAAAATAATGTTTAATGACTTGATATAATTCTTGATATGTATAAGATACAACCTATCCATAAGAAACATGGCTTATGCAACAAAACATATAAAATAAAACGAGTAAGTTAACACCCGAAACGACAATAATACTAAGATATTGTTAACAAAGAAATGTTAACAAATCATATATGATATCATATTAATGTATATTATTCTGATATAATTTAATAAAAATAATTTAACCATTATACAGGATATTAACCTACCCTCGACAAAAGTAAAAGTACAAGGTAAGGGGTTTTCATATCACTCCTTATTCCCATCAAATTCATGCCATTTTCCACTATTATCCTTTAGGTGGTGTATGTAATGCCCATAATTGTATTCATTGTGTAATAAACTTTAATTTATGTGTATTTACATATTCAATGTATGATACTTCTTTCATGGGGTGTATGTTTTGTATGTTCAAAATTGGTAAGGGTTAATTCCTCAATCTCATTATTATCCGAGATTGTTTATGTGTAAGTATTTACTGGGACATTTTTATCATCCATGTCCATTTTTCATAATATTTATTTCAAAATGAATATTTGAAAGATTTTTTTAAAGGTACTCTTTATAAATATCATAATTTAAAATGTTTTAAAGATTTATATTTCTAAATCTTTTTAATTAACGTCCATGTTTTCAAAATTATTTTAAGGATTCATTTATATAGACATGAATGTTTTGAAATGATAACTATTTTAAAAAGTTTCATAGTGGTATAAGACACTTTGATTCAAAAATATATATATAATTAATTCTTTATAAATGTGTTACTTTTAAATTATTTTTAAAAAAGGATATTTCTCTCAAAATGTTTTACTAATCATTTTCAACTATGTCATCATCCTTTACTGGATATAATTTTTTATTGAGGTTGATTTATTATAATACAATATTCCATATTTTATTGAATGAGTTATCATATTTTTGACTGTCGATGTTCTATTTTTATACCATTCATGGATTATGCTTAAATTATTTACATTTCGTATGCTAGTTCTAATAGGAACGTTTATGTTAAGTTTCACCCTTTTCATATGAGGAATATATTGGACATAGTAAGTGACGGGTTGGGCCCACTATAGCTCCTCGATGCATCGGTAGGTCTCATGAGACAACTAAACGTGGAATTGGTCGAGGCCTTTTCCCAATATGATTTATGGTTTTGGCCGAGGCCTTAATCATTTTTAGACATCTTGGCCGAGGCTTGACAAAAGTTTTTAGAATGTTTGGCATTATACATTCCCTCATTATGGAAATAATATTGATGAATCATGTGGTCATTCAACTAGTAGAATAACCATGATTATGTTTTATTATGGCATTATTTACTCAACTCATATTCTATACATAAAAGTATTCATGTTTATTATTGGTAAAGGCATGTGGTTTCAATTATTCACTATGCTTAATATTTATGTCATTTTCCACTGTATTTCTTACCCTTACTGAGCGTTTGAGCTCCATGCTTTCTATGTTTTATTTTTCCCAGGATTCCAAGAAGTATATTATGATTGATATGCAGGGTTAAGTTAAAGGTAATAATGGCATTATCAAAGAACTATTTACGTTGTGTTTTATGTTTGGAATTGTAATGTAATGTAAATGTATGTAATCTATTTTACAAGACTTCTAAACTGATCAGTCCTTCAGGACTTGATTCCTTGTAATCATGCAAATGTATTATAATAATGCACCGACTCCGGGTAACTGGGTACGGGGCGTTAGAGTTAGTAACAGAGTAAGTTTAGCAACAAACTTGGAAGCTAGATTTAGATAAACTCTGATTAGAGAACATAGCCCTAAAATAGACTATGTGGATTAGTAGAGAAGAACTTACTAGAATTTTGATACTGTAGTGATTTTGTGAGTTTTCCGAGCAATACGTCCATGTCTGGATTTGAGCAGGTAGAGGCGGCTCTGGCACAGATGTACCTATGGGTAAAACCCGAAAACACTACTTTGAGCTAGACTCGAACGGGAACTGGTGCACGATAACGGGCCTTGCTTCACTCTTGGTTACGACACTCCTGGGGGATATGCATAAGATAATTATAATTTTCTTTACAACCCATTATGAAGGATTTATGAGTATATACTTCCTCAAAGAAGGCATTTTTATTATTATGCTTTATATCCAGAAATAGTTTAATTTATGTCAAGTGTTTTATAAGTTTGGGATTATGTATTTCTATTCATAAACTAATATAGTGTATTCCATTGTTTAAAAATGGCGCCCAATAGAAGGAATTAGAACTCCTGCAATATGAATGATCCAAAGTGTAAGATATATCATATCTTTTATGGTCTTAAGCCATAATTTATAAGGGAAATAGTATCCCACATATTCTCATCATATGAATAAATAATATCATGTGTAGATATGATAAGTAACGAATTCTCAGAGTCCTATGGCTTTTAAGGGAAACTAGAGAAGGAAAGGATGATAGAGAGAAGGATAGTTAAAGGTAATAAGGTAAAGAAGGATTTTACCATTTGTCATTACGGTAGAAAGAATCACTTTGGAAAATGATTGAAGGGGATGAGAGTATGTCATAAGTGTGGAGAAAACGGTCACCAAGTATGTGCTGCAAGGTTAAGAAAAAGGTTTCAAATGTAAAATGATTCATCTGTAAGGAGTTTGGACACTACGCGACCCAATATCCCAGTCATCAGACTGTGCCGCAAATGATGTTATTGGATAATAATCAGGTTATGATACTACCGTAGATGATGGTGAATGACTAGTGTTATTATGTTTTTATTTTGAAATTATTTCATTGAAGTGTTGTATCAATTATGTAATGAAAATAAATAAGTATTGTACTGCAGTACTATTTCATTGAGGATTTGAGATTTTATGGTACTAAGAAAAGTGACTCCACAGCGAGTTAAAAATTTGGTCAATTACATGGTTGAAGTAAAGATAAAACTTAATATGGTCCTAATATTGAGGTACTGATTTTGGAATAAGATATGGTTGATTTGGGTAAATTATATTGGATATTCTTGACTTCCTTGAAACTGATTAAATATTTTTAGATTCCATAATTGTTGGAGTTTAAAACATTTTTGGATGGATGAAGTATATCTAGTATTCTATAAAGAATAAGGGAGCATGAATGTAATCAATACGGTTTTATGGTAATTCAGGATGTTTCAGTGTTTTAAAAGAATACATGATGAAGGTATTCACATGCTATTACAGGGTAAAAAGCATCTACTTTATGTTTACCTTTCAAATAAATTTTGGATTGAGAGTTTACAGAATTATTTTGGATAAGTCTAAATGATGGAATGGATTATGTTTGAAAGTTTATTTATGGATTTTTATAAAAGGGACAACACGCCGACTGTGTGACGACCCGTCACGTCGGACAAAGCTGTAGGAATCGAACCCACATCCATAGTGTAATTGGGGTTTATCGCCTTCCACTGGACTATGTGATGTTCTTGGATGGTATAATGTAGTTTATTTTTTTAAAAGTTCTGATAAGTGAATTATAAATTCATTATATTTGGAACCCTATACCATTAGGATAAATAGAGTCATTTTGATTTCTATTATGTTTTGAGGTGAAAGATGAGTTTGTGGTAGAAATTTATTAATGGATAAAATTCTAATTATAAAGTAATTATATCTCCATATGATATTATCCAATCTCATAAATAAATCCCACAACATTATGAAAAGGTACTTAGAACAAAAACATTTTCCTAGATGGTACCTTAGATCATCACAAATTTATGGCTTTGGGATTGTTGGCCTTTTCATAGCCATGTTCTGTACCACTCTAAATCAGATATTGATGGTTATATATCTCTTCCATATCCATATTTTCCTACATGGAACACTAGTATGTGTTACTTTCAGTAAACTTCATGCTTACCACTCTTTATTTTAAATAGAGACCTCATTAATAAATTTTCCGATGTGGGATTTCAACTAAGATATTTTGAAATGTCAACCCCATGTTTCCAATACTAATAATAAATTGCTAGGACTCAATTTATTGATGGATTGGTGAATGTAACACTTCAATATTCCATGGTACGCTTCTCTTTGAATTATACATCAGTGTGGGTTGTATGCAACTTTGAGTTCCAACAAACACCACAACCAATCAAACTAGTCGTTATGAATAGTAATATCAAATTTTTGAAATTTTATTAATTTTATCATTCAAAATGGAATTCATATTTGGATTTTAAATATTGAAATTAGCTTAAGGTGAATTTTTTGTGTTTTTCTGATAAATTTCATATTTGGGTGAATAGTTAAAAATGTTGTATTTTAACTGAAAACAATTTTTTTAATCAAAATAATTTACGGTGTTGAAATATTAATTATTATGGTTTTGAAGTATAAATACATTATATTTTTACCATTTAATCAAATTCTGGTCATTTTATGTATTCTTAGATTGAAATTTGACATAAACAAGTGTCAATCTTTTCATAGTTATTATTTCTTAAAAATACACCTTTTGGTTTTGACAATGATAATTAATTTTAAAATAATAAATGATACTTATATGTTTTGAATTTGGTAAAATAGATGTCATTTTTTTATTTTGAATATCAAAATTATCCTAGCGTGATTTTTTGGAATTTTTCTGAAAACTTTCAATTTTTGATGAATAGTGAAAAGCATTGAGTTACTGTTTAAAACCAGATTTTTTATTTAAATAATTTATTTTTTAATTTAAATTTATTTTAGGAAAGAATAGATACATAATACCTATATAAATTCTATGTAATTCATTGGAGTCAGTTTATAATGATTTTAGATATATAATGTTTTATTGATCTTTTTCACGGACTTTTACCCACCTCCTAGTCGAATTTGTAAATTCACATAAAACATAATTTTACCACTTCTGTGAGTTGAATTTAAAAGATCCGAGAGACCCGGTTAATGTCATGGAGTAAAATTTGGTTCAATATGATAAAAATAATTTTTGCTGAATAGTAACTTTTTACTTTTATTAACCACGGTTAAAAGTAAATAGGGTAATTAAGAGTAAAAATGACATTAATATTACCCAAAAACATGTCCTAATTCTATTGGAAAAGCGTATCTCTACCAAAAACAACCTTATTAATATAATATTATAATATAGGTCATCTTGGATTATATTTGGACATTTATTATTATTTAATTCAAATAAGAGTTAAAAGAGTTAAAATCAATGTTTAGTAACCAAAACATTTTTAATATTGGGTTATTTAGAAGATAAATTCGATTATAAATATTAATTATAAAGATAAAACTATTTCCTACATCATGGTATTTTATTTATAATTTTTAGACGTTAAATAAATTAATTAATTAATGACACAATGATGATGCAGTAATTACCTTATTCATGAAAGATTCAAATAAACTGTATTATAAATATTAAAATATATATATTTCCATAGTTTTTATGAAATCCAATAATTTTATAGGTGAATAGGACATGATAGGGATGATTCAATGTATCGTGTTCGAAGTTTTCAAGTTGTGATTACTTTCACAAAAACAAAATAACAAATAGTGTCAAAATTGACATAAATTAATATTTAAAACAAATATTATATTATTAATTTGATATTCTATACCTAAAAATCTATGGTTCTGCCAAAAGACTTATATAATGATAGGTGTATAATTAATGGACCACTTGGGGGTCACTTGGAAGTATATAGTATGTTTATTAACCATATAATATAAAAATAAAAAAAGACATGGTAAATGTCAAACTATTTAACTAAGAGTTAAATCTCAAAGATAAGGGTAAAATAGTGACCCAAACATGTCTAAAACCTATCGGTTGAGTGTTTTTCAACCCATACCCACCTCATACATTAAATAATATAGTTTTGAGCACTTATAAACAGAATATTAATTTATTATAAAATAACACTTTAAGTTTTTCCTAAAGATTCCTTCCTCCCCCTTATAAAAGGACACCACTTCTAAACAATTCCTCACACTTCTCAAGCTTTTTGGCTCGTCCAACCTCTGCCAAATTAAGCTCAATAAATCCCTCCACTCCTCCTAGAAGCCTTACCGTAGGTAAAAGGAAATTCAAGAGTCCTTTTTGGTTCAAACCAAAGGGAGGTACGCAAATTAAAGGTAACGATTTCTCTTAGCTTCTTTTCTTTTATTTTACTTCTCCAACACCTAAACACTTCTTATTCATTTATTTTGTAACAAAAGCATTATCCTAAATATACTAGGATATTGTTATGAGAAGTATTATAACTACACTTACACACACCTCCATCTAATGGGTGAATAACATAATGTTTCTGTGGATGGCCACCAAACGCCTCACGAAACGATGATTGTTCAATTATCTCCTACCGCCTCTCATGGTAGCCATTATGATGGAACTATAATTATATATGATATTAATTAAATTTCTTTTATATATAAGCTTTTTTAATTACATTTTATATCATTCCATTATTCCTTTCATGTTGTATATATATATACACACGATAATTTCATTTGAGAAAGTGTGGACTACCACCCCCTCAAAGTGATATGACTCATTTATACCAGACATGGAACATATAAATGATGGTATTAATGAACTTAATTAACTCATATAAGATATTATATTATACTGTAATAATAATATACCTATGTATTATTTGGTTTTGATTCCTTTTAAAATGAAAAATGAAATGGAAGTAGCGTTCGTGCATACGTACGGACTACCGTCTCCACGAACGCAATGAGATCCATTCCCCATCGTATCCATTCTCATATAATAATCATTTTATGATTAAAAATAATGATAAAGTAATTTATATAATTATGGGTATGTATATGATACAACCTATCAATAACAAACATGACTTATGTAACGAAACATATAAAATAAAATGAGTAAGTTAACACCTGAAACGATGATAATGTTAAAATATTATTATCAAAGCAATATTAACAGATCATATATGATATCATATTAAGGTATATAATTCTTATATAATTTAATAACAATCATTTAAACATTATACAGGAAATTAACCTACCCTCGACAAATGAAAAGTACAATGTAATGGGTTTTCATCTCACTCCTTATTCCCGTGAGATTCATGCCATATTGCCACTATTACCTTTTGTGTGGTGTATGTACTACCCATAATTTCATTCATTGTGTAATACACTTTTATTTATGTGTATTTACATATTCATTGTATGATACCTTTTTCATGGGGTGTATGTTTTTTTATGTTACCAAATTGGTAACGGTTAATTCCTCAATCTCATTATTATCCAAGATTGTTTATGTGTAAGTATTTACTGGGAAATTTTTATCATCCATGTCCATTTTTCATAAAAATTATTTCAAAATGCATATTTGAAGGATTTTTTTAAAGTTACTCTTTATCAAGATCATAATTTTAAATGTTTTATTGATATATCTTCTTAAATATTTTTAATTAATATCCATCTTTTCAAAATAATTTTAAGGATTTATTTATATAGACATTAATTTTTTTAAATGATAATTATTTTCAAAAGTTTCATAGTGGTATGGGAAAATATGACTCAAAAATATATTTTAAATTACTTCCTTTATAAATGTGTTACTTTTAAATGATTTTACAAAAAAGATATTTCTCTCCAAAAGTATTACTCATCATTTTCAACTATGTCAGCATCCTTTATTCGATATTATTTTTTATTAAGGATGATTTATTATAATAAAATATTCCATATTGTATTGAATTTATTATGATATTTTTGATAGTGGATGTTCTATTTTTATTCCATTCATGGTTTATGATTAAAGTATTGACATTTCTTATGCTAGTTCTAATACGAATGTTTATGTCAAGTTTCACCCTTTTCTTATGAGGAATGTATTGGACATAATAATTGACTTGTGGAGCCCGCTATAGCTCCTCGATGCATCATTTGGTCTCATGAGACAACTTGACATGGAATTGGCTGAGGCCTTTTCCCAATTTGATTTATGGTTTTGGTCGAGGACTTAATCATTTTTAGACGTCTTGGTCGAGGCATTGACAAAATCTTTTAGAATGTCTGGCATTATACATTCCCTCATTATGGAAATAATATTGACGATTCCTGTGGTCATTCGACCAGTAGAATACCCATGATTATGTCTTATGATAGAATTATTTACTCAACTCAGATTCTTTCCATTAAAGTATTCAGGTTTATTATTGCTAAAGTCATGTGGTTTTAATTATTCACCATGATTAATATTTATGTCATTTTCCACTGTATTGCTTACCCTTACTGGGCATTTGAGCTCACCCCTTTCTATGTTTTATTTTTCCCAGGATTCCAAGAAATGTATTATGATTCATATGCAGGGTTAAGCTAAAGGGAATAATGGATTTCTCAAAGAACTATTTATACTGTGTTTTCGGTTTGAAATTGTAATGTAATTTAAATGTGTGTATTCTATTTTACAGGACTGGTAAACCGATCGGCCTTTCGGGACTTGATTCCTTGTAATCATGCCAATGTATAAAAATAATGCACCAACTATGGGTAACTGGGTTTGGGGTGTTACTGTTGGTATTAGAGGAAGTTTAGCAATAACCTTGGAAACTAGATTTAGATAAAATCTGATTAGAGCACATAGCCCTAAGATAGACTTTGAGGATTAGTAGAGAAGAACTTCCTAGAATTTTGATATTGTAGATATTTTATGAGTTTTTCGAGAAATACATCCCTGTCTAGATACGAGCAGGTATAGGCGGCTCTGGAGCAGATGTAGCTATGGGTAAAGCCCGAAAACACCGCTTTGAGCTAGACTCGAACGGGAACTGGTGCACGACAATGGGCCTTCCTGCACTCATGGTTACGACACTCCCGGGGGATATTCTTAGTATAATTCTCATTTTCATTACAAACCATGATGAAGGGTTTATGAGTATATACTTCCTCAATGAAGTCATTTTTATGATTATGGATTATATCCATAAACTGTTTAATTTATGTCAAGTGTTTTACAAGTTTCGGATTTGGTATTTTTATTCATAAACTAATATAGTGTATGCCATTGTTTAGAAATGGCTACCAGTAGAAGGAATGTGAACTCCAGCAATACGAATGATCCAATGAGTAAGACAGATCATATCTTTCATGGTCTTATCCAGAATTTAAAAGGGAAATAGTCTCCCACGTATTCCCATTAAATGAATAAATAATATCATGTGTTGATACGATAAGTAAAGAATTTTCGGAGTCTTATGGCTTTGAAGGGAAGCCAGAGAAGGAAAGGATGGTAAAGAGAAGGACAGATAAAGGTAATAAGGTAAAGAACGATTTTCCCATATGTGATAACTGTAGAAAGAATCACCTTGGAAAATACTAGAAGGGAATGGGAGTATGTTATAAGTGTGGAGAAAACAGACACCGTGTACATGACTGGAAGGGTAAGAAAAAGGTTTCAAATGTAAAATGCTTCATCTGCAAAGAGTTTGGAAACTACGCGAACCAATTTCTCTGTCATCAGACTATTCATCAAATGATTCTATTGTATAATAATCATGTTATGATACTACCACTGATGAAGAGGAATGTATAAGGACCCGGCCTTAAACCTTACTTAATATTGAATTAAATTAATAATTCACATTGAGGATCTTTTCAGGTTTAGAGTTTTAGAGAATTAAGACATAACTATTACAACTCACAAGATTACAAAGTAGACACTTCTACTAAGTTTCCATAAATAAAAAAACTCTTAAAAGAAACATGTCTACTTCCAAGTTTTAGACAGCATGTCTTTCCATGATCCCATCCATGACCCTATTCATCTTTAAGTCATGTGTAAAACAATTCAAGAACATGGGATGAGCATAAAAAGCTTTGTAAGGGATATAAAAATATGGAAAGGAAACATGAGTACATGTATACATAAGAATCAATGAAATAATACTTTACTCATAAAACATAATTAATTTAACATAACTCATCAAATCATGAATAAAACGTAGAAATCATTGGGCATAAAGGTAACTTGAGGCATTCGTAGTATTCTTACGTAGGGATTAACCCTCTTGGTTACATTTGGAATACCCATCACAGTATATCCCCTAAATCTCTTCAGAGAAACCTTAACGTTTATGTAACAGCCTGAGATTTTATAAAAAATATACTTTTTAATTTCATTAATGTCTTGTGTTGTACGCTACACAGGAGCTTTCTCAACACGCATCCTTGACTTGCCTTACATTACACGCAATCGTGACCTTCATCGATAGCGTGTGTAGTACGCAATACCGAGTTTCACTAAACAGTGATATGCTATTAAAATATTATTAAAACTAGCCGTTATGAATAGTAATAACCACCTTTTAAAATTAAAGAAATTTTAGCTCTCAAAATGGACTTCATTTTTGGATTCGGAGTATCAAATTTAGCCTAAGGTGAAATTTTGGTACTTTTAGGATAACTTTCATATTCTGATTAATAGTGAAAATTACTAAATTATAATTAAAACAAATTTTTTAATAGAAATAATTAATAGTGATAAATTATTAATTTGAGTGGTTTTAAAGTATATTTGGAATATATTTTTACAGTTTAATACAATGTTGGTCATTGGATGTAATTTCACATTTAAACCAGTCATAAACAAGTGTCAATCTTTTGATAGTTATTATCTCTTAAGAACACACTATTTGTTTGGACGACGAGAATTAATTTTTAAATTAATTAATGAAATTGATATGTATTGAATTTGATAAAATAGACACCATTTTTTAATTCAAAATATCAAATATAGCTTAGATCTAATTTTTGGTATTTTTCTTGAAACTTTCATTTTTTAATGATAGTGAAACCACTAAGTTGTAGTTAAAAAACTGAATTTTTCAGAAAACATAATTTTACCTCTTCTGTGAGTGGAAATTCGAAAATCTGAGATACACGGTTGATGTCAGTAAGTAAAATGTGGTTCAATGAGATGAAAATAATTTTTTGGTGAATAGTAACTTTTTATTTTTTTTACCACGGTTAAAAGTAAATAGGGTAATTAAGGATAAAAATGATATTAGTATTACCCTAACACATGTCCTAATTCTATTGGACAAGTGTAATTCGACCAAAAATAACCTTAGGAATAGAATATGACCATTTATGCCAACTTGGATTAGATTAGGACATTTATTATTAATTTATTTAAAGAATGATTAAAATAGTAAAAATCAAAGTTTAATAACTAAATAATTTTTAATATGGGTTTATACATAATCTAAATTAGACTATAAATATTAATTATAAAGCTAAAACGATTTCCTATATAATGGTATTTTATTTGTAATTTTTAGATATTAAATAATTTAATTTATTTATGACACAAAGATGATGCAGTAATTGTCTTATTAATGAATTATTGACATAATTGATGTTATAAATGCCCAAATAAATGTAATTTGAGACTTTTTATGACTTAAATTAATTTTCTAGGTTAATATGACATGTTATTGTTGATATAAGTAACTTGTTTAGAACTTATCATTCTGTTCTGAATTTCATAAAAATCATGTACCAAATAGTGTCAAAATTGACATAAATTTGTTTTTAAAACAAATATTATATTATTAATTGTTATTTAATTCCTAAAAATCTAAGGTTCGGCCAAATTACTTAGATAAGGATAGATATATTAATAATAAACAACTTGGGGTTATTTTGGCTTGTTATGGTAACTTTATTAACCATATAGTGTAAGCAAACAAAAAGACACTGTAAAAGTTAAATTATTTAACTTAGAGTTAAATCTAATTGATAAGGTTAAAATAATAACCTAAACATGTCCAAATCCTATTGGATGAGAGGATTTCAACCCATCCCCACATTAGCTTCGAAATAAGACACTTCGGAACCATTATAAACCGAATTTGACCTTAATATAAAATAAAATTTTGAGATTTTCCTAAGGTGCCCCTCTCCTCCCTTATAAAAGGCCACCTCCTCCCTCTCCTCCTCACACCAATTTGAGCATTAAAGCTCAGTAAAACCCTGCCAAAATCTCTTCTCTTCTTCCCTAATATCATCCTAGAGGTCCTGGTCTTCTTCAAATACCATCCTTAGTTCTTTAAGTGGAGGTTAAGAAAAGGCGCGTCAAAAAGAGGTAATATCCATTACCGATCTTTTTCAATTTCTTTCTTCTTCAACTTCTTCTTATTTAGTTGTTTCAAGATAAAGTAATAACATCAGTATTTATTATATACTGATATGTTATTATAAATATGAAACAACTCTAATTAACCTTCTATCCATCCTACGGAAAAAGGAAATCACCTCGCGTGCGTACGTACGGAATACCGTCTCCACGCCGTGGTGTAATCTATTTTCCGCCACCACCTTAATTGGATGGGTATAATGGTGTAATGAGTAACTATATATGATTATTATAAAGTGATATTGATTCTGAAATAGTATACATACACTTCAACAGAAGTTCACGATCATGAGAACGATATCATCGTTCGTTCGTACGTACGGACTACCGTATCCATGACGCGATGAGATTCATTCTCGACATTAACCATTCATGAATGATTATAAAGTATATATAATAAATAGTAATGAAATATATGACATGTTAAATATACTGGATTTATGTATATATATATGTGTATGTCATCTACTTACTTCCATTCAAGACAATAAGGAAAGGAAAACAGCGTTCATGCGTACGTACGGACTACCGTCTCCATGAACAGTGTGTTTCATTTCATTTATCTATATATTATATATATATATACTGAATGAATATGATATATTAATCATGTATTCATATTCTGGAAGTAAGTAAATCATGATATAATTAATAATAATGTCAAGAACAACAAGTCCAAACACCTACGATAAATGAAACGATTTTACCCAAAACGCTTTTTTTAACATGGAATTTACAAAAGAACGGGTAATATAAAGTCATAAGTGAACCATATATGATATCATAACAATAAATATGATTCTTTAATAACTTAGTGACATTATTTAAATCATTATACAGGAGGTTTGGATACATACAAAGCATATCGGACATAGGGTAAGGAAAATATCACAATCTCATTTTTATCCGAGATTTTTTATACTTTGAAATTTACTGGGGTGTATTTTATCATCCACATCCATGTTTCCTCAATATTTAATATTTATATCCTTCTAAAATATTTTATATCCAATTTTACCCTTCGGTGAGTTTTTAGTAAAAGATATGAAAGGAATCTTTTATCGTTTTTCGTACGAGGTGCTTTTTGACTTTTCCGACAAAAGTACGAGAAGAGTGTTTTGTTAACTTCTACGGCATGAATGGATTTTTAAAACATTACTTCCAAGAAGCTTCCTTTACAAGTTTTCACGTTTATATTTAATCAACTTCTTTTAGTTTAAAACTGTATGACATGTTAATAAAGGAATGTTTTATTGAAGTAGAAAGGCTATTTTCCTCAAGAGTGGAGTTCAAGTGTTTTATCAAAATTATTTTCCATCTAATATATTATAGGGTTATGTTTCTATCCCTATTATTACATTGATTTGATTATGTTGTGATGGAATTATTTTTATGAATTCCTTTATCTTATATGAATTGTTTTATGATGTCATCTTGTTTATGAATCCCATTTTTATTACATGGGTTATGCTATGATGTATGGTTTATGATTTTGTGGCACACATATGAATGGTATCATTATGAGATGGGTGGGACCTATATCTCCCTCCAATGCATTGGGTAAAGTTTTTATATCTCATGAGATAGACATGGCTGGAATGGTAGGTTATACCGGTTCAGTGAAACAGGACTAAAACGAGGGTGACTCAGTTCAAAAATGGACTTTGTCCACTAAGATAGACTTGGCAATGAGTCTTGACTAATAAGATATGATTCTATATGATTATGTGTGTATCCCACAAAGTTTCATGTTTTATGTTATGATTATTGGGATTTCATTTCACTATTATGATTTATCCCATGTTATGAAATTATGCTCTCTTTTGCAGGTTAAGATTTTAAAAATGTTATGTTCTTATTAATATGATGTGATTGATTTTTTTTCTTTTGTTTACCCTTACTGAGAATTTGAGCTCACCCTTTTATGTTTTCTTTTCCCCAGGATATAAAGAAAGGTTTTAGGTAAGAAAAACAAGGGGAATATTCTTATGGAAGATGTTGAAGATCTTTCACAATGATTAGAAGATTACGTTCCGAGTTTCCAAAGACACTAAACTATTACGGTCATTGTGTGTGTGTTTTTGTTATGTAATAAGTATTCTGAAAAAGTAATGTAATATCCATGTACATCAAGCTTCGGGTCTCTACAGTTGGTATCAGAGGAAATGTTTAGTCAACCATTGGAAACTAGGATGTAAATATTTTTAAAATTTAATAAACAAGTGTCAATGTTTTGATAGTTATTATCTCTTAAGAACACGCTATTTGTTTTGACGATGGGAATTAATTTTTAAATTAATTAATGCAACTGATATGTTTTGAATTTGATAAAATAGACATCATTTTTTAATTCATAATATCATATATAGCTTAGATCTAATTATTGGTATTTTTCTGGAAACTTTCATTTTTTAATGAATAGTGAAACCACTAAGTGGTAGTTAAAAAACTGAATTTTTCATAAAACTTAATTTTACCGCTTCTGTGAGTAGAATTTTGAAAATCCGAGAGACACAGTTGATGTCAGTATGTAAAATGTGGTTTAATGAGATGAAAATAATTTTTTGGTGAATAGTAACTTTTTACTTTTTTTTACCACGGTTAAAAGTAAATAGAGTAATTAAGGGTAAAAATGATATTATTATTACCCTAACAAATGTCCTAATTCTATTGGACAAGTTTAATTCGACCAAAAACAACCTTAGGAATAAAATATGACCATTTAGGCCCACTTGTATTAGATTAGGAAATTTATTATTAATTTATTTAAAGAAGGATTAAAATAGTAAAAATCAATGTTTAATAACTAAATAATTTTTAATATGGGTTTATAGATAAGATAAATTCGACTATAAATATTATTTAGAAAGATAAAAATATTTCCTACAAAATGGTATTTTATTTGTAATTTTTAGACATTAAATAATATAATTTATTTAGGACACAAAGATGATGGAGTAATTGTCTTATTAATTAATTATTGACATAATTGATGTTATAAATGCCCAAATAAATGTAATTTGAGACTTTTTATGACTTAAATTAATTTTCTAGGTTAATATGACATGTTATTGTTGATATAAGTAACTGTTTTAGAACTTATCATTCTGTTATGAATTTCATAAAAATCATGTACCAAATAGTGTCAAAATTGACGTAAATTTGTTTTTAAAACAAATATTATATTATTAATTGTTATTTAATTCTTATAAATATAAGGCTCGGCCAAATGACTTAGATAAGGATAGATATATTAATAATAAACAACTTGGGGTTCGTTTTTCTTGTTATGGTATGTTTATTAACCATATAGTGTAAGAAAACAAAAAGACACGGTAAAAGATAAATTATTTAACTTAGAGTTAAATATAATTGATAAGGTTAAAATAATATCCTAAACCTGTCAAAATCATATTGTATGAGATTATTTAGACCCATACCCACATTATCT
Organism: Viscum album; assembly: GCA_963277665.1. Classification (NCBI taxonomy): domain Eukaryota; kingdom Viridiplantae; phylum Streptophyta; class Magnoliopsida; order Santalales; family Viscaceae; genus Viscum; species Viscum album. Next base: position 1,314,447,934 of record OY728147.1, read on the forward strand.
TTGAAATAAGACCCTTTGGAACCATTATAAACCCAATTTGACCTTAATATAAAATAATATTTTGAGATTTTCCTAAGGTGCTCCTCTCCTCCCTTAAAAAAGGGAACCTCCTCCCTCTCCTACTCACACCAATTTGAGCATTCAAGCTCGTCCAAACCCTGAAAAAATCACTTCTCCACTTCCCTAGTATCATCCTAGAGTTTCTGGTCTTCTTATAAGACCATCCTTAGTTCTTTAAGTGGACGTTAAGAAAAGGCGCGTCAAAAAGAGGTAATATCCATTACCGATCTTTTTCAATTTCTTTCTTTTTCAACATCTTCTTATTTAGTTTTTTCATGATAAAGTAATAACATCAGTATTTATTATATACTGATATGTTATTATAAATATGAAACAACTCTAATTAACCTTCTATACATCCTATGGAAAAAGGAAATCACTGCGCATGCGTACGTACGGAATACCGTCTCCACGCCGTGGTGTAATTTATTTTCCGCCACCACTTTAATTGGATGGGTATAATGGTGTAATTAGTAACTATATATGATTATTATAAAGTGATATTGATACTGAAATAGTATACATACACTTAAACACAAGTTCACGATCATGAGAATGATATCATCGCTCGTGCGTACGTACGGACTACCGTCTCCACGACGCGATGAGATTCATTCTCCACATTAACCATTAATGAATGATTATAAAGTATATATAATTAATAATAATGAAATATATGACATGTTAAATCTACTGGATTTATTTATATAAATATATATATATGTATGTCATCTACTTACTTCCATTCAAGACAATAAGGAAAGGAAAACAGCGTTCATGCGTACGTACGGACTACCGTCTCCATGAACGGTGTGTTTCATTTGATTTATCTATATATTATATATATATATACTTAATTTATATGATATATAAATCATGTTCTATATTCTGGAAGTAATTAAATCATGATATAAATAATAATAATGTCATGAACAACAAGTCCAAACACCTACGATAAATGAAACGATTTTACCCAAAACGCTTCTTTAACATGGAATTTACAAAAGAACGGGTAATATAAAGTCATAATTGAACCATATATGATATAATAACAATAAATATGATTCTTTAATAAGTTAATGGCATTATTTAAATCATTATACAGGAGGTTTGGATACGTACAAAGCATATCGGACATAAGGTAAGGGAAATATCACAATCTCATTTTTATCCGAGATTGTTTATACTTTGAAATTTACTGGGGTGTATTTTATCATCCACATCCATGTTTCATAAATATTTAATATTTATATCCTTCTACAATATTTTATATTCAATTTTACCCTTCTTTGAGTTTTTAGAAAGTGATATGAAAGGAATCTTTTGTCGTTTTTCGTACGAGGTACTTTTTGACATTTCCGACAAAAGTACGAGAAGAATGTTTTGTTAACTTATACGGCATGAATGGATTTTTAAAAAATTATTTCCAAGAAGCTTCCTTTACAAGTTTTCAAGTTTATTTTTAATCAACTTCTTTTAGTTTAAAATTGAATGACATGTTAAGAAAGGAAATTTTTTTTGAAGTATAAAGGATATTTTCCTCAAGAATGGAGTTCAAGTGTTTTATCAAAATAATTTTCCATATAAGATATTATAGGTCTCTGTTTCTATCCCTATTATTACATTGATTTGATTATGTTGTGATGGAATTATTTTTATGAATTCCTTTATCTTATATGAATTGTTTTATGATGTCATGTTGTTTAAGAATCCCATTTTTATTACATGTGTTATGATATGATGTATGTTTTATGATTTTGTGGCACACATAAGAATGGTATCATTATGAGATGGGTGGGACCTATATATACCTCCAATGCATTGGGTAAATATTTTATATCTCATGAGATAGACATGGCTGGGACGGTAGGTTATACCGGTTCAGTGAAACCGGACTGAAACGAGGGTGAATCGGTTTAGAAATGGACATTGTCCACTAAGATAGTCTTGGCGATGAGTCTTGACTAATAAGATATGATTCTCTATGATTATTTGTGTATCCCACAATGTTTCATGTTTTATGTTATGATTATTGGTATTTCATTTCACTACTATGATTTATCCCATGTTATGAAATTATGCACTCTTTTTCAGGTTAAGATTTCCAAAATGTTATGTTCTTATCAATATGATGTGATTGATTTTTTTTCTTTTATTTACCCTTACTGAGCATTTGAGCTCACCCTTTTATGTTTTCTTTTCCCCAAGATATAAAGAAAGGGTTTAGGTAAGAAATAAAAGGGGAAGATCATTATGGGAGATGTTTATGGTCTTTCACCATGATTAGAAGATTACGTTCAGAGTTTCCAAAGACGCTAAACTATTACGGTCCTTGTGTGTGTGTTTTTGTTATATAATAAGAATTTCGAAAAATTAATGTAATATCCATGTACGTCAAGCTTCGGGTCACTACAGTTTAAATCCTTTGCATTACCCTATTCATTGGAGAGCTATATCGGGCTCAACCACCCTTAGTTTTTCAGTGAACTACCCGTCTTCATAATAATCCCCAAGAACCATAACATAATCGTATCACATAAAACATACATAAAGGAAACATAACATTTCCACTTTTCAATCACAAGATTTCAATACAACACATTGATATAAAAACATTATGAAAACCATTTTCAATACCAAAATAAAATAAAAGTAAAACATGGTATTTATTTTTCATTTAAAAAAGGTATGGCTTGTAGAGGAAGCCGAAACTCAAATAATGGGCACGGCGGTAGAGAAGTCGTTGTCGCCGCATACGTACGACAAAAAAACATTCCATTTTGTAGTTTAATAAAACACTTCATATAAAAAATATTCCTTTCAGATAAACGTAAATGTCAAAGGGGTATATACACCGCATAAAATAAGGTTGTGTATAAAACAAAATATTCCTCAATGAAAGGAGATTGAGATGAAGTCCCATACAAAGACGGTATCCTTGGATTAAGGATAAATCAATTACATAATTGTGTGTGAAAAACGAATACACAAAATATAAGTGGATATTAAGTGTAAAAAAATCATAGGTTATTCACACATATTCATAGAATGAAATATTCAAGGAGTACAAGATTATTCCAAATAATCAAAATTGGGTTAAGAAGTTCCTTTGCAAAAATTAGACAGCCTAATAGCGTCACTTCAAAATTCAGAAAATGATTTGATGAGAGATAAAAAGGGTATCTCATCACTTGGACATAAAATTTACATCAATAAGGATATAGAAGAACATATCCCAAAATAATATTATGTGAATTAAAAGACATAACTAAAGAAGTCTTTTAAAAAGAGGAGGGTGAAAGGTTCCCTTACCGACTTGGGTAACTTTCGAAACATACACCCCATTGAAGAAGGGTTGTACAATGAATATGTAAATACACATAAATGAAATTATATAACACAAAGATTATAATAATGGGAAGTAAATACACCACTAAAACGAACTGGTGGGAAATGTAGCATAAATCTCACGGAAATAAAAGTGATATAAAAAATCCCTTACAAAAACATGGCAGCCTAACGGCGCCACTTAAAACGCCCAAAAATTGATTGATGAGATCAAATAGGGTCTCTTATCATATTAAAATAAAATGTACAGCAAGAGGAATATAAAAGTACATCCCCCAACATAACAAATATGAGCTTAAAAGAAGTGACATAAAGGAGAGTACTTAATAAGAAAGAGAGAGGTTGGATCTCTTATGAAAATTCGGCAGCCTAACGGTGCCACTCAAAACATCCAAAATGAATTGATGAGAGAAAATAGGGTCTCTCATCATATGAACATAAAAATTACAGTAAGAGCAATATATAATAACATCCCAATCATAAGAAAGATGAGATTAAAAAGAATGACATAAAAGAGTGTACATAAAAAGAAAGAGAGGAGTTGGATCCCTTACCTCGTGTCCGACATGACTCGATCGTTCTTTAATCTCCTGAATAATAAAACTTGGTCAATTTATAATTACATAAGGACCTCCCTTAAAAATTATTATTCAGTTCCTATCACATATTATAAATTTATAATAATTTTTTAATAAAGTGAGTTCATGTCAGATGATTTTGTCGATGTTCCGTACATGAGTAAAAATTGAACTTGTTGGAAAAGAATTTTCCATGTAGTTACAGGTACATCATATCCATAGTAGTATTTAAGCTTTAGATATCATATATATCCAGTATATATTAATTTTATACTATTCCATATCATTTGGAGATAAAAAATTAAAAGCACCGTTCATGGAGACGGTAGGCCTTACGTACGCATGAACGCTACTTTCTTTTTTTTGTCATATTAATAGAATTAAAACAAAATGAGATATATATATATATATATATATTATAATTAAAGAATTATATCCATCATTTAGATGTAATATATTACATATATATCCATTATATATATGTACATATAATAGTACATAACATTTGGAGATAAGAAATGAAATGTACCGTTCATGGAGACGGTAAGTCGTACGTACACATGAACGCTGCTTTAATTTCTTTTTTTTTGTATTCAATTAAATGAAATAATAATGATATAAAGGTATATTATAATTCCAGTAGGATATCATATGTGATACCATTAATTAAATCCTTTATACATCCCACATATGGCATTAACGAATCAAATTACTTTGAGGGGGCGGTAGTCCGCACTTCCTTAAATGAAGACATCGCGTTTACCCATAATGGAAACCAAGGTATGCCATAAATGAAAAATACAGAAGATTAAGGAAAACATAATCATATTTATTATCATATATAAATATAATGACATATTAATGGCCACCCTTGAAGGTGTTAGAAGAATATTTAACAATCATCGTTTCGTGAGGAAGAAATTCGCCATCCACGGAAAAAGAATGCTCTGTAACACTTAGATGTAGGTGTGTGTAAGTGTATCTCGAATCCTTATAATAAAAACATCCTAGTATATTAAAGGAACTAATGTTGTTACAAAAAAAAAGAATAAAAAGAGTTTAGGGGGGTGGAGAAGCAAAATAACACAAAAGAACACAAGGGAAGACATTACCTTTAAATCCGGTAACTCCTCTTGGTTTGAACCAAAAGGGTTTGATAAAGAGAATTATGCCAAAGGTTAGGCTTAAATGATGAAGAGAGGGATGTGGAGAGATTTAAATGGGCAGGGTTTGGCCGAGACAAATACTTGAGTGGTGTGTGTAAGGTGGTAGAGGTGGGGGACTTTTATAAGAGGAGAGGAGGGGCACTCTTGGAATGTTATAAAATATTACATTATTATATAATGTTTTTTGGATTTTAAAGGTCCAAAAGGATATATTTCTAGGATAAGGTGATAAGGTTTCTCAATCCACTCATCCAATAGGTTTGTGACAAGTGTAGGTATTAAATTTTATATTATCTTTTCATTTTATTTAAATTGTTAAATAATGAGGTAATCACTGCATCATCGTGGTGTTATAAATAATTTAATTTATATATTGTCTAAAATTTATAAAAAAATATCATGATGTATTAAATCTTTTTATCTTTAAAATTAATATTTATAGTCAAAAATATGACTTGTATAACCCCATTTTAAAATTGTTTTTGTAAAACAACACCTATTTGTGACATTTTAATTTTAACTTTAAATAAAAAGGTATTAATATAATTTTCCTACCAAAGTGGCTCAATGAGGTCCCCAAGTTGACACATGGATTTTATTTTTCATCCATGACTCATACAATAAGGTTAGGACATTTTTCATGGTCATTTAATATTATTAAAACATTATTTTTACCATAAACTATACTAATTACCTCTAATCGCGATTAAAACTTAAAAGTTACTATTCACCAAAAAATTATTTCAGTCTCATTGAACCAAATTTTACTTCCTAATGACAACCATGTATGTTGGATTATTGAAAATCAAATCACAGAAGTGGTAAAGTTTCATTTAAACGAAAAATCAGTTTTTTTAACTACCACTTAGTGGTTTCACTATTCATCAAAAATTGATGTTTTTCAGCAAAATACCAAAAACTCATCCTAAGATATATTTGATATTCCAAATTCAAAAATTATGTCTATTTTAAAAAATTCAAAACATATAAGTTTCATTAATTAATTTAATAATTAATTCCTGCTGTCAAAACAAATAGCGTGTTTTTAAGAAACAATATCTATTAAAAGATTGACACTAGTTTAATCCCAATTTCAAAGTGAAATTGATTACAATGACCACGATTGGATTAAATGGTAAAAATATATTATAATTGGACTTTTAAACCAATTCAAAAGATAATCTAATCATATAAATACATTATATTAAAAAGCGGTGTTGAATTAAAATACAACATTTTTCACTATTCATTAAAAATGATCTTTATCAGAAAAATACAAAAAATTTGCACAAAGTAAATTTTTATGTCCTGATTCTAAAGAAGAATTTTATAACACATAATATTGTAAAAAATTCGATTTAATAGAGGTTCACCATCAAAAGGCGTTTAATCGAACTTTTAAAAAATATTAGATTGTTTACGCTTAAAATTGGATTCATTCACATTTTAAGTCTCTAATATTTATTGGATAAAAGTAAAAATATTTGACAAACATATATAATAATTTTGTAGTTAGTTTTTTTCATTCCCACCATTACAATGGATAGGCGTTAACTACCATTTAAAATAATAATTTTTTATTATTAGAGTGCATCGTATGATTCCCAAGAAACTCATTGTTGCGTATTGGGTACGCCATTGAGCATAGCGTCCACTTTAAAGTAATATTAATATTTTATTCACAAATATGAATAAATTTGAAAATGTAATATTCTTTATTTACCTGGGGTGTTACATCCTTCCCCCCTTTTGAGAATTGCGTCCTCGCAATTTTAAAATTGGGTTTGAAAACTTCATTGAAAATCCCACATCGGAACAAGAGTTAGTTAAACTATCACTTTACAATAAAGAAAGAGAAGTAAAAAGGTCACCCGAGTTATCCCATACTAGAATTCCATGTAGGAAAACATGACGATGGAGGAAAAATCAAAGGGTCATGTTCTGAGGGAGAGTGATAGAAAACATGTTTAGGAGAAAGTTAACTACAAGAAAATCACAAACTTGTGGTGGGTTAAACAGTATTCGATTCCCCAGAAGGAAAAGTTAATAGACAAAATTTTTGTTTTAAGATACTTTTCATTGAGTAATTTATTTTTGATCTTGAGGAATCATACTTACTTGTCATTTTGACTTTCAACTTTTACTATATTTCTTACACAAACTCATACTTTCCCAAAATGATGCGTATTTAGGAAGACTTGTTTACATTAAGAGAGCTATAATCAACATCTAGAGAATCACCTAATCCACGAAAGAAAACTATATACTTCCCATGTCTTTAGACATTAACCAAAACCAAAACCAAAAAGGTTTGTACAAGATCAGATAATCCAGAAAAGGATAGCCCTTTATAAAAATAAAATCTATTCTTAATCTCCAAATTTTTTTCAACAAAACCCAACGTTCAACGAAGACCATTTGATAAACAATTTGTCCATAAAATTCATCAAAGTAAACCAAACTAATATTGAAACCCAAATATTTGAAGGATTTAATCACATAGTCTTCCAAAGTTAAAATTAACACTTATCTCTAAATAACATCAGTTCCTCTTAAAGTCTCACATTGAAAAGTAATTAACCTAATCACATATCCTCCATGATAGGTTAATAAATTTCCATAGATAACCCAAAATCAACTATCTCTTAATTCATAAAATCATCTAACTAAAAAAGAAAAGGTCATACTAACCAGGGACTTCACGAAGTCTAGTGGTAGGCGATAAATACCTTTCTCACTTTGGTTGTGGGTTCGATTCCTGCAACTTTGTCCGACGCGATAGGTTTTCACACGGTCTGCGTGTTGTCATTTTTAAAAAACTCCAAAAACAACCCAAACTTATTTTAGCCTCAAGTTTATCCCAATCATTCATATTCCATCATAACATGTTGTAACCCATAATTACGTCAAAAGTAAGGATCATATAAACTCTAATGGTTACCTTTATAATTATTACCTGAACTTCTACATCGAATGGTCATCCCGTACATGATGAATTACAGAGCATACCAGGGTTCAAGTGGTTGATCATGACTCCTTGATAGATTGTTTAGAACAACCACTAGTTTCCTCATTGAATCCCTCATTTCATCCAGTCTCTTAATCAGAGAACCACCACAGTTTCCTTAAAACCCATTGTCACTTTGGTGCCTACTAGATCCATCCATTTACTAAAACTAGAAATGTCAGTGTGAGTATATCAACAAAATTATCATGTACTAATGATGAATATAAACACTAAGATATACTTACTCATTCACTTTATCTAAAAACTATGACTCTTTCTGAAATCCTATCCATTATGGTAATGTCACTTATGCTTAGAGAATACCCAAACCTCTAATGTTATCTAAACTGACCTCTGATACCAACTATAAGGCCCGGGCCTTAAACCTTACTTAATATTGAATTAAATGAATAATTCACAATGAGGATCTTTTCAGGTTTAGAGTTTTAGAGAATTAGGACATAACTATTACATCTCACAAGATTACAAAGTAGACACTTCTACTAAGTTTCCATAAATAAAAAAACTCTTAAAAGATACATGTCTAGTTCCATGTTTTAGATAGAATATCTTTCTTTGATCCCATCCTTGACCCTATTCATCTTTAAGTCTTGTGTAAAACATTTCAAAAACTTGGGATGAGCCTAAAAATCTCAGTAAGGGATATAGAAATATGGAAAAGAAACATGAGTACATGTATACATAAGAATCAATGAAATCATACTTTACTCATAAAACATAATCACTTTAACATAACTCATAAAATCAAGAATAAAACATAGAAATCATCAGGAATAAAGGTATCTTGAGGCATTCATAACATTCTTACGTAGGGAGTAACCCTCTTGGTTACGTTTGGAATACCCATCACAGTATATCCCCTAAATCTCTTCGGAGAAACCTTAACTTTTAACTCCTCCGCGTTACCCAATGTATTGGAGAGATATATCGGGCTCACCCTCCCTTATCTTATCACGGAACCACCCATCTTCATAATAATTTCCAAGAATCATATCATAATCGTATCACATAAAACATGCATAAAGGAAACATAATATTTCCACTTTTCAATCACAAGATATCAATACAACACATTGATATAAAAACATTATGAAAACAATTTTCAATACCAAAATAAAATAAAAGTAAAACATGGTATTTATTTTTCATTTAAAAAAAGTTATGGCCTGTAGAGGAAACCGAAACTCAAATAATGGTCACGACGGCAGAGAAGTCATTGTCGCCTCATACGTACGACAAAAAAAACATTCCATTTTGTCATTTAGTAAAACGCTTCATATAAAAAAGATTCCTTTTGGATATAAATAAAGTCAAAGGGTTTTATACACTGCAAAAAAGAAGGTTGTGTATAAAACAAAATATTCCTCAATCAAAGGAGATTGAGATGAAGTCCCATACAAAGACGGTATCCTTGGATTAAGGGTAAATCAATTACATAATTATGTGTGACAAACGAATACACAAAATATAAGTGGATATTATGTGTAAAAAAATCATAGGATATTCACACATATTTATAGAATTACATATTCAAGGAGTAGAAGTTTATTCCAAAGAATCAAAATTGGGTTAAGAAGTTCCTTTGCAAAAATTCGACAGCCTAACAGCATTACTTCAAAATTCAGAAAATGAGTTGATAAGAGATAAAAAGTGTATCTCATCACTTGGACATAAAATTTAAATTAATAAGGATATAGAAGAACATATCCCAACATAATAGTATGTGAATTAAAATTCATAACAAAAGAAGCCTTTTAAAAAGTGGAGGGTGAAAGGTTCCCTTACCGACTTGGGTAACATTCGAAACGTACACCCCATTGAATAAGGGTTGTACAATGAATATGTAAATACCGATAAATGAAATTATATTACACAAAGAGTATAATAATGGGCAGTACATACACCAGTCAAAGAAACTGGTTGCATATGTAGCATAAATCTCACAGGAATAAAAGTGAGATGAAAAATCCCTTACGAAAACTCCGCAGCCTAACGACGCCACTTAAAACGTCCAAAAATGGATTGATAAGATCAAATATGGTCTCTCATCATATTAAAATAAAATTTATATAAATAGGAATATAAAATTACATCCCTAAACATAACAAATTGGAGCATAAAAGAAGTGTCATAAAGGAGAGTACTAAAAAAGAAAGAGGGAGGTTGGATCTCTTAGGAAAATTCAGCACCGTAACGACGCCACTCAAAACTTCCAAAATGGATTGATGAGTAAAAATAGGGCCTCTCATCATATGAACATAAAAATTACAGTAATAGTAATATAATATAACATCTCAATCACAAGATTGATGAGATTAAAAGGAATGACATAAAAGAGTGTACTTAAAAAGAAAGAGAGGAGTAGGATCCCGTACCTCATGTCCGACATGACTCGATTGTTCTGCAATCTCCTGAATAATTAAATTTGGTTAATTTATAATTTCTTAAGGAACTCATTTAAATATTATTATTCAGTTCATATCGCATATTATAATGTTATAATAATTTTTTAATTAAGTGAGTTCATGTCAGATGTTTTTGTCGTTGTTTGGTACATGAGTAAAAATTGAACTTGTTGGGAAAGAATTTTCCATGTAGTTATAGGTACATCATATCCATAATATTATTGATGTTTTAAATATAATATATATCCTGTATATATTCATTTTATACTATTACATAACATTTGGAGATAAAAATTTAAATCATCGTTCATGGAGACGGCAGGCCGTACGTATGCATGAACGCTACTTTCATTTTTTTGTCATATTAATGGAATTAAAACAAAATGAGATATATATATATATATATTATAATTACATAATGATATCCATAATTTAGATGTAATATATTACATATATATCCATTATATATATGTACTTATAATAGTATATAACATTTGGAGATAAGAAATGAAATTTACCGTTCATGGAGATGGTAAGCCGTATGTATGCATGAATGCTACTTTCATTTCTTTTTTTTGTATTCGATGGAATGAAATAATAATGATATAAAGGTATTTTATAATTCCAGTAGGATATCATATGTGATACCATTAATTACATCCTTTATACATCCCACATATGGCATTAACAAATCAAATCACTTTGAGGGGGCGGTAGTCTGCATTTCCTTAAATGAAGATATCACGTTTACCCATAATGGAAACCATAAAGGTACGACATAAATGTAAAATACCAAATATTAAGGAAAAAATAAACTTATTATATATCATATATAAATATAGTGACATCTTAATTTCCACCCTTGAAAGTGTTAGAAGAATATTGAACAATCATCATTTCGTGAGGCCGAAATTCACCATCCACGGAAAGAGTATGCTCATTAACCATTAGATGTAGGTGTTTGTATGTGTAGCTAGAATACTTATTATAAAAACATCCTTGTATATGTAAGACACTGGTTTTGTTACAAAAAAATTAATAAAAAGAGTTTAGGGGGCTGGAGAAGAAAAATAAAACAAAAGAACACAAAGGAAGACATTACATTTAAATCGGGTAACTCCTCTTGGTTTGAACCAAAAGGGTTTCATGAAGAGAATAATTCCAAAGGTTATTCATAAATGATGAATATAGGGATGTTGAGAGACTAAATGGGCAGGGGTTGGCCAAGCCAAAGTCTTGAGTGGTGTGTGTAAGGTGGTAGAGGTGGGGGCATTTTATAAGAGGATAGGAGGGGCACTCTTGGAAATTTATAAACTATTACTTTATTATATAATGGTTTTGGGCTTTTAAAGGTACAAAAATGATATATTTTGAGGATAAGGTGATACGGTTTCTAAATACACCCATCCAATAGGTTTGTGACAAGTTTAGGTCTTATATTTTACATTTTCTTTTCATTTTATTTAAATCGTTAAATAATGAGGTAATCATTGCATCATCATGGTGTCATAAATAATTTAATTTATTTAGTGTTTAAAAATTATAAAAAAAATATCATGATTTAAGAAATTTAATTTATATTTCTAATTAATATTTATATTCAAAAATATGTCTTTTATAACCTCATGTAAAAATTGTTTTAGTAAAACAACACATGTTTGTGACATTTTAATTTTAACTTTAAATAAAAAGGTATTAATGTAATTTTCCAACCAAAGTGGCTCAATGGGGTCCCCAAGATCACCCATGTATTTTATTGGTCGGACATGACTCATCCAATAAGGGTAGGACATGTGTCATGGTCATTTCATCTTATTAAAACATTATTTTTACCTTAAACTACACTAATTACCTCTAATCGCTATTAAAACTTAAAAGTTACAATTCACCAAAAAAATTATTTTAATCTCATTGAACCACATTTTACTTCCTAATGACAACCATGTATGTCGGAATTTTGAAAATCAAATCACAGAAGTGGTAAGGTTTCATTTAAACAAAAAATCAGTTTTTAAAATACGACTTAGTGGTGTCACTATTCATCAAAAATTGAAGTTTTTAAGAAAAATACCAAAAATTCACCCTAAACTATATTTGATATTACAAATTCAAAAACGATTTATATTTTACAAAATTCAGAACATATATGTTACATTAATTAATTTAATAATTAATTCCCGCTGTCAAAACAAATAGCGTCTTTTTAAGAAACAATATCTATTAAAAGATTGACACTAGTTTAAAACCAATTTCAAAGTGAAATTAATTCCAATGAACACTATTGAATTAAATGGTAAAAATATATTATAATTGGACTTTAAAACCAATTCAAATGATAATCAAATTATATAAACAAATTATATTAAAAAGAGGTTTTGATTTAAAATACAACATTTTTCACTCTTCATTAAAAAATGAACTTTTGTGGAAAAATACCAAAAAATAAGACAAAGTAAATTTTGATGTCCCGATTCTAAAGAAGAATTTTATCACACATAATATTGTCAAAAAGTGGATTGAAAAGATGTTCTCCATCAGAAGGTAGTTAATCGACCTTATAAAGAATATTAGATTGTTTACGCTTAAAATTGGATTCATTCACATTTTAAGCCTCTAACATTTGTTGGATAAAAGTAAAAATATTTGACAAACATATATAATAATTTTGTAGTTAGTCTTGTTCATTCCCTCCATTAAAACGTCTAGGCCTTAACTACCATCTAAAATAATATTATTTTATTATCAAAGTGCGACATAAGATTCCCAAAAAACTCATTGTTGCGTATTGGGTACGCCATCGAGCATACCGTCTCCTTTAAAGTAATATTAATATTTTATTCACAAATGAGGATAAATATGAAAATATAATATTATTTATTTACCTTTAGTGTTACAGAATGACTAGTGTTGTAATGTTTTTATTTTGTAATTATTTCATTGATGTGTTGTATCAATGATGTACTAGAAATAAAAAAGGATTGTATTGCAATACTATTTCATTGAGTATTTGAGGTTTTATGTTACTAAGAAAAGTGACTCTACAACGAGTTAAATTTTTTGGAAATTAAATGGTTGAAGGAACGATAAACCTTAATATAGTCCTAATATTGATGTACTGATTTGGAATAAGATATGGTTGATTTGGGTAAATTATATTGGATATTCTTGACTGCCTTGAAACTGATTAAATATTTTCATATTCCATAATTGTTGGAGTTTACATAATTTTTGGATGGATGAAGTATATTCATTATTATATAAGGAATAAGGGATCTAGAATGTAATCAATATGGTTTTTTGGTAATTCAGGATGTTTCAGTGTTTTAAAAGAATACTTGATGAAGGTATTCACATGCTATTCTGGGGTAAAAAGGATCTACATTATGTTTACCATTCATATAAATTTTGGACTCAGAGTTTACATAAGTATTTTGGATAAGTCTAAAGGTAGGAAGGGATTATGTTTTAAAGGTTATTTTTGATTTTTATAAAGGGACAACACACAGACCGTGTGACGACCCGTCACATCGGGCAAAAATGCGGGAATCGAACCCACAACCATGGAGAAATTGAGATTTATCACCTACCACTGGACTACATGAAGTTCCTGGATGTTATAAGGTAGTTTCTTTTTTTAAAATATCTGATATGTGTATTATAAATTCATTATAATTGGAACCCTATACCATTAGGATAAACAGAGTAATATTGAGTTCTATTATTTTTTGATGTGAAAGATGAGTTTGTGGTAGAAATTTATTAATGAATAAAACTCTAATTATAAAGTAAGTATATCTCTATATGATCTTGTCCAATCTCATAAATAAATTCCACAACATTAAGAAAAGGAACTTAGAACAAATAATTTGTCTTAGATGGTACCTTAGATCATCACAAATTTATGGCTTTGGGATTGTTGGCCTTTTCATAGCCATGTTATCTACCACTCTCCATCAGATATTGATTGTTAGATTTCTCTTCCATATCGATATTTTCCTACATGTAACCTAGTATGTGTTATTTTCGGTAACCTTCATACTTACCACTATTTATTTTAAATAGAGGCCTCATTAATCCACTTTTCAATGTGGGATTTCAACTGAGATATTTTGAAATGCCGACCCCAACTTTCCAATACCGAGCATAAATTATGAGGATGCAATTTATTAAAGGAGGGGAGAATTTAACACCCCAAGATTACATGGTATGCTTATCTTGGAATTATATAGTAGCATGTATTGTATTCAACTTCGAGTTCTAACACACACCACAACCAATCAAACTAGCAGTTATTAATAGTAATACCCACTTTTTGAAATTTCATAAATTTTACCATTAAAAATGGAATTCATTTCTGGATTCAAAATATTGAAATTAGATTAGGGTGAATCTTTAGTGTTTTTCTGATAACTTTCATATTTGGGTGAATAGTGAAAAATATTGTATTTTAACTGAAACCATCTTTTTTTAATCAAAATAATTTATAGTGTTAAAATATAAATTTTAATGGTTTTTAAGTATAAATATACTATATTTTTACCATTTAATCCAATTATTGTCATATTAAGTAATTTTACATTGAAATTGGACATAAACAAGTGCCAATCTTTTGATAGTTATTATTTCTTAAAAATACACCTTTTGGTTTTGGCAACGGGAATTGTTTTTAAATTAATAAATTCAACTTATATGTTTTGAATTTGGTTAAATAGACATCATTTTTCTATTCTAAATATCAAAATTATCCTAGGGTGATTTTTTGTATTTTTCTAAAATCTTTCATTTTTTGATGAATAGTGAAAAACACTAAGTTACTGTTTAAAAAGGATTTTTATTTAAATAATTAATTATTTTATTTAAATTTATTTTAGGTTAATATAGATACATAATACCTATATAAATTTAATTTAATTCATTGGACACAGTTTATTATAAATTTAGATATATAAATATTTTATTGAACTTTTTCACCGTCTTTTGCCAACCTACTAGGAGATTTTGTAAATTCACATAAAATATAATTTTACCACATCTATGAGTTGAATTTATAAAATCCAAGAGACCTGGTTAATATCAAGCAGTAAAATTTGGTCCAATAAGATAAAAATAATTTTTGGTAAATAGTAATTTTTTACTTTTATTTACTACTGTTAAAAGTAAATAGGGTAATTAAGGGTAAAAATGATATTAATATTACCCAAACACATGTCATAATTATCTTGGAAAAGATTATCTCGACCAAAAACAACCTTATTAATAGAATATTATCATTTAGGTCCACTTTTATTTGATTAGGACATTTATTATTATTTAATTCCAAGAAGAGTTAAAAGAGGTAAAATCAAATTTTAATAACAAAAACATTTTTAATATAGGGTTATTCATAAGATAAATTTGATTATAAATGTTCATTAGGAATATAAAATGATTTCCTACATCATGGTATTGTATTTTTAATTTTTAGACATTAGATAAATATATTTATTTATGAAAAAAATGATGATGCAGTAATTACCTTATTCAGGAAAGAATCAAATAAATGGTATTATAAATATTAAAATAAATATAATTTCAATGTTTTTATGAAATAAAAGAATTTTCTAGGTTAATATGACATTATAGAGATGATTCAATGTATCTTTTTCTAGGTTTACAAGTTGTTATGACTTTCACAAAAACAAAATACCAAATAGTGTCAAAATTGACATAAATCACTATTTAAAACAAATATTATATTATTAATTGATATTCAAATCCTAAAAATCTATGATTCAGACAAAAAACTTTTATAATGATTGGTTTATCATTAATGGACCACTTGGAGTCTCTTGGATGTATATAGTATGTTTTTTAACCATATAATATAAAAATACAAAGTGACATGGTAAAGGTCAAACTATTTAATTAGAGTTAAATCTATAAGATAAGGGTAAAATAGTGACCCAAACTTGTCTAAAACCTATTGGATGAGTGTTTTTCGACCCATCCCAACCATATACATTAATTAATCCTATTTGGAGCCATTATAAATCGAATATGAATTTATTATAAAATAATACATTATGTTTTTTCTAAAGAGCCCCTCCTCCCCCTTATAAAAGGACACCACTTCTAAACAATTCCTCACACCTCTAAAGCATTTTGGATAGTCCATACTATCCCAATTAATCTCCCTACATCCCTATACTCCTCCTAGAAGCCTTACCTTAGGCAGAAGACACTTCAAGAGTCCTTTTCTGGTTCAAACCAAAGGGAGTTAACCAAATTAAAGGTAACAATTTTTCTTAGCATCTATTCTTTTATTTTACTTCTCCAACCCCTAAACACTTCGTATTAATTACTTTTTTAACAAAACAATAATCCTAAATATAATAAAATGTCGTTATGAGAAGTATTAGAACTACACTTACACACACATCCATCTAATGGGTGAAGAACATAATGTTTCTGGGGATTCCAACCAAACGCCTCATGAAATGATGATTGTTCAATTATCTCTTACCACCTATCATTATGGCCATTATGATGGCAATATAATTAAATATGATATTAATTATATTTATTTTATATATAAGCTTCTGTAATTCCATTTTATAGAATACCATTATTCATTTCATGTTTTATATATATATACAATAATCTCATTTGAGGAAGTGCAGACTACCACCCCCTCAAAGTGATATGACTCGTTTATACAATACATGGAACATATAAAGGATGGTATTAATGAACATAAGTAACTCATATAAGATATTATATTATACTGGAATAAGAATATACCAATGTATTATTTGGTTTTGATTCCTTTTAAAATGAAAAATGAAATGGAAGTAGTGTTTGTGCATACGTACGGACTACCATCTCCATGAACGCGATGAGATTCATTCCACATCATATCCATTCAAGTATAATTATAATTTTATGATTAAAAATAATTTTTATGTACTTTATATAATTCTGGATATGTATAAGATACAACCTATCCATAACATACATGGCTTATGTAACAAAACATATAAAATAAAACGAGTAAGTTAACACCCGAAACGACGATAATACTAAGATATTATTAACAAAGAAATGTTAAAAGATAATATATGATATAATATTAATTTATATTATTATTTTATAATTTAATAACAATCATTTAACCATTATACAAGAGATTAAACTACCCTCTAAAAAGAAAAAGTATAAGGTAAGGGGTTTTCATCTCACTTCTTATTCTCATGAGATTCATGCCATATTTCCACTATTACCTTTTTTGTGGTGTATGTGCTTCCTATAATTGTATTCATTGTGTAATAAACTTTAATTTATGTGTATTTACAAATTCATTGTATGATACTTCTATCTTGGGGTGTTTGTTTTTTATGTTACCAAATTTATAAGGGTTAATTCCTCAATCTCATTATTATCCGAGATTGTTTATGTGTAAGTTTTTACTGGGACATTTTTATCATCCATGTCCATTTTTCATAAAAAAAATATTTCAAAATGAATATTTGAAAGATTTTTTGAAAGGTACACTTTATCAAGATTATAATTTTAAATTTTTTAAATTTTTATCTTTCTAAATCTTTTTAATTAATTTCCATGTTTTTAAAATGATTATAAGGATTTATTTATATAGACATGAATGTTTTGAAATGATAATTATTTTCAAACTTTTTATATTGGTATGGGACACTTTGATTAAAAAATCTCTTTTAAATTACTTCTTTTATAAATTTGTGACTTTTAGAAGATTTTACAAAAAGGATATTTCCCTAAAAAAGTTTTACTCATCATTTTCAACTATGTCATCATCCATTACTGGAGATTATTTTTTATTGAGGTTGATTTATTATAATACAATATTCTATATTGTATTGAATTAGTTATGATATGTTAGGCTTTGGATGTTCTATTTTTAAACCATTTATGGTTTATGGTTAGAGTATTTACATTTCGTATGGTAGTTCTAATATGAATGTTTATGTTAAGATTCAACCTTTTCATATGAGGAATGTATTGCACATAGTAAGTGACGGGTGGAGCCCGCTATAGCTCCTCGATGCATCGGTAGGTCTCATGAGACAACTAGATGTGGAATTAGCCAAGGCCTTTTCCCAATTTGATTTATGGTTTTGGTGGAGGCCTTAATAATTTTTAGATGACTTGGCTGAGGCCTTGACAAAATGTTTTAGAATGCCTGGCATTACACATTCCCTTCATTATGAAAATAATATTGATGGTTCATATGGTCATTCGACTAGTAGAATACCTATGATTATGTTTTATTATGGAATTATTTACTCAACTCATAATATTTCCATAAAAGTATTCATGTTTATTATTGGTAAAGGCTTGTGGTTTCAATTATTCACCATCCTTAATATTTATGTCATTTTCCGCTATATTGCTTACCCTTACTGACCATTTTAGCTCACCTCTTTCTTTGTCTTATTTTTTCAAGGATTCTAAGAAGTGTATTATGATTGATATGCAGGGTTATGGAAAAGGTAATAATGGAATTCTCAAAGAACTATTTATGATGTGTTTTACATTTTAAATTGTAATGTAATGTTAATGCATGTAATCTATTTTCCAAGACTGCTAAACTAATCGGTCCTTCAGGACTTGATTCCTTGTAATCATGACAATGTATTAAAATAATTCACCGACTCTGGGTAACTGGGGTCGGGGCGTTACAAAAGTTGTGGGAATTGGATGAAAATTTGTTCTTTAAATAATGTTAAATCTCTTGGGTTTCATAAATCTTATTTTTTAAAACAAATATGGTTATCTAAGATTTTATTATCTAATAGTTCCGGATCCATGCAAGATTGGATTTTGAAAGCCTAAATCTTTCATTTTTAGGAAAATGAAGGAACTACCCACAACCTATGGTACATGGATAGTGTATGTTCCTAGCAGATGACTGGTAAAAATGACTATTTCAAGAATATTTTAAAAACAAAAGGTGGAAAGATAACTTTTGGTGATAAATCTCAAGGGGAAATTTTTGGTATATGTAACATTATTATTCTTGGTAAAGTTGTTATTTCAAATGTTATTTTTTTAAAAGGCCTTAGGCACAACCTCATTAGCATAATTGAATTATTTCATGAATGCTAACTTGTGATGTTTTGAAATGATAAAAGTTTAGTTCAAACTTCCAAGGTTGAGTTTATTTTCTCTGCCCTTCGGCCTGAGAATATATACAGCTTAAAGATATACGATCTTAGAAGATAGGATCTACCTTGCCTTAGTGCATTTTAATATCAATCCTGGATTTGGAATTAGAGACTAGGACACTATAACTTTAGGAATATTAGTAAGATTTCTATGAAATAACTTGTTCAGGATCTACCAGAAAATAAGTTTGATTCTTTGAAAGTCTATGATCCTTGTCAATATAGAAAGAAACATAAATCTAGATTTAAATCAGTAAGTGATGTTACATCTTCTAATGCCTTATAGTTAGTGAAAATGGATTTATTTGGTAAAACACAAACTTGATGTATTGGAGGAAAATACTATTTATTTGTCCTAGTTGGTGACCACACTATATTTACTTAGGTCTATTTTCTATCAAAGAAATATGAATCTTTTTCATATTTCAAAATATGTAGAGCTCAAGTTAAAAATGAGAAAAACCTACTATTGATAACTATTCATAGTGATCATGATGGAGAATTTGAAAATTCTGATTTTGAAACATTTTATAGTAAAAAATGTATTACTCACAACTACTCAACTCCAAGAACTCCTCAACAAAATGGTGTTGTCGAAAGAGGAAATCGCTTTCTTCAGGATATGAAAATAACCATGTTGACTGAATATTCTATAGCCAAAAATTTTTGGGCTAATGATGTAAGTACTTCTTTTCATACTATAAATTGAGTTTTAATAAGACCATTTCTTAATAAAACACCTTATGAGTTTTGGAGTGGCCGAAAACCCAAAGTTTCTTACTTCAATTTTTTCGGTTGTGAAGTATTTATCTTGAATACCAAGGATAACTTACATAAATTTTCACCCAAATCCAATGAAGGAATTTTCTTAGGTTACTCTACTAACACTAATGAATATAGAGTTTTTAATAAAAACCCATGCACTATGGAAGAAACAGTACATGTTAATTTTGATGAAAATGATTATTTAGTTTTCAAACAACCTGAATTTTCTACGGATATATTTTCCAAAACTAATCACCAACCTTTGATCGAATATCTCTTAGACAAGGATAATGTTCAAGAAAATGTTTCTGGAAAATTTACTCCTGACGATTTTCTACCTTATTTTGATGAAAATGATTTTCAAAATCCAAGTCAGTTGTTACTTAGGAATCATCCCAGTGATAATATCATTAGAAATGATAATAAACTAGTAAGAAATAGTATTTCTATAAGAAATGAAGTTGAACATATTTCATTTATTTCCTAGTTTGAACCAAAGACTCCTGAAGAAGCCTTGGGTGATGAATATTGGATAAAGGCTATGCAAGATGATCTCAATGAATTTGTAAGAAATCAAGTTTTGAACTTGGATGAGAAACCTACGGAAACTCTTATTATTGGAGTAAAATGGGTCTTTAGAAACAAATGTGATGAAAATGGATTTATTATTAGATATAAAGAAAGATTAATTGTAAAAGGCTATAACCAACAAGAAATCACAAACTATGAAGAAACATATGTTCTAGTAGCGAGACTTGAATCTATTCATATTCTTCTATACTTTGCAGCATTCTTTAATTTAAAACAATATCAAATGGATGTTAAGTGTGCTTTTATTAACGCTTATGTACAAGAGGAAGTCTATGTAGATTAACCCCTTGGCTATGAAGATACAAAATATCCTAATCATGTTTATAAATATACCAAATCATTATATGGACTTAAAGAAACCCCTAGAGCTTGGTATGGTAGACTTTCAAGATTTATTCTTCATAATAACTATGTTAAGGGAACTACTGATACAACCCTTTTCATTATAAAAAATAATAAAGATGTGTTAATTATTCAAATTTCTGTTGATGACATCATCTTCGGATCAGCTCAGCAATCCTTAACTGATTCCTTTGAAAATATTATGAAATCTGTTTTTGAGATGAGTATGAGGGGTGAGTTAACATTTTTTATTAGATTTAAAATTTCCCAAAAAACTATAGAGAACATACATATCTCAACATAATTTTATCAAATATCTTCTAAGTAAGTTCATGTATGACAACACTAAGTGTATGAGTACTCTTATTGGAACCTCTAATACTCTAGATATTAATGAATCAGGGGAACTCATAGATCAAACATCTAATAGAGTGATGATAGGAAGCTTACTTTACTTAACAGCTCGTCAACCTAAATTAATGCTCTCAGTATGCTTATGTGAAATATTTCAATAAAATCTTGAAGAATCCCATTTAAAATCTTTAAAAAATATCCATTATTTAAAGAGAACTTTAGATTAGGGACTATTTTATTCCTCAGGAAATTATTTTGAACTTAAATGTTTTTCAGATTCTTACTTTGGTGGTTGTGAAATGGATAGAAAAAGTACATTGAGAACTTTTCATTTCTTATTATATTCCTTAGTTTCTTGAACCTGTATTAAATATCATTCTGCAGAACTTTCCACTACTGAAGCTGAATATGTAGCAGCTAGGAGCTATTGTGCTCATGTGTTGTGGATGCAACACACACTCACAAACTATGGTATAAGTTTTACTAAGACTAAAATTATGTGTGATAACACAAGTTCCATTTACCTATGTAAAAACACTACACATCACTCTCGTGCAAAGAACATAGACATTAGACATCACCTTCTTAGGGATCAAACACTTAAAGTAGATATTATTCTTCAATTAATTGGAATGCAAGAAAAACATGCTGGTATTTTTACAAAACCTCTACCTTTTGATAGATTTGAATACATCAAACAAAATCTAGGAATGATTTTTTAAGGTATTCATTCATATATACTATTTTTAAATCATTTCCTAATATTAAACTACTAATTATTTTATGGGGAGTACATATGTTTGTTTATTTTAATTCCTTAAACTCTTTTCCTTTCCTTAGACATTTTCTCTTTATTTAGAAAACTTCGGATTTGAAAATTTCAGATTCAAAAATCTCAGATTTGAAAATTTATGATTTGAAAACCCCAGATTTGAAAATCTAGGATTTGGAAATTTTAGATTTTAAAATTTCATATTTGAAAATTTCGGATTTGAAAATTTTGGATTTGGAACTTCCATGAAAAATTATTATAATAATGATAAATCTCTCAGAGTATTCCAAAAAGTAATTTTTTTACTCTTTATTTTCTTTAACTTATGTTTTAGTTGTTGGTATTTCAAGATTTCTTCAATTCTGGTTTACATTTATTCAAAAGATCGGAATTCATATTTCCTATATCCATTCTCAATCGTCAGATCAAATCAGGTTTTGTTATCCATTTGATTATCTTATGGAAGTCAAAAAGTCATAGCTATGTTTATATAAGGGGTGACACATTTTCAAGTATTGCACCATCCTTACTGATCTCAGTGCCGAATTTCTGTTTCCATCAATGCTTTCGTTCTGATTCTTTTGCCACTATCACCCTGAATGACTTCGGAATCCTCAGCAGATCAGATGCTGGTTAGCAAGGAGATTAGAGACTAGTCAATCATTAGAAAAAGGTTAGTCTGCCCTATGTTCATTGAAAAATTTGAGTCCCTTATTTCTAAGGTGATAATATCTAATGGATGGGAAAGTGTATGTGAGGCTATGTAGAAATTTCAGGATCTAATTAATCTGGACCACATTATTCAATTCTATGAATCTGTTACTAAAATTCAAAAGAACGGTAAGGATATTTTTAAGTTCAATTGCTATGATAAATATTATACAGTCCTCTACAAGAAGGCAACAAATGTTCTTAACATACCGTATGAAGGGGAGACTATTCTTTGTTCTCAAAAACATCATGAGAAGGAAGGGTCTTTTGAAAAAGTTGAGGATTTTTGTATTATTGGTCTTAAGTATGTTCAGAATCTGAATATTGCAGATCATTAAATGAACCACATGATGGTGGATCTCTAGATGAAAGGATTTTTTATTCCATGATAGGGAGATAAGGATTTCTAATGATATGTGATATCTTTATGTTATACTTTCTTGTCAACCTAAGGAATATCAACTTGGTGAAGTACATCATTCTCACCATCCAAGCAATTATTAGTGGAACCCTCAGATCTTAGATCCTTATGTATCCAAAAACTAGTTTCATTATAATTGTTAGGTTTATTCAAGAGATGAATATTCCATATCGATCAGTCTCAAAGCCTTTCATGATATTTTTTGATTAGTGACGACACTCTTAGGAGGATGAAAGGCAAATTTATTCAAAAATCAAAAATATTTGAAGAAATAGTTTTTTAGAACAAGGGTGATGTTCTAGAATATTCAAAGTTAGTTCTTAATAAAAGGAAACTTGATGAACTGATCTTACCAGTAGCAGTTCCTATTATCCCGGTTTCAGTACCTCCTCTTGCAAAGAAACTGAAATCTTATTTAAATGAAACAGTTGAAAAGTGGAGAGAAATGGAAGCTACTAGAAAGGAAGGATATCTTACTTTTGGTCTAAATCCTACATAGTTTAAGGATCTAATGCTCAAGAAGGATGAAAATATTGAGAAATAAAAGTAGGAGAATAAGTTAAAGAAGAAATATTTGGTAGAGAATGTTTGTCAGTCTCTTCTAAAAACTATAGAAAATAAATATCTGGAAGTACCTGAATCGAATGTTGTTTATTAGAGACTAGTGGCCACTATGGAAATCCAGAAAGCTATTAAATCCCTAGCCTTATCAAAACCAGTTCAGGAAATGGAAGATCAGATAATCCAAGATGATGATGATGATGTTTTAAGGGAAGTGGAAGATTATGCTGGTACTCCTTCAAGATCAGTTTCTAAATCTATTTCAGTAGAACAAGTTGAAGAACAAGTTCAAGAAGAACATGAGGATGAAATATAAGTTGGGGAGGAGGTTGAAGATGAAGATGAAGAAGAATTTGAATTTGAACTATAAGAAGAAGTAGAGAAAGAAAATTTTGAACAACAACGTGAATAAGAGGAAGAATTTCAAGAAGAAGAAGGACAATGAGGATCTCAACATCTTGAGTTTGAAAAAGAAGAAGATGAATTGGGAGATCTAAATGGTTTTCAAGTTTCAGATGAACAATCACTAGTTCGAGATGATTTTAAAGGTAAACATGTTTTGGTTGCTTCATCTGATAAGGATACACCTCAGAAGTCATATAAGAGAATTGATAGACCGACTTCATTAACTCCAAGATGAGTTGAGAAAGGAAAGGATGTTTTAGTATCCGAGTCCTCTTGATCTGTCGAAAATTATTTTGTCAAGATATCATTAAAAAATTTGTTCAACACCATTCCGGTTCTTACAAATATAGATTCCGAGAGTCAAATGATTCAAGAGACCCTGAATTAAAAGACGGAATCGACCAACATGCTTATGGACATGGTTGTCATGAAAGAAGCTGACTTCAGTAATCTTTTGATTGAATAAAAATCTTAGAAGGTGACTTGTAATAATGTATTTAACCATACCATAACTATCAATGAGGAACTAAGATAGTTTTGTGACATTACAGATTAAAAAAAGGATCTTTTAATACTTTTGAAACTGAGATCAACAAGATAAAGAAATCAACCTCTAAGAAATATAGTCAACTCAATTCTGCTGCTCGGTCTCTTAGGAGAGAGAAGGAAGTCAGAGCTACATTAGAGAGAAAGGTGGCTCCTCAAGAAGAGAGGATCTTGTCTTTAGTGAAAGAAAATCAGGATCAAGAGATCTTACTGAAGAAATTCGAATAAGATCATAAGGAATTAAAGAAACTCAAATCCTTGATAAATAAGATGTTGTGTGAGAAAAAGAAGGATGGATGATTTTTTTTCATTTCGATGTTTTGTTGTAATGTAAACCTTATTTATAAAATTTTCATAAGAATTTTCTTGCATTTATTTCTATTATATCAATTTTATGATTGCATAACCATACAGTTTCATATTATACTTCTCAATTCATTTACCACTTTTTGAAAATCACAATGCGGGAGAATTTGTTTAAAGGAAGAATTTAATCTATGACAAGAAGAATCTTGTAAGGGGGAGTATAGAAAGAATGTATAATGTCGAAGTAAGAGGGATTTTTATTTTAATAAGAAATTTTTATCTAAGTAGAAGATATTCCCCAAAGAAAACTTGAATTCAAAGATCAAGAATACGATCCTTGGGAAACATAACCTAAGAAAGATTTAGTTGTATTCATCCAAAATCTTATTCAAAAGGGGCGATAAGTTTGTTTGTACTTGTTTATCTAAGTCTATATATTCTTCCAAATCAAAGTTGCTTGGAATTTCAAAAAAGGGGGAGATTGTTGAGTCAATAATGATATCTTATGACTTCTCCATTACTTATTTTTTTATATTTTAAAAATCACAAACATTATTTCTTATGTTCTGAATAATTTTTTTAATTACGGTATTTTTCTTAAGATCGAGAATTGTCATTCCATTATGCATATAGATATATCATTATGTTTTTCAATTCTGTTGTACTTACAGATCTGTCATTATGATTTATGATTTAGTTTTTATGATTCTGATTCCGATGTATATATGATTCATTTTTAATGATTCCGATTATGGTGTATATATGATTCTGTTTTTATGATTCTGTTTCCAATGTATATATGATTCAGTTTTTATTATTCTGATTCTGGTGTATATATGATGTTGATATTTATGATACTGATTCTGGTGTATATATGATACCATCTTCATGATTCTGAATCTGGTGTATAAGTGACTCTGATTTTTTTATTCTGGTTCCAGAAAAAATGCAATACCAGTTTCTTAATATGATTTAATTTTCCATATGAATCTTATTTCTTGATAATGTCTTCCTGATAAAGTTAGAGTTTCCAAATGTATCATTCCAAAATTATCAGATTCTAATATTTCTTATATATAATTTTTATCTTTAACTTAACATTTTTTCTCTTACTTAAAAGGATGTCGTACAATCTATTAAAAACTAACCGTTGTATGTTTTCCACCTATCTAGGTCCCTCCAAAATTTAAGGAAAATATGAACATTGGAGTGGAGACGACGATTGGGAAATTTTTCCTATAAATGCAATCCCATTTGATTGAGAAAATAACTTCAACTTCGATAATTGACATAGACAGAATAAAGCTGTGAATTGATTTCTAGAGAGAGGCTCTTGAAACTATCAGTGCTTCGTGCAGATGTCATGAAAAACTTGTTCAGTCGTGACCAACTTTTTCCGACATTCTTTGTGTAGACTCTGATCAAGATGATCGTGGGATTCTAGGTTTGGAAGATAGAGGTTCTGATTTCCTTCTAAATCGAGGGCTTGCGGGGATAGAAAGACAAATATAGATCTTCGGATTGAGGGCTTACCTGGGTTTGGTAAGACATACTTTCTTGAAAGTATAAATCAAGGAACCTTTATCCAAGTTTGTTGGATATCCTTCTCTTTGGGTTAAAATAATCATATTGTTACTTGTTTACTATTACAAGTTGTTTTAATTCCACTGTTGTATGTTAACATTGTTAAAGATAGAATGTATAACCCTCTAATACATTGTAATTCTGTTACTCTAATGTTATTACAGATTATATACTCTTTAATGTATAATCATTCTTTCATGAAAATAGAAAATGTTTCTTTAAGATGTCTTGTGAATGTTTGTTTAACCTTGTTAAAAATAATAGTAATGGTTCTAATTTTTTTTAGAGTATACTATTTACCCCCCCTTGTATTTGATAATCTCATTTTAACATATTTGATCCTACATATCACACCTTTATATTCCCTCAAGTTGTGCCCTATGACCATCACCTAATTTAATATAGATGATACCAAAGTCAACCTGAATACATTTACCTAATATTGGATGTTGTATCTGGGTCCATCCTCAAACCACCTAGCCTTCGATAAATTTTCACCAATCAGGATAGGTGTGAATCGCTGGAGCTCATTAAAATGGTTTGAGTAGTCCATCACTGAAAAATAGCCCTTCTCTAGAGGCATAATCTTTTGGGCCTCCCCATCCCTCAATGTCTTGGGATAGTACTAGTCATAAATGGCTATCTTAATATGTTCCCAATCCATATCCCGATGAATATCTATATGAGTAGTCACGTCCCACCTTCACTTAGAGTAATTCTGTTGTATATATTCTATGAGCTTTAACATCATCTAGGGAGGTATATCTAGATTCTTGAATGTTGACAACATGGAATCTAGCCATGACTTTGCAGCCTATGGTCCACCATCCCCAAAAAACATGGGAAGATGCTTCATTTGGAACAACCTTGTCATCTCAGCCATAGATGTGATGTAGAGACCCGAATCCTGACGTACATGGACATTACATTACTTTTGCAGAATACTTAGTACATTAAAAAAACACACACACAAGGACCGTAATAGTTTAGTGTCTTTGGAAACTCGGAATATAATCTTCTAATCGTGGTGAACGATCTTCAACATCTCCCATAAAGATCTTCCTTTTTTTCTTACCTAAAACCATTCTTTATATCTTGGTAAAAAGAAAACATAAAAGGGTGAGCTCAAATTCTCAGTAAGGGTAAACAAAAGAAATATCAATCACATCATATTCATAAGAACATAGCATTTTGGAAATCTTAACCTGCAAAACAGATCATAATATCATAACATGGGGTAAATCATAGAAGTGAATTTAATCCCAATAATCAAAACATAAAACATGAAAGTTTGTGGCATACACACATAATCATAGAGAATCATTTCTTATTAGTCAAGACTCATTGCCAAGACTATCTTAGTGGACAAAGTCCATTTCTGAACCGAGTCACCCTCGTTTCAGTCCTGTTTCACTGAACCAGTATAACCTACCATTCCAGCCATGTCTATCTCATGAGATATAAAATCCTTACCCAATGCATTGGAGGGAGATATAGGTCCCACCCATCTCATAATGATACCATTCTTATGTGTGCAACAAAATCATAAACCATACATCATAGCATAACCCATGTAATAAAAATGGGATTCTTAAACAACATGACATCATAAAACAATTCATATAAGATAAACAAATTCATAAAAATATTTCCATCACAAGATAATCAAATCCATGTAATAATAGGGATAGAAACATAACCCAATATTATCTTATATGGAAAATAATTTTGATAAAACACTCGAACTCCATTCTTGAGGAAAATATCCTTTCTACATCAAAAAACACTTTTCATGTCATAAAATTATAACTAAAAGAAGTTGATTAAAAATAAACTTGAAAACTTGTAAATGATGTTTCTTGTAAATAATTTTTTAAAAATACATTCATGCCGTATAAGTTAAAAAAAATTCTTCGTACTTTTATCGGAAAAGTTGAAAAGTACCTCGTATGAAAAACGACAAAAGATTCCTTTCATATCCTTTACTAAAAACTCACCGAAGGGTAAAATAAGATTTAAACAATTGTAGGTGTATGGAAATAATATTACATATTGAGGAAACATGGATGTGGATGATAAAATACACCCTAGTAAATTCCAAAGTATAAACAATCTCGGATAAAAATGAGATTGTGATATTTCCCTTACCTTAGGTCCGATTTGCTTCATATGTGTCTGAACCTCCTGTATAATGATTTAAATAATGTTATTTACTTATTATAGAATCATAATCATTGTTATTATATCATATATGGTTTACTTATGGCTTTATATTACCCATTGTTTTGTAAATTCCATGTTAAAGACTGTTTTTGGGTAAAATCATTTCATTTGTCGTCCATGTTTTGACTTGTAATTATTCATATGATTACTTAGATCATGATTAAATTATTCCAGAATATAAAACATGATATATATATAATATATATTCAGAATATACATATATATAATGGATCAATAAATGGAACGAAATACACCGTTCATGGAGACGGTAGGCCGTATGTACGCATGAACGCTGTTTTCGTTTCCTTATTGAGTTGAATGGAATTAAGTAGATGACATACATATATATACACATAAATCCAGTATCATTATTATGTCATATATTTCATGATTACTTATTATATATACTTTATAATCATTCATGAATGGTTAACGTGGAGAATGAATCCCATCGCGTCGTGGAGACGGTAGTCCGTACGTACGCACGAGCGATGATATCGTTATCATGATCGTGGAATTGTATTGGAGTGTATGTATACTATTTCAGAATCAATATCAATTTAAAATAATCATATATAGTTATTATGTACACCATTATACCCATCCAAGTAAGGTGGTGGTGGAAAATAGATTACACCACAGCGTGGAGACGGTATTCCTTACGTACGCACGCGCGGTGATTTCATTTTCCGTAGAATGGATAGATGTTGAAATAGGGTTGTTTCATAATTATAAAGACATATCAGTATATAACTGATACTGATGTTATTACTTCGTAATGAAACAACCTAAGAAGAAGAATTGGAAGAAGAAATAAAGATGAAAGAATCGGTAACGGACATTACCTCTTCTTTGAAGCCCCTCTTTGAGTCCTCCTCTTAGGGCACTAAAATTGGTCTTTGAAAAATACTAGGACCTCTAGGATGTTTCTAGGGAAGTAGAGAAGGGAATTTGGCAGGGTTTGGCCGAGCTTGAAGGCTCAAAGTGGTGTGAGGAAGAGAGGGAGGAGGTTCCCTTTTCTAAGGGAGGAGAGGGGCACCTTTGGAATAACTAAAACTATTATTTTATTATAAAGTCAAGTTCGGTTTTAAATAGCTCCAAATTGATTTATTTCTAGGCT
Source organism: Viscum album (assembly GCA_963277665.1). Taxonomy (NCBI): domain Eukaryota; kingdom Viridiplantae; phylum Streptophyta; class Magnoliopsida; order Santalales; family Viscaceae; genus Viscum; species Viscum album. The sequence goes on from OY728147.1 coordinate 1,314,478,399, forward strand.
AAGGTGGGGATGGGTCGAAATCATCTCATCCAATATAATTTAGACAAGTTTAGGTTCCTATTTTAACCTTATCATTTAGATTTAACATTAAGTTAAATAATTTTACTTTTACCGTGTCTTCTTGTGTTCTTATACTATATGATTAATAAACTTACTATATCAAGACAAACGAACCCCAAGTTGTTTATTATTAATATATATAACCTTATATAAGTAATGTGGCCAAGTATTATATTTTTAGGAATAACATAACAATTAATAATATAATATTTGTTTTAAAAACTAATTTATGTCAATTTTGACACTATTTTGTAATTGATTTTTGTGAAAATCATAACAGAATGGTCAGTTGGAAAAAAGTTAATTAAATAAATACTAACATGTCATATTAACCTATAAAATTAGTATAATTCATAAAAAGTCTCAAATTATATTTATTTGGGTATTTATAACATCAATTATGTTAATATTTCATTAATAAGATAATTACTGCATCATCGTTGTGTCATAAATAAATTAAATTATATAATGTCTAAAAATTACATATAAAATACCATTATGTCGGAAATTTTTTTAGCATTCTAATGAATATTTATAGTGGAATTTATCTTATGTATAACCCAATATTAAAAATTATTTAGTTATTAAACATTGATTTTAACTATTTTAACTCTTCTTTAAATAAATTAATAATAAATGTCCTAATCTAATCCAAGTGGGCCTAAATAGTCATATTTTATTCCTAAGGTTGTTTTTGGTCGAATTACACTTATCCAATAGAATTAGGAAATGTGTTAGGGTAATAATAATATCATTTGTACCCTTAATTACCCTATTCACTTTTAACCGTGGTAAAAAAAGTAAAAAGTTACTATTCACCAAAAATTATTTCCATCTCATTGAACCACATTTTACTTACTGACATCAACCGTGTCTCTCGGATTTTTGAAATTCCACTCCCAGAAGCGGTAAAATTAATTTTCATGAAAAATTCATCTTTCTTAACTACCACTTAGTGGTTTCACTATTCATCAAAAAATGAAAGTTTTCATAAAAATACCAAAAATTAGGCCTAAGCTATATTTGATATTATGAACTCAAAAATGATGTATATTTTTCCAAATTCAAAACATATCAGTTGCATTAATTAATTTAATAACTAATTCCCGTCATCAGAACAAATAGTTTGTTTTAAGAGATAATAACTATCAAAAGATTGACACTTGTTTATGTCTGGTTTAAATGTGAAATTACATCCAATGAACAACATTGTATTAAATTGTTAAAATATATTCTAAATATACTTTAAAACCACTCAAATTAATAATGTATCACTATTAATTATTTTGATTAAAATGGTTGTTTTTAGTTAAAATTTAGTAATTTTCACTATTCATCAGAAAATGAAAGTTATCTGAAAAGTACCAAAATTTCACCCTAATCTAATCTCGATATTACAAATCCAAAAATGAATTCAATTTTGAAAAATAAAATTTACAAAATTTCAAAAAGTGGTTATAACTATTCATAACGACTAGTTTTAATAATATTTTAATAGCATATTGTTGTTTAGTGAAACTCGTTATTGCGTACTACACACGCTATCGAGGAAGGTCATGATTGCGTCTAATGCAAGACAAGTCAAGGATGCGTGTTGTGCAAGCTCCTTTTGGTGTAGCGTACAACACAAGACATTAATGAAATTAAAAAGAATATTTTTCATAAAATCTAGGGTTGTTACATTCTACCCCCCTTAAAATGAATTTCGACCTCGAAATTCGTCGGGGTTATAAATGGTTTATTATTCGAAAGTTTCTTTAATAGAAACCCACATCATAAAAAGGAATAACAAAACCAATCTTTAAAAACAAAAAGTATGAAACATAACGGTTACCCAAATTAACTCATCACTGGGTTTCCACATAGGAGAACATAGGTGAAAATATGGATATGGAAGAAAAATCTAACCATCAAGTTCTGATAGAGAGTGGTAGAGAACTTAGATATGAAAAAGATATCAATCACAAAGCCATAAATTTGTGATGATATAAGGTATCATTGGATTAATCAGATATAATAGCACTAGGACAACATTTTTGGTTTTCAAAATCATTTCCCTAAAGTTGAAGAATTTGAATTAGAAGAAATACTTTCGTGATTTTGGTATAGTCTCACCATTTGTCGTTCTTTGGGAAATTTCCACTTCATCTCTTAATGAAAGGAAGTTGAATTTGTCATTCGTGATGTGTTAGCAGATCATGTGATAGAATGATGGGTCATTCCATCTCTCTCAAACAAAAGGATAGAAAAGTTATCAAAACGTACATAAGTCCATCTATAGTGAGATTAATCATATATGGTTTCTAAAATGGACTTATACTTCATATATCATACTGGTTAATATAATAAAACTAGTTTCTACTAAACAGGGACTTCATGTAGGCCCGTGGTAGGCTATAAAGGCCAGTCGCACTTCGGTTGTGGGTTCGATTCCCACAGCCTTGTCCGACACGATGGGCTGTCGCCCGTCCTGCAGGTTGTCCTTTTTCTAAAGCTATATTACTATAACAACCCATCAACAAAATCAAAAAAGTTTTATCCTTAAACAATACTAACTTATGTCCAACATAATCCATCCCAATCTTTTGGCTTATCTAAAATACTTCGGTCCATGCTGATAGTATAAAGAAAATGATCACGTGAATGCCATCATTTATCCCCCATATATCATAAGATTTATCTTGTTGGTCAAATTACAAACATGTGAATACCTTAATCATGTATACCCATTGAAACTTAGTGAAAACATGAATGCAGTTAAAAGTTAACACTTGCCACAAACCAAAATCCTCAAAATTATTTATACTGAAACCATGATATCACTTAGTCCTTATATCAATCATGAGCTCATGAATACTGTCAAATATGTCATTTTCTCATTTTCCCTTCATTATGCGCATATCATCTTTTTTTCCAAAAATATCTCAATCACTTTCCATGGTTACCGGTACCATAAAATTATTGAAAACCACAATAGACCAATACATAAATATTCCAATATTCCATGATACAAAATACAACATTATTTTGTAATCCCATTACATAAACACTTAATCATTCAACCACATCGTTGTCATATTCAACATCGCCAATGGTTATCGCATGTGACTTCCCTTTGTCCTTTGCCTTAAGTGGTTGCTCACGTAGATCATCACTAACCCTTGGATTAGGGCATTTATTAGCATAATGCCTCATTTCATTGCACTGGAATCATTGAGGTGTTGTTGGTGGGTTCTCTGTCGTCTTTTCTTTATTCACCTCATTAGAAACCCTTTTTCCATTACTTCGACACTCAGCTGCTCGATGACCTTCTTTTCCACACTTAAAACATTTTCTAGTCCCTTTAAGACAATCTCCACCATGCTTTTTTCGACACTTTGAGCATAAGGAAACATTCATCTTCTTTTCACAATTATTCTTAGATTTCTCCTTGAACACCATCTTTCATTTCTTCTCAAAACCATGAGATGAATATGTAACACCAACTTCTATTTCTACCTTAATAGCACATCGCACAATTTCTTCATAGCTACTGAAGCCTCTTATAGCTAATGCACTTCAAAGATTTGGTTTTAAGCAACTGAAGAATCGATCTAATTTACTTTCAGGTTGGATGATAAATCCAGATGCATACCTTGCAAGCCTTGTAAAATTCGCTTCGTATACACCAACAGATTCATCATCCTTTTTCTTTTGTTCATGAAACTCCTTCTCCATCTTTGTTCGAAGAATACGAGGGAAGTACTTATTGAAAAATAATTTCTTGAACACGTCCCATTCCATGGACTCAATTTCATCTCTTTGCCTCGTATTCTTGATAAGATTCCACCATTGATCAGCTTCACCTTCCAAATGATATACTGCTAAGATGACTTTATCATGTTCAGAACCTTGAAGAACTGAAAATATCATTTCAGTAGTACTGATCAATTGTTCAGCAATAAGTGGATCAGAAGACCCACTAAAAGAAGGTGGACTTTGCCTCATGAAGGACTCAATAGAATATAGTTACCTTCTCTGCTCATTTGGATGTCTAGAATGATTCATAGCTTGTGTAAGTATAGCAATAAGATTTTTCACTCAATCTCCCATAACATTTGTTTGTTCAGGAGGGAAATCATTGCATTGTCCATTGCATTGAACAACACGGTTCCTTCAGGTTCCAGCAATCGTCTAAAACCCAAAAAGAATAGTGTGAGAGGAAAAAATCATGCTAGGGAAGACAACATAATAAAGTGGGAGTGCCTTCAATATCTAACATCTTAGGTTTAATCTAATATCGTTACCATAATTCTAGGACTATAACCTATACTTATACTTAACCTTAGGGACATCCCTAGACATACTTTAGAAATATCTCTAGGGATCTCACTAAAGTTCTCGCATCCTAGTTTCCAAAGGTTGACTAAAACATTCCTCTGATACCAACTGTAGAGACCCGAAGCCTGACATACATGGACATTACATTACTTTTTTGGAATACTTAGTACATTACAAAAACACACACACAAGGACCGTAATAGTTTAGTGTCTTTGGAAACTCGAAATATAATCTTCTAATCGTGGTGAAATATCTTCAACATCTCCCATAAAGATCTTCCTTTTTATTTTCTTACCTAAAACCTTTCTTTATATCCTGGGGAAAAGAAAACAGAAAAGGGTGAGCTCAAATGATCAGTAAGGGTAAACAAAAGAAATATCAATCACATCATATTCATAAAAACATAACATTTTGGAAATCGTAACCTTCAAAACAAATCATAATATCATAACATGGGATAAATAGTAGAAGTTAAATGTAATCCCAATAATCATAACATAAAACATGAAACATTGTGGCATACACACATAATCATAGAGAATCATTTTTTATTAGTCAGGACTCATTTCCAAGACTATCTTAGTGGACAAAGTCCATTTCTGAACCGATTCACCCTCGTTTCAGTCCTGTTTCACTGAACCGGTATAACCTACCATTCCAGCCATGTCTATCTCATGAGATATAAAATCTTTACCCAATGCATTGGAGGGAGATAGAGGTCCCACCCATCTCGTAATGATACCATTCTTATGTGTTCCACAAAATCATAAACCATACATCATAGCATAACCCATGTAATAAAAATGGGATTCTTAAACAACATGACATCATAAAACAATTCATATAAGATAAAGGAATTCATAAAAATATTTCCATCACAACATAATCAAATCCATGTAATAATAGGGATAGAAACAGAAACCAATATTATATTATATGGAAAATAATTTTGATAAAACAGTTGAACTCCATTCTTGAGGAAAATGTCCTTTCTACTTCAAAAAACACTTTTCATGTCATAAAATTATAACTCAATGAAGTTGATTAAAAATAAACATGAAAACTTGTAAAAGAAGGCTTCTTGGAAATAATTTTTAAAAAATCCATTCATGCCGTATAAGTTAAAAAACATTCTTCGTACTTTTGTCGGAAAAGTCAAAAAGTACCTCCTATGAAAAATGACAAAAGATTCCTTTCATATCCTTTACTAAACACTCACTGAAGGGTAAAATTGGATTTAAACAATTGTAGTAGGATGGAAATAATATTAAATATTGAGGAAACATGGATTTGGATGATAAAATACTCCCCAGTAAATTCCAAAGTATAAACAATCTCGGATAAAAATGAGATTGTGATATTTCCCTTACATTAGGTCCGATTTGCTTCGTATGTGTCCGAACCTCATGTATAATGATTTAAATAATGTTATTGACTTATTACAGAATCATACTCATTGTTATTATATCATATATGGTTCACTTATGGCTTTATATTACCCGTACTTTTGTAAATTCCATGTTAAAGAGCGTTTTGGGTAAAATCGTTTCATTTGCCGTCCGTGTTTTGACTTGTAGTTATTCATATGATTACTTAGATCATGATTACATAATTCCAGAATATAAAACATTATTTATATATAATATATATTCATAATATAAGTATATATAATAGATCAATAAATGGAAAGACATACACCGTTCATGGAGACAGTAGGCCGTACGTACGCATGAACGCTGTTTTCGTTTCCCTATTGAGTTGAATGGAATTAAGTAGATGACATACATATATATACACATAAATCCAGTATCATTATTATGACATATATTTCATGATTACTTATTATATATACTTTATAATCATTCATGAATGGTTAACGTGGATAATGAATCTCATCGCGTCGTGGAGACGGTAGTCCATACGTACGCACGAGCGATGATATCATTCTCATGATAGTGGAATTGTATTGGAGTGTATTTATACTATTTCAGAATCAATATCACTTTAAAATAATCATATATAGTTATTATGTACACCATTATACCCATCCAAGTAAGTTGGTGGTGGAAAATAGATTACACCACGGCGTGGAGACGGTATTCTGTACGTACGCACGCGCGATGATTTCATTTTCTGTAGAATGGATAGATGGTGAAATAGGGTTGTTTAATAATTCTAATAACATATCATTATATAAGTTATACTGATGTTATTACTTCATAATGAAACAACCTAATAAGAAGAAGTGGAAGAAGAAATAAAGATGAAAGAATCGGTAAAGGACATTACCTCTTCTTTGAATCGCCTCTCTGAGTCCTCCTCTTAGGTCACTAAAATAGGTCTTTGAAGAAGACCAGGACCTCTAGGATGTTTCTAGGGAAGTGCAGAAAGAAATTTGGTAGTGTTTTTCCGAGCTTGAAGGCTCAAAGTGGTGTGAGGAAGAGAGGGAGGAGGTTCCCTTTTATAAGGGAGGAGAGGGGCACCTTTGGAATAACAAAAACTATTATTTTATTATAAAGTAAAGTTCGGTATTAAAGAGCCCCTAATTTATTTATTTCTAAGATAAGGTGGGGATGGGTCTAAATCCTCTCATCCAATAGAATTCAGACAAGTTTAGGTTCCTATTTTAACTTTATCATTTAGATTTAACATTAAGTTAAATAATTTTACTTTTACCGTGTCTTCTTGTGTTCTTATACTATAAGATTAATAAACTTACTATATCAATCCAAATGAACCCCAAATTGTTTATTATTAATATATATAACCTTATATAAGTAATTTGGCCGAACGTTGTATTTTTAGAAATAAAATATCAATTAATAATATAATATTTGTTTTAAAAACTAATTTATGTCAATTTAGACACTATTTTGTAATTTATTTTTGTCAAAATCATAACATAATTATTAGTTCAAAAAAAGTTAGTTAAATAAATACTAACATGTCATATTAACCTATAAAATTAGTGGAATTCATAAAAAGTCTCAAATTATATTTATTTGGGTATTTATAACATCAATTATGTCAATATTTCATTAATATGATAATTTCGGCATCATCGTTGTGTCATAAATAAATTAGATTATTTAATGTCTAAAAATTACATATAAAATACCATTATGTAGGAAATCATTTTATAATTATAATGAATATTTATAGTCTAATTTATCTTCTGTATAACCCCATATTAAAAATGATTTAGTTATTAAACTTTGATTTTAACTATTTTAACCCTTCTTTAAATAAATTAATAATAAATGTCCTAATCTAATACATGTGAGCCTAAATGGTCATATTTTATTCCTAAGGTTGTTTTTGGTCGAATTATACTTATCCAATAGAATTAGGACATGTTTTAGGGTAATAATAATATCATTTTTACCCTTAATTACCCTATTTACTTTTAACCGTGGTAAAAAAAAGTAAAAAGTTACTATTCACCAAAAATTGTTTTCATCTCATTGAACCACATTTTAATTATTGAAATCAACCGTGTCTCTCTAATTTTTGAAATTCCACTCACAGAAGCGGTAAAATTATGTTTTATGAAAAATTCATTTTTCTTAACTACCACTTACTGGTTTCACTATTCATCAAAAAATGAATGTTTCTAGAAATATACCAAAAATTAGGCCTAATCTATATTTGATATTATGAACTCAAAAATGATGTCTATTTTACCAAATTCAAGACATATCAGTTGCATTAATTAATTTAAAAATTAATTCCCGTTGTCAAAACAAATAGCGTGTTCTTAAGAGATAATAACTATCAAAAGATTGACACTTGTTTATGTCTGGTTTAAATGTGAAATTACATCCAATGAACAACATTGTATTAAATTGTAAAAATATATTCTAAGAATACTTTAAAACCACTCAAATTAATAATTTATCACAATTAATGATTTTTATTAAAAATGTTGTTTTTAGTTAAAATATAGTAATTTTCACTATTCATCAGAAAATGAAAGTTATCCGAAAAGTACCAAAATTTCACCCTAATCTAATTTCGATATTATGAATCCAAAAAGGAATTCCATTTTGAAAAATAAAATTTAAAAAATTTCAAAAAGTGGTTATTACTATTCATAACGGCTAGTTTTAATAGTATTTTAATAGCATATTTTTGTTTAGTGAAACTCGTTATTGCGTACTACACACGCTATCGAGGAAGGTCATGATTGCATGTAATGCAAGGAAAATCAAGGATGCGTGTTGTGAAAGCTCCTTTTGGGGTAGCGTACAACACAAGACATTAATGAAATTAAAAAGAATATTTTTCATAAAATCTCGGGCTGTTACATTCTACCCCCCTTAAAATGAATTTCACCCTCGAAATTTGTCGGGGTTATAAATGGTTTACTATTCGAATGTTTCTTTAATAGAAACCAACATCGTAAAAAGGAATAACAAAACCAATCTTTAAAAACAAAAGTATGAAACGTAACGGTTACCCAAATTAACTCATCACTGGGATTCCATGTAGGAGAACATAGGTGAAAATATGGATATGGAAGAAAAATATAACCATCAGGTTCTGATGGAGAGTGGTAGATAACATGGCTATGAAAAAGCCATCAATCCCAAATCCATAAATTTTTTATGATCTAAGGTACCATTTGATTCATCGGATATAAGAGCACTAGGACAACATTTTTGGTTTTCAAAATCATTTCCCTAAAGTTGAAGAATTTGAATTAGATGAAATACTTTCGTGATTTTGGTATAGTCTCACCATTTGTCATTCATTGGAAAATTTCCACTTCATCACTTAAAGAAATGATGTTTAATTTGTCATTCGTGATGTTTTAGCAGATCATGTGATAAAATGATGGGTCATTCCATCTCTCTCAAACAAAAGGTTAGAAAAGTTATCAAAAAATACATAAGTCCATATATAGTGAGATTAATCATATATGGTTTCTAATATGGACTTATACTTCATATATCATACTGCTTAATATAATAAAACTAGTTTCTACTAAACAATGACTTCCTGTAGGCCAGTGGTAGGCGATAAAGGCCAGTCGCACTTCGGTTGTGTGTTCGATTCCCACAGCCTTGTCCGACGTGATGGGTTGTCGCCCGTCCGGCAGGTTGTCCTTTTTCTAAAGCTATATTACTATAACATCCCATCAACAAAATAAAAAAAGTTTTATCCTCAAACAATACTAACTTATGTCCATCATAATCCATCCCAATCTTTAGGCATATCTAAAATACTTCGGTCCAAGCACATAGTATAAAGAAAATGATCACGTGAATACCATCAATTATCCCCCATATATCATAAGATATATCTTGTTGGTCAAATTAAAAACATGTGAATACCTTAATCATGTATACCCATTGAACCTTAGTGAAAACATGAATGCAGTTAAAAGTTAACACTTCCCACAAAAAAAATCCTCAAAATTATTTATACTCAAACCATGATATCACTTAGTCATTATATCAATCATGAGCTCATGAATACTGTCAAATATGTCATTTTCTCGTTTTCCCTTCATTATGCGCATATCAGCTTTTTTTCCAAAAAATTTCTCAATCACATTCCATGGTTACCGGTACCATAAAATTATTGAAAACCACAATAGACCAATACATAAATATTCCAATATTCCACGATACAATATACAACATTAGTATGGAATCCCATTACATAAAAACTTAATCATTCCACCACATCGTTGTCATATTCCACATCGCCAATGGTGATCGCATGTGACTTCCCTTTATCCTTTTCCTTAAGTGGTTGCTCACATAGATCATAACTAACCCTAGGATTAGGGAATTTATTAGAATAATGACCCATTTCCTTACACTTGAAGCATTGAAGTGTTGTTGGTGCGTTCTCTACAGTCTTTTCTTTATTCACATCATAAGAAACCCTTTTTCCTTTACTTTGACACTCAGCTGCTCGATGTCCTTCTTTTCCGCACATAAAACATTTTCTAGTCCCTTTAAGACAATCTCCACCATGCTTCTTTCCACACTTTGAGCATAAGGAAACATTCATCTTCTTTTCACCATTATTCTGAGATTTCTCCTTGAACTCCATCTTTCGTTTCTTGTCAAAACCATTAGATGAATATGTAACACCAACTTCCATTTCTACCTTAATAGCACAGTGCACAATTTCTTCATAGCTAATGAAATCTCTTATAGCTAATGCCCTTCTAAGATTTGGTTTTAAGCCACTGAAGAATCGATCTACTTTACTTTCAGGTTGGATGATAAAGCCAGATGCATACCTTGCAAGCCTTGTAAAATTCGGTTCGTATACACCAACAGATTCATCATCCTTTTGATTTAGTTAAAGAAACTCCTTCTCCATCTTTGTTCGAAGAATACGAGGGAAGTACTTATTGAAAAATAAGTTCTTGGACTCATCCCATTCCATGGACTCAATTTCATCTCTTTGCCTCGTATTCTTGATAAGATTCCACCATTGATCAGCTTCACCTTCCAAACGATATACTACTAAGATGACTTTATCATGTTCAGAACATTGAAGAACTGAAAATATCTTTTTAGTAGTACTGATCCATTGTTCAACAACAAGTGGATCAGAAGACCCACTAAAAGAAGGTGGACGTTGCCTCATGAAGGACTCAATAGAATATTGTTCCCTTCTATGCTCATTTGGAAGTCCAGAATGATTCATAGCTTGTGTAAGTATAGCAATAAGATTTTTCACTCCATCTCCCATAACATTTGTTTGTTTAGGAGAAAAATCATTGCATTTTCCATTGAATTGATCAACACGGTTCCTTCGGGTTCCAGCCATCGTCTAAAACCCAAAAAGAATAGTGTGAGAGGAAAAAATCATGCTAGGGAAAACAACATAATAAAGTGGGAGTACCTTCAATATCTAACATCTTAGGTTTAATCTAATATCGTTACCATAATTCTATGACTATAACCTATACTTATACTTTACCTGAGGGACATCCCTAGACATGCTTTAGAAATATCTCTAGGGATCTCACTAAAGTTATCGCATCCTTTTTTCCAAAGGTTGACTAAAACTTTCCTCTGATACCAACTGTAGAGACCCGAAGCCTGACGTATATGGACATTACATTGCTTTTGTGGAATACTTAGTACATTACAAAAACACACACACAAGGACCGTAATAGTTTATTGTATTTGGAAACTCGGAATATAATCTTCTAATCGTGGTGAAATATCTTCAACAACTCCAATAAAGATCTTCCTTTTTTTTCTTACCTAAAACCTTTCTTTATATCCTGGGGAAAAGAAAACATAAAAAGGTGAGCTCAAATGCTCAGTAAGGGTAAATAAAAGAAATATCAATCACATCATATTCATAAGAATATAACATTTTGGAAATCTTAACCTGCAAAACAGATCATAATATCATAACATGGGATAAATCATAGAAGTGAAATGTAATCCCAATAATCATAACATAAAACATGAAACGTTGTTTTATACACACATAATCACAGAGAATCATTTCTTATTAGTCAAGACTCATTTCCAAGACTATCTTAGTGGAAAAGTCCATTTCTGAACTGAGTCACTCTCGTTTCAGTCCTGTTTCACTGAACCGGTATAACCTACCAATCCAGCCATGTCTATCTCATGAGATATAAAATCATTACCCAATGAATTGGATGGAGATATAGGTCCCACCCATCTCATAATGATATTATTCTTATGTGTGCAACAAAATCATAAACCATACATCATAGCATAACCCTTGTAATAAAAATGAGATTCTTAAACAACAAGACATCATAAAACAATTCATATAAGTTAAACTAATTCATAAAAATATTTACATCACAACATAATCAAGTCCATGTAATAATAGGCATAGAAACAGAACCCAATATTATCTTAGATGGAAAATAATTTTGATAAAACACTTGAACGCCATTCTTGATGAAAATATCCTTTCTACTTCAAAAGCACTTTTCATGTCATAAAATTATAACTAAAATAATTTGATTAAAAATAAACTTGAAAACTTGAAAAGGAAGCTTCTTGGAAATAATGTCTTAAAAATCCATTCATGCCGTATAAGTTAAAAAAACATTCTTCGTACTTTTGTCGGAAAAGTCAAAAAGTACCTCGTATGAAAAACGAAATATATTCCTTTCATATCCTTTACTAAAAACTCACCGAAGGGTAAAATAGGATTTAAAAAATTGTAGGTGTATGGAAATAATATTACATATTGAGGAAACATGGATGTGGATGATAAAATACACCCCAGTAAATTCCAAAGTATAAACAATCTCGGATAAAAATGAGATTGTGATATTTCCCTTACCTTATGTCCGATTTGCTTCATATGTGTCTGAACCTCCTGTATAATGATTTAAATAATGTTATTGACTTATTACAGAATCATACTCATTTTTATTATATCATATATGGTTCATTTATGGCTTTATATTACCCGTTCTTTTGTAAATTCCATGTTAAAGAGCGTTTTGGGTAAAATTGTTTCATTTGTCGTCCGTGTTTTGACTTGTAATTATTCATATGATTACTTAGATCATGATTAAATAATTCCAGAATATAAAACATGATATATATATAATATATATTTAGAATATACATATATATAATTGATCAATAAATGGAAAGAAATACATCGTTCATGGAGACGGTAGGCCGTACGTACGCATGAACGCTTTTTTCGTTTCCTTATTGAGTTGAATGGAATTAAGTAGATGACATACATATATATACACATAAATAAAGTATCATTATAATTTCATATATTTAATGATTACTTATTATATATACTTTATAATCATTCATGAATGGTTAACGTGGAGAATGAATCTCATCGCGTCGTGGAGACGGTAGTCCGTACATACGCACGAGCGATGATATCGTTCTCATGATCGTGGAATTGTATTGGAGTGTATGTATACTCTTTCAGAATCAATATCACTTTACCATAATCATATATAGTTATTATGTAAACCATTATACCCCTCCAAGTAAGGTGGTGGTGGAAAATAGATTACACCACGGCGTGGAGACGGTATTCTGTACGTACGTACGCATGGTGATTTCATTTTCCGTAGAATGGATAGATGGTGAAATAGGGTTGTTTCATAATTATAATAAAATATCAGTATATAAGTGATACTGATTTTATTACTTCATAATGATACAACTTAAGAAGAAGAAGTGGAAGAAGAAATAATGATGAAAGAATCGGTAACGGACATTACCTCTTCTTTGAAGCACCTCTTTGAGTCCTCGTCTTAGGGCACTAAAATTGGTCTTTGAAGAAGACCAGGACCTCTAGGATGTTTCTAGGGAAGTGGAGATGGGAATTTTTCAGGGTTTGGATGAGCTTGAAGGCTCAAAGTGGTGTGAGGAAGAGAGGGAGGAGGTGCCCTTTTATAAGGGAGGAGAGGGGCTCCTTTGGAATAACTAAAACTATTATTTTATTATAAAGTCAATTTCGGTTTTAAATAGCTCAAAATTGATTTATTTCGAGGCTAAAGTGGGTATGGGTCGAAATCATCTCATCCAATAGAATTTATACAAGTTTAAGTTCCTATTTTAACCTTATCATTTAGATTTAACATTAAGTTAAATAATTTTACTTTTATCGTGTCTTCTTCTGTTCTTATACTATAAGATTAATAAACATACTATATCAAGCCAAACGAACCCCAAGTTGTTTATTATTAATATATAGAACCTTATCTACGTAATTTTTCCGAACCTTATATTTTTAGGAATAAAATAACAATTAATAATATAATATTTGTTTTAAAAACTAATTTATGTCAATTTTGACAGTTTTTTGTAATTGATTTTTGTGAAAATCATTACAGAATGATTAGTTCGAAAAAAGTTAATTAAATCAATACTAACATGTAATATTAACCTAGAAAATCAGTGAAATTTATAAAAAGTCTCAAATTATATTTATTTGGGTATTTATAACATTAATTATGTCAATATTTCATTAATAAGATAATTAATGTATCATCGTTGTGTCATAAATAAATTAAATTATTTAATGTCTAAAAACTACATATAAAAAAACAATATGTAGTAAATATTTTTATAATTCTAATGAATATTTATAGTCTAATTTATCTTATGTATAACCCCATATTAAAAATCATTTAGTTATTAAACTTTGATTTTAACTATTTTAACCCTTCTTTAAATAAATTAATAATAAATGTCCTAATCTAATCCAAGTGGGCCTAAATGGTCATATTTTATTCCTAAGGTTGTTTTTGGTCGAATTACACTTATCCAATAGAATTAGGGCTTGTGTAAGGTTAATAATAATATCATTTTTACCCTTAATTACCCTATTTACTTTTAACCGTGGTAAAAAAAAGTAAAAAGTTACCATTCACCAAAAATTATTTTCATCTCATTGAACCAAATTTTACTTACTGACATCAACCGTGTCTCTCTAATTTTTGAAATTCCACTCACATAAGTGGTAAAATTAAGTTTTATGAAAAATTCATTTTTCTTAACTACCACTTAGTGGTTTCACTATTCATCAAAAAATGAAAGTTTCCAGAAAAATACCAAAAAATAGGCCTAAGCTATATTTGATATTATGAACTCAAAAATGATGTCTATTTTACCAAATTAAAAAAATATCAATTTCATTAATTAATTTAAAAATTAATTTCCTTCGTCAAAACAAATAGCGTGTTCTTAAGAGATAATAACTATCAAAAGATTGAGACTTGTTTATGGCTGGTTAAAATGTGAAATAACATCCAATGAACAACATTGTATTAAATTGTAAAAATATATTCTAAATATACTTTAAACCCACACAAATTAATAATTTATCACTATTAATTATTTTGATTAAAAAGGTTGTTTTTAGTTAAAATTTAGTAATTTTCACTATTCATCAGAAAATGAAAGTTATCCGAAAAGTACCAAAATTTCACCCTAATCTAATTATGATATTACGAATCCAAAAATGGATTCCATTTTGAAAAATAAAATTTACAAAATTCCAAAAAGTGGTTATTACTATTCATAACGGCTAGTTTTAATAATATTTTAATAGCATATTGTTGTTTAGTGAAACTCGTTATTGCGTACTACACATGCTATCGAGGAAGGTCACGAATGCGTGTAATGAAAGGAAAGTCAAGGATGTGTGTTGTGAAAGCTCCTTTTGGTGTAGCGTACAACACAAGACATAAATGAAATTAAAAAAAATATTTTTCATAAAATATCGGGTTGTTACATTCTACCCCCCTTAAAATGAATTTCACCCTCGAAATTCGTCGGGGTTATAAATGGTTTACTATTAGAAAGTTTATTTAATAGAAACCCACATAGTAAAAAGGAATACCAAAACCAGTCTTCAAAAACAAAAGTATGAAATGTAACGGTTACCCAAATTAACTCATCACTGGGTTTCCACGTTGGAGAACATAGGTGAAAATATGGATATGGAAGAAAAATCTAACCATCAAGTTCTGATGGAGAGTGGTAGAGAACATGGCTATGAAAAAGCCATCAATCACAAAGCGATAAATTTGTGATGATCTGAGGTACCATTTGATTAATCGGATATAAGAGCACTAGGACAACATTTTTGGTTTTCAAAATCATTTCCCTAAAGTTGAAGAATTTGAATTAGAAGAAATACTTTCGTGATTTTGGTATAGTCTCACCATTTGTAATTATTTGGACAATTTCCACTTCATCTCTTAATGTAATGATGTTGAATTTGTCATTCGTGATGTGTTAGCAGATCATGTGATAGAATGATGGGTCATTCCATCTCTCTCAAACAAAAGGTTAGAAAAGTTATCAAATAATACATAAGTCCATCTATAGTGATATTAATCATATATGGTTTCTAAAATGGACTTATACTTCATATATCATACTTCTTAATATAATAAAACTAGTTTCTACTAAACAGGGACTTCCTGTAGGCCAGTGGTAGGCGATAAAGGCCAGTCGAACTTCGGTTGTGGGTTCAATTCCCACAGCCTTGTCCGACGCGATGGGTTGTCGCTCGTCCTGCAGGTTGTCCTTTTTCTAAAGCTATATTACTATAACATCCAATCAACAAAATCAAAAAAGTTTTATCCTTAAACAATACTAACTTATGTCCAACATAATCCATCCCAATCTTTAGGATTATCTAAAATACTTCGGTCCAAGCTCATAGTATAAAGAAAATGATCATGTAAATGCCATCATTTATCCCCCATATATCATAAGATATATCTTGTTGGTCAAATTACAAACATGTGAATACATTAATCATGTATACCCATTGAACATTACTGAAAACATGAATGCAGTTAAAAGTTAACACTTCCCACAAACCAAAATCCTCAAAATTATTTATACTCAATCCATGATATCACTTAGTCCTTATATCAATCATGAGATCATTAATACTGTCAAATATGTCATTTTCTCATTTTCCCTTCATTATGCGCATATCAGATTTTTTTCCAAAAAATATCTCAATCACTTTCCATGGTTACCGGTACCATAAAATTATTGAAAACCACAATAGACCAATACATAAATATTCCAATATTCCACGATACAATATACAACATTATTTTGGAATCCCATTACATAAACACTTAATCATTCCACCACATCGTTGTCATATTCAACATCGCCAATGGTGATCGCATGTGACTTCCCTTTGTCCTTTGCCTTAAGTGGTTGCTCACGCCGATCATCACTAACCCTTGGATTAGGGAATTTATTAGCATAATTCCCCATTTCCTTGCACTTGAAGCATTGAAGTGTTGTTGGTGCCTTCTCTGCAGTCTTTTCTTTATTCACATCATTAGAAACCCTTTTTCCATTACTTCGACACTTAGCTGCTCGATGACCTTCTTTTCCACACTTAAAACATTTTCTAGTCCCTTTAAGACAATCTCCACCATGCTTCTTTCCACACTATGAGCATAAGGAAACATTCATCTTCTTTTCACCATTATTCTGAGATTTCTCCTTGAACTCCATCTTTCGTTTCTTGTCAAAACCATGAGATGAATATGTAACAGCAACTTTCATTTCTACCTTAATAGCATAGCGCAAAATTTCTTCATAGCTACTGAAGTCTCTTATAGCTAATTCCCTTCGAAGATTTGGTTTTAAGCCACTGAAAAATCGATCTACTTTACTTTCAGGTTGGATGATAAAGCTAGATGCATACCTTGCAAGCCTTGTAAAATTCGCTTCGTATACACCAACAGATTCATCATCCTTTTGCTTTAGTTCAAGAAACTCCTTATCCATCTTTGTTCGAAGAATACGAGGGAAGTACTTTTTGAAAAATAAGTTCTTGAACTCGTCCAATTCCATGGACTCAATTTCATCTCTTTGCCTTGTATTCTTGATAAGATTCCCCCATTGATCAGCTTCACCTTCCAAACGATATACTACTAAGATGAATTTATCATGTTCAGAACATTGAAGAACTGAAAATATCTTTTCAGTAGTACTGATCCATTGTTCAACAACAAGTGGATCAGAAGACCCACTAAAAGAAGGTGGATGTTGCCTCATGAAGGACTCAATAGAATATTGTTCCCTTCTCTGCTCATTTGGAAGTCCAGAATGATTCATATCTTGTGTAAGTATAGCAATAAGATTTTTCACTCCATCTCCCATAACATTTGTTTGTTCAGGAGGACAATCATTGCATTGTCCATTGCATTGATCAACACGGTTCCTTCGGGTTCCATCCATCGTCTAAAACCCAAAAAGAATAGTGTGAGAGGAAAAAATCATACTAGGGAAAACAACATAATAAAGTGGGAGTACCTTCAATATCTTACATCTTAGGTTTAATCTAATATCGTTACCATAATTCTAGGACTATAACCTATACTTATACTTAACCTTAGGGACATCCCTAGACATACTTCAGAAAAATCTCTAAGGATCTCACTAAAGTTCTTGCATCCTTGTTTACAAAGGTTGACTAAACCTTTCCTCTAATACCAACTGTAGAGACCCGAAGCCTGACGTACATGGACATGACATTAATTTTGTGGAATACTTAGTACATTACAAAAACACACACACAAGGACTGTAATAGTTTAGTGTCTTTGGAAACTCGGAATACAGTCTTCTAATTGTGGTGAAAGATCTTCAACATCTCCCATAAATATCTTCCTTTTTTTCTTACCTAAAACCTTTCTTTATATCCTGGGGATAAGAAAACATAAAAGGATGAGCTCAAATGCTTAGTAAGGGTAAACAAAAGAAATATCAATCACATCATATTCATAAGAACATAACATTTTGGAAATCTTAACCTGCAAAATAGATCATAATATCATAACATGGGATAAATCATAGAAGTGAAATGTAATACCAATAATCATAACTTAAAACAAGAAACTTTGTTCCATACACACATAATCATAGAGAATAGTTTTTATTAGTCAAGACTCGTTTCCAAGACTATCTTAGGGGACAAAGTCCATTTCTAAATCGAGTCACCCTCGTTTCAGTCCTATTTCACAGAACCGGTATAACCTACCATTCCCGCCATGTCTATCTCATGAGATATAAAATCTTCACCCAATGCATTGGAAGGAGATATAGGGACCACCCATCTCATAATGATACCATTCTTATGTGTGCCACAAAATCATAAACCATACATCATAGCACAACCCATGTAATAAAAATGGGATTCTTAAACAACATGACATTATAAAACAATTCATATAAGATAAAGGAATTCATAAAAATATTTCCATCACAATATAATCAAATCCATGTAATAATAGGGATAGAAATAGAACCCAATATTATCTTAGATGGAAAATAATTTTGGTAAAACACTTGAACTCCATTCTTGAGGAAAATATCCTTTCTACTTCAAAAAACACTTTTCATGTCATAAAATTATAACTAAAAGAAGTTGATTAAAAATAAAATTGAAAAATTGGTAAGGAATCTTCTTGGAAATAATGTTTTAAAAATCCATTCATGCCGTATAAGTTAAAAAAAACATTTTCGTACTTTTTTCAGAAAAGTCAAAAAGTACCGCGTATGAAAAGCTGAAAAATATTCCTTTCATATCCTTTACTAAAAACTCACCGAAGGGTAAAATTAGATTTAAAAAATTTTAGGTGGATGGAAATAATATTACATATTGAGGAAACATGGATGTGGATGATAAAATACACCCCAATAAATTCCAAAGTATAAACAATCTCGGATAAAACTGAGATTGTGATATTTCCCTTACCTTAGGTCTGATTTGCTTCGTATGTGTCCGAACCTCCTGTATAATTATTTAAATAATTTTATTGACTTATTAAAGAATCATACTCATTGTTATTATATCATATATGGTTTACTTATGGCTTTATATTAACCATTCTTTTGTAAATTCCATGTTAATGAGCGTTTTGGGTAAAATCGTTTCATTTGTCGTCCGTGTTTTGACTTGTAATTATTCGTATGATTACTTAGATCATGATTAAATAATTCCATAATATAAAACATTATTTATATATAATATATATTCAGAATATACATATATATAATAGATCAATTAATGGAAATAAATACACCGTTCATGGAGACGGTAGGCTGTACGTACGCATGAACGCTGTTTTCGATTCCTTATTGAGTTGAATGGAGTTAAGTAGATGACATACATATATATAAACATAAATTTATTATCATTATTATGTAATATATTTCATGATTACTTATTATATATACTTTATAATCATTCATGAATGGTTAACATGGAGAATGAATCTCATCACGTCGTGGAGACGGTAGTCCGTACGTACGCACGAGCGATGTTATCGTTCTCATGATTGTGGAATTGTATTAGAGTGTATGTATAATATTTCAGAATCAATATCAATTTACAATAATCATATATAGTCATTATTTACACCATTATACCCATCCAAGTAAGGTGGTGGTGGAAAATAGATTACACCACGGCGTGGAGACGGTATTCCGTACGTACGCACGCGTGGTGATTTCATTTTCCGTAGAATGGATAGATGGTTAAATAGGTCTGTTTCATAATTATAATAACATATCAGTATATAAGTGATACTGAGGTTATTACTTCATAATGAAACAACCTAAGAATAATAAGTGGAAGAAGAAATAATGATGAAAGAATCGGTAACGGACATTACCTCTTCTTTGAAGCGCCTATTTGAGTCCTCCTCTTAGGGCACTAAAATTGGTCTTTGAATAATACCAGGACCTCTAGGATGTTTCTAGGGAAGTGGAGAAGGTAATTTTTCAGGGGTTGGCCGAGCTTGAAGGCTCAACGTGGTGTGAGGAAGAGAAGGAGGAGGTACCCTTTTATAAGGGAGGAGAGGGGCACCATTGGAATAACTAAAACTATTATTTTATTATAAAGTAAAGTTCGGTTTTAAATAGATCCAAATAGATTTATTTAGAGTCTAAGGTGGGGATGGGTCAAAATACTCTCATCCATTAGAATTTAGACAAGTTTAGGTTCCTATTTTAACCTTATCATTTAGATTTAACATTAAGTTAAATAATTTTACTTTTACTGTGTCATCTTGTGTTCTTATACAATAAGATTAATAAACTTACTATATCAAGCCAAAAAAACCCCAAGTTGTTTATTATTAATATATATAACCTTATCTAAGTAATTGGGCCAAACCTTATATTTTTAGGATTAAAATAACAATTAATAATATAATATTTGTTTTAAAAAATAATTTATGTCAAATTTGACACTATTTTGTAATTGATTTTTGTGAAAATCATAACAGAATTATTATTTCGAAAAAAGTTAATTAAATCAATAATAACATGTCATATTAACCTATAAAATTAGTTTAATTCATAAAAAGTCTCAAATTATATTTATTTGGGTATTTATAACATCAATTATGTCAATATTTCATTAATAAGATAATTACTGCATCATCGTTGTGTCATATATAAATTAAATTATTTAATTACTAGAAATTACATATAAAATACCATTATGTAGGAAATAGTTTTATCATTCTAATGAATATTTATAGTCGAATTTATCTTATGTATAACCCCATATTAAAAATGATTTAGTTATTAAACTTTGATTTTAACTATTTTATCCCTTTTTTAAATAAATTAATAATAAATGTCCTAATCTAATCAAAGTGGGATTAAATGGTCATATTTTATTTATAAGGTTGTTTTTTGTCGAATTACACTTATCCAATAGAATTAGGACATGTGTTAGGGTAATAATAATATCATTTGTACCCTTAATTACCCTATTTACTTTTAACCGTGGTAAAAAAAAGTAAAAGTTACTATTCACCAAAAATTATTTTCATATCATTGAACCATATTTTACTTACTGACATCAACCGTGTCTCTTGTATTTTTGAATTCCACTCACAGAAGCAGTGAAATTATGTTTTATGAAAAATTCATTTTTCTTAACTACCACTTAGTGGTTTCACTATTCATCAAAAAATGAAAGTTTCCAGAAAAATACCAAAAATTAGGCCTAAGATATATTTGATATTATGAACTCAAAAATGATGTCTATTTTACCAAATTCGAAACATATTAGTTGCATTAATTAATTTAAAGATTAATTCACGTCGTCAAAACAAATAGCGTGTTCTTACGAGATAATAACTATCAAAAGATTGACACTTTTTTATGTCTGGTTTAAATGTGAAATTACATCCAATGAACAACATTGTATTAAATTGTAAAAATATATTCTAAATAAACATTAAAACCACTCAAATTAAAAATTTATCACTATTAATTATTTTTGATTAAAAAGGTTGTTTTTAGTTAATATTTAGTAATTTTCACTATTCATCAGAAAATGAATGTTATCCGAAAAGTACCAAAATTTCACCCTAATCTAATTTCGATATTACGAATCCAAAAATGAATTCCATTTTGAAAAAAAAAATTTTAAAAATTTCAAAAAGTGGTTATTACTATTCAAAATGGTTAGTTTTAATAATATTTTAATAGCATATTGTTGTTTAGTAAAACTCGTTATTGCGTACTACACACGCTATCGAGGAAGGTCATGATTGAGTGTAATGCAAGGCAAGTCAAAGATGCATTTTGTGAAAGCTCCTTTTGGTGTAGCGTACAACACAAGACATTAACGAAATTAAAAAGAATATTTTTCATAAAATCTCGGGCTGTTACATGTGACATGCTATGGTGCTCCCTAAAGATTTTGTATGATCCTAAAAAATCTTTGATGGAACCATGTATGAACACCTACATCTGGTATGAAATCTTCTTCCTAAAATTTACATGATTTTATGATCTACTGGTATCCCATAGCCTACCACATTTGGGGTATGATCATCATATCCCTATTGGAGTGCATCTAGGGGTCATCGGGGTGTCATGACTCTCTAAGGTCAAGCACACACCTTAGTTCTAGATCAAACAAGGTCCCATATTAAAAGTGTAAAACAAACACAACATGTCCAAAAACCATACTCTAAACCCACATCCCTAGGTCTTCACCATGGCTCAGGTCTATGTGAAAAACAATGAGATCCACTACCAAGATCTCACTACTATGTTCAGGTTAGGTCAAGCTATTTATCAAATGAAACTTCAGTTCATGTGATTTTTACATTTATTCAATGTTTTAGGCTAGGTTCACTTTCAAAACTAGAATTTCCTCTCACATAAAGCATATCATAGTCCCTACATGAAAGGAAATCTTGAACTGCATGCCGAATTCCAATCTTTGGGGTACCATACTCCCCATGAATCAATGCTTGGAATCCTAGTATAGAATATTATAGCATAGTTTAATATCAGGCTGGAATATGATATACCAAATCTCAATACAATCGGGCCCATAAAAATTAGGGACAAAGTCTTGGTGTTCATCCAATTATAAGAATAGCACGTACCAATACACCTAACACAATAGCATGCATATCAATCACAGTTCCTATTAAAACAATATGAAATCAGTAACACTCCTACATAGAATATCAATAATGCATGGAATTTGATTTGTAACAAGTTCATTTATGATGCATGACATGCAATACCCTCATCTCATCGGGTTGAAACACAATAGAACCACAATCATATAGAGAATAATAGAACACCATAAGTGTGTCACCCAATGGAATAATCAAGTCAACAAGAATAAATCAAAATCTATAATTCTCAATTCAATTCAAGGGAATTTTTCTTTTCCCTATATGTGGGGTAGCTACTCCAAGGAATATATTATTACCAAATCTCGTTTCCTCACTATCCCTTTATATTGTCACCAAATAGTAATGAAAATTAGATATTAATCCCCTGATACCACTTTGTAGCATCCTGTGTCCAGATGACACCTAACAGTGGTCCAAGCCTGGTTTGCTAGAAGGCCTCAAATGCATCTCCCCAAATTCCAGAGATTTATGACTAGAAGAGAGGGCCTAAGTGTGATTGTTGAGATATTGTGACCTCATTAACATATTATATAGAAACAGAAAGAAAAAAATATATGGCAGAAACAATAATACCATACAATAGAAGTAAACCGAGGTAGAATGATATTACAATATCCCTATGTCACATCATATACAAAATTAGGCATTTTACATGAATATAAGATGAACATCTACACCAGTCTCAAGACTAACATATACACTGCATGACCCAGAAGGTATAAAAAGAACAAAATTATACATGTAGCATTTCAATACTAGGATTTCTCCCACACTCTTCTTCTCCTAATAATCATATCATGTACCAGAAGAATGGAACTTTCCCTTATCAACACCTAAATCCATTTAATATTTTTAGAGCCCAAAGCATGACCCAAATAGGGTGTGAGACTAAATCCCAATATGTATCCACCCATAGTCTGTTCCAATATATCAGTGAGTATATATATAACAGGTAGTGTGAAAAAGATAATGCAGTAAGCTATGATGTACTCAAAAGAAAATCGTCCTAGAATAACTGGTTTCAATTTACATTCAATTTCAATTTAATTAATAATTAAATTTCATTGTTTTATAATCCTCATGATCCAATCTAAGCCCAGTGATCCCCCGTATAGTAATAATCTCCATATATGCCTCTAAAATCCATATTGGAAAGTGATAGATAATGATCAAAAGCAATCTTGTGCATTGTCTTGGATGAGGTGTCATAACACATTAAATATACTAATAACCTCTATCCCATCCATGAAATTCATAATTTGGAATTCAAGAATGAATCCAGGTGAAAATATACCAACACCCTATGAATCCATCCCTAGAGACCCGCAAAAAGGAGCCATGTATCTCTCTAGGTTTGGTATATCCTATGTCACTGGTCCCATCCTTAGCAGTCTTATAGGGATCCAAAGTATCACCCATGACATAAAAAATGCCTCTGGAGCCTGTCCATGTCATCTTATAAGGGTCCATGATTCATTCGACATTTACATAGCCTCTGTGAGCACATCCATGAAATTAATTGTTCACTCACAGCTTAATAATAATTTACAAACCCGTTGATCTTATAGAAGGCATTCCATGGAATCCAAGTTTCACATAATTATATTTTCCATTTAACCATAATAGTTTCATTTAACAATTTCATTAAATATGTTATGGTCACACCAAAATCATCTAATATTCATTTAACACGAAGTGTGTCTAAACTAGGTCCAACCTAAAAGGAAAGTCCTCTCATTAATCATATGGTAGCAACTCATATAATAAGAATCACATGAAAATTAATCTATTTCATCCATTTAGTATTTATTTTCTCCTGTGGGAATGTTCACAGTTAAAAAAAAATTGACCAAACATTATTTATCAAGCATAACATGGGTCAAAAGGACAAATCCTCTATCCCACACCCTAAACTATTAGAATAACATCTAACAACATGGGAAACATGAAGATAAGAAACACCATATTAATTAAACCTCAAATGATATTCAAGGTACACCACATAGGTATGCTAGGCAAAAAAACCATAAAGTGGTCAACATGGGCAGTCACCCATGGGGTGGACCTTAATCTGTGTATTTAATTTCAAACATTGGATTGAATACCTAAAAAATTATGGCAACAATAGTGATGATTTATAATTAATGAATACACCCCAAAAAAATTGGCATGTGACACTCTGAAATATATAATCAATTCAACAATCCATGAAAAGCACGAGGCCACCTACTTTATACCCATGTTATATAGTTATTCTAGTATCAATATCCGATTCTCCATGGTTAGGGATAAATATGAAGAATGTATGAAGAATGAGATATTTGGTCATATGATCCGAAATCCAAATAAAAAATCAATATACAAAAGAATCGAATACAAATAAAAATGAATCAAGGAAATAACATTACGAATCCATGGAGACTAATGGTGGTCAAAATGGACAATGAATAGAGATTCAGGCTCAAATGGGAGAATAGGTGTCTAAGGTAAATTCTCTCTTGGCCCCTAGTTGTGAATCATGAAAGAGGATTGTTAGATTTAGGTTTTTAAAACAATTTTAGGGAAGAATTTAAATTTTACCCAAAAATATATTGGGAGGCTAGTTTTTCAGCACCGTTTACCTAACCATGAGAAAACTGTACTTAACCCATAGAAATTATGGGTTACATGGCATGGATACCCCAAATGGTTTTACCAACCCTGAGGTAATAATGTATATGCCTCTATAAATTTTGACAAAACTACATGCATATCTTCACGGGTGAGTTCCCCAATCTGCACGGTTTGAACTAAACATATGGCCTCCTCTTGTCACCCAAAACACGGGTTCCACGATCCGGAGTAGCTTGGAACATCCTAGAGAGCTCTATAACAACAAATAGAATCCATATTATGCCATATTTAAGAATTAATTTTGGAATTTATGGAAAAATCATGATCCATAACTCATTAAAGAATTGAGTTCTTACATATTTCAGGATATATATCATTTTATGTTATTCATAATAAAATTAAACATTGATTGTCCCATATACCATCTTAGAAAAAATAATAGGCGCACCTAATAGTGTTGACATTGGGAATAAGAATACCTTATCAAAATTCTCTTCATGTTTCATATTCAATTCATATAACTCAATCAGGGAAATTCTATATAGAGACATTGAAATTAGTGTATCACCAAATAAGAGTTTTATTAAATACTCATCTTTATGATTCATGGAGAAACTAGGAAATCCTTAAGTAAATACGTTATAATATTCCCAAACAATAGGAATATAATCAATTTTTTGTTTCTCCATAAAAATTTGATAAAAATATACGTAATTAATAGGTATTAATACCCATAAACAAATGTATTTAAAATTAGATGTTCATATTCCTCCATAGAGTGAAGGATGATCGTATGTTGATTTGAAATATAAAATGATTTTATAGTGTTCCATAAATATAATTTGGATCTCAATAGAGATATCCTATTAATTCATTAAATCTCATCGAAATCGACTAAATGACGATTAATATTATTTTCGTAGAAAATATTCTTATAAAAACAACATTAAATCCCAAATTCTGGATTGGAGGATAAGTGTTCCATAAAAACCATGATTCAATTTAAAGAATGACATACTGAAGGACCTTCCTTAGTCTAAAAAATATCCCATAGATTTGGGAATTAACATGGAAAATTATTAAGTTTCACACACATTATAAATTGAACTATCAGTGGTACCTTAGGATGAAAAACCCTTCGATACATTGAAATCTGCATTTTTCTTTGGTGATTAGTTTCTTTATCACATTTTTTCAATACATAAAATATCTACACATTCCATTGATTGATTTTTCTGGGTGCTTCTTCCAGCATTCCTACCATTTAAGAAACCAAATCATCCGGTGTAAATTGAATTTATCCCTTCAGAATGATAAAATTTCATTTTTGTCTTATTTGGTGAATTGATAAATTAACTTATATTCAGTTTTTTAATCTTAAATAAATAATTATGATTAGGAAAAATCACATCGTTTCATATTATAGATCCCATTTAATTTAGTTTCACATTAGTATGGTCATTTGATTTTCCATTACATTTATTTTTCACATGATTCTTCATGCTTCTAGTAATTGAGATAAAGAAAAAATCATATAGTGATCAACAATAATCATAGAAATTTAACATATAATCATGAAAATTAATTTATAGGATATCTATATCCTGAAAACATTTTTTAATCTGTGAAACCTTAGGTTAAATATTGTTTATTCATAAAAAATTATATTTCAATCCATCATAATTTTTACAATAGAAAAAATGAATAAACCCAAGAATATTCTCTGGAGGTTATATCCATTAGTGTACTCTCGTACACATTAATTTTCTACGAGTAACCATCGAGTTGATATCAAATACACCCCTTTTAGAGTAACTACCCCTAGGATGTAAAACCAAATTTTTTATCAATGGAAATTAATTTCTTATCAATATGTCATATAATAACATGAAATCACAAAATAAATGAACAACTAAGTACTATGTGACCATTAAACATAATTTTAACACTTATGTGTTTTGAATTTCTAAAATCTAACATACACTGTTTTGATCGGTAAGATGTTTGGAGTCTAATTGAACAAACATAATTTTTGGTGAATAGTAATCTTCCCTTATGAATAGTTACATAAGATTAAAAATTGTAATATGACCCTTATGAATAGTAAACCATCCAATAGAATATTAACCTCAGCAATGAATGTATAATTACACTTTAGGCACATTATAAGTGATTATATGACCATACTAAAAGTATTGGTATTTTTTAAGTCAAAAATATTTAATTTAAATATGTTAATTAATTTAAATTAAAATTTATTTTCTTAAAAGTTGTTTATAAATTTTCAAATTTATGTCTTCTGGGCTTAAGATAATTTTATAAGACCTTGTGTAATTTTTTAAAGCGGTATACAATCAGTTATAGATTTAAAATCCATATTTTTCAAGTAAATTATGATTTTAATTAAAAAATAAATTTAATCATATTTATTAATTTCTTTTTAAAAAATGTATTTCATTTTTGGATTATACACATCGATAAATGGTTAAGGTGAATTTTTTGGAATCTTCTAAAATACTTGAATTTTTATGAATAGTAAAATATAGTAATTTACCTTATATAAACATTATAACCAAAATGGAATGTTCCCAGCATCATGGATGATGTAAGAAACATTATTTGGAATTAATATACACTTATTAATGTTTTTGGTCAGGTAATAATCAATATTTTGAATAACAATAAAATAATTATTAAAATATTAAGAAATCCCTCCTCCCCTCAACTATAAAAACCATGCACACCACCATCTTCTCCTCTCTCCTCTCAAGTCTTTTTCCTTCCTTAAATTCTAACCAAAGATCTCACCAAGTTTCTCTCCCACATCCAGAAGCCCCTGGTCTCCTCAAAAGATCAAATCTTTTCTCGTTAAGAGGCTCTCAAGGAAGATTAAATCAACAGGAAAATTCATATTTTCTTTCCTTTCATTTTCTATTCATGTTCCATTGTTCTCTTGTCTTTAAAAACCTATCCTCATCCAAATTGTGTGAAAAATCTAGTACCATTAATTTACTAGAATTTTTTATGCTAATGTGATAATTCATTATCATCTATCCTTTCACCTTCTTTTATACGAAAGAAATGAAAACACTGTCCGAGATGTGTTAATTTATCACATTGAAGGATGACAAGTAATATGTTTCTTTTACAATATTCAATTCGGGTCATGAATCCATTTTTGAACCATACTATTAAATATTTATTTTAATCTTATGTTATGTTCTGGAATCCTTTTTCACACTTTATATAAAATAATAATAATAAACAGGGTAATTATTGGAAAAGTCTGCAAATTAATCCAAGGGTTATTCATTAA
Organism: Viscum album; assembly: GCA_963277665.1. NCBI lineage: Eukaryota > Viridiplantae > Streptophyta > Magnoliopsida > Santalales > Viscaceae > Viscum > Viscum album. The sequence goes on from OY728147.1 coordinate 1,314,507,666, forward strand.
TGTTTTATATAATGATTCAACTTCACTAAAAAAATTCAAATGAATTATGTAACAATGAAGCCATATTTATGTTCACTAATTTCATATAACTTCAATTTTGTACAACCCCTCTTGTCATAAATCTATGTTCGAACATGAATATTTTTGAACTGATCATTAAAAAACCAAGAAAACAAATAGACCCGAACAAAGAAATTGAACCACTTAAATGATCAAAGAGGTAATACATGAACTTATAAATATTATAATAAATATTTTAAAAATATATTAGGTTCGTTAAATATTAATTAATTAACCTAATTTTATTATTCAGGTAATTAATTTCAAGAGGAGAACACCATCAGACTAATGGAAAGGGATCCTTTATATTTCACTTATATTCAAGAAGGTCATGTATTTTATACCCTTTTATGTGTAATACATAATGGTGGGGAATGATTTTGAACCTCACCAATACATCCCTAATTATGTATATGAGATGAGAACCCTCTTTCTCTCTCATTAATCTATCTTAAATACACTCGATACCATGATGATAATTCGTAAGGGATGCTACTAGAACCTCCTTTGTTCCTTTGGGTTTCCTTTTCTTCATTTTACCAAAATGATGTTATCTTATCATTTTTTGTATATATTATAAATTCTGTGAATATGTACCAAATATATTTTCCAAGTACCATTAAATGTTTCATTTCGATGATATACATATTTTTATGTGGTTTTCTCATCAATACTTTTCAATAAGTAAACATGTTTGGGGGGAACATCCCAAATTATTACACGATATCAAGTGCTCAATATCTTTTGTTTTCTGCCACCATAGTATTTATAAAATATTCATTTTTATTATGAAACATTTTTTGGTTCACTTATAGTTTTATATAAATAATTTTTATTTTTTCAATTTTAAATTCACTATAGGATAACCTAGATTGATAAATAATGAGTCCCAAGTTAGGATGTACTTGTCTTTTATGAGTTTATCCTATTATGTTCAAACATTCCTTTTATTGCTTAATAGATAATTTTTCAAGGCCTTTAAATGTACGTTTTTTTCTTAGTTAATAGCAAGAAATAGAAGAACATGTGACAACAATCATTGTGATAGGGAATATGATGATTTCCCTAATGATATAGAAGATATAATGAGAATGGGTTCTCAAAAAAACGTGATATTACTTACTTAGATGGCTCATGATATGGATAATAACCTGAATCATGTGGAACACCCTCCTCCTCCAAGGAAAGATAATGTTTCATTTGAATCCATTATACGGATAAGGCATCCCATTTTTAGATTATTTTATGATCCAATCCTCATTGAATGCTGGATTGACTCCATAAAAATATATTCTCTGCCCTCTAGTGCTCATAAGAATAAAAAGTCACACTATAGGTCTATCATTTGGATGGGGAAGATGATCAATGGTGGGCACTAATCTAGAATAAAAATCCCCAAGGGAAATTGATTCCATGGATTGGGAGGATTCAGGTGAATGTTTTTCAATAAATATTTCTCCCAAACCCATTTTCACAAGATGGAAAGATAGTTCCTCAAACTCACATAGAAGGAAGACAAGTCAATCATGTTGTATGAAGAAAACATTACAAGTTTTGCAAGGTACACCGTAGGATTTTTTCCAAAGACAAAAATAAAGGTGGATCACTTCTTTATAAGACTATATCTGAGTCTACTAAAAGTTTTGGTGATTCGTTGCATTGACAGATATGATGAGATTATCCATTTTTTCTCACGGATGAAATGGAGATCTGAGAATCTCAGTGGTATCATGGGCCCGATGATAGGAAGAGGAAAATGGAATCTAATATTGGTGGACCCACAAATAAAAATCCCATGATGTAAAGAATCTTGACCATCCCATGTGTAAATTTTTTTCGAAGAATCATCCTAGGAACTGTCTAAAGGGAACCATGAATTTTTTCAAATGTGGAATACTGGGATATCTGGCTAAAAACTTCCAATGGGATATGAAGAATCCTACAAATGTGGAATAAGAAAAGAAGGTTTAGATCAACACTGACACTATAGTTTAGTGTTAGAAAGGCATGGATAAGGGGCATTATGGGACCATTTTATCAAATCCAAGGCTTTTCCAATAAAATCAACAACAACCTTTATGGAAATAAAGAAGGTATTATGCTATCACTACTACTGCGGTGGAGCCAGAAAACATTGTGGGGATAGGTATTCTAGTTATTCATTCATGAATAGAGCATGTTCTATTTTTCTCTGGTTCTTTTAATTCTTTCATATATTTCAAGTTTAGTATAACTATTCAAACACCACCTCAAAATTTTGCGGATAATTTATCTGTGAGAAAAAATAATGGGGTAATTTTTATAGCCATGGTTTATAACTCCTCCCCAATTAACATTTGTATACTGAACCTCCCATAAAATATCATCATGCTTCCTTTTTTGGAGTTCGATGTCATCTTGCGCATGGATTTGATATTATTATACAAATACAATATCAACTGTCATGAAAAGGAGATCACTATTAATATTAAGAAGCATCGTCAAATTCTTTACAAGTGTATGGAGTAAGATGAACCTCCTTTATAATCATTGTATTAAGTGTGGATATTAATTACTTATGAGCATTCATGTTTATCTCAAATGATTTAGACAAAGGAAAGAATCATTATTGAAGACATGCCCATCATGATGGACTACACTAATGTATCCCCACAAGAGTTTCCTAGTATTCTTCATAGCTAAGAGGTTGAGTTCTCAATTGAACTTATTCCTGGATCTCTTCATATATCAAAGAAACATTATAGAATTTCCTCTATAGAGATGGCGGATTTGATGAAGCGTTTATAGGAGAATCTAGAGAGGGGTTTTATATGCTCAAGTGCTTCACTATAGGGTGTGCCAGTCCTCTTCATCAAGATGAAGGATGGATCAATGCACCTCTTCATTGATTATCCTAATATCAATAAAATAACAATAAATAATATGTATCCTCGACCATAGATAGATTACTTGTTCGATCATCTTTGTGGGGAAAATTATTTCTCTAAGGCCTACCTTCGGTCAGGATATCACCAATTAAAGGTGATGAAAGAAGATATTGACAAGACATCATTTTAAATGAGGTATAGAAACTACGAGTTCGTAGTGATTCCCTTTAGACTCGTTAATGCTCCAAAATTTTCATTGACTTAATAAATAGAGTAATTGGAGATTACCTCGAAAATTTTTGGTAGACTTTATCAATGATATTCTAATATACATGTAGTGAAAGGAAAAACATGAAGAGAATTTTATTATTGTGTTAAAGATATAGTTAAGGGAGAATATATATGAAAATTATAGTAAATGTGAGTTCTAGATGAAGAATTATCATTATTGGGGAATGTTATCACCAAAAAATGGACATCAATGGACCCTTCTCAGAAAAAGGAGCTTGAAGAGTGGTTTATACCATCATTTTTAATGAAGATCCATATATTTTCGGGTCTATTTGGGTATTAATGATGATTAGTGAGTTACTTGTCTTGATTTTCAAACCCAATTACCTATCTGACATGAACATGAAAACTTTTTTTCTAGACATAGTAATGTGAATATTTCTTTACGGAGTTGGAAAAGAGGTTAATAACTATGCCAGTAGTCACACTCCCAACAAGTGATGAACAAATTGTGGTGTACAGTGATGCTTCAAAGAAATTATTAGGCTTTGTGATGATGAAAAATAATAAATTGATATCCTACGCCTCAGGGAATATGAAAATTCATGAGAAAACCCATCCTGCGCATGATCTGGAGTTGGTGGTTCTGATCATTGTGTAAAACACCTACAAGAATTATCTATATGGGGAGAATTTTGAGATATATATTTCTCAAATAAGTATCAAATATATATTCACACATAAATTTTTTTATTCACTATGGAATATTGGTTGTTCTCATCAAAAATTATGACTACTCAATCCACTACCATCCCGGTAAGACAAATAAGGTAGTGGATGCTCTGAGTAGAAAGGATCCAGAATCATTATCAGTGCTAAGAGTTGAAAAGGATCAAATCATCTTAGATTTTTTGAGGATGAAAGTTTTAATCATTATGTTTGGAACATCATCAATCATTTCTCAAATTATTTCTCAACCATCCTTCATGAAATAATAAGGGATTTTCCACAAAAATATAAGGAAATTATGAAATGGGTGGAAGATTTTAAAAATGGGAAATTCTTAAAGTCCATGATTGATGAGGAAGGAGTAGTATGATATGGGTTATGATTATGTGTACCGTCCTATATATATATATAAAAGTATATTCTGAATGATGCACAAGGATTTACTTTTCTATCCACCTAGGGAGCACAAACATGTATCGAGATCTCCGAGAGAAGATTCGGTGGGACAATATGAAGAAGGAAATTGTTGAATATCCATCAAAGTGCCTTGTATGTCAACATGTTAAGGCTGATAGAAAGGTGCCTAAGGGGATCATGAAACTTCTACCCATACCAAAATGGTAGTGGGAGAATATCACCATGGACTTTCCCACTATACTTCCAAGGATAGTTAGTGGAAAGAATAATATATGGGTAATTATGGATTGTCTTACAAGGACATATCACTTTATCATGACCTGATATGACTTCAAATTGGATCAACATGTATGAATATATCAATCAAATAAGTGGTAAGGCTATATAGAGTACCACTACATACTATTAATGATAGAGATCCAAGATTAAACTCGATGTTATAGAAATGTTTCCAACGTGCTTTAAGAACTAAAATAAACTTCAATATGACATATCATCCTCAAACTGAGGGCCAATCTAAGAAAAAAATTCCAACCTTGGAAGACATGTTGATAGTGTGTTTTCTGGACTTCAAAGGAGGATGGGATCAATATATTCCAATTGTTGAATTCTTCTACATTAGCAGTTTCTACTTGAGCATATGAATGGAACCGTACAAAACCATTTATGGGAATAGGTGTAGAACACCTGTGTTCTAGGATGATGTTGGTGATCGTAAGCTACTAGGACCTGAATTGTTTGAAGAAATGGTGGGGAAGGTGAAAAACATTCTACAGCACATCAAAGATGCCTCAATTTGACTTAATAATTATGCAAGAAAACGTTGATGAGACCTTGATTTAAATGTTAGAGGCATGATATTTCTCCGTATATTCCCATGGTAGAAGGTCTTCAGATTTTGGAATAATGTTAAGTTTGTCCTAGGTATATCAGCCCCTTCGAGATTCTAGATCGTATCGATGATGTGGCCTATCGACTAGCAATTCCACCTACTATGGACAATGTACATGATGTCTTCCATGTATCCATATTGTGGAAGTACAAACCAGACCCATAACATGTAGTCTCTTTGTAGGTGGTACAGTTATAGAATTAAATTTCATACGATAAGCAGCCTGTTAAGAACTTGGGTAATAGAAATACGGTTCTACATAACAAGACTACTCACCTTGTCAATGTATTGTGGAGGATCTATATGTATGAATAGGAACCATGAGAACTATAGGGGGAAATAATGGAAAAGTACCTAAACTTGTTTATGGAATAGAATGTAAAATAAAATTTTGAGGGAGGAACCTCATAAGGGGGGAATAATATAACGACCCAATGTTTTATCAATGAAAATTCCTTTCTTATAAATATTTTATATAATCACATAAAATCACAAAACAATGAACTAGTAAGTACTACGTGACCATTAAGCATTATTTTGGCACTTTTATGTTTTGAATTTTAAAAATCTGACATATACGGCTGTGATCAGTATGATGTTTGGTGATGAATGGAACAAGCATAATTTTTTGTGAATAGTAATTCACCCTTATGAATAGTAACATACCCTTATGAATAATAATATGACCATTATGAATAGTAAATCTCCAATAGAATAGTAATATCACCCATGAATGTATATATAAACTTTGGAGATCTTATAAGGGATAATATGACCATAGTAAATGTATTGCTATTTTTATAAGTAATAATTAATTAATTAAAATTAATTATTTATTTTGAAATAAAATTTATTTTCCAAAAAGTTTTTCATAAATTAAAAATTTTAATCTTTTGAGTGTTGTGAATATTTTATAAGACCATTTTTAATTTTCAAAGCATTATAAAATCAGTTACAGTTTTCAAATCTGTATTTCTCTTTTAAAATATGATTTTAATTAAAATTTTAATTAATCATATTATAAATTTATTTTTTAAATAAGGATTTCATTTTTGGTATTTACACATCGATAAATAGTTAGGGTGAATTTTTGAGATTTTTCAAATATATTTGAATTTTTTATGAATAGTATAATACGATAATTTACCGTATATATACATTATAAGCTAAATGGACTATTCCTAGAATAATGGATGATCTAATCAATCATAGATAGAATTTAAAAAAGAATAGTAATATTTTTTAATCATATAATCATCACTAATTCTTTTCATATGGAAAAATAATAAACTAATGATTTAAATATTAAGAAAACCCTCGTCCCCTATACTATAAAAACCACCCACACTCACCTATTATCTTAACTCTTCTCAAGCCTTGTTCCTTATCTAAATTCTTGCCCAAATATATCCCCAATATCCTATACCACTTCCATATGCCCTTGGTGTGCTCAGAAGACAAAATACTTTCTCCTTAAGAGGTTCTTAAATAATATGAAATCATGAGGTAAATTCCTCTTTTCTTTTAATTAATATTCTTTTCAGGTTCCTTTGTTCTTTTTTCTTTACTAAGCTATCCTCAACCAAATGTTAGACAAATATAGTACCATACATTAACTAATGTTTTCTTTCTATAATGCGATAATTCATTATCATCTCTCATTTCTCCCTCTTTTATATGAATGAAACGAAAACACCAACTGAGTTGTGTTAATTTATCACATTCATGGATGATGGGTTATCAATTTCTATTAACATATTTAATTATATTCCTAAAACAATGGTTGAAAAATACTATTGAATATGTATTTTAATCTTATGTGATGTCCTCCAATCCTTTTTCACACAAGATATAAAATAATAATTCAAAACATGTAAATTATGAGCAAAATCGCCAAATTAATCCAAGAGTGTGTCATTAATGATGTATATAATGATTAATATTCACTCCAAATAAACATATGAATTTAATAACCATTTAATATTTTTTATGTTCACTAATATAATATAACACAAATTTTGACCAACCACTCTCATCGTACATGTGTGCCCAAACACGGATATAAGTAAAGAAATCATTAAAAACCCAAGAAAACAAACTGACCAAAAAAATGAAATTGAACCACATAACCCATAAAAAGGTCATGAATTAACATAAAAAGGTTTTAATAAATCATTTAAATATAGACAATTTTATTTAATTGTTAATTATTGAAACTAATTTGAATATTCAGGTCATTAATATGAAGTGGAGAACACCATCAGACATAAGGAAAGGGATCAAATCTATTTCAAATTCATTCAAGAAATCCCTCTATGTTATGCCATTTTATTTGTAATCCCTAATTATGAGGTATGATTTTTCAACTCCCCCATACAACCCTCATTATGAATAACTGATGATAAAATCTCTTATCTCTCATTAATCTCTCTTAAATACAACTAATACCATGCTGATAATCTATTTGGGATTCTACCTGAACCACCTTTGTTCATTCGGGTTGACTTAACATCCTTTTACCAAAATGAATTTATATTATATATTTATGTGAATCTTATAAAAAAAATTTAAATGTAAAAAATTTATTTATCAATACCATTTCATAATTATATTTTTGAGATATACATTTCTTTATGTGATTCCCTCCTCAATACTTCCCGATAAGCAAACCTGTTTTGAGGGAACATACCAAATTCTTACCTGACTTCAAGTGAACACTATCTTTTATTTTATGCCACCATTTTCTTTATAAAATATGTATTTTTTATGAAATCCTTCTTGGTTCAATTCTTGTTTTATATAATTTATTGTTTTCTTTTCTATTTTCAAGGCTGTATAGTATTTTCCTTAAAACCGAATAAAAATTTAATGCTAAAACTTCGTAAATACTTTTATAAAATGTTTTCAATTATACATGAAATCACTTAACATGATACATTCCTATTTTCTGTAATGAATGTACAAGTATTTTGTAGTTCATTTCATTCGTGGAAAGTTTTCTGATACACCAATTTGTAATGCTTTTTTGACATGATGTTGGTACCCAAATCTTTCTACGGCTAACCCTTATGTTTATTGATTATGTTTAGTTATTTATAGTAAAAAATATTATATAAAGGATAATATGGGTGTGCCTAGATATATTTATAATTCATTGGGTAATTCTTAGCCTCATTAGATGTCATGTATGATGGTCTTGTCGGTTAGCCTTGGCTTGTGCTACCATGTGCAACGGTCATGGCAGTTAGCCTTGGCTTGGGAAACCATGTGAAACGGTCTTGGAAGTTATCCTTAACCCATGCTAATGTCTTGTTAAATATTTATTTAAAATTAATATGACATCATTTTAATATTATTCCAGATTTATATGATATGATTTTATATTTACAAGCCTTTTAATATCATCAAATCATTCCTTATATCCCATGTGCTAATGATTTTTTGTTAGGATTATTCCATTACTGGGTATTTAGATCATCTTGTTGTTCCTGTATTCCATACAATACCATTTTTAGATGTTTAAAAAAATAGATACTATGAGCTTGATTTATATTTTAAATAAATAAATGTTTTCTTTACTTCCATGTTTTTGGTTTTATGTAACTAGTCTTCTATGACACTAGACCTTACGAGCCTTGGAATGTACTCAGATGTATAATTATTTTTAAAATCGGGTAACGTTATATGTAAAAAACTAGGATCGTTATATAGGTGTTTTTTCGAACAATCACTTCCACTTTCCAATATCCCAAAAGGGTAATATATTGTATAAAAACCACAAAATCTCTATTTTTTAAAACACTTAGGATTTCATAATATACATAAGTGTATCCCCTATATTAATAAAAAAATTGATAATCCCAATCTCAATAAAATTAAGAAATTTAAGATACCAATGAGTAAGCACAGGTATAACATACATACATTTAGAATTATTTTATATGAATAATCAATGCATATAACAATAATACACACAAAAGGACCTAAATGGTTTAACTCATTTAGGTATTATATACATAATAAACATATATCATAATATATCTTAAACATCTATAATAATTTTCATCTACCATAGTACACTTCTCATACATTTTGTGCCAAATACCTATCTTCATACCCAAGGGAAATTAAAGTATAATAATTGGTCTACTTACATGCTCCATAATGGAAAACATATGAGATAAAAGTAAATGATCATATGTGGGCATGATTATAAGTTCATGAAAACATGATCATAACATAAAAAATTCATTCTCCATTATTCAAAGATCGTTATTTAATAAACTTAGTATATGATTTTGTCACACAAAAAATACTAAATTTATAAGAGTGTGGAATAATTAATAATCAATCATGATCTATTAAAATATATCGTAAGAGTGATACATATGTTCTTGGGATACATAAAAGAACATAAATTCTATTACTTTGTCATGAATCACATCCATGAATACCATAGTGAATTAGATTCTCTCCCAATTATATCATTTAATTAAATCAGGGTTCACCCCTTTAATATCAAAGTGGATAGAGTCCCTTATTGGACTGAGTTCACTACTCATTTCATTCAATATTATCTCATTAGATATCATTACTTACATAATTAATTGGACAGATATATAATATAGGGACCACTATACATGTAATAATAATCATTCACATGGGTTCCGAATGATCATAAATAATTCATTGTATCTATATAACAAAACTCGTGGAAAATAAATAGGTTTTATAACAATTTCATGATTAATTATTTATCTCATTTGAATTAAATGGGATTCATATAACCATAAATAATTCATTATCATCATAATCCATACAATGAAATGAAATGTATGTTTTCATGATATCATATCCCCGATGAAGCACAAATAAACTTAATGTATATTTTTATATATGGAAAATAATTCTGAAAGGCTATTTGATCATTTTTGTAAACATAGAAAATATAATTTTAATTTGATGAATTTAAAAATTTAGGATTCCAATAATATTTTGAAAAAAATTTTCATTTAAATTAAAAATAAAAACATACATTTTAAGGTTAATTGGAAATAATTGTGATTATGGTGGGAAAATCAGTTCATATCCTATATGTTTAAGCTGAACATTTATTTTATGTTTTTTAAAAAATTCTCAAATATGTGTTCAAGGAATTTTTTTTAAAAATTTATTTCTTTTTAAACAACTGTAAATAAGATTAGTGGTATATAAAATGACCATAAGTTGAAATTTAATTAAAAAACCTCAATCATTTTAAGTACCAAAGAGAATAAAATTGTACAATTAATCTAAAATTCTAATAATAACAAGAGGATATAAAATTTTATTTGGTTAAATGATTAAGAACCATATAATTTCCATTATTGTAATTTTAGAAAATAGACTCTGGGAAACAAATGTGACTATATCATAATCCTGTACCTCAATATTCATCTTTATTCATACTAATTCAAACATAATACACAATAAATATACATTTATTATATATATATATATATTCAATATTTATATTAATATACTGATTGATATGTATTAATTCTTTATTATTCATAATTAAATTTTTATTAATATTTATATCCTTAAAATGAACATGCATGTGAATACTAGTATATTTTCAATATGTGTTTCAGTTTGATGATTCCAGAACAAGAACATTTTCATGGTTTCACCATTTGGAAAATCTTAATCATGATATGATTTCATATTTATTACTTATATATATTTTTATAACCATTCATACAAAGTAGTAATAATAAAATTATTTTCATCCCTTCGTGGGGATATTTTCTGTAAATACACACCAGTAATGTTTTCATATATTGATAGATAAAATGGAAAGAGGTAAATAATATTTCACCATTACATAATTATAATTATATTTTTATTATAATATATGTTCCTTAATTATATCCTTATAACTATCCATGTAAATGGAAAATGAAAAATGAATCACATCCCTTTGTAGGGGTGGCAGTCAACCTATACCCTCGAGTGAAATAATAATTTTCCAATAGATGTGTATATGATAATAAAGGATTTACTATAATTATAATTACATAAATATATATTAATGATACTATATTCATTATTTATTTGATATATACAACATATTTATGAGAGTTTAAAGGAAAAATAAAATCGGAAATATTATGTAAATTGATTACCTCTTCTTTGAGTCCCCCTTTGTCTTAGACAATAAACCTTATTAGGATGGTATCCGGGTAAGAAAATAAGATCAATAAAAATATGAGGGAATTCAGCATTTTTTGTGTGTAGATAATCCAAGGTAGAAGTCTCCATTTGTGTACCTAATAGAAGAGAATGGGTTCACTTTTATATGTGAGGCAAAGGACATAGATGAAATTACCTAAAAGTTTCAATTAATATAAATATATATTCATGTGACAATAGTGTAAAATACTCATTCGAATAATTTTAGACAATATATGGTGAAAATATCCTTAAAATGATAATTAGACATGTTTTAGTTTAATTTTTACCATTTTCTCTCAATTTAACCCTAACCTCTAGTAAAACAATTCCAACCCTAACTATAGTAGAAATATTTTTAGAAATACTATTTATTATTAATAAAAATGAATGTGTTCATATCCAAAAATTTAAACATACTGGTTGAAAATATGGAATCCATTCCATCAAATTCAATTCCAATAAGATACACAAATTAATTTTAAAATTACCTTGAAAAAAGAAAACAAATTTTTTTTGAATATATTATTTTAAGAATAAATATGGATTTATTTTAATTCTATAGCTAGTAAACCCCATTAATATATTGATAAATAATTTACTGAATATGTAATCAATAAATCATTAATTCCATTCCACAATACGGATTAGTTTTTTTTGATAAAAAACATTTCATGAAATATAGTTTTTTTAGTAAAACAACTCATTTTAGTTTTGATTTATTTTATATTAATTTATATCCCTTTAATATAAAATTATTTCATTTTATAAATTTCTATCAAAATTAATTTTTTAATATTTTGTATTAAATTATAAATAAAATAAAAATAAATTTAAATGTAACGTAAAAGATAAATCATTTCTCATAAAAAACAAATTTTAAAATTGTTTTTTAGGTTCAATAGTATTTACAAAGTGAATTTCAAATTATTTTTGTTAATGATATATTATTTAAATAAAATAGTATTTGATTTATTTAATAAATTATAAACAGTATTCACATAAGTGTAGGTTTCATTTAAATAAATTTATCAAATAATTAAAATTTAACAAATATAAATATATCGTAAATTTTTATTGTGATATTGCTCAAAACATCATCCTCTGATAAATAATTTCCATTTATAGTTAAAGATTTCAACATGAAATTCACAATGATATTATATATTAGAAAACCATAATTTTGTAATTATTTTTCACTGTCATACTACAATCCATGATCAATGTTTATTTTAATGTATTTTAAGGTTCAATTCACTCCCATTTGATTCAAATATTATTAAATGTTTAGGTATTAGGTTCAATTTATAATACATGACATTTTTTAAATCACACTATCTTGTAGTGTAATAATGCAATCAGCCTTAAATAAATACTATATTTTTGACACCATTATTAAATATCCATTCAATATTTATCCCTTATAGAAATCAGATTACACAAATCTCTTGAGTATTCACTTGCAGAAAAAATCATAACACACAAGAATATTCTTAATATGGAATAAATATGAAACAAAATCTGTTAACCAATTTTATACCCAATAAAAAATTACCATGAAAAACATAGAAAATATATATTGTTTACTTATACATATGGGAATTTCTTTATGTGTTTCATTATAATTTTAAATTAATTTTTTATCAACATTACTATCGAAATTAGTTAATTGAAATCGATTTCTTATATATTGATATTATTATCCACCATTACACTATTTCATATAATTAACATAAATTTATTTTACATATTCCAATACGTTGCTCAAGGATTTTATTAAATACCATTGTGATCTTATACAATTTTACACAAATGGGAATCAACATCCTCATGAATGAATCCATTTATTTTATTCACATAAACCTCCCTGTCAATATTTATATTCAATAATGATAATATGATATATATTAAGTGAAAAATTGGTTTACTTTATTATAAATCATGATATGAATTCTTATCATTCAATCCAACTAACTAAGAAGAGTCTCACCAAACATTATAGCTTCATTTTTAAAATTACCTAGAAAAAAGGATGGTATTTTTTCTAATGAAACATTTACATGAACATTAATATTATTCGTAAAATGTTATTTAATCCGTATAAAATTATCCTCCATAATATGTGGCCTAAATTCCTATGTTTCATTCTACTCAATTTAATTTAACATCTATTACCAATATGAAACCCAATCCCTATGCCATAATGCCTATTTAATACATTAAAATTCCTCATTTGGTTTAAGGAATTTATTATTGGAATTCCTCATGAATCCTTTATTTTTAAAACATTTGTAAATAACCACAATAATGTTTCCAGATTCCACATGTAATATGATAGTTATAAACATTAATACCATTTATTTTGGGACATTAAAATTTATTAATGATTCAGAATCAACCTATATATTTTTTCAATATATCACTTAATTTTAAAATTTGGCATTTTTAATCAATAAATTCCAGTTATGATTTGACAATTTCATCTTCAAATTACATCATAGTTTCGGAATTACAATGATCTTCCATGAAAACTATATTAATGACACAAATTAAAATCTTTATTTTCATTTTATAACAATTATAACTTCTTCTATGGGGGGTTTATCTATTAAAAAATCATTTTTCAATATGTCCATAAAAAATTACCCAATGTAATATACTATTATAAAAATATATCAATAATAATTGAACAATCATTTCATAAAACTAATGATCACTCAAAATCACCATTGGCATCTATAACATCCAATGGTACTATACGTGAACATTTCTAATGAAATAAAATATAAAATATATTTGAAATAAATGATACAAAACAAGGAATATAAATATAAAAAACATATAGTATTTCACAAATAAAAAATCAAATAACTCAATAATTAAAAAAGTACAATAATTTAACTAATAAAAACACTCAATATAAATCGAAAAATAAAAATAATGAATATCACATAATAGAAGAATATATTCATAGTCTACTAGTTACATATTAATTATGAAAAACCCAAATTCAAATCCTATGAAAAAGGAACTTCAACTATTTATGAAATAAAACCAAGAGACGATAATCTATGTGTACAATAACGGTGTTTGTGTTGTTAGTTTTCTAAAATCATAATATCAAACCTATAACTACTATAAATTTTCAATTATACTAGTTTGAAAAAAATTAATCATAATTTCATCTTTTCTTATATATAATTATGAATTTTTTTAAACAAATAAAATATTGATTGGTGCTTTGGAATTGCTCTACTGGATTTTCAATCATTTGATCTTTGATTGTGATAAAACATTATTAATCACACACCTTCGTTCTCAAAAAATTTGTATTAATTTCCATACATATATTTTATGTAATTATTAATAAATATATATGAACAAAAATAATAAATAATTATATATATGGTCATCATTACGTATTTTAACTAGATGTATTTTTCACAGCCACAAATCAATAACCTAGTTTTTACAGAAGTCCAAGACGATTAAGGATAAATTTTTTGATAACCCATTTCTCGTATAATATTCTATTTTCATGTCATAAATTATTAATTTTATGGTCTATATAAGAATAATTTGTGGAATTATTTATTATCATTTTTTCTTGTTATCAATGAGCATGAATTAATAAAATATCATAAATCATTATCTATATAAAATAAAACATGTTGTAAAAATAAAAGATTCAATAAAATGATTGAGTTAATTTTCCCCACTTATTTTTTTAGACTTTTCAAACATTACAAATCCAAATAAATATGATAATCTAGCCTATTTTTTACCACCATTGATCTGTGACACTAGATCGTTATATTCTTTTTATAACAATAATACCATTAGTTGTTTTTTCTTAATTGAACATTAGAACATTTCCTTATTCATCTTCCATAATGATTATATAGAAAATATTATGGATAATGTGATGAATTATAATATTTTATAACTCCGCCCCCTTCAACCCCATGTATCATGTGATTTTTACATTACTAATTTTAAGCAATTTTACCATTATATGATCCAATCAGACAAATATTGTACCAGCCTTAAATATTATAGTTATGTTTATATTTTTATAAAAGATACTACATTACCCCTATCAAAAAGTTATTATATAATTAACAATTTTTTAAAATTATATTTAGTTGTGGAAGTCATTTATATTAATCTATTTCTGAGTGATTTATATCATTCCAATTGTTTAGACATTTAATGAACAATCATTCCAAAATGTAACTTCAATGCCATCATATTTTTGGATGTGCATAAGGATATTGTTGTTAAGGATTATGTATGATATGAAACTAGTATCAGTGATGCAAATCTTATATTCTAATTACATATTATTTCAAACCTAAACAAAAATTTCATATTCTTCCTCACTTGTACACTAATAATACATGATTTTTTATTTATTTTTATATGATTTAGTAATAATTTAGTGAAATGTATTAGATATTACATGTATTTTATTTGGATGTTATATCATAATTTTTTAGATCGGGCGCTGAGACGATGTTGGATTCTAAGGCCCAATGTTCCCGGAATAAATTTTTGAAATATATTATATATATTAAACATCTTGTGCTTGCAGTATTCTAGAAAAAATTGAACAAATACAAAATGAGTGATTGGATCATTAATATGAGGTATAAATTGAGTTCAAAATGCAGGTTTTACAATATGTGTGACCTAACATTAGTCAGCGTTGGTTTTTTTTTCGGACAAGTTATTTTGGGCATAGAATGAATAAAATTAATTAACTACATTTCTATACTAAAAAAGTTATTTCTAAACCTAATTCATTTTATTTAAATATATGATTATGGAAAATTTTCAGGCTTATCTACATTGCCCTGTAAATAGGATGAGATCCATTAGAACTGTTTGATGAGGTCACATTGTAGGAAGATGACAAGATTAGATATGAATGATCAATGTGAGACAGAATCAAAGGATCATTCCAACCAATTCCACATAGCTTCATTCTTCATCTGGGATTGGTACAAATAAATATTGGGTAGTTTATTGAATTAGTTCCATTATACACTATTTATTATTATGATGAACATGGATCATTCAACCAACACATTCATTAATTGATGTTGTGTATTGTGGGTTGGGTTTATTATGTGATGATTTTGTGAGATTTACGTTGATTTGATGATTTCATTAATGTTATTATCATATAAATTAATAGACCTTAACATGAAAATTTGTTAAGGTTGATTCCCCTCATATGTTCTTATAATTTTCTCCCCATGTTCATCATTCACTAAAATGGGTTATTTTTTTGCCTGAGGTTCAATATATCCTGATCAATCAAACATTGCATACTTTTTTAAGTGAAATTATCTAAAATCATTATTGTAGGATCAGAATTACATGTATGTGGTCCAAAGGAGGAGACAGTAGTGAATTAAATGATGTAGACACCCAATTTTCATGTTTTGTGGATCAAAACGATGAATAATGAAGATTCTATTTTCTGAGAAAATCAGTGTCCCAAATCATGTAGTCTCTTTTATGGTATGACTCAATGAGGTTTGACATGTGTTTTTACAGTAAATCAATCATAATATCAACGGTCGAAATAAAGATTGGGATGTGGGGAATAATTTCTAGAAAATCCCATGCTCTATGGTGTGTAATCCAGATCTATACATTGTGTGGGTCCCCCATTGTGGTGTCTAAGTTTATGACTATGATTTTACGATCTGATAGTGTGTGACCCTATCACATGGCTAGTGAACCCTCCTTTGTGAATCGGTGTGTACCATAGAGGGTACACGAACATGGGATGGAGTACAAGGGTTTGAGCACGATGTTTTCACCCCCCACAAAGATAGGTACTAGACCAAGTACATGGGTTAATTCATTCACTGGAATATAGGAACATTTAAATGGTCTGAATCTATGTACTAGAACATGGATAGATTAATCAAGAAGACATCATATTATGTAATTCTACATGAACACAACTTGATGACAAGGTCTATTTTCACAGGAAGGAACTGGGTCAAAGGGAAAAGATGTGTTACCCCTAATACACGTCATGTAATCCTTTATACATGGATTAAAGCTCTTATAATCAATTACGTGGACAAGTATACATAGGGTGTTTTCCCATTATCCTTTTACTAAAGGTTAATAAAAAATCAATTTTTTCTCCAAGGACAATAATCACTTCAGTTGTACCTCTTGGATAGAGTCATTGGGATCCCTCCATAAGGCCTATAGTGAGATCCACTATTCATATTTCTGAACCATGTGGAGTTCGTGGTATCATCATAACAAATAGTATGAAATCATTAATCATCCAGGTTGTAGTTTTATCCAAATTGATTACAATGGTATTTCATCATGTCCTTTGGAGGGATCCTCATCTATAAATCATATCTATTCAGAAATCATTAGTGTTATCAGACTCATGAGTGTATTCTCCTAGACAAGTGTTTTGTAGAATCATCCACCACTAATCCTATGATATATTACTTTGGTTTTGAATTATATTTAAACTATGTGAGTTTATTTTGTACATCTATATATTCATGTCATATAGGTTGAAGATAAGGATTTTTTTAGTGATGACTGTATTTTCATGTGTTTTATGATTTTTGGTTTTGGGGTTTCTTAATGGGTATTCTTATACACACCCTTGCATGGAATTTTCCCACTCATGTCATGTCCTATGCAGATGGCCAAAATATCGAAAACATTTTTTATGGACCGGTACCAGAAAGTGCTTACTAAGACTAGTTAGACCGGGGTTTGTTCGCACGGTGTTCATATGGAAGTCAATTTACATAAATATTGGAATTTTTTCAGACTATTTTAGATGGTATTTAATTTTTCCCTATTGAATTTCCATTATTTATTATTGTACCCTAGTGGTGGGAAATAAATGTAAGAATATATGGTTTTTATTATTTTTATATTTCAGTATTGTATTGGCCTAGATAAATTTCTATTTGTAAAATTTATTAGGATAAGTCCTCACATTTCAACGATATGCATTTCTGACACTATTCTTTATCCTCTTCCCTATTGGATGAATTCTTGGGGAGTCACAGAATGGCCCCCAATGGGATGGGTCATGGTATAGTGGATTTAGAGTAGTCAGTCCCAGTTTAGGATCAATATTCTGTTAGATGAGTTTCGGGAATCAGTGTTAAGTGTTTGGAGTTCTTCATTATTGCCAAAGACTCTAGGGTTGGTGTGGTGGATGTTGAATCCATACACCAAGAATCAAATCACCTTCATGGCTACTCTGTATATGAGAACATTGGTTTTAAGAAAAATAATGGTACATGGATCATATCGAAATAGGTTTTAGTTTCCATTTCCTTCTTGAGTCATCTCTAAATATATACTCCTTGGTCATGGTATATATTATTTATTTTAGGATGAATCCTCAATGAATACCAAATAAGACTCCAAATCACGATCATAAGGATGATCTCCTCAATGATGAGGAATCGATATATGAACTTATTCCAGAGGTGCTACCTCCAGGTGTTGCGCCAGTTATACCACCACCTATTGATAAGATGAGGGTATCCATAGTTCTAGTGGATGACGTACAAAAGCTAAGTAGAATTCATGAGTTTCATTGACAAACACCCCTAAGGTTCCAAGGTGAGCCCAACCCATTATCATTTTAGGGAAAGCTTGAGGTAATGACCCATATTTTCCATCTAGTTGGGAAACTATTAGGGCATATGGTGGTCCTAGAGGATATCCTTCTTCATGAATTAGCATCACGGTGGTGGGGTTTAGTTAAATATTCATACAATAATGAAACTCTACCATAGTAAACATTTCAGTATCTCTTCAGAGAGGAGTTACCTCTAGCTGTGTTGAGGCATGTACATATCTGGGAGCATCTTCAGATCAAGTAGGGAAGCATTACAGTAACATAGTATGCATAATGTAATATCAACATCTCTAGGTACTCAATAGACAAGGTTCGTTATTAGTTCACCAAGGAGCAGAACATTGATTGAGGACAGCATATAGAAATCTAAGACATTGTTTCCATCTATGCATTCCAACCTATTTAAAGATTATTGAGCGATATTTGGTGGTTGAGGGTTTCTTGGTTGAGCATATACTATTTTTGGATTCTATATGTGTGCATATAAGAGTAGAGACCCCTAAAATAGGGAGTTATAATTTGTCTTAGTAACTTAAAAAATTGAGATATCTCTGGAGGATGTCCCAAGATGGAGGATCTATGGTTCAATGCTCACATGTTGGGTCCATTTGGCCTAGAGGTAGATGGTGAAACCCATGTGATGTAATGGGGCATATTGATTGAGATTTTACAACCCACCATATAGATGATAGTGAAACTATGGATGGGCCCCCAAGACCGAGACATTAGTAGGAGATGGAAGATATGATGGGTCTCAGACATGTTAGAGGATATTAGAGAATAGTAGGAGGTGGTAGTCAATTTTACCTATTAAAACTTCTACCCTAAAGTAGCCCATTATAGGCTTAGAGAGCCATAGGATAGGGATGGGGACAACTACAGGTGGTCAAAGCTTATGACCCAGAGGCTCTGGGAATGATTTAAGGTACGATCTATGTCATTCTACCATAGTTTTAAAAATGATATATACATGTTCTAACCATTACATTCACACCACATATCTTGTTCAAGACATAGAGATTATGGTTGAGTCCTTTGCTTGAACCATTTTCTTCCAGACTCCTATTGTAGAAGAATCAGTGATCATACACTTATATTAATAGTGTGACCTCACTCATAGAGGTGATAGTTTCTGTTGGAATCTCATTGAGGTTGTTTTGAGCCCTTATGATGTCATTCATTTAATGGACTGGTTATCCATTATTCATGCCTATAATGACTATTTTATGACAATGATGTGCTATTTTCTATAATGATGGAACTATGTTCTCCTTTTTCAGGGAAAATGAAACCCATGCAATGCAAGATAGACTCATGTATATAAAGGTGAAGTTGATTACTCAGCAGTTGGCAAGCTTGACCATTGGTGTGGTGGTTGTTATGATTTCATTAGTTTTATATAGTTCTTGTGGAGTATGAGGACATCTTCTTTGAGCATGTTTTATGCATACCTATCCAATCATAGATAGAATAATTAATTTATCTACACCATCGAACAACACTAATATCTGCACCAGCATATCAGATGCCTTTCGATGATCTTTGCAAACATTGGTTTTAGTTGGAGTACTTTTAGAGGATGGTATTTGTTATACCCAGGGATTCTCCTAGGGTAGCCCCATTTTGTTTTCCAAGAAGGTAGAATGGATCTTGTGGTTATATGGGGATTATCACTACATAAATAAAGTTACCATGAAGAACAAGTATCCACTGTGTGGATTGATGAACTATTTGATTAGTTTAGAGGTGTATGATGGTTCTCGAGGATTTACCTCAGTTTAGGTTATCAGCAGTTGCGGGCATGGGATGAGGATATCCTAAAGATGGAATTAATATTTTTTATAGACTCAATGAGTTCTTCTTGATTCCCTTTCATGTAACACACCAAATCAAGATTCCTAGAGATGGTTCATTATTTCACAACTTTGGCATGATTACAGGGAATCAAATCTCTAATGACTGATATGTTTATCATTCTTGAAAAATAGATTAAAACATGAACATTAAATTATAATTTAGAACATAAAATACTACATAGTTAATCCTTTAAGAATTATATTATTCCCATTTCTTAACCCTGCATCTCAATCATAATACACTTCTTGTAATCTTGGAAAAATAAAACATAATTAAGGGGTCATCTTAGACGCTTAGTAAGGTTAAAAAATACAATAGAAGCTTTCATAATTAAGAATAAACATTTTTAAAAAGAATAAAACTTAAACCCAATCCATTTAAACCTATCCATGAACTTAATATGAAAAAAATATATAAAATAATTCCATTTATGAATTCACATTGATATTTTAATAGTTGAATAATCACATTTAATATCATTAACTAATCCCATAATGCGGGAATGCATAATTCTAGATGTCTTCACTATCAATATATATCCTTAAGATTACAACTGTCAATATCTATCCTCATGAATGTTTAAGTATATGAATAGAAACCCATTAGGGTTTAGTTAAGATATATCATCTCAAAAAGATAACTGCTATCATGAACTATACTTAGGAAAATTTAAGTTTGTGGGTAGAAACCCATCTGATTTGTGTCAAGATATGTCATCAACAAAATTTAAAACATCATAACAAAAAACATAAAGGGTTTGTCTCCAACTAATTTCATATCATGAGGCATATTGATGCATCGAGGGGATACAGTGGGACCCACCGTTTCCTTATTATGTCCAATGGATTCCTCATATGAAAATGGTGAAACATAAACAACATAATTAGTCTTATAAAAATCATGTATACAAAATATGAATTATTTAACTTTTAAAAATGAATGGTATCTAATTTTTATATCCACAATCAAACTTTTAACAAACCATTAAATAAAATATGGTAAATTATCTCAGAAGATATAACCCACAATAAATCATAAATCCAAAAAACGTTTTTTTCATAGATGAAAATACTCTATTAAAACCACTAAAAATAACATGAGACAAATCACCCTATTTATATGAAATCATTTATTTGAAAGTTGTGCACTTATAAAACCATACATTTAAAAAGATATTTTTAATCAAAGTGTCCCATACCACTCTGAATAATTTGTAAATAATTAATATTTAAAAGATTTCAGGTCAATATAATTAAATCCATAAAATATTTTTAAAACATGGACATTAATGTGAAATATTCTAGAAGGAAAAATCATTAAAACATTTAAAATGGCGTTTTAGTTAATGAGTACCCAACATAAAAAATTAAAAATAATCCTTTTTAAAAAAATTATTATGAACATACAATTTATTAAAAAAAATTATAATCCATTCATATCCATCTAAATAGTAATGTAAAATAATATCATGAAAATTGCAATAGAGAAAAGATTATTTCTTTAAACATACAAAACATCCCATACCACATTGAACATTTAAATCATAAGTTTGATATCATAAAATTAATCATTAAATAATATTAATATAAATGTATTTATGATATGAAATACAATAGAGGTATTACATAATCCACACACAAGAAATTCATGGTGAACATGGATTATATCTCAGGAAATTAAAAGTGAGACGGAATTCCCTTACCTTATGTCAAATACTCTCCACACATGTACAAAACTATAATATAATGGTTTTAAACATATTAGTAAATTCTAAAATAGTCATAATAATATTTATGATATTATATATTATACATTTACTTATTTATATTACACGTTAATAATAATTTTCAATATAAAGAAACATTTCAGGTAATAATCACTTTGTTTATCATAGGTGTTATGACTTATTGTTCTTAATCATATTAGATAGATCATGATTTACTTACATCCCGAATATATAACATGATTTATATGTCATATAAATTAAGAATATAAATAAATATAATAGGTATATGTATGATATGGAATACACCATTCATAGAGATTATGTGACATATGTATGCGTTAACATTGTTTCCGTTTTTTTATCATATAAAATGGATGTAAGTGAATGAAAAATAATTGTATATATATATTATTCCATTGTAATTATTATTTAATTAATTTATTAATTTTTAATAATATATTATTTAAATTTATCCTTGGATGGTGAATGTGTAAGATGAATCTCATCACGTTGTGGAGCCAGTAAGTTGTATGTACGTCATAGCGACAATATCATTTCTTTAATAGTTAAATGGAATAAAATTGGATGGAATCTGAATTTTAAAGATACAATATCATGTTATACATATTATTTACATATTATATATTCATATATATATACCTATATAAATAATTTGTAATGAAAAACAGTTTACACCATGGAATGTAGACGGTAAGCCGTATGTACGCAAGCATGATGATATTGTTCTTAGTATGATGGGTAATATGGGTAATATGGTCCTTAAAATATAATAAAAACATCTAAAATATAGTATATGAAGAATTTATCACTATATTATGGAATTAACGTAGGAATAATATGTAGAATATGAAATAAAACTGAATTGAATTGGAAAAACTATTACCTCTTCTTCAAGTTTCTCCTTTTGATTTGCAAAATAGGACTCCATATGTTGGCTTAATGACCAAAGTGTGGAATCAATGATGAATTTGGGGATTTTGGGAGTATAATTGGTCAGTTTTAGGCTAAAAAATGGATTTGGAGTTGTTAATTGAAGAAAATGATAATTTCCCTTTTATTAGAAAGGTGGGGTCACTTTTAGAAGATCTAAAAATATTAGTTTATTATAAATTTATTTTTGATTTCTAATAGAAATTTTTTTATTTATTTCTCAGATAATATGTTTCTGGGTATAAATTCTCTCACCCAATATGTTTTAGACATTATTAGGATATAAAATTATCATTATATTTTCTATTTGACCCCTAAATAAATTGTTCAACTCTTTCCATTTCTTCTTTTATCAATACACTACTTGGTGAACATATTTACTATAAAATGCCAAGAGAACCTAAAGTGGATCATTTATGAGATTATTATCACTATAAAAGTTATTTGGACTAATATTATAAGTTTTTTACTTTTATATCATTCAATATAATTTTTTTTATTTAAAAATATCATTTGTATCAATTTTGAAACTATTTAGTTCTTCAATTTTGATAATGTCATAAAAACATGATTCCTTATAAAAAAATTCATTAACTGAATCATAAAATGTCATATTAATCCATAATATATTTTATTTGAATAAAATTATTCAAAAAACAATTATTTATATATTTATAATATCATTTATTTTATTCTTTTATAATTATCTCTATTATTGCATCGTGATTATGTCATAATTAAAGTTAATTATTTAACTCCTAAAATTTAAAATAATAGCCATGATGTATGAAATATTTTAATCTTCTGAATGAATATTTATAGTCTAATATATCACATTTATAAAACCATTTTAAAAAAATTTAGTAATAAGTGTCATGTTTATGATATTTTTAACATTACTTAAAATTAAATGTAGTAAATTTCTGAATCACAACCAAGTGGTATCAAAAAGCCAAATGTTCCACCCAATGAATTTTTTTGGTCATCCATGACTCATCCAATATGTTTAGTACAAGTTTGAGGGTAATATTATATTATTATATTATTATTTTTACCTTTAATTTCACAATTTAACATTAACCCTGAAAAATAAAATTCAAAAGTTTCTATTCATCAAAAAAATGATCCAATTAGACCAAATTTTTATCCCATGTTAAAACATTGTATGCCATATTTTCTGTGTTCAATTCACCAAAGCGGTAAAATTACGTTTATTGGTAATCAACTAATGTGGCTAGAAGGAGGGTTAAAAGACGTGAAAATGATCAATGAATTTTTTTATAAATTTCTATTATAAAAATTATTCCAATGACCTACATTAAGATAATATATGTATAATTTATATATTTTTACTTTAGTATCAATTTAAGGTAAAATATTTATTTCAAAGAAAATTTGGGCTTTTATCAGTAATGTAGTGCTTTTCACTATTCATCAAAATTTGAAAGTTTTTAGAAAAATACCAAAACATCTCCCTAAGATAATTTTGATATTCGAAATTTTAAAATAAATTATATTTTACCAAATTAAATATTATGAGATTCTGAAATTATTTTTATTATTTTTCACTAAATGATATTAAAATTAGTTCCTTTAAGAAAATAATATTTCTAAACATATAACTATTTTACCCACAATTATTCATTTCATTATAAATATGCATTATTTACGTAAATACACTATAAATAAAAATTTATAATAATTATTTTTATTAATTTTACTATGTTTAATGTATTAGTTATAAATATATCATTGAATAATTTCAACAATAATGTGTTGTTTCGCATAAAATCAATCATGCGTCCTATGCAAGCCAAGTCGGTGTTGCATGAAACACAAGCTATTGAAGATTATGTACCCTGAAATATTGGGTTGTTACATTCTACCTTCCTTCAATAAATTTAATCCTACCATTCTAAACTTAGAATCAAAATATATGGGTTGGAATTTTAAAAATATCTTCATTTAAATACCCCATTGAAAATGATTAAGGAGACCTCTATTTTAAAATAGTAATAGGGAAGTACGATGGTCACTATAGATAATACATACAAGGGTTCCATTTAATAAAACATGGACATGAAAGAAAAATCTAATCATCATGTTTTGATGGATCATGATAGATAAAATGGTTAGGAGAAAGTTAACAATCACAAAAATATAAATCTACAATGATCTAGGGGACCATTTTATTCATTAGAAAAATAACTAAGATATAATGTTTGGTTTCATGATCCATTCCCTATAGCTGAAGAATTATTTAACCATTTATAAAATCACCTAATTGATAGATCTACATGTCATAATCATAATCTCATTATTTTTTTTGTTCTTCGATCAATTTTCTCTTCTTCCCTTACATGAGGAAATGAGTGATCAAAATTTATTTTTCACGGTTGAAGCACTTTTGATAAATCTTATGTCCTGAAAGTATTTCCTTAATCAAATAATAATTTACTAAAACAAAAAATCTTAACCCAAAGTACCCAATTAATCATACTTTAATCACAAACAATAATATCCAGAGTTCTAATTACTCTATTCCAACATTATGAATCAACCAAAATACATCCAATTAAATTCACTATATAAAAATTAAAAAAAAATTAAAACGATATCTTAACATTACATTACCCAAAAAATGTAATGTAGATCATATTTTCAATCAACAAATATTTGATCACCTATAAATCCATAATGCAAACTCTTATTCTTACTAATTTTCAATGAAGAAGTATTGCATTACAATCCTTATATATCTCATGAATCATGTATCCATAAAACCATTTATGTAATAATGATTGAAAATAAGTACAAAATAACATTAATCATTCCACTTATCTTTTAAACTATTAATTACACTTTAACATATTATTCCATAATAACTCCTTCATCTCCTTTTTCTTTTCTAATATTTTCATCACCATCGGTATAACCATTTTATATATAACATTATTGATTCTAACCATTCATCGAAACTCAAAGCACAAGGTGAGAAACATAAATCATAGTGATATAGTAATGAAGAATTACTTATAGAATCTATATATGTTTTCATACACTTCTCAATATATATGTTCATAGGATTGACATAGGTTATCCATTACTAAATATAATGGTTGATATCCAATACTTAGACTTATCCTCAAATTCATTCATAGAGTTTTGTTTTATAATCTATGATTTATAAATCTAATTTAAGATGAGTTTGATAAAGTCCCTCTAATTATAACTGTAACACCCAAACCCAAGATTCCCAGAGCTAGTGTACAATTTTAATAAATTTTCATAATTTTATGTAATCAAATACTGAAGGACCGATCAGTTTAGCAGTCCTATAAAATTTATTAAAAACTAGATATTTAAATTAAAATTTTAAACATAAAATAAAACATAGATAATATTTTGAAAATTTCATTATTCTCCTATATTAACTCTGAATACAATCATAAAACACATCATGGCAGTCGAGGATAATAAAATATAACAAAGGGGTGAGTTCAGATGCTTATTAAGGTTAAAAAATATAACATAATCTTTCATAAATAAGCATAAACATTTTTGTAATCTATAAAACTGAAACACAAGCCTTTTCAACATATCCTTGAACAAAATATGCAAAAAATAAATCAAAAAATTCAATTTAGACATTCATATTGAAATTCTACTAGTCTAATAATAAATTTTAATATTAATAAATAATCTTCTAATGAGGTAATGTATAATGATGGTTATCATCACAATCAAGATGTATCCCCAAGATAGCTACTGTCAATATCTGTCATCTGGAACGTTTATTTATATGGGTAGAAACCCATCAAATCTGTTTCAAGATCTATCTACCCGATAAGATAACTACTTTCACGATCTATCCTCATGGAAATTTATGTATATGGGTAGAAACCCGTTTGATTTGTGTCAAGATCTATCCTCAGGACAATTTAATGATTCTTGATAATAGGCCTGAAGGATTTCTCACCAACTAATTTTCACTCATGATACCTACTGATGCATCAGGGGGATATAGAGGGACATGCCCATAACTTACTATGTCCAATGAGTTCCTCATAAGAAAATGGTGAAACATAAACAATATAATCCTTTGTATTATAACCTAGTATACTAAATTTGAATAATTTATTCACAAAACAAAAATACTGTCTAATTAGAACATACACAAACAAATTGATCATAAATCATTAAATAAAATATGGTAAAAGATATCACCTGATATCAAACTCAATTAAGCATAAGATCCCAAATATGATATTTTCGTAGCTAAAAATACTCTATTAAATTAAATAAAAATGTCTTCAGACAAATTCACCTTTTTCATTGAAATCATTTATTTAAAATTCAGGAACTTATAAAGAAGACATTTAACAAGATATATCTAAATAAAACTGTTTCATACCACATTGAATCTTTTTAAAATAATTAATATTTAAAATCATTCAGGTTCATATAAATAAATGTATAAAATATTTTGAAAACATGGACATTAATTAGAAATATTTTAGAAGGTTAAATATTGAAAACATTTAAAATGATTTTTTAGATAAAGTACCCAATACACAAAACCATAAAAAGATTCATTTTTTATAACATTTAGATGAATGTAAAAATAGTCATAAATTTTTTTTATAATCCTTTTATATCCATATAAATAGTTCTGTAATATAATATAATTAAAATTACAGGGGAGAAATGATTATTTCTATAAACATACAAAGTATCCCATACCACATTGAACATTTAAAAAATAAGTATAATATATTCAAATAAATCATTAAATACCATGAAGATAAAAATATTAATGATATGAAATAAAATATGGGAATTAAATACACCAGACACATGAAATAGGTGGTTAACATGGATTATATCTCATGAAAATTAAAAGAAAGACAAAATTCCCTTACCTTAGATCTGATACTCTCCATACGTGTCCAAAATTATTGTATAGTGGATTTACACATATTATTAACTTATAAAAGAATCGTAATAATATTTATTACTTGATATGTCATATATTTATGACTTTATATTACTCATTTATTAATAATTTCCATGTTAAAGAAACATTTCAGGTAATAATCACTTTTTTTATCGTAGGTGTTATTTTATATTATTCTTACTCGTGTTACAATGATCATGATTTTCATAATTCCATAATTAATAACATGATATATATATATATATCATATTCAGAATACAAATATATATATAATAGACAGATATATGGAATGGAATACATCGTTCATGAAAACGATAGGTCGTACGTATGAATGTATGTTGATTCCATTTTTTATTATATTGAATGGAAGTAAGTGAATGAAGAATATGTATTTAAATTTTATATATATATATATATATATATATTATCCCTATATCATTATTATGCCATATATTTCAGACTTATTAATAATATATATTTTTATAATCAACCTTGAATAGTGAACATGAAAGATGAATCTCATCGTGTTGTGGAAATTGTAAGATGCTTTACGCACAGGTGATGATGTCATTTCCTTAATGGTTAAATGGTATGGAATTGGATGTTATATGAATTTAAAAGAAATAATATCATGTTATATTTATTATCTACATCATTTATATTCATCTTTATACCCATATAAATAACCTGTAATGAAAAATAGTTTGCACCATGGCATATAGACGGTAATTTGTATGTACACACGAAGGGTGATATTGTATTTTTAGGATTAGTAAAAAGAGTGATATTTTTTAAAAATAATAAAAAATTATAAACATATATTATATGATTTATTTAGAAATTTTTTATGGATAAATCATATAATGATGAAGTGGAAGAAGACAATAAATTTAATTGAATTGGTAAAACAATTATCCCTTCTTCAAGTGTATCCTTTTGATTAGAAAAAAAGGAATCCTTAGGAAAAATTAAATCCCAATGGTATATTATAGAATGAATTAAGGGAATTTAGGAGTAGAATTGGGCATGTTTTGGCTGAGTCAAATAGATTTTTAGGTTTTAATTAACGAGAAGGAAAAGTTTCCTTCTAAAACATAGATGAGGGGAACTTATGGAAGATCAAAAAATGTTAATATATAATAAATGGATTTTTTAGTTACAAATGGCTCCAAAGTAATGTATTTAAAGTTTAATATTATGATAGGTATAAATCCCTTCAACAAATATGTTTTATACATGTTTAGGTCATAAATTTAACCTTATATTTTAGATTTGAGCCTTATTTAAATTGTTTAACTCTTACCATGTATTCCGGTATTATTACACTACATGGTTAATATAGTTATTATAAAACGCCAAGAGAACCTAGAGTGGATAATTTATGACAATTTTATCACTATACTTGTTATTTGTCCTAATCATAGTTTTTAGGACTTTTATATCATTTAATATTATAGTATTTATTTTATTATCTCATTTATGTCAATTTTGACACTATTTAATACTTCATTTTTGTTAAATTCATAAAAACAATATTATTTTAAAAAAGGCATTAAACAAATCCTAAAATGTCATAGTCATCCATAAAATTAGTTTTTGTCATCATGTATTTCAAATAAAAATTATTTGTATATTTATATTATCATTTATTTAATTATTTTAATAATATATCTATTATTGAATCATCATTGTGTCATAATTAAAATTTAATATTTAATTTATAAAAATTTAAAAAAATAACCATGATATATGAAAAAATTGTGGGTTTACAATTACTATTTATAGTATAACTTATAACTTATATAACCACATATTATTTTTTTTGCAATAATAGTAATGTTTTTGATATTTTCACCTTTACTTAGTATTAAAAGATTTAAAAGTCTTAATCACACCCAAGTGGCATCAAAAGGGAAAACATTCTAGCCAAGGTTTTTATTGGACGTCCATAACTCATCCAATTAGGTTAGTACATCTGTTATGGTAATTTTATATTATTATAATGTTATTTTGACCTTTAATTACCTAATTTACCATTAATCATAGAAAATAAAATTCAAAATATATTATTCAAAAATTATTATTTTGATCCTATTTGATTACCTTTTTCACCCTGATGACAACCATATGTGTCCTATTTTATAAATTCATTTCAATTACGTGGTAAAATTACATTTAATGTTAATCATCATATATAGCTACAAAGTAGTTAAAAAGTTGTTAAAAATGTTGAACGAGTTTTTGTATCTAATTATATTATAAAAATGATTCGAATAATATAAATTAGGTTAATATATTTATTATTTTTCTATTGTGACTTTTAAATCATTTCAAAGTAAAATATTTATTTTAATAAAAACTCGGGTATTTATCGGAGATGGAGTGGTTTTCACTCTTCATCAAAAATTGAATGTTTTCAAAAAAATACCAAAAAATTAAAACCATGATAATTTTAATATTCATAATTCAAAAATGAAAACCATTTTAACATATTAAATTTTGATTTTTGTTTAAAATTAATTTTATTATTTTTCATATAAAAATTAGTTCCTTTAAGAAAATAGTATTTCAAACATATAACTGATTTACCAAAACATATACATTTCATTATAAATATGTTTATTTATGTGAAAACATAATAAATAAAATTTTAAACTTATTTAATACAATTAATATTACTCTATTTAAAAGATAATTTATGAATATATCATTAATTATTATAACACTAAAATTTTGTTTCACATGAACTCAATATTGCATGTTATGCAAGCCAAGATAGTGTTGTGTGCAACAAAAACTATTAAAGAAAATGTAACATTAAATGTTGGGGTGTTACAAATACTGTGATGAATTCCCCCTGAGTTTCCATGGGATTTATGAATCAGATCTTATCACCTATCATAAAATATTATTTGGTGGTCATCATCAATGATATCCTTGTTTACTCAGCATCTGATGAGGATAATGCAAGAGAGTTAATGATAGTTATAGATGCACTCATAGAGAACCAGCTATATGTAAATCTCTAAAAGTGTTAGTTAAGGATCCAGGTGGTCCACTTTGTTGGGAAAATTATCTCAGTAGATGGAGTGGTAGTGGACTCGGTCAATGTTATGATATTCTTAGATTGGGATCCACCAAAAAGCATGGATGAGGTGAAGAGCTTCCTTGGGATGTCAAGATACTACCAGATATTTATAAATGATTTCCTCAGGATATCATCTGTAACATCTTGGTTCTAGGTTCCGCTCAAAGCTTCCCCATACACGGTTGGTCACATCGCCTCAAGCGCATTTCCCTAGATTCTAGAGGCTGCCAGCTAGCAGTGAGGGACTTGGTTTTGATAGTAGAGAAACTATTCCCATATTGGGAGAGTAACACAGTAGAAACAAATTGTAAACAGTAAAGGAAGCAGTAATTACATACCATAGAAGTAAATAGTAGAATACTGATAGTATAAAAAACTACATCATATATAAATAAATGATTCATTTAAAATGTATCTAGGAAAGCATATAAAAATTTCATAATGATCGAAATACAATACTGAAACCAATCTAAAAAAATAATAAACTTCAATAGGAACATAAGCCTCATCTTAGTACCATTCTCTCAAGATCCAATAATAATCATGTACTTTATGAAGAAGGGAACCTTTCCTTATCTATACCTATAACCATAAAAAAAATTTGGTTCCAAAAGCATTACCCAAAGAGGGTGTGAGTTGAATCCCAGTATGGAACCACAAAATATATGTTCCTAATAGTCTGTAAATATATATAGTAGGTAATAAACAAAAATGATGCAATAAAATAAGAAGTTCTTGAAAGTAAACAATCATACAATTTTCAATTACTTTCATTTATATTTATTAATTATTCAATCATTGAACAATGTATCAGGGGAATCTAGCATACACACTATATCCACTTTTATAATAACAAAAATAGATGTCTCATGAGACCATCTAAATAATCAAGTAAGACTGAGTCAAATCTTGTGCTTTGTCTTAGCAGACTCATCACAATCATACAACAATTCACTAAAGAAGCCATCTGGGAATGTTCTAACTATCTAACACCTCTATTGTAACATATCATCAACTCAATAAATATTTTATTGACCCTGTGGTTAAGCTCACACAATCTAACCGCCTTGGTAACACATTGAACTAATCAATTACAAACAACTACCTAGGAAGATCTCACGGTCAATACCCCTTTTGAATACATAAGAGAAATACTGTCCACTTGGAAGCTCTCACCGTCAATGCCCATGGGTCAAAATTCATTTAATAACATTCATATTGGTATCTATCACTGTTAATACCCATTTGGTCTATGACCACATGGTAGCTCTCACAGTCAATACCTCTTGGTCAACATAATAGTACATTATACATAAGTTTCTATACCTTAGGATTCTCTCACAATCAATTCCCATTGGTCATACTTTCACAATGTGATACACAAGCCTCTCATATAAATAGTAACTCTATCCTAACAACACTATGACTGTAAAAAAAAGAAAGCCTAAAATGATCTCTATACCCAAGGGCCATAATCAATCAAACATGGTAAATTCACCCATAATCAAGGAAATAATCCTTATTCATAATCAATAACCCCTTTTTTAAAAAAACACACCATAAAAAGTATTAAATAAGATTAAATTCCAAAACATACAATACCCTAAACATGGTATTTTTCAATTTTAGCATATATAATCCACATAAAATCAATGTAAGGCACAAACAACCTTCCATGATATTGAACGATGAACACCCTTGAATTTAGGACCTTGAATCAGCCTAGAATGATGTAGATCTACAAAAGGGTAAAAACTATGAACCCTCAATAACCCATGTGAGAGGAGATATTATGAACCGATGCACTAGGGAAAGAGAGAACTCAGTTGTGGGAATCCAATGCACCTAACAACATCTCTATCTGAAATCGGACGGAGGAATGGTAATCTCTCAAAGTTCTCAGTCATCTTGTCACTATCCTATACAAAACATGTGAAGAAGATTATTGTTGTGGAGATGAGAAGGGACCCATGTCCGATTAGTCAAATAAAAAGAAAAGTACACAACATGTTCATTTATTGTACATGTCATGTACATTCATCAACTGGACCCAACTATAGGAGGTCGTCCAGGTCCCCTACTTGGCCATGTACTTGGTCGTTACATGGCTAGTACACAGTTACATGTGTAAACCAGTTACACAACCTGTACTTATAAAATATCCCCATTCATTATTCTTCCACATAAACAACACGAATTAATGATATATACTTGAAATAAAGATCCATGTTCTTACAATCATTCCCACTTAAAGAAATTCATCCCCAAATTTCCCTAATATGGGTAGAGAGGAAGAAACATCAAACAACTCTGGTCATTGTGATACAACATCAGTCTCCCTCCCCTTATTCACATATTATACTCACCTATTTTTCTAGAGCACCCATACTAGAGGAACAGACTGGCCATGGAGATCTGCCAAGTTGTGTCCACATTCCAAAAATGGTGATCCTCGAAGGATGCATCCACCTCCAACTCAACCTCCTCAAGGTGAAAAAATTTGAGACAGTTCTGAAATGTTACGTCATAGCTGAGAAACATGGAAGACATCATGCCTAGACAAGTACCTATGAGGTAACTAAAATTGATAGGCAACCAGCCCAACTCTCTATGAAACCTCAAACGGCCCAACGTATCTCGGTGAAATCTTCCCATGTCTCCTAATCCTTTTATGTCCCAACCATGGTGTGACGTGTATGAATGTTTGATCTCCGACATTGAACTCTAGAGGACATATTTGTCGATTAGAGTAATATTTCTGCCAGGACGATGTGGTAGCCGTCCACTTCCAAATCAACTCCACCAACTTAGTGGTTTCTTGGAAAAGACAAGGTCCTAGTATATCTTCCTCTCCTGACTCCAAACAACATAGGGGTGATCGGAATGGCCCACAAAATGCTCATAATGTGACATCTCAATCATTGGCTGAATACTATTATTGTAATAAATCTCTACTAAGGGTTTGTATCTCTCATAGGAAACCCCAAAAACTCAGAAGCATGCTCAAATAATGTCCACCAAAACCTAATCGTGTGCTTGGACTGGCCATCTTTCTGGGGATGGTAAGTTTTACTCAGAAGAACTCATGTACCCAAATCCATATGTAGTCCATACTAGACATGAGAAGTAAAACATGTGTCCCACCCTGAAACGATAGAGCGTGGGACCCCAAACAAATGTTAAATATATCGGAAGTACACCCTTCCATGTTCTTAAACACTGAAGGTCTCCTTGATCTGAATGAAATGTGCAACCTTCGTGCGTATTTAAACAAAAACCCAAACCACATCATTCCCTCAAGATGATCTCGGTAAACCCATCATGAAATCCATCGCAACATCATTCCACTTCCACTTGAGAATGGGTAACTATTATAAAAACCATGCAGGTCACTGATTCTCTACCTTTACCTGCTGATAGGTGGAACAACTCATAACCAAACCAGCACCATGCCCCTTCATACCTTTCCACCAATACTGAGGGAGTAGATATCGATACATCATGGTGATACAAGGACGAACTGCCCAAACTGGGTAATGAAAATCATGCATCAGATCCTCACATATATCGGCTGACACCCATTCGCATCCATTTAAATGTTGGATCTCATAGTATTATATAGTCCAACCAGGAGTACAGACCTCACCTGACACACACACCTATAGGACTAGGCCTTGGGAATCTGATAGTTTTTTCATTATCACTCAATATAATAGAGATGAGGTAATAACTATTGAAGAGAGGAACCTATACCCCTCTCATTCATGCACCTCCAAATGCATCTCAGAGAACAATTCCACAAGGTTCCACTCACTGATGTCCTTCTGAACTGCCTATATATGAGTCCTCTTGTTGAACACATCAACCAATGTGTTTCCTTTTTGATGAATGTTGGCAAGATAAATTTCAAATGACTAGTGGTACTCAAACCACCTTCACAATCTCAAATTTATATCTCACTGAGTAATGATATACTTGAGACTCTAGCAGTCAGTGTACACCCCAAGATGCCCACCCAAAAGATAATTTCACAAATAGTGTAAGGCGTCTACAATTGTAGACAACTCGAGATCATGTGTCGGGTAATTCCTCTCAGGTGTCCTCAAATTCCAAGACCCGTACACAATGACTTATTCCACTTTAATAAGATTTGATCCCACCCCGATTGATGATGCATCATGTTAAACAGTTTAACTCTTTCTTGGCCCCAGAAAAACCAGTATTGGTGCTGATGTCAATCTCCCTTTCAGCTCTTGAAAATATGAATTGCAGGAATTTTTCCACAACAACATTTCATCCTTCTTATTCAAGCCTGTTAGTGGTGCAGATAAGAATAAAAATTCCTTTATAAAAAGCATATAGTAACCAGCCACCCTTTGAAAACAATGTACCTCAAAGACGTTATTTGAATTATTCCATGAAAATTCCGCTCCCACATTATATGGGTCTACTGATACTTATGTCTCTGAGATAACATGACCCATGTTGTGAATATTGTCCATCCAAAAGCGGCACATTGAGATGAGAGAAATATAACGGATTCCCCTTAAGTGTACTAAGAACGATCTCAAGATGGGTAGTCTAGTCATGTCCAGTGTGAGAGTACACCATAATATCATCCATGAAGACTACCACAAAAGAATCCATGTAAGGATGGAACACTCGATTCCTCAGTTCCATGAAATTATCGGTGCCTTCATGAGACTGAATAGCATAACCAAATACTTGTATAGACCATACCTTCTCTGAAAGGTTGTAATAGGTCTATCTTATGGTCTAACATGCAACTAATGATAACCGGATATCAATTCAATCTTCGAAAACACTCGTTCTCCTCGAAGTAAATCAATGAGATCATCAATCATTGGAAAGGGATATTAGTTCTTAACTATCATCAAGTTCAGCATCCAATAATCAACACAATGTCTGGGGGTACCGTTCACCTTCTTCTCAAAAACTATAGGCGAACCCCAAGGAAATTTACTTGGTTAGATGAAACCCTTTTCCTACAAATCATATTACTATATAATGAGATCTTATAAATCTAGTGTAGCCATCTTATATGGAAGAATAGACACTGGTGACACTCCTACCACAATATCAATAGTTAAATATACCTTTCACTCTGGAGATAAATCTGAAAAATCATCTAGATTGATATCCCTAAGATGATCTACCACTAGAGGAAAGTCCATCTATGAATTCCCCTAGTCATCCAGATATAAAATAGCAATCTAGGATGTAATTCCTCCCAACTCATTATTCTCGGGTCCAATTCTGCTCTCCTAGACATCTCGTCCTCCCTTGTGTAGAATTGACCCTCCCTCTGGTGACGTAAAACTCACCCTATGATGATATCATTCAATAAAGGCCTAAAATGTGACTAACTAGTCCATTATAAGAATGAAATAAAAGATTTTCATCTCTAGGATATAGAGGTCCCATAAAAAGTGATACCGACCTACCTCAAGGGGACACTCCTTGCACTAATGTACAATAGCCTTCTAATCCTAAATGGATTTTCTAGAATCATGACATACTCAGAAGTGAATATAAAGAGCATAATAATTTATAAAAAAGAAACAGATATGACACTATGGGAAGACCCCGTATCAAAAAGAGTATGAGGTAAAACTGATGCAACTAGAATCATACCTCCAAATATAGAAGGTCGGAGTTCTTACTCCTTCCAGGTATGCTCCATACAAAACATTGACCTATGACATGGCCCTAAGACCCAACCTGACTACCTTGAGATGATCCACCCTACTATCACTGAAATCCTCCCATCTGGCTACCACGGCTATAACCACCTCCTCATCCTGAACATCCTGACGAACTCTAATTTTCTGACTGAGTAGAAATTGGTGGTCCTACTACCATACATGGATTCATAGAAAAAATCTTATATCACGCTGCTACTAAAAACTCCCAGTAAAAATGATGAATATGACCCATCATGAGACTATATCGACACTAGACTGGGTACTTTAGGAAATGTGGTCTCGAATTCCTACTCTTCCCGTACTTGTAGGATACAATGACGATACAAAAAGAAATATCACATCAATGCTCCCTACAGAGCTTCCTACAATAGGTTGAAGGATTAATATCCCAGGATACAGAACCTCCTTATCTCATATCTGCTAACTCCCTCAGATTGAACATGGTAATAAGCGTCTGATTCACTATAGCAGTCATCAATGTCTTCCAGAAGGTGTTCACCTATGATCAGATTCCATACCTAAGACCATCCTCAAATCACCTAGACAAATATAACCCATAACATCCCAGAACAGTTGTGAAGCACTGAAGCTCTGTAAAACTAGATTATTAATCCATCTCTAAAACAGTTCCCAAACCCATGTACATGACCTATCGGGATTTATTGGACCAAAATGTCACGTGGTATAAGTAGTCATAGAAGTTCCTATGAAAATCATCCCAAGCCATGCCCTAATGATATGCCACCTATGAGATGAAATACAACCATCTCATAGAGGTATCACGTAGCTTTTACATTGCGAGGTTCACCCCTTTCTCTTAGACACATCTCTAGATGATCAAAGATTGAAAGAATGGTTTCCATCCATGACTCTACAGCCTACAGTCCCCCATCCCCTAAAACATAGAAGGGTTCTTATTTTGGAAAACTCGCCTCAACTCATCCATAGTCGGGGAAGGATATGGTACCCCTTGAAATCTCTACATCATCCTCATAAATCCTTCATGAAATTGTGCATCAGCACTTGTGTCCGGTAAAATAGCCGGTTCTAAGATAGGCACAACGGAAGGATCTACTATTAACCTCTGATCTACCCTTTTTGTTGTCTAGTCTTTACCCTTTACCAGGCATAAAAATGGAGGATGTATTGGTGCAATGACTCTATAAGGTCAATTGAACACTTTAGTTCAATATTATAAAGGTCAATAACTTAGAATATCAATAAGGAAATGGAGAATAAACATTCATGTTTTAAAAAAATAGTGTTACACAACGTGTATAACCCCTAGATGAAGTGTTTTATTATGATTTTAATGTGGTGTGTATTACTTCCAAACCTGGTCATGTGACACCCTTACACACGACATGTTCTCTTGAGACACGTCAGGTACATAAATCTTCCCTCCTTTCCATGTACATCTACATGGCTAGAACTACACGGTTCACTCTCGGGTAACACTACATGGCGTGTTCACCCTAGACATGGCGTGTACTAATTAAGTTCTAATAGATCATATTTTTAGTCACATGGTCGGATACATAGTTGATAACTACACATCGTACACAATAGAGACATGTATTTTCCAACCTATTCTCCATCCACCTGTGTCGTTAGTCAAAGGGACATATACATTGTTCTTAAAACATGGCATGTAATCCTAGTACGTGACATGTTCTACCATGATTCTATCAACATGTTTCTCTTCTTACATAGTTAGTCACATGGTCTAGCACAACACAACATGTACTCTCCTTACATGTCATGTAATTAAGAAAAGTTGATTCTTCTCGAATATAAGAACACATGGCGTGTGTTCATAACACAACACACAATATTATCTGGGTTTCCAGACAGTAAGCCTTTGATACTTCTCTGGAATGCTTAAAAACATAATATTTTTTCCAAGGAATGAAATTTTTTGACTTGTGACTGTCTATACCCCCTCAAATCAAATTCATGAATCTATATTCATCTCATAACTTGACAAAATTTAATTAATGTTCAAACATGATCCCCCATATTTTGATCCAAGAGCTCCCATGACACGTCAAGGACAATATTTTTGCGTCCACCAAAATGAAAATTTTCAACACCAATACCCTATCAAAGTAGATGTTAGTATATCATGTCTCCTACCACAACATCATGTGTAACTAAAACAACATCTATCACAACAACATGAATTCAGTAATGCATCCAAAATGGAATGACAAGAATGTATGAAATGTGATATCTAGAAAGTGAATATATGATGCATGAGATGGAATACCCTCATATCATTTGGACGAAACAAAAATAGATACAAAATGATATAAATCATAACTTCAAAAAACAAGTGTTTCACCCCATGGTGAAATCAAATCAACTGTAAAAATATAAAAATCATAAAAATAATTTCAATATTTGAGGTAACTTGGCTTTTCAATATAAACAAGTTAGCTACTCCCAGGCATAGCTTATTACCAACTACCCATTCTTTCCTATCACTATCTATA
Source organism: Viscum album (assembly GCA_963277665.1). NCBI lineage: Eukaryota > Viridiplantae > Streptophyta > Magnoliopsida > Santalales > Viscaceae > Viscum > Viscum album. The sequence goes on from OY728147.1 coordinate 1,314,547,532, forward strand.
GGCTCTAAAAATTAAGATGAATCAGAAAGAAATGTATCTGATACCACTTGGAAACATCCTAGTTCTGGGTGATGCTCAAATGTGCCTTGTACCTAGTTGGTTGCATGGACTCAAGAACATTTCCCCAAATTCCAGAGGCTACCAACTAATTATGAGGTCCATGGGTGTGATAGTCGGGAAACTATTCCCTCATTGGAAGTGTAACATAGTAGAAAAAATTATAAAAAGTAGCGAAAGTACTAATACTATAAAATAAAATTAAACATTGGAAGGCAGATAGTATAAAAAAATGCAACATATATAAATAAATGATGCATGTCGCATTCATATAGGAAAGAATCCAAACAATTCATAATGCAATAAATATAATACTAAAACCAATTTATAGAATACAGTAAACTCCAACATCATCGCAAGCCTCATATTGGTCCAATTCTTTCTGGCATCAAAAGAAATCTAGTACCTAATGAAGATGGGCACTTGCCCTTATCTATACCTATAACCATATAATCTGTTTGGGTCAAAAAGCATGACCGAAATAGGGTGTGAGATGAATCCTTGTAGGAAACCACCAAATTATATGTTCTTAATAGTTAGTGAATATATATAGTAGGTAATATGTAGAAATGAAGCAATAAACTAAGGAGTACTCAAATGTAAACAATCCTACAGTTTTCAATTACATTAATTTACATTTATTAATTTTTCAATCGTTGAATAATGTACCCTCGAGATATAGCCAAATATCTATATCCACTTTTATAATAATGACATCATACCTCTCAAGATACCATCTAAACAATCAAGTAAAACTAAGGTCAATATTTTTTTGGCATGGAAGACTCATCACAATCATACAATCATTCACTGAAAACCCCCTAGGAAAGTTCTCACAGTCTCACCACTCTGGTTTAACATATCTTCAACTTAATAAATAATGTAATAACCCTCTAGGAAAGATCACACTATTTAAAAAATGATTTCCCACATAGAACTAAACATTTACAAATGACCACATGGGAAGCTCTCACGATCAATACCCCTTTGTCCTGCAGAATAGACAATAACTATAATGGCCACCTTGTAGATCTCATAATCAATTCCCATGGGTAAATGTTAATTTAATAACGACCATCTGGGTAGCTCTCACCGTCAAAACACCTATGGTCTATGACCACCTAGTAGCTCTAACAGTCAATACCTATTGTTTAGCATAACAACAAATTATACATAAATGGCCCTTCCTCAGGGGGAGGGGGGTCTAATAGTCAATTACCCTTGGTCATACATTCACAATGTGAAACACATGAATCTCATATAAATAGTAACAACATACTAAGAATACTATGTATGAAAATAAAACATGTATAACATGATTTCTTGACCAAATTCCCATAATCAATGAAATAAGGAAAACACACCCATAATTAAGGAAATATTCATTATTCATAATAAATTACCCCATCCCCAAAAAACACCATAATAGTTAATAAAAATTGTTAAATTATAAAACTCACACTACTGTAAACATGTTATTTTTCACTTTTAGAATATATAATCCAAAGGTAATCAAAGTGAGGAAAAAACCGCCTACCTTTATGTTGTGTTATAAACACTCCAGAACATTGGCCCTTGAATAAGCCTTGAATGGAATAGATCTACAAAAAAGGAAAAAATATCCAAACTCAATAACTCATGATAGAGGAGAAATCAGTAAATGAGGCTCTATGGGAAGATAGAACTCACTGCTGGGAAGTCAACAAACCTAGTGGCGTCACAATCAGTGCTCGGATAGAGGAACAGTAGGCACTTGAATTTATTCACCATATCATCTCTCTCCTATTCGAAACACAGGAAGATTAAAAGTGTTCTGGACATGATATGTGACCCCATCCCAACAAATAAAAAAAAATTAAAGTTAATGGTGTGTTCATTTAATGTACATATCGTGTACTAGTCTCAATTGGACCCTTCTTTAGGTGGTCTACGAGGACACCTACACTGCCATTTACTTGGCCGTTACACAGCCAGTACATGGCTACATGCGGAAACTAGGTACATGGTGTGTACTCAAAAGTACATGGCGTGTACTTATAAAATCTCAAAGTTTATCCTTTTTCCTCAAAAACAACTCAAAATAAGGATACATACCTGAATTGAAGATCTGGGTTTCCATCATCTCCCATGATATCTTTGACTCAAAAGGGTCATCCTATCATGTAGAAAAAGAGGTTCTAGAAGTATTTTCATCAGTTGTGATAGAGTGTGATGAGTGCTCCCATCTTGAGATTCTTGGATGAGGGAGTCAACTATGTATTTTTTTGAGGCATCAGGAAAGGGGCATGGTTTTCTTATAATTAATAAATAAGTATTGATTGCATATTGTTCGCGTTTTTTTGGACCACATGAGTAGAACTACACAACCCCTAATCTTGTGTTAAAAAAAGTAGTCTTCTCAAAAAATATGCGGGGACACTACATGATGGGTGAGTAGTTTATCATCCATACAGATCACAACATTATCGCAAATAACTTATCTCAAAAGTATATTAACATGATACAATGGAAATTACTAGATTTCATATAGTATTAAGTCTTTGAAATTATATATAGTTTTTTGAAGGGAACATAGTAGAATATGATCTCTGTAGATGATCTTCTTTATAGATGTTGAAGGAGGTGTCAGAGTAGTTGGACTCGTTGTTGTTATCCATTTTAGATGGAGATAGAGAAGCTTAACTCTAGAAGATGGCTATTACACATACACTATTGTAGTGATCCATGGATTTTTGGATTGTGGATGTTGACTGTAAGACCATATGTACACAAATAACCACTAGAAATGCTCCTTCTAGATTTTCTAATGGTTGGGACCACATTGTTTTTATCAAAGAATGTACTATATTTAGAGTGATTTTGTGAGAGGAGGTTCTGGGAGAGTTTCAAAACCCACATTTGGTTGTATATATTGTTGTGTAAAAGATATCCACGACCAATGGCATCATCTTTGGTTGTTATGGATGATGAAAGTAGTTGCATAGTTTGTCTCTCAATGCCTTACTTATCAGTAAGTGAGGGATGGGCACTACATTCCAATGAATTTATCTCAAAACCTTCAGGTGCCAGAGTGGAATTGGGATGTAATATCCCTAAAAACCATGAAAGGATTGTCACATTCATCCAAGGGACACAATTATATCTGGGTGATCATGGAATGACTCACCAAGTCATCCAACTTCATAGAAATTTTAAATCAGAGTTTAGTTGATAGATTGATATACCTTTACAAGAAGTATATAGTGTGAATCCATTGAGTTCCATGAAATATAAATTCACACCATGGTGTTCGCTTCTAATACCATTTGTGTGAGGTACTAATGTAGTATTTTGGGACTCAACTACTCTGAGCATAGTGTTTCACCCCCAAATTGACGGTCAAACTAAGCATACCATTCAGGTTTGGGAGCACATGATGTGATCTTGCATGTTATAAATTGGTCATAATTAAGAGGACCACTTGCGACTAGTGGATTTTTCATACAATAATAGCTACAATTGGACCATTTGTATGGAAGTATTTGTTTATTTTTATGGGAAAACCTATGGGTCACCACTTTGCTAGATATATTTTAGAGGGACGACACTCATGGGCCCAATGTTGGTCCAAGAAACTATCGAGAATGTGAAAATCATCCATGAGTGGATCAAGACTATACAAATCCATCATAAGTATTATGATGATAGATAAACAAGGAATTTTGAGTTTTAGGAAGGAGACCATTTGTTCTTACATGGTTTACCTCAATGTCAATTATTGAAATTTTTCTGGGGTTACAAGCTATCTCTAATGATCATTGGCCTTTTCCAAATACTACATAGATTTGGAGAGGTGTCATACCTCTTTGATCTAAATATATATTTAAACTGAGTAAAATAATTCTTCCACATGTCATAGATATGGAGGTATGTGCTAGAAAAATTGGACATTATTCACTATGGTGATCAGTACATTGAGAATATTTAGACCTATACTAAGTACACGGAAGAGATTGAGGATAAGTCGGATAGGATTCTTCAAGAGTGATTGATTGCTATATTGCATGTCTGATGGTATCATGATAATCATTATGGGAGAACATGGGATTGGTGTGCTCATATATATTCTCAATACCCACACCTCATTGAGTAGAACTTTTTTTGGAATTTTAGTTATGTAAATATAAAAGGTCGGGAGAATTTAATGTCTCAGATTTTCTGTATTTTATTTTAAGATATTTTATGGATTACTTTTGTGACCAGGAACTAAGATGTAAAGTGATTTTAAGGCCCAATGTTCCTTAAATAAGTATTTGAAATATATTAAATATCTTAAATATCATGATCATTTTATTCTCTATAAAAAGTATAATAACTATAAAAAAGGTGTTCATATCAAAAATAAGAGGGCACCGATGAGTTATGATGAGTGTTTTACCATAGGCCCAACATTACCTTATTAATTGTGGTTTGTTTGTGGAAAATATATCATGGTAATAAAACATGTAAATAATTAAATAAATTTCTATTTTTAATAAACTACCTAATTCCTCTTATTTAAATACATTATTATGGAAAATTTGAAGGTTTTTCTGCTTAACCACGAAAAACATTGGAGGTCCATTGGATCCATTGAAGGATATCTTGTTGGATACTAATAATCGAATTAGCAATCGATAACTAGTGTGAGACAGAATCTAAATATCTCACCAATGAACGTGACACAACTTTATTCTTCATTAGCGATCGATCCAAATCGAGGTAGAGAAGTTCTTTTATTTGTTTCCTTTCCCCATTATTTAATCCTATGATGAACACGGATCAATCAACCAATGAATTGAACCATGGATCATGAGTATTGAAATATGAGTTTATTGTGGGTTGATTTCTAGATAATTTCTTTCAGTTAATGATTTCATCATGGTTATTCTTATGAAAAAAAAATCAATATTGACACAATAATTGATCAGGGTTTGTTTATCCCATTTTTTTCTTTTTCTTTCTTACCCTATTTTTTCATTCACCATGGGAATTATTTGTTATTCCATTGTTTCAACATTGCTCAATAAATCAATCCTTGTGCACCTATTTCCTTGGACAATGATCCAATATCATAGATCTTGGATTAGCATGACACAATGGTGGTGTGAATATAGATATGGTAGTGAATCAGTTGATGTTGATAATTGATATTCATTTTCCTCAGTGAAAAATAAAAAAGGATGATGATTTTATTTTCCGACCAAATCGAAGGCCTGAATATTGTTGATTTCATGGTGTCAAGACTCAACGAGGCTTGATCTATGTGTTTTTGGTGATGCTATCACCTGATCGATGGCCAGAGAAATGGTCAAGACGTGCAGATCGGTTTCTAGGAAATCTCATTTTATACGAAGTGTAATCCAAATCAATATGACATTTTGGGCCTCCTTTTTGGTATATAAGGTTTTATTATGAGTTATGGATAAAATTGAATGTTGAACTATCACAAAAAAATTCCCATATCCCCAGTGAATTGACATTTCCAAAGAAGGGTTCATAGACTTGGGTTAGAGTCCGTGGGTGCCATTTACTCCCCCACACGGACATGACCTAGATAAAGTACACAGGCTAAGACATGAAATGGTACAAAAGAACCTATTCAGGGGATGAATCAATATACCATCAGAGGGATAGACTACATGATATGATAGGGAACCGTTTACATGGGTATGCCTTAGTTTCAAGGGATACAACGAGTAACCCCTACTACACATCGTGGACTCTTTTACACATGTATTAAAGCAATTTTCCTTACTAAAATGGACATGTTTTGTTAGGTTTCATTCCATGTATCCTTTCCCTGAATGTTTGTATGGAATCATCATCTAATCATTGGAAAATTATCCCTTTTATAAGATTTCATTGATATAGTCCTTGGATAACCTTTGTGATTATTGAAGTGAGATCATCTATTCATCATTGTTCCCTAGTTGGACTTCCCGGTATGGTCATGTCCAACAGTACATATGTACTGAACCTCTATATACTGAGATAATATAGATGGATTTTGTTGTTATCACCCTATGGAAATGGTAGTGATCCACATCTTTATATCGTATAACTTCATATGTCATCAGCGTTGTAAGACGTATGAGTGTGTTATCACAAAAATATTATTTGTGGAATATTCATGCTATAATTCAAGGATGGTATACTATAGTTCCATCCTACATTTACACTATTTTTATTTTTTGATTAAATCAATATATTATTGTTATATGTACTGTAGAAATATACATGTGTAGAGTTGATTGGGTTTTCCTTTTTGTATTATTTTTGGTTTTGATGTATCCTATTAGGTATTTATATACGCACCCATGCACAAGATTTTCCCATACATGTCATTCCTTTTATATATGACTGAATTCATGACAAGATCCTTGACAGACTAGGACCATACTGTTCTTAGTGAGATCGAACTGATCTGGTGTGTTCATGTGGTACTCATACATTAGTCTATTTACATTCATGTTGGACTCATTCTACCCTCTTTCGAGGGGGCTTATATTTGGACCTGTATACATTCCTTTACAACATATCATATTCTAGATGTGGGATTTAGACTTGGGCATGAAGGGTTATTCAGTAGTTTTTAAATTTCTGAATTTTATAGGCTTATATATGTGTGCATGTGTATATATACCTAGACTTAGACCTCCCATGATAGTTATATGCAATCTGGACACTAGTTTCAATCCCCTGACCTATTGGTGGAAGGTTTAAGGAGTTTTGGAATTAGCCCCATTAAGATGGGTTATAACATATGAGACCATCATTGTTGAAATGACATTTTTTTACCTACTACATGTTTACTTATGTGAATATAATCTCTTTTGAACTTCTATCATTTCATTGTGTTTTTGGATAGGTCCTCTCTATGAATTTTCTAATTCTACCCATTATGTATAATAGATGTCCAATTATTAATACAAATACATAAATTTCCAATGATTTATTCTATTTTTTTATACCCACTATAGTCCCATAATCTTCCACCACATATAAATCTCCCCACAAGCATAAAATTTAAATAATTAAAATTTTCTTATATCATTTTCTCAAATTGTTTGAATCACTCTTTTTATTATACAAAATAATAATTCTTTTTACATCACAATGAATTTTATTTTGTGAATTTCATCCTTATGGATTTTCTCCCGAAAAAAATTTTAAATACACATTTGATATATTAATGTGTGTATCTACATTTTAAAGTTATTTTTTTTGAAGTAATTTCATTTATTTTCAGAATTTCAATTACACTATTTTAATTATTGTATGTCTAGTCTGACTGTGTAATTATTATTTAGATAACATAGGAGTGTATTACTAAAAATTAAAATACTCATTATTGATTTTGATGATTCATAAATTTCTATATTTGATTATTGAAGCTAATAAATAATTTTTGTTCACTAAAATCTCTGGATTATTCTACATAACATCCATAAATTTAACATAATATTTATATCAAAACACATTCACCATTAAAATTTACAATAGTAAAATTTTGTACCTTTTATTTTTCAAGAATAATTAAATTTAAATAACAATTATTTGGAACAAAAATCCTTCTTTCATTCCGTAAAAATAGTATGATAATTTCTGAGTTTTAAATCATTCACTTATTAATATTCTATATAATCATATCTATTTATTTTTTTAACAAATATAGGATTTAGTAGTTTTTTAAAATTGACAAATCTTTTATTGAATAAATAAATCCCCATTTTAACTTCTTTTTTAATAACACAACCATTAGATGACACATCATGTTTGGATAAATTTTTTATCTTGTCTTAATATTTTTCATTTCAATTGACTTTAAGAAATTATATTAATCAATAAATATTTTCAACGAGTTTCTATTATTGGAATACATTTTTGGTTTATTATAATATTTATTAATATTCTATTCTAATAAATTAACATTGAAAATGAAATCTTTTCCATTAATTAATTAATTAATTAGATATTTTCATTTACAATTAACTATTCCTATAAGAAATACATTATAAAAAATAAATAATATGATTATATTTCAGTATATCATCTTTAAATTCATATAATTATACATAAAAAACGTCATGGATTCAATTATATTAAAACATTTAGAGTATTTAAAAAATGGTCTCCTTTGATTTCATATTCCTATTTTAATGCTAGATATCCTTCCATGGGATATCAAAAAATTATTGCGTTAAATAATTATAAACTCATCCTATTATATATACTTAATAGTAGAAATTTTTTAAAAGAAATTAGATAATTGAGTCCTCATAAGCTTCTTGAAAAATATTAAATATTCAATAATTTCTAAATTTTCCAAAGTAGAGAATAATTTTATTTCATTCTTTAAAGAATTCATCCATCATTTAATCCTAACTAATAACATTTATTTATAATAGTAATGACTAATTTGGATTTAAAAAACCATCCTTATAATTTTCATTAGGATTATAATAATTGTTCGACTATGTGGTGTTAATTTTTTTAAACCCACAACTCTTATCAATTCTTTCTTTGTGATATATCAGAGTTACTCATTTCACACTATCCATTAATCTTAAATGTTTTACAATAATGTAATGTAAATACTTATTTGATTGTATAATGATAATGTCCATTATAACTGGTCTCAACTATTCACATTCAAAGTGATATAGGATGTTAAACCATTTCCTATTTCTATAATGGGAAAATGTTTTCTTCAAATATGACAACACCATTATTTTGGATACCATTAATTAAATCCATTTAAACTAGTCAATTAGTAATATTTGAGTAATAGTGAACAACCTAAATATCATTTGATGTTATCCTCGAAAATTATTCCATTTTACATACATTATAAAAAATCACATTCATTAATAAAGATGAATTAGTGTATCCAAAAAGTTTTTCCACTAAAACAATTCCACTCACATGTGGGTTAGTGCATAATATAGTATAAAGATAAATAAAATGTTGATATTTATAGTTAACTAGAGTGATATAATGGTAAATTATCATAATATCTTTTATAAGTTCTTTAAACTCTATTTATTTTGTGTCTATATCATTTTTATCAATCATTGTAATTCAATATCACATTTTATTATTTATTATTCACATATAATAGAGTACTAATTAAGAATATGATTTTATACTCAAACAAGTATGAATATGTTATATAGGTGATGAATTATATAGATGATTCCAACTGTATAATAAGTAATTTAAGGGATTTTGTATTATTCCATAATCCTATAAGTAGTTAAAGGAATCAATGGAATTTTGTGAGAGAAATAAACATGATGAAGAGAGAAAAAATATAGAATAAATCATTTTCAATCTAAATATTCAATAAAAGTTATATTGGTCATGTTTAATTAGTATAAATCAACATTTTATTAACTCAAAAGTCATCCACCATCCACATTAATAACTTTATAATTTTCCAGGACCCCTTCAATTTTAATGGTTTGGTAAACCTCCACCACAAAGGTGAATTGAGATAAATTATTGGATAGATTTTAACTTTATTAATTATCAAATTATTATTATAATTTATGAAATGAAATATATTAAATATAAATAATTCACTAGCATAAGTATATTAACATATTCTATCATTTCATACATTATAAAATTTCTAGAAATTTCATTTCACCATTGTAAATATGACAAAATCCACCTCCATAAATAAGTTACAAGTTAAAGATCCTTATAAAATTTATTTAATACACAATTCATCAAGTAATGTGCTATAAGAAGAGTTAAAATAATTTTTATAATAGTAATTTTGGATGAATTATATCCTATAGAAATTCTACATGAACCCTTTGATGTAGTATTAAGAACCACTACCTATTAAAAACTATTACATAGTGACTCTCACCATGTCATGGTTTATTACTTACTTTATATTTAAAATAAATAAATGTTGGTCACTAGTTACTTAATTAATTTTAAAAAAACTTAATAAATTCAATAAATATATCAAATATTTATTGGAATAGATCTCTTCATGAATTATCAAATTATATAGAAAAAAATTGTTTCAAAATTAGTCTTTATAATATAACCTTTAGTGTTCCCCTATAGGTCATTATAGAATTTAAAATAATTATTACTAATAAAATAAATTATTATAATAAAATATAGGTCTCTAATAAAATTCATACTACTCAAGTGACAATGTGGTCACACATGATCTTCATTAGACACGCTCTATTCTATATAAAAATTTTCATCCACAATATTTGTCGGTATGAGTTGAATTTATTATTATATGATACCTTTATCGAGAAATTAAGTAAAAAATAGATAGGGGACATATAAGTCATCTATATTTTATACCATACCTACATTATTCTATTAAAATGTATGAATAATTCTATTGATATATCACATTTATTTTAACAGGATAGATGAGAAAATTACAAATCAATCAGTAAAGTAGGGACATGTATTTCATTTTTATAATTATTTATATAGATGTCATGTATTTTAGGGACATATGAGATAAAAAATTGTTAAAGAAATATACCTTGACTTTTCAATGTTATGGATCATTAACAAAATGATGATATTTGTTTTGGAATCATTCCTTATAACTCAATTGATATATCTATACATATCATGATACCCTTTAAATATGATTATCTATCGATGCATTTCATCATTAATAAATTGGAAATATTTTTTGGGAATTTAATGCCTGGATATGATTTCCAATGAGTATTATATATTCTATATACAACACCCAAAAGACAATAATACTCCTAATATTCTATTCTAATGTAGAATAATTTTTTATGTTCTTGAGGAAAACAAACTCTTTGATTTCATTATAAATATAAATACTCTAACATTGATAACATAGATTCCATCCAAAAATATATTACTATAGTATAAATTCTATATTATATTCATTTAAATCTTTATAAACATTATAATATACATGTCCTTGACTAAATGAACATTATGGATAATTGTTTTTATATACATTTTATATATCTCACAAAAAATATTATAATATATTATAATAAGTATTTTAATTTAATTTATCATTGCTACTAATTAATATAAATCTTCATAATCTATACTCTAATTTTTTAGAAGCCATTTCTACCAAGAAATCAATATAGGTTGAAACTCTATCATTCATTCATGTTTTCTATAACTCATTTAAAACTTATTATCAACACCATAATAATTTATTCTACCAATTTCTAATCATTTTAAGTGTGTTTAGAGTCTATTTGATATCTCACTTAATCTGATAATTTTTGAAAATCTGATCACTTAATGGACATCCAATATGTTATTGATTCATCGTCATTAATGATTACAACATCATAATATTTCATAGAAAATCAACATATCATAGGTTTATTACACAATACCTTCTTGGTTATTAAATATCTTTATCAATTAGATTTACACAACTATATATAGAACTATCACATTTTTCATCTAAAGATCACTGCCTTTATATTCTTTGTGAGCATTCACATGTCATAATTTTCTCCCTCTAAAGCCACACTTTAAGAAATTTTGCTAAATTAAAATGATTTATATCGTAAAAAACAGATTATTTTTTGTCATATATTAGAAATAATATCCCATTTTTTATTTTAATAACCTATAAATAAGATCCATTTTATTTAGGTTCATGTTTGAAAAAATATTAACATTAGGTTGGTAATTTTAAAACATAAAACCTTATAAACATTAATTAGTACTAATTCATATCTATAACTCATATGGTGTTTTGATGTATTATTTATATGGAATACATTAAGTTATATTAATTTTCCCTATAATGAAAAAAGTTGTCAAACTCATTTCTAGTCAAACTACATCCAATAAAGGTATAATCCCACATAATTGATATTTCATTCCACAATATATTTCATTATGGTGTGATTAATGAGATATTTATATAATCAATAAGTTTGTAAGTTTTTTTTGGATCAAGAATTTGATACCCAAATTTGATCAATGAACAATTTTTATTTTTCTTTATTTATTATGTAATTAATGTTGCAGCATAATTAAATTTTTGAAGTATTAAAACTTTTGTATAAAAGAAACAGATAATGATATATAATTAAATATTCAATAATGGTTAAAAGTACATATAATCACCAACTTCATTTCTAATAAATCATCCATATAAAACATAATGAGTTATGCCAAATAGTCCACAATCTCTCTCACATATTCTATTATAAGGATCTTTTCTTAGTTTTCTTAATGAAAATCATTGACATATTTCAAATGATTTATAATATAAAGACATCATAAATTATTTCATATGGACTCTTTCGAAGTTTTTTTCATTTATATACCAATGGTAAAAATAGCAAAGATAAGTGGTGATAAATTCAACCATGGACTTCATGGATTCAATATTTTAGTCTAGAATATCTTTTTTATAATGTATACCCTATAAATTGTATTACCATATATAAAAAATTGTCATTCATATATATAATACAAAACATAATCTTAGCTGTGATCCATTTGTCCTATAATTTATTCACCGATATTTCAAAGATTATTTTTATTGAGATAAATTTGCGATTGACCTCCAAGATATAATACAAATAATTTGGAATTAAATAAATTTTTTTATATGAATCATACATCCATATGCTCAAAATTATTCTCCTTAACAACATTTCCCTTGCTCATATATCAATCTATTAGTATTCATGGATGACTTATAATAGTTAGCAAAATTATATTCCGGATTAATTTCATTATGAAAACATGTGTGTGTGTGTGGGGGTGTTTGTGTGAATGAAATGTTTTATAACATTTAAATAATGACTATTTTTGAATATCTACCCATTAAAATTAAACATCATCTCCATTTATTAGAACATGATCTAGAATTTTTTTAACTTTTGAGTGAAATTTTATTTTCAACACAAAAATAATATATTTGGGCAAGACAATAGATGAATAAAGTAATATATGATTTTTATATTTTTGATTTTAAAACCCTTTCCCCATGTACATATTATGAAGAAATTGAACTATATTAATTTTGTATCATAACACTTTTGGTTTCCTGGGAAATTACTATCCTAAGAATACAATGGGATACAATTACCTAAAAATTATGGTTTTATATTTTTATAACACTTTACATATGTTATTCCATGTGAACTAAGAATTATAACTAACCCACACTATTGGATTATAAATATCTAAACATGTGTTTTATTTGTATGTAATGTAAAATGTAATATTTTAAGGGTTTTGAAGGTATCATAATTTCTATATATATTTTATAAATATCTTTAAAAACTATTATATTACTTGAAACTAATAAATCACATGTATAACATATATATCTTATTGATTTATTTGGTTTTTTTAAAATCATATTCAATCATATAAATTAATAGTTTCCAAAAAAACTTTTTTGTTATGTAATATATGCAACTCATAATTTGTATTATTTTCCTTAAAAATATAATTATATCCAAAAAAATCCACATATATTTCAATTATGATATATAAAATACTAACTTATAAAAAATAATAACGTCATATTAAACCAAAATATCAACATAATAAATCATAGTGAGAAATATAGAAAACGTACAATTTTATTATACTGAACCCAAGCATAGGACCGTATGATAATTCTCAACCAAAATTCCACTATACATGGATCAATACATGATTGAGGCCTTAATTTGAAATAAAATCAAAAACATAATATTTTAAATATATTAAAAATTATTACTGTTTATTTTAATATGAAAATAAAAATTTATTTATTTTTTAGAATTAAAACAACTTTTTTTATTCGACCGTGATAATAAATTTCACATTAATTTCCTAATATTAATTATAATATATTTAGATAATTTAAAATATACTACAACACATTCAATTTCTAAAAAAATATAGTGGAATATTATAATATATTTTACAAATAATATTAGTAAACTATATATTTAACATGATATATATGAACATTAAATAGTGATAATTACTATCAAAATTACATTAAATATCATATAGAATAAATATAATTTAGAATCAGTATAAAAAACTTATGATAGATATTTATTTTTTATAGAAATTATATTTAATTTATAAAAACCATTTTCTATAACCAAAGTGTTTTTTCACTACCTACACAATTTGTGTATAGTGAATTTTACAAATTTACAAACTTTATTTAGGATGTTATTTACAATAATAGACAATTTTTTATGTTTATATAATAATACATTATTGGGTTGTTTTTTCCATGAAAATGACTTCTATTATAGAAGTCCCATTTCTAGAAACCAAAGGGGTTTTATTAAGAAATAAAGACATGATAATTTTAGAAAATTATTATTTGGTTTTTGATAAGAAAAAAATTAAATTTTAATAAAAAATATCATTTTTATGTGAATTATTTTATACTTTATAACATATAACATAAAAAATTCATTTCATTAAAATGTGGTAGTCAATATTCTGTATTGGTAAAAATTTGTTTCTTATATAAAAATTTATATTATATTAACTTTTTTAAACATTATCTTTTTATTTCATTACCATAAATGGGTCTTATACCAATAAATGGTTTAATGGGATTCCACTATATCCATAGGTAGTAAAATAAATAACATAACCCAAAAGTAATCTGTTGATTGAGAAATAAAGTATGTTGATATAAATTAGAAAATAAGAAGTAATTTAATATACATGATAATATTCAACAATAATAATTTTGATCATGTTCCATTATTCAAAACGATTGATTCTCTAACTAAAATGGTATCAAATGATCATTATAATCAATAAAAGGTTATGTAAGACCACTTCACAATTATTTTGTTAACACCTCATAACAAATGGTAAATGAAGGTAATTTTTTAGACAGGCATATAACATCGTGAATATTCGCCAGTGTGTTTGAATGAGTTATATGAACCCCTGTTAATAGAACTTCACCATTGAATGATGGATCAAACAAGTCTTCAATTTTATATACATTATGAAAAAACCATAATTTTTATTACTATAATTATAATTCATTCAATGTCTGTGTACTTAATTAAGTGACTAATTAAAACACGTATCAATGATCATCTAAATCATATATTATCAAATGATCTATCTAATGATGAATTAGTATGGTATTATATTCAAAAAGATGTATGGAAAATCTTAACATAATTCTATAATGAACCCCATGATTTTGTATAATGAAACATCACCCAACACAACCCATGATTTGGTCACTCTTGAAATATCAGGGTGTATGATTTATTATATATTCTAAACATGATCTCCTATAATCCCCCTTATGTTCCTCCGATCAATATATTTTAATATGAAACTTGGTTATATCCTCAGACACAACCCAATTCCCTTGAAAACTCTTTCTATATAGAATGGGTGTAAATATTAATGTTCGTCATATTTATAAAAGAATTTTTTTAAATATTTATATTAAATATATAAATAACAGTTTAATGAACCATCGCTAGTCAACAAGACAATCCACTAGAATCAGGCTGTCACAATGTGGTGAGGTGCTACAAGATAGTAGAACAACTCCTGTATATAAAAAATTAATAAACAACAACTAGTTATAACATAGAAGATGAGATCAAACATACAAGTGAAATAAAATCAATGAAAAATAAGATAAACTTGTAAATTATATCAAGACTAGACCAAAAAGTCTACATTTGACCAAAAATCACGGTTAAACCATCACACTATAATGAAAAATAAAAAAAGGTTAGAATACATGATTTATGATTCCTTTCACTTTACCTAAATCGTACAAAAAATATTAATAAATTTTTGATTCAATAAGGTTTTACTTATGACTTCCACATTTTTCATGAAAGGGGAAGATTGTCGAGTCATTAAGGTTTCCTTATAACTTTACCATTCCTCTTGTTTTGAAAATCACAAACACCTTATTTTAAGGAAAATCTTATTTTTCACCTATTGTACATCTATAAGTAAAATTTCTTTCCCCATGGAAATTTTCCCTTACCTCGATTTCATTATTCATATAATAAATTTTCTAAGTATGAAACTTGGATTAAAACCAAAAACTCAGAATCATATAAAACATAGATATGAAGCATTCTTTTTAAGACTCTGAATTCTAGTTACAATCAATCATGAAGTTCAACTCCTAATTCTGGATATTAACTCTCATGAAGTTCATCATAGAATTCTGGAAACGAACTCTCATGAAGTTCAACTCCAAATTCTGAATACAAACTTTCTTGAAGTACGACTCTGAATTCTGATTACGAACGTATGTGAAGTTTGATTATGAATTCTGATTATGAATTCTAGTTACAAACTTCTCTAAGTTCTGACTACAAATTCTGGTTAAGAATTCTAATTATGAACTTATCTAAATTCTAACTCCAAGTTTTCTGAATACACGAATCCAAACTCTTATGAGTTCTGACTCCGAATTCTCATGAACTCTGACTCCGAACTTTGTAAGTTCAGGATCTGAATTCTGGTGAATCCAGAATCGGAATTTCCTTGAAATTTAGACACTGGAATACTACAGAATTCAGGTTCTGATTTCCTACAAAAATAAATCCGAATATCTTAATACTACAGAATCCGAATTCATTTTTTCCTAGACTTCTAATTTTCATTTACCGTCATTCCGAATATCATTTTTGGTTGTGCTTATATCTGTTTAGTTATAAAACGATGCGTGATTTCCGTTATCAACTAACAGTTGTTCGAGTGACACGTGTACAGGTCCCTTCGAAATTCATGGAAGAATATGACCGTTGGAGAAGGGAGTCGACCGTTGGAGCTATGCTTATAAATAGGAGAACATTTGAAAAGACCTCAACACTAAACTTTGACAATTGAGCCCACATGCTGTTGAAATAATTTCTAGAGAGAGAGGATCTTATAAACTCTCAGGATTCATGAAAAAAGTTTGAAAAACTTGTTCAAACATTGTTTCATGCATATTTGCTTTGTGAAGAGGTTCAATTTCCTTAAAATCAGAGACTTCGGGTCGTGTAGTTTGGGGTTCTGATTTCCTTACAAATCGAGGGATTGAGGGGATAACAAGACAGATACTGATCTTCAGATTGAGGGCTTAACTGGTTTTGGGTATGAAAAACATTATTGAAAGTATAAATCAAGGGACCTCTTATCCAGGGTCGTTGGATACCCTCCTCTTTGGTTTAAAAGAGTTTATTATTGTAACCGGTAGTTTTACTAATTTGTTTTACTTATGCATTTGTATTGTTGAGGAAAGTATAACATCATTAAACTTTTTCATTCATGTACTATTATTTAGTAAGATTCTATAATCTTTAAGGTAGAATATTATTTTTTGTAAACTTCTGTTAAGTTTCATTTCTGGAACCATTTTTCCAAAATAAATCAAGTCATTAGAACATAGAGGTGTTTTGAATTTTGGTTATGAAAAATTTCCTTAATTTTTTTTAAAGTATACAATTACCCCCCCCCCCCTTTGTATTTGTGTCTCATTTTATATATTTGATCCAACATTTCGTATTATAGTGTATATCATACTCTGACAAACCATTCTATCAATTGGTATCAAGGGGTTGGTTCAATCTTAATTAATCTCACGATTAGATTCATAAGGGAATTTTCGTAATTACATTTTCTGGAATTATATTTTTTAGAATCTATTTTTTGGACTCACATAGTTCGGATTCAGTTTTTCTTAGAGATACACTTTCTCTATATTTTCCTTACTTAGGAATATTTTCTCTTGTTTATAAAATTTTTCTACTAACAAGTTTTTATACCAAGGATTTTCTTAATAATTGCAGGTTTAAAAGTTGGTTCTATAGATAATCTAAATACTACCAGAACTCCCGTTTTTTATGGAAATTATTATGAGTACTAGAAAGATAGAATGAAGAATTTTGTTATAAAAACTTGAGTTATAACTATCTAATGCGGACTACAGATTATAATATTCTAGATAAGGATTTGTGAACCTTTAGGAATCAAAAGAAAGCATAATATCAATCAAATTTCAGAGTCAAAAATACTTTGTTATGTTCCATGACATGGATTATCTATATGAAAATACCATCATGTAAAGTAGAAAATAGTATCTATAAGAATATTTATGTTACACATTTTGGTACATCTAAAGTCATAGATATAAGAAGAGCTATGTTGAGAGCTGAATACCATGGCTTTAAATTTCTTTATGGAGAACCTATAATCAAAGTACATCAATGGTTTATGACTATTTTAAATAGTTTTCAATATATGGGAGAAAAGGATAAGATGATGACATTCTTTTTGATAAGATCATAAATATCATGACAAATGAATGGGAGTCCAAGAGGATAGCTATTGATGAGAACATGAAAGTCACATTGATTTCCATAGATGAGTTGTTTGGAACTCTTCTTCAGCATGAAACCAGAATGAAGAGAGATACTGAAAATGTCAATAAGAAGAATGGGAATGGAGGAGTTGCTTTCAAAACCACTTCTAAACATATGAAATCCAAGACCCCAGAAAGAGTAACTAGATCAAAGACAAAGAAAGTCATTATTTAGTCAGAATCTAGTGACACAAAAAAGTATGAGAATGAATTAGCTAATAAAGCATGGAGAATGAACAAGATTATTTCTCAAAAGAACCATTAGAATAAGTACAATAAGAAATATTATAGAGATAATAAATATAGAGAAGATACTTGTTATGAATTTATAAGAACATGTCACATCAGACCTGACTGTCCTTTATTGATGAAGAAGGAAAAGAAGGAAAGGAATTCAGAAAGGAACAAGAAGAAATTATATCGATCAAAGCACAAGAAAAGTCTTAAAGCTAATGATACTTGGAGTGCATGTTTTGGAGACTCTTAAGAAAGTGAATCTTGTGAATAGGATTCATCAGCACATAAGAATATGGGATTCATTTCTACTACTTCTTTCCCTAATATTTGTCTTATGGCCAAGGTACGCTCTGCCAAGGCTTTAACAAATTTATCTCTTGATAAGAATTAGTATTCCGAAAATATTACTTCCAATGAAGATACTTCATCTTCAGAAAATGGAGAACCTTTATATGAATAAGTATCAAGATTTTCCAAGTTACTTGAAACAAAAAATTGTAAAATTTATAAGAAATTAGACAAGGTAAATATTAGAAAGGAAATTATTACAAAAGACATTTCAGATCTTTCTACACATCTTATAGATAAAAAAGAGATTTTATGAAAACTTTCTAAAGACCATGAGAATAAAAATTCTACTAAGGAAGAACTTTATAAATATCTTTAGAATTCTATTTTAAATATAATTTTTTTGAATAAAAATCTAACTCTAAAGAAAATAATTCCTGAGGATAGGAATTTAGTTATTAGACAAAAATCCAAAATATTTTCTCTTATGAAGATTCTTGAAAAATTTTCCTCTAGGAAGGAAAATTTTGACAAGATGTATTCTCAAATTTAACCTCAAGGAAACACTACTAGAGTAGTTTACACTCACCAAAAACTGGATTTTAAAAATAACTATTTTTTTCTTATATAGCCCCTTTTTGCACTAAGTGTCAAAGTGGTGGACATTGGAAGAAAAATTTATTCTTGAATAAAGTTCAATATCTTTGGTTTAATAAAGCTTATTTTTCTAAACAAATGAGGATAACCAAAAAAAATTTATCTAACTATTCTAGATCCAAGAAAGTTTGTATTACGAAAGCCTAACTTTTCATATTCTTAAAAAAATAGGGAAAGTACCAACTACTATACGTTGTACATGGATAATGGATGTTACATGCATATGACTGGTAAGAAAAACTATTTTTAAAATATTATCAAGATGAAATAAGGGAATGTAACTTTTGGAGATAATTCTCAGGGAGAAATTATTGGTATGGGTAACATTGTTCTTCATGTAAAAACATTGATTTCAAATGTTTTATTTGATAAGGGTCTTAAGAACAACCTCATTAGCATAAGCCAATTATGTGATGAAGGCTACCTTGTGAATTTCAGGAATTATAAGTGCTTAATACACAATTCCAAGGAATAATTTATTCATTATGAAAACAGGTAAGAGAATTTTTACACACTAAACATAGAAAATCATAAGAGCCAAGACTTACCATGCCTTAGGGAAATGGAAGATCATTCTTGGTTATGGAATAGAATTTTAAGACACTGTAACCTTAGGAACTTATGTAAAATTTCTAAGGACTAGTTAAAGATATATCGGATCTTAGATTCAATTCTTCATAAGTTTGTGACCCTTGTCAATATGAAAAGAAACATAAATCATGTTTTAAATCAGTTGATGAATTATTAACTACTGATGCATTATAGCTAGTGCATATGGATATTTTTGGTCCAACACAAACTGGAAGCATTGGGGGTAAGTAATACGTATTTGTTTTTATTGATGATTACACAAGATAGACATGGGTCAATTTTATAGAAAATAAGTCTAAATATTTTTCTTATTTCAATAGTTTTAGAGACCAAGTCAAAAATGAGAAAACCCTTCCCTTGAAAACTATTCATAGTGATCATGGAAGAGAATTTAAAAATTATGATTTTGAAACTTTTTGTAGTAGAAAAGGCATTACTCATAACTTCTCATCACCAAAAACACCTCAAAAGAATGGTGTTGTTGAAAGAAGAAATATAATTCTTCAAGAGATAACTAGAACCATGTTGAGTTAGTATTCTGTAGCCAAACATTATTGGGCTGCAGCTGTAATTACTTGTTGTCATACTATAAATCGAGTTTTGATTCGACCTTTTCTTAATAAAACCCTTGTGAGTTATGGAATGGTAGAAAACCTAGAATTCCATACATTATGGTTTTTGGTTATAATGTATTCATTCTGAATACTAATGATAATCTACATAAATTCTAACCAAAATATAATGAAGGAATCTTCTTAGGATACTCCACAACTTCTAAGGCTTATAGAGTTTTCAACAAAAACACATGTACTGTTGAGGAGACAATACATGTTAAATTGGATGAAACTGATCATTTTCATTTTAAACAACCCCAATCTACATCCTTGGATGTGTTTTCAAAAATTGATTATAAACCTTTCATAGAAAATCCTTCTGATAAGGAAAATGTTCAAGAAGAAACTTCTGAAAAATTTACCTTATAAGATTTTCTACCCTACGTTGATGAACAGGTTTTACAAAACCCAAATCAGTCGTTTCTAAAGAATAATCCCAGAGATAGTATCATTGGTGATGTTAATAAACTCGTAAGGACTAGAAGTTACTTAATAAATGAAGTAGAGCATCTAGCATTCCTTTCCCAATTATAACCAAAATGCACTGATGAAGCTTTAGGTGATGATGATTGGATTAAATCCATGGAAGATGAACTAAATGAATTCAAAATGAATAAAATCTGGAACATAGTTGAAAGACATAAGGAAACCTCTGTTATTGGAGTAAAATGGGAATTTAGAAATAAGTGTGATGAAATTGGAATCATAGTAACAAATAATGCCAGGTTAGTTGCTAAAGGATATAATCAACAAAAAGGAATATACTATGATGAAACCGATACCCCAGTAGCTCGAGTTGAATCTATTCATATTTTACTTTCCTTTGTAGCATTCTTAAATTTCAATTTTTTTCAAATGGATGTCAAATGTGCTTTCCATAATGGTTATGTTCAAGAAGATGTTTTTTTTGAACAAACTCATCACTTTGAGGATACAAAACATCCTGATCATGTTTATAGACTTACCAAATCATTGTATGGCCTTAAACAAGCCTCTCGAGCCTGGTATGATTGAATTACAAGATTTTTGCATCAACATAACTATGTTAAGGGAAATACAGATCCAACACTTTTTATAACTAAAGGCAAGAAAAATGTTTTGATTGTTCAAATTAATGTTGATGACATTATATTTGGTTCAACTCAACAATCTTTAACTGATTCCATTGAGGATCTAATGAAATCTGAGTTTGAAATAAGTATGATGGGTGAGTTAACTTTTTTCCTTGGTTTTCAAATTTCTCAAAAACCAAAAAGAATATATATATTCCAATATAAGAATATTAAATATCTTCTTAATAATATGGATATGATGACACAAAAAGTATAATTACTCCCATTGGTACCTCAAAAACACTTGATCATGATGATTCTAGGAACCCTGTAGATCATACAACTTTTAGAGGTATGATAGGAAATCTACTTTACATGACAGCTAGTCATCCAGACATAATGTTTTCAGTATGCTTATGTGCAAGATATCAATCCAATCCTAAGGAATCTCATTTAAATGCCGTGAAGAGAATTTTTCTCTACTTAAATGGAACCATGGATTTAGGACTATTTTATACTTCTAGAAATGATTTTATTCTAAAATGTTTTTCGGATGCTGACTTCGGTGGATGTAGAGTGGATAGAAAAAGTACATCCGGAACATGTCATTTTTTAGGAGATTCATTAGTTTCTTGGTCTTATAAGAAGCAACACTCAGTAGCACTTTCCATTTTCTGAATCTGAATTTGTAGCAGCTAGAAGTTATTGTGTTCAAGTGTTGTGGATGAAACACACACTCATGGGCTATGGCATGAGTTTTACCAAAACAAAAATTTTGTGTGATAACACAAGTGCCGTTTCCCTTTGTAAAAACCCTACACATCACTATCGTGCAAAGAACATAGATATTACTCATCACTTTCTTATGGATCACGCACTAAAAAGAAATATCATTCTTCAATTCATTGGAATGTAAGATCAACTTGCTGATATTTTCAAAAAATCATTACCTACCAATAGATTTGAATAAATTAAACAGAATTTAGGAATGATAACTTTGAGGTAATCTTCCTCCATTAACTTTTTGTTTAACCAATATCCTTACTGTAATAAAATCCTTTTCATAGGGGGAGTACATTTGTTTTTTTTGGGGTTTCAATGGTTTTCGTAATAAAAATATATGTAGTTGGTTTTTAAAAATCCTTATAGTGAAAAATTTTCATAGTTGGTTTTTCAAAATTTTCATTATTGGTTTTTCAAAATTTTCATAAATAAAATTTCCGTAGTCATTTGTTTTTAAAATTAGTCATAATGAAATTATTCAGAACTGAAGTTTTTGTAATGAAAATATTCGGAACATAGATTTTTGTAATTAATATCTTCAGACCTAATGTTTTCATAATGAAATTCATCAGACCTAAAGTTTTCATAATGAAATATTCGAAACTAATGTTTTCGTAATTAAAATCATTATATTTTAAATTTTTTTAATAGAAAATCTCGAATTTGAAATTTTTTAGTGATGTTTTTTTTCGTATTCATGTTTTTTTCAAATCCAAATTTCTTCAAAAAGAATATAACATATTACGAATAATCATCCTAGTCATCCGAAAGGTATGATTTCCTTCTTAAATTTTCGTAGTCATTATTTCATTACTGTTAGTTTCTTTTCATTTTAAAATTTATCGGATTCTTGTTTTCTTAAATCCGAATGTTCTATTTTAAAACCTCAAAATATTGGATTCAATAAAATTTATTCCTTGTGGCTATCATAGAAGCCATTAGATCAGATCAGAAGGTATCCCAACCATTAGATTGGAATTGGATATTGAAAGGTCACTTCTATCGCCTATATAAAGGACTCCCAAAGGGTTGTCCCACATCGGTTTCCAAGCTCTCGCATCTTGATGCTCTGATTCTCTACAAAATCCTATTCTGAATTATTCAAGAGGTTTTCAGTCTGAATGTCTGCAGAAGTTCCCTATAAGGATATGTCTTCAGTTAAGCCGATTCCAGAATGGAAAATACAGAGGGAGATGTTATTTCATCCAAACTTCTTCAATAAGTATGACTCCATTATTTCCAAGAACATAAATCTCAATGGGCGGGAAAGTATTGCTATTTTTAAGACAGCAACTCAAGATGTAGTCTATCTGGATCTTCTCATCGAATTATATGAATCAATTTTCTTTTGAATGGAAGAGGGTAGAGAAAAATTCTCGTTCAAGAGTTATGGCAAGACATACAATCTTTCTTACACCAAGGCTGGAAGCTTGGTGGGGATGGCATATGAAGGTGAAGATGAATTTTTCTCTCACAAACTACCAGAGGTTCAAGGTAGTTTTGTTAAGGCAAAGGCTATGGAATGCCTTGGGATCAAAGATGTCAAGACAACCAAGATTTCCCATCTATCTACAAACAACTAGATTCTACAATTATGGGTTCAAGGTCTCATCGTACCGAGAAAGGTTGATAAGGACACCCTTAAGAAAATTGAAATGTATATTTTTAATTTTTTAGTAAACCTAATGAAGGTGAACCTCATGAAACACATCCTCATTACAATTCAGAACATCAAGAATGGTAATCTGAGAGCTCAAATTATTATGTATCCATCCTTACTCTCAAATATGATAGTTCGGTGCCTAGAATCTTTCATGATTCCCTACAACTCCAAGACAACGAATTGCAAGGTGATGCTGATTAGTGATGACACTCTGAAGTGGATGAAAGTGGGTTTTTCCAAGGATTCAAGATTGTTCTATGATCTGCATGAGGATGAGGCAGATGCCAATCTGGAAAATGTTGAAAAATTCAAACCATCAAACAAATCAAGAAAGAAAAGAAAGTTAAAGAAATTGGAGGAAACAGACCAAACCCCCAAAGCCAAGGAATCCCAATCCACACCTCCTAAACCCAAAAAGCAAAAAGCCTATCAGGATGAGGTGGTAGCGAAGTGGAGGGAGGATAAGAGGAATAGAAAAGTAGGGGAGCCATAGTTCAGTTTGGATCCTGTTGAGGATAAGGCCTTGAAAAAAAAGTTTCCAATGAGCTAGAGAAGCTGGACAAGGGGAAGAAGCTCAAGAAGAAGATGACAGAGGCCGAAATATTTCAATCCCTTCTGAGGGATGCTGAAATTTCTTCATAGAATATTCCTTTTCTGAAATCTTTTCTAGTGGAACAATTGCATGAGACTCCTGGAATGATGTTTATGTCTCCGGAAAAAGTCAAAGAGAAGGAAGTCGAGAAGGAAGCTGTAGAAGAAGTCCAAGAATCTCAAAGCTCTTAAAATACATCCAACTTCTTAAAGAAAGTAGAAGACTTTTAGCTTAAGGAAAGTTCTTTCATGAAATTTTCACTTCAGACTTCTCATGCGAGATCTTCAAAATTTGGTACACCTAGATATAATGATAAGGGAGAAGACGAATTAAACAAACCATGTGAGGAAGAGAGTCACAATCATGAATTTATTCTGCCTGAGTATATTGAAGCTAGAGCTGAGATCGAAAAAATTGATGAAGACAAGATTGTACAATTATTAGGAAGTGAGCATGAGTCACCAAATGAAGTGCATAATTCGAAATTTAGTAAGGGGAAATAAGTGATTCCTGATACCCCAACATAGGAAATCTTGAGTAGGAATGAAGTTGGAGGAACCTTTAAGAGAAAACTGGTAGAGTTAGAGGAAGAACCTTCTCAAAGACAAAAGTTTGATTCGGAGTCATGTTCTTTAGGTCATGATTTTTTTGTTCAATCTCTGAAAACGTTTTTGGATACCATTCCGATTTTTCTTACAATTGATTCTAGATGCCATATGCTTCAGCCGACCATGAATCAGAAATTAGAATCTATACTTATATTGATGGATATATGTGTTAAGATTGAGGCTGAATAAAAAAATTTCTTTCTCAATAATGAAGCCCACCTGAAAATACTGCATAAAAATGACTCTTTGGTCGAATAAAATCACTGAAGATTTGGCAGATCGTGATCAATATCAATAATATTTCAAAGAGGCCTTTTACACCGAAGACTCCAAGATCAAGGATCTTACAAAAAATTTCACCAAAAGATAATTCTAGAACAAATTTCTTATATTCAGGATGTAAAGGATCTAAATGAGAAGCTGAGCTATATTGCTCAAATCATTAAAATATAGAAGGATCTCCGGAGAGAGATGCAAGAAAAGATTTTGAAGCAAGACGAATTGCTAAAGGCTCAAGAATACCCCATGAAGGCTTAGGCAAGGGTCCTGAAGGATCAAGAAGACAGAATCAAGGCATTAGAAAAGAAAGCTGAGGAAGATCACCAAAAGATGAAGAAGTTGAAGACAATTTTGAAGATGCTAATTCCCAGGTAAAAAGAATCAAAATAGACCACTCCGATCTTTTGTTGTTTTTTTCCATGTACTGATCATTTCCGTTATAATGAAATTTTTGGTTGATAGTTTTTTTTTGTTTTCTAGAATAATAGTTTAGGTACTTTATTATTTTCCATTCCCTCAAACTCTTTTTTAAAATCACAAAGTGGGAGAAGGAAAAATAATTTTATAGAGGGGAAAAAAAGATATATCCCTAAGTAAGGGGGAGTTTTTCTATGGGTAATTTCTCATTTTGAATATTTCAACATTAAAATAAAATTTCTCATTCCGGAAATCTAGAATAAAATCCTTAGAGTTCCAAATCCTAAGGGGGAGTTAGTGGTATTCTCCATTGTCTATAAAAAAGGGAGATAAGCTTTAATTTAAAAGTCTAGAAATTTATTCTAATCCCATACATTCTTTTTTGTAAGTTTGTTTGTGCTTTCCAAAAAGGGGGATATTGCTGAGTCAATATGGTTTTCCTTATGACTTTTCCATTCCTTCATGTAAGGGGATGCTTTTTGAGTCATTATGGTTTCCTTATGACTCTACCATTTCTCTTGTTTTGAAAATCACAAACACCTTATTTTAAGGCAAATCTTATTTTTCCCTATTTTACGTCAATGAAGAAAATTTCCTTCCCCATGGAAATTTACCCTTACCTATATTTCATTGTTCATATTATAAATTTTCTATGTATGAAACTCGGAATGAAACCAAAACCTCGGAATCATATAAAACTTAGATATGAAGCATTCTGTTTAAGACTCCAAATTTTGGTTACGAACTCTCATGAAGTTCAACTCCAAATTCTGGTTACAAACTCTCATGAAGTTCAACTCCAAATTCAGGATACGAACTCTCATGAAGTTAAACTCTGAATTCTAGATACCAAATTTCATGAAGGATGACTCTAAATTATGATTATGAACTTATGTAAAGTTCAACTACAAATTCTGATTAGGAATTCTAGTTACGAACATCTCTATGTTCTGAGTACGAATTCTAATTAAAAATTCGATTTATGAACTTCTCTAAGTTCTGACTCCGAGTAATCTGAATTCAATCTCCTAACTCTTATGAGATCTGACTCCGAATTCTAATGAACTCTGACTCCAAACATTGTAATTTTAGGTTCTGAATTCTAGTGAATTCAGAATCAGAATTTCCGTGAAATTCAGACTCCGAAGTACTACAGAATTCAGGTTCTGATTTCCCACAAAATAGAATCCGAATATCATACTACTACAGACTCTGAATTTGTTTTTTCTTAGACTCCTAATTTTAATTTACCTTCATTCCAAATATCATTTTTGGTTATGCTTATATATTTTTAGTTATAAAATGATGTCATTCTTTATGTTATCAACTAACCTTTTTTGAGTAACACGTGTACAGGTCCCTCCAATCTTCAAGGAAGAATATTACATTTGGAGGAAAGAGCTGACCATTAGAGATATGCCTATAAGTAAGAGCTCATTTGAAAAGATCTCAACAATGAACTTTGGAAACTGTTCCCACATGCTGTTGAAGTGATTTCTAGAGGGAGAGGATCTTATAAACTCTCAGGCTTCGTGCAAAAAGTTTGAACGACTTGTTCAAACTTTGCTTCGGGCAGATTTTCTTCGTACAGATGTTTGAGTTCCTTAAAATCAGAGACTCTGTGTTGTGAAGTCAGAGGTTCTGATTTCATTACAAATAGAGGGCTTGCAAGGATATCAAGACAAATACCGATCTTTGGATTGAGGGATTAACTGGGTTTGGGTAAGACAAACTTTCTTGAAAGTATAAATCAAGGGACCTCTTATCCAGGGTTGTTGTATACCCTCATTTTTGGGTTAAAAGCGTTTATTCTTGTAACTTGTAGTTTTACAACATTTTTTTTCCACTACATTTGTATTGTTGAGGAATGTATAACTTTGTTACACCTCCTCATACATGTACTGTGATTTAGTTAGATTATATATGCTTTAAGATTGAATCTTATCTATTGTAATCTTCTATTAAGATTCATTTCCGGAACCGTTTTTCCGAAGTCAAGCAAGTCATTAGGACTTAGAGGTGTAGTGTATTTTGGTTATGGAAAATTTCCTTAAGGAATTTTTAAAGTATAAATTTTACCCCCCCCCCATCTTTTATTTTTATCTCATTTTACATATTCGATCCGACATTTGGTATTATAGGGTATATCATACTCAGACATACCATTCTAACACAACAGCCCAAAGGAAAAATTAGGCTGTAATCAGAAATCCTATTTGGATTCCTCCAAAGAATCTATACAAAAAATAATATCACGAAGGTATAAGTTATATCTTTATATATAATATAATGTTTCAAATCCATTTAATAAATTAAAACCAATCATAAATTATCCTTTGTCTATCATAAAAGACTTTCATATTCACCAGACAAAGAATAGGAAAATTACAAGTGATAATTAGGAGATAATAATTTATAAAATCCCTCTATACACCCTTAGATTGGAATTCAGGTAACATATCCTTGGAACAATCCATCATTTTACATCATGTGAGAAAATAATAAAGACATAATACATCATGAGAGAATCAAATCGTAAATTAAAAAAACGCAATATGTATGCTCTAACCTGCGAGTGCACATACGAGACATAAAAAACATTCCCCAATCCAATACTACAATAGATCCAATAAGAATAACCTCTAGTGAAATTTCACTCTGTGAAGTGAAATAAAACCTCAAGAGGCATTATACAAGCTATGATTGAATGAAAACTGCAAATGGCATTAAACACACTATGAGTGATGTGTCTATTCCCAATGCACCCAAGGTTATCCAATGTTATATGTGTGTCTATGTTTCTTTAAAAAAACATTCTCATAATTTATAAAACACATTTAAATTAAAATCCTATCTTTTTGGTTCTTGGATCACAATTTTTGAACCAAAACCATAGTTCAATGATTTTATACAACACTTGGTGTGAACAAACAATTTTTAAAGAAACCCCCAATTAAAAACAAAATAAATTTCCCAAATATCCTATTTAATTATAGATAAATCCAATTAAATGAATAACCAAAAGTAATTTACATGAAAAATAATCAATTCAATGAATTAACCCTATATAAATAGACTTTCATAAATAATGGATGTAAAACTAATCCCCCACGAAAACTGAGGCTATGGAAGAATATATCTTGTCCACGCGATATTAGATCGATATGAAAAACATCAATACACTATAAAACCACTCATATATGGAAGACACAATCCCCTTGGGAACCAAAATAAATAGAAGAAAATATCTTGGGTGTATGTATGATGAAAAGGAAAAAATCATATTAAGAATGCAACATACGTTGATTAGAGCCATCATGAATGAAGAGAAATCACAATGAATCCCATGGAAAAAGTATCTAGTGCACTAAGGAAGGATTATTTTGAACCAAAAATATAATTTTGAGTAATTAGGCATAAAAAGGAACAAGGGGAATGGTTTAAAAAATTTAATGGCTTGTAGTTCCACACAGGGATAGGTCGCACAGTTTAAAGAATTATGCTCCAATCATGTGTGCCTATTGTCTAAATCCACATGGATTTTTGGAAGTATAAGCATGGTTTTTTTCCAAACTATAAAAACCCAAGAAAAAACACTTGAACCCCACTTGGTCATCCCTGGTGGGATAAACATTTTAAATAAATATGGTCAACATTCCAAAACACCTCTATTAAAATACATGTTTTTCTTTCATGGTTTCTTGTATGGTTAGTACCAACAGTTCTCCAACTATGTGTATGGACATCCATTTCAAAAACAACGGTTTTTGACACAAATTCACTTAAATATTATATAAAAAAATTAATTACAAACCAGTCTTAAATTAAATCATACCTAAGATCTAGTGAGAATTATATTTCTCCCCACCATGAAAACCATTTTCTGAGAAAGTCCTCATGATCCTAGGCTCAAAAAAATAGAAGGAGACTACTACCTCATCAATAACTTCCACTCTCACATCTCATGGATATGCCATCCACCCTTCCATAGTACTCAGACAAAACCAATATTTATACTGGACAATACTTTATCTGGGTAATCCATTATATGAACTGGTTTCACTACAATTGTGGTTTTGGGTTCGTGATCCACATTCTCCCATTTTTTCACATGGTAAGGATCTGGTTAATACCTACTCAAAACTAGAAAAACAAATATAAAAATGGATAAAATAAAAAATTGATACCTTTCAAAGTAAATGCGTGATATCAGAGGTTTTAGAAAGCCTTAGTGATAACTTCCCCAACATACCCAACCAACGATGTCCCAAGCGAGGTGAAACTCTGAGGAAAGCATGACCATTGACCTAAAAATATAGTTTCCAATGGAATTTGTAATAATAGTATTTATGATGAATTTATATAGTGGCCAAACTCATTCGTATCAATTATACATTATTTATTTTCTCTTAAACAAGACTCATCCACCCCAATGCCTGCTCTTCTGACTCTGCCCATTATAAGGGATACAAACCTGGTCTCCAATAAAACACTTCAAAGGGTTACATATTTATCAAATCATAATAACTATTATTATATAAATATATTATATGAAAAATATTCTTTTCCCAATAACCATTGAAATCAAGCATTAAATCTTAAATCATATAATCAAGAACCTTATTAGATCTATCTTCATGTACATCCATCTATTGATGATATATTTAGATCAATATCTACTAGGAATCCATCACCAATTTCACAAAATTCATGAATCGTCATGTTATCCTAAGAAACCTATCAATAAATCCTAGAGAAAACACCATAAAGTCTCACAATCTAACAAACATTCAAGTCTCCAATCTTTTCTACATTCATCTTCTATTTGAAAGGTAATAAAGTAGAAAATTTCACAAGTAAATTACTGATCACAAAAATCAAATAATTTCCACTCTGAGTCCCTTGAAAACTAATGAGAAATTCTATTGAAATATCATTCCACATTGTCAAAATCCATGATGGGATTCCATCTAATCTAACAGATGACCTGGTTCAAGGCATGTTTTGAAGGGATTTCTCAATAGTTGACCCAGTTCGTGACATAGAATGAATGGTTTTACCAATCCCATAGGGATGGTAACTAGTTTCTGGGTACCAACAATATGTTTTAAGAATTATTTCAACAATTTAGTTAAATATAAATGATGAAAAAATAGAAATTTCATTAATGAATAACCCAAACCAAATAGGGAATAATAATTTCAAAAATTAAGGTTATATAACATTAATAAAAATAAAAACACTATAATGGATCAGAATCCCAAAAAATCCCAAATACCTCCGTTAAATGTGACTAAAATCACACTCAAGCCTCCAGCACCACTTCTGCAAAAAGTGGAACACTAAGAACTAGACCAACCGCATCCCCACAACACATCTTGCCTTTACCTAGGTCATACAAAAACAATGTCCATATACACCCAATGGTGTATACAGGTTATGAGACAAATCCTAGCAGGACGCCATTGAAAATAAAAGGTTACATGTTACAACATTAATAGACAAATAAATATGTAAATATTTACAATAGTCGTCGTATCATTTTCAAGAAAAACCTTTTAAGAAAAACACATTCCAAGGAAACATTTCCAAGAAAACTCATTTATCCACGAACAACCATTAAAATGATTCACACACACATGGTCCACATTATTCTGATGGATATAATCACATCAAATAATCATTATCTCACAATAGAGCACCATGGGTGAATCCCAACAGGTGGCTAGTAGAAGTGGATCTCTAGAAACCTCATACCTCTGTTATAAATAATATAACAACCATAACCAATATCTTTCCCATGAATGAGCCAATCAGAGGTAACATCCCATGGGCTTAGGGGTCTCTAATCATATCATTTGTTTAGTTATTATTGTAATCATTAATTCAGATTAGTGAATGTGATATTTTCTGCTCTTAAGTCACCTACTATCAATCCACTAGAGTAATCAAGGCTTACCACTTCTGAATCACTAGCATAATAGCCTAGTTTTCCCACCTAAGTTCCTGAGATTCGATTATTCTTAGTCCCTCATTTCAAATGTCACACAAAACACCATTTTCAAATATCATTGCACAAAAACCACCATTTTCCATAAACAACCAACTTTCCATTATACAGACACCAAAACCATTGTAAAAAAAATTTCAACCCCTTGAAAAACTCATACAACCCATTTGAAACATCATAAGAAAAGAACATTATAAATTCAACCATTTCCAAGGGCTATCCCTTTCCAAATAAATGAACCATAAAATTTGACCTTTTAAAAACATGCATTAATCATTTACACAATTTAAAAATCACATTTAAAGGTTTAAAACAAATATAACACACAAAAACAATTCATTTCCTCTCAAAACCCCATTTTGACACATTCACACCTCATGATCCATTTAAAACAAATTTATCACCCATCACATAACCATAAATTCACTTCTAGGAAACAGTGGAATAAATAAATCATAAATAATGGCCATTGTTCTTTATAAAATCTATTTCCATCACATAATAATGACAGAATACTTTCAAACCCCATTTCTCACACCATAAAAAATTGACAAAGTACATTTATAAATAAAAGTAGTAATATAAAAATAATCTAAAAATTATAAGGCATGGAACCACATACCTCACCCTAAAAGATATCTATAATATTTTTACAAAACCACAACCGCTCAACCATAAGACCCTGAAAGGGGAGATCAAACAATCGCTAGTATGATTGAACCATAAAAATAATGCTTCAACACTATATTGGCCATGCAACCATCTATAAAATTGGAAATTAATAATGAAGGAAATGAACCCTAGAAAATAAGGGTAACCAAGGGAGGAGCCACATACATTATGCTTACATGAAGAATCGGGGACAAAACACCCATGAAATGCTAACGGATATGTTCATGGAAGCATATATGGAGCCACAGTGGCTGAAAATCACATATGGTGTGGATGCATGACAGAATCAATTTAAATCCCAATAGGACACAAATGGAATTTTCCAATTTATAATGACCTGGAAAAGTTGTAGGTTTTTTCCAAACATTTTTCCAAATTGTGAAGAAACTGGGTGCCCCTCACATCCGAAGATAAACATATGGTACAATTAGATCTCATTGTTTATAAACCATGTTCTAAATGGGAGATAGCCCTCAATCCAAAATGTCTCTTTGGACCCATGGATATCTGGTCAGGGTGCACTCCAAACCATTCCCCAACCTTGAACCACCTATTGTTATCCCTCAATAAAACTTCATCAAAAAACAATGGAGGAACCAACGGATAAGTATTATAGTAGAAATAAAAAAATTAAATACCTCAAAATTTAAACTTGTCACAACAGAAACATAAGATAAATACAGAGACACCAAAATGAACTAGAGTAAACGATTCAGAAAATCTGGGTGTGCACCTTCTCTCCACTATGAAAACATTCCACCCTCAAAAATTCATTCCATGTTTTGATATGAAAAAAAAATTGACAATCGTCCCAACTCAAGGAAAAATACTAACAAACCTCAAAAGAAGGAGAATGAAAGAACACTACAAATAAAAACATATATTTACATGATTTAATTCCGAAGGCCAGAATGTACTCCCCACTATATACCTATGCCCCTAGATATTCACAACACCTTTATTTGATCAATCAAAATAAAAGGTATTCTAAAAATTGTAAAACCCAAACTCTCAAGAAATGAACACACAATACACAACATAGAACTCATACCTCCTACCTGAAACAAATAAATAAAATCCACCCACTTATCAAATATAATAGGAAAACTCAAAACATAAATTTTATAATTATTTATTCTAATAAGACCATTGAGAGAACTCTTAAATCTCCATGCTTAGCCGGAAATGAAATGGAGAGCCAATATCTCCCTGCAAAACATCTCAATGTCAAGATAAGATGGACACTAAAATAGATTAAGATAAATAGTTTCCCAAAGGGAACCGAAAAATCAAAATCCAACTAACAGTGACTAAAATTAGAGGGAATCACAATGAGATCCTTAGAGGTTCTTCCCACCATTTAAAATGATATCAATATTTGGCCAATTGGCACAGAACAAACTAGGGAAACCCAGTATAGACAAAACCTTCACTATAAGGGTACTGACAAAAGAAAATCCAAACCAAGTGGAAGGAATTTACCAATTTACCATCCCCATGGGAATTGATCATCATTATATGAGAAAACAAAACAAAACTCAAACTGATTCACAAGGCTGACCACACATGGACAACCAAATAAACATTCACATCCAAAAAGACATAGCCACATGAATTTCAATGATGTGACCCCACCCCACCTCCTCACAGCCAAAGAGTAGATTTAAAACCCCACAACCCATAATGAAGAAACTATGACTCTATCCTTATTCCCACAAAACAAGACCATTCAAGATGAAACAACTATACAAGAATCTTAAAATATCTCCATTTACCAAAATAAAGACAAAATCGTGACCAAGTTACCTCAAACCCCTAAGATTCATTATTGCGCGTGAAATTAACTACAGAGCCTATGGATGGATCCTTGAGGTTTGATAATCACTATCCACACACATATATGGTAGAAATATCTGAATAGAACACATTATTTGGTTTAATGAGAAACTAAAAAACATTCTAGGAAAACCCAAAACAAAAAACCCATGAGGCACACTTTCTCTGACATAGACATTTAAAAAATCAAGGACTTAAAAGATAAAAACACAATAACCTATTTATCCTAGGAAAATAAATTATATAAAAAATATTCACACAGAATTAACCTCAATTTAATACTACAATTTTCTAGAATTTAAAAATAAAAACAAACTTCCATTAAAACAGAAGTTCTCAAAATATTCCAAAACATCCACTTATACATTGGAACTAAAATAAGACATCACCAAACAATTACATTCATAATATTTAAAACAAAATAATATTTATAAGGAAAATGACATTAAACTGATCCCCAAATAGTTCATCATTCTTGCAAATGAGTTGTGGTGTATTTCTAAGAGGCAGACTTAACTCCATCACATTTCCTTGGAATGCCACAATAAATACATTTTATGTGACATGGTAATCCATAGGAATGACAGGTATCTAGAGTATTTGGACATGAAAACCCATTATAACAATATTTTCCACAATAATGGGACATCATGATCCAATACTCGGTTAAAGAGGATAAAATATCCAAAGGTCTTTCATATGTTGTGAAAAGCACCAAAAAATTCTGGTCGTTTTCCATTAAAGTAATTTTCCTTCAACATTTCCAACCCCAACATACAATAATAAAGGTGTAAAAATAACCTCTAAAGACTTGAGAAACACAAGAAAACTAAATATTAACTCAATTTTACTCATAAAATCTTCCTCTCTAAGAGGATCCAGATAAACTAAAAAAAGATGTGGATTCAATTTCAAAAACACAAGAAAAGGTCCTTACATTGGTAAGATGAAGGGTATTCTAATGGTGTGCTACCTGGGGCCACACCTTTAATTTCTATAGAAAATTATCTAAGTGTACACTAGCCATCAATAAAACTGATGAGCCAACAAAACTATTCCATCATCCAAAAAATACCACAAACAAACACTAAACATTTAAGAGAAAAACTCAAAATCCTCTAAAAACATTTCTCAAAAGAACTCACTAACTATTATCTCAAAACAAATTCATTAAAAAGTAGTAAACTTGAAAAACTAATCAAACATTAAGAGTTATCTATCTCCAAAAAAATGTTCAATAAATATCCCCAAATTAAAATAGCACACCACACACAACCCTTGGTTATTAAGATATCACACATTTCATTAAAATATCTTTTTAAATGAAAATAACCATGATGGGATTCACACTCCCAAAATTTTTTCCATGGATCCTCACAAATTATTATTATCCTGAAAACCCAAGAACTCATGATAGAAGACCCACTTAAAAATATATAAAACATTTAAAAATATCACTAAACATCAAATAAAAATCTATTTAAAACTCTAAAAAAAACATTTCAACACCTATGTCCATTCAAAAAGATTTTTAATTAGAAATTCATCGTAATTAGTGTGATTTAAATAACATAAAAATAATATTCTATCAATAACTATATGATTAAAATTAATTTCTTCTCATTGATAATGAATTAAAAAAATAAAATATAAATTCAATTTTATATAACAAATGATTTCAATAAACTATAGGTTTTAGTTACAAGCACATAATTTTCAATATTCTCATTCCCACTATACCAAATACTCATTTAAAGACCCACTTTTCTAACGATTCTATAAAAAGATTCAAAAAATAAAATTTTTCATCATTAAAAAACCAAAAAATTTACACTTTAAAATTATTGTTTCACAATTCCAAAACTATAGTTTTGAAGGAAATTTTTATAATCAAGAAACACCCAAAACAATTCATATGGGAAAACTAGTGTCAATGGGTGACTTATCCATATGGTTGGAAACCACATTCCAGTCGCAGTATAACAACCCTTATCATTATTAAATATTAATACTTGTTTTATTACATAAAATTACACTTAATACAATTCATAATATCGAGAGTTGTAGTTTATTTGGGAAGTTATGTAAATTACATAACAACATAGATATAAAGATAAACAACTTTATTAAAAACACATTTAACATGACCAAAACGTTCTTATGTATTTAACAATGCATGGGATAACTTGAGGACATACATAAGAAAGGGGTGATCTATAAAGACTAATAAGGGAATAAACAAGGTAAATCATGAATAAGTAAATACATATTAGATACTAATCATATCATTGTAGCATATAAGGAACATGAATTATTAGGCATTCTATATCATGATAATCATATCATTGGAAATGTTTCAACAACTTAAAGCATTGCATCATAAATAGAGGTCAAGGCTAAATAGCCAGTAAATCTTGGTAGACGAAGTCCCATAAATGAATTTGATAAACCCTTGTCCCACAAGGTATATAATCGTACTAAACATTACCCAATGCATTGAAGAGCTTTTAGGGATCACCCTTCATAATCGTTTCATTCACATGGTTATGTGTGCCACATAGGTCATAAATCATGGATTCATTCCACAACATAATTAATTCCAAGATCAAGTAAATTTTGTATAAATACATTTAATTCCTCAATAAATAATTAGGTGTGCATAATATTGAATACCTTTAATATATAAATTGATATGGTATTCTCTACAAAATTATTTTCTCTCAGAAAAGCATTTTTCAGTTTCAGCAGCTCAACGACGTCATATAGAAATTCTGAAAATGGGTTTATGAGAGATTAAGGGTTCTGTCATCATTTAAAAATGTAATATAAATTAATAGGTGCTTGTAAACTCATTATATAATATAATTAATTGTAAATATAAGGCATAACATATTAAATAATTTGAAGATAGAGGTGAAATGAAGTAACCCTTACAAAATTTCAGCTTGGTAATAGGTGTACAAAAAGGTTCTCAGGAGAGTCAAATGTGAGTGAAAGGGGAGATAATAATTTATAAATA
Source organism: Viscum album (assembly GCA_963277665.1). NCBI lineage: Eukaryota > Viridiplantae > Streptophyta > Magnoliopsida > Santalales > Viscaceae > Viscum > Viscum album. The sequence continues at coordinate 1,314,585,316 of OY728147.1, forward strand.
AAATGGGAAATAATTGGTTATTTAATAACATATCCCAACATAAAAAAATTAATTTACAATACATAACATAAATAGAATTCTTTAAAAGAAAAAAGGGTGGAAGATTCCATATGGAATTTTAGTATAGTAATGCATGTACATACGGGTTCATAAGAGGGATAAATGTGAGTGAATGGGGATACCATAATTTAATAATAAAATGGAATTTAATGGGGGATATTTAATAATGTCTACCAATATAATAAAATGGAAATTAAAAGGAATATCATAAATGAAATACTTAATAAAAGGAGGTGAGATAGATTTCCTTAGTTGAATGTGTGACTCTAAAGGCTTGGTAGGGGATTATTAAAAGCATGGGTGCCTTATAAAGACTTTAGGGAGTAGGTGGAATAGGGTGGTTGTGATTAAAAGTATTTTAGTGAAGTTAAATGGTATCATGGGTGTGTTTATATTAGAAATTAGGGGGATTCTTTATTATTATTGTTTTGGACACTACGTAATAAAATTTTCAAAAAAAACATCTGATGGTTTTTGGCTATAGAATCTAGAAAAGGTGAGTGTTTTACATTTTTTTATATGGAAAATGAACTATGATAATAAAATAATGTCATTGATTATGTGTTGGGGAGTCACATTTTCAAATAAATGATTTTAAAATCATAAAATATATTATAAGTAATAGTGGATTCATTGAGGATTTATAAATTAAAGAAAATAAAAATAAAATTACATTATTTTAAGTGAATAACATATATTTGTTCATTTATACATTTTATATTATTTATTACATCACTAATGGTCCTTTATGATTTCATAAAACACATCATATATTTATATTGTACAGAATGCTTACCCAAAAATAAGACTTTCTTAGAAAATTATGAATAATTGACTATTAGATAATTTAAACATATTAATTCCAAAAATAATATTCATTTAATATAAATAATTTTCTAGATATGTGAATTATCACTTTTATTAATAAAAAATATCATTTACTGAAAATTGACCGGTTCTTACAATAATAGCTTTCAAACCCTAATAAAAAATAATTTTAACTTCATAAAACTTATATGATAATTTATATTCAATAAATGTTACATAATAATAATATTTTATTAAAATATTATTTATTCCAAAATTCCATTAATTCATATAAATATATTTTTTAATTTAATATTAATATTAACCAAAAATATAATTTATACTTTAACAATCATTCCAAAATTTAAAACAATTGAAAGAAAATAAACACATTAATTTATAAAAAATAATATAAATTTTACTATCACTAGGGTCTTGAAAAAAATTACTTTTTTACACAACCATATGCTCTATGAGTAAGGTGTGTGATAGTGGGTATTTCTTAGGTCCGTTTAATGAACATGGTTTTGGTCTTCATCTCAATGATCTTGAAATTCTCCTATAAATGATTTCTCTCTTTCTTAAGTTCTTGGATATCAGCATGAGAATGGTCTAGGGTTATGCCCAGACATTCCATCTCCCTATAAAGATCTGATAAATGGGCTTCATAGGGTATGATCATACAAGTTTAGGCCATCACTACTTTTGTATAATACAAATAAATTTCATAAAAATGAATATTTATACTAGTAATGTGATCATTGTAAAATGTCTATATTATCAATTGTAAAGATACTTAACAGTCATTTAATTCCAATTGTATATATTAAAACAAAAATAAGTGAATATGTTTTCTACTTTATTAAATAAAAAGGTTCATTTTATTCATAATAGTTAGAATCGTTATAATATTCCCCCATTTAGAAGTTTCTCCCCCAAAATTTCATTTTCCCACAATAAAATAGATGTTTATTAGTCTGGTTCATCACCTCCTCTAATTTCCACATTTTTTCTATGAAATTTTTATTTCACCAAAACAATTTGATGAACAGTATTTTATTATTTTATTGATCATTTTCTCTACGACTTATGATCTTCACAAGATTCTCTTGGACTATGCTTTCCCTTCATCTCAATTACCATCACTATTTTCCATGAAGATATGCGGAGGAATACCATGTCAACAACATAAAACTCAAGGTCACATCAATGATTGAAAAATATATCTTTTGTCAATTTTGAGTTTCTTTGAAGTTTTTCAGGATGGTCTTAACCTTCTCCACAATTTCTTCGACCATTTCAGGACATATAAGTTTTTGTTCCCCAACATCATCCCAGCATGTCAGTGTCATTCATCTCTTCCCATAAAGGGATTCATAGGGAGACATTATTATGTTTGAGTGGAATCTATTTTCATAAGATAACTCCAATAAAGGATGATGTTGGTCACATCCACCATTTAAGTCCATTGAGAAAGCTCACAACATGTCGTTATGTGTCTGGACAACCTGCTTAGATTGTCCATCTTTTTGAAGATGATAAGATGTACTGATGTTCAGCTCTGTGTTTAAAGCATGATGAAGAGTTTCCCAAAACATATATGTGAATATTTGATCTCAATAAAACTCTATCAAAAGTGGTACTCCATGAAGCCTAACCACATATCTGATGTTTATCTATTCTAGTTGATTCAGTGATAAATCCTCTCAAAATGAAAGGAATTGTGAAATCGTTATAAGAAGATCCATGAAAACCATGATAGCATGGTTTCCCTTGGATGTCATTAGAAGTTGGGGTACAAATTCCATGTTGATGTTTTTCCATTTAGAAGTTGGTATGGATAATGGTTACATCTTCCTGTTATGATTATTGTTTTTAGCCTTCACATGGTGTTATATCATGCACATTAATGTATATTCGCAATCTCTTTCATGTTGTCACAATAATAGTTTTCTCAATGTTCTTGATATGTCTTGGTGTTTCTTGTGTGAATGAATATAGTCGAAAAATATGATTCATCTAATAGATCCCTTTTTAACTTAAGAATTTATGACACCCATAGTTTTGACCCAAATATAAAAATTTCTTCTTCATTAACAATGAACTCTAAGGATTTACCTTTTTGTATAGCTTCAACTTTCTTCTAAAATTCCAATATCATATTTTTCATCATCCTATAGCCTTTTAAGAAGAGGCGGTTGAGAAATAATTTTTAAAAGGACTAATGATCTTCCATTTTTAAGATTCCCATGTCCATCATCTCCAAGTATAAGAATATTGGATCCTTTACAATTCACTTTGATGGTAGAATATCTGAATCATTTCTACATATAGTATCCCCCACCTTTTCTCTTTCCATGTATTATAGTTTATTGGGTAGTTTTAATCCTTGATGAGTTCTAACCGTATTCATTGGCTCATATTCAGTTAATTCTGTGTGAATATATATTTAATTATTTTTTAATATATATATATATATCACACTTCTCCCCAAAGATATTGTTACACAAATTTTTCAAATATAATATCACTATTTCTAACTCTAGATCTTGTGTGACATATTTTTTCTAATGAATTCTCAAGTATGTTGAGGTGTAGGCAATGAATTTTTCATTTTTCATCAAAAAACATCTTGATCCATTATTTTGAGATTCACTGAAAATTATGAAATGCTACCCACATTCTGGTAGTGTGAGCACAGGGGTAGTGAAAACCCTCCTACTCAAATCCATTAATATTTATTCTCATTCATCATTCCATGAAAACATAATTCCCTTCCGAGATAACTAGGTAAGAGTGTTTTATATTCATGAGAAATTTCTCACCAATCAGTGATAATATCTAGCTAGCCCATGGAAGCTATGTATATATACCACTAATTTTGGCATCATCCATCCTTCAATTTCTTTTATCATTGAAGGATCAATAGATATCCCAATACTTATGATGATAGTCCACTTAAATGAGACTTCCTTCAACCAGAACTAACAATTCTTGTAATTCTCAAAGAGAATATCCTTTCTCAATGTATTTAGCATAGTTTGTAGATGCTCCTCATGTTTCTATTTGGTTTTATAGTATTCTAGAATATGATATATACCGACTACCACAAATGTTTCAAGGTAATCCATAAATACTCTATTCATAAAGTCCATGAAAATTTATGGAGCATTAGTTGGTCTGAAAGGTGTAACTAGAAACTCATAGTGCCCTTACGATGTATAAAAAGTTGTGTCGGGGATATCCACATTTATCACCATAACATGGTAATATCTCTGTCATGACCTGCCTCCACCAAGATGAGAGAAGGGATAGCAGTTTGCCAGACCCTTCCTTCTTCAAGTTGTAGGAGAGATAATGACCCCCGAGACCTTCCTTCAATAGGTCCCAGAGTGGAGACTAGCACCAAGGTTATAGAATCACACAAAAGATGGAAGGAATTAACCTTTTTATTTAATATAATCGGGAGATAATATAGTAATTCCCAACAACACCAAATGTGGATGTTCAAGAAAATCCAAAACAAACCATTCTCATACGCATGTTCCAAAAGTATAGGATAAAAAAGTAAAAGAAAACCCCAAAAGGAAGTACCAAATGAATGAACAAAAGTAACAGAAACTGTCCCAACGTCCGAACTTGTACGACCATGCACGATCCATGATGTCCTCCTAGAAACCTAAAAGCAATTTTATAAGCGTAGGGTGAGCATAAAAGTATAGTCAGTAGGGAAAACCAAAAGATGTCATGCACAGTTTGGGAAGAATTCTAATGCCCCGTGAGAACAGAGAAAATTGACACACCTAGTAAAGAAAATTGCCCACCCAAGCCTCACCAAGGTGCACTCCCCAAATAACGCATATCAAGAAATATAGTAGTAATAACACTTAAATGTTTGGGTACCCCATGCCACTTCCCCAGTGGTTATTGAATACATCCTATGCATCCAACCTATCCCGCCATTCTCACCGTAGTCCCACTGCCACACCCCACCAGCACACAGCTGGTCCAAAACCACACATCCTGACCATAAACACCTAGTCCACAACAACCATGTGTAACCACGATAGCAAACAACTAGGCCAGAACAACTACTACCATGCCCGAAGATACCTGGGCCTCATACCGAAGACACATGGGAAACAAATTTACCGCACACACCTGGGGAAACCACCACAACTACCCTGCCCGAATAACCTTGGTCTATAATGGACCTTAGGCCATAACAGCCTGCCTATTGAGTCTTGGGCTATTTAAAAAAGGGAGGAGAGAAAGAGCTCATAACCATCCACTCATAGGAGTGTTGGGAAAAACACCCTCCCCCCATGAAATGGGGGTGTTCTTCACGAAGTGCTCAATATGGGTGGGGTGCGAATAAGAATCATAAAATCTAAAATTATATGTATAGGTAACAAGAACTCATCCCAAATTAGGGGTTCCAAAACCAACCTAATCACAAACACCCTCATTACCATTCAAGAAATGCACAACACTCACAACCAAGTCACAACTTATTCCCAAAACCAATTCCCCATTGAAAACATTCTTTTTTCCATGCTGAGGTTACTCCATTTAAGTAAATTATTCACTATTGGGAAACTAACAGGCATAACCACAAGTTGGGAAATAAAAACAGCAAAACATCCCTTAAGCATTCACAACTGGTCCTCTTGTAAAATTACAACAAAGGGATCTGTGAGAACCCTCAAAGTATTGTAACCAAACCTAGCCCCAAGATATATACCCACATGGCCTCATATCTATAGCCAACAACCATATAACAATATAAGATCCCATCCCCATCCACATCATCCAATAATTATCGAGCAGAACAAGAAGATATGCCACCAAGACAGAGAATAAAAGTTTCCAGACTCAAGTACATCATTCACTAAGTTTTATTCTTTCTGTTTGGTTAACCAGGGTGATCACACAAGGATTTTTGTGCATTGAAAATTCCTTTAATCGGCTGAGTTTACGTGATTCACCAAATTCCCATTTTGGATCCATTCAATCATCACAAAAGATGGAGGTTCATTAATGCACAAAGAAATACGACCAATGGCCATGATTTTAAATAGGAATAGGCCCGCATAATTCACAACATAAATAATCAATCGTAAGGAAATATAGTAGAAACATCGATCCCCCCCCTTCATTCTTTAAATTTCCATTTGTTATCTTCATTAATTTTTGGTCTCATCCATACCACAAAAACAATAGTATACCCTCCCTGCACGATACACTGTAAATAGAGATGAAGGAAAACACTACTTGAATTGATCAAGGATCGACATCTTTCTCCACACGCCAAGAAATGAGGTTGTGTAGCTTGCAGAGGAAGAACTCTGGGGACTCCAAGGATGAGTAGAAAATAATTATCACAGGCGCAACACAAGCCTCAAGAAGGAGGGACTCCAAGTTCACCCAGGGAGAAGAATGAAATCCATCCAAAAAGGAGAAGGAATAAATTATAGCGGGAAATAAAGATGAGATCCTACTATTATGGGATAAGAAAATTTGAACTGTTTTAAAGTTGTATCGTGGTTTCCCATGAGGTTGGGAGGTTACACACGATGTGATTAATTCATATTTAATTATTCCCATTGGGGTGGTGGCCATAACGGTTGTGTGTTAAACCGATTATTTTAATCAGAGGAAAAATGCGCAACAGGGGCGGAACTTAAAGGTACAGGGAAAGGGCATGACACCAAGGAAATGTCATGTGTTTTGGTATGTTAAGGGTCGCCCATCTCTTGGGGGATTTTAGATATTATTTTTGGGCATTAAATAACATTTATAGGGGGTATTAAATCATTTTTATGTTAAAAGATATGTTTCGGGTGCAGAAAAAATTGATAGTTGGAAAAAGAACGAAGGCCCTTGGTGAGGACACGCTGGCACTATCATGGTGCCACTGTTTCGATGTGATACCATGACCGGTGCCACCGTTATGGTGGAACCATTTGACGGAACCATGTTATGGAAATGTACTATACCAGGAGGGTCCAAGCCATTATAATCTCAACAAATAATCCACTTTGGATTATTACTATGCTCCACATATCTGATCGGACAAGTTATCTCTTTGTGGAAATCATACTGGTTCTTTGTCATGATATTTTCAAGCTCATTATAATCGATGAAAAGGAGAATTGATGCAACATTATTCATGATGAAGAAGACCGGTGCACACTATGCTGAAGCACATGGGCTTATAAACCCTTTATCCAATTTTCTTTTTTTATTTTCTTTAACTTCTAAATGTCAACAACAACTATCCTATATAGATTTCGGGATGTTGTAACCACCCTATGAATAATCATGATTGAAAATTAATCCTCCAAACATGGATAAAACCCATAAAAATTATTTATGAACACATTAAAGAATTATATCATAATAGACATGCTTTTGAGGATGATATATTCCATATAATTAATCATTTCATAAATATACACTTTCACAAAGTGTAATAATATGCACGCTAGGGATGATAGTGTCATAGAAGATTCATCCAACTCCTTACACTTGTATAGAATCAGGGTTTTATTTTCAATATGGAGAGTGATTTCCCTCTCACATAAATATATATTAGAACAATATATGAAAAGTCAATCCATGCCTAGAATTACCTCTAATTCAACCAATGGGGGTATGATGAGTTTTTCACAGAAATTCATCCCACAAATGGAAACATGGGATGACTTATATACATGGGAATATTAGTTTACCCATTCTCTATGTTCACTAACATCTCTACTCCCATGCTTTGTGGTGGTGCTTGGATTGTTCTAAAAACATTAATGACATACAAAATTCATAGAACTATAATGAAAATTTTTGTTCACTATTATAGAATGAATAACTAGATTACATGTCACCACTTCATTGTCAGGATTCACATCATGGGTAGACGTGGAAAAATCTATCCCATGATACCATGGAGGATGTTAGTTTCCTCCATAATTCCTTGTAATTGTTCACTAGTTCACAAAGATACCTGGTTGACTGTAGTTATAGAAATGAAAATAAATTGAGGGTTTACTAGAGAACTCTTTTGTTCTATCACAATGGTGGGATTCTCTAATCAGAAATCATTGGCCATGATCCCTTATCTTTTGCACCAATATCTTTTCTTTTTTCCCCTTCGGAAATTTCCAAGGTGATTATATTTTCACCTTTGAAATGTGGGATTGTGAAATTTCATATAATAATTGTATTTATCCGTATGTCCTTTATAATTAAACTCCACATTATTATTCTTATCTTAGTGATACCCATTAGATTCACTGACATCCATTTCGACATTTAATAATCATTTGTCAATTTTTTCGAAGTTATCACAGTAACTTTTTTTCAAATATTTTCGTATACCTAATTTATCCCACCAAATATGTGGTCTACATTCCAATTGGGGTAATGAAAAAACTGGATTGTGTATCGTGAAATTCTTGTGATGTTTTTATTTTATTCTCCAATAGATTCATCATCCTTTTTCTTGAGTGAAATTAAATCACTTTCCATTTTAAGATGACGTGATTGGGGAACATATTTATCAAAAAAACATTTCTGGAATTCCTTCCACTCTATTGGTTTCATATCATCCTAATGATTTGTATTATTGATCAATGTAAACTACTAATCAGCTTCTCCCACCATATGATAAATTGCCAAAAGAACCTTTACTTTTCCAGAACACTGAATGATGGAGAAGATCTTTTCTATGGATTTGATCAATTCCTCCATTCTTAAGGGATCATAAGTTCCATTAAATATAGGAGGCCTTTGTCTCATGAAGTTCTCAATTGTAAAATTATATCTCTTAGGGGGGTTTGGATGATCCACTTGATAGAGTTTTCAATTCAAAACATGTTTTATCTAAGAGTTTTTCATGACAAAGTTTTCTATTCATGATCCCATTGGATTGGGAATCTCATTGGGGAAATCATTACACTTCCATTTGCATCATTTTTTAACATGATTAATTTATTTCTAGATGTTGGATAAAAAATTAATTGGGTATGGGTATCATAAAATTAAGCATGAAGGGGGAATTTGATGTCATTAAAGGGATAACTTATAAATTACATTTTTCTATATAACATATTAATTTATAGGCCTCAATATATGACAGCCATGATCTATTTCCCAATATACATTCATATGGAAATTTTTTATTACTTTAATAATGGCTCATATTAAGATTATGAATTTACCAATACATATCAACTAGGAGTGTCAAACCAAGTGCGTAGTATGTCCTGTTTTCATTTACCAGGTTACGCCAAGTCAGGATCGAAGCACCTTATCAGAGTTGTTACTCTTAGGTACAACTGTTCCAGAACCACGCCCACTTGAAGTATCCAGACATGAATGTATTTGATTGATAAACCATTTACTCTTTACTTACACAAATTTAGGGATATTTTCTTAAACATAGTTATATCATAAATGGTTTTCACTAGGTTTTTTGATTCCTAATCCTAAAAATCATGAAACATATCCCTTAATACCAATTATAACAACCCATATCTTTATTACAAATTAATACATGTTTTATTACATAAAATTTCACTTAATAGAACCCAACAGTTCGCGAGGTCTAGTTTCGTTGAGAAATTATCTTTATTTCATTACAACATAAAAATGAAAAGCAATTACTATATTGAAAACTTCTTTGACATGACCAAAATGTTCCTTTATACATAACACTATATAGGATAACATGGGGACAGATGTAAGAAAGGGGTGAGATATTAAGCCCAGTAAAGGAATAAGAAATGTATAAAATTTGGAAGATGATACTTTTTTTATGCTGGGAATATCAATTTATCATAAATGTAAAATGAATAATAAGGCATGATATTGCATGATAATCACAACATGATGAATGTGGAAACAACTTAACAATAGCATCATAAACATAGGTCAATGAAAACATCCAAGACTTGATGGTCGAAAAGTCCCATAATGGAATCATGTAGTCCCTTATCCAAACCTAATGTATCATGATACTAAACATCATCCAATGAATGAGATTCATATTAGGGTGAACCCTTCAGAATCATTTCATTATCTTAATTACATCATCCACAATGATTAGATAACATTGATTCATTCATCATTGTTATTTATTAAACAATCATGGAAATGTTGAATACATACATGTCAGTCCAAAATCAATATGTATGTGTGAATAATGCTTAATACCCTTGATAAATAAATGGTTATGGTATTCACTACACAATTATTTTGGAAGTGAAAATCCCATTGTAATTTTAGCAGCATAACGACGTCACATAGAGATTCATAAATGGTGTTTATGAGAGATAAAGGGGTCAATAATAATTTTGAAATGAAATGGAAAGTAATAATTAAATGGAAATAAATTCCTTTACATATGGAATTTTAAATAGAAGGTAGAATATAATAATGAAACCTGATGATATATGAGAAATAAAAGAACCCTTACAAAATTTCAACAAGGTAACAATTGTAAATAAATGTTATTAGGAGGTTTAAATGGGAGTGAAAAGGGTTATATTCATTTATAAAAAAATAGAATGTAAAAGTTATAATAAAGAACATATCCTAATATAGTAAAAATTTATTTAAAATACAAAACATAAAAGCAATGATTGATAAAAAAGAAGGTGGATGATTCCTTACGGAATTTTCGAATGGTAATGGGTGTACATAAGGGTTCATAAGAGGGATAAATGAGAGTTAAAGGGGATGCCATAATTCAATGATAAAATTGAATTTATGGAGGATAGGTAATAATTTTTTTCTACATATGAAAATATATATTAAAAGTAATATCATTAATGAAATGCATTATAAAAAGAGGAGAGAGAGAATCTCTTACTAAAATGTGTGACTCCAAATCCTTGGAATGGGCACCTTGAATGATTGGGGGAAGATTATAATGACTATATAGATTAGATGGAGTGTTTGGTCATTCTATAATGTTTTTTAGAGAATGTAAGTTGTATCTTGGGTTTTTTTATATAAGAATGGAGTGGGATTTCGTTATTATTTTGGTTTTGGACACTAAATAGAAAAATATTCAAAACGACAAAACATCCCCGGGTTTTTTCTCATGGTTTCTGTAGAGACCCGAAGCTTAACGTACATGGACATTACATTAATTTTTTGGAATACTTAGTACATAACAAAGACACACACACAAGGATCGTAATAGTTTAGTGTCTTTGGAAACTCGGAATATAATCTTCTAATCGTGGTGAAAGATCTTCAACATCTCCCATAAAGATCTTCCCTTTTTTACCTAAAACCTTTATTTATATCCTGGGGAAAAGAAAACATAAAAGGGTGAGCTCAAATGCATATTAAGGGTAAATAAAAGAAATATCAATCACATCATATTCATAAGAACATAACATTTTGGAAATCGTAACATGCAAAGGAGAGCATAATTTCATAACATGGGATAAATCATAGTAGTGAAATGAAATCCCAATAATCATAACATAAAACATGAAACTTTGTGGCATACACAAATAAACATAGAGAATCATTTCTTATTAGTCAACACTCTTTTCCAAGACTATCTTAGTGGACAAAGTCCATTTCCGAACTGAGTTCACTCCTCATTTCAGTCCTGTTTCACTGAACCAATATAACCTACCATTCCAGCAATGTCTATCTCTTGAGATATAAAATCATTACCCAATGAATTGGAGGGAGATATAGGTCCCACCCATCTCATAATGATACCATTCTTATGTGTTCCACAAAATCATAAACCATACATCATAGCATAACCCTTGTAATAAAAATGGGAATCTTAAACATCGTGACATCATAAAACAATTCATATAAGATAAAGGAATTCATAAAAATAATTCCATCACAACATAATCAAATAAATGTAATAATAGGGTTAAAAACAGAACCCTTTATTATCTTAGATGGAAAATAATTTTGATAAAACACTTGAACTCCATTCTTGAGGAAAATATCCTTTCTACTTCAAAAACACTTTTCCTTTCTTAACATGTCATACAATTCTAATCTAAAAGAAGTTGATTAAAAATAAACGTGAAAACTTTTAAAGTAAGCTTCTTGTAAATAATGTTTTAAAAATCCATTTATTCCGTATATGTTAAAAAACATTCTTCTCGTACTTTTTTCGGAAAAGTCAACAAGTACCTCGTACGAAAAACGACAAAAGATTCCTTTCATATCTTTTACTAAAAACTCACCGAAGGGTAAAATTGGATATAAAATATTTTATAAGGATATAAATATTACATATTGAGGAAACATGGATGTGGATGATAAATATTCCCCAGTAAATTATGAAGTATAAACAATCTCGGATAAAAATTGAGATTGCTAGATTTTCCCTTACCTTAAGGCTGATTTGCTTCGTAACTGTCCAAAACTCTTGTATAATGATTTAAATAATGTTATTGAATTATTCCAGAATTATAAATATTGTTATGATATCATATATGGTCATATTATTAGCTTCTTATTAGTAATATTTCATTAGTACTTGTTATTCGGGTGTTTATTACTTTTTGTTCCTATGCATGTTTTGTCGAATAAATTCTTATTCTTCTCTTTAGGTTATTGATACCTCATTTACAGAATGTTATTAGTGTAATATATATCATATTAATTCATTAAATTCATTTATATAATCATTATGCAATGAAGATCATGTAGAACGAGTCACATCACATCGTGGAGACGGTATTCCGTACGTACGCACGAGTGATGATATCGTTCCTATGAACGTGGAATTATACTGAAGTGTATGTATACTATTTCAGAGTCAATATCACTTTTTAATAGTCATATATAGTCATTATTTACACCATTATACCCATCCATGTAAGGTGGTGGTGGAAAATAGATTACACCACAGCATGGAGACGGTATTCCGTACGTACGCACGCGCGGTGATTTCTTTTTCCGTAGGACGGATAGATGGTGAAACAGGGTTGTTTCATACTTATAATAAAATATAAGTATATAATTGATACTGATGTTATTACTTCATAATGAAACAACTAAATAAGAAGAATTGGAAGAAGAAATAAAGTTGAAAGAATCGGTAACAGGCATTGCCTCTTCTTTGAAGTGCTTCTTTGAGACCTCCTTTTAGGGAACTAAAATAGGTCTTTTAAGAAGACAAGAACCTCTAGGATGTTTCTAGGGAAGTGGAGAGGATAAATATTCAGGGTTTGGCCGAGCTTGAAGGCTCAATGTGGTGAGAGGAAGAGGGGGAGGAGGTGCCCTTTTATAAAGGAGGAGAGGGGCACCTTTGGAATAAGTAAAACTATTATTTTATTATAAAGTAAAATTCGTTTTTAAATAGATCCAAATTGATTTATTTAGAAGATAAGGTAGGTATGGGTCTAAATCCTCTCATACAATAGAATTTAAACAAGTTTAGGTTCCTATTTTAACCTTATCATTTAGATTTAACATTAAGTTAAATAATTTTACTTTTACTGTGTCTTCTTGTGTTCTTATACTATAAGGTTAATAAACATACTATAAGCTGAAACACGAACCCCAAGTTTTTTATTATTAATATATATATCCTTATATAAGTAATTTGGCCGAACCAAAGATTTTTAGGAGTAAAATAACAATTACTAATATAATATTTGGTTTAAGAACTATTTTATGTCAATTTTGACAGTATTTAGTAATTGATTTTTCTGAAAATCATAACAGAATGATTAGTTAGAAAAAAGTTAATTAAATCAATACTAACATGTCATACTAACTTATAAAATTAGTTTAATTCATAAAAGTCTTAAATTACATTTATTTGGGTATTTGTAACATCAATTATGTCAATATTTCATTAATAAGACAATTACTGCATCATCTTTGTGTCATAATAAATTATAATTATTTAATCCCTAAAAATTCTAAATAAATTACTATGATGTAGATAATTGTATTATCTTTCTGAAGACTATTCATGTTTGATGTTTCATTAATTTTATCACTAAATTAAAATTATTATACTTATAAGAGTTAAGAAAGTGACATGTTGGCACATTCTTTGCTTTTAATAATAATTAAATTATTTTCATGGAAAAAAGTCCATTAAATGAATCTAATCAGACCCTTAGGTGATATGGGTCGACTTTTAGTCATCCAATAGGATTTTGACATGTGTTAGGGTGATTTTACAATATTATATTTACCCTTAATTACCCGATTTACCTTTAACTATGGTATATAAAATTTACCGTAGTTACTATTCATAATTACCAAAAATAAAAAATAGCTTATTAAAATAATTTGGATCCAATTATTCCAAATATGGAAGCCATTTTTCCAAATTCAATACACAAAAGTTGCTGAAATTAAATTCTAATTAATACCTTTGTCGAAAGAAAACGGGTTTCTCTTTTAAACATTGCAAAAGATTGAATTGATTTATCCTACGAATTCAAGGTAGAATCAATGCTAATGACATAAATTATATTAAATGATAAAAATATATTCTATTTATACTTTTAAACCATTAAATAATATAATTTAACCATATAAATTATTGTGAGGAAAAAAAGTTGTTTTTAATTAAAATATAGCGTGTTTTTACTATTCATCAAAATATGAAAGTTACCAGAATAATATAAAAAATTTATTCAAAGTAAATTTTTATTTCATGATTCCAAATAAGAATTTTATTTTTTCCAATTTAACTTATAAACATGTCAAAAACTAGAGTTAACGTCGGTGCACCATCAAATGGCGGCAAAACTGCATTTTTTGAAAAATACTTATTTTACCTAAAAATATTATTTTGTTCTTATACTATGTTCTAGAAAATGTGTAAGACGAATAGTAATGTTATAAGATTCAAAATTTAGTTAATACTATTCATAACGGCTAGTTCATAATAATATTATAATAATATATCGTTGTTTAGTAAAACCCGGTATTGCGTACAACACACGCTATCAAGGAAGGTCGTGATTGCATGTAATGTAAGCCAAGTCAGGGTTGCATGCTGTGCAAGAATCCTTCATTGTTTCATATAACATAATCCAATCATATTTCATTTATACATTGTATATTTATATATATATACTCAATGTTGTGTAGAATAACTATTATAAAAATTGTGTGTAACACGATCCAAGAATAGTGTTGCATATACTGCAAGCTAATACGGTGTTAGGTATAGAGAAAGGTAATCTTGGTGTAGCATACAACACAAGACATTAATGAAATTTAAAGAATATTTTTCATAAAATCTCAGGGTGTTACATTCTACCCCCCTTAAAATGAATTTCTCCCTCAAAATTCGTCGGGGTTAAAAATGGTTTACTACTCGAAAGTTTTTTTTATTAGAAACCCACATTGTAAAAAGGAATTCCAAAACATGCCTTTAAAAACTAAAGTATGAAATGTAACGGTTACCCAAATTAACTCATCACTGGGTTTCCACGTAGGAGAACATAAGTGAAAATATGGATATGGAAGAAAAATCTAACTATAATGTTCTGATGGAGAGTGGTAGAGAACATGGCTATGAAAAAGCCAACAATCACAAAGCTATTGATGTGTGATGATCTAAGGTACCATCTGATTCATCGGATATAAGGGAACTATGACAACATTTTTGGTTTTCAAGATCATTTCCCTAAAGTTGATGAAATTGGAATTAGAAGAAATACTTTTGTGATTTTGGTATAGTCTCACCATTAGTCGTTCTTTGAACAATTTCAACTTCATATCTTAAAGAAATGAAGTTGAATTTGTCATTCGTGATGTGTTAGCAAATCATGTGATAGAATAAGGGGTCATTCAATCTATCTCAAACAAAAGGTTAGAAAAGTTATCAAAAAAATACATAAGTCCATCTATAGTGAGATTAATCATATATGGTTCCTAAAATGGACTTATACTTCTTATATTATACTGCTTAATATAATAAAACTAGTTTCTACTAAACAGGGACTTCCTGTAGGCCAGTGGTAGGCGATAAAGGCTAGTCGCACTTCAGTTGTGGGTTCGATTCCCACATCCTTGTCCGACGCGATGGGCTATCGCTCGTCCTGCAGGTTTTCCTTTTTCTAAAGCTATATTACTATAACATCCCATCAACAATATAAAAAAGTTTTTTCCTTAAACAATACTAACTTGTGTCCATCATAATCCATTCCAATCATTAGGCTTATCTAAAATACTTTGGTCCAAGCTCATAGTATAATGAAAATGATCACGTGAATGCCATCATTTATCCCCCATATATCAGAAGATATATCTTGTTGGTAAAATTACAAACATGTGAATAACTTAATCATGTATTCTCTTGAAGAATGAATACCCATTGAACCTTAGTAAAAACATGAATGTCGTTAAAATTTAACACTTTCCACATACCAAAATCCTCAAAATTCTATATACTCAAACCATGATATCACTTAGTCCTTATATCAATCATGAGCTCATGAATACTATCAAACATATCAGATTCTCTTTATCCCTTCATTATGTGAAAATCATCTGCTTTCCAAAAATATTTCAATCACTTTTCATGGTTACCGATGCCATAAAATTATTGAAAACCACAATAGACCAATACATAAATATTCCAATATTCTATAATACTATATACAACATTATTCTGGAATCCCATTACATAAACACTTAATCATTCCACCACATCGTTTTCATATTCAACATCACCAATGGTGATCGCATGTGACTTCCCTTTGTCCTTTTCCTTAAGTGGTTGCTCATGTCGATTATCACTAACCCTTAGATTAGTGCATTTATTATCATAATGCCCCATTTCCTTGCACATGAAGCATTGAAGTGTAGTAGGTTCATTCTGTGTATCCCTTCATTTGTTTTCATCATTAGGCATCTTCTTCCCATCATTTCGGTATTCAAATGCCTGATGACCCTCCTTTCCACATTTGAAACATTTACTTGTCCCTTTAAGACAATCTCCACCGTGCTTCTTTCCACCCTTTGAGCATAAGGAAACATTCATCTTCTTTTCACCATTATTCTGTGATTTCTCCTTAAACTCTATCTTTCGTTTCTTGTCAACACTATGAGATGGATAAGTTACACCAACGTCCATTTATACCTTGATAGCACAATGTACAATTTCTTCATAGCTACTAAAGTCTTTTATAGCTAATGCCCTTCGAAGATTTGGTTTTAAGCCACTGAAGAATCGATCAAATTTACTTTCAGTTTGGATGATAAATCCAGATGCATACCTTGCAAGCCTGGTAAAATTCGCTTCGTATATACCAACAGATTCATCATCCTTTTGATTCAGTTAAATAAACTCCATCTCCATCTTTCTTCGAAGAATACGAGGGAAGTACTTATTGAAAAAAAATGTTCTTGAACTCATCCCATTCCATGGAGTCAATTTCATCTCTTTGCCTCGTATTATTGATAAGATTCAACCATTGATCAGCTTCACCTTCCAAACGATATACTGTTAATATGTATTTATAATGTTCAGAACATTGAAGAACAGAAAATATCTTTTAAGTGGTACTGATCCATTGTTCAGCAACAAGTGGATCAGAAGACCCACTAAAAGAAGGTGGGCGTTGCCTCATGAAGGACTCAATAGAATTTTGTTCCCTTCTCAGCTCATTTGGAAGTCCATAATTATTCAGAGCTTCTGTAAGTATAGCAATAATATTTTTCACTCCATCTCCCATAACATTTGTTTTTTTAGGGGGACAATCATTGCATTGTCCATTACATTGATCAACAAGGTTCCTTCGGGTTCCAGCCATCGTCTAAAACCAAAAAAGAATAGTGTGAGAGGCAAAAATTACGCTAGGGAAAACAATATAATAAAGGGGGAGTACCTTCAATATCTAACATCTTAGATTACTATAATTCTAGTACTATAACCTATACTTATACTTAACCTTAGGAAAATCCCTATACATACCTTAGAAATATCTATTGGGATCTCACTAAAGTTCTCGCATACTAGTTTCCAAAGGTTGACTAAACCTTTCCTCTGATACCAACTGTAGAGAACCGAAGCTTAACGTACATGGACATGACATTACTTTTGCGGAATACATAGTACATAACAAAAACACACACACAAGGATCGTAATAGTTTAGTGTCTTTGGAAACACGGAATATAATCTTCTAATCGTGTTGAAAGATCTTCAACATCTCCCATAAAGATCATCCCTTTTTTTACCTAAAACCTTTCTTTATATCCTGGGGAAAGGAAAACATAAAAGGGTGAGCTCAAATGCTCAGTAAGGGTAAACAAAAGAAATATCAATCACATCATATTTATAAGAACATAACATTTTGGAAATCTTATCCTGCAAAAAGGAGCATAATTTCATAACATTGGATAAATCATAGTAGTAAAATGAAATCCCAATAATCGTAACATAAAACATGAAACTTTGTGGCATACACACATAATCATATAGAATCATTTCTTATTATTCAATACTCATTTCCAAGACTATCTTAGTGGACAAAGTCCATTTCGGAACCGAGTTCACTCCTCGTTTCAGTCCTGTTTCACTAAACCTGTATAACCTACAATTCCATCCATGTGTATCTCATGAGATATAAAATCCTTACCCAATGAATTGGAGGGAGATATAGGCCCCACCCATCTCATAATGATACCATTCTTATTTGTGCAACAAAATCATAAACCATACATCCTAGCATAACCCATGTAATAAAAATGGGAATCTTAAACATCGTGACATCATAAAACAATTCATATAAGATAAAGGAATTCATAAAAATAATTTCATCACAACATAATCAAATAAATGTAATAATAGTGATAAAAACATAACCCTTTATTATCTTAGATGGAAAATAATTTTGATAAAACACTTGAACTCCATTCTTGAGGAAGATATCCTTTCTACTTCAAAAAACACTTTTCCTTTCTTAACATGTCATACAATTATAAACTAAAAGAAGTTGATTAAAAATAGACTTGAAAACTTGTAAAGGAAGCTTCTTGGAAATAATGTTTTAAAAATCCATTCATGCCGTATAATTTAAAAAAACATTTCTCTCGTACTTTTGTCGGAAAAGTCAAAAAGTACCTCGTACGAAAAACGACAGAAGATTCCTTTCATATCTTTTACTAAAAACTAAACAAAGGGTAAAATTGGATATAAACTATTGTATAAGGATATAAATATTACATATTGAGGAAAAATGGATGTGGATGATAAATATTTCCCAGTAAATTATGAAGTATAAACAATCTCGGATAAAAATTGAGATTGTGATATTTTCCCTTACCCTAGGTCTGATTTTCTTCGTAAGTGTCTGAACTTCCTGTATAATTATTTAAATAATGTTATTGACTTATTCCAGAATTATACTTATTGTTATGATATCATATATGGTCATATTCTTATCTTCTTATTAGTAATATTTCATTACTACTTGTTATTCGGGTGTTTATTACTTTTTGTTCTTATGCGTGTTTTGTCGAATAAATTCTTATTATTCACTTTAGGTTATAGATAACTCATTTCCAGAATTTTATTAGTGTAATATATATCATATTAATTCATTCAATTAATTTATATAATCATTATGCAATGAAGATCATGTAGAACGAGTCGCATCACATCATGGAGACGGTACTTCGTACGTACGCACGACTGATGATATCGTTCCTATGATCATGGAATTATATTGGACTGTATGTATACTATTTCATAATCAATTTCACTTTATAATAGTAATATATAGTCATTATTTACACCATTATACTCATCCAAGTAAGGTGGTGGTGGAAAATAGATTACACCACGGTGTGGAGACGTTATTCCGTACGTACGCACGCACAGTGATTTCTTTTTCCGTAGGATGGATAGATGGTGAAATAGGGTTGTTTCATACTTATAATAACATATCAGAATATTATTGATACTGATGTTATTACTTCATAATGAAAAAACTAAATAAGAATAACTGGAAGAAGAAATAAAGTTGAAAGAATCTGTAACGGACATTACCTCTTCTTTGAAGTGCTTCTTTGAGACCTCCTTTTAGGGAACTAAAAGAGGTCTTTGAAGAAGAACAGAACATCTAGGATGTTTCTAGGGAAGTGTAGAGGAGATATTTTCAGGGTTTGGCCGAGCTTGAAGGCTCAAAGTGGTGTGAGGAAGAGGGGGAGGAGGTTCCCTTTTATAAAGGAGGAGAGGGGCACCATTGGAATAACTAAAACTATTATTTTATTATAAAGTCAAATTCGGCTTTAAATAGCTCCAAATTGATTTATTTCGAATCTAAGGTGGGGATGGGTCGAAATCATCTAATCCAATATAATTTAAACAAGTTTAAGTTCCTATTTTAACCTTATTAGTTAGATTTAACATTAAGTTAAATAATTTTACTTTTACCGTGTCTTCTTGTGTTCTTATACTATAAGGTTAATAAACATACTATAAGTAGCCAAAAGAGCCCCAAGTTGTTTATTAATAATATATATAACCTTATCTCAGTCATTTGGCCGAACCATATATTTTTAGGAATAAAATAACAGTTACTAATATAATTTCTTTTTAAAAACTATTTTATGTCAATTTTGACAGTATTTAGTAATTGATTTTTGTGAAAATCATAACAGAATGATTAGTTCGAAAACAGTTAATTAACTAAATACTAACATGTCATATTAACTTATAAAATTATTTTAATTCATAAAAAGTCTTAAATTACATTTATTTGGGTATTTATAACATCAATTATGTCAATATTTCATTAATAAGACAATTACTGCATCATCTTTGTGTCATAATAAATTATAATTATTTCATGCCTAAAAATTCTAAATAAATTCTTATGATGTATATAATTGTATTAGCTTTCTGGATACTATTCATGTTTGAAGTTTCTTGAAGTTTATCAGTAAATTAAAATTATTATACTTATAAGAGTTAAGAAAGTGACATGTTGTAACATTCTTTGGTTTTAATAATAATTAAATTATTTTTATGGAAAAAAGTCCATTAAATGAATCTAATCCAACCCTTAGGTGATATGGGTCGACTTTGAGTCATCCAATAGGATTTTTACATGTGTTAGGGTGATTTTATAACATTATATTTACCCATAATTACCCGATTTACCTTAAACTATGGCAAATAAAATTTACCGTAGTTACTATTCATAATTCCCAAAATAAAAAGTAGCTTATTAACATAATTTGGATCCACTGATTCCAAATATGGAACCCATTTTTTCGAATTCAATACACAAAAGTTGCAGAAATTAAATTCTATTTAATCCCGTTGTCGAAAGAAAACGGGTTTCTTTTTAAAACATTGCAAAAGATTGAATTGATTTATCCTATGAATTCATGGTAGAATCAATGCTAATGACATACATTATATTAAATGATAAAAATGTATTCTATTTATACTTTAAAACCATTCAATATTATAATTTAACTATATAAATTATAGCTATGAAAAAAAGTTTTTTTTAATTAAAATATAGCGTGTTTTTACTATTCATCAAAATATGAAAGTTACCAGAATAATATGAAAAATTTATCCAAAGTAAATTTTTATTTCATGATTCCAAATAAGAATTTTATTTTTTCCAATTTAACTTATAATCATGTCAAAAACTAGAATTAAAGTGGGTGCCTCATCAAAAGGCGGCAAAAGTGCATTTTTTAAAAAATACTTATTTTACCCGAAAAATTTATTTTGTTCTTATACCATGTTCTAGAAAATGTGTAAGACTAATAATAATGTTATAAGATTCAAAATTTATTTAATAATATTCATAACATCTAGTTCATAATGATATTATAATAATATATCATTGTTTATTAAAACCCGATATTGCGTACAACACATGCTATCGAGGAAGGTCGCGATTGCGTGTAATGCAAGCCAAGTCAGGGTTGCGTGCTGTGCAAGAATCCTTCATTGTTTCGTATAACATAATCCAAACATATTTCATTTATACATTTTATATTTATATATATATATACTCAATGTTACGTAGAATAACTATTATCAAAATTGTGTGTAACACGATCCAAGAATAGTGTTGCGTATACTGCAAGCTAATACGGTGTTGCGTATAGCGAAAGGTGATCTTGGAGTAGAATACAACACAAGACATTAATGAAATTAAAAGAATATTTTTCATAAATTCTCAGGGTGTTACAGTTTATTCCAAAGTGGACTAGAATACATAATTTTATAAGGATAATGGCTGAATATAATAAAATAATTCCTTTTAATATGTTGAGGACAGTCACACTCTCAAGGAAATGATTTTAAATTCATATAATATATTATAAGTCTTGGAGGATTCATTATGGATTTATAAAATATATAAATTAAACATATAGTTATATTATTTTAAAGTAAAATGTACACTTTTTTAGGATAACATTTATAGTATTTATTACATCACTATTATGCCATCAAGATATCATAAAATTCTCAATATATTTATGCGGTTTTTCTTTTTTCCCCACAAATTTGAATATCTCAAAATGTTATATAAAATTTACCATTTAATAATTTTGACATCATCATTCCAAAAATATTATTCAATTAATATAAAAAAATTCATAATATGTTAATTTTGATTTTTATAATTTAGAAACAAACATTTATTAAAAATTTCCATGTTTTAAAAATAATAGTATTTTAAATGTAATAAAAATTACATTTGACTTCATATAAATTATATGATCATTTATATTCAATAAAACTAATTTAAAAATATTATTTTATGGAAATTTTGTTTACATTAAAAATACATTAACCCATCAAAATATATTTCTTAATTGAATTTGAATATTGATAAAAAATACAATATGTACTTTACAAATCATTTAAGATTTAACAAAATAGGATGAAAATGTATTCAATAATTTATTCAAAATAATATAAATATAACTATTTCTGGGGTCTTTATACATATCCCTTTATTAAACTATCATATGACTTAATAGTAATGTTTGTGATGGTGGGGATTTCATGGGGTTGTTCGAAGAACATGGATTTGGTTGGGATCTCAATGAGCCTGAAATTCTCCCAATGACGATTTTCTCATGCTTCGATCTCTACTTGGGATTTTTCTAGGTTAAATCCTATAAAGGTTATCTTCCTCAAATTATCTAATAAATGGGATTCATATGGTATGATCCTACTAGTGGAGACCATCACTTCCTCTGTCTGTGCCAAATGGATTTGTTAAACCCGTATATTTATACTAGTTATGTGATCACTATTCTACAGCTATATTATCAATGTTAAACACATATAATGGTCATTTGAATACAATAGGATATAATAAAACAAATTATGTGTATGTGTTTTATATTGGATTAAATCATAAAGGGTAATTTGATTCATAATATTATGGGTCGCTACACGCACCACCAACCTAGAGAGTTTTATTGGAGCATGGCCCCAGATCAACATGGATTCCTTGGCCCTATGAGCACCCAACACATAACCTAGTTCATAACATAGACCAAAGGGCATTCTAGATCCCCAAAGGTTGGAAAAATATTCATCGGTACCAAAAATAATCTTTGGTAATTGTTTCACCCATTTAGATAAACATAAATGACCAAAAAAATATATGTTTCAATAATGAATAACCAAAACCAGACATGGAAGAATAATTTCTAGATTTAAGGTTCTACATCATTAAATTTATTTTAAAATACTATAATTGCAATGAAACTGAAAAAATCCTAAATAACTTCGTGCAATATGAGGGGCATCACCACCAAGCCACCACAACAACAACTGTAACAAGTTTTTCTCTAGAAATAAGATCCACCACATCACCACAACACATCTATTCTTTACCTGGGTCATACACAATAATTTCAATATACACACAAAAGATTGTATGGGGTTTCATCCAATTCCCTATAGGATGACACCCAAAACAATTCTCTAATATACAACATTATTAGGCAAATCAACATACACATTTGTAAAAAATACATTGAAATTTTTTCAAGGAAAACCTTTTAAGAAAAACATTTTAAGAAAAATTATTATCAACGAAACATTTAAAAAAAATCTCCAAAAGAATTCTTGAAAAAAATCACACACACAAGTTCCAGTGTATTCCAACAGATGGATGAACATCACAAAATCATTATGTCACAATAGAGCACTGTGGATGAATCCATAAGGTTATCTACTATAATTGGAACTCTATAAACATTTTTTCTAAGTGGTATATGGTATAAAACCCATAAAAAACATCTTTATCATGAAAAATAAACTAGGAGGGAACATACCAGTGGCCTAGTGGTCTCCGATCATATCTTATGATTAGTGAGTGTTGTAAATGTCAATCCGACTAAGTGAATTCCAGATTTTCCACTTCAAATTAAACTAATTTCAATCAAATTGAATAATATGGGATTTCCACTTTTTAATCACTTGTTTACAAGCTCTACTATTCCATCTAATTTATTTGGGATTCACTTGTTTTTACTCCCTTATTTCACATGTCACAGAAGTCTCCATTTTCACATATCATTGCACAAAAACTACCATGTTCCATAAATAACCCACTTTCTATTTTATTCACACCAAAACCATTGTAAAACTGTTTCCATACAACTTTCAAAACTCATAAATACCATTTGGCACATTAAAAGAAAATAACATAATATGTTCATCCATTTCCATGGGCCAAACCTTTATAAATCAACACACAATCTAACTTCCCCTTTTTAAAACAATCATTTCATTATTTACTCAGTTCACACATCAAATTTATTGGTTCACCACTAAATCTAACACACCAAAAATATTAATTTTCAATTGAAAATAATATATAACCCATTATATCCAAAAGTACTATTTAAAACACAATCCCCACCCTTCGCATATCCATAAAAAAATTCCAAGAAACACCACAAAAAGTCACAAAAAACATAACCATTTCCCATTATAAAATCTATTTCCATCACATTCTATTTTCAAAATACTTTCGTAACACATTTTTTACCACACAATAAGTTCATATAGATCATTTATAATGACATGAAAACATATAAAAAACATAAAAATGTTAGTATAATAAACCACCTACCTCACCCTTAAAGGCTTCTTGATTTTTTTTGTGAAATTTCAACCACACCACCAAAATTATCTAACAAGGTAAGGTCAACCAACCACCCCCAATATTGAACCCTAAAAATAATATTCAACCCAAAAATGGTCATGCACCTCACTGGAAAATGGGATCTCAATGAAGAGGGGAGAATAACAATAGAAAAGAGGGGAATCCATGGGAGAAACCACTTACTAGATAAATTCATGAAGGAATGAGGTAACAAAACCAAAACAAATAGTCCTCATTAAGTCCATTTAATCTTTTATGGAGTTTCTGTAGATACGAATCTCATATAGGGTGGATAGAGGAAGAAATAGGGCTATCTCTTGAGAGTAAACTAATGGAATTTTCTAAATTTTAACGACCTTGACAAGTCACATGGATTCCCACATGGTTTAGAAAACTCTACGGAAACCATGAGCCCCTCACTGCCTAAGAGGATCATGTTTCATGGTTATACTACACGGTTTACGAACCATATTCTAACTCTATAACCAGCCCCTATCCAAAAGGACACTTTGGCTATATAGCTTCGTGGGAAAGGTCCACAGTTTTCCAAACTATGATCCAATCATGTTCCACCTACTATTAACCCAGAAACTCAATTCTTCCAAAAATCAAAATGTATAAACCCATGTATAAGCACTATGATGAAAATAAAAAATGAAATACCTAAAAATTTAACATTTTCACACCTGAAACTCTGAAGAAAAACAAAGATCCATAAATGAACTAGAGTAATGGATAAAAACAAAAATCTAGGTGTTACACACATCTATACCTAAATGGGTAAAGGTTGTAATAACTATTAGTTCTCAAGTTCTATACCTTAATTTTTTGACAAGTGAGACACCATGATATACAATAAGAAACTAAACTATATCCCAAGCCACAAATATTGATATATAAAGTAATTATATATCTTGGTTGACCTATCTTTCATTTACCAAAAAGTTTGGTGTCCACTATCCATCATATCCTACCTCATAGAAATCAGAACAACCAACCTACAAAATTAGAACAATGTTTCTTAGGAGACCTAAACTACTCAACCAAGGTCTCCCCACAATGAAATATTATACAAAAACATTTGAAATCGGTGTATTCCACATGATCGAGATGAACCCCCTGGTCAAAATATGACATATCATTCATCGATGAAAAGAACATCGATCCACAAACCTATTTCACTCTAAGGAATATATCAATGGAGAAACTCAATACAAACAACTCATCAACTAATTACTTAATGGATTGGGTCTTTGACATTAATCATAGTGAATTAGTGACTACATTTCATCATTTGGAGTATTTACAATATAATAATTAGAATGTATAATGATACCCAACCTAGTGTCACTATCACAAGTTCATATCCCATTAAGTCAAAATATATTCTTGGAAATTATAATAACAATGCATTATAAAAAAATCCGCAAATAGACAGTGATTCTGTGTATTTAGTGAATCTAATTATATTTCAAAATCAAGATCATGTATAGGGTAGTTGTTTTTATGATGGTGTAACAATACTTGTCCATAGTCAACTACCTATTTCCCATACATCAAGAATTATCCCAAACCTATAGGAGAAGTATAAAAAACATACTAAAAACCTTATCCCCAATCTAGAAAATTAAAAAATGGTTATGAAGTTAGACTCAACATAAGTTCCTCAATTTATCTCTGACATTTTACATTACACTCAAATATTACACCCTTATGGGTTAACTAAATTATTGGAGATGTGATGTTGGATAAATCCTAAAAAAACCACATATATTAACAAACAAATCCAAATAATTTCCAAATATCATACACATTGTTTGGATACCTTCAAGAAATAATTTCATTCATTTTATTTAGATCCACTAAGACTCTCATATCATATATAAAATTCCCTAGATTTTCACTTCCTAGATCCTAAAGTCACAATTAAAAATCATTCCATAGATAAGTATTCCATCAAGGATCTAAAAATAATGTACATATGATTCATATGATCCTCCTCTAACATGGAGGGAACCAAAATATCATCCATCAACCCAACAAGAAAAGATTCATTGATCCAATGACTAATCTAGTCCATTAACTTCATAAATACTGTACGACATTAGAGAGTCCAAATTTCATAACCAAAATATCAAAATTCCCATTTTGACTCCTAGAAAATGTCATTGGTATATCCCCTTATTAGACACTCAATCAGTTGTACTTGAACCAATGGTAAAACATTAAAAACCTATGATCCCTTCTATGTTGATTAAAGAGATCATCGGTACTAGGAAATGGATATTTTCTCTAGATTTTCACCTAATTTAACTTTGGATAATCCATGATAATTGTGAGGCACATGTTTTCATTCATATTAAATACGATAAGAAATACCCATGGTGACACACGTGGATGAATAAATCCTGTAGCCTCAAGTTCCATAAGATGGACATTAATTTCCATTAACTAATCAAGTTTTATATGATAAAATAGAATAGAAATGGGGGTTATACTAAAGAGAACATTAATGCTAGACTCAACCCCTCCCCCCTATTGTGCTAAACAAAAAATATTATTTAGAAAGACCACAGGGTACGAACACACCAATTTACGAATAAGGATACCCAAATAGGGGTCAATGTAATCCAAAAACAACTCTAACAACTAGAATGAAATTACCAAATAATGAGGAAAAATATGTCCATACCTTACCAATCTAGAGTCCCACTCACCCATAAAATCATGAGTGGCCCCATCAAAAGTTATAAATTGAACAGAACGATGATAACAGTCAATATTGGCCTTAAATTGGATCGTCCAGTCCATGATATGTATCATTTTGATGATCTAAAGATCAATAAATAAGAAGTCACACACCATATAAAAATTATATATCGTCACATAGAACAGAGGACATGTAAAATCATGTTCAAACCACTTTACCAAAGGTATGAAAAAATGAAACATGAATATCATAATCTCTTAATAAAATCCTAATATATCAACTAAAATTGGTGATATAAAATAATGATTTGAAACTGTATCAAAAATATCTACCACCATAGAAGATTAAAGAAACATTTTAACTCTAACAGTAGTTGGCCCAAAATCGGATTCCTCTATCACATATCCTTTTGTATAAAGACTTAAAATATCATCATTTCCTGGTGATTTCATAGCCACATGAACATCCACATTATCTTGGGTATAGAACCCACTTCCCATGGAAGTATCATTATGAACCCGAATTTCCTTGGTGATAGTGAATCCATCATTACTACCCTGATAAGTCCTTTCACAAAAATGCCTCAGGTGGCCTATTGTTCTGAAATGATGAGACGTCTTAGCAGTTTCTCTATAGTTAGATTTACTATGAGCTTTACTTCCACATTTTTAACAGAAAACTTGAATCTATACTAGAAAATACACAAATACTGGTCTTGAAGAATAATGACCACCCTTGTGCTTTCTTTTATTGCAAGAAGACACATCCTAGATAATAGATTCTCCAACTAATGATCCAATGAAACCAGTATTGCCAACATTCTATACCTCTTCCAAGTATTATTTTTTTACTATGTCCATAAAGATTGTAAGAAACATGAGAATAAAAATGCACTGAATGTCGTCCCTCAGTCCCTACTCAAACCATAAATCCATTAGCTACCCATTAGTGGATATATTTGGTTCTACATGCATGGAATTAGAAAAATGGGTTTCATACTCGATAATGGAATGATCCCATTTCACTGAGGTAAAAAACTCTTTGATCTTCACTGCATGTATCTTCTAAATGTAAAATTACTGGTTAAATATATTCTAGAAAGAACATGAGGTGAATTCTTTGTGCAGCATGACATGTACAATAGTTTCATTTAATATCTTTCTCGATCCCTTAGGCATGACAGTCGAATAACCCACATTAGAGTCCTCAAGAGTCTTCAAGAGGTTAAAGATCCTCTCAAACCACTTAAGATTGTCATCTTACTCCTATGATCAATTTTCACCACATAATATGGTTCGATGCTTCTTAGTGAATTATAAGCCATGATCTACCACATGTCCATGGTATCTGACACCCGCTTAACCAAGAGCCTAAATTTTGGGGATGACATCGTCAGCCAAAGATGAGTCCACTGAAATATTTTCCTATATAACTCGTCTAGTAGACTCCTCAATAAAACATAGAAGAGATATTCTTGGATAAATATTCTAATAAACATAAGAGAATAACCAAACATCTTTATATGAAATTCCAAATTGTTATACCGACATCAAGAAAAAATTTCAATGCCTTAGAAATGATTATTAAAAGAAATATAAATGTTACTGATATAACATAGAGCATTAAAAATGAATATGTAATTTGAAATAAAATCCCCATCCATTTAATTGAAATGACATCAAACACTATGTCTCAAATATGGGAAAAAATATCAATCATGTTAACTTGAGTTCAGCCACAGAAGTGAGCGAGTAGAGCACCCTTCCACACTAATTACCTGAATTCTGATGGTACTTAATCCAATTTATGCATGAAATATTTCCAAACCTATGTATCATTATCACAATTCATGTAGGTTATTCCCTATAACACCATTTTTCATTGAATTATCTCGGGTCAAATAGACAAGCCACCCGAACTAGAGCATCACAATGTCGTGAGGTGAAAGAAATAATTTAAACAATTATCATATATAAAAAACAAGAAAAAATCCAAAGTAAAATGGGGAAGAAGTGATCAAACATCCAAGATACATACAATCTAATTAAAACTATAAAAAATATTCTAATATAAGGCCACCATGTCTCCATATGACCAACTATCACCTCCAAAACATCCCACTATGAAGGAAAATACAACAAGAAAATTTTCCATGCTAAATGATGCCCTACACTTTTCCATATTCTTGTAAAAACATCTAAAAACACAAACATGAAAATATAGTATGTGAGAAAAAATCTCATTAGAATGTCACAATAGAATCTATAAAAATTATACTATTAAGATCGTGGTAGTTATAGATTTAAAATTTTATTATTTTAAATATCATTTACATAAGACAAAAAACATTTATAAATCATAATTTTCTTTTCCTAAAATCCTTTCATATTCACATGAAAAATAACATGATAAGTATATGTGTTAATAATGGAATCATTATCAATTAAATAAATCATTACACTATAATATAATCATGAAATCAACATTACCATGACATAATATATGAAGTAAAAGAGCATGGGAAAATTACCATGACAAAATCCATCAATAAAAAAATCAATGAAAAATGAAAAAAAACACCATTTGGGATATAACCTATGGATATATGTAATTTAAATAAAATGAAATCCCAATCTATGTGTATGGTGGATCAAACTGGAATAACCATTTGTGTCCTTACACACACTATAGTGGAAGAAAACCTCATGAGGCATTAAATAGTCTAGGAGTTCCATGTCTACTCTTAACTTAACCAAGGTTACCCATTATGCTAGGTTTTTTCAAAACCATTTAAAAATACATGTTTAGAATTTATTAAACTTATCCAAGTAAAATAAAATCATCATCAATTCTTGAAAACCCATTTTTTAAATAATATCACCATTATAGAATTTCATCAAAAATTTGTTGTGAACAACCAATTTATAAAGAACCCAATTTTAAAACATGATATATTTACAAAAAAAAATTATAATCACAAATAAATTCATTTCAATTAATAACTAAAATGGATTTACCAAATAATAATCAATTCTTTGAATCGATGCTTTGTATAGAGAGACCTTCCATAAGAATTAAGGTAGAACTAATAAAATTTGAAAATGGAGACCAAGGAAGAGTAGATCAGGTCCTCACAATCCTAGTTCCTTAAGAAGAAGAAAATCCTGTTAAAAACACATTATTTTTATCATGTGCTTATGTCTTGGATTCCACATAATAAGAGGAGAAGAGATATATTGACGATATATGAAGAATATGGAAAACCAAATCCGGAATGCTACATAACAACATGCGATCTATCAATAATGATTGTAAATAGAGAATAATCGAATGGATATAGTCTGTAAAGAATATGGAAGGATTAGATTAAGCTAGAAGGATATTTTTGGGTGATTGGGATGAAAACATTACTTAGAAAAAAGGGTTAAAAATCATATTTTTAAAGGCACAAAGTTCCATTCATGGTTAGGCCACACTATTAGTCAAACTATCCACTAAAAATTCATGGATACTCTCTCAACACACACTTCTTCTTAAGACTAACCACCTGGTTTGGTCTGAAAATGTGAACCCTTATAGCAATACCAATATCCCACATCGTCTTCGTTGTTGAGCGACATGGTTTGTAGAATTTTTCTCGAACTATGAAAAAACATATATATTCATCATGATCATTAAATATTATTCAAGGAATGTAGAAATTAAACAAGAATAAAACAAGGGAAACATGGTACCAATGCCTTCCTAGCCCTAGGGAGGACTACAATAATGAAGACCGGGGGTATCCACTCTTATCAAATTGACCATTTCTGGTTTATGGAATTTAATTTTTTGGTGACAAGTCACACTAGACCCCTGTTCTTATAGATAATCTTGGTGGTCCTAAACCTTATTACACCCACCCCTCTCTATGTGTGGGTGACCTGGATACTTCTATTGAGTAGGGTATTACATTTCCTGATGATATATTTGACCGACTGTGGGATGAATCCTCGTCTATTTTTAACCCATGTTCCATATAAACTTCTATAATAACTTTAAATAAAAACCATGATTAAATTAATGTATAATTAAGATCATGTGGGATGTAAACATGGATTAAAACATTAAATTATATTGAAATTATTTTTTAAATACAATTAAAAAATTTTATGATCAAATCTATAATATATCATTCAAAATCCTCAATCTAGTCCTTCATATATTTCCATATCTTGAATATATTATTGAATTATTGATTTTATAATACATTAATTATTTTTATCACACATTAATTAATATATTATATTAATTAATTGACAATATAATTAAATGATATAAGAGTATAACAATCCAATGGAAACCAACTCTAGTAGTAGAAAAAACATCTTGTGTCCAAAATATAGAGATGTATATTAATTGACTACATTTTAATAAATGATATTATTGAAATGGATTATTTTTAGTATATCCATTATATTTACTCAACTAAGCTTCTTTTGCCTATTAAAATGAAGATAATGAATTTTAGTACAGTAACTATGAAAGGGTTAGTGTGTAATTCCAATTTATATAAAACTACAAACTATTTAGAATTTTCCCTATGAAAACCCATACATATTTATTTGTCATTTTCCATTATATGAACACATATACATCTATAATACCATTATATTGTAATGAAAACATCATTATGGTATTATTCTCCAATGTCAAAAAAACATCATTCTTTTTATTTCAGTATATATAAAACTAACCACTAAATAATACATGATCTTGATGAAAATAAATAAAATACAAGTGGAAAATTCATAGATAATGGGTCTACTACTAAAGAGACTATCCATAACACACTACAAATAAATAAATTATCTAAACCATACAATAAAAGATAATGAAGTTTTTTTTACATTTCTATAACCCTTAATGTATAAAACAATACTACATTAACCAAATCTTATTGGAAACTTTTTTAACACCCCCTTTTTAAATTCACCTCATGAGGGAACTTCAACACTCAATCTAATATATTATTTTATACATTTAGCATAATAATCCTTAAACCTCAAGAACTAAACCAAGGGGAAATTAAACATTATATTACATGGTCTATACTTTATATGAACTTAATACAAAATAGAATACAAAATCCTTAATTTATAAACCATATTTTATTATAGTTTACCTGAAAAAGAAAAAGTGGACAGTGGATGAAATAGATATGTTATTAAATATGATTAAATTTATCATTGAAGAACAATATAAATAATCACTATAGTGTTTGGTATAATGATCTATCAACTCTAAAAAAGCCACAAAATATTGAAAAACATGAGTAAAAATAAAAATGATAGTGATAGGAGTAAAATAATACAATTTAGTGTAATTTGAAAATTGTGCATTGTTAGTCCACACTATTAGATAACTGTATAAGTTACCATAAATTATCCAATACCAAATATTTCACACCTAAAATGGTTAACATTCTTTAATAATTCTATCATGGAACACATCATGATTCCCTATTAGTGTGCCACTTTTCCCCTTTTATATTTTTCTTATCATGTATCATGGTTATCTAATAATTCCATGAACCATAAAATGAACTAAAACCCCTCAAAAATAGATTTAATTTACCACAGATATCCTAAATAATATTTTAATTATATTTATATCATTTCATAGGTACTATGGTGGAATTAAATCTCCCTCAAACATTTCACATTATTTCATTGTGAATTTGAAAAGAATCATTATGGGTGAAGTGCTTCAAAAAATGATAACTCAGAAATAATTCATATTGTCATTTTTATTCTTGAAAAAAACATAATTCTAAAATATATATCGCAATGGAATATCCCAACTCCACACCTTCATTTTCTTTTGAATAATTATATGTTGTTCTTATTGAATAAAACATATTATTGGATCTACATAGTTGGTGCGAACTATTTTCATATGAGGGGGTTTTTTATATATCTATATCTGAAAAATGTAGAATATATATATATATATATATATGTAACTATAATGGATAAATAATAGAAAAAACTTTAATAATATTTTGTTCAGATCAGTAGTCACAAATGGTTCCAAATGGTGGTTTGATTAATCTCTTTTCCTACCAATACACCAATATCCCAATATAGATCATTACTTGATGAATAAATTTTTGTTCCCAGATAGATCTAAAGAACTCTATTTTTAATAATCAATGATTTTTATTTTATTTATATTCTATTAGTCCATTTCTAAAATTTTATGAATTATTAAAAATACATTTAAATTTTTTATAATATTTTATAAATTTAATATAATAACTATTTTTTCTTTTTATTTTATATGTAAAAGAGTTATTTTTAGTATTTTATGAGATTTATTTATATAATAGGGTTAATTTTAATATTCACTATGTTTTAAAATTTTTATAATTTATTAAAATTAACATCAAATTATGAACCTATTTGGAAGAAATTAATATTTTTTATTATATACATATATATAGACATACATTGAAAATAATTTTTATATTCAGATTCTTGTAAACACTTACACACATGCACTTATATATATATATATATTAGTGTGTTTATTTTAATATTGATATATTATATATGTTTATTTTTAGGAAACCCCTAGTGTAACTTTTATATTAGGGTATTATGTGGGTGAGTTATCCCCTCTATTTTGTCGAATTTGAGGATGAAATGAAGAAATTTTATGGAAAATTTCAAGGTTACATTGTTAAGGAGCATAATTAGATTAATCATGAGCCTAAGTGTGTAGCTTGTATGGATCTTAGTTTTGGTGATCTGCACATTTTACAAACATAATTTAGGTAAATCATCCAACCAAATGGATAGGGTGTACTTTTTCCCTTTATCATTCTACATAATTGAGTTTTCACCTCTTGATTTCCCTAATTTGAACCAAACAACGTGGTCACATCTTAGAGCCCTTGTGGATCCTCTATGCTCTTATAAGGTGGAATTTGAAGTGTTTTCATGGATATTCATTATGCAGTTAGAGAGGTAGGGTATTATCTTTATTATTCTTTGGTTTCCTTCTATTTCCCCGATTTCTAATAACCCTATCATCCATTTTGGAATGATTTTAATTACTAGGGTTGTGTTAAATTGGATTTTTTTTCTATATTGGGGTGGTGATACCTTCCTTGATTTCCATTCTGGTGGATTTCATCGTAGGAGATATGATTTCACTATATGATGTAGGTGTTTTATATTCATTGTTGTTTTTTAGAGTTCTATGATTTCTTTATTCTTTAAATTTGTTTTATTAAAAGTTGTTATTTATATGATATCTAGTTTTTATAAGGAATAGTTTTCCATTAATAAGTGGCTCTTTTACTTTGGAAACAATTGGTGTATTGTCTTGTGATATTGTTTTTGGCTTTAATTTGGTGTTTTTTTCATGCTTTTTGTTTGATAAAATTATAAGTAGGGATTTTATGATGAATTTCACATTCTTTTAGGATTTGGGATAAATGGAATTTTAAAATTGGGTGACCATTTTATGTATTAAAAGGGGATTTATGTTTTAAAAGTTGGTAAGAATTTATATATATAAATAAGGTTTCCCTTGATCTTATTTTCTTATAATTGTAATTTTTTTATTTATTTTGGAATTCATTTTCTATTCCAAATGGTTTTTAAAAGGTAGTTTCAAAAGGATATGTATTGTATATAAAAAGTGATTCCACATTTGGCACATTTTGATGTGATTTTTATTGTAACATTGTTGAGTCCTCCTCATTTTTTTTGATGTGTATTCTTATACAGAAGATGGATTATTTTTTATGTTTTTGATTTGGTTATTCTGGGAAGAGGGTCATTTTAAGGGTAGTGGTGGTTATGGGAAGCAATTATTGTGGTTTTATCCTTAGGTTCATATTATTTTTGTGTGATTGATATTATTTTTTCTCTCCAACCTCTATTTTAATTCCATGACAATACCAAGGATTCTACATGGGATATTTTGGGAAAATTCATTCCTAGATGATGTTTTTCACTAGCTATACCCCCCTTAATTGAAACATATCACATGGATTTCTGGTTCATAATATATGAGAATTGTTAGATAGATTCATTAACCGGATGTGTGACACTTACCTTATCAGTGGTTAGTTTTCTTTTCTATGTCTTTTTCTCTATTAGTCATCATGTTTTTACCTCATGATATGTATCTATGTTATTCTTTTTTATATTTATTTTCCTATGTGTTGATTGTTTTTAGGATGGAATTTATTGATTTAGTGATTATTTTACGTTTTACTCATATTGTTTATTAATTTTGTTCTATCCATTTTTTATAATTACTGGTAACCTATTATGGACAATATTAATGATATTATTAATTTTTTTCTTTTTACATTATTTTGGGGTTAGTATAAGGCTTTTTATTGGCATGATTTTGAACTAGTTTAACACCATGGGTGTGTTATTATTTTAATGGTTCAATGTTTTAAATTTAAAGACACGGATTCCTATAAAATTTTATTTTTATTGGAAAGGAACCATTTTTTAAAATGGTTCTATAAATGGAAATGATTTTCCTAAACCCCTTTTACGGAATGTTCTAAAAATAATGTGATTTGGGGAAATATAGATTCAATATTAATTTTTTTCTTAAACTATGTATAATGAAAATGAAATTGTAACATCCCAAGTAAGTAATGAATAATAGATATTTTTATATATGTCTATTAATGATTAAGATAGTGTTATAGAGGCTTAAAATGAAAATAAATACAATCTTATGCATGGAATACACTAATATTCTTAAAAGATTGTTTTACTGCCTTTTGATGGAAAACCATTTTTGAATCTATATTTTGACAATGTTATAAACTATGTTTGTAAAAATAAACTTATTCTTTATGATTGGGACATCAAAATTTACATTGTGTGAATTTTTGGTATTTTTCTGACAATGTTCATTTTTTAATGAATAGTGAAAAATACTGCATTTTACATCAAAACTGCTTTTTAATCTAATTTATTTATATGATTAGATTATGTTTTGAATTGGTTTTGAAGTAAAATTAGAATATATTTTTACCATTTTATCCAATGGTGGTCATTGGAATCAATTTCACTTTGAAATTAGACTTAAACTGGTGTCAATCTTTTGATACTTATTGTTTTGTAAAAACACGCTATTTGCTATGGCAGCGGGAATTAATTATTAAATTAATTAATGTGACTTATATGATTTTAATTTTGTAAAATAGACATCATTTTTGAAATCAGAATATCAAATATAGCTTAGGGTGAATTTTTGGTAATTTTCTGAAAAACTTCAATTTTGATGAATAGTGAAACCACTAAGTGGTAATCAAGCAAACTGATTTTTCAGTTAAATGAAAGTTTACCACTAATGTGTATTGAATTTTGAAAATCCGACATACATGGTTGTCATTAAGAAGTAAAATGTGGTTCAATGAGATTAAAATAATTTTTTGGTGAATAGTAACTTATTATGTTTTTTATCGCGATTAGTGGTAATTAGTGTACTTTAAGGTATAAATAATGCTTTAATAATATGAAATGACTTAGACACATGTACCAACCTTATTGGTTGTGTCATGGCCGACCAAGACAAGCCATGGGTCAACTTGGGGACCCCATGGAGACATTTTGGTTGGGAAATGACATAAATAACTTTTTATTTAATGTAAAGGTAAAAATGACACAAACATAATACGTTTTACGAAAACAATTTTTACATAGGGTTATAAAGATTAGATATTTGATTATAAATAGTCATTGGAAATCTAAATAGATTTCCTACATCATAGTATTTTTATTATGATTTTTAAACATTAAATAAATTAAATTATTTATGACATAATAATGATGCAGCGATGACATCGTTATTTGACGATTTAAATAAAATGGAACGATAATGTAAACTATATGAACTAAACATGGCCAAAACAAATTGGATTAGTGGATTTGGAACCCTTATCACCTTATCCACGAATTATATCAATTTGGGACCTTTTGAAACCGAAACACATTTTCAAATAAAGTAATATTTCTTTACTTTCCAAAAGTGCCCCTCCTCTCCTCTTATAAAAGGCCCCCACCTCTACCTCATTTCACACACTACTCAAGCCTTTGGCTCGTCCAACCCCTGCCCATTTACTCTCTCCACATCCCTCTCCTCATCCTAGAGTATTCCCTTTAGGAAAAATCCTTTCAAAGGAAGCCTTTAGACTCAAATCAAAAAGAGTTACACTTTTAAAGGTAATTCATTCTCTCATGTTCATTTGTTTTATTTTGCTTCTCCAACCCACTAAACTCTTTTTATTTACTTATTTTGTAACAACACCAGTATCTTCAATATAAAAGTGTGTTGTTATAATATTTATTTGAGCAACAATCTCACACAACTACATCAAATGGTTAAGGAACATACGGTTTCCGTGGATGGCGAAATTCTGCCTCCCGAAACGATGATTGTTCAATACACATTTAACACCTTCAAAGGTGGCCATTATGATGTCAATATTTTTATATATGATATATAATATGTTTATGTTTTCCTTAAGATTCTGTTTTTTTTCATTTTGGGCATACCTTTATGGTTTCCATTATGGGTAAACACGATATCTTCATTTTAGGAAGTGCGGACTACTGCCCCCTCAAAGTGATTTGATTCGTTAATACCTTATGTGGGATGTGTAAAGGATAAAGTTAATGATATTATATATGTTATTATACTGGAATTATTATATACTCTTATATCATTATGATTCCATTCCAGAAAATATGAAATAGAAATGGAAATAGCGTTCATGCGTACGTACGGCTTACCGTCACCATGAACGGTGCATTTCATTTCTTACCTCTAAATGTGATGTAATATTATAAATACATGTATATGATGAATATATATGATATATATGTTATCCAAATCATTATTATCATTCTGGATATAACGAACCTATGACCAAATTAACAACTTGTAAGTGTAAGAAGTCTATTTTTGACTTAAGAACCAAATACCGACAAAATGAACATTATTAACTTAGCTGATTACATGATGTTCATAACATGGTATAAAAGGAATAATGAACTTGAAAAAGATTCATAAGCAAGTAGAGATTAACTCAAGTTTATTATTCAGGAGATTAAAGAACGGTCGGGTCAATTCGGATACGAGGTATGGGACTTCGTCTCAATCTCCTTTCATTGAGGCATATTTTATTTTATACACAACTTTCTTTTATATGGTGTATAAACCCCTTTGACTTTTACGTTTATTCAAAAGGAATATTTTTTATATGAAGCGTTTACTAAACGACAAAAGGGAATGTTTTTGTCGTACGTATGCGGCGACAACGACTTCTCTGCCGTCGTGACCGTTATTTGAGTTTCGGCTTCCTCTATAAGCAATACCTTTTTTTTAAAACGAAAAAATAAATACCATGTTTTACTTTGGTATTGAAAATGGTTTTCATAATGTTTTTCTTATATCAATGTGTTGTATTTATATCTCGTGATTGAAATGTGGAAATGTTATGTTTCCTTTATGCATGTTTTATGTGATATGAATATGTTATTGTTCTTGGGCATTATTATGAAGACGGGTGGTTCTGTGATAAACTAAGGGTGGGTGAGCTAGTTATAGCTCTCAAATGCATTGGGTAACGCGAAGGAGTGAAACGTTAAGGTTTCTCTGAAGAGATTTTAGGGAATATACTGTGATGGGTATTCCAAACGTAACCAAGAGGGTTACTCCCTACGTAAGAATGTTATGAATGCCTCAAGTTACCTTTTATGTCTTATGATTTCTATGATTTATTCGCAATTTTATGAGGTATGTTAATGTGCCTATGTTTTATGGGTAAAGTATGATTTCATTCTTATGTAAATATGAACTCATGTTTCCTTTCCAAGTTTTTTTTTATAACCCATACTGAGTTTTTATGCTCATCCCAAGTTTTTGAAAATTTTTTCACAGGTCAAGGGAAAGGTACATGATAAGATGATAGAGTCAAGGATGTGTCAAGAAATAATCCATGTTTTATTTTAAATGTGTTTCCATTGATGGGAATGAAGAATATTGTCTTTATGTGACCACTTTGTTTATATGTGGAATGTAATGCAAGTTTTATGATCTAATTCTCTAAAACTCTAAACCCGAAAAGATCCTCAATGTGTAATCTTGTAATAACTCAAGATGAAGTAAGGTTTAAGGCTGGGGCCTTATAGTTGGTATCAGAGGTCAGTTTAGATAACTTTAGGAGTTAGAATTCGATTAAATGATTATCCAAAAATATATTTTTTCTTTCATTTCGAAATGATATAGCATTTAAATATTACCATGTTGCTTCATCTAAGACATGTTTGTTCAGAATGGTTTTCCGCAGAGGGAACAGGGAAGCAGTGCTAGGAAGGCATACAGAAGGAAATAACCTTCCGAATCAGCATCCAGAAATGGTCGGAATTGGAACTGAACAGTTTGTTGCAATAATGGCGCAGTTGACTCAAGCGATAAATGGCGGTGGTATCCATACACGAGATCAGCCAGACCAACCGCAGAGGAACATGTCAGTGGTGGAACATTTCATGAGGCAACATCCACCATCATTCAGAGGATCATCTGACCATGTGCTAGCTGAAGGGTGGATTAAAGCACTGGAGAAGATTTTTGATGTCATGGGGTGTTCAGACAATCTAAAGGTTGGTCTTGCTATTTACCGTTTGGAGGGTGAAGCAGATCAGTGGTGGTCTATGGTTAAAAATATCAGGGACGCCGATGAGATTGATGCTCTTGACTGGGATGAATTCAATGGTATGTTTCTTGAGAAGTATTTTTCAAAGGTTGTTCGACTTAGGATGGAAAATCAATTCTCGGAATTGAGGCAAGAGGAAGACTCAGTGGCTGCCTATGAAGAATGGTTCACTCGATTCGCAAGGTATGCTCCAAATTTTATCCGGGACCTTGATAGTAAAATCAATCGTTTCTACTCAAGATTAAAGCCAAAGTATCTAAGGGCATTAGCTTCTCGTGAGTTTAAAAGTTATGAAAAGCTTGTTCGATGTGCTGAGAAGGTGGAAATGGAGTTTTCCGATGACCAAGTTTTCTATAACAACCAGCAGAAGAAGAGACCGAGGTGGCAGGAGAAAGGTAAGAATTCTTCAAAAAAGTCTGATGGTAAGAGAATTAAGTTTCCAGTTTGTGATAAATGTGGCAAAAGGCATGCTGGGGAATGTCTTCTGAATTCTGGGAAGTGCTACCAATGTGGTAAGATGGGACATAAGGCTCGTGATTGCACTGAAAAGGATCAAGGTGAAGGTAAGAACAAATTTGATTTACAGTTAGTGAAATGTTATAAGTGCAATGAGATAGGTCACTATGCAAACGAGTGTCCGACAAGGAGCTTGAGTGATGGGAATCAGTTAGACTACAAGCAGAAAGGGGTGGTGAGATCCTTTTCAACTACTTCAGCAGATGTCGGGCCATCAAATGAAGTTGTATCAGGTACTTTGTTTGTTTTTTCAGATTATGTCAGTGTGTTGTTTGATTCGGGGTCTACACATTCTTTCATCTCTGAAACCGTTTCTAGTAAAATGGGAATACCATCTCAAGAAATGACTCCTGAACTTTTGGTAAAAACACCTGGGGGAAGTGTCGAGGCAAAAAGAATTTATAAGAATCTTCCTATCCTTATCTGTGGAAAGAACCTACTTGCAAACCTTATTGTTCTACCTCTAGTAGAGTTTGATGTTATCCTGGGTATGGATTGGCTCTCTATTTACCACGCTAAGATTTACTGTAGAGCTAAAGAAGTTTCTTTTCAGAAAGACTTTCAGTTTGTTTACCAGAATGAACCCTTACTTTTGATAACATATCAAGAGGCCGAGAAACTTGTAAAAGATGGAAATTAATGTTACCTTGCACACGTCGTTGAAAATAAAGGAACTGTTCAGATTAATGATGTGCCAGTGGTAAATGAGTATCCTGATGTTTTTCTTGATGAGTTGCCTGGAATAATACCAGATCGGGAAGTTGAGTTTACTGTTGACTTAGTTCCTGATTCTAAGCCAATTTCAAAACCCCCTTATCGAATGGCACAAATTGAACTTTTAGAGTTGAAGGAGCAATTGCAAGATTTATTAGAGAAAGGTTTCATTAGACCTATCACATCACCATGGGGTGCTCCTGTTTTATTTGTTAAAAAGAAAGATGGTTCTATGAGACTTTGCATTGATTATAGAGCCTTGAATAATATCACTGTTAAGAACAAATATCCTTTGCCTCATATCGATGATTTGTTTGATCAGCTCCAGGGAGCTCAGTTTTTTTCAAAGATTGACTTGAGATCGGGGTACCATCAGCTGAAGGTAAAGGAGGCAGATATTCTGAAGACCGCATTCCGTACGAGATATGGCCATTATGAATTTGTAGTAATGCCTTTTGGTCTAACCAATGCACCTGCTGTATTCATGGACTTAATGAATAGAATTTTCCATGAGTTCTTGGATAAGTTTGTGGTGGTTTTCATTGATGATATTTTTATGTTTTCTAAAAGTAAAGAGGAGCATGAAAAACATTTAAGGGTTATCTTGAAAACCTTAAAAGAAAAGAAATTGTATGGGAAATTCAGTAAGTGTGAGTTTTGGTTGCAACAAATTTCTTTCCTTGGTCACATTGTTTCTAAAGATGGAATAACTATTGACCCTGCAAAAACAAAAGTTGTGGAAGAATGGACAACACCTACAAATGTAACCGAGATTCGTAGCTTCCTTGGTTTGGAGGGCTATTACCGAAGGTTTGTTAGGAATTTTTCACGGTTATCTAGTCCAATGACTAAGCTAACTCGGAAGGGTGTTATGTTTATCTGGACAAAAGAATGTGATGATTGTTTTCAGGAATTGAAAATAAGATTGGTGAATGATCCAGTTTTGGCACTACCTTCCAGGAATGGTGAGTTTGTTATATACAGTGATGCTTCTTTGAAAGGACTTGGTTGCATCCTAATGAAGAATGATCAGGTAATTGCTAATGCTCACGACAGTTGAAAACTCATGAGGTAAATTACCCTACACATGATTTGGAATTAGCTGCTGTTGTTTTTGCTTTAAAAATTTGGAGGCATCATTTGTATGGAGTAAAGTGTGAAATATATACCGATCACAAAATTTTAAAGTATATATTCAATCAGAAAGAGTTAAACATGAGACAAAGGAGATGGCTGGAATTAATCAAGGATTATGATTGTACAATTCATTACCATCCTGGAAAAGAAAATTAAGTGGCTGATGCTTTGAGTCGAAAAATTAATTCTTCATTAACAATGTTGCGTTTGGAACGTGATACTTTGGTTAAGGATTTGATGAACATTGGCATAGAAGTTGTTGGTGCAGGAAGTCCTTCTGTTTTGTTTCAGGAATCAGTGAGATCATCTCTATCAGATAGAATCAAGCAAGCACAGAAGCAAGACAGTGAGTTGCAGAAAAAGGTAGAGCTGGTTCAGAAAGGTAAGTTGCCTCAATTCACCATTGATAATGATTGCGTTTTGAGATTTGGGAAGAGATTGTGTGTGCCTTGTGATTCACAGTTGAAGAGAGATTTGTTATGTGAATCTCATAGTTCTCCGTTTTCAGTTCATCTGTGCAGTACTAAGATGTATAGAGATCTGCGGGAGTATTACTGGTGGGATGGAATGAAAAGAGACATTGCTGATTTTACTGTGAAGTGTTTGACTTGTCAACAGGTTAAAGCAGAGCGGCAGTTACCGAAAGGGATGCTTCAGCCTTTACCAGTGCCAGAGTGGAAATGGGAGAATATATCCATGGACTTTGTTGTTGGATTACCGAAAACATCTCGAGGTAATAATGCAATCTGGGTTATTGTTGATCGCTTGACCAAATCTGCTCATTTCCTTGCTATACAAGATACTTTCTCTCTTGATCAACTTTCCCGTTTGTATCTTAAAGAGATAGTCAGGTTACATGGAGTTCCTCTCTCCATTGTATCGGATCGTGATCCCAGGTTTACTTCTAACTTTTGGAAAGGCCTTCAGAAGTCATTGGGTACTGAATTAAATTTTAGTACAGCTTTTCATCCTCAATCAGATGGGCAGTCAGAACGAACAATTCAGACATTGGAGGATATGCTACGAGCTTGTTCTATGGATTATCAGGGAATTTGGGACCAACATCTTTCTTTGGTTGAGTTTTCATATTATAACAGTTTTCATTCCAGTATACAGATGGCACCATTTCAGGCATTATATGGGAAGCGGTGTCGAACTCAAGATTTCTGGGATGAAGTGGGTGAAAGAAAGTTGATGGGACCAGAATTGGTAGAAGAGATGGCAGAAAAAGTTCAGCTAATTCAGAAACACAT
Organism: Viscum album; assembly: GCA_963277665.1. NCBI lineage: Eukaryota > Viridiplantae > Streptophyta > Magnoliopsida > Santalales > Viscaceae > Viscum > Viscum album. The sequence continues at coordinate 1,314,629,391 of OY728147.1, forward strand.
GAGAACAGCTCAGAGCAGGCAGAAGAGTTATGCGGATAACCGGAGGAAGGATCTATCTTTCGAGGTAGGTGATCATGTTTTTCTCAAGGTTTCTCCTTGGAAAAGTGTGATGAGATTTGGTAAGAAAGGAAAGTTGAGTCCAAGGTTCATTGGACCATATGAAATTCTGGAGAGAGTTGGATCAGTTGCATACTGAGTGGCTTTACCTCCGAGTTTATCTCAGCTACACAATGTTTTTCACGTTTCGATGTTGAGAAAGTATATGCCAGATCCATCTCATGTTTTGAGTCCAGAGGTAGTTCAACTGGAAGAGAACCTATCTTATGAGGAACAACCGGTCCAAATTCTTGACCACAGAGAGCAAGTGTTACGGAATAAGGTGATTCACCAGGTAAATGTTTTGTAGAAAGACCACATGATTGAAGAGGCAACATGGGAATTTGAAAATGCAATGAGGGATAAGTACCCCCATTTATTCGATAAGTAAATAAATTGTGGGGACGCAATTTTCTAAAGGGGGGAAGGATGTAACATCCCAAGTAAGTAATGAATAATAGATATTTTTATCTATGTCTATTAATGATTAAGATAGTGTTATAGAGGCTTAAAATGAAAATAAATACAATCTTATGCATGGAATACATAATATTCTTAAAAGATTGTTTTACTGCCTTTTGATGGCAAACCATTTTTGAATCTATATTTTGACAATTTTATAAACTATGTTTTTCAAAAAAAAACTTATTCTTTATGATTGGGACATCAAAATTTACCTTGTGTGAATTTTTGGTATTTTTCTGACAATGTTCATTTTTTAATGAATAGTGAAAAATACTGCATTTTACATCAAAACTGCTTTTTAATCTAATTTATTTATATGATTAGATTATGTTTTGAATTGGTTTTGAAGTAAAAGTAGAATATATTTTTACCATTTTATCCAATGGTGGTCATTGGAATCAATTTCACTTTGAAATTAGACTTAAACTGGTGTCAATCGTTTGATACTTATTGTTTTGTAAAAACACGCTATTTGCTCTGGCAGCGGGAATTAATTATTAAATTAATTAATGTGACTTATATGATTTGAATTTTGTAAAATAGACTTCATTTTTGAATTCAGAATATCAAATATAGCTTAGGGTGAATTTTTGGTAATTTTCGGAAAAACATCAATTTTGATGAATAGTGAAACCACTAAGTGGTAATCAAGCAAATTGATTTTTCAGTTAAATGAAAGTTTACCACTAATGTGTATTAAATTTTGAAAATCTGACATACATGGTTGTCATTAAGAAGTAAAATTTGGTTCAATAAGATTAAAATAATTTTTGGTGAATAGTAACTTATTAAATTTTTAATCGCGATTAGTGGTAATTAGTGTAGTTTAAGGTATAAATAATGCATTAATAATATGAAATGACCTAGACACATGTCCCAACCTTATTGGTTGTGTCATGGACGACCAATACAAGCCATGGGTCAACTTGGGGACCCCATGGAGACATTTTGGTTGGGAAATGACATAAATAACTTTTTATTTAATGTAAAGGTAAAAATGACACAAACATAATACGTTTTACGAAAACAATTTTTACATGGGGTTATAAAGATCATATATTTAATTATAAATAGTCATTGTAAAGCTAAAAAGATTTCCTACATCATAGTATTTGTTTTATTATTTTTAGACATTAAATAAATTAAATTATTTATGACATAATAATGATGCAGTGATGACATCATTATTTGACGATTTAAATAAAATGGAAGGATAATGTAAAATCTATGAACTACACATGGAAAAAACCAATTGGATCAGTGGATTTCGAACCCTTATCACCTTATCCACTAATTATATCAATGTGGGACCTTTTTAAACCGAAATTTGTTTTCAAATAAAGTAATATTTCTTTACTTTCCAAAAGTGCCCCTCCTCTCCTCTTATAAAAGGCCCCCACCTCTACCTCATTTCACACACTACTCAAGCCTTTGGCTCGGCCAAAACCTGCCCATTTACTCTCTCCACATCCCTCTCCTCATCCTAGAGGATTCCCTTTGGGCAGAATCCTTTCAAAGGAAGCCTTTAGACTCAAATCAAAAGGAGTTACACTTTTAAAGGTAATTCATTCTCTCATGTTCATTTGTTTTATTTTGCTTCTCCAACCCCCTAAACTCTTTTTATTTACTTATTTTGTAACAACACCAGTATCTTCAATATACAAGGATGTTGTTATAATATTTATTTGAGCTACACTCTCACAAAACTACATCAAATGGTTAAAGAACATACGGTTTCCGTGGATGGTGAAATTCTGCCTCCCGAAACGATGATTTTTCAATACTCATTTAACACCTTCAACGGTGGACATTATGATGTCACTATTTTTATATATGATATATAATATGTTTATGTTTTCTTTAAGATTCTGTTTTTTCATTTTGGGCATACCTTTATGGTTTCCATTATGGGTAAACACGATATCTTCATTTTAGGAAGTACGGACTACCGCCCCCTCAAAGTGATTTGATTCGTTAATACCATATGTGGGATGTGTAAACGATAAAGTTAATTATATTATATATGTTATTATACTGGAATTATAATATACTCTTATATCATTATGATTCCATTCCAGAAAATATGAAATAGAAATGGAAGTAGCATTCATGCGTACGTACGGCTTACCGTCTCCATGAACGGTGCATTTCATTTCTTACCTCTAAATGTGATGTAATATTATAAATACATGTATATGATTAATATATATGATATATATGTTATCCAAATCATTAATATCATTCTGGATATAACGAACCTATGACCAAATTAACAACTTGTAAGTGTAAGAAGTCTATTTTTGACTTAAGAACCAAATACCGACAAAATGAACATTATTAACTTAGCTGATTACATGATGTTTATAACATGGTATAAAAGGAATAATGAACTTGAAAAAGATTCATAAGCAAGTAGAGATTAACTCAAGTTTATTATTCAGGAGATTAAAGAACGGTCGGGTCAATTCGGATACGAGGTATGGGACTTCGTCTCAATCTCCTTTCATTGAGGCATATTTTATTTTATACACAACTTTCTTTTATGCGGTGTATAAACCCCTTTGACTTTTACGTTTATTCAAAAGGAATATTTTTTATATGAAGCGTTTACTAAACGAAAAAAGGGAATGTTTCTGTCGTACGTATGCGGCGACAACGACTTCTCTGCCGTCATGACCGTTATTTGAGTTTCGGCTTCCTCTACAAGCCATACCTTTTTTTTAAAACGAAAAAATAAATACCATGTTTTACTTTGGTATTGAAAATGGTTTTCATAATGTTTTTATTATATAAATGTGTTTTATTGATATCTCGTGATTGAAATGTGGAAATGTTATGTTTCCTTTATGTATGTTTTATGTTATATGATTATGTTATGGTTCTTGGGCATTATTATGAAGACAGGTGGTTCCGTGATAAACTAAGGGCGGGTGAGCCCGTTATAGCTCTCCAATGCATTGGGTAACGTGAAGGAGTGAAACGTTAAGGTTTCTCCGAAGAGATTTTAGGGAATATACTGTGATGGGTATTCCAAACGTATCCAAGAGGGTTACTCCCTACGTAAGAATGTTATGAATGCCTCAAGTTACCTTTTATGTCTTATGATTTCTATGATTTATTCATGATTTTATGAGGTATGTTAAAGTGCCTATGTTTTATGGGTAAAGTATGATTTCATTCTTATGTAAATATGAACTCATGTTTCCTTTCCAAGTTTTTTTTATAACCCATACTGAGTTTTTATGCTCATCCCAAGTTTTTGAAATGTTTTTCACAGGTCAGGGGAAAGGTACATGATAAGATGATAGAGTCAAGGATGTGTCAAGAAATAATCCATGTTTTATTTTAAATGTGTTTCCATTGATGGGAATGAAGAATACCGTCTTTATGTAACCACTTTGTTTATATGTGGAATGTAATGCAAGTTTTATGATCTAATTCTCTAAAACTCTAAACCCGAAAAGATCCTCAATGTGTAATCTTGTAATAACTCAAGATTAAGTAAGGTTTAAGGCTGGGGCCATATAGAAACCATATTTGTATACTGCATTTAAATATATAAATTCTTGTTTATTTTAGAAAAATGAATGAATTGGAATCATGGTGGAATTCTATAAGGTTCTTCTACCACCCTATAAACTCATGTTAGGGGGTATGTAGTCATCATGTCTAGGGTAGGTTCCAATAGGTTTTTGATTTCATGTTGTATATAGTTACTTCTTCTTTGGAAAGCGAGTGTTGTATTGGTGATGTTAGGGACTATAAAATCATGTGGGGATGATGATCAAAATATCAGATTTGTGGAACCAGTTGGCTCGAGCTTCGTTCAACTTCATTGGTCATTATTTTATTTTAGTAGTTTTTGTAGCTTTTTATCATACTTTGGATTTATATTTAAATGAGATGAGTCATGGAATATATCTTCTATTTTATTGTTAATAAATGTTTGGATGTTTTTATTAGGTTCCTATATGGTGAAAACATCTACAATTGTAATGTATGTTACCCGTGATTTTTATCATTAGTCCTAGTGGATTAAGGACGCTCCTCAGGTTTGGGGTAGGATGTCTTAGTAATCCAATGGATATATGTACTAGGTTGGGTCATTGTTGAATGGTATTAGAGGAATTTAGGTTCCCCAAAAATGGTCCTAGGTTCAAGAGAAACCCTATTTATTATTTGGGGTGTGTCTTGGTAGTCTGGAGACAATAAATGTCATCAGGGATAGGGGAGTGTGTGGGCAAGGGCTTGGATTGCACTCTGTTTCACTATATATTTATTTTATAGTGGTGTGTTAGGATTAATACTTGATCTTAAGATCTTATTTAGATTCTTTTATGGTTTTTTAATATTTTTTTCATTGAACTTTATCTAGTGCATCAGTGAATTGGGGTGTCAGTTTTCAGTTAAGAGGAAAACATTTCGAATAGACTAGGGTAACATGGTCATAATGAATGTTATAGTAAACTATTTCGTTCTTATGTGACATTTTTTTACTACCATAATAGTTGACTTATCACGTTTGGTGCACAGTATACTACCTCATGGGCCCAAACCATTCATTGCGACTTTTATTCTCCGAAATTGATGTTTTTTCACCTATTCATCATGGATAGACTTTAATGCAGTATTCCATTGGAATGGTATCCTAGAGTGGAGTTTTAAATGAATTTTTTTATTTTATGCATTAAAATTTTGTTTGATATGCTATGTTTTTTTTCTGTGTTTATTCCCTAAGGGATTTTTTTTCAAAGTGGAAAATTGTTTTTCTAAATTGAATAGTTGTATATTTTTTGAAAAACTATATTATGAATGATTGAAAAAAATATGTGTATTTTTAACTAATGTATGGAAAAAAATAAAGTTGAAAATTTTTGGGGGACAAAAGTGGAATTTTGTTGAGATATTTAATTCTTAACATGTATGTTTTATGTATTAGTTTATGAACGTTTTTTCAGATGTTATATTTCAAACTAGAATTTTTCAATTGTATTGAAGATGATGGTGGTATTTCCCAATTAATGTAATGAGATGTGATTATTTTGAAAAATAATGGGATTAAACTTTATTTTAACTAAATTTATAGGCCAATGTGTATTGTTAATTGGTTGAAGTTTCAGAAAAAAAAAGTGGTAGAAAATGGGTGTGTATTCATATTATATTCCCAAAGATGTATGAATTTTTTTTCAAATGATGTTTTGGAATTTTGTTTTATTTGATTTAATTGGTATGGTATAACATGTTTATTTATGTGTGATTCTAGTCGAGATCATGTATCATGATAGTCAATAATTATTTCCTTGAAATTTCTTGAAAGAATAAAGAGTTTGGTTCCCATGGGTTCCCTTTTGATGTTTGTGTTACAAGGGTTTAGACCTATTCTATTCTATTTATCATTCCTTGAGTGATTGTATGTTTTAAAATTCCCAATTGTTAATTTTAACCCTTACATATTGGATTTATTGGTATTTTAAAATGTATATAAAGTAAATTTATATATACTTCATGGAATATCATTTTCACTTTTCATTTAATGTAAAACGTTGAATGAAAAGTAGTGTTAAATTGTAAAATTTCATTTAAATCCATATTTAAAACATTATATGTATTTTGACCTCCACTGGGTCATGAGATGAAATTTTAAGTGTGGTTTTCATATTCTAAATGTTTTTCTTAGGTAATCAATGTGGTGATTTTAATGTTCCAATTGATTTGGAATTTTTTTGAACTGTGTATTAAATACAGTGTAGAATTTTATAATATGTTGACACCAATTGGTTTTTGTTGTGAAATTTTATCAGTGAGTTTTAATATTATTGAGGGTTTTGAAGGAAAAAACTGTTCATTTTTAAAAAAATCATCTTTGGGTTTGTGAAAAGTCATTTGGTTGATGTTTTATAAAATTTATTTCATAATTCCAAATTTCATAAAATGTTTGGAAGTGGGACTTAAACCAATCAAAAGTGACAATTTTTATGTTTTTAGAAATGGAATATGTTTGTGGTGTTCTGATTCAATTTTAATGTTGGTGTGAAAATGATATTTAATGTTTAATATGAAATTTAAGGGGGTTTTATTTGACTTTTTTGGGAAAATGTCATGAAAGTGGCCAAAATTATTTTTTCTTTATTATTTAATTTTTTGTAATAGCCATATTTATATGTTTTATAAAATGATTTTAAGGCCTATAAAGGTGATTTTAAATTGTTTGTTTCCTTAAACCAATTAGGATCATTTTAGAAAAGTATTTTTTCTGTTTTGAGTTTTTAATTCTTATGGGTTATGTGTTTATATTGTATCTTTTGTGATTCCATAGGTATTGAGATTTAATTCATGCCTTTTTGTTTAGTTTTATTATTTTCAATATTTGGTATATTTATTTTTACCACACCATATTTTAAGGATATTTTCTTATGAATTCATGTGAAAGATAATTTTGTCAGTGCTGGTGTAATTTGGATGGATGTTTCTTTTTTCCATTTTATCACTTTATGGTTATGGTTTTTTGTGGGTTTATCCATGGTTCTATGTTCCTTAACGAGGTCATAGTTTAACCCTATAGTATAGTGACTAGGTTAAAGGTCCGATGTCAAATATTGTAATGGTAAGCCTTGAAATATTTCACTTATAGAAGTGATTGTTAATTTTATTGATGATTTGTTAATGTGGTTGTTGTGTTTATTGAGGATGGTTTTTTGTTGTGGAAGTAAGATTTTGTTTTTCTTTGTTCCTTGGCTATTTTTACATATATTTCCTATGTTGGAGGTTTCCTATAGAGGTTCCCTATTTTATTTCACTATTTATGATAATTATAAATAATGGGGAGACTTGTTTCTTATCAAAAAAAAATTCTCTTTTGTCAATGAATGTGTTTTCTTCTTGGAGACATTTGGTAGCCTTTTTTATTTGGTGTTTGGTTTTGAGAAATAGTTAATTACTTAGAGTTTATTCATAAGGATCTATACAATGGTCCACTTCATAAATAATCTCTCTTTGTGTAGGGTGTGTTATCACTTTTTCTTTTTTACTATTATCCTGAATCAAGATATTCTTAGAGAATTAAGTGGCATGGTGGTGTGTTTTTGACACACATTGTGGAAGTTTTATATGAGGGTATTTGATAGGTAATTTATCACCTCATGTTGGATGCATGTTGGGATGAAACAGAGAAATATTGGGGATTTTTCCTCATCGCACGGTTAATCCATGGGGTTAGTTTAAACAAAAAACCTACGTGTGAATCCAGTGTATCTCATAGAAGCGTTTAACTGTGTATATTTATCATAGTTTGTTTAATAGTGTGTGTAAACAATGAGTCCTACTCAAGAGTATGCATTTCTGTCATTTATCATTATTTTTTATTGGGTTTTCTACACTTTGAATCACCTACATGAACCCACAACTTGGATTCCTATCTCAAAACTTTTTATCTTCCTATAAAATCCTTCAAGGTGGAAATTGATGTGGTTTCATAGATATTATTCACATTGTTCAAGAGGAAGAGGTCTTATTATTTTTATTATTTTGTGTGCTTCCATTGTACTAATATCCTATAACCCTTATGGCCATTTCATGCTGATTTTAATGCCTAGGGTTGTGAGAAATTGGGGTTTTTTCATTCAAGGTGTTGTGAGACCGCCTTTGAGTTCTAATTTAGTGTATTTCTTCGAATGTTTCATGATTCCACCACATGAGGTAGGATTTTTCCATTCATTTTCTTTTTTTTAGATTTAAATTATTTATTTAAGAATTGAATGTGTTTTAGATTAAATTTAATGATGTATATGATATCTATTGTTTTTAAATGTTTTCCATGCCTCAGTGGTTATTTTTCATTGAAAAAAATAGTTTTATTATTTTGTTCAATGAAATTTTGTTTGAAATTGTATTTTATTTATATTCATTTATTTGTTTTAAATGACCTATAGAGTTTAATCATGACATACTCTTTTAATTTTGGATTTTTTTCCAATAGGTGTTTTATATATGTTTATCCTTTTGTGTAATAAAATTGTTTTCATATTTTAAAGGGTTTTTTAGTATTTATAATGAAAATAGAGATTCATATGATATTATTTGGTTATGTTGGTTTTTTATTAATCATTATTTTGGATTTTTATTTTGATTCTAAATGGTTTTAATGAGTCAATTGCAAAACTATATGTATTATATGTGATAATTGAATTCTTGGATGGAAATTTTTATGGGATTATTATTGTTCCCATGTTGATCCATTTAGGTTATTATTTATGTGAAGGAATATCTATGTGATGTAGGATTTGTGATGTGATTCATGTTTTACATATGTGTTGGGGATAATTTTAAAGGTAGTGGGGGAGGTTGGATGTTTTTTATTGTGGTGTTATCCATAGGGGGTTGTTATTGACATGTGATGAGATTTATTTTTTAATAAACAACTCTATTATTATTATTTGATGAAACCTGGGTTTATACTTGGGAATTTGTGGTGAATTTATCTAATAGTTTAGGTTTTCTATAGGCTAGACCCCCCTCTTAATCTGTGCATATCACATGGACTTGGGGTTTACCATTGAGGAGACAAAATCGAGAGATTTGGTGGATGGATGTGTGACAATTACCCTATTAGAAATTATGTTAACTTTTTTGTGACTAGTGTTTTCTTTTTAGTCCTCATAGAGTTTCCATATGATATAAATCCTTTTTATGAAATTTGATATATGTATTATCCTGTGTGTTAATTGTTTCTTGGTTGGACTTTTTTATGTGTTTATTATCATATAGTTTATTGATTTTCTTGGATTCTTATTTTACATTAATTTGAGATAATTATATGTGAAAATTTATGGCCAATATTGTGTTTATTTCGATTGATTTCCACTTACCTTTTCTGGGGTTGGAAAAATATTTCGAGGAAAAATTGCAGAATTATATCTAGAGTTGAATTTTTTTTGGAATGATTGGGAAATTATTTAATCTATGGGTGGGTTTTTATTTCAAATGTGTGGTTTTTTAAAGTAAATTACATGTTTTACTTTGAAATTTGTTTTTTTGGGAAAAAAACCATTTTTTTGAAATGGTCCTTAAATTGGACTTGGTTTTGGTAAAATATCATTATTGAAAGTTATACAAATGTTGTGATTTATGGAAATGTATGATATATATTTGGTATTTCTTTTTCTATTTTTAATGGAATTAAATCTTATTTATTTAACTTATTTCAAAACTATTAGTTTTTATATTTTTAAAAGGAATGGATTCAACTCATTATTGTATTATATTGGCTTTAGATCACACTGTAGATACTCTTTTTGGTCGGTATTTAGTATTCATTTATGGTTCGATTACTTATGGTTTTTTTATTTTATGTTGGATCAGATTTTTTCATCCTTGGGAAGAAGATGATGTAAGGATGATGGTAGTGACTGGATTATTACACAAATAAGTGATTGGACCATGAATTTCAACTAACTAGTTATATAATGATTTGTATTACATTATTTGGACTTTACTTTAATTTAGTGTTCATTATGGTTTTGTATATCTTATTTTTTGTTCATTTATATGAGATGTATATTATTATATATCTCGTGTTTTCACTATTATTTCTTCTTTTGATGTTTTTATTTATTCCCATAAATAAAAAACTATCCCAAGTGGGAATTAGTGATACCCTTGATGCTTCTTGTTATCCTATGGAGAAAGGATGCTCTTCATGTATGTGGTAGGCAGTCTTGGGAATAAAATAGATGTATGTCCCATGTTAGTCCATTAAAATATAGTATTAATGAAATATAAGTTTCATGATAATAAAAATATGTTATATAGCAACCTTTTTTTTATTTGGGGTGTGTTTGGGAAGTCTTCAAACTAAAATTGTCAGAAGGGATTAGGCGGAGTGTGCGATAAAGGGCATATCCTAGTATTTATTTCAATGAATCATGAGATTCTATGGGTGTAATGGTATTTAGTTTGGATATTGAGTTCATAGTTGGTTGTTTTGATGTATTTTTGATATGTTTTTATGATTATATGATCACCACTGAGTTCATCAGTTATTTTTATGGTTCGTTTTCATTTCAATGCAATAATAGATGAATAGAAAAAGTTCAAGGGGTTAGTATGAACATCTTCGAAAACAATTTGGTGAATATGTGACTCTTTTCTACAATTGTTATAGTTCTTATTACTTGGTTTACCCACTTATCAGTGAATTTTATTCTCCATAGTTGATGTTTTCCCTCCCATTATTCTTGAATTGTCTCAAATGAAGTATTTAATTAGCATGCTATCTTATATTTATGTTTTGAGTGTTTTTATGGAATGTGATGTTGTCGAATGTGGTTTCATATGATATGTTTTTTTGGTATTTTTTGTTTTTTTACTTTTGTGTTTTTGTTTTGAAAAGTCTAAAATTCTATTTTGAAATAGAAATGATATTTCATATATGATAACCCATTTTATGGAAGTTTTATAAACATGTGTGTTTTCCCTCAAAAAAAGGAAATGGAAAATTATTTTATTTAATAATTAAAAGGGAACAAATGTTATTTTTTTATCACATTAATTCATAAACTGGATATTTTATGAATTGGTTTATGAATGTTTTTCACTTCATATATTCTATTACAATTAGGGATTTTCAAATTGTATTGTAGTGGACTGTGAGATTTTTATTTTTATTAAATAATATGTGGTGATTTAGAAATTTAATGGGTATGAACCTTTTAATAAATGACCATTGATATGGGTGGGTATAGTCTATTTATTGATTTTTGAGAATGAAGTACTAAAAAATGGTTCAGATTTCCAATTATATTTTCAATGTTGTTTGAAATTTGTTTTCAAAAGATGTTTTGATATTGGGTTTTATTTGATTCCATTGGTGTGGGATAGATTTTTTTAGGATAATGGTAGGCTGATCTCATGTATTATGTCATTTATTAAGTAAATACTATATAAGTATTGACATAATAGAGAGTTTTTGTCATAGGGGGTCTCTTTTTATGGTTTTGTTCTTAGGTTTTTGGCATCCTCTATTCATGAATTCTATCCTTGATAAATTCACATGTTCTATTTTTTAAACCTTCAAATATTTATTGTTTGGGTTTTTTAAATTTTTTTAAGGTGAGTTAGTTTTTTTTTGAAATATGGTTTTCAATAGGAATTTCCAGTGAGACATAGTTGGAAAAGTAGTTATAAATATTAAAAGATAATTTAAAAAATATGTGGAAAATTAAATAGATTTTGGCATCATTTAGGTCAGGAAATGAAATGGTAGGTTTTATTTTCAACATGAAAAATGATATTCATGGGTAATCCCATCATTTAATTAATGTTCCATGTGCTTTGAAAATTATGCTGAAATTGTTTTAAAAATATTGTTATATTTAAAAAGTTCGACTTGAATTGGGTCATGTTGTTAATTTTAAACTGATGTTTTAAGCCTATTAAGTGTTTTGAATGAAAAACGTTTTTGGTTTTTTCAATGGCTCTTCTTACTATTGGTGAAAAATAAGTTGGTATATGTATTTCAAAATGGTTATAATGATATTTTTTAAATAATGTTTTTAGGTGGGACATTAACAATTGAAAACTGGCACTTTTAAAAATTTTCTTAATGGAATTAGTATTTAGTTTTCTAATTAAATTTCAAATTTTTTTATGGAAATGATTTTTCATGTGCTTTTTTGTAAATAATGGAATTTTTCTATTTCTTGTTTTGGTAAAAATGTTTTAAAGAGGAAAAATGAGTTTTAGTTGGTTATGGGGTCATTGGTAAATGGAACTCTTTCATTGTTTCCTGAATGGGTGTTATGTTATAAAATTAATATTTTCAAGTGGCTCTTTATTTAAATAAATTCGTTAAATTTTTTTAAATTTCATTTTTATATTTTGGATATTGGATTCCTGTGAATTTTTTTGTTTATCTTCCAACATCTATGATGTCATATCTTTTAAGATTCAGTGGATTCCATATTATTATGAGGACTTCTTTTGAATCCTCTAGTGTTTACTTATTTTGTTTCATATTTTACGGACTATTTTATATTGATGTGGGTGTAAGTTGATTTTGGGTCAGTATGTGGGTAATAAGGATAGATATTTCATTTAGGATTTTGAGTACTCAATGGTACTTTTTTCTAGGATTCTCCATGGGGTGGTAATCCATATTGTACACCTTATTTACCACTAGAGTATGGTGAACCATTATGAGGTTCCATGTCATATATTAAAGTTTCATACCTTGATTTATTCATTTTTAGAGGTGGGAGTTGATCTTATTGATGGATTGATGTTGTGGGAGTTGAGTTCATGGAGGGTGGTTTACTATTGATGTAGTGATAGTTTGTTACTTTATCTTCATTGTAACAAATTGGACATGTTTACTATAGTGTAAATTTCTATTTAATGGGTTCTCTTATATTACACCTTTTAAAAAATTTAAAAATAGTGGGGGGACTCGTACGTGGTCTAAATTTTCTTGGGTCTTATTCTAGTGTGAATGGTTCTGTGTATCTTAGATACATTTAGTGTCCTTGTGGATTTGGATATTCATTTTAGAGAAATAAATATCATGACTATTTCTTCCGAGGGACCACTCTAGTGGTTCATCATGAAACTCATCTTGAGTTGGAGGCATTTATGTGGGGTATTTAATGGGTGATTTATCCCCTCGATTTGGAGACATTTCTGCTTGAAATGGAGAAATATTGGGGAATTTTTCAATTTACACTATTAGTTCAATCATTCTGCCAATGTGTGTATCCCATGAAGCTCTTATCAGTGGTGATATGTATGGTTTTTTTCATGGTTTTTCTAACAATCCAGGTAAGCTGTGTACCCCACTCGAGTCAGCTTATTTTTTACATTATCTTATTTAATTAGTTTTTTTCCCTTGGCTTCCACCATTCAAAACCCCATACATTGGATTCTTATCCCATAACATTTTGGATAATTCAAGAACCCCAATGTGGATTTTAAAGTGGTTTCATGGAAATTACTCCATTGGTTCAAGAGGTAGGTATCTTCTTCTTCTTTTTTGTTTCATTTAATTTTTCATTTCTCCTCTAACTCAAGTAGCCATGTTTCACAAATTTTCAATCTCTAGGTTGTGTTATATTGTGTTTTTTTCTTTTGTGGGGATTTTATTCCTCCTTTTACATCCATTCCAATGGATTTTTTTGAAGGCAGCATGATTCCACCACATGGGGTTGGTGAGTATGATTTTTTTAGTTCCATTAATGATTGGATTTAAATGTGTTTTAAATTTAGAAAAATGACATATATGATATCTAGTTTTTATTTTCAATGGTTTTCCATTTATGGGTTTTAATTTTCCTTTAGAAAAATTGGGTGGATTGTCTTTTATTAAAGATTTTTCTTATTCCAGACCCTATTTTAAGGATGTTTTCTTGTTAATGCAGGTGTAATTGATTTTTTTCAGTACGTGGGTAATTAAGATGGATGTTTCATTCATTACTTTTAGAACATTTTGGTGTTATATTTATAGGGTTCTCTATAGTACGGTGTTCCATCATGAGGTCGCAGTTTACCTATACAATACGATGACCACAATAAAGGTCCCATATCATCTATTCTAGTTTAATGCCCTTAAAATTTTTCACTTATGGATGATTTTTCTTCCAAAAAGACCAGGGAATAAATATTATAAAAGAAATATGGTACAAGAGTCTATAATAAATAATCATGTTACAATCCTTATCATAAAGAGGGAGAAGATTAGTGGGTATATCATCGAGATATAAAACGTCTTGATTTACTCCATTATTAACAAGTCCCTCTATAAAAATATTTACATCACAATAAACACGAGTGATACTATAATTGATGTCGTGATGTGAGGGGATTCAATCCATACAATGGGTAGTAATCAACCACCCATGATATATCAGACCATTCCAAATCGCTTTCATAATGGTATTCAAATCACATTCAATCTATATATTTTTCCTTCCATAGAGCTTGGAGTATGGAATTGCATGTATCATACTCATCATTATTGAATCTATAAAATAGTAAATGCCGCAGATACCAAGATAGCATTCAAAGATCTAACCAAAGTGGTTCTTGAAGATAGCGCCATAACCCGTAGGACCCAGATTGCCTTTGGAAGAACCATCAACATTTACTTTATTCTAGCAAAGAAATGGTTCTCTCGAGAACTATTCAAAAGTGAGACTATGTTGAAAAATGTTTCCATCAATCCAGATACATCACAAAATTCCAATGTTATCAATAGTGTTGTTGCAATGGCGCTTTTTCATCGATGTATCCTCACATATGGAAATATGGATCTTCATCCAACTTGAACTATGGATGAATGAGTAATTGTTATGAATAATATTATTTCAATCATACCAGGTCACATGATGGATCTCATCAATAGAATCAATGAAAAGGATCTTAATTTGGATTTAAATTTCCATTTCCACACATCTCATTAGTTGAGAGTTTCCAATGTCAAGAATAAACCATTTGTAGTCAAATATTTTAGAAATATATTTCCAAAGAGTAGAATTAGAGCCACAAGAAAGAAATATTTTATTGTCATCTTCTATTTTTTTGGTTTTAGAGAATACATTTAGAGAAAAGTATATTTCCAAACGATTGAAGGTGGTTATCTATTAGAACTCTCTTGGGATCTAGGTTACATATAAGAGTCAATATTGAATGATTTTTCCAAGGTTTGTTAAAATATTTTAACCAACCAAAATCACTTTCAGAATTAAAAAATTAATGATTATAAATTTTTTTTTATTAAGCATACCATTTTGAGAAGGAAAACAAATTAAAAAGTTGTCAGTGTTTGAGAAACAGTAGTTGTTAATGGGATTCATATTTCTTTTAGGGAGATGATCGTTTTTAGAATTTATTATATATCTAATTGAATATTTTTTATTATTAGAGGTTTGTTCTATAGGAATCATAGATATTATGGGTTTACTAGTATAATTATCCCACCAGAAATTCAGGGTGAAACTCTAGAAATGATCTGTCTGGATTATTCATAATACTGGAAAAGATTACTTAATGTATGGCCTGATAGAAGAGTTGAAGAAATTAAAATTTACTTCCATATGTAGGGTAATAAATTTATTTTTTAGGAATGCAATAGAATCATTATTGTTATTAATAAGGTTCCAAATGAGCTTGTATTGATGTTACTCGTTAAATTATTTAAGATTTTTATTCTAATACCACCCATTTCAATAGGTTTGAAACAATTCAACCATGGGATGGTCAAAAAAATTCCCATAGTGATACTTATCAAAATAAAAAAACTATTGATATATTTTTTTATAAGACTAACGTGCCATTTATAGACCATCGTGGAGTAAACAACCTTAAAAAAATATTATATTTGACCTAGAACATTCTGCCTACCATAAAGAGAAATTTACCATCCCAATAAGATAGCTGATTAATAACTTGTTCAACTACTATAGAAAATTAATAGGGCTTGGTTCTACACTAAAAAATGGGAACTCCAAGATTAGTAAAAGGAAAAGAGCCTTTTTAGGCCAAAGTCGCTTGTAGTGTTACATTTTCTACTAAGAGGATATTTTCATCCAACGAAGAAACAAGATTTTTTATAAATAATGGTTTGACATGAAACCTCTTCATTATGTAAGAGATAATTTTTTATGTTTCAAATATTTCTTTTATCACCTTGTAAAGAAAGGATGATATCATCAGCAAATAACAGGTGAGTGGGAGCATTCAAAATCTTGGAAACATGAATGGGCATAAGATATGTTCATTCCATAGAATAAGTGATCATGTGACTAAGTTAGTCTTTAAAAATAGAAAAAATAATGGAAGATAGGGGTTCACCATTACTAACACCTTTTGTGAATTTGAAATAGCCCTTGGAAGATCCATTGACTATAATTGAAATAGAGGCCGAGTTGAACTGGGTTCTTAAGGCAGTGATAAAGGATTCACTACATCCAAAATCCTTAAACAAACCTTGAATATAAATCTCCAATATATGTTATCAGAGGAATTTTCAATGTCATGTTTAATAGAAATATTACCTCTTCTATTATATTTTTTAATTTGTTAATGCACTCAGAGGATAAACAAATGAATTCTTTTATGGATCTACCCTAAATAAACCCAAATTTGTCCAAGGAGAAAATTATATCTATGATGGTTGAATGTCTATTAGAAATGATTTTAGTGATGATTTTGTAAAGGGTATTAATGATAGAAATGGGCCTAATCAAATGGATCTCAAAATAATTGTCTAATATTTGAATTAAGGAATTAAATTGGGAATTTAGCGCATGAGGAAGGAAATCAATAGAGAAGTAATATTTAACAAGATTTAAATCATAAATTATAATAACATCCCAATAATGTTTAAAGAAACCATTATTAAAACCATTAGAAACCAATGCACTATCAGGATTCAATCTAAAGATAGTTTATTTAATTTCATGATCAAGCGTACTGTTTAGAAGGAAAGCTTTATATTAATCATTAACCACCGTTAGAATGAAATTAGGTAAGATATTTTTGTTGTTATCAGGAAAATTAAAGATTAATTCAATATAAGTGATAATATGATTAACAATATCATATTAATAGTCTAAAATATTACCCTCATTTTTTAAAAATTTATCATTTTATAATCTTTCCTAACTTTTTGAAGGGATTTTTATAATTTTGGATTTCTATCACCATCTAATAACCATTTAATTTTAATGGTATATTTTCTCATGTTATCATTAATGTTGAGGAAAGAGTTGAGTTTTACCTAAGGTTATATTGTTTGGGTTGGATCAATATTGAAATCAAAACAACTATTATTGTTTTTAAGTTGATGGAGCTCATCCCCAAGAAGATTTATCTCATTGTTAAATTTTTTTAAATTAGAACTAGACCAACCATTGAGCTTCTGGTTAAGGTGTTTTAACAAGATAATACACACAAATGCATCATTTTTTTGTGATAAAGAAGACCAAAATTATTTGAAGATAGTAGTAAAATCAACATTAGAAAACCAAACATTTTTAAACTAGAAATATGGTGAGGGTTTTAAATTTTTTATGGATACATTGACGAGAATTGGTTGGTGGTTAGAGTGTAGCATTTTGAAGGGGTTTTCTAGAGATAATGTTCCATTTTTCTAAAGTGGCAACATTTTTGAAGGCTCTATCTAACTAGGAGGTGACCACCATATTGTAATTACTTCTTTAAAATGTAAATTTCACACTAGTAAGATTAATTTTAACATTTTTTTTCCTTCAGTAGAGATTTTAAACTATCTATTAGAAATAGTACCATGAGACGGACCAATTTTGTCACATGAGTTAAGAATGAAATTAAAGTCCCAAATAGAAAACCATGGAGTATTAATGTTAGTACCTATATAAGTGAGGTCATTCCAAAGAGGCTTCCTATCTAGAAATATATTATTTTCATAAAAAATAATAGAATTAATGTTTTACATCAATATAAAAGTCACATGTATAGACTTTCTAAGAAACATTAAAAATATGATCATTATGTAAAAATGTGTGTTAAAAAATTTAAAGTGTTTCAACATAGGAGTGGTTTTTTTGTTACAACTGTAAATAATAACCATGTTGGAAAAAATAAGAGTTCTTATAGGAACAACTATTTTTGGGATCAGCAATATCAAACCACATTAGATGATCAGTATTAAACATTCTTTTTGAAATAATAAAAGTGTCTTATTTAAAAATACCCTAAAAATTCAAAAAAATAATCTTAATTTAAACATTAATTTGGAGTTAAAACTCCTTTTTCATTCCTTGATCCCTTTTCCCTAGATGATCTTCAATGATTTTATGAATTATTAGGGATAGTATTTTTTTCTTGTTTACTTTCATAAGTAAAAGGGGATTGTATGAAATACCCACCTTAATATTAAAATTTTTAGAGTCATGCGAAGAGGCATTCTAAGGTGAATCCTCATAATTCTTGTTAATAACAAATGTTTGATCAACAATATCCATGATAATAAAATTTTCATAGTTTTCATCACTATCACCATTATCAATAACCTCAGAACCATCTATAGAAATAATGATTGAAACCTGAGAAGATGTACTTGAGTCCTTTATAGTAGTATCGTCATATTGTATGATATTGTACATATTTGATATTCCTGGACCAATTTTCTACCAGAAAGAAGCTGTGTGCATCTTTGGAATGCCTTCCAAAAATATTTGACCCTGAATATTCAAAGTAGGACATTCATGCATCTTGATGATGTCCATTTCTAGTGGTACATTTGAATTTACATCGTCAACCACACCTTGTGTAATAGGGTCATTCAAGTTGGAGGTTTTCTGCATCTGTACAGTGACCAGAGCCAAATGGGTGGACTCACCTATAGATTTTCTAGTGAGGATCACAGGGCTATTGGCCTTACAACTAGATTCAGTTCAGGTGTTGATAATTGGGCATGACACCTTCTTAGACAAACCCACTACATTTTCCACACCTAGTATAATATGGTCCTTCAAACCAAAGTTTTTCTACATCTAGATAGTGCCTTGTACCAAAGGTGTGGACTCATCTATGGATTTTCAAATGCGGATCGCAGGACCTATGACCTTGAAACGATATTTTATCATACAAAGGTGTGTTTTAAGATTATCAATGATTTTACTATTGGGGGGTTGTGTTATTTGAGGTTTTTTTTTCATTTTAGGAAGTGAGATTTGCATTTTAATATTTATTTAGTGCTTTTTAATGATGCTTCCTAAATTGAAGGTTTGTTTTTGAGGATCCCTTTATTTTTTCACTATTTAGGATGTTTTTAAATACTTAAGAGACTAATTCCTTTTCAAAAAAAAATTCTTGTGTTGATGATTGTATTTTTTTCATTGAGACATTCAGTAGACGTAGGAATATAGTGGTTTGTTTAAGAGAAATAGTATATTCCTGAAATTTTATTCACAAGGACCTCTACGGTGGTCTATTTTCCAATTAATATCTCCTTGAATAGGGTGTTTTCCCTTTGGTCTTTTTTACTTCTATCTTGTCTCGGGAAGTTCGAAGGGATGAAAGATACCTAAAGGGATCTTTTTGACACCCATTGTATCTCTTTTATATGGAGGTATTTGATGGTTAATATATCCCATCATGTTGGAGACATGTTGGGATGAAACAAATAAATTTTGGGGATCTTTTTTTTGTCACATTGTTGTTCCATAGGTATATTTAAATGTATAACCTATGTGTGAATCCCATTTATCTCTTATAATAGATGATTTTCTAATTGTTCTCATGGTTTGTTTAATAATGTGGGTAAACCATTAGACCCACTCATATAGAGATATTTTTATCATTTATCAAAATTATTAATTAGTTTATCACTTATTTTCATCAACCACTTGTACCCCACACATTGGATTCCCCTCCCAACTCTTTTTTGGATCCTTCAATCTCCATAAAGGTGGATTTTGAAGTGGTTTTATAAAGATTATTCACATGGTTCATAAGAATGATATTATATTTTTATTTTTATTTTTATTTATTTCATTGTACTCTTATCCTATAACCCTAGTGCCAATTTTATGGTGATTTGAATGCCTTGGGTAGTGATAAATTGTGTTACATTCATACTAGGTGTTCAGAGACCTCATTTAAGTTCCATTCTGGTGGATTTAATTTAAGGCATAATTATTCCACCACATGAGGTAAGAAATTTCTAATTCATTTCCTTTTTGGATTTCTATTATTTATTTAGGCTTTAAATGTGTTTTAATTTTAATTTAATGATGTATATGATAACCATTTTGTATTTTCAATGGTTTTACATGCGTGAGTGGTTTTTTTTTGAGGAAATAGGTTGACTGTCTTGTTCTATGAAACTTGGTTTGAAATTTTATTTTTATGTATTCTTTGTTATTTAAAAAATGACAATGAGTTCTTCATCTTGAAATACTAATTTTCTTTGGGATTTGGTCCAAATGGTGTTTTAATTTTTGTTACCACTTTGTATATTAAATGTAGTTTCATGTTTTAAATAGTTTTTTAGTTATTATAATAAAGAATGGATATTCTCATGATCTTATTCGGTTGTGATTGTTAATTATTAGTATTTATTTTAAAATTTGGTTTCGATTTTAAATGTTTTTAAAGATTAATTTTCAAAACTATATGTATTATAAATGATGATTGAAGTCCTAGAAGGCATATTTTGATGTTATATGTTTTGATCCCATTTTGATCTGCCTTGGTTGTTATTGATGTGTATGCTTATCTATATAATGGATGATTTGTAATGTTATTGTTCTGTTTCTTATGTGTTGGGGATAAGTTTTAGTTTAGTGATGGAGGTGGGAATATTTTAATTGTGGTGTTTGAATTAGTGTCCTATTATTTTCATGTGATGATGTTTATTGTTCACGGCCCACCTACGTTATTATCATATGAGGACACCAAGGTTAACAAGTGGGAATTTCAAGGAGAAATCTTATATTATGATTAATGGAATTCAAAACCTATTTCTTTACACTATTTTCAAACTAGCAGTTTTGGTTTTTGCAAAGGAATGAATTAGAATTATTTTTGTATCCTACTGGATTCAGCTCACACCCAGGAAAACCATGTTGGTCTGTATTATGTATTAATTTATTGTGTTGGTTATTCTAGTTTTTTGATTTTATGTTTGATCAGTTTTTCTATTCCATGGGATGCTGGTGTTGTAAGAATGATGGGGGTGACAGGATGGTCACACATATTTCATTATTTGACCTTCAAGTTCATGGAACAAATTGGATTGAGATTTGTATTATATTCTTTCATCCTTATTTTTTTATCTTTTATTTTTGTTTTGTATCTCTTATTTTGTTCATTTATATGAGATGTATCTTATTTTTTATCTTATATTTTTCTATTTTGTCTTATTTTGATGTTTTTATGCTGTTCTTTAAGAGAAAAATGATCCCTGATGGTAATTAATGATACCATTGATGCTTCTCATCATCCTGGGGGGATCTAAGGAGCTCTTCCTATATTTGGTGGGTTATCTTGGGAATAAAATGGATAGATGTCCCATTTTTGTTAATTAAAAAATAGTATCAAAAAAATAGAGGTTTCTTTGGAAGTAAACTAAGTTATAGAGTGACCCAATTTTTTATTTTGGGTGTGTTTGGGTAGTCATGAGACTGGGATTATCAACTCGGATTTGGATATGTTTCTGGGAAAGGGCATTCCATGGTTTTTGTTTCACTAAATATCATGTTTACAAGGATGTATTGGGATTTAGTTCTGTCCTTCAGTTCATATTTGGATGTTTTGAAGTATTTTTGATATGTTTTGATGATTATTCGATCACCACCGAATCCATCGCTGATTTATCCATTGGTTTGGGTTTCAAAGGAAAAATAAATGAATATGTAAGAACCCAGATCTTCTTTTCAGGTACGTTTTTCCCATTTCTGGTGTTTTCGAGAAAAATGAATTTTTCTGGAAATTTTTGAAGTACACGCTGTGTACTCCCTTTTCTGCTCGAAGCCGTGTGTTGGCCGTGTCCGGGCCACACACACGGTGTGTTAGGGGGAGGTGGAGGCCGGTAAATTCGGTGTTCAAAAAACTGAAGTACACGTTGTATACTCAAGAATTACATGCCGTGTACTTTATTTTTTTTTTTCATTAAATAGACCGGTGTCGCGCCTCATCGCAATATTTTCCTTCTTCTAGGTCTAGTTCATCCGAGAGAGACCCGTACGGCCGAATCTTCGACGAACTCCTTTCTCGCTGTTTGTTCTCTGATTCGAGTACGGTCAGTTGCATTGGAATCGTAGAGGTTAGTTATTCCTTCTTCTTTAGCATCATTTCATGATTCCTACTTGTTTCAAAGTTTTCGTGGGATGAATATTTTGTGTGTTTTCTCATATCTTCATCGTTATAAGGGGAATCTGTCGTCGTGGTTCGCATATATCGATCTCCTAGGTTCGTGGTAGGTGGTTTGTGCCTTTCCATTAAATGTTGACGAATATTTTGTGCAAATTCCACCAATACCTTGAATAGGGTATTGTGTGATCCTGTTTTTCCTTGTTGTATTTCATGCTTTGCTTGATTTTTATAGTAGATGTTTTTCCTGTGATTATGGTGGCTTTACTATACCATGGATGTTTTCTATGCTTATTCTTCTTGTTTAGTGTTTTCCTAGTTGTCATGCTTAGTCGTACGACAGTGGAACTGCTAACTTGTTATGCTGTTGAGCCTTAGAATGATATCCAAGTAGTTTTTGAGGTTTATGTGGACGATGTACACGCGTATTGAGAATGTTTTACCTTTCCCTCAAAACTTTGAGAACCTTGAGTAGTAGACCAAAGGGTGATTTGATGGAAGGTCTTCTCTAGAGTGTCTTTTAATTACGATACGAGACCACAGGGGGAATTGACGTTGAGTGCTTCCTCAGAGATTATGTAGTTCCTCGATGCAGGCCACAAGGGGAATTGATGGTGAGTGCTTCCCCAGAGAGCCTTTAGCACGATACGATACTATATTGGGAATTGACAGTGAGTGCTTCCCCGGAGAGTTTATTAATTTCATAGCTGAACCAGAGGGGTGAGACTGTGTGTGCCTCCCAGAGGGTTTCAAGTACTTATAGGTTGAGCAATAGGTGTTAGGCTGTGAGAGCTTCCCAGAGGGTTACCACTTTTCTTCTTGTTGCTGGCTGTTTACTTGTGTACTTTTTTGTTAGAACTGTGGATTGTAGCTGCTTGTACATTCCTGTTTACTGCTTCTTGTTTATTTCTTGCCTTATATTCATTGACTGTTGGGCACAAATCTTTGGGTGATTGCCTACTTGGATTGTATCTCACAACCTTTTTGGGTCATTCTTTTAGGTCCAAGAAGACTATGTTTTTGTAGGTATAGATAAGGGCAAGCCCCCATCTACTTCAAGAACATGATTGTGCTGGAGCTAGAGAGCATGGTACCGAGCCAGGGCTCGTGATACTGAGGAGTTTATTTTTGTTTTTCATTTGCACTTGTTTTCAGTTTTATTCTAGCACGTTGTTGTGTTTGGTACATTCCACAGATACTTGTACCTGCTGTATCATTGTCATCATTGCTATATATATTTATTGCTTCTGCTGTTTGGTTTCTATTGTTATGCATGTTGTTATTGCTTCCGCTGTTGACTTTTTTTTCTGTTGTATACCTTAACAGATGAGGGAAATGTTTCCCCACCTACTCACCAAGGCCATCGCTGCTAGTCATGAGATTTTTGCGTTTGGGGAAACGCGCTTGAGGTCATGTGGTGCACCGGGTATGGGGCACCAGTGGAGGGGCTCCAGATTCGGGTCATTACAAAGTGGTATCAGAGGAGTTCTTTTCTCTTGCTTTACCGTTTGGAGACTCTAGCCAGGGATATGACAGATTCGGTACTTGGTATTAAGCTGTCCTTGGGAGTATCTAACTCGTGTACAGGGAAAAGCCATACTACCAAATTAATTACTAATTTTTTGGATTTGAGATTTTATGGTTGACCTGATTTCACCTAGAGTGATTTACATGGATTGTGCTATTACTATTTTGATATTTCGGTTCTATTTCTGTCGCAACCCGATGAGATAAGGTTATTCCATCCCATGAATCATATTGGCACTTTTTTAAATCACATGACATTCATTCTTGCCATTCCATCTAGGGTGCATTAGCGACTGCATGCTATTGTGATAGACTCTGTGTAGATTATGCATGATGTTATGGAAGATTCTTGATAGATTTTCTGCTTTCATGTTAGGAAACTATTTGTTTTTTTCCTTTCATAAAATTAATTCCAAATTTTGGTTCTTGAGGTGTTACGGGCCCTCAAGGATAGGAATTTGGCACCTCTATGCCATCTTTTTAGTGTTTCTTAAAGTTTGAGCAGTTTCTGAGATACTGCCCAGAAAAACCCAGAATACACGGCGTGTACTTTTTGGATACACAACGTGTAGTTTTCATGCCAGGTCACTGACCCTGTGATCAGAACACGGTGTCGTGGAAGTAACTTCGGGAACATGTCGTGTGGGTTCTGAGTTGTATACCCGGTCGTTTCACTAACAACACGGGCCGGGGAAGCTCGGGTAGAACACACCGTGTCCATAGGAAACATGTTGTGTAGTCTTCTCCAGTTACCCAGCCATGTCACGAACAACACGGGCCGACATGAACTTCTTTTCCACACGCCGTGTTTGTTTGGAACACACCGTGTAGTCTTGTCCAGGTACATGGTCGTGTCATGAACAACACGGGCTGGCGTGGCCTTCTTTTCCACAGGCCTTGTTTGTTCGGTACACGCCTTGTAGTCTTGTCCAGGTACCCAGCTATGTCACGAACAACATTGGACGGTGTAACCTTTGCCTACACACACCATGTTTTTTCGGATCATGCCGTGTAAGGTTCAGCCGTGTAGGCAGACATGTTCTTAACAACACGGGTCACTGATGCCTTGTCTAGTACATGCCCTGTTTGTTTCAAACACACCATGTAGTCTCAGGTTGAGTTGGACCTTGTGGGTTAGCCATGAAAAGTGACTCGGGTAGGGGAATAGTTTTCAAGAACACGTTGTGTGTTTAGGTCCACGCGCCATGTAGTTTGAGGAGTACACGACTTGTTGGGATGGAGTACACGCCCATGTCTGTAGTTTAAGAAGACACGCCATGTAGTTTTTATACATGACTTGTAGTCATGTTTTGCAATCTTTTGTGTCATTCCTACCATGTTTCTATTTTGTACGGTTGTGTTCTCAGTCTTTGTTTTCTTGATCTAAGGTGTACTTTTGATCTTTCAGAGCTATGCATCCGAGATGTCCTCCCGTCGTACGTCTGTTGTCAGGCAGTGATCAGACACCAGACAGGGCTGATCAGGGACATCATGTCGATCCTCTAGTCAGGCCAGCGTTGGCACCGGCTATCATACCAGTTATAGGCGCGGATTCTCAGTTTAGGGAAGGTTTCATGAGGATGATGCAGGCCTTCCAAGGAGCGCCACCACCTGCCACGTCTATGGCAGACTTGACGCGGGTTTTCCAGCATCAACATCCTACCACGTTCTCGGGGTTAGGTGGACCACAGGCTACATAGTCATGAATGGATGCAATGCGGACTATCTTCGAGCATCTGGAGTCACCTCCAGAGAGGTGGTTCAAGCTCACCACCTACATGCTCCGAGACTCCTCCAAGAGGTGGTGGGACGTGATCTCACAGGCGGGTCAACATTAGGCTATGACTTGGGAGGAGTTCCAGTGGGTGTTCTATGACTACTTCTACCCAGAGACCCTGAGGGCCGACCGAGACCAAGATTTCATGAGCTTAGAGCAGGGTACTCTATCTTTCATGGAGTATTTCGCTCGTTTCACCGACCTGCAGTGCTTCACACCCCTCCGGGATGGGAGTGGGGTTTCCTTGGAAAGGAAGTTCGAGGATGGCCTCAGTCGGGAGATCCGCTCATAGGTGAATATCTTCCAGCTGACATCCATTACATCCATCATCAATTAGGCACTGATTTCGAAGCGAAATTTGAGAGACTCTGGAGCTGCGTGCTAGGACGGTTTTTCTTCCAGAGCTAGTTTGCCTCCAGATGACAGCAAGAAGCACCGTAGAGACCCTACATGCGGTGATTCGAGGAAGTGGGACACCTCGTCAGGCAGCTAGGTGACATGATACCAGTGTGGCTAGATAGGGTACACGATGTCGTAGTGCTAGAGAGAACTCATGGAGTGCCGATCATCCGGACAGATGGGTCACCTTTAGTGTTTCGGACAGGTTTCCTCACCAGCAGATGGTGACCGGGGTTCTTCCATGACTCCTCGTTCAGGAGTAGCCCCACTAGTCTCTCACCAGTTAGGAAACTGGAGTTCTTCTGGCTGTTTGGGCCGAGGAGGAGGTCGATGCCATGGCGGTCAGCCACCATTCCCTTAGCACCAGGAGGTTGGTTCAGCTCAGAGTGGTCAGTCAGGGGCGCATGGCCATGGTGCATGCCAGTTTTTCACCATAGAGCAGACTTATCAGGAGCAGGATCCCGACCCTTCTACTGTTCGAGGTACAATTTTAGTAGCCTCAGTTTTATCTTCAGCCCTTTTCGATACTAGTGCTATGCATAGCTTTATCTCCATTTCTGTTGTGGAGATCCTTGGGCTCTGCATCTTTTCTTCTGCTGACTCGTTGACACTAGACACACCTTTTGGAACGAGGACATCTAGTGTACACCAGTGTAGAGAGTTCCCTCTTGAGGTTGTAGGGTATCACTTCTTATTGGATCTCTATGTCATAGAGATGACAGGATGTGATGTCATCCTCGGCATGGAGTAATTTATTCCCTTCCAGGAAGTCATTGATTGTTATCACCGTAGAGGCAGTTTCATCTAACCAGATGGTGAACTATTTCTTCATAGAGGTGAATGGGATGTTCGGGCGAGTCGGGCGGGACTCGAGCATCTTGGGCTAGGAGGGGTGATGGCCCAAATTTCTAGTCTTTATGTGTATGATCAGGGGACTCCATAGTTGGACTTTCCTCCAGTGGTGGATCATTTTAGGGATGACTTTCCAGATGACTTTTGGGGGTTTCCACCGGAGCGTGAGGTATACTTCTCTATTGAGCTCATGCCCGGAGTGGCACTAGTGTCCATTCCTCCCTATATAATGTCCACACCAGAGTTGCAGGAGCTCAAGAAGCAGTTGAAAGAGCTACATGCTAAGGGTTTCATCCGGCCCAGTACTTCTCCTTGGGGTTCGCCTGTCCTGTTTGTGAAGAATGCAAATGGTACCCTTCGGCTTTGTGTGGATTATCAGAAGCTGAACCAGTTGACTGTTAAGAACCGATATCCCTTGTCGTGTATTGATGAAATTTTCGATCAGCTTCAAGGAGACCAGGTGTTATCGAAGATCGAATTGAGGTCCAATTATCATTAGTTCTACATTAGACCATCACATATACCTCTGAAAGCCTTCAAGTGCAGATATGGTCTATACGAGTATACATTCATGTCGTTCAGTCTCACAAACGTACCTGCAGTTTTCATGGCACTGTTGAACTAAGAGTTCCATCCTTACTTGGACTCCATCATTGTGGTCTTCATGGATGATATCTTGGTGTACCCTCACACTCGACACGACCATGCCACACATCTTGAGATTGTTTGGAGTACACTGAGAGAGCATCGTCTTTATGCTAAACTCTCGAAGTGCCACTTCAGGATGGATCATATTCACTTCTTGGGTCACGTCATCTCAGAGGCAGGAGTATCAGTGGACCTAGAGAAAGTGAGAGTTGTAGTTTCCTGGGAGTAGCTGAATAAAATCATTGAGGTAAGAAGTTTCCTTGGGTTGGCTGGATACTACAGACGCTTCATTCAGAATTTTTCTCGTCTAGACGCACCTTTGACAGGTCGGACCAAGAAGGGGGCGAAGTTCTTATGGTAAGATTCTTGTGAGTCAGCCTTTCAAGAGATGAAAGGGATTTTGACGTCAGCACCGATATTTGTCTTGCCAGAGCTAGGAAAGAACTATACAGTCTACTGTGATGCTTCAGGTATCAGGCTAGGAGATGTGCTTATGCAGGGAGATGGATTCGTTGCGTACGGGTCTCGGCAGTTGAGACCACATTAGAGGAACTACCCTACGTATGATTTGGAGTTAGTTGTTGTTGTTCGTTCCTTGTGTTGTTAGAGAAACTATCTTTTGGGAGAGAACTTTGTGGTCTTCAATGACCACAAGAGTCTCAAGTATATCTTCACTTAGCGTGATCAGAATCTGAGGCAGCGTAGGTGGATTGAGTATCTACAGTCATTCGACTTCGAGCTCGCATATACAACGGATAAGGGCAACGCAGTGGCTGATGCATTTAGCAGGAGAATTCAGGTTCAGGTAGTTCAGGAGGCCGTTAGTGTGTGGCAGTTGATGGCTATATTCTCTAAGATGCATCTGGAGGTGCACAACATACGGGTACATACTTTTCTATCTTTTGTAGCTATTACCTCCATGCTACTTGATCAGGTACGGATGAGGCAGCTATCAGACTTAGAAGTTGTAGTCCTGCGGGAGAGTGTGTCAGGAGAGGACCCTCTTATTGGATGGACAGTGGGTGGGGATGAGATCTTGCATTTCCAGGGACATGTATTGGTGCCAGCATACATATGCGAGGAGCTGATGTGGGATTTCCATTCCTTAGTTTGGGCAGTTTATCCTGTCATCACCAAGATGTATCGGGATCTTCATCGCCAGAACTGGTGGTAAGGTATGAACAAGGATGTTGCTGGTTTTGTCATGAGATGTTCTACTTGTTAGAAAAAGAAAGAAGAGCATCAGTGACCAGTGGGGCTTTTACAGCAGTTACCCATTCCAGAGTGGAAGTGGAACGATGTTGTGATGGACATTGTGACCGGGTTGCCATGATCGCCTCGGGGAAACGATGTTGTTTGGGTTGTCGTCGACAGACATAAAAAGGTTTATCACTTCTTTCCAATCAAGGAGACCGTCAGTGTCGATGATTTGGGGTGAATTTACATCAGAGATATTGTTCGTCTTCATGGAGTTCTACGCTCTATTGTTTCAGACAGAGATGTGCGCTTTACCTCTCGGTTCTGGAAGGGAATTCATAAGGCTTTGGGTACACAGGTACTTTTGAGTACAACTTTCCATCCCCAGACTAATGACCAGTCCGAGCGCATGATCTAGGTGCTTGAGGATATTCTCCGGTCTTGCATCCTTGACTTTGGTGGTTCTTGGGAGAATAATATTCCCCTGGTGGATTTCTCATAAAACAACAGTTTCTAGGAGACCATCCAGATTGCACCATACGAGACTTTGTACGGTAGGCCATGCCGATCACCCTTATGCTAGCTGGAGATAGGAGAGACAGCATTGCTGGGACCTCGTCTTGTATAGGAGACTTCAGAGTAGATAGAACTGATTCAGTAGAGGATGGCTACAACACATTCTCGGTAGAAGTCTTATGTTTATCAGCGGAGACGACCTCTGGAGTTCGAGGTTGGTGATCATGTTTTCCAGTGTGTCGCACGAAGGTTGGGTCATAAGAGGATTCAGAGACAGGGTAAGCTTTCACCATGGTACGTCGGACCGTTTGAAGTCTAGGAGAGAGTTGGGTCGGTCACCTATCGGTTGCAGCTACCTCAGCGGTATTGGGCCATGCATGATGTCTTCCACATCTCTCAACATTGACGTTACATTTTAGACTTGTTTCATGTCTTTCAGCCGAAGGAAGTCGATCATGAAGCTGCTGCGTGGTTCGAGGAGTATCTTATCTGAATTGTCGATCACAGTACAAAGGTTCTCCGCGGGTGGTCTGTTCCTCTAGTGTGGGTGCTATGGAAGAACAGACAAGTACAGGATGAGACCTGGGATAGGGAGACTGATGTACGATCGTAGTGGCTGAAGCTGTTCAGGGTTTCTTCTTCTCCACTTTATTAGGGAAATATGGGGACAAATTTCTTTAAGGGGGGGAAGTTTGATTGAACCCGGATTTTCTTTTCAGGTACATTTTTCCTTATTCAGTAGTTTTTTAGAAAATGAATTTTTCTAGAAATTTATGAAGTACACAATGTGTACATTCTGAGTACACTCCGTGTACTCCCTTTTCCGCTCGAAGCCATGTGTTGGCCGTGTCCGGGCCACACACACAGTGTGTAAGGGGGAGGTGGAGGTTGGTTAATTCAGAGTATGAAAAACTGAAGTGCATGCCATGTACTGATGAAGTACACGCCATGTACATTCTTTCTTTCCATTAAACAGACCGGGTTCACGCCTCATCACAATATTTTCCTTCCTCTAGGTCTGGTTCATCCGAGAGCGACCCGTATGGACGAATCATCGACGAACTCCCGCCTCACCATCCGTTCTCCGATTCGAGCACGGTCTATTACGTTGGAATCACAGTGGTGAGTTCTTCCTTCTACTTTAGCCTCATTTCTTGATTCCTCCTCATTTCCATGTTATCATGGGATGAAATATTTGTTTGCTTCCTCAGATATTCATCGTTCTAAGGGGAATCTATCATCGAGGTTCGAATATATCTATCTCCTATGATCAAGGTAGCTGGTTTGTTCCTTTTCATAGAAAGTTGATGCATATTTTTTGCAAATTCCACCAATACCTTTAATGAGGTATTGCGTGATCCTATTTTTCCTTGTCGTATTGCCTGCTTTTCTTGATTGCTAGAGTAGATGTTTTTCCTTTGATTATTGTAGCTTTATTGTACCTTGGATTTTTTCTATGCTTGTTCTTCATGTTTGGCATTTTTCTAGTTTCCATGCTTAGTCATAGGACAGTGGAACTGCTACCTTGTTATGATGTTGAGCCTTAGAATGATATCCAAGTAGTTTTTGAGGTTTACTTGGATGATGTACATGCGCGCTGAGCATGTTTTACCTTTCACTCAGGACTGTGAGAACCTAGAGTAGTTGACCAAAGGGAGAATTGAAGGAAGGTCTTCTCCAGAGTGTCTTTTAATTACGATAAGAGACCAAAAGGGGGAATTGATGTTGAGTGATTCCTCAGAGTGTATGTAGATCCTCGACGTGGGCCATAGGGGGAATTGATGTTGAGTGATTCCCCAGTGATCCTTTAGCATGATACGAGACTATATGGGGAATTTATGGTGAGTTCTTCCCTAGAGAGTATATTAATTTCATAGCTGAACCAGAGGGGTGAGACTCTTTGTCCCTCCTAGAGGGATGCTAGTACTTATAGGTTGAACCATAGGGGTTAGGATGTGAGTGTTGTCCAGAGGGTTACCTATTTTCTTCTTGTTTCTGGCTATTTACTTGTGTACTTGTCTGTTAGAACTGTGGATTGTAGCTACTTGTACTTTCCGGTTTACTGCTTCTTGTTTATTTATTTCCTTGTTTTAATGGACTGTAGGGTACAAATCATTGGGTGATTGCCTACTATGATTGTATCTCACAACCTATTTGGGCCATGCTTTGGGTCCAAGCAGACTATGTTGTTACAGGTATGGATAAGGGAAAGCGCACGTCTACTTCAATATTTTGATTGCGTTGGAGCTGGAGAGCATGGGACTGAGCCAGGGTTCATTAAGATGAGGAGTTTATTTTTTTTCTTTTGCACTTGTTTTTAGTTTTATTCTAGCACGTTGTTATGTTTCCTACTTTCCATTGATACTTGTACCTGCTGCATCATTTTCATCATTGCTATATATATTTATTGCTTCTGCTGTTGGGTTTCTCTTGTTATACATGTTGTTACTGCTTCCGCTATTGACTGTTGTTTTTCTGCTGTATACCTTACCAAATGAGGGCATAGTTTCCCCACCGACTCCCCAAGGCCCTCGATGCTAGTCGATAGCCTCTGGAGTTTGGGGAAACGCGCTTGAGATCATGTGGCGCACCGGGTATGGGGCACCAGTAGAGGGGTTCTAGATTCGGGTCGTTACAGAATAGACCAGGGTTACACGGTTATTATGCATGTCTTGTTAAACCATACAATGACCATGTGACTGATTTTCTCAACAATTATAATTCGAGTTTCACAGTTTACCATCACATGTGTCTAAAACCCTGAGTAGTGAATTTTTCACTCCAAAATTGATTTTCCCCCATTTCTTGCAGAATTGACTCTAATGAAATATTTAATTAGCATGGTATCTTATAGTGTTGTTTTCTATGTTATTTCTATGGGATTTGATGCGGTAGGATGTGGCATTATAAGATATGTGTGTCTGTGTGCTTGGTTTTTTACTTTAGATAATTTGTTTTGTAAATTGGGAAAATGGATTTCAAAACAGAAAAGAAATTTCATTTACCAAAACCAGTTTTATGTTAGTTTGAAAACCATGTGTGTTTTATATTACAAAAAAGAAAAGGAAAATTATTTGAGTTGAAATATAAATTAGTAAAAAGTGAAATTTTTTGTAGAACATTAACACTTAAATTTTATTTTTGATGAATTTTTTAATGAATTTTTTTCCCATGATAAGGTATTTTATGATTTTTTCTTTTCGAATTGTTTGGTAATAGATTTTGAGATTTATATTTTTATGAAATATTATGTTCTGATTTCAAAGGAGAAGGAGGTTGACCCTTGTTCTAGGTGACCATTGAGGCTATTGAATATTGGTAATGGGTTGATATTTGAGAAATAATTGTTGGAAAATGGTTGAGATATAAAATTATATTTTCCATGTTATTTTTTTTCAAAGGATGTTTTAAAATGGTGTTTTAATTGATTCCTTTGGAATGTGATAGATTCTAAGGAGAATGGTTGGATGATCTCATATATTATGTCAGTTAGAAAGTACCTCCTAGAAAAATATTGACTTATAAGAGTGTATTGGTCATAGGTGTTTTATTTTGATTGTTTTGTTCCTAGGGGTTCAGCCTCCTCTATAATGGATTTCATTCTTTGAGTAGTTGATTGTTTTAAAATTCTCTAGTGTTATGTTTTAACCCTTGTAATTTGGGGTATTTGTTTTTTTCAAAATATGTTTGAGGTTAAATAATTTGTTTTTATTGAAATATGGTTTTCACTAGGTATTTCAAGTGAGACATAGATAGAAAAGTAGTTTTAAAATTTGAAAGCCAATTTAAAATAATATATGAATACTTAAATGAATTATGGTGACATTTATGCCATTAAATAAAATTTAATGTTCTTTTAAAACTTCCAAATTTTATTCAAGGGTGGTCCAATCATTTATTTAATGTTACATGTGCATTGAATTTTTTTGTAAAAGTGTTTTAAATATTTTGTTATATTTAAAATGTTTTGAACCTAATTGATTCATGTTATAAAAATTAAAGGGGTGTTTTAAGACTATCGATTGTTTTTAATGAAAAATGTTTTGGTTTTTGAAATGATTATTCTTTTTATTTGTGAAAATTTATTTGAAAGAGGTATTTTGAAATTTGATTTTAGTACACAGTTTTTCAAATAATATTTTGATGTGGGACTTCAAGAATTGAAAACTGACACTTTTGAATGTTTTCTAAATGGAATTGGTATTAGGTGTTCTATCTAAATTGCAAATTGGTTATGGAAATTATTTGAGTAAACGTTTTTAAAAATAAAGGTATTATCTTTTACATTTTCATAGAGATTTTTTTGAAAGAGGAAAAAATGAGTTTTAATTGGTTATGTGGTTTTTAGTATATGGAACTCTTTTAGTGTTTCCAAAAAGGTGGTCAAGTCATAGAAAATTTATTTTTTAAGATGTTCTTTATTTTTATAAATTAGTTGAATTTTTTATAATTTTTCAGTATTTTTTCAATTTTAAATTATTTTGATTTCGGTGTTTATCGTCCAACTTGTGTGATTCCATATATATTGAGATTCAACACATGCCTTGTTTTTTGTTTCTATTCTTTTGAATGAAATTGTGTTTTCCAATATTGTTTCATATTTTAAAGACTATTTTATATTAATGTTGGTTTAAGTGGATTTTAGGTTGTTATGTGGCGAATAGAGATATTTATTTCATTTCATCCTTTGAGTTTTCAATGGTATTGGTTTTGTGGGATTTTCCATGGGATGGTGATCTATCTTGTTGTCCAAATTAAACATAACACTATGTTTACCCAGGTTGAGGTCCCATGTCATCTCATTTTGTTTCATGCCTTGAATGTTTTCCTTTATACAGGTGGGATTTGAGCTTATTTATGGATTGAACATGTGGGTGTTGAGTTGTTAGGGGTTGGTTTACTGTTTAGGTAGTTATATTTTGTTTTTAAGTGTTATTTGGAACTATTTTGGCAACGTTTCTTATACTGGATTCATTCTATTTTTTTAAACCATTTAGAATATTTCATAATTTTGGGTAGAGTCGTAACATGTC
The DNA here is from genome assembly GCA_963277665.1 of Viscum album. NCBI lineage: Eukaryota > Viridiplantae > Streptophyta > Magnoliopsida > Santalales > Viscaceae > Viscum > Viscum album. The sequence goes on from OY728147.1 coordinate 1,314,663,744, forward strand.
TATATTTGTTGGGGACTTATTCAAGTGATCATTTTTCACTTGTATACATTTAGTGTCCTTATAGATTTAGATATTTAGTTCTGAGGAATTTTCTTTACATGACACTTTTTTCCTAGGGAACACTATAGTGGTTCATCGTCAAACTCATCTCATTTTGTGAAGGGTGTTTTTTTGCTTTTTATTTTTTACTTACTTCTTGACTCCAAACATTTGGGGTATATAAATTGGCTTGGTGGCGATTTTTTAATTTCCCTAGTGTCATTTTTCAGTGGGGGTATTTAATGGGTAATTTATCCCCTTGAGTTGGAGGCATTTCATGCTGAAATAGAGAAATTGTGGGACATTTTCAAAGTCACATGTTTATAGATCACAATTTACATAAACATTCAACCCATGTGTATAGAAAATAAATATCTTATTAATTTTTATATGTATGGTTTGATCATGGTTTTTGTGATAGTGCGGGTCAACTATGCGACCAACTTGAGTGGGGGTATTTTTTCTTTCCCCTTTTAAATTATGTTTTCTCTCTTAGATTCCGTAATTAAACCCCCATTCATTGTATTCATATCCCATCCCTTTTTGGATAATCAATGATCTTACAAGCTATATTTTTAAGTGGTTTCATATACATTCTTCCCTCAGTTCAGGATATAGGGGTCATCATATTCATCTTCTTATTTGGTTTCCTTTCATTTTACCTCTCTTCTCTAAAAAAAAGTGGCTATATTTCACCAATTTGCATGTGCATAGTTGTGAAAAAATGGATTTTCTTCGTTATATGGTTTTTTATACCCCCTCTGACTTCCATTCCAATGGATTTTTTCGAAGGCAACCTGATTCCACCACACGAGGTAGGCTTTTCTGATTCATTTCCTTTTTTAATTTCCATGAATGATTTATTTTAAACGTATTTTAAATTTAATGAATTAACATATATGATATCTAGTTGGGACTGTGAATGTTTTCCTTTGATTTGGTGGTTCTTTTCATTTATATAAAAATTGAGTGGTTTATCTTTTTTTATGGAATTTGTAATGGAATTGATGTTTTATGAATTCTTTATGTTAGATAAAATTCCAAATATGTTTTGTATTCATAAATTCACGTTTACTTTGGTATTTATTCAAAATTGTGTTTTAATGTATGTTACCTTTTTTACATTATAAGTGGTTTTGTGTTTTAATTGGTGGTTGGGTTTTTTTTTTTAAAAATATGGTCCTTAATATTAATTGGTTATGTTTATGAATGATTATTTATTCTTTTATAATTCTATTTGGATTAGAAATGGTTTTAAAAATATATTTATAGATGTATATGTATTATGTGTGTCTAGTGAAGTCTTGGTTGTATCTTTTGGATGTCATGATTAATTTTCCATTGTAGATCCCACTTTTTTGTTATTGTGTACACTTATCAAAATCATATATACATTATGATGTGATTTATGTGGTTCGAATGTTTTGGGGATCATTTTAATGGAATTCAGGGAGGTGGGAAGGACATGATTGTGGTTTAGTATCTAGAGGACTATTATTCTTATGTGATGATGTTTATTATTCATGGACCATCTCCATTATTATTTCATGAAGAGACTAAGGTTACTGATTGTGGTGTAGTGGGACATTTATTGGATGGTTATTATTTTTAATTGGGTAGACCCCCCTTATTTGTATGTATCACCTAGAGTTGGGTTTCCTCACAGAGGAGACTAATTAAAGTGATTTTTGGATTGATGTTCGAAAGTAACCATACTAGTAGTTAGGACTAGTTTTTCATGTCTTGTGTTTCCCTGTTAGTCCATGTGGTGTAGTTACCTGATATTTATCTATGTTATGACTTCATTATATTTATTTGCTTGTGGGTTGATTCTTTACATGAAGGACTTTCTTAATATATACATTACTTTATGGATTAATCATGTTATAGGATATTTATCACCCATCCATTTGTGACAAATTTTGGTGAAATTTTATGGAAAATATTTATTGTAGTTTTCCTTGATTTCCTCCACCCACATTTTGGGGTTGGTAAATGCTTTTCCGGGAAAGTGGGAGAATGATTTTGAAAGTATAACTATTTTTTAGAATGATTTTAGATGTTTAAAAAAAATGATTCAGTATTGATTTCAAAGGTGATGTGTTTTAAATGTAAATACTTGGTTTGTTTTGAAATTACCATTTTTTTTTGGAAAAGAACTATTTGTGTGAAATTGTTCTAGAAGTTTACATGGTTTTTTATAACCTCTTTAGGGAGTGTTTTAAAAAAATTCAGCCTTAGGGAAATGAATGTTCCATTTTTTTTATCGTTTATACTACATATTATGAAAATGAAATCCTATTTATATAATCTATATATAAATACTATAAGTTTTTGTTTAATTTTAAAAAATAATGAATTGGAACCATGGTGATATCCAACTAGCATCGTCTCACAAAATACATACTCATGTTAGAGGGTATCCAGTCATCAATTATTGTGAATGTTCCTCCAGGGTACAAATTTTGGGTTGGATATAGTTTTCCCTACATGGGAATTAGGTGTTTTATGGATGATAGTGGTGATCAAACAGTTATATGAAGTTAGTGATCTAAACATCAATTCCATTGAACCAGTTGTCTTGATCTTTTTATCATCATCTTTGCTCATTCTTTTTTTAGCTTATGTTGTAGTTAGGTATCATTGTTTTTTTAGTTTCTTAATATGAGATATTTTTTTCATGTTTCCTGTATTTTTACTATTTTTCTTTCATTATTTGTTTCTCTTTGGTACCCTAAGGGTGAAATAAACCACAATAGTAATTCAGGATACCATTGATGAATTCCATTAGCATGGGAGAATTGGGGATGCTCCTCAAGTATGTGGCGGGATAGATCAGGAATCTGATGGGTGGATGTCCGAGGCTTGTTTCATATATTCTTTTATGAACTTTAAATAACTAGTTTTCATACATATTGTAACACCCTGGGGTTTTGTGACATATTTTGTTCTAATTAATTTAATCTTTTTGATATTTCTATTTACACACAACATTCAAAATAGTTTTGATTATTTTAAAAAAACTATTTTTTGCATGTGTTAGATAAAATACCCAGTTAATATTGAACCACGGGTAATAGAATGTTTATACTGATCTACTAGGTACAGTAAGTCTATCTTATATTACACACAAGATTGACTTTCCTCAAGGACTTGCATAAAATTTCAGACCAAGTTTTACCAAATAGTAACATATTATTAAAAATATTACATTTTAACATAATAATATAAAAACAACACATTTATATGGTGGTTATCAAAACAATTATGTAAATTATGAAAATTAATTATATAATTCATTGGTTACAAATGAATTGTAAATTAATATAAGGATTAGATGAATATCAATAGAATTTTTTTTATATAAACTATGTTTATTGTCAAAAAATAATTTTATCATAATAAATTAAATTAATTACAATTTTTGAATTATAATAAAAATATATATTTTTTATATATTAAATAAAAACTTTTTACATTAATATAATATATTTTATAGTCATAAGATACGAAAGAAACCAAATATTATATATAAAAACATATATTTTTATAAAAGCGGTTTTACCACGTTTTTAATGGTGAACTTATTTTAAAATAAAAATTTGGAACATTTATAAATTTTTTGTTTCAAAATAATTTTTTTTTATATTTAAAAATAAAAACTATGTTTTGTTTAATTTTTGGTATCCCTCTTCGAAGTTTCATTTTTTGATGAATAATGAAAAATCCTGAATTATTATTCAAAACAAATTTTTCATCTAAATTATTTTTATGTATATACAATATTTAAAATTTTAAAAAAGTATAATTATATAAATTATATATCAGTTAATATAATTGAGGTTTTTTAGATCAATTTTATTTTATAATTAGTTATAAAACTTATCAAACTTTTGAACATTTTTACTTTAAAACCCCACATTGTCATCTCTTTTGAAAGATTAATTTTATTTTAATTTATAAAACATAATTTTTTTTACATTGAAAAAATGGATTCAATATATTGAATCAGAATAATTTATAATTTATAATATGTTCAGCTTAGTTTTTGATGAAAAATATTGGTAAATTTAATTAAAATTAATTACAATGATTAATAGGAGAATTAGCTTAACATGGGGATTAAAAAATACAATTAAAAGAGAAAATGTCCAATAAACTTTTAAAAAATATATTTTATATCCAAATTTATACACTATACTCCATTTTATATATTTGTGTACATTATTTGGTCCACTTTACATGGGTAAAACGTTGAGGGAATTCCCATATATATGATTTAAAAAAATATCACTCCTCCACTACAAATAACCAAACCATCCCACATATTGACACATCTCAAGCCTTTGGTATTACCCAAATACTAATAAAAATATATACCGAAATCCCTAAGTTAATCTTATAATCCTCTCTTTGAGAATAAATCAATCTAAGGAAGAATTTTGGCACAAACTAGAAGGAGTTACCTAAATAATCCTTCATCAAGCTACTTTGTTTTATTTTCATTATCCACCCCCTAAAATCATCTTATTACATGTTTATATAAATAAATAAATGTCCTAAATATACTATAATGTTTTTATATAAAGGTTTTTACCAGAATATACACACATTCACATCTAATATGTAACGAATATACGGTTATTGTGTAAGGTAAACTACAACGTCACGAAATTTAGTTGTTTATTTTTCCTTTACCACCTGTAATGGTTGGGAATAATGATGTAAAATCACTTTTTATATTATTTATTTCTCATTTATGATTTCTTTATACTTTTATAATTATTATATAATATATACATGAATGGTTTCCATTTTTGTAAATACGATAATTTATTTTGGGGAAATGTTGAATAATGCCACCTCAAAGCGATGTGATTTGTTAACAATCTACATAGAATATATTAAAGATGGGTTTAGTGAAATTATCAGATACATATGAGATAATAATTCTAATCTAATGATATTATATGAATATATATATATATATATTCAAATATTTCATTCACTTTCTTTCATTCAATATGATGATAAAACAGAAACAGCATTCATGTGTACGCACGACCTACCGTCTCCATGAATAGTGTAATCCATTTCATATTTATATATTCTATAAATTATTATAAATAAATTTATAATGAATATATATTATATTTATATAATTATTTACCTTACTTACATAATATAATCATGATCTAATTAATATAATCAAGAATAACATGCCAAAACATATATGAAAAAACAACTGGATATTACATAAAATGTAATATTAAAATGGACTTGATAATAAATGGATAACATAAATCCATAAAAAATTATATAAATAATTATATATAATAATAAGGTTCTTTGTTTAATTTATAATAAATATGTATTTATTATACATGTGTTTTGAACATGTACAATGAAAGTCAAGTCTTCATGTAAGGGAATTTCATCTCACTTTTTATTTCTATAAGATACATTATTTATTCACCAATTATTTTTGGTGGTTTATATAAATCTAAATAATAAATATATTTTCAATTAAAAATACTTAAAAATATTAAAATCATTAATTTATGTTATTATTTCATGGGTATCATGATTCTATGGTTTCTCAAGTAGTAGGGGTTTTCTCTTCCCATTTTTATTTTCTATGAGACACAATCCAAGTTCACCACCTATATATTATATTTGGTGTGTATAATTTCTATGGATATACTCTATGATTATTATAATTAAATTTATGGTTATTTAAATATCCATTTCTTGATATTTATTTCTTGATATTTATGTTTCAAAAGTTACCAAAACACAAAAGTAATTTTTCCTCAATTTGACAACCAAGAAATACATGCCATGTTATGCCCATATATTCTTCTATGAGGGGTATTAAATACCATTTTAAAAGTTATATAACTAATTTTGTTCATTCCATTAAATTTTAATATTCATATAATTTAATTTTATTACATGTGTATTATGATACAAAGTTACCAATGGGTAAGAGTTTATTGGAACAATCTCAACCTTTATCGGGATTCTTTATGTTTATTATTTCATTGATGGAATCTTATGATCCGTATTTAAATAACACTCATGAACATAATTTACCTCTATCTACTTCTAATATATTAAAATATTTGTTCCAATTTCTACTCTTTGTTACTTAATATAATGGAAACAAAATTATGAAAATATGTATTTATCTCTCCTTTAAGTAGGAAATATATGTTCATTAAAAACAATTTTTCCATAATAAGTTTTATAAGATATATTTTAATTTTTTCCTATGATTTTTAAATATAATTTTTACCCATGTTTTACCATTTCAAGAAATGGTTTTAAAAATTATCCTATTGTCATTTTATGATAAAATCACATTTCTAAATAGTTAATGTAAAATGGGAATATTTAGAATGTATGGACTTACCTACCATCCTAACTATTATTTGTATGATGATTTTTTTGTAAGATCACAGGTTTGTTTTTGAAGAATTTTTTTTTAAAGAATTATAGAAATTTATTATTTTATAATAGATTTAAAAGATTACTTTTCTTCCAAAAAATAATTTTAAAAACTGTTTTAAATGATTTTCAAAGATTAATTTATGTATTATCAAAAGTTTTTGTTCCAATGAAAAGTATTTCAACGATTTAAAATATTTTATTATATGTTTTCAATGTTATTTCAATGAAAAATGTTTATCAAAAAAATTTCAAGCATCATTTATATGTTTTAATGGGAAAAGGATTTAAATTTTTTTATAAAGCTTTAATGATAATTTTTCATGTTCTTTCTTCATGAAAATTAGATTCAAAATTTTTTATGATTTAAAAATAAATTTTTAAATAAAAAGGTTAATTTCCTCATGAATTTTTTTTTCAAGATCATTATTAATTATTTAATATCTAGGATGAAATTTTTTTCTATTACACATGATTTTTTGATAAATGAATCAATTGTTACATTCATATTATTTCTCTGAATGTTTTATGTTTTGAGGGAATAATTTTTATGAAAACGATTTTTATTTTACAGGTTATATGTTTATGTAACTAGTTTGTCTTTTATATGTTTTATTCTAAAGAAACCAAATTATTTTCAGGAGTTATGCATTTATTAAATGATTTTGAAACTTGTATCTTTTACAAAGGATATGATATGATTCCATGTTTATGATAGCCATTTATTTTCATAGGATATGATATTATTGTTTATGATCTTGTGGAACACATATGTTTGATATTGTTATGAGATTTCTGAGACGTATATCTCCCTCCAGTGCATTGGGTAATGATGAATGGTATATTATAAACAAGGGTACATGAGTTGTTTCCCAAGCTTGAAAATAAAAGGGTATAGGGGTTCTATCCAAAGATTGAAAATAATAAGGTTAATGGGTTGTAGCACAATCCTAGAAGTAAGAGGGTACACGAGTTGTCTCATAAGCCCAAAAATAAAAGGGTAAATTAGTTATTTTTCCAATAATTAAGTAGTTAAGTGGGTGATTATCCCAATACCCTTACTGAGCATCTGAGGCCACTCCATTTACTATATCTTTCCCTAGTTTATGAAGATATATTTTATGTATCATATTTCTAAGAGGGTTAATAGTCTTGGAGAACCTAGTGGGAGATAATATAACTCACTCATGTACCATCTTTTGCATTTCTATGATTCAAAATTCATTAAACTAATACGGTATTTGGGTGTCTATTTTGTAATGTAATAAGTATTCTACAAAAATGATGAAATTTCTAAGTACATTAATCCTAGTTAGTTATCGCTAGTATTAGAGTAAATAGTTATTCAACCTTTAGAAGGTAGGATGATAAACCATTACAGAGATATCTAGATATATTTCTAAATATATATGTATGTATATCTCTAAGGACAAGTATAAGGATGAGTCGATGTTAAGGAAATTATTTTGAGTTTTCGTGAAGGATGGAGTGAGTGGTTTCATATAGATACATCCCTTTATGGATACTAAAAGTGGAGGCGGTTCAAGAATAGATGTACCTAGTAGTAAAGACTTCAACACGGTGTGTTGGGCTTGAATCAAGTGTAACATGGTACATGACAATGAGCCTTACTGTGAACCTAGTTTGACACTCAAGGGGGATATGCTTTGGTAATTTGAAAAATCTTTTAAATCCATAAAAAAGGATACAAATATAGGATAACAAAGAATAAACTAGTATAAAAATAAGGTGTAATAGATTATATAAGTAGGCATAATGGTTTTCACATATTATAAGTAATTTTTTATGATTATGTTGATTTTTGATATGATAAGTTATCCTCACACAATGATTCATGATTTTATTTTAAAAAGGGCTATACATTAGTTTATAATTAATTTTTCGCCATATAACTAATTTTATATGATTTTGTAAATAATATTTTCATAATTCATAAAATATTATTCATTACCTTCATTCTAACAGCTAGGTTAAAACTGCAATATTAAAAAATAATATTTAGTTATTTGTTTAAGATTGATGTGGCATATCATGTTGGATATAGAATATAATGTCAATTTCGATTATTAAAAAATTCATATATATTAATAAATATTTATAAGAATTATTATATCATTAACTTGTTTATTACAACATGCCCAACATCAAAGGAGTACCAAAGCAAAAAAAATAATACTCCATGTTATAGTGTGGGAAACCTCCCAGTATCGTACCACCAGATAACCAGATAAAGATGACTAAAACCTCACCACCTCCCTACAACGCCTTGTTATTCCTTGAATCTAAACATATAAAAATTTCTACGCATCAATAAATGGTTTTGTATGGTGTAACCAAATAGGATCCTTATTATCCAACCTACTAGTTATATAATAAATATAAATATAATAATATAAACATAATAAAAATTAAATAAAATAAGGAATGATATGTAGTTTAGTAGTTTTACATTGAAAAATGGAAAAGAATTTAATTTTATCTTTTTTTAGATTTCCATATAAAATAGGTAATATAATTTCAAATCATTTTACTTCAATCAATGAAAATTATTTATCACATATAATATCAAATTCATGGATGTAATAAATAAATAGTATAAGAAAAAATATTCCAATCATAGTTAACGTCACACCAAGGATCACAGTTGTTCGTGGTTTTTAAGGTTCGCAACCCCCTTAACATAGAAAATTGTGCCTACATCAAGATCCAATACTAATTCATCAAATAATGGTAGAACACGAACACCCCTTAATTTGAAACAATCAATAGTGTCCATCATGTACCTAAAACAACAGTCCTATTGATCATAAAAAACCCAATGATTGAACCTCATAATAGTATAAACAAATTAAGACTATCACTACTCCTTCCACCTAAGTTCCCAAGGATTCAATTGTGGTTTATTTTCCCAACCATTTCATCATAATAATTATTTGAAAACCTATTTCCTAAAACCAATTCATATTGCATTGAAAAAACATTTTGATTTACCAAAACAAGGGGAAAACTGTCAATTATCAAAAACCCATTTCCACTAAAACAAATAAAATCCTTCAATAAATTTATTTCCTTGATAAAAAAATTTATCAAAACAAGATAAATTAAGTTCATCCAAAACAGTAAAGAGATGAAACCACCTACCTTAAAAATTTATTCGCACACGCATGTAAGAGAATAATCCAACAAGGAAAAAACACTGAAACCAGAGGCCCTATAATCAATCCATACATCTCAAAATATATTCTGTTTATAATTTTTTTTGAAGAGGATGTATCATAACATACTTCATTGAAACTCATATTACATACCAAAACCAATGTGAGCATTAGACTCCAAATGAATATCTCACAATGGGTATTAATTAGAGCAAGATAATTGTCACCCTACATCAATAGATCAAATAAAGTAATGAAAAGGTTCTACTATGATCAAAGGAAATGAATAAATATGATCATTATTCACCTAGATGAATTTACTACAACTAAAACAATAATCAATCACTAAACGAAAAGATTCAGATGGAGTTAAGGTCCCTAGAATCATCCCCAAGAGCCTCTTTCTTGAGAGAAGAAACCCTATGGATGAATAAAATAAGTAATCATCCATGAGTAACCCTAATATTCAAAAACCATGAGACTTAAAAGGAATTCAACCCCTTTAAAATTAATGTAAACCATGAACCCATCATTCCCTAAAAAGACACATGACCTTTATATTAGAGAAATATTTATTTTAAAAGTACCCAGTATGAACCAAACAAACGTCAGTTAATCCTTTCACAATTTTTAATTGAATGATAGGTTATCCCCTACATCTATTATACATTGTTTAAAAAAATTCAACTACATTTATGTCTCACAAACTTAGTGAGAAGTATATTTTTCCATTGAAAACTCCAAACCTTTTTTTTGTTCTTTAAACATGGGGAGAACACTCAAACCCATTAATTCACTTATACCATAAATCAATTAATTTAAACAAACATACATCACTACAATTTTGATTATTTTCCCCATTAAATTTTTGTTTTCTTTAGGATTCCCAAAGAACACCAAAATAATGTGGGTAACTACAAGAGGGAACAAAAATACCTTAATGAAGAAAATGGTATGTTACATTTGAATAGATTCACATTGTTTACCTTCTTTTTATTCATGAATCAGGTGACTCTTATTTTTAATAAGTTGCATCTTATATGATAACACATCATGTTCATGTTAAAATAATCTCACTATCAATAATTTTTATAAGCATGAACTCATGAAAATATCTCATATTTATGAATACAATCCTATAACTGTGTTTGCATTTAGTACTTAGAATCTTCATGTTGTCCTTGTCATTCTTTATATTATTCAAAATATATCACGAATGAAAGACTTACATTTCATGTCTGATATAGAGACAAATAATAAAGTATCATTATCTAGATATGATCACCTGAGATGGAAGAATTTAATATGACTGGATCTTTCAATGTTGAGCATCACAACCATCATTGGGAGGTTGAAGAAGATCTACTGGAATGATTGGATTGTTAAGATTAGCCAGATCGGATGAATGTTTTTATACATAGTTTTTAATAAAAAATAAATAGCTTAGTGTGTTGTATCCATCCCATAATGATTCCTAGAATGGATGTTATTCTCTTAAAAAGTAACCAATGTTGCCCACACCTCGAGACACAACACTGGGGTCGAAAGTCAGAATACTATGAACACACCTACATGGGGTGGCCTGATATTCATTCTCTCCTATGCACCAACATGTGCACCATGTGGGTACTATGTACTATATGATACACATTATTAGCCCATGTTTTCCCCTATGGTCACTATACACTCTCACTTTCACCATGGTTTCCCATACACTGGATGGCTCTCGAACCCACATGGTTAGGTCGTACTATCTTATGTGGGTGATCTGGCCTCCTTGGGTGGTTATGGATATCAAAAATTTTAAAATAAGGCCCCACATATATACATAGTAAATATTATGTATATAATTTATAAGAAAAGTGAAATCCTTCTTCAAAAAAATTCCTCATGCAATATAATAAAATAGTTTTCTGTTTTCCATCAAAGTTTCTGAATTCTCTTCAATATTCATCATTAAAAATAAATAATTAGTACATATATTTAATATGATAAATAGTTTAAAAGTAATCAAATTTTTCATGGATAATTTTCTTACAAACTGATATCTAGTGAATAAATAATAATTTTACAATCATCAACACTTAATCATAACTCACATAGATTATTAAACATATTAACATCAATAAATTATATTTATTCATTGATAATATTATTGATAACAAATAAAATATGTACAATGTGGATTAAGAAATCTCCCCCGTTGTAATTATTCGTAATACCCACAATAACACCATCTTATAATGATATATCAATATTTTCTCATATCTTCTATTCCCTTTCAAATCAAAAATTTATTTCAGTTTATCTACACAATATTTAAATGAAATAAAATTTAATTAAAAAATTTTATATCATTAAATACTTAAAAAATATCTATTAACCATCCCAGTCTATGTTTACTGATCAATTATAAATATATAAAAATAGAGTTTGATCTAGACAACAAAGCTCTAATTTATACAATTGAATGATATAAAATTAAATGACAACTCAAAATATTATTCAAGGAATATTAAACTATATACCATGCTATGAAAATTTATATAAACCAGAAAAATAAAAAAATATCAACCTAAACCCCATGAACTAACTTCAAAAAATAGATTAAAAAGATTCATGTTAGAATGGCAGGATTTTATAAAAGCCTTGTCACTTTCATCATTTATTTTTTAATATCACTGATAGAAATAATTTTACACCCTTCAATTTAGAATCATATTTTTTCTACAGGATGAGAATAAATAGTACATACCAATTTAATGAAATTTTCAAGATAGTTCATTCAATAAGATTCAAATTTGCATGAGATAATTAATTTTGGTAGCTTTAAACATTCATTTATCTCCCACTCAAGGTAAAAACTCCTAGACATATTCATAATAGTGAATATATTCAATTATAAAGTCCAAGAAGTTAAAAAATAGATAATATACCAAAATTTAACATTAATATTATAGATGTTAAGTGTATTATTCTTTAACATCATTATCGAGTATGATTATCCTTTATGATTTTCTTAGTAATACCAAATTACGATATAAATCCAGGATGGGATCATAATGCTTTTTTTCATTATTAACACAATATCTTAAATAGATTTCTATACCATCCACCATGATAACTTATGACACCTTTAATTCCATGTATTATATGCATAAAAATAATATACAATGATTAATAGAATAAGTTGGGTCTTCCTTCTCCTCATTGTGAACATCAGGGTTGAGATTGTTTTCTCGACCAAGTTTCCAATCATTCCTTATTATACATGACTTCACATTAGATCTTTAGTTATGATTTTTATAGAGTAAGAATGTATATCTTTATTTTCTAAAATTATTTGTGTGTGTAATTTCTCTTCACAGGATATTTTAATAGACTTATATCCCCTGGTACAACATTTATTCTTTTAAGGAACTTTCTTACTACTAGAAGTTTTGTTAAAAAATCCTCATGAGTGTTTAAATCCATATTGAATCTCATACATTGAACTTATATTATATAAGAGTTCCCATTTCTTCATAACTTTTCATGATATAAGTCTTGTTCATGTAGATTCCTCTTGTACCTTTTTAACTGAATTCTGCTTCCTCTTTATCCATCATTTGTGACTTGTCCATATCTACTGGTCAAACAACTAGTATGTACATAGGCTTATTTGCAGCCTTATTAGTGTTTCAACATGGATTCTTCTGAGAATTACACACATAAAAACATTTATATGAGACACTCTTCATAATCTTCCTATACTTCTCTTCGATATGAATTTCATTTGACTTGTTATCCAGGGGTTACTTCTTCTAAAACATCATCGGTGTGATTAGATTTCCAAAAATATACATATTTTTTACCAAAGGCTTCCTCTTTATTCTTATTTTTCATTCCTTGTCATTATTATTTGATACATGTTGAGATATACTTGTATCACTTTTGTGAACACCACTTATGAAAACATCACAAAAATAGTTGAGAGCGTCGAATATTCTTGATGTAAATGGATACACATGGTTAAATGGTTGTTGTATCTTTAATAACTTCCTCCCCTTTTTCATAGTAATCATTTGTTCTTTGGAATTTAAGGGATTATACCAAAAATACAATGAAAAATTCCCTAAACTATTATAGAACCAACATTGTCCCACAAATCGTTATATTCTTTTATCTGTTATTTAATGCCCATAATTTCCAACTTAATCAAAATTCAATTAGACAATAATCTTCACCAATGGTTTAGATATCCTTGGGGAACCAACTTCTACATTTATTCATCACATCTTATACATAGTGGAAACATATTCTTCACTTATCCTCATCCATATTACTATGTAATTGTTTTTAAGCATAAAATTATTATAGAAATAGACTTAGAAAAATTATTACAATATTATATGGATGGTATATTTTTCTTCATAGCTATTTGAGAGAGATCATTAGGTGAGGTAATTATCATCTTGTTAATTAATAAAGGAAGTTTGATTGTATTAAATTACAAAAAAAAACATCATGTATCTAAATTTCCTTACTTATTATATTTTGAAGTATCAACAAGAGTGTTTTAATGATTTGATTTCGCTTCTAACAAATGAAATCACATACATAGGGAGTTATTTTGATCTGAAACAAATTAAACAATCTCTTCACACCCCTTTATTATCATTTAAACACCATATTCATGTATAACATCATTCTATTCAAATAAAGAGTCAATAACCATGATTATATTAGAATTAATATCGAATTTAGTATTCTTTATTTCAATAATACTTTTCTTCATTTAATTAAATTCATTGAAATTATTCTTAAATTATTTACTTTCCACAACCATCCATTTTTTTTAACCACTATTATTTGGGTTCTAATTATCTTCCCATAAACTCATCATACTCTACATTAGTGACCCCAACTTTCAGAGAGATATTGTCACAATTTTTTAACTTATTCATCAAGAAAAAATATGTTTCCTCACACTCATCCTCAAACAAAGTGATTTACAATTTCATTTTTAATAAAAAAACACAGTTGATAAAAACAAAATATTTAGGAAAAATTGTATCATATCCATCAATAAATTAATATAAAATCAACTATCATGTCATCACTTCCATTGTTGATTAGATCATATTTAATATAAATATTACTGCATACCACAAGATCGCCTGAATTTCATGATTCAACTGAGGTAATAATATTTTCCAATTCCTAGGTTGTTAAAATGACCATTTTTTACCTCCAAAAGATTAGATATGAATTCATCATTTCTAGTAGGTACTAAAACATCTTCTTTCACTTTTGACAAGATGGAAATCTTCTTAATATTATTTTTCCCTTTCATTTTATTTTTCATTGATGTCTTTAAAGAAATTGAGTTCTAGTTTGAAATATAAGTAAATTATCCAAAACATTACTTCATTATAATTTCGAAAAATATATTAAAATTTTCAAAAAGAACAATATTAAATTTATAAAATAATGTAGATCAAGCCTTGATCTCTCATTAAACTTGTAGAACCCCTGTATAGATCCACTAAGAGGGGGTGAATTTGTAGTTACTCCTTATGAATTTAATTTTTAAATCAACCTATATGGATAGTTAAAACATTTATCTCTCACTATTTTAAGACCCAATTCTCCCATAAATAAAAAAAATGAAATTATCTATTGGAAAAAAATTATTTTAAATGGATTTTTCTATGACTAATCCTTTTTCAGGGTTAACCTATGGTTGTTTTAAGGATTTTCATATCACTACTAATTATAGTGATCACAAGTTAAATAAAATTTTCACACAATTTTATACAAGTAATATCCAGACCCTTTAATGGAAATGGTGTTATTTATAATTTCACAGTTATTTCATTTAAAAAATCTTCAATAAACCCATATTAATCGATATTTAACAAATTATGACCATCAATGTAGTGTTCTTATTTTCCTTGTTCTACTTTATGTCAACTTAGTGAAATATTATTTTGATTACTTTTTTTCCTTGATAAAATTCAATATAATTCTTTGACTACAACAAAATATGGCAAATAATACTTCATTAAATCTTCATCATCAATATTCTAAAATATTAGAAGATATTACTTTCACTTTTTCTAACTCTAATATCAGAATTAAAATATAAATATCTAATGACACTTTGAAATTTGTATTATTTATTTATTCAATGAGTGTTATCACTTCATCTCAATCATATATAGATAATGTTATTTTAGATTCATCAATAAATGATACGGAGCAATTATACATCAATCTTTTAGGCTCCATCTTCTTCTTTTGATCTTCAACAAAATTATATATTGAATAATGAAAAATATTATCCATGTGTCTCATTACTATAAAATGTGTATCATGCATGGAATATCTCAAACCACTTTATTTCTTCTTGTTATAATACACAAAGGGTTGAATTATTATCTTATCTTATTTTATGTGTTCACTACTATTAACTCATGTTTCGTCATGTGAAACAGATCTCATGGATTTTCTAATTTATGTGGGTACATACTATTTAGAATGATTATTATTATTATTGTTTTAAAACTATTCTAATTTAGTCTTCATTAATATCTCCTTCACCATATAATTTTATGTATGTAGATCCTTATTCTACATGAAAATCAAACATGGAAGTACTCATCTTCATTGTGAAGCAAGATATACATCATGGAATAGTAAGAAAATATTTTCTATAATAATGTAAATACATTGAGAGTGTATTATCTTCTTTTACACATAATATGGATGGTTGTAAAACACTCCCTAAATTATCATAGGCCCAAGAGTAGGTATATGGTTCTTTCTTTACATAATATGTGTGAAGAACCCCCTTCTTTTCATATCCAAATTGGTATATTGAATGTTATACATGCTAATGAGCGCGTGTAACTTCAGTTTATCTATATTTTATAATAAAAAACATGATATCTATAATTTTCCATCAGGAAATAACTCATCATGGTACATCGATGTTTATAGATGCGGTTCTCTAACATTGATAATTATTTTATAAAACATAAATTCCTAATAAATATTTCATGCCAATCCTATTTTGAATGCCTGATGTTCTCAAAATTTAAAACTATCACATGCAGGTTCGTTCATTTTTTTACTATACTCCATGATAATTATAATTAAGGAATTACATCTTATGAAATGATAGATCTCATGAATATGAAAATAATCTCATACACCATGTTTTTCAAATTCACAAACCAATGCATTTATCTTAAATGAACGACTAGATTCCTAAAACTACATATTCATTTGACACAAAACATATTCATGTTTTCTATGCCAATTATCAAATTATACAAAATATTTCAAACATTAAATAAATATATTTTATGTATGATGTAGGAATGATCAAATTTGTCCCATTCTATGGGATTGATAAATAGAGATGTCCAAACTAATGATGATTTGATCTATCGAGTTTGAGTGGCACAACCATCATCAAGAGGTTGATGAAAACATGATGGGATGATAAGTTGATAAAGATTATATAGATTAGTTATCACTTGTTTTATTTATATGTTTTCAATCAGATAAAAATTTATCATTCTTTAATCATCCCACATTGATTCTTAGAATAGATTACATCCTCTTAATAAAAAATCATGTTTCGACTACCCCTAGAGTGAAAAAACTGAGGTTGGAAACTATCATAATATGAACATATCCTCGTAGGGAGGGCTGACACGCTGGTCCCTTACACACCACTATGTTCCAATTGTGGTCAATATGATCCATATTATCCATATTCATTTAAATTCCACTCCCTATGGGTGTTATATTCCCTCACTACCACCATTTATTCCCAAACATTTGTTCCCTCCCACACGGTTAATCCTTGCAACCATATATTGTTCATATTTCCTTCTTAGGTGGATTTGGTTGGATAAAATTATTTCATAATGTCCAACCTATATATTTAATAAATCCTATGTATAGTATTTTCTATCAAATTTAATTATTTCATAAAAAATATTCTTCATGAAAAATAGTAAAAGTATTTTTCTTTTTTCATGTAATTTTATTAATTAAATTCTATATTAATCATGTATAATAATTAAAAAATTTCATTGTTTTCTTAAAATCCATATGAAATAACATATATTTCATTTTTTTAAAAACAATATTAAAACTCCTAAAAAATTTTGAACATGTATTTGGCATGAAACAATTTTCAACATGCCTTAGATATATCATGGAGAATTATATTACCAAATAACATCTAATTAATGCATAATAATTCTCCAAGAATCATGATTTTATCTTCACTAACAATGATTAATCAAAAAATTTAAGTAAATTAATACTCATTATTAATTTATAATATCATTAAAAATAAATATAATCTACACAAAGTGGTTTCAACACCAAATACTACAAATATCTGATTTAGTATTTTAATTTTAGTTAATCTATTTATCTGAATTTGATGTATTGAACTACATGAATATAATTGAACATCCACAACCCTATATTTTGGTGATCCCACCCGATATTCCACACTGCAATAATTTTCTATCATATTTGACATTGGATAACTACTAGATTTATTTTTCTTTCAACTTTCTCATTTAATATCTATAGAATTTGTTGAATTTTTATATGTTTACTCTAATCAACTAAATATTTATTGTTATGTATTTTCCATAAACATTTTTATACACCATGTTTCTATACTTATATATAATATTTTCATTTAAGAGAACATATCTACACTTTTTTTATTTTTAAACATTCACTATCTCATAGTGGATTTATAAAGTTTTCATCTCCATTTATGGTGAAGAAATAAATATTTTACAAAAAATTTATCATTAAATTTTGTGTGACCATAAAAATTCTCTAATATTTTGTTTACATTATGATGGAAAACATCTATCCATTTAATAGACAATAGTTCTTCAAGATTTTCTTTCCCTACTACCAATTTTTGTCTCCAATTAGTTAGATATGAAGTTATGTTTAGTGACTCTAACCAAATCACCAATCAAAATTATAGAGTGAAACCTAATACAAAAAGATTTATTTTTTATAGTTAAATTTATTCTTTTTATCTAATATGTACTACTCTTTATTTTTTGTATAATATTCTTACATGTTATTTATTTCCTCTTGCAGAAATACTAGAATATGAATTTAGGGTATTCACATCCATTTTTTGTTCAAAGTCACATCAACATCATGCCACATTCCCTATCTTCCAAATAATTCCATTATATATTATCCTATAATACATAAGATTTATTCCATATAAATAAAATCCAAACATTCCTTATATGATCATCAATAAAAGTTAAAACCTAGAGAGAACCATGAAAATAATGAATAAGGTAGGCCCCATATGTCTTAGTGAACTATATCTAACATGAAAGATCTAGTATTTCATATACCTAAATTAAAACACACCCATATATTCTTCCCTATTACATATATATAACATCAATTTACTTTTTTTCATTCAGCTTCAGTATTCCATTTTCCATTGTATATTTTATATTTTTCTCATGAGGTGGTCAAGCTTGTTATACAAAACATTAAAATATTCCAATATTAAACATCTATAAAATATATGTCCATATGGATTTATTGTCAAGTTAAGAGTTTCATCATTAAGTCCTTGTGAAACTACCAAATATCCTTATGTAACATTCCATAACCCATTGATAAATAGTGTTCCATGTCCATCCTCATAATCTTTTGCAATAAAAATAAATTTTTTCTATAGACCATTGATGTGTCAAAATTATATGATATTTAATAATACTATATTATTTATCCCACTGTTCAAATATCTATTTCTATCAACTTTAAAGGATTCCCCCTCAACTATATGATCATTTCAAAACATCTTAGATACATAATATTCAATAAATCATTGATCATAATTTTTGTGAAAAGATGTTCTAAATTCAATACACCAAGCTTCTACTAGAATACTAACACTATTTAAGAAATTTTTTCTTTCATCCATTAAGTTAACAAAATTTTATAAACTAGATGGTATTTTATTTCTAGTACTTTCATTGTGAATTTTTGAATTATTATTAATTTGAAATGCCTTCCATAACTCTAATATATGGGACAAGGCTAGCTCACTTTTGATGAATTCCTTCTAGAAACAAATATTTTGATGATTCATTTTAATAGTTTCATGATCCAACTCGGGTCGACCCTGAACCGGTCACCCGAGCCGGTCCGCGACATTGCCCTAAGGGTGTTATCGATCCCCACGAGGTGGAAACCAGTGCTGGGAATCAAAATTTTAATCGTTGGGAACGATTTGACCCACTGAAAAAAACAAATAAACAAGTAAACAGATAAATATAAAGAGTCAATAAACATAACGATATCAGCTAAAAAAAATAAAACCAAACATACCTCTACATGACCTTTTAGGTAACCTCCCGACCAAATGCCTACTTTTCCCCAATAAAGAGAAACTCAACCAGGAAAACCTAAGCAAGGAAACCTGCAACTGAAATGATAAAGATAGGCATGAGCATTAAATATGATCAGTAGGGTTTCCAAGGTAAACCACTAATCAAACGTCTCCTTTCATGAAACAATCCATTAACGTAACTTTGAAAAACAATTACAAAAGTAGGGTTTTCACATTTTTTAAAATAAGCAACATGTTTTTTCATTTAAAACCCTACACACTCTATATACCATTTACAAAATCATTTTTCATTTTAAAAATAGAACCCAAAATAGAATATACCAAAGTAAGGAAAAAGTAAACCAATTAAACAGTGCAAACTAATAATAGACTAGTGTAGTGAAAGGTACACAAGCAATGTAAATAATCCAGTAACCATGGGTGATCCTAAACATAACTAGAAGACCCCTGGATGTACTCAGTTTCGGAACCACCTTTCGGTGTATGGTGAAATTCCTAAGTCTATAACCAACTGGACGCCCTAACTGACCAATCTAGTGTCAAAGCCCACCTGGACTAACAACAAATCCAGGGGTACCAACCCATCTAATCGGGTTTGGTCACCAACTGTCACTCGATCTCTAAAAGATTCCTAGGATCCCATGGTGGTTACAATAATATTGTGTACTTAGGAGGCCCTCACACGCGTGAATCATCTAACTGCACTTGCCTACCCAAAACACAGACACTCCACACGATAACCCATAAGGTTTATCCACCCTATGGAGGTTCCGCATTATATATATATACACATATATATATATAACAAATCATCAATGGTTCCAACCAGGCCTTCATGCTATGAAATCATTAAAACCATATGATACCTTTTTTACAATACTGATGTTGTTATATGGGCATATAGTATCAAAAACGTCATCATTTCAAAGAGTCAATGGAAAAATTACAATAAATATGAATGTGCCAAACGTGTCATCATGAAACACCCATGAAAAAATTATTATTCTCAAAGCATTTAATGGTATATCTAGGCACAGAAAATTTCCAAGCACAACCCATTCAAAAAAATAACACAACTCAACCCATGAACTGAAAGAGCCAAATGGGCCTTTATGTTTTCATGTAAAAAAAAACATTACCCAAAACATTACACAAATACAACTTTTATATTTTCAAATCTAAACTGGCACAACCTTGAGATCACACTTCAAACCTTTCACAAAATCCACACAGAGGACTGAATCTTACTTAGGAAACAAAAACCATTTAGAAAACCAAGGATTTAAGGAAACACTAGTTTAAAGGTGTCATTTTCACTTGAAGGCACGTCCATGGGTGCACCTAGTGCACCCATGGATATTCCAATATCCAATGGCACACCTTCATTCAAATAAAATAGCCAACACTATGCCCACAAAACTACCACTTTAAAACTAAAACCAACCGCTCACTTTATTTGAATAGAACTCACACCAATACATTTAAAACCAAATATCCCCCTTTTATTTGATCACCTTTAAAAAATTATCATGTTATACCAATACCAAACTTATAAACCCAAGAAAATTTAAAAACAACCAATGCCGAGACACAAAATTATTAAAGCTAAACATTTCATAAAAACCCATCAATTCCACTTTGAAATATATATTATTTTATCAAATGCGCCCCGTGCAGATAAACATTATCATCATCAAATATTCACCTTCAAATTATTATTTTCTTTTATCAAACTGTATCAACATATAAAGAAAATCCAAACCAAAAAGCTATAAACAATATCATAAAAGGATTTGGCACATAATGAAATAACTGCAAACTCGAACCAGGAATTGACTAAAAATATGAATTTGACTAATTCTAAAAAATATAAAATAACACTATAGAAAAAAATTATGGGTATACCACAGTTTTGAATCACATAAAATAAATTTATCTAAACACCCAAGAATCAATTATATTGCGGAAAGAAAAGAAATAGAATTACATACCTCAAACCAAGAGCGGACGCAACAGAACCTCAACGGAAGGGGAACGACAGCCCAAAAAACCAAAGGAACCACCTAAACCATGAGTAAAATGCATAAACACGACCCCAAAGAGTTAGGGTTTTTCCAAATTAGATAAAAACACCAAAGATGAAAGAAAATCTACCCCAGGTGAGGTCGGAGTAGGTTGGTCGGACTGCGGGAGTCTCCGGCGAGGCAGGTCGGCTGTTGCAGGAGACCAGTGAGGGGAAAAAAGAAGGGTCTCGGGTGCGGATAACCAGGGATCAGTGAACTGGAGGGGTCGCAGGTGCTGCAGATGAGGTGAGGCAGCAAGTTCCGGGTGTCAGGTGCTGCCGGCGGAGGCCAGAGCGCGAAGAGGCGGCGCAGCCAGGTAAAGGGTGGTCGGGGTGGTGGTGGGTTGGAGACGATAGAGGGGAGGTGCTACCAGGAAAGGAGGTCAGCTGGGAGATCCGAAGGGGTAGAGGCTAAGGGAAGGGGGTGTGGGTGTAGGAGTCAAGCAAGGAGGAGGGAGAGAAGGGGGGCACGAGAGTCGGTTGCAGGCTGAACGCGGGAGGAGGTCGGGGCGCTGCTGTGATGGAGGTGGCGGGTGCAGAGGGAGTCTGGCGGTGCAGAGGGTGTCCATTGGTGAGGCAGGTCAGCACAAGGTGGAAGTTCAGCAGAGGCAGGGGCGACTATAGGAGGTAAAGTTCTATTGGTCACTGCGCAATGAACCGGGGTCGGCGAGCAGAGAGGGGGGCGAACTGGAGACTAGATCGTGGGGAGGGGGCGGCTCACGCTGGGTGGTGCCGCTGCGCAGGGGGAAAATGAGGGGGGGTGACCAGATTGGGTAGCATTTGGGGTTTCATATTTCTTTCAATTTCATTATATTAACAATAATACTAATTTTAATAATAGTAATGATGATGATGATGATAATAATAATAATAATAATAATAATAAAAGACGAATAATAATAATAATACAAAAAATAAAAATATTAATAATAAAACCAAAAATAATAATAATTACAATAACAAAAATAAAGATAATATTAACAAAATTTACTAACAATTAAATTAATAATAAAAAAAATGATAATAATAATAATATTGTGATATTTCACAACACGTGGGCCTGTTGCGTGGCTACTACCAACTGTGTGGTGACCACGCACGGGTCGAAAACCTAGTAAAAACATTAAACATTGACAATTTTGATCCTGGACCCAGTTCGGACCTTGGAAAGAGAAGCTGGGCCAGGGATTAATAAAATAAAAACTAATTTAAGAAGGTGTTATTACAATTCTCTCCACCACAGACACTTTTTGCCAACAGAAAATCACCCAGCTGAACAATGGAAAAAGCATGAATCAATGCCCGACTAAAAATGGAAAGAAACACGCCACAAGAGAATGAGAGAAAAAGATAGGATTCTCCACACCACAATAATTCAACTAGCATAGAAATTTAACACCTAAACATACCACCTTGGGAGGGGGGCCGATGCGGGAACTCCCAACCAATCCAAACATTCCTCTATAGCACGAGAAAAACAACACCCCCACTGAAACATGGAACTCTCGACCCATACCAAAAACCCCAAACACTTGAGAAAACCCCCAGAGAAGAACATGATCCAAATTGTGAACCTGAGTATAACTACAAGCCTTAACTTCTTCTTAGGCATTTACATCTCCAAACAAACACCGCTATACCATGATCAACCCAGAAAAGGGCCTGAAAACTTTTATGAAAAACGCATGATTCAGAATACCAAAATCAGACAAACAAAACTGTTTGATTGTTACATAACAGGTCTACTATAACTCCACGATGAAACAATGATCTTACAACAATGTCAAAACATTAATAGTACAAAAGTGAAAATGAAAAGACAATAAATGTTATACTTCCAACATGAAGCACAAGACCCGAACTGAGGTTTCACACCCCTGGAAACTCCCAACTACATGGGAGATCCACCTCATGGCATGTGGTTGGGGCTCTGATTCTTGAAGAATCTCTGGATTCATATCAAATCCTTGAAATCCCTCAATCACAATGTATTCTTCAAGCGACGCTTCCTAAAAAAATTCTCTAAGTGACCAAAACTGTCGCAACGACGACACGTCTTCGGAGGGATGCGACGTGAAGGCCTCACATGCCTGTACCGGCCACACTGGTGGCACACCATTGAGCAGTACAATGAACTAGAAGCCAGAACCATTGCAGTCATCTCTTTAGAAACAGGTCCCTCTGGCACACCCCGCTTGGCAGATGGGGAACCATCATGAGTAACTGGATTCACTATATTTCCAAGCACTTGCACTCGATAGACCAACTCATCTAGGAACTCCTTATCCACTATCTTCTCAAAATGATGGTCTTTAGAAAGGGGAACCTGCTCCTTGATCTCTGGATGAAGACCCCCGTTGAAGAGGGAAGTCTTCATCAAATCATGTGACATTCCCTTTGGAGAAATGGATACAAGCTCCTTGAAATGGTTAACATATTCCTTTACCGTCTGTTGGCCTTGTTGAATACACATGAGTTCCTCCCTTTTCTTCATCTTCAACTCTTCAGGTATAAACTATCAGATGAAGATAGATTTAAAGACATCCCACGTCATCCCAAATTGCATTGACCATGGGGAAACCAACACCAATTTGTCTAGAGCTGGACCTTCGAACAAACCCAAAATAGTACTCACTCTGGTAGCTTTGGGAGTTCCCAAAACCCTAAAACACGCTCGACCCCTTCAATCCATTATGCTACTTCAAATGGACCACAGTCACTGTGAAGGATATGCAGTGTCTGGGAAGGACCAAAAACTGGGCATGACTTATCAGAAACCATGGGGACCTTTCTATGCGGCATTTTCTGAACAACATATAAAACAAAAAACCAAAACCAATCTCAAGCCGAAGCGACATCATTGAAAGCACCATAATCCGAAAACAACCAACTCAAAGAAGAACAAAAAAAATTCAAAAACAACCTAAAATTTATTCTTCAAAAATCCCTTTCTATTTTAGATTTCAAAATCACTTTCTTTCAAGGCCATTTTCCAAATACCAAATCCACTTTTCAAACCCATTTCAATTTCCAAATAATATTTTCCTTGTTTTAATCACTTTAGGAAAACATGGTCAAGTCTTTAATTCCATGTGCACACCCAAGTAATCCCATGAACCGTTGCACATGTCTGCATCTGCTTTCATCCATACACACCAACACACACTTCCCATGCATTACCTCCCATGTGCAAATGTTCATAAAGCGTACCTGAAGTTTCACTAAAACCAAATATTTACCAGTTCCAAGAAACCACCATATTTTTAGACCAAAAGCTTTCAGTTTAAAAAAAATTCCATTTCAGAAATTTAAAGCCATTTGAAGAAAATCATGCACATTTCAAAACCCCTTTTTCTTTTTCAATAATTCACCTAAACCAATCAGAACCAAGAAGACACTTAACTTGCATCAAATTACCGAAGTGAGGGACTAGTAGTCAAACTTAACTTGGAGACATGGTAGTGAGTCATGTCCCAAGTAAGTGCCAACAACTTGGAGGAACATAAACCGTGTACTCAGACTCCACATGGGTCACTACTCAATGTGAAATCACGATGTGACATAGGCTTTCCTCTGTTGTCATCCCTCAATCAAATACGAACAAGAACAAAACAAGGACTCAATTCCCGAACTACCCATGGCGAATCGAGGTTTGTAATAGAAGAGGGTGCATGACGTCGTTTTTGTACCTACCTTTCGAGTCTCGAAAGTCCTAATCTCTATCTACAGGACATCCCAAATAACAAGGGCCCCTCTCATACCATTTTTTCATGAACCAACCCGGGTCGACCCTAAACCGGTCACCCAAGCCGGTCTGCGACATGGCCTGAAGGGAGTTCCCGATCCCCATAGGCTGGAAACCAGTTCCAGGCATCAAAATTTTAATCGTTTGGAAAGATTTGGTACATGAACAAAAATAAATAAACAAGAAAAACAGATAAATATAAACAATTGATAAACATAACAATAGCAGTGGAAATAAAATAAAACCAAACATACCTCCATGTGACCTTTTAGGTCACCTCCCGACCAAAGGTTGACTTTGCCTCAATAACGAGCAACTCTGCCAAGAAAACCTAAGCAAGGAAACCTGCAACTGAAATGATAAAGATATGCGTGAGCATTAAAGATGTTTATTAGGGTTGCCAAGATAAAACATAGAATCCAACGTCTCCTTTCCCAAAACAATCCATTAATGCAAGTTTGAGAAACAATTACAAAAGTAGGGTTTTCACATTTTCTTAAAACAAGCTACATGTTTTTTTTCATTTAAAACCCAACACATGCTACATACCATTTCCAAAATCCTTTTTCATTATTAAAATGAAACCCAAAACAAAATATACCAATGAAATGCTATAGTAAAACATGTAAATAGTGCAAACTGATAATATACTAGTGCAATGAAAAGTAAACAAGAAACGTAAATAATCCAGTAACCATGGTGATCCTAAACATCCTTATAAGACCCCTGGGCATACCCAGTTTTAGAACCACCTGTCGGCGTATGGTGAAGCTCGTAATTCTATAACCAACTAGCCGCCTACCTTACCAATCCAGTGGCAATGACCGCCTGGCCTAACAACAAATCCACGGGGTACAAACTCGTCTAATGGGGGAAGGTCAGCAACTATCCCTCGATCTCAAAAAGACACCCAGGATCCCATTATTGTTACAATACTATTGTGTATGTAGCAGTTCCTCGCACGTGTGACTCGTCCCACTACACTTGCCTACCCCAAACACAGACACTCCACACGATAACCCATAAGGGATATCCCCCCTATAGTGGTTCCCAGTATATATATACATATATATATAACATATCATAAAAGGTGCCCACATGGCCTTCATGCCATGAAATCATTAAAACCATTTGATACCTTTTTCAAAATACTAATGTTATTATATAGGAATAATGTAACCAAAACTTCATCATTTCAAAGAGTCAACACAAACATTACATTAAAGATGAAAGTGCCAAACGGGTTTTCATGACACACCCATGTCCAAATAATTATTCTAAAAACATTAAAAGTTATAATGGGGAAAACACAATTTCCAAACACAAACCCTTCAAAAATATAACACAACTCCACCCTTGAACTGGAAGATCCAAACGTGCCTTTAAGTTTTCATGTCTAAAAACATTACCCAAAATTTCACAAAAATACAACTTTTATATTTTCGAAGCCAAACCGGCACACCCTTGTGATCAAACTTCAAACCTTTCATGAAATTCACATGAAGGAATGAATTTTACGCAAGAAAAAAACCCCATTTAGAAAACAAAGGTTTTAAGGAAACACTAGTGTAAAGGTTTCATTGTCACGTGAAGGCACATCCATAGGTGAACCGAGTGCACCCATGGATGTGCCAACATACAATGGCACAACTGCATTCGAAGAAAACAACCAACACTATGCCCACAAAACTTCCACTTTGAATCTAAAAACAACCACTCACTTTATTTGAAAATAAATCACACCGCCATATTTAAAACCAAAGAGTCCCATTTATATTTTAACACTTTAACACAATTATTATGTTATACCAATACCAAAATTATAAACCAAACCATGTTTAAAAATAACCAATGCTAACTCAAACCATAATCAAGGCTAAACATTTCATAAAAACCATCAATTCCACATTGAAATCTATAATATTTTATCAAATGAACCAAGTGCATATAAACATTATCATCATCAAATATTCACATTAAAAGTATTATTTTCTTTTATCAAACTATATCAAAATTTAACGAAACTCCCCAACAAAAAATATATAAACAATATCAAAACAAGATTGGGAACATTATCAAATAACTGTAGATTCGAACTAAGAATTGACTAAAAATATGGTTTTGACAAATTCTAAAAATTTAAAATCAACACAATAGTAAGAAAATTATGGGTACATCATAATTGAAAATCACATAAAATAAAATTATCGAAACACCCAAGTGTTAATTAGATTGTAAAAAGAAAAACCATGGAATTACCTACCTCAAACCAAGAGCGGACGCGACTGAACGTCAACATAAGGTGGAACGACGCCCCGCAAACCAAATACACAACCTAAACCTTGAGAAAAATGCGCGAACACGGCCCCAATGAGTTAGGGTTTATTCAAAATAGATAAAAACACCGAATATGAATGAAAATCTACCCCGAGTGAGGTCAGAGTAGGCTGGTTGGGCAACAGGAGTCCCCGGCGAGGCTAGACGGTTGTTTTTGGAGACCAGCAATGGGAAAAAAGAAGGGGCTCGGGTGCGGATCCCTAAGGTGCAATGAACCAGAGGGGCCGATGCTGCCACAGATGAGGCGAGGCGGTAGGTCCAGGGTGCCGGGTGCTGCGGGTGGAGGCCATAGCGCGATGAGGCGGCATGGTTGGGTAAAGGGAGGTCGGGGTGGCTATCGGCTGGAGACGATATAGGGGAGGCTTTACCAGGATAGGTGTCCAGTTGGGTGAGCCGGATGGGGTGAGGCTGAGGGAAAGAAGTGTGGGAGACAGGCGAGGTGGAGGGCGAGCAGGGGGAGCGGGAGCCGGCTGTAGGCTGAATGTGGGAGGAGGACAGGGTGCCGCTGTAAATGAGGAGGTGGGTGGAGAGGGAGTTCGGCGGTTAAGAGGGTGTCTAGCGGTGCGGCGGGTCTACAGGTCGGTGCAAGGTGGAATGTCGGTGGGGGATGGGGTGACTACAGAAGGACGAGTTCGAATGGGCAATGTGCATGGAACCAGGGGGCTGCGAGCCAAGAGGGGGGGCCAACAGGGGGTCGGATAGCGGGGAGGGGGCGGCTCATGCTAGGAGGTGCTGCTGCACTGGGGGAATACATGGGGTGACGGGATTGGATAGAAATTTGGGTTTGGTAGTTTTTTCAATTTCATTATATTAACAATAATACTAATATTAAGAATAATGATGATGATGATTATAATAATAACAATAAAAATCATTATAATAAAACCAGAGAAATAATAATAAAAATAATAATAATAATAATAATAATACAACCAAGAATAATAATAATAAAAATAACAATAATAAAGATAATATTAAAAAAATTATTATCAATAATAATAATAATAATAATGATAATAATAATATTGGGAAATTTCATGAAACTAGGGCCAGTTGCAAGGGTACTGCCAACTGTGCAGTGACCACGTACGGGTCTGAAACCCAGTAAAAACATTAAATGTCGTCATTTTTTATTGCGTACCCTATTCGGACCTTGGCGAGAGAACCCGAGCCAGGAATTAATAAAATAATAATTAATTTAAGAAGGCTGGTGTGACAATTAGGATTTATTTCATTGTTGTTTCTGTACTCATAAATCAACATTGAGTGAACTTTTTTATGGTAATTCCACTTCCCTCCACATGAGATAATCGTTTAGAATAAGAAACCAAACATCATCAAACAATAAGTCTTTTTTCTTCTATAATTGCTGACCTCATTAACTATTTCATACAAGCTCAATAAAATCAATTTCAAAAACTATAACATCTTTAAATCATTTGTAAATAATTCCTTTTCTATTTATATGTTCTTGTGGATCCTGATGAATTTATTCACATGATCTTATACTGGGATTATATATGATATCCTTAATAAGATAAATTGTCACAACATACAAATTTTTTTATGTGTCATTGGGTTTTTATACGTGACTTCCAACACCCTCATAACATCCAATTTACTTTTCTTTCCACATATGTTGAAGAAAACATCTTGTTATATTTAAATTATCTCCATCGATAAGGAATTTTTCTCCAACCATTCCCATTTTGCTTCCTCCATTTTCACTAGATGTTCACTAGACAATAGAACATAAAGGTCTTTCTGAATTTCATTGTCTCCCAATTTCATTATGTAGAATGAGAAATCTATTCCATTTCCTTTTCTAATCTAGATAATTCCTCAATCCAATTCCATTACATTTATTGATAGAAACTCCAACTAAAAGAGAAATAATTTTAGTTAATGATAATATACCATGAGATGCTACTAGTGAATTCAGTACTGCATAAATCACTCTAATACAACTTTTTAGGGAAAAATACACACTTTTGATCATTCGAAGATCACCCTTATGGTCCTGTTATAAATTATCATCCAATATATTGGAACTGAATCTCATTAGATGTTCCATATTGATAGAGTTTATGATAATTAGGAAGTATTATAACCTTACCAACCTTACAAAGTCAACCTCACACACCATTGATGAAATTCCCCCAAAAAATAAAATTAAATATATTAAAATCAATAGAAATTAAAAAAAAATAGGAATGAAATGATTAATTAGCATCTGATAAGATGTCCTATATGCAGTAGAGATATAATATGACCTTTTTTCTATTCTGTGTAAGTACAATATTACATTAAAATGACAAGTAAATCAATTAAATATCATTTAAAGTTACAAGTTCATTTTATTTATATTATCCATTGGGAGCACTGTATGTGAACTTCATGGAGACCATATGTTTCCATCTTTTATAAAATACATTTTGTATATTTTTTCACACATCATTTTCTAATAAACACCAGACATTGGTTCAGGTCACATCACCGTGGAATATTCATGTAAGGGCCTCAATTGTGAATTTCACATGATAATACCATAAAATTTATAGACATTAACTTCTATTTTAGTATCCATTAGTATAAAAATAATTATATATTTTTTATAACATTATAGACATCTTTGACCTCATTGAAAAATACAACATTCTTATTATCATGATTCCTCCTTAATAGGTTGAATAGTGACGTCATACACACTAAATCTAGACACTTTCCATTGAGAAATATCTATTAAAAATAAAATTACTGAAGCAACATTCACTATTCTGAAACTAGGCTTCACATCCTAAATTATTTATCTCAAGGCCATATTTTATAGTGATCGTTAAATTAATATAAAACAGAATAAAATTAATTAGAGTATTATCATGTGTAAAATTCATTTAATAAGTAATTTTATTAAATTATATTATACTAATATGTTGACCATTCTTAGCATCCATAATACTATTAGTTGTAAACGATTCAGATTTAACTAATTTTTAAGGCACCTTAGTGTTTCTCCCACCAATTAGCTTTATAAGTGTATAATCGTGTAAATTATAAAATATATTATTCTACAATGGTTGATTGGATAAATTTTCATCACAATACATAAAATGGATTCACTCCATATTTTTTCAATAGTATACTAATCTAGTTATGATTTCAAAAGTATGGTTAACCTAGAAAAAAGACTAACTAATGGAACCTAATCATATTAGTGTGTCCAATTTCATTCTTTCCTTCCATAAAAATATTTAGAGGAAAACAAATTTTATAATTACCCACACAATTGATTGATCAAGGTTATTAAAAGTGCCTCATTTTGGTTCCAATATAAAACTTACAGAATGTAATCACATCATCTTAGCTCAGGTATTTCCTTCACATTTATTCATGCTTCTTACAATGTGGTTTTAAATCCCAATTTATTCCACCAAATAAATATGTTCCAAGAATATTATATTGTAATTGTTTATGAAACACAAGATTAATATTAATTCATGGTAGAAGTAAAATAAACTAATTATCATATCCATAATGTAAATATTTAAATGTATATTTTATTATTGGAATATATAGCTTATCTCCATTAATTAAACCATACAATATTTCATAATTTATATAATTTATATGAACATATAATAAACAGGGGAATAAAATAAACAAATGGGTAATTTATATGTGTAACCATAAGATAAAAGATTATAAATAAATCATAAATAAATTCTAAACAGATTATAATTTTTGTTTAGAAAAAAATGAAAATTGTACTTCTATCAAACAAAACAATTTAATATTATCATTTAATCTGTGCTAATATAATCTTCTTAATATTCAAGATTTTTATCCCATTTATTAATTCTTTTATTATAATATCACAAAATTTTCATAAATTTTGTTATCATTTGCATAAAACATATATTTTTCCAAATATTTTTTCTAACATAAAAAATTTATATTTACATTTATGATTCAGTCATAGATAAAAATAATCAATTTTAATTTTTCACCATATTTTAACCATGAAATTTCACATTTAACCATGATAAAATTTCGAGCATTTTTTTGTTTACTTTAGGTTAACCTATTATAAATAGAAAATTCACTATGTAACCAAAAAAATTAATGATTTTTTTAAAAAAATAGTAACATAAAAATAATTTAAAATCATCTCAAACGGAATTTATCCATGGATGGGTTTTCTTATGGTTGGAACAATCATTAATGGGAGACAAAAATAATTTTTTAATAAACTTTAGAACATTAATCCATTTTTTATTTTATATTTTTATCCCCTAATATATTATGAGGTTTAACTATTTCACCTATCCATGTTATATTAGTTATCTTTTCTCTGGAATTCTTTTGAGTCATCTATTTTATTTGTGTTTCTTCATATGGTTGATTAGTTTGAAGTATGATGTTATATATTAAAAAATTGATTTTTCATTTCCTCTAATCCATTGATGGTTCTTATTTCATATTCCACCATGCCATAGTGTATTCTAAACTATAACGTTGAATAAAATTATATGACTATATATTTTATAAATAATTTATCCTTATTAAAAATTCTTATTTTCAATATACTAAAACATAGTCTATTTGTATTCATAAAAATTGATCATTTTCAATAATTTGTATGTCTTGGATAAGTAAAATCATAAAAAAATTAGTGGTTTATTTTAGATACATCTTATAGCTTAGAAATATAATTTTTTCTGTTATTATTTTCATTTAAAAATTAAAAAACATTGATAGAATTGGATATGATACTAATAAAAAGATTTTAGGTAAAAAAAATCTTAAAAGTAGTTAGATAACAACATAAAAACACACTAACATTCAATATATATATATATACATATTTAATTAATAAAAATGATAGAGAATACTACATTACTAAAACATATCAATCGTGGATTTTAAAAAAAGTGTTTATAATTATTACATAGGAGAAATAAATGTGGTGCTTCTTCATAAGGTATCTATTTATTGTGGAATTCTCACAGACATCATGAAGTACCAAAATAATTCCATGGTTTTCTGAAAAATTAGTTTAAAATAGATTACATAATAAATAACAAATGTAACACCCCAATATTTCGTAGTATTTTATCTCATTAAAATAATTCAATAGCTTGTGCTACACGTACCACCGAGTTCGTGCGCACAAATTACCAAACTAGTCATTAAAAAAGCGGTTATGAATAGTATTAACTGATTTTTGAATCTCATATAATCTATACACTTTTAACATCCCTATTTTGTGTTTCTCAATCATAATATAAAAACAAAATTCATTTTTTTCTGATAAAAGAAGTATTTTTCAAAAAATGTAATTTTATCGCCTTTTAATGGAGAACCATTCATAAAACCAATATTTGAAACTTTAATATATTAAATTTTATGAAATTAAATTTTTATTTATATTTGGGACATAATAATTTAGTTTGGATAAATTTTTGGTACTTTTCTAATAACTTCCATATTTTGACAAATAGTAAAAAATACTCAGTTTTAATTGAAAACAACGTTTTTAATCGAAATAATTTATAGAGATAAATTATGCCATTGAATGATTTTGAAGTATAATTAGATTATATTTCTATAATTTAATACAATTTACATCATTATAAGTAATATTACATTTACATTTGACATAAACACAAGTCAATATTTTGATGGTTTTTACTTTTTAAAAACCCGCTTTTTGATTTTGACAACGAAAATTAATTTCAAATTAATAAATGATAGTTATATATTTTTAATTTGGAAAAATATTCATCATTTTGAATTATTAATAGTAAAATTATTGTAGGGTGAATTTTTTGTATTTTTCTAAAAACTTTCATTTTTTGATGAATAGTGAAAAACACTGCGTTATTATTTAAAACCTACATTTTATTTAAATAATTATTTATATTATTTAAATTTATTTTAATTAATAAGTAGATATATAATACCTATATAAGTTCAGTATAATTAATTGGAGTCATTTTATAATAAAATTAGATGTATAAAATTTTATTGAATTTTTTAACGTTTTTTTACGCACCTTCTAGGAGCATTGACAAATTTGCATAAAAAATAATTTTACTGCTTTTGTGAGTTGAATTTCAAAAATATGAGAGACAATGTTGACATAAGTAATTAAAATATCATTCAATAAGATGAAAATAATTTTTGGTGAATTTTAAGTTTTGACTTTTATTTACCACGGTTAAAAGAAAATAGGGTAATTAAAGGGAAAAATGATATTATAATTACCCTAAAACATGTCCTAATTCTATTAGATAAGTGTAATTCGACCAAAAACCACCTTATGAAGAAAATATGATCCTTTATATCCACTTTTATTAGATTAAGACATTTATTATAATTTTATTTAAAGAAGAGTTAAAAGTATTAAATTCAAAGTTTATTAACTCAACCATTTTTAATAAAGGGTTATACATAATATAAATTCAAATAAAAATATTCCTTATAAATATAAAAATATTTCCAACATAATGGTACTTTATTTATAATTTTTATACATTAAATAATTAATTTTATTTATGACTATAATGATGCGGTTATTACCTTCTTAATGAAATATTAAAATAGTTTATATTATAAATTTTAAAATAATGAGAATCGAAATGTTTTTATTCCATCCACGAATCTTATAGGTTAATTGGACATGTTAGGGTTGATTAGATTTGTTTTTTGAAATTATATGTTTTTTATGACTTTAACAAAAATAAAATACCAAATAGTGTCCAAATTGACATTAAATAATTTTTTAAAAAAATATTATATTATTGGTTTATATATTATTCCCAAAAATCTATGGTTTGACCAAAGGGATTAAATAATATTTTATATATCCTTAAATAACCACTTGATTTTCTCTTGGACTTTTATAGAAAGTTTATTAACCATATTGTGTAAGAATACAAGAAGACATGGTAAAAGTTAAACTATTTAACTAAGAGTTAAATCTGAAAGAAATGGTTGAAATGGTAATCTGAACTTGTCTAAAACCTATTGGTTGAGAGGATTTAGACCGATACTCACCTAAGGATTTAAATAAATTCATTCGGAGCCATTATAAACTGAATATGATTGTATAATAAGTTAATATTTTAATCTTTTCCTAAAGTGACCTTCACCACTCTTATAAAATGGCACATCCCCTTCTCTAAAAACAAAACCTCCAAAGCCATTTGTGGCAGACATCCATGACCAAATATCCTCCCAAATTCTCTCACATCAACCTATAGTACTTACATTTATTATAAAGACAACCTATAGAGCCCTTTTGATCAACTCAATAGGAAACGCCGAATGAATAGGTAATAATTTCACCGCACACTTTCAAGTTTTTTCATCTTCCACTTTCTATTTATTTGTTGTATCCATAACAAAGTAATAGATCCAATACCTTATACATAATTTGATGTTATTATAAATATGGTAAAACCATATTTGTTATTCTATTTATCCTCTAAATGAAAAATTCACCATAAGTGTGTACATGCGGCTTACCGTCTCCACGTCGTGGTGTAGTTTGTTATTCAAACAGTTCATTATTTGGATGGGTATAATAATGAGTATATCTGATATAAATAATATATATAACAAGTATAATTATTCTTTATATATGATATACCATCCAATTACACATGATTTTACCATCAATATATTGATATTTTCGCTCTTGAATACGTACGGATTATCGTCTCCACGACGGGATTAGATTCATTCCCACGCTCACCATTGAATGATGATTATAAAAATATATATTATTAATAAGTATGTAATATATGAAATAATAATTCTAATGGAGATATATATATATATATATATATATATATGAATGTATGTATGTATTTATGTACATATATATATCTTATTCACTTACTTTTGTTGAATACGATGTGAAAATGGAAACAACGTTTTTGCGTACGTACGACCTACAGTCTCCACAAACGGTGCCTTCCGTTTCTTATATATATCTATAAAAAATATTTTTATTCTAAATATATAGGATATATAGATCATGGTTTATATTCTAGAATTATTTAAATCAAGATCTGAATGATACGACCGAGAATAACAAGTTAAAACATGTACAATAAAGAAAGCGACTACTACCCAAAATTTTAATTTAACATGTAAATCATTATGAAATGGGTACTGTATAGTCATAAATGAATAATGTATGATATAATAAATATGAATATGGTTCTTGTATAATTTAATAACATACTATTGTCATTATAGAGGATGTTAAATGTACCATCGACCAAAGGACTGTGCAAGGTAAGTGTTAATTTTACAATCTATTTATTATCCGAGGTTGTTTTTAAGGGATTTTTTTACTAAAAAATAATTTTTAATGTTTTAAAGATTTACTATTATAAACCATTCTCAATAATTTACATGTTTATAAAATATTTTTGAGGATTTATTTATATGGACATGAATGTTTTAAAATATTAATTCCTTTTAAAAGTTTCAAAGTTGTATGGGACACTTTGATTCAAAACTATCTTTTAAAAGACATCCTTTATATTAATTTAATGTTA
This sequence comes from Viscum album, assembly GCA_963277665.1. Lineage (NCBI taxonomy): Eukaryota > Viridiplantae > Streptophyta > Magnoliopsida > Santalales > Viscaceae > Viscum > Viscum album. The sequence goes on from OY728147.1 coordinate 1,314,700,546, forward strand.
TATCCTGAAAAAATGATAATTCTCCTAATGATTCTTACTAAGCATTTTCAAATCAGTCAACATCATTTACGGGATATTATTCTGGATCGAGGTTGATTTGTTATGATACAAATCTTTCATATTGTATTGAAGGTTTTTAGATATGTTTGACTGTGGATGTGTTATTTTTATACCATTCATGGTTTAAAGATAATGTATTGACATTTCGTATGCTAATTTTAACATGAATGTTTATGTTTAATCCTTTCAAATGAGAAATGCATTGGACTTTTTAAGTGATGGGTGGAGCCTGTTATAGCTCCTCGATGCATCGGTAGGTCTCATGAGACAAACTAGTGTCTTGGCACTAAGCCTTGTCCAAATATTATTTGTAGTCTTAGGACAAGGCCTTGACTATGTGGTTATGAATTTTGGAATTATGCATTGCATCATTATGAAATTAGTTATTGATATTGCATTTTATTATTCTACTAGTAGAATATCCATGTGAATAAATATTTGGAATTATTTGGTACCTCTTGGAATATTATGTGGAAGTTTAAGTTTATATGGATTTTTTTAGTTTTATACATTGTCTTCAATATTTATACTTATTTGTGAAAGATTTTGCTATATTATTATTCTTACTGAGCATCTGATCTCACCCATTTCTATGTTTTATTTTTTCCAGGATTCCAAGAAGTGAATTATGATTGATATGTATGGTTATGTTATGGGATAAATGGCATTCTCAAATATTCATTTATATTGTGTTTTATTTTCTACTATGTATTTTAAGGTTCATTTATAAAATATATTTTCCAAGATTGCTAAATCGATTGGTCTTTCGGGACATAATTCCTTGTAATCATTCCAATATATTATAATAATACACCTACTATGGGCTTCTAAGGTTGGGGCGTTAGAGTTGGTATCAGAGAAGTTTAGCAACAACCTTGGAATGAGATTTAGATAAACTCTGATTAGAGATCATTACCCTAAGATAGAATTTGAGCATTAGTATATAATAACTTCCTCTAATTTTGGTAATGTAGAGATTTTTTTTATTTTCCACGCAATACAACCTTGTCTATATACGATCAGGTAGAGGTGACTATAGAACAGATGTACCTAGGATTAAAAACTCTAACAAAGAGTTTTGGGATTGACCCAAGGTATCCTGGTACACAACATCGAGCCATGTTTAACTCTTCATTACGACACTCCTGGGGGAAAAGCTTAGGTTAATTTTAATTTTCATTACAATCTTTTATAAAAGATTTAAGAGTAAATACGTCCTCAAAGAAAACATTTTATGATTATAGATCATATTCATACACTTTTTAATTTACGTTAGGTATTTTACAAGTTTGGATTTATGCATTGTGATTCATAAAATAACATGTTGTATGTCGTGGTTTAGAAATTGCACCTACTAGAAGGAATGAAAATTCCAGTAATACAAATGATCGAAATATTAAGAAGGATCATATCATTCATGTTAATAAGCCAACATTTAAAAGGTAAATATTCATCTATGTATTATCATCATATGAAGAAGTCGTGTCATGTGTTAATAAGATAAGTAAATAATTCTATGAGTCCTATGGATTTGAATGAAGTAAGAGAAGAAAAGAATGGAACATAGAAAGATGGATAAAGGGAAAAGGGGAAAGAAGGATTTTCGCATATGTGATCACTGTGGAAAGAATCACCTTGGTAAATTATTGAAGGAAATTGGATTTTGATATAACTGATGAGAAAAAGGACACCAATTACATTATTTAAAGGGTAAGAAAAAGGTTTCAAATGAAAAATTCTTCATCTATAAGGAGTTGGGACACTATGTGAAGAAATTTCCAAATCATCATAGTATACCCCAAATTATGCTATTGGATAATAATCAAGTTTTGATACTACCAAAGATGATGGGGAATGATTATATTTATTATGTTGTTATTAAAGTATTGTATCATTTGAGTTTTGTATTAATGATATACAAGATATAATAAATATAGAGTATAAAAGGATTGTACTGAAGTACTATTTCATTAAGGACTTAAGATAGTGTGGAACCAAGAAAAGTGACTCAATAGCAGGTTAATTTTTTTGGAAAATATATGGTTGACAGAAAGATAAAGCACAATATGTTTCTCATACTGAGGTAGTAATTTTGGAATAATATATGATTTATTTGGATAAATTATATTGGATATTATTGACAACCTTGAAACTGATTAATGATTTGAATATTCCATCATTATAGGAGTTTACAAAAATTTTGGATAGAAGGAGTATGTCCAGTATTCTATAACAAATAATAGAGCATTAATTTATTCAATAAGATTTTATCGTATTTCAGGGTGTTATATGGTTTTAAAAGATAACATTATGAAGGAATTCACATGTTATTACATGATAAAAAGGATCTTCATTGAGTTTACCTTACTTTTAAATTTTGGACTTTGAGTTTGGATAGAAGTATTTTTGATAAGTCTAATCATTGGAATAGATTATGTTTGACATTGGATACTAATGTTACGGATAAATGACTTCTTGAGATTATTTTTTTATTTTCATAAAAAAGACAACCTAGAGGTCAGGTGACAACCTGTCGCATCCGGAAAGGCCGCGAGACTTGAACCAACAACTGAAGAGTGAAAAGGTTGGATCACTTACCATTGGAATAAGTGATGTCCTGGTATGTATAATGTAGTTTTTTTTAAATAGTCTGAAAAATGAATTATAAATTAATTATTTTTGGAACCCTATACGATTAGAAAAAATAGAATATTTTTTAATTCTATTATCTTCTGGAGTGAAAGATGAGTTTGTGGTAGGAATTAGTTGAAGGATGAAACTCTACTTATCAGGTATATTTTTTCCACTTATTCTATGAATAAATCAATTCTTAAACATTAGCTTAGAGATCTTCAAACCAAAAATGTGTTATCCTTACACTATATTCTTTGTTGAACTAATGATATTTTAATTCATCATAGATTGATGGCTTTGAGGCCCTCAATTTTACACTTGTTTGCGATTGATGACCTCAATCACTCCCTATACATATTTACATTTTCCCTCAAATTATGTGTCTCTAATTGACACCAATGTTCTCCTAATAGAGATTATAATTTGGTGGTGGATTTTTCATTCTCTTTCACTTTTATTAAGACTAAATTTTATTAACACAATTTCTGATGTGGGTTTTCTACAAAGGTATTTTTCTATTTTTAACCTTTTATTTTCAAAGAAAAAATTCAAATTATGAGGAATAAATTTATTGAAGTTGGGGATAATGTAACACCCCATGATTTCATAGAACGTTATCACATTAAAGTAATTCAATAGCTTGCGCTACACACAACACTGAGTTTGAGCGCACTACAACTTACCAAACTATCCGTTCAAAAACCAGTTATGAATAATATTAACTGAATTTTGAATCTTATATACTCTATATAATTTTAACATTCATATTTTGTGTTTCTCAGAAATAATATAAGAACAAATTCATTTTTACAGATAAAAGAAGTATTTTTTCAAAAAATGCAATTTTACCGCCTTTTAATGGAGAACCCTTTCTAAAACAAATATTTGAGACTTTTATATATTCAATTTAATTAAATTAAATTCTTATTTAAAATTGGGACATCAAAATATAGTTTGGATAAATTTTTGGTACTTTTCTAATAAATTTCTTATTTTGATGAATAGTGAAAAATACTATGTTTTAATTGAAAATAACTTTTTTAATCGAAATAATTTAAAGTGTTAAATAATTCATTTGAATGCTTTTGAATTATAATTAGATTATATTTTTATAATTTAGTAAAATATACTTCATCATAATAAATTTTACATTAAAATTGGACATAAACAAATGTCTGTCTTTTGATAGTTTTTACTTTTTAAAAACCTGCATTTTTGTTTGGACAACGGAAATTAATTTTATATTAATAATTGCAACTTCTATGTTTTGAATTTGGAAAAATAAAATTCTTTTTTTAATTAGGGATATCAAAATTACCTTTGGGTGAATTTTTTTTATTTTTTTGAAAAATGTCAATTTTTGATGAATTGTGAAAAACACAGCATTATTATTTAAACCCAACTGTTTATTAAAATAATTATTTGTTTTATTTAAATTTATTTGAAGTCAAATTAGATATATAATAACAATATGTCTTAAATATATTTCATTAGAGTAATTTTATAATAAAATCATATGTATAAAATTTTATTGAACTTTTTAACGTTTTTCTTTACCCACCTTCTATGAGCATTTGCAAATTTGCATAAAACTTAATTTCAATGCTTATGTGAGTTTAATTTATAAAATCCGAGAGACACGGTTGACATCAGTAAGTAAAATTTCATTCAATATGATGAAAATAATAATTACCATAACACATGTCCTAATTTAGTTGGATAACTATAATTCGACAAAAAACAACCTTAAGAGTAAAATATGATCCTTTAGGTCTACATAGATAAGATTTGTAAATTTATTATTATTTTATTTAAAGAATAGTTAAAAGTATTAAATTCAAAGTTTATTAACTAAAACAATATTAATATATGATTATACCTAAAATAAATTTGACTATAAATAATCATTAGAAATGGAAAAATATTTCTTACATAATGGTATTTTATTTATAATTTTTGGATATTAAATAATTAAGTTTATTTATGATACAATGATGATGGAGTAATTACCTTCTTAATGAAATATTAAAATAGTTTATATTACTAATATTAAAATAATTATAATTTAAAAGTTTTTATTACATTCACAAATTTTCTAGGTTTATATCAAATGTTAGGTCTGATTTAATAAATTAGGTTTAAAGTGATAACCATGTTTTGACTTTCACAAAAAAAACTACCAAATAGTGTCAAAATTGACATTAATTAATTTTAAAAAAAATACTATATTATTGGTTGATATAATATTCCATTAAATATAAATTCTGTCCAAAGGGTTTAAATAATATTATATATATCATTAATGAACCACTTTAGGTACTCTGGGAAGTTTTGACTAAGTTTACTAACCATATTGTGTCATAATACAAGAATACACGGTAAAAGTTAAACTATTTACCTAAGAGTTAAATATATAAGATAAGATTAAAATGGTAACATAAAATTGTATAAAACATATTCGATGAGAATATTTAATCCCCTAACCCCCTAAGTGTTGAAATAAATTCATTTTGAGCCATTATAAACCGAATATGATTGTATAATAAATTAATATCTTAAACATGTCCTAAAGTGTCCCTCGCCCCTCCTATAAAAAGTCACATCCCCTTATCTATAAATCACAACTCCAAGTCCATTTGTCCCATCCAAACCCTACAAAAATATCCTACCAAATTACCTCACATAAACCTATATCCCTTGCATTGATCATAAATCCATCCAAAGGAGCCCTTTAGAACTACACAAAAGAAAACACTCGAAGAAGAGGGAATAATTTCACCACCTTATTTCATGTTTTTTTCATCATTCACATCCTATTTCATTGTTGTTTCAATACCAAAATAATAACTCCAATACCTTAACATATTTTGATGTTATTATAAATATGGTATATCCCTATTCATTATTTTATCCATCTCCTAAATGAAAAAATCTTCATATGTGGTTACATAGGGCTTACCGTCTCCATGTCGTGGTGTAGTTTGTTATTCAAACACATAATTATTTGGATGGGTATAATAATGAGTATAACTTATGTAAATAATAAATATAAAATGTTAATTATTTTTATATATGATATACCATCCAATTACATACTATTATACCATCAATATAATGATATTGTCACTCGTCCGTACATACAGATTACCATCTCCACAACACGATGAGATTCATTCCCACGTTCACCATTCAACGATGGTTATAAAAATATAAATTATTAATAAATATGTAATATATGGAATAATAATGATACTGGAGATATATATATATAGGTACTTACATATATCTTATTCACATACTTCTCTTCAATATGATATGAAAACGGAAACAGCCTTTATGCGTACGTATGGCCTACCGTATCAGTAAACGGTGCCTTCCATTTAATATATCTATCTATTATAAATATATTTTTCAAAATATATATGATATATAAATAATGTTTTATATTATATAAGTATTTAAATCATTATATAAATGATATGTTCAACAATAACAAGTTGAAACACTTATGATAAAGAAAGCAATTATTACCCAAAATGTTAATTTAACATTGAAATCATTATCAAATGGGTACTATAATAACATAAATGAATCATGTATGATATAATAAATATAAATATGGTTTTATTAAAATTTAATAACATAATATGGTCATTATACTGGAGTTTAAACATACCCTCTACCAAAGGAAAGTGCAAGGTTAGGGGTAATTTCACAATCTCTTTATTATCTGAGATTGTCTTTACGTAAGTATCTAATAGGACAGATTTATTATCCATTTCCATGTTTCATAAAAAAAAATTCAAAGGGATTATTTTTAAGGGAATTTTTTACTAAAACATCATTTTAAATATTTTAAATATTTATTCTTCTAAACCATTCTCATTAATGTCCATGTTTTCAAAATTGTTTTAAGGATTTATTTATATGGACATGAATACATTAAAATGTTAACTCCTTTCAAAAGTTTCAATGTTGTAAGGGAAAATTTGATTCAAAAATATCTTTTAAATGAATTTATTTATATTAATTTTAAATGATTTCATGAAAATGGGATATTTCTCCCAATAATATTTACCGATCATTTTCAAATCGTTTGACATCCTTTTAAGGATATTATTCTTCATTGAGGTTGATTTATTATGATAAAAGTATCCATATCGTTTTGAAGGTTTTGTGATATGGATATCTGTGGATGTTTTATTTTTATACCATTCATTGTTTATAGATAAATTATTGACATTTCATATGCTAGTTTTAATATCAATGTTTATCTTTAAACCTTTTCGTATGAGGAATTCCTTGGACATATTATGTGACAGGTGGAGCTCGCTATAGCTCCTCAATGCATCGGTAGGTCTAATGAGGAAAACTAGTGTCTTGGAACAAGGACATGAAAAAATATTGTTTTTGGTCTTGGAAAAAGGCCTTGAATATGAGGTTATGAAGTCCGGCATTAGGCATTCCATCATTATGAAATTAGCTAATGATATTACATGTGATTACTTGACAACTATAATATCTATGTGAATAAGTAAATGGAATTATTTTATTTTACTTTTCCATATTATACTGAGGTTTAAGTTTAAAATTCTTTCCTTTAGTTTTATATGTTTCCTTAAATATTTATACTTATTAATGAATGTTTTCACTATATTTTTATCCTTATTGAGCATATGATCTCACCCGTTTATATGTTTTATTTTTTCCAGAATTTCAAGAAGTGTATTATGATTAATAAGAAGGGTTATTCTAGGGGATTAATTACATTATTAAAGGATCATTTATGTTGTGTTTTCTTTTATAATATGTAATGTAACGTTCATGTTTGTAATCTATTTTCCATTACTGCTAAACTGATCGGTCTTTTGGGACTTGATTTCTTGTTATAATGCCAATGTATTAAAATAATGCATAGAATCTTAGCATCTGGGGTTAGGGCGTTACACCCTAGTAGTAATTTGGATGAGGAGTTTCAGAGTATATTTAAACCACATGAATCACATACTATAATATCCCTTTTGTAGACATTAATTAAGACTATTTACATTTGAATACATTGGATATAAAATTAAATGTTTTATAATCATTTTATAATTTAAAAATAAGTATAAATTATATATCATCATTTTATATTATTGCATTAATGTTTAAATTAATGTTATATAAATATGGTCAATCTATAAATTATATAATTGTACCTGAAAAAACCAAATACACTAATATGCAATGGGGAAACTCACTACTTCATGTTATATTTTACTACAGGTAATGATGTGTTATAATCCTTTTTAATGTTGTGGTGCCTTTAGTGAAAAATTATATCTGTTGTCTAATTAATTTGTCATTTTAAATTAATTTGTAGTTCTTTTTGAGTAACTTAACGAGTAAATTTGGGGGAATTGGGAAACATAATTTTCATAAATTTAGAACAAAAATATTGAAAAATTATAAGTCCAAAATTGTGAAATTAATTGATATGATTCATTGAATTATTACATAGTGATATTAGTACAAACGCATTTTGAATTAGTATTTCATAGAATTATAGGAATTATGAACTCATTTAATTATATTTTTTATATATTTCATATTCAATGTAATATATTATTACCAATATATACAATTTAACTATGGTTGTAGTGTTTCATAACAATTACCTCATGTAATTGAGATAGAGGTTGAGTTTCGAATCAGGTGCTTAAATTATTAATATAAAAATGATGTTTGTAATTGGTTACTATATCTTGATAAAATAACATAAATTCTTGGGCGATACGTATTTATAATTTTTTCATGGAATTTTTTCCCAAATAGTTATCCTTTGTGAATTATAATCAAATCACATGATTTAAACAATATGATAGAGAAATATGCATTGTGGAAAGGGAAATATTTGTGAGTTTTTATAGATAATTTCCATTTTATCCTCTCCCATAACATATATTAATTTATATTATCTAAAAAAATTTAATACCATAGGAATAACTGTGATTATGCAATAATCCAAAAGAAATTACACTGAAAAAAAAAAGATAAATAGATGTGGTAAATTCATAAAAAACATACATTTAACACAAAAATTAATACTCCAAGAGGGTGAGGGACCCTTAATAATGAAAAAATTTACGATCAATTAAGTAGTTATAAATAGAAAACTTTTTTAAATTATTATAAAATGTCTCTTTAATTATCTTTTGGATTGTGTTTGTTAATAATATTAGCTTATGTGACTTTAAAATTATATTAAGAGATAATTGGAGAGCTTTGAGAAGATTTTAAAGAAGAAAATGAATATATCTCTGTATAAAATAAATGACACTATAGCTCCCAATATAAAAACATGAAGGGTTTTTACTGAAAAGAGAAAATGGAATACATTTCTATGGTAACTATAAAAAACATTTTGAATATTTTAATATTTATTAACAGTTTTTTCGGAGTCCTTTGAAATAATATAAATTTTATATTTTAAATGGATAAATAATTGATGTTGAACCCAAAATACATTGGTTATGATAAGAAATAGTTTGAGAAAAATAATTTGGATTAATTTAAAATTATTTTTGGATGTTTTTTACAAGGATGGGAGTCTGATGGATTTGGGATTCAGACTAGTTTTTAGGATTCCACTATTAGAGAGTGTATTGTATTGTGAATGTGTTTTTAAATTAAGAATAGTGAATTATTTTAATATATGAAATTATTATTTTATAAAGGATTAGAATACATAATATTTTCCCCATTAACATTTCTATGATAAGAATAGTTTAATCTATGGAGGGGTTTTCTATACCGTAAATGAAATGATGTATATTTATGTGTTTTCATAAATTTTATGGGTACAATATCATGGAAAAAGAATTTTTTCATGAAACAAATTTTGAATTGATTAAATTTATATGGTAATAGGTACTCCACTATAATGTATGGAGTGATTCCCTGATGTTCATATCAAATAGGTGACATAAATTTTAGGATAAAAAATATAAAATTAAAAAATTACAATACTATATGAAAAAAACATTGTGTGGATCTTTGTCATGGAGTCATAGAAGTACGGAACTGTTGTTCTAATAGAACATATTTTCGTGTTGTTATAGTAATTCTCAAACCATAAATATATTGATTCTTATTTTCTATAAATTTATTTCAGATCCTTTAGAATATAATTTTTTTATGAGGTGGTTTTGAATCATAATTGAAGAGAGTATAAAATATAATTTTCCCCAGTTATTAGAGGTTTATGTATTGAAAATCTTTGTTAAACATGGAATCTATAAATATATATGATATGAATAATTCCCTGTCATGTAAAAAATAATGATTGAGAGAATATAATGACGCTTCATAGCATAAGAGATTTAAGAGAAAATAGTAATTCTGTATTATTTCATGAAATTAATATTTGGATTCCCTGATAATTTACCACTCTAGTTTTATAGAATTTATCAAGGGATAAAGGTGTGGTAGAATATAATCAACATTTTGGTGTAAAATCACTCATTGTTCATGAATATCAAAGAAAAATCTTATTATATGAATTAATCACTTTTGGTCATTGAGAGAAGTAAGTTCACTATTTTTATTGGTTTTAAACATTCAGGGTTGTTTTGGTTACTCGAAATTGTAAAAAATATGGTGTGATTGAAATTTCAATTGCTCGGAACAAAATATTTGTAATATCTAAAGATTAAAAAATTTATTTTTGAACCAAGTAAAATCTACTTATTCCCTATTTTAGGATATTATTAATCCATATTCATTATATGATGGAGGAGTGATAATGATAATTATAGAGCAAAAACAAATCATAGGATTAATTTGATATATTTAACATACCAAAATTCACAACCAAATTAGGTAATTGAACATATATTATAACAACATATAGTATCAAATCAAAAGGATTTTGGGGTGATTTAAAATATTTAAAATGATTCTAGTAATTATTGTTTATAAGGTTATTTTAGACATTATAGATAAAATTTTAAAAATAGGGAAGAATGGGATATATAACTACTTTTTATCAATTGGAATGGACTAAAAAAACATCAATGAAAGGTATTTGGCCATCATATAACTCATCTTAGAAAGAACTAGTAGAACATGATGTTGATTCCAAATAATCCAATGTGTTTGGAAGAAAATTAACCGATGTTATATACATGATGTTTATGCCATTAAAATACTCTCATGCCTTGGAGAAAACCTGAACATATAAGATAAAAATTATAATTTCCTTCAAGTTAAACTAATGTTACTCTTAACAAGTATGATTATCTAAGGATGCAACAAATTATTTTGTTGATTCATTATTTTATTTGGCGGCCATCAATGTGGTAAAAATTCATGGACTAACATAAACAATATAAAAAGTTTGAAGAGGATATTGAGAATATTACCACCACATTTCATCATAAAGGTCTTTGTTCAGGAAAACAAGGACCCAAATAATTATTCTACGTATAGTGATCATGGATATAACATTTCATTTTAGGTATGGAGTAATCACTATAAGTCCATGATAAATACAATTGTTTTTAAATGAAATTTGAGAGGGTGAAGAAGCATTAATTAGAAGATGATATTGAATATGGGGAGATAGATGAGTTAATGTATTTATTTTCCTCAAACCTCATATAAGGAAAAATAAAATTCAAAGAAACACTTAAAATTTCATTCATTCAACATGGTATGGTTGAGAAGGTCATAAAATAATTACAAAATTATATTTTCAGATTATGAGGAAAATTAAAAACCCATGAATAACTTGTCCATGTATGTGAATTATAAGTGGAATTCATTGTAGTATTTTTTCAAAAAATAGAACATGATTTCTAAAAATTATTTTAGCACTAAAGAATCTAATATGGAATAATTTGAGATATATAAAGACCTCAGTGAGGAAATACATGTGGATTTTATTGATATACTATATTTGGATTAAAATGATGATGAAGATACTAAATTTTAGTTAAGAGTTAACATTATGGTTTATTTATATTCCACTATAGAATATATAGATGTTTGGATGTAAAAAATAAATAAATCTAATTGAGTAATTTTTTTATTCCAAGAAATATATGGAGTAGAAAGAATAATAATAATTTAAGTTAAATTCTAATATTGAGTAAATTAAATCTCAAAAGGATAGAGACATTGTTATATAAGTTGATGTATACTACTAAATAGGAAAATGGGAAAAAATCATTGATTTTTTCAGTTGTTAAATGAAATATCATGTCAAAATGATTGAAGATATTGAATGTGATGTTGTTTCAATTGGAAAAAATCATTATTATCATCAAAAAAAATTAACACCCAACAAGAAATATTAGTGTTCATTTATGGGGGGGTGTCACATAAGCTATGTCGATCATTAGGGATCAATAGAGAAAGTTTAATTTTTTTCAATGATTTTGAGTTTTATTGACAATGAAATATCTTTTGAGGGTCCTAATTTCATGTAAAAAATCCTTAAAACCTGATGTGTGGCCTCAATACCCACATCCTAGAAGAAACGTGATTTGGTAAAGGAATATAATATTAAAATTACATAGGTGAATTAGTGAAGACATGAAATGATACATTCCAAATTTGGTGTTATTTTGTTCTAATGATTGGTCATTAACAATATATGTTTTCTATTTCAAAATATTCACTCCATTAATCAAGATAAAATGAATCAGATTATTTGAAGTTTACATGCTTGATATTTTTTTAAAAACTACTGTATTTTGTATGGTGGTTAAGGTCACAATAGAGTGATTTTATAATGAAGGATATAAAGAATTTGGTCAGAGGATTTCTATAAAAGAAGAACCCAATAGTTGAAAGATACATTATAGGGGTTGAAAATTGAAGAAAACATTCTAACATATTAAGGAATATAAAATGAATCAAAATGTAAAATAATCTAATCTAATAATAAATTAATTATAATAGAAAAAAAATTGAGCAGGAATGGATAAGATGGAATGTAAAATGATGTTGAAATTATTTTAAAATCAATGTGTCATGATGTATTATAGATTCAAGATAGAACTTGTGTTTAGAACATGATAAAAAACTAGAATATTGTCACTATAATCAAGTACGACATGGTAAGTGTAGTACATTTTGGAAATATTAAAGGGATATAGATAATTGGAAAAATTAAATCTCTGATTTTAAAAATATATATTTTAGTATTATAGATATATTGTTAGTTAAATGTCACTGTCAAAGTTTACCATGTGTACGTCAATTGTGTGACTCATGAAATTTGTTGAAAGTCAACTAAATGGATTTCATTAATCAATGAAATAGATCATTTCTTAGGGAAGTATGATAATTTCATGAAAGAGAATCTCAATCTCATTTTTTGAGAGAAAGACAACTCATTTTTATTCAAGAAAGGAGAAAAAAAGATATGGAAAAATAGACTTTTCCACATTATCATATAATTTAGTGAATGGCATAATGAGGACTTAAGGTTTAATTTACATTACTATACATTCAAACTGTTGTACAAACACAAGTAATAATTTTCAAAAAGGGAAGACCATTTTGAAAAACTAGAATCTGATGGTATTGAATTTTATGAGATATATTGAGTTGGTATATATGGATTTGTGTGGAAGAAAATCACCCAATGCCATCATTAGTATGATAAATTATGCTATGATTATTTGTTATTATAGGAAGATGGAATGGTTAATTGTTATCTTTTTCAAATATGATGTATTTAGGATTATTTCAAAATATAATATATTGACAAGAATATGGCCAATCTTACAATTATGAAAATATAGACTAAAAAATAGTATATAGTTTGATAACAATTATTTGTGGGAATATATAAATAATTAAATGAAAATACATAAAGTTTCAGAAGAATGGAATCTTCAAAAAAACAATGTTATTGAGATGAGAAATATCATTTTGAATAACATAACATAGATAATAGTCATAGATAAGGATCTATAAGAGAAATATTGGAGTTAATTTGTGTTTACATTGGTTTATAAGTTTAATAAATATTCTCTAGGTTTGAATAAAGATTAAACACCACACACGATGTGGTCGTGGATGATGCGAACATTAAATTACTTTATAATAATTATATGTAAATGAATTATTCTCAATCAGGATATGTAAAACAAAATTAAATCAAATGGGGATAATTATATTTTTAATTGTCATTCTTCAAAAAACAAAGTAGAAAAGTTATAAAAAAAAGGAATTTAAAAATTATTAATATCCAATTAGTTATGGATTTGGAAAATGGGTGAAATCTAAAATATGTAAAAAGATATCAAAAATATATAGAAAATTAACACTCATAAAATTGTGATAAAGAGGTAATAATGTTATGGAGTGTACATGGGGTTATATAAGACATAGAAGAAGATAAAAATAATGAGGAAATGGTAGTGGATTCCACAGATTACATAATGAAATTATTAGGGTTGAAATAAAATAATATATTATCATTAGTGACTGACCATCTCTATTGGAAAAAAAAGGAATAATAATCTCGAAGAAAACATTTTTTTCTAAAGTGGAGTTAATGTGTTTTACATAGGATTCCTAGGATGTCAATTAGGTCAAAAAAAGGAAATTTGCACTTGACCAAGATAAGAATAATGAAATATAGGAAAACATTCATAGAAATGATCTTATCAGAACTAATTTTTAATTATAGAATAGAAAACAATGAATGTGGTAAGCTGAATGAAAATAATTCATGGTTGGTATACCAGATATAATTACGTATTTATGGTATTAAAATTACTGAGACATTTTATCCATAACATCCTAATATTTTAGTAAGTGTTTTACTTTAAATAAATACTATTTTGAGTATCATGAATCACATATAGAACCAAATTAAATGAATAATGATAAATGATTCAATGAAATATTTACATGAAATACATATTTATAATAAAATGTTAAATATCATTATGTTATTTATCATAAGAGTTAAAAAAGGTAAATAAAAAGTTATTTAAATGATTTATTTTAATTACATACATATTATTATAATCTTATACCAATTAAATAAATAAAATTATTTCTTAGATGATTTGTAATTAAATTAAATAATATGTTACTAGAATCTGTTACCATTAAAAATAAATCTTTTTTAAAGGATGTATTTTTCATTATATTAGGTATTATTGTCCAAAAAATTAGAAACATTTGAATAATTAATATAATAAAATGTTTGAATATAAATAATTATATATAAACACTCATTTAATTAGAAACATATAATAAACATGATTCAGAATGATTAATGTTTAATAAGGAGTTTTTTGTTATCCAAATGAGGTTTTCAGTTTGTTATATGATTTCATTTGAATTAAATTTCTCAATTCTACAACATAAAATTTATTAAAAAATGTTCTTATATTTCAGATTCATATTTTAAAATAAGATAACGGTTTATTTGTGTACTTTATTTTAAAAAATGACGATTTTTTATTTGATAATAAAAATATTTTTTTATTGCGTGATTCATACTTTTGTTAAAGACAATTTTTATAAATTTGAAATTTTAAAACAGTTAAAATTGATTAAAAATTTGAAATCCTCATTTCAAAATTATATCATAAACTCGATTTCATTTTTATCGTAAAAATATATTACTAAGTTATAAATAATGTTTCCAGGATAAAGATAAAATAAGGTAAATGGGATAAACAAAGTGGAAATGATTATGATATTACAAAAACACATAAATAAATGTGTATATTAGGTTATTCATGAGTTTATCTATTATTTTCCTCATTAATTATAATCTTTGGATCTACTTTCATTGAAAATGGTATTTTCTTGTTATATTAAATAGTATGTATTACAAAAAATGTCACTCCCATCTCTATAAAGGGACTCCTTCATCACCAAACTCACTTAAAAACCAAAATCATCTTAGAATGTCAAATAAATAGAAACAAATATCCCCAAACCCTTTTTTAATACATCCACTTCTTTCTGGTCAAACCAAACATCAAATCCATTAATGCATAAGGTTTTTTCTAAAGAGTATATTAATGTAAGAAGTAATTATTTTTAACATATTATTTTTTATTTATTTAATATTATAAATCCTATAAATATATTTTAACCTTCCTAATAATCAGATATTAGTATCCCTAATATAAAAAAATATTATTATATTGAATTAATAACCACTATTAACTAACTAACCATACCTTAGAAGACAAAAAAATCTTATGTTCTGTTTGAATTATCACCTCCACAAACTATATATTTCATTTGTTACCAACTTCTTATATTCCTAGTTATGAAATTAGATTTAATGAATAAAAAATATTTTGGGAATTTTATAGATTCTAGAAAGATAATTTGGTCATTATACTAATAAAATTAATCAATAAATTTGACCACATAACTGAGCATACCATAAATCTTTCTTTTTTAATCTATTTTGGGCAACCTGTTAAAATGTATAAATTTTATGATAATAGTTTGATATTTTATTATTTTTTAACTTATCATTAATTATTCTAGAATTAAAATTGTAATATATGACTCATTATTTAGATTCCACTTTCATTTTTTAAAATGTAATGAAATAAGATTCTCATGAGTTTCATCTTAAATAATCATTTTTAAAACACAATTATAGAGATCAAACAACAAAATAAATGATAATAGAAATTAAATTATATTACCATGAAAATTATAGAGATAACGAATTCATTATAATGGAATGATAAAAAATTAATTAAATCAAAGAAGGAATTAAATATTTTAAACTGCTACCAAAAACTATTAAAATTAACTACAAATAGGTAATGACTATAAAATTAATTAAATACTAATGATTATTTTAGTTGATTATAAATATGAGTAATTTTCTAAGATAAATTATTGTGGTTTGTTATTTTATTATACAGGATATTAGATAACATTTAACAAAATGTGAATACAATTTATGGGTTTCTTTGTGTTAATTATATTTCATTTTGACATGTTTTGTATTATGAGGCAATATAAATTTAAATAGTGTAAATACCAACCATGTTAATTTATAAAATCATAGATCATAACTATTATTTGGAGTCTCACAATAATATATGATATCTCTTTACCTTGTCTTTTGATTCATAGATTTCTTAAGTTATATAGATTATTATTGTTAACGTAATTTATTTTATTATGTTTTTACATTTATTAATGAACATTAATTTTTTCTATTTGGGTTCTTACACCATATGATTGTATTATATTGTATTCCTCATTTTTTCATGGTTTTAAATTTATTCATTAAATTTAATCTCCCTGAAATTCTTAATTCTACCAAATGGTTTTCGGTATGTGGGCCTGGCCATATCTCATATTTACTTTTAATAAAGGTTTTTATCATTATAAATATTATTTATATTGATAAAAGGATTAATTTATATCAACTCAAATTATTTTTTAATTCATTTTATATAACCTTTGGTTTTTTTATCATGGTTTAACAAGATTATTTTTAATAATTTCATTACGGATATTTTTTAACTTTTATAAAAAAAGTATGAAAAGAACATCACTTGTAAATTTTACTTAATGACCTAATTTTTCTACAGTTATTTAATTTATTTATTATCAATAATACTTTTCATATTGTTTGGGTTTTCAATGGAAATATTACTTGATACATTATTTTAATTTTCTATTCAAAAAAACAGGATAATGATTTAGAAGATCAAATTATCTGATTTCATTCCACTTATGTGTATTTTTAATTTCCACTAAAACATTACTATTATTACCATTATTTCATTTCATGTTTTTAACCCTTTCATTGTCCCCTTTCGACATCATGAAATGTATTTTTTATTTTTAATTAGAGGTTTTTTTATAAAAACATAAAAAATCATTGTAAAATTTTATTTTCTAATTTTTTGTATATATTCCCATTAAACTCTAAAAGATATTTTTTGAATTATGTTCCATGAATTATCTTAAATATTAGTTTATAAATTTATTTTTTATAGATCTCCCTATATATAAGTTTTATTTACTCTATCACTCTTTATCTCTCCGTTGATTTTATTTTTTTTCTTTGTGTCCATATTCTTTAATTACATAGAAATATTCTACCAAAATTATAGTTTTTCTATATTGTGTTTTCTAAAATTTACATAACTCTATACCCATTGATATATACAATTAAAATTTGAATTATTCATACCAATAATGTTATCTCATTTGTTAACTAGAGAAATATTGACATTTTGAATACCTATTATTTGAAAATGGGTTTTTATTTATTATAGAGAAATGTGGGTTTTTTATTTTATTTTTTATAAAACCCTACAAAGGAATATATCATTGGACTTTGTTATTTTTAGTGTATCCTAAAATTAAATTCCCCTTAATTAATTGATAGGACATATATAACAAATTATCCTGGGTATTTAGTGTAAAAAATACTCTTTTTTGTATCATATATTAACACAAGGCCTTGATAATATGACTTTGGTGAAGGAAATTAAGAATTCCATAAAAAATCAATTATTATTGTCCATGTTATTTCCTAAATTATTATATTACCAATGTGTATATTATATGTTCATTTTATTAGTTATATGAAATTATTTTATTATTATTTATTAATTTTAAATTATTTTTCTATGTTAAATAAATGAATGATTCAACAATTAAATTCCCCTTATTGATTATTTCATCTCACCCATTTATTTTGATTTCATTACATAGGTAGAGGAAGAAAATGATTATGTATGATGCCTCTTGAAGGGTATTAGGTATATATAATATTTATGGGGATATTGAGAATTTGTTTCAAAAAATTATGCATTATTTTAGTGGGAATAATTACAATTAAATGTTAACGATCTATGATTTATTAATTAGATTTTGTTTTTACTACCTAAAAACAAAGAATTAAAATGTCTTAGGTATATATGTACCTGTATATTTTTATTGGTATTTTAAAAGGATATGTTTGGGTCACTTTAGTCTGTTTCAAAGCTAGTATGTATGGAATATTTTTTTAAAACCTGAACGATAAATTTGGGAATATGTCTTCGTAGTTTGTATCAAAGAAATTTTTATAAAATCTATTGGTTTTGAAAATTTAGATGATGATATTTTTAGAGTTTTAAACATCATAATAAGTTTATATGATTAAGGTGGATCAAATTTTAAATGAATAATAACACCATAATAATATATGTGTGACTGGATTTTAAGGATATTAATAATAATTCTTGAGTTTGTTGTTGGATTTTAGGATGAATAAATGGTCAAGGTATATGTAGTCTTTTGGGTTAGGTAATGTCTTGTCATGGAAATTTATGTTATTTTAAGAATATATTAATATATATTTGGAGTATATATGGTTATATACTGATTGTTATATGAGTAATGTTTTTGGGGGAAAAATTTAAAGTTTATTTCTTGGATCATAGGTTTTTATGGTTTTTTTTTTAATATAGTAAAAAAATCTATTTTCAATTATTATCAAAAATTTGGAATAGAATAATTTTGTAGAAACCCTAATTATAAATCTATTATATATGAAAAAATAATAATTTTTTTATAAATTAAATACAATATAGTTTTATATAAATGAATACACTAATATAAAGTATGTAACCCCCTCACGATTTTAAAATAAAACTATGTTTGATAACATATACAACACAAAAACACAAATTTAAAAAATCACAAAATCATTTTATTTTATGACAATTATAACATTATTGTTGAATTATACGGTATAAGTAGAAGTAAAAAAATTATGAAATATATATAAAGATCATAATAAATTAAAATTTATTTATAAATTACTAAAAAGTTGTCTTCAAATTTTGTATAGTCATTTTATTATTCAAAATACATTTTCTTCATAAATGTTTTTTATTTTTTCTATTGAGAAAATATTATACTTACAATTTGTATATTAAAAAAAATATTTGATAAAAATAATATAACATTTGAAATCATATTATACAAATTATTTTAACTGTAATTGGGCTGATTTTTCAGAAAATATTGATTTTTTAGTAAATGGTTAAAAATAAAAAAAAAATTATAAAACAAATATTTTTGGTTTCAAGTCTTCACCGACATAAAATTTTTATAAAAAATGATTCAGTATGACGTTATTTATCTCATATTACAAATAATATTATGGTTTCAAATGAATCAATTTTAATATTTTGGACTAATCCTTCTTCACATATTATTACCTGATTTTTATCAAAAGAATCAATTAATTAGATCATAATGATCATGAGACCTTGAGTCTTTGGAAGAAATTATAAGGACTCTGGATTTTTATACATCAATATCACATACCCAATTCATTGGAGCTATATATAGGTCTCAACCATTACATAATGAAAACCATAATTTTATGGGCCATAATATCATAAATAATTCATCATATCATCAAAAAATAACTCATTTATATAAAAATGAATTCTAGTTTTTTTATTCACTATTGCATATCCCTTAAAATAATAAATCGGTATAATAAACATTTCATCATAACATGACCTAGGAGAAAGAAACGTGTTTCAAAAACATTTTCTCATTATAAATATAGAACCTATGTAGAATTAATAATGATGTTATCATTGGATAAAATTCATAATAAATATTATGTTACATCAAAGGATATCATAATATATGGAAAATTATTTTCAAATATAAGTTGGAAATTTTTTTAGGAATATAGACTTTCTTCTTTATATAAAATAGTTTTCAAAAAATAAAAAATTCTAAAAATACTTTTCTTTGAAAATAACATTAGAAAATTATAAAGGATGATTTCAATACCATTTAAAAAATTTCATGAGTAAAATATCATTTCCAATTTGAAAAAAAAAATTAATCATAAGAAATTTTAAAAAATCATTTTATTGGGAAAATCTTTTGAATCTTTTAAAAAAATATTTAAAAATAATTTAAAATATTACATCAGTAAAATAGCCTTTCTAAATTAAAATAAACATTTAAAATATAATTTTTGTTTTAAAATAAAAAAAATTAAAAATAACCTTGGAAACTTATAAAAGGATCTTTAAAATAATTAGTTGTTTATGGTAGCATAAACATCTATTCATATTGTAAACTCTAAAAAGGACATCATTAACATTTTTGGTAAAATCCTAAAGGGAAAAGTTTGGAAAACGACATGAAGATTACTTTTAATAAAATAAAATTTAATAATGTTTAAAATTTACAAAAATAAATACTTCTTATCATGTTAAAACTTTATTAATTTTTTTATAAAATATGGATATGGATGAAAACGGGATTTCGACCGAAGAGATAAATAAATTAGTTTTTCCATAAAAGAGTTATTTTTATCTCTTGAGTACATAAGAGATGAAAGTGAAATAAATACATTTATTTTAATGAAATAAATATAGGATACATATATTGTTGATTTTATTTACAAATAGATCATAATATCTTATCATCGAAAGCATAATCGTAAACAGTCATGATAAACAATGAGATTGTAATATCAAACCTTTACCACTTCGGTATCTTTTGAAACATATTATACATTAAATAATAACCTTAAATGAAACACTTAATATCATTAAAATAACTATATTAATAATATAATATTTAAAATGGTCAGTATATATACATCATCAACTAATATTAGTGTAAAACCAATGTTTTGTCCCTAATAAGGTAATTTGAGACAAAAAACTAACTTACTGATTTGGTGTCCTTCACTACATTAACCCCATGAAAAATAATTCCTAAAATGGATATATAAATCCCAATTATTCACTTTTTATGGATCATAAAATACATTCATGGGAAATATATACACTGCACAAAAGAAACACACGGTAAATATTGAATTTGTCTCACAGAAAATAAAAGTGGGACGGAAATCCCTTACCTTAAGTCTTCAATTCCTTCGTACATGTTTGAACCTCATATAAAATAAATACAATTTTATAATAAATTTATTAAATAACCATAATTATATGTATAATATCATATGTGATTTACTTATGTCTTTTTATTATTTGCTTATTAACAATTCCATGTTAAAATCATATTATGGGTATTAACTACTTTCTTTTTCAATTATGTTTTGATTTTTTACTTTTTATCATTTTAATTTGATCATGCTTCTATAATCTCAAAAATATTAAACCATGTATAAATATCATAAAAATTTATATATATATATATATATACATATATATTAATCAATAAAATTTATCGACAGAAAGAGAAGTATGTTATTCATGGGTACAGTAGATCGTACGTACACATGGACACTATTTCCATTTTTAGCGATGAATAGAATGAAAGGAAGGTAAAGAATAAATAAAAATTATAGAATAATTATTATTTCATATATATCATATATATTCATTAAATTTATCCACATTTCCTTCCTTGAAAAGTATTAGTGAAAAAACGAATCATGTCGCTTCATGAGGTGGTAGTCTACCGTACACATGAACGATCTTATCGTGTCCCCCAGAAAATATTAAGTAAGTTGTTATATGTGATATAATAATTAAATAATTGATTTTATTTTAAAAATAAAATATATATTCATTTAATACATCCAAAATATAATTCAAATAAAATTGAAATGAAAAACACATCACATTTGTTCATTAGGTTGAATCCCTCTGTACACATGAGTGGAATAATTGTATTCCAATGGGTTTTGAGGAAAGAAGGTATATGTGGTATTATAATTAAATTGGTTTAATTATATCATAATTTTTATGTATACATATGAATTCAGTATTTATATACATTTGTGAGAGGTAACGGTGGAAAATTAATTACATCGATTCACAGGGTAGTAATATGTCAAACACATGAATGGTGATTTTTCACCCAATTTTATTGAATTAAAGATAGAAATATGAAATTAAATTAACATAATAACATATAAATATATATTATACACTGGTTTTATTATTTTATAATAGGTTCAATATATTTTAAGGACAAAAAATAATAAGAATAATAAAATCATGTACCTAAAAACATTACCGATTCTTTAGACAACATCTTTAGGTTTAACCTAAAGCCTTGCTATATTAGCATTATGATCTCTCCAAATAATATAGAAAGTTTGAAGATAACTAATAAAAACATTTGGGTAGATATTTTCTAAACCAAAGGGTTTTTACGTGTGAATATGTGAGGATAAGAGGTGGTCATTTATAAGTTAAGTGATTGCCACACTTCTAAATTTTGAAAATGAAATGATGTACACACGTTTTCACATGAAATAAAGATCCAAAATTTTCCATTATAGAAAAAATTATTTTATAAGATCTAAATATATTCATTTAATTGTATTTAGACAAGTTTATTGGTCATTTTACCGGAGATATTTTCAGTTTAACCCTCGGTAAAGTCATTTTTACCTAAACTACAGTAAATAATATTTTCTATGTCTCTAATTAATTTTGGTAAAAAATTAATTTCACCATAATAAAAAATATAAATTATTGTAATATTTAATATGGACTAAATTATTCCAAATTACATTCATATAATCATGATTTTAAATTTTAAATTTATCTTATACAAGCAATGAAAAATGGGTTTTCGAAATAGAAAAGTTTCAAATGTTTAAAATTGTTTTAAATCAAAATTACTTATTAAATTAATTATAATTTTATTAATTAGAATAATATATATATTTATATCTATATATTTTAAAAAAAATTCTTTTAAACCCATATTAAAAAAATATCTTCTAAACTCATTAAATGAAAATGATTTTTTTAACAGAAACCTTTAATTTTTACTATCCACTCAAAAACATATCTTCTCATAAAATTATTTAAATATTCACTCCAAGATAATTTTGAAATTATTATTTAAAAAATAATGTTAATTTAATTAAATAATGTTTTAGAAATAGGTAAAAATAAATTAAAAAAATATGTGCAAAAATTGGGACCGAAATATATTTTAGAAAAATAATTTTTTTAATCCTAAAATTTTATTTATTCTTATATCTTGACTAAAAAAATAAGATTAATATTAAATATTTTATTAAATATATAATATATACATTTAATTAAAATATTTCTCTTAAATTTATTTATTTAATTTATTAGACAAAACATTTTTTCACATATAAATAGTTTTCAGAAAGAGTATTTGTTTTATTATAAAAAGGTTTTTACATTCAAATATAATTCATTTTTATCCAAATAATACATTTCATTTACATGTGTAAATGATTTATTTTATTAATTTATTTAACTATATTCATACTCTCCATTCCAGTGGTTAAGTCATAACTATCATATTAAATAATAATATTTTAATAGTATGTCTTGTTCGTTAAAACTCAGTGTTGAATGTAGCGCAAGATATTAAAGAAATTTCAATTATTTTAAAAAATATATTTTAAAAAATTTATGGGTGTTAGATTCTACTTCCTTTTAATATATATCATCATCTATATTTGAAATTTTTCTTAGTAAAAATTAATTTAATATTTGAAAATATCATTATTGGAAACACATGTCATAAAAATGGTTAAAAAAACTTCTTCCTAAAAATAGAAAAATATATGTGTGAAGTTAACATATAAGGACACATAACTTGGTTTTCATGTAGGATAAAATGGGTTTCATGTGAAAAGATGGACATATAGTAGAAACAACACCCAATTATTGATAGAGAGTGACATAGAACATAGTTAGGAGAAAGTTAACGACTGTAAGGCCATAAATCTATGGTAGGTGAAAATAGTATTCATCCATTATAAATGACGGTATATGGATGGAATTTAATTTAAAGATCCTCTTCTTAAATTTTATTAATTTTCATTATATTATATACTTACATTATTTCATTCCAATTCATAAGAACAATATCATACTTTGGTTGTTCCTTGCTCAATTTCCACTTCATATCTTACTATTACAGATGAATTTATCATATATAACATACTAATGTATAATAAAAATATATAATATAATGATAGTTAATTACTTTTATATATATTTATTATAAAAAATTTGTTATCATGGATTATCCAATATTAATAAATCATTATGTTGTAAAATAGTAAATAAATCTCTAAAACCTAATCCAATGATTTACTTTAACCATTCCAAAAATGTTTATCCTTATAACCCTTAATAATTTTTAAATTTATAAATAATATTATGAAATTTATAAAAATTAATATTAAATTAATCCCCCAAATATTATTAATTAGCTCTTAATTTTTACATAACAAATATGTAAACACCATGGTCATATATTTTTCTTAAACTTAGTAAGTACTAGAATTAACCTAAGTCCTTAATGAAATCAATATTGTTTCTATATTCCTTGAATAAAAACATATATTATTGAATATATTCCATAAATCTAATAATATTGTAATCCCAATCAATGATAACAAAACCAATATGTCTGGAAATCATTAATTAGTTCAAAGGTCAACAATACTATCCAATTTATTTTATACATTGCAATCATCCCTTTATCCCAGTATCTTTATCTCATCATGAGGAACATACTAATAGATATCATACCTAAATATTGTGTCCTCCATAAATTATCACCTTTTTTATTAAATCATTTTCTAGTTCATCAAAACTATTTAATACATTCTTTAAAATTCATATTGAAAAACATATAATGAAAAATCATTAAATATTTCACGATTCATATAAAATAATCCAAGAATTCAAATACATAATAAATTAAATAATCCAACTTCATTCTAAAACCATTAACTAAGATTCATCGTCATATTCTTTAAAACCTCTTTTTTAAAATATGAGATATTAATCATGTCTTAACATTCATTAACTTCAATATAATCTGGCTACTTACATTTAACATATTAATAATTTTAGAATGTAGAATATCTTTTATATTTCATTCATAGTATATTCATCATTGGTAGTATAATAATTACTCATATATCCTTTCTAATTCTCTTCACGATATTTCTCCCTATGAATTTGACTTGATTAATGACCATTCTTTCAAAATTTATAAAATTCAATAATTAATGATGCCTTAGAGAAATCATTATTCTCGTCCATTGAGTTAACAATACTTTTAATTTTTACTCCGTAATAAATTACTTTGTTCCCTTATTCTCTACATATAACACATATTATTATATCATTAATACTTTCCTTTGAGTTTTTATTCCAATATTCTTGATATTTATGAAATTGAATATTCATTCACACATGGTCTCCACCACCATAACTCTCAACAAACTCAATCCTTATATACTAAATTGTTACTGAGAGTTTGTTATGGTGTAAATTTTTATACATATATCTTGACAAATTATTAGGAATAATAAGAAAAATCCTTTACATTAGTAATAATCCCACATGGATTTTCATCAAAAAAAATTCTATCACATTCAATGTTAATGCAGTTACATCAGGTAACATACATTGACTAAAACCAAAAAACAAATTTTCAGAAAACAAATTCATAGTGGAATCCACATAATCATGATTAATCACATATATGATGTCTAAATCATGAAACAATCTTTAGAATGTATGGAATCTTAGTCTTAACAAAATTCATTGATTTTCATTTTTTAAATCATTCACTATGGTTCATAAAGATAATGTAAATTACCAAAGCATATCCCCAGAGATTGTTAAACTAGGTGTATAACACATCACATTTTCATACAGCATGTGATCATCATGTCTATCTCAATGATCCATTTATCTAGTTATTACCAAAAAAATTACTTGTGGTATCCATATATGTACCTACTTTCCTAGAAACCACCCCCTATATCATTTACTAAAATTTTATGATATTTCCATATACATTAAATTATCATTAAACTTACCTATTGATATTTCCTTGTGGATCTCACTAATGTTTACCCAACATAGTTTTCATAGGTTAACTAAACCTTTACTCTAATACCATCTATAAGGACCCATGATTTTCATATATAAATATCACAACTTTTTATATGAATATTTAATAGATTTCATAAACACATTCATAAGAACTGTAATAGTTTAGAATCTTTATGGACTAGAAACATAATAATTTTATTTCATGAAAAAAATTCCAAATCTCTCGAAATAATCATGTTCCTTAGTACTCCTTGTATAAATACCCTACCTAAACTATTATTCTTAACCTAGAGAGGGAAACATAGGAAAGAGAAATCTATGATGTTTAGAAATTATAAACATAAGAGATATCAATCAATTATCATGTTAAATCATAACACAATACTAAGGGTATGTGATCATAAACATAACAGATTATGTTCATAAACAATCTTTCATAGATCATAAACCTGATTCAATTCATAAATCATTATAATTTTAGAAAACATTGACCATGAGAGTGATAATCCATCATTAATAAATCCTGAATCGTAATTTCATGTCATAATATTTCATATCCATAATAAATATAGAAAACCATTTAAAATGTCATGGTTAAGTTCCACGACCGTAGATGTAGTGGATCGATACTTATCACAGGTTTCCCATTGTGGATCAGGATGCACATATTTCCCATAATGGATTAGAAATCACCTATTCCCATTATGTATCAATCCCATAAACTTGATTCCCACTGTTTTCACTTGATATATAAATCATCACCCAAATAATTGGAGGAAGATATAATTGCCATCAATATTTTAATGAACTCCATATTATGTACTCCAAAATATCATAAAACATTATCCATATTATCACAACGTAGACTATATAAATAAAATCGGTTTCATAAAAAATTCATAAATTAAACATTGAATACTCCATAAAAAATATATGGGCTTCATAACCTTTTATACATAGCATAACCCATGGGAAATAAATTGGATTCATAAAAATTTTTTCATCATAAATATAAATCGTAAAGAGATAGAATAAAGATGGTATCATTGGATCATATCCCTAGTAAATAATAAGTTACATAAAAGGGTGTAATGTTATATGAAAATTTATATTTGAATGATCAGTTGGGAAATTTATTAATAAAAATAGTTATTATACATTAAAAACACCTTTTAAAACATAAAAAAAATTCGAACTTATTTTTCTTTAAAAATAAACTGGGAAAAAAATAAAGGAGTATTTAATGATCATTTTAAAATTTTCATGTGATAAATACCCTTTCTAATTTGAAAAAAATAGAAAAAAATTATAAAAATAAATTTAATTGAAAATTATTTTTAAAACATATAAATGAATATTTAATAATCATTAAATCATATCATGGGTAAAATAACCATTCCACCATGAAAAAAAGATAAAACATAAAATAAATATTAAAATATTTTTCTTTGAAAATAAACTTTCATAATTATAAATCAATATTTAAAACAATGGTTTAGACATGAAATCATAAAATATCATTCATGGTTTACACAATAAAAATATTCCTTCAAAACTTTACTAAAATTCATATGGTCTTTTTTGGGAAAACCAAATTAAGAATAATGTATAAAACAAATTTAAAAATCAAAAAATGGTTAAAAAAATTAATAATTTTTTTTGGAAATTTGAAAAAAAAATTAAATTTTTTTTTAGAAAACATGAATATGGGATAAAATGGGTTTTGAACTAAAGAGATAAATAAATTCAATTTTCCTTAGAAACGTTATTTTAGTCTATTTAGTAAGGGGTGAAAATGAAAGGAAAACATGAATTTTAATTAGACAAATAAAGGAAATGAAAATTCATGATGTTATTAAGAAATTTATCTTTATATATTATCATTTAATTCATAATCATAAAGAACCCAGATAAGTAATGACATTGCAACATCATACCTTTACCACTTACGCATCTTTTAAATCATATGCCCAATTAATGAATAAAATAAAATTAAAATTTTTATTTCATGAAAATAAGTATATTATTTATATAACTTATCAAAGGGTTTGTATATACACTTCATCTAAGAATAGTGTTTCATAACATAACTTATGTCCTAGAGAGAGGAATTTGACACAAAAAAATCACTTACCGCTATGGTATCTTTGAAATCGTAAACCATATAAATAGGTGATCATAAATTGGATATTTAAATCCACATAATTTTCAGTATATGAATCATAAACTACAGTCATGGATGGTATAAACACCACATAAAATAAACATGTAGTGAATAAGACATTTGTCTCAAAGAAAATAATAGTTAGATGGAAATCTATTTGCCTTAAGTCTCGACATCTTTAGTACATGATGGAACCCCCTATATAATAAATATAATTTTATTACAAATTTCTGAAATAACCATAATTATATATATCATACCATATTTAATTAACATATGACCGTTTATTTACTGTTTATTAAAAAAATTATGTCAAAATCATATATTGGGTACTAACTGGTTTATTTTTATGTATGTTTTGATTTTTTTTATTTTCAATCCTCTTAAATTAATCATGGAAAATTCATATCAATAATTTTCTACAAGATAAAAAAACAATATATATTCATTATATTCTAATATATTTTAATCAATATAGTTTTTAGATATAAAATAAAATACATTTTTCATGGAGATGGTAGGTTATACGTTCATATAATCATTTTTTTCACATTATAAATTATTATAAATAAATGAAGGTAAATAACAATTCAATTAAAAATATTCATTATGATGTAATATATATCATATATATTCATTAGTTTTATACTTATTATCATCCATGAAATTCATTAGTGGAAAATGAATTTCACTACTCTGCGAGGTGGTAGCCCGTCGTATACACGTACAACATTATTATCCTCCACAAGATGGATTATAAAAAGGTATATGTGATATAATCATTTCAGAAGTAAAATTATTTTAAAAATATAATATATATTAATTTAATATATCTTTATTACCGTTCTGGTAAAACATAAATGAAAACACATTGCATCATTTCACGATGTTGTAGTCCTTAGTACACACAAGTGATGTTATTTTTTCCATGAGGTTGGGAGGTAAGAAGTTACATGTGGTATAATATATAAAGAGTTATAATAATATCATAAATATCATATATAATCATTAAATATATCCATCCATGAGATATGATTATAGAAAATAGATTATATCTATTCGTGAGGCGGTAGTCAATTGTAGACACAAATGATGATTTTATATCATGTTTTATGTAAGTATAGATTTATATAGATTATTAATTTAACATTATAATATAATAATATATATTATATATTTGTTTTATTATTTTTCAATATTTAAAAAATAGTTTTTGTAGTTAGAAGAAGGAGTAAAAAAACACATAGTAAAGCACTTTACCTCTTCTTCGAACAACCTATTTAGGTTTAACATAAATCATTCTTATATTGGATTTATGATATAAAAAGAATATAGTATTTCGTTATGGAATTAAAGAATAAAATTTTGTTGATAATTTTTAAAAAAAATAAGTGTGAAGAGGAGAGGACAGGGGTGGCCTTTTATATGTGAGTAGAGTGGAACACTTTTAACTTTTAAAAATAAATAGGTATAACAACATTTATAGGTAAAAAAAGGCTCCAACATATTCCATTTTCAAACCATAGAAGTTATCAGGTATAAAGTTTCCTATAATGTTAGTTTTGATTAATTTTTTAGGTTATTTTACCCATTATATTTTTATTTTTTCCCCTAATGATCACATATTCACACTAAACGCGGTAAATATATTTTACTCTTATTACTATTCATCATGGTAAAATATTAATATTACCTTATTCTATTATATAAATTATAATCAATATAAATATTGAATCTATTTTTTCAAATTACATTCACAGAAGTGTAAAATTTTAATTTATAATTAATCCTTCCCAGACAATGAGAAAGTCGTTTTCCAAATGGAAATAATTCAAATGTCTAAAAATATTCTGTATAAAAATTCAATAAATAATTACGTAAAATGACCTAAATTGGATTTATAGATATATAAATGAAATAATTATTATTTTAAAATAATATTTAAAAAAATTATTTTAAATTACTTTAATGAAAAGGTTGTTGATTAATAAAAACTAATATTTTTATCCATTAATTGAGATTAATATCTTATTAGAAAAATATAAAAATATAAATATAATATAATTTTGAAATTTGGAATTAATAATTAATTTAATTTTTAAAAATAATTTTATAAAATATTCAAAAAAAAGTAATTTTAGGTTTTGAAAAGGTGACAGAACTTATTTTTAGATAAATACAATTATTAAGCATAAAATTTGATTTACTCATATCTCATGCGTAGAAAAAAAATTAGATAAATGTAAAATATTTTAGTGAATTTATTGTATATAAATTTAATTTAAATAAATTACCAAAATTCATTTGTTTAATTTATTAAGATAAAACACATTTAGGTGAAAAAATAGTTTTTCATAAAATTATTTCATTTATTTTCTAATTGGTTTTTACATTCATCTCTAATTAATTGATAAAAAATAATTAAAATTATATATATGTATAAAACTTATATTTTCTTATTTTATTTACACATATTCATACATTTAAATCGAAAAGCTAGGTGATAACTACCATATTGAATATTAATACTTTAATAATATGTTTTGTTTCGTTAAAGCTTGGTGTTGTGGTTAGAACAATCTATACAAGGAATTAAAATTATTAGGAAATAAATATTTCCTTGAATATAATTATGTTATAGACAACGTTCGTAATACATAAAAGTGGGTGTGAAAACAATTTATTTTTATTCTCGTTATTGAGATCCTAAATCCATTTGAGCTTCTAAAACTGTGTAAAATTACATAGGGAATAATTTAATGAAAGGGGAAGATAAAAATCACATATTGAGAATAAAAATGATAAAGAAATGTAATGTTTGAGTTAAAGGTACAACATGATATCATAAATGTTAAGTCTCATGAGTAATAACATGGAAGAATAACATAAACAACATGGTATCATAAGATCATCATAACACAAGAAATGTGGAAATAACATATAATATGACATACACATGAGTCAAGGCTTATTGACAAGGAAATATAACATGGTAAAAAGATACATAATGAATAAATTTAACCCCTTAATCCCATCTGTGATGCCTCATGAGACTATGGATTTAACTAATGTATTGGTGAACTCTATGGGCTTATCCATCATAACATTTTCATGGTTTATATGTTCCACATAAAATAAATCATTCATAAGTCATGTATTTCACCAATTAAATTAAGGGATAATAATCTAGTTATATATGCGATAGAAATTTTTACACAGTTTATAAAAATTCCAAAACAACATAGGTTGTCTTCAGAGATGATAATATATCTATAATATTACTTGGAATATTCCATTAGTAAAAAAAACTTTTTCACTTCGAAATAACTTCTTGAAGATCTAGAAAAAATATGTAAAATATTAAAGAAAGCATTTTCTTTAAAAATAAACATATATTATTTGAATGGAACCTTCAAATAATTGAGTAGTATTTATGGGTTATAATTCCATACATGAAATATAATAAAAAAATTACTTTTATGATTTAATAAAAATATTAAAAAGTACCTCATTTAGAAAATGGAAATTATATTCCTTTCTAACCATTTCTTAAAATCCAAAAAAATTGTAAAAATAAATTTAATAAATCATGTTGATTATGTTAAAAAATTCTAGAAACTATTCTAACAGTACATGTATATGGAAGAAAAATATTTTCTGACTAAAGGTATAAATAAATTCCTTTTTTCTTAAAAAACTTAATAATTTTAAGAACCAGAGATATAAAAATTGCTCTATTACAGGAAAATATCATGAATAAACAGAGTGTAGGAAAATATATTTTTTTAGATAGAGATATCCCAAAAATTATCCCATGAGAGACTAACACATAATCAATCCTGAATAATAATAAACCCTTACCAAATTGGTGAAATTTTAATCATAACCCCCATGAAATAAGTAACATAAAATTAAACACTAAACACCATAAATATAAATAGGTTCAATATATAATGTAAAAAAGGCCATTATATAAACTACATAAAATAAATAAGCGGTGATTTTGGAATATGTCTCATGGGAGTAAAAGTGAGATGATAAATCCCCTATATAGAGTCTAAAATTATCATTTATGTCATTTATCCATACTATAATAAACATATATAAATTAATTTTTTTACAAAAACTTTTCACTATTTAACCTGTTATACTTAAGCAATTTAATTCATTTATTTTAATGACAAATTTAATTACTTATTCTATTATGTCTAAGATAGTTTTTTTGAGGATGCTTGATTTATAATTTCAAAATGACACGAGTGTGTTGACTAGGGTAACAGGGTATATTTTTCCATCAAATAAAAATTAATGATCATGAAACAGTTAAAATTATTATAAAAAAATCATACTTTTAATACCAACCATTAAATATGATTATGAAAAATGAACTATTTGACGATCATAGAGATGTTAGGATGTATGTATGCATGAGTAAAATTACCATTTTTTAGCGATCACGATATTAAGAAGGTAAATTTAATTTTATATTTATATAATGATAATATCGTAAATATCATGTCATTTCTTTAAATATACCTACATATACCATCCATTTTTTTTGGTACTAAAAACAAACCACATCTCTTGCTGAGGCGGTAGTCAGCCGAACACAAATGATGTTATAATTTTTTAATATATTCTATGGTAAGAAGTTATATGGTATGATAATTTAATATAATTATTCATATTTCATAAATATAATATGTAAAATTAAATCCATCATCATGAATATTTTTGATACGTGATGATGAAAAAATTTCACTGGTTCATGTGGTATTAGTCTTCCTTAAGCACGAAAGATGGTTTCATTACCCATTTTATTGAATAAAAGACTGATAAATACTATTTCATCAACATAATAATATATATTTATATAGGATATAATACTTTTATTATATTTTAATATTTAAGACATAATTGACAGTGTTAAAAGAATAAGTAAAGGGAAGGATTTCGGTGAAGATGGCTACCTTTTCTTAGAGGATCCTCCTTTTGATCTCTTATTAAGGACACACTGGTTAGTATTTTGGAAAAAAAACTATATAGTGTGTCTAACTAATTTTATGGGGTATTTTGGTAGTTTTTTTGGAAAAAAATTTCCTTTATATGTGTTAATGATTAATGGGAGGGGCACACTTCTATAACTGAGGTGGAGTCGCATTTTTTGAAATACCCAACACGATTCAATAACGGGAACTCACATTCAAAAAAAGTTCCAAAAAAAGAAAAATATATTATTTTAGGAGTGATAAGTCATATCCAGAACCCTTCCTATAAAAATAATCATGTTCTAAGTAGGTTATTCTCTTTACCTCTATGGTTACGCAGTCTTACCTTTTTTACCAAGGCATGTAATTTTTAATATTATTTTCATATTCATTTTTACCAAAAATTAAGATGAATTAATAAATAAATATAATTTTTTTATTAAAAAATGATCCATTTTATTAAATAAAATTCACCTAAGATACTGAATTTACTTTAAAATAAAACCTGCAAGTATGATGAAAAAGTGGATTTCTAGAATATGAAATTTACAAGGAAAAGATGATTTTAAAATAACTTATTGACTAATAATGTTTATTGTAAGAATTTAAATATAAATATTTTTATTAATAATCTATAAATTTCATGAAAATAATTCCTATTTGTGTTTTATTCCAATTAATTAAAATGGATAAACATTTTACACGTTAAAACATGTTTTAGAAAAATGTGTTATTAATTCAAAGAATAAACTTACACTAAAATTTGGAATAAAGATGAGTAAAATTTAGTTCATTTTATTGAATACTACTAAATAAAATTTCTACATTTTCAATAAATTAATTATAATATTTTCTCTAAAAAATTATTAAATATCATTTCTAAATTATTCATATTTTTTTTAGATAAAATTAATTTAATAAAATTTGAGTGATTATTTAATAATCATTAATTAATAAATTTATATTGAGTATGAACTTTCTATATATTTAAAAATATAGTAAATACAATTCATACTCACCTATTTAACATTTATGATATAATAGTAATATATTTCTTAGGTCATATAAGATTGGTGTTGTGTGTCATTTAAGCTATGAAACTATATGTTCTATATTTTAAAATCTCAGTTTGTTACATTAAACCACCTTAATAATGTTCATCCTCATAATTTGAACTATTTCTCTGCAATAAAGGCTTTTAAATTTGAAAATTACAGATTATAAAACCCAAATCCTTAAAAGAGTTAATAAAACATCCTCCTAAAAAGAGGGAAATTCAAATATTAATGCCATCACATTACTAGGTTTTATAGTATGAGAACATTGGTGGGAAGTGAAAAAATGGATTTGGAAATAACATATTTTTAAGAGATAACATTATAATTTTATTTAATAGATAAAAATATTTCAATTTATCAAGGAAAAATTATATTTTTATTTTATGTAACTTTTTTAAAATTTGAGGGATCTTTTTACCATCTAAACATAGAGCATTAATAAATTTACTTACTTGATAATTTTAATTTCTTACTTTGTTAATTAATGTTTTTCTCTAAAAAATGAGTATTCAAGATCAATATTTGTATTCTTGAACCACTAAAATTAACTTCTATTGGATGACATGATTCAACAAAATGACCTCAAGACATTCCTCTTATATTTAGACATATATCAAACCCATTAATGGTTAACATGGGGTATGATAATTCCCAAAAAGAACACAACATCATACTAAACTTCAAATCAAAATATCAACATAAATCATCCCATAACAGAATTACCCTAAATCCTAAATTACCTTAATATTCAAGGATATAACTTTGTTCTTCCAAAATGATCTTTGATGTTAGATCAGATGTTAGAATCAAGGGATAAATACACCTCAACCTATGAAACATTTCCCAAAATTTCAATAATCACCTCAAAGTCATAACAATTCAAAAAATTAATGATCCTAAAATGTGTTTCCAAAAATTAAACTAATATTTATCCATTGAAATAGAAAATTAAAATTAATTTACAATAAATTGTACATAATGTTGTCTAGTGGTAAGAACTATACCATTTTCAAACATCAGTTGTGGGGTTTAAGCCTCAATTTTTTTCCAAAATTCAATGGATTGTTTCCTGGCATGTATATTTTCATTTATCTAAAATGACATTTACATAATTCCAATAATTTTACCAAAAAATGATGAACAACCGAGAAATGACATTAATTATCAAAAAAGTTTTTAACCAGTAAATTATACTTTGAAAATTATTTTTCCACAAAAAATGAAATAATATTAATTGACTATAATTACCTCAATATCAATTACATATTAAATATTATCTTTTCTTTAATAATGTGTTTTTCCAAAAAATATCACCTTAACAATAAATACCCTTTCTAGGTCATTAGAACCTGTCAACATATTCTTGTAAATCCTTCAATAATGGCTACTGAAGAACAATCCTTATAAGTTCAATGATTCTGGTTACCAATATTCAATTCATAAAAATAATTCACGGACATTCTAATTGAATTCCAAAACATAAATACGTAAATAATTCAACTAATGACCAAGTTCATTACATATATGACAAAGATATATTAGTGGTTCCTTATATTTAAATTTATGTTCATAGGTCTTATCAATCAGAAACATAATTTTTATTAAGTAATTATCTTTTTTCTGGACTCATTTTCCACACATAATTCATATTTTAATTTCTTTAAGTAGTTTTACGTGGTATATTTTCCCATTTTTTAACATGTAAGAAATTTAATAATCCTTTCTTTATTATCTTTAACACATAAGCACCCATGAGATACTATCCTTCTCTCCTTTTATGTGTTTATAAATTCAACTATAGTCTAATTATTAAGAAGAATTTTTTATAAATGATTTGGTATGATCATAAGATGTCTAGATATCATTCCTATTTGGATAAGAATAATATTAGAGAAAATAGTACATGTCACATCACATTGGTTGTTATCATGCTTTCTCCGATTTAAGACCTCTAACTAAAAATAAAAAACAATATGATAATACATTAATATAATAAAATGAAAAATTTTAAACCGAGGAGGAATACATTATAATTTTTAAATATAACCTGACTTACAAGTCTCTAGGTTTTAATCTGGGTTATCAATGGTATCATTTTCTCTTAGGTTTTCTATCCTCACAATTTGTTCAATTCATTCATATTGGTTATTAAATAGTTTGTGAATTTCCAAAACATATCCACACGGAGTGTTAGAACATTTGTATATAAAGGCTCATTATCATGTAGTAAGTGATGATAAATTCAAGTTAAATATTAGTTTTAGATTTATTACCTCATTGTACAATTTTTTGAAATCCACATCCATTAGAAGTATCTAGACAAGGATGTAATTGTTCAAAAACCACTTGATCTATCATTCACTAAAATTACATGATATTTTTATATACATAGACTTGTCCTTAGATTATCCTTTATACTTATCCCTCCGGTAGTCACCAATATTTTATTATCCTGGTTTTTAATTTTTATCAAAACTATTTCTCTAATTCCAACTATAGTGACCCAATCCTTTTATATATACTATTAGATGATTTTTAAAATAACAAATCATTAATTACTACCCAAAGATAATTATTTATAGTTTATTTGGAATACTAGGTTCATAATACAATAATGTGAGACTAAAAGAACATTTTATTTTTATTTCCTTAGGGATTTATTAAATCCATTTAAGCTTCTAAAACTACACTGGATAACCAAAGGAATACATCAAAGAAAGGGGTGAGCTGAAAATCTGAGTAAGAGAATAAACATGATAAAAAACATGTGAGTCAAAGGTATAACATGATGTCATAAAATTGAAGGCTCATGAGTAATAAATA
Source organism: Viscum album (assembly GCA_963277665.1). NCBI lineage: Eukaryota > Viridiplantae > Streptophyta > Magnoliopsida > Santalales > Viscaceae > Viscum > Viscum album. The sequence goes on from OY728147.1 coordinate 1,314,738,137, forward strand.
TGAATTATATAACAAGGAACATTGTATCCTCAGATCATGGTGACATATTAAATATCGAATAAATATAAAAAATGACATAAAAATGAGTCAAGGATGACTTCCTAGACCATATCACATTGTAGAAAAAGTCCCATGATGTATTAGGTTTACTGATTACTCCCATACATGAAACATAATGAGGCTAAATCTTTACCCAATGAATATTTGGGAACAAACAGCATACCATATTCGTGATTTAGCTGAGCCACATAATGAAAATAAAACATAATACATAACATTAGAATTACCCATGGGAAGAAAATGTGTTTTATAATCTTGACTAATATCATAATCAAAAGAAATTTCAAAATTAAATCAACTAAAATAAGATCATAAGGCATGTATTTCCCTAAAAAATTAAGGGATAATAATGTAGGAATATAATTTCGATAATTGTTTACATTTTTTAAAATAAATCCATAACATCAATGGTTGTTTTTATTGATAATATTTTAATTAAAATATTAAAATGAATTTTTCATTATTAAAATACAATTTTTTCTTTGAAATCACTTCATAAAAATAGAAAAAAAAATTCAATGTATTAAATAAAAAAATCTTTAAAAAATAAATGTGGATTCTTATAAAGGAATCTTCAATGAATTGAGTGTTGATGATGTTGGTAAATTCTATACCTTTTTTATAAGTAAAAGTAATTTCTTTCACTCTACTGTAAAAGGTTTAGAAAGAACCCCATTCATATAATGACATGAATATTTATTTCCAACCATTTTTTAGAAATTTTAAAAAGGTTAAAAACTTAAATAAAAAATAATATTAAAAATATTAAAAATACTGATAAAACTATTTTTAGAAAACAATTATATGGAAAGATAATAATTTTTGACTGAAGAGAAAAATAATTTCACCTTTTCATAAAAAATATTTCTCATTAAGTTTCATCACCATAGAAAAGAAAATGGAAATATTACAAGAAATTTTAATGATTAAACCAATTATAAGAAACATAATTGGCTCTTATGATTGATATTTCAAACAATTCATCTAAGGGAGATGTAAACATAACCAACCTTGAATAATGATAAGCACTTACCACATGGGTAACTTTTTAACCATGACCCCGTTTAAAGAATTAAAATCAAATGAAGCATTAAGTTCCATGAAAACAAATATAGTCATTATATATCATTATAAAGGTTATTATATAAACCACAAAACCTAAATAAGTATTGAATGGGGAATATGTATCACAGAAGTAAATTTAGGATAAGAAATCTCCTACCTCGAGTCCAAACATCTCAAGAATTTCCATTTAATCAAATATAATAAATATATATCAATTACTTAGTTTTTTAAGAGAAAAATTTATAGGTTCAATAAAATATAAATAAAACCATTTAATTCATTTATATTACTAAAATATATAACTATATATAGAGTTGTGTCCACATAATATTTTATAAGGATGCTTGGTTTATATTCTCAAAATGACATTGTTGTGTTCACTGTGATCAAATGGGAGATTGTTCCATCATATACAGAATAACAATATCGAACTTTTTATCCTTTCTATTACATATTTATAATTTCTAAATTATCCATGATGTATGGTTATGAAAAATAAACTATTTTATAATCATGGACAGGATATATCGTATGGACACAAGAATATTGTTTCCATTTCTCCACGATCATGATAGAAAGGGTTAAATTTCATGTTATATTTCTAGAAAGGTTATAATTTAATGAATATAAAATTATTTATTCAAATATACATAAATAAATCATCCATATAATGTAGTAATTAAAAATAAATCACATCGCTTCGTGAGGCTGTAGTCTTCCATACACATGAACAATGTTATCATTTTTTCAATATATGGTAAGGTAAGTAGTTGTATGATTTTATACTTTTAAAAATTGATTAATGTTTCATGAATATCATGTATAAGCATTAAATCCATAATCATCAATATTAATGAGAAATGATAATGAAAAACATATTACATCGGTTCACGAGGTTATAGTCTGTTGTACACACGAATGAAGGTTTTCTTTCCAATTTGACGGAAGAGGATATGTATAATAATTATTTCATAAAAATAATAAAATTATATTATGTAGGATATAATAGTTTTATTATAGTGTAATTTATAATAAATAATTGAATTTTGAAAATTAAGATTTAAAAAATATGGAGCTCAGTGATGGAATTTACCTAATATTTGAAAAACATCCTTTGAATCCCTTATTAAGGACCATAAATATTCTCTTTTTGTAATACCAGAAGGTATATAATGTGCTGATGTTTAGGAGATATTTTTTGTAATACCTCATGATTTTAAATTAGGAACATCATCTTTGATAGTATATATTACTTAATAGAATAAGTTTATAAAATAATTCAATACACCAAGAATTTATGATATGTTTCTTTTTAAATAAATTATTACTCATTGATAACATATGATTCAAAAAATTCTGGGTTAAAAAAACATGATTCTCAATTAAAATATTTTTATTTAAACATAACCATTATAACTGAGCTGTTTAGTCGAAGGTTAGGAACATAACTAACAAAATTATGAAAATATTATGGTTTAAAATGAATAAAATTAATTCAATGTTAGCATATGGACTAGAAATAAAATAATAATCATTTAATATAAAAAATAAATTTTTTTTAGAAAATTATATTTTTCTAAAATGTAGTTTTGACTCGCTTTGCACACATAATTTAAAATTAATTTTTTTAACTTTATGAAAATCTATAAGAAAAAAACTTAATTTTGGAATTTTATTTTCAAAAATTATCTTTGGGTGAATATTTGAGATTTTTTTGAAATGTATAATTTTTTGATTAATAGTGAAAGTAATTTTTTTAAAAAACTGCTTTTTTGTTGAAATTATTTGAAAGGATAAATTATATTTTTAATTGGTTTTAAAGTAAAATAGGTTTTATTATATTAAAATTTAACTAATTCAGGTCATTAGAATAAATTTAATTTTAAATTGTTAAATAAAAACATAATAACCTTTTGAATACTTCCCTTTAAAACCCCATTTTTTAACCTGCCTACATTTTTAATTTTAATTTTACTTCTACAATTTTTTGGATTGAATTTAAAGTTATGCATTAAAAAATTTTAATCATCATTTTTTATATTATATATTAAGGAAAAATTAATTTTTTACAATACTGAGTAGTGAAATAGTAGAAATTAATTACTGTGATTAAGGTATAAGTGGGTTTATGAAGGGGTTAAACAAAGAAGGTAATGATAAAAATGAATTAAAACTTTTCCAAAACCCATTGGATAGAGATATCTTGACCTTATAACCTATAATTTTTGAGTAGGATCTATTTTTTGGATTTATGAATGAGAAAAGAATGGGTATCACATTATCTTTTCAAAAATTCTATGTCTGTCCTCTCCCTAACTTATAAAAGGACACCACCTATCCTCCCCTATTCACACTTACAAAACATTTTTTTGTAAATAAGTTCTATAATATCATAATTAATTCCCTACCCATATCATAGAGCCCCTATTTTTTATTAATTCCTTCAAATAGGGATTTAGGTATAAACCTGAAGAGTCTCTCCAAGGAAGAGGTAAAATTCATTAACATGAGTATTTGTTTTATTTATTATTCTCAAAATATAATATAAATGTAAACTATTATAATATAATAACACTAGTATACAATATATAATTATATTTTAAGATTTAAATTTAATAACACATATCCATTTCCACTTTCATTAATTGAGAAATGATGTTGTTCATTATGTGTACAGCAAACTACTTCCTCACGAACTGATTTAATTTTCTTCCATCACCACATTTCATGGATATATATAGTTATAGATTTAAATTATTTATATTATATTTATGAAAAATATTATACTTAATTAATAATTATATAAAATATACTATATTACGTAACATTTTAGGGGGGAAATGATAACGTTGCTCATGTGTAGGGTGGACTACCACCTCGCAAACTAATGTGATTCATTTTTAACTTACGCTTCACATGGAATGTACTAAGGTTAATTTAATGAATATATGCGATAATTATGACCAAAAATACTAATATAAATATTATATCACAAAAAAAATTATATCATTCCAATCCATTGGAAAATAATAACATTTCTCATGCATATATGTGGACTACCACCTCTATATACTGATGTGAAATTGTTTTGATTTTATTTTTATATAGATGGTGAAAATTATGAATTTAATTAACATAAATGTTATATATAACATAATAATAATTTTTTAAAGATTAATTTACATTTATTTTTATTTCATTCTATCCGTCAAGAAAAATGTAAACAACATTCATGTGTTTGTACTACTTATCATCTCTAAGAATGATTTAATCCCTTTCATATATTGAACTTTTATAGATTACTATAATTAGATATATAATTAATATATATTATATTATAATCATGGTTAAAATTTTGGATATTATATAACCATGATCAATCTAAAATGACAGAAATTGCTGAACAAAAAACATACATGAGAAATGAAGAAATTATAACACAAATAATGATTTCATCAAAGAAACATAAAAATGTGAGATAAAAAAGTATAATTAAATAATATATGGTATTAAATATAATTTTATGGTTATATAATATGTTTATAATAATACTATACTTATTAAATAGAGTTTCTCATATATACGATCTAAATCGAACACGATGGAAAGGTTTTCCCGTCTAGCTTTTACTTTCATGAGACATATTTCATATTCACAACATACTATTTTATGTGGTCAATATACTAACAATTTATATATTTTATATCATTAATATATTTTTATTTATGGTGTTTGATTTTTCCTTTTAGGTAATTTTTTCCAAGAGTCTTATAATTCAAAAGATACAAAAGTGGTAACGGTTTATTTCCCAATCTCAACATTATTTATGATTTTTTTATTAAGTATGCCACAAGGGAATTATTTAAAATTTATATCTTAAAATAAATATATTTTATTCTAATATTTTTTTAATTAAAATTAAAAAATAATAGAACCATTTTTCTTCTCTTTACTACTTGAAATGAGTAACAAAATGTTTTTAATAAAATATGACTTTATTTGTCTCTTCAATTGAAAATCCCTTTTTCATCAAAATATATTCTTAAAAAATGTTTTAAAAAATGTTTTTATCATTTTAAAAATAATTTATTAAAGAAATTATTTCCAATTTTACTTTCTACAAAAAAAAATTAAAGGAATCTTTATGTTGTTTTCAAAACAAGGCCCGTTTTGATTATACAAAAATGTGAAAGGAATATTGGTTTCTAATTTTATGGAATTATATAATTTTCCAACCATCATGAACACTCAATTTTTTAAATATTACTTATTATGTTTCAATTATTATTTATTAATAAAATTATTTCCAATTTATTTTGTGATTTTTTAGTTTTAAAATATATTTTTAATGTGAAAAGGTTATTTTTCTAAAAAATATTTTTAAGGGAATTTTTATGGTATATCTATTAATTAATGATAGAAAAAATTTATTGTACTTATCATGTAATAGGTATATGTTGTATTTCTATCATCTTTATTATTTATCCATATAGTTTATGATAAATTTTTCTAGGGATGTATACTTTTATTTCTATAAAAAATTACTTTGGATAGTTTATGATTATGTTTATCTATTGTCGTAAGTAATATAATTTCTTATGTTAATTTTTAAATATTAATGTTTATATGAATTATTATTCACACCATTCATATTATGAATTTATTCAACATATTAATTAATGGGTGGGACACAAAATTACGTATCCCTTCTATAATAACCCTGCTCTTTATTACACACTTAAACATGATTTATTACATAAACTCATCACTTGATATAACATGGAATATGGAGAGATCTAGTGTCTTTGGGGCTTAGGAACATTACATTACAACTTAAAACATGAAACATAACATCTTTATTAAAAACTTCCTTTACATGACCACTACATTCCCTCGTACATAGCATTTCATGGTATAACCTGAGGACATGCATAAGAAAAGTATAAGCTATAAATTCTAGTAAGGGAATAAACATGGAATAACATGAGTAATAAAATACATGTTAGAAAATAGGCATATAAATGTAGCACAAGAGAAACAAGAACATAAAGGCATGCTAAAGCATGAAAATCATAGCATGTAAATGTGGCAACAACACTTAACATGGAATTAGCATGAGCCAAGGCTCATTGCACATGGAGCATGAGTAAACCCTCATTGTACATGAAGCACGAGTAAAAACTCGTTTCACATGAATTATATTGAGTAAACACCTATTTCAAATGATGAATCATGATACTATACTTTACCCAATGCATTGGAGTGGTATTAGGGTGCACCCTTCTTAAACATTTCATTTCATGCATAAGTGTGCCACATGGATCATATAAAATGGAATCAATCAACATAATAAATTATTCCATGATTAAAGAATACAGAATAAATACCTAAAATTAACATTAAATTTTTATATGTTCATAAATGTGAATACACTTGATAAAGACATGGGTATGGTATTCACTACACTATGACCTTGGCTTGGAAAAACGCGGTGCAATTTCGGCATCATAACAGCATGACATAAGAATTCATAAAAATGGGAGATGAGAGAGAAATGGGTGTATCATAATAAGAAAATGAGATGGACATTAATCGGTTCATATAGATACATGTCCAAAAAATGTAATGGAATTTAGATATGTAATACAAAATAATTTCTTGAATGTAAATGAGTAGAGGGAAATTCTTTACAGAATTTTAGCATGGTAACAGGTGCACAAGGGAGGCATTAATGAGCGAGAAAGAGGATCTCTCATTAATAAAGAATGAATATTGATGTATGTGGGAGGTGATAAATCATACCATAACATTTATTATTGAAAATAAAAGGCCATTACAATATAAGGAAACTTAGACATAAAAAAACAATGTGAGAATCAGTTACTTGGAATTGTGATCCCAAAGGCTTGGGAGATACTTGAGAGAGACTTATTTTGATATTTTTTCACCTTGGGGGGATTTTATAGATATGAGGTCGGTTTTTGGTCGAAATACAAAGTCTTTGAGTGAATATGAAGAGGGAACTTGGGCGGGTTTATATAGGAAAGGAGAGGGAATTCTTTATTATTTAGGTTTTGGACACCAAACATTAAACTAATCAAAACCACAAACCAGCCCATGGTTTTTTACAATGGTTATTTCAAAATGGGAGTGTAAAAAATATTTTATAAGGACAATGTCTGAAATGCTTAAAATAATAGGGTTGCTTATGTGGAGGTGAGTCACACTCTCGAGGAAAACAATTTAAAAAGGAAAAATGTTTTATAAGCCTTGAAAGGTCCACTAAAGCTTTGTAAAATAAATCATCAAACCCAAAATCAAATTATTTTATTTTTAAAACATATATTGGCCAAAAATAATGTTGATAGTATTTTATTACATCACTATTGGGTCATTATGATGTAACAAAACACATTATATATTTAAATGGTATTTCATTTTTACCCAAAAATTTGACTATCTCTGAAAATTATGAAAAATTCATTGTTATTTAATTTTGATGTCCTAATTCAAAAAATAATATTCATTTTATATAAATAATTTTCTAAATATGCAAATTTTTACTTTTAAAAAAAAACTAATTTTTATAAAAAATTCATGAGTTTGGACAAAAAATGATTTCAAACTTTAATAAATATTACAATTGCATTCATAAAATTATAATATTATTAATATTTAATAAATATTTATTTGATAACAAAAAAATAATATTTTATTAAAATATTATTCAATAAAAAATCCATTAATTCATCAAAATACATTTCTTAGTTGAATATTAACTAAAAATACTATGTGTTCTTAAAAAACTATTTATAAGGAGACAATAAAAAGAACGTATATTCTCCACAAAAGAATAATATACATATTCATAGTGCTAGGGTCTCGTTACATAACCCCTTATAACACCTGCATAAGAACAAAGGGTAAGGTGTGCGATAGTGACTGACTCTTGGGGTGGCTAGGATAACATCTCTTATGTGGTAATCTCTATTAAATTCCACTTATACCATAGTAAGTTCCGCTCAAGCTTAATGTGTTCAAGCTCGTCTTGATCTTGGTCAAGAGAGAAACCGAATGACACCACCTACTTTCTGAGATATGAAAAATTGCCTTCGTATGGGTCAAGTCTAATAAATGAGGCCACCGCTTCCTTTATCTGAGTAAATTGGATTTGTTAAAACATTATATTTTTACTAACCTTCTGATCTCTGTTCAACGTCTATATTAGAAACAGTCACCATTCATAATGGTATTTTAAAATCCAGAAACATAAAACCAATAAAGTTGACATATAATATAACCAAAATAATAAATTTAATTAGATCAAGAAGAATTTTCATTAGTGAATGCTAGGGTCGATACAATATTTCCCCCTTATAAAATTTCTCCCATGAAATTTCATTTTCTCATACTAAAAAAGATGTTGGTAACTTTTCTTCATCACTTCCTCTAATTCACACGTTTCTTATTCAAACTTTTGGTTTCTCCACAACACTTTAATGAGGAGTATTGTCTTATTTTTTAGAACTTTTTATCTACGATCTATGATATTAACTGCTTTCTCCTCATATAAAAGATCATCCTCTAGCTGTACTACCTCTGAAGAGTGTACAAGTGAAGGGTCTAGTATGTAATTCCATAAAAGGGATACATGAACTACATCATGTACTTTGTCCATGGTAGGTGGAAGTGCTCGTCGATAGGCCACATCCCCGACACGATCAAGAATCTAAAAGGGGCCAATGTTCCTTGGACTTAACTTTCCCTTTCATTCCAACCTCATGACCTTATTCCACAAAGATATCCGTAGAAATACCATGTCTCCAACTTTAAACACAGGGTCTTGTCAACGGTCCTCTAAATAACTCTTCTGTTGACTCTGGGATATGATGATAAGCTACTGAATTGTATTCACCTTCTCTACCATTTCATCGACCATTTCTGTTCCTAGCAGCTTCTGCTCACCGAATTCATCCCATCATGTTGGTGTTCCACAACACTTCCTATATAGGGATTCATATGGTTCCATTCATATGCTCAAGTGGAAGCTGTTATTATAAGAGAACTCATCCAGAGGAAGGTGTTTATCTCATCCTTCTTTGATGTCCATAGAACAAGATCTTAACATATCTTCCAGTGCCTGAATAATTCTCTCAGATTTTCCATCAGGATGATAGGCCATAATGATGTTCAGTTCTATATCCAGAGCATATTGAAGACTCTTCTAGAACATAGAGGTGAATCTGGTATCTCGACCCGATATAATAGATAGTCGTACTCCATATAGTCATACCACTTCCCTGATATATATCTATTCTAGTTGATCCAATGAGAAATCCTCTCGAATTGAAATGAAGTGTGCAGACTTTGTAAGAAGATCCACAACAACATAGATTTCATTTTTTTGTATTTCATCGGATGTTCAGTGAAAAATTACATGGTGATTTGAACCCATTTCCACACTGGTATGTGTAATGGTAACATCATCCCCTTAGACTTTTGCCTCTCTGCCTTTGCTTGCTGACACACCAAGCACTTTGATGTATACTCAGTGATCTCTTTCTTCATATTATCCCACCAATAATGCTTCTGGAGATCTCAATACATCTTTGTGTTCCCTAGATGAATAGGGAAATTTGAACTATGTGCATAATCCAAAAGTTCCTTCTACAGATATGATCTTGATGAAACATATATACCTATTTCACATGATGTATCATGATACTATACTTTACCCAATGCATTGGAGCGCTATTAGGGAGCACCCTTCTTAAACATTTCATTTCATGCATAAGTGTGCCACATGGATCTTATAACATGGAATCATTCAAAATCATAAGTTATTCCATGATTAAAGAATTTAGAATAAATACATGAAATTACTATTCAATGTGTATATGTTCATAAAGGTGAATACACTTTATAAAGACATGGTTATGGTATTCACTACACTATTACCTTGGCTTAGAAAAACACGGAGCAATTTCATCATCATAACGATGTGACATAAGAATTCAAAAAATGGGTGATGAGAGAGAAATGGGTGTCTCGTAATATGTACATGAAATGGAATGTAAGTGGATAACATAGATGCATGTCCCAAAAATGAAATGGAATTTAGATACGTAATACAAATTAATTACTTGAATGTAAACGAGGAGAGAGAAATTCTTTAAGGAATGTTGTCATGGTAACGGGTGTACATGGGAGGCATTAATGAGAGAAAAGGGGATATCTCATTATTAAAACATGAAGAGGGTAGTAAGTGGGAGGTGATAAATCATACCTGAACATTTATTATTGAAAATAAAATGGAATAACAATATAAGGAAACTTGGACATTAATAAGGAAAGTGAGAATCCCTTACTTGGAAGTCTGATTCCAAAGGCTTGGGTGTGGCTTGAAAGAGAATTCTTCGACGCATGGAGCACATTGAAATGATTTTACATATAGGAGGGTTGGGGTTGTTTTGAATCAAAAGGCTTTGAATTAAGAGGAAGTGGGATTGTGGGTGTGTTTATATAGGAATGGATAGGGAATTCTTTATTATTTTGGTTTGGGACACCTCACATTAATCTACTCAAAACCACAAACTAGCCCATGGTTTTTGCGCATGGTTTTTTCCAAAGGGGACTAGAAAACAATATTTTATAAGGAAAATGGCCAAATTTCATAAAATAATAGGGTTTTTATGTGGGGGTGAGTCACACTCTCAAGGAAAACAATTTCAAAAGACAAAACGTTTTATAAGCCTTGAAATGTCCACTAAAGCTATGTAAAATAAATCAAACTAACCCAAAATAACATTATTTTAATGGTAAAACATATATTGGCAGAAAATAATATTTATAGTATTTAATTACATCACTATTGGGTCATTATGATTTCATAAAAAACATAATATATTTAAACGGTATTTAATTTATACCCAAAAATTCGACTATCTCGGAAAATAATGAAAAATTCACTGTCAGATAATTTTGATGTCCTCATTCCAAAAATAATATTAATTTTATCTAAATAATTTTCTAAATATGTGAATTTTTTCTTTTAAAATAAAACTGACATTTATCGAAAATTCATGGGTTTTGACAAAAGTAGCTCTCAATCCTTAATAAAAATTACAATTGAATTCATAAAATTATACGATAATTTATAGTTAATAAAAAATAATTTGATAATAATAATAATAGTAATTTATTAATATATTATTTAATTAAAAATCCTTTAATTCATCAAAATAGATTTTATAGTTGAATATCAACAAAAAAATACTATTTGGTCTTTATAAACTATTTACAAGTTAACAATAAAAAGAATGTATATTTTCGATACCATAATAATGTACATAGTCATAGTGCTAGGGTATCATTACATAACCACTTATAACACCTAAATAAGATGGAAGGGTAAGGTGTGTGATATTGACAGACTCTTGGGGTGGCTCGGATATCATCGCTTGAGTGGTAATCTCTATTAACTTACACTTCTCACATAGTCGGTTCCACTTAAGCTTAATGTATTTAAGCTCAACTTGGGATTGTTCAAGAGATGGACCCAATGACACCACCTTATTTATAAGCTCTGAAAAATGGGCTTCGTATGGGGCAATTCAACTAGATGAGGGCATCGCTTCCTTTTCTTGATTAAACTGGATTTCTTAAATCCTAATATTTATCCTAATCATGTGATCATTGTTCAATGGCTATTTTAGCAATGGTCGCAATTATTAATAGTATTTTCAAATCTAGAATCACAAAACCAATGAAGTTACCATTTTATTTAACCATAAAAAGACATTTAATTAGATCGGGAGGAATTTTCATTAGTCAATGTTTTGGTCATTACAACCTCAATGAATTAGTAGGTTTTGTGAGATAGATATGTTGGCCAAATAAAATGGGTTTTACCCATAGATTTAAATTACCTTTTGAAAGGTCATCAAAGTATTTTTTGGATATATATAATTATGAATTTCAACTTTTATAGATCATTTAATTAATCCCATTTGATTATTAAATTTGTTATAATTACTGTGGAAACTTTTTAAGCCCATGTGACTATGTCTTTGAATTTATTTGATAGTCTAACATTCCATTCATATTATGACAAAGTTATTTCTTAAATGAAATTTATTTTAGTAATTTACATTTTCATATTTTTTATTATAATTTTTTAATGATAGATTTCATTTTACATATACCCTTACAAAGCAAATGAAATGACCCCATTCTTATGTTGTCTTTCCCCATGATAACAGGTAGTGTTTTCATAATGACATGCATGGATATTCTAAGGGTAAATATGTAATTCTCAATATAAAAACCGTTTTTAGTTTTTCAATAGTAATATAAATTTCATGTATGTATCTAGTTTGCAATGATTATTAAACAAATAAACCCTTCGGGATGTTATTCCTGGTATCGTATTATTATGTAATAAAATAACCACTAACTATATTCTACTAGGTTAATATTCATTATATTTTTCATGGATTTGTCAATCAATATGCATTTATAGGTGGGACTAAGTTAAGAGAGGGTTCTCTTTTGTATGTGAGGAGTGGAATTTTTGTAAAACCAAAAAACTATTCAATAATGTGAATTCACTCTCAAGAAAAGTGCCTCTAAAATTTACAAATAAATTATTGAGGGATTTTTTGGACTATGATAGACCTAAAACACTAAGAAACATGTTTTACTCAATTTTAACATTATAATTTTTTAACCACTATAACTAGGTTGTTTACTATTATTGACTAATAATTATGACCAAAAATTAAACTAACCTTATTATATAATATAAATTATAATGATCCTAAGTATTGAATCCATTTTATCAAATTCAATTCACAGATTTGGAGAAATTTTCCAGAAAATCTCAGTTAGAGGATAGCCCATCGACCATTTATTAAGAAAAAATAAAAGTAAAGTAAATAAATACTACAAGACAAAAGAAAATACAAATCATAAAAGCATACCCATATCAACATCCCTGGTAAAAGGCTTCCTCTACCGTAACAGATTCTCATTATGTCCTTTCTTAATGATTCATAACCATACCATACTTTCTTATTAGATTCATCGTTTCTAAGGATAGTAACTCGATGTTTCCAACAGAAGACCTGATGGACACCGGATTTGGTAGATAGGAGTAGTCCTTCCTCATCCTTCATTATGGTGGATAAGTCATGACTTCCTAATTTTTGGTTATCTTTTTCCTTCCACCCTAAACAATGTCACTATATGAAGTCATGATCAAGACACCATCATTCTCCTTGTCACTATTAGAGTAATCCCCCCATATAACAGGGATATACACCTTCTGATTTTCTTCTTTCGCCCCACGTCCCTTCTGAAATTTAATATTAGTGTCAATGACCTGACCACATTGATCTTCTTAGGGTTCACTAAAACCCCCTACTCTGAGGTCACATTCCCTATATAGTTCACCACCCTTATCCAAAAAGTTCTCTTTGATAACATTCCATAGAGGCCTTGATCCCACAAAGTGACCAAGATGACCCTAAAGTGTTGTTTGTGTTCATCCTCAGTGCTAGAGTATACTAGAATATCATCCACAAGCACCACAAAGAATGAATCGGGATACCGGTGGAACACCATATTCAGGAGTTTTGTAAAGACCGCTGGATCATTGGTCAATCTGAAGGGCATGAACAAAAACTCAAAGTGGTTGTACCTACTTTGGAACACTATCTTTGGGATATCTGCTTCTTTCTCCATGAGTTGATGGTATCCCAAACACAAGTATATTTTTTAGAACAATTATTCCCCCTTCAATTTATCGAACAAATAATCTATTTTTATAAAAGGATATTTGTTCTTAATTGTTACCTTATTCATCTTATGGTAGTCAATGCACAACTGGAGGGGTCCATCAGCCATTTTTACAAACAACAAAGGAGAAGCCTAAGGAGAGACACTCAGGTGAATGAATAATTTGGATTATAAGTTTCCAAAATTTAATTACCTCAGCTTTTTGAGGGATATATGATAAGAGGGAAGAGATATCAGGTGTGTTCCTGATGCCAGATCCATCGAGAACTCTACATCCTACTCTGGGTAAAATATTGAAATATTACCTAAGAATACCTCATGAAACTCATTCACTGCATGAGGTAGTGCAAATTAAGGGGAAATATGATCTTCTTCTATCATGAGAAACTATAAATGGAATATAATACTTCCCAAATCTTGGAGTGGAGGTCCTGTACGACCAAATTGAGGATCCCATTATCCACGAAAAACCTGATGACTCCCATCTGGTTCCATGAAACTCACTTGACATATATAGAAATTGATGTGTTCTTAGAGTTTCACTATCTAATACATTCCATGTATTATTTCAAACAAATCCATATCTAAGACCACGATGTCCCACTCTATCTAAACCCCTGGCATGGAAAGCGCGCAAGAGGGGGAGCTGTGACCCTGGTCCTTCTTCATTCCCAGTGGCATCACCAAATTCATCGCAAAAGACAACAACTCAGTTGGAAAATTTAGCATGCCCAAGAAATGGGAAGAAATGAATAAAACAGAGGCAACATTATTAGAAAGAGTAGCAGCTATAGAAGATGCGATCAAAATGGAACATCGAATATTTGATAGTCTCTCCTTTGATCCTACTCGTGCCTAATCCACCATATAGAGATATATGTTCTCTACCTAATGAGGACCTATATTCATTGGCTATGATATAAATTGGCTCTGCCCAAAAGATAACTCAAACCTGCCACCACGTCCACCAAATCAAGATCCCCCTATCCTAGATGGCTCTAACAGTGATGGCACTCATCTTGATGCCACTGACCCTTCCCCACTCTATAGTGGCCGGGCCACCCTACAAAAGCACTGCAAGTGACCCACAACTCTACATTCATAATGTAACACCCCCAAATGATAAAGGGTAAAATGACTAAATTATATAACTCATGTCAACAAGGTGAACCTTTTTTTCAAGAGCATGTATGATTAGAACTCCATTGTTAAGTGTGTTTTGCTTAAAGTAGTGATCAAGATGGGTGACCTTCTAGGAAGTTTCCCTTGGTATGTGCGAGTGAGGACAAAAAACACTGGAAATGACATGTGTTGGCCTATGGGGATTTTCATTAGTCATATGACCCGTTCGGGCATGTGAGTGGACCTCTGGGTCGGGACCACATGTCTTTGGGGCAACTGGTGGTACCTGGTGGGCTAGGACCCAATGGCCATGTTAAGGCGGGGTGGTTGTGCTGTCACTGGGACTTAGTTGTTACATTTGGTATCATAGGAGGAACCCAACATTAAGTGTGGTGCACTGCCTGGGATAAGATGTAGGGCCCACAACAAGGGAGTTGTGCTCTAAAGTGTGGGTGATTGTTACACCCCCAAGTGATAAAGGGTTAAAAGAATAAATTATATGACTCATTTTAACAAGGTGCACCTTCTTTTTTAGGAGCCTTCCTGATTAAATATTCATAGTTAATAATGCATGGCTTAAAGTAGTGATCAGGATGGGTGACCTTCTGAGAATTTTCTCAGGGTGTGTGAGTGTGAGGAAGAAACACACTATAAATTACATTTGTTATCCTATCAGGATTTTTGTTAGACATATGACCCGTTAAACCATGTGAGTGGACCTCTGGGTAGGGACCATGAGTCTGCAGGGAAACTGGTGATACCTGGTGGGCCAGGCCCGACGACCATGTTAAGTCGGGGTGGTTGTGCTGTCACTAGGACTAGGTTGTAACACATAATAGGGCATCAAAAGAAGTGGGAATTCTAGTCATATGTTCTCTGGTCTCACACACAGGTGGCACACGACCGATCTCACATTAGAAGCCATAGACAAAAACTACTTGGAAGAGTGGCCTGAACTACCACCTCCATTCTTCATTAGATCCTCCCACTTCCTTTTCTTCTGTAAAGAGCATTCACTACCCTCTACTGATACTATCTTATAGAAAACATCCTTGCCATTATGGTTAAATTCCACCATACATTCCTAGTAAATGACCTTAGTATAGGTCCTCAGATTAAACATGAAAACCTGGGAGTATTTCTCCATTCGTAAGACTTTATCAAACTTCCAGTCCTTCTCTTTTTCATTAGATTGAATTTTAGGAGCACAATGAACCAGCTCAGAAAAACGGTTGGTTTAATCTATTATAGATATATCCCCCAGAACATGTTCCATGAACACTCAGGACCTTTCATATGCCAAGACCTCTGGGTAGTACTGCTCATTGAAGACATCCTGGAAATCTCCACAGTGCATCTGCTCATTATTCCAAGTTTGAAGTACTGATTCCCACAACATGTAGCTGGGACCATCCAAAATAAAGAATCATACTTCACCCTAACCTCCTTGGGTGTTTACAGGAACTCAAACATGTGCTCGTTCTTCTCGATCCATTCCTCTACATCCTATGGTTTTATGTTGTCTCCAAAAGTATGAGGCTTGTTTTTCAGAAACACCAGAGAGTTATCTTTTTTAGGACCCATCTCTTCATCCCTCACATGAATGGGGATAGAAGCCGGTCCCTGTCCCAGAGCTCAGACATCCCGGACCACAACCTCGACTAGCCTCTGATCAATCGATATCGGAGAACTCTCTCCAACTTCCTCTTATAGGTGCATGGGATCTTTCCAGGGAGGCATGTTGCTACAAACTACAACAGTCAGAAAAACAATAGTCAATAACAAATTTATGAAAATTTTAATAAAATTCATAAGATATAAATAATCTAAACACATTATCGTAAGAAAAGAAACAACTACTCCACCCTCGCTTGATATCCACCTGTGGTCTATAGCCTACACCTCGCACCTGGAATTAAAGTCAATCAGACAATTCCAACGTCCACTGGTGACTCAAGGTTTTCCATGAGAGGTGAAGTCTGGTCACCCTAATCATAACCAAAACACTACTCCTGAATTTTCCTAGCTTATGTGTCTCTTGAATCATTCCAAAATAGTAATATAACCCAAAAACATTGGCCTCCTTTGATAACATTTTGTCACGAACCAAATGTAGTCTCCAGAAAAACCCGCACCAAACATAGCCTATGACAAGTCACAAATGGCGTTCTTTATCCCTGCATACTAGAAGATGTTCTCGGGTCTCAATAAAATTGGTTTGGGGACTATTTACACTAGTATTAATGCATAAAACATTAAAAACAATCAATAATATGAATCAGAAATTTTTATTCCCAACAATCCTTAACAGAAACCAAACCTGAATACATGGTTTTAAATAAAGTAAAATAGGTCCAATCATAAATAAAAATAGCTGAAAATCAGCCACAAAGACTCCACATGATAAGGGATTATCACCCTCGAGCCGTCTCCACAACACCACACCATAGGTGGGTACTAACAACTTGAACCGCCTTCACCTAATGCTTTACCTTTACTTTTGTCAAACATAATCATGTCTACATACACCCATAGGATGAAATTAGTATGTAATCATAATCCCAATAGGATACCAACCACATATTTCAAAGAGTATGAAATACTAGGTGAAAAAATCATGAAGTTTCAATATGTAAGGAAACACGGTGATAAATTCCATGAAATGAAACTTTCAAATGTAATTAGATTTCAAAATAAAACTTTTAGAATGTTAACGCATTTGAATAATACATTTTAGCTACTATAATTTACATCCAAACACATCCTAATAAAATGTTTAATACCAAAAAAAAATTTCACCAAAACTGGGAACACCCATAGGCCCTAGAAATCCTCAGGCCCTATGTACATTGTATCTCGGTGTAAAATATCCATGTCACAATCATTTCCCATGCATGAGAAACTAGTAGGGAATATAAACATAACCTAGTGGTACCCAAACACCATCCAAATATTTTAGTTAGAGTTTTTTTATCCAAAATTTTATGTGAAAGAGGGATAAAACCCATTTGGATCACTAGCATACTAGTACATATCCACCCACCTAGGTACCCAGGATTCCCCAAATGTGCTAAAAAAATTTACAATCATACATAAATATAATTTCATATAAAAACACCACTAATTGTCCCATAATTTAATAATGTATCCATGAAAACTATATACCACTTAAAACACACAACAAAACATTTTGATTTTCAATAAAATAACTTCTCAAAATGTTGCATTATTTTTTACACAAAGCCAGATGAAATCTAGAATTTTCACACTATTTGCACACTTATAAGTCACCAAAACAAAATTACAGCCTAATAAATATTCAATTAAACGAACAAATCAGTTGTTGGGAAGCCCTATATAAACCAAGAAATGAAATCTTTTTAAAACCTCTATTTTCACACAAACATGGAACTTAAAATTCATATTCTTCACAAACACCATTAAAAACAATTTAAGCAACAACCAGAGGAGATAAAAATTAAAAACATTATTTTAATCCCTAATAAATTTCAATAAATTCAACTAAGTAGTTATAGGTCATCACCAAATTAACAAATAAAATATTTCTATGAAAATCCCCAGATTTCACATAAAAATTGCACATACATTTCATTTTCTTAACAAATACCACTAAAACCAATTTTCTCACCAATAATAGAATTAAATAAACATACAAATATTATAATCAAATCATGATATGTAACAAGTATTTCAAACACATGGAATCACCAACCAATATTGTTTAAAATTTGAATCCTTTGGGAGGAAATTCGATCACAACACTACTCCACCTCAAGGAAGGTAGATCGATCCTAAAATCAAAATATTGGACCATGAGAACCCAATGTTGAAACCTAGGTTTAAAAACCTACCCTATGTTCATTTGTAACTTCAAGGTAATTGGATGGAACTTCATGAAGATTATAGAAACTAAGATGAATAAACCCTTAAATGAGATTGGGTGATGTTACCCCACCAAATCCATCTTCAAAATAGAGTTCCAAGGAGGGTTAGAGGTGTTTGGGAGATTGCAAGGGCTGCAAGGATCGAATGGGGGAAAATTTGGTGAGTTTGGATAAATACCAAGAGAAATAAAAATGGAATTTAACTAATTTTTAATGATTTGGACATGGGCATACGGTTTTTGTGCCCGATTTGGCAAACCGTGCACTAAAACAGGGAACCCTCCTTTCTCCCCTCAAAACATCATCAAATGCCGCCAAATTTTTTGTGGGCTTTGGAGGACATAGGGGGGAATTTTAAGATAAAAATATAATAAATATAAGTACCTTTAATGAAGAACATGGGTGATACGTATATAAAAATATTATATTAATTATTAATTATTTTATTTATTTATATTAAATTTTTTCCGTTCATTATCCACTCTTTATGTACTAAACATACCTAATTAATATTTTTATGAAAATCTAAAATAATTTCTCACCTATATCAAGAAAACATTTTCTTCTATTCCTATGTCTTCTAATAATTTTTTAAATAATTTTTTACTATTACCCAAAAATTTTATATAGTTTTATTTAATCATGATATAATTTTAAAAAATTGGTTTAAAAGTAATTTTCTTATATTTTTTCAAACAAGGTATTTTATATTTTATAGAAAATATGAAATGAATCATTTTTTAACGTATATTTCAATAACAAAATTTCTATCCTTTTTGACCATTCAATTTATTGATGCTCCCTTTAAATTTTTTTAAGGTCATTTTATAAGAAACGTTTTCCATAATATTGTGGAAATTTTTATATATTAAATAAGTTATTTCAGAATGATAAGGGAATTTTCCTAAATAAATATTCTAAGGGGTCTTTAAAGTTTATTTTTATCAAAGATGGTATCATTTCATGTTACTTATTATTTAACAAGAATATTATAATATGAAACCATACCTATTATTCCTTTAGTTATTATATGATTATAATGATGAGATATTTACAGAACCTATTTATTTTACATTGGTTATTCAGTGATAAATAATTGAAAAAATTTATTAATCTCATTTCCATTCAATGGGTTATAAAACATGATAAATGAATTATGTTCTTATATCAAAAATATTATTATATTATGATTTTTTTGATAGGTGTTCCTGTAATTATATATCTCTCTAATGTATTGTTTAAAGATGGATATTTCATGAGATATTAAGGACTAGAGTGGTAAGTGATCCCAGTTTAGTAAGTTACTTTTTCACTATGATGGTCTTAGGAGTAAACATTGACTAAGGATATTATATATTGTGGAATGAACCCAATCCACTGTTATAGTATTTAAAATGATCCACAACTATGTAAATGATTTTCAATGATTATTTTTATTCCATAGAATTATTTCATATACAAATTTTAAGCTATCATTTGTTAGGTTCTTTGATTTAGTTATGATTATCGTCTTTTGAACAACCATGATTTAGTTAATAATTCAAATTAATGATCTATTATTTGATGGGTATAGATTATAAAATGTTAATATCATGCTCATATACCCTTATCATCATGTTATATTTATGTGATCATCTATATCTACCTTGTTTACCATTACTAATAATCTGATATAACCCTTTTTATTTTTCTTTTCCCCACGTTATAAAGAAATTTTTTTATGTATGGAATATCTGAGAAGGGTATGATATATGATGATCATTGTGGGACTTTTTGAACATCCTTCCTGAAACAATTATTTTTTTTCTAGTCTCTAAATACCCTAAAAATTTATAGTTTCAACATGGATTGTGTTGTTATGTATTAATTTTTTTTAAATGATGATATATTTATGTAGGAAAAGTATTGGTCAGTATAGTTTGTATCAAATTAAGATTTAGTTAATATTTAGATATTATGAATATAGAAACTCAATGAAAAATATATTGATAAGTATATGTATTTTATAAGACCCTAAATATTTATTAAGGTGTAAATAATGTGGTTTTCTCGAAATATATCCCAATATATTTACTACAAGTTGTAGTGGTTTTGTAATAGATACATCATGCAGTAATAACCTTGAAAAGGGTTGGTTAATTATATCCTAATCATCATTATGGTTCATTCTTAATAATATCATACTCCATGTTATGTTTTAAAATCCAATGGGATATGCTTGGGTTAACCCACACCTTTCTTATGGATCATTATAAAGGATTTTAATATACGATAACCAAGGATATCCTAGGTTAATCATTATTCTCCATATATTGAAAATATGGTGTCACAATTTAGAATTACTATAACTAATTTTTAAATATTTTATTATTTATCACTATGACTATCATTACTCACACTATACATTTTTTGGATTTATTGAATGGTTAGAACCGGTAGGATTAATTTTAATGGTGAATGTGATTGAAAATGAAATAAATTCCCTCATGATAAACGAAATGAAACAATATCCAAAAATTGAAACCATATGATTATGGCTAATAAGATATCTCATTATTATATCAACAATCTCGTCTAGAGTTACTCTAATGACACAACTAATAAGAGAATGTTTTTCATTATAATGACCATGGTGGAAAGAAGTTTTAGATTCCTACATGTTATTCTTGTGGGAATAAGTACATAGAAGAATTTATTAGAGGAGAAATAAAATATTTTACACTTGGAAAAGAAGGGAATATATAAAATAATTTCTGAGAAAAATGAACATTTCAAGGATGATATATGATGTTCAAACTAAAGCTCTATTTGTACTTCAATTATTCATTTCTGGAGAATATGGGGATCATCTGAGCCAATTACCAAATCCAAGGGGTGACTCATAGACCAAGGAATTACCTATTCTATATCAATGATAATGCATATATGGATTGTTCCGAAATTGATTTATTTAGGTATTTAAGAAAATATTTAGTGACAATGGATATTTTTGGGATAAATATGGTTGAGGGATATATAACACTAAATACATTCTTGATATTGAGATAATAATGTTTATTTGTGATAAATAGATGATATATTAAATTTAATAGTAATAATAACCATGGAATTGATTGTTGATTTTATGAAAATATTTTCCATGTGATCTTCGGTGAAGTTGGTTTCATTTTTTGGATTTACGAAGTATATTAGAAAATATTTAAGAACTAATTTTTTCATTTAGGTGTTATTTGATTGGATTTTAAGGTGAATTGAAACATTTACTACATTTTAGGAAAAATAATCTATTGAGGTTTAAAAAACTATTTTTGTTCACATATTATTTGACTATAAGTTAATTGTGATATATTGAATGCTGGGGTATAGATGATATTGATGGTTGAAAATATATTCATTGTTAAGGATGTATTTTTTTTGTGGCCAAAAAAGGATAACATTTCATTTCAGTATCAAAATTTTATTCATGATATTTTGGTAAAGTTCACTGCAGTATGTGATTATGTAGTAATTTATTACAGTGATTAATTATATTTTTAGAGATGTTTCATTATGTAAATGTATATGTAAACTATGGGATAAAAATTTTATATAACATGAATGATTATTTTGGAGGAATAAAATTAAATTTTTCCGGATCTGATAAAAAGGTATGAGATCTCCTTTCGGTTAAATTCTACGTGTGAAGTAAGTATATTTCATCATGATATTAGTATGAATGGGAAAGTAATTCCAAGACTATTAGAAATGGATCCTGAAACAAAAAATTTATAATATTAAATTTATTTCCATTGAATCAATGGTATTTTTCATGCCTTTTTGGTTAATGATTTCTTTTGTAAACTTTATCTTGGTAATTCACTTTCTTATGATAAATGTTTTATATCACTCTCCATCATTATTTAGATATTACATTTTTTATGTGTATATATTTTCACCTTCCACTATATTATCCTATTTATAAATCTATTTGTGTGTTATTCCTGATGAACATCGTATTTCCCTTTCTTTCTTTTCAATAGGATGTTTTATTAACCATATTTACGATGTGGGTTTTTTACAAAATAGTTTTCAAATATAAATTTATTGATTACAGAGAATAATTTAAAATTATGTGGATCTAATTTATTGATCTAAGATAATATAACGCCCTGATATTTTAAAATAACTCTATATTCGACAGAATATAAAACCTGAAAAACTAATCTTTAATGAATCATGAGATGTTACTGTTTTTTGAATATTATAACATATTGGTCGAATTTTCATGAATCAAAAGATGTAACCAAGTTATTTAATATATATATTTTATAATCAATAAAAAATTAATGATAAATTCATTGGAAATTTTTACCTAATTTTTAGTGAAGTCATTATATTCAGCAAATTATATTTCCCTCAATAATATTATTAATTATTATGAGTGAATTTTATAATTGATTTTTTAGAACATTTATAAATTTTATTTTATTAAAATAATAAATTTTTTTAGACCACCATATGAAAATTATTCAAGGTATAATTTTTTTTGTTTTTATAAAAAAATTGATTCTCTAGTGAATAATATAAGATACTGATTTTAGTTTAAAACTATATTTGTATTTAGATAATTCCCAATGTTATTTTTTTAATGTTTAAAAAGTAACATTAGTTCTATCATATTATGAAAAGAAATCATTTCAATTAGATTCAATTTCATTTCTAAATTTGGTATAAACACATTTTTATATAAAAAAAAGTGATTTTCGAGAAAAAACTATTTTTCATTCAGTTTTTTGTTTTTATATTAAATAAATTTATCCCACTTATAGAACCATTATCATAAAAAATTGATCCCATCTATTCTTTTTAGGATTTCCAAATTTTATAAATATTACTCATTTTTATTCTCAACATGAATAGTAACAATAGTAAATATTTATTACAATGGTAAATGAAAAAAAATGTTATCTAGTTTTAAAAATAATGTGGTAAGGCTTAAAATTACGTCAAAAACATGAATTTATTTCATATTTTGATTCTATTTCATTCATAATCATCCAAATTATTATAATAAAAAATTTTGTTTCCATTAAAATTTTATTTTTATCTTTAAAATTTTTTAGTAAAGGAAAAAGTCAAAAATGTGACTTTATTTATTTTAAATTTTTAATTATTTTTTTGAAAGTGATAAAATCATTATTATGTTTGGTTATATATATTTATTTGATAGTTTAATGAGTTTTTTTATTATGTTTATTTTCAAAAAATTCATGAAGAAAAAATTACTTTAAATGCTTGTACAATGTCGACAAAGTTCTTGTCCAAGTAGTAAAAAAATCCAGAAAATAATTTTAAATAAAATATTAAATTAATATTATTTTGTTGATTTATAGTTTCCCATTAATTTTATATATATAAATATAACATATTATGATTATTTTAAAGGTTTATATAAAAATTACATTACTAACATGATGACTTTAAAGTCAAATTAATTTAGTAGTTTCAAAAATAACATTAACAATATGTTATTTTATTTGATAGTTTATTAAATATTTTAAAAAGCTTAAAAATAATATAAAAGGATAATTAGGATTATAAATGGTCTAAAATTTACACCCTTGTCCATTCATTTTCCAATTTTCATGTTATATTGAAAATAATAACCCATTAATATTGAAAAATTCATTATCAAAATTAAGGTTTAAACTTGTAAACTAGGGGATACAATCAAAAATAAGGTTTAAATTGATATATAAACAATTATATAATTTATATGGTTAGTTTAATATGACATTACTCTTATTATTATTGAATCCATGTGATTTTTAAGAAATTTTTCATGAGTCAAACACATATTATATTATATTATTTCATATATTTTTAAAAATGACATTAATGATATTTTATAATAAACAATATTTTATTAAATGACTTAAAATTCATAAAAATATTACATTGATCCATGTTAATTAGATATGGTTTTTAGAAAAAAATAATATTCAAAATATGGGTCACATTTTCTTTTATAATAACTTTCTTGACACCCAAAAAAGTAGAAAGCATTAATATTAAAGTATTTATCAAAAGGGTTAACATGGCTTAAAACAAAGAGATATGGTTAGAAACATATCCAAAACTATTCCAAATTTTATTATATCATATTTTTTAAACTAATATTCATATTATATTATAAATAATTCCTCCGAGTTCCATTTTTTCATGAAAATTATTTAATATTTTTTTAATGTGTTAACTAATTCCAATAGTGTCTCTCCCCTCACTTGTAAAAGGGTGAAACCTCTCCATCATTATTAAAAAAAGTTTACATAAAACATAGTAAAAACATACTCTAATATAATCCTATATTACTTCACAAAATCCTACATCTTCTTTTACTTCCAAAAGTCCATCCTTTCATGGCTTATGGTTTATTCCAAAAGTGGTTTCTCAATAAATAAGTATAACTCTTAATCGAAGGTTTTCAATTTTATTTATTAATATACCTCATCGAAATCAATTTTATCCATTAAAAATAATTTATTCATTATCTTAAAATAATCGTTTTTTATTATGATTATTTTATAACCACTATTAACCTTCTTTTCATCCCATGGAAAGATAAAACATCGTCAGTGTGTATGTAAATCTTACCATCTCCACATATTGGTGTAATTTTATTTACTTAACCACATTACATAGATAGATATAATGATTATTTTAATAAATATATATGTTATTTATGATATTATTATGGTTCTATAAAAGTGATTTACTATTTAACATTCTTTTTCCCATTCATATAAATGTGTAGACATCACTCATGTGTACGTACGGATTATCATCTCCATGAAGATATGTAATTCATTTTTCATAACTAATTAATATAAATTGTTATAAAATTATATATAGTGGTTAAATTTTATACTAATTACATGATTAATATATTTTGGCGATTATAGAAACATGATCAATGTCTAAATATTGGGATTTTCAAATCGAAACGTGAAATATATGTGTATAAATTATCACCAAGAAAATTTATTTTTTTAACAAATTTTAAAAAAATATGTGATAACATGTTATAAGTAAAAAAACATATGGTATTATATATATATAAATATGGTTATATAATAAATCTAAATAAATTTATATTTTTTATACAGGGGGATCAAATTCATATAATGAAATACAAGAATTGTGGTATGGGTTTTATGTTTCAATATCATACTTTATTGGGATTGATTATGATTAAGTTTATTATTATAAAATTTTATGATATAACACTCAATATTCGCAGTAATTTTATTTTCATATATTTATATCTTAATATTTAATTTTTTCCATTCAATTTACACTCTTCAAGTAATCGATATAATAAAATAATAAATTTATGGAAATTTGACTTTATTTATCTATTCAGTTGAAAATCCATTTTTTTAGTGTCCATATTTTCTAAAATTATTGAATGATTTAATATTATCACATTATAATTTAAATTCATTTTTAATAATGATTAAATTTTCATATAATGGATTAAAATTAATATTCTTAGCATTTTCAAAATGAGTCGCCTTTGACATTAACTAAAAATGTAAAAAAGAAACTTTGTTTTAACATACACACCATGAATGGAGTTTCCCACCATCATGACCACTCAATGTTTTGAATATTCCTTTAAAAAAATATATATTTATTGTAAAATAATATCTTTCATATAAAAGATTGAAATGTTTTATGTTTTAAATAAGTTATTTCAAAATGAAAATGGAATTTTCCTCAAGAAATATTTAAAGTGGTATTTTAATGTCATTTTTATCTCATATAGAATCGTTTCATGTTAATATGCTTTATAAAAGATATCATTAACGGATACCATCCATGTTATTTTTCTATATGTTTTATTATTATGATAATTATATCATTATGAAACACATCTATTTTACATGGGTTATGAAATGATGAATTGTTGAAATATTTTAGAATCCTAATTCTGATCCAGGGATTACGATATATGATGAATGATTTCTATCACACATGTGAATCTATAAATATTACTTGACGATTGGTCCCAGGATTATATATCCCTCTAATTAATTTGAAAAATACTGATATCTCATGATATAATTAGGACTTTAATGGGGAGTGAACATAGTTTAATAGGGGACTTTTTTCACTATGATACTCCTGTAAGTGTTCCTTGATTAAGGATATTAGAGAATGGGGAGTGAACCTAATCCACTATCATAGTAATGGTAGTTAAACTTTAATATTTAAATTATTTTTTACTCTTTTTTATGCTGAAAACCTTTGTTTTATACTAATTTTATACTCTTATGGCTCATGTTCATTAATTTATTTATGATTCATGTAATATCAATCAGAAATATTAATTCTAGGATTCAAGAATATGATCTGTCATATGATTGTTATGTATTTTCAAATATTGATCCTTTTTTCTAAAACAATTATTCTCAAGTTGGGTTTAATTGGTATTTGGTATCTCCCTAGTTTACCCTTACTGAGCATTTGAGCTCACCCTTTTTCATGATTTCTCTCCCTATGTTATAACGAGTGGTTTGAAGTATGGTATGTGTAAGAAGTGCACTAAGTGGGAATATCTTTGGTGAAATTTTTACACCACCAAATTTTAAAATAATAAAATTAAATTTGAAATCATATGTTCACATAGCACTATGTATAAATAATATATGACAACAAAATTCATTACATTTAATCTCTTTGACATCTTGTTAAACACACAAAACTGAGTCTTAATGAACTTTAAAATGGAATAAGGTTATAACATATGAATTAAATTGGGGTGTATGATTAAGATTAACTTACTTATTATATTTATGGTCAAATATTTTATATAAATAAAATAAGAATCATTTAATAGAAACATTAATGTTCTCTGGAAAAACAATAAGATGATTTATTCACACTTTCCATGCATAATTTTCTGTTATTTTAAACCAATTTTAGAAAATTTATTTGATAACATTGAATTATTTTTTCAATTAGTAATATAAAATTTATCTTAAGGTAATTTTTTTTGGTATTTTTCTAAAATATATTATTTTTGGATGAATAGTGGAAATACTGATTTTTTTTAAACTGCCTTTTCATTTTAATTATTAAGAAAAGTTAAATAATATTTTTATATTTATTTTTAAGTATAATTAGTTAAATAATATTTCTATTCATCTATTTTAGTTCATTTTAAACAACTTTATAGTGAATTTTGATATCAAAACCTTTTATACTTATGATAATTTCCTATTTGAAATCCCTCTTTTTCATCTTGTGGGTGGGTATAATTTTATACTAGGTTATTCAAATTATATTAATTGAGTTTGGAAAATTTTATTCAATATTATAAATAATAATAATTTGTATTATCTAATAATTTCACATTTAATTTTGAAAAATGTGAATATTAAAAGATGTAAAAACTATTTACCATGTGTAAGGAAGAAACAGATCAACTAGGGGGTTAAACTAATAATATATGAGTTAAAATGGATTAATAAATTTTCTAGAACCCATTTTATATACATATTTGGACTTTATGACATATAATGGCTGGGAAGTATGAAATTTTCAGGCTTTTCATTTTAAAAATAGGGGTGTAATTGAACTTTTTCAAAAATTCCATGTTTGTCCTCCCTCCACTTATAAAAGGCCTCCCCCACTCGTCCCCTATTAACACATAAAAATCCATTTGGATTAGACAATACCTACCCAAATCACATGAATAATGACCTAAAAACATCCTAGATACATGTTTATGATTATAAATATATCATAGGATTGCTTTTGGTGTAAACCTAAATAACCTTTCTAAATAAGAGGTAACATTCTGAAACGAACATTTTTTTTCTTTCTTATTCCACATTATTAAAATATTATTAAACAAAGATTATATAAAATAATAATTTATGTCAAATATAATAATATTTTTTCATGTTATGTAAATTACCTATATCCATTTCCTTATACATTAATGGTTAAACGAAATGGTCATTCATGTATACGGTGGACAACCACCTCACCAACTGACATAATTGATTTTCCATCACAATAGTTCAATGATAAATATAATTATGGATTTAACACAATTATATAATATTTCTGATATTAATAATATTTTTAAATTTTAATATAACATACACCTTCTTACATTCCAGGCTATTTAAATACAATTACAAGGCTCGTCTATACAGCAGACTACTTCCTCGTGAAGTAATTTCATTTGTTTTTCATATTAACATTACATGGAAAGTAACAAGGATAAATTTAATGAAATTATTTCATATATATTAGATAAAGTTTATTTTTTTAATTTTAATATATCATCCACTACATTATATTTTCACATATTAATGGAACGATATTCTCGCAGGTGGATTTGATTAAGTTCATCTTACGGAATTCCCATGGCCTAGGGGCTCAGGTGAAGTTGGACTTCTTAACTATAGAGGTGAAAATACAGAAGGCCTGTATTGCTCTTGTTATGAAACACAAAGAATTTATTCAAAGATAATTGAATTTACTCAGAAAGTGGGGATGAATTTTGGCTTTCATGCGGATCCAACCAATCCACATATATATATTTTTTGGAAGAATGAGGTGCAGGTTGATTTGGTCAAGGATAGATATTATCATATCACTATAAAAGTGTCTATGGGTATGGAGACTTTCATCTTGCCCATGGTGTAAGGGAGCTGTGATGTGCAACAGAAAGCGGTGTTGTAAAAGGATCACAATGGCTTTATCATGGGGGATTTCTCTTCATTTGTTGGTGGTGATTTTGAAGTCATCATGGATACAAAAGAGAATAAGGACAGAGGTGTCTTCCCTCGTTCATCCACCTTTAGCATTGTGCAATTGAAAGCTGGTAAGGGGCTACTAGATTTTGGGTATTCTGGAGATAGATTCACCTGGTGTAATAATCAAAAAGGGAGCTGATGATGTTGGAGTTGGTTGGATAGGTGTCTAGAGAACTTACATGTCATCTCAAGATTTCCTAATGCTAAGGTGGACTATGTTATTCGGGGTATCTTGGACCAGTGCCACCTTTTTATATCTATGCCTCCCATAAAGGATAGATATCACATCTTTTTATTTCGGATCCATTGGGTTTGTTCCCCTTATTATCACTAACTGGTCAGTGAGGTGTGGAGGGATCAGTCTCCCAACTTCTCATGGGTGGCCTTCCACAACACGTTGAGGCTACTCCAACAAAGTTTAAAGTATTGGGTGAAAGGAATTCCCCCTCTTAATCAATAACTTGACAACCTTGATAAAGAGGTAGAGTTCCTAGATCAAAGTCTTGAGGATGCATGGGATGAGAGAGTCTTTGAGGTGTTCTCAAATAAGAAGACTATCATGGTGGAGCTGGTTCTAATGCAGGAATGTATTGCTTGAGAGAGTGTGAGGTTGAAATGGCTCTTTGAGGGGGACAAAACTTATCTTACTTTAATTCCTTTATCTAAGAGATAAAAAGGGTAGTGAATCCCAATATTATGCATGATGATGGTTCATTCTTAGGTTACAGTGATGTGGTTGGGAGAATGGCCTTTTTCTTTTTCAATAACCTACATGTAGGTCCAAATCAGTCTATGCCTAATTGGTACCCATGTGGAAATTTAGTGATGCTAGAGGGGATTCCTAATTGGATTTCCAGTCCATAAAATTATGTGTTGGAAGTGATCCCTAATGAGAAGGAGGTTTTTTCCATATTAGTGAACCTCAATATAGAGATTGATCTGGGACCTGGGGGTTTCATATGTTCATTCTACATGGGATATTGGGACATGATCAAAGATTATATTATCTCGGCCATCAATGACTTCTTTTGGGGGGGTCTAATCCTTTGTTGGTTGGTGCCACTACACTGGCCCTTTTTTCAAATATCAGTGACTCATCGTCCAATCATGAATACATACTGGTTATCTTGTGCAACTTCCCCTAAAATATTTTTTCAAGTATCATTAACTCGAGGTTATCCATTCGTTTCCCTTGGTGGAAATCTTTAGAGAAAAATGGTTTTGTCAATGGTCATGCAATTCAAGGTCTGTTGGATTTATCTCATGAAATGATTTGTGATCTTAACATCAAAACCCATTGATCCAATATGACCCTTAAACTGGATATGAATAAGGCCTATAACACGATGGAATGGGGCTTCATCAGTAGGGTGTTGTCACCTATGCACATCTCCCCCCTGGGATATGGATATCATTTTTAGATGCTTCATTTCATCCGGGATGGATATTTACATCCTAGGAAAGACCCATGGTTTCTTCAAGCCATCACATGGTCTCAGATAGGGTTATTCTATATCCTCAATACTTTTTATCATCATTAAAGATACACTTAGTTGACTTATAAAAATAAAAATGTCCTTGTAGTAACACCATTCGATTTATAGGTGTATGATCTAGCCCATAATCTTCCATCTGATGTTTTCAGATGATTCACTCATCTTTATTAATCCCAACAGAATATAGGTGGGTAGTATATCACAAATTATAGATGAATACTTCCACTAGTTTTGTTTGGTCATAAACAAATTCAAGAGTTGTTTTTATATTTCTTCCATATGAAACAGTCAACAAGACACATCCATATGCAATATGTTTGGTATGCAGAGGGGCTCATTTTACTTTTCTTAGATTGGTTCTCCTATCTCTCCAAGACAGGCCTGAGTTCGTGACAATAATGATATTGTGAATAACATCACCATTATAGTGATCAACTAAAAGAATCCCTATATTTACCCTGGAAAGAAGAAAACTATTATCAACAGTGTTCTTTCTTATATCCCATTCCATGTACTTTTAGTATCCAACGTTCCCAAAGGTGTCATCCAAGCCATTGACAATATTTTTTCCAGCTTTATCTAGGATGCTTAGGCTGAGAGTAAATATCGTTAGGTTTCATGGAAGAAAATGGAGAGGCCCATTCATGATGCTGGGATCGAAGTACAATGCATGGTTGATTATTTACATTTTTTCTATGAAAAGATTTCATGGGAGGTTATGGAAGACCATAATATTTGGAGGAAAATCAAGTCCTTCCATAGTAGTGGGCATGCAGATGATAGTTGTCAGGCATCTCCTTTCTAGTCTATGATCCACAAAATTATCCCAACTATTTCCAAACACTCCTAGTGGATTGTGGGGAGGGGATACCTCTCATTCTATTACCACTACTGGGCGGGATCGACCATTTCCTTTCTAGGATGTCATCTTCATTTGATCTCATTTCGAGAGGCCTACTTATATCCTAATTTTACAAGAATGGTGCTGAATACAGATAAGCAAGGGGTGATTTAACAAATCTCACTAACCCTAGAACCTGAAAACTATGTCTTCACTGCCTCTTCTGTGTGGTATTTTTCCTGGGAAGATTAATGCAAAATTATACCCCCTCAAGATCAACAGGATAATTGGACCATTGTGGTCTGGTCTATGATTATTCCATCTAAATGCAATATTCTTACCTGGAGGGTTAGGAAACTTGTGAACCCTACAGAAGAAAACATGTGGAAATTGAGGTTTATCATGTCCTCTAGGTTCCACTACTATAAGGTTCATATAGAGGATACAATTGATCACCTATTCTTTGAAAGAGAATGGTCCATGGATGTCTGGAAGTATTTTGGCAGTTTCACTGGTCTTCTTTCCATAAGTTTTTTTTGGGGCATCATTTTTGGACAGATGGATTCATGGTGTGACTGGTCTGGGGCCAGAATGTAGGGCCATATTGATGATCCTTATTGTTGGATATTGGTTTCTATGGTAGGGCCACAACAAATCCAAATTTGATGGGGTCTCCTCCTCCAGAAGATTAGTGATTGGGTGATCCTGATCTCTTCTCATTGATCTATTCTGTGGGTTTAAGAACTAGTTTGAATGCTTCACTATGAGGGCTCTCTAGGGACATGATTCCTCACTATAGTAGACTAACATTAGGTCTAGGGGCACTTTGGTGTCATAGAAACCATCTATCATGGGTTTTGTGTTGAATTAAGATGGGCCTTGTGTTGTTGGTATTATACGTGGTGGCGGTGTTGTTCGGGACTATAGTAGAGGTTTTATTACTACTTTTACAGCATACTATGTGGTTGGGAGCTGTATTCAGGTAGAGAAAATGGAAATATTTCGGGGGTGTAGTTGTATACAAATAAGGGGATCCATATCTGTCATATGGAAACTGACTCTAAAATTATCCATGATTCCTTACACAGTACGACCTCCAATCAATGGTCGATTGCACATATCATTAGGAGATACAAAGACACCATCATAAACAACAATTTCTAGGTGTTTCACATGTGGTGTGATGGAAAAAAGGTATCTGATAATTTTGTTTCCATGATTGTGGATGACGAGGGATGCAGTGTCATTTTCTTCTCAAATGTTCTTCATCTGGGTCTAGAGCGGGTTAACCTGATAAGAGGGGATCAGCTATGGATCCATTACATGAGGCCTCCGTAGGATCTTGTTTTTATAGACATTACATTGTTCATGACTTCTGAATTTTTATTTCATAACAAATATATAACTTGATGATGGTCGTCATAGGTGAATATTATGGCCAACTATCTCCATGAAGTGACGTGATTCATTTTTCATTCCCAACCTCTAATGAATGATTCTAAAAAGGTATATGACGAGTCAATATGGTATATATAACATTAATATAATTCTTAATATGATTTATCTATATCCATTATCTATGAAACTAAACTTTCATGACAAAACCTGAATGAGAAAACAAGGAAACTAACACAAGAAACAATAAAAATAATGAAATATTGTTAACAACGGAGTGGTAAAATGTTACAATAGGACAATATGTGATCTTATAAATATAAATATTGTTATTCTATAACTTAATAACAAAATAAAAACCATTATACATTATATTAATGCATGTTTAACCTAGAGGAATAATGAGGTAAGGGACTTCATCTCAACTTCCCTTTATTAAGTATTATTTTATTATTGTGCTAAAAAATTATGTAATATGGTGTGAAAAATGACCCATTTAAATGAAATATCATTAATAAATAATAATTCATTTTATTTTATGTTTCCATTTTAATTAGTTCATCGATGTGGATTTTACAAGAACATTATAATGTGGTAAGGGACCTCATCCCAATATCACATCATTGAGTAATATTTTAATATCGTATAACTAATTTATATTATATGGTGTAAAAACTACACCATTTACATGTAATGTTACGAATCATTGATAATTAATGGTATTTTAAGTAACAATTTGAATCATTTAATCCGAGATTATTTTACTTTGACATTACAGAGTAGTAAAGTACTTCATCGCAATTTCTGTTTATTGAGGCATACTTTATTATTGTGCACCTAATTTCTTTTCTATGGGGTACATACTACCACTTTTATGGGTAATATCATGAATAAATCCATACTAAATTGTATTTTAAGTTTCAATTTGAATTATTTCATAAAAGATATTTTTATTTGAAAACTACCCATTGATAAGGTATTTCCTCTAAATTTCCTTTTCATTGAGACATATTTGTTTATATAACCTACTTAAAACTAAGACTCGCAATCTTGGATCCAATGCCAAAAAACTGTATATATTTTCAAAAATGTAACTATAAAATATATAGTCATTTATAAAGAGGTGGATATTTTATGGTCTACATATTGGAGGAAAAGTAAACCCCATTATAAGATATCATAGTTTAAACAAGTAATAAATAAACCTATATTCTGACTTCACTTTCACAAGATGATTGATGAAGTTAAACTTATTTGGAACATCAAAGGATCTTGTGAAAACATTTTAAATATAGGGTGAGAATACAATTTCCTATTAAGATGTTTTAAAAACCGGTGGAAATCCTTTTTATAAATTCTATTTAAAAAAATTCCAGGAAATATTAATATATATATATATAATAAATAGCATTTGATATATACATCATCAAAATATCAACAAAATATTTTTAAATTATATATCTATATAAAATAAATTTCCAATAACATTGAAAATAAAAATTACTTTGAAAACATTTTCATTTAAATATATAATTACTTTTGAAAATCCGTAATTCTTGGAAAACCCCTTTTATTAAAAAATATAATATCTTTTGAAAACATACTTCAAATTATTTTTTCAAATAAAATATTCTTGTGATTTTTCAAAAACATACTTTGAAAAAATAGGATAAAAAACTTTTTGGAATCATTTAACATTAAATATTGTCTAGGGACTGCCCATCTTTGAGGTTTTGGTTCACTCCCTAGATACCTGTCATTGTTTACAAAGTCCAAGGACAACATTTTTTCTTAAAATGATTTGAGATTGATCTCTTTTTTTCACTAGAGTTTTTCACTTGGAAAATATGAGAATGAATACATATATGGGTGTGTGTGTGAGTGAGTGTATAAATATAAGTACAGATATATACATTAATGTATGAAGAAACTAAAAATCCTCGAAATAAAATATTGTATAAAATATTCTAGTAGTGTAAGTGACATATACAGTGCATGGGCATACCTATACATATGTGAAACATTCATAATTTTTAAATGAAATTTTCTAAATAAAATAACTACTATAATATCCACTTGAACTTATAGTTAATTTTTAAAAAATAAAT
Organism: Viscum album; assembly: GCA_963277665.1. NCBI lineage: Eukaryota > Viridiplantae > Streptophyta > Magnoliopsida > Santalales > Viscaceae > Viscum > Viscum album. Next base: position 1,314,773,741 of record OY728147.1, read on the forward strand.
TAACATAAAATGATAAATTTTATTAATTTAATATCACACTTCAATTCATAAAATAGGATTTATTTTGGAAATAACGTTCTTAATTAAAAATTGGGTTTTTAAAATAGTGAATTTCCTATACAAAATATTAATATTTAAAATATTATTTGCTTTCATGAAAATAGGATAGTTCAAATAACCATATTACATAAAAAAAATTACACAAAATATTATTTTTAAATAATAAATGTATTTTTCCATAAAATAATGTATTTTCATAAATAAAATTCAATTAAAATAACTCCTATAAAAATGGGGTTTTAAAACAATTCAATACCTATCAATAAAAAAAATACCTATAGAAATTTTAAAATTTTACAAACAAATAACCTATAAAGTTAAAATAATATATCCCATATATGGTAATCCTATAACATTTTACCACCCATTTGTTAACAATTTTTCATTATTTTCATTATTTCATCTGTTACATGAATTATTTTATCATGCATTTTTTAAAAGAATATTATGGTTTTTGTACATGGGATATAGTTCCATAATCTACAAAATTATATTAATATTGTAAATAATATTATATTTAATTTCATACATCTTTGTAAACTTTCTTAAAAATTGTAAATAGAAAAATAATCACATCACTTCCTAGAGATAGTAGGTTATACACACGCACGGGCAATGATATAATTCCATTAAAGGGTGATAAGATAAGGAAGTATATGATGTATTAAGTTTATAGAATCTAAAAACATTCATATGAATAAAATATGTTTATTATATTTATCCTTTTTATCATCAATTTAATGTTTATGTGAAAAATGCATCACATCGCTTCGTGAGGTGGTAGTCCGATGTACACAAGCCTGACATTATATTATTTTAATTGGAAAGGAAATTAAAAAGGTATGAGTGATATAATAACTCCACAAGTATAATTATATCATAAGAATTTTAGATATATATACATTATATCCATAATTATATCCAACCATGATATGTTTTGATGGGAACAAAGTTACAACAGTTCGTGGGGTGATACTCTATTATACACATGATTGATGATTTTTTACCCCAATTGATGGAATTTTAGATTGATAAATATTATTAAATCAACATAATTACATATCATTATATAGTATATATATTTTTAACTATATTTCAAGTCTTAATACATAATTTTTGGTCTTAATAGAGTAAATAAATTGCATGGGCATAGTGAAGATAATTATCTTATCTTAGAGAAAACTCATTTGGATCTCTTCTTAAAACCCTGTTAAAGGTCTTATAGGAAAACCACAGGCTCATAAATGTGTATAAGTATTTTAAGATGGGATATTGGTTGGATTTTCATATCCAAGTGTCCTGATATTTGTGATGAAGTTAGGGGAGTGAGTTCCTTTTTATAATTGACATTGATTTTCATTTTTGTAAATGAACAAAATTATTCAATAATGGGTTGTCACTATCACCTCACATAGATAAAAAAAATTATAATTAAAGGGTGAAGGAAATATATGGTATATCCACACCTCTACCACACAATGAAATATATTTATTGAATATGATTTTCTTTAACTGTTATGTTTTATTTCTTTTACCATTTTAGTTTTCACTAAGGTAACTAATATTTTTAACTTAGGTAATTTATCATATAATCATAAAATAATATTATGATTATTACATAAAATTTACCCAAGGATTATTAATATTAAAATTAATTTATAGAATAAAAAACTATGTGTTTTGAGAATTATATTTAACACAAGTGCATCTAGCATGAAAAAAACTCATCTTTATCATTAATGAGGGTAACAAAAATTTTACTCTATAGGGGTGAAAATATACATTCTAAAAGAAAAATTGGAAAATTATTGGGAAATTTTTTATATTAGTAAAAATTAATAAATTATTTTTAGAATATAGTGTTTTTGGTATTTTATTTTATTTAATAAATTATCATTTATTATAAAATAACATTAATGTCAATTTTGACATTATTAATTTAATTTGATTTTAAAATATTCAAGACAATGATGGAATTCAAATATATTATGTTATAAACTGTATAACATGATATATTTATCATAAAAATTATTGTACCAAAATAATTCATTCTATTTATTTTACTTTTAATATTTTTAGTATCATTTGTTTTATTTTCCTATTAATGAAATAATTATATTGTTGTCATTTCTTATGAATTTAATGTAATTATATGATTATTAAAAATTTAAAAAAATACATAGATAAAATTAATATTAATATGTTCAAAATTACTATAATGATTCATCTTCCTCATTTTTTCTTACGTGAACACTTAATTGAAATTTAATAATAAAGGGTGGCATGTTGTCTTTTTCTTTACATAAAATATTATTTAGGTCCGTGTCATGGAAAAGTGTCTTAAAAAATTATAATGATATATTATATGTATATAAGGGTCATAAAAATGATTATAAAATATAAATTGTACAATTTTTTAGATCATTTTAAAAATTATCATATTAGTTTAACGTCGTAGTCAACTTATTTTTACCATAATCGTGATAATAAATTTTTACTATTTTAAATATTCATTACGGTCAAAAATTAATTTGACCATATTAGATAATATAAATTATAGTCACATCATATATGGAATCTATTTTTCCAAATTCAATTAACATCAATGGTAGAATTTAATTTAAAATTAAATAGTAGATGTGACAAATGAAACTTTTTTCTATAAGAAAGTTATCTTGTGTATAGCTTGTTTTAATATAATAAATCAAAATGAAATTGGTTAAGAAGAAATAAATTATTTTTGAATTATTATATAATTAAACTAAATTTAAATAATTTCAATTAAAAATGTAATTTATCTTTGATATTTATTTAAATATGAGTTAAATTTTCTATAAATAATATTATTTTTCATTATTCATCAAAAAAATTAATCTTTTTAGAAATTATCAAAACAATCACCCTAAGATATTTTTGATATGATTGTTAAAAAAATTATAGCTTTTTTCAAAAAAAAACTATATTTGGTACTAATTACATTTAAATTGTGTTTACGAATAAATATTAATCCTCCTTTTAAGAAGGTACATCTTTTCTGAAAACATTTATTTCTATTTAAAATGGTTCATATTTTATTTATAAACAATAATTAACCATTTAATTTATTTCGTACTTATATAAAACATATAACGTTCATAATTTATTGATTACTATTCATACCCTCTATCTTAATAGGTAGGCTCCAATGGTCATGTTTCAATAATAATATTTTAACTGAGTATAGTGTTTCCTTCAAACCCAGTGTTGTATTTATTGTAAGATATCAAATAGATTGAATTTATTTAAAAATCAGTATATTTTAAAGTACTAGGTGTTATATTGTCTTATAATTTGGTGTTTTGTGGCATACACTCTATTGAACATGATGTTCTCTTCATGATTGCAAACACTATCACATTAATCATTCCACTTTTATTATAGTAATATTGTAATATTGACCACAATATCTTGGATTATTTTGAGGTATATTACCTTGAATCTTGGGTAATTCATTTGAGTTGTGATCCATCTCATAAAATTTAAAACATTTAAAATTATAAATCTCTATTTTTACTTGAAATTAAGATAATGGTGGACTTTCTCTCATTATTAATAGAAAAAGGATATTCTCTTAAAGAAAGCACCATCAATTTCATTTCTAAAACTATCACATGTGGGAAATCCCTTCATTCTTGTTTTCCTCTTATCCATTTTTCCAATTCCATCCTATTTATCTCTGTCTTCCTATCTAATGCATAATAATTTTATAATTCATTCACTATCTTGATAAAACTTGATGCAATTTATCGTAAGATGAAAATTTTTTAGAAAAAATCCCTCAAGGCATCATTGAAGTATTTTTGAGGTGATTGTGTTTGTTGGAAAAGTAGACATATGTGTTGTGATTGTTTCCAAATCAAACCATGACGTACAAATTTCTTGACAAAGGGGATTTCATGGTGGAATTTCTAGTTCAAGGGATGTGGTTAACAATCCATGTTTGATTCAAGAACGTTAACAAAGAAATGGTTGATCTGGAGGAGGTACAAAAAGAGCAGATACAAGGTGGTACCATTTTCCAGTATCTGCCAAATGTTTGGGCCTGAAAATTGACAAATATTGAAAAATGGTTTTTGGCCAAGGGACTTGAACGTCGTTGTCTTGAAGTAGAGTAAAATTATGTGCCATATGTGTTTTAATATCAGAACATAAAAATATTCCAATGGGATAAGGGGTGCTCTAGTTTTAGGGTTGGTCGCGCAAGTGACTTGCACGGCAGAGACTTGCGCGTCGAGACTTGCGCGCTGAGAGGATACTTGCACGCTGTCAAGAAGGGTTTCCAAATGCCTATAAATAGAGGTTTAACCCTCCTCATTCAGTGCGAGTTCAACACTTAGAAAAAATAAGAACTCTCGTCGTGCAGGTGTGGTGGTCATGCAAGTGTTCTGTGGTCGCGCAAGTAGAAGTTACGCACTATTTGATTGTTGCGCATCTAGAGTGGATTGGGTTAGAAAGGAAGGGAGTATACCAAGTGTTGATTTGAATAAGGGGGTGTCGTGCATGTGGATTGGTGACACATGCATGTCAGGTTTTGAAGAATCACGACCGTTGGTGGTTGAGTTCCAATATTGGTTAGGGTGTAAAAGGGTGTGAGTCGCGCATGTTTGGAGTTACAGAAGCTAGTGTCACGCAACTGGTTGAGGTGAACTTGTGCACCACTTCTAACATGTTCACCGAGACTTGCACGCCATCTTGGAGAAGGGCATTAGGTACGGTTGAAGCATGATAGTGATTCATGGCTGCGTGAAAGCTGGAAGATTGCACAATACCTTCGGTGCAATGTGAGATTCATCTACGGGTGAAAGTTGGGCTTCAACAGCGCATCTACATACAACAGAGGATGTATTGATCAGTGATAATGAAGAGACCTACAGGTCAATAAACTTTTAGTGTACCCTTTCAAGAGTAGCGAGCAAAGAAATAGGATGAATGTGATCCTCTCCACCAGTAGTGAGCCAGAGAGAGAGAAATAGGGAGTGACCCTTTGGAAAGTATTGAGTGGACCCTAAACCTTGTAAAGGCATTGAGACTGGTCATAGAAGTGATATAGACTAAACCTTATAAACAGTAGTGTCCTTTAGTGGATTTGGTACAACGACACATCACCGTTGTATGCTCCTTAGACGTAGCCGAGTGATGGTGAACCAAATAAAAATCTATGTGTCTGCCTGCTTACTTCCCTGCATTGCATTTAAAGCCCCATAATCAGATAAAGAAGAAAAGAAGTGGTCATAATAAACACACAAGTGAAAACAATGTGACCCTTGTAATTATGAGGTCAAGATCCATTTGGGCAGGAAGAATTTTGAAAAAGAATATCCATGCCCTGACTCACCCCCCCCCCCCTCTATGGGTATATAGGCCCCTATTGGTCCTAACAAGAATATTTTGGGGATTAGTTTCCATTGAATTATTGGCTTAATCTCATCAAATAAATTATAATTATTTCTCCATGGATTACGTGCCTTGATATGGTTCAAATTGATTATCCCAGGGTCTGTTCATAAAAAATGTAATGATGTACATTAGGTCATAAAATTATGAAACATAATGTATAATCCCAAATGTAGTGAAACAATTAACATAAACTGAACAATTGATGCATAGTTAATCTAATAATCATAGGCATGGTTTCTTTGGGAAAGTCTTTATTTATAAATCCTTCATAATGATTGGTAATAAAAATTTGAATTAACCTATGAATATATCCACGAAGTATAAAAATAGGTGTATAGTAAGGCTCGTTTTTATGAACGAGGTGATGATCGGGTCAAGTCCAATATGAATTTACAATGTTATTTCCCCTATGTATATATGTTCTAGGAACATGTCCACTTCTAGGGTCAAAACAGGGATATATTTATATAAAAAGGATATAATATCATCTTTACCTAAACATTAGGATGTTATTCTATACATATACTCAAAGTATATCATAAGATTATATTCCCTAATCTATTTTTTCTTAAATATAGTTCAGATGGTTTATAATAAACTTTATATAATTCCATTTATAACTACCTCGACCCCAATAATTAATATTTAGTGTCTATTTTATTAAATTGGCATAGATACAAGGTGTAAAATCCCAATGGATTTATCAGTGAATTTTTTTTGGAGAAGTAGATAGATACATGATAACAATTTTACATAGTGAAATAAAATACAAAGCTTAGTAATAGAAAATATCTTGAATCATTGAACTATTTCCAACAATTCATATTCATATGTTGGGGAATGTAATCAAAATAAGGGTAATCTAAAATTCTCAATAATGATTACGTAAAACGAACTCTATCATGTATCAAAAAATAATGATTAATATGGAAATGTAAACGACTGATCACGTATTCAATAAGGACCTGACCGTAAACATTATATAAAATAGTAAATTCATTGAGAATTCACTTTATTACATTCTAAAACATCAGTTTGGTTTAGAGTTTTAGAATAATAGGACGTAATTCATACATATCAACCCACCGGTATAAAACGTGGGTACTATAAAAAAAGTAACCATTTCTTCCATAATACAATTTTTTCGAAACATATAATATGTTCATGAACGATCATCACAATATTCTTCATGTCTTATTCTTATCTCATTACATTCCTTATTCTATGTGAAAAACATTTCAAAACGTTGGATGATAAAAAAATATCAATAAGGAACATAGAAATAAGTAAATAAATTGTTAGTCCATGAATACTAATAAATATATCAAATAATTTCTACAAATACATACTTCTTACCCATAAGTATCATAATGTTAATTTGTGAAAACAAGAGGTTTCTATAAAACATTGAAAATTGTAATAAACAAATAATGGAATATTAGGGAGTTACTTAATATTGTAACCCTTAAAAATACCATATAATTTGTTACCCTCATGATTACCTTACAATCACTAGTGCAAAAAATATTATTTATGTCATTTATTTTTCATTTTTTACATCGGTTTTTATCCAACATTAATTCGAATGACGATATAAATAAAGTTTTTTATGTCGGTTATTTAAAAAAGACATAAAAACATAACATCGAGGTGTTTTTTTATGTCGATTATTAAATAACTGAAGTGAAAAACTAGTTGGGGGAGGGTTTATCATGTTGGTTATTTAATAACTAATGTGGTAAACCATTTCACATGCCTTTATCATGTCATTTATTAAATAACCAAGGTGAAAAAATAGTTGGGGGAGGGTTTATCAGGTTGGTTATTTAATAACCAACATGATAAACCAGTCCAGGGGGTGATCATCATGTCGGTTATTTAATAACCATGTGATAAACCCCTAGGAATGGTTTATCACATCCGTTATTTAATAACTGACATGGTAAACCATTTCCTAGGACTTTATCACATCGGTTATTAAATAACTAACGTGAAAAACCATTCCACAGAGGTTTATCACGTCAATTATTTTATAATCGATATGAAAAACCTATAGGGGTAGGGTTTCTCAAGTTGATTATTTAATAAACAGAATGATAAACCATTGTGGGGGTGTTTATCATGTCGGTTATTTAATAACCAATGTGGTAAAACAATTATTAGGCCTCTATCAGGTCAGTTATAAAATAACCAATGTGGAAAACCAATTTTTTTGTAAATAGAATGTAGTCCTCTACTCTCCCCAGAAACAACCAGAATCTAAACTGAGAATTCGTACTAGAAAAACAGAAGTAGGACAAAATAAGAACAAAATCAAAATTAATCATTTACATTGATAACATTTAAAACATACAATGTCAACTAAAAATAACTTAAATCCAACGAAAAAATCACCAAATACACAATTACAATTACAATTTTCAAAAATACATTTTACATTACAAACAAACTAAAATGCTATCAAACCTGTAAAATATTTGACCATTCCACTTGTAATTGTTTGACCTCTTGAGAACTATACAGATTAGGGTCATCAAATATCTACAAAGTTAAAGGAAAATAGTTAACATGTAAAATGAATAAATAATCTGAAATATTGTGGCAATGTTCATAAGATAATCTGACCTTGTCAAACTTAAAAAGTGTTCTCGTTGTAATTATTTCCTACATAAATATCAAAAAATAATATCAACATTTGATGATTCCATGTTGTTTATGATATTTTTGTTTAAATGAGTGTCAATTAAATATAAAATTTTATGTAATACATCCAAAATTACAAATTATAAATGGATATTTACCTTCACTTGTACATATTTGATATTGAAACCCATTTTGTTTTCCGAAATTTGTTTCATCCCCTGTTATAAAAAAAATATCAATGAGATAAATTTTAAAATCATTATAATATAAAAACTATTAGGAAATTGAAACATACTTCTCCAATTAATTCTTAAAACTTATCCCTTCATCACCATGGACAGAGCATATCCAATATAGTGTTTTCTGTTGCGGACAAAAACCCAACATCCAATGAGCACTGATATAAAGAAAAATTTTAGGTTAGTAGTTTTTTGTTAAAAGAGATAGAACACTATTAGATATATATTTCATTCCTCCTACAATAAGGCATCATCCAACACTGTCTGATAATATGTTGTTGAAATATTTTAGCAACATAAATTGCCCTTTCTTCCTCATCCAATGAATGTGCATAAAGGGAATGAAAATGGGGGTCCATGAACCCATATAAATTTGTCTGGTCATTCCTGTCACACATGTTATAAAGAGACCTAAGAAAAAACAGAACTGAGTACTCATTTTTTATAAATTTAACACAGGGAAAAAATTTTGTTAAGACTTACTTTGAAAAAATCTACACCACGTTGACGCACAACTTGTCTCCAGTAACAAGCTCCATGATATCATTTATCAAAAATCCCACATTTATTGCACATCCAAAAAACATGAACTTCCTATGGAAATGAATAGTACACCGCTAATAAATTAGTATATCTTGAAAATCTATCAAGACTGCTAGAATCTATATCTGATATCATAGTCATTTGTATGTGTTGTTGTCTATAAATTATTTATTTACCTTTAAAGTATTCTTATAAATAAATTTATAAATATATTAGCTTTAAAATGCTAAAACAACTTTCTTAATAAATAAAATATAAGATATAACACACATACCTCTATGGTAATTACTCGTAGATGTTTGGATGGACAAACTAAAAAGTGGATGATACTATGTCCAATTGTGGACACCTCATCTATAGGTAATGGAACTCGACCTGATATATTTATAATATCTTGTACAGTGACCATGTGCTGCTCTGCCTCTAACTGCTGATGATGAACTATATTTCCTATACAATATACCAGCCCACATGCCACTATATGATAGTGAGGATCATCAACATACAACTCACAATAAGTAGGAAGTTGTGTCTAATGAGTAGGATAAAAAATGGGGTACATAGGACGAGGTGGAAAAATGGAGGCCTCACGCTGAGGTGGATGAGTGGGAGCTATTGCAGGAGGTGGGGGAGTGGGATCTTCTTCTGAAGGTGGAGGATAAAAAATGGGGTCTGTAGGGGGAGCTGGAGGAGTGGAGGCTGCATTATGAAATTGTCTTTTCATGTCTACAAGCATAGACTATATAGATAGTCTAATCTTTTCCTCCATTATCGCATTAATATTTTGAAATTAAGCGTCAAAATAATATATTCTTTTTATACACACACTCAATGGAAGACATTAAATAACATGGCAACACTTTTCTTACCGATACACCCGTCGGGTATCCTCATACACAACCGGGGTGTTCGGGCTTCCCCAATGCTTCAGATAAAATATCATGCCTCCCAGTATCTATAAATTCCCCCTGTGTGCTCTTCTCCTCAAGAGAATCGTGTATTAATTAATTAAAATAATTGTTGATTAAAAGTATATAATTCAAAGACAACTACTTAAAAAAATAAAATAAATATATTACAATCCTATTAGCTAGGATTCTTAATTCATCTGAAAGATATTTCCCCTTTTTTCCCATCCAAGCCCTCTTCAATTTTTCATGTCTAGATAGAGGGGATGGAGGAACAACCTCTCCTGATATTGAAGACTCAGCTATAAGTTTTTCTATGTTTTCTTCCAGCATTTTTTCTTCCAATAATGTATACCCTCTCTAAGATAAGCTATGATGGTATACATTTTTAGATTGGGTCTCCGTATGAGATTCTGTTGTTTGCTATAAATTGACAATAATAAATCATTTACAAATTATTAATAAGTTCAGTTATATAAGAAAACATATAAAATGTTAAATTTCACTTACCAAAAATGATTCTTTTCTCCTACATTGAACAAAATTTCTCCATGTGTCTTCATCTATGAAAGGATATATACGACATGTATTGTCATGATTTCTTTGACCATAAACGAAATCAGATGTGAGTGTCTATTTGAAATCCCTCCATCTTCTATCTGCCATCAATAAACATTTCTTCTTAAGTCCTCCAGTGTCAGGAATATCAAATATCATCTGATAAATAAGATATTTTTTATATTATACTATATTTATTTAATGATAAGTCAAATAGTAGAAAAATATCTTACCAAAAATAGTCTCCCACAACTGAGATTTTATCATTTCTTCCACACTTTTCCAATCATTTTACAAAATGCTAACTTTTCATTTTCCTTGATTTCATACAAAAATCTTAAAATCTTTTTCATTTGGACCTCTTGGAATATAATTTTCATCAAATTGAACTATTATCCTCTGGTCCTGGGCACGGGCAATTGATAATTTGGCAAAGATGTGTTGCCACGTTACCAACTCATGAAATCGTAGTGGTTATGGGAGCATATGAAGATGATTGGGGAACATCAATAGTAGCATGTAAATGTTCCTCCCTAGAGGAATAATCATGTTTTTTACCTTCAGAATCATGTGGTTGATCAACTGATAGATCTGTCATTGTCCTTGAAATCAAAAACAGAAACATTAATTCACAAATAAACAAATTCAACTATCACAATGGTAAACATGGTAAATATGGTTTATCATGATAAACAATGATAAAGATGGTAAACATGGTAAACAGGGTTGTGTAATTTGAATTTCAACAAAATCAATAAATATATAACTTACGTAAAATAAAACATTCTTAACAATGATAAAATATGGTAAAATATGGTAAAATATGGTAAACATGTTAAACATGGTAAACTATTGTAAACATGGTAAACATGGTTAACATGGTTAACATAAGTTTCCTATAATAATATGAATGTATTAATGGATTGTTTTCCCAAATTCCTTCATCATGATCATTACTTATGGCACAAACCATTTCTAAAACATGCTTATCATTATTTTCTACTAATATTTCCATGGAAGTAGAGATATCACATAAATCAGCATCTACATCAAGTTAATCTTCAACAACATATTGTTATTTTCCTTGTAAAACAATGGACCACTTCATTTCTGATTGATCAACGATATAGAAATTCCATTTTTCATGTGTTTCTAGTATAAAATAATCTATTGTGTCTTCCAATCTATTCAGATTAACAATTATCATTCCAAATTCATCATGTCTCACACTATTGTTACTGAAAAACCATTTATAGTTAAAAATAGGAACTTTAATTTTATAGTAATCAACCTCACATATTTCTTCAATGACTCCATAATATGCACTTGATGCAGAAATTGGACTTTTTTATTTAGAATTCAAAAAATTCATTTCTTCTGCAAACACCAATACCCCACTATTCTGAACTGCACTTCTGTTACCCTATGCTTTTGTATGAAATGTATATCCATTAATGTCATACCCAGACCATGTTATAAAATTTAAACTTGGACCACCCACAAACCATCTTAACGTCTCTGAGATATCTAATCTACCATGTATGGTCTTTTTAAACCTTGTTAAAAATATATTGTTGTACTCATTAAAAATCCACATTTCATTATTTTTTGGATGACATTGTTTCAACTCATTAATATGCAATGTGATATATGGTTGAGAATCTGTTATGTTTTTGAAGATGTATATATGTACCTTCTTCATCTGTTCAGCTGATAATGATTTGACTTTCAATCCACAAATCCCATTTCCCTCAGTATAAACTCATTGATGATGAGATATAGGAAAACCTATGTGCACCACTACAGAAAAGTATCTCGTACGAAACACTGCAACCTCCTTAGAAATATACTTTTCAATAATGGAGGCTTGAGGTCGATAAATATTTTTAACATACCCCTACAATATTTTCATATACCTTTCAAAAGGATACATCCAACGATGATATATAGGTCCAAAAATCCTTATTTCTTGAACAGAAGAACCATTAAATGGACCATTATATCAAAAACAAATAGAGGGAAATACATTTGCAATTGAAAAATTAATGATATTTCATTTTTTTCCAAAATTTTCAAAGAATTCACATCAATCAACAAATTTAAAATTGAATTTAAAATATAACACACATTTGTTATAGTCTTTTTAACATAGATGGGTAATATTCCATGCAATGAACCCAGTATAATTTGTTGCATCATGATGTGACAATCATGGGATTTCATACCTGTAAACTTAAAATCTTTTAGAGAGACAAAGTTTTTTACATTTAAAGAATAACCTTCAGGCACTTTGATATCATGAAGAAACTGACAGAAGCTAATTTTCTCCCTCTTGGAGAATGTATGACAAGACGAATGAAGAAATGTTCGTCTTCCACCAGAAGTCAAAGCTAACTCCAAACGTATTCCCATTGATAGTAATTCTAACATTGCATTCAATCCATATTTCATCATTCCTATAACATTTAACAATGTTCCAATCAAAATGTCACAAATATTCTTCTCCGCGTACATGACATCAATATTATGATTCACTACATGATATCTTCAATATAGTAGCTCAAAAAATATTGACCTTTTCTTCTAAACATGTCTATCATTACCAGATTTTTGTGTCATTCCCAATGTCACATCATGGTTTTGCACCCTCTCAAAATACTCATCAGGGGATAAAGGTTTTGGAGCAATATATAATTCTTATGACCCATTGTATGCATTTTCTAGTCTTTTATACGAGTGATCCATAGGTAAAAACATTCGAAAACCCATGTATAATTTTTTCCTCCCATGATGCAATTGACAATATGATGTCTGTTGTTCACAAATTGGACATGCTTTATGCCTCTTAACATTATATCCAGACAAATTTTCATACGCTGGGAAGTCATTTATAGAGAACATAAGCATTGTATGTTGTTGAAAATAATTCATTTTATAAGAATCATACACTCTCATACCTCCTCCCATTAATGTTTCAAATCATAAATCAATGGTGACATGAAAACATCATTATCATTTACGGGTTTCTTTGGATCAGAGATCACTCTACTCAACATGACATATTTGTGCTTCATACAAACTTCATTAGAGAGGTTGTACAGCACCAATAAAATAGGCCATGAACTATGTGTGCTACTGAGACTTTGATATGGATTCCTTCCATCTTTGCACAATCCAAGTCTGATATTTCTTATCTCATTTCCAAATATCGCATAGAGCTCATAAATTTTCTTCCATTGTGGAAAATCACCTGGATGACGAATTTTTCCATCACATATCTGCTCATCAGCATGCCATATTTATCTTTTTCCATCATTTGAGTTAGCAAATAAACATTTCAAAAGAGGAATTATAGGAAGATACCAAAATAATTTGGTAGGGATCTCTGTAATCTCTACATCATCCTGTGCTTTTTCTTTCAACTTATACCATGATTTCCAACATTTAGGACACTCTGACAGAAAATCGTATTCCTTCCTATATATTATACAGTCATTCGGACATGCATGTATTTTCTTGTATCCCATTCCCATCGGGCATAATATGTTTTCACCGTATAATGTGATTCTGGACGATTGTTGTCTTTTAGAAGAATGTTTTTCGACAATTGTAGCAGCTCCGTAAAACTTTTTCCACTCCATCCATGTTTTTCCTTCAGGATAATCAATCCTAACACAGCCAAAAAACTGTAAAATCTGTACAACTAGGATACAATGGTTTTTCAACATCCCCATATAGATGTGCAACTGTCTGTTCTATCTCAATTTGTTCTACTACAATATCATGAATCGTTTTTTCAATTCCACCTGAGTTATCATCTTGCAAATATTCATCTTCAATAGATCTGGCATTCTGTCCTATTTCACCATGCAAAATCCAAGGGGTGTAACTTGGATTAAAACCATTACAAATCAAGTGATTATTGATCTCTCTACTTTTCAACTTCTTCATATTCAAATATTTCTGGCACAGACAGAAAAGAACGATGTTTCTTGGAACATTTTGTTATCAAATTCCAAAAAATCATCAACACCTTCTGCATACTCATTACTCATTTGATGTGTCTTAATCCAACATTGACTCATTATTACCTATAAAAAATATCAAAATTAGACATCTTTTAAAGAAAAGAAAATTTTATATTTATATGAAAAATATCATAATTTGAATGAAAAACAATTTTGAAATATAAAAAAATGAAATAAAACATGTGTAAAAGTTATTATTTGTAATAACAAGAAAGACAATTAAGAAGACCAAAAAACCATAAAAATGGAATTATACAAAACCACTGTCGGCTAAACCCATAATAACAATATGATGATACAAAACCCTCAATGGCTCAACCCATAATGAAAAATTGATGTAAAATATAGAATTTATTCACCACAATTTTTGTAATAGGAAACCCTTGTTCATTTGAAAAAAAATCTATTTGATTCTATCATCAAATTAATTTTCAAGATGCATTGAAAACATAGATAAATATGTAAGAAACTAGATTATAAACTTTAACATTAGAATCAAAGTAAATGAAATAAAAAATATAAATTTAGGGCATCCTCAAAAAATAAGAAATGAAATCGGGGCAGGATGAAAGTCTTACTTAGGGATTGCGAGTCGATCTGAGAGATTTTCTAATAATAAAAATGATTAAGGATCTAGACGAACCGATATTGAGGGAACGAGTTCTAGGTGGGTTTATAGGTTTTCTGCGTGAGAGAGATGAGCCGCAATCCATATATAGAAGAAAACAGATAAGCATACGGGTCCCGATAAATCATTTAAAGGGTTTGTCACATCGGTTATTTTATAACTGATGTAATAAATCATCAGCACTCGGTTTGTCACATCGGTAATAAAATAACCGACGTGATAAAATGATTTTTTTATGTTTATCACATCGGTTATGAAATAAAGAACATGATAAACCCCCGAGACGCGGTTTATAGTGTTGGTTATTTTATATCTGACATGATAAATTTCTTTTTTTAGTTTATCACGTTGGTTATAAAATAATCAACATCATAAACCACTTTTTAGGTTTTTCATGTCAGTTATTTTATAACCGACCTGATAAACCACTTTTTTAGTTTATCAGGTTGGTTATAATATAATCGACATGATGAATAGAGACTCGATGATTTATGACTTTGGTTATTTTATAACCGATGTGATAAACCTTCTTGATTCTGTTTATCACGTCGGTCAATTTATAACTGACCTGATAAATCCAATATTAGAGATTCATCACGTCTATTATAAAATAACTGATGTGATAAATATAGTTTAATGATTTTCTACATTAGTTATATATAACTGACATAAAAAATTCCGTCGTAATAATCTTTTTCTACACGATTGAATGTAACCATCATTACTATGTTATGATGTTAGCCTCAAAGATACATTATGGTGTAACTATCGTAGTTAAACTTCGAGTAACCAAACAGTAGACCTCCAACATAAAAACACCAAATGAATCAGAGGTAGATATAGGAACCAACCTTAATCATAATGAATTTTCATTAATAAAAAACTAATCATAAAACATGAATAATGAAATTATAAACATAGTCCTTTTGATTTTTGTAAAAATAGAAATTTAAATGAGTATTTTAAAATAAAAGTCCTTTACATCAGGTTAAGCATAGATAAAATTATATTAAAAATCATGTATAATGGTTTAAATAGTGTTAACTATATATTATAGAACCATATTTATATTTATAATTACTTATATGATATTATTATAACATCACTCCACCAATTTATTTATAATATTTTATTATTTTCATTGTTTTGGGTGCATTTATTTCTTGGATTACATTATTGGTTCAGTATTGATTTTATTATTGAATAGAATAAAACCTCAAGAAGTTGAATGAAATTATTATAATGTGTTTCCATAATTTTTAATGATAACATATATCATTTTTTCTGATATCAGTATGATTAATTATATAAAACATAAATAAAAATGATTTAATTTATTTTTCCAGTTTTTACGACCATCACAAACTTATATCATTTTATTTAATATTGTCTATATATTTGTTAAAGAACCTTATATAATGTATAATGTGTTTAATAAAATCGTATATAACCATAATAATGTTATTATGACCTGAATTGAAGGCAATAATAGAAAATGAAAGTGTATCGTCCATGATGGAAGTAAATTGACACATAACGGAGGATGATCCCATTTATAGAATAAAAGGGATATGAGAAGTATTTTGATGATGATTTTATCCATAAACATGAAAAACTTAAATTATATATAAGTTATTATTTTTTTAATTCTACTCGTATGAGGTTCGGTGAGTAGAGAATAAAAAAATAAAATAAATTGAAAAGTAAATTAAATAAAATGAAATTGTATCTTACCTCTTAAATTAGCTTCCTGGAGAACCTCCTCACAATATATGGTTTTGGGCATTTTGTGATACCATAAGGTATTAGAATTGTTTAATAGGACAGGTAAGTTAATTGGGGTGGTAATAATTAATCTAAAAGGCTTTGATGTGTGAGGAGATGAGATGATGGGGGTGGTATTCACAGTGGATGAGTGGGGTTCTTTTTAATTATTTTATTCATTATTTTATTATTTTTTCATAATACAAAGATTAGTTTGATAATTGTAACTCAATATATTAAAATAATAAATTATGTTTTGATATTTTGGGATTTCATCATCATTATATCATATATGAATCAATAATTCATGAATTTGTTAAATACCTTAAATTTTGATATTTCATTGTTCATCAAAAATTCAACTATTTCCAAAAAATCCAAAAAAATTACCCCAACCATTTTTCAATGTGTAAAATTAAAAAATGAACACCATTTTTTCTAATATAATTTTATAGTTATGATAATTTTAATTTCTATTTAAATTCACCATTTATTCAAAAAATTCCCATTTTATAATTATAAATTATTTTGTAACGCTTTGAAAAATTTATTAAGCTCTCATAAAGTTAGAATATAATATTAATAAAATAATGTATTAGTCAATTAAATGAAGAAAAATTTTCTTCTAGCCCATCAAATAAATTATAAAACTATAAATATACATTTATGTTTCACAAAACATTCAACATTGTATTTTTCATTTTCAAAACATTTATTAACATATTCCATGATTGAAATATATCATATTTTCACTTATACAATATATAAATTTTTTATAATATTGTTTTTGAGGTTAATATTCTATTATTATAGGTTTCTCAATTTCTATAAATACCAATTATTCTATTATACATTAATATTGAGTTTAACTATTTAATTATTGAATGAAAACAAACTATTTTATAAGTACCTATGTTGTTACACATTTATTTTAAAAAATAACATCAATATCATAATTAGATAATAAATAATCAATATAGAAAATTAAGTAACACAAAAATACATTCCATTTAATTAATACAGAAACAATGATATATATTAAGAGATAATTTCATAGTGAAAATCTCATGGATAATAATAATATCTAAATTATCAATGAATGAGATGTTTAATTAATTTAATTCATGATTTATGGAATCATGATACCTCTAAAATAATGAAATTTCTAAAGAAATTTCCAATATTATGATTGGGTATACACGATAAAGCCATTTAACTAAGGATAGTCAACTAATTCATCTCGTGATACTACTGATGCAACAAGGGGCTATCTATAAGTGGGTCCCACGAGTATCTTAATGTCCAATATACAGAGCTAGCCATATATCATTATATAATATTTATTTTTGTTAGTAATTTAATTTATTGTAAATTGAGGTTATTTTCATGTTTAATTCTCTTGATAATTAAGACATAACTAACCATATTCATTCTAAGATTATACTTTAATAATAATATCCATTTTTTTCAAAATATAAAAAATGTAAAAATAAAACATGATTTATTTAAAAAAATCATAACATTAAACATGAATTCCTTCTTTCTCTTACACATCCATATAACCTATTAATTTATTTAAAAAAACATGGGATGACCATGAAAATCATAGTAAGTAACATAAAGATAGAAAATCATTAGCCAAGTAAAAACATGAAACTTCATTAAAACTCTTTTCTGAAAATTCATAAGAAAAAATATATAAAAAAATTCAATATCATTGGGAAATAATTTCTATATAACTCTTACATTCACACTAAAAAATGGAATAATCTTACGGTCAAATTTCATCCCTAGTGTACCCAATGCATTAGAGAGCAATAATGGGGCTCAGGTGTCATATCTTTAGCTATAATGGGTTAAATCCATCATATCTCGATCTATAATAGTGATAAACTTATCATATATTGATATATAATTGGATTAATACATAATAAAATATTTCAATGGAACTTTACAATAAAAAAACTCTTGATGACTCCTTTAGACCCTTCAGTAAAACACATTAATATTTCAAAATACCCTTTTTCCTAAAAAAGAATTTTAAAATCTTGCACATCATAAAGAAATCATATTCTTCAAAAATAACATTAAAATATATAATGAAAACATTATATTAATATTTAGTCACGAAATAGGTAGAAACCATTCATTTTGTATATATGAAAAATAATCTTTTTGAATTTCAAAAAAGAGATATTTAAAAGGAATTTAAAAGGAAATTATTATACATATAACATTAATAACATCTCATTTAAAAACACATATGAATATTTAAAAAATTAATAACCTTATAGATACATTCATGAAAACCATTTTTAAAACATGGACATAAAATAGAAATATTTATAAGAATAAATCTTTAAAACATTTAAAATAGTGTTTTAGTTAAACAGTCTCTTACCTCGGGTTCGACTTCCTTAAAAAGTGTTAAAAACTAATTTATAATGTTATATAGTGTGTTTTTAATTTATTATAAGACTATAATCTAGATAATAATACTATACATGATCTTCATATAACATTTTCCATCCATTTATTAACAATATTTTGTTATTTCCATAATTTTAGGCGTATTTATTTCATGGTTTCCATGGTTGGTTCATTATAGTTTTTCTTTTCAAAAGAAATAAAAACTATAGAAGTAGAATAAAATGGTGTTAGTATGTTTCAAACTAATAAATTGATATCATTTATAATTTTTATCTGATATGATGATGAAACATTAGATAAAACATTGATGAAAATGATTTAATTTATTTTGTTAGTTGTTACAATCATCAAAAACATATATCATTTCATTAAATATCATGTTTATATATTGGATCCCAAATATTAAATAACTTATGATATGTGTAATAAAATATTATTTTTCAATAATAATGTTTTTATGACCATTATTTAATGCACTAATAAAATAAAATTGTATCATCTATGATGGTGGTAAATCGACACATCAGAGATGATGTTCACATTCTTAAAATAAAAGGGGGGGAGAAGAATTTTGATGCTGAATTTTTTCATCAACAGGATAAATTTTAGTATATATAAGATACATGATTTTTCATTCCACTTGCATAATGGGGAGTGAAGATATTAAATGAATAGAAAATGAATTAAAAATAAAATTAAAGAGGATTTTACCTCTTGAATTTTACCCTTGAGAACCTCCTTACAACCCATGGTTTTGGAATTTTTGTGTGAATAGAACGGAAGTGGCGTAGAAGATTTGAAATGAAATTGAGAAGAAAATAAACAATCTGAAATTATTTGAATTGTGAGGAGAATATGGGGTGAGATGTGGTATTTATAGTGCATAATTGTGGTGTTTTGTCATTATTCTATTAATTAGGATTCAATTTTGAATCAAGACTATGAATAGTTTGAGAATTATTGATAAATGTTATAAAATAATTAATTTGAGTTCAAGATTTTGTTCTTTCATAACCCTTACATCATCTATGAATCGTTAATTCATGAATTTTTTTAATACAATAAATTAATCTATTTCACTATTCACCAAAAAATTATGTATTTTAGAAAAATCTCAAAAGATCACCCCAAAAAATTCAATGTATATAATTAAAAAATGATCTCAATTTCATGAAAATAATTTTTTAAATATGAGAAATTCATTTTTAAATTAAAATCATAATTTATTCGAAAAATACCAATTTTTATACTATAACTAATTTTATAACATCTTGAAAAAATTATCAATGTCTCAATAAATTATCTTATAATAATTAGACAATAAAATTTTAATTTATGAAGTTAAATTTTCATTTAAATAATAAAATTCATTATAAAATTTTAATTAAATATTTATGACTTACAAAAATACCAAAAATTAGTTTATCATTTAAAAAACCTTTTTTACTTATTGCAATATATAAATATATCAGGATTAAACTTAGAAGATACATAACATTTATTTATAAACTCATAGGTGAATTTACTATTCTCTTGTCCAGATTAGTATTCCTAACGATAAAGTTATTATTCATTCGTTATAAATTCCTTAATTTCTATAAATTTAACTTGTTTCATTATAACTTTATAATTAATTTATCTTTTTAATTATATAATGAAAAAATATATATTTTTTAAGTACTTTTATTGTTATATTCTCTCCACCTTCTAGATATTTCATCCCCAAAATTTTATTTACTTATTAAAAAAGTGAGTATACCTTTCCCTCATTGAAATTTCATATTCCCATATTGCTTCTTCAACAATATAGTTTATCTAAAAAACCATAACCTTCTAAATTACATTATTCTATAATAATTTATCTCTAGGGTCAAGTGTATGAATATGGTTTTCTTCATATAAATGGTTCTCTTCCAACTGGACTACTTCTGAAATCAAAACAAGTGACAAAACTGGAATATACATTGTCAAAATATAAACATGAAAAACATTGTATATGTGAGAAAAACTATGGAAACTGTAACCTTTTACATATAAAATAACATGATTTTAAGGATAATTATAAAACACAGTAAAAGCCAAGGATTGTAAATTATTTTGTCTTGGGTAACTAGGTACATAAAATTGAAAACATGTAACTAAATAAAACATTTCTTTATTTAATTTTCAAATTGATATCTTGACATCTATTGTGCTCAAACATCTGTTTAGGGTACCCCAGTGAACACATGAACAAAGCAATGAGATAAATAGTCTAATAAATGAATAACCACAAGAAAAAAACAATAGCACATGGGATATAAGGGAAGTCATAATGATATAAAAAGGCATGTATATATTGAACCATAACATATAAACATGAAATCATAGAAACATGGAGTCATAATAATGTGGAAGAAACATAAAACATGACATTATCATGACCCAAGGCTAATTGTAAAGTTAGTCTCACATGGCATCACAAGCCAAGGCTAAGTGCTAAGACTGTCACACCTGGTAGCACAAGCCAAGGCTAACAGCCAAGACCATCACACATAATGTGTCAAGAGGCTCAAATTTACCCAATGCATTAAATTTATATCTGTATTCACCAATAATAACATTTCATGAATATTTTTTCATATAAATAATCATACATAATCAATCTTACATAAAAATTAGGGTTACCCATAGAAGTAATTGGGGGCCACATTCATCTCATAAAGCATAACAAATGAGTGTATCATCAAAGTTTACATGAAATAAAGGAACTAAAATTTACATGGAAATTCATAATTTAAAATATGAATTTTTCATTGTAAGTTATTTCATGTAGAAACATGTAAGAAATGTATTTAATAAATTTTAACATTAAGACATTTATTGTGTTATCTTAAGGAAAATTCTATAGATCCTTCAAAATAGAAAATGGAACTATATTTTATATAAAACCATAAGAGAACCAAGAAATTTTTATTAATAAAAATACATATTTTATAAATATAATGCGGTCATAAAACTGAGGATATAGTGCACTTTAAATCTAGTAGGAATCTGGAAAGTTCCCTTAAAACAAGTTTTCCTATCGGGAAGTATTAAGGAGGGAATCACATAAAAAGATGTATATCACCAAAAGAGAATGAGGGGTGGATCATAAAACATGAGTTTTGAGAATATAAACAATATTTATAAGTTTTAATCAAAAGGAAAAGAAAACTTCATTTTGATAAAAAGAAATGTAGAGCAACCAGAAGAAAATTATTAGGTTCAGTTGGAATCCCTTATTAAATATGGGAATGTTATAGGGTGTACTTAGGAGAAATTTATGTGAGATAAAGGGGTTCATAATGTTTTATACATCATTAGGTATGTATGGTGTAGGTGTGAACTCATTCCCCATCATTAGTAATTACACATTAAAGGCCATAACATAGAATACATTCTTGGATAAATGTGAAATAGAGAGGATCCCTTACCTTAAGTGAAAAGGTGTTCTCCACTTGATATTAATAACCTGAATAATAAAATTAGGTTCATTAATTAATAATTAATTAAATTAATTTACATGTAAATGATTTATTATATACCTTTTGAGTGCATTAATTACCTTTTTTGATTGGTTATGATTTTTAATTTCATTTTTCGGGTTTGTTGGTTTCCTTGGTTTTAATGATTGGTTTAAGAATATTCATGTTCAGATGCAAGTGTATGATGAAAGTGGTTATCCAAAATTTAATCTATATAAAATTGGTTATAATATAGAAGATTAAATGTTTATAAAATTCATTTGTATATTTTTAGTGAAGGTGAATCATTATATAAAACATTAATTTTATATGTTTGGATTTACTAGGCGATTTTGTTCATAATTAAATTGGTTTGTATTATTTTTTTACATCAAGTGAGAAAATGGTTTATAGAACAAAAAATAAAAAAAAATTATATTTAATAGTCTATTTCAGCCATAAAAAAGGATTCATGACTAGAATAGAAGCTGATAATATAAATTGATAAATTGTCATCCCTAAATGTGATAAATTAATACATCTTGGATGATGTCTTCATTTCTTTTGTATAAAAGTAAGGGAAAATAGATATGGTAAATAATTATTAGATTATCATTAAAAAATATAGTTAGTTTATTTTTATGTAGTTATCATACCATTCATATTAAGAGAGTTTAGGAATGAAAAATGAAAAGAAAAGAACGTGAAAAAAAATTAAAGAATTGGAAAAATAAATTTACCTCTTCATTTTCTCTCTTTGAGAACCTCTTAAGGGGTGAGAATTTGGCCTTTGAGGTGACCAAGGGATTATAGAAGTGCGGGAATATCATGAGTGAGATATTTGGCTAGAATTTTTGGGAGGCACAACAATTGAGAGGATTGAAGAGAAGAGGGGAGTGTGGGTGGTTTTTATAATAGAGGGGAGGAGGGTTTTCTTAATATTTTAATCATTAGTTTTTTATTTTGTTCATAAGACAAGAAATAGTAATTATTATTTTGAAAAAAAAATTAATATGTGCATGTGAGTTCTAAATAATGTCAATTTACATCATTCATAACTCAAGCATGATGCAGAAATCCAATTTTTAGCATTTATTGTGAATTATTTTATTTTACTATTCATAAAAAATTAAAGTATTCCATAAAAATACCAAAAATTTACCATAACCATTTCTTGACATGTAGAATCCAAAAATGAAATCCATTTATTAAAAATAATTTTCTAAATATTATTAATTTAATTTTTATTATAATCATAATTTACTTAAAAATATTTTTTTAATACTATAACTTATTTTATAATGAATTCAAAAATTACATAAGGTCTTATAAAATTTTATAAAAACAAGAAGACATAAAAATTTTAATTTATGAACACCTTTTTGGAAAATATATTTTTTTAAAATAATTAATTAATTGTAATTAATTATTTATGAGTTACAAAATTACCAATACATTTACTATGGTCAAATTATCACTTATAAGATTCCTAAATTTTATTTCTACATTCAAGGGTGAGGTTACTATTCTTCTAGATGATGTACTATTCATAATAGTCATATTACAATTCATAAGGGTAGGTTACTATTCAAAAGGGTAGGTTACTATTCACCAAAAAATTTATCTTATTGAACTCCAAAAATCTTACAGATCACAACTATGTTTGTCATATTTTTAAAAATCAAAATATAGAAGGGACAAAATTATGTTTAAAGGTCACATAGTACATATAAGTTCATTATGTTGTGATTTCTTGTGATTGTATGACATATTATAAGAAATGAATTTCCATTGATAACACAACGGTTCGTTACATTATTCCCCCTTATGAAATTTATCCCTCAAAATTTCATTTTACATTCTAATCCATAAACATGTGCGGGTACATTTCCTTCATTGCCTCCTCCAGTTCCCCTGTTGCATCTTCGTAATCAAGGTTCTACCACAGTATCCTAATCAGGGGAGTAGTCTTATTATGTAGAACATTATCCTTGTGATCCTCGATCTTCACTGACTTCCCCTCGTATGAAAGATTAATCTCCAATTGTACGACCTATAATGAGACTACATGTGAAAGGTCTAGTATGTACTTACTTAAGAGGTATATATGGAAGACATCGTCGACTTTGTCCATGGTAGCTGGAATTACTACTTTATGATCTATAGCTCCAACATGAACAATAATCTCAAAGGGGCTGATGTACTTGTGTCTTAGCTTTCCTTTCTTCCCAAACCTCATGACCTTCTTCCGTAGAGTTATTCATATAAATACCAAGTCTCCAGCTTTGAACTCAAGGTCTCATTGAAGATTGTTTACATAACTCTATTTTTGACTTTGGGCTACCTTGATGTGCTTCTAGATATTTTTCACCTTCTCCATCATTTCTACGACCATTATAGGTCCTAGAAGCTAATGTAAACTGACTCTATCTCAACACACTAGTGTTCTGCACCTTTTCCCATAAAGGGATTCATATGGTTCCAGTCAGATGCTCGAATGGAAATTGTTGTTGTATGAAAATTCAACCAGTGGAAGATGTTTCTCTCATGCTCATTTGATTTCCATTGATGATGCTCTCTATATATCTTTCAGTTTCTGAATAGTTTAATTATATTTTCCATCATTTTGTGGATAATAGGCCGTACAAGAGTCCAGTTCAGTGTTTAGAGAACATTAATGAATTTTCTAGAACATTATGTTGAATCTCAGATCTCGATCGGATACAACAGATAGTGGTACTCCATGAATATTTACGAACTATTTGATATATATTTGTGAAATTTATTCCAATGAGAAGTCCTATTGAATTTTAATAAAATGAGTTGTCTTTGTAAGATGATCCACAATGACCCATATAACATTGTTTCTTCTGGATGTCCTTGGAGGCCCAAAGAAAAAGTTATAAGATATGTACTCCCACGTCCATGTTTATATGGGTAGTGGTTTCATCATCCCCATAGACTTATGTCATTTATCCTTCACTATGTCATATACTAGTCACTATGATGTATATTAAGCAATCTCATTCTTTATATTGTCCCACCAAATGTTCTCTCGGAGATCTCGATACAACTTTGTGCACTCTGGTGGATAGAGAAGGTTCACCTATCTGTGTCATTCAGATGTTCCTTCTTTATCAATGGGTTGGATGGTGCACATAATCGTGACCCAAATCATACAAATCCTTCATCAATCATGACCTTTGTGGATTTTCCATTTTTAATGGATTCCACCCTTTTCTGAATTTCCACATCTTCTCATTGAGGATCCTTTATTTTCCCCATGAGATTTGGTTCAGAAATTCTTTAAGAAATGATTGATGACATTCCTAATTTAATTATTACCATATTCGTCCCCTTCAAATCATAGAAGATTAGATCCTTTTAAATTATCATCATTGATAAAGATACAGGATCACTTCAACTAAGAGAATATTCCACCTTATCTACCTCACCAGTATGGTAGTTGATTGAGCGGTCATAATTCATGATGAGCTCTATCCCTCTTCGTAGGCGCATATTACACTCTTTTATTAATATATATTTTTGACTCTTGTGATCAGAATATATCTCACACTTATACCTATAGAGATAATGCTCCCAAATGTTTAGCACAAGGATCCCTACCGCCAACTCTAGATCATGCGTTGGATATATTTTATCATCGATTTTAATCTACCTTGAGGAGTAGTCTATCAATTTATCATTTTCAATCAACACATAGCCTAATCCTTTCATTAAAGAATCATTTTCAACCATAAAGATTTCTCCACTTATTTGGTGTGTGAGTATTGGCTCAGTAATTAAGCTCTTTTTCATCTCCTTAAAATAGTCTTCAAATTCCTTAGTCCATAAAAACATTACTTCCTTATATGTTAGATTGGTCATTGGATTTGACAATCATGAATCTTTCTTCACAAGTTTATGGTAATACCCCGCTAGACCAAGAAACCTATGGGTATCTATTACAGATATTGGCATGGGCCACTCTTCAATTGTCTTTGCCTTGGAAGGGTCTGCATATATCCCTTTTCAAGAGATAGCATGCCCCATAAAAGATACTTCCTATATCTAGAACTCACATTTATTGTACTTCTCATACATCTTATCACTTCTCAATGTCTTTAACACAATATTCAAATGCTCTTCATTTTCATTCTTGATCTTGCAGAACATAAGAATATTGTCGATAAAGACTACCACAAATTTGTCGAGTTAATCTCTAAAGAATATATTAATTAAATCCTAGAAAATATCTAAAATATTAGTGAGTCTTAAGGTCATCAATATGAACTTATATTTTCCATACCTCATTCTAAAAGGCAGTCTTGGGAATATCTTACTTACTCACATTTAATTGGGGATATCCTGACCGGAGGTCCACCTTAGTGAAATAACTGGCCCCATGAAGTTGATAAAAGAATTCATATATTTTTGGTAGGGGATACTTGTTCTTTATCATGATTTTAATGACCTAACTATAATCAATGTAGAGACCCATTGAACCATCGTTCTTTTTGATGAAGAGGACTATAGCTCTGCATAGTGAAGCGCTCGGGCGTATAAAACTATTCTGCAAATTCTCCAGTAACAACTTCTTCATCTCTTCTAGATCTACGGTGGATATTATATAAGTTTATTTTGATATAGGGATAGATCCCAGAATAATTTCAACAGTGAACTCAACCTCTCGGTCAGGAGGAAGACCAAGAAACTCTTTGGGGGTATACAAGTGTAATCCCTCCCGATGGGAATATCTTCAAGTGATATTATCTCATTTGTATCAATAATTTGAGCTAGAAATTCCTATTCATAAGGAATTATTATCCAAAATTAATATAATGATTCTAAAGGAGATTAATGGTCTTCTTTATACTTTTAATGAATTGGAATATGCTTCTAGATTTTAATAATGATCTCTCTTTCTTGATAGTTAATGCTTGCTTTGTATCAAGATATCCAATCCATACCCAAGATAGCATTGAACTCCACTAAAAGAAGTATTAAGATATTTTATTGGAGGTTTAGTCTAAAAAAATTAACTAGGGAGGATTTATAAACCATGGATGCAATAATTCCACCATTCATCATTCTCAAAGATAAATTATCCTTCAAATTTTGAGATGGTGGATGAATAGTTATACTAAACATGAAATATAAGAAAGAATGTGTGGAACTAGAATCAATTTTTACTTTCAAAATTATTGACTTAATATAAAACATACATGTCACCACATATTTTTCTAGGTCCACCTCTACAGTAGTGATAGAATAATCTCATCCTTGTTTCCATAGAGGTTTTTGTTGATTTCCTCAAAAAACCATCATCTTAGGAAAATTGTTCTCATAGTTCCCATACTCCATGAAGTTGTAACACTCCACTACAAGATGATTTTTGATCTGATCCTTATTTTATAATTTCAGAATAAAATGATTCTTTATATCCCATCGGATGTTTTTAGCCAGATGTCCCAATATTCAACATCTAAATCAATTTCTGGTTCCCTTCTACAGTTCCAGGGATACTTCTTCCCATGATTACTACATGTGGGATGGTCTGGCTTCTTTCCAGAATAGATTTTATTTGCATAACTATCGACATTAAATTCAATTTTCCTATTCTTTTTGGTGGTCCCATGATACCACTGAGAGTCTCTAATCCCCATTTCAACCATAAAGGCATAATGGACAATCTCTTCATAACTATCAAAGTCTCTAATTTCCCAAACTTTTCATAGACTCAAATTTAGTCTGCTAACAAAGTGATCCAACATTATTTTAATGTTCAAGACAAAACCATAGGAATACCTTGAAAGCCCTATAAACCCTACCTCATGTGCAATGATTGACTCGTCTTCCTTCTACTTCGGTCTGAGGAGCTCTCTTACCATCCGGACATGGTGGGTTCTGGGGAAATATTTATTTACAAATGTTCTATTGAATTCCTCCAATACCATGGAATCAATTTCCTCCTAGGGATTTTCATTATCTATTAGTTTCCACCATTGATCAGCTTACCCATGAAAATGATATACCTCCATTATAACTTTATCATCTTTTGAGCACTAGAGGATAGAGAATACCATTTCAATGGAGATAATCTATTGTTCCTTGAGTAGGGGGTCAGAAGATTCACTAAACATGGGAGGACTTTTCCATATAAAGGCTTAAATATAAACATTCTTTTTCCATTGAGGTGGTGGGTATTCCACATGATTGAAGTTATTATTTACAACATGAGCATTCTGAGAAAGTACTATCATGAAGTTTTGAGAACTTGTTCCCATCATATCAGGCATATAATTAATGAAATATTCACATTCCCTGTCACACTAATTGTGGAAATTTTTTCTTCTATTTCTTGTCATTGACTACGAAAAATAACACACAATTAGAGGGATTTACAACTTATCTAAAGAGCATTAAAAAGAAGACTTTGAACATAAGAGGATAACTTTATAAAGTTGAAGTATATATTAACTTCTGATTACTTATGTTTAAATCTAGTTTATCCTTGATTTATTTTCTAACATATATTCTTATTGAGATTTTTTCCTTCCCTTAATAATGGTTTCTACCAATCCTATGAATTTACCAAAGAATATCCCCTAGGAGGGTCAAACCAAGAGTCCAACAAGGAACATCGTCATGCACTAGTTCCCATTAAAGTCTAGCTCAAATTGTTGTTTTTGGGTTTTATACCTAGATACATTCGTTCTAGAGCCACCTCTAACTATTAGTATCCAGACAGGGATTTATTTTCTTAATAGACCACTTACTCTATAATTACCAAAATCTATGGGTGTTTTCTTATACATAGCCTCATCCTTAAGGTTATTACTAAAGTTCTCAATTACTAATATCCAAAAACAAATAAAATATCCTCTGATACCAACTATAGAGACCCTAAACTTTTTATATAACATTACATTATTTTATGAATATTTATAAACCAGAGTACTAGATATGGATAGTAAAGTATAATGTCTTAGAGGACTAGGTACATAAAATCGAAAACATGGAACTAAATAAAACATTTACTTATTTAATCCTAAAATTGAGCTCCTAACTTCCATTATGATTAAACATCTTCATAGGGTACCCTGGGGAACACATGAACAAAGTGATGAGATAAATATCTGAGTAATAGAATAACCATAATGAAAAAAAAAACATTCACATGTGAGATAGAAGTCATGAGATGATGATATAAAGAGTCATGTACATATAGAAACATAACCTATATGCATGGAATCATATAAACATGGAGCCATAATAATGTGACAAAAACATAAAACATGACTTTATCGTGATTCAATTCTAACTTCTAAGGATGTTTCACATGGTAGCACAGTCTAAGGATAACCGCCAAGACCGTCGCACACGGTAGCACAAGGCAAGGCTTACCACCAAGACCATCACACATCACATCTCATGAGGCTCAACTTTACCCAATGCATTAGAGCTCTATCTGGATACACCCTTCTTAACTTTTCATAAATATGTTTTCCATATAATGAATTATACATTATCAATCATACATAAACATAAGGGTTACCCTTGGAAATAATTTGGTACCACAATCATGTCATAAATCATAATAAAAGGGGGAATAATATAATTTTCAAAGAAATAAAGGAACTAAAATATATTTCGTAATACATAATGGAAAAATATACATGTATCATGTTATGTGATATCGTGTAGAATGACATAAGAAATTTATTTTATAATTTTTTTACATTAAAATTTTTTAGTGAAATTTCAAGGAAAACACTGTAGAGAATTTAAAATAGAAAAGGGTAAAATTTTTATATAATACAAGAATATGACCAATAATTTTTTCATAATAGAAATTATGATTTTATAAAGATAATGATGTCTTAAAATATAGGATATAGTGCACTTGAAATCGGGTAAGAATTCGGGAAGTTCCCTTAAAAAAAGTTTGATTATCGGGAAGTATTGAGGATGGAATCACATAAAAACATGTTTATCCCTAAAATAATGTGTGTGATGGATATTAAAACATGATTATGGATCACATAAACCGTATATACAAGTTTTACACTAATGTAAAAACATCATCATTTGGATAAAAAATAATGATATAACAACCTGAAGGAAAATAGGATGTTTGGGTGGAATCCCTTACGAAATATCGACATGGTATCTGGTGTACATAGAAGGTATTAATGTGAGATAAATGGGTTTCTCATATTTTATAAATCATGAGGGAAATATGGGGGAGGTTTGAAATCATACCCCATAACTAATAATTACACATTAAAGGGCATAACATGGAAGACATTCTTGAATAAAAGTCAAATAGAGAAGATCCATTACCTTTAGTATGATGGTGTTCTCCACATGATTTTATTTACATGAATAATAAAATTAAGTTCTTTTATTAATAATTACAGAACCCTATTTAAATTTAAATGGTTTATAAATAAATTATTTATTTTATTCATAACCTTATTTATTGGTTATGAAGTTCAATTTCATTGTTCGGTTCATTTCTTTCAAAGGGTTTTATGATTGGTTCACTCAAATTTATGTTCGAAAACACTTGTATGATAAAGGTGGTTGTCCAAAATTGACGTTATATAAAATTAATGATCATCCATAATAATATATGGTTTTAAAATTCATTTGGTTATTTTGAGTGAAGGTGAATCTTCATATGAAACATTAGTTCTAAACACTTGGATTAACTTGGTGATTACGTTCATAATTAACTTGTTTTGTATTATTATTTTACATCCAGTGGGAAAATGATTCCGAAAAAACATAAGATAAAATAATTATTTAGTAGTTTGGTTTAACCATAAAAATGGTTTCATGGCTAGAATATAATATGGTAATAGAAATTGATAAAACGTAATCCTTGAATGTGATAAATTAACACATGTTAGACGGTGTTTTCATTTCTCTCGTACAAAATAAGGGGAAAGGGGAGCTAAGAAAGAGTAATCCCATTAGCATACAAAAGTTCGAGTAAATTTATGTTAATGGAGTTATCATACCCTTTGGGTGAAGGGAGATGATGAATGAAAAAAAGAAAATAAAATAACTTGAAGTAAAATAAAAGAATCAAAAAGTGGAATTTATCTCTTGATTTTATATCCATTGAGAACCTTTTAAGGGGAGATAATTTGGTATTTTCAGGATACCAACAGATTTTGGATGCGGGGGAGTATCTTGGGGAGTGATTTGGGCCTAATTTCTGGAAGTTACAAGGCTTGAGAGAGGAGAATAATAGATGGAAGTGTGGGTGGTTTTTATATTGGACGGGAGGAAGGTTTTCTTAATATTTTGATCATTAGTTAATAATTTATTCATAAGACAAGAAATAGTAAAGATTCTTGTGACCAATAATAGTAATATTTTCATGTGAGTTTGAACCAGTGTCCATTTACATCATCCATGACTCAAGCATGATGCAGAAACTCTGGTTTTATCATTTATTGTGAATTATGGTATTTTATTATTCATAACCAATTCATGTATTTTAGAAAAATACATAAAATTCACCATAACTGTTTTTTCACAATGTATAATCCCAAAAATTGAATCCATTTTTCAAAAATTGTTTTTTTATATGATTAATTTAATTTTTAATTAACATCATAATTTACTTGGAAAATATAGATTTGAAAACAATAACTGATTTTATAATACTTTAAAGAATTACCTAAGGTATTATAAAATTATCTTAAAACTAGAACACAAAAAATAGTTAATTTATGAAAACCATTTAGGAAAATAAATTTTCTTTCAAATTAATTAATTAAATTTAATTAATTATTTATGACTTACAAAATTACTAATACTTTTACTATGGTCATATTATCACTTATAAGATGCATAAATTTTATTTATATAATCAAGGGTGAGGATACTATTCTTTTGGATGATTTACTATTCATAATGATCATATTACTATTTATAATGGTAGGATACTATTCCTAAGGATATGATATTATTAACCACAAAAATTTGTCTTCTCGGACTCCAAACATCTTACTGATCGCAACCGTGTATGTAATATTTTTGAAATTCAAAACACCAAAGTGTAAAAATTATATTTAAAGGTCACATGGTACTTATTAGTTCATTGTTCTGTGATTTCATGTAATTGTATGACATAATATATGAAAATATGTTCCATTTATAAAACATTGGGTCATTACATAAACTTGGTGGCTAAGCTACATGATATATGATGGGTAAAACTTTCCCCTAGATTTCATAAGGACCAATGAAACATGTACCTAGCTTTAAATTCATACCAAAGTGAAAAATACTTTCATGTGGTGAGATTCTAAGAAAAACAAGTTCATCTACCACGAAAGAAAAATCTTTCCCTTTGTTATCTATATAAATTTGTTGTCTTCTCTTAGATATCCTTATTTTTTCATGGATAATATTTACATTCTTATCCACTTCCTCTAATAATTCTAATCCCATCAACTTACATTCCCAAAACTCTTCCCAAAATGCTAGAGTTTGATAACACATTCTATATAATGCCTCAAAAAGGGTCCATCTGTATACTAGAAAAAAATTGTTATTATAAAAAAACTCATCAAAATAAATATGTTAATTATAAATTACATGGTAATCCACTAAAAAATCAAAAGAATTGTATCTATGATATTGATTGTTTACATGGTCTATCAATCATATTGGGGATGAAAAGTACTGTGGAAATTGGATTTTATGCCCAATTTCTTCTAATAGAATTTCCAAAATTTCCAAGAGAACCTGGGATCTCGGTCAGAAATAATGGATAGAGGAACTCCATGTAACCTAAAAAAGTCTATTTTAGTTAAATATGAGAAGGATTATCTATAGAAAGTTTATCTCAAATTGGATGGAAATGTGCAGATTTAGTCAGTTAGTCAAAAATAACACAAATCACATTGTTATCTCGACAAGTCTTTGGTAGCCTCACCATGAATTCTATGGATATATTTTATCATTTATACTCTATCACTAAAAAATGTTGAATCATTCCGTTCGATAACTAATATTATTCCTTAACCTATTGGCAAGCCAAAAATTTCATGGAAAAATCAGAAATATCTCTTTTCATTCCATACCACTAGTAATACACCCAAATATTCTTGAACGTCTTAGTGCATCCAAAATAAACTTATAATTGAGAAATATGAGATTAACTTAACAAATATTTCATCAATTTTGATTCACAAGGAACACATAATAACTTCCCAAATCTCAAAACACAATCTCTATCACTGTTAAATTCAGTTTACTTTCCCTTTTAAACCAATTCCTCCAATTTCTGTAACTCATAGTCTTCTTTATATTCTTTCTTAATTCAATCTAAGAGATATGAGAACACTGACACCTGAAACAGAATAGTGTAATTCCATACACCAATAACATCCAAGATAAAATTTATCTAATCATAAACTGATTGAGTCATGTTTCAAATGCAACATGGTTAATGTAGCATTATTTTTCAAAATTATTACATCATCCAATGTGTTTGATATTCCAGTATGATAATTAATTATAGAATCATGATACTTGATTAGTTAGAGACATATTATCCCTCTCATGTTCATTTATTTATGATAGAATATATACATCAATATTTAATATCAATATATATTTCTCATTTTACTCCCTACAAATGATGCCTCCAAATTTTAATGAAAAAACAACATGAGCAAATTTCAAATCATATTTATGTTCATTTAACTCATGGGTTTTCAACTAACATGAAGCATCACCATTTACCTGGAAATTATTCATTAATACACATACAAGTCCTTTCAACGAAGTGTCAGTAAAGATGAAAAATTCATCTTTTTTAGAAGATACGTCCAAATTGGATCATTCACCAATCTTCTTTTAAATTCCAAAAAAATCATTATGTTCTTGTGTCCAGATTAGCATAACAACTTTTTGAGTTAAAATATCCATTGGTATATATAACTATGAAATGTTTTCAACAAACATTAATTTATAGCCATCAAAACTATGAAAATTACAAAAAATGATTGTATTTTTTGTGTCTTGGCCATTGTTCAACAACTTTTGTTTTATTAGGATCACTAATTATTCTATATATAGAAATAATTTGACTGGGTAATGAAAATTTTTACAGCCAAAATTCACACTTACTAAATTTTCCATATAGTTTTATGTATTATAATGTTTTCAGTGGAAACCTTCAATGTCTTTCATGATCCTCTTTACTTTTAGAATATACAAAATTTTAATCAATAAAAACCGTGACAAACATCCAAAAACTCATGGAATATTCTATTCATAAGATCCATTAATATAGACGGTTAACTAGTTATCCCAAATGTAATTACTACAAATTAATAATTCCCATACATAGAATGAAACAAAGCCTTTAGAATGTATACTTACATTAATTTCATTTGATGGTAACCCAACCACATGTCAAGCTTCCAAAAATAATGTTCTCCTCGTAGATGATCAAACAAATAATTGATATGAAGATTAGTATACTTTTTCTTAATATTGATGTTACTCGATGATCTATAATAAATTAGTTGTATCAATTAATCATCATTATTTTAACAAAAAATACCAGAGCACCCCATGGTGATGTGATAGGTCATATTAAGTATCTATCTATCAATTAATGCGACTTATTTTTTCAATTCAAGAAGTTATAATTGAACTATTTAATATGTGGGTTTAGAAATTGTATTAGAATCAACAACTATATCAATTTTAAACTCAAGATCTCATCTCGAAACAACACTTGGAAAATAATCAAGAAAACCATCAAGATATTCATTTACCATGGGCACATCATTAATCAAAATAGTTCCTTTATTTTCAAAAATATTATCAAGATACATTTAATTTCCATATTTTAATAGTTTCTTAACTTATTGATATGTTATCAATTATATGGGTTTATTCTTCTACAAAAACTAAAACTCTTTCTAAAAACAACTTCTTTGGTTCTACAATCAATCTTAGTATGGTAAACAGAAATTCATTTCATACCCAGGAAAACATAAAACTCTACAAAAGGAAAAATTAAAAGGTTTAAAGGTAAATTTGATACACATATAATGACTGGAATTTTATTATAATTTCTTTTTCCATTAACATTTACTCCAGGGGTTTTCACCCTATGTTCTAGATTCATTTCTGGATGTGGAATATCAAATTTACCAGAAAATTTCATAGAGATAAATGAATGTGTAGACCCTGAATCAAAAAAAAATTTGTTTATTCTTTAAAAACAAGAAATATACCAGATACCACTTTTTTTAATGTTCGCATCTTTTTATGTCATTGTAAAGAATTTTTCCACACCCTTCCTTTTACAATCTTGCTGATTTCTCCCCTGAGTGACTACCTTTGGACATACATTACCAAAATTATCCAACTCTTTATAGATAAAGCATCTTACTATCAGTTTCAAATAATTATTATTATAATTTTCTTTATAATCATTATGCATGTGTCCAAACATTCTATATCAGAAGCACTTCCCAAAATTAACGAGATATTCTCCAGGTTTTTTTTACCAAACTTTTCACAAGAAGAAAATTTAATTTTCTTACCTCCAAATATGTTTGATAAATTCATCCCCCAAGAGTTCCAACTTAAAAATCTTATTCTTTTCATCACAAGGCACATATGCATCAACAAACACTGTTTCAACCTTTCATCATAAAAAAACAACATTTTCATAGATATTAAATTCCCATGTTGTTAATACTCTTTGTAAACCTGGATTCAATCATAATTCAAACCAATAAATTTTTCTATTAGTTTTTAAAATAAAATATGGAACATCCCAATATAGTATTGGTAATTTTTTTTTCATATGGAAATATATAATATTCATTAATTTTCATTAATTTTCAGTAATTCTAAAAAAAAAAATTTATCCAGATTCGAACAAACGTTCGTAAATATTTCTCACAGAAGATATCCTTGAATGTTTCACCTTCCATATAATTAAGATATTCTTTTCCTTTGGTATTCCCAACCAAAGATAATGATTTATCTGGTTCACCTTCAAAATTATAAATATAAACGGTTTCCTTTTCAGGTTCTGAACATCCCATGACATCAA
Source organism: Viscum album (assembly GCA_963277665.1). Lineage (NCBI taxonomy): Eukaryota > Viridiplantae > Streptophyta > Magnoliopsida > Santalales > Viscaceae > Viscum > Viscum album. The sequence continues at coordinate 1,314,810,573 of OY728147.1, forward strand.
ATATCATTTTTAATGCATTAATCCATCCTTCACCTACCACTAGGTCAGATGATCCACTGAATGATGGAGGATGTTTCCTCGTGAAATATTCTACAGAACACATGTTTCTTCATGGAAAATCAGGTTCCTCTCTAACATGGATTCCACCAACATTTATCTCCTGGGTCAATTATTCCATTACATTATCAAACTACTCAGCTCCAATTCCCACCATTCCTGTCTGCAGTTTTGGAATGATATTAGCCTCTCGGTTCCTTCCTACTTCAGCCACCCTATTTATTCTATGGAAACCCACTCTGAACACACATATCTTAAATGAATAAACATGGTAATATTAATATTATTTATCATTTTTAAATAAACCATAAATTAAAAAAACATTTATGGTATTTTATTAACATCGTCCTAACCCCTATGTTTATCTACACCATCCTCTGATGACAACTCTAATTACCCAACCTTAAAAAATTACAAAGTATTGATTATTAATCAGAATTTATTTTTTTCCAAATTTATGATCTTTTTATTTATGATGGTTTAGATAATAAGACATAACAAACCATATTCATATAAATATGAAACTACAAAAATTGTATCCACTTTTTCCAAAATATTAAATTTTTAAAAATAAATAATTATTTCATAAGAAAATCAACATAACATTTAACATGAATTCCTTATTTATCTTATAGATCCTTATACCCTATGAATAACTTTTTAAAACCCTTGTTTGAGCCCAAAAAGATCAATAAGGATAATAGACAAAGAAAATCATTAGTTTAATGAAAACATGAAAGCTCGTTAAAACCACATTACTTGAAAAATCATAAGAATGCATAGAAAATATCATACAATAGCCTTGGTACATCCATACTATATCACTCTTACATTCATACTTACAAATTTAATATCCTTATGGCCAAATTCTATCTCTGGAGCACCCAAGGAATTGGAGAGATGTTATGGGGCTCACCCGACATATCATAAGCTATAATGGGTGAACCCAACATATCATGATCTATAATGGAGATCAAACCATAGTATCCTGAGATATAATGGTCTTAACCCATAATAAACAATTTCTAAGAAACATATAATGAATAAAACTCTTCATAACTGATTTCAACCATTGATAAAAACATATTGATGTTTCAAAATACCATTTTCTCGTAAAAATATCTTTTAAAACATCACACATAATTATGAAATCATCTCTATCAAAAATAAATATGAAAAAATATTATAGAAACATTATAATAATAAGGATTCATGAAATTTAATGAAACCTGTCATACCGTATATATAAAATGACAATCTTTTTCAATTTATTAAAAGAGGCATTTAATTGGATCTAAAAAGGAATGTCCCATACATAACACATGAAATATATCTCTTTTGAAAATATAGAAGAAATATTAGAACATTTATTCCCATTTAGATACATAAATAAAACCCCATTTGGAATAAATAGATATAATATAAAAAATTTAGAAGAATAAATCATTAAAACATCTAAAACAATGTTTTAGTTTAAGAATCACTTAAATCTTGTACAAATTACTTAAAATTTGTTCAAAACAACTGTATAATGGAATAAAGAGTCTCATTAATTTATTAAAGGACTATACATGTGTTTATAATAATTTATATGATCTTATTATGACATTTTTTAGCTATTTATTAAAAATATATTTTTATTTCAATTGTTTCGGGTGCCTTTATTTTACGGTTTCCCTAGTTGACTAATTATATATTTTCTTGTTGAATGGAAGGAAAAACTCTTAAATTGGAATGAAATAGAGTTTATATGTATCCATAATGTTAAATGGTACCTTATATCATTTTTTATGATATGAGGATTAATCATTAGATAAATCATTAATGAAAATGATTTTATTTATTTTGGCAGTTTTTAAGATCTTCATGAACTTAGATCTTTTTATTCAATATCATGTTTATATATTGGTTCCAGAATATTAAATAACATTTAATATGTATAATAAAATTTTATTTAACCATAATTATTATTTTATGACTAAACATAATAGTTCTCAAGAAAAATGATTTTTTATTGTCCACGAGGGTGGTAAATCAACACCTCCCAGAAGATGATCTCATTTTTAGAATAAAAGGGGGGGTAGAATAAGTTTGATGATTAGTTCATTCATCAATATGATAAAATTACAGTATATATAATATAATTGAGTTTTAATTCCACTTTTATGTGGTTATTTGAATAGATTATAATAAATTAAAATGAATTGAAAAGAAAATAAAATAAAAGAAAATAGTATTTTTCCACGTGAATTCTCCTCCTTGAGAACCTCCTTAAGGTCCTTGGTTTTGGAATATTAGTGATAAGAATTGGTCTTGAATGTAGGGGGGTCCTGGAGATGGAATTTGGTGTATATTAAACTATTTTAAATTCTTTTAAGTGTGATGATATGATGTGGTGAGGATTGGTATTTATTATAGAGGAGAGGAGTGTTTTCTCATTATTATAGTCATTTGTTTATTATTTTGGCTAAAGACTATGAATATTTTTATAATTATCAATAAATATATATAAATAATGGATGATAGTTCTATATTTTGGGATTATGTCAACCTTACATCATATATGACTAAATAATTCTTGAATTCATTAGATATATTATATTTCCATATTTTATTATTCATCAAATATTCATGTATTTTAGAAAACTGATAAAAATTCAGCCCAACCATTTTTTGACATTATAAATTAAAAAATGAACCCAATTATATGAAAATATATTTTAATATATGAGATATTTATTTTTTATCTAAATCATAATTTATCGAAAAATACAAATTTTAATACTATAAATAATTTTATAACACCTTGAAAAATTAATCAAGGTATCATAAAAGTATCATATAATCGTTAGAAAATAAAATATTAATTGAGGAATTTTTTTGTTTTAAATCATTATATTATTTATAAAATATAAATTAAATATTTATTACGTACAAAAATACCAACACTTAATTTATCATTTCCAAAACATTTTTTCCAGTATTCCATTGTATAAAAATATAATGATTACACTTATAAAATATTGCATGTAGAAATGGTATATGTTTTAAAAAATGAATATCTATGATAAGTAATATAGATATTTTTGAGAAATTTAATGTCCAATGATCATAATAAAGTGAATATTTCAAGGGAAGGTCAATGACTACAAAAATGAGCCAAGAAAGGGAATGTAAATACTTTCTTTAGTAAACATTTTCAAAAACCCTTCATATATATAATAAGCTTGGTATCAAAAAAACATATTCTCATTGTAATATATGTATAATTGATTTTTTTGTCATTTATGAGTTGAAATGTTGAGAAAAGATCATTAAAAAAATTCTTCAGAAAAATATCCTTTTAATATTGAAAATATTTTTAAAACTAAAGAATCAAAAAAATTGAAATTTATTTTGTTTGAAAATATACATATAAAATTATAAATTATTATTAAAAATATTTATTTCTTATGATGGTGGTAAATGTTTTAAATGTCATTAATTTTAAAAAAAATATTCCTTTCACATTTTCAGTAAAGAAATATGGTCCTTGGTTGAAAAAATACATAACAATTTAATTAAAAAGATTTTTTAAAATTTAAAATTGGTAAATATTTCTTTAGTAAGTAATTTGGATAATCATAATAGAATTTTTTAAAACATTTTTAGAAAACATGATTTTTGAAAGAGAGGGATTTTAGACCAAAAGAGAAATTAAGTTGGATTTTCATCAAAATATTTTTCTCAAATATTTATGTAGGAAACAGTTGAAAAATTTACTATTACATGAAAACATTAGAAATAAACAGAATAGAATAAAATTGAAATGAATTATTATAAAATTATTAAACAAATCCATTCAATTGAAACTCAAGAATAAATAATCACATTTAAAATTAGAATTTGAAATAAACCCTTACAAATACCAGAATATTGAAGTGAGGATTAATCAATAAATCAAGTATGTGTATCCAAATTAAATATTCATAAAACAACATGAAATAAAACATAATATTTTCAAAATTATTAAAACAAATAATCCTATAATTTCAATGACAATAAATAAGTAATATAACCCAATGAAAAGTAATTCAGTTATGAAATTCCTTACCATATAGTAACTTTTATATTAAAATACCTTTATATGATATAATGACAATTGAATTTCAAAATTCAAGAAATTAATAATTAATCGGGATATTACAAGTTATAGGGCTAGTATATACACCACAAAGTTATATAAGGTTCGTAATATTATAATATGCCTCAATGAATAAAAATTGAGATGAAGCCACATACCTCACACTTTCTTTTGGTTAATCATACATTAAACTCCATAACAATAGTTTAATCCATGTAATTAATTATTATAAAAACAATATTCAAATTTATAATATCATATATTATCCCCTTATAATATTTTACCTCCTCTTTGTGAATAATATCTCATTATTTTAAAAGCTTTGGGTGTTAATTTCCTTGTTTTATAATATGTGTTTTGAATGAAATATCTAGTTATTAAAAATTTTATATAGTCCCATCATCTCTAGAATGATATTTATATTATTAATATCATATGGACTCATTATATAAATTTTTATAATCATTATTGATGTTTTCACATGGAAAATTAATCAAACAGCTTCATGGAGACGATAGGTCGTATGTACACATGAATGATGATATCATAACCTTATTAAGTGAAAGGGTTAGAAAGTGGGTGATATATTAATATTAAATAATTTATATCATTTTATATACGTCAGATATATTCATTAAATATATCCTTATTACATCCCATGTAAATTATAAGTAGAAAACGAATAGTATAGCTTCGTGAGGTTGTTGTCTTCCATACACACGAGACACGATATCATATTTTAAATGAAATATAAATAAATAAGATATATGTGATATTATAGTTCAGTAATTTCAATATTAATATATAAATAATAATATTTTAATATAGTATCATGTTACATTCTAACACATTTTTCCATGGATTTCAAGTTATTCAAGATGTTTAATTTTTTTATAGCTATTTATCTTATAGTCTGAGAGTTCAGTGTCGTGCATGTCATCGAAGATGATTTTATACTTTTAAAATATCAAGGTGATACATTATTCTCAGCATAAATAAATTTTTACCTCAGAACTTGATCTTCATCTCAAAAATCTAGTGTTTCATATTTGAAAATACCCCTCTTGTAATTTCACATAATGAGATTGGTTAATAAAATATCCTCTTGATAAGAGATAAATGGAAGTATGATGTTCTTATGGAATAATCACATAAATAAGTTTCCATGTTGTAGAAAATTGGTTGAAAGTGAAGATATTTACATGGAAGAAAAGTTTAATTAAAAATTAGATATGGAGAGTTATAGAGGTAATTGATCAAAAGATTGTGAATGATCAATAGAATGTTAACAAACACAAAACTATAAATTTATTATCAGTTTATAAACCATTTCTTTCATCCGAAATTAGGGTACTATGATAATTTTTTTCTTTTAGATCATTTTTCTAGAGTTGAGGAATTCCATTACCATTTAGACTAAGAACATATAAAACTTTACTGACATAATATCTTTCTTTTCAAAGGCACAATTTCATCCTTTGGTTTTTCTTCCATGAATTCACACTTTATTTCTTACTCCAAGAAATGAATATCCAAAATTTGTTTTTATGCCCGAAGCACATTTAACAAATCATTGCGAAAAAAATCCAATCCTCCGATCTCTTGATATTTCTAAATCCAAAATGGTTTTTAAAAGTTATCCAATAACCCCAAAAGGTCAACTTAATCCATTCCATATATTGTTAACTTAAGACTCAACACAAAATATGCCTTTAGAAATTCAATTTCATAAAATTTGGAAGGAAATTCACTTAATCAAAATTATATTCCTTAAAAAATTAGAATTTTCCCTTAATGTTGCATTCCAAATATGTGATTACATTTATTCCCATTAAAAATATAGAAAAACATGAATTATTCAAAATATAAAATCTCAGGTTTTCAAATATATTCAATGAATTAATACATAGAGTAAACCCTAGAAAATATTACATAAACAATCAAACTAATAACCAATTCCACGGTCCCAAAAACTATCCAATAAGAATATAAATATTATCTCACCATTGGGAAAATATTAAGGGTTATCCTACCATGATCACGTTTTTTCCAAGAGGTTAAACATATCACTGAATCACTTCTCTTGGTCATCAGTACCATTCAACATATTCTATCAAATCTTTTATGAAATAGTACTACCATACAATCCTTATACATTTTATTGTTTTAATAACCATAATATCATTGATGAAATACTTAAATAACATAATTCTTGAATCCAAACATAAGGATATTAGTCATTCCACTTCATATGTGCTAATAGAATAAGCTAGACCATGATCCCTTATCATATTTTGATGTATATTACCTTGACAATTATGAAAATAATTTGTGATGTCCCCTAATCTGTACCATTAAAGCTTTGAACATTGAAATTTTTTCATTTCCTTCAAAATTATAAGAATATTGGTTTTTATCTCTACACTTGTATCAAACCCACAATCCCTTCCAAAAAATACCATGTTGTTTCTTTTGAAAATTGGCACATTTTTTAAAACCCTTCTTTCCATTATTCCCCTAATATATCTTTTCTATTTTGTCCCCTTCTTCTCTGTCATCCCTTTTAATCCATATTAATTAGAGAATTATTTCTTTATCTTGATAACACATGATATTATTTCCTCATCCAATGATAATGTTTTAGAGAATAGTTTCCATTAAAATATTGCCTTAATATCATCAAATAAACAATCATTTTTAATCTTTGGACTGTTTGAATTGACATAATTCCCAATTCTTCTACTAGACACCATTTATAAATGATGTCATACACTATAATATATCATTACATTATGAAAAAATACTGTATAAACCTATAACTAGTGAAACAAATTGATAAATTTAGGCATAGATAAAATCATAGTCATTAATATTGTTTATTTGGCGATATCCAAATTTTTAAAACCTTTATAATGGTCGGTAAAGAAAATTTGAATTACCCTAAGAATATCCCATGGATGTGTTGAACTATTTTAATTTTAAGGCTTGTTGTTGTGCATAAAGTGACGGTCAGGTAATGAATAATTTACCCTTTTTGATTTATTACCCCTGGATACATATATACATGAACCATATCCACATGTAGTATCCATATAGGGATGTATTTCTATGTAAAAACACATAATTTCTTCCTAACCCAAACATTAGGGTGTTCTTATATAATTATCCTCGAATTATATCATAGGGATATGATCACTAATCTATATTTTTAAAAATCTAGTTCTTAAAGTTTCTACTAAACATCCTTAGATACGAAATATAAATACCCTGACTCTAGTAACCTATATTCGGTTGTTAATTTATTTAATTCAAAATAATTACAAATTATTTAATCCAAAATGATATTTAAATTTAATGTTACATGTGTTAAATAATTTCATAAATCAATTTCTTTCTATTTTATTATATTACATACTCAGTGTATTTTTTATTCTAATATTGTGTGTATAATGTTTTAACTATATTATTTTTTATTTAGGCAATATTTATGAGAATTTTAATTTTATACAAATAATAAATTCATTGTTTAATTCTCATTTGAACATCATGATCTTTGTGGGGGTTGATTTTACGATCTCATTTTAATTAGGATTGTTTATACTTTAATTTCCATATAAAAAAATTATTTTATGATTGTATAATAAACCAATTACATTTTAGTATCTTGTGGTTATTCATGATTTTTTCAAGTAATAGTTCCATTCTTCACTCTTGTATTCATAAATTGATTGATACAATATATTTAAGAAAAATAAACTTGATTTCTCTCTTCTGTTGAAAATATTATTAATCCAAAACCATATTTTATAAAAATGTTTCCAAAATGTTTTTAACATTGTAAAAATAAATTATTAAATAATTTTTTACCCAAGTTTTACTTTTTAAAAAATTTTAAAGGAATCTCTGTATCATTTTACAAACATGGCCTATTTGGATTTTACTGAAAAAGTTAAAATATTACTTGTTTCTACATGTTTGGAATGAATAAAATTTCTAGATTTCATGACCATTAAATGTTTTAAAGTATATTTTACATGTTTCCAATTATATTTTAAAATAAAATTATTTTCAAAGTGTATTCTAAACTTTTAGTTTAAATTGGTTATTTTCAAAATGAAAACGATATTTTCCTTAATAATGTTTTTAAAAATCCATTTATGGTATTTTCATTCACTAATGACAACAAACATTTATTTTACTTATTCTATAATAGGGATAATTGTATTCATAACATTATTATTTTTTATATAGATGTTTTATGATCATTTTTTCCAATTAAAATATTGACATTCAATTTTTTCATTGATTTTTGTAGTCATTAACATTCCCTTAAAATATTCAATTTCATATAATAATTAGATATTATATTTATATTAAATATCCAAATTCATGTATAATTGATATAATTACATCCTAAACAATATACCATTTATTCATATGATTTTTAATTTGAAACTTATTTTATTAACTATAGAAATGTTGAAAAATATATATCCTTACACGATATGGATATTTTTTGATAAGTCATATTGTTTCATAAATTAACTCGATTATTCAATATATGGTTAATGATTTGTATATGAGGATATATATGGAGCCAGATTATAGATATCCCCTAGATTCATCAGTAGTCTCATGATATGAATCTATTTTCTTGCCTTAGTTAAATAGTTTTCTGGTGCATACCAACACATCAGGTTAAAACTGACTTGAGAAAAGTCTAGATAGTAGATGTATCATGATTCCTAAGATCATTTCATCCAATAATTATGAATTTACATTATTGACAATTTATTTATTATTATCCAAGATATTTTCTCAATGATATTATCTATGGATTAATTTCATTCTCTATTGTTTTGATTAAATGGAATATTTTCTTAGTTATTTACTTTTCCATATTGATTATGCATTATCTAGTTATAATTTTCATGTTATAGATTAAATGGAATGTGTGTTTATTTATTTACATTTCCATGATTATGATTATTGTTTCAGGATAGTTTTCATTGTGCTTAACCCTTACTAAGCATTTTAGTTCACTCTTATTTTTTTCATTTATCAAAAATCCAAGAATTGTACAAAGAATAATATGTAAGGATATTCTATAGGAAATAATGATATTCTAGAAAAAAATTAATTTGGGTTTTCAAATTTTGTATTGGAATTATGTATGAATCATGTATAGCAATACTACTAAACTATTCAGTCCTTTTGGATGCAATTACTTATATCTTATGCCCATGTAATAAAGTAAGACACTAGCTCCAGGTTTCCAAGTTTGGGGTTGTTGTATTTGACATAAGGTAACGTATTTTAGAACCTTGGGATCCATATTTAAGAAAACATAAATTGTGGAACAAAAATTTATGGTAGAATTTGAGGATTAGTATCGAAGAACATATGAATTTTTAGTAAGGTAGATATTATGTGGTTTACCTAGAAATACAACTATATCGGGGTACTGTAAGTGAATGTGGTTCTAGAATAGACATATCTGGGGATAATAACTCAAAAAAGTGAACATTTGGCTAGACTCGATCGTTAATTGGTGCAAACAAATAAGCCTTATTATGAACCGAGTTTTACACTCTGGGTGGATATGCTTAGGATAATTCACGGTTTATTTTAAAAATCACTCTGAATTATTGGAATAGATAATGAAAATGAATAAACTAGGTTGAACCTAAGTTATCAAATATTGAAAATAATGTTTAAATATTTTTAAATCTAATAAATTATTATATGGTTTTTCCATTATGATTATAGCTTCTCAGATTATTATTTTTCATTTAATAAATATATGGAACCTGAAGGAATCATTTTAACATTGAACATTAAAGATGATGTGGTTACTATTAGATACTGAATGAGATGATGATAGGATTAAAATATTTTATTATTATTTCTAATCAGTTATCTTGAAATATGAATAACAATCTATTCCTAAACTAACTCCTAGACTCACCAAAAAGATAAGGACGTAGTTCACAAAGAGATAGAGTGATGGAGACAGTGGGTGAAGGAAGGTTAGATTTCATTCATGTTAGAAATGTGTAAAGAGACACCTAGGAAATTTTTTAAGAGGAAAAGTAAAAAAAATATTTATAAAAAATAAGGGAATAAATTAACGAATTACTAATGAAAAATTAGGAGTGATATGGAAGGAAATACATCTCATCCTAGGAATCCATTTATAGTTTATTGTCTCTAATATATAGATAATGGGAATTATCCTAGTTAATGACCTATTATAAAGTTTAACCCCTATCAAAAATAAAGTATTATACTGAAATAAAATGGTGGAAGTATTTATTTTTTGGAATTAAATAATGAAATAGAAGAAATTTATTTTTAATCAATGATATTTTGGTTATATGAATCATGAAACATATAAGGATTATATTAAATTTTATAATAATATATGTATTCATTAACTAATATGTAATGGATACCATCAGGGGTTTATGATTTTATAGTTGAACATAACTTCAATTTCATAAAATTCCCTTTTAAAAATATGTGTGTTAAGAATGTAACATAGTTTAGGATATTTTTGGAAAACATTTACAGGAATAGAACCCATTGGTTTATTATATGAATGATTTATTAAGTAATAATGTCGTTGCATTTTTTGTATATAAGATTAAAGGTATAAGTAACCTTTAGAATTTATCTTCTGATTTATTTTGTAGTAATTATGGTTCATCACAATTTTTGATTATTATAGGAATTATATTGATATAGTTTTAGAAAAAGGATAACTCACATGAAAAGTGAAATATCAATGCGTCTGGAAACGATGTATGTCTTGAAAGCATAATAGAATTTAAATTAGGGTTTAATATCTACCATAGACAAACATTTTTCCCTAATTCATATTTCATTGATTTTAGTTAAATGATGTAAAAAATAAATATTAATAAAGAAATATTGGTGTTTCTATTGAGGTTAAGAGATTAAGGTATTATATTGGATAACTTATTCTAACCATATTGGTTTTAAATATTATCTTTATACTTCCCTTTCTTTTTTATTAAGAGGATGTTTTATTATCCATTTTATTATGGTTTTTTTTAACAAAGGAATTTTCAAATATCAAATCCATGATTTTTTTAGCGCAATATCAAATTGCGAGGATGAAATTTATTTAGGGTGTGGATAACGAAACACAAAAAAAATTATAAAATAGTAATATATTATTTAATAATGTATGATACATTAAATACTTATCTTAAAAAATGAAAAAAAAACACTTTAAATTTAATATCGTAAATAACATGAAACACACACAACCGTGATTCTAAATGAAATATAATATAAAATTTTGTAATTGACTATCTGTTAAATTAGTAAGTATGAATAGTAAAATATAATATAAAAAAAATTATGGATATTTATTTATTGTAAAATATAATAATAATTATTTGAAATAAAAAAAATTATTTCTGAAAAATTAAATTTTCCCTAAAAGATAGTTTAATCACACTTTGTGCACATAAATTAAAATTAATATATACCAATTTTATAAAATTAATTTTATAATATAAATTTTTTTTAAATAATTGTATCAAAACTATCTTAGGTTAATTTTTTTTATTTTTCTAAAATAATTCATTTTTTGATGAATAGTGAAAAAAACTAATTTTTAACAAATATCACATTTTCATTTAAATTAATTACGAATTAAATTACTTTTTTAAGTTGATTCTAAATTTAAATTAATTAAATTATAATATAATTTCACTATATAGGTAATTATAATCAATATCATATTAAATTTTCATATTCAAAACTTATATATTGTATGAATTTCAACATTGAAAACCCACTTTTTCATTACATCTGTGGGTATAATTTTTAATAAGATTCTCCCAATTCTATGAATTGAATTTAAAAAAATTGATTCCATATTTGTAATCAAAATAATTTTTATCATATAATAATTTTAACTTAATATTATAAAATTGTGAATAATAAAAGCAATAAAAATTAATTTACACGATTAAGGTAAAAACTTCGTTATTAGGGGTTAAACTAAAAATATAAGGGTTAAAATGACCTAAAAACTTTTAAAAAACCTATTTCATTGAAATAGTTTGACCTTATAAACATTAAGTGTCAATAAGAATCTATTTTCATGTATTTTTTATCACAAACCAACCTGGGTTAACCTCGGACCGATCACCCTAGCCGATCTATTTCATAGCCAGAAGGGAGTTCCTGATCTCCATAGGCTGGAAACGAGTTCCATGAATCAAAAGAGTGTGAACATGGAATGAGTGCTAAAAAAATAAGAAAACAAATTAGTAAAAAATTCCACAAGGTAACCACTATATAAATAAACTTAGTGGAACATATTATACAAGAAAAAAAATAATAAAACATCTATATATATAACCCAAATAGACAAAACAACCACATTAGCTCCATGTGACATCATAGATCACTCTCCAACACAAATTATCAACTGACTCTCTAGGTGAACAAATGAAAAATAAAACCTATAGAAGTTCTAAAATCAAAATAGAACTATAGGCGTTAATATTAAAACATAGTAGGATATCTAGATATTCTATTTTCTAATGCACTTTCTTTAAAAGTGAAGAAGCCTGAATTTCATGTTTGATCTAAAATATATATAAGTGTGATTTACAATACATTTTACATAAAAACAATGTACAACTTATTTCCCTTATTTATATCAAAAAACAAATTTCATTCTATTAGGGATGCGAAAAACTTTTCAAGGGAAAGTGATGATTAAAAAAATTCAACTTAGACTAAATAGCATAACAAAGTATTTTATTTTAAAATAATTTAGATAAACCATTTTCAATCTAAAAAATCACTTTACAAGAAAAACCCTACACATAAAGTATTGTTGTAACCACACAACAAGAACAATGGAAATTATCATACATGTATCTCAATCGTCATTGCAAAAAAAATAAAAGCTATAGACATATGTGAACCTAGGATATCAAGAATAATCCATAAGACACAAATACAAGAGACCCCATCTATAGTAGCATGCCACATATGAAGAAATCAATCACTCTATACACTCATCCACCATTTCTCATGATAGACCAAGGGAAAATATGATATGAATGAACCCAATATATTTCTTTACTATAGGACACTTGTTTGTACTATGACCGACCAGTGTAGAAATCATCTATAGGAAATTCGATCAATATGTCAGGTTCTTATGTCTCTATTATTTAATTGGGGTGAACCAATTGATTCTAGTTGATCATCCAATCACAAGGTATATATAATAATAATAATAATTCACAATAGGCCTCACCCTAAGTCTCCCTAAGGACTAATCCCATGCATTAAAATAAAAAAGATCACAAAGGGTTCCAACTGAAGAACCCCAATAATGGATGCTGAGGATTCTACAACGATGACCTCACATTTATTATATATAGTCAAGGCAAGAAAAAACATCCAATGACATTTTTATAAAACACACATTCCTTTACTTTCCCAATGAGGTCTAACAAGACCTTAAACATTTCACAAAACCAAAAATTATCAAAAATTCAATACATCTTTCAAGACGTGGTGTAAAACACACCATTACCATAGAAATATATTTTTGAATCTCCTTCCAAAAAATTCTATTACACTTTCAAACCAAAACCATTTTCTATGAAAATGCCAATTGGGCCACAATTCATCATCTCATAATAAAATGATTTCAAAATCCAAATACACAATATATTTAACTCAAAACCATTGTAAAATATTTAAAGAAACCCAAAACCACGATTTCACACACTAAATATTTATTGACAAAGTCAAATAACACCTTAAAAACCACAAATTAAACATAAAATTCAACTGGGAATTTCATCGAACACTTGGTGTACGTTAAATAACAAAACATGATTAATTATCACAAAAAATGCTTAAAACTACCATTTTCAAACCAAACATTTAAACTAAGGATCATATATTTATATATATATAAATAATATGCGAAAATAAAGAAATTAATTATTCATTAATTAAAATAGCATGTAAATGGGAAAACCTACCTAGGATCCATGGTTCAACAACAACACACCACCGAAAACACTACACACGGGATCCACAACCCTAGATCTACCAAGATATTCCCTAAAAGAACAAAACCACTAACATAAAAAAGGTGAATATTAAACCATTTGTCGGCATAACCATGGGAGATAATTAACTCAAGAGAAAAGAGAGGAATATGGATATAGAGAAGAGAGGAGGGGTTTACCTTTAGAGATCTAGCTAAAACCGTTCAAGAAAACTATAGATCCATACCGAAATATGGATAAGAAGCCTTGGGGAGAAAATTGAGAGTCCCATAGGGTCCAATGAACCATGATAGAGGATATGGCATTATTTGGAGTAAAAATACAATGGAGAAAACATAGAAATTTTAAAATTTTAAAATTTAGAAAGTTGCATGGTTACCTGGAACTAATTGCACAGTTGTTCGGTAGCTATGTGGTATGTTCTGTAACCAATCACATGGTTACCTTGGCCATTCCACACAGTTTGAAAAAAATATTTTTTAACCATTCTTGGGTGATACCAAGATATACTTCTAAGATTTTCTCCAAAAAACTCCCAATGAAACCAACAATAAACCCATGGGATTAAAATTAGAAAAAGAGACCCTAAAAAATTAACACTCGTCACACCTGGAACCTGATAAATGGACTAGAATTCACACTGAACTGAGTCACACATCCAAAATAGAAAAACTCAGTGTGACAATTATACTCACCATTAACACTTTCCTCCCTTTTAAATCCACAACACCTTCTAACTAATCGTTCAACTCATATGTATTCTATATTAACAAGACCCAATCTTTTAATCCAAGGAAATTTAATCAAACACCAACAGAACATATGCCTCTTGCCTGAAACAAAACTATAACCCATAACCACATCACAAGAAAAATAGGAGAGATCAAACAAAAAAAATATCACCAACCAAGTGGAGGCTCAAATGGACTCTCCATCATTAGAAATCAACTAACATCTGATAAATTTTGGGAGAAACCCCGTGAGACCCACAGTAGGTCTCCCAAACATTAAGAACCAACTATCTAGGACCAAATAAGAATTTAACATGATCCAAAAAGGTCTCTTTAAATATAGGCAAACCAGAACTCCATTTTAATGACCTATCTTTCCAAAACAATAAAAACACATCATGAACAAATAAACCACCCTTTCCCAAATCAAGGTGATAAATATCATCCCAAATCATTGAAAAGAATCATGAACACCCACTACATGGTGAGGGGAGGGATGAGGCCCAATGATAAAATAATTGAAACTAAAACTAACAACCACTCACAACTCTTTCATATAGGATGATAAAAACCATGACTGCACCTGATTCCATGGGTAGTCCACACAATGAATTTAATAGAAATCTCATTTTGATGGAGAAACCATAAGCAAGAAAAGGGAACTGTCTCAATGAAACAGTAAGGGTAATAGCTTAACCAAACATCCCACACTCCTGGAAACACTGACTACACACTCGCTTCACTTTAAGACCATTGGGTTGAGCTCTGGTGGTCGAAGTATTTCCTACATCTCAGTCAATATTTGAAAATCTCATCAACAAGCATGCATCAGTCATTTAGAAAAAATAGAAACATGGATTCCTATAATAAAAAACACACTTTCATTTAAAACTGGAGTTTCCCGAAAGACCCAAAATATCCCTTACATTTCAATAGCCAATAAACCACTTTCAGAACCACTACAAAATAACCCATACACTGAAATGAAATCTTTAAAAAGGAACATGAAATGAGCCTCCCAATAGCACATTATTTCTAAGTATTGCCTCCCAATGATTTCAAGAAATTCCCTGATAGAAATTCTTCATGTGACCCAAGAATACACAAACATGGTAGGGATTATATATACATGGACTCACCAACTTATTGTGACCTATCCTGCCACACTGATAGTAGATAAATACATTCGGCTTAGAAGAGGTTGATGAGAGATCCTAGGGTAATTTGATTTCAAGGGCCACTTTGTCAACTTCAAACTGCTTCCTCATTTTCTAGATAGAACCTTCCTTGCTACTCATTGTGATTGATGGAGGGAAGACTACCTCAAACACTACCACTACCACAACTTCAATATGAAAATATTGCCTCACCACATTAGAAAATGAGGTTAGGTTTAACTATGACACCTTCAACTGTAGATCGGAATGAAGCTGAAGCCTGAAATGTTGAACCTTCATTGAATTTTCCACAATATAATCTTGAAGGTAAGGAACTACATTCATAAACCGATGGAAATACTCTAACACTGATCCTTAATCATGTTTGAAGCAACCCATATGTATTACCTATTTCACCCTATCATTCTAAGAGAGATATTGTAAAATGAATGAATCCTTGAATAACATAAAAATAATATCTTCACAAGGCTAGTTCCGAGATACAGACTTACACCACCTCAATGGTGAACCGTTAAGCATGAAGTTCAAAAACATGGCACTAAATTACTTGATAAACTCAATGAGGCTAAAGATTTGTTTGATCTTTCGCATCCACTCTTCCTATAATAGAAGATACGCTTGACCATAGAATAAAGGTGGATCTAGTTTTTATAATTTTAACACAACATCCTTTGGTTGATCAACATTATGTTCCACCAATGGAGAATCACCAATAACAACACTACAATAACCCGTTGAAGCTCCATGTGGACAACTACAAAACAAGGAAAATCCAAGAACCACATCAAGGATATCCCAACAACATAATCCCAAAACATGAACACTACATAAGTGACAAACATGGAACAAAAGAAAACATGCCTTTATTAACATCAAACATCCTCCTTTTGAAAAAAAATTTAGTTTCAAAAACAAACTTGGAAGATTTTCATGCTCACCAATAGTGTCCGATAGAAAATCACTCATGTGTAGAAGTTTTTTGCACCCCGAAAACCCATCCATAAAGCTATACCGGGAATCTTTCCACATTTCCATATAAAATTGTGCACATAAGAACCCATGAAATGCCAATGGATTAAAACTAAACAACCTTTATTTTCCAAATCAAACCACTTGACTGATTTTCAAATCATGAACCTTCCAAAGGCTCACTACCCGCTGAGTGAAAAATAATTTTTAGAATTTCACACAATAAACCACCTTACCATGCTTAAAAAATTAAATCCCAAAGTTTTTTTATCAAAATCAATTTCATTTTATTCAAAAAAAAATCCAAAAATTTAATCAATATCATTTCATCAATACCATTTGATCAAACCCTATTCCTTTTTCATCAAAAAAAATCAAATCAAGCATCCTCTTTTAAGAAATGTTTTTCCAATTTTATAAAATTAAGAAAATCCCCTTTTCATAGTTCGATTTTCCAAAATAATTGTTTGAAAAAAACCAAACGTTCTAAAACATTTCTTAAAGTAAAATTTGAAAATCCATTTCCACATTTCAAAATCCATCCATTCCATGAAAACCTAATTTTCACAATTCCCACACAAGGATTTTCAAAATAGTTTTCAGAATTCAAGAATGGTTAAAAAGTCCCAAAAAAGGGAACTAGTGTTGGTGGGTGACTTGGTCATATTGTTGGAGGCCATATTCAAAAAACTCCAGCAGCATTGATATACTTCTAGTACCATTCCCCCAGCTCTACATGGATTTCTAGGCCCTATGAGCTTATAGGGACCACTATCTAGACTCCCCTTTAATATCCAAATCCACAAACAATCCCTAATGACCAAAGAAACCATTAAAACTAGACTTACCATGGAAAACATAGGATAATAATGATAAAGTGTTAATATAAGGCCCCATCCATAAACCTTACTTAATCTTGAGTTATTACAAGATTACACATTGAGGATCGTTTCGGGTTTAGAGTTTTAGAGAATTAGATCATAAAACATGCATTACATTCCACATATAAACAAAGTGGTTACATAAAGATAGTATTCTTCATTCCCATAAATGGAAACATATTTAAAATAAAACATGGATTCTTTCTTGACACTTCCTTGACACTATCATCATATCATGTACCTTTCCCTTGACCTGTGAAAATCATTTAAAAAAACTTGGGATGAGCATAAAAAGCTCAGTATGGGTTATAAAAAAACATGGAAAGGAAACATGAGTTCATATATACATAAGAATGAAATCATACATTACCCATAAAACATAGGCACTTTAACATACCTCATAAATCCTGAATAAATCATAGAAATCATAAGACATTAAGGTAACTTGAGGCATTCATAACATTCTTACGTAGGGAGTAACCATCTTGGTTACGTTTGGAATACCCATCACAGTATATTCCCTAAATCTCTTCGGAGAAACCTTAACATTTCACTCCTTCGCGTTACCCAATTCATTGGAGAGCTATATCGGGCTCACCCGCACTTAGTTTATCACCGAACCACCCATCTTCATAATAATTCCCAAGAACCATAACATAATCTTATCACTTAAAACATGCATAAAGGAAACAAAACATTTCCACCTTTCAATCACAACATATAAATACAACACATTGATATAAAAACATTATGAAAACCATTTTCAATACCAAAGTAAAACATGGTATTTATTTTTCATTTAAAAAAGGGTATGGCTTGTAGAGGAAGCCGAAACTCAAATAATGGTCACGGCGGCAGATAAGTCGTTGTCGCCGCATACGTACGACAAGAAAAACATTCCCTTTTTTCGTTTAGTAAAACGCTTTGTATAAAAAATATTCCTTTTGAATAAGCGTAAAAGTCAAAGGGGTTTATACACCGTATAAAAGAAGGTTGTGTATAAAACAAAATATGCCTCAATGAAAGGAGATTGAGATGAACTCCCATACATCGTATCCTACTTGACCCGATCGTTCTTTAATCTCCTGAATAATAAACTTGAGTTAATATCTAATTGCTTAATAACCTTTTTCAAGTTCATTATTCCTTTTATACCATGTTATGAACATCATGTAATCATTTAAGTTAATAATGTTCATTTTGTCAGTATTTGGTTCTTAAGTCAAAAATAGACTTCTTACACTTACATGTTGTTAATTTGGTCAAAGGTTAGTTATATCCAGAATTATATTAATGATTTGGATAAAATATATATCATATATATTCAGCATATACATGTATTTATAATATTACATCACATTCAGAGGTAAGAAATGAAATGCACCGTTCATGGAGACTGTAAGCCGTACGTACGCATGAACGCTACTTCCATTTCTATTTCGTATTTTCTGGAATGGAATCATAATGATATAAGAGTATATTATAATTCCAGTATAATAACATATATAATATCATTAACTTTATCCTTTACACATCCCACATATGGTATTGACGAATCAAATCACTTTCTAGGGGCGGTAGTCCGCACTTCCTAAAATGAAGATATCGTGTTTACCCATAATGGAAACAATAGTGGTATGCCATAAATGAAAAATACAGAAGCTTAAGGAAATAATAAACATATTATATATCATATATAAAAATAGTGACATCATAATGGCCACCTTTGAAGGTGTTAGATGAGTATTGAACAATCATCGTTTCGGGAGGCAGAATTTCGCCATCCACGGAAACCGTATGTTCTTTAACCATTTTATGTAGTTGTGTGAGAGTGTAGCTCGAATAAATCTTATAACAACATACTATTATATTGAAGATACTGTTTTTGTTACAAAAGATGTAAATAAAAAGAGTTTAGGGGGTTGGAGAAGCAAAATAAAACAAATGAACATGAGAGAATGAATTACCTTTAAAAGTGTAACTTCTTTTGATTTGAGCCTAAAGGCTTCCTTTGAAAGGATTCTGCCCAAAGGGAATCCTCTAGAATGGGGAGAGGGATGTGGAGGGAGTAAATGGGCAGGGGATGGCCGAGCCAAAGGCTTGAGGAGTGTGTGAAATGAGGTAGAGGTGGGGGCCTTTTATAAGAGGAGAGGAGGGGCACTTTTGGAAACCATGAAACTATTATTTTATTTTCAAAACTTTTTCGAATTTATAAGGTCCCACATTGATATATTTCGAATATAAGATGATAAGGCTTTGAAATATTCCCATCCAATAGTTTTTGGACAAGTGTAGGTCTTATATATTACATTATCTTTCCATTTTATTTAAATCGTTAAATAATGAGGTCATCGCTGCATCATCATGATGTCATAAATAATTTAATTTATTGAAAGTCTAAAAATTATAAAAAAATAATATGATGTAGGAAATATTTTTATATTTCTAATGAATATTTATAGACAAAAATATGATTAGTATAACTCCTTCTAAAAATTGTTTAATTAAAACAATTTATGTTAGTGTCATTTTCATCTTTATTTAAAAAAAAGCATTAAAGTCATTATCTCACCCAAGTGGATCCATGGGGTCCCCTAAATCGACCCATGGGTTTTCTTGGTCGGCCATGACTCACCCAATAGGTGTAGGACATGTGTCATGGTGTTTTCACAATTTTATAATATCATTTTTACCTTAAATTACACTAATTACCTCTAATCGCGATTAATGAAAAAAAAGTTATTATTCACCAAAAAATTATTTTCATCCCATTGAACCACATTTTACATACTAATGACAACCATTTATGTCGGATTTTTGAAATTCAGAACACAAAAGTGGCAAAGTTTCATTTAAACGAAAAATCAGTTTCTTTAGCTAACACTTAGTGGTTTCACTATTCATCAAAA
The DNA here is from genome assembly GCA_963277665.1 of Viscum album. Lineage (NCBI taxonomy): Eukaryota > Viridiplantae > Streptophyta > Magnoliopsida > Santalales > Viscaceae > Viscum > Viscum album. Next base: position 1,314,831,503 of record OY728147.1, read on the forward strand.
ATTGAAGTTTTTCAGAAAATTACCAAAAATTCACCCTAAGCTATATTTAATATTACGAATTCAAAAATGAAGTCTATTTTACAAAATTCAAAACATATAAGTCACATTAATTAATTTAATAATTATTTCCCGTTGTTATGACAAATAGCGTGTTTTTATGAAACAATAAGTATCAAAATATTGACACCAGTTTATGTCCAATTTCAAATTGAAATTGATTACAATGACCACCATTAGATTAAATGGTAAAAATATATTCTAATTTCACTTAAAACCAATTCAAAAGATAATATAATCATATAAATAAATTAGATTAAAAGGCAGTTTTGATGTAAAATGCAGTATTTTCCACTATTCATTAAAAATGAACATTGTCAGAAAATTACCAAAAATTCACACAAAGTAAATTTTGATGTCCAAATCATAAAGAATAAGTTTATTTTGACAAAAATAGTTTATAAAATTGTCAAAAGATAGATTCAAAATTGTTTTGCCATCAAAGGCAGTAAAACAATCTTTTAAAAAATATTAGTGTATTCCACGCTTATGATTGGATTTATTTTCATTTTAAGCCTCTAAAACACTATCTAATTCATTAATAGACATAGATAAAATATCTATTATTCATTACTTATTTGGGATGTTACATCCTTCCCCCCTTTAGAAAATTGCGTCCCCGTAATTTATTTACTTATTGAATACATGGGGGTACTTATCCCTCATTGCATTTTCAGATTCCCATGTTGCCTCTTCAATCATGTGGTTTTTTCCACAAAAACTTTACCTGGTGAATCACCTTATTCTGTAACACTTGCTACCGGTGGTTAAGAATCTGGACCGGTTGTTCCTCATAAGATAGGTTCTCTTCCAGCTGAACTACCTCTGGACTCAAAACATGAGATGGATCTGGCATGTACTTTCTCAACATCGAAACGTGAAAAACATTGTGTACCTGAGATAAACTCGGAGGTAAAGCCACTCGGTAAGCAACTGATCCAACTCTCTCCAAAATTTCATATGGTCCAATGAACCTTGGACTCAGCTTTCCTTTCTTACTAAATCGCATCACACTTTTCCATGGTGATACTTTGAGAAAAACATGATCACCTACCTCAAAGGATAGATCCTTCCTCCTGTTGTCTGCATAACTTTTCTGCCTACTCTGAGCTGTTCTAATGTGCTTCTGAATCAGCTGAACTTTTTCTGCAAACTCTTCTACCAATTCTGGTCCCATCGACTTCCTTTCACCCACTTCATCCCAAAAATCTAGAGTTTGACACCGCTTCCCATATAATTCCTGAAATGGTGCCATCTGTATACAGGAATGAAAACTGTTATTATATGAAAATTCAACCAAAGAAAGATGTTGGTCCCAACTTCCCTAATAATCCATTGAACAAGCTCGTAGCATATCCTCCAAGGTCTGAATTGTTCATTCTGACTACCCATATGATTGCGGATGAAAAGCTGTACTAAAATTTAATTCAGTACCCAACGACTTCTGAAGGCCTTTCCAAAAGTTAGAAGTGAACCTGGGATCACGATCAGATACAATGGAGAGAGGAACTCCATGTAACCTGACTATCTCTTTAATATACAAATGGGAAAGTTGATCAAGAGATAAAGTATCTCGTATAGCAAGGAAATGATCAGATTTGGTCAAGCGATCAACAATAACCCAGATTTCATTATTACCTCAAGATGTCTTCAGTAGTCCCACAACAAAGTCCATGGATATATTCTCCCATTTCCTCTCTGGCACTGGTAAAGGCTGAAGCATCCCTTTTGGTAACTGCCGCTCTGATTTAACCTGTTGACATGTCAAACATTTCACAGTAAAATCCGCAATAACCCTTTTCATTCCATCCCACCAGTAATACTCCCGTAGATCTCTATACATCTTAGTACTGCCCGGATGAACTGAAAACGGAGAACTATGAGCTTCACATAACAAATCTCTCTTCAACTGTGAATCACAAGGCACACACAATCTCTTCCCAAATCTCAAAACACAATCATTATCAATTTTGAATTCAGGCAACTTACCTTTCTGAACCAGCTCTACCTTTTTCTGCAACTCACTGTCTTTCTTCTGTGCTTGCTTGATTCTGCGTGATAGAGAAGATCTCACTGATACCTAAAACAAAACAGAAGCCCTTCCTGCACCAACAACTTATATGCCAAAGTTCATCAAATCCCTTACCAAAGGATCACGTTCCAAACGCAACATTTCTAATGAAGCATTACTTTTTCAACTCAAAGCATCATCCACTTTATTTGCTTTTACCGGATGGTAATGAATTGTACAATCATAATCCTTGATTAATTCCAGCCATCTCCTCTGTCTCATGTTTAACTCTTTCTGAGTGAATATATACTTTAAACTTTTGTGATCGGTATATATTTCACACTTTACTCCATACAAATGATGCCTTCAAATTTTCAAAGAGAAAACAACAGCAGCTAATTCCAAATCATGTGTATGGTAATTTACCTCATGAGTTTTCAACTGTCATGAAGCATAAGCAATTACCTGATCATTCTGCATTAGGACGCAACCAAGTCCTTTCAATGACGCATCACTGTATATAACAAACTCACCATTCCTGGAAAGTAGTGCCAAAATTGGAGAATTCACCAATATTCTTTTCAATTCATGAAAACAATAATCACATTCTTTTGTCCAGATAAACTTAACACCCTTCCGAGTTAGCTTAGTCATTGGACTAGATAATCGTGAAAAAACTTCTAACAAACCTTCGGTAATAGCTTGCCAAACCAAGGAAGCTACGAATCTCGGTTACATTTGTGGGTCTTGGCCATTCTTCCACAAATTTTGTTTTTTGCAGGATCAACAGTTATTCCATCTTTAGAAACAATATGACCAAGGAAAGAAATTTTTTGCAACCAAAACTCACACTTGCTGAATTTTCCATACAGTTTCTTTTCTTTTAATTTTTTCAAGATAACCCTTAAATGTCTTTCATTCTCCTCTTTACTTTTAGAAAACACCAAAATATCATCAATGAAAACCACCACAAACTTATCCAAGAACTCATGGAAAATTCTATTCATTAAGTCCATGAATACAGCAGGTGCATTGGTTAGCCCAAAAGGTGTTACTACAAATTCATAATGGTCATATCTCGTACGGAACGCGGTCTTCGGAATATCTGCCTCCTTTACCTTCAGCTGATAGTACCCCGATCTCAAGTAAATCTTTGAAAAAAACTATGCTCCCAGGAACTGATCAAACAAATCATCGATATGAGGCAAAGGATACTAGTTATTAACAGTGATATTATTCAAGGCTCTATAATCAATGCAAAGTCTCATAGAACCATCTTTCTTTTTAACAAATAAAATAGGAGCACCCCATGGTGATGTGCTAGGTCGAATTAAACCTTTCTCTAATAAATCTTGCAATTGCTCCTTCAACTCTAAAAGTTCAATTTGAGCCATTCGATAAGGAGGTTTTGAAATTGGCTTAGCATCAGGAACTAAGTCAACAGTAAACTGAACTTCTCGATCTGGTATTATTCCAGGCAACTCATTAGGAAAAACATCAGGATACTCATTTACCACTGGCACATCATTAATCGGAACAGTTCCTTTATTTTCAATGATGTGTGCAAGGTAACATTCATTTCCATCTTTTACAAGTTTCTTGGCCTCTTGATAAGTTATCAACAGTAAGGGTTCATTCTTTTACACAAACTGAAAGTCTTTCTGAAAGGAAAATTCTTTAGCTCTACAGTCAATCTTAGCATGTTAAATAGAGAGCCAATCCATACCCAGGATAACATCAAACTCTACTAGAGGTAGACCAATAAGGTTTGCAAGTTGGTTCCTTCCACAGATAAGGATAGGAAGATTCTTATAAATTCTTTTTGCCTCAACATTTCCCCCAGGTGTTTTTACCACAAGTTCAGGAGTCATTTCATGAGATAGTATTCCCATTTTACTAGAAAAGGTTTCAGAGATGAATGAATGTGTAGACCCCGAATCAAACAACACACTGGCATAATCTGAAAAAACAAACAATGTACCTGATACAACTTCATTTGATGGCCCGACATCTGCTGAAGTAGTTGCAAAGGATTTTACCACCCCTTTCTGCTTGTAGTCTAACTGCTTCCCATCACTCAAGCTCTTTGTCGGACACTCGTTTGCATAGTGACCCATCTCATTGCACTTATAACATTTCACTAACTGTAAATAAAATTTGGTCTTACCTTCACCTTGATCCTTTTTAGTGCAATCACGAGCCTTATGTCCCATCTTACCACATCGGTAGCACTTCCCAGAATTCAGAAGACATTCCCCAGTATGCCTTTTGCCACATTTATCACAAACTGGAAACTTAGTATTCTTACCATCAGACTTTTTTGACGAATTCTTACCTCTCTCCTGCCACCTCGGCCTCTTCTTCTACTGGTTGTTATAGAACACTTGGTCATCAGAAAACTCCATTTGCACCTTCTAAGCACATTGAACAAGATTTTCATAACTTTTAAACTCACGAGAAGCTAATGCCCTTTGATATTTTGGTTTTAATCCTGAGTAAAAACGATTGATTTTACTATCAAGGTCTCGGATAAAATTTGGAGCATACCTTGCCAATCGAGTGAACCTTTTTTCATAGGTAGACACTGAGTCTTACTCTTGCCACAATTCCAAGAATTGATTTTCCATCCTAAGTCGAACAGCCTTAGGAAAATACTTCTCAAGAAACATACCTTTGAATTCATCCCAGTCGAGGGCATCAATCTCATCAGCGTCCCTGATATTTTTAACCATCGACCACCACTGATCTGCTTCACCCTCCAAACGGTAAATAGCAAGACTAACCTTTTGATTGTCTGAACATCCCATGACATCGAAAATCTTCTCCAGTGCTTTAATCCACCCTTCAGCTAACACAGGGTTAGATGGTCCTCTGAATGATGGGGGATGTTGCCTCATGAAATGTTCCACCACTGACATGTTCCTATGCGGTTGATCTGGCTGATCTCGTGCATGGATACCACCACCATTTATAGCCTGAGTCAATTGTGCCATCACTACAACAAATTGTTCAGTTCCAATTCCGACCACCTCGGGATGCTGATTTGGAAGGTTATTTCCTTCTGTATGCCTTCCTAGCACTGCTTCCCTATTTCTTCGGCAGAAAACCATTCTGAACAAACATGTCTTAGATGAAGCAACATGGTAATCTTCAAATGCTATATCATTTCAAAAAATATATATTTTTGGATAATCATCTAATAAAATTCTAACTCCTAAAGTTATCTAAACCGACCTCTGATAACAACTATAAGGCTCCAACCTTAAACCTTACTTAATCTTAAGTTATTACAAGATTACACATTGAGGATCTTTTTGGGTTTAGAGTTTTTGAGAATTAGATCATAAAACTTGCATTACATTCCACATATAAACAAAGTGGTTACATAAAGATAGTATTCTTCATTCCCATCAATGGAAACATATTTAAAATAAAACATGGATTCTTTCTTGACACTTCCTTGACACTATCATCATATCATGTACCCTTCCCTTGACCTGTGAAAATCATTTCAAAAAAAAACTTGGGATGAGCATAAAAAGCTCAGTATGGGTTATAAAAAAACATGGAAAGGAAACATGAGTTCATATATACATAATAATGAAATCATACTTTACCCATAAAACATAGGCACTTTAACATACCTCTTAAAATCATGAATAAATCATAGAAATCATAAGACATAAAGGTAACTTGAGGCATTCGTAACATTATTACGTAGGGATAAACCCTCTTGGTTACGTTTAGAATACCCATCATAGTATATTCCCTAAATCTCTTCGTAGAAACCTTAACGTTTCACTCCTTCGCATTACCCAATGCATTGGAGAACTATATCAGGCTCACCCGCCCTTAGTTTATCACGGAACCACCCGTCTTCATAATAATGCCCAAGAACCATAACATAACCATATCACATAAAACATGCATAAAGGAAACATAACATTTCTACCTTTCAATCACAAGATATCAAATCAACACATTGATATAAAAACATTATTAAAACCATTTTCAATACCAAATAAAAACATGGTATATATTTTTCATTTAAAAAAAGGGGTATGTCTTCTAGAGGAAGCCGAAACTCAAATAATGGTCACGGCGGCGGATAAGTCGTTGTCGCCGCATACATAAGACAAGAAAAACATTCCCTTTTGTCGCTTAGTAAAAAGCTTCGTATAAAAAAGATTCCTTTTGAATAAGAGTAAAATTCAAAGGGTTTTATACAAAGTATAAAAGAAGGTTGTGTATAAAACAAAATATTCCTCAATGAAAGGAGATTGAGACGAAGTCCCATACCTCGTATCCGACATGACCCGACCGTTCTTTAACCTCCTGAATAATAAACTTGAGTAAATCTCTACTTGCTTAAGAACCTTTTTCAAGTTCATTATTCCTTTTATACCATGTTATGAACATCATGTAATCATTTAAGTTAATAATGTTCATTTTGTCGTTATTTGGTTCTCAAGTTAAAAAATAGACTTCTTACACTTACATGTTGTTAATTTGGTCAAAGGTTCATTATATCCAGAATGATATTAATGATTTGGATAAAATATATATCATATATATTCAGAATATACATGTATTTATAATATTACATCACATTCAGAGGTATGAAATGAAATGCACCGTTCATGGAGACGGTAAGCCGTACATACGCATGAACGCTACTTCCATTTCTATTTCGTATTTTCTGGAATGGAATCATAATGATATAAGAGTATATTATAATTCCAGTATAATAACATATATAATATCATTAACTTTATCCTTTACACATACCACATATGTTATTGACGAATCAAATCACTTTCAGGGGGCGGTAGTCCGCACTTCCTAAAATGAAGATATCGTGTTTACCCATAATGGAAACAATAGTGGTATGCGATAAATGAAAAATACAGAAGCTTAAGGAAAGAATAAACATATTATATATCATGTATAAAAATAGTGACATCATAATGGCCACCTTTGAAGGTGTTAGATGAGTATTGAACAATCATCGTTTCGGGAGACAGAATTTCGCCATCCACGGAAACCGTATGTTCTTTAACCATTTGATGTAGTTTTGTGAGAGTGTAGCTCGAATAAATATTATAACAACATCCTAGTATATTGAATATACTGGTGTTGTTACAAAATAATTAAATAAAAAGAGTTTAGGTGGTTGGAGAAGCAAAATAAAACAAATGAACATGAGAGAAAGAATTACCTTTAAAAATGTAACTCCTTTTGATTTGAGCCCAAAGGATTCCTTTGAAAGGATTATGCCCAAAGGGAATCCTCTAGGATGAGGAGAGGGGTGTGGAGAGAGTAAATGGGCAGGGGATGGCCGAGCCAAAGGCTTGAGGAGTGTGTGAAATGAGGTAGAGGTGGGGGCCTTTTATAAGAGGAGAGGAGGGGCACTTTTGGAAACCATGAAACTATTATTTTATTTTCAAAAATTTTTCGAATTTATAAGGTCCCACATTGATATATTTCGAATATAAGATGATAAGGCTTTGAAATATTCCCATCCAATAGTTTTTGGACAAGTGTAGGTCTTATATATTACATTATCTTTCCATTTTATTTAAATCGTTAAATAATGAGGTCATCGCTGCATCATCATGATGTCATAAATAATTTAATTTATTGAAAGTCTAAAAATTATAAAAAAATAATATGATGTAGGAAATATTTTTATATTTCTAATGAATATTTATAGACAAAAATATGATTAGTATAACTCCTTCTAAAAATTGTTTAATTAAAACAATTTATGTTAGTGTCATTTTCATCTTTATTTAAAAAAAAGCATTAAAGTCATTATCTCAACCAAGTGGATCCATGGGGTCCCCTAAATCGACCCATGGGTTGTCTTGGTCGGCCATGACTCACCCAATAGGTGTAGGACATGTGTCATGGTGTTTTCACAATTTTATAATATCATTTTTACCTTAAATTACACTAATTACCTCTAATCGCGATTAATGAAAAAAAAGTTATTATTCACCAAAAAATTATTTTCATCCCATTGAACCACATTTTACATACTAATGACAACCATGTATGTCGGATTTTTGAAATTAAGAACACAAAAGTGGCAAAGTTTCATTTAAACGAAAAATCAGTTTCTTTAACTACCACTTAGTGGTTTCACTATTCATCAAAAATTGAAGTTTTTCAGAAAATTACCAAAAATTCACCCTAAGCTATATTTGATATTCCGAATTCCAAAATGAAGACTATTTTAAAAAATTCAAAACATATAAGTCACATTAATTAATTTAATAATTAATTCCGGTTGTTATGACAAATAGCGTGTTTTTATGAAACAATAAGTATCAAAAGATTGATACCAGTTTAAGTCCAATTTCAAATTGAAATTGATTCCAATGACCACAATTGGATTAAATGGTAAAAATTTATTCTAATTTCACTTCAAAACCAATTCAAAAGATAATATAATCATATAAATAAATTAGATTAAAAAGCAGTTTTGATGTAAAATGCAGTATTTTCCACTATTCATTAAAAAATGAACATTGTCAGAAAAATACCAAAAATTCACACAAAGTAAATTTTGATATCCCAATCATAAAGAATAAGTTTATTTTGACAAACATAGTTTATAAAATTTTCAAAAGATAGATTCAAAATTGTTTTTCCATCAAAGGCAGTAAAACAATATTTTAAAAAATATTAGTGTATTCCATGCTTAAGATTGGATTTATTTTCATTTTAAGCCTCTAAAACACTATCTAATTCATTAATAGACATAGATAAAATATATATTATTCATTACTTATTTGGGATGTTACAGTTAAATACGCTCTTCATGCACCTACCCTTCATGTCTTGACAATCCTAATTCATCTATCAGTACAACTCCTTGTAATAAAGGGCTCTCTGAAAAACAAGGTGTGCTAAGAGCCAACCTTATTTCATACCATTTTTTTCACAAACCATCCTAGGTCAATGCTGAACCATTCAACCAAGCTGATCAGTGGCATGGACCAAAGGTAATTCTCGATCCCCAGGGGATTTCAACTACTGTCGAGCATCAATAGAGTACAAAGAGAGAATGATTTCACCTAATAAAAAACAAGACAACAAAGGAGTGGAAACGGGAAAAATAAGACAACTATATAAATAAACTGAGATGAAAATATTATTCATGAAAAAAATAATACAAAAACTATACAGATAACCCAAATTGACCAAACACCAACATTAGATCCATGTGACACCACATGTCACTCTCCAACACAAAGGATCATCTATTGCTCATGGAACACGAGCTCAACCTAAAATATTCAGAAGGGATAAAAAAAAAAGAGAACTAGATGGGTGAGTATTAAAAATCTGTAGGCTTTCCTAATAATCTATTTCCCAATGAACATACTTTGAAATAAAAAACATCATTTTCAATTTTGAACTAAAACATATAAAAGCATGATTTTTTACACATATAACATAAAAAAATGGGCAATCAATTTCTCTTAATAATTTACCAAAACCAAATTCATTCCATAAGTGATACCAAAACCATTTCAAGGGGAAATAGAGGCGTACATATTCAATGTGGAAAAAAGAGGATAAAATAATATTTTCTTTTAAAAAAATTCATAAACTATTCTGAAATTAAAATATCACTTTCCATGAAAAGCACTACACATAAGGCACTACCTTAATCACACAAAAATGGAAATGTAAATAATCATACAAGTCTCAAAATAGTAATTTCAAATTGAAAAAACACAATAGACATAGGTGAACCCAGGAGATCGAGAATAATTCTGAAGATGCTAACACCTATGAACCCATACACAGTATCATGAGATATATGATGATATGAAATTATTTATACACTCATCCACCCTTTCTTAAGACAGAATGATGTAAATTATATAGAAATGAACTCAATATATCTGCATACTATTTTCCATTGTTCAGTACCATGACCTACCAGTGTATCAATCATCCATAAAAAAATTCTATCAATACGCTAAGTTCCTATGTTTCAAGTATTTAATTTGGTTGAGACAACTGATGCCATCCAATCATCTAATAACAAGGTATATATAATATTAATAATTCACAACATGCCTCACCCCGAGTCTCCCCATGGACAAATCCCATGCCTTAAAAAATATATCACAAAGGGATCCAACTGAGGAACCATGATAATGGATCTAGATGATTATATTGAAAATACCTCCAACCCATTATATGAAGGTAAGGAATGAGAAGCATCAAACAACATTTTTTATAATAAAAAATTTCCATTACTTTCACAAAGTGGCCAAATGGGCCATTAAACATTACACAAAACCAACCTTTATGGAAAATGAAATACAGCTTTCAAGAAGATGTGTCAAACACACCATTCCCATATAAAGAAAATTTTAAAACTAATTCAAAACCGTTATATCTAACATTCGACCCCAAAACATATTCTATGAAAATGACAACTGGGCCACAATTCTTCTTGTCAAAAAAACCGATTTCAAAATCCAAGTACAAAAATAATTTAACTTAAAACCATTATAATTTCTTTCAAGAAACCCCAAACCACTATTTAACATGGCACATATTTATTAACAAAGTTAAAACACATTTTACATTCCAAAAATTACTCATAACTTCCATCCATGAATTTCATCGAACACTTGTTGGGTGTAACTTAACAAAATAAGCTAAATTATTACCAAATAAAGCTTAAAACTACCATTTTAACACCAAATATTTAATTCAAGGATCATATATTCATATTTATATAAAACATATGATGATAAAAGTAAGAAAATATTGATTATTAAATTATAAATGTAATTTCATGGTAAAACATACCTCGGATTCATGATGCAATGACAATGTGCAACCAAAAACACTCTGCAAGGGTTCCACGACCCTAGATCTTCCATGAAGAGAACTAAAATAATGAAACCCCAAACATAAACAAGGGTAAATCCAAACCCTAGGTTGGAACGCCCATGAGAGATAAGGAAATCAATGGAAAAGACAGAAATTGTTAGAGGGATATGAGAGGATGGGTTTACCATTGAGAGATCTAGAAATAACCCTTGAAAAAAACATAGATCCACACCCAAAGAAGGAGGAGAATGATTAGGGAGAAAAGGGAGATCCCCTTCGGGTCACATGAACTAGGAGATGGGGGATAATTCCGAATTTGGGATAAAAATACCAAGGAGATAAACATGGAAATCCAAAAAATTTAAAACTAGGAAATCCATATGAGTATGCCACACATTTAAAAAAATAGTGTGGTAACCATGTGATAGCCAATGTATGCGGATGAAATAGTCTAATGGTTACCTAAAACTAACTTCACATTCATACGGTAATTTCTGTAACCTACTTCAAGGTTACATGGGAAATTCCGCATCATTTTTCAAGCTGTGTGGTAACCATTCTCATGGAGCTGTTAAGAAAAACATCAAAGACTTTATCCAAAATCTCCAAACCAAACTAAGGATGGAAATAAACTTAGACAATGAGACACTTAAAAAATTAGCACCTGTCACACCCATAACCCAAGAAAAGGACCGTAATTCAGATCAAAATAGAGCATTCATGATAACTAGACAAACTGGGTGTGACATTTTTTATGATACAAACATGGGTGTAATTGAATCTTTTAAAATATTTAATATGTGTCATCTCCCCCAATTATATATTTCCACCACCTCTCAACCCCTATTCAAAAATACAATGTAACTTTTATCAGAAAAATACTACCCAAATCACTTCCTTAATCCCATAATAAATTCAAATATCCATGGGTTTTACGAGAATGTAACACTAGGATGAATTTTTGTGGAAGCATAAATATTTGTTTTGGAGAATGGGTTAAATTATTAAGCGAGTGTTGTTATTTTATTTCTTCATCAGCCTCATTAAAATATTGTTAAAAAAATTGTATTGTTACATAAGTATATTCATATAATGAAATGTTATTATGTGACGTTGACTACCTATATTCATCTCCTCTTCCATAAAATTGGAAACAAATCCTTCGATCGTGTGTATGGTGGACTACCATCTCGAGAACTAATGTAACTTATTTTCAACAACTGTCTTACAAGGATTGATATAATGAAAGAAATAACACAATTATATGATATTTATGATATTATTATAATTAATTTATTATAATATCACATATACCTTCTTAATTACAATTTAGTTTAAAATAATATAACAAATCTCATGTATACAGAAAACTATTTCCCTGCGAAGCAATGTGATTCATTTTTTCACATATGATTTCCATGGAAAGTAATAGAGATAAATTCAATGGTATATGTAATATGTATGAGATGAAATTTATTCTTTAATATTATTATATCACTCACATATTTATCCTTTCATTCCTTAATGAAATGATATCGTCGCACGTACATATATACAACCTACCATCTCACCGAAGTGATGTGATTTATTTTTCTTGTCCAATCATCAAGAATTATTCTGAAAATGTATATAATGATTCAATATTATATTAATAAAATTAATATATTTATATATATTATTTTTCTATATAAAATTCCTAGGAACTAAAACTTTCAAGAAAATACACACATGAGAAAACAAGGAAATGAACTCCCAAAACAATGGAAATAATGTGGGGTTATTAAAAAAATGGGGGTGAAATATTATAAGAGGATCATGTGTGATATTAAAAACATTAATATTATTTTCTATAAATTAGTAAAACTATTAAAACCATTATACACGAGATTAAATCACATTTAACCAAAATAAAGCATGATTTAAATGACTTCATCTCAATTTCCCTTCATTGAGACATCTTTTATTGTTTTGCACCTACTTTCTTATATATAATATAGATATAGTCTCTTTTACATGTAATAACATGCATAATTTATACTTAATGTTATTTTAATTTTAAATTTTAATCATTTAATCCTAGTTTATTTAACATAAATGTTATAAAGTGGTAAGGTTCTTCGTCTCAATTTCCCTTTATAAAGGAATATTTTCTTATTGTGTGCATAATTTCATTTAGATGGTGTAAATACATACACTTTTATATTTAATATCTTTAATACATAATAATTCATGGTATTTTAAGTTTTAATTTGAATTTTTTCTTCTAGAGATAATATAAGGCCCCGGCCTTAAACCTTACTTAATATTGAATTAAATGAATAATTCACATTGAGGATCTTTTCAAGTTTAGAGTTTTAGAGAATTAGATCATAAATCATGAATTAAATTCCACATTTAGAAAAAGTGGTTACATAAAATATAGTATTTGTTTTTTCCCATCAACGGAAACATATTTAAAATAAAACAAGGATTCTTTCTTGACACTTCCTTGACACTATCATCATATCATGAACCTTTACCTTGACCTATGAAAAACATTTCAAAAACATGGGATAAGCATAAAAAGCTCAGTAAGGGATATAAAAGAATGAAAAGAAAACATTAGTCCATGTATGAAATCATACTTTACCCATAAAACATAAGCATTTTAACATACCTCATCAAATCATGAATAAATCATAGAAATCATAATGCATAAAGGTAACTTGAGGCATTTATAACATTCTTACATAGGGAGTAACCCTCTTGGTTACGTTTGGAATACCCATCACAGTATATTACCTAAATCTCTTCGGAGAAACCTTAACATTTAACCCCTTCGCGTTACCCAATGCATTGGAGAGCTTTATCGGACTCACCCGCCCTTAGTTTATCACAGAACCACCTGTTTTCATAACAATTCCCAAGAACCATAACATAAACTTATCACATAAAACATTCATAAAGGAAACATAACATTTCCACATTTCAATCACAATATAAACTTTTAGGATATTGAAATAATGAATCCATTCAAAAACACCATTTTCAAAACCATTTAAAACATTTAATAAAGAGATTTTTGAGTCAAAGTGTCCCATACCACCTTGAATATTTTAACATTTTAAACCATTAATATCCATATAAATAAATCCTTAAAACCATTTTGAAAACATGGATATTAATAAGAACAAATCATTAAAACATTTAAAGCGATATTTTGGTTAAAGGGTTTTTACCAAAATTAGAGACACTTGAATACAATAATTGAGGAATAACATTTAGTTAGAAATTTATAATATCATGAGAATAAATGGATTCATGATATAATATTCCAAAGGACAGTATATAAACCATATAAGAGTGAATTGGTGCATAACAACAATGAAGTCTGAGCAGAAATGTAAAATGTGATGAAATCCCTTATAAAGAAGTTATCCTTAAATTAAGGATAAATCAATCTCAAAATTATGTGTGACAAATATAAATACACCCAATATAAGTGGATGTTATGTGTAAAAAAATAAAATTTCATTCACACATATTCAAAGGATGACATATTCAATAACTACATGATGAACCCAAAGAAATCAAAATTGGGTTAAAAAGTTCCCTTGGTAAAATTCGACAGCCTAACAGCGTCACTTAAAAATTCTGAAAATGAGTTTATGAGAGATAAAAATGGTATCTCATAACTTGGAAATAAAATTTAAGTCAATAAGGATATAGAAGAACATATCTGAACATAATAGTATGTGAATTAAAAGACATAACAAAAGAAGCCTTTTAAAAAAAGGAGGGTGAAAGGTTCCCTTACCGACTTGGGTAACTTTCGAAACGTACACCCCATTGTAGAAGTGGCATAAAATGAATATTTAAATACCCATAAATGGAATTATATTACAAAAGGAGTATAATAATGGTCAGTACATACACCACTCAAAGGAAATGGTGGCAAATGTAGCATAAATCTCACGGGAATAAAAGTGAGATGAAAAATCCCTTATGAAAACTCGGCAGCCTAACGACGCCACTTAAAACTTCAAAAATGGATTGATGAGATCATATAGTGTCTCTAATCATATTAAAATAAAATTTAACGTAATAGAAATATAAAATTACATCGCCCAACATAACAAATAGGTCCTTAAAAGAAGTGACATAAAAGAGAGTACTTAAAAAGAAAGGAAGGGGTAAGATCTCTTACGAAAATTCGCCAGACTAACGTTGCCACTCAAAACTTCTAAAATGAATTCATGAGAGAAAATAGGGTCTCTCATAATATGAACATAATAATTACAGTAGTATTAATATAAAATAACATCCCAATCATAAGAAAGATGAGCTTAAAAGGAATGACATAAAAGAGTGTACTTAAAAAGAGAGGGGTAGGATCCCTTACCTCGTGTCTGACATGACTCGATCGTTCTTTAATCTCATGAATAATAAAATTTGGTCAATTTATGATTTCTTGAGGACCTACTTTGAATATTATTATTCAGTTAATATCAAATATTATAATGTTATAATAATTGGTTAATAAAGTGAGTTCATATCAGACATTTTTGTCGATGTTCGGTACATGAGTAAAAATCAAACTTGTTGGAATAGAATTCTCCATGTAGTTATAGGTACATCATATCCAGAATATTATTTATTTTTTAAATATAATATATATCCAGTATATATTCATTTTATACTATTCTATAGCATTTGTAGATAAAAAATTAAAAGCACCGTTCATGGAGATGGTAGGTCGTACGTAGGCATGAACGCTACTTTCATTTTTTGTCATATTAATGGAATTAAAAAAAATGAGAGATTTATATATTATAATTCCAGAATGATATCCATCATTTATATGTAATATATTACATATATATCCATTATATATATGTACTTATAATAGTACATAACATTTGAAGATAAGAAATGAAATGTAACGTTCATGGAGACGGTAAGTCGTACGTACGCATGAACGCTACTTTCATTTCTTTTTTTTTGTATTAAATGGAATTAAATAACAATGATATAAAGGTAAATTATAATTCCCGTATTATATCATATTTAATACCATTAATTCCATCCTTTATACATCCCACATATGGCATTAACGAATGAAATCACTTTAAGGGGGCGGTAGTCCGCACTTCCTAAAATGAAGATATCACGTTTACCCATAATAGAAACCATAAAGGTATGACATAAATGAAAAAAAAATTAAGAAAAACATAAACATATTATATATCATATATAAATATAGTGACATCTTAATGCCCACCTTTGAAGGTGTTAAAATAATATTGAACAATCTTCGTTTCGTGAGGCAGTAATTCACCATCCACAGAAACAGTATGTTCTTTAACCATTTGACAGAGGTGTGTGAAATTTCAGCTCAAATACTTCTTATAAAAACATCCTAGTATATTTAAGATAAGGGTTTTGTTACAAAAAAAGGTAATAAAAAGAGTTTAGGGGTTTTTAGAAGAAAAATAAAACAAAAGAACACAAGGGAAGACATTACCTTTAAATCGGGTAACTCTCTTTGATTTGAGCTCAAAGGCTTACTTGGAAAGGATTATGACCAAATTGAGGCTTGAATGATGAAGATAGGGATGTGGAGAGATTAAATGGGCAGGTTGTGGCCGATAAAAATGCTTGAGAGGTGTGTGTAAGGTGGTAGAGGTCGGGGCCTTTTATAAGAGGAGAGGAGGGGCACTCTTGGAAAGTTATAAAATATTACTTTATTATAAAATTATTTTCTGATTTAAATGGTCCCAAAAGGATATATTTTCTGGATAAGGTTATAAGGGTTCAAAATACACCCATACAATAAGTTTTTCACAAGTGTAAGACTTATATTTCACCCTATCTGCTCATTTTATTTAAATCCTTCATTTATGAGGTAATCACTGCATCATCACGGTGTCATAAATAAATTAATTTATTTAATATCTAAAAATTATAAAACAAATATCATGATGTAGGAAATATTTTTATCTTTCTAATGAATATTTTTAGTCCAAAATATGACTTGTATAACCCCAGCTAAAATTTTTGTTAGTAAAACAACACATGTTTGTGACATTTTAATTTTAACATTAAATAAAAAGGTATTAGGGTCATTTTCCAAGAAAAGTGACTCCATGGGGTCCCAAAGTTGACCCATGGATTTTATTGGTCGGACATGACTTATCCAATGAGTTTAGGACATGTTTCTAGGTCATTTCATATTATTAAAACATTATTTTTACCTTAAACTACACTAATTACCTCTAATCGCGATTAAAACTTAGAAGTTACTATTCACCAAAAAAATATATTAATCCCATTGAACCACATTTTACTTATTAATGAAAACCATGTATGTCGGATTTTTGAAATTCAAAACACAGAGGTGGTAAATTTTCATTTAAACAAAAAATCAGTTTTTTAAGTACCACTTAGTGGTTTCACTATTCATCAAAAAGTGAAGTTTTCCAGAAAAACACCAAAAATTAACCCTAAGATATATTTGATATTCCGAATTCAAAAATGATAACTATTTTAAAAAATTCATAACATATAAGTTATATTAAAAAAATTAATAATTAATTCCCATTGTCAGAGCAAATAGCATGTTTTTATGAAACAATAAGTATCAAAAGATTGACACTAGTTTAAGTCCAATTTCAAGATGAAATTAATTCCAACGACCACTATTGGATTAAATGGTAAAAATATATTATAATTTCACTTTAAAAACAATTCAAAATTTAATCTATTCATATAAATAAATTATATTAACAAGTGTTTTTTAATTAAAATACAACAGTTTTCACTATTCATTAAAAAATGAACTTTATCGGAAAAATACCAAAAATTTACACAAAGTAAATTTTGATGTCCCGATTCTAAAGAAGAATTTTATTTTTTCAAATATAACATATAAAATTGTCAAAAAGTGGATTTAGAAGAGGTTCGTCATCAAAAGGCGACCTTTTAAAGAATATTAGAATGTTTACGTATAAAATTGGATTCATTCGCATTTTTAATCCTCTAACATTTATTGTAAAGAGTAAAAATCTTTGACAAAAATATATAATAATTTTGTAGTTAGTTATGTTCATTCCTGCCATTACAACAACTAGGCGTTAACTACGATTTAAAATAATATTATTTTATTATTAGAGTGCAACATAAGATTCCCAAGAAACTCGTTGTTGTGTATTGGGTACGCCATCGAGCATAGAGTCCAGTTTAAAGTTATATTAATATTTTATTCACAAATATGGATAAATGTGAAAATATCATATTATTTATTTACCTGGGTTGTTACATCCTTCTCCCCTTTTGGGAATTGCGTCCTCATAATTTTAAAATTGGGCTTGGAAACTTCATTGCAAATCCCACATTGGAACAAGATTCAGTAAAAGAATCACTTTAAAATAAAGAAAGAGAAGTACAAACGTCACCCGAGTTAACCCATACTAGGATTCCATGTATGAAAAACATGGATATGGAGGAAAAAACAATGGGTCATGTTCTGTGGAAGAGTGATAGTAAACATGTCTAGGAGAAAGTTAACCATAAAAAAATTACAAACTTGCGATGGGTTAAACGGTATTTGATTCCCCAGTAGGAAAAGTTAACAGACAACATTTTTGTTTTAAGTTACTCTTCATTGAGGAATTTATTTTTGAGATTAACTAAATCATAATAAAACATACTTACTTATCACGTAGACATTCAACTTTTACTGTATTCCTTAATCAAACTCATATTTTCTCCAAAAGACTTGTTTTTTAGGAAGACTTGTTCGCATTAAGAGTACTATAATCAACTTCTTCAGAATCACCTAATCCAAAAAAGAGAACTATATATTTCCCATGTATTTAGAAAAAATCCAAAACCAAAATTGTTAGTATGAGATCAGATAATCCACAAAAGTACAATCCTTTATAATAATAAAATCTATTCTTAATCTCCAAAATTTGTCCAAAAAAACCCAAAGTACAACGAAGACCATTCGATAAACAATTGTCCATAAAATTATTCAAAGTAAACCAAACTAAGATTGAAACCCAAATATTTGAAGGATTTAATCACATAGTCTTCCAAGGTAAAAATTAACCTTTATCTCCAAATAACATCAGTTTCTCTTAAATTATCATATTGAAAAGTAATTAACCTAATCACATATCCTCGATGATAGGTTAATCATTTCCACTGATAACCCAAAATAATCATACTCTTGATTCCTAGAATCATCTAACTAAAAAATAATTATTCAAACTAACCAGGGACTTCACGTAGTCCAGTGGTAGGCGATAAATACCAGTCGCACTTTGGTTGTGGGTTCGATTCCCGCAGCTTTGTCCGACGCGATGGGTTGTCACACGGTCTGCATGTTGTCCTTTTTCCAAAACTATATAATTCTTAGAAAATTCTCCAAAACGAGATAAAATCTTCAAAAATAATCATAACATATTTTAACATCAAGTTTATCTCATCCCTTTCATTTTCCATCATAATATATAGTAACCCATAATTACCTCAAAAGTAAGGATCATATAAACCCTAATGGTTACATTTATAATTATTACATGAAAGTCCACATCGATTGGTCATCTCATACATGATGCATTACATAACATACCAAGGTAAAAGTGGTTGATCCTGACTCCTTGATATTTGGTTTAGAATAACCATGAGTTTCCTCATTAAATCCTCTATTTCATTCAGTCTCTTAGTCAGAGAACCACCACAGTTTCCTTCAAACCTATTGTCAGTTTGGTGCTTGCTAGATCCATCCATTCACTAAAAACAGAAATTTCAGTGTGAGTATATCAACAAAACCATCATGTACTAATGATGAAGATAAACACTAAGATATACTTACTCATTCACTTTATCTAAAACTAGGACTCTTTCTTAAATCCTAACCATTATGGTAATGTCACTTATTGTAACACCCCAAACTTCTACGGTACGCTACTCTTGGAATAATGCGATAGTGTGTGTTGTACGCAACATCGAGTTCTAACACACCACAACCAATCAAACTAGCCACTATGAATAGTAATACCTACTTTTTGAAATTATATATATTTTATATTTCAAAATGGACTTCATTTTTGGATTCAGAATATCGAAATTATCCTAAGTTGAATTTTTGGTATTTTTCTGAGAACTTCCAATTTTTATATAGTGAAAAATACTTATAAACAACTTTTTTAATCAGAAAAATTTATAGTTATAGATTATATTATTTAGTGGTTTTAAAGTATAATTAGAATATATTTTTACAATTTTATCAAATGTTGTTCATTATAATTAATTTCACTTTGAAATTGGACATAAACAATTGTCAATCTTTTGACTTATATTGTTTCTTAAAAACATGCTATATGTTGTGACAATGGGAATTAATTATAAAATTAATTTATGCAACTTTTATGTTTGGAATTTTTTGAAATAGATATCATTTTTGAATTCGAAATATCAATTATAGCTTAGGGTGAAATTTTGGCATTGTTCTGAAAAACTTAAATTTTTTATGAATAGTGAAACTACTGAGTGGTAGTTAAAAAAACTGAATTTTTCATAAAACTTAATTTTACCACATCTGTGATTGGAATTTAGAAAATATGAGAGACACGGTTAATATCAAGGAGTAAAATTTGGTTCAATGAGATGAAAATAATTTTTGGTGAATAGTAACTATTTACTTTTATTTACCACGGTTAAAAGTAAATAGGGTAATTAAGGGTAAAAATGATATTAATATTACCCTAAAACATGTCCTAATTATATTGGACAAATGTATCTCGATCAAAAACAACCTTAGGAATAAAATATTATCATTTAGGTCCACTTGGATTAGATTAGGACATTTATTATTATATAATTCAAAGAAGAGTTAAAAGAGTAAAAATCAAAGTTTATTTACTAAAACATTTTTAATATAGAGTTATACATAAGATAAATTAGATTTTAAATATTAATTAGAAATATAAAACGATTTTCTACATAATGATATTTTATTTATAATTTTTAGATATTAAATAATCTAATTTATTTATGACACAATGATGATGCAGTAATTACCATAATAGTGAGAAATTAAAATAATTGATATTATAAATACCCAAATAAATATAATTTGAGACTTTTAATGAATTACACTAATTTTCTAGGATAATATGACATATTAGGATTGATTTAATTGACTGTTTTCGAAGTAATGATTCTGTTATGAGTATTACAAAAATTAATTATTGAATAGTGTCAAAATTGACATAAAAGTGTTTTTTAAAACAAATATTATATTGATAATTGATATTAAATTCCTAAAAATATAAGGATCGTCCAAGAGACTTATATCATGATAGGTGTATCATTAAGGGACCACTTGAGGGTCTCTTGGATGTATATAGTAAGTTTATTAACCATATAATATAAAATTACAAAGAGACATTGTAAAAGTGAAACTAATTAACTAAGAGTTAATACTTAATGATATGGTTAATATAGTAACACAAACCTGTCTAAATTCTATCGGTTGAGTGTTTTTTGACCTATCCCCACCTTAACCTTTAAATAATCCACTTTAGAGCCATTAGAAACTGAATACTAATTTATTATAAAATAATATTTCTAGCTTTTCCAAAGGTGCCCCTCACCCCTCTTATAAAAGGGCACTCTCCCTTCTCATTAACTCACACATTCAAAGCCTTTTGTCTCGTCCAAACTCGGGCCAAATACTCTCTCAACTTCCCTCACTTCATCCTAGAGGCCTTACTTTAGTCAGAAAGCCAACCTAAGATCTTTTTTGATCAAATCAAAAGGAAGAACCCGAAGAAGAGGTAATGATTTCACTACCCTTTTCCAAGTTCCTTTCTTCTTCCACTTATTCCTTATTTATTATTACCATTATAAAATAATAAATCTAGTATCTTATATATACTGTGATGTTATTATAAATATGGTACAACCATATTCAGTATTCTATCCATCCTTTGAATAACATGTCACCATACGTGCGTGCGTACGGCTTACCGTCTCCACGTCGTGGTGTAATTGTTATTCAATAAATTATTATTTGGATGGGTATAATAATGATTTGTAACTCATGTAAATAATAAATATAACATGATAATGATTCTGTATATAAGTTTTACCATCCAATTATATATTATTTTCATATCAAAAGAATGATATTGTCGCTCGTGCGTACGTACGGACTACCGTCTCCACGAACGCGATAAGATCCATTCTCCATTGTATCCATTGAAGTATAATTCTCATTTGATGATTTAAAAATAATGTTTAAGGACTTGATATCATTCTAGATATGACTAAGATACATCCTATCCATAACAAACATGTCTTACATAACAAAACATGTAAAAGAAAACGAGTAAGTTAACACACGAAACGACGATAATAATAAAATATTATTAACAAATTAATGTTAAAAGATAATATATGATATCATATTATTGTATAATTTAATAACAATTATTTCACCATTATACAAGATTTTATCCTACTCTCAACCAAGGAAAAGTACAAGTTAAGGGTTTATTTCACAATCTCTTCATTATCTGAGGTTGTTTATATGTAATAATCTACTGGGATCTCTTTATCATCCACATCCATGTTTCTTAAAAATGAATTTCAAAACATTTTTACTATTTACTAGAATATGGGTTAAAGTCATTTATTCCCTTTTTTGACTTTTTATAAGAGGTTTATAAAGTAATCTTTCCGTCTTTTTCCAAACAAGGTGCTTTTTAACCTTTTCGACAAAATTAAGGTAAGAATTATTTTTTTTAACTTATACGGTGGGTGTAGATATTTTTCGCCGTTATAAAATCGTCGAAGCTTCCCTTACAAGATTATAAGAATATTTTCAAATAAAATGTTTTATTTCATAAATATATGTCTCTTAAATGATTTCAAAATAGAAAGATAAATTTCTCCAAAATGAGTTTTGATTTCATCTATGTCAACATCCTTTGATGGATTTTACACTTATTTGAAATTGATTTATTATGAAACAAAACATATATATTGTATTGAAGGTTTTGTGATTTTTTTTACTGTGTATGTGTTATTTTTATACCATTCATGGTTTATGGATGAAGTATTTACATTTCTTATGCTAGTTTTAATACGAATGTTTATGTTATGTTTAATCTTTTTCATATGGGAATGAATTTGACTTAATATATGACGGGTGGAGCCTGCTATGACTCCTCGATGCATCGGTAGGTCTCATGAGACAAACTAGTGTCTTGGCCTAAGGCCTTGATAAAATCTTATTTGTAGTCTTGGCACGAGGCCTTGGATATGTGGTTATGATAGTATAGCATTATGCATTCCATCATTATGAAAGTGGTTATTGATATTGCATGTGATTATTCGATTAGTAGAATATCCATGTGAATAAGTAAATGGCATTATTTCATTTTATTTTTTCCATACTATGTTGAAGTTCAAGTTTAAAAGGCTTTTGTTTTAGTTATACACTGCCTTAAATGTTTATTCTTATTTATGAATGTTTCTGCTATATTGTTATCCTTACTGGGCATTTGACCTCACCCCTTTTCTATGTTTTATTTTTTCTAGGATGTGAAGAAGTAAATTATGAATGACTTGCAGGGATATTATGAGGGGATAATATTGAGGATTTTGGAGACAATATGTTGTTGTAGTATTTTTTCACTTCATGATGTAATGTAAAACTTTATGAATATATCTAGTGCTTCTAAGGCTACTAAACCAATCAGTCTTTCGAGATTTGATCTTTCTTGTGATCATGCCAATGTTATGTAATAATTCACCGAATCTAGGTAAATGGAATCAGGGTGTTATAGTTGGTATCAAAGGAATTTTAGTACAAACCTTGAAAGCTATATTTAGATAAACTCTGATTAGAGCACATAGACCTAAGATAGACTTTGAGGATTAGTATAGAAGAACTTCCTAGAATTTTGGTATTGTAGAGATTTTGTGAGTTTTATGAGCAATACATCCCTGTATGGATACGAGCAGGTAGAGGTGGATCTGGAACAAATGTACCTAGGGGTAAAACCCGAAAACACCGCTTTGATCTAGACTCAAACGGGATCTGGTGCACGACAACAGGCCTTGATGCACTCTTGGTTACGACACTCCCGGGGGATATGCTTAGGATAACTCTCATTTTCTTTACAAATAATTATGAAAGGTTTATGAGTATATACTTCCTCAAAGAAAACATTTATTATGATTATGGATTATATCCAGAAATAGTTCAATTTATGTTAAGTGTTTTATAAGTATGGGATTATGTATTTTGATTTACAAACTGATCTAGTTTGTGCCATTGTTTATAAATGGTTCCTAGTGGAAGAAATGGAAACTGTATCAATGCACGCACTCCATGTAGGTATTTCCCTCCTGCTCAAGATAATTATAGTGGAGCTGGTGATGCAACTCGTGCCGATCAGCTAATCTTTATACTGGGACAACTCACTCAGGTTATGAATAATAACCTTACCCGTATGGAGCACCCTGATCCGCAGCGTGGAGGATCAATGTTAGAACTCTTCATGAGTTAGAAACCACCAACATTCAATGGGAGTACAAATCCCTTGGTAGCTGAGAAATGGATAAATTCCATAGAGAAAATATTTCAGGCTTTGGGAAGTAGTGAAAGGGAAAAAGTTATCATGGAATTTTACCGCCTCACCGGAGATGCTGATCAATGGTGGTCATTAATTCAAAACACTAAGCAAGATGATGAAGTATAAAATATAAAATGGAGGGAGTTCAAAGATCTGTTTTTAGAAAAATACATTCCTCGTGACCATCGAGCAGATATGGAAAGGAAATTTCTGAGTCTGAGACAAAAGGAGGATGAAAATGTTGCAAAGTATGAGGCTAACTTTACAAGGTTATCAAGGTATACTGGAGATTATATACGAAACGCAATAAGTAAGATTGATCGTTTCTTTGATGGGTTAAAACCATTTTTCCATTGATCATTAGTCTCACAATCCTTCTCGTCGTACGAAGACATTGTCTCAAGTGCTATCAAAACAGAAAAGGAATTCTCTAAGTCTTATGACTTTAAAGAAAATCAAGAGAAGAAGAGATCTGCTGATCAATCTGGGAATGGAAATAAGGGGAATAAGGGAAAGGTTGAATATCCATCCTGTGGTTAATATGGGAAGAAACACATCGTTACTTGCTTGAAGGGAATGGGTGTCTGTTACAAGTGTGGTAAAAAAGGCCATCAAGCTCGTGAATGCAAAGGGAAGAAGGAAGATACCAATGTTCAGTGCTACAATTGTAGGGAGATGGGACATTATGCAAATTAATTTCCTAATCGTCCAGGGAACTTACCTCAAAAAAGGCCAAGGGATCAAGGCCAAGCTTTTTCTATCACTACTGCTGAGGTAGAAGCTCAAAAAGATGGGGTGGAAGGTAATTTAATGGTTTCCTCAAGTTTAGAAAATGCATTATTTGATTCTGGATCATCACATTTTTTCATATCTTCCCAGTTTTCTAAGATAATTAGATATTTTCAATTTTATTTGACAAGGGAGTTGTCAGTTAAAACTCCTAAGGGAAGTATCATTGCAACAAAGTTTTGTGAATCAGTCCCCATTAGAGCACATAAATGTTATTTATCTACTGATCTCATCTTCATACCTATGATTGAGTTTGATATAATCCTTGGTATGGACTGGATTTCAGAATATGATGCAAAGATTTATTGTAAGAAGAAAGGGGTTAGGATTCTTGATGATGATGATAAGGAACACCTTATCTTTAGAGTAGAATCATCAACACCTAATTCTTATCTAGATCCAACCCCAGTAGCTCAACTAAATTCAATTATTGGTGAGGAAGAGAGTGAAATTACTGTGGGTGAGGAAAGGAATGTTCAAATAGAAGATGTACCTGTTGTGAAAGAATATGTAGATGTGTTTCGGGAATATTTAACTGGACATCCTCCAGAACGAAAAGTCGAGTTTTCCATTGATTTAATTCCTATATCAAGGCCTATATCAAAGACCCCTTATAGAATGTCAACTGTAGAATTAGTTGAACTAAAGAAACAACTAGAGGAATTGAGTAATAAGGGATTTATTCTCCCTAGTGTTTCTCCATTGGGAGCCACTATTATTTTTGTTAAAAAGAAAAATGGATCTATGAGGTTATGTATCGACTATAGGGAGATTAATTCCATAACAATAAATAACAAGTATCCCCTAACTCGCATTGATGATTTATTTGGCCAACTGCATGGAGCTCAATACTTTTCAAAGATTGACCTTCGATCTGGATACCATAAGTTGTGTGCAAATAAGTAAGACATTCTGAAGATAGCATTTCGAACCAGGTACGGGCATTATGAGTTTACTGTAATGCCTTTTGGATTTACGAATGCACCCTCTGTATTCATGGATCTGATGAATAGAGTTTTAAAGGAATATCTTGATGGATTTGTGGTGGTATTTATTGATGATATCTTGGTATACTCTAAAAGCTACGAGGATCATGAAAGTCACTTGCACATTCTCCTGAAGACTCTGAGAAGACATGAATTATATGGTAAGTTTAGCAAGTGTGAATTCTGGATTCATAAGATTTCTTTTCATGGACATATTGTCTCTAAAGATGGAATCTTTGTTTATCCTTCTAAGACCAAGGCAATCCAAGAATGTCCAGCACCTACGAGTATAACTGAGGTACGCAGTTTTATTGGTTTGGCAGGTTATTATCGACGTTTCGTCCATAATTTTTCTCGATTGGAAAACCCATTAATGAAGATCACACATAAAGGGGTTAAATTTTTTTGGAAAAAAGAGTGTGAGGAATGTTTCGAAGAACTGAATAGGAGATTATTCAATGCTCCTATATTGACTCTACCATCGGGGAATGATGGGTTCGTTATTTATAGTGATGCATCGAAGAAAGGACTTGGTTGTGTCCTTATGCAAAATGATGGTGTTATTGCCTATACATCACGACAGTTGAAAATTCATAAGAAAAACTATCATACTCATGATCTTGAGTTAGCAGCTGTGATCTTTTCTTTGAAGATATGGAGGTTCTACCTATATGGTGAAAAATGTGAGATTTTTACTAATCACAAGTGTTTGATATATATTTTCTCACAAAAAGAACTCAACATGAGGAAAAGGAGATGGCTTGAATTACTAAAGGATTATGATTGTATGATACACTACCACTCGGGGAAATCAAACAAGGTGGAAGACACTTTGAGCAGAAAAGATCATGGAGTTTTGAACAATATGAGAATTGAAAGGGATCCAATTTTCATGGATCTAGTGAAGATGGACTTGGGAATAACCAGTGAATGTGAAACATCAATTCTTTTTCAAATGGTTGCTAAACCATCTTTACTAGAAAGGATTAAGATTTCTCAGACCGATGATGAAGAATTTCAAAAGAATATTAGAGGTGTGAATGATGGGAGATTGAGAGACTTTGTGTATGAAGATGGAATTTTGAGATTCGGGAAGAGACTTTGTGTTCCCGATATACCTGATCTAAAAATGGAATTGCTGGATGATGCTCATAGTTCCAATTTCTCAATACACACTAGGATCAACAAAATATATAGAGATTTGAAGGAACATTTTTGGTGGTACAACATGAAGAGGGAGATTGCTGATTTTGTTTCAAGATGTATGGTTTGTCAACAAGTGAAATCTGGAAGGCAATATCCTGGAGGAGTCATGCAACCTCTTCCCATACCGGAGTGGAAATGGGACAATATTATGATGGACATTGTCATGGGGCTACCAAAGACTCCTAGAAGGAATGATTCAATATGGTTCATTGCTGATCGTCTTACCAAGTCAGCACATTTTCTCTCTATAAGAGAAGATCTAAAACTGGAATGTCTAGCGAGACTATATATTAATGAAGTTGTGAGACTTCATGGAGTACCCCTATCGATTGTTTCTGATCGTGATCCCCGTTATACTTCAAGATTCTAGAAAAGTCTTCAGAAAGCATTAGATACTGAACTTCATTTGAGCACTTCCTACCATCCTCAAATAGATAGACAATCAGAACGAACTATTCAAACCTTAGAAGACATGTTGAGATCCTGCTCACTTGACTTTCAGGGTATGTGGGATCAATATTTACCTCTGGTAGAATTTTCCTATAACAATAGATTCCATTTGATTATTCATATGGCACCATATGAAGCATTATACAGAAACAGATGTCGCACACCAACCTATTGGGATGACGTTGGTGAAAGAAAATTTGTAGGCCCAAAACTAGTGGAGGAAATTATGGAAAAGGTGAAGGTAATCCAAAATCCCGTCAAAGCAGCTCAAAGTAGGCAGAAGAGCTATGCTGATAATCGAAGGAAGGATTTGGAATTTAAAGTCGGTGATAATGTTTTCTTGAAGGTATCTCCATGGAAGGGAGTCATACGTTTTGGTAAGAAAGGTAAATTGAGTCCCTAGTACATCGGACCTTTCAAAATTCTAGAACGAATTGGAGTTGTAGCTTACCGATTGGCAATGCCGCCAAGTCTCTCCAAAGTTCACGATGTATTCCACATATCTGTGTTGAGGAAATACATGTCTGACCCAACGCATGTACTCACCTATGAGGAATTAGAACTAGAACCCTTTCTGTCTTATTACGAAGAGCCCGTCAAGATTCTTGATACGAGAGAACAAGTACTGAGAAACCGGACGACGCATCTGGTAAAAGTTTTGTGGAGAAACCATAAGATGGAAGAGGCAATGTGGAAACCTGAGGAACTTATGATGAAGAACCACCCAAGTCTTTTCATGTTCTAGTATTTTAGAAATTTCTAGGATGAAATTATTTGAAGGAGGGGAGAATGTAACACCCCAAGCTTCTACGGTACGCTTCTCTTGGAATAATGAGATAGCGTGTGTTGTACGCAACATCAAGTTCTAACACACCACAACCAATCAAACTAGCTGTTATGAATAGTAATACCTAATTTTTGAAATTATATAAATTTTATATTTCAAAATGGACTTCATTTTTTGATTCAGAATATCGAAATTATCCTAAGTTGAATTTTTGGTATTTTTCTGAGAACTTCCAATTTTTATATAGTGAAAAATACTTATAAACAACTTTTTTAATCAAAATAATTTATAGTGATAGATTATATTATTTAGTGGTTTTAAATTATAATTAGAATATATTTTTACCATTTTATCCAATGGTGTTCATTATAATTAATTTCACATTGAAATTGGATATAAACATTTGTCCATCTTTTGATATATATTGTTTCATAAAAACACGCTATTTGTTGTGACAGCGGGAATTAATTATAAAATTAATTAATGCAAATTTTATGTTTGTAATTTTTTAAAATAGATATCATCTTTGAATTCGGAATATCAATTATATATTAGGGTGAAATTTTGGCATTGTTCTGAAAAACTTCAATTTTTTGATGAATAGTGAAACTACTAAGTGGTAGTTAAAAAAACTGAATTTTTCGTAAAACATAATTTTACCGCTTATTTGATTGGAATTTCGAAAATACAAGAGACACGGTTAATATCAAGGAGTAAAATTTTCTTCAATGAGATGAAAATAATTTTTGGTGAATAGTAACTATTTACTTTTATTTACCACGGTTAAATGTAAATAGGGTAAATAAGGGTAAAAATGATATTAATATTACCCTAAAACATGTCCTAATTCTATTCTACAAGTGTATATCGACCAAAAACAACCTTAGGAATAAAATATTATCATTTAGGTCCACTTGGATTAGATTAGGACATTTATTATTATTTAATTCAAAGAAGAGTTAAAAGAGTTAAAATCAATGTTTATTTACTAAAAAAAATTTAATATAGGGCTATGAATAAGATAAATTCTATTGTAAATATTCATTAGAAATATAAAAATATTTCCTACATAATGATATTTTATTTATAATTTTTAGATATTAAATAATTTAATTTATTTATGACATAATGATGATGCATTAATTACCATAATAGTGAAAAATTAAAATAATTAATATTATAAATACCCAAATAAATATAATTTGAGACTTTTAATGAATTACACTAATTTTATAGGATAATATGACATATTAGAATTGATTTAATTGACTTTTTTCGAAGTAATAATTCTGTTATGATTTTTACAAAAATCAATTATTGAATAGTGCCAAAATTGACATAAAAGAGTTTTTTAAAGTAAATATTATATTATTAATTGATATTAAATTCCTAAAAATATACGGTTCGTCCAAGAGACTTATATCATGATAGGTGTATCATTAAGGGACCACTTGGGGTTCTCTTGGATTTATATAGTAAGTTTAATAACCATATAATATAAAACTACAAAGAGACATTGTAAAAGTGAAACTAATTAACTAAGAGTTAATACTTAATGATAAGGTTAATATAGTAACCCAAACCTGTCTAAATTCTTTTTTTTGAGTGGTTTTAGACATATACCCACCTTAACCTTTAAATAATCCACTTTTCAGCCATTACAAACTGAATATGAATTTATTATAAAATAATATTTCTATCTTTTCCAAAGGTGCCCCTCACCCCTCTTATAAAAGGGCACTCTCCCTTCTCATTAACTCACACCTTAAAAGCCTTTTGGCTCAGCAAAACACTTCCCAAATACTCTCTCAACTTCCCTCACTTAATCTTATAGGCCTTCCTCTAGTCAAAAAGCCAACCTAAGAGCCCTTTTGATCAAATCAAAAAGAAGAACCCGAAGAAGAGGTAATTATTTCACCACCCTTTTCCAAGTTCCTTTCTTCTTCCACTTCTTCCTTCTTTGTTATTACCATTATAAAATAATAACACCATTATATTATATATACTGTGATGTTATTATAAATATGGTACAACTATATTCAGTATTTTATCCATCCTTTGAATAAAATGTCACCATACGTGCGTACGTATGGCTTACCGTCTCCACGTCGTGGTGTAATTGTTATTCAATAAATTATTATTTGGATGGGTATAATAATGATGTGTAACTCGTGTAAATAATAAATATAGCATGATAATGATTCTGTATATATGTTATACCATCCAATTATATATTATTTTAATATCAAAAGAATGATATTATCGCTCGTTCGTACGTACGGACTACCGTCTCCACAAACGCGATAAGATTCATTCTCCATTGTATCCATTCAAGTATAATTCTCATTTGATGATTTAAAAATAATTTTTAAGGACTTGATATCATTCTGGATATGAATAAGATACATCCTATCCATAACAAACATGGCTTACATAACAAAACATATAAAAGAAAACGAGTAAGTTAACACCCGAAACGACGATAATACTAAGATATTATTAACAAATCAATGTTAAAAGATCATAAATGATATCATATTCTTTTATAATTTAACAACAATTATTTCACCATTATACAGGAGTTTAACCTACCCTCAACCAAGTAAAATTACAAGGTAAGGGTTTATTTCGCAATCTCTTCATTATCTGAGGTTGTTTATACGTAATAATCTACTGGGATCTCTTTCTCATCCTCATCCATGTTTCTTAAAAATGAATTTCAAAACATTTTTACTATTTACTAGAATATGGGTTAAAGTCATTTATACCCTTCTTTGAATTTTTATAAGATGTTTATAAAGGAATCATTCTGTCGTTTTCCCAACAAGGTGCTTTTTAACCTTTTCGACAAAATTATGGTAAGAATGTTTTTTTAAACTTATACGGTGGGTGTGGATATTTTCTGCCATTTAAAAATCGTCGAAGCTTCCCTTACAAGCTTATAATAATATTTTCAATGAAAATGTTTTATTTTATTAGTATATGACTCTTAAATGATTTCATAATAGAAAGATAAATTTATCTAAAAATAGTTTTTGATTTCATCTATGTCAACATCCATTGATAGATTTTACGCTTATTTGAAGTTGATTTATTATGAAACAAAACTTCTATATTGTATTTAAGGTTTTGTGATATGTCTGACTATGGATGTGTTATTTTTATACCATTAATGGTTTATGGATGAAGTATTTACATTTCGTATTCTATTTTTAATACGAATGTTTATGTTATGTTTACACCTTTTCATATGGGAATGAATTGGACTTAATATGTGATGGGTGAATCCCGCTATATCTCCTCGATGCATCGGTAGGTCTCATGAGACAAACAAGTATCTTGGCACAAGGGCTTGACAAAATCTTATTTGTAGTCTTGGCACGAGGCCTTGGCTATGTGGTTATGATAGTCTGGCATTATGCATTCCATCATTATGAAATTGGTTATTGATATTGAATGTGATTATTCGATTAGTAGAATATCCATTTGAATAAGTAAATGGCATTATTTCATTTTATTTTTTCCATACTATGTTTAAGTGCAAGTTTAAAAGGATTTTGTTTTATTTATACACTTCCTTAAATTTTTATTCTTATTTACGAAAGTTTCTGCAGTATTATTATCCTTACTGGGAATTTGAGATCACCCCTTTTCTATGTTTTATTTTTCCCAGGATGTGAAGAAGTAAATTATAAATGACCTGCAGGGATATTATGAGGGGATAATATTGTGGATTATGGAGACAATAGTTTTTTGTAGTAGTTTTTCACTTCATGATGTAATGTAAAACTTTATGATATTCTAGTGCTTCCAAGGCTACTAAATCGATCAGTCTTTTGAGATTTGATCTTTCTTGTGATCATGCCAATGTTATGTAATAATGCACCGACTCTGGGTAACTAGGTTTGGGGCGTTACAATTATGCCTAGAGAATACCATAACCTGTAAAGTAATCTAAACCTTCCTATCATACCAACTATAAGGCCCTGGCCTTATACCTTACTTAATATTGAATTAAATGAATAATTCATATTGAGGATCTTTTCAGGTTTAGAGTTTAGAGAATTAGATCATAAATCCTAATTTACATTCCACATTTAAACAAAGTGGTTACATAAAATATATTATTTTTTTTTCCCATCAACGGCAACATATTTAAAATAAAACATGGATTCTTTCTTGACACTTCCTTGACACTATCATCATATCATGCACCTTTCCCTTGACCTGTGAAAAACATATCAAAAACATGGGATGATCATAAAAAGCTCTGTAAGGGATATAAAAGTATGAAAATAAAACATTATTCCATGTATGAAATCATAATTTACTCATAAAACATAATCATTTTATCATACCTAATCAAATCATGAATAAATAATAGAAATCATAATGCATAAAGGTAACTTGAGGCATTCATAACATCCTTACGTAGGGAGTAACCCTCTTCGTTACGTTTTGAATACCCATCACATTATATTAACTAAATATCTTCGGATAATCCTTAACATTTAACCCCTTCGTGTTACCCAATGCATTGGAGAGCTATATCGGGCTCACCCGCCTTTAGTTTATCATGGAACCACACATTTTCATAACAATTCCCAAGAACCATAACATAAACGTATCACATAAAACATGAATAAAGGAAACATAACATTTCCACATTTCAATCACAATATAACATTTTAGGATATTGAAATAATGAATCCATTCAAAAAAACCATTTTCAAAACCATTTAAAACATTTAATAAAGAGATTTTTAAATCAAAGTGTCCCATACCACCTTGAAGATTTTAACATTGTAAACCATTAATATCCATATAAATAAATCCTTAAAATCATTTTTCAAACATGGATATTAATAAGAACAAATCATCATAACATTTAAAGTGCGATTTTGGTTAAAGGGTTTTTACCAAAATTAGAGACACTTGAATACAATAATTGAGGGATAACATTTAGTCAGAACTTTTTAATATCATGAGAATAAATGGATTCATGATATAATATTCCAAAGTACTGTATATA
Source organism: Viscum album (assembly GCA_963277665.1). Taxonomy (NCBI): domain Eukaryota; kingdom Viridiplantae; phylum Streptophyta; class Magnoliopsida; order Santalales; family Viscaceae; genus Viscum; species Viscum album. Next base: position 1,314,865,320 of record OY728147.1, read on the forward strand.
CGCCATATAAGAGTGAATTGGTGCATAACAACAATTAAGTCTCAATAGAAATGTAAAATGTGATGAAATCCCTTATATAGAATGTATCCTTAAATTAAGGATAAATCAATCTCAAAATTATGTGTGAAAAATATAAATACACCCAATATAAGTGTATTTTATGTGTAAAACAATAAAATGTCATTAACACATATTCAAATTAAGACATATTCAATAACTACATGTTGAACCCAAAGAAATCGAAATTGGGTTAAAAAGTTCCCTTGGTAAAATTTGACAGCATAACGGCATCACATAAAAATTTAGAAAATGAGTTGATGAAAGATAAAAAGGCTATCTCCTCACATGGACATAAAATTTACATAAATAAGGATATATAATAACATATCCCAACATAATAGTATGTTAATTAAAATACATAACAAAATAAGTCTTTTAAAAAGAGGAGGGTGAAAGGTTCCCTTACCGACTTGGGTAACTTTCGAAACATACATCCCATTATAGAAGTGGCATACAATGAATATGTAAATACCCATAAATGGAATAATATTCAAAAGGAGTATAATAATGGTCACTAAATACACCACTCAAAGGAAATTGTGGAAAATGTAGCATAAATCTCACGAGAATAAAAGTGAGATGAAAAATCCCTTACGAAAACTCGGCAGCCTAATGACACCGCTTAAAACTTCAAAAATGGATTGATGAGATCAAGTATGGTCTCTCATAATATTAAAATAAAATTTTATGCAATATTAATATAAAATAACATCCCCCAAAAAACAAATAGGTTCTTAAAATAAGTGACATAAAGGAGATTACTTAAAAAGAAAGGGAGGGGTAAGATCTCTTATGAAAATTCGGCAGCCTAACGGCGCCACTCAAAACTTAGAAAATGGATTGATGAGATAAAATAGGGTCTCTCATCATATGAACATAAAACTAACAGTAGTATTAATATAAAATAACATCCCAATCATAAGAAATATGAGCTTAAAAGGAATGACATTAAAGAGTGTACTTAAAAAGAAAGAGAGGGGTAGGATCCCTTACCTAGTGTCCGACATGACCTGATCATTCTTTAATCTCCTGAATAATAAAATTTGGTCAATTTATAATTTCTTAAGTACCTACTTTGAAGATTATTATTCAGTTAATATCAAATATTATAATGTTATAATAATTGGTTAATTAAGTGAGTTCATAGCAGACGTTTTTGTCGATGTTCGGTACATGAGTCAAAATCGAACTTGTTGGAATAGAATTTTCCATGTAGTTATAGGTACATAATAACCAGAATAGTATTGATGTTTTAAATATCATATATTTCCAGTATATATTCATTTTATACTATTCTATAGCATTTGGAGATAAAAAAATTAAAAGCACCGTTCATGGAGACAATAGGTCGTACATACGCATGAACGCTACTTTCATTTGTTGTCATATTAATGGAATTAAAACAAAATGAGAGATATATATATTATAATTCCAGAATTATATCATTATTTAGATGTAATATATTACATATATATCCATTATATATATCTACTTATAATAGTACATAACATTTTGAGATAAGAAATGAAATGTACCGTTCATGGAGATGGTAAGTCGTACTTACGCATGAACGCTACTTTCATTTCTCTTTTTTTGTATTAAATGGAATTAAATAATAATGATATAAAGGTATATTATAATTATTGTAGGATATCATATGTAATACCATTAATTCTATCCTTTATACATCCCACATGTGGCATTAACAAATCAAATCACTTTGAGGGGGTGGTAGACCGCACTTCCTAAAATGAAGATATTGCGTTTACCCATAATGGAAACCATAAAGGTATGCCATAAATGAAAAATAAATAAGATTAAGGAAAACATAAACATATTATATATCATATATAAATACATTGACATCTTAATATCCACCTTTGAAGGTGTTAAAAGAATATTGAACAATCATCGTTTCATGAGGGAGTAATTCTTCATCCACAGAAACAGTATGTTATTTAACCATTAGATGGAGGTGTGTGAAAGTGTAGCTCAAATAATTCTTATAAATACATCCTATTATATTTAAGATACTGGTTTTGTTACAAAAAAAAGGTAATAAAAAGAGTTTAGGGGTTTGGAGAAGAAAAATAAAACAAAAGAACACAAGGGAAGACATTACCTTTCAATCGGGTAACTCTCATTGATTTGAGCTCAAAGGATTCCTTGGAAAAGATTCTTCCCAAATTGAGGCTTCAATGATGAAGAGAGGGATGTGGGGAGATGAAATGGGCAGGGGTTAGAAGAGCCAAAGGCTTTAGAGGTGTGTGTAAGGTGGTAGAGGTGGGGTCCTTTTATAAGAGGAGAGGAGGGGCACTCTTGGAAAGTTATAAAATATTACTTTATTATAAAATGATTTTCGGATATAAATGGTCCCAAAAGGATATATTTCTAGGATAATTTGATAAGATTTCTAAATCCACCCATACAATAGGTTTGTGAAAAGTGTAAGACATAGATTTCACCATATATTCTCATTTTATTTAAATCTATCATTTATGAGGTAATCATTGCATCATCACGGTGTCATAAATAAATTAATTTATTTAATATCTAAAAATTATAAAAAATATCATGATGTAGGAAATAATTTTATCTTTCAAATGAATATTTATAGTAAAAAATATGACTTGTATAACCCCATCTAAAAATTGTTTTAGTAAAACAACACATGTTTGTGACATTTTAATTTTAACTTTAAATAAAAACGTATTAATGTCATTTTCCAAGAAAAGTGGATCCATGGGGTCCCCAAGTTGACCAATGGATTTTTGTAGTCGTAAATTACTTATCCAATGAGGGTAGGACATGTTTCTAGGTCATTTCATATTATTAAAACATTATTATTACCTTAAACTACACTAATTACCTCTAATAGCGATTAAAACATAGAAGTTACTATTCACCAAAAGAATTATTTTAATCCCATTGAACCAAATTTTACTTCTTAATGAAAACCATTTATGACGGATTTTTGAAACTCAAAACACAGAGGTGTTAAAATTTTATTTTAACAAAAAATCAGTTTTTTAAGTACCACTTAGTGGTTTCACTATTCATCATAAACTAAAGTTTTCCAGAAAAATACCAAATATTCACCCTAAGATATATTTGATGTTCCAAATTGAAAAATGATGTCTATTTTATAAAATTCAAAACATATAAGTTACATTAATTAATTTAATAATTAATTCCCACTGTCAGAGCAAATAGCGTGTTTTTATGAAACAATAAGTATCAAAAGATTGACACTAATTTAAGTCCAATTTCAAGATGAAATTAATTCCAACGTCCACTATTAGATTAAATTATAAAAATATATTCTAATTTCACTTTAAAACCAATTAAAAAGATAATCTAATCATATAAATAAATTATATTAAAAATAGGTTTTGAATTAAAATACAACATTTTTCACTATTCATTAAAAAATGAACTTTATCGGAAAATACCAAAAATTTACACAAAGTAGATTTTGATGTCCCGATTATAAGGAAGAATTTTATTTTGTAAAATATAACTCATAAAATTTCCAAAAAGTGTGTTTAAAAGAGGTTCGTCATCAAAAGGCGGTTAATCGACCTTTTAAAGAATATTAGAATGATTACACATAAAATTGGAATCATTCGCATTTTTAATCCTCAAACATTTATTGTAAAAAGTAAAAATATTTGAAAAACATATATAATAATTTTTTAGTTAGTTCTGTTCATTCCCGCCATTACAACGGCTAGGCGTTCACTACGATTTAAAATAATATTATTTTATTATTAGAGTGCAACGTAAGATTCCCAAGAAACTCGTTGTTGCGTATTGGGTACACCATGGAGCATAGTGTCCCCTTTAAAGTTATATTAATATTTTATTCACAAATATGGATAAATGTTAAAATTTCATATTCTTTATTTACCAGGGGTGTTACAGAAAATTTATAGGAACATTACAATGTGGTAAGGGACATCATCTCAATTTCCCTTCATTGAGGAAAACATTTTTTTATACACCTAATTTATTTTATAAGCTTTATAAACTACCTATTTTACATGTAATATCATGAATAACATCATACTTCATGGTATTTTTTATTTCAATTTTAATTATTTCTTCCAAGGGTATTTTACTTGAAAATTACTATGTGGTGAGGGATATCATCTCAATTTCAATTTCATTTGGACAAATTTGTTAATATGAACCTATTTACATTTATATAGTGTATAGACTTCCAAATTTATTTATTTAACCTTAATACCTACTTATAAATGATAATTAAACTTTTTTCCAGATAATTTTTAAAGCGGATACAATTTCAATGTTACCAAAAGGTAAAAGTTCATGTTCAATCTCGCTTTATTTTTTGATTGTTAACTTTGTCTTGAAATGATAACTTTTTTTCAAAAAAACATTAGAAAATAAATTTCCATTAAATATACGTATTCTTGTATTATAGATATGATTATTTCCTAAAATGAATACCATTTTTATATACGGTTTTTACTTTGAATGTTATTTGATTAACTATGAAATATTGATACATTGGTATCATAACTAAATACATATATTTATTGACTAGTAATATTGATTCATTAATTAAATAAATTATTCAATATGTGAGGAATTATTCTGAAATTTAGACATGGGTGGGCTATATTTATATATACCCCCTCGATGCATTGATAGACTCGTGAAATGAATCAGAAGGATAACCTTATTTAAGTGGGTTTCTGGTGTATCCAAACCCATCAGTTTTAAACTACCTTAAGAAAAGTCTTGATAGTAGAGGTATAATTATGATTGAAATCATGAACCAAATAATTAATCAATTAATTTATTTTGAATTTATTTATTACAATCCATGATATTTTTGTAATGATGTTATCTCTGGGTGCATTTCATTAGCAATTTCTTAATTAAATGTAATGTGTTTTCATTTATTTACCTTCTCATATTGATTATTCCTTATCCACTTATGATAGGCATGTTATTTATTAAATGGAATTTATGTTTAGTTATTTACCTTTCCAGGATTGTGATTACTAATTAATGATATCTTATTATGTACTTAACTCTTATTGAGCATTTGAGATCACACTTATTTTGTTTCCTTACCCATTAATCTTGGAAATATAGTAAGAATTATTTGATAGATAGAATAATGATATTCTCATAAAAATTGTAGTTTGTGTTTTAAAATTTAATCTAGAAATACTATTTGTATCTAGTATACGAAGACTATTATACTATTCAGTACTTCAAGATGTGATTCATTGTATTATATGTCAATTTAATAAAGTAATACACCATCTATGGGGTATTAGAGTCGGGTTAATTATAGAAATGTTTAATATCATTCATGAAATATGAATATTTTGTATCTAGTCTCCAAATACAATAATGATTCATGTTTCTGGTGTGTATCATAATTTTATGTATTGAATATTCTTGTAAAAATATGTGGAATTTATGAATGAAAAGTAGGGGTCACTATAAAACAAACAAGTAGATACATGAATTGGCTTTGATTCACCTAGGTAATTATCTTAAAATGGGTTCGTTGTGTATTAAAATGATCATCACATAGTGCGCAACAATAGGGATAAAATACATATCTAATTTCACACTAACATGGGGAAATGATTTGGTGATTTCAATTTACCTTTATGAATCTTTATTATGGATTTGAATATGTTTTCATATAATGATTCGTTATTATATTAAGAATTTATTCATCTATTTTCATTAGTGGGAGAAATTAAAATTATGAGGAATCAATTTATTTAATAATGATTGAATGTATCACTTATAACAACCCATGATTTTCATTAATTGATATTACATATTTTTATATGAATATTCATTACATAAAATAACTATCTATGCCAAAATCATATACTTATGTGCCTTTTGATAGATAGAAATATAATAATGGGTTCATAATAGTCTCAGATTATGTTTTACCTCAATAGAACCCTTCATTGATATATAATCTATAAACCCTTTCTTCATAGACTTGGGAAACAGAAACAAATGAATATCTTAGATTAGATGCTCTGTGAGTTTAAAAAAGGTTTGAAAATAAATATCAAATGATTATAACATGATCATAAAGGTATGAAAACAATATCCTAACATTTTAAATTCATAACCTACACATCGTAGATCATAGTCTTTATTCATTGCATAAATATTGGTAGTTTACAAGAAATTAATTGTAAAGGAACCAAAGAACATGATCCATGAAGGCATAAAATCGGGATAATAAATGTGTTTATGGTATAAAAATAATATTATAACTTTCTGAACATATAAAAATAGATATAGGTTTACTCATAAAATTAAGTACATGAAATGGGGCTTTCACAAAATCTTATAGACAATGAATCAGGACCATTCAAAATCTTATTGAAATGAAACCAACGTCCATGTATAAATATATAGACATGAAAGAAACTTCCATATATAGTCTTCTGAACATGAAAACCATTGCAACACTTAATATTATGAACTTGAAACGATATTCCGTGCATGCCATTTTGAACATTAAATCGGGTCCACAAAAATCATATTTAATTTATGAGTTTTCCGTATTTAGAAAATAAATTGGAAGGGAGATATAGGTCCCACCCATAACATAATCAAAATAATAAATATATGTGCCCCAATATCTAAAACCATTCATCATTTTAAAACCCATGAAAATAAATGGTTATTTTAAATTTTTAATTATAGCATAACCCGTTGAAAAGAAATAAGATTCATAAACATTTCATCATTTCATTATATTATAACCAATGTAAAGGGAATGGTTTCAATAAAAACATTTCATTATAAAAATAAAACATATATTGAAATAAAAAGGATGGTATCCTTGGATCATATCCCCAGTAAATTATAATTAATATTAATGATTATTGTCATCGATGAATATAAATACTATTAAAAAAATATTTAATCCTTATTGAGAAAAATAATATTTTCCGTTTAAAATCGCTTCATTAAAATATACACATTTAAAAAATATTATAAAAAACTATTTCTTTTAAAATGTTATTGGATACTTGTAAATTATTCTTCAAATAATTGAGTAGTCATGATGGTTGGAAATTATGTTCAAGCTATATAAGTTAAAAAAACATTCCTCTCATACTTTTTTAAAAAGTAAAAAAGAGAGTCATTCAGAAAACAAAAAATATATTAATTTTAATACCATTTTATGAAAATTCAAACATGGTAAAAAAAATTTAAAAATCATATGATAATATTATATACATTCTTAAAAAAAAATTATAGAACATGGATCTTGAAGAAAAATGTTTTTTGATCGAAGAGAGATGTAAAGACAATTTTCCTTAAAAATACATTTTAAGCCTCTTGAGTAGTTAAGGTATATAAACTATAATGGAAATATTTACACTAAATAAACGTCTATAATAGAATAAAATCCAAAAAATTCTTGAGATTTATATCATAATATATCATTTTGAGAAACAAAATCACAAAAAAAATCTTATAAACATTGAGATTTTGATGTAAAAAAAGACCTTACTGCATTTGTATCACTGGAATCATAATCCCCGTGAATGAAATGACCTTATATGGATATTTTAATCTGCATAAAATTCACAAAAAATATTATAATTTATATTCATGGGAATTATATACACCACATAAATGTAAAAAAGTATTGAATATAGAATGTGTCTCATAAAAGTAAAAGTGAAATGAAAACCACTTACCTCAAGTTTTACTTCCTTCATATGTGTTTGAATCTCCATTATAATAAAAATATATTTTTTATAAATCTATTCTAGAACCATACTCATATATATCATACCATATATGATTTATTTATAATCATTTATCACCTAATTACTAACTATTATTTTTAGAAACATATTTTGTGTTATATATTATTAATTTTCTATATTTTGGTTACATTGTTTTGGTAATTTTACTTTGATAATTTTAACATCTTAATAGTTTAAAATGAATCACTATGGTCGATAGCGTATAAGATATGCATCATCAAGCTTAAATAAAAGTAAATAATATTATTTAAATTTTACTGTTATAAGATAGTTATTAAATTAGAATGCATGAATATGAATAAATAATTTACAACATATATATATTGTTAAAACTAAATATTAATGTATTGGTATGTTCTTCAAAAACAATCCCACGTTTTTTTCCTAAAGACTTTATACTTTTAAAAAAAATCTTTAAAATTTAGTATTTCTTCTTTTTATGAGTGAATATTATAATTTCATAAACTCAAGTAAATTTATTTGAAAAAATAATTTTATTTCTAAATTAATATTTATAATATTATCATAAAATTAAATTATGATAATTTTCTTACAATATTTATTTTTCAATGAATTCGGGGAAATATTTATTTTTATTGAAAACTGTATTTTATTTCAATTTATTTAAAATGTAAAATAATAGTTTGTATTGGTAATAAATTTTAATTAGTTATAATTTATTTATAATAAACAAAATATGGGGTTTTAAATGGATTTAATATTTTAATTAAGTTAAAAACATTTTATATTTAAAAAAATCATTTTTTTGTAAAACTATTTTCTGTTACATTTTTTCGATTTAAATTTAATTTAAATGTGAAAATTATGTGATTTTAATTTTGATTCATTGATTACATGTTTAAAATAATTGGAAACAAATTTATTAAATACATAATTTTTATTTTTGGACAATATGATTAGTAACCTTAGTGATTTATATTACTATAGTAAAAGGCTAATCTTATAAATTATGTTAAAAATAAAATGATTAAAACCATAAAAAAATTGCAACTTATCAAAATATTATTTTATGAGTTTATATAGAGAATAATCATCCAAGGATAAAATTCATGACCATTTGGGTCCACTTGGAAATTATTATAAAATTTATAGTATTTTATTTAAAGAAATATCAAACATATAACACTCTTTTTTAATAAGTGGGATATTTTTAATAAGGTTTTGTCCAGATGATATTTTTTACTATAAATCCTAATTTTAAATATGATATATTTATCTTAATCATGTTAATTTATTTTAATTTTTTATTAAATAAATAATAACATTAAATATTTTCACAACGCTGATGTAGTAGTTTTTTAATTAATGGAAAATCAAATAAATAGTATAAAAAATATTAAAATAAAAATATTTCAGATAATTAATGTAATGAAATAATTCAATCGATTAAAATTACATGTTAAGGATATCATAAAATATATATTCTTATTATAAGATTTATCTTGATATTATTAATTTCAAAGTAATGAATAGTTCTAAAAATTTCCCTTAATCATACTTTATAATATATATTGGTTTATTTCATGATTTAAAATTCCTAAAAACATTAATTAAGCTAGTTTTTTATTATAAGTTTTAAAATATCATCCATATACCCAATATGGATCTTTTTCATTTTATAGTAACTATATTAACCCTCAAAATGTAGAAATATTGGTTGTCATGCTAAGAGTTAAAGAGGTTGAATAAGGGTTGAAACTAAAATATAAGGGTTTAAATATAGTCAAAAAAATAATATTTTTTATTTGATGATTTTATTTCAACCCATACTCATCATATATTATAATATAATTAGTTTTTAGATATTTTTAATTAAATATATATTTTATTAATTTTTTATTTTGAGAAGTTCCAACAGTGTCTCCCCTATCATATTAGGGCACCTGTTATTATCATTTCTTCACAATTTAAAAACCATTTTGGTGCAGAAAATACATAAAAACCCATATTATAATACATTCCCTGATTATAAAGGTCTTATTTTAGGCATAAAACCAATCGTGGTGCTCTTATGGTGTTAAAAAGAAGGATATTTCCAAATAAGACATACCATTTTTAATCAAGCGTTTATGTTCTGTTTATTTCTCTAATTCCCACGAACCTTATTAATCCACACTAAAATAAAAAATCTAGTATAATTTATATAATTATATATTATTATTTAATTATAATTACCTATATCCAAAACCACTTCCATCAAATAGGAAAACAATTCATTATTCTTGAGTACTGTAGACTGCCGCCTCACGAACCAATATAATTCATTTTCCATCACCATCTATCAAGACTATTAAAAATGGTGAAATTAATAATTTTAAATTAAATTAATTATCTAATTATAATTTTTATCAAATAATATATCATTTAATTTCTAAAATTTTCATGCACATTAACATGATAATTTTGTTTGTGTGTACGTGTGGACTAACACCACCATAAAGATATCTGATTCATTTTTAATCACCACACCACAACGAAGATACATGAAAGTATATTTAGGGAAATAATATGAAATATATGTTAATATGATAATTATTTAATGATAAAATAATACTTACCATCTTTACATAATGATATTTTAAAAATGAAAATTTCACTCATGCATACGTACGGCATATCATCTTCATGATTATAACATTGTTATTTTTTCATAACCATATTTAATGGATGGATTTAGAAGTATAGTTTATATATAAAAAGTATTATTATTTAATTATTATTATTATTTAATTATTATTATTCAATATATTATGCAATAATGACTACTTTTACCATATTCAACATACTAAGGTCATTTTTGGACTTACAGTACAGAATATCATCAAAACATCTAACGTTAACTAAAGTGATTAAGTAATTCCATTTAACATAATAATAAGTGACATAAAATAAATAATATACTTGAAAAAATTTCTTAATAAAGTTTTAAATTAACATAATTTTATTATTTATTATGTCAAAGAACATATATTATTTTCCAAACTCAAGGTAAGTGACATTATTTTATAAATCATCTTCTAAAATTTATATTAAAAATCTATTTTTATTCCATATTCAGTTAATTTTTTTATAATAATGTTTTATACAATATTTTTATAATTATTCTAGGATTTATTAAAATTGTTTTTAATCATGTTTTTATCTTTAAATAATTTTTTGAAATGATTTATTTCTAAATTAGGTAATTTGTAAATTTTTTAAAAAAATTTGGAAGGAATGTTATTTAACTTATATGGAATGAGTGAATTTTCTTACAATCATGATTCCTTAATGATATGATATTTATTCAAAAGTTTACATTTTTATAACTAAATTTGTTTTCTATTTTAAGTGAACACTTTTTTAAAAATATGTGACTTAAAAATGAAAAGTTTATTTTCCCTATGAATATTTTTATGATGCAATCATTCAGGTTATATGGTTATGTTATGGTTCTTAAAAATCATTTAATAGAATGGGTGGTTATATTATAAACCAATAATGGGAAGTTATGTAATAATCCAAGGACATGTGGATACATTATTAACCAATTATGGGTTGTTCTATGATAAATCAAGGACATGTGGTTACATTATAACCTCCAATGCATTGGGTACTCTAGAGATGAAATTTGGTCATATGGTTATTTCATATATGAGATGGAGATAACCTATTTGGATTATAATAGTAGATAACGGGAATATACTGTGATGTATATTCCAAGATTAACTATGGTGGTTAACTATTAGTAGCTATGATGGTTACTCTATGGTAATGATCATAAGTTAACTATAAAGGTATTTGATGAGTGACTGTGGTGGTTACTCCAATGATTCCCTCTGTTTCCAAGATGTTTTATCTATGTTTTCAATGTTTTTTAAAATATTTATTTAATAAAAATGTGAATTATTTTCATATATAAATGATAAATTCCATAAAATCAAAGTATAAGTGATAAAGGTAATAATGTTATGAATTTACATGATTTTCATTGGACTAATTATTTAATTTCTTTCTATGTCCCTTAATAATATTTTTCTACTCATCTCATGTTTTTTGAAAAAAATCATACGTTTTAAGGATGATTAGGGGAAAGGATGAGGTCCAGATGAAAATTTTGAAAATTTATGATGAAAATATACTATGTTTTATTTTAATATTTTTTTTATTGGAAAAATGGATACATTTTATATGTTCCCACTTATATTGTTTAGAATTAATTTGTTAAAAAATTCCTAATTCTCTAAAACTCTAAACTGAAAATATCCTTGGAATCTTATGAAAGTAATTTCTATTTAAAAATCTCTAAAATATGTAATTATTAGGGTTAGGTACATATAATAATGGTTCTGTCATATACATAATTTTAATAGGGATTTTAACATAATATATATCCATTAAATATATATTTATAATAATTCATAAAATATGGAGGTACAAAAATAAATTACAACATTCTTGGAGATAGTAAGTCACATGTAAGCATGGATTTTGTTTTCAATTTTCAATTGATGGAACAAAAAGAGGTAAAAAATAATTCAATATTACATAATCATTATTATATCATATATATCATATTTATATATAAATTAAAAATGTACTTATTTTTATCTATCTTAAATGGAAAAGAAAAAAATCATACCATTTAATGAAGGTTGTAGTCCACACATAAGCACAAGCGACATTATCATTTTCCAATGGATTGGAAGGTAAGAATTTTGATATGGTATTATCTTTACATAAGAATAATTATATCAAAAATATAATATATAAACATTAAACTCATCCTAACAGTCATCCATTAAATATTATTTTAAAAATGAATTGAATTATTATATGAAGACGATAAGTCATACATACACATTAACGATACTTTCACATCTCATTTGCTGGGAAAAAGGTGGATAATTTTGGTTTCATTATCTTAATAATATTTTATAATATTTTTTATACTTAATTTATCATTTAATTATAAATACCACAAATTTAGAGTATTTATAAATAAAAATTAAAAAATTAGGTGGTTAGTAAAGGAAATTACCACTTCTTTAAAAGAAATCATTTATATATCCTCGTAAGGATCATAGAGTTTGTATTTTAAAAAGATTATAAACTCTATAATTTGACTAAAAAATTTTAGAAGGGAATATGATAGGGCATGTATCTCAAAGAAGACTCAAGTTGGAGTGAATAATATAGAGGATAGGTTCTATTTTATAAATGAGTAGAGGGGTACTCTTGGAATTCTGTAAAAGATTAAATCTTATTACAAAATTATCAAGAAAAATGGTTAAAAATAGCCTATAAATGGAAAATGGATGATAATTTCAGACATATATTATCCCCCATTTCATGTTTTAATATCTTTATGATATTTAAGTACTTTAATAAAATATTGTTTTCATAAAATATCATCATTCTCAATTTAGAAACTATTCTTCTAATTTGGCATAAAAGTCCTAAAGACATATTTTGACATAAATTATAAAGCTTTTACAAGAAACTAATATTTATTATTCATCTACCAATTTCTTAGAACACTATAAACCACTCAAATTATATTACTTTTAATAATTTTAAAATCATTTATTCTATTTTTATAAATATTGAATAAATATTTTGTCAACATTATATATAAATTTAAAGTAATTATAATATTTATAAAAATTATAAATAAATTTATATCATGAAAATAATTTCATTAATCTCAAAATAGATATTTATATTATTTAATAACATGATTTTTTTATTCAATGACATAAAAGGTATTTGAAACTAACAGAGTGACATTTTGTAACTTTTCTTCCATTGAATTTTATATAGGTCACTTTCATGGAAAAGTTTCCATTAAATGAAAAAAAAATTCATTCCTAAGGTGATAAGGCTATAATTCCCTTCATACAATAATAATTAATTTAAAAACTATTGACCTTGTCACTTATTTTTAACAAAAAAATAATAGATTTATCCTTTATCAAGGTGATAAATTTTACCACAGTTAATATTCATATTGACCAAAAATAATTGAAATATATTTAAAAAAGTTGAGCCTAATGATTCTAAAATGGAATTAATTTTATTAAATTTAATAACTATAAGTTTCAGAAATTAATTTTAAAAATAATTGTGAAAAATACAATGTATACCACTTTTTAGAAAAATGTATTTTTAATTATACAATTATTTTGTACAGAATTCACGAATAAAATTCATTAAAAATATTATAATTGGATTATTTTTAATAAATTTTAACTAATAATATTTTAAAACTATCCTAAAATAGAATTTATCTTTATAAATACATTAAAAAAAATACGGTTTTCAATAAAAATCATTATTTTTCAGAACTATTTATAAAATAAAAATTTTCAGAAAAATATTTAAATTTCACCATGAACTAATTTTGATATTATTATTTAAAAAATTAAATATTTTTTACGGAATATATTTTATAATATTTTCATAAATTAATTATAATATTTTCTAATGCAAAACAATAAATAATTTTTTTGAACAAAACATATTTTTTAACAAATCATATTTTTTGAGGAAAAAATATCTCTTTAAAAAATGAAGTGCTTAATTCCTTAGAGTTATAAAATAAATTTAAATTGATTAAAGAAGGAAATAGATTTCAGAATTTGGTTAGTATTATTCATACCCTACAATTTTATAGTTTGGTTATAGTGGTCATATTTAAATAATAATATTCATGGTTCATTTATGATCGGTGTTGTGTGTTGTATACATCATCAAAAATAATGCCATTATTTAATAATCATAGATTCTTACAACACCCTAAAATTTTTTACCAATATTTCATTAAATAAATATAATTTTCAAGATATTTTCTATAAAAAACACTATACAAAAAATGAATTGTGATACATTTTTCAATGTTTGATAAAAATTATTACATCATGGTAATAAAATTTGAAATATCATTCAGAAAAGTAAAATATGAGTAAAACATAGAGTAAAAAATAAATAAAGATATTTATTTTAATTCTATACATATTATTATAATTCATTACCAATAAATTGATTTAATATAATCGTTAGAATGTGGATAATTAAATTTAATGGTATGTGATTGAATTCATTATGTGTTAAAAATTCCTCCTTTGGGGAGAATTTATATATATATATATATATTATGTTCTTTTATATTAATAAATAAAATCGAATGGATAAAAAAAATATTATTATAAAATATTTAAATATAAAAAATCATATATTAAAAAACATTAATTAGTAATCTATAAGTAATAAGATTAATAATAACTAAATTAAAAAATTCATTTACTTTATGAAAAATATTTTTTCCATTATATTATATATTTCCTTTTAAAATTTTAAATCCTAAACTTAAGAATTTAAATTTGATAAAATGGTATTAATTTTTTTATTTATGTCTAAATCTTCTAAGGGTTATTTTTTTAGTATTTATCTAAAAAATCTGACTTTTAGTTAATAATAAAAATATTGACTTTATCATGTTAAACATAATTATTTTGAAGTTAAGATTTACCAATTTTAGAAATTTAATCCAATAATATATATTTCATATTTTGAATCATAGATTAAAAACTAATTAATAATCTCATTAAATTTTTGGTCATAAAAATAAGTTACCATGGGAAATATTGAGTTACAGTGGTAAAACGAAAATGAAGTTAAAAGTAGAAAAGAATGTTGTAAAGGATTAAAATATCATAAAACTATTTCTATTAATATAGGTATTAGAATATCTAAGACCGTAACTATTCTATCCATCATTAATTATTATCTTTGGATCCAATTTCCTTTAAATTCACAATTTGTTTACATCAATTAATATGTGTCAAACAAATGTCACACCTCCTAAAATAAAAATACCCCTTCACCACCCCACTTTTATACACACATTAAGAATATTGTGTTAAAAAAATTATTACCAAAACAACTTCAAAACCCTATTTCCCAATTAATAGAGGTTATGTTCCTACAAAAATACTAATCTAAGAAGGCTTTAAGAGTTTTATAAATGAAGATAACAAAGGATGTGGTAATTTTTTAACAAGGTTCTTTCAAGTTTCTTTCTCTTTATAGCTCCATAACATATCCTATTACCAAAATAATATAAATAAATCAGTAATTATAGTATATTTAAATTTTATTATATTATTGGAATACCCACCATCCAAATTCCATCTATTTATTATAAAATTACAATGTCGCTCGGGCTATAGTTAGACTACCACCTCCATAAATGGCATATTTAATTTTTCATCACTACCTTACATGGATGATTATAAATGTGTGTTTAATGAATAGAATTGTTCTTATTTATATGATAATGATTTAATGATGATATTGTTTCCAATATATTTATAATATTAACAATAAATTGACATCATAAAATATAACTGCCAAGAATAATCATACTGAGATACTTATGTTTATTTGAATCCATTTTGGAAAAGATATTGAATTGTATTAATTTATTTTAATTTTAATATTATATTTTATATTTAAATTAATTATTTATGGATCAATAATTTTGATATTAATATTTAACTCATATTTAAAATACTATAATATGCATGTTATGAGTTTCAACGATGATAATATTATCTATAACTCTAATAAAAAGGATAATGTGACATCAAATATAATTATGGGAATTATATTTTTAAAAAATTTACATTTTTTAGATAATTAAATCAGGACCTTGGAATGATAACCTAAACTATTACACTAAGAAAAAACCTACAATGTTTAAAACTACTAACACTAGTGATAAATATTAACTGAAAATAAGCAATTACTATATAATAAATAAATATAAAATATAAATTTAAATGTGTTTCATTATGAATAATGTTATTGAATAAATTATTTATGTTTCAATGTATATTATACAAGAGGTTTTAGAGCATCATACTAAGTCGAAAGATAAGAAAAATGATTCAGTGTCTTAGTTTCAATTCCTTGAGATGCATTTCATATTATGTTCCAATTTACATTTATATGTTGTATATACTACCCTATTAAATATTAATATATTAAGAAATTAATATTATTGGGAGTTTAAATTTCATTGAATCTATACCTATTTCTTTTTCTTCTATTTTTACATTACCTAAGTCAATATGTATAGTTGTTGTTAACTTAATTTACATTAATTAATTTAGTAATTTATACTAAAACTTTATACATATAAGGTTTTTTTAATCCCCCTTATGATTATATTATACATTATTACTTATTTAGTATCTAGCAATAATAATTCTTACTAAAAGTTTACCTCCAATAAATTCATAATTCAGCTAAAGTTTCATTTTCTTGTAGAATCAACCTTATCTCTTTATTATAGTCCAGAACCATTTTCCATCATGTCCATAATTTTTTTATTTTTGTAATAATGATCTCATCAATACTTAAATAAAGTCATAAGTTAATTTTATATTTCCTTTGAATATATTTACTAATGATATAAAATAATATTTTTAATGTTTTTTACATGGGTTATTTTTTACGTTTTTACTAAATAATGAAAAAAAATCATTTTAAATTTTTACTGTAAGTCCGAATTTCCTGATTTTTTTTATCTTTTATTATATGTAAAAATTATTTTTAATATTCCAGGGTTTATCAAATAAAATAAAACTCTCATTATTCTGTGAGTTTAATATATTTTTTAAAAATCCTATGATATATAATAAAAAGTAATAGGATTCATTATAATTTTTAATATTTTTATATTCCACTATACATTTAATATTTTTACAAGATTTAATTTTTATAATTTCAATTTTTTAATTCTTGTGAATTTTTCAATTTCCTATTTTTATCCCTTGAAAAAAAAATTTAAAGTGAGGTAGATGTTCTTTAAACCATTTATAATATATTTATTATAATTTCGCTTCCATTTTCTTATCAAACTATAAAATATTAAATTCAATTATAGTTTTGTTTCATGTATTACCCTCTGAATGCTATTATTAATTTATTTTATATACATAATTTTTATAAGATCTATGTTATATATTACTCTCCATATATCTCCTCATTTTACTTTTCTCCTTCATTTCTATATTCTTTAATTTCATAGATATATTCTGCATCACTTGAACTTATTATATATTGAATTTTAGTATTAAATTAACCATAAACACATTACTCTAAACATTTTTAGTTTCAAGGGTACATAACATGAATATCATTCCATTTACTAGTTGGTGAATGCTGCAATTTTTTAGACATGTTATTTCAATATAGAAATTTATTGATTTTTGAGGCATATTTGTTATGTCTGTTATTTTGATAATCATTCTTGTCATATGATTAATGCATTGGAATAGATTAGTGATGTTTTGGGAAATAAATTATATTTCCCTATAATTTTATGTTATATGTCATGATAAATCTATCCTCGTAATTCTGTGTAATCTTTACCCATTTATGTATGATGTCTTAGAATGAGTCTTTGATGGTAAACTAACGGTGTAAAAACAATCTTTCTATTACTATGAATTGTTTTTTCCATGTGATTATTTTCATTATTAGTTTATCCATGGTTATATTACATGATCTTATTATCATCTATATCTAATTATCTAATTATTGTTTATTCTTTACACATTATACATTCCTTCTTTATTTCATGATTTCATCTATTGTTCGATACCACATACCTAGTGTGTGTGCTCACCCTTCTCATTCATCCATTACATATATAAATAATGAAGATAATTATATATGATGTATCTAGAAATTTATCATGCATGTAAAATATTTTGATATATGTTAAATAATTTTTTTTAAATAACGAACCCTTTTTTTAGTGCGAAATTTTCTTATTAGAGGCGAAATATATGAATTTTTTTATTTAATTGTTTTTTAAAACTCTTAAAAACTATAATAAACATATTAGGTATGTAAGTGATGTACTATTTTTTATTAATATTATACTTTTTTGTGTTTGGGACTTTTTTGAGAGTTTCATATCTAAGATATAATGAATATATTTTTAGTGCCTAATTCAAGAGTGTGGTTCAATGTTCTTGCATTCCCATGTCTCAATTATACAAAACATTACACATTCTATGGTGATTCCAGGGAATTTGGGATTAAAATATATGGGTTCTATTATTTAATGATTTTTCTTGAGGATGAAGAGTACATTTATAAACTCTTATTTGGAAGAAATATTTGAATGGATAGAATATAGAACCTTGTTTTTTCTATTCATGGATAGATTAATACTTACAAAATAATTTATTTCAATATGGAGGTGTTTATCAAAACCTACACATCAAGAAGGTTAGTTATCAGAGGGTGTTAGTACTTATAAATTAAAGAAACAATGTTTTTTGAGTATTTGATGAAACGTAATGAATGTTGTATTCATGACGCTTAATGAGTGAGTTTGAAATATTCATGATTCTAAAGTTTATATTTTTCCATTGATTAGACATTACATAAAGAAGGGTTAGCAAATTTTTTCCCAATTAAAATTTGTTAAAGAGATCAACTTGAGATTTTTCATGGATGATTCTAGTTTGATGATAACATTGAAAGCTATCCAAATGATGTTTACAAAATATGATAACTGTTAGGTGGTCAATGTAATGGAATATATGTAAATAATAGGAAGCCTAATGTAACTCAAAATAAAATGAACTTATATTGTGTATCAACAATTCAATTCAATTAGTTCAATAGTTTCCCCAAGGAAAGACCCATGATGTTAGTGAATAAGTTTATATGATTCATTAATAATACAATGGATTTTGGATAGTACTACTATATGACCAAGTTATGAGAATTTTTTGGATAGATTATGTAACACCCCACCCCTACCTCAATGGATTGAGGATGCAGTGAGGGTTATTGGGCCTTAAGCGATGTTCCCAAGGTTCTAAAGGATGGAAATAAATGTCAAGGTCATCGAGAACAAATTGGGGAATGATTTTCCCTTAAGAAAAAACCAACTAAACCATCCAATAACAGCCACTATATGATGTATGTCAATAAAACATTCAAGAATTTATTCCCAAAAGACAACCAAATTGTTCCACATTATAACCCAAAACCAATACAATCTAACACGATATCAAATTACTATGCGTAAGACAAAAAAAATCGACCCAAAATAAACCAAGACACACTCCACGACTCCAACCCAAGCTCCATGCTCAATACACCACCACATCTCCTAAGCATCACCAAAAACCACTAGCAATGAGATTCCATAACTTTACCTGTGTCTTGGAATACGACTTCTAAAGAAGCACCAATGTTCCAAATAAGGGGGTGAGTACTAATACTCAGTAGGTTTCGCCAAATGACTTCCCTATACACACCACTAGGATAAAACTATTAGCACATTAATATAAAGCAGTTTATATAAAATAATCACAAGTGAAACCAGTACCATGAGCAAACCATACTCTTACCAATCCACCTCACCCAATCCAAGAACCCAAGGGAAAGACAAACAATCATTCCATAAGCCATCTCACCATTTAATATTATCACAACAATTTCCATCTTGCAAAGCAATACACAACAAGACAACCAAAATGATGGGACTTCCGCCTATCCCGTTCACCCCATTCTCAACTAGCGGTACTTCCTGACCACTACCCATAATGGTGGTTCATCCAACCACTATCCATATACTTTTATAGTGAGACTTTTTGCCCACTTCCATGAAACCAACACAATCCATAACACTCAATCAACCAACAAGCACAAAGCACCAAGGCCCTAGAATAAGCACACAACCATTTTCAACGCATGCCAATTCACTTCAATAAAAAACCATTTATTGAAAACACCCTTTAATTGTTTTCCATGCAACACAATATTTCAATTACACATATTTATTGAAAAACATTTTTCATCAAACATTTTTTTATAATCAGCCTCTAAAAATTTTAAAATCATCATTTTAATATCACATAATAAATCACATTTAGAAATAATAACCTATTTTCCCCAAAATCCCCGAAATCATCACCAAATGTATTTCCAACAAGATTTTAACATCATTATCACAATTAATTTCAAGAAACAAATTTAATTGTAACAAAAAACCACTCTTTCTAACCATGTGGAGTCGAGAGAGAAGCCACTTACCATTAGGGTTCCAGTGAAATCGACCCACAAGCAACCACTCCCCAATCCGGGAAAACGCTTCACAAAAATAGCTCAAGATCTCCGTCCCTATCATCCAAAAGCCTTAAAATAAACACCCAAGTAAACCCCAACACTGGATATACATGAAATTGGATGTAGATCTAGAAAAATGAGAGAGAGAGGGAGATGCAGATCTAGAGGAAACCACAAAGAAACCAAGAGGAGATACTTACCCGAGAGAAACCACCTTCAAAACACCAAGAAACCCCTTAAAATCGCTTCCAAAATGAATGGGAGAGAACCTTCAACCACTAAGAACCCAAAATAATGAGTGAATCTTTTGTGAGAGAAGATTGGGAGTGAAAAAGGTCAATCCCAAAGGAGCCTGATTTTAAAAACCCTTCTTTAAGTGGTCGCACGCTTAGTCTGCACGGTTTGAAAAATCGTGTGTTAACCGTGCACATGCCCCTCTCTCGAGAGGAGGGGTCTGTATGGTTTCCTCGTACGGTTTGGAAAAATATATGCAGGCCGGGCGAAGCTTGCTGGCTCATCCTGCACAGTTTCTGGGAGAACCCACACGGTTTCCCTTAACCATGCTCAAACCGTGCTCCCAAAGAAATTCCTCCCAACTTATTCAAAAAAATTCCAAACCCTCCCAACCTTTTCTCAACTTATTCCATGCACTTCAAACACATAAAAAAGCATAAATAAAGGCTACATACTTCAAATAGGGGTGCTACATTCTCTCCACCATTGGAATTTCCATCCTCGGAAAGTTGTGAACCCACACTTTGCCTAAAGAGCTCAAGCCATTGCTCGACCATCTCTTTCTCCCACTCCCAAGTCCCCTATTGGATCTGGCCATGCTGCCACAATACCTGAACTAGATTGATGCTTTTAACCCACAATATTATCTCTTTCCTATCCACAACCAATAGTGGCATGTGCACTATCAAAGCATTCGACTCTATCTCAACATGATCCAATCAAATAACTTGGCATGGATCAGGCTGATACTTTTTCAACTATTACACATGGAACACATTATGTCCCTCACTAAACCTAGATGGAAAATAAAAATGATAATCCACCTCACCAACTCGATCAGGAATCTACATAGGTCTAATATACCTCAGAGATAACTTTCTCTTCTTCCCAAACCGACGATGTCCCATTCTAAGAGAGATCCTCCAGAAAACATGATCACTCATCTCGAACGAAAATGGCCATCGCTGATGATCCACATATGATTTCAGATGACTCTGAGCCATCTCCATTCTCTTTCTGATTAACTTGATCTTCTCTGTAGTCTTCTGGACAAGGCTCGGTCCAACTATCAAGGAATCACACATTTCCACCCAGCATAGTGGAGAATGACACGACTGCTCTTACAACGCTTCCAATAGAGCCATATTTATGGATGACTGATAACTGTTATTGTAGGAGAACTCAACCAATGAAAATTTCTCCTCCCATTAGACACCAAAATACACGACCCAAGCCTACAACATATCCCTTATTGTTTGTACCGTCCTCTTGGATTGACCATGCGTCTGAGGGTGATGCGTTGTACTTATGGTCAACTTAGTTCTAAGGGTTATCTATAAGGATTTCTAAAAACGAGTTGTAAACCTCACACATATATCAGTTATGATCTAAAATGGAACACGATTCCTCCTCACCACCTCCCATATATAGATTTTGGACAAATCCTCCACTGTATGAGATTCACAAATTGGATTGAAATGGGCCGACTTCATCAGCTAATCCACTATCACCCAAATTGAATCGTACATTCTGACCATTCCTGGAAAACCTATCACAAAATCCTTCACTATTTTCTCTGACTTCCAAACAGGGATTGTTAAAGACTGCAACATTCCCACTGGCCTCTGATGCTCTTCCTTGACCGGCTGGCAAGTCATGCATCTCAAGAAAAACTCAGCCACTCTTCTTTTCATACCTTCCCACCAAAACTATGATTTCACTACTTTTTTACATTTTATTAATTCTAGGATGAACAACCTACTTGTAATGATTATACGCTCGGTGAAGATCCTCCAGACAAGAAACCGGTACCACAATCTGATTCCGAAAATACATAACTAAATCTCTATTCAGTTTGCTACCCTCAATGGTCTCCCCACCGTTGTGTTTCGACCTCATGGTCACACACTCAGAATTAGATATTTGTGCCTCTTTAACCAGGACAAACAAGTCAAGAATCATCAAAACCGAAAAGATGACCACTCAATCATCCTGGTCCGCACATTCCAACCACATGTCATCTATAACTGACATCAACTTCCATTGGTTTGATGCATGTTTCACCACCTGAGCATATAATTTTCTACTTAATGCATCTTACTCCCAATTTCCCTGACCCGTTGTGTACATCAAGTCATAATCAAACATTTGGATATATTCCATCCATCTCCTTTGCCTCTAGTTCAAATCCCTCTTTGATAAAATGTGCTTCAGACTCTTATAATCTGTATATACCGTGCATTTCTCATAGACGAGATAATGATGCCACACTTTCAAAGCATGGACCACTGCTTCCAATTCGGAATCATGAGTTGGTTAGTTTTTCTAATGCACCCCCAACTGTCATGATCCATACGCAACCACATGATTCCCTTACATGAGAAATCACCCCAACCCTGATCTTGATGCATCGCAATACACCACATTCCCTTTTCTTGGTTCTAGAAAAACCATGATTGGTGATGATGTAAGGAGACCATTTAGCTCTTCGAAACACTCCAAAATCTATTCATTTTACTAAAATAGAACGTTCTTTCTTGTCAAAGCTGTCATAGGTGAATCCAAATGTGAATAATCAGAGACAAAATGTCGATAATGTCCAGCTAGACCAAGGATTCTTTGTATCTCGAAAAAAAAATTTAGAAGTTTCCAAGAGATAACAGCCTCTATCTTTTCTGGATCTAGTGAAACACCCCTTTCAAAAATCACCTGGTCGTGAAAATGGACTTCTTGTATCCAAAAGTCACACATTGACAATTTGGCATAAAACTGATGATCCCTCAAGATCCCCAGCACTGTTCCCAAGTGATTCTCATGCTCCAACCCTATATTTGAATACACTAGAATATCATCTACACACACCACCAAAAATGAAACGAGATATATCTGAAATATCTAATTCATCAATGACATGAACATCGTTGGCACATTTGTTAGACCAAAGGGAATAACCACATATTCATAATGGCCATTTCTACTTCTGAAAGCTATTTTAGAAATATTGTCCTTCCTCACCTGCAATTGATGATATACCGACCTCAGATTGATATTGTAGAACCCTTGGGATCCCCTCAACTGGTTCAAAAAATCATCAATTCGTGGAAGTGGGTATCAATTATTTATTGTAACTTGGTTAACTCTACAATAATCAACACAAAGCCTCAATGTTTGATCTTCCTTTTTTCCAAACAACACCAGCGCTGCCCATGGAGACGTGCTAGTCCAGATAATCCCTCTGTTTTCTAAATCTTCCAAATGGACTTTCAATTTCTATAATTCAGTAGGTGCGATTCGTTAAGATGGATGTGAGATAGGGTCGGTCCCCAGAAGGAGATCAATTGTAAACTCCACTTCTCTTACGGGAGGTAACCTAGATAATTCTTTGGGAAAAACATCCTTAAACTGATCCACAACCTCTGGAAGAACACTCTACTCAATACCTTCTACTGATTCCAATGACAAAGACTCTAACTAATGTGAGATCATGCAAACTGCGGGTGCCAAAAAAATATGTTGCACCTATATTTTCATTCTTCTCCCATCTAAAAGGATGTTCAACTCCATCCTCCATCGTAAAACTAACCATTGATGTATAGAAATTGATTTGGGCCATATATATCGCCAATCAATCCATTCCTAGGATTATATAATTAGAATCAATCTCAATCACTGAGAAATCCCACATCAACTCAATATTGTCCACGACTAAGAAACACGCTCTATACAGGAAAGATCGACACTCTCTCTGACCCAGAGGAGTTTGAAGTTTCAAAAACAAAGGAATCATCTCTGTAATTAAACCAAGTAAAATTAAATCATGAGAAGAATTAATAGAATGGGAAGTATTTGTATCAAACAAAGCTTTCATCAGCATGGATTTTAAAAGAACCATACCTCGCACTGTGGATGGTCCCTTTTGATCATCCATTACAACTTTCTCAGCTCCAAACAGATGTGTGATTTCTATGCTCTTCTCTTTATTACCTAGCAGAAATTTCCCTTGCTAAGGAGTGTCATGAACACCTGACCTTAGAACATTACTAAAATACCGCAGAAGAAGGCCCATCTTCTTGCAGTTATGACATTCTCAATGTTATGCCTTACAATCCTGTTTCAGGTGGCCTATATAACCACACTGAAATCATCCTAGATTACACTTGGGTCTCAAAGGAAGTTTTAACAATCTAGTGGCCCAATTCTGATGTAATCTATGTCATTGAGAAAAGGTTTTTTTCTTGTCCTTTCTCTCAGTGTTGGGGTTCACACCTCCTCTAGTGAGGAAAATTGTGCTTCCATTACTTGGATTTATGACTGTGATAGATATCGTAATAGGTGTATCTAGTTGGTGTCCTGACAAAACTTCTTGAAAAGCCTAAACGATGCTTTAGGCCAACTGCTGGTTCACCTGGGGCTCAGGTGGAACCACATTTTTGGGAGCTTCCTCCAATTGGTCTCTACGATGTCTACCCGGTGCCATTTCTATAAATAGAAAACAAAAAACCATGAGTCTCACTTATGTAGACATCAAGAATTAAATTTTAAAATCTCATTACACAACAATATCACAACGATTCTTTCCACCTTTCCATATTTTCCATGTTTCACCATTTTTGAAAACCAAACCATTTTCAAAATACCAAATTTATTCACATTAAAATTTCACACATTTGAAAAATAATTTATCAATTCAGCCCATAAATAATTATGCCCTATAAAATATGCATCCTAGAAGAAAGTCATTTCTACCATATATGCCATGCACATCTCATTGGCTACACCCACGATAATGAGATTGCCAATGCCTATAAGTGTCTCCAAAACACTTATGTACCCAACTCCCTGGTAACTTTAGTTTCATCATAAAATGGTTAGCTACTTCCTTTTTTTATATACATTTCATGTTCCAAAAATACTACATCTTGCTACCATCCCAACTCAAGGAATAGACTGAGAACAAATGTCAACTCCAAATATAAGAATCAACTCCAACGAACCGAACAAGTCGATACCACTTGAAACGCCCCACCCCACCCTCATTTTCTTGAGGAGGAGGTGAGGATTACTTATCCTTAATCTATGCTCCCAAGGCACCAAAGGCTGGCAATAAATTCTGAGGGATTCGAGAAAAAATTGTGGAATGATTTTTCTTTAAGAAAAAACAACCAAACCATCCACTAACAGCCACTATATAATGCATGTCAATAAAACACTAAATCATTTATTCCCAAAAGACAACCAATTTGTTCCACAATACAACCCAAAACCAATATAATCCAACATGATATTAGAGTACTATGCAGAAGACTAAACAAAATACCCAAAATAAACCAATACAGACTCCAAGACTCCTCCCCAAGCCCCATGCTCCAAGCACCACTACATCTCCCAAGCATCACCAGGAACCACTAGCAATGAGATGCCTTACCATTACTTGTGTCTTAGAATACGACATCTGCAAAAGCACCAAAGTTAAAAGGAAGAGGGTGAGTACTAATACTCAGTAGGTTTTCACCAAATGACTTCCCAACACATGCCACTAGGATAAAACTATTAGCTTAATTATATAAAGCATTTTATATAAAATAATCACAAGTGAAACCAATACCATGAGCCAAACATACTCTTACCAAGCCACCTCACACAGACTAAGCAGCCAAGGGAAAGCCAAAAAATCATCCCATAAGTCATCTCACCATTTAACATTATCTCAACAATTTCCATCTAGCAAAGTAATTCACAACAAGACAACCAAAACGATTGGACTTCTGCCCATCTCGTTCACCCCATTCTCAACTAGCGGTACTTCCCGAATACTACCCATAATGGTAGTTCTTCCGACCACTGTCCATCACCTTTTATAGTTATACTTCTCGCCCACTTACACACAACTAACACCATCCATAATACTCAACCAACCAACAAGAACAAAGAACCAAGGCCATACAATAATCACACAACCATTTTCAACACATGCCAATTAACTTCAATAAATCACTCATTTATTAAAAACACGCTTTAATTGTTTTCCCGGGCAAAAAAAATTTCAATTAAACATCTTTATTAAAATCCATTTTTTATCAACCATTTTTTATTTGATAATAATCCACAAAAAAATTTAAAATAAACATTTTAAAATCACATAATAAAGCCCCTTTAGCTACAATAACCAATTTTCCCCAAAATCCCACAAATCTTCCCCAAATGGATTTTTAACAATATTTTCACATCATTATCACAATTAATTTTGAGAAAACAATTTAATTGAAACCAAAAACAACTCGTTCTAACCATGTGTAGCCGAGAGAGATGCCACCTACCTTTAGGGTTCTGGTGAAATCAACCCCAGGAAACCACACCCCAATCTGGGAAAATGCTTCACAAAAATCGCTCTAGATCACTTTCCCTATAATCCACAAGCCTTAAAATCAACACCCAAGGCAACCCCAACACTATATCCACATGAAATGGATGTATACCTAGAAAATTGAGAGATGGGGGGAGATGAAGATAAAGAGTAAACCACAAAGAAACCAAGAAGAGAGACTTACCCAGGAGAAACCACCTTCAAAACACCCAGAAACCCCTTTGAAACGCTTATAAAATGAGTAAGAGAGAACCTTCATAAATTGAGAACCCAAAATCCAGAGTGAGTATTGAGTGGGAGAAGATTGGGAGTGAAATAGGCCAATACCAAAGGAGCCCAAAATAAAAAACCCTTCCTTTAAGAGGTCGTATAGTCAGTATACACAGTTTGACAAATCGTGTGCTAACAGTGCGCACGCCACTGTCTAAAGAGGTGGGGTCTGCACAGTTTCCTCACATGGTTTGGAAAACCATGCACAGGCCATGTGAAGCCTACCTCCTCCCCCTATATAGTTTCCTTGAGAAACCGCATGGTTTCCCCTAACCGTGCTCAAACCGTGCTCCCTAAGAAATGCCTCCAAACTTATTCAAACCCATTCTAAACTCTCCCAACCTCTTCTAAACTCATACCATGCACTTTAAACACATAAAAATCATAATAAAGTCTACATAATTCAAACTAGGGGTGTTATATATTTTAAAATCACATAATAAATCACCATAGCAATAATAATCCATTTTCCCCAAAATCCCCCAAATCACCACCAAATGGATTTCCAACAAGATTTTCACATCATTATCACAATTAATTTCAATAAAACTAATTAATTATAACCAAAAAAACTCATTCTAACCATGTGGTGTTGAGAGAGAATACACCAACCTTTAGGGTTCCAGAAAAATTGACCCACAAGCAACCACAACCCAATCCGAGAAAATGCTTCACGAAAACCACTCTAGATATTCCTCTCTATCATCCACAAGCCTTAAAATAAACACCCAAGGAAACCTCAACACTAGATATACAGGAGAAATATGTAGATCTATAAAATATAGAGAGAGAGGGAGGGAGATGAATACTTAGCAGAAACCACTAAGAAACAAAGAGGAGAGACTTACCCGGGAGAAACCACCTTCAAAACACGAAGAAACGCATTTGAATCGCTTTCAAAATGAGTGGGGGAGAACGTTCAACCACTAAGAACCCAAAATCCTGAGTGACGGTTGTGTGGGAGAAGATTAGGACTGAAATAGTTCAATCCCTAAGGAGCCTGAATTTAAAAACCCTTTATTGAAGTGGTCACACGGTTACTCTGCACGGTTTGAAAAACTGTACGCTAACTGTGTGCACACCACTATCTCTAGAATCGGGGTCCACACGGTTGCCTCACACGTTTTGGAAAACCGTGTGTAGGCCATGCAAAGCCTACTTTCTCCCCTTGCATGGTTTCTTGGAGAACCTGCACGGTTTCCCCTAACCATGCTCAAACTTTGCTCCCTATAAAATGCCTCCAAAATTATTCAAACCCATTCAAAAAACTCCCAACCTCTTCTCAACTCATCCCATATTCATTAAACACATAAAAAAGAATAAAAAGGCTACATGCCTAAAACCTAGGGTGTTACAAATTAATACATATAATGATGCTCCATTGGATAATAACAATTTAACGTTATGTGGTTTTTTATCTTTAATATTCATGTTTTTCACTGCTTAAAAAATATCATGACCACATCACACTTATCATTGTGGAGGTTCTATACATAGAGACCACTCAAGTATGTCATATACTGCTATAGATAAAGAAACAAAAGTGGGATGTGAAATAGAATATGAATATTCATATTTCAATCATATGTAATGACATGAGTGTTTTTAATCATTGAAAAAATCTCATCCATCATTTAATGAAAAATTATATCGTGATAAAATGTCACTTAAATCAATAAAAATTGTGTGAAATTGATAGTTGAATAATAGAATTTTTACATTAATTATTGTAAGTACTCGACCCCGGTTTCCCAGAGCCGGTGCCTTATTTGATTACATTGGAATAAAAACAAGGAATAAGCATCCTGAAGGACCGAGTAGCTTAGTATCATTATAAACAAGATTCATACATAAGTTAAACATTAAAATTTGAAAATAAATACAACATAGAAACTCCTTAGACAACATCCATAACTCATAGGTTATTTCAGCATGTCATTCATAAGAAGATTCTTCATGTCCTTAGAAAAGGAAACATAACAAAGGTGTGGGATCAAATTCTTAGTAAGGGTAAGCAATATAGTGGAAGATAAAAAAAACATTAGACATGGTGAATAATTTAAAACACGTGCCTCTAAAATAAACTTGAAGATAATATGGAAGAAAAATGACCTGAGTAAATATTTCTATAACATAACATAATCATGGGTATTCTACTATTTGAATAACCACATGAACCATCAATAATATTTTCATAATGAGGGAATGCATAATTCGGGACAACATAACCGTACTGGCAAGGGCTCCTACCAAGACCATAAGTAATCATTTTGTCAAGGCCTAGTACCATGATCGTAGTTTGTCTCATGAGACCTAATGGTGCACCGAGGGGCTATAGCGATTCCCAACCAACACTTAATATTAATAATTCATTCCTCATATGAATGGGGATAAACATAAACAACATATACATTCATATTGAAATTAATATATGAAATGCAAATAACATTCCATGAATATTAAGCATAAACACTAACCTTTTAGAGTAAATTGGGGAATGGATTTAAAATAGCACATCCACTTCCAAAGTAATCATAAACCATTAAATTAAATATTATATATGATAAAATGGAATACTAATCCCAATAATACATATGAATCAACAATATTTTTGAAATAGATGAAGATACTCTTATAAAATCTTCGAGTAAATCTTGAGATAAATACTCTTTTACTTAGAAAAGAAGAGTTATTTTGGAAAAATATTTGAATAAAACCATAATGAAATTAAGAGAGTATTTTTTTAGTCAAATTATTTATTTTATAAAGATAAGATTTTCCAAAAACATATTATAGAGTGCCATTGAAAACAGGTAATAATTAGAGACATTCCCTTGGATTGAGCTTGTATTTCAGAAACAATTTCGAATGTTCCTTTTAAAATGTGTAACCATCCATAAAATAACGAACTTTTTTGGCTGGTAAACATATATATAACCCAAAAATATAATTTTTAGGAGTACATAATAATACAAAAAAGTTTCATTGAGGTAATAGATAATAAAAGTAACGCAAATTGAAATGGAAGTTCGGGTGAAAAAAACCCTTATAAATAAATTTGAAACTAATAAGTCCCTTACATGATAGTGGAAACCGAAAGGGAAGAGGTAATATAATCCTTCAATATAAACATGAACCCAAGGAAGCGGTCTGACACGTGTGTTCAAACCACTTGAAGTCGGGGTTCTCCTATCACTTATTTATAAAAAAATTATAGGTTTGCAAGATTCTTGGTGTATCTATGTTATTATATATATATATGTCGTTTTTTAAACAAAACTAAAGAATCATGGGTCTTCTATAATAATTATTAATATATATATAAGGATATTTTTTTATTTTTTTATCTTTTTTTGTATATGGTTCGATTGATTTTCATTTTCATTTGGTTCCCACAGGTTGGTCTCTTATTGTCCTGAAACAACACTTTTTTTCCTTCTTTTCATCGCATATTCTTCTTTTTTCATCTCACGTGTATTTTTTCCCCTAATCATTGATTTTATTATATTATTATACTATATATATTTTGAAGGGTTTTTTTAACAATCATCACTTTGTGTGTTTCACGCTTCAAACATTTCATTTGTCTTTATTTATAATTTTTATTATTATTTTTATTTCTTTCTCACATTAATAACAATATTACACATATATATTTTTAAAATATATAAATTTAAAAACTTATAACATATATATATATACATATATATAAAAATAAAAAAGATAATTTTCAATATTTATAAACAAATACTTATATATATTCATT
Organism: Viscum album; assembly: GCA_963277665.1. Lineage (NCBI taxonomy): Eukaryota > Viridiplantae > Streptophyta > Magnoliopsida > Santalales > Viscaceae > Viscum > Viscum album. The sequence continues at coordinate 1,314,896,980 of OY728147.1, forward strand.
AAATCACGTTTTTATATATTTAGAATATCTATATATATTTATAAAACATTTCACACATTTTTTAACACATTTAAAATTTCATTTTTGAAGTAAAATAATTACATAAATGTATAAATTCGTTTTTTATAATATATATATTTTTAATTTCAAAAATATCATAATTATCAAAATGTTTTATTTATATTTTTCTTTAAACATGTTAATATAAAATTAACATTAAAAGTTTATTTATTTCAAATCAACTCAATGTTTTAATAACATTAATTAAAATAATGTTACTAAAAAAATACATTTGACATTTTAATATTAGAACTTATAATACATCAAAATAATAATTTATTTAATGTACCAAAATTCTGAGAAAATAATTAACATATTATTTATATCATTGTAGAATAAATAACTTCATTAAGGATTAAATTAAATACATTCATTCAAAATATTTTTTTCAATAACCGTTTGATAAATTTTCTTATTCAAACTCTTATAATAATAAAATAATGAATTATTTTGTTTTTTTCCAAAACTATAAAATAAATTAGAAAATTCTAAATAATAAGTATAATTAGTTATAAATTTTAACATATAATCAAATTAATTAAAACACTTAATTTTATAATTATTTTTTTAAAGGTAGTTTAAAAAATTTATTATTTATTTTTAATTATAAACTAATCCATTTAAAAGAATAATTATATAATAAAATTTTGTTAGGAAATTGGATGTAACAATTATCAAATTATTTAAATTAAGAAAATGAAATTACTCAGAGTTATTTTTGAGATGCATCAATTGGATATTTGGGTCAAATAGTATACATCTAATAAAAATGGTTCCATAAAGGAACCTTTACTCCCCTATAAGTTTTTTTATATAAATTTTGGTATACATTTTTTTCATTAAATGATCTAAGATTAAAATTCCTTTCTTGGTCATTAATAGTATTTCTATATGGGTTCACTGAAATAGAATGAGAATTTTTCATGTTTTAAGGGGGATAATTAATGGATTTTTTTCTCATAACTTATAAGGAAGAGAGTTTATGAATGTTTTTCAAGTGGAGGAGTACGATGGATAGGTATTGAAGAGCATAGAAATGGTGGATATTTTTTCATGCCCCTTTTTAAATTTAAAAACTTATTTATCACAATGATATTGGATTGTGTGGATATAGAGTCAGTGATCAATAAATAATAAATACACTATTGAAAGGTGGATGATTTTAGAGCATGGATCACATCATTTATGGATTTCTTCTAACCGATTTTTAATGAATCTATTTTGGTTATTTGGAAGTATTATGTTTTCGAAGGGTTTTTAGAAACCCAATGGGGGATTGTTATCAAAGTTTCCTAAATGTGTTTTTGGAATTGTGTTTAATGACAATTGTAACATCTCGCCTCTCACCGATTTTCTCGGGAAGTAGTGGAGTTGTTACATGTCCTTGGGTGATATCCTCAAGAAACCAAAGGATATAAATAAATAAAAAGGGCTTCAAAATAGTTGTTGAATATTTTACCTTTTTATCTAATAATCTCAATTCAAGAATACCATAACCAGCTGACCACTTCATGATGAATGATAAAAATGTATTACAACTCAAATGTATAACTCACTAACAAAAAACAAACTATAACATGAATCATACCAGAGTACAAAGTGGAAACTAAAACCAATAACTCAAAGACAACCAATATATCCAGTATTAACACCCAAGAAAACACCAAGATCCAACTCCATATGTCATTCCATGGGTACCATGATTCTTCACAAATGAAATGATATACCTTTCCATTACCAGTTCCTTCATAAATAATTTCTAAAAATGCACCAAATTTCCTAAGAAGAGGTGAGTATTAAACTAAGTAGTATTTCCCCAAATAACATTCCTACTCATTCAACTATGATAGAACATTTTATTATATTTATATATATTAGTTTAAAAAATGTAGAAGCACTTTATATAAAATCCAAAAAAATCAAATTGAAAATATTTTCCTAAAATAATATGGTTTTCCAAGGAGAGTAACCAAAAAAGTCTTTAAAACCATTTCTAAAATCAATTTGGCACAACCCAATCCATTCCAAACATCCACCCATACACACATGCTTGAATACATGTACCACCCTATACTCATGAGTGGTGATTCATCATTTCACCAAGGATTCACTTGGTGAACAATGTTTATGGAGGAATGTTCATAGTCTTATTTGTCCCAATTTTGATGGGGGGAAACATCATACCCATATCTATCCTATAGAAAAATGAACACACTCCAACCATTTACTCCAACAACCAAGCCACTATAATTATTCCATACCATTTCAATAAAATAATAATTTTTTTAAAACACATTAAACCAATTTTCTATTCATCAAAACCAATAATACCATTTTAAAATCATTATTATTAAATGATGCAACAAATTTTACTTTCCTAAAATAGTTAATTTCTATAATTTCACAAACCATCACTAAAGATGGTTTCCAAAAAAATTAACGTCAATTTCACAATTTACACCATGAAATTCCATCACTTTGAAATAAATACTTATATATATAATATGTGGAGTCAATAGTGAATCCACCTACCTTGAAAACTTTGTTGAAAACAAATAATGGCACAAATTAATCAGAAAATTGGATTAGGTATTTAAAAAAACACATAGATATTGTTACCTACCATCGAGAAAAACCTAAAAAAATGTTATTGACAACACAAAACATGAATCTATCACTAAAAAAATTATATCCATGACTCCAACAAATGGAAGAGTAATAAATCTAAAACAAAACCATCAATAACTGGAACCCAGTATGGAATCCATCCTCCAGTGCACCATGATTCGCCATTATATCACTTCTAGATCAAAGATAAGGGTTTTCATAGCCTTGGTAGGGATAGTGATATTTTTTAGGGACTCATTAATTTAAAAATTATTGGTTTATTAAGTTTTTAGAACTTGAATCATGGAATCCATATCTAATTCTTAGGCTGCATGGTTTTAGCGAATTTTTAGAAAACTTGTGCGCAAACCGTGTCCCATCCACTACCTATAAACACACATTTCATTTTGGATAACATGGTTAGAAAAATTTTGTTCCAACCATTATCATTCTCACTATTAAACATAACATGGTTTCTCCTATGTTTTCACACAGTTCAGCCAAACTGAACAGCAACCGTGCAGCCACCCAGGGACCTTTCTCTTCTCTAGCACAGATTCCTAGTGGTGTTAATAGTTTATACTAACCTTACTCAAATAATGAACCTCTATAAAATCCACAATAACAACCCCAAACACCTCCAAAAATTCATAAACATAAACAAGTTTATTTATATAATAAAAATATATAAATAAATGGTTAATTACCTAAAACCAAGGGTGATACATTCTCCCCACCATTGGTCTTTCCATCCTAGAAAATATAAAATCTATGATTGGCCTGAAAGTGTTCACACCCCTACTCATCCATTTCCTTATCATGCCCCCACATTTCTTACTGAATATAACCATGCTTCCAAAAAACTCACACTATACCAATACCTTTTCCATGAAATACATTATCTTGCCTATCCACATTTCGTACTGGCATCTGAACCAACAAAGAATTTGTCACTATGTCAATATGATCTCATCAAATCACATGGTTAGGATTAGGATGATACTTATTCAACTAAGATACATGATACAAATTATGCACTAATATAATCCTTGGTGGGAAATCCAACCGATATTCCACCTCGCTAACATGTTCATGTATCTCAAAAGGGCCTATGTATTGAGTAGTAAACTTTTTCTGCATCCCAAAATAGTGATTCCAAATCCTTATAGAGATTCTAAAGAACACATGTTAACTCAACACAAATTACAACGACAATTGATGATGATCTAGATAAGATTTATAATGACTCTGAGCTGTCTCCATTCTTTTCCTGATCATCAAAATCTTCTCCATTGTCTTTTAAACAATTTTTGGTCCAACCAGTGAATTCTAACAAGTTCCCCCATAACAAAGTGGATAATAAAAAGTACACACATATGATACTTCAAAATCATCCATATGTATCGAATCTAGATAATTATTTTATACAAGAATTACACTAATTGTATGTGATCCTCTCATGAGCCACAAAAACCCATTGTGTAAACTTGAATCATGTCATCCAACATTTCTATCATCCTATCATATTTTCTATTAATATGAGAATGATATTACATAATCATAGTCAACTATATCCCATGATATATCTCTATGAGATTCTATAAATGAGACGAAAAACATGGTTCTTGGTCTGATATTATCGAAACTTGTATGGCATTCACCTTTACCACTTCTCAAATATAGATTTTTGGAATGTGAACCACTATATGAGATTCACAAAGAGGGATGACATGGGACAAATTTGTGATTTGATCCATTATAATCCATATAGAATTGTGTTTTTCAACCATACTTGGGAGACCTTTCACTAAATCCATAGCTATCTTCTCACATTTCCAAACAAGAATAGGTAAATTCTACAACATACCTGACAACCACTGGTGCTCTTCCTTAACCTACTAAAAGGTTATGCACCTCATAAAAACTCATCCACTTCCCTTTTCAGTTCATCCAACAAAAAAAATTCTAAAAATCCTTTTAGTTTATTTTAATATGATGAACAAATTGTCTTGCATGGAGGTGATTATGAAGATTTTGTCCCTGAAAATATAAATTTACGTTTATTAGAACTCAAAAACACAACATTAATCCCCTTTCAAGACTACATACCTCAATTTTCTCTCCACCATTGAGTTTTTACATTATCTCAACACATTAATAATAAGATTTATAAGCCTTTTTTAGTGTCTCAACCTAATAAGGAACAAATTGAATGAAAATAAAACTACAACACTACCATTTTCTTCAAAATATAACTTCATTTCACCTATCACTGACATGATCTTCCAGTGATATGAATCATCTTTCACCAACTATCTATACGAATTTCATCTTAATTCATCTTCCACCTAATTGCCCTTAACTTGTGTATAAAAAAAATAACGTTAGTCATTGGGAGATACATCATCCATATTCTTTGTCTTCATTCAAATATCTTTATTAGAAAATATGTTTCAAGATATTATAATCCATAAACACTGTAGATTTACCAATAATGAGGTAATGGTTCTTACACTTCAAAGAATATAATACATTAGATAATTCTAAATCATGTTTTGGGTAGTTATTCTCATATAACGGTAACTGTCATGATCCATAAGAAAAAACATGATCTCCCTGCATGAGAACACACCCAAACCCATATCTCGAAGAATCATAATACACTACATAACCTTGTCCTGATTATGACAATATCAAGATTGATGATAATTTAAATCAAACCTTGGTCTCTTGAAAATACTTATTACATTATGAATTCTATTGGAATAGAACATTTTTCCTTGTCAAAGAAGTCACTAATGAATCTAGTCATTAAAAATCATTAGTAAAACATCGGTAATGGAAGCTAGTCCAATGAAATGTCTCAATGAAATTCCATGGTGGCTGCCTAGATATCAAAATCTCTATCTTTTATGGATCAATATAAATATATATTTTATAGATAAAATGGACAAGGAAACTTAAATCATATATCCAAAAATTAAACATTTAATTTTTGAAATATAGATGATGATCCCACAAGAAACTAAACATATTCTATAAGTTCTTCACATGCCCAACCATTGTATTAGAATACAGCAATATATCATCCACAAACACAACCACAAAATAATATAGACACATCTAAAATATTTGATTCATTAATTCCATAAAGACACCTAGTGTTCTTTTTAGCAAAAATTGTATAAATGCATACACATAATGGCCATATAAATTTATCAAAGCTGCTTTCAAGGTATCATCCTTCCGAACCCACAATCATTGATATCCTAACCACAATTCAACTTTAGAGAACATCTAGGATCCCCTCAATTAATAGTATAATACATTAAATCATGTAATTGGATACTGATTTTTTATCATAATTTGGTAAATATTACTAAAATATATGGAAATCCGAAGACTTCCATCTATCCTTTTCAAAAACAAAATCAGTGCTACCTAGAGAGACATACATAGCTAAATGAACAAATTTCTTTCCAACTCTCCCAACTAGACTTTTAAATATTTTAATGATATTGATTACATCTGATAAGATGAAATAGTGATAGAAATGTTCCATGGTAAGAGATAAATCACAAACACCACTTCTCTTTTGGGTATAAACATTTATAAATATCAAGAAAAAAATCTAGAAATAGATCAATAATGGATAGAAAATAACTTTCTGTAATCACATCCATGGATACCAAAGCCAAGGATGAAAATTAGAATGATATAATACTAACCAAATGTACCCATAAACCAACTACATCTTCCTTTACATTTTGGTATCCTCTAAATAGATTCATGATGCCGTTATTAGTTGTAAAACTAACTTGTCAATTATAAAAATTGATGTGACATTTAGAAATAATCAACTAATCCATACCCAGGATTATTTAATAAACATTCATTTTAAGAATATAGAATTTCCATATCATTTCAGCTAAATCAATATTTATAGAATATTATTTGAACATAAAGTCTCAATATTATTTTTTTCCAAGAAGAGTTTGATGATTCAAAATAGAAGGCATAATCTCAACACGAAAACCCAAATGATCAACAGCATGAGAAGAAATAAATGAATGGGATTCACTTATAGAAAATAATTCATACATAAGGGTATAATTAAAAATAATCATTCCTCTCACCATTGATGATACAGATTGATCTTCCAATATTACATGCCAACTTCCATACAATTTTTTACTAATTTCACTTTTCTATTATTCCCTTATTGTGATTAAAATGATTGAGGAGTGTTTGTATTCCTAGAATCACTGTGTATTTATCAGTTTTACTGATGAGAACTATTATGTTTCTCTAATGCCATCAAACCATATGATTTTTGAGAAATATAAGATGTGTCGGTAGAACCAACACTTTGAGCTCTGTGACAATAGCATTGAAGACTCCCTATATGGTTATAATTATTACATGATCTTGGTAGTTCTAGACAATCCAAATTAATGTGACCAAAAAAACAAAATTTAAAACATTCTAGTTTTCTCTTTTATTTATGTGGAAGATTCAATGATCCATCTATTCAATTATGAGTCATACCGCTTGTTTGGAAATAGGTTTCCCTCTTCCACTTATTCTCAGCGTTATAGTTCCCACAATTTCCCATATGTATCAAAATGATTCCTCCACCTTTATTTGCAGATATTTCCCTTTGTTCCATCATCACTCTATTGACTGTATCTATATAATATATTATAAAAATAACTATAATCTTTAAGAGAATATATGGACTTAACCCTAATTAAATGATGTTTGTCTTCAAGGATCCACTTCCAGAAACATTCAGTGAATAGTGGATTAAATTAATAAATTTAGTGGCATACTATGTCACTAATTTGTTCTACTTCCTCAAGAGGAAAAATAATATCATTATAGAAATCCTTAACATGTTTGGATAGAAGTTTTTGTCAAAAAATTATTCAAAATAATCTCATGGAATTCCTTTTTCTAATTTATCATAAACTTACAAATCCCACCACTAATGTGAATATCATCCATCATATACATTTTTAACTTGACATTTATCTCAACTAGGGAGCTAAAGAAATCAATGATTTAATTCATCCTATTCAGCTGGACATTTTCTTTTTTTGGCTTTTAATTACCACAAAAGATGAGTAGATTCTATTTTTTCAACTAAACAGAATGACCAAATTGTATTAGTTCATCCCATTTGTTCCCAATATCCATAGATTTAATAGACTATAAAATAATATAAACTAATTTTTCGTTCACATTTGGCTCACGTACAACCACATTTTCAACAACCTCTTCCAGTTGGTTTCTTATACACCTAACTAGAGATATTTTCTATAACCAATAGAAAACACCATTTATACTCACTCTCTAAAAACTAATCTCATAGAAATTTTAAATCTACCAAATAAAATTTAATAAAAAATTTATTTAAAAATTCCACATTTTATCACTTTCAAACCACTTTTCAAAATTCTACTATTTAAATTTTCAAAACAATTTCTAAAATACCAATATCCTTTCTTTGAAAAGAAAACATTTTAAACTTTTTTAAAATTTACAATTTTTAACCAAATTATAAATCTTTACTCAAAATGAATAATAAAATCATAGTGGAAGTTCATTTCTATCAATCCATGTAAATCTATTCTCTTTGGTTTGACCCATGATGATGAGGCTACACCTCCTACAAGTGTTAAAAACAGCAATGTACCAAACTCAATGCCAAATTTAAGTTCATCTTAAATAGGTTAGATAATCAATTTTATGATCTAAATTTCAATTCTCATGGAACATAATCTTTTCTATTATCCCAATTCATTGATAAAAGTAGAATTATTTTTCATATACAAGTTGAAAAAACCAATACAATTCATCCCAATATGATATATAGATCATCAATGATTGATACCATTTGTAAAATCTCACCCCTCACCCATTGGCTTAGGAAGAGGTACAGATGATACCTGGCCTTAGATGACATCCCAAAAACACAAAAGGCTTGAAATAAATTAAAAGGTCTTCATAAAAGTGGGGGGATGATTTTATCATTTTAATAAAGACAAATAATTCAACAATAACATAACCAAATAACCACTACATGATGAATGAGAACAATGTAATACAACTCAATTTCTTAACCCACGAACATAAAAAGAAAGTATAAAATAAATCATATCAGAGTAAAAATATGAAACTAAAACCAAAAATTCAAAGATAAACATGAAATCTAAGAAAACTCAAACAAGATCAAAGTTCCAATTTCACAAGCCATTCCCAAGGTATTTCAATGCATCACTTATAAAATGATATATCATTCCTTTATGTGTGTCTCGATAAATAATATATGTAAACCCATCAATGTTCCCAAGCAGGGGGAAATATAAAACTCAGTAGGATTCCCACAATTGGGTTCCTCACTCACACCACTATATATATATCATGTTATAACATGTATATAAAATAGATTAAAACAAAAAAATCTGTTTATATAAAATTCAAATTAATTTAAAAACCAAAATAATTTTCTAAACTAAAAATATTTTCTATGGACAGTACTAAACAAGTCTTTCTAACCAAGTCACAAATCCATTTTTCATATCACATTCCATTCCACATGTCCACGCATTCATGCAACCATGGAACTCTTTATACTCATGATTGTTGAGTCATCCTTTCACCAATGGTCACTTGGTGAACAATTTTGATGGGAGAAAGTTCAAACCCTTGTCCATCTTTCTTTTGATATGAGAAACTTCATAACAATACATGTACCATATGAAAATGAACACAATCTAACCATTTATACCAACAAAATAGCCAAACCAATTGTTTCAAACCATTTTAATAAAACAATCCTTATATTTAAAAAACATTCCAACCAATTTTCCTAGATTCAAAACCAAACAACAATTTTAAAATCATCCTTTTGAAATAATCTATCGAATATCACTTCCCATAATACAACCAATTTCTATAATTTCATAAACCATCACTAAAGTGGGTTTCAATAAAACATTACACATCAATTTCACTGTATAAAAGAATAAGTTAAATCTATTTGAAATAAATAATTCTATTTTTAATCATAGGAGTCAAGATTGATGTCGTCTACCTCATAACCATAGGAAAAAATGAAAAATTCACAAATTATTCAAAAACATGGCTTTTATATTCAAAAATGTGACATATATATTGTTCCTTATCATAAAAAAAATCATAACACAAAATTATTAAAATCGCAAAATATTGATATAACCCTAACGGATTAGATCCATGAATCCAATTGAGGGAAGAAGAATAAATCTAAGGAAACCCACCATGAACGGGAACATACCAAAGAATCTAGCCTCCAATGCACCATGACTCACCAACTAATAACTCTTTAGTTAAATATAAAGGTATTTATAACCCTGTAAGGGGTAGGAATTAATTTTTGGATCATATTACGTGAAAAATTAGTTATTTATGATGTGATTCGAATTTGATCCACAAATTTTGGATCCACTTTTTTTCTACATGGTTCAAGAGCATGGTTAGGTAAAATATCCACCTCTCACTACCTCAAACCACCGTTTACTTGGTTGGGTTGCATGGTAATAAAAACCAAATGGAAATCATGATAATCCCCTCTATTAAAAATCACATGGTTTCTTCTAGGCAGTCATATGGTTTGGACAAACCATGTTCCAACCGTTCTTCTACCAAATGACATTTGTATTCCCTTACATGGTTTCATAGAGGTGTTTCATTATTTCTATTAACCATGGTATAACCGTGGAACTCCATATAATCCCAAAAATTATTCCAAAACTCCCCCAAACCTTCATAAACATGACCCAATAACATAATATACTTAGAATACAAAAATAAATGGTTAACTGCATAAAATTATGGCTACTACAACAATATATTGTAATGTGACCTCTAAAAAGTATTATGAGATGATGAGTGTGATTGAATGAGGAGTAGAATTATGAACTAATTAAATATATATATAGGGAAGAAGTCTCATTGAGATTCCATATGTCACACCATAAAGTGTGTTTCCAATAGAAATCACATTATCCTACATTACTCTAATAAACATAAAAATGATCATGGAAATTATAAGAGTCATTTTGGATGATTATAAAAGTCAATGGTAATTATAAGAATCCATACTATATTGATAGATAAAAACTCTTCAAATTATAATGATTACATTGGGTGATCTATGACTTAGATAAAGATAAAGAAGTAAGAATATTATATAAGGATTTATGGGGAGTTTAGAAACGTTATAGAAGCCCATTTTGTTTGGTCATCAAAATATTTTTGAGGCATCTCCATGAAAGTGTGCATTAAACCATGAAGGATGTTTTAGATTGAAAAATATAAAATTAATTCAATATATAAAATTATTATTATGTAGATATGTTCACCATATATAAATATTTATCCATTTATATTTCAGGGATGAGAAGTGTTCATAGTATAGAAGGCTTTATTTCCTTATAAAGGACATGGGACAGATTTTGGAATATTTTTTAATATGGAGGTTCTCATGACATTGAGAATGCTTTGTTCCATAATACTCATTATGGTATTTTTTAAGTTAATTTATAAAAATTGAATAATAATGAAATAAATATTTTGAGTTATGGTGCCCAAATCAAAATGGTGACTTGATATGAAAGTGATATCTAATAATTTTACAGGAAAATTATTTCCCAACATGAATTTTGGTTTTATTCCATATATCTAAATAATTGCATGATTTTAAATATAAATAAAATGAATGTTTTTTAATAGTTTTGGTGTTCATGAAGTGAATATATTGAGTCATTGAATCTATTGATTTAATTTCGTATCATTCAATAGGGAAATTATGGCATTTTATAGGATAACATTCCAAATTATTTAAAAAATATCTGGATAAACTTCCCCCATATAAATGTTGGATGGCAGATATATCAAATATGAAATGTAATGATTATATATAGATATAAGAGAGATAATTCTCTATCAAAATCAGGCCAAATGATTGAGTGACGAAATATAGATTTTTGGGGAAGAACTTACAAGATGGAAATGAAGAATTACATACTACTGCAGAATACTAAGAATTCAGTTCTAGAAACTATTCTCACTGGAGATTCATGGACTTCATTTGTGGATAAAAGTTAAGTAGAATTGATACACCACATTTCAATAAACTCAATAATTATTCATGGTGATCGATTTACTAAACCTAATTTGATGAATTTTTATATTAGAGAGATTTAGAGAAGTGAGTTTTCTATTTTAAATGTTGGTCTTAAACCAACATAGTATCTGTGGCTACTCTAAATTTTATTACAAGTATATCTCCTAATATTTCAGATGATCAATACATTATTGGTTCTTAGTACTAGAATTATCCCATTTTGGGTGAATCATGTAAAATATCAATGTGTCCCTTTTTTAATTCTTTATTAATTCATAATAATTGTGAGGGAGAAAATATTTATTAATAACAATGGATTAAGATAATTGGTGATGTATCCTTTGAATGAATAAAAATACACTAATTCAACCTCATATCGAGGTATTTACCTTCTTTGGTACCAACCCCAACAAACTAAAAACATGGGTGAATAAAAAAAGCATAATCATAATCAATATTAATAAGTTTGAGAAAAATGAATAAATAGAAGAAGGATTAGAAACTTTAAATAATATTTTATAAATAATGGTTTTTTTTTCAAAACATATGAATCATTCCAATTATATATATTATAGTGTCAAAAATATTAGTAATTTAATTTATTCTCTAATGACAGAAATCTAGGTAGAAGTAATTATCCTAAATTTTTTGTATGTATTGTGAAATAAAACATAGTGGACAAGCCACATACCAATTCCAAAATAATGCATAGTATTATCTTTGAGCTAGTTCATCAGGATATAGAGATAATTTTAAAGAAATAATGATGAAATTCATGAAAAATATTGAGTACGATTTTGAGAAGTAAATGGAAGAAAAAAAGGTGAACCATTATGATATTTAGTGGAAGGTTTTTCAATTAGCTCATTGATTCACTGAGATGGATAATAAAAGCTTCCGAACTCCACATTAGTAAACCACATGTATAATATTATGGTATTAACCATATTTATAAAATTATAATATCAGTGATCTAAAAAGTATATTTATATAAAAATCCTTAAATAAAATAAACATGTATTGTTAAATTGAAAACTAAATCAGAGAAAATGAATAAAAAAAGAAAGTAAGCTAGGAAAATTTATTCCAACTAAATCTACGAATGAGAAAAATGACAAAAAAGGGAGGTAGATGAATGGAAAAAAAATATATTATAATTAGAACTAATATGATAATTAATCAAGAAATAATCACAAAGAGTTTGAATATAAGAAAGGAGGTAAATTATCTATATAATTTAGAGGTATTTAACAAGTTGAAAATTCACAAACCATTTTTATAGGTTATACATCAAATTATTTCATACTAAAATTAAATATAGAGAATTTCCTCCAAGAAGATGAATTTTAATAATATTACAAGTTATTTTTAATAGTGGTATATAATGTACTAAATTAAATTAACATTCCTCTGAGGCATCAAAATCCTTACAGTTTTAATATATATTTTCAATTTAGAATAATATATGAAAAAAATGTCTATATAGCCTTAGTGTATACACAAATATCATCTTATAGTAACTATTCCTGTACTTAGGAGTTTCTAATATTAACTTTATATTATTGGAACGTAGACTTATAGATAGGTAAATGACATATCTTTCAAGTATAATGGATAATCTTATTATGGTAGTTGTGAAATTTTTATTTCCCATAAAATTTTTAATTATAGAAATTTAGTGTGAAAAATTGGTACATTTATTATTAAGGTTTCAATTAATATATATTTAATGGAATTAAAGTTATATTTTTAAGAGAATATTATTTTCAATTTTTGGGGGTAAATATAAATGTTTTCAAGTAATCATGTTTACAAGATAACCCATGATAAAAGGAATGTTACAGAAAACAAGTCATTTATAAGGTTTTCTTGAATTCCATTGAAGAGTTAAAAAGTAATAATTTATGAAAACTATGATTGTGTATTATTAGTTGAAATTTAAAACAAATAATATGTAACAATAATATTTTTTAGCACAAAAAATTAAACAATATTTAGATCACTTAGTCCAATATGGATAAAGAGTCACCTATTTTAGGAAAAATAGCCTATTATTTAATTAAATGAACAACCCACCCATATAAGGTAAATGATTTTAGGAGTGGATTAATCATTTAATATTATTATATTAGAAAAAAAAGTAATGATACTAGGATAAATATTATATTGATTTATTGATAAAGTACAATGTCTTAATTAACTATTTAATTATTTATATTTAGGGAATTAATACATCCTATTATCTGGATAAAGTTTTAAAGGATATGGACCCCAAAACATTTGTGGAATGAAAAATTAATATAGAAAAAACACTATGGATGTGGTTTAGGAATATTTGATTGAGTTATTAGATGAATGAATTATTTTCCCCATTTCATTAATTTGAATGGTAAACCATGTCTATTTAGATCCAAAGAAGGGAGGATTAAAATTCACAAAAATTAATGACAATGACACAATGAAAATTATAAAAGTCACTAAATGTAGGTTCCACGTCACTTAATAATATCTCAACAAGTAAAAATGGAAAGATAATTTTCCTATTTCATTTTAATATCAAATGTCAGAAGTGTTTTCTTGCAATTATTTTTATTAATTTCTTAGTGGATATTAATAGTAAACACTGATTTTAAATCTTCATGATGATATTGAAAAAAGTACATTAACATGTATTTTTAGAAATTTCTAATTTAGAACATTGAATTTTAAATTATATATTTCACCAATCACTTTCAATGATGAATTATGGAAATTATTTTTTACATGGTAGAATGGATCCCATAAATTTACTATGTAATAACTCTATTGAGAGTTTAAATATAATTATTACCTTAAAAATTATGTAATTTTTGTTGTGTAATAAAAATATCTTGATTTATAATTATGATATGTTCCTATTATGGTGACTAAGTTTATTTTTCAAAGATATAATATCTCTGAAAAAGGTATATAATAATACAAAGCTGTAGTAGGTGTTTTACCAAACACACATCCCACATGTGTTATTATGTCTATAAGAAGATTCTTAGAAATTTATTTCATTAATATCTCATTTATAATTTATTTATCTTAAATAACAATGAAACTATATAACGAGATTGATAAGGATACAGATTTCAGTTTTAGTCATAATTTTTCAAAATAAAGTAACAGATAATAAATTACATCATCATCATTATCCCTGATAGTTTTTAATGATTTGAAAGGAGTGGTGAAAGTAAAAATATGGTTGAGTTATTTCTTATGAAAATAAGAAAAAAATCATCATGTAATTTATTATGGTGGTAAGATATTTCATGAGAAAAAAAGAATTATACAACCAAAAAATAGTTTTTTTAGATATCATATTTTTATTTGGGACGTTCAATAAGTACCCAATGGGATCAATGATCATTACCAATTCTAGTCATGTTTTTATAATGTACACATTGACTAAGAAATATTTAATATAATGTATAATATGGTGGTTTCTAAGGATGTATAAATTTAATATACATATCATAAAGAAAAAAGGGTTTGAAATTGTTTTTATAACCCCTATGTAGCATACCATATATTTAATAATGTTGGCATCATGTAATAAAATGGGCATTTATTAATGAATCGAGATTTGTTATCCTAAAAGATGAGTCATCATGCTATTTTTTCATATTACCAGAATAATAAAAGTTATTGTGATTAAATTATGTAAAGGTGTATCACTAAGGTAGAGGAAAAACAGTTTCATGATAGTTGAAATTCATTTCCATAAATATGAAACCATTGAGATAAAATAAAAAACTCCATAAGTTATTGTAATCTTATTTTTATAATTAAATACATGTAAAATATATAATGACTATAATTTTTTCCTATGATATGTTCCAGAGAAAATTTACTTTTGGATGAAGGTAAAAGATTCCACAATATCGTATTTTGGATGTTTAAATCCTTGATGTACAGTCCTTTTATTTTTTTGCACTATTAATATCATCTTAGAAGAGTTAATAAATCATAGTGGAAGTACAATACATATTAAAGTGGGTATAATAAATAGTTATACTATCAATTTAACCACCAATGTAGTGACTAGAGTCATTATGTATTTATTATATATGGAATTTGGGTTTCACTGTGGGAATTGATTATTTATTCTATAGCCATAATTTATGTTTTGAT
This sequence comes from Viscum album, assembly GCA_963277665.1. Lineage (NCBI taxonomy): Eukaryota > Viridiplantae > Streptophyta > Magnoliopsida > Santalales > Viscaceae > Viscum > Viscum album. The sequence goes on from OY728147.1 coordinate 1,314,912,977, forward strand.
TGTATATTGGGGTCAATTTTTTTTGGGAATTCATTCTTGAATTTGATTCTTATTTGATTAAAGTATAGGTTTTTTTCTAAACATCATGTTGATATAGAATATTTTTTATGGTTTTGATATTCCAAGAGGTGATATCTTCTATTTTTTATAATTGGGAGTGAAATTGGTTACCTTGTTGGATATATCAAGTACTTAGGGATGCCATACACATATTGGATCATTTAGAAGGGACCAATGGGTACTATTGTGACCTGTAATGGGTAACTAGTTTCCCAAGCTATGATTTTTTTAAATAATGGTAATTTAATTTTTTTCAATTCCTTTTTCAATTCCAAATAGGTGTTCCATAAATCCTATCTTACCTAATCTATATAAAACACATATTCATGCATTCTCTTCATATTCTTATTACCTTAATTTTTTCTCTTTAATCAAGGGTATTCCAAAAGAGTTCTATATTAACAATCAAAACTAAACTCCCTTTAACCTATTCTTTTTCTCTTATATACTCGTATCCTATGATTTATCATTTTGGGGTATGGGATTCAATGATGAATTATAGTGGAGTATGGGGGAATTAATCTAAAATGTTGGGGTCACCTATTTTCATGGTCAGTATTAATCATAAAATATTGTTTTTTCATAGTTCATTGCTATTTTAATACAAGGAAATTGAGAAATTGTTTATTATAAAGAATTTTATATTTTGAGGTAAATTTTTATGAAATTTAATTATAGATTAATTGGGATTTAGGATATTATATTTATAGATATATTTTCAAAGTTATTCTAATATATTTTTTTGAATTTTTTTATTTTTTATTTTTTATTTAATATAGTTTGGTAAGTAGAATTATCTAGTAATTTAAATTTATATTAATGATTATATGGGATACTTTTTGATCATTTGGAATGTGAAATATCTCAAACTATAATGTGAGGAGGTTTCAACCCATTTAGGTAATTTTCTAGTAATTCTTGGAATATTTCTTCCACTTATTTTCCAAACTAACAATAAAAATAAAAAATGTTATTAAGGAATATAAAAAATATATTTTTTAAAGATAATTTCATATAACATGTCAATATTTTTCAACGAGTATTTCATTTTAACTAATTTAAGGATTTTTATTTATACATTTTTTCTATGAAAAATCATTTTACAAACCTTGAAGAAGGTTTATATTGATAATTGTACTATAGTTTATATAAATATGTCCTTTAAACACAATAAATATAGAATGGTTTGTTTGTGTCACTTTCTTACCACATTTTTAATGTTCTTGATAAAAATTTAGAATTTGATGTTACTTCATTTCTCTATGAATTTTTTTTATAGTATTTATATTCATTAATTATTTTTTTTATAATGTAATGTACTATGTGTTTTTTTGGGATTCTCATCAATATATGGCCTGGTATTGTTATTTTTCATATACGATTAAATTATACAGTTTCATATAGATGAGTATTGTATATATATAATTATCTTCAAAATAAAAATAGTTATGTGTTTTTAAAAACTTTGGTTTTTTCAGATAAAATTTATTTTAAAATTTATTCCAATGATTTCATTCCAATTATTTTTGGGATAATAAATGAAATCAATATTATATTCTTTCTTATGTTATTTTATCATGATCCCTCAATAAAAAAATGAATATTTATTTAACAAAAAATAAAACTATAATTGTTCGACTATATATTGTTAATCATTCCATATTGAGTTATTACTATTGTTTCATAATTATATCATTTAATTCCACTTAAATGTAAATGAATTATAAGTTAGTGATCATATATTAACCATTGTTAAGAGAATACATCAATAATTAGATAATGTATAGGATAATTAATTAGAAATAATAATTTTGTTCTCAACATTTCATATCTAGGTATTATAATTGAGTATTAAATTATTATACATGAAATTAGATCACATCTGACTAAATAGGAATTCAATGTAAGGTTTTTTTTTCTTAAATAAAAATTCGTAATAAATTTTTGTTATTATGATCCAGTATAAATTTATATGGTGTAAATACCACCTTTATAAATTATTATATTTTAAATCATCATTATTCTTAGGAGTTTCACTTTCATATCTGGTCTCCCCTTCCATTTTACTTCTAATAAAACATTACATAATACATAAATATTTTTATTGTTAACATAATTTACTTTAATTGTGTTATATTATATATTAATTAATATCATATTTCTATATTTGGATTCTTCCACCCTATAATTACATTATATTTTATTCCATTGTTAGTTTTTCGATTTTATAAGTATTAATTAAATTTCACCTACCTTTCATTCCCACATTATCTAATCGATTTCCTATGTGTGGACCCGAGAATATCTCTTCATTATAGTCTGGAATATTTTTCATCCTTGTACATATTAATTGTATTGAAAAAAACTCATCTTATATCAACATTAATAATTTATTATGGGTTTTTTAATTTCTATTGGATTTCATTACCAAGGCTTAAGAAAGATCTTTTTAATGTTTTCATCATTGTTGTTTTTTTACCTTCTTTAAAAAAGTAAGAAAATAAAATTACTTTTATCATATATCGTGTGTCAAAATCCTGCTACTTTGATGTTATTTTATTATTATCAAGAATACTTTATAATTTTCTATGTATTTTTAATTAAACAATATTCTAAATTTTTTATGATTTTTTTGTTTTTGAATAATAGAATCTCGTGTTTTTTAAGAATAAATAATATGTTTTCATTCCAAAAATGTGTTTTTTATCTTTTACTCCACAATTATGATTTTTAACATCAATTATTTTAATTTTTTTATTTTTTAAGTAAATATTCTGACCAGTTGAAATATATTTTTTAATGTTAAGTAGATTTTTTTATAACCACAAAAAAATATTTATATAAATTCATTTAATAATTTCACATATAGTTTTATCTCAGTCTCTGAATGATCTATTTCCTTTAGAGTTATATTTCATGTATAACCTTCATAATTATCCTATAAATTTATAGTTAGTGTCTCACATTGTATTTAATGTTTATTTTATCTCTCACTATATATATCACTATTTATTTTATATATCATCTTCTTGTCTATATTATTTAATTTCACGCATATATTCTATCTCACATGCACTATTTATATAATAATTTTTCTAGATTTTTTTTTAATTTTATACCCATTACTCTATATGGTTTCAATTTGAAGGGTTATTAGAAATGTTATTTTTTTGACCAGGTAAATAATGGGATTATATATGTGTGTGATATAAATAGGGATATTTAATTATTACTAAGAAATTTTGGTTATGTGTTATATTTTTTATCCTATCCAAGAAATGATTAAGGCATTGGACATAATTATTTATGGGTGAGTTTAAGAATTATCTATCCTCACGATGCTTCAGTAGGTCTCGTGAGACATATTATATGGGTATTTTGTGAAATCCTTAAAATTTTATATAATACGTCTTCGCATGAGGCCATGATGATATGTTTATGATGACCATAATTATGCATTCCAACACTATAAAATAAGATATTATTATCCATGTGATTAACTACATTATTATTGTATCAATGGACATAGTAAATTATCATGTTATTAGTTTTATGAAATTACTTTATTATAATTTATTCCTTCTATGTTATTCATTCCATATTTATTGAGTGATAGATACTATTATGTGTTATCCCTTATAGAGTGTTTCAACTCACCCATTTCAAAGTTTTCCATTGTAGAGGTAAATAAAGAAGATAATTATGTAATATGTGTCTTGAATGGTATAATGTATCAACAATTTTGTGATAGATGTTGACAATTTATTATAAAATATGGAAACCTTAGATTAGTAAGAAAAAATCCCATTGGATAGTAAATGTAAAGGATTTGTTAATTAATTTTTTTTACTAATACTCTAAAACTATAACCCTAGATTTTGATAAGCATGCATGTCACTCAATATATTTTATTGATATTATGTATGGTTATGTTCTAACCACTTAAGGCAGTTTCAAATTTAATATTCAACGGATATGTTTTTAGCACTAGAACTAGGGGAGCGGATATGGGGTGTCATGTTTGGTACTCATGTAGGGTTTAGAAAACATAAAGGTTCGGGATATTTTAAGATGTAAAAAATTTAAGAGTTTTGAATATCAAAATGGGTTAATATATTTATGTTTGATTATATGTTTATTAAGGAATAAAACCCCCTTTTAAGTTCCTAGGTGATTGTATTTTAAGGATATTAATAATATTTTGGTAGTTGGTTATTTTGTTTTAGGAAGAATACATGATCGAGGTATAAGTATCCCATAGGGTTGTTATGTAATTATATTTCAATGAAACTATGGTTATTTTATTAAAATAATAATATCTTTTTTTGTAAAATATATTGTTACATACCAATTTTTATATAATAAATGCTGTTTTGGGATAAAGTTTAAGTTTAATTATAGGATCATTGGTTTCAAAGTTTTTTCTAATATATAATATAATAATAAATATTAACATTTAATTATTATTGGGAATTGGAACTATAATAATTTTTTTCAAAACCCTATAGAAAAATCAAACAATAAGAAAACATCCAAAATATATTAAATTATAGAGTTTGTATTTTACTATAAATAAATTCACTATATGGATATAAAAACTGGATAAAGGCCTGGGAACTGATGGAACTAGAGGTAATAACCTAGAAAAATGTTTTTTTGGTGTTAACTTGATCTCCACTCAGTGCACAATTGGAGGTCCAAACTATACAAATAGTTTTCCATTTATATATGGATATATTTTGGCTATTTCACTTACTCTTTTTGAATAATTATGAAGGATTTGAATAAGTTTTTATATATTGAGTCATAACTATATTATGAGTACGTTCATCCATTTTCATCAGTAAAAAAATACAATTTTGAGGATCCAATTTATGTATGTAGGGTAAAATCTTACACCTTAAAATTGTATTACATTTTTTTATTTAAATAACAACTATGTTGAAGATCTTCTATCACACAAATCACAAAAAAAAAATTGTGTTCAATAATTTAATGTTAGATAAACATTAATACATCATGAGAATAAAATGTAAAATATCATTAATAAAGTTACAGATATTGAAAGACCTTTAGTAAATTAAAAAAAAATAATAATTTATTTTAATTACTTACAAATTATTTTAATTTTATAATAATGAATTGATTATATATAATAGATAGATGATAAATAATTAAATTCAAATTTAGGTGATAAAGGAACATTTACGGTTAAAAATGCATATTTTTTAAATAATATTATTATTCTATTCATTATGTTTTTTATCTTAATAATATAAATTGATCATATTTAAATAATAATTATAAAAAAATGTTTAAATATTCAAAAAAAATAGATCAAACCCATTTAATTAGTAATTTAAATGTAATAATATTAAAAATACCAAATATTTCGAAAATAATTTTAATTAATGAAATAAGTTTTTCATTCTATTATATTATTTATATTAAAAGTTAAATTCAAAAAATTATGAATTATAATGTTATAAAAAAGGACTTCATTTTTTGATTCATTATTTCCTAATTATCAAAGATTTAATTTTTAGTATATCTTTAAAAAATATGATTTTTAGTTAAAAATAAGAATATTGTTCTTATCATGTCATACATACTTATATTGAAGTTAATTTTAATAAACATAAGAAATGGAGTAAATTAAAATTAAATTTATACTTTGAATCAACATTTAAAAATTTGATAATAATCCCAATTTCATTTTTTCCCATAAAAATAAGTTACCAAGGAAAAAATGGAGTTACCATGATAAAGTAAAAAAGAAGGTAAAAGGAGTTAAATTATGTTGAGAGGCATAAAAATATAACAAAATCCCTTCTATAAATGTATGCATTAGGTTATTTAAGAAAAAACTATTGTTTCCCACAGTAAATATCACCTTTTGATCCAATTTACTTTAAAATGGCCATTCTTTTTTATATTATCTAAAATGTACGAAACACATGCCACTTCTCTCACTATAAAAGGCCCCCTTCACACCCCAATTTTCTATACACATTAAAAATTTTATATAAACCAAGAAAAAACCAAAACCTCATACCAACCCTCTTTAGAGCATCATATAGGTTCCTTTACTACGAAAATATCAATCTAATAATGATTAAGGAGTGGCTTAAAAGAAGATATCCACGGAGGTGGTAATTTTTTTAACTAAGTTCTTTCAATATTATTTATTATTATAACTCCTCCAAATATCCTATACAAATCCTAAAGTAATTACAAAATTATCACTGGTATTAATAAATGAAAACATTTTTATGGAAAAATCATTATCCTCTTTCCTCCAAATTTATAGACAATGAAAATATCGATCATGTTATTGTCAAGCTACCTCCTTCATTAAGATTACATTTAATTTTTCATAATTTTCATACATGTGTGGTTCAAAATATGTATTTCCTTAAAAATATTATATTTACTACATCATGTATATTTTATACAGATAATATTTCTATTTTATTAATATTATTATCAATAAATTATAATCATTTAATTTGACCACATAAAACAAACATGCTAAGATACATTTATTTATTTGAATATATTCTAGAAAACCTATTGAAATGTATAAATTTTGTGGAAATATTTAGAAAATATTAAATATGTAAAAATATATTTTTGGTTCTATTTTGATAATATTAATATATAACTTGTTATTAAAATATCAAAACAATCTCGTTATAGGTTTCATGTTTAATTAGAGTACTATAAACTCTTATATAATTAACTCAAAACATGATAAATTTGTATATAACATCCCTTACAATAATTTTGAAAAAATTTGGATAATGAACTCATGACTATTGAATTATAACAAAACATTTTATAATGAAACAATCATAAAATGGTTAAAACTATTAATAAAAAATATCAATATAAATTAAAAATTGGTAATAACTATGTAATAAATGAATAAAAATGATTAATATACAAGGTTATAAATATGAATAATTTATAAAATAAAATATTAACAAGTCTTAATTTCTTATACATGATTTTTGAGCTCATCCTACTAAAATTGTACACAGAGTAATAGTTTCATTACCTAAATTTCAATTCCTTAAGACATATTTCTTATTATGCACATATTTATATTTATATGGTGTAAATAAATCCTTTTTGAATCCTTATATATTAAATATTCGTTATTATAGAGATTTTCACTTTCATTTAACCTCTATCATTCCCTTGTTCTTTGATTCATACATTACTTATGTCATAATTATTTTGGTTGTTAAATCTGTTTACTTTCATTAAGTTGAAAATTTTATTCTTTAAATTAAACCTTTTATATTTGGTTTGTTAATCCCAATGATTATATTATATTTGATTCCATATTTATATTTTTGGAATTAAATTTATTATTAACATTTCACCTCGATTAAATTTATAATTCTCTTAAAGGGTTTCTTATTTGTGGAATTAACATTATCTTATTTTATAGTTAGGAATAAACTTCCACCATGTTTATATTTTTTATATTGTTTGGAAAGTACTATAATATATAAATAAATAATTTTTTCAGATAATTTTTTTATCACATTCAAATTTATTTATTATTATATAAAAATAATATTTTTAATGTTTTGTATATAGAATAGTTTTTAATTTATTTTCAAAATTACCAAAATAGTCTCAATTTTAAGGTGTATTCTATGACTGAATATTCCCAATTTTTTATCATTTATTCATTATAAAAATTACATTAAATTACCCCATTGTATTTAAATGAAAATAGTATTACCGTTATTCTAATAATTTCTTATCGTTAAAAAAATAATTTTAAGTTTTTATTGGAATAATTAATTATATTTCATTACACTTGTATAAAATGTTTTCTTCCACTATAATTTTCTTATTTTCTAATGTCATTTCTTTTCAATGATTCAATATTTATAATTATTTTCAATTTTTTATTTCACTATTTCCCAAATTTAAAATATATTTTTGAATTTGACGAAGAATTTTTTTAAAACCCTGTAAAAAGTATTTAATATAATTTCAATTTTATTTTTCCCTCAAACTCTAAATGATAATATTAAATTAGAGTTAAGTTTCATTTATTTATTTCTAAATTATCTCATTAATTTATTTTTTATACCTAACATTATTTTTAATTTCTTTGTTCTATATCACTCTTCATCTCTCTCTAGATATTATTTTTCTCCATCATTTATGGATTCTTTAATTTCAAAGATATATTATATATCAATTTGACTAATTTCAATATTGTCTTTTCAATTATTGACTTAACCATTTACTAATTACTCTATAAATTATCTATTTGAAGGTTCCTTAGAATGAATTTTATTTCTTTTACTGGCCGAATAATATTTAAATTTTATATACATGATATTTTTAATAGGGGTGTATATTGATTACCGAGGAATATTGGTTTCTTGTTTTATTTTTTTAAACATTTCTTCATATGATTAATGAAATAGACATAGTTAGTGAATGGTGCGGCATGAAATTATATAGCCCCAAAATGAAATTATTGGCCTTATAAGACAAACCATCTTTTTTATTTTTTCAATTACAATCCTTTTATGTATGATATTTGGTTATGAGTCCATAACATTATATTAATAATATCCAATAATATTCATTCCATATATATAAATCATTTATTGTTGTCTATGTGATTTTTTAATTATTATGTTATACACACATATATATATATATTACTTTCTCATGTTATTATTTATATGGAATTATATGATTATTATTTTTTATTTCAATATTATTCATGTCTTATTTATTCCATGATATAATCTATTATACGATACCACTTAATAAGTATTTGATCCAACCATTATCATATGGTTCCATTCCATATATAAATTAATAATTGAATTATATATAACGTGTTCAGAAAGGTGTAATGCGTGGGGAATTTATTAAGTTATTAAATATAATTATTGTAAAATAAGGAATTATTGGTTTAGTGGGAGAAATTCTCAATGTATTCTAAAGATATGGATTTTCTAGTTACTATTTTTTTTCTATCTCTCCAAAACACTTAACTAAAACAATATTAATGATGTAAGTGATATGATATTTTTTATTTATATTATGGAAGGTTTTGTTTTGGCCACTTCTGTCAATTTAAAATTAGAGATTTAACGAATAATTTTTTGTAATTAATCTAAGAGTGAGGGTTTACATTTAAATAGACCAATGTTACTATGAAGTAAACAATTTTAAATTTCTAGGTAATGTTTCTGACTAGGGGATTGAAATAAATGGGTTTTGTTATTTAATGGTTTTTCTATAGGTGAAAGTGTGCATTGAGTAACAAGATCAATTTCTTGTAAATAAAGACAATATAAAACTATATGAGTAGATTATAAATTTTATTGGACTAATGAAGGAACCAATTTCTTTGTATTCATGGTTTTATCAATCATTCAAAAACTATATATTTCAACATTGAGAATTTTATCATAGCCTTTCCATCAAGAAGGAAAATGATTGGTGGATTTTGGTATGTATATATTTAAATGAAATAATTTTTTTAGGCTTGTATAATGTAAAATACAAGATATATATAGAATACATGATGTCCTAGTTTTATATGCTCATGATTAGTGGGTTAATATTTTTCCAATGATTATAAATAACTTAAGGATGGGATAATATTTTTTTTCTCAATTAAAATTTGGTAATGTGATCATTATAGAATTTGGAATGGATGATTCCAAGCTGATGATAACAACATAATATATCCGAATGAAAGTTTTAAAAGATGATTATGGTATGGCAATTGATCAAATGGTATATAGGAAAATCGTTAGAATCCAAAAAGTACCTCCCATATAAATGACCTTATATTTTTGTTTCCACATTTCAATTAACACAGAACAAAAGTTATCCTAAAGAGTGACACGTTATATTATTGATGAGGATACTTTGATACATCAATAATACAATGGATTTCAGATTGTTCTTTTATGGGAGACTGTTACAGTAACGATTGGGACACACTAATGTAGATTTGGATAGTTATATGGATAATCAAAATATTACATCAAGTACTCCTTTTTTATAAGTTATTGTTTTTCATTTCATGGTTTAGGAACTATCAAGACTATGTCACACATAACACTATAGTTTCTAAGTACATAACATCCAATCAATATTATAACCAGCTACTACGGATGAAGTAAATACATGTGAATTTTAGAGTTAATGTGATATTTACTATTTCAATCCGATATAATGACTTGAGTTCTATTGATCATACAAAAAATATCATTTATAATTCTTGCACAAATCAGATCAAGTTGAAAAATTATTTCACTAAAGGGATGGTTAGCTACGGTATAGAGGAATTTGAGAATATTTATATTATTCATTAAATTGTGTAAATCAAGTTAATGATAATACCCAAATCTGGGTTTCAGAAGCATTAGTTTTCTAATAAGGTCCAACACTTTCCATCTAACTAAAACTATTTTATGATGGAACCCTCAGTCACCCTAGTATTTTCTTTTATAAAAATTTGTATTAAATTAATATTTCATTAAATGTTCTATTATGAAACTTCATTTTATGTACCTTAGTAATAGTGCTCTTTGGTTTCTTTGGAAAAGGGTGAGAAGTCATTCATGTGTTAAGGTTGGGAAATCATGGATGTTTTTCTTCCTAGTATAGAAGGTAGAGATTTCATGAATGTATTCAAGGGTATGAGTACCTCATCTAGTCATTGAATAAAATGGATATCATAGAAGTGTTTCATAGGAATCCTTTCATTTTAACTCTTATTTATCACAACTATATTGGATCATGTGGGATTATAGTTTGGGATTAGTGAATCATTGATGCGATATTTGAAGGTGGGTGGTTTTATTTTATAGATCATATCAGTTATGGGTTTATTGAATTTTAAGGTTAGTTTATATACTTCTGTTCTTTAAAATTATTATGTTTAGGAAGGGTTTTTATCAAACCCAAAGTTGGCGAATGATAGAAAAAATCCTTTTATGTGGTTTTTTTTATTTTCTTATTGATAAAAGTGTGTAATGAGATCTCCAAAAGAGCTTATGATATGGTGAGAAGTAATTATATAATTTTTAATAGATACACTTATGTTCTATCTATATCGTAGAATTAAACATATCATCCCATATGTCACACTATAAAAAGAGTTTCTATAAAATTCAAATAAGCCTAAACTACTATAATAACCATAGGAATAATGTTTTAGATTATAATATTAATTCTATAGGATTATAAAATTTAGTGTAAATTATTAGACTTTTTATTATATCAATGGATAAATAATTGATGTCATGAAATGATGAAATTTGATTCTATATGACTTTTTGAGCAAAAAACCTATAATTCTTTTAAAGGGGACGTGTTGAGGTTTTCACAATTATGGGAGACTACTAGATCTAGTATTCAAACTACTTTTGAGTCTTCCACCATGAATTTGTGCATTGCACTCTGAATGGTTTTTTAGATTGAAAAATTAAAAATGCATTATATATGTACAATTATTATTGAGGATATGTTGATAATATATATTAATTTTTAATTTTACATTTGAAGGAGAATAATGTTTCATTATATACTGGGTTTTATCACACTAAAAATGTGATGAGATAGAATATAGTGTCCCTATTGATTTGGAGGTTCTAGTTAAATAGGGAATGATCTGCGAAACAAAGATAATAGTTGAGGTTTATATATTACATGGTTTAAAGTGGTCATTCTAAAAATTAATATTGTGTGTTATGGATTGAGATTCAAAGGGGAGAGATGATTTTTATGAGAGGTATAAGAATTTAAAAGGAAATATATTATAAATAATGAATTGGGGTTATGATAGATAGAGTTAGAGAATTTATAATGTTAGTTGTGAAGGAACTAAATGTTTTTTCATGGTGGTGGTGTTCATGTAGTGAATTTTTTGAGTTATTAGACCTGTATATTTTTATTTAATATCATTAATGAGTGAAATTAGAGACTTTAGAAGGAGTTCATAACTCATACTTAAAAATAGTATTTGGATGAATTTTACCAACATATCAGTGGTGGATATATGACATGTAAAAGTGAATAAATGGTTAATAATTAAAGATATGAGAGATATATTTATCTATTAAAATAACATAGAATTACTGACAGACTAAATATAGGGATTTAGATAAAAACAATATATTGAGAAATAATGAATTTCATAATACTTATGGAAGTTATGAAATGATATTAAGGAGGTGTTCTCACTATAGGTTCATGTATATCATTAGTGGATAAAAGTGGGGTGTAATTTATACACCGCATTATATTAAACTCACCCATTTTTCATGAATATCAATGTTGAAACACTCATAAAAGTAATTATGATAATTTAGTGATTAAGATAAGTGAGTTATCAATTTTATATATGGTTGTAAACTATGAGTATTATAGTGTATACTTATAATTTTAGTCAAAATAGTGAACTTAGAGTTTTGTGTGCCTTATATATATTTTTTACATAATCCTAGAAATATCCTAGTATGGTTGAATCATGTAAAACTTATTTTTCCATTTTTATTATTTATCAATTAATATTAATTGTTAGGGGGTTAATAAAAACAATCGATCATGATCATTGTTGAGGGATCATTGAAAGAATAAATATACCATGATTCACCCCCCCCCCAATGATAGTTACATTTTAAGGGGTCAAGAATAATCTATTACAAAATTTGGGGAATCAAAAAAAATATTATGAAAATTAAATATTAATAAAATTGTGAATAATTTTTAAATAGTTGAATGTTTGGGCACTTTGAATCATATTTTGCAAATGTTTATTTTTATTCAAAGATTATAAAATATTCCAATTACATATATTATAGTGTCAAAAAACATGTAAAAATTGATCTATTATCTAATTATTATGATCTTGGTAAGAAAAATAAAAACTTTTATTGGGGATATCATTAAAGAAAACATAATTGAAAACATATATACTAATTACAAAATAAGTAAAATTATAATCTAGAATATTGTTTATCAGGATGGAGAGAAAAGTTTATAAATATAATGATAAAATTCATCAAAAATCACAGGTCTAGTTATGGTAAATAAATGAAATAAATGATCTGAATCATTATTACTTTGAGTGGAAAATTTTCAATTAGCTCATTAACTGGCTAAGATGAATAACATAAAGCTTCCTAAAAACTCATAAGTGAACCCCAAAGATTATATAATTATATTCACCCCAATAAATTTACTATAAACTCAATGGGATAAAAATAAGGATATTTAACTATACAATTTTCATTATATAAAATAAATGGTTGAAGAGACAATTAAATTGGTGAAAATGAATAAAAAGTAGGAAAGTGATCTAAAATCTTTTATTGTCCCCAAATATATGAATGAGAATAACCATAAGTGAATGATAGTGAAGAATTAAAATGAAATATAGTTGAAGTATAAATAATAATATAAATAATCTAGCTCTACACATTCTATATCCACAATAGATGAGGAAAAAAATATACAAGGTAATAAATCCATATCATTAAGTATTTAAGAACCTAAAATCAATAAACTGTATTTAGAGGTTGTGAAAAAAATTATTACCCACTCAAAATTAATATGTGGAATTACATAAAATAATAATAAATTGAATGATCAGAAAAAATTTCATTAATAGTAGGGTATTGTTTGTTAAATTAAAATAATATTCTTCCCAAGCATCAATACCCATGATTTTTTGTTATATCTTGTCAATTTAGAATAATTGAAGAACAAATGTGTCACTATGACATTTTCGTATACATTAAAATAATCTAATATTCACTACTTATGTACTTGGTAATTCATGAGATCAAGCCTATAACATTTTAACTTCAATTTATATATAGTTTAATAACATATCTCTTTTATAAAAAGGATGACCATCTTAGGAGAGTTGTGACTTTTTTCTTGATCGATGATTTATCAATAACAAACATTCAGTGTGATAAATAGGTCCCCATCATTTTAATATTTAAATTATTATCTACCAAAGGGGATTTGAATTATATTTATATATTCATTTTAATTTTAAATGTTTGAGGTTAAATAGAAATGTTTTTATTTAATAATATTTTTAAAAGAACGCACACTGGAAGAAAATTTCATAAAACCAGTGTTATTTATAAGGTGCTATTGATTTCCATTTATGAGTTTAAAGTGTGTTGATTTATGAAAACTACTATTTTTTATTTTATGAATTAATTTTACACAAATAGTGAGTAAATATAAACAAATTTATCACATCACATTAATCAGGTTTTGAGCACTTACTCTAATCAGGAAAAATAGTCTAATAGTTTTGATATAAAAACTAATTTTGGAAATAAAGGAACTACCCACCCATATAAACTATATTTTTTTAAGAAAATATTACACACTTTCTATCAATATTTTATCAAAAATATAATAACAATAATAGGAAGAGTTTATTATGGTCATGATGAAGTATAATGACTCCTTTGATTATTTAACTATTTATATAAAAATAATTCATCCTTCCTACTGTATGGATATGAATTCAATAGATCCTAAACACAACACATTTCTCAAAAGATATATGTGGATAAATTAAATAATAATGGATGTGGTTTAATAATAATTGATTGTATTATTAGATGAAAGATTTATTTACCATATTTTATAAATATTATCTGTAAGCCTTGTGTATGTTGATCCAAATATGGGATGAGTGAAATTTACAACTTATAAGGATAATGTTTTGATCTAAATTCGGAATGTCAACAAATTTTGTTTCTACATTAATCATATGTATCTCATCATGGACATATGGAAGGAAATATTTTTTATTTCATTTTAAGATCAAAAGTTAGAAATGTTGGATTTTGATGATTTTTATACCTTTTGTATAGATATTCATAATATAACATAACATTGAAAGATGTTATAGATTTAGAAAAAAAGGATTTCTCGTGTAGTTTTAAACTTTTACCATATTTAATCTTTTCATTTGAATTATCTAATGCACTAATAACATTCAAGGGGTCATGATAGAAATCATTTATAATAAGGTAGAATAGATCAAATAATTTTTATTTTACGACTTCTATACTAAGGGTATAGAATTTAAGGAATAAATTATAAAAAATTTAAGTATTTTTTGATTTTTTATGACACGTACTTGAGATTTAATTGGGATAAGTTCATGTTTACAGTTAATAAGGGGGGTTTTATAAGACATAAGATCTCTCAACAAGGTATGGAATAGTATAAATCTATGATTGTGGATATATAAAATTTACATCCCCAAAATTTTATTAAGGATATAAGAATTTATAAGGCTTGTTTTCTTTTATATATGGTTTATCATGGATTTATCTTTAAAACAAAAGCACTATATAATTATTTAGGTAGGTACGAAACTATTATTTTCAATGAAAATTTTAAAAAATAAAGGAAAATATAATCAACTCCCTCATCATCATTGGACCTAAGAGGTTTATACATTATGAAGTAAGCCTAATACAAGTGACACTATATATTAGCTATTTATTAGTTAAATATGGATAAAAAATCAACACAAAATTTATTATGTTTTTAATATTTTTTATAATGATAAAATGAATTATACAAAAAAGAGTCTTTATATATGATATTTTCTTCGGGGATGTTAAAGAAATGCCTAGTGGGATCAATGATCACCAACTATTATAATCATGCATTTATAAGGTCTCTTTGGATTAAAAAATATATAATTACAAGGTAAATATGGTGGTTTCATAGGTTTTAAGAATTATATCAACATATCTTGGAGAAAAGGGGGTGTAAAAATCTATTTAGGCAACCTTTGTTTGATACCATTGATTAAAGAAGAAAATTCACATAAAATAAAAATGACATTGTAAATGAATCAATAATGGTTGTCTTTTATGCTGAGATACCATCCTATGTATATTCTTTCTATTACCTAGACACTATTATTATAGCCTATTAGTAAAATTTATACTATGAAAATAAATTTTTGTTAAATTTATAGCATTACTAATTCGATCTACTTTTACATTTTAGAAGTTTTTTGGTGAAATTATCAGAAGGTGTGTACCTAAAAAAAGGGAAAAATAATTCATGATATTTATCGTCATTTCCCATGGATATGATACAATGGGGATGAGAAAAACAAAATAAGATACTCTGATCTATATTCAATTTTAAAACAATCTTTAAATATGTAAGGTGTTTTTTTGTATCCTATGATAATTGGATGACAATTGGTATTCTTAGATAAAATTAAAGTATTCAAAAATATCAGATTCTTATAGTTGAAATCTTTTTTTCATAGTCATTGGATTTTGTTGACCAATTATATCATCATATAGAAGTAAATATATCTTAGTGGTGGTGTAATACATCTTAATTTGGGTATTGAAAATACATACACTAAAAACTTTATCTAACAATTTAGTGAATAATATCATGATAAATTTATTGTGTATGGAAATTGGGTCTATATAGGGGAATGTATTGATGAAAAGATGGTATAATTTGATTTTTGATTATAGATTGGGGTAAAAGAAATTGGGAGTTAGTAATGAATTTTAGAAGATGTTAATGAAATTAATGGTTTTCTATATACATATTGAGGGTTTATATAATTTTCTATGGTTTTGATAGTTTAAGATGTGATATCATCTATAGTTTAGAATTTTGGATGACATTTGTAACGTTTTTGAAGATTTTGAGTACCCAAGGAGGTCGGGGAGTGACTGGTTCATCATAGAGGGACCACTTGGTAATATTTAGACTTACAAAGGGGACCCTTTATCCCTAGGTATAGTTATTGTAATCATTAGTAATTTCATATTTTTCTTTCGATTATTCAATGCTAAATTCGTCTTCCTTAAATCCTTAAATACCCATTCTATCTAAGTGTCATATTCATGGATTCTCTTAATCTTCTTGTACCCCACCATTTCCCTCTTAATTAAATGATGGTTCAAGGGTTTTTTCAACAAAAAATCAATGTTAAACCTCCACTAACCTCTTATTTTTAACTCATAAACTCTTCTACTATAGTTTTTAATAATGGGATTAATAATTATATGATAAATTCTAGTGTATTATGGTTGAATTAATCAAAAATTATAGGTTTTTATATTTTTATCATTACTATTGAACATAAAGACTGTTTTTCGTCTATTTAAATTATATTTTGATACAAGGATAATGAGTTGTGGTTTATTTCTCAAATTTGGATACTTTAGATAAGATTTAGTAGGAAATTCAATTATAGATTAATTGGGATTTAGGATAATATATTTGTAAGTATATTCTCTATGTTATTTACATCAATTTTTATTGGATTTTTTTATTTTTTAATTATTGTAGTTTTTTAATGAGAATAATTTGATAATGGAAATTTAGAAAAACAATTTTAGGGGTTTATTAGTGGTAAATGTGATTTCTAAATCTATTAAACTATAATTGTATGTGTTATTAACCCATCGGGTGAATATTATAATTATCCTTGGTATATGTCTTCCACTTTATTTCTAAACTAAAAATGATAAAGTTGAAAATTTATTCTTTGGATATTTAAAAAAATAGTTTATAATGATACTTTCATATAACTATCCAATTTGTTCAATCGGTATTTCAAATTAACCTATGTAATTGTTTTTCATTATAAATTTTTTCCATGAAACACTTATTTCAAACCATGTATAAATTTGGTTTGAAAATGTTCTTATTGTTTATTTAAATAATTAATTAGAACATAATGAATCTATAATTTCATCACTATATTTTTTTTTGTTCACATAATTTTATTTTCATGAAAAAAATTTATCATTTAATGTTCTCTAATTTTTTTGTGAACAACCATTTAAAATTATATATATTCATGCTTTATTTTTTGTGAAAAATTTATGAGGTATGTAATTCTTTAGTATTATCATTAAGATATTGTTTTATCTTATGAATTTTACTTTCATAAGTGATTCCATTATAGAGGTTCATTATTATTAGTTTTATTAAAAACCAATATCTTTAAAATAAACATAATTATGAGGTTTTTACAAGAATTTTTACACAAAAAAAATATTAATTTTTATAAAGTTATTAGAATGTTTAATTTCCAGGGGTTTAGGGATAAGAAATGAAATCTATATTATTTTCATAATTATGTTATTATATCATTATTCTTCTTTGAAAACATGAATATGGATTTGATGGAAATTAAAAAATATATGGTTAGTATATACATTATCAATCACGAATTTCTGAGTTATTAATCTTGTTTCATAATTTAATTATTTATTTCCACTACTTAGTGAATGAATTATAAGTCAGTGATCGCAACATAACCTTTGTAAACAAGTCATGTTAGTGATTACCAAATGGCTATTTCAATTAAGTGAGAAGGATTTATTTTAACCCCATTTTTCTTGGATACTTTTACTTTTAAATGTTCTATACTAAAATCTTTTATTTTTAAATTGTAAATTTTCTTGTTTCATTATAAGATCATGCATGGAAAATTTTTTAAATAAAAACTTGAAATGCACAAATTTATTATCATTTAAACTAAATCCTGGGTAATTTCATTCTTTCAGGGAAATTTGTTTCATTAAAATATACATACACCTCAAGCCCAATGTATCTCTATTATAAAAATTTTTGTTAAATATTTCTAATATATATATATAAACCATATCATAAATGGACTCTTTCTCGTACATGAAAATTTCTAAAAAATTATGTCCAAAATGTGAAAAACCTATTTTAGAAAAATGAATTTTTCTATATAATAATATCTCAAATTTTTATTTTCCATCAAGTTTTTTATTTAATGTATTAGTTTATACTAAGTTAATATTTTTTTTGATTGGTGAATAATAAATTTAATTTTAATTATAAATTATTGTTTATCAATTGAATTTTTTAAATTTATATTTCATGACCATTTTATAAATAATATATTATATTTATAGGATTATAAATGTACACCACATATTGATGAATAGGTTTATCATCTTGTTTGGGATCATAATTACATGACTCATGATGCACTTTCTAATGACCCCCTAGGGTAGTTATTTCACCATAACTTATTTTACAAAATTTTATTTCACCTTTAGAGAAGAATTCTATGCTAAATAAAAATACATGAATCAAATTCCATTTGGGAATAGTGTTGAATCCATAAATATTATATTCATTCATAGTATGTTTTATGGTAGGATCAAAAAAAATAGGTATGGACCCTCCCAGTATATGTAGTTTAATTTTTAATTACTGATCATTGGGTCTATGTTCAGGTGCCCCTTGTTTGGATGTATTTATAACCACATCTAATATAATGTTAATTTTAAAGTATATAAATGATTAGACATGTTCATTCATACAAGAATTTGTTTACTATCATCTTGAGGCATTGTTTATATTTCCCCATGGAGTATTAATACCCATAGCATACATGGACATGTTGGTGGACTTACAGTTTCACGTGAAATGTTTTAATTATGATCTGGTGCATTGATTTTTATTGAATTATTATTTATGTTTTAATTGTTTAGGTCATATTATTTTGTTAATTTTCAATATTGTTTTGGAGTGAGATGTGTGTTGGCTAGAGGAATAGTTTAAAATATTTTATATTTCTTTTTATTTATTTATCATAGACTCTATCTAACTAAATAAACTTTTATATAATCTATTTAATAATTCATGTTTCATATTTTTTATTTATAATTCTATACATGTGTATAGTTTTTGTTTATATTTCATAATATCATTAGCTTTTATATATGTACATGCTAGTTTGTAGGGTTAAAAAATTGTATAATTATTTTTTGAGAAACCATCATGTGGAGGGATCATGTATGTATTTTGAAATAAAAAATTCATGAAATATTATATTAATTAAAATAGTAAAATTCTTCCCCTATGAAAAAAATTGACATTTATTTCCTGTTACTATCTGTGTCTAATTTGGGAACACCCTATGGGTTGATACCAACATGAATTGGGAATATTTCTGGTATTCATATATAACATCCATGCTCTTTATTACATATTTAAACATGATTTATTACATAAACATGCACATAACACAACTATGATGGTCGATAGGTATAGTGTATTAGTAAATTAGGAACAATACATAACAACATAAAACATAAAAAACGACATCTTTATTGAAAAATTCTTTTACACGACCACTACGTTCCTTCATACTTAGCATTGCATGAGATATTCTATGGACATACATAAGAAAAGGGTGAGATAAAAAGCCCTGTAAGGGAGTAAAAAATGCATAACATGAAGAATAAATTAGGTGTTAGATAATAGTAATATAAATGGAGTATAAGAGAAACATGAACATAAAGGCATGATATTCCACGATTATCATAACATAGAAATGTGGCAATGATATATAACAAGATATTAGCATTAGATAAGGATCATTGCACATGGATTATCATGATTAAACCCTAATTTTACTTGTATTATAATTATTAAACCCTCATTTCACATTTCATATAATGATACTAAACATTGTCGAATGCATTGGAGCGTTATCAGGGCACACGCTTTATAAACATTTCATTTCATGCATAAGTGTGCTACATGGATCAAATAACATGGAATCATTATACATCATCATTTATTCTAAGAAAAAGTAATGTGGAATACTTGTAATAATATATATAATCAAAAAGTGTATGTTCATAGAGGTTAATACCCTTGTTAGAGAAGTGGGAATTGTATTCACTACACGATGATTTTCCTATGAAAATCGTGGTGCAATTTTGGCAAAATAACAGTGTGAAATAATAATTCATAAAAATGGTTGATGAGAGATAAAGGTATATCTAATCACATGTAAATGACATATATAGTACGTGAGTCATATATATACAAGTCCTAACACCCAAAATTTAGAAATAGAAAGCGTAACATAATAAAGAAACATGAAGAAAGAGGGGAATGGGAATAACTATTATGAAATTTCAGCATGGTAATGGGTGTACAAGGGAGAGATTAATAGAATATTAAGAGGTATGTTTTCATTAAAACATAAGGAGGGATGTATTGTGGATGTTATAAATCATACCCCAATCATTTGTAATTGAAAATACATGGTTATAACAATATAAAGAAACATGGACAAAAATGAGAAAAGAAGAAATCCCTTACTTGTGTTTATGACTTTAATAACATTAGGAGGAGCTTCTTTAGGGATTGGGGAGCCTGGGGAGGATTCTAGAGATAGGAGGGAAGATAAGGGACGTGATACAAGGAATTTGAGTGAATAGAATTTGGATATTGGGTGGGTTTATATAGAAAATTGGAGGGGAATTCATTAATATTTCACAAACATAGGTTTTGGAATCTATATAATAAAATTTTAAAAACCACAAACCATACCATGGTTTTTTCCCATGGTTTTTTCCCAATGTGGAGTGGAAAACATTATTTTATAAGTATAATATCCGAACTTGTTAAAATATTAGGCTTTCTTATGTGGATGTGAGTTACACTCTCCTAGAAATCATTTTAAAATGTTAAAATATTTTATAAGTCTTGGAGGGTCCACTAAGGAATCACAAAATAAATCAAACAAATATAAAAAAACTATATATTAAATTTAACACACATATTTTCTGAATGTAACTTTTATAGTATTTTATTACATCACTATGTGGTCATTATGATGTCATAAAAACCATTATATTTTTATATGGTATATAATTATAACACAAAAATTTGATTAACTTGGAAATTTATAAAAAATACATCGTTAGATAATTTCAACATCCTGATTCCAACAATATTATTCATTTTATATAAAAAAATTCTAAATATGTTAGTTTTCACTTTTAAAATATAAACTAACTTTTATTGAGAATTCATGGGTTTTGACAAAAATAGTTTTCAAATAATAATAAAAATTACAAATGTATTCATAACAATTATATGATAATTTATATATAATAAAAAATAATTTAGTAATAATATTTTATTAAAATATTATTTAATTAAAAAATACATCAATTCATCATAACATATTTCTTAATTAAATTTAAATATTAACTAAAAATATTATTTGTGATTCAAAAACCATTTACAAAGTAATAATAATAAAATAAACTATATTCTTTATTCAATGCAAAAAATAATGCAAATAATCATAATGTTTGGGTCTTGTTACATATCCCATTATATCACAAGAATATTACCTAAGAGTATGGTATGAAAGGGTGGGGATTTTATGGGGTAGTTTGATGATCATGGTTTGTGTCGTGATCTCGATCAGGGTGAACATCTCTCGTAAACAGTTTCAGACAAGTTTATGTTTCTAGATCCTGGCTTGGGGTTGGACTAAGCTAAAAGCCCATAAATTCTATCTCCCGTGAAATATATGATAAATTGGATTCAAATGGAATAATTCTACTGGTCGAGGCTATCGTCTCCTTTGTCGTTGTCAAAAGGATTTGTTAAAACCTTATATATATACTGGTCATGTTATCATTATTCAACAACTATATTATCAATGGTAATCATACATAATTGTTATTTAAAGATAAAAAAATTGAATGTGTTTTCTATATATAACAAACTTTTAATTAAATAAAAGAAACAAAATTCTATTCATGAATGTTTGGGTCATTACATCGGGTTAGGAATGTTACATGTGATATCCAAGGGGTGTACAGTTTAACTAAATTTTTACTTTTTTTAGTTTGACGAAAAGACTGTATAGACTTGAGAAGTAACCCATAAATAGAATAATAAACTTCTCAATTGATGAATCTTAAGATACAAAGGGATTTGTAGGAACTCAGTGGGGACCATATTATTGCATAGTAATTGTTTTAAATATTCTGAGTAAATTAATATGGAACTCGAGAAGCATTATAGGACTCATTTATGAGCCTAATATTACATATTTATATGTTTCTCATAGTCCAGTTTCATATTTTGGAATGAAATACATCGTATTATAAAAACTATATATGAATTTTCTTAATTAATTAAACAAAACTAAATAATGTAATCATATTTTTCATTTATATCTTATTGGGCCTAATTTAATTACTTAAAGTCACTGATATACTTGTACATGTTAGTATAGATTAACAAATCATGGATTAATAATGTATTATAGAATTTTTTATAATCCATATTTTCTATTATGTTACTTAATTTGATCTTTTTTTGAACAAGTGATATATTTTATTCTTTTCAATACTGTATTATATAATCAAATTTAATTTTAGTACTTAATCATGCTAAAAGTTTTTCTAGTTATTGACTTGTCATTTGAACTATCTTAATGTTTTGTTTTTTGAATGATACTTTTTTAATCATTATTATTCTTTCTTAAAAAATATGTTAATTTTTAGGAGTGGTTAGAAAATGAATCTAGTCATTAAAAAATTACAAATTTATGTTTACACAATAATGTTTTAAATGAAATTTTTTTAAAATTACTAGTTATTTGAGAAATATTTTTAAAAGGTAAAATTAGTATGTGTTTCCTCATTGTTGGTTTTTTAAAAGAGTGGACATTATAAAATTTAATGTTTTTTAAAATATATTTTTCCATTATTTTTGAAATTGTAGTCTAATTCATGAAAAACTATACTTATAAATAAATTTATTTGATGAAATATAAATCAATGGAAGGGAGGGTCTAAGAAAAAAATGGATTATTCTTCGTATGGTTAATAACATGGGATAATATTTTACTAGTTATCTATATTTTTTATATTTTATACATGATAGTATGTGATATTGGAATTTTAATCTTGTAATATTTATATATTTTATTATGTTAATACATCACTGATCAGAATCATGGTAGAGTCTTAGGGATGAGTGTTACTATTTTTATTAGGAATAGATAATTTAGATACCTACCAAATTTTGGATGATAAATCAAATAATTATTTCAAGAAATAATTGTATTATAGTGGGGATGTTATAATGACCCATTTCCTTATAGAATTTTTAATTGTGTAATTTGGGACACATTAAGGGATTTGAGTTATGAAATTTCGGTCTTTTTTATAGTTTTGATTTTGGATTAGGGGTCAACTTTTGTTTTTTGAATTGGTCATGAAATTGGGAGTTAGTGTATTAATGTTAGGTGTTTTTCTTTATTTTATGATATTTCATATGGTATAATAGTGTTTTTGTATGATAAGAGGTTGTCTCCAACAAAATTTTGAACAACATATGACACAAGATACCCGATGGATGGTATCGGTAGCTGGTGACGTAAGGCAGTGACATGGTGTTTCTAGAGTGGCCATTGGGTACCTCGTGGACTTCTAAATAATTTTTTTAGCCCTGTGGCATGTTTTATAAAATAATAATAATTTATAATTTACCATTATTATTCTAATCGTTAAAATGTGTTTATTTGTGCCTCACATACATAGGCTAGTAGAGATACATATCTATGGATTCTACTTGACATTTTTTCCCCTTTATTATCTTGATTCATGTGTTTTTTGAGGGATTTTTCCATTCTAATTCGATGTAAACCCTTCTATAACCTCTTATTATTATCTCATGTAGACTTATACTTTGATTTCTCATAATCAAATAAGTAATTTTATGATAAAATTTCATATAACTATGTATAATTCATTCTAAATGAAACGGATTCTGAAAAATGTGGTGATAGATTATCATTCAAGGTTGTCTATGGGATATTGAAGAAAAAAATTATAGAATACCAATGAGGTATGGTTTATTATAGTTAATTTATATTTTCAGATATATTTGAGGGATATTAAATTAGTGATTAATTGGGTAATATGGTATTAAATTTTTATGTTAATTCTGATAGTAGTTGACATGAGTTTTTAATATATTTTTTGATTTCTCATTTTTAGTGATTATCTAATCGGAATTATTTTGTTATGGAATTTGGATTAATGTTTTTAGGTGTTTAATATAGGTAATTTGTATTTTTAATGATCATAGATTTCTATTGGAGGTGGTATCAACCCTTTTGGTGAATTTTCTTTTTATAAAAATAATATTCCCACTACATGTTTTCTAACAAAATAGTAATTTTCATGGATGTTTATTTTTGGGATATATGAATGGTTGAATTTAAATTAATTTTTCATGCAAGCTATAAATTTTTTTCAAATAATAATTTGTATAAACAAATATAATGATTTTAATTTTTAATTTTATTCTTTAAATGATTGATATTAATCATTTTAAAAATGTGTTTTTCATAGAGTCATTACATATTATATTAATGTTTCATGTGAACACATTAATACCAACAATGTTTATTTATTTTTTTATTCTATATTGGTTTTTTGGTATAGAAAATTTATCATTTAGGGACATATCAATTTTTTACAACAAACTTGTTTACATTATATATGTTTATTCATTATTTAGTGGGTAAATATAATGATGTCTGGGTTCTGGATATTGTAGTCTCGATTCAATGAACATTTTTTTTGACCTTGTGATCCTTATTTTATTACATGATTTCTTTATCAAGATTAATTTGTAGGAGTATTATAAAAAAACCAAATAACATTAAAATATGAATAGGTATAAGGTTATCATAAGTTGGTTTATTACACTAAAAATATATCAATAAATTAATTAAAATAAATAAACACATGGATATTTGATATGATAATTGAAATATATATTAGTTTTATATATATATTTTATCATATGTTCTCTTTTGAAAATAAATTTGGGTCCAAATGAAGTTAAAACATAATTGGAAATACTATACCACATCAATAACTCCCTCTTGAGATTTATTCTGGTTTTATATGTATATAATTTATATATATGGTTAACTGAATGAATTATATATCAATGATCAAATAATGAATTTTGTTAATATATTTCATCAATGAAAGGATAATGAATTTATTAATTAAGAATTAATAAATTATTTTTTTCATATATTTTACTGAGTGATTTCACCTATTTTTTCAAAAAAATACTATAATAGTAAATTTGGTTGTTTCCATAGGGGATAAAATTTGGAAATTATTTTATGATTAGTATTGTAATTCATACATTTTTTTCATAGATACTAAAATTATGTTAATTTAATTGTTTAAAAGAAAATGTTTTTTTATTGGACCATGCATCCACTAGAAATGAAATTTATCTTTTTTACATAAGAATTTTACTAAATCTTGGTGATGTAATAGAATTTTTTCTTAAATGGACTTTTTCATATACATTAATATTTGACACAAAGTGTTTTTTAATTTTAAAACTTATTTTAGATGAAAGACTTTAGTTTACCAATTTTTATGTCATAAAGGGAATTTATTCCACCACATACACCACTTTTATAGTATTTCAGTTATTTATCTCTATAGAATAAACCATAATTAACCCTTTATGTGGTTTGCTACTTGTAATATCTAGTTATTGATTATTCCTAAACTCATGCCATTTTTACTTGAAACATCCAAACCATATATTACTATATATCCCATAGTCATTATCTATTTTGAAATCTATAAGGAATTACTATAAAAAAATATTTGTGGCCACTTTTTGTCTATATTTTATATAAATTTTTATTTTATACTAAATTCTCATTTATTTATATTAATGATAAATAAAATTAATTTTGATCATGGTGTGTAGTCTATGAACTCATATGTATCATGAGAAATTCGCATTGGGTATATTATATGTATAAATCCTAGGTATGTATACAAAATGAATATAAATACGATGTTGGTTTAGAATTTGAATGTCTTTCCATGACACCTTATACCATATCCTTTTCAACCCTATAATGGGTAATGAACATTGACACATTATAAAATATTCTCTTTCAAATTGGAATGGGTATTTCACCCTTATACAATATAAATGATTTCCATTCTACCTCGGATGAGTGTTTCAGCTTGATTTACAAAATTCATTCATCCTAAATTTTGAACTTGGTTTGAATTGGGTTTTTTTACATATAAAATCTACTAGTATAGGGAATATTTTATTTTAATTTGTGACTATATGTTCTATTCATATGTGCTCTTAATTTCTATTTCATGATGATTGAATATGAAATAGATTTATTGTATATATTCATGAATGTGTTTTGAAGTACCTTTGTGATAAAATGTTTTTTGTATTTATTGGTAAATAACCATTTTTTGTATAAGAATTTTTTTTATCCAGAAATAATGAATTTTTTGAGTTAGAAAGAAGGAATTTTCATAAGACAAAAGTTGATGAATAAAGAAGTCTTTTTGTTGTGGAAGATCTTTGAAAGAGGATGTTGATGAAGACTGAGATGTTAGAAGTCACAATGTTTTTAAAACATTCTAAACAAATCAGAATATTCATGGTTGATCAATATTTTCTAACAAATCATGAAAACTTTCATGATAAATGATTATGATGAAATATTGGAGAGTTTTGAAGAAATCAGAATCACTAAAAAGAAACAAAAAATTCGAATCCAGCTTTTTTTTTGGGAAAATTAGAACCAACATTTTGCACAAATTGGAAATAGAATTATTAAAATATTGGAACAATTATTCTACAAAAATTTGAACCGTAATTATAAAAAAAATCAGAACCGGTATTCTACACAAATCGGAACCAACATTCTATAGAAATTGGAACCATCATTCTATACAAATCGTAACTATCATTCTACACAAATCAAAACAATGTTTTCTAAGAAAATATTTACCAGTTTTATAAAAAAAATTAGAACCAATATTCTTAAAAAATTGGAACCAGTTTTCCTAGAAAACCCAAAAGAAAAATTCTGTGAAAATTAGAACAAGTTTTATGAGAAAATTGGAACTAGTTTTTGAGAAAAATCAAAACCAGTTTTTTGAGAAAATCTAAACCAGTTTTTTGAGAAAAATATTAACAACGATTATGCAAAAAATTGAACTAGTTTTATAAGAAAATAATAACTATTTATCTATCAAAAATCAAAACTAGGATTCTGAGAAAATCAGAACTAGTTATCTGAGCAAAATCAGAACCAGTATTCTGAGAAAATTAAAACCTGTTTTATGCAGATATTGGAACCCATTTTTAATGAAAAATATAAACCAATATTCTAAGAAAATGAGAACCAACATTATGGAAAAAATAAAAACAAATATTTTAAATAAATCATAACAAACATTCTGTAAAAATCATACCACCATTCTATAGAAATCAGAACCAAAATTATGTAAAAATCAGAACAAAGATCCACCATTATGGTAATGAGAAATATATGAAGAGTTGAAGAAGTTAAACTTTAATTTAAACCTTTTTAAAATCTTCAATAAATTTATGGTGTTTTGAAGAATTAAAATATTAAATATTCAATTCTAGAGATTTGTAATGTTTTTCAGATTTATGGAAGGGGGAATCATTTCACGTTTCCCGCAATTGGTTTTTGATTTTCCTATAAATACATTCCAAGATAATTTACTCATTTCAAACATTTACATATGTGAAAAGGCATAGAACTGAATAATTAAAAATGAATACTTTTCCACTTGATATAAGAAAATTATATTGATTTTTTGAGCAAGGAAAAATCATAACCATCATTATCATACTGAGAAGATCACACTCATCTAAATCAGACTGAGGATTTAGAATGAACATTTTATGGAGCAGATTCAACAACGTTTTTATTTTTCTCTATGGAAAAAAATTATAAGAAATAATTTTGAACTGATGGGGGTTATTATACTCTTTCCTATCAGGATATTTAATGTGTCTAATCCGAGTTAGCACAAGTTGTATTAACATCTTCATAATAGTGGATTTTGGTGGACCATAGAAAGGACGTAGGTTCTCACACTGAGGGAGATCCTTCTAAATCTTTTTTTTCTTTCCATCCTAACTTTTCATGCAATAGTATTTATTAAAAATTGATGAGGGTATAAATCATAACAGGTTCTAGGGATTTAATTTCTAAAAGTTTTGAAACTTATAAAAAGTGAACAACTGATTCACCCCCACCCCTTCTTAGTTGCTATTTGATCCTAGGAAGTTCAATTGGCATGGGAGGGTTTTGGTTTTCTTGTTGAATCCTTATCATTTATAATATAGATTAAGTCAATAATATAATAATTCCTACATTTTATGTTAAACATACTATAGATGTAAAAATAGGATGATTCTTTATCTCAAGTCTCTTGGTCTTGAAGTTTTAAATACTACCCCAATGGGTTTTCCGCCTAATAAAAAATATGATTCTTCAAAATTTGATGATAAGTGAAATATGGATGTTTATGGAGTGGAAAGAAATTATATTCTCATGTCATTATAAAAAAAACAATTATTAAAATGTTATGGGTCTCAAAACATTAAAAATTATGAAGGACAAGCTGGAAAGTGTTTTCAAAATAAATACAAATGTTACGGAGGAAAAGCTACAAATTTGGCATAGTATGTTTGAAGACATTATAATGAGATATGAAGAAACAATTGATGAATACATCATCATAGTAAATTAAATTTTTTGCAACATCAAGGGATTAAAATATGTTTTAGAAGACTCTATAATTGTGAATAAACATATGAGAACCTTTCCTAACACGTTTCATTAAAAAATTACCTTTTTAGAGGATAAGGATGATTTATTAGGTGATTAATTTCATAATTTTTTTGTTTCTTATGAAATGAAAAAATCCCCAATGTTTAAAAAGAAAATGAAAGATGAAATCGGTTTTAAAGCAATGAGAAAGATGAAAATCCGAAATATTGAATAAGTAGATCCTTGTGAGTCTGAAGATAAAGATGATGATGAGATGAATGAAAAAATAATTTCTATTGTATCTAAGAACTGTCAAAGAGGAAGAAGAAAGTTTGGAGGTAAAATTATTCTCAAATGTTTTGAGTTTAGTGGAATAAGATAATTTTTATGTGTTTCCCTTAGAATAAAATTAGAGAATATCGAGATGATTATGATGAAGAACCTTGATGGAAGATGTCAAAAAATGATAAAGAATAAAAGTATTCCAAATGAAATGTGGTATAAAAATCATGAAACATGGTAAATGTCATGTTGGAGGATAATATACTTTTGGAAAATATAGTTCCTGAAAAATCATAGGAATAGAAAAGGAAGATATTTAAGAATAAAAATTGAAATATAATTAAGTTTTACTTATTGATGGGCTAAAACATAACATATGTAGTGTCAGTCATCTATTTGATGATAGAAAATAAATAATCTTTAGAAATGATTCATTTATCATCAATAGTATAAATAATGGTAAAGTAAATACAAAACTATAAAGAACAAATGGTAATCTATTTCATATAGATGAATTCAATAATTTCTGTTACTTGGGTTCTGAAGTTGAAAACAAGTTGTGGCAATGATGACTGGTCTACCTTGGGAAGAAAACTATGAATAAAATTTCTAAATTTTATTTTTTCTAGAATTTTACAGAATTGAATAAAAAATATCAAGATGTTAGTATTACTTTCTACAAATTAAATATGACTAACAAAAGTCATAAAATAGTTGACATTTAGTCTACTAGACCTTTTAAACTTATTCATTTTGATTTATGTGGACCAATGAGACATCAATCAAAAAAATCAAACTTATACTTTATAAATTTTATTGAGGATTTCACTCATATTAAAAATATCATGTTAACAATGCACACGTCATAGGCTATTGAAATGTTCAAATTATTCAGAAATTATTTTGAGAATGAATTCAGGGTTTATATCAAGAAATTGACAATATATAATGGTACTGAATTCACCAACAATGATTTTTAAGCTTATATGAGAAAACATGGTATCAAACTTTAGTATAGTGATCTCTATACTCTACAAAAAATGGAGTATAATAATGAAAGAATAAATGAATGGTGGAAATAGAAACAATTATGTTATAAGAATATAAACATTTAAAATTCTTTTGGAGAGAAGTCGTTAGTACTATTGTACATGTTCAAAATAGATTTTTATTGAGACTGGAAACTAACATGGATCCTAATGAAATTTTTTATAAGAAAAAACCATCATTGATATACTTCAATGATTTTGGAAGTCCATGTTTTCCTAATGTCAAAAATATGGATTTGGGAAAGATTGATGAGAAATATGAGGGAAAAAATTGTGTTGGTTAATCACCAAATGGGATGTGTTACAAATGTTGGAACAAATGTTTAAAAATGTTGGATGATTAATATGATATGAAGGTAATTAAAAATAAAATTTCCTTAAAAAATATTGTTGAGAATGGTGAGAAGGATAAATTATATATTCCCAACAATAATGGAAGTAATTCAAAACATTATTCCCCGAATTCAAAAGAATCACATGATAAGGAAATTATGGCTAGGAAAAAAACATTGAAATTTCCTACACAAAAAAATATATTTAATGTGAAAACATTATTGGGAATCATAAGGTAGTAGTTTAGACTAGAAGGAAGTTGATATTAAAAAATAATACATCACTTATCTCAAAAGATGAACCTGAATCAATTTCAGAGGCTATTCAACATAATGAATGGGAGGATAATGTGAATCATGAGTTAGATCAGATTAAGAATAATGAAACTTAGTATCTTATTATAAGGAAAGAAAACAAAATTTATCATAACCAAGTGGGTTTATAGAAACAAATTTAATGGGCAAGGAAAAGTTTTAAGAAACGCATAAAGAATTATTTGTAAAAGATATCCAAAGGAGGAAGGTGTGGATTTTGATTAAACCTTTGTTCACAGTTCATGGATAGAAACTACTAATATTCTTCTTGTAGTGGCTTCTCATTGGAATTATAAATTTTATTAGATGCAGGTAATGTTAAAATTCTTAAACTGTTAGATGGAGTAAATCATTTACATTGAGAAACATTATGGGTTTCTACTAGATTAGGATGAATGGAAAGTATTCAAATTGAAGAAATATTTGTATGGGCTAAAACAAGCTCCAAGTGTGTGTTATTTTAAGCTTGACAGTTGTTTGATATTGAATAAATTTTCTAAAGGGAAAGTTGGAAGAAAATTGTGTTTGAAAATTTTTTTACTCTGGATCATTAATTTTAATTTCTTATGTGGATAAGATATTATTTGTTGGGGATGAAGAAATTTTTTGTTAAACTTTTCTTGAAAAAATGAAGAAGAATTTTGAAATTTCAATGTTGGGAGAATTAGCTTTCTTTATTTTCTAAAAATTTCAATAAAAGGGATAATAAATTTTCTTACATCAAGAAAAGTATGTTAGTTAATTGTTAAAGAAGTTTTGGATTGATGAACCCAAATAATTTTAAACTCATACTGCATTGAGCACAAAGTTGAGAAAAGATTAATCTACAATATTTGTGAATCAAAAAGACTTTTGGAGGCAAATAGGATGTCTTCTTTACCTTACAGCATCACGGCGTGATAATTTTTATGTTGTGAATTTATGTTACATTTATCAAAATAAACAAATAGAATCACATATGTTCTCCTTAAGGATGATTTTGAGATATTTCAAAGGAAAAACTTCACATGGGTTGTTATATAAAATAAAATTTGAGATGAAGTTTCTTAGTTATAATAATGTTGATTGGGCTAGAGATTTTAATGATAGAAATTCATCCTTAGGAAGAACATTTTTTCTGGATGAGTGTTGTGTGAGTTGGCATAGTAAGAAAAAAAAGTCCAGTAACGTTGAGCTCAAATGGTTCTGAATATGTTGAAGCCACTTAGCCTTGAACTCAAATGTTTTGGATGAATGTTCAGTTAGAAGATTTAAAAATAATTTTTTCTAAAAAATTGAAGGTACTTTTTGATAATCAGAGTTAAATTGATATTTCTAAGAATCTTTTTCAACATTAAAGATCAAAACACAATGATATAAAGTTGCACTTTATAACATATAATGTTGATACTGGATATTTTATGCTAGAATACATTTCAATAAATTTTAATACTGTTGATATCTTGACAAAATAAATGCCGAAGGAATGGTTTTTTGAATTGAGTTCGAAACTTCATGTTAATCCTCCTCCATGTCCTTTTAAACTTCATAACAAAATTCCCCTATCATGATTTGGATTATGTTGACAGTGGGATAGAAAATGAAAAAACTTTTCCTTCATAACAATTTTAACATATATTCACTTTTATTAATATGATGTTGTTTTTATCAGATAATGGGGGATAAAAAAGTGTGTGAGAAAGTAAAAGACAGGATTTAGAGAAGAAGAATAGTTTAGTCCAGTTATCATTACATTGCTGTAAAATTTTCTTGCCACTACGGGGTGGAATTCCATCAAAAACATTACCCTATCTAGTAGTATGGGGTTAGGAAACTCTCTCTTGAGAAATGATATGTTTTGGTAAAAGAAAAAAATCATTAGTTTCATATAAAATATGACTTTTAAAAAATCTGAGAGTTGGAAAAGTTGTTAACGAGGGTTATTGTAGTGTTCCAATTCTGGGTGCCGCCCAAAGGTGCCTCATACCAAGTTTTTCACATAGATTTAAGTGCATTTCCCCAAATGAAAGAGGCTACATAATAGTAGTGAGGGCCTTGGGTGTGATAGTGGGAAAACTATTCCCTCGTTAGAAGAGTAACACAGTGGAAAAAAATTAGTAAGCAATAGCTGAAACAGCAATACCATACAACAGAAGTAAACATTGGAAGATTGATAATTAAAAAAACAGCAGCATATATAAATAAATTATGCATGTAACATGTATCTACATAAGTATCCAAACATGTCAGAATACTAGAAATACAATACTAAAACCAATTTATAGAAAATAGTAAACTCCAATAGCATCGCAAGCCTCAGCTTGGTCCCATTATCCCCACATCCAATAGAAATCAAATACCTGATGAAGAAAGGTGCTTTCTTTTATCTATACCTATAACCATATAATATTTTTGGGTCCTAAATCTTATCCCAAATAGGGTGTAGAAAAAATCCCAATATGTAACCACCAAAAGATCTGTTCCAAACTATCAGTGAATATATATAGCAGGTAGTAAGCAGGATTGAAGTAATAAACATGGAAGTACTCAAAAGTAAACAATCCTACTATTTTCAATTACATTAGTTTACATTCGTTAATTATTCAATACATTGTGTAATGAATCCTTAGGATCTATACTCGGCCCTATATCCACAGTGTAATAGTAAAACAGATGTCTCAACTTACCATCTAACAAACAAGTAAGATAGAGTCCAATCTTGTGCTTTGTCTTGGCAGGCTCATCACATTCATCAAACATTTAAAAGAAAACCTTTGGTAATGTTCATGCATTCTAACCCCTCTATTTTAACATAACATCAATTCAATACACAATGACCCTTTAAGAAAGCTCATAGAGTCTAACCCCTTTGGTCCCACATAGCACTAATCATTTTCAAAAAACCACCTAGGTAGCTCTCACGGTCAATACCCCTTGGTCTTCATAGCAACAATAAAATATAATGACCCCTTGGAAGCTCTCATTGTCAATTCCATAAGGTCCAACATTCATTTTATAACAACCCTTTGGGTAGATCTCATGGTCTAAGCCCTTTGGTCTATGCCCACCCGGCAGCTCTCACAATCAATACCTTAGGGTCAACATAAATACAAATTATATATAAATAACCCTACCTTAGGAAATTCACACAGTCTATTCCCCATGGTCATAATTTTCAAATGTGTATCACATACATATCAAATAAATGGAATCTCCATCCTAATAACATGATTCCTAGAAAACAATGCAATCCAAATAGGAATTCTAGACCAAACTTCCATAATAAATAAAACATGGGAAATTGTACCCATAATCTAGGTAATAAACTATATTCATATGTAATAACCCTTTCTCAAACCAAAAATCCATATAATGTGTTAAACTATGTTAAATTCCAGAACACACGATACCCCAAACATGGGTATTCAGCACTTTATACATATATAATCCAGAGACAATCAAAAAAAGGCACAAAACACCTACCTCGATGTTGTATGATGAACACTCTTGAACGTCAGCCCTTGAATCATCATCAAAATACATAGATCCACAAAAAAGGTTAGAATATTTTAAACATGTATAAATCATTATAAATGATAAATTATAAAGAAATGATCTAGGGAAAATAGAACTCACCAGTAGGAATCCAACGCACTTGGCGGTGTCTCAATCAGATCTTAGATGGAGGAACGGGAGGATCTGGTCATATGTTTCTCTCCTATATAATACATTGAAAGAAGAATAATGATCTATAAATGATATGATTCCCCACTTTGATATATAAATTTAAAATAAAAGTACACGGCACATTCATTTAATGAACACGCTGTGTACTAGCCTCAACTGGTTCCCGCTTTAGGCGGTCTCCCAGGTCACCCACACGACTATTTACATGACCGTTACACGGCCAGTACACAACTACATGTGGAAAATGGGTAATTAGCATGTACTAAAAATTCCACGGGGTGTAATTAGAAAAAATTCCCCTTTATTTATTTTCATAAAAAAACGAAATAATGATGAATACCTGAAATGAATATTCGGGTTCTTACAGTTGTTAACAAATCCAAATGGGGAGATTGAATAACCTTTGTGATTAATTATTTTAACAAACTATTTTCATTTTTTTACATCTATCCTTTTTTGTATAATACAATTTTTATTATTGACGAAGAATGAAGTTACTGAGATAGAAAGAATGAATTTTCTCAAGATATAAGATTTTTAATGAATAAGTCTTTTTGTTACTAAAGTGTTTTGAAAAAGGATTTTGATGAAAATTGAGAAGATAGAAGTTAGAAAGTGTTTCAAATTTTTTAGATAAATTGGATAAAGCTTTGATGGTTAATAAGTTCTCACAAATCATCTAAACATTAATGATAAAAGATATTGAAGAAATGGTAGATATGTTTGAAGAAATTAGAATCATTAAAAATAAGTAAAAATTCTAATCTAAATTTTTTCTGAGAAAACTGGATCCAACATTCTGCACAAATCAGAACTTTCATTCTGTACAAATCAGAACCAAAATTCTTTAAAAATAAGAATCATCATTCTATAGAAATCAGAACCAGTGTTCTATAAAAATCATAACAAGCTTTTGAATAAATTAGAACCATAATTCTGCACATATTGGAACCATGTTTACTAAGAAAATCGGAACAAGATTTCAGAACAAAATCATAACCATGATTCTAAACAAATCAGAAACATTTTTTTGAGAAAATTGGAACCAGTTTTATGAGTAAACATTGAACCAAGATTCTGAGAAAATAAGAAATGGTATTGTATAAAAATCAGAACCAGTTTTTTTAGAAAATTAAAACTAGTTTTTTCTGAAAAAAAATGAAAGAATGATTCTGAGAAAATAATAACCGTTTTTCTGGGAAAATATGAACCCATTTTCATTGAAAATTTAGAACCAATATTTTAATAAAATCAGAACTAGTTTTCTAATAAAATTTAAAACTAATATTCTGATATAATCAGATCTAGATTTTTGAGAAAATCAGTTGTAGTTTTCTGAGAAAAATCGAAACAAAAATTATAACCATATCAGAACCAGTTTTCTGAGAAAAATCATAACCCCGATTCTATATAAATGAAAACCAACATTATATGAAAATTATAACCATCATCATATAGAAATCAGAACCAATATTCTGTAGAAATCGGAATAAACATTTTGTAGAAATCAAAACCAACATTATACAAAAATCAGAACAAAGATCCAAATTATCAAACTAAGAAAGATATTGTAACGCCCTGACCCTAGTTACCTAGAGTCAGTGAATTATTACATAACATTGGCATGATCACAAGAAAGATCAAATCTCGAAAGACCGATTGGTTTAGTAGCCTTGGAAACACTAGATATATTAATAAAGTTTTACATTACATCATAAAGTAAAAAACTACTACAACAACATATTGTCTCTATAGTCCACACTATTAACCCCTCATAATATCCCTGCAGGTCATTCATAATTTACATCTTCACTTCCTGGGAAAAATAAAACATAGAAAAGGGGTGAGCTCAAATTCCCAGTAAGGATAACAATATAGCAGAAACTTTCATAAATAAGAATAAACATTTAAGGCAATGTATAACTAAAACAAAAGCCTTTCAAACTTGAACTTTCAACATAGTATGGCATAAATAAAATGAAATAATTCTATTTACTTATTCACATGGTTATTCTACTAATCGAATAATCACATGCAAAACCAATAACCACTTTCATAATGATGGAATGCATAATTCCAGACTATCATAACCACATAGCCAAGGCCTCGTGCCAAGACTACAAATAAGATTTTGTCAAGGCCTTGTGCCAAGACACTAGTTTGTCTCATGAGACCTACCGATGCATCGAGGAGCTATAGCGGGCTCCACCCGTCACATATTAAGTCCAATGCATTCCCATATGAAAAGGTTTAAACATAACATAAACATTCGTATTAAAACTATCATACGAAATGTCAATACTTTCACCATAAACTATGAATGGTATAAAAATAGCACATCCACAGTCAAACATATCACAAAACCTTCAATACAATATAGAAGTTTTGTATCATAATAAATCAACTTCAAATAATCTTAAAATCCATCAAAGGATGTTGACATAGATGAAATCAAAACTATTTGAGAGAAATATCTCCTTTTTTGAAATCATTTAAAAGTCACACATTTATAATGGAAGTAATTAAAAAGTGATTTTTGAATCAAAGTGTCCCATACCACTTTGAAACTTTTGAAAGGAATTAATATTTTTAAAAACATTCATGTCCATATAAATAAATCCTTAAAAACCATTTTGAAGACATGGACATTAATTAAAAAGATTTAGAAAGATAAATCTTTAAAACATTTGAAATTCTGATTTTGATAAAGAGTACCTTTCTGAAATTCTTAAAATATTCATTTTGAAATCATTTAAAAGTCACATAACTATAAAATCAAACATTTAATTTGAAAATATCCTTGTAAGATTGTAAGGGAATCTTTGACGATTTTATAACGGTGGTAAAAAGCCGCACCCTCCGTATAAGTTTAAAAAAACATTCTTACCTTAAATTTGTCGAAAGGTAAAAAGTGCCTTGTTTGGAAAATGATGGAAATATTCCTTTAAAAACACATAAGGTTATAAATGACTTTAACCCATATTCTTTGTAAATAGTAAAAATGTTTTGAAATACATTTCGAAGAAACATGGATGTGGATGATAAAGAAATCCCAGTAGATTATTACGTCTAAACAACCTCGAATAATGAAGAGATTGCGAAATAAACCCTTACCTTGCACTTTTACTTGTATAGGGTAGGTTAACCTCCTGTATAATGGTGAAATAATTGTCATTAAATTATTCAATAATCATATACATTAATATGATATCATATATGATCTTTTAGTATTTCTTTGTTAATAATATCTTAGAATTATCGTCGTTTCGGGTGTTAACTTACTCGTTTTTATTTATATGTTTTGTTACGTAAGACATGTTTTTAATGGATAGGTTCTATATTATTCATATTCAGAATGATATCAAGTCCTTAAAAATCATTTTTAAATCATCTAATTATAATTATACTTGAATGGATACGATGGAGAATGAATCTTATCGCCTTCGTGGAGACGGAAGTCCGTACGTACGCACGAGCGAAAATATCAATCTTTTGATATTAAAATAATATATATAAATGGTTGTTATATAATATATAAAGAATTATTAACATGTTATATTTATTATTTACATGAGTTACATATCATTATTATACCCATCCAAATAATAATATATTGAATAACAAATACACCACGACGTGGAGACGGTAAGTCGTACGTACGCACGTATGGTGACATGTTATTCAAAGGGTGGATAGAATACTGAATATATTTGTACCATATTTATAATAACATCACAGAATATATATGATACTGGAGTTATTATTTTAGAATGGTAACAACAATGGAAGAAGAAGTGGAAGAAGAAATGAACTTGGAAAAGGGTGGTGAAATCATTACCTCTTCTTCGGGTTCTTCCTTCTGATTTGATCAAAAGAGATCCATAGGTTGGCTTTATGATCAAACTAAGGCCTCTAGGTTGTATTGAGGGATGTTGGGAGAGTATTTGGGTAGAGTTTGGCTGAACTAAAAGGCTTTGAAGGTGTGAAGAAATGGTAAGGAAGAGTGCCCTTTTATAAGAGGGGTGAGGGGCACCTTTGGAAAAGCTATAAATATTAGTTTATATTAAATTCATATTCGGTTTCTAATGGCTCCAAATTTGATTATTCAAAGGTTAAGGTGGGGATAGGTTGAAAAAAACTCAACAAATAGAATTTAGACAGGTTTTGGTACTTATATTAACCTTATCTTTAAGTATTAACTCTAAGTTAATTAGTTTCACTTTTACAATGTCTCTTTGTATTTTTATATTATATGGTTAATAAACTTACCATATACATCCAAGAGACCCCAAAGTGGTCCATTAATGATACACATATAATGATATAAGTCTCTTGGCCGAACCTTAGATTTTTAGGAATTTAATATCAATTAATAATATAATATTTGTTTTAAAAACTCTTTTATGTCAATTTTGACACTATTCAATAGTTGATTTTTTTGAAACTCACAACATAATGATTACTTCGAAAAAAGTTAATTACATCAATCCTGGTATGTCATATTATCCTAGAAAATTAGTTTAATTCATTAAAAGTTTCATATTATATTTATTTGGGTATTTATAATATCAATTATTTTGATTTTTCACTATTATAGTAATTACTGCATCATCATTGTGTCATAAATAAATTAAATTATTTAATGTCTAAAAATTATAAATAAAATATAATTATGTAGGAAATATTTTTATATTTCTATGGAATATTTATAATCTAAAATCAAACATATATAACCCTATGTACAAATTGTTTTGCTAAAATATATATGCTTGTGTCATTTTTGTATTCATTTTAACTTAATTAAAATAAAGTGTCCCTATCACCTACAAGTGGATCCATGGGGTCCCAAAATCGACCCAAAGATGCCTATTGTCGAACATGTATCAACCAATAAGTCTAAAACACGTTTTAGGGTAATTTAGTATTATTATAATATTATTTGTTAACCCTTATTTACCGGATTTACCCTTAACCATGGTAAATAAACTTTTTACCGCAGTAATTATTCAAAATGTATAAAAATAAAAGTTACCTATTTACACAATTTGAAAATCCTGATTCCAAATATGGAATCCATTTTTCAAAATTCAAAACACAGAAGTGGCAGAAATTAATTTAAAATTAATTCCCGTTGTTAAAACAAAAAGTGTGTTTTTAAGAGATAATAACTATCAAAAGATTGGCACTTGTTTATGTCCAGTTTAATTGTAAAATTATGTCCAATGACCAACATTATATTAAATGGTAAAAATATATTCTAAATATACTTTAAAACCACTCAAATTCATATTTTATCACTATTAATTATTTTGATTAAAAAAGTTGTTTTTAATCAAAATTTAGTAATTTTCATTATTCATCAAAATATTAAAGTTATCCAGAAAGTACCAAAATTTCACCTTAGGGTAAATTCGACACTAAGAATCCAAAAATGAAGTCAATTTTTAAATATAAAATATATATAATTTCAAAAATTATGTATTACTATTCATAACGGCTAGTTTGATCGGTTGTGGTGTGTGTTAAAACACGAAGTTGCGTACAACACACGCTACTGTATTATTCAAAGGAAAGTGTACCGTAGAAGCTTGGGATGTTTCATTTTAAATTTTTTGATGTCCCCATTTAGTAAAAAAGTTTAAAATATTGTATTTAAAAAGGGTTCACTATTAAAAGTTGATAAAAGTGCAATACTGAAAATGAATTTGTTCTTGCATTATATCTAAGAAACTCATAATATGGATTCTAAAATTATAAGGATTATATAAAGTTTAAAATTTAGTTACTACTATTCATAACCTCTTTTGAATGGATTTTTTTTGTCATGGTGTGATTGAACTCGGTGTTGCGTGTAGTGAAAGTTATTGAATTATTTTAAAGAAATAACACACTATGAAATCTTGGGGTGTTACATTCTCCCCTCCTTCAATAAATTGCGTCCTCGCAATTTGAAATTGTTCTTCGAAAATAAAAGGTTGAAAATAGAAAATATATTTGTGGGAAAACCCACATCAGAAATTGGGTTACTAAAATTTAGTCTTAATATGAGGAAAAGAGAAATGAAAGGTTCACCACCAAATTATGATCTCGATTAGGAGAACATTGGTGGAAATTAGAGACATATAATTGGAGGGAAAACGTAAATATTTATAGGTAGTGATTGAGGTCATCAATCACAAACAAGTATAAAATTGAGGTCCTTAAACACATCAATCTATGATGATTTGAAATACCATCGGTTCAACAAAACATAGGGTATTGGGATAACACATTTTTGACGTTTCAAAATATCTTAGTTGAAATCCCACATCGAAAAATGAATTAATGAGGCCTCTATTTAAAACAAAGAGTGGAAAGTATGAAGATTACCGAAAATAACACATACTAGGGTTCCATGTAGGAAAATATGGATATGGAAGATAAATCTAACCATCAATTATCTGATGGAGAGTGGTAGAGAACATGGCTATGAAAAGGCCTACAATCCCAAAACCATAAATTAGTGATGATTTAAGGTACCATCTAGGACAACATTTTTTTTCTAAGTTCCTTTTATTAATGTTGAGGAATTTATTTATGAGATTGGCTAAGATCATAAGGAGATATACTTACTTTATAATTAGGGTTTTATCCATTAATAAATTTCTACCACAAACTCATCTTTCACTCTAAAAGATAATAGAACGTAAAAAAAATTTCTATTTATACTATTCGTACAGGGTTCCAAAATAAATGACTTTATAATTCATC
This sequence comes from Viscum album, assembly GCA_963277665.1. Lineage (NCBI taxonomy): Eukaryota > Viridiplantae > Streptophyta > Magnoliopsida > Santalales > Viscaceae > Viscum > Viscum album. The sequence goes on from OY728147.1 coordinate 1,314,954,955, forward strand.
TACCAGATCTTTTTAAAAAAAACTGCATTATTTAATCCAGGATATATCGTGGGCCAGTGGTAGGTGATACACCCTTGTCGCCCTTCGGTTGTGGGTTCAAGTCTCGCAGCCTTGCCGGACGCGACGGGTTGCCGCCCGACCTCCGGGTTGTCCTTTTATGGCAATCCAAAATAATCTAAACTAGAACTATCCAAAATACTTCTGTCCAAACTCACAGTACAACATTTATAAGGAAGGTAAAAATAATGTGGATCCTTTTTACCTTGTAATAGCATACGAATACCATCATCATGTATTCTTTTAATACACTGAAACATCCTGAATTACCATATTCCTTATTGATTACATTCATGCTCCCTTATTCCATATAGAATGCTAGATATACTTCATCAATCCAAAAATGTTTTAAACCCCAACAATGATGGAATATACAAATCATTAATCAGTTCCAAGGTAGTCAAGAATATCCAATATAATTTATCCAAAACAATCATGTATTATTCCAAAATCACTACCTCGGTATCAGAACTATATTATGGTTTATCATTCTCTCAACCATATATTTTCCAAAAATTTATCCTGCTATTGAGTCACTTTTCCTTGTTCCACACAATCTCAAGTCCTTAATGAAATAGTACTGCAGTACAGTCCTTATATACTCCATAATTATTATAACAAGTACATTGTTGATACAACACTCAGTTGACATAATCAACATAAGAACTCTAATCATTCCACTTCATCTGTGGTAGTATCATAACTTGATTATTATCCAATAGCATCATTTGCGGCATAGTCTGATGACTGGGACATAGGTTCGCATAGTGTCCAAACTCCTTGCAAATGAAGCATTGTACATTTGAAACCATTTTCTTACCCTTGCAGTCACGTACTTTGTGCGCTTTTCCTCCACACATATAACAAACTCCCATTCCTTTCAGGCAAGTTCCAGGGTGTTTCTTTCCACAGTTACCACATATGGGAAAATTCTTCTTTTCCCTCTTCCCTTTATCCATCTTTCTCTCTTCCATCCTTTTCTTCTCTTGCTTCCCTTCAAAGCCATAGGACTCAGTAAACTCTTTACTTATCTTATCAACACATGATATTATTTCTTCATATGATGATAATATATACGAGACTATTTCTCTTGTCAATTCTAGCTTAAGACTATAAAATATATGATCCTTCTTTCTCTTTGTATCATGTGCATTGTTAGAGTTCTCATTCCTTCTACTGGGCTCCATTTCTAAACAATGGCATAAATTAGATCATTTTATGAATCAAAATACATAATCCCATAATTATAAAACACTTAACATAAATTGAACTATTTATGGAAATAATCCATAATCATAAAAATGTTTTCTTTGAGGAAGTATATACTCATAAACCAATCATAATAATTTGTAAAGAAAATGAGAGTTATCCTAAGCATATCCCCTGGGAGTGTCGTAACCAAGAGTGCAGCAAGGCCCGTTGTCGTGCACCAGTTCCCGTTCGAGTCTAGCTCAAAGCGGTGTTTTCAGGTTTTACCCCTAGGTACATCTGTGCCAGAGCCGCCTCTACCTGCTCGTATCTAGACAGGGATGTATTGCTCGGAAAACTCACAAAATCTCTACAATACCAAAATTATAGGAAGTTATTCTATACTAATCATCAAAGTTCATCTTAGGTATATGTGCTCTAATCATAGTTTATCTAAATCTAGCTTCCAAGGTTTGTACTAAACTTCCTCTGATACCAACTGTAACGCCCCGACCCTAGTTACCCAGAGTCGGTGCATTATTACATAACATTGTCATGATCACAAGAAAGATCAAATCTCGAAAGACCGATTGGTTTAGTAGCCTTGGAAACACTAGATATATTAATAAAGATTTACATTACATCATAAAGTAAAAAACTACTACAACAACATATTGTCTCTATAGTCCACACTATTAACCCCTCATAATATTCCTGCAGGTCATTCGTAATTTACATATTCACTTCCTGGGAAAAATAAAACATAGAAAAGGGGTTAGCTCAAATCCCTAGTAAGGATAACAATATAGCGGAAACTTTCATAAATAAGAATAAACATTTAAGGCAATGTATAACTAAAACAAAATCCTTTCAAACTTGAACTTTCAACATAGTATGGCATAAATAAAATGAAATAATGCCATTTACTTATTCACATGGATATTCTACTAATCGAATAATCACATGCAAAAACAATAACCACTTTCATAATGATGGAATGCATAATGCCAGACTATCATAACCACATAGCCAAGGCCTCGTGCCAAGACTACAAATAAGATTTTGTCAAGGCCTTGTTCCAAGACACTAGTTTGTCTCATGAGACCTACCGATGCATCGAGGATCTATAGCGGGCTCCACCTGTCAAATATTAAGTCCAATTCATTCCCATATGAAAATGTTTAAACATAACATAAGCATTCGTATTAAAACTAGCATACGAAATGTCAATACTTTCACTATAAACTATGAATGGTATAAAAATAGCACATCCACAGTCAAACATATCACAAAACCTTCAATACAATATAGAAGTTTTGTATCATAATAAATCAACTTCAAATAATCTTAAAAACCATCAAAGGATGTTGACATAGATGAAATCAAAACTATTTGAGAGAAATATCTCCTTTTTTGAAATCATTTAAAAGTCACACATTTATAAAGGAAGTAATTAAAAAGAGATTTTTGAATCAAAGTGTCCCATACCACTTTGAATCTTTTGAAAGGAATTAACATTTTTAAAAACATTCATGTCCATATAAATAAATCCTTAAAAACCATTTTGAAGACATAGACATTAATTAAAAAGATTTAGAAAGTTAAATCTTTAAAACATTTGAAATTCTGATTTTGATAAAGACTACCTTTCTGAAATTCTTAAAATATTCATTTTGAAATAATTTAAAAGTCACATAATTATAAAATAAAACATTTACTTTGAAAATATCCTTGTAAGATTTTAAGGGAATCTTTGACGATTTTATAACGGCGGTAAATAGCCGCACCCGCCGTATAAGTTTAAAAAAACATTCTTACCTTAAATTTGTCGAAAGGTAAAAAGTGTCTTGTTTGGAAAACGATGGAAATATTCCTTTAAAAACACATAAGGGTATAAATGACTTTAACCCATATTCTTTGTAAATAGTAAAAATGTTTTGAAATACATTTCGAAGAAACATGGATGTGGATGATAAATAAATCCCAGTAGATTATTACGTATAAGCAACCTCGAATAATGAAGAGATTGCGAAATAAACCCTTACCTTGCACTTTTACTTGGATGGGGTAGGTTAACCTCCTGTATAATGGTGAAATAATTGTTATTAAATTATTCAATAATCATATACATTAATATGATATCATATATGATCTTTTAGCATTTCTTTGTTAATAATATCTTAGAATTATCGTCGTTTTGGGTGTTAACTTACTCGTTTTCATTTATATGATTTGTTACATAAGACATGTTTGTAATGGATAGGTTGTATATTATTCATATCCAGAATGATATCAAGTCCTTAAACGTCATTTTTAAATCATCAAATGATAATTATACTTGAATGGATACGATGGAGAATGAATCTTATCGCGTTCGTGGAGACGGTAGTCCGTACATACGCACGAGCGACAATATCATTCTTTTGATATTAAAATAATATATAAATGGTTGTTATATCATATATACAGAATTATTAACATGTTATATTTATTATTTACATGAGTTACATATCATTATTATACCCATCCAAATAATAATATATTGAATAACAATTACACCACGACGTAGAGACGATAAGTCGTACGTACGCACGTATGGTGACATGTTATTCAAAGGGTGGATAGAATTATGAATATCGTTGTACCATATTTATAATAACATCACAGAATATATATGATACTGGAGTAATTATTTTAGAATGGTAAGAACAAAGGAAGAAGAAGTGGAAGAAGAAATGAACTTGGAAAAGGGTGGTGAAATCATTACCTCTTCTTCGGGTTCTTCCTTTTGATTTGATCCAAAGGGGTCCATAGGTTGGATTTCTGATAAAATTATGGCCTCTATGTTGTATTGAGGTATGTTGGGAGAGTATTTGGGCAGAGTTTTTCCGAACAAAAAGGCTTTTAAGGTGTGAATAAATGGTAAGGAATAGTGCCCTTTTATAAGAGGGGTGAGGGGCACCTTTGGAAAAGCTAGAAATATTAGTTTATATTAAATTCATATTCGGTTTCTAATGGCTCCAAAGTTTATTATTCAAAGTTTAAGGTGGGGATAGGTCTAAAAAAACTCAAAAAATATAATTTAGACAGGTTTCGGTACTTATATTAACCTTATCTTTAAGTATTAACTCTAAGTTAATTAGTTTCACTTTTACAATGTCTCTTTGTATTTTTATATTATATGGTTAATAAACTTACCATATACATCCAAGAGACCCCCAAGTGGTCCATTAATGATACACCTATCATGATATAAGTCTCTTTGCCGAACCTTAGATTTTTAGGAATTTAATATCAATTAATAATATAATATTTGTTTTAAAAACTCTTTTATGTCAATTTTGACACTATTCAATAGTTGATTTTTGTGAAACTCACAACAGAATGATTACTCCGAAAAAAGTTAATTAAATCCATCCTAATATTTCATATTATCCTATAAAATTATTTTAATTCATTAAAAGTTTAATATTATATTTATTTGGGTATTTATAATATCAATTATTTTGATTTTTCACTATTATAGTAATTACTGTATCATCATTGTGTCATAAATAAATTAAATTATTTAATGTCTAAAAATTATAAATAAAATATAATTATGTAGGAAATCATTTTATCCTTTTATGGAATATTTATAATCTAAAATCCAACATATATAACCCTATGTACAAATTGTTTTTCTAAAATATATATGCTTGTGTCATTTTTGTATTCATTTTAACTTAATTAAAATAAAGTGTCCCTATCACCTACAAGTGGATCCATGGGGTCCCAAAATAGACCCAAAGATGCATATGGTCGAACATGTATCAACCAATAAGTCTAGGACACGTTTTAGGGTAATTTAGTATTATTATAATATTATTTTTTAACCCTTATTTACCGGATTTACCCTTAACCATGGTAAATAAAATTTTTACCGCAGTAATTATTCAAAATGTCTAAAAATAAAAGTTACCTATTGACACAATTTTAACATCCTGATTCCAAATATGGAATCCATTTTTCAAAATTCAAAACACATAAGTGGCAGAAATTAATTTAAATTTAATTTCCGTTGTTAAAACAAAAAGCGTGTTTTTAAGTGATAATAACTATCAAAAGATTGGAACTTGTTTATGTCCAGTTTAATTGTAAAATTATGTCCAATGACCAAAATTATATTAAATGGTAAACATATATTCTAAATATACTTTAAAACCACTCAAATTCATAATTTATCACTATTAATTATTTTGATTAAAAAAGTTGTTTTTAATCAAAATTTAGTAATTTTCACTATTCATCAAAATATTAAAGTTATCCAAAAAGTACCAAAATTTCACCTTAGGGTAAATTAGACACTAAGAATCCAAAAATGAAGTCAATTTTGAAATATAAAATATATATAATTTCAAAAAGTAGGTATTACTATTCATAACGGCTAGTTTGATCGGTTGTGGTGTGTGTTAAAACTCGAAGTTGCGTACAACACACGCTACTGTATTATTCAAAGGAAAGTGTACCGTTGAATCTTGGAATGTTTCATTTTAAATTTTTTGATGTCCCCATTTAGTCAAAAATTTTAAGATATTGTATTTAAAAAGGGTTCACTATTAAAAGTTGATAAGAGTGCAATACTGAAAATGAATTTGTTCTTGAATTATATCTAAGAAACTCATAATATGGATTCTAAAATTATAAGGATTATATAAAGTTTAAAATTTAGTTACTACTATTAATAACCTCTTTTGAATGGCTTTTTTTTTGTAAGTCATGGTGTGATTGAACTCGGTGTTGCATGTAGTGCAAGTTATTGAATTATTTTAAAGAAATAACACACTATGAAATCTTGGGGTGTTATAGATATGAATATTTGAAGAATCCATACATGAATTTCAATAATACATAAACCTAAATGAAATATAATAAGGTCTTAAGAATCCAAATATTGAAAATTAAATGTGAGGTATTTCTAGAGTTTTGATATTTAAGGAGGTGGGAAGGATTTCATGTTTCCCACCCTTGTTTTTTGAGTTTCCTGTGTATACATTCTCATCTCATTCACTCATTTGATAATTTTACATATACACAAAATGGGGAGAACAAAATAATGAAAAGTGAAAAAGATCCCACAATATTTATGAATATTTGTATTGAGTTTTTGAGAAGAGAGAAATCAGAACCATCATTACCGTACTGAGAAGATCTGACTCATCCAAATCAGACATCGGATTCAAAATGAGAATTTGCTGGAGAAGATTCAACAATTTTTTTATTCTTTTTTTGGATCAATTTGTTTTTAATAAAAAATTATAAACTGATTAGATTTATTATAATTTTTTCTCTCAAGAGATAGAACGTTTCTAATGGTATTTGGCACAAGTTGTATTCATTTCATTATAATAGTGGGTTTTCATAGACCCATGGGAGTGGATATGCCAAGGATGTAGGTTCTAACACTAAGGTTGAACCTTTTAAATCATGTGTACTTTTATTTCATTCCTACCTTTTCATGAATGGTTATTTACTAAAGGTTGATAATGATAAGAATCTTAGCATATTGTAGGGGTTAAGTTTCTAGATGTTTTGAAACTTATATAAAGTGAAAAACTAATTCACCCCCCTATAAGTTGTTATTCGATCCATGGAACTACAAGTTTACGTGTTCATGAATACACCAATTTTTTAAATTCTAGATTGAGGTTCCATTGGCGGTGCCTTTCGAAATATTAATGCTAACACACTACATTGAAACCTCAATAGACATGTTGTTTGAAATGTTATATTTCATGTATGAGTTGGTTCACTAGTTTTTTTTGACATTCATGGATAAGTTAATTCTGAAAATCATTGGAGGAGGTTTCGTATCCAATTAATTATTAGAGTAAGAGGCATGTTTCCTACATTCCAAATTTGTAATATCACATATTTCTTTTTCATTACTTTCCATTAGCTTTATTTATCAAAATTTACTTGTATGGATTGTTTTTGTAAATTTTGAAATGTATCTTATCTTATTTTTATTCTATTCTTGTTGATATGTGTTGTATATATTTGCAAATACCCCTATATATCACTATTGTTTAGTTTACTAATTTTGGTTAACATGTTCTATGATTATTTTTGGAATGAACACCATATGGATGAGTCATGCTGATTTTCTTGAAAAAAACCAATCATGGATTATTCTATTACTAAAATTATTTAAATTATTCCCTGATGATAATAGTACTCTAGAAAGAGTAGTATTCATACCTTGAGGATTGAACATTGACCTTGGGATTATTAATGACTTGATTTAGTCACTGTAGGAGTATCTGATTTATTTTTATTTTTACTAATGTTCACCAAGAAAGAAAAATTTTGGAAATCTAGTGTTTTGATATATTTCATCATAGGAAATGTAATTCAATGAAATGATTATAGATAACAAAAATTGATGAAAATATGTAGTTAATTATAGGAAAGAAACATATCATTCATATATATGTGGGATTTTGGATATATTTAATGTAGAGATAAAAAATTCATATAGATAATTTTGGGATGTTTGATAAATGATTATTCCAAAAAACAAAATAAATAATTTTAGGATTTTAAATTCTTATTACACACTATCATGACACATAAATTTTAAAAATTTATTAAATTTTTTACTATTGTAGAATCAGAAATCATGTTGGAACCACAAGGAGAATGTGTATAGATACTAGGAATATCATCCCAGAAGAATGATCAATAAGATGAATTTTAAATTAGATTGAAAAATAAAAAAATATTTAAAAATGATTATTTAAATTATATAAAAGTACATATGTTAACTAAATTAATTTATGGATGAAAAATGAATAGTTGAATGTGTTAGAGGTTTAGAGTTTGTTCAGTTTCAAGAAATATTAATTTCTTAATTCTCACATATGAATATTTATTCATTCAATTATCACTAACTTCAAATTTAATCAAAATAATATCAGGTATCATTCACTGATATTAGTAAGTATTCTAATTTTTTACACAAATCATACATTATTTCATCCTATAATTTGATAAATAATTTGTATGTAATTTTTTCATTGAATGACTTTGTTAAATGAAATGAACCATTTTTTCACAAAGTAGAAGTATCTATTTGTGTTAGTTTCGCTCAAATGAGATCACTTATTATGTATCCATCTTGCAAGTTGTAAGGGTAATGGAAAAAATATTATTTTTTTATATTCGTATAAATATATATTTTGAATTCAGTTGTGTGTGATTTGTGATTCACTCATGCACGTGATCGTGTTCCAAAAAAAATTAATAATATGATAATCTCCCTCCCATGATTACTAATTAAATATTACACGATCAAGCACCAATGAAAGTGTAAATACCTCTTATTATTTATATGAGATACACATATAATATAATAAATAAAATGTTAATCGGTATTATTTTACTTAAACTAAAAATACTAAAAAAATCATCACATTTTTACCACTCTAACGCCAAGAAAATTTACCCTCATAATAAAATAGAAAAAATATCTGTGTTTATAAAATCATAATTCATGAATAATATAAACTTTTACCTAATTGATGTTTTTATCATTCTGAACTCTTACCATGAAAATTAAACTAATGCTCATTGATGTTCAAATGAAAGCTAACATTGATGATCACCGCAACCCACCAAGGAAATAAAATTCACAACCAAAGTAATGAAATAATTTTCCAGACAAAAAAAATGGTTTGGAATCAACTTGGTGTGTTGTGGAAGTGCTTCAGAAGAGAGATATGACTAAGGTTCTGGCCTGGTGATCTACTTGTTCGCATCGTAGGGAAGAGGCTGGAAATGGTGGCCTGCTACTATTCCAATGGAGTTCACATTTTTTGTGTCTCCTGGTAGTGTCTTACAACGGAGACCTCTAGTATGGTGTATAGGAGGAGGAGGAGACAGGGGTTCCTGTGGGGGTCACAGACTGCTTTGTGTGTCACACCTATTGGTGTGAAATAGGGAGGAGGCCCATCAATGTTGGCTGGGGTGTTCTTGGTGTGGTCTAAGGGAGGAGGTTTTATCCTCCTAGTGATTCTCTCAGGCTATGGAGGATGCATAGGGTTCTCAGTTATTCACTGCATGGAGATCCACTTGTGTGTGTATCTCCCTCCAAAACCAAATTGAAAAAAATACAAATTAAAATTTAAAAACAATTCTAATTATCTAAATGTTAAATAATAATAATAATAGAAATATAATTATATAAAAATATATTATACTGGTTATAGAAATCAATAATTATTAGATAATTTAATATAGGTAAATATATATATATATATATTTAAAAAAATATAGATATAATTAGATTAAAATATTATTATACATATATTAATGTTTTTACTACTAAATATTAATATAATTTTATAAAAATAATAAACTATTAATAATTATAATACTTTTATTAATACTAAAAATATTAATAATGAAATACAATAATATAAAATACAAATATATAAAATTAATATATATATACTAATAAATGTTAATGAACATATAATAAAACTAATATTAGTGAAACTACATAAAATAATAAAATAATGTTAAAAATTAAATATAAACTAATATAAACTAATAGTAATATAAATTGCTAATATTAATATAAAATTTACTAAAAATTATAAAAATAATAAATAAACTACAAAATAATGGAAATAAACAAAAAATACTAAAACTGGTAAAAATATTTATTTTTAAAAAGTTATAAAATTAAAAATTTGTCAGTGAAATCCATGTGAATCAAATCCACCACAGTTAATCCTTTTCGATCATGGGAAAAATAATAAAAAATAATACACAACTGGGTCCATATAAAAATCAAAACATCAAAATTAAAAAGTTTAAAATTTTACAATCCCTTATACTCATAAAATATCATGCTTCATTTAAAATTCCATCATTCCAAAATAGTTTACATTACACTTGTATTCTTTCACAAACAAGTACATGAACACAAATATCAATGTGAACTACCTCATCATCACTTACATCACTCTAGAGAGTTTATTGAAAAATATTTACTCAATTCTTGAACACAAGTATTATTACTTAGTCTTGCCCTAAATTTCTCACCTCAATTATTGGAAATCAAAATAATGCACAAATCTCAAGGACTTCACATTAGTTTCAAATTTATCTGAGGCTATGGGATGGTGTTTCGTAAAATATAATTGTTTTTTGAAAAAATGTGGTTGAATCCTGAAATAAAATCATGATAAATGTCAATCCAAATGTCTCCCTCAAAATCGCATTCCCCATTCTTAAAAATTTTCTTTTCTATAATAAAATGATAATCCAATGCCTCTATCAAAAAAATAACATTTTTTCAATAATTTTTTACTCTCGGTTTTTTTCTTCTCTTTTTTTCAAGGATGAAACTAACTCAAACATAATGGATAAGTAAATAAGTGATTATCATATCTTAAACCCAATAAAATAAATATCATAACAAATCTAAAGGAAATGTACAACAGTAATTCATACTCAGTATAATCTTAATGAATATAGGTTATAGAGAAAACTCTCTAGTAATGGACTGTCACATTAATATGTATCCTGAATGGTGGGATTTACATTGTAATGAGCATGGAAATAATAATTATTAGAACCAAAAAGAATTTATATTCCCATATAAAAATCCATGTAATGAATGTGGATTCATATAAATATTATAAAAATTTTCATGAGTAGATAATTTCAATCCAAGTGCATCAAATGACTCACTTTCACTTAAATAACCCAATCAATAAATAAATCTCCTCCACACACTTATATTGAAAATAATCATAAAAAATTAAAAGAAATAACTAGGGAAGGGTATTAGTTGTGGTAATATCTAAAAGTTATTATTCATGGTTTCTAAGAGAAACACAAAAGTATAAATAAAATGATCGGTAATGCATGAAAGGGGATAAATAAATCGAAAAAATCATCATTCATTTTAGTGATACTTTCAAAATTTAGTTCACTTTGATTAAAACACCTGTATAGTTAAATATTACATAACATGGATGAAATTCCCTCAAGAAAATAAGAGAAATAAGAGTTGATAAAATAATGGGTCAAAATCACCATAGGTATAGAAATATAACATCAGAAAGCACAAATAAGCATGAGTAAAATTTGTGTCTCCCAAATAAAAATCAAATCAGGAAAACATTTTCAAATCATGGACTGATATCATAAATCATATAAATCTATGTATAAATAATCAAATCATGTCAAATAGGAATCATGTTCTCAGACTACCCAACGGTATAAGTGGTATGCCCCCAATTGTGTTATTATAGAAATGCAATCGTTTATATACAGGTTCAACAACGAAAAAATGTATGTTTTTTAAAGTTTTTTATTTTTTTATCTAGTTTCCATGGAAAAGTTGGAATCATAATATATTAATTAGAAAAACAAATCCTTGAGTAAGTTAAAGTGGATGCATAAAGGCTTCCTATATCCAATGAAGCTCCAAAAATTATATACCTGAAAAATCTACACATGGAAAGCACATACACACAACATATAATAAAGTAGTAGTACCATAATCAAACTCATGTCAATGAAAAAAAATGTATAATTAATTCAACTCAATTATATTTAAAAAATAATATAGACTTCGATAAATCCATACCATTTAAATACATAAAAACTAAATGAATTGAAACTAAATGTAGTGACGTGAAAATAGACATAGGTTGTGATAACTCCCACTGAGAATTATATTACTCTGTCTTCATCGAGAAATTTATGACACTACAATGGGATCAAATTATATTTTATACCATCCATCTACTTATTTTTTTGGTAGAAGAGTGGAATCTATTCATTGAAAAGTAAATTAACCTAAAAGGTGCAAAATCTCTAAATGGAAACTTATCAGCCAAATGGATGTGTGGAATGAAATTAAAATAGACCAACTCATAGGGGAATTAATATACCTCCTCTAATCAAATACCCAGTAAATAATTGAATTTTTTGGGAAATGGAATCATCATAAAGATCAACAACATTACCTTTAGGAATTTCTAGAAGAGAATAAATTACCCTACCAGACTCTTTCAGTGGTTTTCTTATATCCATAATATCCTCGAATGAAGTATTTTGTTAGATGATGTATCCCAATTCATTTTCACCAAAAACCACTATAATAGTAAAAAACCCTAATTTTTAACTCAATTCATGCTCAACAATTCCATTGATTGTCCCAAGGTCAACAGTATTTCTAGAATCTGGGCTATGTTAATTGAAGTGTTTTTAACCTGGATGCATAAGGTAGGTGGGGTGGTCTCAATTGGATTTGGTGACTCCATTGTATCAAGAATGAAATACTTTTCAAAAGTTTCTTTAATAATTCCCTCATCATATTTATACATTGTCACATGTTTCATCGTGAACTCAGGATCTACTAAGAAATCCCATTCATCCGTTGTTACATGAAAATGTTTATTGTTCCCCACTAGTATCACAAACCAATTTTCAGACTCTTTAAATTATTCCGATTTATATATATTTGAAAATGTTTTAGACAAGAAAATATTTTTAGAAATAGGTGGTTCAATGTTATTTTACGTGATGTTCTCTTGCATGTGGAAATCCAAGTTATCTTAACTCAATTCTAACTCTATATCAGAAAACAAGGGTACCAGTTCAATACTCTCTTCATCCTCATTTAAAGTTTCAACCTCAAATTGTGGAATTTGATATACATTAAAGGAATGAAAACTCACTTTGGTATTTAAGGGTTGTAAACTCATATAATAATGACATGAAATCACATTAGTCGATGGACCGTTTTGTTTGATAAATTGTAAGACCATGATTTCGTTTTATAGTAATGTGATTAGTTTAGAATAATCAACTAGTGATTGATTGAAGTAATATATGGTATTATGGAAACAAGGATCCAGAAAATTAGTCTAATTGTCATATTCAGAAAATTTATGTTGTTCAAATGAAACCCCTAGTGCACTTTGATCAAATAAATTGTTCTGAATTGGAGGATCAAGTGATAGTGAGGTGGAATTCTAGAAAATATGAGTCATTAGATTTTCTATAATATGAATTTGATTTTATAGTAATATCATCTAGGGAAAATAAATTTATGATGATAATATTTAGGTGAAAACATACTAATTATCTAAGTTATAAAAGAAGAAAACAGGTTCCCAATTATTAAATTATTTTCTTCACGTAGTGGGAGGTCAAATTATATGTCTTCCTCTTGTGTACAAGGTGAGTTATAATATAAAGACATGGAATTCTATCGATGAAAATTTTCCTTCTTATAATTATTTCATATAGTATAGATCACATAAAATCACATTAATAGAACAATAAAAACTTAATAAAAGAATAATGTATGAAATAATAAGTATTTTTAAAAATAAAGAAACCTATACCGAGGCAATAGTAATTTGATCTTTTGAATAGTAATATTACCCTTATGAATTGTAAACGAGCTAATAGAATGGTAAAATCAATCATTAACTTATAAATAAAATTTATCCATCTTATAAATAAAACAATGATACAATTATGTCATAGTATAAGTAATTAAATGTTTTAAAAATGATAAATTATGTGTTAGTATTTTCATAAAACAAAAATGGTTATTTATAATTTTAATATTAATATAATGATTTAAATGAAAATTTATTTTCATAAAATATATTTATAAATTAATATTTTATTTTCTTAAGATTATAAAATAATTTTATGAGACCTTAATTTATTTTTCAAATGGTCATAAAAAAGTTTTAATTTTAAAATCTGTATTTTTTGAGTTAATGGTGACTTTAATTAAATAGTAAATTTCTCAGATTTTGAAAATTATTTTCATAAAATGGATTCTATTTTTGAATTTTACACATATAAAAATAGTGGGGGTAAATTTTTTGTAGTTTTATAAAATGGATAAATTTTTTATGAATAGTAAAATATAGTAATTTGCGGTATAAGCTAAATACATGAATTATTGAGTCAAGGTTGATTTATGTATGATGTATTACCTTTGGTTAGAAATAACATGCCTTCTTTACTGAAATTATTTACAATAATCCATAAAATTTAGTTTATTAAACTATAATAATAAATAAATGCATAAAATAATAAAACATTTCTCTCACCTCCACTATAAATACCACCCATCACCACGTCTTCTCCTCACAACTATTAATCATTGATGCGTGTCCAATTTATTCCCAATCCTCTTCCCAAGTATCTTATCTACATACATGAGGTTTTTTTCTTAAAATAATTTCAAAATCAATTTCCTTATGGAGGTTCTCAAGTAGAATAATTCAATAGGTAAAAATCATCTTTCGCTTTTTTCACATTCTTTTCTTTTCTTATAATATCCCCACCTACTATATCCAAAAATTCATGATAAATCTAGTATCCTATATATAAAATAATTTTATTATTTAAATGTAATGTTAGGTATCAATACTCTTATTCTCATAATTTTATTATAAAAATGATAATATCGTCTGTGAGGTATTGATTTACCGACTTCAAGGATGACAGGTCTGCATTTTTCTTTACGGCCTTCAAGGCAGGACATAAAACCAATATAATGGTTGGTACATATTGTAAGATACATATCATAACCCTTTTTTTTCTAAAATTAAATTTTATACACAATAATGAATAATGAAACAAAACATTTTTACAATGATCGTAAACCTGCCAAAATAATCCAAATGATTTTCACTAACGTCTTATCTAATGATTCATCCTCGCCAAAAATAACCAAATAAACTATATAAACATTTAATATTATGGATTTTAATTAATAACATATAACCTCAATTTTATATATTTATTCTCATTTTACATTATCTTTCATACATTTATAAAAGTGATCCAATCCGGCAAACAGAGGAAATAAACACTCCCAAACGATGAAAATGAATTTTATAACTCATCAAAAATATCATAAAAGAATGTAATAAAATTATACTAACTATATTAATGAGGGAAAACATAAAAAAATGAATGTATATGAATAAAAATGAAATATATTATAATTAGAACTAATATGATAATTAATCTATAAATAATCACAAAGAGTATGAATTTAAGAAAGAAGGTAAATGATCTATATAATTTAGAGGTATTTAACATGTTGAAAATTCACAAACCATTTTTATAGGTTATACATCAAATTATTTCATAAAAAAATTTAATATAGATAATTTCCTCCAAGAAGATGATATTTAAGAAGATTACAAATTCTTTTTAATAGTGGTATATAATGTAGTAAATTAAAATAACATTCCTACAAGGCATCAAAACCCTTGGAGTTTTAATATATCTTTTCAATTTAGAATAATAGAGGAACAAAAGTGTCCATATAGCCTTAGTGTATACACTAATATCATCTTATACTAACTATTATTGTACTTATGTGTTTCTAATATTAAGTTTACATTATTGGCACGTAGACTTACAGATAGGTCAATGACATATCTTTCAAGTATAATGGATGAGCTTATTATGGTAGTTGTGAAATTTTTTATTTCCCATAAAATTTTCAATTCTAGACATTTAGTGTGAAAAATTGATACATTTATTTTTAAGGTTTAAATTAATATATATTTAATGGAATTAAAATTATATTTTTAAGAAAATTTTATTTTCAATTTTTGGGGGGAAATATAAATGTTTTCAAGTAATCATGTTTACAAGATAACCCATTATAAAAGGAAAGTTATTGAAATCAAGTCATTGATAAGGTTTTCATGAATTACATAGAATAGTTAAAAAGTAATAATTTATGAAAACTATGATTGTGTATTATTAGTTGAAATTTGAAACAAATAATATGTAACAATTACATTTTTTAGTACAAAAAATTAAACAACTTTTAGATCACTTAGTCTAATATGGTTAAAGAGTCACCTATTTTCGGAAAAATAACCTATTATGTAATTAAATTAACAACCCACCCATATAAGGTACATGATTTTAGGAGTGGATTAAAAATTTAATATTATAATTTTATAAAAAATTTATTATCCTAGGATAAATATTATTTTGATTTATTGATAAAGTAAAATGTCTTAATTACCTATTTAATTATTTATATTCAGGGAATTAATACATCCTATTATCTGGATAAAGATTTAAAGGATATGGACCCCAAACCATTAGTGGAAGAAAAAATTTGTATAGGCCAAACACTATGGAGGTGGTTTAGGAATATTTGATTGATTCATTGGATGAATGAATTATTTTCCCCATTTCATTAATTTGAAGGGTAAACCATGTGTATTTAGATGCAAAAAAGGGAGGATTAAAATTCAAAAAAATTAATGGCAATGACTCAATCCAAATTACAAATGTCACTAAATATAGGTTCCACATCACTTAATAATATCTCAAAATGGAAAAATGGAAAGATAATTTTTGTATTTCATTTTAATATCAAATGTTATAAGTGTTTTCTTTCAATTACTTTTTTTAATTTCTTGGTGAATATTAATAGTAAACACAGATTTTAAAATCTCATGATGATATTGAAAAAATTACATTAATATGTCTTTTTAGAAATTTCTAATTTAGAATATTAAATTTTAAATTATATAATTCACCAATAACTTTCAACGAGGCATGATGGAAATTATTTTTGACATGGTAGAATGGATCCCATAAATTTAATGTGTAATATCTGCATTGAGAGTATAAAATATGAGTATTACCTTAAAAATTATGGAATTTATATTGTTTAATAAAAATATCTTGATTTATAATTAAGATATGTTCCTATTATGGTGAATAAGTTTATTTTTCATGGATATAATATCTCTGAACAAGGTATAGAATAATACAAAGTTGTAGTAGGTGTTTTACCAAACACACATCCCATATGTGTTCTTATGTCTATAAGAAGTTTCATAGAAATTTATTTCATTAATATCTTATTTATAATTTATTTATCTTAAATAACAATGAAACTATATAACTATTTTTATATGGATACACATTTTATTTTCAGTCATAATTTTTCAAAATAAAGGAACATATAATAAATTATATCATCATCATTATCCCTGATTGTTTTCAACGATTTGAAAGGAGGAGTGATGAAAGTAAAACTATGGTTGAGTTATTTCTTATGAAAATAAGGATAAAATCATCATGGAATTTATTATGGTGGTAAGATATTTCATGAGAAAAAAAATAATTATACATCCAAAAAATAGTTTTTTTAGATATCGTATTTTTATTTGGGACATTCAATATGTACCCAATGGGATCAATGATCATTACCGATTCTAGTTCTGTTTTTCTAATGTACACATTGACTAAAAAATATGTAATATAAAGTTTAATATGGTGGTTTCTAAGGATGTATGAATTTAATCTACATATCATAATGAAAAAAGGGTTTGAAACTTTTTTTATAACCCCTATGTAGCATACCATAGATTTAATAATGTTGGTATCATGTAATAAAACGGACATTTCTTAATGAATCGAGATTTTTTATCCTTGATGATGATTCATCATTATATTTTTTTCATATTACCAGGATTCTAAAAGTTATTATGATTAATTTATGTGAAGGTGTATGACTAAGGTAGAGGTAAAACAATTTCATAATAGTAAAAAGTCATTTCCATAAATAGGAATCCATGGAGATAAAATAAAAAACTCCATAAGTTATTTTAATCTTATCTTTATAATTAAATACATGTAAAATATATAATGACTATATTTTTTCCTATGATATGTTCCAGATAAAATGTACTTTTGGAAGAATGTAAAATATTTCACAATATCATATTTTGGATGATTAAATCCTTGATGTATAGTCCTTTTATTTTTTTTAAACTATTAATATCATCTTAGAAGAGTTAATAAATCATTATGGAAGCAGAATACATCATAAAGTGGGTATAAGAAATAGTTATACAAACAATTTAACCACCAATGTAGTGACTAGAGTCATTAAGTATTTTTTATATATGGAATTTGGGTTTCACTATAGGAATTGATTACTTATTCTATGGTCATATTTGATGTTTTGATTGTATATTGGGGTCAATTTTTATTGGGCATTCATTCTTTAATTTGATTATTATTTGATTAAAGTATTGGTTTTTTTATAAACATCATGTTGATTTTGAAGATTTTTTATGGTTTTGATAGTCTAGGAGGTGATATCTTCTATTTTTTAGAATTTTGAGTGAAATTGGTTACCTTTTTGGATATATAAAGTACTTAGGGATGTCATACACATATTGGGTCATTTAGGAGGGACCAATGGGTACTATTGTGACCTATAATGGGTAACTAGTTTCCCAAGCTATGATTTTTTTTAAAATATGATAATTTCATTTTTCTCTATTCCTTATTCAATTCCAAATAAGTGCTCTATAAATCCTATCTTACCTCATCTATATAAAAAAATATACATGCATTCTTTTCATATTCTTATTCCTTTCATTTTGCCTCTTTAATCAAGGGTAATACAAAAGAGTTCTACATTAACAATCAAAACTAAACTCTCTTGAACCTATTATTTTTCTCTTATATACTCATCTCCTATGATTTATCATTTTGGGGTATGGAATTCAATGATGAATTAGTGCGGAGTATGGGGGAATTAATCTAAAATGATGGGGTCACTTATTTTCATGGTCAGTATTAATCATAAAATATTGTTCTTTAATAGTTCATTGCTATTTTAATACAAGGAAAATGAGAAATTGTTTATTATAAGGAATTTTATATTTTAAGGTCAATTTTTATGACATTTAATTATAGATTAATTAGGATTTAGGATATTATATTTCTAGATATATTTTCAAAGTTATTCTAATAGATTTTTTGTATTTGTTTATTTTTGATTTAATATGGTTTGGTAATTAGGATTATCTAATAATGTAAATTTATATTTATGATTCTACGGGATACTTTATGATCATTTGGAATGTGAAATATCTCAAACTATAATGTGATGAGGTTTCTACCCATTATGGGAATTTTCTAATAATTCTTGGAATATTTCTTCCACTTATTTTCCAAACTAACAATAAAAATAAAAACATTTCTTAAGGAATATAAAAAAATAGTTTTTAAAGATAATTTCTCATAACATGTAAATATTTTTCAATGAGTATTTCATTTTAACCAATTTAAGGATTTTTATTTATACATTTTTCCTATGAAAAACCTTTCACAAACCTTGAAGAAGTTTTATTTTGATAATTCCACTGTAGTTTATATAAATATGTCCTTTAAAAACAATAAATATAGAATTATTTGTTTGTGTTGGTTTCTTATCGCATATTTAATGTTCTTGAAGAAAATTTATAATTTGATGTTACTTCATTTCTCTATGAATTTTCTTTTATAGTATTTATATTCTTTCATTTATTTTTCTATAATGTTTATATACTATGTGTTTTTTTGGGATTCTCATGAATATAAGGCCTGGTATTGTTATTCTTCATACATGATTCAATTATACAGTTTCATGTTGATTAGTATTATATATATAAAATTATCTGCAAAATAAAAATAGTTATGTGTTTTTAAAAAATTTGGTTTTTTCAGATACAATTTATTTTTAAAATTTTATTCAAATGATTTCATTCCAATTATTTTTTGGATAATAAATGAAATAAAGGTTATATTCTTTTTTATGTTATTTTATGATGTGCCCTCAATAAAAAATGAATATTGATTTAACAAAAAATAAAACTATAGTTGTTCGACTGTATATTATTAATCATTCCATATAGAGTTATTACTATTGTTTCATAATTATATCATTTCATTCCACTTAAATGTGAATGAATTATAAGTTAGTGATCCTAGATTAACTTTTTTTAAGAGAATACATCATTAATTAGATAATGTATATGATAATTAATTTAGAAAGAATAATTTTGTTCTCAACATTTCATGTCTAGGTATGTTAATTGAGTCTGAAATTATTATATATGAGATTAGATCACATCTGACTAAATAGTAATTCAATGTAAGGGTTTTTTTTCTTAAATAAAAATCCATAATAAATTTATATTATTATGATCCAGTATAAATTTATATGGTGTAAATACCACCTTTATAAATTATAATATTTTAAATCATCATTTTTCTTAGGAGTTTCACTTTCATATTTGGTCTCCCCTTCCATTTTACTTCTAATAAAACATTACATAATACATAAAGATTTTTATTGATAACATAATTTACTTTTATTGTGTTATAATATATATTAACTAATATCATATTTCTATCTTCGGATTATTCCACCCTATAATCTCATTATATTTTATTCCATTGTCAGTTTTTTGATTTTATAAGTATTAATTACATTTCACCTACCTTGAATTCACACATTATCCAATCGGTTTCCTATGTGTGGAACCGATAATATCTCTTCATTATAGTCTGGAATATTCTTTATCCTTGTACATATTACTTGCATTGAAAAAAATCTTCTCTTATATAAACATTAATAATTTCTAATGGGTTTTTTAATTTCTCTATTATTTCATTACCAAGTTTTAACAAGGATATTTTTAATGTTTTCATAATGGTTGTTTTTTTACCCTCTTCACAAAAGTAATAAAATAAAATGACTTTTATCATTTATCATGTGTCAAAATTCTGCTACTTTGATGTTAGTTCATTATTATCAAGAATCTTTTATAATTTTCTATTTATTTTTAATAAAAAACATATTCTAAATTTTCTATGATTTTTTTTGTTTTTAAATAATATAATCTCATGTTTTTTAAGAATAAATGATATGTTTTCATTCAAAACGTGTGTTTTTTATCTTTTAATCCACAATTATGATTTTTAACATCATTTTTTTTATTTTTTTTATTTTTTTAAGGACAAATTTTGACCAGTTGAAATATATTTTTTAATATTACGTAGATTTTTTTATAACCACACAAAAATATTTAAATAAATTCATTTAATAATTTCACATATAGATTCCTCTTAGTCTCTAAATGACCTATTTCCTTTAGAGTTATATTTCATGAATAACCTTCAGAATTATCCTATAAATTTCTAGTTAGTATCTCACCTTGTATTTAATGTTTATTTTCTCTCTCGCTCTATATATCACTATTTATTTTATATATCATCTTCTTGTCTATATTATATAATTTCATTCATATATTCTATCTCACATCCACTATTTATATAATACTTTTTCTAGATTTTTTTTAATTTTATACCCATTACTCTATATGGTTTCAATTTGAAGGGTTATTAGCAATGTTATTTTTTTGACCAGGTAAATAATGGGGTTATATATATATATGTGATCTAAATATGGATATTTAATTATTAATATGAAATTTTGGTTATATGTTATATTTTTTATCCTATCAAAGAAATGATTAAGGCATTGGACATAATTATTTATGGGTGAGTTTTAGAATTATATATTCTAACGATGCTTCCGTAGGTCTCATGAGACAAATTATATGGGTATTTTGTGAAATCCTTACAATTTTATATAATATGTCTTCGCATGAGGCCATGATGATATGTTTATGATGCCCAGAATTATACATTCCAAAACTATAAACTAAGATATTATTATCCATGTGATTAACTACATTATTATTTTATAAATGGACATAGTAAATTATCATGTTATTAGTTTTATGAAATTACTTTATTATAATTTATTTTTTCTCTATTATTCATTCCATATTTATTGAGTGATATATTCTATTATGTGTTATCCCTTATAGAGTGTTTCAACTCACCCTTTTCAGTGTTTTCCATTATAGAGGTAAATAAATAAGATAATTATGTAAGATGTGTCTTGAATGGTATAATGTATCAACAATTTTGTGATAGATGTTGACAATTTATTATAAAATATGGAAACCTTAAATTAGAAAGAAAAAATCCCATTGGATAGTAAAGGTAAAGGATTTTTTAATTAATTTTTTTTACTAATACTCTATAACTATAACCCTAGATTTTTATAAGCATGTATGTGGCTCAATATATTTTATTGATATTATGTATGGTTAGGTTCTCACCACTTAAGATAGTTTGAAATATAATATTCAAAGAATATGTTTTTAGCACTGGAACTAGGGGAGCGGATATGGGGTGTCATGCTTGGTAATCATATAGGGTTTAGAAATCATAAAGGGTCGGGATATTTTCAGATGTGAAAAATTTAAGAGTTCATAATATCAAAATTGGTTAATATATTTAAGTTTGATTATATGCTTATTAAGGCATAAAACCCCCTTTTAAGTTCCTAAGTGATTGGATTTTAAGGATATTAATAATATTTTGGTAGTTGGTTATTTTGTTTAAGTAATAATACATGATCGAGGTATAAGTATCCCATAGGGTTGTTATGTAATTATATTTCAATGAAACTATGGTTATTTTATTAAAATAATAATATATATTTTTTTGTAAAATATATTGTTACATACAAATTTTTATATCATAAATGTTGTTTTGGGATAAAGTTTATGTTTAATTATAGGATCATTGGTTTCAAAGTGTTTTATAATATATAATATAATATGAAATATTAACATTTAATTATTATTGGGAATTGGAACTATAATAAGTTTTTTCAAAACCCTATAGAAAAATCAAAAAATGATAAAACATCCAAAAAATAATAAATTATATAGTGTGTAGTTTTCGATAAATGAATTCACTATGCGGATATAATAAACAGGATAAAGGGCTGGGTACTGATCGAACTAGAGGTAATAACCTAGAAAATTTTTGTTTTGCTGTTAACTTGATCTCCACTCAGTGCACAATTAGAGGTTCAGACTACACAAATAGTTTTACATTTATATATGGATATGTTTTGGCTATTTCACTTACTCTTTCTTAGTAATTATGAAGGATTTGAATAAGATTTTATATATTGAGTCACAACTATATTATGAGTGCGTTCATCCATTTTCATCAGTAAAAAATTACAATTTTGAGGATCCAATTTATGTATGTAGGGTAAAATATAACACCATAAAATTGTATTAAATTTTTTTATTTAAATAAAAACTATGTTTAAGATCTTCTATTACACAAATCACAAAAAAAAATTGATAAATAATTCAATGTTAGATAAACATTAATACATCATGAGAATAAAAAGTAAAATTTCATTAATAAAGTTACAGGAATTGAAAAAACTTCAGTAAACTAAAAAAATTAAAATTATTTATTTTAATTACTTACAAATTATTTTAATTTTATAATAATTAATTGATTATATATAATGGATAGATGATAAATAAGTAAATTCATATTTATGTGATAAAATCCCATTTACTATTAAAAATGCCTATTTTCTAAATAATATTATTATTCTATTCATTATGTTTTTTATCTTAATAATATAAATTGATCATATTTAAATAATTATTATAATAAAATTTTTAAATATTCAAAAAAAATAGATCAAAAACCATTTCATTAGTAATTTAAATGTAATAATATTAAAAATGCTAAATATTTAGAAATTCATTTTAATTAATGAAATATGTTTTTCATTGTATAATATGGTTTATTTTAAAATGTAAATTCAAAAAATTATTAATTATAATTTTATAAAAAAGGACATAATTTTTTGATTCATTATTTTGTAATTATCAAAGATTTAATTTTTAGTATATCTTTAGAAAATATGATTTTTAGATAAAAATAAGAATATTCTTCTTATCATTTCATACATACTTATATTGAAGTTAATTTTAATAAACATAATAAATGGCATAAATTAAAATTAATTTTATACTTTGAATAAACATTTAAAAATTTGATAATAATCCCAATTTCATTTTTTCCCATAAAAATAAGTCACCAAGGAAAAATGGAGTTACCATGATAAAGTAAAAAAGAAGGTAAAAGGAGTTAAATTATGTGTAAAAGGCATAAAAATATAAAACAAATCCCTTCTATAAATGTATGGATTAGATTATTTAAGAAAAATCTATTGTTTCCCTCACTAAAAATCACCTTTTGATCAACTTTACTTTAAAATGGTCATTCTTTTTTATATTATGTAAAATGAACGAAACACAAGAAACTTCTCTCACTATAAAAGGTCCCCTTTACACCCCAATTTTATATACACATTAAAAATGTTATATAAACCAAGAAAAAACCAAAACCTCACACCAACCCTCTTTAGAGCATCTTATAGATTCCTTTACTATGAAAATATCAATCTAATAATTATTAAGGAGTGGCTTAAAGTAATATATCCAAGGAGGTGGTAATTTTTTTAACTAAGTTCTTTCGATATTATTTATTATTATAACTCCTCCAAACATCCTATACTAATCCTAATGTAATTACATCATTATAATTGGTATTAATAAATGAAAACATGTTTACAGAAAAATCATTATCCTCTTTCCTCCAAATTTATAGACAATGAAAATATCCCTCATGTTATTGTCGAGATACCTCCTCCATTACCATTACATTTAATTTTTCATAATTTTCATACATGTGTGGTTCACAATATGTATTTCATTGAAAAATATTAAATTTATGACATCATGTATATTGTATATAGATAATTTTTCTATGTTATTAATATTATTATCAATAAATTATCATCATTTAATTTGACCGCATAAAAAAACATACCATGATACATTTATTTATTTGAATATATTCTGGAAAACCTATAGAAATGTAAAAATGTTGTGGAAATATTAAGAAAATATTAAATATGTAAAAATATATTTTTGGTTCTATTTTGATAATATTATTATATAAGTTGTTATTCAGATATCAAAACAAGCTTGTTATAAGATTCATGTTTAATAAGAGTACTATGAACTCTTGTATAATGAACTCAATACATGATAAATTTGTATATAACATCCATTACAATAATTTTGAAAATTTTTGGATAATGAACTCATGACCATTGAATTATAACAAAACATTTTATAATGAAACAATCATAAAATAGTTAAAACTATTAATACCAAATATCAATATAAATTAAAAATAGGTAATAACTATGTAATAAATGAAGACAAATGATTAATATAAAAGGTTATTAATATGAATAATTTCTAAAATAAAATATTAACATGTATTAATTTCTTATACATGATGTTTGAGCTCATCCTACTAATAGGGTACACAAAGTAATAGTTTCATTACCTCAATTTCAATTCCTTGAGACATATTTCTTATTATGCACAGATTTATATTTCTATGGTGTAAATAAATCTTTATTGAATCCTTATATATTAAATAATCATTATTATAGGAATTTTTAATTTCATTTAACCTCTATCATTCCTTTGTTCTTTGATTCATACATTACTTATGTCATAAGTATTTTGGTTGTTAAATCCGTTTACTTTCATTAAGTTGAAAATTTTATTCTTGAAATTCATCCTTTTATATTTGGTTTGTTAATCCCAATGATTATATTATATTTTATTTCATATTTATATTTTTTCCTTTAAATGTATTATTAACATTTCACCTCTATTAAATTTATAGTTCTCTTAAAGGATTTCTTATTTGTGGACTTAACATTATCTTATTTTATAGTTAGGAATCAATTTCCACCATGTTTATATATTTTATATTGTTAGGAGAGTTCTATAATATAGAAATAAATAATATTTTAAGTTAATTTTTTGTCACCTTAAAATTTATTTATTAATATATAAAAATAATATTTTTAATGTTTTGTATATGGATTAGTTTTAAATTTATTTTCAAAATTACGAAAATTGTCTCATTTTTAAGGTGTATTCTGTGATTGAATATTCCCAGTTTTTTATCATTTATTCATTATAAAAATTCCCTTAAATGACCCCATTGTATTTCAATGAAAATTGTATTACCATTATTCTAATAATTTCTTATCCTCAAAAAAATAAGTTTAATATTTTATTGGAATAGTTAATTATATTTCATTACACTTGTATACAATGTTTTCTTCCACTCTAATTTTCATATTTTTTAATGCCATTTATTTTCAATGATTCAATATTTATAATTATTTTCAATTTTTTTCACCATTTCACAAATTTAAAATATATTTTTGAATTTCACAAAGCATTTTTTTTAAAACCCTGTCAAAAATATTTAATATAATTTCAATTTTATTTTTCTCTCAAACTCTAAATGATAATATTAAATTAGAGTTAAGTTTCATGTATTTCTTTCTAAATTATATCATTGAATTATATTTTATACCTAACATTATTTTTAATTTCTATGTTCTATATCACTCTTTATCTCTCTCTAAATATTATTTTTCTCCATCATTTATGGATTCTTTAATTTTAAATATATATTCTATATCAATTTGACTAATTTTAGTATTGTGTTTTCAATTATTGACTTAAACATTTACTAATTACTCTATAAATTTTTTATTTGAAGGTTCCTTAGCGTGAATTTTATTTCTTTTACTGGCTGAATAATATTTAAATTTCATATACATGATATTTTTAATACGATTGTATATTGATTACCAAGGCATATTGGTTTCTTATTGTATATTTTTAAACATTTCTTCATATGATTAATGAAATAGATATAGTTAGTGGATGGTGGGGCATGAAATTATATATCCCCTATATGAAATTATTGGCCTTATAAGTCAAACCATCTTTTTTATTTTTTTTAATTATAATCCTTTTATGTATGATATTTGGGCATGAGTCCATGACATTATATTAATAATGTCCAATAATTTTCATTCCATCTCTACAAATTAGTTATTTTTGGGCATGTGATTTTTTCAATCTTATGTTATACATATATATATATATATATATATATATATATATATATTACTTGCTCATGTTATCATTTATATGGAATTATATGATTATTGTTTTTTATTTAAATATTATTCATGTCCTATTTATTCTATGATATAATCTATTATACAATCCCACTTAATAAGTATTTTATCCCACCATTATCATATAGTTCCATTCCATATATAAATAAATAATTGAATTAAATATAACGTGTCAAGAAAGGTGTAATGCATGGGGAATTTATTAAGTTATTAAATATAATTATTGTAAAATAAATAATTATTGGTTTAGTGGGAAAAATTCCCAATGTATTGGAAAGATATGGATTTTTTAGTTACTAGTTTTTTCTATCTCTCCAAAACACTTAATTAAAAAAGTATTGGTGATGTAAGTGATTTGATATTTTTTATTTATATTATGGAAGGTTTGTTTTTCAGCCACTTCTATCAATTTCAAATTCAAGATTTAACGAATATGTTTTTTGTGATTAATCTAAGAGTGAGGGTATACAGTTAAACAGACATATGTAACTACGAAGTAAACCATTTTACATTTCTAGGTAATGTTTGTGACTAGGGGATTGAAATACATGTGTTTTGTTATTTAATGGTTTTTCTATAGTTGGAAGTGTGTATTGAGTAACAAGATCAATTTCTTGTAAATTAAGACAATATTAAACTATATAGGTTGAGTAAAAATTTCATTGGACTAATTAAGGAACCGATTTATTTGTGTTTATGGTTTGATCAATAATTCCAAAACCATATATTTAAACATTGAGTTTTGTATCATAACCTCTACATCAAGAAGGATAATGATTGGTGGATTTTGGTATGTATATATTTAAGTGACATAATTTTTTTAGGCTTGTATAATGTAAAATCCAAGCTATATATAGAATACATGATTCCCGAGTTTTAAATGATCATGATTAGTGGGTTAATATTTTTCCATTGATTATATATAACATAAGGATGGGATAATATATTTTTTCTCAATTAAAATTTGGTAATGTGATCATTATAGAATTTGGAATGGATGATTCCAAGAAGATGATAACAACATAATCTATCCGAATGAAATTTTTAAAAGATGATGATGGTATGGTAATTGATCTAATGGTATATAAGAAAATAGTTAGAATCCAAAAAGTAACTTCCATATAAATGACCTTATATTTTTCTTTCCACATTTCAATTCACACAGTACAAAAGTTATCCTAAAGAGTGACATGATATATTATTGATGAGGATACTTTTATACATCAATAATAAAATAGATTTTAGATTGTATTATTATGGGAGTCTGTTGCAGTAATTGTAGGGATACACTAATGTAGATTTGGATAGTTATGTGGATAATCAAAATATTACATCAATTAGTTCTTTTTAATACGGTATTGTTTTTCATTTCATGGTTTAGGAACTATCAAGACTATGTCACACATAACACTATGGTTTCTATGTACATAACATCTACCCAATCATATAACCAACTACTACGGATGAAGTAAATACATGGGAATGTTAGAGTGAATGTGATATTTACTATTTCAATCTGATGTAATGACTTGAGTCTTATTAATTATACAAAAAATGTTATTCATAATTCATGTACAAATCACATCAAATTAAAAATTATTTCATTAATGGGATGGTTGGACATGTTATGGAGGAATTGGAGAATATTTATATTAGTCATTAAATTGTGTAAATAAAGTTAATGATAATACCCAAATCTAGGTTTCATAAGCATCAGTTTTTTTATAAGGTCCAACAATTTCCATCAAATTAAAACTATTTTATGAAGAAACCCTCAGTCCCGCTGGTATTTTATATTATAAAAATGTGTATTAAATTAATATTTCATTAAATGTTCTAATATGAAACTTCATTTTATGTACATTAGTAGTAGTGCTCTTTGGTCTCATTGGAAAAGGGTGAGAAGTCATTCATGTGTTAAGGTTGGGAAATCATGGATGTTTTTCTTCCTGGTATAGAAGGTAGAGATTTCATGAGTGTATTCAAAAGGAGGAGTACCTCATCTAGTCAATGAATAAAATGGATATCATAGAAGGGTTTAATAGGGATAATTTCATTTTAACTCATATTTATCACAACTATATTGGATCATGTGGGATTGGAGTTGGGGATTAGTGAATCATGGATGTAATATATGAAGGTGGGTGGTTTTATTTAAAAGATCATATCAGATATGGGTTTATTTAATTTTAAGGATAGTTTATATACTTTGGTTATTTAGAAGGATTATGTTTATGAAGGGTTTTTATCAAACCCAATGGTGGAGAATGTTAGAAAAAAAATTATGTTCTTTTTTTATTTTTTATATTGATAAAAGTGTGTAATAAGATCTCCAAAAGAGCTTATGAGATGATAAGATGAAATTATAGAATTTTTAATAGATACACTTATGTTCTATATATATGGTATAATTCAAAATATGATTCCATATGTAACACTATAAAACGAGTTTCTAGAAAATTTAAATAAGTCTAAACTACTATAATAACCATAATAATAATGTTTTAGATTATAATATTCATTCTAGAGGATTATAAAATTTATTTTAAATTATAAGACTTTTTATTATATCAATAGATAAATAATTGATTTCATGAAATGATGAAATTGGATTCTCTATGACTTATTTGAGGAAAAAACGTATAATTCTTATAAAGGGGACATGTTGAGGTTTTCACCATTATGGGAGACTACTAGCTCTATTATTCAAACTAGTTTTGAGTCTTTCGCCATGAATTTGTGCATTACACTCTGAATGGGTATTTAGATTGAAAAGTGAAAAATTCATTCAATGTGTACAATTATTATCAAGGATGTGTGGATAATATTTATTAATTTTACATTTTCCATTTGAAGGAGAATAATGTTTCATTCTATAGTGGGTTTTATCACACTACAAATGTGATGAGATAAAATCTAGTGTCCCTATTGATTTGGAGGTTCTAGTTAAATAGGGAAGGCACCAAGAACCAAAGATAATAGTTGAGGATTATATATTACATGGGTTAAAGTGGTCATTCTAAGAAATAATATTGTGTGTTATGGAGTGAGATTCAAAGTGGACAAGTGATTTTCATGAGTGGTCTAAGAATTTAAAAGGAAATATATTATAAATAATGAATTGGGATTATTCTAGATAGAGTTAGAGAATTTATAATGTTAGTTGGGAAGGAACTAAATGTTTTTTCTTAGTGGTGGTGTTCATGTAGTGAATATTTTGAGTTACTAGACCTGTATATTTTTATTTAATATCATTATTGAGTGAAATCATGGAGTTTAGAAGGCGATCATAACTCATACTTAAAGATAGTATTTGGATGAATTTTACCAATATATAAGTGGTGGATGGATGACATGTAAAAGTAAATAAATTTTTAATAATTAAAGATATAAGAGATATATATCTATTAAAATAATATGTAATTACTAACAGACTAAATAGAGGGATTTAGAGAAAAACAATATATTGAGAAATAATGCATTTCATAATACTTATGGAAATTATGAAATGATATTAAGGAGTTGTTCTCACTGGAGGTTCATGTATATCATTAGTGGGTAAAATTGGGGTGTAATTTATACACCAAATTATATTAAACTAATACATTTTTCATAAATATCACTATTGAAACACTCATAAAAGTAATTGTACTAATTTAGTGATTAAGAGAAGTGAGTTATCAATTTTATATGTGGTTGTAAACTATGAGGATTAATGTGTATACTTCTAATTTTACTCAAAATAGTGAACTTAGTGTTTTGGGTGCCTTATATATTTATTTTACATAATCCTAGAAATATCCTAGTTTGGTTGAATAGTGTAAAACTTATTTTTCCCTTTTTACTATTTATCAATTAATATTAATTTTTAGGGGGTTAATAAAAACAATTGATCATGACCATTGTTGAGGGATCATTGAAAGAATAAATATACCCCGATTCACCACCCCCCCCCCCCCATGATAGTTACATTTTATAGGGTCAATAATAATCTACTACAAAATTTGGGGAATCATAAACAAAAATATTATAAAAATTAAATATTAATAACATTGTGAAGAATGTTTAAACCGTCGAATGTTTAGGAAATTTGAATAATATTTTATATATGTTTATTTTTATTAAAAGCTTATAAAAGATTCCAATTACATATTTTATAGTGTCAAAAACCATGTAAAAATTGATCTATTATCTATTTATTGTGATCTTGGTAGGAAAAATAAAAAATTTAATTGGAGATATCATTAAAGAGAACATAATCGAAAACATATATACTAATTGAAAAATAAATAAAATTATAATCTAGAATATTGTTTATCAGGATTGAGGGAAACCTTTATAAATATAATGATGAAATTCATCAAAAATCACGGGTCTAATTATGGGAAAAAAAGGAAATAAATGATCTGAATCATTATTACTTTGAGTAGAAAATTTTCAATTA
Organism: Viscum album; assembly: GCA_963277665.1. Lineage (NCBI taxonomy): Eukaryota > Viridiplantae > Streptophyta > Magnoliopsida > Santalales > Viscaceae > Viscum > Viscum album. The sequence goes on from OY728147.1 coordinate 1,314,986,484, forward strand.
GGTCATTAATTAACTAAGAGGAATAACATAAAGCTTTCTAAAAACTCATAAGTGAACCCCAAAGAGAATATAATGCTATTCACCCCAATAAATTTACTATAAACTCAATGGGATAAAAATAAGGATATTTAACTATAGAATTTTCATTATATAAAATAAATGGTTGAAGAGAAAATTAAATCGGTGAAAATGAATAAAAAGTAGGAAAGTGATCTAAAAAAATTTATTGTCCCAAAATATATGAAAGAGAAAAACCACAAGTGAATGATATTTAAGGAATTAAAATGAAATATAGTTGAATAATAAATAATAATATAAAAGATATAGCTCTACACATTCCATATCCACAATAGATGAGGAAAAAAAGATACAAGTTAAATGATCCATATCATTAAGTATTTAAGAACCTAAAATCAATAAACTGTATTTAGAGGTTGTAAAAAAATATTAATAGTTGCTCAAAATTAATATGTGGAATTACTTACAAAAATAATAAATTTAAGGAGAATAAAACATTTCATTAATAGTGGGGTTTTGTTTATTAAATTAAAATAATATTCCTCCCAGGCATCAATACCCATGAAGTTTTATTATATCATGTCAATTTAGAATAATTGAAGAACAAATGTGTCTCTATGACAGTTTTGTATACATTAAAATAATCTTATATTCACTACTTATGTACTTTGTAATTCATGAGATCAAGCCTATAACATTGTAACTTCAATTTATATATAGGTTAATAACATATCCCTTTGATAGAAAGGATTACCATCTTATGAGAGTTGTGAATTTTTTCGCGACCAAAGATTTCAAAAAAACAAACATTCAGTGTGACAAATAGGTCCCCATATTTTAATATTTAAATTATTATCTACCAAAAGGGATTTGAATTATATTTATATATTCAGTTTAATTTTAAATGTTTTAGGTTAAATAGAAATGTTTTTATTTTATAATATTTTTAAAAGAACACACACTAGAAGAAATTTTGATAAAACCAATTTCATTTATAAGGTGTTATTGATTTCCATTTATGAGTTTAAAGTGTGTTGATTTATGAAAACTATTATTTTTTATTTTATGAATTAATTTTACTCAAATAGTGAGTAAATGTAATAAAATTTATCATAGCACATTAACCAGGTTTTGAGCACTTACTCCAATCAGGAAAAAGAGACTCATAGTTTTGATATAAAAACTAATTTTGTAAATAAAGGAACTACCCACCCATATTAACTATATTTTTTTAGGATAATATTATAAACATTATATCAATATTTTCTCAAAAATATAATAACACTAATAGGAAGAGTTTATTATAGACATGATGAAGTATAATGACTCCTTTGATTATTTAACTATTTATATAAAAAGAATTCATCCTTCCTACTATATGGATATGAATTCAATAGATCATGAACACAACACATTGGTCAAAAAATATATAAGGATAAATTCAATAATAATGGATGTGGTTTAATAATATTTTATTGTATTATTAGATGAAGAATTATTTACCATATTTTATAAAGATTATTTTTAAGCCTTGTGTATGTTGATCCAAATATGGGAGGAGTAAAATTCACAACTTTTAATGATAATTTTTTGATCTAAATTAGGAATGTCAATAAATTTTGGTTCTACATTAATCATATGTATCTCATCATGGACATATGGAAAGAAATTTTGGATTTTGATGATTTTTATACCTTTTGTATAGATATTCATAATATAAAATAACATTGAAAGATGTTATAGATTTATAAAAAAAAGTATTTCTCATGTAGTTTTAAAATTTTACCACATTTAATCATTCCATTTGAATTGTTTAAAGCACCAATCACATTCAAGGGGTAATTATATAAATCATTTCTAATAAGGTAGAATAGATCAAATAAATTTTATTTTATGACTTCTATATTAAGGGTATAGAATTTGAGGAATAACTTATAAACAATTTAAGAATTTTTTGATTTTTTATGACACATACTTGAGATTTAATTGGGATAAGTTCATGTTTATAGTTACTAAAGGGGTTTTTATTAGACCTAAGATCTTTCAAAATGTTATGGAATAATATAAATCTATGATTGGGGATATATAGAATTTTCATCCCCAAAAATTTATTAAGGATATAAGAATTTATAAGGCTTGTTTTATTTTATATATGGTTTATCATTGATTTATCTTTAAATCAAAATCACTATATAACTAATTAGGTAGGTACACAACTATTATTTTCAATGAGAATTTTAAAAAATAATGGAAAATATAATCAATTCCCTCATCATCATTGGACCTAAGAGGTTTATACCTTATAAAGCAAGCCTAACACAAGTGACACTATATATTAGATATTTCTTAGTTAAATATGGATATAAAATCAACACAAATTTTATTATGTTTGTAATATTTTTTATAATGATAAAATGAATTATACAAAGAAGGGTCATTAGATATTATATTTTCTTTGGGGATGTTAAAGGAATACATAGTGGGATCAATGATCACCAACTATTATAATCATGCATTTATAAGGTATCTTTTGATAAACAAATATATAATTACTAGGTAAATATGGTGGTTTCTTAGGTTTTAGGAATTATATCAACAATATTAGAGAAAAGGTTCCATAAAAATCTATTTAGACAACCTTTGTATGATACCATTCATTAAAGAAGAAAATTCACATAAAATAAAAATGACGTTGTAAATGAATAAATAATGGTTGTCTTTTATGCTGAGATACCATCCAATGTATATTCTTTCTATTACATGGATACTATGATTATAGCCTATTAGTTCAATTTATACTATGAAAATAAACTTTTGTTAAATTTATAGCATTACTAATTGGATCTACTTTTACATTTAAGAAGTTTTTTGGTGAAATTATTAGAATGCATCTGCCTAAAAAAAGGGAAACTAAATTCATGATAGTTATCATCATTTCCCATGGATATGATACCTTGGGGATAAAAAACAAAATAAGATACTCTAGTCTATATTCAATATTAAAACAATCTTTAAATATGTAAGGTGTTTTTTTGTATCCTGTGTTAATGTGTTGACAATTGGTATTCTTAGATGAAAGTAAACGATTCAAAAATATCAGGTTCTTATAGTTGAAATCTTTTATGCATATTCATTGGATTTTATTGACCAATTATATCATCATATAGAAGTAAATATATCTTATTGGTAGTGTAATACATCTCAATTTGGGTATTGAAAATACATACACTAAAAACTTTATCTAACAATTTAGTTAATAATATCATGATAAATTTATTATGTATGGAAATTGGTTCTATCTATCGGAATTTATTGATGAAAACATGGTGTAATTTTATTTTTGATCATATATTGGGGTCAAAATTGGTTTTGGGAGTTAATAATGAATCTTATAATATGTTAATGAAATTAATGGTTTTATATATACATATTGAGGGTTTATATAATTTTCTATGGTTTTGATAGTTTAAGATGTGATATCTGCTATAGTTTAGAATTCTAGATGACATTAGTAACTTTTATGAAGATTATTGAGTACCCAAGGAGGTCGGGGAGTGACTGGTTCATCATATAGGGACCACTTGGTACTATTTATACTTACAATGGGGACCCTTTATCCCTAGGTATAGTTATTCTAATCATTAGTAATTTCATCTTGTCCATTCCATTATTCAATGCTAAATTCATGTTCCTTCAATCTTTAAATACCCATTCTATCTAAGTGTCATATTCATGGATTCTCTTATTCTTCTTGTACCCCACCATTTCCCTCTTAATTCAATGATGGTTCAATAGTTTTTTCAACAAAAAATCAATGTTAAACCTCCTCTAACCTCTTTTTTTTAACTCATAAACTCTTATCCTCTAGTTTCTAATAATGGGATTAAGAATTCTATGATAATTTCTAGGGGATTATGGTTTAATTACACAAAAATGATAAGTTTTTATATTTTTATCATTACTATTGAACATAAAAACTTTTTTTCATCTATTTAAATTATATTTTGATACAAGGATAATGAGTTGTGGTTTATTTTTAGAATTTCTATATTTTAGGTAAGATTTATTAGGAAATTAAATTATAGATTAATTGGGATTTAGGATAATATATTTGTAAGTATATTCTCAATGTTATTTACATCAATTTTTGTTGTATTTTTTATTTTTTTAATTATTGTAGTTTTTTAATTAGAATAACTTGATAATGGAAATTTAGATTAATGATTTTAGGGGTCTATTAGTGGTAAATGTGATTTCTAAATCTATTAAACTATAATTTTATGTGATCTTAACCCATCAGGTGAATTTTATAATTATCCTTGGTAGATTTCTTCCACTTTCTTTCTAAACTAAAAATAATAAATACGAAAATTTATTCATTGGATATTTAAAAAAATATTTTATAATGATACTTTCATATAACTATCCAATTTTTTCAATTAGTATAACAAATTAACCTATGTAATTGTTTCTCATTATAAATTATTTCCATGAAACACTTACTTCAAACCATGTAGAAATTTGGTTTGAAAATGTTCTTATCATTTATTTAAATAATTCATTGGAACATAATGAATCTAGCATTTCTTGACTATATTAGTTATTGTTCACATCATTTTATTTTCATGAAACAAATTTATCATTTAAAATTCTCTAATTTTTTTGTGAATAACTTTTTAAAATTATATATATTCATCCTTTATTTTTTATGAAAATTATATGAGGTATGTATTTTTTTCGGATTATCGTTAAGATATTGTTTTATCCTATGAATTTTAATTTCATAAGTGATTCCATTATATAGTTTTATTATTAGTAGTATTATTAGAAACCAATATGTTTAAAATAAACATAATTATGTGGTTTTTAGAAGTTTTTTATACAAAAAAAATATATTAATTTTTATAAAGTTATTGGAATGTTTACTTTCTAGGGGTTTAGGGATAAGAAATAAAATCTATATTATTTTCATAATTATGTTATTATATCATTATTTCTCTTTGAAAAATGAATATGGATTTGAGGGAAATTAAAACATATATGGTTAGTATATACATTATCAATCACTAATTTTTGAGTTCTTAATATTGTTTCATAATTTAATTATTAATTTACACTACTTGGTGAATGAATTATAAGTCTGTGATCCCAACATAACCTTTTTCAATAGGTCTTGTTAATGATTACCAAATGGATATTTCAATTAAGTGAGAAGGATTTATTTTAACCCCATTTGTCTTGGATACTTCTACTTTTAAATTTTCTATACTAAAATCATTTATTTTTAATTGTCAATTTTCTTGTTTCATTATAAGATCATGCAGGGAAAATTTTTTAAATAAAAACTTGAAATGCCCAAATTTTTTATCATTTAAAGTAAATCCAGGGTAATTTCATTCTTTCAGTGAAATTTGTTTCATTAAAATATACATACACCTCAAACCAAATGTATCTCTATTAAAACAAATTTCTTAAATATTGTTGATATATATATAAACTGTATCTTAAATGGACTATTTCTAGTACATGAAAATTTCTAAAAAATTATGTTCTAAATGTTTAAAACATATTTTAGAAAAATGAATATTTTTTTATATAATAATATCTAAAATTTTTATTTTCCAAAAATTTTTTATTTAATGTATTAGTTTATACTAAGTTAATATTTGGGTTGATTGGTGAGTAATAAATTTAATTTTCATTATGAATTATTGTTTATCAATTGAGTTTTTTAAATTGATATTTCATGACCATTTTAGAAATAATATATTATATGTATAAGATTATACATTTACACCACGTATTGATGAATAGGTTTATCATCTTGGTTGGGATCATAATTCCATGACTCATGATACACATTCCAATTACCCCCTAGGGTAGTTATTTCACCATAAATTATTTTACAAAATTTTATTTCACCTTTAGAGAAGAATTTCATGCTAACTCATAATACATGAATCAAATTACATTTGAGAATAGTGTTGAATCCATATATATTATATTCATTCATAGTATGTTTTATGGTAGGATCAAAAACTTTTGTCTAGGTATGGACCCTCCCAGTATATGTAGTTAAATTTTTTAATTACCGATCATTGGGCATATGTTCAAGTGCTCCTTATTTAGATAAATTTATAACCACATCTAATATACTTTTATTTTATATGTATATAAATGAGTAGACATGTTCATTCATACAATAAATTGTTTAATATCATCTTTAGGCATTGTTTATAGTTCCCCACTGAGTATTAATACCCAGAGCATACATGGACATGTTGGTGGACTTACAGTTTCACTTGAAATGATTTAATTATGATCTGGTGCATTGATTTTTATTAAATTATTATTTATTTTTTACTTGTTTATGTCATATTATTTGGTTTATTTTAAATATTGGTTTGGAGTGAGATGTGTGTTGGCTGGAGGAATAGTTTAAAATATTTTATATTTCTTTTTCTTTATTTATCATAGACTCTATTTAACTAAATCAACTTTTATGTAATCTAACTAATACTTCATGTTTCATCTTTTTTATTTATAATTATATACATGTTTATATTTTTTGTTTATATTTCATAATATCATTAGCTTTTATATATGTACAGGCTAGTTTGTGGGGTTAAAAAATTGTATAGTTATTTTTTGAGAAACCATCATGTGGATGGATCATGTATGTATTTTGAAATAAAAAATTCATGAATTATTCTATTAATTAAAATAGGAAAATTATTCCCCTATGAAAAAATTTGACAGGTATTTCCTGTTACTATCTGTGGCTAATTTTGGAACACCCTACGGGTTGATAACAACCTGATTTGGGAATTTTTCTAGTATTCTTGTATAACATCCCTGCTCTTTATTACATATTTAAACATGATTTATTACAAAAAAATGCATATAACACAACTCTTAGTGTCTATAGGTATAGTGTATTGGTAAATTAGGAACATTACATAACAACATAAAACATAATAAATGACATCTTTATTGAAAAATTCTTTTACAAGACCCCTACATTCCTTCATACTTAGCATTTCATGAGATAACCTAAGGACATACATCAGAAAAGGGTGAGCTAAAAAGCCCCGTAAGGGAGTAAAAAATGCATAAAATGAAGAATACAGTACATGTTAGATAATAATAATATGAATGGAGCACAAGAGAAACATGAACATAAAGGCATGATATAGCACGATTATCATAACATAGAAATGTGGCAATGATATACAACATGATATTAGCATTAGATAAGGCTCATTGCACATTGATTATCATGATTAAACCCTAATTTTAATTGAATTGTAATTATTAAACCCCCATTTCACATGTCGTGTCATGATACTAAACATTGTCAAATTCATTGGAGCATTATCAGGGAACACCCTTTTAAACATTTCTTTTCATGCATAAGTGTTCCACATGGATCAAATAACATGAAATCATTCAACATCATTATTTATTCCATGATTAATGAATGTGGAATACATATAAAAATATATATAATCAATAAGTGTATGTTCATAAAGGTGAATAACCTTGTTAGAGAAGTGGGAATGGTATTCAGTATAAGAAGATTTTCGTATGAAAAATCGTGGTGTAATTTTGGAAAAATAATGGTGTGACATAATAATTCATTAAAATGGTTGATCAGAGAGAAAGGGATATCTAATCACATGTAAATTAAATAGATAGTATGTGGTTCATATAGATACAAGTCCCAACACCCAAAATTTACAAATATAAGGCATAATATAATAAAGAAACTTGGAGAAAGAGGAGAATGGGAATAACTATTATGAAATTTCATCATGGTAACGGGTGTATATGGGAGATATTAATGAAATATAAAGAGTTATATCATCATTGAAACATAAGGAGGTAATTATTGGGGAGTTAAGAAATCATACCCACATCATTTTTAATTTAAAATACATGGTTATAACAACATAAAGAAACTTGGATAAAAATGAGAATGGAAGAAATCCCTTACTTGAGTTTGTGACTTCAATAACATGAGGAGGGGCTTGTTGAGAGATTAGAGAGCCTGGGGAGGATTCTAGAGATAGGAGGGAAGGGTAGGTATGTGATACAAGGAATTTGAGTGAATAGAAGTTGGAGATTTGGTGGGTTTATATAGGAAATGAGAGGGGATTCTTTAATATTTCACAAACTTATGTTTTGGAATCTATATAATTAAATATTAAAAACCACAAACCATAACATGGTTTTTATTATGTTTTTTGTACAATGTGCAGTGTAAAACATTATTTAATATGTATAATGGCCGAAATTGTTAAAATATTAGGCTTTCTTATGTGGATGTGAGTTACACTCTCTTGTAAATCATTTTAAAATGCTAAAATATTTTATAAGTCTTGGAGTGTCCACTAAGGAATCATAAAATAAATCAAACAAATATGAAAAAACAATATATTGAATTTAACACATATATTTTTTGAATATAGCTTTTATAGTATTTTATTACATCACTATGTGGTCATTATGATGTCATAAAAACCATTATATTTTTATTTGGTATATAATTTTAACACAAAAATTTGATTGTCTCAGAAAATTATAAAAAATACATCGTTAGATAATTTCAACATCCTGATTCCAAAAATAATATTCATTTTATGTAAAAAAATTCTAAATATGTGATTTTTCACTTTTAAAATATAAACTGACTTTTATTGAGAATTCATGGGTTTTGACAAAAATAGTTTTCAAACCATAATAAAAATTACATATGTAGTCCTAATAATTATACGATAATTTATATTTAATAAAAAATAATTTAGTAATAATATTTTACTAAAATATTATTTAATTAAAAAATACACCAATTCATCATAATATATTTCTTAATTAAATTTAAATATTAACTAAAAATACTATTTGGGATTCAAAAACCATTTACAAAGTAATAATAATAAAATAAAGTATATTCTTTATTCTATGAACAAATAATGCAAATAATCATAATGTTTGGGCCTTGTTACATATCCCATTATATCACCAGAATATTACCTAAGAGTATGGTATTCTAGGGTGGGGATGGCTTGGGGTCGTTTGGGGATCATGGTTTGTGTCGTGATCTCGATCAGGGTGAACTTCTCTTGTAAACAGTTTCAGATAAGTTTATCTTTCTAGATTCTGGCTTGGGATTGGTCTAAGAGAAAATCCCAGAAATGAATTCTCCCTTGAAATATATGATAAATGGGATTCAAATGGAATAATTCTACTCGTCGAGGCTATCGTTTCCTTTTTCTATGTTAAAAGGATTTGTTAAAACCTTATATTTATACTAGTCATGTAATCACTATTCAACAACTATATTATCAATGGTAATCATACATAATTGTTATTTAAACCTAAAAAAAATTGAATTTGTTTTCTATATATATCAAACATTTAATTAAATAAAATAAACAAAATTTTATCATGAATCTTTGGGTCATTACATCGGGATAGGAATGTTACATGTGATATCCAAGTGGTGTACAGTTTAACTAAATTTTTACTTTTTTTAGTTTGAAGAAAAGACTATAAATACTTGATAAGTAACCGATAAACGGAATAACATACTTCTCTATGGATGAATCTCAAGATACAAAGGGATTTTTAGGAATTCGATAGGAACCATAGTATTGCATAGTAATTGTTTTAAATATTTTGAGTAAATTAATATGGAACTCGAGAAGCGTTATAAGCCTAATTTACGAGCCAAATATTAGAAATTTATATGTTTCTCATGGTCTAGTTTCATATTTTTCAATGAAATACATCGTATTATAAAAACTATATATGATTTTTTAAATTAATTAATCAAAAACAAATAATGTGATCATTTTTTTCATTTATATCTTATTGGGTCTAATTTAATTACTTAAAGTCACTCATATACATGTACATGTTAGTATAGATTAACAAATCATGGATTAATAATTCATTATATAATTTTTTATAATCGATATTTTTTATTATGTTACTTAATTTAATTTTCTTTTTGAACGAGTGATATGTTTTATTCTTTTCAATAATGTATTATATAATCAAATTTAATTTTTGTACTTCATCATGCTAATAGTTTTTCTAGTTAGTGATTTGTCATTTGAACTATTTTAATTTTTTTTAGAATTATACTTATTTAATCATTATTATGTTTTCTTAAAAAATATGTTAATTTCTAGGAGTGGTTAGAAAATGATTCTAGTCATTAAAAAATTACAAATTTATGTTTACACAGTAATGTTTTAAATGAAATTTTTTAAAATTATTATTTATTTGAGAAATATTTTTTAAAAGTAAAATTAGGATGTGTTTCCTCATTTTTGGTTTCTAAAATGAGTTAAAATTATAAAATTTAATGTTTTTTAAAATATATTTCACCATTAACATTGAAATTGTAGTCTAATTCACGAAAAACTATTCTTATAAATAATTTTATTTTATGAAATATAAATCAATAGAAAGGACGGTCTAAGAAAAAAGGGATAATTATTAGGATGGTTAATAACATGGGATAATATTTCACTAGATATCTATATTTTGTATATTTTGGACATGATAGTATATCATATTGAAATTTTAATATTGTAATATTTATATATTTTTTTAAGTTTCTAGCATCACTCATCAGAATCATGGTAGTGTCTTAGGGATTAGTGTTACTATTTTTATTAGGAATAGATAATTTAGATACCTACCAAATTTTGGATGACAAATTGAATAATTATTTCAATAAATAATTTTATTATTGTGGGGATTTTATAATGACCCATTTCCTTGTATGTTTTTTAATTGTGGAATTTGGGACACATTAAGGGATTTGAGTAATGAAATTTTGGTCTTGTTTATAGTTTTGATTTTGGATTAGGGGTCAACTTTTGTTTTTTTAATTGGTCATGAAATTGGGAGTTAGTGGATTAAATTTATGTGTTTTTTTTATTTTATGATATTTCATATGGTATAATAGTGTTTTTTTATGCTAAGAGGTTGTCTCCAGCAAAATTTTGAACAACATATGACACAAGATTCCTGATGTATTGTATCGATAGCTGGTGACGTAAGGTAGTGACATGGTGTTTCTAGAGTGGCCATTGGGTATCTAGTGGACTTCTAAATAAATTTTTTTAGCCCTGTTCCTTGTTTTATTGAATAATAATTTATAATTTACCATTAATATTCTAATCGTTAAAATATATTAACTTGAGCCTCACCTACTTAGGCCAGTAGAGATACATATCTATAGATTCTCCTTGACATTTTTTCACCCCTTTTGTATATTCATTCAAGTGTTTTTTGAGGTATTTTTCCAATCTAATTCGAAGTAAAACCTTCTATAACCTTTTATTATTCTCTCATGTAGACTTATCCTCTGATTTATCATAATGGAATAAGAAATTTTATGATAAAATCTCATATAACTATGTATAATACATTCAAAATTAAAGAGATTCTTAAAATTTTGGTGACAGATTATCATTAAAGGATGTTTATGGGCAATTGAACAAAAAAATTATAGAATACCAATGAGGTATGGTTTATTATAGTTAATTTATATTTATCAGAAATATTTTTGGGATATTAAATTAGTGATCAATTAGGTAATATGTTAATAAATTATTATATTAATTCTTATAGTAGTTGACATGAGTTTTCAGTGGATTTTTTCATTTCTCATTTTTAGTGATTATCTAATGGGAATTTTTTTGTTATGGAAATTTGGATTAATGGTTTTAGGTTTTTAATAGAGGTAATTTTTTTTTTAAATATCATAGATTGTTAGGGGAGGTGGTCTCAACCCTTTTGGTTAATTTTATTTTTATGATAATAATATCCCCACAACTTGTTTTCTAAATAATTAACAATTTTCCTGGACTTTTATTTTTTGGATATATGAATGGTTGAATTTAAATTAATTTTTCATGTAAGATATAAATTTTTTTCAAATACAAATATATATAAACAAATATAATGATTTTAATTTTTAATTTTATTCCTTAAATTCATGATTTAAAACATTTTAAAAATTAGTTTTTCATAGAGTCATTACATATTATATTAATGTTTCATGTGAATACATTAATACCAACAATGTTTTTTTATTTATTTTTTATTCTATATTGGTTCTTTCGTATAGAAACTTTATCATTTGGGGACATATCAATTTTTCACTACAAACTTGTTTACATTATATATGTTTATTCATTATTTAGTGGGTAAATATAATGATGTATGGGTTATTGATATTTTAGTCTCGATTCAATGAACATGTTTTTTGACCTTCGGATCCTTATTTAATTACATGATTTCTTTATCAAGATTAATTTTTAGGAGTATTATAAAAAAACCAAATAACATTAAAATATAAATAGGTATAAGGTCATCATAAGTTGGTTTATTACACTTAAAATATATCAATAAATTAATTAAAATAAATACACACTTGGATATTTGTTATGAGAAATGAAATATATATTAGTTTTATACATATTTTTTATCATATGTTCTCTTTTGAAAATTAATTTGGATCCAAATGACGTTAAAACATAATTGGAAATACTATACCACATCAATAACTCCCTCTTGAGATTTTTGTCTTGTTTCATATGTAAATAATTTTATTCTGTGTCTAACTGAATGAATTATATATCAATGATCAAATAATGAACTTGGTAAATAGATTGAATCAATTAAAGGATAATGAATTTATTAATTAAGAATTAATAAATTATTTTGTTCATAAATTTTACTGAGTGATTTCACCTATTTATTCAAAAAAAATACTGTAATAGTAAATTTGGTTGTTTCCATAGGGGATCAAATTTGGATATTCATTTATGATTAGTCTTGTAATTCATATGTTTTTTCATAGGTACTAAAATTATGTTTATATAATTTTTTATAAGAAAATTTTTTTTCTTTGCACCATGCATCCACTAGAAATGATATGTATCTTTTTTACATAAGAATATTACTAAATCTTGGTGATGTAAGAGAATTGTTTCTTGAATGGACTCTTTTGAATACATTAATATTTTATAAAAAGTTTGTTTTAATGTGTCAAACTTATTTTAGATGAAAGACTTTAGTTTACCTATTTTTATGTCATAATGGGCATTTATTCCACAACATACACCACATTTACACTATTTTGGTTATTTATCTGTATAGAATAAAACATAATTAACCCTTTATCTGGATTGATACTTGTAATATCCAGTTATTGATTATTCCTAAAATCATCCCATTTTTACTTGAAACATCCAAACCATATATTACTATATATCTTATAGTCATTATCTATTTTGAAATCTATAAGGAATTAATTTAAAAAATATTTATGCCCACTGTTTGTATATATTTTATTTAAATTTTTAGTTTATACTAAATTCTCATTTATTTTTATTAATGATTAATAAAATTAATTGTGATCATGGTGTGTAGTCTATGAACTAATATGTATCATGAGAAATTTGCAGTGGGTAGATTATATGTATAAATCCAAGGTAGTTATATAAAATGATTATAAATATGATGTTGGTTTGGAATTTGAATCTATTTTAATGACACCATATACCATATCATTTTCAACCCTACAATGGGTAAAGAACATTGACACATTATAAAATATTCTCTTTCAAATTGGAATGGGTATTTCACCCTTATAAAATATAAATGATTTCCTTTCTACCTGGGATGAGTGTTTCACCTTGATTGAAAAAATCCATTCATCCTAAATTTTGAACTTGGTTTGAATTGGGTTTTTTTACATATAAAATCTACTACTATAGGGAATGTTTTATTTTAATTTGTGACTATATGTTCTTTTCATATGTGCTCCTAATTTCTATTTCATGATGATTGAATATGAAATAGTTTTATTTTATATATACATGAATGTGTTTTGAAGTACCTTTGTGATAAAATGTTTTTTGTATTTGTTGAGAACTAACCTTTTTTGTATAATAATTTTTTTCTTATCCAGAAATAATGAATTTGTTGAGTTATAAAGAAAGAATATTCATAAGACAGATGTTGATGAATAAAGAAGTCTTTTTATTGTGGAAGAGCTTTAAAAGAGGATGTTGATGAAGACTAAGATGTTAGAAGTTACAATGTTTTTAAAACGTTCTAAACAAATCAGAATATTATTTGTTGATCAATATTTTCTTAAAAATCATGAAAAATTTCCTGATAAATGATTATGAAGAAATAGTGGAGAGGTTTTAAGAAATCAGTATCACTAAGAAGAAACAAAAGAAAATCAAATCCAATTTTTTTTGAGAAAATTAGAACCAACATTTTTCACAAATTGGAAATAGAATTTTGAAAATATTAGAACCATTATTATACAAAAATTGGAACCGTAATTATAAAAAAAATTGGAACAGGTATTCTACAGAAATCGGAATCAACATTCTATAGAAATTAGAACCAGCATTCTATAAAAATTGAAACAATCATTCTGCACAAATCAAAACAATGTTTTCTAAGAAAATATTTACCAGTTTTATAAAAAAATTACAACCAATATTCTTAAAAAATTGGAACCAGTTTTCCTAGAAAACCCAGAACCAAAATTCTGTGAAAATTAGAACAAGTTTTCTGAGAAAATTGGAACTAGTTTCAGAGAAAAATCAAAACCAGTTTTCTGAGAAAATCTAAACTAGTTTTCTGAGAAAAATAGAAACTACGATTATGCAAAAAGTTGAACTAGTTTTATGAGAAAATCAGAACTATTTATCTATGAAAAATCAAAACTAGGATTTCGAGAAAATCAGAACTAGTTATCTGAGAAAAATTGGAAACAAGATTTTGAGAAAATTAGAACCAACTTTTTGAGGATATTGGAACCCATTTTTTAAGAAAAATATAAACCAATATTCTAAGAAAATAGAAACAAACATTATGAAAAAAACCCAATATTTTAAAGATATCATAACAGACATTCTTTAAAAATCATAACCACCGTTCTATAGAAATCATAACCACGATCCAACATTATGGTACTGAGAAATATATGAAGAGTTGAAGAAGTCACACTTGAATGTCAACCTTTTTAAAATCTTCAATAAATTTAAGGAGCTTTGAAGAATTCAAATATTAAAGATTAAATGCTAGATATTTGTAATGGTTTTCATATTTATGGAAGGGGGAATGATTTCATGTTTCCCGCAATTTATTTTTGAGTTTCCTATAAATACTTTCTCTGGTCATTTATTCATTTTAAACATTTACATATGTTAAAAAGAATAGAACTGAATAATTAAAAATGAAAAAATTTCCACTTGATTTAAGAAAAATTATATTGAGTTTTTGAGCAAGGAAAAATCATAACCATCATCATCGTAATAAAAAGATCAGACTCATCCAAATCAGACTGAGGAGTCAGAATGACCATTTTATAGAGAAAATTCAACAAAGATTTTATTTTTTTGTTTGGAAAAAAAATATATGAAATAATTTTAAACTGATGGGGGTTATTATACTCTTTCCAATCAGGATGTTGAAGGTGTCTAATGGGAGTTAGCACAAGTTGTATTAACATCTTTATAATAGTGGATTTTGGTAGAACCATGGTAGTGTCTTCAGAAAAGACGTAGGTTCTCACACTAAGGCAAAACCTTGTAAACATTTTGTTTTTTCTTTCTTTCCAAACTTTTCATGCATTATTATTTATTAAAAATTGATGAGGTTATAAATCATAACAGGTTCTTGGGATTTAATTTATAAAAGTTTTGAAACATATAAAAAGTGATCAACTGATTCACCCCAACCCCTTCTTAGTTTTTATTTGATCCTAGTAAGTTCAATTGGTATGGGAGGGTTTTGGTTTTTTAATTTAATCCTTATCATGTATAATATCGATTAAGTCAATAATAGAGGAATTCCAACATTTTATGGAAAAACATACTATGGATGGAAAAATAGGATGATTACATATCTCCAGTCTCTTGGCCTTGAAGTTTTAAATACTGCCCCAATTGGTTTTCCTCCTATTAAAAAATATGATTCAACAACATTGGATGATAAGATAAATATTGAAGTTTATGGAATGGATAGAAATTATATTCTCATGAAATTATCAAAAAACAATTATTCAAATCTGATGGGTCTCAAAAAATTAAAAAGTATGATGGACAATCTGGAATGTCTTTTAAAAATAAATACAAAAGTTACGGAAGAAAAGATACAAATCTGGAATAGTATGTTTGAAGACATTAGAATGAGATATGAAGAAACAATTGACGAATACATCATCAGAGTAAATGAAATTTTTTACAACATCAAGGGATTCAGATATGTTTTAGAAGACTATATAATTGTGAAGAAACTTATGACAACCTTTCCTGACATATTTCATTCAAAAATTTCTTTTTTAGAGGACGAGGGCGATTAATCTGGTGATTAATTTTATAATTTAATTGTTTCTTATGAAATGAAAAAATACACAATTTTTAAAAAGAAAATTAAAGATGAAATGGTTTTTGAAGCTATGAGAAAGATGAAAATCCGAAATATTGAAGAAGCAGATCCTTGTGAGTCTGAAGATAAATATGATGATGAGATGAATGAAAAAATCATTTCTATTGTATCTAAGAACTATCAAAGAGGAAGAAGGAATTTTTTAGGTAAACATATTCTAAAATTTTTTGATTGTGGTGGAATAAGATAATTTTTATGAATTTCCATAAGAATAAAATTAGAGAATATTGAGATGATTGTGATGAAAAACCTCGATGGAAGATGTCAAAAAAATGATAAAGAATAAAAGTATTCTGAATGAAACAAGAAAATTTTTATTGAAAAAAAAAGAAGTATGTTGAGTAAGAATGTTTAATCAGAATCCACTAACAATAATTCATCTAAAAATGAATATTTAGAATAATTCACAACCTTCATTTTAATATTTGAGAAAAAACAGATTCCTTAGATAATGAAGAAGGTGTTGAAGAATCTTATAGAGAGTTTCATCTCAAAATCGAACTTGTGGAATGTCGTGAGAAAAATATAACTCACAAGAAATAAATTATAGTAATGAAAAAATATCGTGAAGATTTTCCTGATGGAATAAAATATGTCATCAAACAAGAGGATTAATACATTCAGAATATTTTAAGTTACAAACATAAGATTGTTGAATAGGGAATGATTATTAAAGATCATAAAAAGAAGATGGAAGATGAGGAATAAGAGGTTAAAACGTTTCAATAAAAACATATTGAGCTCAAAAGTACCTTGTGGAAGATGAATATAAACTTCAAAAAATATTTAGAAGTAAAATATGAGACTTATAAAGTTTCTTAGAAGGCTCAATATGAGAATCAGGTGAAATATTCTCTTTCTAAAAATAATGTTTCATTTGATTCTTTTAACATTTTAGGTTTGGGAAAAATTATTGGGAAATATTCGGTGAATAAAGGATGTGAGAAACCTATAAATTCTATAAATTTAGAAAACTCACTCAAAAGAAAACATTGTCAACATCTTGAGTATGTTAGATATGAAAGAAGTTACCAACCTCAAAAACGTTTCAATTGAGAATATATTTCATCAATATAAAATTCATATATGATTGCTATTGTTGGTGTTATGTAATCTATTGGCAAAAAGATAATAGTTTTCTGTGCCAATTATCTTTACCCAAAAGAAGTTTTTGAGAAAATGGAAGAAATAGGGAATGAAGAATGAGTGACATTCCTAACTTATATGATATTGAAACGGTGACTTCACAAGATGTTAGAAACATTAGGAGAAATAATAAATTTGAATGTCTGGAAGAAGTTTTTGGAATATGTGATTAGTCTAGTCATCATGTTGAAAGATGTGTGAAACTCCTTATAGAACAAGTTTCGTATGATAAAAATAAAATAAAGCTAAAAATAATAATGTTGAGGAAATATATTTTGTTATTGATACAACATTGAAATAAATTAAGAGGAACAGACCATGGATACTTGATAGTGGTTGTACTTCGTATATGAAAGGTGGTATAATAATCATGAAACATGTTAAAAGTCATGTTGGAGGAGTAGATACATTTGGAAAATATAGTTAATGAAAAATCATAGGAATTGAAAAGGAAGAGATTGAATAATAGAAATTTAAATATAATTATGTTTTACTTATTGATGGGAAAAAACATAACATACGTAGTGTCAGTCAACATTTTGATGATGGAAAATAAATAATCTTTAGAAATGACTCATTTATCATCAATAGTTTTAATAATGGTAAAGTAAATAAAAAACTATAAAGACCAAATTGGAATCTATTTAATATCAATGAATTCAATAATTTTTGTTACTTAGGTGTTAAAGTTGAAAACAAGTTGTGGCAACGATGACTGGTCCACCATGGGAAGAAAACCATGAATAAAATTTCTGAATTTGATGTTTTCTGGAATTTTATAGAATTTGATATAAAAGATCAAGATGTTAGTATTACATTCTAGAAATTAAATATAACTAACAAAAGTCATAAAATAGTTGATATTTAGTCTACTGGACATTTTGAACTTGTTCATTTTGACTTATGTGGACCAATGAGACATCAATCAATAAAAGGAGACTTATAATTTATCAATTTTATTGAGTATTTCACTCATATTAAAAACATCATGTTAACAATGCACACATCATAGGCTATTGAAATGTTCAAATTATTCAGAAAGGATTTTGAGAATGAATTCGGGGTTTCTATCAAGAAGTTGACAACATATAATGTTACTAAATTCACCAATAATTATTTTTAAGCTTATATGAGAAAACATGGTGTCAAACTTTAGTATAGTGATCTATGTACTCTATAAAAAAATGGAGTAATATAAAGATAGAATATAAGCATGGTGGAAATGGAAACAATTATGTTAAAAGAATACAAACATTCAAAATTCTTTTAGAGAGAAGCTATTAGTACTATTGTACATGTTCAAAATAGATTCTTATTGAGACTCGAAACCAACATGGATCCTTATGAAATGTATTATAAGAAAAAACCATCATTGAAATACTTTAATTCTTTTGGAAGTCCATGTTTTATCAATGTAAAAAATATAGATTTGGGAAAGATTGATGAGAAATATGAGGGAAAAACTTATGTTGGTTAATCACCAAATGGGATATGTTACAAATGTTGGAACAAATGATTAAAAATTTTGGATGATTCATATGATATGAAGGTAATTGAAAATATAATTTCCTTAAAAAATATTGTTCAGAATGGTGAGAAGGATAAATTGGAAATTTCCAACAATAATGAAAGTAATTCAAAACATCCTTCCCTGGATTCAAAAGAATCATGTGATGAGGAAATTCCATCTAGGAAAGAAACATTGAAATTTCATGCCCTACAAAAATATATTGAATGTGAAAACATTATTGGGGACCAAAAGGCACTAGTTTAGACTTGAAGTAAGTTGATATTAGAAAATAAGAAATCACTTATCTCAAAATATGAACTAGAATCAATTTTATAGGCTATTCAACATAATGAATGGGAGGATAATGTGAATCAAGAGTTATATCAGATTAATAATAATGAAACATGGGAACTTCTTATAAGGTGAGAAAACAAAATTTATCAGAACCAAATGGGTATATAGAAACAAATTTAATTTCCATGGAGAAGTTTTATGAAACACATAAAGATTTATTTGTAAAAGATATCCAAAGGTGGAAGGTGTGGATTTTGATTAAACCTTTGTTCACATTTCTAGGCTAGAAACAAAAAGAATTTTTCTTATAGTGTCTTCTCATTAGAATTAAAAAATTTATTAGATGCATGTAATGTTAAAATTCCTAAACAGTTAGATTGGGTAAATTGGTTACATTGAGAAACATTATGGGTTTCTACTAGATTAGGATGAAAGAAAAGTTTTTAAATTGATGAAATATTTGTATAGGCTAAAACAAGCTCCACGTGTGTGGTATTTTATGCTTGAATTTTGTTAGAGATTGAATAAATTTTCTAAACGGAAAGTTGGTAGAAAATTGTATTTGAAAAATTTTGACTCGGAATCATTAATTTCAATTGCTTATGTGGATAATATATTTTTTGGGGGGGATGAAGAAAATTTTTGTGAAACGTTTCCTGAAACAATGAAGAAGAATTTTGAAATGTCAATGTTGGGAGAATTAGCTTTCTTTATTTTCATAAAATTTCAAAAAAAGGGATAATAAACTTTCTTACATCAAGAAAAGTGTGTTAGGGAATTATTAAAGAAGTTTGGGATTGATGAACCCATAGAAGTTTAAACTCATACTGCATTGAGAAAAAAGTTGAGTAAAGATTAATCTGGAATATGTGTGTATCAGAAAGACTTTCGAAAGCTAATAGGATGTCTTCTTTACCTTACAGCATCAAGGCGAGATAATTTTTATGTTGTTAATTTAAGTTACATGTATCAAAATAAACAAATAGAATCACATATGTTCTCCTCAAGGATTAGTTTGAGATATTTCAAAGGAAAAACTTCACATGGGTTGTTATATAAAATAAAATTTGAGATGAAGTTTCCTAGTTATACTAATGTTGATTGGGCTAGAGATTTTAATGATAGAAATTCATCCTTAGGAAGAACATGTTTTCTGGGTGAGTGTTGTGTGAGTTGGAATAGTAGGAAAAAAAGTTCAGTAACTTTGTGCACAAATGGGTTTGAATATGTTGAAGCCACTTAGCCTTGTACTCACATGTTTTGGATGAATTTTCAGTTGGAAGATTTAAAAATAAATGTTTCTAAACCCTTGATGATACTTTGAGATAATCAGAGTGAAATTGATATTTCTAAGAATCCTTTTCAATATTCAAGATCAAAACACAATGATATAAAGTTGCACTTTTTAAAATATAATGTTGATACTAGATATTTTTTCTAGAATACATTTCAAAAAAATTTAAGACTTTTGATATCTTTACAAAATCAATGTCGAAGGAATGGTTTTTTGAATTGATTTCGCAACTTCATGTTAATCCTCATCCCACATCCTCCTAAAATTCCTCAAGAAATTCCCCTATCGTGCTTTGGATTATGTTGACAATGGGATAGATAAAGAAAAAAGTTTTACTTTATAACAATTTTAACTAATATTCACTTTTATTAATATTATGTTGTTTTTATCAGATAATGGGGGATAAAAAAGTGTGTGAGAACATAAAAGACAGGATTCATAGGAGAAGAAAAGTTTGGTGGATTGATCTTTATATTTCTATAAAATTTTCTTGCCACTGAGAGGTGTAATTCCATCAAAAACATTTCAATATCTAGTAGTATGGGGTTAGTAAACTCTCTCTTGAGAAATGATATGTTTTGATAAAATAAAAAAATCATTAGTTGCATACAAAAGAAGACTTATAAAAAAAACTGAGAGTTGGAAAAGTTGTTAATGAGGGTTATTGTAATGTTCCAATTCTAGGTGCCGCCCAAAGGTGCCTCATACCAGGTTGGTCACCTGGATTTAAGTGCATTTCCCCAAATGACAGAGGCTACAGACTAGTAGTGAGGGCCTTGGGTGTGATAGTGGAGAAACTATTCCCTCGTTAAAAGAGTAACACAATGGAAAAAATTAGCAAGCAATAGTTGAAGCAGCAATACCATACAACGGAAGTAAACATCGGAAGACTGATAACATAAAAAACAGCATCATATATAAATAAATGATGCATGTAACATATATCTAGGTAAGTATCCAAACAAGTCACAATATTGGAAATACAATACTAAAACAAATGTATAGAAAATATTAAACTCCAATAGAATCGCAAGCCTCATCTTGGTCCCATTCTCCCCACCTCCAATAGCAATCAAGTACTTGATGAAGAAAGGTGCTTGCCTTTACCTATACCTACAACCATATAATCTGTTTGGGTCCAAAATCATAACCCAAATAGGGTGTGAAACAAATCCCAATATGCAACCACCAAAATATATGTGCCAAACTGTTAGTGAATATATACATCAGGTAGTATGCAGGATTGAAGTAATAAACATGGAAGTACTCAAAAGTAAACAATCCTACTATTTTCAATTACATTAGTTTACATTCATTAATTATTCAATCCATTGGGTAATGAATTATTAGGATCTATCTTAAGCTCTATATCCACTATGTAATAGTAAAACAGATGTCTCAACTTGCCATCTAACAAACCATTAAGATAGAGTCCAAGCTTGTGCTTTGTCTTAGCAGGCTCGTCACATTCATCAAACATTTAAAAGAAAACCTTTGGGAATGTTCATGCATTCTAACCCCTCTATTTTAACATATCATCAATTCAATACATAATGACCCTTTAGGAAAGCTCATAGAGTATAACCCCTTTGGTGCCACATATCACTAATCATTTACAAACAACCACCTAGGTAGCTCTCATGGTCAATACCCCTTGGTCTTCATAGCAACAATAAAATATAATGACCCCCTAGAAGCCCTCATTGTCAATTACCTATGGTCTAACATTTATTTGATAACCACCCTATGGGTAGATCTCATGTTCTAAGCCCTTTGGTCTATGAACACCCGGTAGCACTCACAATCAATACCTTAGGTTCAATATAAATACAAATTATACATAAATAACCCTACCTTAGGAAGCTCATACAGTCTATTCCCCATTGTCATAATTTTTTAATGTGTATCACATACATCTCAAATAAACAGTTTCTCCATCCTAATAACATGATGCCTGGAAAACAAAGAAATCCTAATAGGAATTCTAGACCAAACTTCTATAATAAATAAAACATGGGAAATTGTACCCATAATCTATGTATTAAGCCTTATGCCTATGTAATAACCCTTTCTCAAACCAAAGAACCATAGAATGTGTTAAACTATGTTAAATTCCAGAACACACAATACCCCAAACATGGGTATTCGGCACTTTCTACATATATAATCCAAAGACAATCAAAGAAATGCACAAACCACCAACCTCGATGTTGTATGATGAACACTCTTGAACATCAGCCCTTGAATCATCCTCAAAATACATAGATCCACAAAATTGGTTAAAATATTTTAACCTTGGATAACTCAATAGAAATGATAAATTATGAAGAAAGGATCGAAGGAAAATAGAACTCACCAGTGGGAATCTAATGCACTTGGCGGTGTCTCAATCAGATCTTGGATGGAGGAACTGTAGGAGCTCAAAGATCTTTGGTCATATGTTTCTCTCTTATATAATACATTGGAATAAGAACAATAATCTATAAAATATATGATTCCCCACTTTGATATATAATTTAAAATTACATAGCACATTCATTTAATGAACACGATGTGTACTAGCCTCAACTAGTTCCCGCTTTAGGTAGTCTCCCAGGTCACCCACACAACTATTTACTTGACCGTTATACGGCCAGTACACAACTACATGTGGAAAATGGGTAATCAACATGTACTAAAAATTCCACATGGTGTACTTAGAAAAAATTCCCCTTTATTTATTTTCCTCAAAAAAACCCAAAATAAAGATCAATACCTGAAATAAAGATTCATGTTCTTACAGTTGTTAACAAATCCAAATGGGGAGATTGAAGAACCTTTGTGATAAATTATTTTAACAAACCATTTTTATTTTTTGACAAATATCATTTTTTATTTAAGACTATTTTTATTATTGACGAAAAATTAATTTAATGATATAGAAATAATGAATTTTCTCAAGATAGAAGTTTTTTAATGAATAAGTCTTTTTGTTACTAAAGAGTTTTGAAAAAGGATTTTGATGAAAATTGATAATATAGAAGTTAGAAAGTGTTTCAAATTATTTAGACAAATTAGATAAAGATTTTTTGGTTAAGAAGTTCTCACAAATCATGTAAACATTCATGATAAAACATATTGATGAAATGGTAGATATGTTTGAATAAATTATAATCATTAAAAAGAAGTAAAAAATTGAATCTAAATTTTTTCTGAGAAAACTGGAACCAACATTCTGCACAAATCAGAACTTTCATTCTGTTCAAATCAGAACCAACATTCTATAAAAATCAAAATCATCATTCTATAGAAATCAGAACCAGCGTTCTATACAAATAATAACTAGCTTTTGAATAAATCAGAACCATAATTCTACACATATTGGAACGATGTTACTAAGAAAATTGGAATAAGATTTCAAAAAAAAATCATAACCATGATTCTGAACAAATTAGAAACATTTTTTTGGGAAAATTGGAACCAGTTTTA
Organism: Viscum album; assembly: GCA_963277665.1. Lineage (NCBI taxonomy): Eukaryota > Viridiplantae > Streptophyta > Magnoliopsida > Santalales > Viscaceae > Viscum > Viscum album. The sequence goes on from OY728147.1 coordinate 1,315,010,714, forward strand.
TGAGTAAAATTGGAAGCAAGATTCTGAGAAAATAGGAAATAGGATTATATGAAAATCAGATCCAGTTTTTTTAGAAAATGAAAACTAGTTTTTTTAGAGAAAATCAATGAATGATTCTGAGAAAATAATAACCAATTTTCTGAGAAAATCTAAACCCATTTTCTTTGAAAAATTAGAACCTATATTCTAATCAAATCAGAACTAGTTTTCTATGAAAATTTAAAACTAATATTCTGATAAAATCATATCCAGATTTTTGAGAAAATAAGATGTAGTTTTCTGAGAAAAATTGAAACCAAAATTATAACCATATCAGAACCAGTTTTCTGAGAAAAATCAAAACCATGATTCTATAGAAATCGAAGCCAACATTATTTTAAAATTAGAAGCAACATCTTACATAAACAAGAACCAACATTTTGTAGAAATCGGAATAAACATTTTGTAGAAATCAAAACCAACTTTATACAAAAATCATAACAAAGATCCAACATTATAAAATTAAGAATGATATGAATATTTTAAGAATACAAACATGAATTTCAACCTTACATAAACCTCAATGAAATATAACTAGGTCTTTAGAAGCCAAATATTGAATATTAAATGTGAGTGATTTTTAGACTTTTGATATTTAGGGAAGTGGGAAGGATTTCATGTTTCCCACCCCTGTTTTTTGAGTTTCCTATGTATACATTCTCATATCATTCACTCATTTTAAGATATTACATATTCACAAAATGTGGATCACTAAATAATTAAAAGTGAAAAATATCCCACAATATTGAAGAATATTTGTATTGATTTTTTTAGAAGTGAAAAATCAGAACCATCATTACTGTACTGAGAAGATCTGACTAATCCAAATTAGACATCAGATTCCAAATGTGAATTTTGTGGAGCAGATTCAACAATTTTTTTATTCTTTTTTTGGATAAATTTATTTATAATAAAAAAAATATAAACTGATTAGATTTATTATAATATTTTTTTCAGGAGTTATAAGGATTCTAATGGTATTTGGCACAAGTTGTATTCATTTCATTATAATGGTGGGTATTCATAGACCCATGGGAGTGTTTATACCAAGGATGTAGGTTCTAACAATAAAGTTGAACCTTATAAATCATATGTGTTTTTATTTCATTCCTACCTTTGCATGAATGATTATTTACTAAAGGTTTATAATGATAAGAACCTTAACATGTTGTAGGGGTTAAGTATCTACATGTTTTGAAACTTATATAAAGTAAAAAACTAATTCACCCCCTATAAGTTGTTATTCGATCCTTGGAACTACAAGTTTACATGTGCATGAATACACCAATTTGTGGAATTCTAAATTGAGGTTCCATTGGCGGTGCCTTTCTAAATATTAATGCTCACACACTACATTAAAACCTCAATAGACATGTAGTTTGAAATGTTATATTTCATGTATGAGTTGGTTAACTAGTTTTTGTTTGATTTTCATGGATAATTTAATTCTGAAAATCATTGGAGGAGTTTTAGTACCCAATTTATTATTGGAGTAAGAGGCATGTTTTCTAGATTCCACATTTGGAATATCACATATTTCTTTTTCATTACTTTCCTTTAGCTTTATTTATCCAAATTTATTTTTATGGATTGTTTTTGTAGATTTTGAAATATATATTATCTTATTTTGATTCTATTCTTGTAGATATGTGTTGTATATATTTTAAAATACCCTTATATATTACTATTGTATAGTTTAATCATTTTGGTTAACATATTCTATGATTATTTTTGGAATGAACAACATATGGATGAGTCATTCTTATTTTCATGAAAGAAACCAATCATGAATTATTGTATTACTAAATGTATTTAAATTATTCCATGATGATAATCGTACTATATAAATAGTAGTCTTCATACCTTGAGGATTTAATAATGACCTTAGGTTTATTAATGACTTGATTTAGGCACTGTAGGAGTATCATATTTATTTATATTTTTACTAATGTTCACCAAGAAAGAAAAATTTTGGAAATCTAGAGTTTTGAGAGATTTCATCATAGGAAATGTAATTCAATGAAATGATTATAGATTACAGAAATTGATGAAAAATATATAGTTAATTATAGGAAAGAAACATATCATTCATATATATGTGGGATTTTGGATATATTTGTTGTAGGGATAAAAAATTCATATAGATAATTTTGGGATGTTTGATTAATGATTATTCCAAAAAACAAAATAAATAATTTTCAGATTTTAAATTCTTATTACACGCTATCATGACACAAAAAATTTAAAAATTTATTAAAATTTTAAATGTTGTAGAATTATAAATCATGTTGGAACCACAAGGATAATGTGTATAGACACTAGGAATATCATCCTGGAAGAATGATCAACAAGGTGAATTTTAATTTTTATTGAAAAATAAAAAAATATTTAAAAATGATTATTTAAATTATCTAAAAGTACATATGTTAAAAAAATTAATTTATGGAGGAAAAATGAATAGATTAATGTGTTAGAGGTGTAGAGTTTGTTCAGGTGCAAGAAATATTAATTTTTTATTTCTCACATACGAATATTTATTCATTCAATTATCACCAACTTCAAATTTAATCAAAATAATATCATGTATAATTCACTGATGTTAGTAATTATTCTAATTTTTTACACAAATCATACATTACTTTATCCTATAATTTGATAAAAAACTTGTTTCTACTTTTTCCATTGAATGACTTGGTTAAATGCAATGAACCATTTTTCACAAAGTAGAAGTATCTATTTGTATTAGTTTCGCTCAAATGACATCACTTATTATGTATCCGTATTTCAAGTTAGAAGGTTAATAGAAAAAAAAATATTATTTTTTATATTAATATTATTATATATTTTGAATTCATTTGTGTGTGATTTGTGATTCAATCATGCACGCGATCGGGTTCCAAAAAAAATTAATAATCTAGTGATCTCCCTCCCATGATTACTAATTAAATATTACATGAAAAATCACAAAATAAAGTGTAAATACCTCTTATCATTTCTACGAGATACAAATATAATATAATAAATAAAATTCTAATCGGTATTATTTTACTTAAAATAAAAATACTAAAAAATAATCATGTTTTCATCACATTTTTACCACTCTAATGCCAAGAAAATTTACCCTCATAATAATATAGAAAAAATATAAGTGTTAATAAAATCATAATGCGTGAATAATATAACCTTTTACCTAATTGATGTTTTTATCAATCTGAAGTCTTCCCATGAAAATTAAACTAATTATCATTGATGTTCAAATGAAATCTAACATTTATGATCAACGCAACCCACCAAGGAAAGAAATTTCACAACCAAAGTAATGGCATAATTTTCCAGAAAAAAAAATGGGTTAGAATCAACTTGGTGTGTTGTGGAAGTGCTTTAGAAGAGTGAAATGACTAAGGTTCTGGCTTGGTGATCTACTTGTTCACATCGTAGAGAAGATTCTGGCAATGGTGGCATACTACTATTCCAATAGAGTTCATATGGTTGGTGTCTCCTGGTAGTGTCTTACAACAGAGCCCTCTAGTATAGTGTATAGGAGGAGGAGGAGACAGGGGTGCCTGTGGGTGTCACAGATTTCTTTGTTTGTCACACCTATGGTTTGAAACAGGGATGAGGCCCAGGAAAGTTGGTTGTGGTGTTCCTGGTGTGGTCTAAGGGAGGAGGTTTTAGCCTCCTAGTGATTCTCTCAGGCTGTGGAGGATGCATAGGGTTCTTAGTTATTCACCACCTAGAGATCCACTTGTGTGTTTATCTCCCTCCAAAACCAAATTCAAAAAAATCCAAATTAAAATTTAAAAACAATTCTAATTATATAAATGTTAAATAATATTATTATTAATAGAAATAGAATTATATAAAAATATATTATACTGGTTATAGAAATAAATAATTATAAGATAATTTTATATAGGTAAATATATATATATGTATAATATTTACAAAAATATAGATATAATTAGATAAAAATATTATTATACATATATTAATGTTGTTACTACTAAATATTAATATAATTTTATAAAAATAATAAACTATTAATAATTATAGTACTTTTATTAATACTAAAAATATTAATAATGAAATACAATAATATAAAATACAAATATAGAAAATTAATATATATATACAAATAAAAATTAATGAACATATAATAAAACAAATATTAGTGAAACAACATAAAATAATAAAATAGTGTTAAAAATTAAATATAAACTAATATAAACTAATATTAATATAAATTACTAATATTAATATAAAATTTACTAAAAACTATGAAAATAATGAACTAAAAAATAATGGAAATAAAAAAAAATACTAAAACCGGTAAAAATATTTATTTTTAAAAAGTTATAAAATTATAAATTTTTCAGTGAAATCCATGTGAATAAAATCCACCACAGTTAAACCTTTTCAGTCATGGGAAAAACAATAAAAAATAAAAGACAACTGGGTCTATATAAAAATCAAAACATCAAAATTAAAAGTTTAATATTTTACAATCCCTTATACTCATAAAATATCATGCTCCATTTAAAATTCCAACATTCCAAAATAGTTTACATTACACTCATATTCTTTCACAAACAAGTACATGAACTCATATATCAGTGTGAACTACCTCATCATCACTCACATCTCTCTAGAGAGTTTTTTGAAAAATATTTACTCAATTCTTAAACACAAGTATTCATACTTTATCTTGCACTAAATTTATCATCTCCACTATTAGAAATCAAAATAATGCACAAATCTCAAGGACATCACATTAGTTTCAAATTTATCTGAGGCTATGGGATGGTGTTTCATAAAATATAATTGTTTTTGGAAAAAAACTGTGGTTGAATCCTAAAATAAAAGCATGATAAATGTCAATACAAATGTCTCCCTGAAAATCACACTCCCCACACTTAAAACGTTTCTTTTATATAATAATATGATAATCCAATCCTTAATCAAAAAAATAACATTTTTTCAATAATTTTTTACTCTCGGTTTTTTTCTTCTCTTTTTTTCAAGGAAGAAAATCACTCGAACATAATGGATAAGTAAATAATTGATTATCGTATCTTAAACCCAATAAAATAAATATCATAACAAATCCAAAGGAAATTTAAAACAGTAATTCATACTCATTAGAATCTTAATGAATGTATGTAATAGATAAAACTCTCTAGTAATGGACAGTCACATTAATATGTATCCTGAAAGGTGGGATTTACTTTGTAATGAGCATGGGAATAATCATTATTAGAACCAAAAAGAATTTATATTACCATATAAAAATAAATGTAATGAATGTGGCTTCATGTAAATATAATAAAAATTGTCATGAATATATAATGTCAATCCAAGTTCATCAAATGAATCACTTTCACTTAAATAACCCTATCCATAAATAAATCACTTCCCCAAACATATATTGAAAGTAATCATAAAAAATTAAATTAAATGACTAGGTAAGGGTATTATTTGTGGTATTATACTAAAAGTTATTATTCATGGTTTTTAAGAGAAACACAAAAGTAAAAATAAAAGGATCACTAAATGCATGAAAGGCGATAAATAAATCAAAAAAATCATCAGTCATTTTAGTGAAACTTTCAAAATTTAGTTCACTTTGATTAAAAAACATGTATAGTTCAAGATTATATAACATGGATGAGATATCCTCAAGAAAATAATAGAAATAGGAGTTGATGAAATAATGGGTCAAAATCATCATAGGTATGGAAATATTACATCAGAAAGCAAAAATAGGCATGAGTGAAATTTGTGTCTCCCTAAAAAACCAAATCAAGAAAATATTTTCAAATCATGGACTGATATAATAAATCATATAAATCTATGTATAAAGAATCAAATCATGTCAAATAGGAATCATGTTCTCTGACTACCCAATGGTATAAGTGGTATGCCCCCAGTTGTGTTATTATAGAGATGCAATCATTTATATACAGGTTCAACAATGAAAAAAATGTAATTTTTTTTTAGTTTTTTATTTTTTTTATCTAGATTCCATGGTAAATTTGGAATCATAATATATTAATTAAAAAATCCTTGAGTAAGCTAAAGTGGTTTAATAAAGGATTTATATATCCAACGAAGCTCCAAAAATGATATACCTGTAAAATTTACACATGGAAAGTACATAAACATGACATATCATAAAGTAGTAGTACCATAATCAAACTCATGTCAATGAAAAAAACTGTATAATTAATTCAACTCAATTATATTTACAAAAGAATATAGACAATGATAAATGCATTACATTTAAATACATAAAAACTAAATTAATTGAAACTAAATGCAGTGAAGTGAAAATAGACATATGTTGGGTTAACTCCCATTGAGAATTCTGTTTACTTTGTATTCATCGAGAAATTTATGACACTAAAATGGGATCAAATTATATTTTATACCATCCATATACTTATTTTTTGGTAGAAGAGTGGAATATTTCATTGAAAAGTAAATTAACCTAAAAGGTGCACAATATCTAAATGGAAACTTATCAGTCAAATCGATGTGTGGAATAAAATGAAAATAGACCAACTCATAGGGGAATTAATATACCTCCTCTGAAGAAATACCCACTAAATAATTTAATTTTTTTGAAATTGAATCATCATAAAGATCAACAACATTACCTTTTAAAATTTCTAAAAGAGAATAAATTACCCTACCAGACTCTTTTAGTGGTTTTCTTATATCCATAATATCCTTGAATGAAGTATTTTGGTAGATGATGTATCCAAATTCATTTTCACCACCAACCACTAGAATAGTAAAAACCCCTAATTTCTAACTCAATTCATGCTCAGCAATTTCATTGATTGTCCCAAGGTCAATAGTATTTCTAGAATCTGGGGGTATTTCAATTGATGTGTTTTTAACCTGGATGAATAGGGTAAGTGGGGTGGTATCAATAGGATTTGGTGACTCCATTGTATCAAGCATGAAATACTTTGTAAAAGTTTTTTAATAGTTCCCTCATCAAATTTCTACATTGGACCATGTTTCATCATGAACTCAGGATCTTCTAGGAAATCCCATTCATTCGTTGTTACATGAAATTTTTTATTGTTCTATACTAGTATCACAAACCAATTTTCAGACACATTAAATTATTCAGATTTATATATATTTGAAAATTTTTTGGACAAGAATATATTTTTTGAAAGAGGTGTTTAAATGTTATTTGAAGTGACGTTCTCTTGCATATGGAAATCCAAGTTATCTTAACTCAATTCTAACTATATATCAGAAAAGAAGGGTACCAGTTCAATACTATCTTCATCCTCATTTAAAGTTTCAACCTCAAATTGTGGAATTTGATATACATCAAAGGAATGAAATCTCACTTTGGGATTTAAGGGTTATAAACTCATATAATAATGACATGAAATCACATTAGTCGATGGACCATTATGTTTGATAAATTGTAAGAACAGGATTTCATTTTATTGTAATGTGATTAGTTTAGAATAATCAACTTGTGATTGATTGAAGTCATATATGGTATTATGGGAACAAGGATCAAGAAAATTTGTCTCATTGTCATATTCAAAAAATTGATGTTGTTCAAATGAAACCCCTAGTGCACTTTGATCAAATAAATTGATCTGAATTGGAGAATCAAGTGATATTGAGGTGGAATGCTAGTAAATATGAGTCATTAGATTTTATATAATATGAATTTTATTTTATAGCAATATAATCTAGGGAAGAAAATTTTCATGATGATCATCTTGAGGTGAAAACATACTAATTATCTAAGTTATAAAAGAAGAAAACATGTTCCCAATTATTTAATTATTTTCTTCACGTAGTGGGAGGTCAAATTATATGTCTTCCTCTTGTGTACAAGGTGAGTTATAATTTAAAGACATGGAATTATATCGATGAAAATTTCCCTTCTTATAATTATTTCATATAGTATAGATCACATTAAATCACATTGATAACACAATAATAACTTAATAAAAGAATAATGAATGAAATAATAAGTATTTTTAGAAATTAAGAAACATATACTGAGGCAATAGTAACTTGATCTTTTGAACAGTAATATTACCCTTATTAATAGTAAACTATCTAATATAATAGTAACATCAACCATTAATTTATAAATATAATTTATCCATATTATAAATAAAACAATGATATATTATGTCATAGTATAAGTAATTAAATGTTTTAAAAATGATAAATTATGTGTTAGTATTTTTATAAAACAAAAATGGTTATTTATAATTTTAAAATTAATATAATGATTTAAATGAAAATTTATAACCATAAAAGAAATTTATAAATTAATATTTTGTTTTCTTATGATTATAATATAATTTTATGAGACCTTAATTGATTTTTCAAATAGTCATAAAAACAATTTTAATTTTAAAATCTGTATTTTTTGAGTTAATGGTGATTTTAATTAAATTGTAAAGTTCTCATATTTTGAAAATTATTTTCATAAAATGGATTCTATTTTTGAATTTTAAACATAGAAAAATAGTAGTGGTAAATTTTGTGTAGTTTTATAAAATGGATGATTTTTTTATGAATAGTAAAATACGGTAATTTGCAGTATAAGCTAAATACATGAATTATTGTGTCAAAGATGATTTATGGATGATGTATGAACCTTTGGTTAGAAATAACATGCCTTTATTACTGAAATTATTTACAATAATCCATAATTTTCAGTTTATTGAACTATAATAATAAAAAATGCGTAAAATAATAAAACATTTCTCTCTCCTCCACTATAAATACCACCCCTCACCACCTCTTCTCCTCACAACTATTAATGATTGTTTCATGTCCAATTTATTACCAATACTATTCCCAAGTCTCTTATCTACATACTTGAGGTTATTGTCTTAAAATAAGACCAAAATCAATTTCCCTATGGAGGTTCTCAAGTAGAATAATTCAATAGGTAAAAATCATCTTTGGCTTTTTTCACTTTCTTTTCTTTTCTTATAATCTCCCCTCCTACTATATCCAAAAATTCATTATAACTCTAGTATATTATATATAAAATAATTTTATTATTTATATGTAATTTTAAGCAACAATACTCTTTTTCTCGTCATTTTATTATAAAAATGAAAATATCGTCTGTGAGGTGTTGATTTACCGACTTCAAGGATGACAGGTTTTCATTTTCCTTTACTGCCTTCAAGGAAGGAAATAAAACCAATATAATAGTTTTTACATATTGTAAAATACATATCATAACCATTTTTATTTTATAAAACTAAATTTTATACACAATAATTAATAATGAAACAAAACTTGTTTACGATGATCGAAAACCTGCCAAAATAATCCAAATGATTATCAATAACGTCTTATCTAATGATTCATCCTCTCCCAAAATAACCAAATAACCTATATAAACATTTAATATTATGTATTTTTATTAATAAAATATAACCTGAATTTTATATATGTATTCCCATTTTACATTATCTTTCATTCATTTATAAAAGTGAACCAATCATGAAAACTGTGGAAATTGACACTCCCAAACAATGGAAATGAATTTTATAACTCATCAAAAATATCATAAAAGAATTTAATAAAATTATACTAAATAAAATACATGTAGAAAAGGTTATGAATTAATTAATTAATTTATTTATTTTATTTTATTTTCCATTACATTATGAACATGTGTAGAACACTTTCATACATAAGGTAAGGGATTCTTTCCAAGCCTCCATTTTTTCCTTCAAGTTACACTTTCTCTATCTTTACCCCCAATATAATTATTCTTTATTTGTATATAATCATTCTAAATTCTATTTATATGTTCCAAACTCATTTATAAAGACCATTTCATCCTTATTTAATGGAAAATACGTGTTTTAAAATGGTTCTGTTCTCAAATCATCCCTATAAGAAGGCCCGATTAAATGGAACTTCAAAATTTCTTACCCATTTAAAAGTACACTCCATAATATATTTTAAGCAACCATTATTTTTATAAAATCAGTCATTTTATCATGAAAATCTATTTTGGTTCATTTTTTTATGAAAACAAATATTTCTTTTCCTATTTAAATACTTTTAAATATTTTCATTAAACCGCACTAAAATGATTCATTTCTAAAGTTTCAGAAGCCTTATTTTTACATGTTTAAACTTGAATTGGACATAATTTATCATTATATATTACTATTTTAAATTATTAATTTCCATTTATGGTTTAAATCCAATATTTCATAGACACATTTATAATATTCCCATTTTATATTCTCAATGGCGTGATTATGATACCCATTTCATTCTATGGGTAACCATTATGTTTATGTTTGATTAGTCACATTGCACACATATTCATTAACATGATAATATGGGTTCACTTAGATATATATTTAATGAATTGGGTACTTTTTAGCCTCATGAGATATAATGTTGGGACATGGAGTAGACCTGATTTATTTATGGTACTTTGACTTCCATGTGAAATGGTCTTGGCAGTTAGCCTTGAATCATACCAATGTCATGTTTTATGATGTTTCCAGATTCCTATGATCCTATTATTACATGTCCCCATTAATTAAATTTTATTCTCCCTCGTGTTTATTAATGTTCTATGCCTTTTTATGTCATCATGTTATTTCTTCTAACCCATGTGCTTTTCTTTATTCTTATGATTATATTCTTATTGGGATTTTTAGCTCATTGATTTTGTTCACGTTTTCCCATTGATATCATATGCATGTGTAGGACATTAATTAAAGTTAAGAGATATTTATGGATTATTAAAATAAATATTCATTATTCTATTTACTTGTATTCAGTATTACGTATATGGCCATTAAAAGACACTAAATATTGTGATCCTTTGCTAGTAATTTGATGATTAATTATTCTTAAAATCATGTAATAATATGTGTAATAGACTAGGGTCTCTATTTTTGGTATCAGAGAAAGTTCTAGTTGTTTTTTTAGATTAGGACTGGAGAAATTTAGTAAGAAACCTAGGGATAATTCTATCACCATGGATAACCTATACTAAATCATCAGGAATCACATGATAATAAATACCTTCCAGTTACATATTTATCTATATATGTTCAATATTTTCATTTTATATGCTTATTATCTATGTTTGAAATACCTCTAATTGTAATTTACATTCTTAGTTAATGGTTGGAGATAACAGAACCCATGCCAACAATAAATGTGATATGAAATGTGACTATTTTTCTAATGATATGAAAAATATGATGGAAAAGGGTGATTAAAACTTCATGAAAGTACTTAATCAGGTGGATCAATTTGTAAATAATAACATGAATCTTATGGTAGTACATACTTCTCATAAGAGAGATAAAGTTGTGATCGAATCCTTTATGTGTCAAAGGCCTCCTATCTTTAGTGGATTTCCTCATCCACTTATTGCAGAACAATATATTAATTCTATTATGAAGATGTTATTTTTCTTCTAGTTCTTAGAATAATAGAATGTTGTGTTAGTGGTATATTATTTTTATGGGGAAGTTGATCTATGGTGAACACTAATCAATAAAATATATTTCAAGGAGTAAATTGATGCCATGGAATGGGATGATTTAAATAAAATATTTTTCAATAAATATATTCCCCAAATACTCTTACTTAATATGGAAAAGTGATATCCTATTACTGAAGAAAAAGGAAGACGAGTCTATAGGAGTTTATGAGGAAAACTTCACAATGATTGCACAATACGTCTATAGATTTATCATAAACACCGAAACCAATGTACATATCTTCTTCTACAAAATAATATTGAGTCTATTAAAATTAATGGGGATTTGGGAATTTGACAGTTATGAGGAGATTTTATGGTGTTCTTTTAAGGTTGAAATAGAGAACAGAAACTCTCAGTGGTCTTGTGGGCCTGGTGATAAAAAGTGGGAAATCGATTTTAATATGGGTGGATCAACAGATAAATACCCTGATATAATTAATACCAAACATCCCACATCTCAAAAGTGTGGGAAGAAGCATCCAGGAAACTTCTAAAAGGGAACCAATAGATGCTTCAAATGAGGAAAATGGGGAGTATGGATCATAACTACTAATGGGATATGAATAATCCCGCTAATATAGAAGAATAAATGAAATTTCATATCAATACTAAGCCTTTATTTTACTGTTTCAACTATAAGGAACATGAGAATTATGCAATCCATTTTTGTAAGACAAGGTTTATTGGAGGAAACCAACAATAAAAACCACTAAGGCAACATGGAAGGGAATATTATATAACTAATGCTGAGTAGGAACCTAATAATGATGTGGTGATAGTTTTGTTGGTTATTAATTAAATAATAGTGAATGTACTATTCTATTATGGTTCTATTTATTCATTTATATCGTGAAATTATAGTATGACTATTCAAACACCGCCTCAAAATATGAAGGTTTAGTTATCTTTGATAATAGAAAATGGGGAAATTATTTCATCCAAAGTGTATAACTCATCTCTCGTAAATTTTTGTGGACTGAACATATCATCAAATCTTTTCTTACCATTGGGAAATTTTGTTTCTATTTTTTTCATGGATTTTCAATCCTTATGAAAATACAATATCACTTATCGGGAATGGGAGATCATGTAACGACCCAAAGTATTTCAATAAAAAATTCCCTTCTTATATCTATGTCATAAAAACACAAAATAATGAACTACTAAGTGATAAGTGACCTTTAAACATAATTTTGTCACCCCTATGTTTGGAATTTTAAAAATCTGACATACACGGTTGTGCTCAAGATAGATTTTGGTGTCTAATGAAACAAAAATAATTTTTGGTGAATATTAACCTACCCTTATGAATAGTAACCTACCCTTATGAATAGTAATATGACCCTCATGAATAGTAAATAAGAGTAACATTACCTATGAATAATAAAATAAAATTTAGACATCATAGAAAGTGATAATTTGACCTTAGTAAATTTTTTTGGTATTTTATAATTATAATTAATTATTTAATTTATAAGAATATTTATTCCCCTGGAATGTATTCATAAAGTATTGAATCAATGTCTAATAGTTTTTAGATAGTTTTATAAGACCCTACGTAATTTTTGAAAGAACTATAAAATCAGTTTTAATCTTAAAAACTATTTTTTTAAGTAAATATTAAATTAATAATATTTATAAAATTATTTTTGAAAAATGGACTTCATTTTTGGATTCTACACGTCAAAAAATGGTTGGGGTAAATTTTTGGGACTTTTCTGAGATACTTGAGTTTTTGATGAATACTGGAATCCGATAATTCACAATAAAAGCTAAATAATGTATTAATTGAGTCATCGATGATGTTCTGCTAATGTAAGCCCACTTGGTTCGGGATTACATTATAAAATTACTATTCTTGGTCGTTCAAGACTCACTATTCCTTGTCTTTGGTGAAATTAATAAACTAATCAATTTTATATTAAGGAAACCCCTCTCCCCTCCACTATAAAAGCCACCCTTCACTCCCTTTTTTCCTCACACCTCTCAAGCTCCAAGCCTTCTCTAAACTCTTCCCAAACATCTTCCCTATCACCTCCCCACGTCCAAAAGCTTTTGGTCTCATCAAAAGACCAATCCTATCTTCCTTAAGGAGGATCTCAAGAGGAAGATTTTAGAGGTAATTTCTCTCTCTTCTCCTTTAATTTCCTTTCAAGTTCAAGTTCCTTTCTTGATCTCTCCCTACCTATCTTCATCCAAATTGTTCTGTAAATCTAGTATTATATATATACTGTAATATTATGATTCTAATATTATATTATATCACCCCACACCCTTTCCCTCCTCCTTTTATTTTATTAAAGAGAACGTTGTTCATTTGGTGATAATTTATCACCTTCAAAAATGACATGCTCTCTTTTTCCATTTCTACCTTCAAATCTGGTCATGAAACCATTTTTATGGTCGAAACAGAATATTTTATATGTATTATGTTCTATTTTAAGTTCTATAAATAACCTATGTCCTTATTACTAAGTTAAATGTTAAAACAAGATTGTTGTGATCCAAAAATCGCTCAAATTAACCCAAATAATCTTCATTTAATTCTTATCTAGTGATTCGTCCACATGGATCTAATATAACTCATTTTAAAATCATTAAAGACTTCGTAATATCATTAATTACATGTAATATCAGTTCTGGATGTTTACCCATGATCTACCCAAACATCAATTTAAGAATACAAGTGGACTCTCCAAGAAAACCATGAAAACCTACATCCCCGATCAATGTTTTTAAACTCTATAAGTCATCCAAAGAAACATAATATGAAATAATGAAACCAGAATGAACCCTATTAATGTATAAAAGGTTCTTTAATTTCTAATTAATGAATATAATGTCATTATACAGGACATTAAAGAGAAGAAGGCATTCGAGTACAAGGTAAGGGGAAATCTCGAACCCAATTTTCTTCCTTTGTGTTCTCCCTCTTTCACTCCATTTTTGATATGGTTACTCCTCAAAGAACATTTGTTCATCATTTACATTACTTTTCTGGGATATACACGTTTTTCACTGGTTTTTATGTCCATCAAAAAATTTTCCAAAAGAACTCTTCTTTCAAGATCTCACATTTTACCTCTCGTTCAAGGTTGACAGTTCTTGTATCAAGTATGTTGTTCCCTCTTTCTTTTGGGAACCCAAAGCTTATGAATGTGTTATTATGAGATGAAACCCATTCCTTTCCATGGGTTATTTATTTACATGTTTTATATGTGTTCTATGTGGCAATCATGACAATGATAATGTTATGATGTGACGGGTGCGCCCGGAATTATATAGCGCAATATGAATGTTTAAATGTGACGGGTGCGCCCGGAATTATATAGCGCTCCAATGCATTGGGTAAAGTGATGAATCTCATGAGTAAATGAGAAATTATGTGTGAACATGATTCTAGCTTTTTTCACAAGTATGTGTGGTAGTCAACCACTAAGACATGATGTTTCATTTTTATGCATTGCCACATTTCAAGTCTTTTATTTATGCTCCTCTCATGATCATGATCTTTTTCCTTTGTTATGATTATGCTCACCCAATGATGTATTATTCTTATCTATCCTCTTACTTGGATTTTAGCTCACCCCTTTTTATGTATATACTTATGTGGCTACATGTACTAAGGAGAGAACAAGTGCCACTGGGAAGCTAGTGAAGAAGAAATTAAATAAATCTTTATGCTAGATGTTGTATTTATTAAGTATTGTCCTAGTTTGCCCAAGACACTAAACCTCTGGATCCTCCATGTGTAATACCATTATGTTTTTTATCTTTGAAATGATGTAATATTAAAGTAATAAAAGGCCGGGTCTCTATAGTTGGTATCAGAGGCAAAGGTTTAGTTAATTTGGGAATTAGGATTAGTAAACCCTAGAGAAAACCTCTAGCATAAGAATAAGTACAAACACATACACAAGAATATTTACTTAGGGATACCATATGTTATGTTTTTGGTATAATTGTTTAAATGAATAAGTTATTAATAACTTGTTTACTTATGTTTTGTTCTAACCTTTTCTATCTTAGAAAATGGTGGGAACCAGGAGAAATCAGGCCAACAACTCTTGCGAGGGCCAATGCAACGATTTCCCGAACGACATCCCCAATGATTTTTGAGGTGGAGTTCAAAACTTCATGGAGATTCTTACCCAATTGTCTCATGTTATGAATAATAACCATAATAATGGGGAACTTCCTCCTTCACCAAAGAGGGAGAAACTAGCAATCGAATGTTTTATGCGGCAACGACCACCGATGTTTTGTGGATCTTCTGATCCACTAGTTGCGGAACAATGGTTCAACTCCATGGAGAAGATCTTTTCTGTTCTTCACTGTTCCGAGACGGAGAAGGTGACTCTATCCGTTTATCGTCTAGATGGATAAGTTGATCAATGATGGGCTTTGATTAAGAAAACCAAGCTAAGGGATGAAATTGAAGAGATGGAATGGGAAGACTTTAAGATAATTTTTCTTAATAAGTACTTCCCATGAACCCTTCGCACGAAGATAGAGAGAGAATTCATAGAGCTCAAGCAAAAAGAACGAGAATCTGTCACAACCTATGAAGTAAATTTCACAAGGCTCTCAAGGTATGCTTCGGGTTTTGTTATCAATAATGATACCAAATTGATATATTCTTTAGTGTATTAAAACCACATCTTTGAAAGGCTCTTGAAATTCGAGACTTTGGGAGTTATGAAGAAGTTGTTCGGTGTGCTCTCAAAGTGGAGATGGAGTTTGGAGAATGGTCCCATGGCTATGGTGATAAGAAAAGAAATATGGAGTATCAAGCTGGTGGATCTAGTGATAAAGATGGGAAGAAAACACAACGACCCACATGCCAAAAATGTGGGAAGTTACCCCATGGGAACTGCCACAAAGGTACGGCGAAATGCTTTAAGTGTGGGAAGGAAGGACACCAAGCTCACGAGTGTCGAAAATACATGAAAAGGAACGATAATGTAGCCGATGAAAGGAGAGAACCACTCGTGGTTCAATGCTACAACTGTAGGCAGCTAGGGAACTATTCAAACCAATGCACTAAACCTCGAGCTCTCGAGGGTAATCAGCGCCAACAACCACCAAAGAAAAAGGAACAAGGGAAGGCTTATTCCATCACTACTGTGGAGGTGGAACATGATAATGAAGTCGTACAAGGTACACTTCCTATTCACAAAAGAATGGAAAAAGTATTATTTGATTCTGGTTCTACGCATTCATTTATATCTTGCAAGTTTGCTAGAACTATAGAATCGATGCCCCAAAACCTTGAAGTAGAGATACCTGTAAAAACACCAAGTGGTGCAATCATTGCAACCCAAGTGTTTGACTCTTCTCTTGTTGACGTATGTGGGAATATTCTTCCGGAAAATCTTGTAATACTTCCCTTGGTGGAATTCAACTCTATAATGGGAATGGATTGGCTCTCATTATATAGGGCACATATCAACTGTCAGGAAAAGGAAATATATTTTTATATTCCGAACCATCCCATGCTCCTCTACAAATGCAAGGAAGATCATGAATATCCTTTGAAAATCCTTCAATGGTGTGGGTGTTGATTCCCTATAAAGAATCATACCTCGTCCAAATGGTTGAGTCGAAGGAAAGTGTCAACCTTGAGGAAATGCCCATCGTAAGGGAATACGACGATGTATTTCCCGAAGAGTTACCCGGAATTCCCCCGGATCGTGTGGTAGAGTTCTCAATTGAACTAATACCCGGAGCTACTCCTATCTCAAAGTTCCCCTATAGGATAGCTCCTATCGAACTGGAGGAGTTAAAGAAGCAGCTGCAAGAGCATCTGGAAAAAAGGTTCATACGCCCTAGTGCATCACCTTGGGGTGCGCCAGTGCTCTTTGTGAAGAAGAAGGATGGAACCATGCGGCTGGGTATCGATTATCGGGAACTCAACAAGATCACCATAAAGAAAAATTATCCTCTACCAAGGATTGATGACTTGTTCGATCAGTTAAGAGGATCTCAATACTTCTCAAAGGTGGATCTTCATTTTGGATATCATCAAGTAAAGGTGAATAAGGAAGATATTCAGAAGACTGCATTCCGTACAAGGTATGGGCACTATGAGTTTTTGGTGATGCCCTTTGGACTTACTAATTCCCCTGATTTCTTCATGGATTTGATGAATAGAGTCTTTAGACATTACCTCGACAAATTTGTGGTAGTGTTTATTGATGATATTCTCATTTACTCCAAGAGTAAGGAGGAACATGAAGAACATCTAAGACTTGTGTTGGCGACATTGAGAAAGGATATGTTGTACGCCAAGTTCAGAAAGTGTGACTTTTGGATGAATCAAGTCACGTTCTTGGGACATGTGATCATAAGGGAGGGAATTTCTGTGGACCCTTCAAAGACAAAGGCGATTGAGGAATGGCCCAGACCCTCTAGTGTCACAAAAATCCGTAGTTTTCTTGGATTAGCTGGGTACTATTGACGTTTTGTGAGAAACTTCTCACGATTGTCAAACCCACTAAATAAGTTAACAAGGAAAGGGGAAAAGTATTTATGGACAGAAGAATGTGAGGGAAGCTTCAAGGAGCTAAAGAGAAGGCTGATCACTGCACCTGTACTCACACTACCGAAAAGTGGAGAAAGTTTTGTGATATACAGTGATGCTTCAAAGAAAGGCTTGGGTTGTGTACTCATGCAAAATGATAATGTGATAGCCTATGCCTCACGACAGTTGAAGATCCATGAGCAGAACTACCCGACGCATGATCTAGAGCTGGTAGCCGTGATTTTTGCCTTGAAAATCTGGCGACACTAACTTTATGGCGAGAAGTGTGACATATACACCAACCACAAGAGCCTAAAGTATATATTCACACAAAAGGAGCTCAACATGCCTCAAAGGAGATGGTTAGAGATAATCAAGGATTATGATTGCTCTATTCACTATCATCCTGGAAAGGTGAACAAGGTAGCTGATGCTCTAAGCAAGAAAGAACCTGCTACTCTATCCATGTTGAGGATTGAGAAATACCCTATCTTCTTGGATATTCAAAGGATGGATTTGGGAATCGTAAGGGCAGGGGATACATCCTACCTTGCCCAAATGATTGCGCAACCATCCATCCAACAGAAGATTAAGCAAGCACAAAGGGATGATGTGGAGATACAAGAGAGGGTGAATGTAGTAAAGGAAGGGAAGCTGCAAGAGTTCCATATCAACGATGATGGTGTGATTCGGTTTGGAACGCGGCTTTGTGTGTCTTCATCACCCGGGATAAAGAAGGAGCTATTGGATAATGCACATAGCTCAAATTTATCTATCCATCCTGGAAGTACCAAGATTTATCGTGATCTCGTAGAGCACTTCTGGTGGGATAACATGAAGAAGGAGATTGCACAATACATATCAAGGTGCTTGGTATGTCAGCAAGTTAAAGCTGAGCGACAAAAGTCCAAAGGTATGATGCATCCATTGCCTATACCCATGTGGAAATGGGAAAATGTTACTATGGACTTTGTCACGGGTCTCTCGAAGACATCAAAGGGGAATAATGCGATATAAGTTGTGGTTGATCGACTCACCAAGACTGCCCATTTAACGCTATTCGAAAAGACCTCTCACTTGAACAGCTTGCAAGGATATATGTGAAGGATGTAGTGAGATTGCACGGCGTTCCACTCTCGATTGTGTCTGACCGTGATCCAAGGTTCACATCTAAATTTTAGAGGAGCCTTTAACATGCTTTGAGTACTGAATTAAATTTCAGCACGGCCTATCACCCCCAAACTGATGGCCAGTCTGAAAGGACTATTCAGACGCTTGAAGATATGCTAAGAGCCTGCTCTCTTGAATTCAAAGGTGGTTGGGATCAGCATCTCCCATTGGTTGAATTCTCATACAACAATAGATTCCACTCGAGTATTCAGATGGCTCTGTATGAAGCTCTTTATGGAAAGCGATGTAGAACTCCAACCTGTTGGGATGAAGTTGGAGAACGAAAGCTACTTGGTCCTGATATTGTTCAAGAGATGACAGAGAAGGTTCAAGTCATCCAGAAACACATCAAAGCTTCTCAAAGTCAGAAAAAGAGCTATACTGACAACCGTCGAAGGGACTTGGAGTTCGACGTTGGAGATAAAGTCTTCCTTCGAATATCTCCATGGAAGAGATTCATGATATTTGGGAAGAAAGGGAAGCTAAGACCAAGGTACATTGGCCCCTTTGAGATCCTTGATCGTATAGGAGTTGTGGCCTATCGTCTGGCACTTCCACCGAATATGGATCAAGTTCACGATGTGTTTCATGTATCACTACTGAGGAAGTACATACCAGACCCCTCACATGTACTAAACTCAGAGGTGGTACAGCTGGAAGATGATCTCTCCTATGAGTAGTAGCTGGTAAAAATTTTGGACCAAAGTGATAAGGTTCTAAGAAACAAGACAACCTGCCTTGTCAAAGTGTTGTGGAGGAACCAAAAGTTTGAGGAAGCGACTTGGGAACCGGAAGAGGCAATGAAGGATAAGTACCCTCACCTATTTGTGTAAAGTAAAAATTTGGGGGCAAAATCTCGTAAGGGGGGAAGAATGTAACGACCCAAAGTATTTCAATAGAAAATTCCCTTCTTATATCTATGTCATAAAAACACAAAATAATGAACTACTAAGTGATAAGTGACCTTTAAACATAATTTTGTCACCCCTATGTTTGGAATTTTAAAAAACCGACATACACGGTTGTGCTCAAGATATTTTTTGGTGTCTAATGAAACAAAAATAATTTTTGGTGAATAGTAACCTACCCTTATGAATAGTAACCTACCCTTATGAATAATAATATGACCCTTATGAATAGTAAATAAGAGTAACATTACCTATGAATAATAAAATAAAATTTAGACATCATAGAAAGTGATAATTTGACCTTAGTAAACATTTTTGGTATTTTATAATTATAATTAATTAATTATTTTAAAATAATATTTATTCCCCTAGAATGTATTCATAAAGTATTGAATCAATGTCTAATAGTTTTTAGATAATTTTAAAAGACCCTACATAATTTTTGAAAGAACTATAAAATCAGTTTTAATCTTAAAAACTGTTTTTTTAAGTAAATATTAAATTAATAATATTTAGAAAATTATTTTTGAAAAATGGACTTCATTTTTGGATTCTACATGTTGAAAAATGGTTGGGGTAAATTTTTGGGATTTTTCTGAGATACTTGAGTTTTTGATGAATAGTGGAATCCGATAATTCATAATAAAAGCTAAATAATGTATTAATTGATTCATCGATGATGTTCTTCTGATGTAAGCCCACTTAGTTCGGGATTAAATTATAAAATTACTATTCTTGGTCTTTCAAGACTCAATATTCCTTGTCTTTGGTGAAATAAATAAACTAATCAATTTTATATTAAGGAAACCCCTCTCCCCTCCACTATAAAAGCCACCCTTCACTCCCTCTTTTCCTCACACCTCTCAAGCTCCAAGACTTCTCTAAACATTGCCCAAACATCTTCCCTAGCACCTCCCCCACGTCCAAAAGCTTATGGTCTCATCAAAAGACCAATCTTATCTTCCTTAAGGAGGATCTCAAGATGAAGATTTTAGAGGTAATTTCTCTCTCTTCTCCTCTAATTTCCTTTCAAGTTCAAGTTCCTTTATTGATCACTCCCTACCTATCTTCATCCAAATTGTTCTGTAAATCCAGTATTATATATATACTTTAATATTATGATTCTAATTTTATATTATATCACCCCACACCCTTTCCCTCTTCCTTTTATTTTATTAAAGAGAACGTTGTTCATGTGGTGATAATTTATCAACTTCAAAAACGATGTGCTATATTTTTCCATTTCTACCTTCAAATATGGTCATGAAACCATTTTTATGGTTGAACCAGAATATTTTAAATGTATTATGTTCTATTTTAAGTTCTGGAAATAACATATGGCCTTATTACTAAGTTAAATGTTAAAACAAGATCGTTGTGATCCAAAAACCGCTCAAATTAACCCAAATAATCTTCATTTAATTCTTATCTAATGATTCGTCCACATGGATCAAATATAACTCATTATAAAATCATTCAATCTTCTGTAATATCATTAATTACATGTAATATCAGTTCTAGATGTTTACCCATGATCTACCCAAACATCAATTTAAGAATACAAGTGGACCGTTCAAGAAAACCATGAAAACGTACATCCCCAATCAATGTTTTTAAACTCTATAAGTCATCCAAAGAAACATAATATTAAATAATGAAACCATAATGAACCCTATTAATGTATGAAAGGTTCTGGAATTTCTAATTAATGAATATAATGTCATTATACAGGACATTAAAGAGAAGGAGGCATTCGAGTACAAGGTAAGGGGAAATCTCGAACCCAATTTTCTTTCTTCGGGTTCTCCCTCTTTCACTCCATTTTTGATATGGTTACTCCTCAAAGATCATTTTTTCATCATTTCCTTTACTTTTCTGGGATATAAATGTTTTTCCCTGGTTTTTATGTCCATCAAAATGTTTTCCAAAAGAACTCTTCTTTCAAGATCTCACATTTTACCTCTCGTTCAAGGTTGATGGTTCTTGTATCAAGTATGTTGTTCCCTATTTCTTTTGGGAACCCAAAGCTTATGAATGTGTTATTATGAGATGAAACCCATTCCTTTACATGGTTTATTTATGTACATGTTTGATATGTGTTCTATGTGTCATTCATGATAATGATAATGTTATGATATGACGGGTGCACCCGGAATTATATAGTGCAATATGAATGTTTAAATGTGACGGGTGCGCCCGGAATTATATAGTGCTCCAATGAATTTGGTAAAGTGATGAATCTCATGAGTAAATGTGAAATTATGTGTGAACATGATTCTAGCTTTTGTCACAAGTATGTGTGGTAGTTAACCACTAAGACATGATGTTTCATTTTTATGCATTGCCACATTTCAAGTCTTTTATTTATGCTCCTCTCATGATCATGATCATTTTCCTATGTTATGATTATGCTCACCCCATGATGTATTATTCTTATCTATCCACTTACTGGGCTTTTATCTCACCCCTTTTGATGTATATCCTCAGGTGGCTACATATACTAAGGAGAGGACAAGTTCCACTGGGAAGCTAGTGAAGAAGAAATTAAATAAATGTTTATGCTTGATGTTGTATTTGTTATGTATTGTCATAGTTTTCCCAAGACACTAAACCTTTGGATCCTCCATGTGTAATACTATTATGTTTTTTATCTTTGAAATGATGTAATAGTAAAGTAAGAAAAGGCCGGGTCGCTATAGATCACTCATCACATCCCAAGGAATCCTCAAATTCTATAAAAGTATAAGGAGGAATATAAATATCCTCTAGAATAATCATCTAATTTATGGATATTAATTCCTTATGAGAAACTGAATCTATCTCAAATTATTTATACAATGGATAAAATTATGTTCAAATACATTTTTTTTGTGAGGGACTACACTGATGTATTCCTGGAATAATTTTCTAGTCTTCCTCCTAACTAAGACAATGAATTATAAATTTAATTTATACCTGGATATAATTCTATATAAATTAAACCATAAATAATGGCCACTACTGAGTTTGATAAACTGAAGAAATAGTACAAGAGAATCTAGACAGGGGTTTTATATGCCTGGGTGCTTCATCGTGGGGTGCACCAGTCCTCTTCATAAAAAAAATAAGGATCTATCAATGAACCTCTGCATTGATTATAATGATCTAAAAAATCATGATAAAGAACAAGTATACACTTGCATGGATAGATTACTAGTTTGAACAACTCTTTGGGGCCAAATATTTCTCTATGATGGGCCTTCAGTTAGGATATCACCAATTAAGGGTGTGAAAGGAGTATTTTTTTAAGGCTTCCTTTCAAACAAGTTATGGATACTATGAGTTCATAGTGATGCCCTTCGTACTCACTAATTCTCTCTCAATTTTCATGGATTTAATGAATAGAGACCTTATAGATAACCTCAACAAATGTTTTGTACTCCTTATTGATGATATTCTGATATACTCCAAAATAATGTAAAGCCATGAGCAGCATCTAAATATTGTGTAGAATACATTGTGATGCGAGAAACATTATTAAATATATAGTAAATTTTATTTATGTATGGAGGAGGTATCATTATTGGGGCATGTTATCACTATCAAAGAAATATATGTGGACCCTTCCAATACAATGGAAATTCAGGAGCAGCCTAGGCCAACATCTGTAATGGAGATCCATAGTTTCATTGGTCTATCATGGTAATACCAATGATTTTTAAAGAACATATCATGTTATTAAATCCCAATAACCAAGATGACTCAAATGGGTTTAAAGCCTGTCTACACCCGTGAATGTGATTACTTCTTTAAAGAGTTGAAAAACAGGCTTATCACTACACCAGTGCTCACACTACCAACATGTGGAGAACTTTTTGTGGTGTACAACGATACTTCAAAAGATGTGATAGGCTATGTATTGATATAAAATGATAAATTTATAGAATACTCTCTAATATTGTTTAAAATTCAAGAAACAACTATCCCATGTGTGATAATGGAGTTGGCGACTGTCATCTTCACGTTGAAAATTTGGCGGCATTATCTCTATGGGGAGAAGGGTAAAATATATACTGATAATTAGACCCTAAAATATATATTCATGGATAATGAGCTTATTATAAACCATTGAAGATGGTTAGAGCTCATTAAGGATTATTAATGCTCAATCTATTACTATCCCCATAAGGTAGCTAAGGTGGTGGATGCTCAAAGTAGAAAAGATCCTACAAAATTATCAACAATTAGAATTGAGAAGTACCAATATTCTTATAATATAAAAGTATGGATATGGGAATAATTAATTAAAGAACATCATTAATCCTTTCTCAAATTATTTCTCAACCATCCCTCGCTAAGAAAATAAAATATTCTCAAAAATGATTTGGAAATTTAGAAGTAGGTAGAAGCCATGAGAAAGGGGAAATCCACAGAGTTCAAAATTGATGAGGAATGTGTTGTGACATTTGGGTCATGACTATATGTACCATCCAAACCAAAGATAAATAAAGAGCTTCTGAGCAATTCACATAGCTCAACCTTATCTATTCACATATGGAGAACAATGTTGTGTTGGTATCACTGCGAAAACTATTGGTGGGAAAATATGAAAAAAGTGATCACTTAATATACATAGAAGTACCCAGAATGTCATCCAGTGAAGTCTGGAAGGAAATATTTTAAGGGGACGAAGCAACCATTACCCATACCAACAATGAAATGGGAAAAAATAACCATGGAATTTTTTACTGGACTTATGAATAAATCCATAGTAAACAATGATATATGGGTTGTTTTGGATCGCCTTACAAAGACAAATCTCTTTAATACAATTCGATAGGAACTCTCAGTAGATCAACTTTCATGAATATACAATAGGGAAGTGGTATGTCTATATGGAGTACCACTATCGATTTTATTTGATAGAGATCTGATATTCACCTTGATGTTCTCGAAAAGCCTCCAACATTTTGTAAACACTATGTTGGACTTTTATATGTATTATCATCATCAAACTGATGGAAAATCTAAATGGACTATCCAAACACTATTAGATATGTTCAAAGCTTGTTTAATGGTCTTTAAAGGATGATGGGACCAAAACATTACTCTCTATGAGTTCTCTTACAAAAAAGTTTTTCACTCAAGCATCCAAATGGCTCCATATGAATCCCTTTATGATATAATATAATGGAAACTTATATGATGGGATGAAGTTCATGAACATAAAAAGCTAGGACCTAAAATGTTTGAAGAAATTTTGGAAAAGGAAAAAAGCATTAAACATCACATCAATCCATATCAATGTTGAAATAAGATCTATGCGGATAATAATTTACGATACCTTTATTTTAAGTTAGGATACATGGTATTACTATGAATATCATTATTGAAGAGGGACATGAGATTTTGAAAGAAAATAAGTTTCGGTCCAAGGTACATCGGACCCTTCAAATTTTTTGATCATTTTAGAGTTATGGCCTATTGAATAGAATATTCACAATCCATTTCCCATGTTTCCAATTTCTCCTTTTGAGGATGTACATAATGGATCCCTCACATATACTGAATTTAGAGGTGGTATATTTGGAAAATGATCAATATTATAAGGAATAGCAGGTGAAAATCTCAGACCATAGAGATAAAGTTCTATGATACAATACTACCCACATTTCCTAATTACTATGGAAGAACCACAAGTATGAAGAGGAAACTTGGGAACCAGAGGAATAAATGAAGTAGATGTAACCTCAACTAGTTTCCCCTTAGTATATAAAACAAAATTTTTACGGTGAAATTTCATGGGGGGAGAATGTAACAACCTAGAATTATTTATATAAATATTTACCTTATTATAATTATTTCATATAGTATAAATCACATAAAATCACATATATAACACAATAAAAACATATTAAATGAATAATTAATGAAATAAGATGTTCTTATAGAAATTAATGAACCTATACTGGTTGAATAGTAACACGACCTTTGGAATAGTAATATGACCCTTCAAAATAGTAAACCAGTAAACAGAATAGTAACATCACCCATGATGTTACAAATAAAATTTACCTATATTATAAATGAAAATATGATATAATTAAATCATAGTATATGTAATTAAATGTTCTAAAAATGAAAAATTAAATGTATGTGTTTTTAAAAAAAAAATTATTTATAATTTTATAATTAATATAATGTTTTAAAGGAAAATTTATTTTCATAAAATATATTCTCAAATTAATATTTTGTTGTATTCTATTTATAATATAATTTTATGAGACCTAAATCTATTTTTCAATGTGTAATAAAATTAGTTATAATTTTAAAATTTGTATTTTTTGAGTAAATGATGATTTTAATTAAAAATTAAATTTATCATATTTAGAAAATTTTCTTCCTAAAATGGTGTCATTTTTCCATTATAGATGTCGAAAAAATGTAGGTGTGAATTTTGGAGATTTTTAGAAATTATTTAAATATTTTGTGAATAATGAAATATGTTAATTTAGGATATAAGTTAAATACATTAATTATTGAGTCATTGAGGATTTATGGATAGTGTAAGCACCGATGGTTTGAACTCAAATGAACTAGTTATCATACTTAGTCACAATAATCAACATAATTCATAGCCTTGAGCCAAAATAATAAACCAATGAGTAAAATAATCAAAACAATACTCCTCTCATCTACTATAAATACCACCCCTCTCCACCTCTTCTACTCACACCTCTTAGACCTTGAATGATTTCAAATTTCTACCCAATACTCTTACAAAGTTTCTAGCCTATATCCATGAGGTTCTGGTTTGAAAAAACAGGCCAAAACCAATTTCTTAAAGTAGGTTCTCTAGGATAAGAACTTATGAGGTAAAATACTATTTCACTTTCTTTATTTTTATTTCACTTTCTTGTATTTTCTTAGAATCCTCTCACCTCCTCTGCCCGAACATGAATGATAACTCCAGTATTATATATATAATGGAATTTTATTATGTTAATGGAAAACTCACTATAAAATTTCTTCTCCTATTCCCTTTATTCTAAAAATGAAAATATTGTTTTCCAGGTGTTGATTTATCACCTTTGAGGATGAAAATTGAATCAATCAAGGAAACCTATGAAATGAACACTCTCGAACGAAGAAATTGAATTTTATAACTCATAAAAAGGGATCTAAATGAACTTAATAATGTTATACTAAATAAAATACATGTAGAAAAGGTTTTAAATTATTTTTTTATTGGATTTAATTTGATTATACGTTACATTAAGATCAAGTGAAGAACTATTTAGGACATAAGGTAGGGGATTCATTCCAAAGCTCCATTTTTCCTTTGGTTTAAACATTTTATATCTTTAACCCAATATAATTATTCTTTATTTTAATATAATTTTTCTAAATTCTTTTTACATGTTCCAAACTCATGCATTTAGATAATTTCATTCCTCTCTCACATGAAATACATGTTTTAAAAAGGTTCCCTTCTCAAATATTCCTGATAAGAAAGCCCGATTAAAGGAATCTTCCAAATTTCTTACCAATTTTAAAGTGCACCCCATAATATTTTTAAATCTGCCATTTTCTTTCAAAAATCACTCATTTTATTATGAAAAACTCTATTGGTTCATTTATATTTTTATGAAAAAAAATCTTTTTCTCCTTTAAATGCTCTTAAATACTTTTTAAGCCTCACTAAAATGTTTCATTTATAAAGATTCATAAAATCCACTTTTATATGTTTCCACATAAATTGGAAAACATTTATCATGATCTATTCTCATTTTAACTTATGAATTTTATTTTATGATATAAATCTATTATTTCATTGAGATTTTTATGATACGCTCATTTGTTATTCTCTATGTAATGATTGCAATACTCATTTCTTTCTATAGGTAACCCTTATGTTTATGCATGACTCTTCTTGTGGAACACATATTCATGAATATTTTATTATGGGTGTGCCTAGATAGAACTCCAATGTATAGGGTAATGTTTAGTCATATGAGACATCATGTTGGGACAGATAGTGAACTTGAAGCCATTATTTGTCTTTTTCTGCCATGTGAAATTGTTTTGGAAGTTATCCTTGACTCGTGTGTATGTAATCATGTTTATTTTTGACACATTCCTATTATTCCATGATTAAATTTCCCCATTCCATACAGTTTATGATCCCTTATGTTTATTCATGTTTCGTGCCTTTTTTCCACCATGTTATGCTTTCTAACCCATGGGCTTTTCTTTAGTCCAATGTTTATACCCTTACTATGATTTTTAGCTCATCCCTTTTTTCAGGTATTCCCCAGGTTATACTATAAAGATGTATAAACTCCATTGAAGTTAAGATATCATTATGGATGATTAAAATAAATATGTTTTATTCTATATCCATTATTCTAATTTTATGCACCTCGTCTTCCAAAGGAACTAGACATTAAGATCCTTATATTTTAATTTGATGGATAATTATGCTTAAAATCATGTAATATTATGTGAAAATTTCTAGGGTTTCTATATGTAAACAATAATTTTTTTGATATTATGGAGTTGATCATTCAAGGATTTTTAAAATATCATGTATCCTAGATAGAGATCATGAATTATTGAGAAATAGTTTTTTAGGAATACTTTAACTTTTAAAATGATCAAATGGTGGGTAGAAAATTATAGTAGAATTTGGTGAACGATTCCCACTTGGATCAGGATGATGACTAGAATAATTATCTTTAAAATAAATATAATTTCCTAAAGATGCCACGTGCAGTGTAAAATTTTATTCCAAAAAATAGAATGTGGGTGGGTATTGGTAGCAAATGTGTGGTTCAGCCCACTCCTTAATGAACTTTTAGGTTCATGGAATTTTCTTATAATGATAAAATAAATTCACATAGTAGATATGAAATTTTATTTTTTTTGTTTATTTATTTATTTATTTATTTATTTAGACATAAATCACTCATTTTAAATATTTTATAATGCTATTATTATCCCTATACAGGCCACCAAAAATTTGGTATGAATTGTTGAGACACATAAAATTTGAAATATTATTTATTTATAAAATAATACAAAACAATTAAGTAGCTTCTAATCATGGGGAGAATGTGTAAAGATACAAGGAATATACTATTGGAATAATGTTTAGGTAGGTGAATTTTAAATGTGATTGAAAATTAAAAATTATAAAAAAACAAATATATAAAAATGATTATTTATATTAATTAAAACAATCTAAGTGAACTAAATTAATATATGGATGAGACATGCAGAGATGAATGTGTCTAATTAGAAACATTCATTTATTTGTAGGAAATGCCAATTATTTAATTCCAACATCTGAATATTAATTCATTCAATTATCACTAACTATTATTTTAATAAAAATTATATTAGATCTCTTTCTATGATGTCATATGGTATTATAATTATTAATTAAAATCATCCATCATTTCATTAAATAATTAGATAAATAAATTTCTTGTCATTTAATCATCGAATCACTTGGTAAAATGCAATGACCCTTTTCTCAGAATGTTGAAGTATCTATCTGTTTTGGGTTCTCTTACATGATGTCACTTATTAGGTATCTCTCATGAAATTATGAGGGGTAATTCATATAAAAAATTAATTTTTCAATTAATATGATTTTTTATTTAGAATTCAATTACATGGGATTTTGAATTCTCTCATGCACACAACCGAGTTCCAAACAAATAAACTCTCTAATGATCTCCATCCCATAATTAATTATAAAGTATTATGAAAATAGGAACAAAAACCTATGAAGATACCCCATATGATTTAAATTAGAAACAAATATAATTTAATAAATAAAAATCCAAGGGATATTAATTAACTATCAATCAAAATATACAAAAAATAAGCCATACAATTATAATGACATTCGTCACATCTCTAACTCCATGAAAAAGTACCCTGATATTATAATTGAAAAAATAAACATGTTTATAAAGTAATAGTGCATGAAAAATATATTTTTATTTCCTAATTTGATTTTGTATTTGTCAGAACTCTTGCAACATGGATTAATCTAGCCCTTGTTGATTTCAGAATGCAGGAAAACTTCAATTTCCACAGCAAACCACCACAATAATAATTATAACAACCCATGAAATGATGTGATATACTAAACACAAAATAAGGGATAGACATAGATTTGGTGTTTCATGGTAGTTATTTAGAATGGAACCACAATTATGGTTCTTTCTGGTTGATATGTTGGCTTACAGTGTAGGGAAGAGTTGGAGAATGGAAGCCTAATGCCGCACAGGGGGAGTACGCATGGGAGGTGTCTCCTAGTGGTATCTTATATAAGAGACTGTCAGTGTGATATGTAGATGAAGAAATCCAACACAACTGTGTGGGTTGCAGTGTGCATGGTGCACCACACCTGGTGGTGTGGAATAAGGAGGAGGGCCACGTGAGCTGGATAGGGCATGCCTGGTGTGGCTGAAGAGAGAAGGATATGGCCTCTTAGTGATCCACTCTAGTGGTGGATGAGTCATAGGATTCTTGGTACTGCATCCGTGGAGATCCCATTGGGCCAGTCTCACCCTCCAAAACAAAATTCAAAACAAAAATTCAAATTTCAATATTTAAAACAAATTTAATTATCTTAATGTTAAACAATAATGGCAATAAAATAATTTTGATTATATAAATATATATTATATTGATTATTGAAATAAATAATTATTAGATGATATTATATAGATAAATATATATATATACACACACATAATTTCATGTGCTAAAATATAGATATAATGAATTAAAAGTATGATCATACATATAATAATATTACTACAATTAAATATTAATATATATTTTTCAAAATAATAAACAAATAATATTAATGATGATTTTACTAATACTACCAATTTTTATAATGAAATAAAATTAAATTAAATAATAATATAGAAAATTAATATATACATATATATATATATTAATATATATTCATAAACTGGTAATAAAACTAATATTAGTGAAACTACAAAAAACTAAAATAATGTTAAAATTTAAATATAAAATATATAAAGAAATAATAATACCATGTTACTAATAATTATATATAATTAACTAAAAACTATAAAAATAATTAAATCACTACGAAAATACAGAAAGAACAAAAAAATACTAAAAATGGTAATACTATTTAATTAAAACTATGTCAGAAAATTAAAAAAAAATGTGAAATCCATTTGTATAAATTCACATTTAAAAAATTTGCAGTGATGTCTCTATATTAGTGTCCTTATGGGAAATCAAGTCACCAATTTGTAGAGATTAGTCATAAATTAAAGTAGGTAGTGAAAGTCTTGAATTATGATTTCATTAATGGTAAAGAAATAATAAATGTAACATAGTTTAAGTTGGATAATATTGGACTAAATTCAAATTAGAATACTCATGTTTATAGGAAAATGAATAATTATTTTCCTCATAGTACGATTATAAAAATTTAATATTTTTTTTTTGACATGAGATGTAACTATTTTTTTCAACAATTTGGTGGAATCCTAGGAATTTTAGATCAATGTGGTTTAGATCTTTCAGAACCACACCAGTTCTAATGATAGTATTAGAGTGATGACTGGAGAGGAAGGGATAAAACATTATTCTACTGTTTAGTGAATAATTATAAATAATTAAGGTCATCTTATGTGGTTATATTCTCTATATTTTTTTGGTAATTTTTAAAATATATATTATATATAGACTCTAAACTAAAAATACAATGGGTAAACCCCATGGTTTAATAAGTTCTAACAGTTTTTTAGCTAATTAATTAATTTATAATATATTCTCTTGATCTGTATTTCATAGTTATAATTTATTTACTTTATATTTAGAATTTAAGGGAGATAAATACGAAATAATAAAACCATGTGACACCCTTAAAGAAGAGGCGTGATATTTTATCTCTATTTATTGATTGAATATATAAAATACATGGTTATATCCTTATTTTTATTTCTTCATTGTTCGTGATTTTTAAATATAATAGTGTTCTAAAGCAATCTATTCCATTAACATGATCATATTCCAAGAGATAAGACACTATATCAAGATTTTTGAGATACCAAGTTAAACATCTCATTATTTTTGTATAAAATATATAAACAATGTCATGGTCTTCGAAAAAAACATCATGGGACACTTAGGTAGATAAATATGTGTAATTCATATTTATTGCCACAAAATTCCATGATACATAGTCCCACGTAGGTTTATTTTGATTCATTTGAGATCTGCGAATCATACTACCATTATTTAAATTTTTTATTAATTTATTTATGAATTCTTGTATGATGATTTAATATTATGTGTTCTTAGTTAATTTTTATAAACTTTTTAGTTCATATACATTCATTAAATATTAATCTTAGGTAATATTGTTGAAGTTCATTAATGATAAAATTATTTTTAATCATGTGTATATGGTAACTTATTATATCAGTAATGAAGACTATAATGATGGTCACTTAGTTTTTATATTGAATTTATTCATAAAGGGATATTTTTTAATTTATAATTATATTTAGATATCAATTTTCACTATATTAGTTGTTAAATATTATTAAAATAAATATATTTAGAGGTTATTTCTATTCAAATTTAAATGATAATATGATTATTTCAAATTTAGATTCATGGTTTTTACTTTTTATGCTTGATCTAAATTAACATTATTTAGTACAATTATTCAATGAAAATATTTAAATTAGATTACTTTTAATTAATGTATTTTACTATCATAATTTTGATTACCATTGAATTGACTTTCAACTAATTATATAAACTTATTCTAAACACAAGATAAAATATTTCATTATAAATAACCATCCTTTGAAAGTTATTTCTTATTTCATACTTTTAATTAATTGTTATTATCTTCACAAACATTAGTTTTTAGTGTTTTCAGAAATTCTCAAATTAGGATTAAGATCTAATGAAAATTTAAAATCCGATTTTTACTTTTACTTGACCATAATCATGGGAATGATCTCCAATATATACAATTCCATTACATAGTAGTTTGGTTAATAATTGAGCAACAAACTCAATTTAAAATATTTTTCTTACATCAGAAGTAACTAATATAGTGATATTGTTATTTTTTGACATCATTTATGTGGGTTGTAATTGTATAAATAGAGGGTAAATATAGTTTTATAAACATAATAATTTTTTTAATCATATTTCAATTTTAGTTTTTATTTTGTTTATAAGTTTTTATATTTTCATTTTTTTTCTTAAAATATTACCCAATACAACGGAAAGGCACAAATCCCTCAAATTATGAATATAGTTTCAATAGAATCATTGGATTATAATCCAAATATTGGGAATAATGTCTCATATTATCAACTAGAAATCATATAATGACACAGTCTCTCCTCTGTGAATGATGAAATACCCGGAAATTTAACCCATGAGGAAAATCATAATGGATCTCCAAAAAATAAAACGTTCTAGAAAAAACATGAACAATGATCTATAATCCATTTATAGGACTACCCCAACAATCATTCATCCTTTTACTAAGTTGAAAAACATTTAAATAAGGCCATAAATACTCTTCAAAATATAAATTAGACAAAAACTTTTGGAATTGAATATGAAGAACATCATGGTATTTTTCCCATTTTCTATTATATTTGTGATTCATTCATGTAAAATGAAGAATTTAAATATTTCATATTTTTGGGGGACATTCAATTTATTCACAAGGATATAGTAAAGGATTAGATAAAAAGTTTATCCATTGGTTTTATTAATACATGAGATATGTTGGTAATGAAATTAAGTATTTCCCAGTCTTAAATATAGTAATGTAATGAAACAAAATAGAAACCTTTGTTAAAAATGTAGAGATATTTATTTTGATGGATGAGGGATGTTAAATTAGATATTTAGAATGTTACCACACTATGAAATTGTTTTTTTAATTGAAAATGATTTAAAGTTATTTATAACCAACACATTATTTCATGCTTAATTATTTTATTAAGGAATGGGTAATGCTAAAATCCCATAATGATGTGTAAAAATCCCTTAATGAAATTTATCAAAATTCTAGAGTTTGAAAAGTTGTAGAAGACTTAAAATGATATGAATATATCAATTGGAGGAGATGATTCTTTTTATTTCCTAAGTAAATAATTATTAATTAATATAGATAGAATTCAACTAATGAAAATAGCTCAAAATCATCAAATATAGGACATAATTATTTTAAAATCTTATAAGCTGTGTTATGATCTATATTATTTCCATGAGTTTTTATTTGTATAGAAATAAAATAAACATCTTTATTATACATATTTGAATTAAATATGACCTCAAAAACATTTTCAACATTATTATAAGGGGATATTTAATCAAAATCTATTCCCAATTCTAATATAAAACCAACAAAAATGTGGGGAAATTCAGATTAACCAGTGTATATCTCTGATATAATCCTCAAACTCAATGAATTAGACCATTAAAATTAGGAATCTTGACCACTAGATAATAATTAAATCATTCTCCATGGAAATTATATCCATAACTTTAAACTACAATACGATCTATTCAAGACATGTTCACTTATTATTTTGAACATTAAAACTACTAATTGAAAAAAATATGATAATTCATTGATGATTTATCATTAAAATTTGTAGAATCTTGAGCATAATGTTTTCAAAATTAAACAAAACCTTATCAGAGTGATTACTTGGTACAATAATAGGTATGAAAATAAAAAATCCAAGGGAAGAGGATATGGATATGAAAGTAAATAGAAATAATTTTTTTAAATAAATAAATATAAATGAGGGTGAAATATATTAAATATTGGAATATGTAAAATTAATTAAGTATTTTATTGCCAAAAAAGTAAAATAGAAGATTTGGGAGTAATCTTGGTGAATAAAGGGTGATCCACTATTTTTAAATGGAAAACCCCTTTAAAGATAATAAATTTGGATCTTTTTACATCCTAAGTATAATTATATTACATGAATTTCTTAAGGAATTATGATACTTTAGATAATGTATCAATTTTATTCTCATATGTATTTTTTATAATAATAAATATAATTAATAAAAATTATTTATAGCTTAACCTAAATTCATTAATCGATAAGTGATATAGCATTGTAAAATACTTGGTGACACTAATATTACAACAAAAAAACTCAGTGAAACTAGAAAAGTAACCCAAGGTGGTCCACAACATGGACAAGTACAATAAAGTGTAAGAAACATGTCTTGGGGTAAACAAGAACTAAGAAAACCAATAGGGTACAACATTAAAGTAAGAGAAAAATTCCATAATTCATACGAAATCAATCCAAAAAATAAAAAGTGAATATGTAAAACAAGAAAAGTATAAAAATTTCTATGTGTGTCCATCTACCACCACATATCCATCTTATTGTGATGCTGATGATAAAAATAGAAATAGGCATGCTAAAAAATTACCTTCCCTTTAATGTAGGCATGAAAAAAAATATCTACAACCTCCCAAATGGGAAAATTTGGGTTTGAGAACAAATACCGATACATTACCACAAAAGAATCTATACTAGTTCTAATATCAAGAATTCAATAGTTCTGGATCTAAAATAAGTTTATTTAATAAATAATTTTCATAAAATAAAACCATTTAATAAAACATTCTTTTAATTTTCATAAAATAATATCATAATCACAAAATCTTGGTATATGTTAAGGGTTAAAGAAAATAAGTACGCAAGCATGGATACACTATATGATAATCATGTGAGAAAATAACCACGAAAATACCATCATGTGATAAACCAGTCATTAATGATAATGGACTCCATGTGGGTTATAACCTATGGGTGTACGTTTTATTCATGAAATAAAATCCCCAATAGTGTCCTAAGTTGGATCCAACTAATATAACATCTATTGTTATTACACACAATAATGTTACATAAAACCTCTTGTATCATTAAACACATAAATAGTGAAAATTCAATTTCCCAACACACCCAAGGTTAACCAATATGCTATGTTTGTCAAAATAAATTTAAAAACAATTCTAACATTTAATAAAACATTTTCACATCAAATAATTTCCCATTCTAGTCTTGAAGACCCATTTAAAAACAAAAACCCCTATTTAATGGATTTTATTAGATACTTGGTGTACACAAATTCATTTTTAAATAAAGTCCCATCAAAAACATGAAACTCATTCAAAGAAACCATTATCCCCAAGCCCAAATACAATAAATTTTTATTTATTATCCCCCATTTATACTAGGATAAGGGTTAACCATCGTGGTTCGTAATCCTAGATGAACATTGTCCTAATACATGGCTCGTAGGTCCAATAGGCGTGTATCCAAAGAAAAACATGATCCTAAGGGCCCAAAAAATATGAAACCACAAGAAAATACCCACTGAGAATATATATCTTTTCCAAACCACAAAGTATTTTCAAGGCTACCCACCTATAATTTTCACTTGTAGAGATGAACGATGCCAGGTTCTGAAGTAAAATTCCATTACCTATCATTCATCCTAATATAGATGCCCTGCGAAGCTAGAAATGATTCCCAAAGACTCATTTGGAACTTGCACTGGTTGTGAGACTGGTTATAAATTCCTATTATTCTAATCAGGATTCCCCTGTCATCAACTTCATGTTTACCCACAAGCAGAAACCCTAGATAGAGACGTCATAAGAGATCACCTGAGCCACCCAACACCACAAGGCCTCCTGATGCCATGTAAGCCATGGGCTAAGATGCACTGGAACCTATCGAATCCATTTTATACCAATGCTAAAGTCTGCTACCCCAAGACCCTATCCACACAAGATTTGGTCACTAGATAGAAGGCCAAAGCTAACCATCGACGACCACCACATAACCCTTATCCTTCACCACTAGAAGGTAGAACTCCTGATGTCGTGAATCGACATCACCTGAGAACATACCCCACATCCCCACACTACCCTTCCAAATACCATTTCATTTCGATGAACAATTGAGAACATAAGAAGCAAAAAAAACATATCCAAAGCCATAGAGAATCCCAAAAAAGGAACCATGCAATATAAATCAATGCCAGGAACAACCAGAG
Source organism: Viscum album (assembly GCA_963277665.1). Lineage (NCBI taxonomy): Eukaryota > Viridiplantae > Streptophyta > Magnoliopsida > Santalales > Viscaceae > Viscum > Viscum album. The sequence goes on from OY728147.1 coordinate 1,315,048,017, forward strand.
TCGAAGAATCTCCATGCCAATGCCGCTGAGCCACCACCAATGAGAGGAACCCAAGGAAGAGTTCCCCCAATATATTCCAAAGTAAAAACATGAATTGTAAACAAATATACTAAAGTAATTGACAAAGAACTTATATAAATCCAATAATTAACCACTTTTATAGGGACACATGACTTAAGAATGGAGGAAATATAATTACCTTCACAAATAGTGATTGGAAACAAGAAGATCGGCCTCTAAAAGACCAGGCTTGACCGAAACCCACAAAGGATTGATATAAATAACAAAATGATAAAAATCTAGTCAAAAAATGTTGTAAAACCACTATTTCAATCAAAGTAAATGAAGAAGTAGAAATATTTCTTACTAGGGAGAAGAAACACAATCTCCCCAGGTATCAAACACCTATTGATGCGATTTGAAAGGAGAGAGATCACCCAAAATCATCCTAGGGTTTGAGTGGATATCCTATATGCTGAATGAGGGAATATTCATGCAAGGAGTTGAATAAAAATAACTAGAATTGAAAAATTCAAATAATTAATCCCTTTCACAGTGTATATTCTATGAAATTACAAATATGCCAAAAAAGGAATCACCTTAGAATAAAAATACCAATCCTAAACATTTCACATCATGAAAATGTTTCATGAATTGTAATTTTTCTTGATCTAAACTCGGATAGGGGAATATTCCCTATAATAGATTCATGTTGTATAAAGTGTTCATGATTTTAATATATCCAGTAGGCAGTGAAAAATCCATTTTCTATAGAAAATCTGGGAAAATGCCTCCAACTCAACCCGAACCCAAAGATAACCCCCTTAAAACCATTGAAACATTTATACTCAGAATCACTTAATTCAAAAATATATATATTCCTAAAAATTATATCCAAATGGTTCAATAAGAGAATGAAATAAGGTGACAAGAAGATATAATATCCCCAAAATAAGTACTTTATATCCCTAGAAATTACTCAAGATTTTGGATTCACAAAAAGTGAAAGCCACTACTACCTCATAAATTATTATAACTCAAGCATCTCATGTCTATCCCATATATACAACCTTATTACATGGACCAAGGTAATTTTTTTACCCCATAGTACCTTCTCTCTATGATCTATAATTTTTTCTGGTTGCTCGACCATAGTGGTGTCGAGATCAAGATCAAAACCCTCCAAATCAATCACATAAGAAGAAATTGGTTGATACCTCGTCAGCTAGTAAACAAGTAACACGTCAGGGATGGAATTCAACGAATACAAAATACAACCAATATTCCAGCTTTCCAAGGCCCTCTACAATCTCAAAGGGGATAGGAAACCTTGGTAATAACTTTACCTATCTATTAAAACAACATTTCCCCAAGTGAAGTGATACTCCAAGAAATCCTTGATCACTAACCTAAAACTCTAATAGTCAATGAAGATGGTATGCATAGAATTTTTGATAACTATGTTCTATGACCAATAAATTTTGAATCAACTATTACCTTTCTGTCATTTTATAAACAAGACTTGGCCCAACTAAGTAATTCTCTCCCAACATTTCCTAGATTAAGGGAGATCAACATGGATTCCCATACAATTCCTCAAAATGGTTTATCTAAATTTATTCATAATAATTATTACTATATTAAAAACATGATTAGAGGAAAAAAATTTCCCCAAGAACCACCTTAATCAAGAACATTTTACCAGGGCATATCATGATTTACCTTTATATCCCTCTCTTTTTTCCACCCATCTCTAAATGATATGTCGTGCTCAATTTCTACAGGGAACCAATCACCTCTAGAAAACCATTACAAAACCTATATGTGAACTGAGGGTCCCTATTAAAAACAATCATGAAGGTAACCCCATGAAGTCTCACAACATACTAGACATACAAGTTCCCAAGCTACAATGCATTCATTGTCACTTTAACAGGTAGAAAACGCACCGATTTCGTGAGTCGGTCAATGATCACCCAAATCACATCCTTCCTACAAGGATTCCATGTTAAATCCATAATTAAATCTAGGTAAGTTTTATCCCACTTTTATAATGTAATGGGTAAGGGTTGTAATAGACTAATAGGTTTATGGTTCTCTACCTTAATTATCTATCATGTAAGACACAGTGATACAAAATCCAAAACCGATCATCTAATCCCCAAAAACAAATACCAACATCTCATTTCATGATACATCTTGGTAGACCCAATATGCACATACCAACAAGAACTATGTCCATTATCCATTTAATCCTTCCTCAAAGAAAAAGGAACAACCAGCCTAATTTGGAAACATAAATCACCGCTAGGATATTTGATCCATGTAGAAGTAGATACGGCTAGACGATTAATGAAAATATATCCAACACAGTAGATTCATTGAATCATGATGAATCTACTTCACATTCATTTTTGACCATGATAAACCCTGAAGAATAAGTTCTCTAGTCGAATGAAATGAACCAAATAATTTTTTCAATCTTCGGTAAAAAAATTAGTCCAATCCAGATAATGGTTAAAATGTAATAGATAAATTATTATAGTGGGTGCAATCACATTCGATCCACATCAGCATTAAATTCATGTCTATTTATCACCCTCGAAACAATATAACAAGCTTCCATAATATCAATGAAAAATATGGAAAATTTATTATATAATCATATCAAAAAATAAAACAAAAATATTCATTGTATATAATATTTTATGATGAAATACTACAATGGAATTAAAAATTTAGAACTATATTATTCTCTTAAAAATCATAAATTGAGATCATAATGTTTTGAAAACATAAAAATCAAAATTACACATAAAATATTAAATTGGTGGGATTATAAGATTTAATTTTACATTAAAATATTTTTAATTATGAGTTTCATCATTCCCCCACACCTAAACATTTCACTCCCATGATATCATCAAATACTTGAATCAAAATATTGAAAGTTTCCAAGATCATTTCTAGAATAGAATTTTATCATGTATCATATATGAATAAAAATTAATTATATTATCTCAAATTCAAATTCATTTAACCTAAAAAATAAATCCATTTTCCAACCACACCTAAATCACATTTAAATTCATATCTCTCTTTGCTCAAAAGAAATTAAATATAGAGTTATTCTCATACTTGGAAAGTGCATGTGTCACCATAGTCTTGTGAAAATTATCATTTCTCCAAATCATGAGACATTAAATATATTTTCAATCGTTAAAACTTATCATTAGGGATCATATAACCCTGAGTATTCAAGTTGGAGGGTAATATCATTTAAAAAATAAAAAGTCCATAAAGATGAGGATGAGATCTGAAATAAAAATTCATGAATATACAAGTGATAACACATGAAATATATCTCACAAAATTGTCATTGCATATGAAACACAATACCCTTATTGACATAGTAAAGAGTTAAAAAGTGAATATAATGGATTGTTTCTTCCCAATTTTCCCCTTCTCAATTGTTTTTCATTTTTTTCCCTTTTCAAATTGTATTCTTAAGAAAAATATCAAATCAAAAACCTTACCACATATAATCAAAAGATCATTAGTCTAGTGATGATTATTTTTTATTCTCCCAAGGCACAACATATTTTTTTACTTATATATACTCAATGGTATAATAATTAAATACAATGAAAGAATGAAATAACTTTACTTTATTCTTTATAATATTATGAGCCACAACTATAAAAAATTGTGAATGATTCATTCTCAACATAATTTTTTCATTGTTATATATTTTTTCTATATTATTATCTGAGAACCAAATGACGTAAATGACTGAAAATGAATGAAATTGACTCATTCCTATTCTTTAAATACCTATAATAATGACACAAACCTCAAAAACCACAAAAATGAATTAAATCCCATATAACAAACACAAATGGAATTTCCCTCATACTAAAACATGAAATAGTCATGAAAAATTTGTTAAAAGTGATAGTATGTAAGGAATAATTGGATTGTAATATGGATTAAACTTATATGAATATTCATGTATTCTAAGTGCTAACATGAATTTATTTAAGAGGTTTGTCTCAAGATAAAATACTAGCTTGTTAAATAAATTCCTTAATCATGTAAAAACCATCTTATAAACTCTAAATATTTTACAGATAATGATAATAAGTTTTTTATTAAACAAAAAAAACCAAATTTCTCTCAATAAAGTGAGGGTATTATGGTGAATACGTCAAAATGGTTTAAAATACCTCACAATCTGGGAGAAAAAATAATATGAGTCAAGGTTTCATGGAAATGTATTTCAAAAATTGTCCAAACTTATAAAAAATAAATGAAAATCAAATTCAATAAAAATTTTCCATATCAAAAATAGCTTTAAATTACATTACATAAAAAAACATTTAAATATATCAATGTTAATTCAAGTGTGAAAATTTATAATGAGTATTCATTGAATGTAATAGTTCCAAAAATTTTGAGAAAAAAAAAAGAAAAAAAAACACAAAAAAAATATTCTATAAATGTTGACACCCCCACCCACACATAATTAAATTTATCTACACTTCAATTGAGATCAATAAAATAAATATATAATTGAAAGAAAACCAAAGAGAAGGAAATATGGAACTAGACCTTATTTTTTTGTGACATCCTCATGTGAAGCTCCCAACTAATACTTCTCTAAACCTATAAGGAATAAGAAAACAAAAAAAATAAATTTATAGAATGTTACATTAATAAAATATAAGATAAATGGAAATATGAAAAAATATAGAACATGGTATGAATCCCAAAGTGGGTAATGGTTATTCGTTCCTACAATTGGGCAGTTGTAGCCCTTTATCCATAATTTTAAGATTGATAGGGGATATTTCTTAGAACCTACCACATGTTATTTCTTCTAAAATCCACAAGTGAATTCCAATAGTGGGAAACCCCATAAAAAATAAGAACTATATCAACCGCAATAAGAGAAGAAATGGAAAATTCAAGGTATAGAGGGTAAGGAAAAATATTATATGGTTTCTCCATATCAACTATCATATTTCCTTTTCTATGTGTATGGATATTTATGTAGATATGGTCATCACATCACCACTATATCCTTGAATTCTTATTCTTCGTCATCAAATTCCAACACCATCATCCCATCAATGGTGGACACTTCATCCTCATCGTTATCTATTTTCATGGAATGAATACATGTTGACTCAAAAAAATAAAAATATGGGTATTGAATTAGATTTAATAAAAATGTAAAATAAAATGTAAACTTTTTTAATTTCATGTTCAATCCCTTCAACTGGTCATATTTAAGTTTTAATTCATCTTGAAATCCCTTTTTGAGGAATATTTAATTTTTTTCAGATAAGTTTTGGGAAGTGTAATTTTAACATCCATGATTTATTCTTTAAAAATTTTAAAGAGAATCTCTTTTTGTGCCTCGACCTTCTCTTGATGGAAAAATGGTTAAGTAGTGTGAGAATTCATTAAGCTCTTTGACCAAGGATTCTAAAATTGGTTTATTGAGGTCTTCATTAAGGTCACCAATGAACTCTTCAAACACATCCACCTAAAAATAGACATATAAAACCCTCTTATTTATTTTTTAAAAAATTCATCATATTCACATAAATATTTTCATGGTTCATCATCAATGAATTTCAATTTTTAAATTTTTTTTAATTTATGTATTTTTTTTTTTTGGAAAATAGTTTGCGTAAGTGATGTTTCTCCATAGAAATAGTACAACATTTATGGGTGCTATTTTTTAGGAATCTCACTTCAACAAATTTTTTTACCTAATAATGAATTATAGTGGATACCCTATGGGTTAATTTCAAAAGGATTCCACTTATACACATCAATTTTATATTTTCACAATTTAAAATATATCTAATAGCAAAAAAAATTATAATAAATCAATGGGGTATTTAAATTCATTAAATATGTATTTATAAATGAAAAAAACATGATGAGTTTATTGAATATGAAATACATTTTTGTTCTTAGGAGTTCATTATGAAACTATCATTGATCTTCAAAATTATTATTTCTGAATATTTTATTTAGGGTTGAGATAAACCTTATCAAATAACACCCTCCTATTTTTTTTATAACCCCAAAATGACCCTTTTCATGTGATATAATATCTGTTATATTATCACAAAAATTTTACATCAACCCTTTGTATGAAAATTTATAATGACAATGAAGAGTAAAATAGATGAATGAGAAGATTAACATAATAGTGTAAAAAGTGGGCAAAAACATACGAAAAAATATTATTTAACAACTAATATAATTATTAGAATAAATTAATGAGATTCATTTAAGTAAAATGGACTCGAGCATCCACCACTCCATACCTCGAACAAGCGATGATGTTATTTATCTATTTTCATAAACATGAGAATGGCATGGGGAAATAATACAAAAGGTAAATTAAGGAAAAGAGATAATGAAGTAATATAAACTAAAAATATATAAAACTACTACAATATAAATATTTCTTACAAAGACAACAAATTGTCTCACTACAAAAGTATCATTTTTTGAAGGGAATAGGAGGTATAAATTTATAGTTATGGGTGGAAAATATTTATTCCAATTAAATACAGTGAAAATTCATGCCCAGTTGAACTAATAAAATGTAGAATCTCATAATTTTCTCATCGTGAATATTTTTCTTCCACATATCATATTTCCTTCTTAAAAATTTTATCTTTCTTGGATAGGTTTTGAATAAGCTATTGTCGAATCATTGAAGAAAATAATTGTGTCCAAAAAAGCTATCTTGATTAAATGCACCAAATGTCCATGAATTTTTAGATAATTTAATATCTAAATATTATAATTTTATCTACTATGAACATGTTCCAAATTTTCCTTCACATCAACCCAAAACATCTCCAGTCCATTGCATGTATATTGATCGAGATATGGTAGGATGATTAATTAAAATATATCTATCATGGAATATTCATTAAATCTAGATGCATTGACTTCACATGAATTATTGACCATGATAAGCTTTGAATCATAAGTTCCTTATATTGGATTAAATAATTAAAAAAATATTTTATAACCATTTTCAAAATTTTAGGCTAATCTGTGTCATAATAAAAATGTTATGCTGAATTATTTTGGTGGAACCATTCTACTCATATCCCCAACATCATTAGCATCATGGAAATTTCTCACACCCCATATTATGGAAAAATCATTCATTGTTTGATTGAAAATTGTATAAAAAGTATTTTATAATCAACCCACTAAATTTCAAAAAAATATTCATCCCATATAATATTTTATTATAAAAATACAATTGTGGAAATAAAATTTTAAAAGCATAATTTTTCTTCAAATTCACAAATTCATCTCATATTATTTTGAAAAATTAAGAATTACACTCACCCATAAAATATTAAATTGGTTGGATTATATAATTTAATTATAATTTAAAATATATTAAATTATGAGTGTTATTAAATTCCCACTTCTCATCAATGTAGGTTATCATCACTCGACATTTTGGATATATCAAACCTTAGACCTCTTCCCAAAATTAGTAGAAAGATCCAACATGAACTGAATGAGATCCAAACACGAGACCAACATGAAATATAAACTTGAAAATATATTATAATGAGTAGTACTTGTATCAAACAAATCTATCACTATCAATATTAAAATAAATAAGGTACCTCTAAAAGTAGTTAGACCTGCTTTAGATTCTTCTGGTGTATAATCCACTCCATAAAGATTTATGGTCTCATATCCACCATGATACTTCTTAGCCACATGAACATCCCCCTTGTGTTAAGGATAATACCCACCACCCTTAAAATCATTTGAATAAAAGTGTGAACACTTAGTGATAGTGGATCCAACCTTTAATTCCTTGGGAAGTCCTTTCACAAAAATTCCTAAAATTGCCAAATTGTCATAATCATGTCATGAATTGATATCCACCTTACAATTTTTCTTATTATGAAAAGGCCTTCTTCACTAATATAAATAAACATTGTAATTTTTTGAAAAATCCTTTGAAACAGGTCCTAAAACAAATTGAACACCAGTTCACTTCCTTTACAAGCTAGAAGACACACCCAAGCTAACAACAATACCTATCAAAGCTTCACCCAAACATGTTTTCTCATATATGTTTGGTTCATCCAAAACCACCATATCTATTACCTATAAAAAGGTTATAAGAAACAAAATATTCATCATCCAATAAATATCATCCCTTAATACTAACTAAAACATATTTTCATTTAGGTAATAATTTGTGACTATAACTGGTCCAAAATAAAAAACATAGAAAATTGGGTGGAAACCCTCTAATATGGTATGATCCCTTTTTATGTGGTTCAAAAAACTCTGGTGTTTTCTACACAAAAAGTATTTGGATAGAACATTTGGTTAATGATTTTCATCATAAGAGAAAATGTAATATCCTTGTGAAACATTGCTAACACAATAGAGTCCCAACATCTCCTTCCTATTCATTCATACATATATATAGAAAACCCCACTTTAGAGTTCTTAAGAGTATTAAAAAGGTGGGAGATCCTCTCAGTCACCTCAGGACACTCCTATAAATTTTTAATCTAATTTTCCATGTGAAGAAGGACATAGGGTGTAGAAAACCTATAGTCTTAATGCTGAAAAAGAAAAGGAATAATAAGGAAAGGGGGACTAATACTCATAATAAATGTAAATCTCCTGATCATTATTCTTATAAGCAAAGTAATATCCAAAGGAAAGGAAAAGAAAATTAAGAAGTCTATTTTTCATGTGGTAAGTAGTTCCACTAGAAGGGGAACTGCACCTTGAATTAAGTAGAAACTAAAAGATCATTTGTTAAAGAGTGTAATCATTAAATATGTACATATTGGGTATTAAACATAGCTTTTGGTTCTCATATAATTATAAAAATAGATGATCCATGTATATTTAGAAATATTTCAAAAGGATAGGTGGTTTTTCTAGCTGAAAATAGTATAGGATGGCTTCTCTAGCTATTTGATATTAACACCTTTCATTTTGGACAATAATGATACTCAATTTAATAGATTATTATTATGTACTAACTATTACCAAGAACATAATTTTTCTATCCTTATAGGATAGAAATGGTTTTATTTTAAAATTTGGAAATAAATTTTGTTTATTTTATAGATATAACATATGTTATGGTATATCACATTTAAATAATGTTTTTTATGTATTAAATTATGAAAACCAAGTATTATAAACTTATAAAGAATCATATTTTCATGGATTATATAACATCCAACTATGGCGTCATTTTCTTTTTCATGTAAACAATAAGAGCTATAAAAAGATCTGTTAAGATGGTTATTCAGACTCTATTGAGCTAAAACCACTTGAAATATGTCAATCTTGTTAATAAAGAGAAATAACCAAACTACTGTTTTGGTGGATAAGGTAAAAGAGCCAGAGAGATTCTAGGATTCATACACATAGATGTGTGTGGACCATTTCTAGTAAAATATAGACGTATTTTTTCTTACATAATGACTTTTACTAATGAATTTATAAGATATAGTTGTGAATACTTGAGGAGGTATAATTCAGAGTACTTTGAGAATTCAAAGAATTCAACAGGAAATTAAAAATACAATTGGAATGATGATAAAAAATCTTCGACTATATCAAGGTGTTGAATGTATTAAACAAAATTTTATCAAATTTCTATGGGATTTTGAGATTCTATCTCAAATCACTCCACCTTAAATGACATAGTGGAATATTTTTAGTAAAAGGAGGAAGTATACCTTTTGTAACATGGTATGGTCGATGATGAGTCATGAAGATCGGCCATTATTATTGTGGGGATATACATTAAAATCTGTGAAATACACACTAAACCAAGTACCAACTATTGTGAAAAATTTAATTCCCTTTGATTTATGTATTGAAAAGAATCATGTTCTATCACATACATATGTATGCAGTTGTGAGGAATTTCTTAAGGCCATATTAAGTAACAAGATAGAACCCCAGGGTACGAAGTGTATCATTATAGGGTATCATAAGGAATAAAATGAATACTACCTATATAACCCTTGAAATGGGAGAGTGATTGACTCTAGAAAAGATATACTTCTTGATAGGGATAAAATCCACAAGAAGGATAGTGGGATCACGATTTATTTTGATAAATTTGTTTCTCAAGGTATATAAGATTTAGTACAAGAACATATTCCAAAGGTCCCCATGGAAGAATATTTTCATAAAACATAAATACTATATATAGGCTCAATAGATGTAAGATAAATAGGGAGATATGGTTTTCTAGTCATCGAATATGGTGACCCGTTATTGGTGGACAATAAAAACACTCTCTCCAACAAAGAGGTAGTATAGAGCTCATAATATACAAGATGGAAAGATACCATGAATTCTAAATATTTTTTCATGTATCATTACCAATTTTAGGTTATGTTCGATCTTCCATTTGATGTAAATACTCTTGGGTGAAAATGGTTATTCAATAGAAAAATTGATACTGAAGGTAGAGTAAGTACCCATAAATTAAGGTTAGAGGCTAAAGGGTTTAAAAAACGTCAAGTTATTGACTATGAAAAAACTTATTCACCAGTTTTGGTATTTAAATCTATCAGAATTATACTCTCTATTGAACATTAACATGGATATGAAATTTGGAAGATAGATATCAAAATATATTTCCTTAATAGGAACCTTTAGTAATATGTCTACCTGATATAACAAGAAGGTTTTGTGACTCCAAGTGATTTAAAAAAGATATAAAATATCCATAGGCCGGTTTAGGGACGGATGTAAGAAAAACATTCCTAGAAAATTTGATTTTATGAAGCTATAAAATATTTTGGTTTCATTAAGATGAATTTGATCCCTATGTTGAAAATAATTTTATAGATAATTCATTCGTTATCTAATTAGTATTTGATGATGCCATATTACTTATTGAAAAATATAAATCTGCCTTATAGTATGTTAAATACTATTTAAATAAGTGTTTCTCTGTGAAGGACTTAGGTGAAGCATCATGCATTCTTGGGATCAAGATCATTCATGATAGATAAAAAAGTATTATTGAACTAATTCAAGGTAAATATATTGACTAGATAGAGAAGAGATTTAGTATCGAATAATCCAAGAAGGGATTAGTTCCAGTGTTACATGAAATACATATTTCAATGAAAATGTGTCTCTAGACACAACAAGATAATGATCGAATTAGTAAGATCACAAATGATTTCGTAAAAGGATAAATCAATTATTCAATTTTATGTACTAGAAATTATGTTTCCAACACATTGAACATGGTAGGTAGATATTAAGATGATCTTGGAGAATAGTATTGGTCTATTTTCAAGGTTATACTTTTATATCTAAAAATAAAAAATCATTTCTCTTGGTGCATGGTGGATACATGGAGCCAGTCATCAAGGGTTCTACTTACGTAAGTTTTCAAAATTATTAAAATGAACTTAATTCATAGTAAATATATTCTTACAATCAAAATAGAGGAGTTGTGAGCAGGAAGAGTTCAGAATATCCAGTTATTACTGATTCTATTGTGGATTTCAAATATATAGCAACTTATGATGGGGCCAAAAAATTCATTTGGATGATAAATTTTGTATAGGATATTGATGTGGTACATACCAGTAAATACCTTATCACATTGTATTACAATAATAAAACAATGGTGGCTCTTTCAAAATAGCCATGGTCACACCAATGTACAACGAATATACTCCTGAAGTATCACCTCTGGAGGGATTTTCTTATAGGGTTAAAGTTGTCATAATAATAGTTTATATGGTATAAAATATACTATAACCCTTTAATAAAGTCATATCTTAGTAGAATCGTGACTATCAGCTGACAGGTAGCGGACTGAAGGCCATTAGAAGTATGATCTAGTACATGTTTGAATCTATTGTAGTTGGATCCCTAGAACCAAATTCTATAACTTTATGATAACATGTATTAAATATTTTTAAAATTAATAAACTCTTATCATGTAATAATTTTTATTATATATGGAATAGTGTGTGATAGAATTCAAAGATATATTGTTGTATTGAAAGGTCATAAAAGTTCCCATTTTTTATGATAACTAAGAATTTCCATGATGTTGTTATTAAATATATGTTCTATAGCTAGATAAAATCATTTTGTTAAAAAAATAATATATTTTATCTTGTAAATTACTCATTGAACATTTAGGAACCTTCTTATGGTGCATTCACTTGGTAATTTCCAGTTTTGAAAATTATTAGTGCAAGACCCGCTGGAAGGAAATCTATATTTATAAGTGTCATTAGAAGTTTCTATCTATGGATGCCTTCATTGGTCCTTAAAATTTTATATGGTTATTAATAGATGTTATGAGTTTCATGAATTGATGTATTGATGAAAACCATGATAACATATGTTCGTAGTTAATTAGGATACATTGGGTGTGTTTTGAGTAATATTTCATTAATGAATAATGAGAGAAAATATTTTTCACATACATTATTTAAGATAAGATGATATCTCAGTCTCTTTGATTGAAATGATATAGCCTAAAAAAATCCATGGTCATGGTGTTCTATAAGGAATTTCAATTTCATAAATTTCAGAGAAAGAGATGCCGAGAACATAGGTTGATATTACCATCACGCATCTATCTTTATTTGAGAGGATGTTTAGTAATGTCATGGGATTATCCTAGGTTTTGTAGTCTCCCCAGTGTCCTCACAGCATCGGAGTTCCGCAGGTATCCTCATTCATTGGGGGTTTCTTCTTCTTTGATTTCAAAGCCTTGGTGATTCATAGGCGTTCTATCCATCCTCAAATCAGCTTTCCATCCCTCTTCTTTCATTCTGCATCTGCGATTCCCCCCTCTCAGATCTGGAACGGATCTTTGGATATCAGAGACCAAGACAAGGATCGCATCCTCCTGGTTCTCAGGTTTTGAATCCAGATTTGGTTCAAGGGAACTGTGATTCCAGATCTTGAACTCAGTCGACCGGGAATCAGTTTGTCGCTTGGTTTTTGTCCTCATCCCCTCGGTGTGGTGAGTTTCTTGGTTCGATGGAGGCCTCACTGTGGAGTCAACTCTCCGTCTCCACAATTGACGGGCCACAAAAGAAAATTTTCATGATTCCTGCTGCGTATATTTGAGCGTGATTCCCCGGACGCGTTCCTCATTTGACTCCCTATGAAGGGAAAGTCACGAGACTCCTTCCACGAAGCTCCAGTCATGAAGCCCTAATCGCGAAGCAGAGGGTGAGTCGAGAAGATTCTGCCGTGAAGCAGGATCGCGAAGAGGTTACTGCATAGGGCTTCATCACGGTTGGTGGTGTGCCTCGCAGAGATATCAAAAGGGGAGTGTGAGGATCATCATGAGTGATCCGGTCGCGAAGCCTCGTTCGCGAAGCCCCACACCGCGTTGTGACTGCCTCATGAAGAATCATCCATGAAGCCTCATCTGTGAAAAAATATCACAAAGCTTCCACTGCATTGAGCTGACCCGCGGACGTGGGTGTGCTTCGCAGTGAGCTCCATCCTGGAGCAAATTTGGTCGTGGAGGCCATGACCGCCGATCGCAAAGCCACTTCGCGAAGATTTGATCATACAGGTCGGGGCACGGAAGAAGGCCGTGATGTGGGGTAGCCGGTCCAAGGGATCTTTTCTTGGACCAGGCCTGGACAGTGTGTCCCATGGATTGGGTCGGACCTGGTAATTCTTTGATGGACGTGGGTCGTGAATCCTGTCTTTGACGTCCCAGAAGTGAGAGTGGACGCTACTGTGATACCAGTCTAGATGTGGAAACCTGACCACCACATGTTGACCCATGATGTTAAAAGCACCCGGTGCATTTTAAAGAGCTCTAACCCATCCCACGAACATTGATCCATGGATACAGATCTAGTGAACCAATGGAGTAGTTTGTCCCTAACGGACAAAGAGAAGGCGACAATCGAGGCCCATAGAAATGAATATACACTCTTCCAAAAACGCTTGTCTCTGTTGGTGGTTGGAAAGTTCATTGAAAATATCTCAGTAGATTAGGGGGCCCTCAAAAACACCCTCCAGAATCTTTGGAAACTGGAAGCTGCAGAAGCTACTCGGGAATCAAGGAACAATCACATTGTTTCTGATTTCTTCAACAATGGATATAGAGATAAAATCCTGGGAGGTAGACCATGGTCCTTTGATAATAAACTCCTCCCCATGGAATAATACAAATGGGGGATGATATCCAGCACATTAATCTCACCCAGTCCCCCATATGGATACGATTCAAAGGAATCCTATTTCACGCATGAACAGAACAAGTTATGAAAGAAATTGGGACCACTCGGACCCTATCAAATGGGGGACTGAGGTTTGAATTAAGGTCGTTATAGAAGTGTTAGAGCTTCTAATGAGGGGAATGTTTTTTAAATTTGATAGTGCCAACATTTGGATATCCTTCGAGTTTGAGAAACTCCCAATCTTCTGTTTCTTTTGTAGACACCTCGTCCATCTGGAAAGTGCGTGTGTCTCAAAGAAAAGGAATGATTCTGGTAATCTCATCCTTCAATATGACCCATGGATCCAAGCCAAATCGACTCGATATGCCTTCATCCTTGAGACAGAGAAACAAAAGGACCGTGACCGTCTCACATTGGCTCATACCAGATGGGTGGAAAGTGTTTATGAAAAAGTATTTATGCTTGGACCACCAGAATTCCCTAAAGATAGACCAACCACTCAGAGTGAAACTAGAATACATCCTAACCCCCTGAAGGGAACTGGATCAACATTTATAGAGACGGTAAAGACACTAAAAGACCCACTAGAAAAAAGCCCGAAGCCAACACCGATTCACTTTGAACACCCTGCTCCCGACCCCGATCCAGAAGATGGAGTTCATCCTTAACCCCTCCAAGAAAATGCTCAAACATCAACAAAGCTGGTGATGAAGAAAAAGGAACCATCAACACATTTCTCAATGTCATGGTCGATTAACATCAAACCACCAGATCCGGACCTAAACCCACAATTTACCACATCAGGCAGTCCAACATTGGGGGCACATGGACTGATGGAGACTCCATAACCGGGCCCAAAAACCCGCCGAATGTGGAAAAGGGTGCTATGTGGAAAAAGTAATGATCACATGAAAAACCCAATACCCGGGGTTAGGAAAAGACAAAATAAAACTTTCCAATTGGGGAGGAATCTCACCAAATGGTGGAAAACGACAAGTGGTGAAACAAGTCTAGAGGAATCAAAGGCAGTGGCAAGCGATACCCAGCCCCACCTAGACCAATGATTATTTTATGCTGGAACTGTCGTGGGCTTAGAAACCCTCGAACAGTTCACATATTTCATTGCAACTGTGCTCAATGTCGCCCTGATATGGTTTTCCTGTCTGAAACCATACTGGAAAACAAGGACATCAATGGCATAGACCTGAAATGTGTCTTCCAAGGCTGCCTATTAGTCTCTAGATAAGGCCACTCGGGGGGCCTCTGTCTCCTTTGGAATGATAATAACGACGTCAAGAATTTTTCCTTCTCCTAGCACTATGTGGAAGTGACTATTCAGGTGGAACATCACCCAGCCTGGACCTTTGTGGGATTCTATGGATGGCTATCCCAGGATGATAAGGTGAAGTCATGGGATCTTCTATGCAACCTGCGACATGACTTACCGAGCCCTATTCTGTTCAGAGGATACTTCAATGTGATTATGTTCCATAAGGAAAAGAGGGGCAGAACCACCCGACCCTCGGCTTCGATGTCATACTTCAAGGATGTGGTCTCTAGGGAGGACCTGGTCGATCTGGGGTACACAGGTAATCCTTTTACATAGTTCCATGGCAATATAGAAGGCACCCACATCGCTGAGCATCTTGATAGATTTCTAGGTTCTACTGATTGGATTAATCTGTTTATCATGTTTCAAATCATCCACATGGCCCTCAACTTCTCAGACCATTGTCCAATTCTCATCGACTGTACACAAGGCAAATGAAATAGACAATTTAGCATACCCTTCTGATTTGAGAGCTTCTGGTCAAAAGATCCGGAATGCGAAGAGGTGATCCGACCAAGATGGAAAAGTACACACAAGGATGTTTTCATTAATCGCCAACAGGTCGCATATTATATGAGGTCTTGGAGCAATAAGAAAATCCTCTACCCCGACCGGCACTATGGCATCTTTTAAAATAGACTGAACAATCTCCTAAAACAACCCTCATACAATTGAAATCTCTCTAAGATTGGTGTTACTCAAAGAGAGCTGGATATGACCCTGCGTATCAAGGAGAGATACTAGGCTATGCAGGCGCGGGATAACCATATAAAAAAAGGGGATGCCAATAAAAAGTGTTTTCACCAAAGAGCATCAGATAGGCATTGAAAAAATTCTATTACTTGCATCTCACAACCCGATGGAAGCATAGTTTCTAACACCAACGGTATCCATGAGGCCTTGACATGCTATTTTTAGAACATCTTCTCTGCAGGAACCCCTTTCATGTCTACTGAGGTGGAAGACTATATCAGACCTGTGATCACTGAAGGGATCAATAGGCTGCTCACCAAATATGTGACAGATGACGAGATACGTCTATCTCTGAAACATCTTCATCCCACTAAGGCCCTGGGACTGGATGGGTTCCAAGATATATTTTTTTAGCAATATTGGCACATTATCAGTCCTGACATCTGCAATATGATTAAAAATATCTAGGATCCATCAACAAAATTGTCCTCAACCTCATCCTGAAAATCAAGAAACCTCTGGCGATCCTTGACTTTTGACCTATCAGCCTCTACAATGTCTCCTACAAGATCTTCTCAATGATCCTTGTCAATAGGTTGTGACCTTGGCTACCTGATATTATCTCTGAAAACTAGAGCACCTTTGTGGCCAAGAGACTGATTATAGAAAATGTGATTGTGTCCCATGATGTGCTCCACTCTATAAAATCACACTCCATTTTGAAAAGAGATACCATGGCCTAGAAATTAGACATGAAAAAGGCCTACAATAGAGTAGAGTGTCACTTCATAAGAGTTGTTATGCAGAAAATGGGTCTTTGATCTAAATGGATAGATTTGGTCATGAAGTGTGTCTCGACTGTCTCTTTCAAAATCAAGGTCAATGGGGAGCTTACCAGATAATTCGCTCCATCCCGAGGCCTTCTCCAGGGAGACCCCATCTCTCTCCTTTTCTCTTCATTCTGGTGGCTGATGTGTTTTCTAATCTTATTTCCAGGGCTGCATCTTCTAATTCGATTAATGGGGAAAAGGTCTGTCATGTTATCCCTCCAGTGTCGCATCTCTTCTTCACTGATGACGGCCTCCTTTTTTTAGAGAAACAATTAATGAATTCCAGGTGATCTATCAAGTAATCCACTAGTATGAGAGGTCGTTTGTCCAATCAATAAATCATGTAAAATATGAAATATCCTTCAGTGCATGGGTGCATCTTTCTAAGAGGGATGAACTTTACACTTCAGCTGGCATCCATATGGTTGATAAACATCAGAAGTATCTCGGGATTCCCACGGTGATTGGCCGATCCAAAAAAGAAATCTTTTCATCTATTATGGGAAGGATTGTGAAAAAAATTCAAGGCTGGACCCCAAAAAGAATTTCTAAATCTGGAAAAGAGACCCTCATCAAAGTGGTCATCCAATCTATCCTCAGCTACTTTATGTCCCTTTTTAAGATTTTTTCGGCCATCTTTGACCAGATCCACACATGTACTGGCAATTTTTGGTGGGGGAAGAATGATGGTTGGAATCGACCCCACTGGATGGCCTGTGAGAATCTTTGCAAACCCAAATCAGAGAGTGGGATGGGGTTCTGGAATCTCCATCTCTTAAATGACATGTTGTTGGCCAAGCAAGGATGACGCCTTATTAACCGTCCATCATCTCTCTGTGAGTGATTTCTCCGAGCTAAGTGCTTTCCCCACATGGACTTTCATGATTCCTCCCTTGGTCCCCATCCTAGCTTCCTCTAGAGAAGCATTTGGGGGCCAGAAGCTCCTGGCTAAAGGATTGGACTAGAGGATTGGGACTGGCTCATCTGTTAAAATCTGGACTGATCCTTGTCTAATTGATAAGTATGGTCTACGGGATACATCCTCCACACAACCAGGTCTTGAAGACGCCACTATCAGTGGCCTACTTTCTGACCACGGACAAGGGTAGTGTTTGGAAAAGATCCTTGATTGGTTTAATGAAAGAGATCAAAGAATTATCTTCAGAATTCCTTGGGTATCAGACGCAGGCCCTGACCATATCTACTGGATCAATGACATCTCAGGTGGCTACACTGTGAGATCCGGCTACAGATTTGCTCTTGAAACCCACTTAGTCGGCCGCGATAAGGGACCATGGAAATCGATTTGGACGCTCAACGTCCCCCCAAATATTCATCGATTCTTGTGGAAGGTTTGTTCGTGCACTCTACCAACAATGAGTCTTCTCGTTTACCATCATATGGCCAGTTTTGTTTTTTTCCCTTTCTGCTCAAACATTCCAGAAACTTCTTTGCACGCTATCATTCACTACCCGGGAGCTAAGGAAATTCGGAATACATGGGTCTGAGCTTCAGTTTCTTCACTGGAATTGGCCTCCGATCTTCCCGATCTTATGAAGCATTGGTTCTTATCTCTCTCTTCCGCATATGTTGGTTCACTTTGCAATTTTTCCAGAATTATTTGGGTCCAGTATAACAATGTTTTTTTTTTCACCAAGCCCGTAGACCCCCCGAATTCTGGATTGATCGGGACACTTCTTGGATTGAGGGTTGGAAAGGCCACAATGGACATTATTTGTTGTGAGTTACCCCTCCCATCCCGTTCGTTGGAATCACCCACCGAAACGGATTCTTAAGATTAACGGGGATGTGCATCTTCCAAAGGATGGTCTTGTCACCCTCAACCTCCTTGCCCAAAATCATCTAGGGAAAATCATTGCTGCAAAATATGAACCGCATCAAGCATTCTGGGAACTAGCATTTGCTGAAGCCACGACCATCCCTTCTAGTATGATGCTCGCTCTAGAACGTGGATAGGGTGATTTCATCATGGAGTCTGACTGCCTTACCATAATCGATGCTATTAATCACAATGGCGGTGGACTACAGTATTTTGGCACCATCATTAGGAGAATTCTTTCACTTCTCCAAAGCTTCTCAGTATGCACCATCTCCTTCATCAAAAGGGAAGGAAACAATGTGGCCCATCATCTTGTAGCCTCAGGCCCATTCATTACCAACCAGTTATGGCTAGACAATTTCCCTTCATGGCTTTGCACATGTACTTCTTCTGATCTTCTTCATTAATGATATTTTATTTTAATCAAAAAAACAAAAAAAATCTTTCTTTGAGATATTGATATTAAGGGATTATATTATATAATGAGAATCTCTATGTGGTTCTATATTGGTCTGACATTAACTTCTTTCTCTATGGGTGTATTTGAGTGTTACAAGATGCTAACATTGGATTTTGGGCCTCTTCTCCTAATACCACTGAAAAAGAGTCCAAGATGGTAACACACTATGTATATCCATAACCATAGATAAATAATATTTTTATTTTTATTTAAGGAGATGAATAAATTTTATTCCCACACATTTTATAATAATTATTCATGTCTTCATGACTTTGTATATTTCATCACCAATTATTCAAGAGAATATTTTGTAAGAATAATATTTAATAAATAGTTAATTTTTATTCAATGATTATAATATTAATTTATTTATTATAGAATAATGAAGTGATGTTTATTTATTAAATAAATTTTTATTGTTCAAGGTCCAATAAATATTATAGAGTAATTGTAGATAATGGTTAATTTACGAGTGAGAAATAATATATATATTGAATATTATTTGAATAAATGATATATAATTTAATTTTTCAGTGTAGAACAAGTCAAGAAATATTATTATAATTATTATTATTGAAATTGGGTTCCTCGTGAATTAATAAAAATAATAATCTCACATGTGGAATTATTATTTTCTAATCCTAGTGGTGTGTAATCCCAGCTATATTATTTTCTATAGGTTTTCAATCTCCTTTTGTAGTTTACAATGATATCCAAAGATAATACTCTAGAAGCAATGTAGAGCTCCCTATCCAATAACACTCTCATGAAAGGAGAGAGATCATCCTCCACCACCACTCTCTAGTCTAGAGAGATAAAATAGAATCCTTCTTCAATTGATTCATGGGGATATAAAAGGTAAATTATGCAAGTTTCAAGATCTACCACACTAGAACCTATGATTCCTATGAAACAATTTGAAGGTTATTGGAACACGTTTAGATCACCAATGGATGGAATATACTCTTGATTTCAATAACGCAATGAAATTATGATGTATATTCATTTTTACATCCATCAACAACGGATGAATTAATCATAGGGTAATTCTATAATTGTTTAAATTAATTATAAATTATATGTAATGATCTTATGTCTTCTTTCCTATGTTAAATAATTAATTATCATTTCATTAATGTCCATTGATCATGTAATTTATCATCATGTAAATCTTGTATTAATCATCAATCATAACAAAAATACGAGTTGGGAATTCCCCATTCAGTTCTTTTTTGTTTCCCATAACCTTCAACATCGTCGTATTTATGGAAATAAATTTTCTTAAGATACTAGATCTTGGAAATACAAATCAATTTGACCTAGACAACTGCTAGAATTACTTCCCATTACATAGAATTTTTGGAACACAATATAAGATTTATTTTTCTATAAACAAATTTTTCAAAATATGGTAGACCTAGGGTTGGTAAAATTGGGAAATGCACTACAAAATTGGCTAGTGTTACTTTCATCCCACCAAAAAATAATGGATAATTGATATAAGGTTCATAAAAGGTTCATATAAATTTTATCATTTAATGTCTATAAAAATGGCCAACTAAGTGCATTACATCCTCAAGGAATAGTTAAATAAACTAATTGTGACCCCAAATCCCTCTAAGATGATTGAGCTGATTTATTTGGAATCACAATCTTCCAAAATTTGGTCTTCTATAAAGTGTAATAACCAACACAATAAGGATTCATGGGATGATGAACACATTTTGATGCCTAAGAAATATTAAACCCTCTAAGAATTCATGGCCATGGTATTAGGATGATGGGAACTTTCCCTCTAAATGGTTCAATTTGAACTAACCCATCAAATAAAATCCTCATAAAATATGGAATCCCAATGATATTATATCAACAATATTTACTTAGCGGAGAACTTATCAGATGATGAGGATGCATATGCCCCTGATTTCCCCTCTCACAGCTAAAGAGGGAAAAGAAGAGGTTGCCTTGGTAGATGGGATCATAGAAAATGTGGTTGATATAGATCTCAACACTCAAGTTATATCCTTACTGAGACTATATATGTATGTTTTATCTACCAAAAGATAATATCATTAGGGGATTTATAGGAACCACAATTTTCTCATAATTCATCTTGGGAGTGTTCAATACAAATAATACTATAGGATTCCTTATAAAATCAAAATATTTCTCATAAACATAAAAATTTGGTGATTTCAACTTAGTATAACCCCAAAACGACCAATATACCCTCAAGTTCCAACTAGGGAAGGAAACCAGGAGCACCTGCAACTATAACTCCTAAAAAACTCAGACCAAAGGGAAACCTCATACTAGGAAGTTCATGAATCTAGTAAAAATTTATGAAATATGAAAACATTTTTCTACCAATATAACATACCTCTAAATCATGGAAACCCTTCATTTGTGAAAGGAGCTCTAAAAAACATATTCAGGATCTCCGTATCTCTTGGGAATTTGAAGAGGAGGTCAATGTTCCTAAAGTATATCTTAATGAGACCCACCCCATCGAATAAAATGTTTTCATATACTTCATAGAATAATAGATGGATAGCTACATACAATGAAACATTAGTCCCTTGTATATTTCAAGTATTATGAATAAAAATAACATTCATCATCCCCTCGTTGATAATAGTATTAGTATCAATATAATTCTAGTCCAAACAATATTATTATTAGGTCAGTGAAATAGTGATTTGTTTCCTTCTACCCTAATAATTCAAGGGTATAGAAAAATAAAGAAAAAGCCACTTAGATGAAGCATATTTAGAGCCTAGTTTATAAATTTTTTTCCCAAACTCTAATTTCATAATGGTTCTATGGGATAGCATTTAATGTTTTTTTGGGAGGACCGTGGGTTTTTTTCATGTAGTAAACACCTAATTATATCATTAGTTCCCTGAGTACTCCATAAATGGAAAAGTTAGATTTCTACATGGGGATGCAACCATTTTTTATTACCATAAATCTCATTGCATAGATTTTTTATTCTACAAGGGAGGGGGAAATAACACAACAAAAGGTGATACCATCTAGATCACCACCCCCAATGGTCAAGAAAAGGCCCATGGAAACCCATTCCAAAATTCAGAGAAGACTATATACTACCCTTCAATTGGATCTAGGAAATTACTCCCACTCTAGAAAAACACTAAGTCATGTGAATTGAATATAGCATATAATCACATTTCTATCATACAATGGTTAGGAAACAACCACCATATAGTAGACACAACTGATGGAGGAAGTGAAATTCATGATATTCTGTGAATAAATATCTCTCCTTAAAGTCACTACAAAAGGTATGTTCTAAAAAATATCTGGACCACACATCCAAGGCTCTTGACCAGCTCTATCTCAACCATCAGTGGAAATTTGTGTTCAAATTTCAAACACAATGTATGTTTTGAATATCATGATTTATCTAGATATATTATTGGATCTTCTTGACCAAAATCAAATTGTATTTCTTATTTATTATTATTTTTATTATCTTGGAGAATAGATCTAAGAGTTGAATATTTTCAGAATAGCTTTTGTTTTCTCTGACGTTTCAAAACAAAAATATTTTCAATTTTGTTGAGACTCTTTATGACTAATTATTTTTTGCTGATACATTTTATATCAATATATAATCTTATAAAATTAATTGAAGACTTTTTCATAAAAACATTTTGGAGATATTCATGTTTTTATATTTTTTGAGTATTTGTCATGCTATAAAGAAGTTAATTTGTTACAATTATACTTTATAGTTATATTCTATAGAAAACAAAAGTTTTTTAGAAGGATTGCGCTGAGAAGAATTTTATTTTATTCGTATAATGATCTCTCTATCTATTAGTTATGGATGAAATTATATGTTATAAAAGTAATTCAACAATTAATATATGTTATGTATTATATTATCATATTCCTTCACTGTGTTGTGTTTTGATGGTTCATTATTAAAGAACTGTAAGGAATTGTAAAATCATTGTTATAAGGTGTCAACTGCATACACTTAGTTGTAGAGGTACCTGAATAAATACTTGTTTATTGAAAATCAGCAAGCTCATAGTGAGAGAATTTGTGGGGTGGGATAGGGGTACTATAATGACCTTGAGCCCAATATCCTATAGTAAGTATCTAATTTATTAAATTAGAATTAGATAAAAATAATATCATCCTAAAGTACTGAATAGTTTATTTTTTTTGGAAAACTAGATACAAATGTGAATCTTACATTACAATTGAAAACATAATGTATAATATAGTATTTTTTTAGAACACCATTATTCTCTTATCATATCCTAGCATATCAATCATAATAGACATCATAAGAAAATTGTTGACCTCAGATACTCAGTAAGGGTATGAATACATAGGAATAAAAATAATGAATGAATAATATGTAAGTAAATAAATGGAAATCAAATAATTTCCTTATCACGTGAGCTAAAAAGTTATCCATTGATATCATAACTAACAAAATAATCACATGTAAATCAATATTTAATCACATAATGAGATAAATTCATAGTGATGCACGACATAAACATATCGTCGAGGCCTCATACCAAGACATCTTATATAAATTGGTAAGGCCACATCCAATAGTCAAGCTAAATTATTTCATGACACCTATTGATGCATTGATGGGCTATAGTAGGCCTCACCCATCACTTACTAAGCCTAATTAATTCATATTAAAAAATGGATGAAACATAATAAACATAAAAAATCATATTTAAACAATCATATAAAACATTAATAATTTCCCTAATCAATAATCACAATCATAAACCATCTAAAGTAATGTGGGGAATGGCCTCAAAATAGTGCATCCCTAGTCAAACAGATCAAAAAAAATCCCGAGAAATAATAATGATTGTATCATCATAAAATATGCTCATTAGAACATATGTAAAATAAGGATTTTTTGTTGATAAATATGAATACAGTAAATATTCCTATAAAATAATTCTTGAGGAAGATAACCATTTCACATTGAAAATCACTTATTTTTAAAAATTTCTACAATTTGGAAAGGAAAAAATTTATTTAAAAATATCCATGTAAACTGTAAATTAATATTTATATTCAATATTAGTCATAAATGTGGTAAAATAATTTCATTCCAAATACGTTAAAAACATTACTTCCAAAATTTTGTCAGAAAAGTGAAAAATTGCCTTACTCGTATAACAACAAGAAAATTCCTTACAAACCATTTTGTAAGAATCTTATCAGGGTTAAAAATAAATTTAAAAACCCATAAGAGATTGTTAATATTATTATCTAAAAAATTATGGAAAATATGGGTATGTATTAAATGGATTACCCAATAGATACTTATGCACAAACATTCTTGAATATTTATGAGATAGTGAAACAAACACTTACCTCTGATATGGTTTCCTTCGAACGTGTTAAATCCTTCAGTGTAATAAAAATATATTTATTATAAATTTATTCTAGAACCATACTCATATATATCATACCATTTATACCATACTTATAATATTTCAAAACCCATTTCATGAGATTTATTTGTTAAAAATCACTATTTAGTGTAATAATTGCTTTGATTTTCATAGATGTTTTGGTTTGATAGTTTCGGACATTATACTTTGATCAAGGTTCCATAATCTCTAAAATGTTAATAATGATATTAATATAATATATATTCATTATATATTTAATTAAAGTAACTTATTAAAGGTAGAGATAGAATAATTTATTACACCATTCACTACTACAAACCATGCCTTTAACATTGTTGTCCTTTATCAATGCTAAAAAATCATTGATAATGGTTTCCTTTTATTAACTTTTTTAGTGCTGATAAAGGGTGACCATTATCAATACTTTATTTTCAGCATTGTTAAAGGGAATATTTATCAACGATTTGTTTAGCATTGATCAAGGATTCCCTTTATGAGCGCTTTGTTTTTAGAACTCATTAAGGGATCCTTTATCAGTAACTTATTAGCACTAGTAACGGCCTAAATAAAATGAAATAATTAACTAAATAAAAAATAAAATTTGTGTTTATTAAAAAAATATAATTAAATTTTATTAATTAAATAAATGTTCATAAAAATGAATCAATTAATTGTACTATATATAAATTATAAATAGTAATAAATAGTATATATTAAATATATAAATATATATAGAATGAAAAATTAAAAAAATAAATATTTAAAATATGTAAATTGAGGAAAATATTCAACATTTTGTTAATTAGATAGTTATTGATAAAGTTAATAAATAGTGTATATTAAATATATATATATATATGTGAATGAATATAAATATGATTTATATGACACAAAATATTTCTT
Organism: Viscum album; assembly: GCA_963277665.1. Taxonomy (NCBI): domain Eukaryota; kingdom Viridiplantae; phylum Streptophyta; class Magnoliopsida; order Santalales; family Viscaceae; genus Viscum; species Viscum album. The sequence goes on from OY728147.1 coordinate 1,315,073,751, forward strand.
TATTAAATAGTCATAAATTTAGTGAATAATTATTTATAATTAAAAATTACTATGAATTAAAAATACTCACTAGTTGCATTGGGTAATATATATAATTGAATGTAATTTTATTCCTCAATTTAATATAGATTAAACGTGTGTTATATTGATTTCACATATAAAAAATTAAATCACTTTTGTATACAACTCACACACATAAAACTTATCCATTTTTTAAACTGTACTTATTTCTAATTTATTCAATTTTACTCATTTTTAACATACATGCACTCAATATTAAAAAATCACTAATAATGTAAAAAATATATTTGTAATAAAATATTTAAAAATAAGTATATTAACAAATTTACATTTATTATATTTATAAATTTATATATTTATAATTATAAATAAATAAATATTAGTTTATGAAAAAATATTTATATAATCATAAATAAATATTTATATATATTTACATAATTATTAAATTTTTAATAATTTTATTTAAATAATTAATATATTTACTATATTTATATTTATATATATTTATAATTATATATATTTATAAATATATAATTATATATATAATTATATAAATATATATAATGAAATAAATATTATTTTGAAAAATTATTTATATACTTATAAATAAATATTTATATGTTTAAATATTTATAATATTGTAAAAAATATATTAAAATAAATAATATGTTTAATATATATATATATTTATATATATTTATTAAATATATATATATATATTAAAAAACAATTATTTATAAATATAATTATAAATCATTTATCAGCACTTAAGTAATAGGTATTGATTAAACCAATATTTATCACCATTTTTTGGGAGCACTGATAAAAGTGTCTCAATATATTGAAAAAACCCTTATAAGTCACAAACTCGTCAAGATATCTGAATATTTCCATAGAAGCCACCCTCTGCTTATGCTCCTCCTTAGTGAATCAAAACTCAAATCAATCCTCGAAAAAATCCAAGGCTCGAACTATTCAAGGGTCAAACAAATCTAAGAATCAAACGTAATTCTTTCTCTAGTTTCTCTCAAATTTAAGTTTTTTTTTCTAATTTCTATTAGGGAACTCAGGGTTTAAAACATCAATGGAACTAGTCTTGGTGGAATCTTTTTTTCAACTCTGATTGTGTTGAGTTAGTCATTTTTGCAGATTTATCCATGGAGATCATCCTTTTTTATTCTTGGAATTTTTAGAGTGTAAAACACCTATATTGTGAGCCTTCCTAGCTTCTCTCCCAATCCATACAAGCATACAATTCTTTATCAATTATAAATTTGGACTGATTTAGGGAATATGTGAGCTACTCTTTTAATTTTGTGAAAGTGTGGATGAATCATGCTATATTTTCGCTAGAAAATAGTGCAATTAATCATATGGTAGAAGTCTCGTACTATTTTACATCATATATATAATTTTTATATATCAATTTCTATGATGGTGGTTAGGTATACTAGGAGACTGCTTCATATATATTAAATTGACTCGTTGTTTTCATATTTATGTAGTAGAAACTTTAGTCATTGAGTGATGTTTTTTAGATCTATTAATTTTATGATTCCACCTAAATTTATGAGTGAAGTAAGGGTAGTATACATAGAAAATATGACCTCATGGGAGTCGTTCTATCCTGGTAGAGAATAATGTGTATGGGATAGATGTTGTAAGGGTTTGTGTGTTTTTCTCCCTTATTTCTAATATATCTTATTGACGTGTCTTATTTCATTAGGCCAGCTTCTCTATGGAAATAACTAGAATTGCAAGGATGGATTAATGTGTATTTTATAGAATCTGTATAATCCTTTATGTAGGTATATCTAATGTGATTATCTCCCTAGAATCCTTGGGATGGGTTGGTGTGGTGATATAACATCACAATAGCCTTTATATGTACTCAAATATTTAATATACCATTAATATTAAATTTAATAATTCCTTAGGTTGTTACACCATTTGTTCATTAAAATATAATGGAGGTTATAAAATTATATATATTAGAAATTATTTCTAGGTATTCTTCATTTTTGGTCTACATGTATTGGTTCCACCCCTAAGAATCTCAGATTACAATCCATTTATATTAAATAACTCTATTTATAAAATTGTTTTATCAATACATTTTTATATCTTTTATTTGATTGAATGAGAGTTTATTATTACTATTTATCATATTTGGGATTCTTATTACTCTTTAATTTCTGGTATTATATTTTTATTTCTGTAGGGTATTTAAGAAAGAATTGATGTGTTTTAAACAACTATTATCATTGTAATTTGTTGGTTGAGACCGATCGCCCATATCTTTTATAGACAACTATCATTCTCATTAAATTTTATCTCCCAAAAATCTTTTATATTTTATTGATTAATACTCATCTCCCATAAATTTTATATATCTTGTACAAATCTAAGTATTATTCATCCATTGGATGACTACCTCTTAGATTATTTCAAGCAACATTGGTAAATTTCCATAGGATATAGAACATGTGTGTCAAATAAAAAAATGAAATGGTAAATGTTTAAGAGATAAGTTGATGAGAAATAAAATTGTCAATAACATTCACCAAATTCCGAGGAATAACACCTACCATAGTGTATTAATTCCTTTCTTAAATTAAATTAACCATTTTCTTTAATTCATACTAAAATTCTTTAAAACAGTCAAATGTTTGGTTTCCCTTATTAGAATTATATATAACTCTCAACATTGATAATGAATATCTTATGTCTATTTATTTGTATATTTTATAAAAATTAATATTTTATGAATCTAATAGGATGAATTTGAATAAAATATGGATGCATGCTAATCATTTTACAAATTTTTATAAAGATATAGTTAAAGGGTTTATCATGTTTTCAAGAGAACATGCATATGGCCTTTCCCAAATCCTTTGTTTGTGTTTACATTGTTCTTATTGAAGATAAATTAGTCCGGAAGAGTTGGTAGAACATTTGATTTATCATATAATAGATCAGATCTATATATTTTGTACTAAACATAGGGAAAGACTGAATGTGAACACTGATTGGGATGATACCGTGGTTTATAAATCATTTGATATGAATATCGATGTAAATGATAATGGTGATCCCATGAATGAAATGAAAATGGAAATTGAAGGTGACCTACATGATTGTCCAAATTTGTTTAATAAGTTAAATAGTTATTCCAAGATATCATTTTATATCAATTTTACAAAATACACAACATTTTCAGTTGTATTGTAGTTATATAATTTGAAAGATGACAATGGATTGAGTGACACTAACTTTGCATAACTACGTGGTCTTCTAAATGATATGAAACCATAAGGAAATGAACTACCATGTTAAAGATATGATGATAAAATAATTTAATGTTATATGGTAATGTCTCTAAAAAATACATGTTTGTCCAAATTATTTAATATTGTTCGAAAAGGACCATGAATCACTCAAAAAATGACCAAAGTGTGGTTCATATCAATACAATAAAAATGAATCAAGTACTTTGAAATTTTTATAGTAATTTCCTATCATTCAATGGTTTAGAAGACTGTATTGGTGTCAAGAAACCACTAGAATGTTGACATGTCATATAGATATAAGAGTGAAATAAGGGAACCAATGTCATAAAGAAGATTCTCATTAGTGGAAGAAAATTGTTTATGAATATCCTGAATTTGTAAATGAGCGGAGAAACATTAATTTTTCATTATATACTAATGGATGAAAACCTTTTGGTATACATAGTAGCACTCATAGTAAAATTACTATCATGTTGTTAAATTATAACTTTCCTCGATGGTTATACATGAAGCACAAATACATTATTTTGTCTCTACTTATATCTAGGATAAAGCAACCAAATAATGATATTTATGTCTATTTGGATCCATTTTACAAAGATCTGAAATTGATGTGAGAAACTGGTGTTATATTGTATGAATCTCATAGAAGTGAAAAATTCACATTGAGTTCCATTTTGTACAAGATGATAAATGACTTCCCCACTTATGGAAATTTATAACTCTGTAGCAGTAATGGAATGTTGGGGTGTCCCATTTGTGAAAAATTCACATACTCAAATTAGTTGAAACATTCCTTGAATATTTATTTTTTAGGAAATTGGAAATATTTACCTCGGTGAAGTTAATATAAATCGTAGACGACGTCATTTTATGTGAATATCAAACAAGGTACAACACTATCTCCAATAATGGGTGATCAACTATTAAATAAAGTTAAATATATTGACACTATTTTTGGTAAACCATTTTAATAAAACCTTATGAAATCAAGTTCGAAGAATATATCAATTTTATTTGAATTACCATATGGGAATTTTTTGTATGTCAAAAATTTTCATGATGTAATGAATTTAGAAAAAATATATTTTTGATAGTGTTATTGGAACATTACTAAATGTTCATAGAAAAATTAAAGATGGAATGAAGGTTATGCAAGACTTGATCGAAATGGGGATAAGGGAAGAGCTGGCACCAGTGAAAGGTAATAGGTGGTGTTTTCTTCCTCCAGTATCTTACACTCTATCCATATAAGAAAAATTAAAATTTTTCATTTTTCTTAATAGTGTAAATGTTCCATTGGGGTATTCATAAACTATCAATAATTTCATTTTAATGACTAATTTGATGTTACAAGGAGTAAAATCATACGAATTTGATGCATGTTTCATTCCATTGAATTATACCTTAAAATTTATCGCGTAAATTAACAAGACTATTCTTATTTTTCAAATCCTTATGCAGTAAAGGTATAGACCAAATTAAGTTTCCAATCATTAATTACAAGGTTTTAGTCATGTTATGTGAATTAGAGATGTTATTACCACCATTATTATTTCATATAATGATCCAACTAATGGTTCACTTGGTTATAGAGGATTAGAAATGTGGTAATATCCATTATAGATGGATGTACCCAATTGAATATTATATAAATATTTTGAAATGGTATGTAAATTATTTAAGTCGATAATAATGGTTCATTTCAAAATGATACATTATTGAATAAGTGATTGAATTATGTACTGATAAACTACTAGATGTTGAGCGAATCAGTCTCCCAAAGTCTCATCACAGCGAACGTCTTATGGGTGAATGGATTTCTAGAAGATATGTTGTTACAATTAACTTGACAGAGCGGGATCAAGAAAACATTTAAGTTTTACAAAATAGTAAAGATGTCGATTCATACATTTAATCCAATAATGAAATTATTCGAGAATTAAATCCATCAACCACTAGAGGATGTATATAAAATACACATAATCAACAGTTTATTGGATGGTTACGAGATCAAATTTATAAGGAGTTATTTGAAAAAACGAATTTAATTGTTGAATGACATCAATGGATAGCTATGGGACCGAATTCAAATGTTATTTCCTATAATAGTTTTTTAATAAATGGCTATAAGTTCTATATAAAAGAACATATTAGATATAATACCATGACAAACAATGGTATTACACTTTTGGTTGAAGTGATGCACATATCTGGTTCGAAGGATAGAAATCCAACTTATGAAAATATGTCCTTTTTTGGAATTATCGCATAGATATATAAATTTTGGATTATAAAAAATTTCAGGTTCTGATTTTCCGTTGCAAATTGGTTAACAATTTGAGTGTAGTGCTAGTTGATGAAATGGGCTTCATGATAGTGAATTTCAGTGTGGAAGGATAAAAATACGAGCCGTTCATAATGGAATTACAAGTACTATAATTATTTTATATCTTAGTTCTAGAAATCAATAATTGGTGGATTTTACAACTAGAGACTAAAACAAATTCTGATTTAGATGAATATTTAATTGAGTATGAACCTTTCATTCAGAGTTAACAATTATTTCATGTTTTTTCCAATGTAGACAATGTCTTCTACATTATAGGGGAACAAAAGGAGGGGATTTGGATTCCTGATAGAGGAACCAAATCCCTAAAACCATTAAAACGGGGAGAGAGTTAAATGAGAAGGTAAAGGTGTTTTTTAATATACTATATTTTTTCTCATATTATTATATGTTCTCCACTTCATTTATATAATCTAAATTAAATGTTTTAATACTACAGATATAATGTATTTTGTACATGATAATGTTACCAATCCATCATAAGAACCAACTTTAACAATGGAAACCCTTTGGTAAGATGTAAAGGTATTGTAAAGATATACTTTCTCTATTTTACAAAAAATATATATAATGTAATGTTGATTTAATTTTAATTATTCATTGCAGAGTTTGATTATTTAAGAATATTTTTATCCATCGTTATTACTAATGTATGAATAGAAATGATGTTTTATCTTCTAAATGACATAGGTAATGTGGATATTTTCATAGTAAAATCATTTTCCATATAATTAATGAATTTTTTCACATTTATGTTTAATTTATTTCTTTTTATTATTAGTTATATAATAATTATATTCTTATATAGGTGAATTATTTTGTTCGATTTGGGGTGGTTTTTCCATCTTTCATTCCTTTCTATATCAAAATTTATACATACTTATTCTCCATAAAAACCTTTCCACCCCTACAGTGTTGGCATTTATCAATTTATTTCAAGTTACCTCCACTTCTCTCTCGTAGAGACAATCATGATTTTTTCACAATAAAATCATTGTCCATATAATTAATTTATTGTTTCATATTTATGTTTTATTTATTTATATTTTTTATTTATTTCATAATAATTTTTTTCTTATATAGGTGTATTCTTTTGATTGAGTTGGGTTGGTATGTCCATCATTCAGGCATTTCTACACAAAAAGGTTCATAGACTTCTTCTCCCTGAAAACCTTTTCACCCCTTCATTGTTTAAATTTATCACCTTCCTTCATGTTTTCTTCAATTCTCAATCAGATAGGTAATCATGTTGTTTTCACAATAAAATTATTATACATAGAATTAATATATTTTTTCATATTTATGTTTTAATTTTTTTTAAGTATTAATCATATAATAATTTTTTTATTATACAGGTGAGTGATTTTGTTTGAGTTGGGGTGGTTTGTTTGAAGATTCTCATGCTCACAAGATTATGGATTTCGAACTTGCAAGTGAGATAATGAAAGGAACAATGTCAAGATTTCATACAATAATCATGAAAATATGAATCCCTACTAATTTTTTAATTAATTTTTTCATCATTTTTTATAATATTTGTAATTTAATTTATAAATCATTTTTATGTACGACTTTTTTAGTTTTCTTCATAGATATATTGGTAAGTCATATTGATTCGATGTTATTAGCATAAAAACCATTATCATTGAAATCCAAAAGAGTAAAAGAGGCTCATGTGGTCATTTTGGTGACCTCTCATGATATAATGGGCACATGAGCTTCTTGTACTCTTTTGGATTTTAATAAGAAAAGTTTTTCAGCTATGAACATTGAGTCAATATATATTATTGGTGGTTAGAAAAAATATTCAATGGAAATCAATGTAACATTGGAATTTATAATTTTTTTCATACTTTGGGAGGTTTATGAATCATCCTCACCACAATACAACACACGGTGTGATCGGTATGACTCCAAGTCCTTCTTTTTATTCAAAATTTCATTAATTTTATTAAAGAAGACAACTAAAATACTCAAAACTGATCAAAATTATTCATATTGTTTTGATAATTTATGAAAACGATCCATATGTCATTTCTAACAAATTCGAATAAGAATCAACTCAATACAATACACGATGTGCTTGATATGACTCAAAGTGCTCGTTATCAGTTTAAAATGGATATTTTAGATTAAAAAGTGTCACTAAATGAAAAAAAAATCAAATTCACGTTTCTTGATAATTTAATAAAAAGGTTCATAATTCATTTTTAACCTATAGTAATTGGTTTCACATCAAACCAATACACAATGTGATCAGAATGATTCAAAGTGTTTGTTTCCAGTTTAAAATGAAATTTTATAAAAAAATACAACTGGCATACTCATAACGAAGAAAATGCATTCATATTGTTTTGATAATTTAGTTAAATGATAAATAAGTCATTAAAGACATATATGAATCATCCCCACCTCAATCTGGTGCACAGTGTGACTAATATGAATCCAAGTGAGTCTTTTTTATTTAAAATTGACATCAATTTAGTAAAATGGACAACTCACCTGCACAAAACCTTCAAAACGCATTTGTATTGTTTTCATACATTCGAGAAATAACGAATAATACATTTTTTACCTGTAGGAATCATCCTTATCTCAATATGATACACTATGATTCTGGTATAACTAGAAGTGTCCATAATCAATTTAAAATCGATATTTTGGTTCAAAAAATATCCCTCATAGAAAACTAATCAAACACACTCATATTTTTATGATAATTTAGAAAAACAATCCATAATTTATATTTCACATTAATGAATTTGTTTCATGTAATACTGATACACAATGTGATTGGAATATGTCAAATTGTGTTTTTCCAGTCTAAAATGACATTTTAGTAAAAAAATACATGTGACTTACTCAAAATTGAGAAAACACATTTGGATTTTTCGATACTTTAGGAAAATGATCTATATTTCATTTGAGACATGTATTAATTAGACTCACCCCAATCTAATGAACAGTGTCACTATTATTACTCCAAGTGCTATTTTTAATTAAAATTGACATCAATTTTCATAAAATGGACAATTGACCTACTCAAAACTGAGTAAACGCAATTATATTTTTATGATACTTTAAGAAAATGATCCATAATTCATATATGATATGGAGGAATTAGACTTACCTCAATCTGATACATTGTGTTCCCTGTATGATTCAAAGTGTCTGTTATCAGTTTGAAATTGATATTTTAGTTTAAGAAGTGTTACTCACTTAAAACCAATCAAACACCATTATATTTTCGTGATACTTTAGTAAAATGTTTGATAATTTATTTTTTAGGGGTAGGAATTAGTTTCACATCAAACCAATATATGATGTGATCAGAATGATTCAAAGTGTGTGTTTCCTATTTAAAATGATATTTTAGTAAAAAACACAAGTGACATACTCAAAACTGATTGAATGAATTTGTATTATTTTTATAAATTATTAAAAACATCTTTATGTAATTTTATATTTTTAGGAATCAACCTCACCTCAATCCAATTCACTCTATAACTAGTATGACTCCAAGTGTATCTTTTGTATTTAAAATTTACATCCATTTTAGAAAAATGGAAAATTGACCTACTCAAAACGAAGAAAAAGAAATTATATTGTTTTAATACTTGGATAAAATTATTCATAAATCATTTTTGATTTTTATTAATCATCCCTACCTCAATCTACCACACGATGTTCCTGGTATGACTCAAAGTGTATGTAATCAATTTAAAATTTACATTTTAGTTAAAAAAGTGTAACTCGTAGAAAATTGATAAAAATAGTGGTATTTTATTCATAATGTAGGTAAAAAACATAATATATTTTTAATTTGTAGTAATCGGTTTCACAAGTGAGTTTTTATAGTTAAAAATGACATTTTAGTAGAAAAAATCAAGGTGACATACTCAAAACCATGTGAACGCAGTTAAGTTATTTTGATACATTAGAAAAAATATCCATAAGTAATTAGACATGTTTTGGAATCATCCACGCCTCAATCTGACACACAATGTGACCAGTAAGACTCCAATTGTTTCTTTTTCATTAAAATTCACAACACTTTTATTAAAATTGAAAACCGGCCTACTAAAAACCATGAAAAATAATTTAGATTGCTTTGATACTTTATGATAACAATATCTAAGTAATTTTTGATATGTAAGAATCATAGACTCCTAAATCTGATACATGATATTCCTTGGTTTGACTCAAAGTTTATGTTATCAGTTTAAAATTGACATTATAGTTCAAAAAGTTTCAATCACTGAAAACTGATCAAATGAGCTTGAATTGTCTTGAAAATTTAGGAAAATAATTCACAAGTAATTTTTTATGTGTTGGAATTGGATTTATATAAAATTGATACATGATGTGATCAGAATGATTCAATTTTCATGTTTCCAATTTAAAATGAAATTTTAGAATAAAAGAAAATTGATGTACTAAAAATTGAGAAAACACTTTTGGATTGATTTGATACATTAGGAAAATGGTCCATAAGTCATTTGAGACATGTAAGAATCATCTGAGCCTTAATCTAACACATTTTTCGACTGGTAAGACTCAAACTGTGTCTTTATTTTTAAAATTGACAACAATATTAGTAAAATGGAAAATAGGCCTACTCAAAACTATGAAAATCATTTGGATTGTTTTGATAGTTTAGGAAATTAAATAATAAGTCATTTTTAACATTTAGGAATCAATTTTTCCCCAATTTGATACACAATGTTCCTGGTATGACTCAACGTTTTTGTTATGAGTTTAAAATTGACATTTAATTAAAATAGTGTCACTCACTAAAAATTGATCAAACAAACTCAGGATTTATCTAATACTTATTTAATTAATTTTCACAAAGTTAATTCTTGAATAAGAATAAAAAAGGGTGTGATAAGAAAGAATATACCACTACTCAATATGATACACAATTTTCCTAGTTTGACTCAATGTTTAGTTAAAGATTTACACTTTATGTTAATTTATTTCTTTATATTATTACTAAGATAATAATTTTATTCTTATACAGGTTCATTGTTTTCCTCAAGAAGGGGTGGTTTTTTTTGAAATATCAAGAGTCAGGGTCAAGGTAAAAAGAGAAATGAACATTTATGTTTTTTAATGTATGTAATAATTTTTACTTATTCAGTTTAATAAAATAATGTTTGAAATGCCTATGATATAGTTTTTATACTTAATTTGTGTCGTAAATTTCATTTCATTTAAATTTTGTAATGGTACATGATTTTTTTTATATCTTTCGGTGTTTTGGGGCTACAGTGTGTTGTTACATAATATTTCACTGGTGTTGCAGTGTGTTTTTACATCACACTATAGTATGCCTCTTAATTAGTGCTTTTGAAAGCACTAATAAATGGGTCCTTTATCCACACTTTTGAATGAAATGATAAATGGTTCCTTTATCTTCTCTTTGAAAGTGCTGATAAAGTTGACATTTATCAACGCTAACAAATGACCCCTTTCTCAATTATTCTTTTAGAGATGATAAATAACCCCTTTATTAGAACTTTTTTGTGTTGATAAAACATAATGTATTTTAATCTCGCTTTGGTTTTAAATTCTTTTCTAGCACTAATAAAGGCCATTTTTAGCATTGTTAAAGGCCTATTTTTTAGTAGTGATTCATGCTGGTGGTAGGTCGTACATATGCTTAATATTGTTTTCATTATAAAATGGATAGAATGAAATAAATTTAAATAATATTTTCAATTTAGAGAATCATTATTATATCATGGAAATAATATCTATTCATTAAATCTTCCCTTATTACTATCCAAGTATAAAATAACTGGAAAAAAATCACTTCACTTCATGGAGGTGGTAGTCCACACGTACGCACGAGCGACATTTTCCTTTACCATATATTTAAAAATTAAGAAGGTAAATATTATATTACTGTTTAAAAAGTATAATTATTTTATAAATATAATATATAAATATTAAACCTATCATAATTCCCATTCATAAAATTTTTTAATTAAAAAATAATTTCATCGCTGTGGGGAGATGGTTAGTCAAACGTACGCATGAGTGATACTTTCACTTCCCATTTCATGGGAAAGAGGGTGGGTAATGGTGGTTTCATAATAATAATAAAATTTAATTATATTGAGGATATTTAAGTTATTATTTTTTAACAAATTAATGGTATTTAGAAGAGCTAAAGGAGGGAATAAATAGAATGTGGTTGGGTATAGGAATTACCTCTTCTTCAAGAGACCTTCTTTAGATCCTTTCTAAAAGGACATATGCTTAGAAATTCAGGGAGATCAACACCTCCATAAATTTTTTAATAATAATTATAATAGAAATTTTAATTGATTGTTCAAGCTATATGGATCAATTTCATGTGATTAATTAAGGGAGGAGTTTCCCTTTAATAATTGAAGTGAGGGACACTTTTAAAATTTCCAAAAAGACAATATTATATTAAATTTATTCTCATGAAAATAACCACAAAATAGAAATGTATTTGAAGATAAGGTAGTATAGGTTTTTAGTCCCATCAACCAATATAATTTAGATAAGTTATGGGGTCATTTTAAACCTTATCATTTTTATCAGACCTTATTTAATCAATTTTAATTTTAAATCTGGTAATAACGTTTTCCATATTAAATAGTTGTAATTTTTAATTATAAGGATGAAATTGGATAATAAAGGTAAAATTTGTGACATTTTTAACCATATAATATCCACATTGACTTATTTAAATATTTTATTATTTTTAAATAATTTAAAGAAATATCATTTTTTTTAAATATCATTTTTAATAATTTTGACACAATCCATTTAATTTTACTTTAAATACATATTGAAAATGGGGTAATTTGAATATAATTATTTCATAACTCTATAATATTCCATATATACCTCTAATTTTTTTATGAATTAAATCATTCAAATTATATCTAAATCAATATTTTCAAAATCATTTATTTTATTTTTCTGTTAATTAATTTAATATTTAATTAGTGGTTCACAAATATTTAAGGTAATAATATAATTCCTAAAAAATTAAAAATATATATATAATTAAAATAATTTAATTAATATATAAATATATTTTTTTTCATATCTTCTTTTTTTCTCAATGTGGACACATAAGATATATTTAAAACAACGAGAGTGACATTTTGTAACTATCATTGATTTAAATAATATATAAGTCATTTTCATGGAACTTGGTCCATTAAAAAACTCAATTTTGAAACAATGGTGTAATGGGATTAATTAAATTTATCCTATGAAATTATGATGAAAAATTATAGCCTTATCACTTAGTTTTATTCTAGATTTACCCGATTTACCCTTTACTAAGATGATAAAATTTAACATTATTACTATTCATAATGTATAAAAATAAAAGATAGATATTTCATACATTTGAGCCTATGGATTCCAAATATGGAATAAAATTTAAAAAAATTAATTTTAAAATAAGTATGAAAAATTCAATAAAAATATCATTTAAGAAAATGCATTTTTTAAGAATAAAACTACATTTATTCTTATCTCATGTATAGTAAAAATATTATTTGAATGATAAAAAATTTTAATAAATATATAATATATAAATTTTATTAAAATCATTAACCAATAGTAACTAATTAAATTTATTGTAAGATAAATATAATGCATGAAAAAAATTGTTTTTCATAAAAACACTACTTTTAATTTTTTTATTTATAATATATTTTAAAGAAATTAATTTATTCTATAAATTTATAAACTACATATTTTTTAAAACATTTTTATCCTAATTTAAACCTTCAAATTTAATGGCTAGGTTATAATGGACACATATTAATAGATCGTGGTTCATTTGAACCTAATGTTTCATGCAACTCAAGTTATCAAAGAAATTAAATTAATTTAAAAAACATAGTGTAAAATCATGGATTGTTTTATTGTTCTCTCATTAAAACAAATTAATCCAAGAAATTTCAAGATTGTCACCTCAGAAATATATTTGTTTAATTATTTATTATAATTTCCTCAGGATCCCACATCACCTCTTCTATCTTATTATTTTTCCAAAGTACTTTTACCATCCAATTTGTTTGATTCCTCAACACATTTTCCCTGGTGTCTAGAATCTAGATTGGTTCTTCACAGAAATATTAATTTCTTTCAAATTATATTCCTTTATAATTGATAACATTCATTGGGTATGTCATGTACTTCCTTAACAAAGAGAAATTAAACACATTTCATATATTAGAAAGGTATGGTGAAATTTTTAAATAGTAAGCTATAGTTCTAGCTTATTCTAGGATTTAAAAAGTTTCGATGAACATGTGGCTTAGTTTTCCATTCTTATCAAATCTTATAACACACTTCCATAGTGATACATTCAGGAAAACATGATCTCCCTCTTTAAATTCCAAATATTTCCTTTTATTATCAGAATATATGTTTTTCCTACTTTTATATACTTTGATATGGTTTTAAATAGTGTTTACCTTTGTTGTTATTTTCTCCAAAATTTCTAGGCCGACAAGCTTACTTTTACTAACTTTATCCCCACAATTTTGTGTGAAAAATCTATTTCCACATAACTCTTCATATGGTTCCATTAGAATAATTTAATGTAATATATTATTATAATATAATTCTTCAAAAGGTGAATAATAATCCCATATTCCTTGAAATTTATATGAGAAAGACCTCAATATATCTTATAAAGTTTGGATACTCTTTTATAACTACCTATAAGTTTGAGAGTGATAAGTATTGCTCAAATGAATCTTGGTATCAAGATCCTTATGATGATTTTTCTAGAATTTTAATGTAAAATGTGGATCATGATCTGAAAAAATTGAAATAGGTTCACCATGAAGTCTTACAACTTCATTATTATAGTGTCATACATGAAACTCCAATTGAAAATCTTCTCTTATAGTGAGGAAATGTGAAAATTTGGTAAGTTAATAAATGATAACCTATATCACATCATTATTTATTTTAGCCTTTGGTAATAAGGTGAAAAAGTCCAAAATAATGTCACCACATTTCCCTATAGTAATAGGTAGATCTAGCATGAATCCTCTAGGATATTGTATTTCATCATTCACTAGTTGGAAAACCGAAAATCATAACACATAATTAGTGATTTCACACTTCATATTATACCACCAAAAATGTTCATTCAAATCCCAATACATATTAGTTATACCAAGGAATATAGATAAATATAAGTTATGATAGTCATCTAATAATCCCCTTTTTTTAAGGAATAAAGGTAATAAAATTCTCATTCCAAATTTCAGAATGCCATAAACAGGTGATCCCTATCAATCCATAATTTGATTAGAACTCCATGATTCTTCCTGCTTGATGAATCTTCTACCTTATTTACCTTCCCTAGGTG
This sequence comes from Viscum album, assembly GCA_963277665.1. Taxonomy (NCBI): domain Eukaryota; kingdom Viridiplantae; phylum Streptophyta; class Magnoliopsida; order Santalales; family Viscaceae; genus Viscum; species Viscum album. Next base: position 1,315,088,800 of record OY728147.1, read on the forward strand.
GTAGTGTCTTGAGAAATAAAAATATTAGAGTAGATAAATCCATCATCTTTTCCTCATGTTGATTTCATTATATGAGAAGATTTATTTTAATCTCTTATTATTTATATATATCTCTCATATATCACCATAGATTGGGTGTCTCCATATCTTTAGAGAAAATATTAATTATACTAACTCAATATCTTGAAATGGATAATTATATTCATTATGTTTTTACTTCCTTGATGCATTGTAAAAAACATTATCATTCTACAGATGGAAACAACCAAGTAACTTTTTTAATGTGTCACTATATATGATAAATCTGTTATTTTTTTATGGTACATTCAAGATCATGGAATTAACCAATCATCTCTTCAATTATACAAAACATTATTGGCATTTCATTGTCCAGAAAAATTTAACCCCTTTACTAGTAAGCTTGGTTAATGGGTTATCTAATAGATAAATTTTCTAAATAAATCCCTAATAGTAATCTTTCAAACCAACAAAAATACATATCATGGTTATGTAAGTTGGAATAGGACATACTTGGAATTCATTTTTCTCTATTGGATCAACTGAGATTTTCATCCTTGGAGACAATATATCCAAAAAAATAAACTGTTTGAATCCAAAATTCACACTTGATAACTTTTTCATATAACCCATTTCTTCTAAGAGTCTCAAAAATGATCTAAAAGTGTTTCTCATGGTCCTCATAGTTCTATAATTAAACCAAGATATCATAAATAAATACCAAAAAAATTATCAATATATTACTTGAATAATCTATTCATTAGATCTATAAAAACATATGGGGAATTAGTCATTCCAAATGGAATTAATGTAAACATGTAATGTCTATACGTTATTTGAAATATTTTTTTTAGAATATCTTCCTTATTTACTCAAAATTGATTATATCCATAAAAAAGGTCAACCTTTGAAAAATGTTGAGTTCCCCAAAATTGTTCAAATAAGTCATCAATGCATGGTAGAGGACATTTTTCTTTATCATAATACCAACTATTTCGTTATATTCAATGAACATCCTCATAAATCCCTCTTTATTGATAAAGAAAAGAATAAGGGCACCCCATGGTGAGTTACTAGGGCATATAAATCCCTAACCACCAAAATAATATATTTTTTTCTTAAACTCAACTAACTCTACAGTGTCCATTCTATATGGATTCCTTGATATATTTCCTGCATCAGGGGATTAAATAAATAAAAACACAACTTCCTTCTCTGGTGGATATTCAGGTGATTTATCAAGGAACAAATCAATGTATTTATGTTAGTTACATCCTCAATTTGAAGATTAAGTTTTTTGTACTTAGGTTGTTTTTTCTATTATTAACCAAGAATATAATTTAGAGTAGCTGATTTATGTGGATCTAGACATTACTTAAATAATAATGTATCCCCTCTAAAAAAATGAATTCTATATCTTTATCACAAATCATAATTTTCTTCTACTTATAATAAATTTTTTCATTATATTTTCAAATATATTTCCCACCATGGATTATATCAAAGTAAACCATAGGTGTGATAATAAAATCAGAAAATAGATCATGTTTATGTGTTATAATAGTTAATAATTGATACATCTTTATTACAACTAGGTTTCCACTAGGATTTTTTACTGAAAACTACCTTCTTGAGGTGAATGGGAAATGTTTAGTTTTTTTGTAAAATTGTATATATATATAAATAAATTTGATGATACAGAATCAAATAAATCATTATATAAATTTGAGTATATTATTAAAGTTCCTACCACCACATCATTAGAAAATTCAACCATGCCTATTGTGATCACATAATCTAATCCTTTCTCCCTTGTCCTTTTTATCATAACTTCCATCGATTACAAGGTCAATCATTTGAAAAGTGTCCCATATATTTACACATAAATAATTGAACCTTTCCAGATTCTTTTATTCCCAAAATATCATAAAACTGGTGGAATTTTTATCCAATGTTTTAGAAAACTCTCATTCACAATATTCATGTTCCATGATGTTTCATTCAATATTTATTAAAAGTTTAAAATTATATGATTCCATTCTTCCGCTTTGTCTTATTTTATTTTCTAATATACTAAACAAGCCTCTTATTATATTTATTCCCTTAAAATCCACAATATATGTATAATTATATCTCTATCATTATATTTTATGATATTATATCCTCTTATAAGGAGAATCCATGGGCAACTAATTCCCTTTAATTAATTGTCTTAATTCCATCAAAGAAACGGTCAATATTTCTCTTTAGATGACGTATGTAGTCCACCAAATGCATTTATAACCTTTTAAGGTTAGTTTTATACATATAAAAATTCCCATTTTAACTCCCCATGATTTTATGGTATGTATTTTGTTAAATAAATTTAATCTTTTTAATAGATTACTTTGAACAAAAAATTGATCTTAAACGAACTCCAAAATATCATTATTTTAACACAACTATTATAACATGGAAATTGGAATAGTGGGAATGAATGATATTGAATAAATTACTAAAATATAGTTTACACATGTTTATAATATAAATTCATTGGTTTCCAAATAATTAGAACAGAAAATAAAATAACTAATTGAACATAAAAGAAGTGTTTTTATAAAAAACCATCTTTATGCCCAAAATGTTATTTTATCATAATAAATTAAATTAATCACTATTAGTGAAATATATTAATTAATTTTATATATTATATATTATATAGAATGTTTTTTCAATAATTTTTATATCCTTCAGATAAGAATAAATCTAATTATAAGCACAAAAGGCTCTATTTTTCTGAAAGGCGATTTTGTAATTTTTTAATAGCGCACGTGTTTTAAAACAAATTTATGAAAATTTTATATTTATTTTTAAATATTAAGTTAATTTTTGTAATAATAATATAAAAATTATATTAGGGTTATATTTTGTAATTTTTAAGAGATGGTTCATTTTTCTAATGATTAGTGAAAAATAATGACTTTTAATTTAAACTATTTTTATTATAATTTATTTCTATAGTTAAATTATGTTTTAATTTTTTTGAAAGTATAATTAATTAACTAATAAATAAATAAATATAATTTAGGTCATTTTATTCAATTTTACATTGAAATTAGATATGAAAAACTTTCAATCTTTTGAGCTTTTTAACTTTAAAAACTCGCTTTCACGTTGCATCTATGGGATTAATTTTAAAATTAATTATTATAATTATGTGAATTTAATTTTGTGAAATGGATTAAATAATTTTAATCATATGGTAAATAATATATTTTCATGTCATTTTAATTTTTATAAAAAAAATAATGTTACCATGGTAAAAAAAATATTTACCATAATATATGTAAAATAATAAAACTTTTTAAAGTTAAAAGGTAAGGGCTTAAAGTACCTAAAAATACAAAAATAAATTGATTTTTTAGGTATTTATAGACCCTAAAAATCAATTATAACATATATTATCATATAAATTCTTTTAAATTGATTTCTTCTCTTTTTGGTTGGCTTTAATTATAAAATAATCATTATTTAATCACTTAAAACCACCCCACCTCAAGCATAAATACCACCCCATTTATCTTAAAAATACTTTAATATCCTAATATATCTATCAAAAACTATCCACCCCACTCACCCCATTTCCAATTGTTTCTCTTCTCACTAAAAATCCAATTTCACGGTCTTTAAGTAAACCTCTAAGGAGGTGATATTCAAGAGGTAATTTTCTCAAACCACCTCTCTTATTTTCTTTTCTTCTTATACCTTATCCTAACCTCCTTCATACATAATGGAATAATAATTAATTAATAATTTAAATAATTTAATTTTATGTGTCTCATTGAATATACTATATCCTCCCCTTTTATTACCTCCTATTATTCAAAGAACCGAAACTATTGTCTGAATTATGGAGGTTAGTCTTCTCCGTGAATAATGATTTTTTTCTTTATCCATCACAACATTCATGGATAGTAATAAAAGTATGATTATAGTTAAATAATATTTTCAAACATATATTAAAAAAAATTTACTTTTTTAGAACAAATATATATTGAAAGTATTGAATAAAACAAAACTAGTTCATGAGGGTTGGAAAAACTGCCAAATTAAACTAAACATTTATCACTAACATTATATCCAATAAATCATCCTCAAGTAATAATGTAAAATTATATATGTAAAATTTTCTGATAATTTAATCAAATTAATACCATTTAATAATACCTTTTTTTCTATATTTCCTTTTGAAGATAAAATCCATAATTATTTACAACTGAACAAATGATGAAACCATGAAAAAGACACACCTGAAATAATAAAAATAATAGAATATTATTATTGAATGGGAGGTAAGATATTATAAATTTATCACATAATGTATTATAAATATTATTATATTTATTTAATTAATTAATAAAATTCATTAAATATTTATACAAGAAGTAAAATTATGCAAAACTAAAGGGAGGCGTGAGTTAAGGGTTTCTCGTCTCACCTTTTCTTCTGTGATATATATGTCGTATTCACTACTTATTTCTTGGGGGTAGTGCATACACTTCCATTTGATATATAATATCATGAATCTCATTATATTAATGTTTCTCAATGTTTCATTTTATAATTATTAATTTAATGTGGAAAATGATTCGCCTAATTACAAAGTGGTATGGGAATTCTTAACCTAATTTCCATTCTTTCGATTAACCTTCTACTTCATTGATCATGTCATGTAATGATTTTTTATGGGGTGACTTTTAATTATCATATATTATATTTCCAATTTTTTTGTAGATTTATTGAAAATATAAATGATTTATTAATGTTATTAATTCTCACTTCAATGAATTGATATTTATAAGGGATTCTATTTTAAAGGTTGTGTTTTAAAATTTTCCTTTAAAACCCCATTTTTATTCCTTGTCTATGTTTTCAAAAATTGTTTCCAAAAATTATTTTACTATTCTCTATTGATTTTTTAAAGTCATTTTACTCATGTTTTTATTTTTAAAAAATTTTGTTTAACCTATACCACATGAGGTATTTTACTACCATCTTGACGCATTAATTCTTTGAAATTTTATTTACAAGATTACAAGGTTAATTTCAATGAAAATGTTTTCTTTTATAATTTCATGGCATATTAAAAAATATATTTTCAAAACATAAAAGATATTTTCCTCAATAATTATTTCAACTGATCTATCAAAATTATTTTCCATCTAAAATAACATTATTTGATGTCACTTAAAATTTATGGGGTTATTATTCATTGATATTACCCTTATTATTTAATGATTGGTTTATTTTTATGATGGAATGATCTTTAATGTATCTTGTTTCTTTCTAATGAGTTATGTTATGATGAAATTTTTATGAAACACATTTCATTACATGGGTTCTAATGTGTTGAATGATTTATGTTCTTATAGAACACATATGTGTGATTTTCATTGTGTAATGGGTGGAACGTATAACTCCCACGGATGCATTAGGTAATAATGGATAACTCATGTGTGAAAATGTTTTGAGTGTACATGATTAAATGTTCAAAAATTATATTCATAAACCTTTTACATGTTCATAAATGTTATGCATGAACCTGATTACCCGTTTTAAAAATGTTATTCATGAAACTTATTTCATGTTCACAGATTTTATGTGTAGAACTGATTACAGGTTCACAATGTTATATGTGAATCTCATTACATGTTCAAAGTTATGCGTGGATCTAGCTTTAAAGTTCATAATTTTTTTTGGACCTGGTTTCTTATCCATAAGTTTATGAAAAGGCCCGGTTTCATGTACTTAACATAATGAGTTAATGTGATTCTATTTATACATTTTCATAATGTTATAATTTTATTTGTATGCCACATTTCATGTATTATGCCAATATTATTCTCTAATGGATCATGATTTCTTTTGATTAGTGTCTTATGAACTTCTATGATTTATACAATAGATCAATATTATGATTTTTCATATTCAATATATAATTTTCAAATGTAATGTTCATATTCTACTACCCTCATTCTTATTTTATGTTATATGTATACCTTGTTTACCCTTATTGATCATTTATTCCCACCATTTTGTTTTGTTTATTTTGATTAAAATATGATGAAAGGTATCAAATTTGATATGCCCAAAAGGATTCTAGTTTTTAATGAATAAATAGTAGAAGATATAGAAGTTTTATGAACCGGTTGTTTATATTTACAAGCTTCCAAAGACACTAAACCTATATGATTCTCTCATGGTTTTATTGTAATATGAATATTCATATATTTAGATATAATATCTATATATTAAAAGATTGTTTCTTTACAGTTGGTATCATAGAAATGTTTTGGTTAACATTAAGATACGAAGATGATAAAACAATAGTGAGAACCCTAAGTGTATGCCTGGGTAACAATCCTAGAGTTTTTTTAAGGGTCGTGAATAAATTAGGATTAAAAATAAGGTGTTGCATATTGAAATTTCCTAACTAATTTCCCTTAATTATGATATTTTTCCAGTATTATTAGTGCTTCTCACAATATTAATTTTGGTTTTAATTAACATTGGGAACCTGAAGGACATGGGTTAATGATGAATGTGACAGACTATTCGTTGATGAGAATTATAAAGGGAGGACGACTTGAGTGAAATATTTTATTATTATGCCTAACTAGATTTCACAGAAAATGATTAACAATTTATATCTTAACAGACTCGTATACTCACCAAAGAAGGGAAGGAATGTGTACACTAAGAGTTTGGGTAGTACAAGTCATAGGGGAATGAAGATTTTATTTTCTGCATGTCAACAATGTGGGAAATAAAACCCTAGTGGATTCCTTAGAGGAACAAGAAGATGTTTTTATTGTGGAAAATAAGGACATAAAGAAAGTTATAAAAAATGAAAAATGAATAGTTTAGCTAACACAGGGTATTTGAATATTTTACTCCCTAGGGTATAATCTATAGATGAATGCATTATATTTTAAAAGTATGGGAATTATAAAAAATCGATGTTCTTGGGGTAATTTTTGGGAAGAAAATTAGTAAGGTAGTATGAGTAATGGTTTATTTGATAGTAGAAATGACATGTGAAAGGAATTAAGTGTCAAAGAATAATATGATGAAGCAAATTTAATTTTTTGAGAAGGAAGTGGGATGAATGTAGTATTTATATAATTTAATTCAAATATTATGTCATATGAGTCATGAAATATATAAGTATTTTTTGGAATAAGTTTTTTATTAAATATTTTTAAAGATATGTTGAATGATGTTGATGGACTGGAAAAGTGATTTAATGGTAAGGTTATATTTTTTTGGAATACATGATTAAGGGAAAGAAAACACCTAATATTTTCATGATGTTGGTATAATAATAATAAAAAGATATGTTTGATTGGGATATTATTGAAGAATATATAAATAATTAGTAATATGATGACAAGGTTGTTTATAGATTCAGTTTATAGAATTTTATGATTTATTGTAGGAAGGATTTAATCTTTGAAAGCATGCATGTTTTAACTAAATTTTTATTACAATTCAGTTTATTACCATGTTTTAATAGAATGCCTGATAATGATCTTCACAAGTTTTGTTTGTGATAATTAAGAGCTACATCATGTCATTTGGGGGATTAATCATAATTTTATTTTTGAAATATAGTGAACTTCATTCGAAATTTTTTTATTTTAATTTTTTGTATGGTTTATAAGGGTAAATATTTATGAAGTTGTTTAAATTGAATATTGGATGAGGTTTTGGTGATTAATGTATTACTATTTATGTGTATTAAATAATATGTGCTATCCATTTTTTTATAACTAAAGATATAATGAATGACATTTCATGTAATTAGAAATATTATGGTCCACTAGTTTTTCCAGTATTAAAAATTTCAACGTCATTCTGTTAAGTAATATATGATGTGGAAATAGAAAATGGCACAACCAAATAGTGATATTGTACATATAATATAAAATCAAGTAATTATATCTTCTCAATTGATTTTTAAATAATTTTTTTCCCAATTATAATCATTTATAATGATATCAATGGCCTTTCTAAACCTATTTGGTCTATGTTTTTGTGATTACATTCTTTTTAATGAAAATTTCCTATATCATTATATAATTCTTTTCCATGTCCATGTTTTAACTTTCCACTACAAGTCTCCTAATCAGAATCCTAATTTTATGGTGACCTTCACCTTTAACTTTCAAAAAAAATTAATAGGATGTTTTACAAACCCCTTTTTCAATATGGTTTCCCCACAAAGGAAATTTTCAACCATTCATCCTTGACTATCAAGTGAAATTTCCTATTTTTAAGGATTCAATATTTTTGAAATTCAATATCGTATCGGGATGGTAGATTATAAATTGGTTCTCCACTGAATCTCTCTCATGTTCATGATGTGTTCTATATATCTCTCCTGAGAAATTACATACTTGATGAGTCGCATGTATTAAAAATTGAGGTCATATGGCTGGAGTAAGATCCTTTTTATAATGACCAACTAGTTGAGATTTTGGATTGTAGATATATATTTCTATAAAACACAACCACTCACTTGGTTAACGTTTGGTGTAAAAAACCACCAATTTGAGGAAGTTATGTGGGAACCTGGGGATATTATACGGTAGAGATATCGAATTTTGTTTATATTTCAGTAGTGAATTTTGAGTAAAAAATTCGTTATAAGTTGCGTAGAAAATAATACCTCAATATTTTATGGTATGACAATTTTTAAATAAATTTAATCTCTTTTATAGCTTGTTTTTTCACAAAACAACGAACTTAAACAAACACCAAAATATAATTATTTTAACACAATTTTTATAACATTGTCATTGGAATTAGAGGAATGAATGAGACTATCTAAATAATAAAAACATAGTTAAAAAAATTTTATAAAAATAAATTCATTGATAACCAATTAATTAGAAAAGGAAAAAAACTAATTGAACATAAAGGATGTTTTTTTATAAAAAAAATATTTTTATTCCCACAATGTAAAATTATATTAAAAAATTAAATTAAGTGCTATTAGAGAAATATTTTGAACGAAATTTATATTTTATATATTAGGTGAAGTATTTTTCAATAAGTATAATTTTCTTTAGATAATAATTAATCCAATTTTAAGCATAAAATGCTATATTTTTCAAGAAGATGATTTTGCTTCCTTTTAAAGGTGTACCTATTTTAAAAATAAATTTTGAAAATTTAATGAATTTTATTTTAGAAAATAAACTTCATTTTTGAAATCTGAATATCAAAATTATCTTAGGGTTATATTTTGATATTTTTCAGAGAAGTTTCATTTTTTTATGAATTGTGAAAAATATTGAATTTTAATTGAAAAATAATTTTTCCTATAGTTTATTTATATAGTTAAATTATATTTTAAATTGGTTTTAAAGTATAGTTAGTAAAATTATACATTAATAAATTCAATTTTGGTCACTAGATTCAATTTTACAGTGAAATTGGACATAAAAATATTTCTTACTTTTGAACTTTTCACTGTATAAACCTACTTTCCCATTATGTCTCCATGATTAATTTTAAAACTAATTTTTCCAATTATGTGAGTTTAATTGGTTAAAATGGATTCCAAAGTTGGAATTATGAGGTCTGAAATTGGGTTTATGTTCTTTTTCATTTTTAGACATAAAAATTTACTATGCTATACAAAATATTTATTGCAATATGGGTAAAATACTGAAAATGGTTAAAGTTAAAAGGTAAAGGATTAAAATAACCAAAAACCACAAAATTTAATGGATTTTTAAGGTATTTATTGACCTTAATAATCCATTAGAACATTAATTATCATTAAAATTCATTTAAATTAATTATACCTCAATTTTCTTGGATTTAATTGTAAATTTTTCATTATTTAATCACTTAAAACAATCCCTCCTCAAGTATAAATACCACCCATATTCACCCTATTTCTCCTCACAAGACTTGAATATCCTCAAATATATACCAAAACATCTACTAAACACTCTCACCATGTAAAATTTATTCTTTTATCACAAAAATACCAATTCTAATGTCTTTAAGGAAACCTCCAAGGATGTGATATTCAATAGGTAATTTTTACAAACCACCTCTCTTATTTTCTATTCTTATTATAACTTATAATCACCTCCTTCATCCATAAAGGAATAATAATTCCATAATCATGCACATACTTTTCTTTTTTTAATGAAATATATTATATCCATCATTTTTATTACATCCTCTTATTCAAAGAAATGAAACTATTGTCGGAATTATGGTGGTTAATCGTCTCTTTCAATAATGATTTCATTCATTTTCTATCAAATAATTAATGGATGATAATAAAATTATTATTATCATAAAATAATATTTTAATAGGTATTTTATAACCTATTTCATTATTTTTTAACTAATATATATACATAATATTAAATAAAATGAAACTAGTTCACGATGGTCGAAAAAACAGGAAAATTAAGCTAAAAATTTATAATTAAAATTTTATCCAATGAATCATACTCATGTAAGAAAGAAAAATTATACATGGGACCATTTAAACTTATGTAATTTTATTAATACTAATTTATTTAACTTATTTTATTTTATTTCCATTTGAAAAGAAAATTCATAATTATATACAAATGATCAAATGATGAAACCATGAAACGAACGCACCCGAAGCAATGAAAATAATGAAATATAGTTAATTAATGGGTATTATTATGTTATAAAAGTATTAAATAATAAATTATAAATATTATTATATTAATTTAATTTATTAATAAAAAATTAAACCTTTATACAATAGGTTAATGTATGAAAAACTAAATATAAGTGTAAGGTAAGGGTTTCTCATCTCACGTTTTCTTTTGTGAGATATACCCCATATTCGCCACATATTTATTTTTCATAGTGTATAAAATACAAATTGATAAATAATATCTTGAATCTAATTATATTAATGTTATTAAAAGTTTAATTTTATAAATATTACTTTTATGGGGAATACGATTCAACTTAATACAATGTGGTAAGTGAATTCTTAACCAAATTTCCATTCTCTAGGTTAACCTTCTAATTCATTGATCATGTCATGATATGATTATGTATGGGATGAAATTTTATTATTTTGTGTTTTATTTCAATTGTTTTATTTTTATTTACATAAAATATTTATAATTGATTAATTTTAGTAATTCTCACTTGAATGATATTATATTTATAAGGGGTTTTCTTTTAAAAAAATCTTTTAAATATTTCACTAAAAACTCTATATTTATTCCATTTATATATTTTCTAATTTTGTTTCCAGAAATGATATTATTTCTTTCTTAAGATTTTTTAAATTCATTTTTACTCATGCTTTAATTTTTTCAAAATGGTTTGAAAGGATTTTTTTCATTTTCAAACAATGGTTCTTTATGAATTTTTCAAGAAAATACCAAAGGAATGTTTTTTAACTTATAAAACATGAGGTGATTTTCCCAGATTCATGACACCATAATTACTTGAAGCTTCATTTATAACATTACAAGGATATTTTCAAAGAAAAATATTTCTTTTATCATTGTATGCCATTTAAAAAAATCAAAACAGAAAGGATATTTTCCTAAAGAAGTATTTTTAGAGATCACTCAAAATTATTTCCCATATATGATAACATTATGTGATGTTACTTATGTTTTATAGAGAATATTATTCAATGATAATATACTTATTCTTTTATTTTTTATTTTTATATTTTACAATTTCATGATTTTTATAAATTCCATTTTCTATCCCAAGAGTTATGTTATGATGAAATGTTTATGAAACTCATTTATTTACCTGGATTCTGAAGTTATGAATGATTTATATTATTATGGAACACATATGTTTTATTTTTATCATATGATGGGTGGGACCTATAACTCCCTCTAATCCATTGGGTAATAATGAATAACTTATGTGTAAAAATGTTATGTGTGAACATGATTACATGGTCAAAAATGTTATGTGTAAACCTGATTACATGTTCACAAATGTTATGAATGAATCAAATATCATGTTCAAAAATATAATTCATGAACCTGGTTACATGTTTATAATGTCATTCATGAACCAGATTACATGTCCCCAATTACTCATGGATTTTTCTCTCATGTCTATGATACTATGCATAGACCTAGTTTTATGTCCATGAGTTTATTCAAGGTCTTGGTATCATGTCTTAAACTTAATGAGTGATCCTAATTCAATTTCTTCATGTTCACAATGTTATAAGTTTATGTGTATGCCATATTTCATGTCATATTCCAATATTATTCTCTCATGGATCATGATTTCTTTTTGTTAGTGTCTTATGAACTTCTATGATTTATACCCTAGATCATGATTATGATTTTTGATATACATGTTATAATTTTAAAATGTTATTTTCATGTTCTTATACCCTAATGATTATATTATGATTGATATATCACTTTTTTACCCCTACAATGCATTTGATATCACCCTTTTCTTATGTTTCTTATCCCCGGGATGTGAAAAAATGTATAAAGTGTGATATGTCCAAAATGGTTCTAGTTATGAAGGAATAAGTAATAGATTCTTTAGATGTTTTATGAACTAGATTTTTATATTAAAAAGTTTAAAAATACACTAAACCTATACGATTTTGGCATGGTTTTGTTGTAATATGTAAATTATTCAATTTAGATGCAATATCTATGTATGAAAATATTGGGTTATTATACTCATCCATATTTTGCATTAGACTCATGAATCACTTCTTTATATCTTCTCTCTATTCATGATGAAAATATTTTTCTATGAAAATTTACTTAAAATTATTCCATTACATGTTTTTTATTTCCTCATCCTCTTTTTTGTTTTAAATTAATGGCCTCTTTTGATCCACATATATTGAGATATGATTAACTATCATGAAAAATATGTCCCTTTAATTATTTCTCAATGTAAGAAATATATTATCTACAGAACTTATCAACTAATCATCTATAAATGTATTTTTAGTCCCATTTAATTATTTATGTTGTTGATGAATGAAGCATGCTAACATTGTTACATCGCATTGTGGATCAACAGGCTAGTCTGTAAGGAAAAGGTTATTGCTCATAACCTGATTCATCTATCCCAAAATTGTTATAATTTTTTCATCTCCATCTACATATCCATATCCAACATAATTATCTTTCCAAGGAGGACAATACCTACATTGATTACATGCATTTAGATGGTTTCCACAAGTTCTGATAAGATCCAATTCAAAAAAAAGGCATAACATAGATTAAATTATGAATCATAATGTATAATTTAAAAACTATTGAAATACATAAATTTTATTTAAATTTTATTTATAACTAATCTCAATATCATAATCTTGGTCTCTTTGATAATATTCTCTAAGTCCATTATAGGTTTATGTTCCCTAATCTATGTTTTCATAAATCTTGTTCCCAATGATTCAACTAAACTTTCTTTGATACCAACTATAAATACCATGAACCCAATATCCCAAATTCAAGGTTCACATTATTACATTGTAATTAGATAAAAATAATCACATCCCAAAGGACCTAATAGTTTTTTATTCTTGTAAAACTAGATACATACTTGAATCTTACATTACAATTGAAAACTAAAATACAACATAATATTTCCTTTGATAACAAAAGTATTCTCCTACATTATATCTACCTATCAATCATAATATACTTTTTGTAATCATTGTATAAAATAAACCAAATAAAAAGGGTAATATTAGATACTCAGTAAGGGTATGCATACAAAAAATCCAAATACGGCATACTAATATGGTAGGAAATAAATGTAAATCAAATAATACAATAATCACATGAGCTAAATCATTATCCATGGGTATCATAACTAATAAAATAATAACATAGAAATAAATAAATATTATCATAATGTGGTAAATGTATATTGTATAACATCATAAAGATACATTCAAGACCTCATACCAATACATCATACATAAATTGGTAAGGCCTCAGGTAATAGCTATACTAGTTTGTATCATGAGATAAACTGATGCATCGAGGGGTTATAGTGGGCCTCTACCATCACTTACTAAGTCCAATACATTCCTCATATTAAAGGGGTGAAACATAAATAATATAAACATTCTTATTTAAACTATAATATTTAATTTTAATAATTTCCCAAATCAATTCACATAATCATAAACTATCCAAAGTAATATGTTGAATGGTAAAAATCGGTACATTCCCAGTGAAATCATTCATAAAAAATCTAGAGAAATAATAAGGATTGTATCATCATAACATATATTCCATGGATAATAATTAACATAAGGGTTTTTATCAATTATTAATATAGATACCATAAAAATATTTTTAAAAATGTTCTTGAAGAAAATAACCTTTTCACTTTAAAAATCACTCATTATTAAAAAACTGAGCAATTATGAAGGAAAAAATTTTCATTAAAAAAACCATGTGAAATATTAAATTACACCTAAAATAAAATATTACTCATTAAGGTGCGAAACTTTTTCTTTTCATATAATTCAAAAAACATTACATTCACACTTTTTTCAAATGGTCGAAAAGTACCTTTTTCGGAAAACAACACGAATATTTTTTCAAACATTTTTTTAATACGTAAAACAGGGGTAAAGATTAATTAAAACATTCATATGAGAGGATTAAAAATATTATTTACAAAAATTTATAGTAAATATGGATATGGAGGAAAAATATTCTCTAATATATACTTAAACATAATCAATCTTGTATATTGATGATATTGTGAAATAAATCCTTATCTCAGGTATGAGTTTATTCATACATGTTCAAAACTAATGTATAAAAAATATATATTTATTATAAATATATTATAGAACCATAATCAAATATATTTTACCATTTATGACATAATTATAATCTTTTTTCGCCCGCTTCTTAATATTTTTTGTTTAAAACACAATTTTGGGTAATGATTACTTCATTTTTAATGTATGTTTTTGTTGAGTAGTTTTGGTATTTATACTTTAATTAATGTTCCATAATATATAGAATTTTATGAATTATATAAATATCATATATATTCATTATATATGTATTTATATTAATCCATTAATGGTAGATATAGAAAAGTATATTACATTGTTCATGCAGACGGTAGGTCGTATGTACGCATGAATGTTGTTTTTATTATTCTACAAATGGAACAAAAGAAAGGTGAATAATATTATAATTTATATAATCATTATTAAATAATATAATTCATATATTTTCATCACATCTATCCTTATTTCCATCATATTAAAATATAAATAAAAAATTGCATCACTTCTTGGAGGTGGTAGTACACACGTACGCCCATGCGACGTTATCATTTATAAATGGTTTAGAATTTAAGAATATATATATTATATTTTTATTTAAGAAGTATAATTATATTATAAATATAATATATAAATATTAAACCTATCATAATTACCAACCATATAATATGTCAAAAAAATGAATTGAATTGTTACATGTATACGGTAAGTCGTACGTATGCACGAGCGATAGTTTCACTTCTCATTTGATGGTAAATAGTGTGGTTAATAGAGGATTCATAATCATAATAAAATTTTAGTACATTGAGGGTACTATAATTGTTATTTTATGATAATTTTTAGATATTTATAAGAGGTATTGTCATGAATCGTCCCCTGGGGCCCGTATTGTGACTACCCCAAGCCCTCCTTCCATAGGCCAGGGGCTCGCGACTAGCACCAAAGTCATGAATCCCTAAACTGGGAAGGAATTACCTTTATAACTATAAACAAACACATCAGAGTACACAACTGGAAGCAAAACACTAAGTAAAACTGTATACAAAAGAAGTGTTGGAAAGTAAAAGGGGCCGAAAATACAAGCCTAACAAGAAAGTACAAGTACAACTGAAAACGAAAGTATAACTGAAGAAAAGTAATATAGCTACTGGATCATCCTCCGGGGTTCATACCTGACGGGTAGGTACATATGGACTCCTCATCACTCTACGTCTATCTATCTCTTCCGTGTACCGTCACACCGAGTGGTCCACCTTTGGGTACCTCCAGTCCCGCTACACTCTGCCTCAGTCAGTGTTGTCCGTCATCTGCAACCAACACAATGAGGTGCAGGCATATCCCGTGTAGGGGTGAGTATAATGATACTCAATAGGGACCCCGAGACCCTCAAGGTCTCACAAAATCCAACAAGGATAAACAAAAACATATGAAATCAACGGATAGCCATTACTTAGGTATATGCCCATACATATACCTATGTTATCTAGTAACTCATCTCAATCATGAGGAAAACACAAAAGTCATTGACTAAGCTCAAACCATGATTTTTTTTATCGAAACCATGGTTGGTGGAATACTCCTCCTTTATCGAGTACAGTGGGCCTGTCGCGTCACAAAGATGCGCTTCCCACTATCCTTGGACTGCTAAGGTACTCCTCCTGTTGAGTACTGTGGGTCTACCGTGTCACATAGAGGCACTCCCCACCATGGGTCTACCTTTCTCACACAAAGGGGCTCCCCCTCGCAGCCTGCTGAGGCACTCCTCCTATCGAGTACCATGGGTCTTCCATGCTCACACAGAGGTGCTCCCCACCGGGGTTTTTTCGCGTCACACAAAGACACTCCCCATTGGGCTAGTCGAGTCACTCCGAGTCGAATCGGTCAAGCAGTCGTCAGGTCTCAGCCAGTTACAAGGTCTTTGTACTCTGTCCGCTCACCTCTAGAAGGATCCTCTCCATGAGCTACATTTAGATACTCCAACTGCCATGAAGTGTCACGTATAAGTATCTCAAAGGTCCGCCACGTCATAAGGGTCTCAACACAACAGACAGCGCGTCAATCGGACACCTGGTCTGTTAGTTATTAGCCTTTTTGTCCCGGGGGCCCGGTTCGAATCGTGTACGATCCAACCTGACCATATCTCAACTATACCCCAAACTCTAGAGGGGTATTGTCAAAGTGACGGCTTCTCTCCAAGAATATCAGCGCCGTTGACGGTTCTTCAAACGGACGTCTCATGCCAAAGATATGGCCCAAGAAGGTAATGGGGTCAATATTGGGCTCGGGTCTAGTCCGACCTAGTCGGACCGACTTGGCCCAACCCAGTATGGGACAAAGTGGTTAGGGTTGACCTGGTCAGACTTGCTAGGTCTTACCCGGCCCATTGGGTGGGTCATCCCGCTATGTTTGGCCCGGTTCGCTCGGCCCGGCCCAGCGAACTGCGGGGGCGGTTCGGCCCGGGCTGAAGGCCAGTTCGCCCCGAGTGTTCCGAGGGCATGTCCCGGCGCGGCTCGGCCCGGAGGGCGCGAGGAATCCGGGACGCTGGCTCCGCCGGGAGTGCACGGGTCGCGCGGAGGCCGGCTCGGGGGCGGCCGGGCAAGCTGCAGCAGGGCGCTGGGAGGCCGTGGGGGCACCGGCAGGGTGTCGGGCAAGTTGCGAGGGTGTCAAGAAGGGCACAACAAAGCACTAGGAGGTCGTGGGGGCATCGGCAGGGCACCGGGCAGGCTGCGGGGGTGCCGAGCAGGGCTCTGGGAGGCCACGGTGGCACCGACAAGGCGGCGGGTAGGCCGCGGGGGCACTGGGTAAGGTGCTGGAGGGGCTGCAGGCATGCGGCCTGGACACCGAGAAGCACGCTAGGGGGGCCGCGGGCAGGCTGGTTCGGCAGAGCTTGGGCTGGCACGGGCCGGCGGCGCGATTTGTAGAGGTCACGGGTAGCGTGGCCTTTGTCATTACCGCCATTGTTGCCTCATCATTGGTACGTCACCATGTTGTAGAAGGTCACAAGAAGAGAAAAATTGACGGAGGATGTCGGGCCATGTAAGGTTGGCTTGCACCGTCCATGTTTAGTGAGATATCATTTTGTTCATCATGAGAAGAAGGTGACCAAAAAAATATGTCTGCATCAATCCCTTATTATCCTTTGAAAAAGTTAAGAAAAAGGTACAACTTCAACAAGTAATAAATCCCCTACCTTTTGATTCGTCGTTCGATGTTCGTCGTTCGTCACATCCGTTGCACATCTCATATCATGAGCTATATCAGCTCATTGACGTTGTAGAGGGTAGGTTGGTTGGGTTCCGGGTTAAATAAAGTCGAAGAAGAATCATCTTCGGTGTTCTTCACGTTCTTCATTAGGAGGGGAATTCTTCATTGGAGAGGATAAGTTTCTCCAAGTGCTCTTCCTCTCCCAAGTTTCCACAAAAATTAAGGTCTCAAGAATAATAGTTTGTCTATTATTTTAATCATTAGCACAAAAAATCAAAAAGGTGAATTAATTGAAAAGGCTCCTCCAATTTAATTAATTAGGTTTCCACATTAATTGGGGAGTTGGCACAAATTCAAAAACTAGGGGATGTGGTGAGGCCCTACCTCATTAATGTGGTAGATTTGAGATGTTATACTCTCCTCCCAATAATAGGGGTCGGGTGGTCCCCACCCCTATTATTTAAATGAGAGTTTATGGTCTCGGGTGGTCCCCACGTCGTAACCTCTTGTGGGAGGTTAAATTCGGGTGGGCCCCACCACCATAACCTCTTATGGGAGGTTAGGGTGTGGTGTTCCCACCTCCAACTCCCAAGTGGAGGTTTTAACCAATAATCACACACATGGAAGATTATGATAAAATAAAGTGTTGTATACATTATTTTATTATTTCTTTTATAAAAATCCAAAACCTAAATTTTATTCTCGACCATCTGTCGTCGAGGTGAAATTCATCTTAAGAAAAAACCAGTGTTGCGAGTTCAACGGTGCCCTCGGATTTTAGTTCCAAGCACTGGTTCAAAAATTATAAAATCCTGCTCGTACGTTTACTTAACATACCCGAACAAAACTTCAGAATTAATTTCGGTCACACTGGACCCCGGAATCAAGTACCATAAATTTTCACGGACTTGTAAAAATCCCATGTAATTAAGAAAAAAAATTCCAAAGAATTTTCGGGTCTTTACATTCTCCCGACCTCAGGGATTTATGTCCTCGTAAGCTATAACATGAACTATGGGAACAAATGGGGGTACTGAGCACGCATCTAAGCCTCCCGCTCCCATGTGCTCTCCTAGAGGTCCCCATGATGCCAGCGAACGCGCACCATAGGTATTAACCATCCATGAAGAACATGCTCCTGTTGATCCTTAATTTTTACTGGAACCTCCGTGAAAGTCACCCCATCATAAACGTCCAACTCCCCAAGGTCTATGATGTGAGAATGGTCGTGCACGTATCTACTCAACTGAGATACGTAGAAGACGTCGTGCACCCGGTGCAATTGAGGTGGAAGAGTTAAGTGACAATCCACCTCTCCTACTCTGCTGAGAATCGGGAAAAGTCTGATGAATTGCGGAGATAACTTACTGCCTTAGCCAAATCTCCGTAGACCTCATCTAGGTGAGACCCGTAGAAAGACGTTGTCTCCATCCTTGAACTCTAGAGGTCTTCATCACCTATCAGAATATGACTTCTTCTTGCACAGTGAATTCTTCATCCACTCCTGGATGATCTGCACCTTCTCCATAGTAGCTCGTACCATCTCTGGTCCCACTAGTGCTGACTCCCTAGGGTCAGTCCAGTACAAGGGTGATCTGCAAGGTCACATGTACAAGGCCTCAAAAGGTTCCATCCCTATGGTGGAGTGATAGATGTTGTTGTAAGTAAACTCCTCCAAAGGCAATTGATCCTCCCAGCTATGACCAAAGTCAAGGACACGTGCACGTATCATGTCCTCAGGGGTCTGAATGGTCCACTCAGTCTAACCATCTATCTGAGGATGGAAGGCGGTGCTCAAATGAAGTTGTGTACCAAAATCCTTCTGTAACCCCTTCCATAGCTGAGAAGTAAATTGTGCATCACGGTCGGAGACAATAAATGAAGTTAATCCATGTAGTCTCACAATCTCATGCACATAGAGGCATCCCAATATCTCTACTGAACCTTGATCTCTGGTCGGTAGGAAGTGGGACGACTTGGTGAGTCGGTCGAAGATCACCCAAATCGAGTCATGACCCCTAGATATATGAGGAAGACCCATCATGACATCCATGTATATTCCATCCCACTTCCACATTGGGACCTCTAAAGGCTGAACCAAGCCTGCCAGTACCTGGTGCTCAGCCTTCACTTGCTAAAAAGTGAGGCACTATGAGAAAAACTCTTCTACTACCTTCTTCATATATGGACACCAGTGCTGTCGTTGAAGGTCCTGGTACATCTTCTCCACTCTTGGATGTACCTCTAGAGGGGATGTATGGAACTCCCTCATCACATCCTCCTAAAGTGCTACTGATACCAAGGTACATCCTCTGAAGAGGATAATGTGCACCCCACCTTCAGAAAATCCATCAGGTGTCTGCCCTGTGGATATCTGAGCACGTCATGTCTCACAGTCATCATCCCAATGTTTCACCTCCCTAACTCACTGAAGAATTGAGGGAGTGACTATAAGAGACTGTATAAATGCTGCTCCATCTCTATCCATAAAGGATATCTGTAAATCAGCCAGCTGCTCTGTCGCCTCTCCTAGAAGCTGTTTACCAGTCATCCTAATGAGCGCATCTGCAAAAACGTTCCCCTTCCCAGAATTATAGACTATCTCAAAGTCATAGTCCTAGAGGAACTCAAGCCAACGTCGATGTCTCAGGATCAGGTCCTTCTAAGAGAAGATATACCTGAGACTCTTGTGATCAGAGTACATGGTAAAACATTCGCCCATCAGATAGTGCCACCACATCTTCAAGGCAAAGACCACTGCTGCTAGATCTAGGTCATGGGTAGCATAGTTCTACTCATGTTGTCTCAGATATTTAGAACCATATGCGATCACTGCTCACTCATGCATTAGCACACGCCCAAGTCTGGTCCCTAATGCATCGTATTAAACTACATACCCTACGCCCTCCATTAGAAGTCTCAAAATGGGGTCACTATTCAGCCTCTTCCTCAGCTCCTGAAAGCTCTACTAGCATCTCTCTGACCACACAAATGGTTGCCCATTATTCTTCAAGAGTGATAGTGGTGCTGTTACTCTGGAGAAGTCTGTAATGAACCTCTGATAGTATCCAGCCAAACCCAAGAAACATTGTACCTCTGTCACACTCCTGGGCGGATCCCAAGCAAGTACCGCCTCAATCTTCACTGGATCCACTACAACTCCAGCCTCGAAGATGATGTGTCCCAAGAAGTGAACCTATCAAATCCAAAACTAGAACTTCGAGATATTACTATAAATCTGGTGCTCTCTGAGTGTGTCCCGTACTACCTGCAAATGGTAGGCATGTTCCTCCGCAGTAGTTGAGTAGATCAAAATGTCTTCAATGAAGACTACGACAAAGTAATCGAGGGATGGATAGAAGATCTTGTTCATGAGTCCCATGAACACTGCTGGAGCGTTTATTACACCGAAAGGCATAACAAAGAACTTGAAGTGGCCGTAAAGACACTTGAATTCCATCGTCTGCACATCCTCATCTCTAAATCCGAGATGGGGATAGCCTGATCTGAGGTCTATCTTTGAGAACCACTATTCTCCCTTCAGCTGATCAAATAGGTTTTCAATCCTCAAGGGTGCGTACTTGTTCTTCATAGTCACCTAGTTCAGGTGACTGTAGTCAACACAAATCCTAAATCTCCCATTCTCCTTCTTGGCGAACAGAATCTGGGCTACCCATGGAGAAACACTAGGCCGGATGAATCCCTTCCCTTGAAAGTCCTCTAGCTGTACTTGTAGCTCACGCAGATCAGTGGGAGCCATCCGATATACTGGAGTAGATATCGGTGTTGTCCCGGGGTATAGGTCAATGTAGAAGTCCATCTCTCTATGAAGAGGTAGTACTGGAAGATCATCAGGGAAAACATCCGCATACTGGTCCACCACTACATGATATCTCGGACTCTCCACATAAACTGCTCCTAGGGTAAGGCAGGACAACTGATGAGTGGTCGGTTACACCCTCCTCTGAGTAAGTCCGTCCTATGCTGAAAAGGTTCCCTTATCGTCGGTGAAGGTAAACTTGGTCCCATCCGTACGGACACACCTCACTTTTCGCCTAATACAGTCAATCTGAGCATGGACTGTAGATAACCAGTCCATACCCAAGATGAAGTCGTAAGGCCTCGACGCCACTACTAAGAGATCCCAGCTAAAACTATCACCTCCTAGAGTAATCTCGCACTATCGGCACCAGTGTGTGATCGTCAAATTAGCTCCTCTAGGAGTCTCTTGCTGTAAGGATCAAGCCAACAGCTCCGTCTAAATCTCTGAGCTCCAAACGATGGTAGTGTAAATGAAAGAGTGACTAGCACCTATGTCTATAAGAACTACAGAAAAGATGGAGTAGACATAGATCGTACCTCGAATAATCTATGGAGCATTGTGATCGTAGGCCTCATCTGCCTGAATCTGATATCTCCCCTGTCCACCTGCTCTTTGCGGTCAAGGTGGGCCTCCTGGTGGTGGTGGTGGTAACACCTCGTAATGTCTTCCACTGCCAGTTTCACATCTAGATCCTCTAACACATCAACTTAATCCCTTAGGACTGCCTCATTTGAACCTCTGCCTCTACCTGGGAGGTCCCTCAACTGTTTAGTGATCATCTGAACAGAGGTTCGGACAGTCAGGAGCCATGTGACCTTTCCCACCGCATGAGTAACGTTGACTGCTACTAGCATGTGTGTCTCTGATCCATGTGCCCCACACAACTGATCTGGAGTCATGCGGGAAACCACCTGTAGTTTTGTTTCTCTTGGACCTCTATGACATCTGTCTACTGGTAGCTGTAGAAGAATCCACTTTGTGTCGTCTAGTAGTGGGTCTCGCTGCTGGTGACTGCCCAGCAAGGCAACTCTCCACTAGGAGGGCTCTCTCTAAAACCCCCGCCGACGTCAGGATTCTAAGGGAGATCATCGATGCTCTGATCTCTCACCTGATCCCATAATCTAAGATTTGGGCCCTGAAGAATGGGTCTCACACCATATCTGTGGAGTAGCACGAGAGGTTAGTGAACCTCACTGAGTACTACACCACTTTCATGCTACCCTGTTGTAGATGCAGTAGCTCCTGTATCCGCACCGCACGAAGGGTGGCTGGGTCAAACTCCTCTTGAAACAGGCTCTCAAAGTCTGCCCAGAGTAGCGTCACCTCATCATGCACTTAGAGAATCAGGGTCCACCATCTTCCCGCTGCTGCCTGAAGGAGACTCATGACAAGGATCACCAAGAAGTATGTTGTTGTCCCTACTAGCCTGAAGACTCTCACCAAAGCCTCTAGCCAATCCTTAGTCGCTTGTGGGTCTGTCTCTCCCCGTAACCTCAGAGGCCTCTGGAGCTGGAACTCGTGCAACACGCTCAAGCGGTGTGCATTGTATGATTCTGGGGCTGGTGGCATCGATGGGCCAATGGGAAGTAGTACTGCTGGTGCCTCCACTGGTAAAGCGCCCTGAACCGAGGCCTCATCGCTCGGTGGTCTATCAAGGCGTATGACTCTCAGGGCTCTAACTGGTCATCCATGGGGAGGCATCTTGAAATAAACAGATGTGACACAGTCAAAATATTATACCTGGTGAACTGACCTGGTTGAGCTGACTTAAAGAAAACTTTTGGAAATACGCACGCAATCAGTGTTTTCGTGCACTGATTCGGAAATCAGAAGTTAGGGTCCTGGTGTATGGATACGTCGGCCTCCAGCACCAACACTGGACTCTCTAAACTTAAAACCACACATAGTACCCTTAAAACTATTTCTTTACAGAAAAGAAAGATCAGAGTTCTAAGTTCTATAGTAGAGATGACTCCTCTAATACTAATTTTTCACGACCCGACCTTCGGGTCCCGTATCGTGACTACCCCAGGCCCTCCTTCCATAGGCCAGGGGCTGGCGACTAGCACCAAAGGATTAAATCCCTAAACTGGGAAGGCATTGCATGTATAACTGTAAACAAACACATCAGAGTACACAACTGGAAGAAAAACTCTAAGTAAAATTGTATCCAAAAGAAGTGCTAGAAAGGAAAAGGGCCCGGAAATATAAGCCCAATAGGAAAGTACAAGTACAACTAAAAAATCAAGTACAACTGAAGAAAAGTAAAGCAGCCAGTGGGTCTGCCTCCAGGGTTCCTACCTAAAGGGTAGGTACATATGGCCTCCTCAGTACTCCACATCTGTCTGTCTCCTCTGTGTACCGTCACACCGAGTGGTCCACCTCTGGGTACCGTCCAGTCCTGATACACTCTACCTCAGTTAGCACTGTCTGTCATCTGCAACCAACACAAATAGGTACAAGCATATCCCGTGCAGGGGTGAGTATAACGATACTCAGTAGGGACCCCGAGACCCTCATGGTCTCATAAAATCCAACAAGAATAAACCAAAAAGTAGGAAATCAAAGGATTACCATTACTTTGGTATATGCCCATACATATACCTAAGTTATCTAGTAACTCATCTCAATCACGTTGAAAACACAAAAGTCATTGACTCCGCTCAAACCAGGATTTTTATTATCGAAACCATTGCTGGTGGTGTACTCTTCCTCTATCTAGTACAATGGGCCTTCCGCATCACACAAAGGTGCTTCCCACATTCCTTGGACTACTGAGGTACTCCTCCTGTCGAGTATCATGGGTCTATCGCATCACACAGAGGTACTCCACACTATGGGTCTGCCTTGCTCACACAGAGGGTCTCCCCCTCGTAGCCTGCTGAGGCACTCCTCCTGTCGAGTACCGTGGGTCTTCCACACTCACACAGAGGTCGCGGGGGCGCCGAAATGGTGTTGGGTAGGCTACTAGATCGTCGGGCAGGGCGCAGTAGGGTGTCGGGAGGCCGCAGGGGCGCTAGCAGGGCGCCAGGCAGGTTGTGGGGGAATCGGGCAGGACGCTAGAGGTGCCACGGGAAGGTGGCCTGGGCGTCAGGCAGTGCACCGGGGGGGCCGCGGGCAGGCCGGTTCGGCTGAGCTTGGGCACGTGCGGGGCCGTGGCATGATTTGCAGAGGTCGTGGGTAGCGCGACCTTTGTCATTGTCACCTCCATCACCTCATCATTGGTACATCTCCATGTCATAGAATGTCACAAGAAGAGATAAATCGACAGAGGATGTCAGGCCTTGTTAGGTTAGCCCGCACCCTCTGCATTTAGGGAGATGTCATTTGGTTTATCATGAGAAGAAGAAGATCAAAAAAATATGTCTGGATCAATCCCTTATTATCATTTGAAAAAGGTAAGAAAAAGGTACAACTTCAACATGTAATAAACCCCCTACCTTTTGATTCATCATTCAACGTTCGTCGTTCGTCGCATCCATCGCATGTCTCAAATCCCAAGCTACGTCGGCTTGTTGATGTTGCGGAGGGTAGGTCGGTAAGTGTCCGAGTAGAAGAAATTAGAAGAAGAATTGTCACTGGCATTCTTCGCATTCTTCGTTAGGAGGGGCGTTCTTCGTTGGAGAGGACACGTTTCTCTAAGTGCTTTTCCTCTCCAAAGTTTCCACCAAAATGAAAGTTCCAAAAATAATAGTTTGTCTATTATTTTAATCATTGGCAGAAAAATACAAAAAGGTGAATTAATTGAAAAGGATCCTCCAATTTAATAAATTAGTTCGGCACATTAATTGGGGAGTTGGCACAAATTCAAAAACTAGGGGTGGTGGAGAGGATCTCCATCATTAATGAGGTAGAGTTGAGATGTTATACTCTCATCCCATTAATAGGGGTAGGGTAGTCCCCCAAATATTATTTAAATGAGAGGTTATAGTCTCAGGTGGTCCCCACGTCGTAACCTCTCACGGGAGGTTAATTAGGGTGGGCCCCACAACCATAACCTCTCATGGGAGGTTAGGATGTGGCGGACCCACCTCCAACTCCCAAGTGGTGGTTTTAACCCACAATCACACACATGGAAGCTTAAAATAAAATAAAGTGTTGTACACTTTATTTTATTGTTTTTTTATAAAAATCCAAAAACTAACTTTTATTCTTGACCATATACCATAGAGGTGAAAGTCTTATTAAGAGAAAACTGATGCTATGAGTTCAACGGTGCCCTCGGATTTCAGTTTCGAGCACCGGTTCAAAAATTATAAAATCTTGATCATAATTTTACTAAATGTACCCAAACAAAACATCAGAAATTTATTCCGGGAACACCGGACCTCAGAATAAAAAGCCTTAAATTTCACGGACTCGTAAAAATCACATGTATTTAAGAAAAAAAATTTCCATGTAATTTCTGGGTCGTTACAGGTATAAGAAGAAATATATTGAAATATCTTTGGTAAGAAATTACCTCTTCTTTAGGATACCTTCTTTAGATCCATTATTAAGGGACTTAACGTTAAAAATTTGGGGACAAAAACACCTCCAAAACTTTTATGAGAAATTTTATAATACAAATAGGCAAGTATTTTTTAGTCTATAAGGCTCAAATTGTTGTGAAAAAGTGAGAGATTATGTTCCCTTTTATAATTTAGGTTAGGGGAACTTTTAAAATTTCACAAATTATTAAATTATAATAAATTTATTATTTGGAAAACGCCTCCAAATTGAAATTGATTTAGATATTGTCACACCCGGTTTTTCATGTCATTGTTTTGATCTGGTATATTAGAAATCATGATCCTTTATCATGGGTCATGGGTGAGATTAATGACTAGTTTTGAAGTTTCATATATGTCTAATCATCCTAATTTGGGTTCCCCGTTTTTTGTTTAGGAGTTTTTGGAGAAAGGGTGGTTATTTCAAAATTTGGGCCAACCGTGAGCCCATTTCCATATTTAAAAACCAAATTTGTTTCTTTTATAAATTCTTAATTTTTCAAAAAATTTCATTCATTCCACTTACCACATGGCTTCAAATGAAATATTAAAACTACCATATCCTTTTTTACCCCTTATAAATTTATAATCATGGTGAATTAGGGTTACTAATTTAGGTATTGGGCCAGACCGTGGACACAATTCCAATTTTAAAACAATAATTTGTTTCTTTTATATCTTTTTAATTTTTTAATAATTTTCAGTTATTTAACCTCCCATTCAAATACCAAATACCTATCCACACCCCCATTATTTATTTTACCTATTTGAAGCTCATAAAATTTTCTTATTTGGGCGAAAGTTCTTTGGTTTTCTCAAAACGTCCATAATTGAGAAGGTAAATTGTTGCATCCATAAGTCATACAATTTGTACTATTTTTCCCCAAAATATTCCTTACCTGGTTCTTATTGATATTAGTAGCATATCCAAGAGGTTCCAAACCATTAACTTCTATCTAAGGGTGCAGATCTAATGGAAGATGAAGATTTTTCTAGGTGGCAAGGTGAGATTCCTTCTCCATTCTCCATCCTCTTCCTCCTCCCTTCATTATTTTTGGTTTTATATTATCCCCTAGTCATGTTAGACCTATGGTTTTTTTATACCATGACTTTTTGTAGGTATTTTGTTCGTTTGGGGCTGGTCTTCATTGTTTTAGGGTTTATAAACTCTCAGACGGTGATATTGGGTGTGCGTTTCCATTTTTCTAAGGATTTGAGGTAGGATATCCCTTGAAAAAACCTTTATCATTTATGTTTCATCATTCTCACGCTATTATAACCTTATTTATATGATATTTGTTTCTATGAAACCTTGTTTTTAATTCTTTTGTGTGCAAATGATGTTGTATGCCTAATTTTGTTAAAAATATAGTTGTTTTGGTATAAATGTACACTCCTCTTGTTTGATAAATTATTTTATAAGTACATGCACATGGTTTATGGTATTTTGGATATTTTTTAGTATCTTGAATAAATTTATGTCATGAAAATAGTATTTTATCCATTTTTAAGTACTTAAAATAAGTAGTTTTGTTAAAGAGTGCATGTCATGTGTTCGATAAATTGCCCGATTGGCTTTTATGTGTCTAGTGAAATTTAAAATGATTTGATTGGATTTATAAATACATTTTCAGCATGAAGAAAAATTATTTTGGTATCCTTTTATGGATTTGAAATTGGATTTGGTTTTATAAACAAATTGGTTTTGTTTTACACCATCTTTTGTCCTGAGTTTTCGGAAAATGGCATGTTTCACATCCTTATGAAAATGGTTGTGTTTTGAATATATAACCTGAGTGTTTTAAGGGATTTATTAATGAGGTTTTCTAATTTAAATGGTGTGTATACACCTCCTTAATAAAATTTAAAATCCTAACTTTGTCAAATGTTAGTTTTGATAAAATGTTTAAAGGCCTGTTTATCCATTCCTAAAAATAAAGAATGAGTGTTTTACATTTATATACCATGTTGTATCAATTGGGATTGTTTTATGGACCATAAAATAATTTTATTAAATGTTTTCAGGTCTTACAAGTATGTTTGGGTATGTTTTTTTTGTGTTTTTATACTTAAAAGATTGTTTTTGAATGAGTTTTATGTGAAAATCCCCAATACACTCCTTGAAATTGTTCTAAGAAACTTTTTAGTGGTTTATTGATTCGTGAAAGAAATGTGAAGAAAGATTGTGGTAGATTGGTGTATTTATTTTTAGGGAATTTAATTTTTATGTGAAATGTGTATTTTATAATATGTGTACTTTTATAGAGCACTAAATGGAATCTAGGTTATCTAGGTGGGTGGACATGTACTAGTATGCTAGTGATCCCGTGGGGTTTGGCCCCATGTTTCACGTAGCAAGTTTGGAAATGAAAAATTTAAATAAACTATGATGATGATGATTTTGGGGGACCACTAGGTTATGGGTATGATCCCAACTAGTGGCTCATGTGCACGAGAACAGATATTTATTATAGTTACATTCACCGAGATACGAGGTACCTGGGGCTCACAACTAACTAGTTCCTAGGGGTGTTCTCGTGACTTGTGCTCATTGGCTATTTTGTACTCACTGTCAGCATACAGTGTGTTTGGTTGGTAAATTCAGTAGTTTTTGTGATTTATTTAAAATTTTACATTCTTTAAAGCAACCCTCTTGATAACTAATTTCATTTTAATGTTTCACCACTTTGAAAATTGTTACTACATTCTTGTTTATAAAACATTCAAGTTTTTTTCTGGTAAATGTTCTTGAGCATGGAACCTCATTTGGAAAACATAAGTTATATCTGGTATTTAAAACATTAAATTGATGTTTATTTTTATTTTAAATTATGTGTATTGGGAATAGAATATTGGGCTAACCTATTGAGTTTTAATACTCACACCAATAGTATTCTTTTGTTTTTAGCCCCTGTGCAGGATTCAACTTGTGTTTGATCGCCTTGGGTGAAGTTTGATCATTGTGATGGGGAGTGAATAGATGGGTCACATGGCGTTATTTGTTTATCAGGTTTGGTTAGTTGATTTGTTGGTTTAGTTTTACTTTCATTTTCTTGTAAAAATAATGTTCAATTGAGTTTTTATGTAAATGTATTTTGGGATGTCCATTTATTTACGTTGTTTGTTTTATTTTTTGTATTTGGGAGAAATCATTCCTTTTTGTACTCTATTAACTCCCTCGGTTCATGTTTCCATCCCAAGAGGATCATGAATTCCTCTCGGAATTTTTCACGTGTTGGCCTAGGTTATCAGTTCAGGGTTGACTCGGGCTGGTTCGTGACAAAATCGTATCAGAGGAGGTCGGATCTTAGCATACCTTTTTTTAGAGTTCCCCTGTTATTTGGGGGGTGTCAAGGTAGATGGAGTGGGATTTTTGGGACATGATGGGTAGGTGTGGGAAGAGCATCACAAAATCTTTCTCATTCTGATCCTCAGGTTTCCGCAAGATGTTCGGTTTTATTAGTGTCCTTTGTTCTTGTTGATTGTTTGGTTTTGGGATATGACAAGGGGAGTTTGACTAATGGCCTTCGTGATCTCGTAGGGCCTAGAGAGCCATGTAGAGCTGGTTCATGGTCCTAATAAGTCTCTATATGTTGTTGTGTTTGAAATATGGCCTCCAACCATATGGTCAAATCACCCACCGACACTAGTTCCCTTTTGTAGGCTTCTGGGACCTTTATTGATTTCTAAATTTTGGTTTTGAAAATACTTTTGTGAGAATTGTGGATATATGTTTTAAAGTAAGGATTAGATTTTTAAATGTGGAAAACATGGTTTTCAAAAATTAAATATAAGAATGGTTTTGGAAGGTTGTATTTTTGTGATGAAAAATTGGGAGGAAGTGGAAATGATTTAACAGGATTGGATTTTCCCTAATATAAATGTGTGGTTTGTTAAAATAAAATATTTTGAAAGTGTGAATCATTTTAAGGTGATTATGAATCATTGTTTTAAATGGGGTGTTTTTGGATTTTGAAAAGTGTTTGAATATGATTAATAGGTTTTGGAAATTTTTTTTGAGCAGTTGGTGTTTTCCTAGAAAGGGTATTGATCTCAATGGCCATCAGATTATGAAAAGATACCTTTCTGAATTTTGGAAAAAGGGAATGGGCTGTTTAGAGTAGATTAGTTTTTTTAAAAGTTGTTAAAAATGAAAAGGGGTAATTTTTTATGAAAAGATTTTTTTATGAAGTGTGGTTTTTTGTGAAATATTAAAAGGGTTTTTGACTTGGTGGTCGGTGTTTATTTTGAAGGTACAAGACTTTTGGAATGATGTTTTTTTTAGCCTTTGGTGTTTTCATCAGTGCTCACATACATGGTTTTATTGATATCTTGAAGGATGGACTATATGGCATGGTGTTTCGTTTCCTGGGGTGGCTTTGAAATGTGGATGTGGGTGAGACATGATGGAATACCACTAGTGAATATGGAAACCCACCAATTTAGTTTGTTTTTCAAAAGTGTTTTGAGCTCAAAAAATTGTGGCCTTTGTTTATAAACCAATGGTTATGTGGATAGTTTTTTCTATGTCTTAGAATATTTGTTTATTAAGTATGCTTACTTGTGATCTATAATTCATTCTCTTGTTTTATCTTGAGATGAGATCTTGTTGTTGTCCCAGTTTTGGAGTAATTTCATTGGGTTTCTAAAGATATGTTTGATGTTGTGATGTGAACATGTATAGTTCTCTGTTGGAAATTTTTTCTGCTTGATCAACCTAAGGATTCATTTAAAATGTTAAATCCACCTCATTAGATGATACCTCATCCCTTTTTGGAATAGAGAGCTATTTTATATTGATTTAAATCTATTCTAGGTCATGATAATTCTTTTGGACATAGCAGCTGTGTTTGGTGATGTTGATGTGTTTTGTTGTATTCCTTGTCCATTATGCTCCTCATTTGGAGTGAGATAGAATATTGATATGTATTTATGATTTTCTATTTAGATGAAGGTGTTTTATTGAGAAAGTGAGTTTTTTTTAGTGGTGTGTTCCTTATCACCTGACTGCGGTGCATCAGATGCTTCAAGAATCAGGGCTCCAGCCATAGGCCTCGGAGTGAAGCATTCCACGCAGTCAAGAAATCACCAGAGGTGTGGAGTGCTCAACTAGGCTTCTGCCTCCACCATTTTGGTAAGTTAGTTTCTAATCTATTGTGTTTCCTCATCACTGTGAATTTACTCTTTCCTGAATGAGTGTGGTGGACTTACCCCTTACACAGGGTCAATGGTTATGCCTTCATGGATGTGGGATTCTGATCAATGTCCCTCTATAGACTGCCTGAGTAAATCGGGTGTAGTCTTTGTATAACCTATTAATATATGGAGGTTTTTTGGTGGTTCATCTATTTATTTTGTGTTTTTAGTGTCACAATTATTATATCCCATTCCCTCCCTTCCCCAAGTGGTGGTGGTTTTGATCCGTGCCAAAAGTGTTAGCCCAGTTCTTGTACCCTCTGTTCGGGAGTGGGTGGTTTAAATGTTCATGTAATAACCCTCTTAACATGGTTTGGTAGGTTATTATGATATATTTTTTGTGGAATTTCTCATGTGATTACCAATTCTAGTTAATGTTGAATTCTAGTTTTTTCATTGCAAGTTGGGTTCTAATGGTGGGGGGACCCACCACCGGTCTTGTTGATTTTTTCTCCTAAGAACTTATATAGTGCTAGTTGTCTCTTTATGGTGGGGATTGTATAACTTAATACACTAGAATCTGTGGTTCTCGTGAGTTATCTTTGGTTGGGTTGATTGTTGGGTTCATTGGTAGAAAGCCCAACAACCGGGTTCTTGTTTTGGTTGTGGGGGTAGTGACTCGATCTTTCGGTTGATTCTCGGGAAGTGGTTGAGAGTCGATGTTTTGGTTGAGGTAAGATGATTAAGTTTTATTAATGGTTGATGGTGTGTAATTGTATTAGGAAGCTGTATCATATTTATAAATAATATTTAGGTTTTGATCTTTAAGCTAGAAAGTGCTATGTCTTTTCAGGGGCAGAAAGTTTTAATGGTGGGGAGAATTGTCACAACTGGTTCTTCATGTATTTGTTTTGATCTGGTTCATTGGAAATCATGATCCTTTTTCATGGGTATTGGGTGATATTAATGTTGAGTTCTAATTTTCTACTATTTCTAATCACCCTAATTTGGTTCCCCCATTGCTTGTTTAGTAGTTTTTGGAGAAATTGTGGTTATTTCATGATTTTGGCCAACTGTGAGCCCATTTCCAGATTTAAAAACCAAATTTTTTTTATTTTATAACATCTTCATTTTTCAACATTTTTCATTCATTTAGCTTCCCAAATGTCCTCCAATTACATATTAAAACTACCATATCCTTTTGGACCTCTTAGAAATTCATAAGTATGGTGAATTTGGGTTACTAATTTAGGTATTGGGCCAGACAGTGGGCCCATTTCCAGTTTTAAAACAATAATTTATTTCTTTTATATATTTTTAATTTTTTAATATTTTTTGGTGATTCTACCTAAAATTAAAATACAACATACCTATCCTCACCCCCAATATCTATCTGAACTATTTTGAGCTCATTTGATTCTCTTATTAGAGAAAAAGTTCTTTGTCTTCCTCAAAACATCCAGAATTAAGAAGGTAAAATGTTTCATCCATAATCCAATCAATTTGTACTATTTTTCACACAAATCTTATTTCTATGGTTTTTCAAGATCTTTGGAGCCTCTACATGAATTTACAAGCCATTAACTTCTATCTAAGGGTGAAGATATAATGGAAGACGGAGAGTTTTCTAGGTGGAAAGGTGGGATTCATTCTCCTTTCTCTTTCCTATTCCTCCTCCTTTCATTATTTTTGGTTTTCTGTTTAAACCTAGTGATGTTAGACCTATTTTTATGTTATAACTTGATTTTTTATGGGGTTTTTGTTCATTTGGGGCTGGTCTTCATAGGTTTAGGGTTTATAAACCCTCAGATGGTGATATTGGGTGTGCGTTTCCATTACACCAAGGATTTGAGATAGGAATCCCTTGAAAAAGCATTTATCATTTATGTTTCATCATTATAATTCTTTTATAACCTTATTTATATGATATGTTCTTCTGTGAAACCCTGGTTAAATTTTTTAGCGTGGAAATGATGTTTTAGGCCTTATTTAGTTAAAAATATTGTTGTTTTGGAATAAATGTGCACTCCTATTGTTTGATAAATTATTCCACAAGCTCACGCATGTGGTTTATGTTATTTTTAATAGGTTTAATTATATTGAATAAATTTATGGCATGAAAAATCTATTTAATCCTTTTTTAAGTGCTTAAAATAAGATGTTTTGTTAAAGAGTCCATTCCATGTGTTTGGTAAATTGTCTGGTTGGATTTTATGTGTCTAGTACAATTTAAAATGATTTTATTAGATTTATAAATACATTGTAAGCATGAAAAAAGTTATTTTTGGACCCTTTTATGGATTTACAATTTGGATTTGGTTTTACAAAAAAATGGGTTTTGGTTTACAACATGTTTTGGTTTGAGTTGCCGGAAAATGGCATGTTTCACATCCTTATAAAAATGGATGTGTTTTAAATATATAACCTTAGTTTTTTAAGAGATTTATGAATGTATTTTGATACATTAAATGGTGTGTATACACTTTATTAATAAAATTTAAATGCATAACATTGTCAAATATTAGTTTTGAGAAAATGTTTAAAGGTCTGTTTGGCCTTTCCTAAAAATGAAGAATGAGTGTTTTACATGTATATACCATGTTGTGTCAATTGGAATTATTTTATAGACCATGAAATTTTTTTATTAAATTATTTTTGGTATTAAAAGTATGGTTGGGTATGGGTTTTTTGTGTTTTTATACTTAAAATAATTCTTTTGAATGAGTTTTATGTGCAAAGCCGCAATACACTCCTTGAAATTGTTATATGGAAATTTTTAGTGGTTTATTGATTCATGAAATAAATGCCATGA
Source organism: Viscum album (assembly GCA_963277665.1). Classification (NCBI taxonomy): domain Eukaryota; kingdom Viridiplantae; phylum Streptophyta; class Magnoliopsida; order Santalales; family Viscaceae; genus Viscum; species Viscum album. Next base: position 1,315,123,116 of record OY728147.1, read on the forward strand.
AAGTTTGTGGGATGTTGGTGTGTTTATGGTTTGGTAATGTATTTTTTATGTGAAATGATTATTTAATAATATTTGTAACTTGATTGATCACTAAAGGAAATCCCAGGTATCTAGGTGGTCGAACGTGTACTAGTATGCTAGTGATCCCGTGGGGTTTGGCCCTTGTTTCACGTAGCAAGTATGACGATGAAAACACTAACTAAACTATGATGATGATGATTTTTGGGGACTACTGGGTTATGGGTATGCTCCCTACTAGTGGTTCATGTGCACGAGAATAGATATTTATTATGGTTTCTTTCACCGAGATACGAGGTACCTGGGGCTCACAACTAACTAGTGCCTAGGGGTGTTCCCGTGACTTGTTCTCATTGGCTATTTTGTACTCATCATCATCATACTGTGTGTTTGGTTCTAAAACTCAGTAGTGTGTGTGATTTATTTAAAAGGGTGCATTATTTAAATCATCCCTCTTGAAAACTATTTTCATTTTGAAGTTTCACCTCTTTTAAAATTGTTATTAGAATTCTTGTTTATAAAACATGCAAGTTTTTGTTTGGAAATTTTTTTTTAGAATGGGACCTCATTTGGAAAGAATACCTTTATATCTTGTATTTAAAACTTTAAATTGGTGTTTATTTTTATTTTAATGTATGTGCATTGGTAATAGAATATCGGGCATACCTACTGAGTTTTAATACTGACGCCTATAGTCTTCTTCTGTTTTTAGCCCTTGTGCTGGTTTCAACTTGAGTTAGATCGCCTTGGGAGACATGTGATCATTGTGTTGAAGAGTGACCAGAGGGGTAAAATGTAGTTAGTTGGTTATCAGGTTTGTTCAGTTGAGTTGTTGGTTAAGTTGTACTTTCAGTTTATTGTAAAAATAATGTTCAGTTTAATTTTTATGTAAATGTATTTTGGGATGCCCATTTCTTTCATTTGTTTGTTTTATTGTTTATATTTGGGAAAAATCATTACCTTGTGTACAATATTGATACCCTCGGTGCTTTTCGCCATCCCTGGAGGATCGGGAACACCTCTCAGGACTTGTCGCTTGGTGGCCTGGGTGATCGGTTCAGGGTCGAATCAGGATTGTTCATGAAAGATATAATTTACGGTATCATTGTAATCCCATAAGCCAATAAAATTTAAATATTTTTTAGTTTCATATTAAACCTTATCATTCTGATCAACCATTACTTAATCAATTTTAATTTTAACAATGGTAACAAATTTTTCCAAATTAAAAAGCTACAATTTTTTCTTATAAGTTTAAAATTCCAAATAAATTTGGACAATTTATACCATTTTAGAACATATCATATCCACCTTGTGTTATTTAAATATTTTATGATATTTAAATAATTTAATAAAATATTAGTTTGATGAAATATCATTTTTTTCAATTTTGACACTATTCATTTAAATTACCTTCAAATACATCAATACAAAGGTAGAATTAAATTATAGTAGTTTAATACCTATTTAATATGTCAGGTAAATCTATCATATTTTTTGGACACATTAACTCATTAAAATTATATCAAAATTAATATTTTTAAAATAATTTACTTTTTTTAGTTAATTTAATAAATATTGTATTAGCATTGCACAAGAATTTATAATAATTATAACATTTATAAAAATTCAAAAACAATTATAATGAAAATGATCTAATTAATCTCAATATATACATTTATTTTCACTCATATTATTCTTTTCTCTCTAGTGGACTCATAATAGATATTTAAAACAAAAATTGGTATTTTGTAACTATCTTTGATTTCAGTTATAAATTACTAATTTTCATGGATACATTTCCATTAAACAACTATATTTTGATCCTAAAATGTTTATTGACGAATTAAATTAATCCAATAAAAATTAGGATGAAAAATTATGGCATTAACACTTACTTTAAACCTAGATTAACCTGATTTATCCTTTAACGAGGTGATAAAATTTACCACAGTTACTATTCATAATGATTAAATATAAAAGGGGACTATTTACAAAATTTTAACCTCTTGAATCCAAATATGGAATCCATTTAGTAAAATTAAATACCTATAAGTATAATAAAATAATTTTAAAATAATTGTTCAAAACATGATAAAATCACATTTTTGAAAATACAGTTTATTAGAATAAATTTAGATTTATTCTTATCTTGTGCACATTAATAATATTATATGAATATTAAAACATTTTATTGAATAAATTATATATAAATTTCGTTTAAATAATTCAATAATAGTGACTAATTCAATTTATTATGATATAAATATATTGTGAAAAAAACGTTTTTCAGAAAAACACTTGTTTTATTTATATTTTTTCTAATAATTGTTAACCAAATAATTTGTTCAATAAATGTATAAATTATATATTTTTAAAAATTTAGTTAGTCCTATTTATACCCTATAATTTACTATATTTGTTATAATAGCTACCTAATAATATATTTTTATTCTTTTGAACTTGATGTTGTGTGCAACACAAGCTATTGAAGAGGTTAAATTTATTTAAAAAGATACATACCAAAAATTATTGGGGTGTTATAGGATATTTATTCAATGTAATTCTATAAAAATTATATGTTATTTTCTTTATTATTACACTTATTAATCTAATTTATGAAATGAGAACTTAACCACTTTCTAAATCACAACGGATGATTGATTTTAAATTATCCAATTGTTTTTAAAAGAAAACCATTCACCCCCTTTTATGTGTTCATATTTATTCTCACCAATAGTCTCTATCACCATCAATGAACTCATAAAGGTGAAATTGTGTATAAAATAAGGCTCATGACCTATATTTATTAGTTTTACATTTTATTATGAGGAAAAAATGTATATATCTTCTTCTTAAATTAGCATTTAGATGACATCGCCTAGAATTACACATAGATTCCTAGATTGGATCCTAATGTGGCTATCCATCATCTTGGTTTTCAAGAATATATTAATGAATAAAATTAGTTATAATATAGAATACATCTAACTCATACTACCAAGTTTGAATCTGAAGCAAAAAAATCATTAAATATTACTTTATTTCGGATGATCAATAGCTGAAATTGAATTCCAAAATCACATGAGTCATTAAAAAAATGGTCAAATCAGATTTCAAATCAACTTCACCAAACACATGTTTCCAAAATGATAAATTATTAATCTTGATCAGCGAATTTTTTATCGATATGACTTTTGGTTTCTAGTACCTCTATTTTATGGATGGATAATTTAGGCATAGCCAAATCAGGATGGCCCTTGAATATGTCCACTGCTTTCGGGGACCCCAAAGAGTATATCTCCATCAGTTAATTCTCTCCTTATCGAAGATTTTTGGTTCCACAAATCATAATTCCATGTATAATATTCACAAATCTTTCTTAGGGATGATATTAGAGTGCTATGTGGATTATTTGGTGGTCAAGTCTCAATATTTTTGTGATCTTTTTTCCGATATTATGACAGTTTTCAAAAAATGCAATAGAAAAATTTAAAATGAATCCCATGATGTTTTGTTTCGGTTGAAATCAATAATGTTTCTTGGATTTGTGATATTCCATCATGGAATCATGTTTTATATTGACATTACCATGGCATTATATAAATGAAACCTCATACCGATCTTAATGTGTTATGAGGGATTCAAGGGGCCCTTACCTATATCAAAAGATTTATACTGAACCTAATAGGAAAGTTCCATCCCCTAATTAATCTCATGAATATGGTATTCACTTATTAGTGGGGAAATATTTTCAGGAATATTTTGGCAATCCTAAGAAATATCCCTTAACCCCACTCGTATTAATGATACATGTCAATGGAAATCCACTCATTCTATATGTAGCTACTTTAGAAAAAATAAATTTATGCCCTTATCATGTAGAATAATGATGTAGGAAAAGAAAATAGACTCTAATATATAATAAGAATAATTATAGACCCTAATACTCAATATTTTGACATTGATAATAATTCTCCCACAATGATATTCATGGATCAAAAGTTGATACATTACATATATTATCACAATGTCTATTCACTCTATAATATTGATCCACTCAAATTCATCCTCAATCAATTGATATTGGTTAGATATATGTCAAGGTGGGTTTTCATCACATAGTAATTTGATTTCCATTTCATACTATATAACTCATCTAAAGGGAAAGCACTATAATATATTATAGTTGAATATCCAACTTTGAAAAATAATCCAATGGATACAAAACATCTAGATGAAAAGGTCTTGTCTATTTTAAACACTCCCCACAAAAGGGATATTTATTTCAATGGTGATTCCATAATACAATTTGAATATGTATGGAAAACCCAAAACTCAGTATATTTGGTTTGGGAATTATTCTCATCACTTCAACAAGGGTAGTATTTTCTTTTTTTACTTCATGTTTTCAAAAAAAATCACTAAAAATGAACAATAACATAAATATGTCATTATAGGATTGTAATTTTCACTACAAATAAAGGTAGACCGCCTAATAATAAAATAAAATAAAATTTATTGATTGAGAAGATTAATTGTAAATATTCCCTTAATAAAGTGGAATGGATTCCCTTTATCTACTATGAATGAGTGTTTATGATTGATTTCTATACTGAGATGACATTATATCATGTTTTTTTTCATAAAACACCCGTGTATATTCTATAACTAATGAATCCATGGACATGGTAGATCCAAACATGGATGAGATAGTCATTAGCATTGCACACCTCAAGGTGGATTCCCCATTCATTAGCAATGACACGGAAGGGATCAATGAGGTAGACACCACTCATGATTAGGGTGAACAGATATCATCACTAGAAGATACCATTATTGTATGGATGTTTCTCATATTAAACTACCTCCAAAGGGGAATTCTTCCACCAGACCAAGAAAACATAGTGTAGATTTAATGATAGATCGTAAAAATCATCATTTATAATAGACTGAATGATAAAATAGTTTTTTATATATGAGTACTTGATAGGGTCCACCATGGATCATTTAAGGAGTGTAGAACCTTATTTTTATACAACAATTCCATATAATAACATGGAATTATCATTAATATATAACCAATATCACCCTTAAAATTTGAAGTATTATATAATTTTGGCCATCGATGACATAAAATTGTGTGGAATTCAACAAAAAAATTTCATTTCCCCCAAATTAATGAAAATATCATCCATCAACCCACATAGTTTATATACAATGCAAAATATTCATATCCATTTTCTGTTAGCGGAATTTATTTCATGGGTCCATACCCTCTAGATATAGTTTGGTAGTGTAGTTAAATTATTACTACAACTAAATTTTTCTCCATGTGTGTTGAGTTTGTATCCATCAAGGAATTCTGAAAAAATTATATCATAACTTTTAAAATTTAAAAATTATCACTAGATTTTATGCCCCCATACGATATTTATGGATAATGTGAACAATTATTTCTCTTTAACATTTAAATGACATATGAGGAAAATGTAATTCTTCTTAACCATTCATCTCACTACCATATAATGGAAAATGGATAGACTGATGGCATTAAAACTCACTAGCTCATATACTCGAGAAGATGGTGGATAAAGATAATAAATATAAGCATCAAAAAAATTAACATGCTTTGTGGTATTTTCACACCACATATCATGTGAATAAGAAAGAAATCCAATATTCTCTTGCATATGGGATAGAGGAAGTTTATCCCATTGAGGTCCATATTCCCTCACCATACACTAGCATCTACCACCGTATTCCTAAAATTTAATTGTACTAAAAATCACTAGATTATTTGGAATGAATCTATGAGAAACTTTTTCAAAGATTTCATAACTTGTAAATCTTTTATAATCGAGTAATGGGAGATTTCAATAAGAAATTTCACCTTCATTCATTACTCTAAGGAGGTCTATAATTGGTTCTAAAAACTATGATGATACTAGGGAAAAGGCCTCTAAAACATGATCCAAATTGGTAGGGGCCTTACATTATACACAAGATTTACTTTAAAAGAGATTAATCATTTTCCACTATGGATAGGGAGTGTATCATTCCACCCACAAATGAAAGGTTTCTGAAGTTGTACTTTATAACCATAATGTTAGATCATAATTCCTAACTATATGGATTTAAACTACATAGAATATAATCCTTTATATATGATGTTAATCTAAGTGGTTTTTAACCTAATTTTTTGACTTAAAATTCAATGAAAACATCCCTAAAACATGATGTAAAACCGCATCATAGTTCTTTCCTAGTTGCATAATGTAAATGTATATAATAAATTTCTTAAAACATGGTTTAAAACAGCATAGAACTCATTTCTAAGTTAAATGATGTTAAACTATATGAAAACCACCCTCCCATAAGATGATAAATTATGTGGTGTATACTATACATTCACCTAACACATGTTTTAGTGAAATACTGATAATCCTGTAATTATATCTTATTTATCCCATCGATCATAAATCACATGAGTTTGGAGATCTTGGTTAATTATTCCAACTAAAATAACTAAATGTAGATTGGATAAGTGTATGGCATGGCATATGGTTCAACCTGCATGATCCTAAATATCTTATAATAACCCACATGTAATATCAATCCTCTACATTATATCCATATTTTTATAGGTTTTCCTAGCACACAACTTTTCTACTTCTTGGAGCATAAATTCACACACCCCAATGTAATAGAATGATCTATATATGGGACTCTATAAGAATAACATGTTTAATGATTCCTGGACTTATAGTATATATAGTGAAACCTAGATCTCTTATAATAAGTTCAGCTGTAAATCAAAAAAATGATCGATTTTTAAATATATGTGCTAGATCTACATGGGGAATTTCTCATCAATAACTATTATTAGATTTATTCTTTTCCCTATAAGATATGTAGTGATGCATGGGCCTATTTTACTAGGACCATCTAGAAATTCCAACAACGGAAAATTTCCCCTTCAACTTAGTACTTTGTTCCACTTTTATAATACCTCACTTTCATGATGGTGCTGCACTAATGTGAAAGTTAATTTTCTTCCCTTGTACATGACTCTAATGTGTGGAAAATATGACTCATAATAAAAATAAATGTGCACAGATTGATAAAATACCCTTTATTATGTATAATATAGATTTTTTTGAGGCCATAAGTTTATATTCATCCTTGAAATCTATAACCAAAAATTTCATTTATTCTATATCTGAGCCGTCAATGTGGGGTTCTTAACCTATGAAATTCATTTAAAACTACTCCCCTTATTCATGAGTTTGATCTTCATTGGGAAATATAATAAAAAACACATGTTTCGTGATCCATGTTCTAATAGGATATGTAGTGATTTCTACATTCTATATCGAAGGTTCAGTCAAAAATTCCAACAACCAAAATTCCCTCCTCTCTACATATGAGTCTAATATACATAGGAGGTCATATAAGATTAATTTGAAAACCCTATCTATGAAAGGATAGAAAACCAAAATTACCCCATTTTAGCATTGGTTTACTCTTTATCCATATCAATTAATTACCAATAGTATCTTACAGTAGGATATTATTAAACTATGTGTGGTAAGATTTATATCTTCACAAGATATATAGAGATGAATGGATCTCCTAGTATAGGCCTAGCTCTGAATTCTAATTTTTCAGAACCATTCATTAACATTGGGTTGGATTTCATTCATCCATCATTAATATGAACACATTCTAGTTTTTTCATGGGCTAGATATGTTTAAAACTCAAACAAAGGTCCTTATCATATAACACTAAACTACATGGAACTTGAGTCCTTATCATATGACATTAAACTGAATGGTATATGGTTCACCTTGTATTAAATTAAACTGAAAAAAAATGGAATCTAATATATGGCCCAATTCTACTACATGAGATCCAAATACATGTAAGGGTTCCCAAATTAAGTCCACTTTCCCAAAAAAACATCAAGAAAGAATGCTCTTTTATGTGTACTAGATACTAATTTTTATAATAATCCATAAAATATAAAATATTTGTATCAATTGATTCATGATATCTTGTAGAGAATATATTTTCTACTTTTAATACTTTGGGATGTTTTTAGAAATTTTTTTGAATCCAGATGCTGAGATGGTGCATGATTCCTAGGCACGGTGAGCCCAGAATTAATTTTACAAAAATATTAATGATATTATATATCACGCATGAACAATGTTTTCGAAAAAATGTAATATCTAATTAATAGGGTATTATATTATAAATATAATACCATAGATGAATAAAAATCATAGGTTTTGACATTTTCATGATCTAAATTTGACTGACACCAGACATTTATATTAGAAAACCGTTAGCGGGAGCGTTTAAATCAAAATAAATGACCAATTTGATTATTTTAATTTAAATGACCTAAATCAAATATTCTATAAATATTTCATTATAACATTTCTCCAATGATATTAATATAACCCTATGGGGTTTACGAGAGGATATTTCATCAATCTACATTGGTAGATTGAGATCAAACAACAACAAATGATCAGATTGAGGTGGATTGATAGGCAGTGGATGCAACGGATCATTCTAGTCACTTTTATTGAATTATTCACCAATAATCAATCCAATATTGTGTTACGTCTCATCCATTCTGGTTTTTTACACATTTTATTAACTCTTTGATTCATGTATTTTAATATTCTTATGAATATGTTTTTCCCACCTATCGTATGATCCCAATTGAAAGAAATATTTGTTTACTCAATTGTGATTATTCTCATGCCATGATTTCAACCCTATTATCATTGATTATGAAGCTATTGTAAAAATAATGATTTTATAATGATTGATGAACCTTTTTTCTTGTGTTCTTCCCCCACTAGTTTTTGTGTTCTTCACTGTTGTCCACTGGTGTGATCGTTTGACAAAACCGGATGGGTTCGAGCATGATTTAACAACCAAAATTGTGGTGGATTCATGTATGATGAAAGAATCAGTGTTTTTAGATGAACTGAGATAGATAGTGGGTGTTAAATCATGTACCTAGGTTCCATAAAGGGAAACAATAAACTCCAGATGAACGGGGTGGGATGTGGATCAATAGTGGAGAAATGGACGAAGTCATACAGGGTTTGGGTGGCTGGATTATGGTCACCGACAATGGATCAGGCATGGACGACCCCAGATCTAGGACTCCCATTATGATTTGGGGGGAAAATAATAGTAGAAGTGATGTAATAAAATCATGTGAAGGAATATAGAATTTATATGAAAAATTCCAATAACATGGAGTATAATGGTAAGAACACACAATATGTAGTGACCCATCCATGGTAGTAAGGGTTTCTGGGTGTGTTAAATATTGCACACTATATTGGACCCCCACAGATCATGTGTCTAATTTCTAGTGACCTGGCATGTAATCTAGGAGTAAATTAACATGGATATGGCCAGGCACACATCATTTATGGGCACATTGTTGTTGTACATGGGCATGGCTAGGATCACACAGGTAGGCCCAGAGTGGACAAGACATGCCATGTAATACCATTACATGTCATGTAGTACTACATGGTTAGTGATACATGTGTTAGTGAGGACACTCCTATGCATATTATTGGTATTACACACCGTGTTGAGCCCTTACTCGCTATGTACTTCTTGAGAAACTTCTACATCTCATCTCTCCTTTGTTTTGACTCATTTTTTGGCCTATGAGAAGCCCATCCTAAGTGTTTTTTTATATAGAACATGATTGTGACCCTTATAATATATTTTAATATTATATGGGATATGTTAAGAGATTAATGATTCTTTAGGAAGTTCTCAATGATTGAAATGATTGGCCAGGATCATCAGAGATAGTTTGAGGTTGGAAACCCCTCCCCTACCTACTGAGTGGTACCCTCTTACACACTAGGGTGTGGGTCCTTAACCTAAGGAAGTGAATATCGGTTACATACTGGGGCATGTGTCCTCTATCTTTCCACTGAGTTTTACCCCATATAGATTAGGGTGTGGGTCCTCTATCTACTAATTGGTACCCTCTATACCTTCTTCGTAGTGGTTCCTCTACCTACATAGCGGTACCCCCTTATATACTATCTAATGGTTCCACAACCTACTGATTGGTACCTACATTCCACACTAGGGAATGTTTCCTATACCTACTAAGTGGTACCCCCTTGCGGACTAGGACCTGGGTCATTTATCAACTGAGTGGTATCCCCTTACACACTACGGTATGGGTAATCTAACTACTAAGTGGTACCCCCCTTACGGACTGGGTGTGGGTCCAATATCTATCTAGGGGTACCCCCCCCCCCCTACGTACTAGGGCTTTGGTAGTCTACCTAAATATGTGAACCCCCTTATGGACTAAGGTATGGATCCTCTTCCTACTAAGTTGTATCTCTTTATGGACTAAGGCTTGGGTTCTCTACCTACTAGGTGGTACCCCCTTACACACTAGGGCATGGGTCCTCTGCCTAGTGACTGGTACTCCTTCACACACTAGGGTGTGGGACCTCTAATTATGAAGTGGTATCCCCCATATAGACCAAGGAGTGGGTATTATACATGAAGGTTGTGCCTCCTTGACTGTTCAGCATAGTGTATAGGTGTAGGTCCTTCACATTGTTACTTATTCGAACAAACATGTGAGATTTTGTGAATCAATGATGGACCTTTAGAATTTTTGGTAGGCTCGTCATCTTGGGTAAGGCTACGATATGGAGATTCCCTTTATTTCTCATTCGGGTTTCTCATATAAGAATGTATATATTTTCATTTTGTTTTGTTTTCTCCCTTTTTTTGGGATGATTTGACTACTCTTATTGTGTCATTTTCTTTCCCTCTTCAGTTTTTGGGGCATCCTACTGTTTATGTATATACTCAACCCTCCATGGGATTTTCATTAACATGTTGTTTCTTATGTAGATGATAGATTTATCGATGGTGTAATTGGTGGATCTTATGGATACCTAATGAATTTGACCAAGTATAGTAGTTGGGGCTTGGAGATCTAGTGTCAATCTCTCTTATATTTTCTTTTCCCATTTTTTGTTAGGTTGTCACATCATTTATGGGTGGTCATATATTTTTCCATTTTTATTTTTTCTGTTTACTCTTCTGTAGTCTTTTTTATTCTGTAGATATTATTAGATGCATGGTGTTTACTCTAGATGTTATTTCTTTTATTATTATTTATCATCACATCAACATGTATATGGTTAGTTTCATGTGTATAGGTACTTTAGGCAAAGGAATCTCATTTTAGTAATGTATTTCAAAAATTGAATTTAGCCCCTGGTCTATGGTGGTTGGCTTGGTTTTGTTTCATCCCATCCTTCCATTATCTAGGTGGGCTCTAGTGGGTTGGGTCATGTTATATTTGTATCATATGTGGTTCAACCTTGGGACGGTGTTTGGAGTTTCACCCCCTTATGAGTTTTTTTTGGGAAAAGAGGGCATCAGTTTCAATGTTTCTAGAGTGTTTTTTTGGTCTATATAACTGGTATCTCCCAAATTCACCAATGTTTTTAGCATTGAAGTGATCAGTTATAGTATATCTTAGCTTTTAAAATCCATATATACCGTAGAAAAAACTTCAGACACCTACATTCTAAGAGGGATATTTGGATATGAAGTGGCCAAATTTGGGGTTGAATTTATGTGGGTTAAAAAAAATAGAACTAAGTGAATATAATTTATGAGAAATGTTTGATCACAGGATATTATAAGGTATGTATTGGATGAAATTTATTTTTAATTATAAAAATTTCTTAGACTCGAGAGTGGTTCATTTAAAGTGATCGAAACAACCTAATTGCTTATTAGTTTAATACCAACAAAAATCTATTTCTAATCACATATAAACATGGAGGATAATTTTTATGATCACTCAAAGGTAATGGTTATCACATCAATTGTTTGGAATTAAAATTCAACATGGATGAATAATTATTATGATCTTTAAATGACTTTTTCAATTAAAATAAGTGATTAAATATTAATATAGTGCCAAATAAAATCCAATCCAGTCCCTTTAAACTCCATTGGATTAACCCATAAGAGTATTATACCTCCATTTATTCTATTCTCTCAATGTAAGTCGGATGCAGACTTATGAGGGAAGAATTGAAAAATACAAATAGTGAAAGAACAAACACTCCACCATTGCATAAAGTATTTTTCTATCCGCTATGTGAATAAAATCACACTATTATGAAAAAGTATACAAGTGTTCAAAAAGGAAAGAAAAGAAGTATAATATGAATATTTATTAAGAAACTATCTTTAAATTAAATAACATAAAATTTAAGGAATTCAATTATGACCTCAAATTTGAAGCATAACATTACAATAAAATCATGCACCACTTCCTCCCAAAGACACCACCACAACTACCTTAAATAGATATTTTGGGATACTTAGTTTGAGAAACTAATAGTAAAATTCCACACAATTATTGATGTTAGTAATTGGTGGGTGGAAAATGAATTGAGAGTGGAATTTTCCACACTTTACAAAAAATTGGAACCAGCTTGCATCCACCCAACAGACGTATCAAAAAGATATTCAATATGTCCTGATTGGTTTGGGCCATAAATTATGAAACTAAATATATGGATATTTCATAACATTCAATTAAAATATCTACCCAATTATATATATGTTTTAGATATATGACGAAAATGATGGATTGTTATTCTAGGCTACAAATTTGGGCCTAAAATTTCATCTTCAACATGGGCCACATGGAACTCCATTAAAAATTCATAATTAGAGATTTAAATTGTGAAATAAAATGTTCCTAATGATTTAATATATATCCAATAAAAATTTTATCTTCATTGGTCTTGAATATTTACCACTAAATTCATTTTATTGAGCTTATATCTAGTTCACTTTTCTTATAATATTCTTGGTTTAGGCCCCACTTTGGTAATCTTCCCAATTGAATATTCAATAGATCCATAAGGATGTAATGTTACTCATATAATGAGAGATATTAAATTGAAATATGAAAATTAAATCATGACCATTGGGTATTTTAGTTGGTGTTAAAGAAAAATTTACCATGTAATAGTTCATTTTAATAAGGGATTACAATAATAATTTCAAATAATGTTCAAATTGAAAAATTCACTAAAAATGGTGTTTATGAATAATTAATCACATGAAAATTATATATTAAAAATGAATATAATCCTCTTTAGTAGTATAATCACACTCCCCAACTTTATTTTTTCTAGTCTTGAGAAATAATTATCTCAAAAATATGAAATTAAATTCTTTTTTAAAAAATAAATTTAATATAAAATGCTCACTGAATAACCTCATACAAAAAATTATGAAACCAATAAAAATTGTTTAATATATGGTAGGTTCAAAATAATATCTTATTACCAATCTCATTCCTTTGTTCAAATCCATCGCCATTTTTTATCAAGTTTTAACTAAGTACGATGATCTGTTGTACATCACAATAGACTCGAGGGTTCATTTTTATTCACGAAGAAAATATGGAAGTGATGGGTGGAATCACATTTTAATATTAAGATGAGTATTAATTTTTTCCCAATATTTTCTTAGTAATTTAAATTTAACTCAATTGAGTCAACCCCTATTGTGAGACTTTGTTGATGACTCCCGAGTTCAAAGACCTTAAGGTAACAAGTAAAGCTCACATACTCAATAATCATCTTGAGTTGTTAAAAAAATTCAAATTACCAAAAATAGTTTTAAAAGTTTGAACTATGGGACATAAAAATATAGATTCATGATCCCCATGTGTTGAAATCCATGCATTAGTTCATCCATTGATTTACATGCAAATTTATTATTTTTATTAATTTAATTTTTTTGGGAATTTTTTGTTGTTTTTTTTCATACTAATTTTAAATTAAAATGATCACAAAACCTATGATATTTATTAAGGGAATACAAGAACTTAATCCAATGCCTCACAATCTAATGGATGTGTGTTGTGATTTTTTTTAAAAGGATGAAAATGTAAATGGTGAAAAATTACATTAGACAACCGCACATTCCAAAATCTATTCTCATGAACACAAACATGGGTTAAATTTTGAATAATGGAATGAAAATCATTCAATATTTATTTTATAAGTTATAAATGTGTATAGTAATGTTCAATGTTCATGAATTTTTTCCTACTATTTATGAACATAAAATTTCCTATTAAATAGAAAAAAATTCATTCATTCATTTCACCCCCACCAACTTAGATTAACATTTTCCCCAGTTTTTAAAGAAAATAAAATTCAGATGTGGTAGATTCAGAGAATTGGAGTTCTAAACAGAAATTTAAATAATAAATATGGAATAAATTCACTTGGTGGTTGATGTTTAAGTTCACGATGATCCAGATTACTACTTTGATATCCACATCACTCATAGATTCCTCATAAATGATGATATATTTGGCTGTAATTTCTAGATGAATGTGATTTCTATGACCATAACAACCTGATATTTTCAAAATAAAACTTTATGAGAACCCATGGAAACCCTGAGATGTTTCCTTAATTAAAAACACACAAAAAAGAAAAAATTTAAAAATTTATTTTATTGTACCAAAGACCAACAGTAAAAAAAATATTCTGATACATATATATACAAAAAATATAAAATATAAGAATATATAAAAATAAAATGGAATATTTATGCGTTATAGGTCATCATTCTCTTGAAGGTGCACTACCCTATCACCCTTTAATCACTGTTTTGATCCCAAAGATTTATCGACCGCAATTGGGTTTTCCCCATGACCTACGATGTACCATTTTAAAAAAAATATTTTTTAAAAATGTATTTAATTTTTTTATTTTATTTTTTTAAAACAAAAAACACATAGAATAAAAAATATAATAAAATAAATATAAAATAGAAGAGAGAAAATTCGAAAAAATAGAAATAAAAAAAATAAAAAGAGAAGAAATAAAGAAAAATGATCTTTTTTATAATTTTTGGTAACAAAAAAATATATATAATTAAAACAAAATAAAATAAAATTCATGGTAATGCCGGGTTATCTACCAGAAAGTTCTTAGTTTATCATTGTTAACTCAACTTTGACCCTCATGACTTTCCTAAAACTATCTTTCAACATCATAATGGTTTTAGTTTTTTCCCTATCAATTAGATTGAAATTAAATCTATATTGGGTTTTTTTGTAAGGATTGGAATCAAATTTAAGAAACAAAATATGAGCCTCATTGAGTTGGATAATCCTGATAATATCAATAAAAATCCATCCAATTTATTTCTTAATAATTCTTTACATATTAAGTATAATTCCCTCTTAGTGGGATTTTAGTGATAAATGGATAAAGACATGAAGGTCCTGGTAATCTCTTATGAATGAATACATGATTATTGTAGGTAAGTTCTTGAATTTGAGAATGGGTTGGTTGAATCTTCCTAAAACATAATGGGATCTCAAATAAAAATAAATTTATTTTTCTAGAATTTTATAATTAATTGGTTCCTTTAGTAAATATGTTTTGTCCAAAAAATGTCTATTTCAGTGTTAGGTTTTGGTAAAAACTCAGAGTTCAAGATTCTTCCAAATGGATTAGTGATTTTTTGTTCGAAAAATTCAAAATGGAGAAATATTCATGCAATTGAATCCATGATTTAAAATTATGATCTTTTGAAAATATGAACTCAATTTTATATCTATTTAAACACTAATTAATAACTCTCTTAGGTTATTTATTTTGAATTTAAACATTCCTTATCCAATTCACCTCATTTTCCTTCTCTGACTTCTTAGCTGCAAAAGTTTCTTCTTTAGTATTTTACATTGATTTTGAAGTATTTTATAGTTTGGAAATTAATGTTTCAGGTTTTTCATTTGTTTTCCCACTATTTAAAATACTCACAGTGTGGAGTTTTTTATGTGAAATTTGTGTGTAACAAGATTATTTAATCAATGTTGTGGAGGGGATAACATGAGTGAAAATTATTTCCATAACCATTTCATTGATTTTTAGTTCTAATAAAAATTATGAATCCTCATAATTCAATCTATCCATTTTAAAAAATAATTTATCAAGTATGGTTGTGGATTATAATGGATGAGGGGTTGAGTTGGATGGTCTATTCTAGGAGGATAATTATGTTATTTAAGAGGATATTTTGATTAGACTTGTTAGGATTAGAACTCATTATAGGTTTGATTTTGTTGTGAATCATAGTATTTCAAACATTACGGTCAATTGGGTTTCTGATTATACCACCATTAAAATCCAATATGGTCATTGTATATCCCACTTGGTGTGGGGTAGTCAAAATAGGGATATGTTCCCCATATTTGGATTTGTTAAAAGAGTCCTTAAATTGGAGTGAAATCAGGGATGATAAAATATAATTTATTTGATAAAGAGATTTGAATTTCTATGATATCTTACTGAGGTCCCCATAAATGATTGCAAAATTTGGTATCACCCAAATTTACCGACTGTTTTAGGGATGAAGAGGCCACTTGTGTAGATTAGGTTTTCAAATCCTCAAAGACCTAAGAAGAAACCTAAGACACATACATACTAAGACGGAGATTTGGTAATGATGTGGCCAAATTTAAGGTTGAATTTATGTGGGTTACAAAAATAATAAGAGACCTGAGTGAATTAAATATATGATAAAGTTTTAATCATAGGTTATTATAAGGGATGTATTAGATGAAATTAAATTTTAAGAATTTAAATTTATTATACTCGAGTGTGATTCATTTAAAGTGATCAAAATCAATTCATCGCATATTATTTTAATACCTACAAAAATCTAATTCTAATCACCTATACACTTGGAGGAAAATTTTTATGAGAACTAAAAAGTAAATTTTTGTATTATAACTTGAAGTGTGTGGAAATAAAATTCAACAAGGATAAAAAAGTATTAAGATCATCAAATGAATTTCTCAATTAAAATAATTTATTAAACATTAATAGAGTAAGAAATAACATATAATGCATCCCATTAATACTCCCTTGAATCAAATTTTATGTTTTGTATCCCTCTATTGATGTTATTATCTCAATGTTAGTTGAAATTATACTCATGAGGGTGGAGTTGAGAATAAAAATAGTGAAATAATGAACACTCCACCATTGTGTGAAGGATTTCCATTTTTTATGTTTGAATAAATTCACACTAATATAAAAAAGTATCAAAAGTTTAAAAAAAGAAAATAAAATGAGTATAATAGGTACTTTTGTTAAGAAACTATCCTGAAATGAAAAAACTTACCATTTAATAAATGTGGTTATTACATCAAACTAGAAGCACAACAATACAATGATATCATACAACACTTCCTCCCCAAAACACCACCTTCATTCCCTAAGATAGGCACTTTTTAGAGCCTTGGATCAAGCCCCAAATATTATAAATCATCCCAATTAATGATGGTAAACATGGGTTGGTGGAAAATTAATTGATAGTGGACATTCTACACATTAAAAAAAATTATAGCCACCTTGAATCCACCCAACATACATGCCAATACAAAAATCTAGATAGCTGAATTGGGGTAGAATATAGAAGAATAAATTGAAGATACATATGTCCCAGAATATCTTGTAAACATTAGTCCAAATTGGATGTTTGGTTTTTTAGATATTATAGAAATGGTGGGACATCATTCTAGAACACAGAATCAGAACGAAAATGTCATCTTTAACTTATACCATATGGAACACACTTAAAACCTCATAATTAACATTGGAAACTATTGAATGAAACATTCCTAATTATTTCCTCTATCCCTGGTTCAACTTTTAGCTTCATTGGGCTTGAATCTTGGCCACTAAAGTCATTTTATTGGGATGATTTCCTGTTCACTTTTCCCATAATGTTCTTGATTCAAGGACTACATAAGTCATCTTCTTAATTGAATATTAAATATATATAGAAAAATATAATGTTATTCATAGAATGGGAAATTGGAAAATAACATATGATGATAAAATCAAAACCATTGAGTGTTTTAGTATGTGTTCAAATATTTACCATGTAATAGTTCATTTTAATTATGAATTACAATCATAATGTGAAATAATGTTCAAATTGTAAAATGAACAAAAAATTTTGTTTATAAATAATTTTTCACATGAAAATTATATATTAAAAACTAATATTATCCACTTTTGTGGGATAACTGGGAACCCAGTGTTGGTGTGGCGTCCAGCATATCCATTGAATAGAACTCTAACTACCTTCTTGTTGACTCAGTATAACAAGACATCAGTTGTAGGGAACAATGGTAGATGAATTATATAAGATCGAGTCCTTGGACTATCCTTCTTGAGTCATCTCCCCATATATATATGATCATTGATCATGGTACTTCATTTCTATTAGATAATTTTTCAATTGTTATATCCAGTGAGGTTTTCACATAAGGGTCAAGAGTATGATCTGATGAGAGACGAGGCCTCTTTGAATGGGCTTAGTCACGATGTGGTCTTTCTTCAGGATAGTCAGCAAGAGGTTTTTTCTCCTATTGCTCAGTTTTTTAGACACATCTATAGTGGTTCAAGTGTTTAAATAATGTTAGATTGAGTCTTGGATGGATCTTTTAGTGCTGGAATCTGATGCACATGGTTAGAGCGTGTATCAAGAGCATTCAGGGCAGGGATTGCTTAGGGTGTAGGGTCAAATGGACCCACCGATAGCTGGTATGAAATAAAGTTCTAATTATAAGAGTCATTTTCATTCATGGAGACCATGGGGACAACACAGCCCTATGATGAATGATTATTGTTGTTCTTTTTATGGTTATGCACATCTTTCATGGGATTATCCTACGCATCGTGTTGTAGTTTAAGAGGCAGCTGAAAAAACCACCTTGGTAGAGTTAGAGGCTAGATTAGTTGGGTTCATAGGGTGGTGGACATAATGGAGGAGTTGGGGGAGTAGTAGGAGGCGGATGACATTTTGGATTGACACTACCACCACTATCCCTAGGAGAAAAAGTCTTGGCTTACGGTGTTGGTGGTTAAGATCTTGGATAGACGCAAGTGTTGGAAGTTCATTACCTAGAGACTACAAGAGTGTTTCAAGGTAGGATCTATGTTCCTTATACTTATATTGTAGTGCTGTTAGACACAGGTACAAGACAATATTTTTCCTCTTTTGTTTGATTCATTTCTAGGTAGAAATGTGGAATTGGTAAGGCCATGTGTTGGTGACATTTAGTGTGTCATAGTACATTCAAAGAAGAAGAACAATTACCCACCGAGATGAATTATTGATACTCAATCCAAAACTATGTGGGTGAATCAGTGTCTCCCAAAAGAGATAGTATCGAGGTGTGGTGGATGAGTTCCATTTAATTTTTTGTTTTAGTTCCTTTTGATGTGTTAAGGTGTCGAAGCATTCCCTAGTTCTGGTAAATAGGTGGGAAAGGTAATGTATGAGTTCTAAGTAATAAGATCTCATAGAGGATTCGAGTGAGATTATACACAATATATGTGTATTCACTACCCCAGATTCAATTTTCACATGGATTCACTAGCCACAAATCCAATAAAATATATGTTCATTGAGACCTAGTGATACTAGTAGAGATTTTTTTCATTCTCCCTTGTGTTTGAGGCTTCTATAGTGAGGATCAGTGATTAAACACTTCTACTATAAATGTTACCTAACTCTAAGGGGATAGAGATATCCTCACATGGAATATATTCTTAGTGGAAGTTATAAACTATGATGTTTTCCTCTGTATGGAATAGTTTCCTACCATCCATGATCAGTTTCAACATGTGATTTTACTAGATCATTTAGGATGATAAAATAGTGTTTTCCTTATTTGATAAGGATTAATTCTAGGAAGAGTACGATGAGAATTTGTGCAGGGGGATATAAAAGACTTCTAATAAATTATAAATTAATACATTTGGAGTAGTGGATTCCATAAGCTTTTGTTTTCATGAAGTGGTGGTGTATCGAGAGTATATATTTCCTAGGTATGTGTTAGATTTATCTCCACCTTGAGAGTTGGTTTTATTCAAGGAAAAGAATGATGGACCACAAATAATTTTTGCAATAAATCATTAGGTAACACTTATTGAGATTTATAAGATTAAGGTGTGGTCTCTAGTTTGAAGATATAGGGGTTTTGAAAGACCTATTTTGTTCACCTGTGAAACCAAAAATTTTCTTCTATAGAGGAAAATGAGTTCTTGAGTTTGGGTGTGATTTGGAGTCACTTGACCTAGGTGACATGATTAAGAGTATCCACACCAATTAATTAATGAGTTCTTCGACCATTGGATTGAGGAAAACTAGTTCTATGATTTTGACCTCTATATAAGTTATAGATAGCTCTTGTTTTGGAGTATGATATAGCATGAGTGTCTTTCCAAATCCAATTAGGTTGTTTTGAGTTTTTATTGATAACCATTAGTGAGTTTTACACTGAAAATAATTATGAGACTTATAGACTGGATCCTTAACCATTCATGGATTAGTTAATTTTATTATTTATTGATTACATCTATGTGTGCTTCGAATCTGATTTAAAACATGAGAAACACCTAAGGATGGTATGGTTTCCCTCCATTTGATAGTTTTTACCCCCTACAACTTCTGAGAGTTATATAGGTACAACTCAGGGATATGGATTATGAGTTTTTGTGTGACTATATATCCAGTAGTTATGTTCCTACTGGATTATCCAAAGGTGGGAAGATCATCATCCCTATTCAAGGATTGATGTTGACACTAGTAATTCTATGAAGTATTTGATGACGGGTTATTTTTCCCATAGTAGCACATATGGTAGAGGTGAGGATGTACCAAGATCTATTATCATCACATGGTCATCCCATAGAGTTTCAAAAATTATTCAAGATAAACTCTAATGTCTCTCATGTTAGAGAGGGATGACTAACATAGATTTATGGATAATTTAGGACACTTTTATATGAAGAAGGTAGTCCAGATCTGTGAAATTAACTTGACGATAATTGTAGACAATATAGATTACTTCACATAAATGTTAGGGGGGGATGTGAGAAGTCTTCGGTGTCATGGTTTTAGTTGATAATAGTGTTTACCTAGTTAGTTTCCTAGGTAATGTGAAACATTTGTGTTCTATTAAACGTTCTTTAGGATCATATGTTGGTTTGGGACCATAGATGTGAGGACTATCTACCATATTTTTGGTTTTCATATAATAATGATTATCACTTCACCACAGGTGTAGCACATTTTTCAGACGACGAATGAAAGAGCTTGTGGGTCACTAACATACTTGTTGGAGCTAGTGTTTGATAGTTCTTGGGCCCTACCTTTGGTTCTTGTCATGGTTGTGAGAGTGCAGTTCACCTAGGGGTGGATGCGGACTAACCAAAAACGTCGTGACTTATTTATGGAATAAAAACAAAGGCATTTAAAGTGACATAATTGTGGATTTTTAACCAGTATGATAGAATATCTATGGGGATCATAGGCCCGTTATTTTTCCAATTTCAAGGTCTGGTCAGTGGGGTGGTGTAATGCTTAACTTTGTGACAATAATATATTTGTTTGTTTGGTGTTCTCCATATGTCATAGCTGAGGAGGTATATACATGAGTCATTGTGTGATATCAACCTAAGTAAGGTTGTTCATGAGGGTGAAGTTTCCTTTTTTAAGGATACAATCTAATTGATAAATATTAGAAAATTACCCTTTGAGAGAATGTTTTTCCTAATTTTTTTGTTTTTTGGATGCAAAAGAAGACATTAGTGTGTGATTGGATTTGAGTGGGACATGGCCGATGTACAGGACCAGTCACACATCATGTACTAGGACATGGACAGTGTACACGGGCATGACCATGATCACACAGTCATGCCTTGGGTGGTCAAGACATGTCGTGTAGTACAATTATACATAATGTGGTACTACATAGTCAGAAATATATGTGACAGAGAGGAAAAATATACTAAGGGGAGTGATGTCGCACACCGTGTGGACCCCTTACACATCATGTATTTTTTAAGAAACTTACACCTCTCATAAATCCTTCTTATTGACTCATTTTTTGGCCTGTGAGTAGCCCATCTAGAGTTTTTTTCATTTAGAACTTGATGATATTATTTTTATTGGATTTTTAGATATGATGTGAGATGTTATGGTCATGATTATTCATTAGGTAGTGCTTGATGATAGTAATGATCGAGATAGATCATCACAGAGAGGCAGGGGTTGGAAACCCCCTCATCTACCTGTAAAGTGGTACCCCTCTTATACACAGTGGAATGGTTCCTCTACCTATTAAGTGGTACCCCCATATTGAATAGGGTGTAGGTCCTATATCTATCTATTGAGTAGTACCCACTTATAGACTATGGTGTGGGTCCACTATCTACTAAGTGGTACACCCCATATGCACAAGGATTTGGGTCTTCTATGTAGTGAGTTTCACTCCCACTATGGATTAGGGAATGGGTCCAACACCAACTAATTGGTACCCCCCCCCCCTATGGAATGGGGTGTGGGTCCTATACCTAATGAGTGGTACCCCTCCCCCTATGGACTAGGGAATCGGTTCCCTATCTATTGAGTGGTACCCTCCTTATGAATTATGGAGTGGTTCCTCTACCTACTAAGTTCTACCCCTTATGAACTATAGAATGGTTCCTCTTCCTACTGACTAGCACCACCTTACACAATAGGGCATGGGTCATCTACCTATTGAGTGTTACCCCCTTATGGACTTGTGTTTTTCTCCTCTACCTACTGAGTGGTACCACTTTTTAAACTAGGGTGGGATTCCTCTACCTACTAAGTGGTACCCCCCATACACTATGGTTTGGGTCCAATACCTAGAGAGTGGTACCCACCATATGGAATAGGGTGTAGGTTATCTACTTTGAGTTTGTGCCTCCTTGATTATGTGGAATAATGATGAGGTGTGGTTCCTCCATGTGGTTACTTCATCAGAGAGACATATGAGATGATTGGAATTGATGATAAACATTTGAAACTGTTGGTAGACTCATTGACCTAGGCTAGGTTGTAAGATGTATATCCCCTTTATTTATCATATTGGTTTATTATATGACCATATATATCTATGCCATTGTGTTTTTCCTCTCTTTATTTGGGATGATCTTACTACTCCTATCATGTCTTATATTTCTCTCTATTTGGTTTTCAAGGTGTCCTAGTGGGTATGTATATACTCACTCATGCATGGTCATATTCTACACATGTCATGTCTTATATAGATAACTGATAGATCGGTAGTGGTATTGGTGGAGATTAGGGATACTTGATGGAATATGAATTTTTATAGTGTTTGGGTCTTATAGATCTATATTTGAGATCTCTTGGATTTTATTTTCTATTTTTTTCTTGGTTGGTATATATTTTTGGGGTGGGCATGTATTTTTTCATTTTTATCTTTTTCCTTTACTGTATGGAAATATTTTTTATTCCATAATGTTATTACATTAATGGTTTTTAATCTATATTTTCTATATTTTATTATTATTTCTCTTTAATTCTGCATGGAAATTATTGGTTACATGTATACAAGTACTTTATCTCAAGGTTTCCCATTTTAGTTATTCATTTGAGTTCTTGTTTCTAGACCCTGACCTATAGATACAGGCTTGGGGTATTTGCATCTTAGCCTTCCTCCAGCATGGTGGGCCTCGATTTCTTGGGTAATGACACTATCATGGGATACATAGTGATGTCTGAACCATATTTTCAAAATATATCTCCAATTCATCATCCATATTATCTCCTTTAATGGAATTTTAATAACCTATTCATGGAATGATTGAGTCTAAAATTATTATATTACCCTTCTTAAAAATATCCTTTTGAAAATAACACATCATTCTTTGAGTGTATTATATTTCCAAAAACCTTTTCTATCTATCAATAATGAGCATATTCAACTCTAAAGGGACACTTCTATTTTACTATGTATATTATTCCTCAAATATGGCTCTGTATATGTGCCTCTAATATGGACTATCAATCATAGGAATAATAATCCAAATGAATGAATCCTCTAATCTTAATATTCCTTCATAATAATATAATGGAACCAATTGTTCAATTTTTTCCAATATGCAACCCTTACGTACATGTTCCACATCACTACTCCAGATCCAAGAACATCAAGTAGTGACGTATGACATCACCACTCCATGTATGAAATGTGTTGCTACATTCTTGAAACATAATATATATTTGGTTTATCATTACCACATATAAAATCCACATATTATAACCCTAAAAGGTAAAATACATGGTTAAATGTGTGTAACCTTAAACTCTATACCTTTATGGTCCATATCACATGGCTTTAAACTTCTAGTTAATGAGACATAAAACTTATCAGGCAGAAAACCTATAAAGGGAAGTATGAGAAAAATAAAATTCTCCTCTCAATAAGCCTCCCACATTCAAGGATTGGGAAAAAATTAAGGGGAAATTGAAAAGGGAACAATTCTTGTAGGATCTATCATGTGGCCCAAATAAAGATGATCCATGCTATCTGAAACCACTGGTTCATGAATAATTAATAGTGATAGAATATCATATAACTTTTTTACAATTATGCATTCCATACATGTTGTAATCACTTTTATGGTGTTTTAACCCTTCTTGAATACTTATTTCTTCCATAATAACACATTATTTTGTAAGTGTTTGTCTCCTCAAAAAATATTCCTAGCTATCGGTAATGAGCATGTTCATCTTAAAAGGATACTTTTTTTACTATGTTTACAATTCCATAAATAAGGATCTATAAATGTACTTATAATATATCCTATATATCAATGGAATCTTCATCCTTATGGAAATAATCCTATAATATTTTTATTCCCAATCTCCATTATAGTGGAACCCTTATTTCAAATTTTGTTCATGGTCAACTTCAATACACATGTCTTATCTCATTACTTTTTATTAAAACTCCATAAACTATGATTTACATAATCCATAATATAAAAATTAAAGTGAATTCAATACCCTCAAATTTATAAAAAAAATTATTAAGCTCTCTATCATAGGAGAAAATTTTATATCTCACCCTTTAACCTTTAATTGTCATCACTGTGCGTCCCTAAACCACATTACATGATGGTTCAAGCTTCAAGAACATAAACTAAAACACCCCTAAAATATATTCAATGATTTCATTAAACCCTCATCAATGTAAAAATTAGGATATGAACATTTCAATACCTTCTCTATTGATAGTCATTATAAGTGAGTCCCCGTGATCTTTGGTCAAAACTGTAGGCCCTTAAGCTATAGTAATTTATGGTCAATGATATTTGATATAAAACTCCAGAAACTATTTTTCCAACAACTAATTATATAAACATCAACTAAAATTGTTTTCCATTTATATCCTAAAACTTCCCAAATAAATAGACATAGAAGTCACCAAGTTGAAAAACTATAAAGTGAGGCTTGGAAAAAAACTGAGTCTCATTTCACTAGATATGTATCTCAAGTGGTCTATTAAAGTTTGATCATTTAATATTAAAAACAATAAATCATTTTAGGTTAAAACCCTTAAAGTGTTTCCTAATAAAAATCCAATCCATGACCCTATGTCTCCCCCTGTATAAGTTTTATGAAGTAAAATAAGGAAATAAAATAATAGACTCAATGATCAGGGGGTCCACAATAGGAGTCCAGTAAATGTTAGGTTGTGCATACCAGAACCCATTTACTAGGAAAATTTTAGATCATTCACTCATCCCCTCATATTTATTATATTATTCCAAAGGATCCACATAAAATTCATGAAGATATAAATTCAGGTTACTTGAAGCCTTTTGAACATTTGAATACTCATTAAAAAATTCCCCCTTCATGATTCTCATCATGTTGAGTTAAATCATTTCTTAAAATGCACCATCTATTATTTCATGGTGATGGTATCTGTGATTATATCTATATAGGATCCATGCCTGGGAGGATATTATTTATCTAAGTATACCAAATCCACTATTATAGTGATGATATTTATGTCTATAACCATATTTGAGAAAAACTCTAGAGGAAATCCGTTTGAATCAAGTGTTTTGAGACAAAAATTGAGTTTTTACATTTCAAATTCAATTTTCAAATGGATTCATGTTATATTGATATTTCCTTCCATGATTTTTTAGGTTATTTTTTTGGATGAATAAGTAGTATGAGAATAGACAATTGATAAAAAAATTATTTTACATTTATTGATCAAATAATGATATTTTCATCCATGGATTAGTGCTTCTATTCAGGGTAATGATACATCATAAAAGGCATTCAATGGATGAATGTAGTTTTATAATAGAGTATTAGGATCAAAAAAATTAATTTTAATATTGGTCAACTTTTCTATCCCTATCTCTCTAGTAAGATGAAGACCTTTCACCATGAAAACCACCATTCATCCCTAATCATATAAAACCACTATTTTTTTGATATTATGAAAATTCTCTCTTAGTGGAATATAACTTCTACTCAAGAAAGATTATGTGGGTATCCTTTTAATTAGTTAAGTGAAGATAATCTCTAAGGATATCCCCACATAGTGGGATTCACATTAAAGTGTTAGGGATCATATTTTAATAGAACGTGATTTTAAATATTCCTTGAGAAGTTTCATATGGACCCCCTATTCTTAACCATGTGATTTAAAATCATAATTTTTTAAATAAAAATATTTATAATAGAAACCCCTACCTACCAGGTTAAATAACTCGGAGTGCATTCGTTTCATCTGCCTATATAGATCATCCATGGTAGTCATAAAATTAATCTTCTATATGTTATCCTAGGAAAATTTATCAGTAGTATGGTAAAAATTCATCAACCCATTATCCAATTAGGTTTCACTCTCAAAAGTTGGGACATATTTTTGGATCAAATAAATGAGGTAAATGTCATCGAGGGAAAATTATACACTAATTCCATAAATTATTATTGGTGTTTGTAAAACCCCACCATCCATATGCTCGGACTATTGAAATTTGAAGGCAATAATTTATGAGGGAAAAATTTTTCTTGTCTTATAAGTACTATGAATGAAGGAGGAAGTATATTCTTGCTAATAAATTCAATGAAAAATGGAAGTAAATATGAACACTAACCTCTCTCTATTGACATACGATCCTTTATTTTCAATGAAACCTCAGTTAGAAACCCCATAGGAGAATTCTCCCAAAAAAAGTGTCCCTGATGTTATTGATGGCTTCCAAAGTTGTATTCTCATTCCCCATTATATCAAAATCACTCAACAATCCTCTGACATCCTCCATAACCGTCTCTCCCTCGATATGATTGGTAGGGATATTTGGATTGGGAATACCACTAGGATGGGTCTTGTGTATTACTTTAGGTAGAATAGATTCATATTCAACTCCTTTAAGGGTGATAAAAGGGTCATCAATATATATGGACACTTCCTTAGTAAATCTTGATTCTTGTATATGTCTTTTCTAGATGATTGGAGGGTTTGTAAAATTTATGGACACTAGGTGATCATTTAATCTGTTTCAGAAATATGGAATCATAATTATCACTTCTATAATAAAAAGTTCCAATTATTATTACATGAAAACACATTTATGTTCATATTTAAAAATTAAATCTTATCCTTCACCATTATTGACAATTGTATGTGGGGTTATCACCAGAAGTATGTTTTCCATCATAGATTAAGTCTTATTAGTAGAGATTCTTGATTCACCTAATATTTCCCTCTCAGTATATTCTAGAAATTCAATAGATCCATTAAGATAATATAGAGAACTATATTTATTAGTTGACAAATCCACAAGTCCATGTAAAAATGTAAACATATTTTTACTGAACATGTCAGTGATATATTTGAATACTAACCACAATAAAAGACACATCTATCTAGTAAATTTTTTGTCCACCAGTATTTTCTTTCATATGGGGTAAGGCTATTCTGTTATTCCTAAAAAATTGGTATTATAGGTACAGAGTGAGTATTTTATTTCTTTACCTCTTTCTATATGAGTCATTGTTCTATATAATATTTCCCTACCTCCATAAAATCATTTCTCTCCATGATGAGGGGATTATCAATCACATTGTATCTCGATGTCTCTCTATGTGTTGTATACATCTCCACCATTTGAAAGTTAAAAGGTAATTTTAGTTAGAGATGAATTATCATCAACCACAAATCCCTAACATCACAGTTTCCATTATGAAAATATTGTGATGTCTTGGAGAACATATAGTTTAAGAACTCCTTTACTAATCAATAGGATGAACCGAGATCCCTAAACATGAGATACTTCCTAGGACTTTCCATATCATTTGGGATCTATATTACTAGAGCTTTTGTCTCCCTCCATGGGTGATGAATAGGTCATCTCAGTATAACTCTAGGATTCATCAGCTCCACCAATATATGTTTCGACACAACTCATGTTAAGGTAATATTTGTTGACTATATAT
Organism: Viscum album; assembly: GCA_963277665.1. Lineage (NCBI taxonomy): Eukaryota > Viridiplantae > Streptophyta > Magnoliopsida > Santalales > Viscaceae > Viscum > Viscum album. The sequence goes on from OY728147.1 coordinate 1,315,151,608, forward strand.
TTTTTTCACTTTCATTCACTCGTGATCCCTTTTTCTTAACTTTCCCCATCTTGGAGTCCCTGTAGTGGAAACCCAAGGGATACAACCTGCTAGAATCCCCCATTAACAACAATTTTCATGGTAGGAGGATATCCATAGAGAAAATTTTTAATTCAAACTATACAATCAGAACTTTTACAGCATACCCATACTTTAGGGAAAAAGATCGGATGGTAGATCAAACTTAAGTGAATAGTTAAAATTAAAATTATTGTATGTTTATTTTTCTATGGAGTGTATAAATATTAAAATGTACTACCACCCACTCCCACAACAACAAAAATTACCTTGAAATATGGTAAGTGGGTTTCTTATATAAATATGAAGTATGAATTGATGAATATTTGGAAACATGGGTTCTTATAATCCCAAATTATCTCATTTTTCAAACATTTTTACCATGAAAATTGATCATTGACTAATGTATTTGTGGGATTCATGAGCTAGAAGTAGATAAGATTGACGTCACGTCACCAAAAATTCTATCAATTGGGTTCAAGCAGGGATGATGAGATTTACCATGTAATCCCACTCCTAGTAGTATCATTGTTTTATAATTGGTTAATACATTCCCAGGATCCTTAACATTTTCATTATAAGTCATCCTATTGGAATCATGAAACTCATCCCTTTACTATGTAGATCTAGGAAATATTTCATTCTAGATTAAAAATATATGTCATCATGTGGATGAGGGTCATTTACTATGATCTTGGAATTCAAATTCAACAATTCATTTTTTAGTGGTGGAATTCTCTTATTATCCTCCCACATTACCTTTGGGGAAAATAATTCATCATATATAGCCCCTTGAATGGGTTCTCTAGAGACATTATATATGTCTCACAAACTGATGTCTAGTTCTCCATATGTCGGGTGAATATAGTTCCCTTATGGTCTTCATCATCTAAGATACTCTAGGACCAAATCAAAGTAATTATACATATATTTCTTCTATATCTTGAAATCATCATAAACGGTAACTTCCTTGTGCTCTACCTTGAATTAAGCACTAGTCTTGCACACCTAGTATTCCCAAATTCATTTTGTCCTAACACCACCTCCTATGTAAAAAATTGCATTTATTTTAGACTTTTGATTATATATATTACATATTGGTGGAATAATTACAATTAAACATACATAAACATTCCCCACACCCATTGGCCAAAAGGACAGGTCATACACCCCTAAGGGATAACCCATCCACCCAGCCCCTTATATATACATATTATATTTATATATGTATATAGGCATGTAAACCAAATAATACAGATGCTTGAAATAACTAAATATATATCTTCTAGGCCCTATGAAACAAGACGAATGTCCCCATGTATATTTTATCATACTTGTGTAGGTCTATCGCTTATGTCCACCAGTGGCCCACCTATGTGTGCCTCCACCATTGGAGAATCCCCCTAGAATTTTGATTTATAGGAAGAAGGACAATGTAAAATAGATTAGAAAAGATGTTTTTTGGACTCATAAATATGAGGTTGTGTGTATAGGATAGTTTTGTTGTGATGAATCAGGCACAAAGGGATAATTCCACCCATATTGATATAAGTTCCCTAAGAAGAAATGTTGACCATGGTTATCTTAATGTACTTAGTGAACCAATATTGAATTATATAAATGGATTCTCATATGATTAGAACATCCATCAAGATCTAATGCCCATATAATTGAAGAAGCTCTAACATAGGAAACTCATGATGATATTTCTTTAAGATTATCACAATATTCAAAAATAACATTTCACATTCATGATAATAACCTGGACTAATAATCTCAATCATACCATTGAGGTGAGCAGTAACATCATTATCTAAAAAAATTATTATGGTTCAATACATTATCTTATGATAATAAAAAAATTCTTTATTAGAAATAAATTAAGAAGTCAAGGAAAACATTGGGCTAATGGTAGGAAAAGGTAAGAACCACTGGTTGAAAATTTTTTGAATTAAAAATTAGTCTGCCATTGTCATTCATATGATAACCAATGTCATTAATAAACTTTATTTCATGTTTTATTACATAAAGGTAAACATTATACAATATTATAAGATTTTGAGTCCTTTTATCTTTGGAAAATTGGGAAAACATAACAACTTACAACAAATTACAGATAAATAAACTTATACTCTATAACATTCACTTAGATTTTCTTAATTCATATAAAACTTTTTGGGATATCTTGGGGACATACATAAGAATAGGGTGCGATATAAATCCCTGTAATGGGATAACCAAATAATAGTATGAGGTAAAGTAGTACATGTGGGGAAATAGGTATATCAAGGTAACATAATAGGGGATATAATCATAATATTGAACAATTGAGAGTGATATAACATGATAGAACAAAGGAAAATAGGAATGTGACAACAATATGAAACATGATGTCATAAACATAAGTTAATGATAACCGTAAATAAAAAAAATAACATAGTGTGATTAGGATAACCTAATTTACACGATACATGAAATATAATGAGATAAAAACATTACCTAATGAATTAGAGGGCTATATAATTTTGGGCTTACCCATCACTTTTATACCATGTACATGAAAAAGTGTGCCACATAAATCATACAACAAAAATATTCCATTCCTTAATTTTAACACAAAAATTAAAGATTTTGGGTTAAATAATTTTAAATTATAAATAAATTAAGGTTAGTTAAAACTAGTTTAATATCCTTGGTTGTAAATAGAGACAGGTATTCACTATATAAATTTTTGGCATGGAAAATTGAAGGATAATTTTAGAAGCATAACAGGTGTTCATAAAGGACTATAGAATGGGTGAATAATAATGAAAGGGGTCTATATTTACTTGGAAACCATAAGTATAGTAATATATATGTACAAAAACAAATCACTACTTGACCAATTTGAAATAAAAAATGCATGACATAAATAAGGTTCTTGAATAAAGAGGAGAAGGAGAGGAACCATTACCTTTAGATGATGCTTCTAAAATCTTGGGGGAGCTTCTTAAGATATTGGAGAACCATTTTAGGAATCTAGGGAGGTTAAGTGAAATTAATTTAATGATCCATGTGGTTTTAGTAATGATTAATTGGAGTTTTTGTGGGTTTGTATAGCAAAGGGGAGGATAATTCTTTATTAATTTTAAAACATATATTATGGACAATATATAATAAAGTAATCAAAGAAACAAACCTAACCATTTTTTTCATATGTTTTATTCCAAATAAGACATTATTTCATTATTTTATACATATAGTAACTTAAAATTTTAAAATAAATCCATTGGTGATGTGTAAGTGATTCATGTTTATAAAGAATTGATTTTAAAACCTTAAAATATAATATATGTTTTGGTCAATTCATTAAGGGTTAATAAAAATAATTAAATAACATTAAAAAAATTATTTTAAATTGGAATCATAATTTTTTTCAGGGATACTATTTATTGTATTTATTACATCACTTTTGGGATTTTATGATGTCATAATACATACTGTATAATTATACCGTATTTTAATTTTTACCTAAAATTCGACAGTCTCAGAATATTGTGAAAAATTTATTGTTGGATAATTTTGACATAGTAATTTAAAAATATATATTTTTTATCAAAATAATTTTCTATATAAAATAATTTACAATTTTAAATCAAAAATCCTATTTTATTGAAATATACTAGTTTTTATATAAAAACAGTTTTCAAACCCTTATAATTTCTATTTAATTTATAAAATAATATTATCATCTATTTTTAATAAATATTATTTACTAATAATATTTTATTAAAATGTCATTAATTTTAAAATTTAATGAACACATGAAAAAGAGTGTCCTGATTGAAACTATATATTTCCAAAAAAATACAATTTGTGTTTCATCGTATCAAAATCAAATTTTTATCCAACTCATTATTTAATCATTTAAAAGGTAATATTAAAAATTTATAAATATATTTTTTGTTTTATAAAAAATAAAATAACAAAAATATAACTCTTTGGGTTTGGATACATATTCCTTTATTACACTAGAAAACTACTTAAGGTTAAGGTGCGTAGTGGTGATATTTTCATGGGGTGTTTCGGTGAACATGGTTTGGGTCATGATCTATATGATCTTGAACTTCACCCAAAAACTATTACTCTCATGATTTATAAATTTAATTTCTTCTTGGGGTTCATCAATGTAAAAGTCCAGTGATTTTATCTCCCTTGGAAGCTCCAATAAATGTGATTCATAGGGTATGATACTACTAGTTTTTGTCATCTCTTCCTTTGTCTATATGAAATGGAATTTATCATAACCATTAATGTAAAATTCATAATTATCACTATAAAAAACATAGGAATGTGTAAAAAACATAAAACATGACATCATAAACATAATTCATGGATAACTTCCAAGGAAACATAACATAATATGCAGTGGATAACCAACCATGCACTATAAATGGAATCTCATGAGATAAAAACATTACCCAATGCATTGGAGGGATATATAATTTTGGCCCCACCCATCACATTCATACCATGTACAAGAATAAGTGTTCCACATCGATTATACAACATGGGGATGTCTTTTATAAATTTTAACACCATAATTAACGAGTGTGGGTTATATAAATGTAAATAGTCAATAAATGAAGGATATGTACAACTAGTTGCACTACTAAAAATAGGTCTATGACCATGGTTTCCCAAAAACCATGGGTATAGACCCACCTATACCAATGGTTTTCATGAACCATGGGTATAGGTGACATTTTATAACCTATACCCATGGTTTATTCTAAACTGTGGGTATAGGATACCCCCATCAGCATGGGAAGCCAAAAATTTTCACAGGAATGCCAAAAGAAAACCAATACCCATGGTTCACGCTGAACAATGGGAATAGGTGAAATTTATACCCATTGTTTTGTATCAACTTTGGGTATAGCCTTCAATATATAAGCCTCTACCCATAGTTCAGTAAAATTGTTGGTATAGGTGGTATCTATACTCACGATTTTATTGAACTGTGGGTATAGGGTCCCATATGTTTTGCATGCAAAAAAACTAAGTATAAGATAATATATGAATATATAAGCATAATTGATGTTGGTGTAGTGGTATGGGAGTTGAGCGGTGTAGAAGCAGCTCAGGTTCAAAACTCTCCCATGACATTTTATTTATACCACATTTTATAAATAGATATATAATATAATATTAATAACTATGTAAATATAAGTTCAATCGGTGTAGTGGTAAGGGAGTATTGCAACATAGCAGTGGCGCATGTTCAAAACCTACAATTAAAGTTTTATACCCACTTTCTATAACAATACATATACATAAGATTATATATATATATATATAACCACAAATGTAGTTGGCTTAGTGGTAGCGTGGTTTAGCGTCGTAGTGGATGTTGACAGTTAGAAACTCTCGGGAGTCAATTTTTTACAGATGGTTTATATTAATATTTTTACCTAAGTATAGATATATAATAACATAGGTTCATTAACTGGAGTGGTATGGTGTTGTACATTTGAAGCGAAAGTACCAGGTTTGAAACACGCAAATGGATTTTTTTTCTATAAAGCTGCTTCATATTAATATAATTTAGCATATATATATATATATATATATATATAAGTTAAGTGGTTCAGTTAGTGAGATGATGCATGTCAGATTAGTAGGCCACGGGTTCAAAACTCCCTACCACCTTATTTCTATTATTTATACCTACAATTTTAAAATTGTGGGTATAAGGCTATGATGTGGATAGTGGCTATGAAATGGTGGCTATGACATGTGGAAAAAAGCTATACCCACAAGTTGGGAAACGGTGGGTATAGGCCATGGAGCTATACTGACCCCATGATTTCCCACAATTCCCAAAACCATTGTTATAGAATATACACACTGTTTTGGGGGCTAGACCCATGGTTTCAAACCATGGGTATTGGTCATTTTTTTAGTAGTGTTGAATATCCATGAGTGTAAATTGATATGGGTATTCACTACACAAATGTTTGGCTTGGAAAATCACAAGATAATTTTGGCAAAATAACATGTCTATATAAAGGTTTAAAAAGGGGTTAATGAGAGTGGAAGGTGCCTCTAGTTACATGGTAATCATAAGTATTGTAAGAGTGATATATAAAAACATATCCTAACATTATAATTGGAAATAAAAAAAATTAATGATATAATGAAGTTCCTTAAACAAATAAGGGAATGAGAGAATCTCTTACCCTGAGAGGATTCTTTTAAAAAATTAGGAGGAGATTATTAAGATCATGGGGGGACATGGGATGACTCTAGATAGGGAAATGAAAATTTAGTTCATTATAAGAGGTTTTTTAGTGAATATTAATGGGATTTTGCGTGGGTTTGTATAGAAAAAAGAGGTTATTTATTTATTAATTTCCAAACCTATGTTTTGGAATCTATATGATAAAGTAATTAATACAAAAAACCATCCCATAGTTTTTTCCAATGGTTTTTACTAAAGTGGAGTGGTATTTATTATTTTATAATAATATTAACTGGACACATTAAAATAATTCCCTTGGTTATGTGGAAGTTAGTCATTTTATAATGATTTTATTTTAAAAACTTAAAATATAATATATGTTTTGGAGGACTCATTAACGGTTTATAAAATAGATATAGTTAATTAAAAAACACACTATTTTTAATGGGGAAATATAATTTTGGTAATTTATAATATTTATATTATTTATTCATTACTTTTTTAATTTTATGATGTCATAATACATACCATATAATTATACTAGAATTTAATCTTTACCTAAAAAGTCATTTTTCTCGTAAAATTTTGAAATAGTCATCATTGGATAATTTAAATATTATGATTTTAAAAATAATATTTATATTGTCAAAATAATTCTGTATATATAATAATTTTCACTTTAAAATAATAAAACCTCATATATTGAAAAATAATGGTTTTTTTAAAATAATAGATTTCTGACCCTTAAAAAATTATATTTTACTTCATGAAATTATATTATCATTTATATTTAACAATAATATTTTATTAAAATATCATTTATTTCAATTTTTCATGAATTAATCAAAAAGAGTGTCTTGATTTGAAATATATATTTCCTAAAAATACAATTTGTGTTTCATCACATCGAAATCTAATTTTTATCAAACTCATTATTTAATCATTTAAAAAGTAATATTAAAAATGGATAATTATAATAAATATTTTATTAAAAATAAAATATAAAAATTGATATTGTTAGGGTCTAAAAACATATCCCCTTACTACCACAGTTAATTCATTAAGATTAAGGTTTGCGATTATTAGATTTTCATGGAGTGGTACACAAACATGGTTTGGGTCATGATCTCAATGGGCTTGAACATATATCCAAAAAAAATTGATCATGATTTAGTTTTTGAATCTCATCTTGGGATTAGTTTATAAAAAACCCAGTTATGTTATCTTCCTCAGAAGCTATGATAAATAGACTTCATAGGGTGTGATCCTACTAGTTAAGATCATCACTTACTTTTTCTATGTCAAATAGACTTTATCATAACCCATAATATACTAATCATAATTATCACTATGAAACCACTATATTATCTATGGTTATGATTATTAATATACTTATAAATCCAATAAACTGTAACTATCAAAAGAAAAAAAATTAGTACATATGTTCTCTATAACTATATTACTTAATAAGGTATTTATTCATTTAAAAAGGAAATTTCACTTATTAAATTTTGGGTCATTACAGTACACACAAGAACTTCACCCATGTACTTCTCCCAGCGACATCATGCAATTACTTCACCTAAACACTCCCCCTAGTAGATTTCCCAAATCTATCACATAGGATTTTCACCAAACACGTGTTCTTAACATCAATGCACTAAATTAAATATGAACCCCACCAATTTGTGTGTACCTTAGGGTAGCATGAACCCTGGGGTACATAGGTGTCGATTAGTGTTCTCTATTTAATAAAGAAAAGGTACAACTGGAGATCCCATCACCCACTATTTATAGTTATTTTATGGGAGATATACATACGATGCATCAACATGAAACTTTTATGCATAACCGTCCCACTAAAGTTAGTCTTCAGCAAGAAGTGTTCTATGTTAATAAATTCTTCTCTTGTCAATATATTGATAACCTCAAGTTTAAATCCTCCTTGTACCAATTGAATTTATTCCAAAAGGGGATATTTTTTGGTGGTCCCATTTTATAAAATGATGAATGCTATAAATAAGGATGAATAACTTAAAAATCATAAACATGTAGTTCCAAGAAAGGAACCATAGTTTCTCCCAAACCTTTTAGTCTTTTACTAAGTAAACCATTCACACACTAGATAGGCACTTGGAAGTTTTACTCATGTTACACATATGAAAAACACTTACATACTATTGTAACTTAACCCAATGTACTAACTTTACCAATAAATAGGACCCTTAGGCTCCTTTCTTGGGTCCTTATGGAAGAATAAGAGATGTCCCAAATATTTTATTCCCCTATTCACTCACCAAAGTCTCTAAAGCCCTTCAGGTAGCCTATTTAATCCTAGAACCAATTAAAATTACCATAATAGATGTTATTTAAGTTCTCTAAGTGTTTTTAATATTCTAAAACGTTTTGGGGAACCACTTTTAAAATAGTTTCTTTTTAATAGGGTGAAGAACCCTTCCTAAGAAATACATGTTCACTCCATTTTTACAAAAAAATATGTGGATACCCCCTATAACTAGGTTGAAAGTTCATTCATGTTCTATCACCCAAAATAGGATCTCTCTCAATTATAAGTAGGGATAACCACATATATCACCTTTACATAAGAAAAGTATCTTTTTTTCCCTCTCTTGAGAAAACCACTTTGCTCTCCCTCGCTAGGGTAAAACCCCTTATTCATTCTGAATATGGTAAACCAATTCGATCACACGAACTGGGGTGAAATATATTTCTCACCCAAGTATCACATGGCTAAATCATTTTAAATCCATTCATTATATAAATAAACACATTTTCTCCCATACAAAGTTACCATCCATAATCTAGCCTTAATGGTATGATATCCTTTTGAAAAAGACATATAATTTGGTCATCGATTATCAAGGCCTCTTAGAAATCCACTAAACTTGAATGATTAGGTTGTCAGTTATACTATAGTGTCCATCCTTCTATCCTAAATCACTTTATAAAATTTCTCATTCATGAACTTTCTAATTTTTAGGTCCCTCATAAAATTTTCTAACATGAATTACCTTAATAATGTGATTCCCAAACATAAGAATATTTGTGAGACCATCCTCGAGCCATGAAATACAATTTGGGTGACCGGGTACAAATCTGATTGTTTTGGGTTCTTCAAAGATTCCCAAATCTATTCAGTGTGGGGGGAAACCAATGATAGACTACGCCCTACATTTACCCTTATAGTCCTCTCTCTATAAGCAGGGGCCCTTTACATGTCCCACGTAGAAATAGATATAAATTGAATAGATGGTTTAGAAAGGTGTTGGGGATGAATCCTAGATAGTTGGTTCCGGTTGGAAGCTTTGATTTTACATTTTGTTTGTTGGTTGGTGGTTGTTTAACATATTGCTTAGTGTCTGTGATAACATTCGTCTAGTTTTAGTTTTCATAATGACCTGTAAGAGAATATTTATTATGGTATCTTGGGTTCAGTTATAGAATACCTTTGAATATTTAATGGTAAATATACTATCAATTAATTGGTGGTACAAGGTTTTTGTGATGGTAATGATTCATTAATTATAAACCATAAAATGGATACATAATGATCAAAGAGCATGGGTTTAAATCTAGAAAAGGGAATATTAAATATTTAATCCCATATAGATTTAGATGAGTATAAAATGTTAAAACAAAATTAATAAAGGGAATATATACATTAAATAGTATTTGTTAATTTATAGGATGACATATGATTATAAACTTAATTGATTTTATGTTTGACTAACCATTATATTATTAGTCCTAAACATAGTATCGGGATTTTTATGATGTATGTTTTCTATATTTTGATTGTATGGAGGATTAGTTTACCTTAAAATAGTTATGTTATATGCTATCATTATGTTTTATTTTTTCTTATACTCCACCACTTGATTTGGATTCCTTCCATCACTTATATGTTTTGTATCCTCAGTGTTTTCCATAATGTCTACATTGACGCAGGAATGGATAGATAATTACTCCATCCTACATACTCTTCGATTATACATATCATGGTGTATAGGAATATATTGGTTGTTATGGATTAAGGTATAAGTTAAACTCTCATATAGGTTGTGATGGGTCTCAAATTTACTATACATGTTTGTGTTGGTTGTATTAGCTAAATTTTAAGAATATACATGTTTTTCGTATATAATGGATATGGTTATTAAAATTTTACTTATAGATAGGTTTTAATTTCATGAGTTATATTGTATTATTACATAGGATATAATGGATTTCAATCTTACTACATGGTTATGGGATGTGATGGAATATGGAAATTGTTTTGATTTTTGTGACTATTATATACTAATGTAAATGAGAATGTTGGTACCTATGTTAGGTTGAGGTAAGAAGAGATGAGGTATGAACCACATCAATTATTACTCGATAAATATATATATATATATATATATATACGGTTTGATTTCATGGGTATGTAAGGGATTGAATCCGGACACATTTGTGGTTGGGGAATGATAGAGACAAACTTTTGGGGAAGTGTTTTGGGGAATCATCTTATATATATTATTTATAATCTTTGTAACCTATTTCTTTACATTTCTTAGTGAGCAATCCTTTGTGTGGTTGGGATTTAGTTCACCTAATTTAGGTAACTATTTAATTTCCTCTATTTATTCTTTGGAATTTGGAATAATACTTTCACATCTATATGAGAATATTTGAGTTCTAAAATGTATACTTGTATACACACCCCTAAATATAATTTCTTTTTTCAAACCATAGTTTTGACCTAGAGGTAGTTACGTAATGACTATAAAGAGGTGTAAATTGAGTTCATAAAAGTTTGACACAAATTAAAAATAGTCATCAAACTTTTTTTACTCTTTTATGAAATAGATAGCATAAATTAAACCATAAAATATAAGAAAATAACATAGAGGATTGATTATGTTATGGGGAAAAATAATACCCTATTACACTACAAAAACACTCTCTTAGAAATTTTGGTTATTTTTAGTAAGTATGCCCTTTTACCAGGGACCTTGGTAGTTAAGTGCAAGAAACATTATCTTATTTCAAAAATATATGAAGAAATGTCAATAGGGCTCAAACTTTTTACATCAATTTTCCATTGTCTTCAAGCACATACAACAATGAGTGTAAAACATTATAGTAAAAGGCAAATATAAATACTGTCAGTTCAACACATTAGTATAAGTAATAACTAATGGAAGAATAAAAAATCTTCTTGAGAATGGATAGGAATTCAAAGAGTATCTCTAGAGGTTATTAATCTATAGAAAATAATCTTGATATTAGAGTAGAAGAATATTTTTATTTTAAAATATGAAAAGGGGTATCATGAAAAACAAAGTATGTGTTAGTTCATGTATTATTCCCATGATCATCCAAAAACATTTATCTTATACATATCACTTATTCCATTTTGAATCTCAAAAACATTCTATGATTAAAATATTCATGGTAAAATAATATAATATTTATAAATTAATTCTCTTTTCCTTTTTCATGAGGATTTTTCAAAATAGAAAAACACAAGGTATCTTGCATTTTGAACTTTCACCTTCCTTAAAACATTTCTCTTTGTAGAAAATGATTCTTTAATTACTCCAAAATTTCCTTATTTAGATATCAATGCTTTTGATAGAAATTAAAATAGCAGTAGACGTACCTTAATATAACACAATGGTAATAAATCACCTCCAAAAAATAATACCATATCTTAAACTTACTTAAAGGTATCCATTATAGTGCATCCTCAATATCATAATACTTCTAAATGTAAGACTTTATACTTGAATTTATGACATTTGAGCATATTTTTAAGTCATTGATTTCAAGTTTAAAAAAGTAAAACTTTATTGATCATAATACTTTTATTTGATCATAATTATTCATTGTGGATATAAGGTTTATGTGTGCGAATTCATTGTAAGGCTTTGTTCTAATGGAAAGTATTTTTCTAATTTTATGTCTTTAGAATAATACTTTAACACATTATAAGACTTGAATATAATGTATGTCCTAATTGTAATACTCCCAGACTTAGGAATAAAATATATTATGATTGAATTTTCAATTAGACATAAAGAGACCATAAGGCTTGAGTGTAATGATTCTCAACTTCATAAACGGCAAACATAATGCTTCAATATGTAGGGAAAACATCAACTTAAAGACTAAGAACTTATGAAAAATAAATTTATAGCTTTAAATATATTGATCTTCACACTTAATGAAAATCATTTAATACAAATTTTAATACCCAAAGTATTTAAAAATAAATTTAATGTAATGAACTTAACATTGTATCTCTCCAAAACAACACTTTTTTATTATAATTATCTAAACAAAACATTTATAACTTATCCATTAAACATAGTAATACTTATAGTAATAACTAATATTAAATGTTATTTATAATGGTTCCACATAAATAAAACATATTTACAATGAAATTTTTAATTTTTGGTAAAATAAACATCATTTTTGACATTGAAATGTCAAAATTAATTTAGGGTGGATTTTTTGTATTTTTCTGATAAGTTTCATTTTTTGATGAATAGAAATAAATATTATGTTGTACTTTAAAATCATTCTTTTCATTTGAATAATTATTATGAATTAAATTTATTCTTAAAGTCACAATAGATCAATTATACATATATTTATCCAATGTAGATCACTGGAATCATTTTTTTATTGAAATTAGATATAAAAACTTATCAAAATTTTGAATGTTCCTTTTACCCGACTTCTCATCACACCATTGGGTTTTGCATTAAATGTAATTTTTTCAATTATGTGAATTGAATTTTAAAAAATTAGCATAAATTGTTGTGATCGGTAAGATATTTATATTCTGGTAAGATCAACATAATTTTTGGGGAACATTTACTTAACCCTTTGGAATAGTAATGTTACCCTTATAAATAGTAATAAGACCAAATGAATAGTAACCTCACCCATTAAAGTATATATAAAATTTAGGCATCTTATAAATGAAGGTATGATATAATTACATCATAGTATATATAAATAAATGTTTTAAAAATTATTAATTAAGTACTAATATTTTTATAAAACATAAATGTTATTTAAAAATTTATAATTAATAGAATGATATTAAAAAAATATTTTCATAATATATAATTGTAAATTAATATTTTTTCATTGTATGATTATAAGATAATTTTATAAGACCTTATTTAATTTTTTAAAGAGTTATAAAATCAGTTATAATTTTAAAATTGGTATTTGTTGAGTAAATAATGATTTTTATTAAAAATTAAATTTATAATATTAAAAAATAATAAAATGATGTTTATTTTATAATTATACACATTTTAAATGGTTAGGGTGATGTTTAGGGATTTTTCTCAAATAGATGCATTTATTGTGAATAGTAAAATATGGTAATTCAAGGTACAAATACATTACGAATTAAATACACTATTTTCGCGAATCATGAATGATGTAAAAACCATAATATCGAACTTACATTAATAATTTTAATATATTGGATGATAATTATCAAACTATTCATAGTCTTTATCCAAAACAATAAACAAATGAATAAAATATTCAAAAATCACTCCTCTCCTCCATTATAAATACCACCCCTCACCACCACTTATCCTCTCACCTATAAGCCTTTAATAATGTAAAAAATCATCCCAAATCCTCTAACCTAGCCTCTCCCCCACTTCTAGTAGGTTCTGGTCACAATATAAGAACAAACCTAGGTGCCTTAAGGAGGTTCTCAAAGAAGAGAATTCAAGAGGTAAATCCTCTTTCTTTTTATTTTAATTTCCTTTCTATTTAGTTTTTCATTTCTTATATTCACCTCAACTCCTCTATCCAAATGAGCTTGATAACTCAAGTATCATCTATATACTGGAATTATATCATGTTAATTGAAAATACTTCATCAAAATCCTTTCTCTCCATCTTATATTTTAAAAATGAAATCATCGTCCATGAGGTGCTGATTTACAACCTTCATGGATAATAGATTTTAATTAAATCAAGTCTACCTTAAAAGCAAGTAATGAAACCATTTATATGGTCAAAACATATTATAACATATTTATTTCATATTATGTAATATTCATGAATATTTATATATATATATGATGTTATTTAATAAAAAAACTAGTCTGTGGTGATCAAAAAATCACCAAATTAACATGTTATATAATGATTCATCATCATATATAGGAATAAATTAATATATAAAAACAATTAAGATTTTTTATTTTCATTAATTTAAAATAATTCCTATTATTTATAATTATACCAATTTTATATGAACTTTATTACTTATAAATTAGAAAACCAATCATGAAAACCAAGAAAAAAAATGCTCTCGAATGATTAAATAAACGTTGTAACACATCAAAAAGGCCATTAATAAACTTAATAAAAATATTATGAATCTAATACATGTAGAAAAGGTTCTGAATTAATTAATTAATTGAAATAATTTCATTATTCATGGCATTATGGTCAGTTTCCTAACCCATTTGAACATAAGGTAAGAGGATTCTCATGTCACTTTTATTTCTATGAGATTTCAATTATTCAACACTTATTTTTTGTATGTGGTGTATATATACTTCCATTTGATATAAAATTTCAAAAATCTATTTATCTTCATGATATTGAATGTTTTATATTATAAATATTAATTTTATCATGTATATTTTTCGATTGATAAAAAAGTTGTATGGGTTTCTCCACAAACCTCAATTATTCATTTAGGTTACACTTTTTATTTCTTTACCCCAATATAATTATTAATTATTATTATTTACTCATGATATATTCTATGATAATATTCCATATATATTTACCTAGATCAATTATTATTTATTTGATCCTATAACACATTTTTTAATAAACCTATCTTTTCAATTCATCCCTATAAGAATGCCCGATTAAAGGGAACTTCCCAATTTTATACCCATTTTCAAATGTACTAAATATTATGAATTAAGAAACCATTATTTATTATGAAATAACTCATTTAATTATGAAAAACTATATTTTTTAATTTCTATTTTTATGAAAACAAGCAGGCATTTTTCTTTTAAAATCTCTTTAATATTTTTCTTAAACCACACTAAAATGATTTATTTCAAAATTTTCTTAAAAACTCATTTACATGATTTCACTTCAGTGGGACATAATTTATGCCTCAAATATAATTTCAATGTCCTTAACTTTTATTTTATGGTATATAAATGATTACAATATGTTATGATGAAAAATAAAACTGATTTCCTACAATAAATCTTCTTTCCAAAGTAAAAAAAGGTTTTCCTCATCTCACTTTTACTTCTGTGATATATATTCCTTATTCACCACTTATTCATTATGAGTGGTGTTTGTACTTCCCTTTTATATTTTATATAAATATCCTCCTTATTCTAATGATATTCTAATGGATTATTATGTGAATGTTTCAAAGTGTTATAGGACACTTTATAATGTTTAATCATTATTTCCTCGAGAGTTTTTCAATGGTCTCATTTGAAAGTATCTTTTTCTATGTCAACATCCGTTGTTGAAACATATAATTCATTGATTTTTATCTCTTATGATACCATTTTCCATATTTTTCTAAGGGTTTATGATAATTTTTACTATGGATGTTCTAATTTGATACCATTCATGGGTTATAGTTAAAGTATTCACATTTTTTATAATAGTTTTTCAATAAGAATGTTTATGTCATTTATGATTCACCCTTTTCATATGAAGAATGTATTGGAATTATTAACTGATGGTAGGTTCTCTATATAGACCCTAGATACATAGGTAGGTCTCATGAGACAAACTACATGTGGTTTTGGCTAAGAACTTACCCATTTATTGGATTCTTTTAATGAAACCTTGGGAGTAGAAGATTCTTAGCATGAAGCCTTGACCGTAATGGATTCTTGTAATGAATGCTTGACATTAATATAATATTGGAATGAATACTTTATGGTATGTTTTATATATCCATCATTAAGAATTTACTCCTTATAAAACTATTAATTGATAGTCCTTGTGATTATTTTACTAGTATAATATCCATGGTTAAGTTTTATTGTGAAATTATTTAATTATCTCTTATTCGTGACATATTATGCTCAAGTTTATGTTTTAATTAATTATGTACTTTTAGTCATTCACTATGACTAATTATATATTATTCCACAATAATACTTATCATTAATTAAAATCTTATATCACCCATTTATTATGTTTTATTTCCCAATTATATAAAGAAGAAAATTTTTAATAAGCTTTCAAGGATTCATTTTATTTAATTTTATTATGTATCATGTTTTATTTTATTTTCCCAATGTATTGTGGGTATAATGAATGTAATATGGAATTATAAGAACGATAAATTCATTGACCCTTCAGGATTGTATTCCATTAATCAAAAAAATCTAATAAAATATTCACTGTCTTTGGGCTTCTAGGGTCGGGTCATTATAGTTTGTATCAATAAAAGTTTAGCAGAAACCTTATAATCTAGATTTAGAAAACATATATTAGAGAAAATAACCCTAAGATATAATTTTAGTATTATTACATAATAAAATTATATAATTTTTTAATGTTATAGATTATGTGGTTCTTCCTATCAATACTTCTTTATTTGGATACTACAAGTTGATGTGGTTATAGACCATATTTAACTATGGGTAAAAACACTGACAAGTTGTACATGGCCTAACTTGGAAAAACCTAGTACACAACAACAGGCCTTACTAGACACCTGGTTTGATAGTCCTAGGTTATATTCGTAGGATAATTGACATTTTCATTACAAACCATTGTGAACGATTTAAAAGTTAACATGTCACCAAATAAATGATGTTTATTATTATGAGATTAGCTACATATAAAATTTTCAATTTATGTTAAGTATTTCACTAGTAATGGAATTATACAATATGTTTCAAATTTTATGATCTAATCTAGTTTATTCCAATTTTTATAAATCATTCCTAGTGTAAGCAATGTGAACCACACCAATTCACATAATCTAAAGAGTGAGAATGCATGTTTCTTCGATGGGTTTCATCTAGTCTTTTGAAGATAAGTAGTCTCTCAAACGTTCTCATCATATGGTGATATTGTAACATGTTCTAAGAAGAAGGATAAATAGTTGTATATGTATTATTTTTTTCTAAGTAAGATAAAAAAGAGGACAATTGGGAAAAGATAGATAAAAGGAATAAGGGAAAGAATTATTTCCCATATGTAATAATTGAGGAAGGAAATACCTTGGTATATGCTTAAAATGAATGGGTGTTTTCTACAAGTGAGGAGAGAAATTCCACCATGATGGTGATTTTATGGGTAATAAAAAGGTTTCTAATATGTAATGTTTAAATTACAAGGATATGAGACATTACTCAAATCAATGTCCCATGAATTAAAGGAATATACCTCAAGAGAATATAATGGATTGTGGTCAACATTATACTACTACCACAGATGAAGAGTAATGATTAATGTGCTTATTTTTGGATTAAATAATTATTTCATTTGATTATTTTATCAATGATTTACTAGTTATAATAATTATGGAATATATAATGATTGTATTGTAATATTATTTCATTAAGTATTTGAGGTTTTATGTTGAATAGTACTAATAAAAATGATTCAGTAGCAAGTTAAACATTGGAAAACACATGGTTATAGGAATGAAAACCCTTTAAACTTTCTTGGTGATGTGATAATGATTTTGGATCGAGAGATCATTGATAAGGATAATGTAAATTGGATAGTACTAACTGCCATGGGAATGATTCTAAAGTTTTTTATAGTGATCATTTTTAATGTTCAACTATATATGAAATGGTTTATGTTGATTAGTGTATTATGTTTTAGAGTTTAATGTATTACATCACCCCATGTTGCAACCAGTTCTAAGAGATGAAGTACAGATAGTTGAAGGCGTAATCGGTGGATAAATTTGTGTTTGTAAAATAGAAACATATATTTATACTCTTATAGAGTGGAATAGTTCCTCAAATCTAAGAAAAATGGTCCTAAAAAATTATCCAATTATCAAAAAAAATATGATATCAATGAGATTTTTCATAACCGTAGTTTATGGTTTTGTTTTAATAAACTTTCATCTGAACACGTTCTCTATCACTTTCAATCAGAAATTAATAGTTTGATATTTCTTCTGTGTACATGTTTTCACTTCCAACTAATGTCATCCCATTCAAAAACATAATTTTGTGGTGACCGTCTTATTTCCCTTAACCTATTTTTAATATTATATTTTATTAACCTTATTTATAATGTGGGTTTCCCACAAGGGAATTTTCAAGTATCAGCCATTTAATTTAGAAAGGAAATTTTAAATTGTGATAATTCAATTTATTAAAAGAGGGGAGAATGTAACACCATAAATATTTATACATAAATTTAATGTAATCCATGCAACAGTGAGTCTCTATGAAAAAACACTTTGTTATTATAATTATTTAAAAGAAATAGTTATATCCTAGTTGTTAAACATAGTAATTTTGAGAGAAATAACTACTATTAAATGTTATTTATAGTGGTTTTACATAAATAAATTAAATCAATAATTAAATGTTTGTTTTTTTCTAAAATAAATATAATTTTTAGATTTAGAATTTCAATATTAATTTAGGTTGAATTATTATTATTATTCTAAGAAGTTTAATTTTTTTATGTATAGTGAAAAATAATGCATTGTAATCAAAACCTGTTTTTTGATTAAAAAATTATTATACATTAAATTGATTTTTATAGTCACAATATATCAATTATATATATATTAATCTAATGTAGATGATCAGAATCATTTTTTTATATTGAAATTATATATATAAATTATTAAACTTTTGAACATTCTTTTTACCCACCCTCTCACCACATCTGCAAGTTTAGAATTAAACATAATTTTTCCTCTTCTAATAATTGAATTTTAAAAAATGAACATACACTGTTACGATCAGTAATATATTTAGAGTATCATCGGATCAACATAATTTTTTGTTGAAATTATTAATTAAGTACTAGTATTATTATAAAACATAAATGTTTGTTTACAGTTTTATAATTAATATAATTATTTAAAATAAAATTTATTTTCATAAAATGGAATCATAAATTAAAATATTTTTTCCATATGATTATGTAATAATTTTATGATACCTTTGTTAATTTTTAAAAATGTTATAAAATTTTTTATAATTTTAAAATTGGTTTTTTCAAGTAAATTATGATTTTAATTAAAAATTAAATTTATCATATTTTGAAAAAAAATTATAAAATGGATTTCATTTTTTTATTATACCCATTGATAAATGGTTAGGATGAATTTTTTGGATTTTTCTGAAATAGTTAAATTTTTTGTGAATAGTAAAATATGGTAATTTATAGTATAAATACATTACAAGTTGAATAAAATATTCCTTTTGTCCTGAATGTTCTAAGAACTATAATATCGAACTTACATTATATTTTTAATATATTTCATTATAATTCTCATATTATTCTTAGTCTTGAGCAATAATAATAAACGAATTTATAAAAAATTCAAAAAACACCCTTCTCTTACATTATAAATACCACCCCTCTCCACCACTTATCTTCACACCCCTAAGCCTTGAATCTCGTAAAACTTCTACCCAAATCCACATACCATGTATCTACCCCACTTCTAGGAGGTTCTGGTCACACAAAAATTACCAAACCAAGGTGCCTTAAGGAGGTTCTGAGAGGATAATTCAAGAGGTAAATCTTCTTTATTTTTTATTTAATTTCCTTTCAGTTTCCTTTTTCATTTCTTATACTATTCTCACATCCTCTATAAAAATGATCATGATAACTCCATTATAATATATATACTATTATGATATCATTATAATGTAATATCCCTCATCAAACTCCTTTCTCTCTTTCTTTTATTGCAAAAAAGAAATCATCGTCTGTGAGGTGCTGATTTACAAAATTCATAGAAGATGGATTTTCATTCATTAAATTCATCCTTAAAATATGATCATGAAACCATTTTTATGGTTCAAAAAATATTATAATATATTTATTACATATTATGTAATATTTTTTAATAATTATATATATCTGATTTTCTTTAATAAAACAAAACTAGTCTATGATGATCAAAAAATCACAAAATTAACAAGTTATCTAATGATTCATCCTCATATCTTGGAATAAAATAAATTATAAAACCAATTATACTTGTTTATGTTAATTAATTTCCTATAGTTCTAATTCTTTATAATTATACCCATTTTATTTGAACAACTTCATTACTTATAAATTAGCAAACCAATCATGAAAATCGGGGAAACTAATGCTCCAGAATGATGATATTAAACTCTATAGCTCATCAATAGGTCCATAAATGAACTTTATAAAACTATAATGATTATAATATAAGTAGAAAATGTTATTAATTAGTTAATTAATGGATTTAATTTTATTATCTAGGACATTAAGGTCATGTGCATAACATATTTCGACATAAGGTAAGGGATTTCTCATCTCACATTTATTTCCATGAGATTTCAATTTTTTTCCATAAAATTCTTATATATGGTATTTTCATACTTCCATTTGATATACCATATCATTAATATATTTATCTTTATGATATTTATTGTTTAATTTTAGGATTATTAATTTTATTGTGCATATGATTTGATTGATTACAAAGTTGTAAGGGTTTCTCCCCGAACCTCCATTTTTCATTCAGATTACGCATATTCTCTTTTTACCCCAATGTAATTATTAATTATTATAATTTAATTCTCATAAATTCTGTTTGAATATTACATATATATTTTCCTACCATATTTCTTCTTTATTTTATTTATTATCACATTTCTATAAAGTTCATTTTTCAATTCCTCCTGATAAGCTTTCCCATTTAATGGGAACTTCCCAATTTTATACCCATTTTCAACTGTATTCCATATTACTTTTTAAGAAACCATTTTTTTAATCAATAATTTCATCATGAAAATATAACACTTTTTATTTCTGTTTTTATGAAAACAAACATGCCTTTCCACTTAAAAATATCTTTAATATTTTCCTTAAACCAGACTAAAATGTTTTATTTATAAGGATTCTTAAAAATTATTTTTACTTGATTTCACTTCAATGGGACATCATTTATGCCTAAAATATAATTTTTGTGTCCTTAACATTATTTTATGTAATATATATGTTTAAAATTTTTATGACAAAAACAAATTATTTTCCACAATAACTCTTCTTTCCAAAGTAAAAAAAAGGGGTTTTATCATCTCACTTTTACTTCTATTAGATATAAACATTTTTCACCACATTAAACTTATTTTTGGTTTACATAATTCAATTTGATAAATCATATCAAGAGTCTCTTTATTCTCAAGATATTATAAGGGGTTATGATTTTAATTTTTCAAAGTGGTATGAGACACTTTTGATTGTTTAAAGATTATTTCTTCAAGAATTGTTTAGTGGTATCATTTTAAACTATATTCATTTATGTCAAAATCCTTTGTTTAATCATATATTTAATTTAGTTTTATCACCTATGATACCATTGAACATAGTTTTTTTAAGGTTTGATGATCATTTTAACTATTTACATGCTAATTTGATACCATTCATGGGTTATTTTTTAATTATTCACATTTCATATGCAAGTTTTTCAATAATAATGTTTATGTTGTTTATATTTCACCCTATTAATATGAGGAATGTATATTAAGTGATGATTGGGGCATTTTATTGCCCCTTGAAGCATTAGTAGGTCTCATGTGACAAACTATATATGGTTTTAACCAAGGCATTACCCATTTATTAGATCCCTGGCATGAATCCTTAAGAGTAATAGATTATTGGAATTAAGCTATAAAAATAATAAATTATTGGCATGAATCCTTGACGGTAATATATTATTGGCATGAATCATTGATATTCTATTTTAGATATCCATTTTTATGCATATCCCTCATTATTAAACAAGTAATTGATAGTTCATGTGATTATTCTACTAGTATAATATCCATGGTCATGTTTTGTTATAGAATTATTTAATAAGATATTATTCCTACCATATTATGTTCAAGATCATGTTTTAATGTAATTTGTACTTATATTTATTCACTATGACTTATTATTTATTTTT
Organism: Viscum album; assembly: GCA_963277665.1. NCBI lineage: Eukaryota > Viridiplantae > Streptophyta > Magnoliopsida > Santalales > Viscaceae > Viscum > Viscum album. The sequence continues at coordinate 1,315,174,086 of OY728147.1, forward strand.
CTACGTTATTACTTACAGTTACTATGCATCAGATCTCACCCCTTTTTATGTTTTCTATCCCCAGTTTATGAAGAAGAAAATGTTGAATAAGATTTCAAAGATTCATTTTACTTCATTTTATTGCGTACCATTTTTTATTTTATATTCCCAATCTATTATGGGTATCATTAATGTAATATGATCTTACAAGACTGATAAATTGATCGGTCCTTCGGGATTTGATTCCTTGTAATAAATCCAACGTAATAAAATAAGGCACTGGCTACATGCTTTTGGGGTAGGGAGTTACAAAATTTTTTAGGGTATTTTTATCATTAAAACATAGGATAAGATAGGATGTGTTGGAATAACAATAGTATGTCCAACAATCACTCCATTTTATGATGATCACAAAACCCATAAAACTATAAACATAAAATTTGATAGATTTGAAAAAAAAAATTATTTCAAATTAGAATATAATGATTAAAAGGTTTATAATATTAAATATTATTAGAAATTCTGTTTTTATTCCAGTATATTCTCACCCTTTTGAGAAATAAAATAAAATAATAAAGGTAACAAATTCAATATGTCACACTGAAGTAAAAAATCTATAATAATTTAGTACTAAAATGAATATTAATTTTCTATTTAATGAAAAAATTAATAATAAATAAAAGAAAATATAAATATTAAACTTCCAGTGAGGTAATAAAATAGGAATATATAAAAACTTCTTATAAAAATAACATAATTATATATGAAAAAATATGAAGTAGCCACGTAAAGAATTAAAATATTTATTTGGATTAGTAGAGGTTTGGGAAGATATATTGGGTTGGGAATAATAAGAATATTTAGGGATAGGTTCAATAGATACTTTATTTAAAATAGCTATATTAAGAGTGTAAGGACTCTTTTTAGGTCTAGTAGCTCTAGTTTTAGTCTTATCTATGCACCTCTAAACTTTGAAAAACAAAATCTAATCTATAACTCTAATGATATTTTCTTTATCAACCTATACAACCATGACATAGAAAATATTATGAGTATTAGGTATTGATCCATAGTTTTGGGTTAATTGGCTCCATATAAAAGAAGTCAATTAGGATTTGGGATTTTAATAAACATACAAAGGTCTAAAACACTCTTCCATCCTCTTTTAATAATAAAGATATCTCTTAAGTTGAATATCACCCATAGATCATCCCCCTACCATCTCAAACATGGATTTTTCAACCATATCTATTCATCACATAATATAAACCTTGGAATAATCTATAAACACTTTTTACACTTTCTTCAGACTAGTGGTGAATTTTTTTTGTATGTCTAAAAGTTCCATTTTTTCAGATCTAATTTGAAGAGTGTCTTACAAATAGTTAACTTTTTTATATATGTAAAAAAGAATATCAGTCTTCATCATAAAGAAGTTATAAACTTATTACTAAACAACCTGTGTAGAATTATGAGATTCATGATACACTATGAAAAGATATTAAGGCATCCGTGGAGAATGGTTGGCATTTTAGAAATTCCATGGATCATCTTCCGCCTCTTTATCTGTAAGCATTTTCTGTAGAATATATTTGGATGGTGAGAATTTTTATAGAATTGGCGGTCCAAGGGTACTATTATCCCTAATTAAAAACATGTATTTAATAATTTCCTATATACATTTAACTATTTTATACTCATATTAGTTCATAAAAATAGAAAACCATTATTTATTTTAGCTTGAGTAACTATGTCAGGTTTATCCTTGGAAACTACCAACTATTTTCCTTTAGATGAGTCTCATTGCACATCAAATCTTTCAGGATGAGCTTCATCAAAAATATATATATATTTAGGAATCATTATAGTACATATATAATCCTTAATTTATTTCAAATTATATCCCAAAAATCTAAAATTATTATTCAATTCATTCTAACATACTTCCAACAACCTAACTAAGTTTCTATTTTTAGATTCTTGTTCCTTAATCTCATGAATGATGTTATGTGAGATATGTTTCATGTTATCTATAGTTATTTTATCAAATTATATAGATTTAACCCTATCATTTACCATATTGACATTAAAAGATACTAGATTTAAATCATCCCTTTTATTTGTATTCTCTATTAAGACTTCATTTAAAATCCAAGATATAATAAATGGAACTAATCTGGATAGATCATTATCAGCTTTCACCAAACCATTTAACACATAAAAATAAGATATTTAGATTATATTTGGTGGATGGGAAGAAATTATTTTAATGAACTCAAACTAGGAGATCACAATTTTCATCAGAGTATGAAATTTTGTTTTGGAAATAGAAAGCTCGTGCACCCCACCCAATTATTCTTAAAAATTTGTAAAAGAAAAATTTAGAATGTAATTTTCCTTTATCTCTAAAAACTAATCCCATTAAAATAATACTTCTTCAAAAAATCATATGATTCACTTGTATGGATAGGTAGAAAATTTAATATCATCCTAGATAAATCATTCATCATATGCTTTAGCACTTCAAACTCAGACTTAGAGACTGAGCTATCTTGAAAAACATATACTTTAATTTTCAAATATTATACTTCCTTATGAATATATAGGAACTACCTATGTGAAAACTATGAAGGTTCTTTTTAAATATAGATTCGGTATCCACTATTTCCATCATGTTAAAGAAATATGTTTTGAAATGTAATTCCTCTTTTATCTTTTGCAGCTCATCCTTTAATGATTTAAGCATGCCCTTGAGCTTGTTTATTTTCACCATGATGCTTTTAAATTAATTGAAAACATAATCAGAGAAGGGTTTTATCTAATATTAAACATCAAAAACATCTTTATTTTTATTAAATGATTGTTTTTCTTCTCCTTTATCAATACTAAAGGATTGTAAATTGTCAATGTTAGCTATTGAATTAAACTCATCATCTTGACCCTCACTGACTGTTGAAGGAATATTTCCATATAAAACATTGTTAAATCTCATTAAAAGATACCATATTGAATTCCAACTTGCTAAATATTATATATTATCTCACTCCATTTTAACTAATTCATCTCAAAGACTATGTTCATTATCTACAGTAATCATTTTCTCAGTACGAATAACTTCTATAAGAACATTTATTTTCTTTGAGGTACATATATTTTAATTTTTAGTATAATTCCGTGGTTTTGAACTAATATGAATGCATAGTGAGCATATAGAATAAAAGAGGGTCTTTATAGCTTATTTGGGGCTTGAACCATGTCTGGTGGAAGAAATCATCGAGACACATGGTTAATAGAAACTATGAAACACAATCCAAATGGTTTTTCTTAACCTTATGGGGTGTTCAGTGGGTAGAAATGGGCCTCATGGTTTGATGATACCATACAAATCAGGTCTCCCGCCTGTGTGGGGGCTCTAGCATTTTTAATAGAGGTAAATAGCATGGTCATCACATGGTTTCCCAAACTGTCTTCATGAACCATGCGAGGGGGAATTGAGGCGGTCAATGGTGTATGGTTGGCACATGATTTGACCAAACATGTGTAAAAACCATTTGACCCCTTATTTTTTTGTGAAATTTTCATTTACCATTAAATTATTATAATTTTGATCCATTCTTTTTTTTATTCCAGTAGATAAAAACGTCATATTTCTATTGAAGATTCTCCTCCTCCCATTTCTCATAGGTTCATGCATAAATAATTTTTCCAAACTTTGATTCAACATACAATAATCTCATTTGAAATCCATTTGTAAGTGTTTTATTCCTAAGGATCATCTCACCATTTATCTTCTCCTCGATGGAAATATTTTGATGCAGGATCATATAACCAATTTCCAGAGCATTCATCCATTTTTTTCATTTTCTTCTGATCTAGACCAAACCAAAGGCCTTTGGTGGATGAGTTCTCCTCTACATCCATAAGGTACAAGTTTTTGTAATTATTCCTCAATTTTGTGATGCTTTATATTATATGTATTTGTTCTACATGATAGTTTCACCGTGTATTTCCCATAAAATTAATTTGATATGAATTGGTTGCCATATTATAGAACATGAAAACTCTCTAAGATCATATAGGACGTTGGAGGTCATCATTATCAATGTGATCAACCCATTTGGGTGTTCCCTTTATATGCCTATTTTACTAACATGATTATATAACTAAAACTACCATCAGTGTTTTTATTTGTATTTCTAATTTGACATTATAAATGATAATGGATAAATATTATGGTATATCATGGATAACACACTTCTAAAATCATACTGAATTGAATATAAGTGAGTGGTATGACCACATCACTTGATTAAAAAGGATAATGGTTATTACCTTGCTTAAGAGAAATTCTATTGAATTATGGTCCACCTATTTTCTCATACTGAAGCCTTTGAATACTTATTGATGTTATTATAATGGGAATGATGACCCCTATTATTATTGATATATGGGAATGGAATCCCTCACACTATTGTTAGATACAATCATGGAATCCCTTACACTATTGTTAGATACAATCATGGAGTCCCTTAGATTGTTGTTATACATGGGCATGGTGTCCTTTTTTTTGTGATATATGGGCCTTGAGACCCTCAAGAGTTATGAAGAATGTGAATGGAGATCCTTATTAGTTATGATAAATGGTCATAGTGGCCCTTATTAATTATGATAGATGGGAATGGTGACCCTATAGTTATGATACAGTCATAGAGAACCTACTGATATGATTTGGGCATGATATCCCTATAGTTACGATTCGAGTATGGTGACCCTATTGTTATGATTCGGGAAGGGAGACACTGTTGATATGATACTAGGCATAGAGAGCCATATGAATATGATATAAGGTTTTTACTCCCCTTAGAATTATTATACAGGCATGGTGACCCTATTGTTAGGACATTGGGTATGGGGACCTTATTCTTGTGATATCAGGCATGGTGTCCCTTAAAACTTGTGAGATATATGCTACAACCCATGAAAACCTAAGTTACACCTTGATTATATGATAGTGGAATTATCCATACATGTGAATGTTGAAATCAATAAAAATACAATATATATATATATATGCATACATATCGTTACTTGTTAAGAGATCATCCATCTTAGGCCAAAGTAGATAGTGTCTGTCTGGCATCATCCTGGAACCAGAGCCAACCCTTTCTATATTTTATTAATTCTTACCATTATTTCAGTATACTAAACATATTATATTTACTAATTGGATATTTATAGACACCGATGGTGGTGGTATACTGAGTTCATCTCACAACTTATCTGGGTCGTCAATGGTACTCGGTAAGATCATGTGGATATAGGTAGGGATAACGGTAAGCACACTATTATTGATTCTTAAGTATTTATAACTTGGTATCGAGGATGCATGTGACTGAGTTATGTCTTGTGATTTTATTAAAGATATACTTTTTGGTCTTTTTTTCTTTTGGTACATGTATTTTATTTCATTTATGCTTCCATGTATTCCTATTTACATTTCATAGACACATAAAATTACATAATTTTATATATTATGTTGGATATTGTTGTTATTGGTTATTTATTAGATTTGAATGATTTACCTTCCATTGTGAGTTATTTATTATGCTAATTCTATTTATCCATTATTTCACTGTTTTTATACTTTGATCTTGAGGGTATAGTCTCCATGTTATACCATCTTGGACCATTATTGGTAGTATGAAGCCTCTAGTGTATGTGGAGGCGGGCTAGAGTCCATGTGGCCCACTGGCTTGAGCACCATTTAGTGGTATATAGGTCAAGATGCCACAAATTCATTTTGAACACTAACTTAAGAAGGTTTAACATTACAATCAATGTTAGGTTATTATATTATATCCCTAGAATACTCACCCTTAAGGGGATATACATCCTAAGGATTTGATTCAATGAATTAATCCACTTGAGTAGAAAAAAGGGTATATACCTTATCATCTCCAAAATATTATTTATCACTTTTCTTATGAACAAACCATATATTCCTTTCATAATCCCAGAACAATTTCAGATTATTTAAGAATCCTTTATATGGATAATGATTCCTTATACACTTTTTTACTTCAAATTCAATCATGTCAACTTCTTTCCTTTTGAATATCAAGGTCATAATTATTCCATAGTGGTATAACTTGAGCATTAGCTTGGTATAACATCAATGATGCATGTATTGAATCATAAACCAAGGGAGGTTCACTTTACTATTATTGAGAAACATGAATAGAAATTTTCAATATTGAAAATGTAATTTCTCACATTCCATTAGCCTCTGGGATATCTTGGGTTGAATGATTTTTTAGAAGACCCTTTGGTCTAGTTCAAAATTATTTTTTGATTTCTTCTCAATTATCAGACTTCCAAACAAGGATTCCATCATACCTGAAGAAATCATATAATCATATACCATTTTATAGTGGTTATATAGGTATTTAGCTTTGAGAGGATAATGTAAAACATTAACCATATCCTTGGATGAAATAAATAACTCCTTTTTTACTGACCTTTGACTAAATGGTATCTTCACTCTGAGAAAATTGATACTAAAAAAACCTATAATGATATCTTATATCTTTTTCAAATAAGGTGTTAGTGTTTCACTTGTTAAAAATTCATTCCCATTGTTTAAAGGTGAGAAATATTTTTATCATTAGATTATTCAAATTCATCCAACCAATATTTATAGCTTTTAAAATAAAAAACACTTTGATCCTTGTAACTAGGATTGTTTCTCTTTGGGATTAATCCAGCTCCATCATCGATTATATTTGACTTCTTCTCTCTTGTGAATGGTTTGGGAGATTTAAAGGGTAAATATTAATGGTTTTGATTTTAGTGAAAGAGACATAAATAATTTATGTTTTATAGAGACAAAATTTCTTATCCAATATATGTTTTGACTACTAATGTATTATAAAAAAAGAGAAGTCATTTTTGTCACATTCAATGATGTGGAACTCAACTTCTTAAAATATAAATAATAAAATAAGTGTTCCATGAGTTCTATAAATTAATAAATAATATAATTGAAATAGTATAAATTTGTAGCAAGAAGATAAAGTATTGTTTAATCATATTATAATAATTCTTATTAAATTGAAACATCCCTAACTCATTTTAAAAAAATAAAATCTATTTGATGATAAAATATTTTTAGATATATCTACAACCTGAATATCAATAAAAAGATTCTGATGATATATTACCTTTTTATGATTAATCCTTTATGACATTATTACTTAAGTCAATATGTTTGGTTCATAAATTGATTACTATATTTTTTTAAAATTATAGCATAAGTGTAACAACATTTTATTTATAAATGATCACTATTGTATCTAAAATCATTATTGGTGTGTTTCATCCACAACACTTGTACACAAAAACTACTAAATAAAATGTACTCACCATCAATGGTTGATAATTCAGTAGAGTGTTTCTTATCACTAGACCATTAAACTAAATATTTTTCTTGAATATTGAATATTTTGGATGTATTCTTTCTATATAAACTATAATCTTCAAATTCTATATTAAAATATTAAATAAATCAAAATCATACATTTTTTGGAAAATGTAAGGGTAAATAAATATCTCCTTTTAAGTACCTTAAATTTATTTTGGCGACTATTAAATGTTACTATTTTGGGTTTGATTTAAATCTAACACATATACATATTGAAAACATAATTGTTAATCTACTTTTATTTAGATAGAGAAATATGCTAATTATTCCTCTATGTAGCTATTTGTCAAATTGTTTCCCAATATCATCCAAGTCAATATTTTTACTAGACCTCAAAGGATTTCAATAATAATTTCTATATTTATTATAATAATTTTATGAAAATTATTTATATATTTACTTTGATTTAAATCATTCCCAAAATATTTTTGTTAAATATTAAAAACAAGAACACAATTTAACTCACCTATCATTCTCATTTCAAATTCTTTTTTCATGATATTTGAAGATATTTTATTAAAAAGAGTGGTCACAATAAAACCCATAGTAAAAACTTTTCATAAAATAAATAAACTCAATATCTCATATAAATATCTAGGTTCTGGTTTAAGATGATAAAATTCATTAGTATGTTTGAAAAGAGAAATTAGAAAATAAGGGTCTTCAAAACTTGAAGTTTTTTCAACAAAAACTTCCATCATTAAAAATAAATTTATGAAGGACGATATTATATCCAACTATATTTTTTTGAAAATACATATAATATTCATATTCTAAGAGAATCATAATGGATTCTAACTTATAAATAAGGTAAGAGGTTTCCTTATAATCAATTCCTTGCATTTAGTTATAAACATTGGAAAACATTATAGTATTATTTCTATTGATCTCACCTTGATCATCATAATTATTTATAAATACCCATTTATTTCTTATAATAGGTTAAATAGAGGGTCTTTAACTAATTATCATACCTTGTTTTTCAACAAGTTTAATTATTATTGCATAGGATCTACAAAATCATCATCACTAAAAAGCTTATTTTATGGTTTTAGGTTCTATCTAGGTTAGGTAAGTATAAATTTCATCAAGGTTTCCTATAATTATTCTAGTCCTAACTAACTTTTCTAAGTTTCCTATAATTTTTTCCTATGGATTTATTTTAAGGGTTATAGGATGTTTAAGAATCAAACTTTTTTGTATTTCAAATTTAGTTCCTTCTACACTATATTTATCATAATCATTTCCCACACTGCCATCATTTTTTTATAAATGAATATATATAGTGCCATACATTCAAAGGAATCACATAATTCATAAAATGCATTTTTTTTGTGTTCAAAAGGGTCAATTTCATCAAATTTCATATAATTATATTCTTTTATAGTACATTAACTTTTATTTAAAACTCTATTAGCTTCATGAGTAATAGAATAACCAAATAATATTACTTCATTGTTATTTATATAGAACTTACCGATATTATCGTTAGTGTTTAATATGTACACTTTTCAACCAAAAACATTAAAGCATACAACCTTTGTTTTTTTATTATATCATATCTCATATGGTGTTTTCATCAAGATATTCTTTATTAAAACTTAATTTATGAAATATAATGTTGTGTTAATGGCCTCAACCCAAAAGATAGTAGATATCATATATTCACACTACTTTGTTTGAGAAATCTCTTTTAATTTCTTATTCCTTATTTCAACAACACTATTTTGTTGAAGTGTCCTAGAGATAGAAAATATATGTTTAATTCCATGTTTTTAGAAAATATAAATTAAATTAATGATTCTCAAACTCTCTCCCATGGTCACTTATTAAAGACAAAATTTTAGAATACTTTTCATTTTATACAAGCTTGTGTAAATTAATAAAAATTGAATCATATTCACTCTTAAGCCGTAAGAAATAAACCCATGTAAGTTGAGAAACATCATCAACAAAATCATAAAAATCACATTCTATCAAGGATTTTAGTTATAAAGGGACCAAAAAAATCAATATGGACAAGATTTATAGTTCTATAGGATGTAAATTCCTAGATTAGTTTGAAATGTGACTTTTTTTATTCCTATTTTACATCCATCAGAGAGTTTATTTTTATCTAATTTAATTTTGTTAAAATCATAGATTAATAGTTTATTAGATAATTTCCTTAAATAATAGAAATTACTATTCACAAGGACTTCTATTTCAAATATTAGATTAATTTATTTCAATATTCAATGAGTTAACATTCTTTTTATAAAATTAGTGAAGAAATAGAGTGTAAAGATTTTTATTTGTTAATTATTTAAAATTAAGGAATTTATCTTTGAAAATTAAATAGTAATTATTATAAAACTCAATTTAAAATACATCATTAAAAGGTTAAAAAATACTTATTGGGTTATTCTTTAAGCCTTCAATAAATATTACTTTATTGATTAGGTCTAAATTTAGGTTTCCAAAAGTTCAGACTCCAATAATTTTTCCATTGGAACTCTCACAAAATGTGACATAGCCTCTATCGATTTTAGATAATGGGTGGGTGTTATAAAATTATTCAATTGCATGTCTTGAACGACAACTATACATAGAAAAAAAAATTGTTACTTCACTTATTCCTTTTTTTCAAAAAAAATTAATTAAGAATATTTTTTGGTTACCTATATTATCTTCAGTCTAGCAGTGTCAGTTATAAATAATTTAAGAAACAAAATCTACTTATACTTTTCAGAATTAAAATTTTATAAATTTAAAATATTAATTTTTTTCATTTTTACATATATCCAAGGATATCTTATAGAAAAATAATTTTCAAATTTTCTATTTATTCCAAGGTGTAAACATATTTTATTAGATATGTTATATTTTTGGAACTTTTTATAGAATAAATTTTATAATTTTTAGGTTTTCCCCCTTACTTATAATGCCATTTTTCCTTATGTTATTTTTTATTGCCAAGAAATTGATTTATGTAATTCTTCCCATTAGTAAAAATAATAGAGATATATTTTAAATTTTTCAATTCATTCATTAATTATTTTATTTTTCAATCATGGATAGCACAACCAGATGGATATTTTTATAAACTAGATATCAACTGTAAAATATATTGGGTCAGTTCAACCTTTTATATTGATAAAACATCATAATAACTACTATGGGATGTTTTCTTTTTTTTAATGATTCATATTTATATTCTAACATAGAATAGTATTCATTTGGGTCGTTAAAAGAATTTTTTTATATTCATATTTAGATGAAGAATAATAAGCAGGATGTACCTCATTAGTTTGTTCCATAAAGAACATATTTTCCTTCTGATTGGATTCTTTAGGTCTTGAATTTTAACTGGATTCATCACTGGATTCCTCTAAGACACTTTACATATCCTTCATTTATTTCTTCTCTTTAATATATTCATATATTTTTTATACTTCTTTCATATTTTTTATTCTTCTTAATCTAAGGAAAATAAGGCTTGATATGCCTGATCTTTTTACACTCATAACATGTTAATTTTTTTATATTTCCATCACAATTATTATCCTTACTAATTTATTTATTTATTACTATTCTTTTATTGAATAATTTCATGAATTTCATGGAAAATTGGGAAAGATATTCACTTGAATATGAATTGGTTGAAGTCACTTTATCAGATGAGCATGAAAATGATGTCTCTTTGTTTTTATTTACATATTTTGAAGTGAATGATTTTAAATAAATATTCTCACTTTTATCATCATATGTTCTCCAAATTCACCTTCATACATCATAAGTTTAATAATGATATATTTTATTTTAATATCATTTACATTAGTATATTACCTAATGGAAGATGAAATTCCAATCTATTTAGATGGTGGAACTCTGATTACTTTGAAAGATTGTATAGACATAGGAATGGGAGTACAAAGGATGATAAATTTTTTATAATTTTGGATAGATTGATATTTATCTGAGTGATTCTCTCACCATCAATCATTTTAAATGTATCAAACTTTATCTTAGTTGTGTTGTACCTAAGTTTCCTTAAATTATCAATACCTTTATATTTTACTGATATAGGTATACTCATTTCATGTTCATATTAAATGATAAAATTCAGTTGAACTCATCAGGAAATAATAAATATATAATATCATTCATATATTTGGATTTAAAATTATATTTGTTTCTCAAGTAGCATCCTATTTCTTTAGTTCTCTTTCATGAACATTGTATGGCTTGATAGATTTTAAATAAAACATTACGCAATGAATTTTTAAATAGATAATCATTTTATCCTTCCATCACTAATAATTATCTCTACTAAAATATGGATCCCTAGCTATAGAAATTCCCTCGATATTACTAGCCATTATATTTATTTGGAAATTATCCTCTTGACTTCGACCTTTTAGATGTGAGAACTCAATATTCATAGCCTAGGATACCAATTTATAACCTAGAATGAGTCTTGAAATAACTCAAGATAGGGGTGAATTGAGTTCTCAAAATTTATATTACAATTAAAAAATAGTCCTTGAACTGTTATGCACTCTTTTATTAAATAGGAAATAGAAACATAAACATAAAATAGAATTATGGAAAATAAATAATTTATACTGGTTCTAGGAACAATAATTTCCAAACTTTAAATAAGGTTCTCCATTTCTAAAAAACCTTAGTCTAGTATTCACACACTCAAAATAATGATTATAAAACATTACAGTAAAATATAGATAAAAGTATTAAGAGTTGAGTGTACAATTTTAAGAAGAAACAGACAGAAAATAAGAACACTTCTATAGAATAGATAAGAATTCAAATAGTATCACTAGAGGGTTTTTAACTATAGAAAGTAATCTTAAAATAATATAAATAGAATATTTTCATTTTTAGATGTGTGGAAATGATAGCTTGAAAAATAGGTTACATGTGAATTTTCTATACTATTCTCTTGATCACCCAAAAAAATATCCTATAAAAAACTTATTCCTTTTTGAATCTGAATATATATATTTCCTTTTAATATTCATGAGAAAAAAATATAATATTTATAAATTATTTCTCTTTTCCCTTTTTATTTGTCTTTCTTTGGTAATAGAAAAAAACTAGGTATCATACTAGTGAATCTTGTGTTATCATTGTAACATTTTTCTTCTTAGGAAAACCTTCTTTAACTACTTGGCCTTTCATTATTTATAAATCACTAATTTTGATAAAAATTAATGTTGAAGTGTAATTATCTTGAAATGTTGTAACAACAATAAATCACCTTGAAATGGTAATAAAAATAAATTAAACTTTATTAATTATATATATCATTTTGTGTATTCGGTATCATAATATATTTAAAGATAATAATTTATAATTTAATGTATGTATTTGGAGTATGATCATATGTATTTGATATTTTATTTTCGAATCATAATAATTTATTACTCGTAATGATTTCTTAGGATAGTAAACCTTCTTTGTGGATGTAAGGATATAAAATAGGATATTATTGTAAGGATATATTCTAGTTGTAATTATTTTTTTGATCATAAGTCTTAAGCATAAAATTTTAACTGATCATAATACATGAAAGTAACACTCGATATTGTTATATGACTTCCTAGAATAGGAAAACAATATTCAGTCACTGAAATTTATCTTCAACATTAGGTTACTATAAGGATTAATAATAAAGCTTCATGACTTCATAAACCTTTAATTTAAGGCTTCAATGCAAAGAGAAAATAATAACTCAAGGATTTAAAGCTTATGAAAACTAAATTTATTACTTTAAAATATTTATTTTCAAATTTAAGTAAAATTATTAGATATAAAGATGAGGGTATTTTTTATCATTAAAAGTAGTGTAAGATGGGATTTTTTTTAAAATAATAGTATTTCTAAAACACATGAGTTGGTTAGTGATTGTTTTGGGAATTACTTACATGTAGTGGTTATTCAAAAGATGTTGCAGTTTTTGGTTGTTCAAAGGTGTTGTTCAAGGTTTATTTTCATTTGTTTCTATTTTATGACATTTCATATATTGGTATTGGATATTTATTTATTGCATGGAGTTTATTGGTGTATCTTTATCATTTATTAGGTCATATTAAGTGTAATTTCTCCCATTTTAATCATTTTATCATTAGTAGTCCCCATCCTTTGGCCTATTAGAGGAAAGATTCACTGAACACTCTCATCTTCACTACCAAACGAGGAGGGTACCAGTGGAGGGGCTTCATGATATAGAGAGGTATTAATGATTTTGGTCGAGTGATAAGATGTTGTTTTTTGGATAGGAATAAGTAAGGATAAACTATGTTGGTAGTGAAACGGTATCAGTTAAATATAGAAAATGATGTAATAAAATGAGACTATCTAGGACATGAGAATTTAGGGATCACTGTGATCCAATACTAGGACCTTAATTTCATTAAATATAATAAGTAATGTGAGGTTTATTTTAGGGTATATACCATGGTAAGAAAGACGAATTGTGATTTTTTTCAACTCGTATTGAATTAGATAGATGATGGGAATTAAAATGAAAATTAACTAATTAATATTATTTTTTCTATATACTGGGATTAGAGAGTCCCTAATGTTTTCTCTTTTATAGGTATGGTGCTAGTTTTTTTACCATGTTAGGTTCATACTGATGAAGTACATTAGGATTCTCCAACAAATTTATATATATTTGAGATCAATGATGATGTCACTTATAGAAAGAGACTTGAGAGTTTCAAAAAAAATCTACAGTAGTATAAGGACTTTGTTTCAAATCCAGAGACAAGGGTTTTCTTATAAGAGTTATATATTTATTTCATTTTTATATATTCTTTGAAGGAGAAAAAAATTCCATTTATTATTTGTATACTACATGGGGTTGCTCAGCTGTGGTGGTTTGTGTTCCTTAGGGATCACGATATGTCGTATATTTCATAAGAGAATTTATGTTATCAATTTTAGGCTGAGTTTATTTCATTAACAGTGAAGGCGGTTTGTCTATAAGAGATTATTACTCTACATTAAGGGATTTATAGTGAGATATTTTTTAGTATTTAGTAAAATAACTTCTTGTGTTATTATTCAAACCTTCTTGGAGATGAGGTGACTAGATCAATGAATTTCAAGTAGGAGTCGCATGCAGAGATTAAGTTCTAGGTTAACTTATTCATGTATTCTGTTCATCCTGAGGTGTTGTAGAAGGTTTAGGTCATTTAAAGGATTATGTAAAGTAATATATCATCATGGGAGGTGTGTCTTGAATATTTTCTGTGGTGTAGATCAATGTCTATAGGTTCTCAATTTCCTATTAAAATCATGTCTCGGATAGCGATGAGTCATTTCTAGTATTCTTCAACCCATTTCACTAAGGAAGGTACTTATTGCATCCTTATTAGGTGATTGAGCATGGTTTGTTTCATATAAAGGTAATTTTTATCGAAATATTGAGTGCTCAGCCTTTATAAAAAATTATTTTGGAGTTGGAATCACTCTTCGAACTCAGATATTGTAATAGAATCATATAATGTAATAATGGTAGAAGGATTCTCTATATTTTGATCAGAATAGAGGGGATGGGATAGGTAAAGGGAATCCCCATTATTCCTCTCTTCCTCTAGCATAGAGAGTATATCGTGGCCATAGAGGTGGTCTCCATTAGGGATGGGGAGATCATGGATCTAGATGTGGTCAAATGAATTTTTTTTATTTTCCAGCACTGGGAGATTTATATTTCAAGTGTTTTATGATCATATTATATTCTACCTAGGTGTATTCATTATTTTATTTAATAACTATGAACCCTTTCATTATAATTTTTCCAATTTTGTGCTTTAGGACTTGAGGTAATGAGATTATAATTCCCTAAGAATTGACTATACTAGTTAGAGTTCATTCCAGCTTATATAATGTAGAAAAGGATTTTGATTTGATTCTTTGGATGAATAACACTTGGTGAGATTTCCTATGTTTGTAGATATATCCATATGAATTCTTCCTTAGTAGAGACCGACAATATTTGGTACAGGTTATTGTTGATTTCTTCATGATGTAGTTATATTATATGATGCTTATATAATTCATTCCATTATTATTAGATAGATATACCATTAAATCGGCTCGAGGAGTGTCAATTCCAAATCTTCTTTGATGGTTGAGTTGATATAGATCTTAGTGGTGGATTAGTCCATTGTGTTTCCCAAGGTTGTAGAAGAGTACACTAATGCATTTTTCGAAGAGTTTTTGATGTTGTCACATCAATGTAAGATCATTTTTGGGATATATCGTTATCCTAGTGTCACTTTGATATCAATATTTATATATAGGATATAACCTTTTGAGTTCTAGGGTCTATAAATTCCAATTGATGTCCTTTGGAAGAGTGTTTTTATTTATCCTCGTATATTGCCTTGGGATTCTCTATTTTTTGTGAACAATATTAATGGAAATATATGCTTGTGAATTAATTATCATCAATTGAACTAGGTGATAATTAATAATTATTATCCTCATCCATGGATTGATAATTATTTAGATATGTATAAGGGATGCATATGATTATCAGATATTAATTTTCAATCATGTTATCATTAGATTCTAGTAATGAACAAATATATTTTCAGAACTACCTTGAAGTATTATTATGTGAATTATAATATTATGGTATTGTTATTTTTATCCATGAATTCCCTCCCCATTATCATGGAATTGATGAATATATTCAGTGAATTTTTGGATCATTTCATGATGGTGTGAATTGATGAAATTCATTTGAATTATGAGTCTTATGAGGGGTGTGTAGAGAACATATGATCTGTTTTTGGGATTCTTCAGCATTATCAACTATTTATAATGGTTTTGAAGTTTATGTTATATGTATTTTAGGTCTATTTCTTGGTACATGTTGTGTATCATCATACAATGTCCATGGAACATTTGAGGATTGATGAGTTTTTTTCTTATTTATACATAAATAATGTTGCCTAGGAATGGATTTTCCTATGTCATGTATGCTATTATATGATTTTTGTACCCAAATTCTCTCAGATTGAGACTCTTCATATTTCCTTGACCAGGAAGGATAATTTATTTGGATATACTGACCATTATTAGGATACTTTTTAGTATTTAAAGTAGAATCAAGTAAGTGATTTTATTCATCATTCTCCAGGTGAGGCTATTTTGTTTTATGTTTATTATGATTCTTTGGACCATGTCTTGGTTTTCATTCTGATGAAAAAGATAGAATATATCTCTTATGGGTCTTAGAAGATATGGAATCATGAATGTATCTACACTGCCCAAGACCTTGAACTTGTTTTTATTTTGTTAGCTCTGATGTTGTGGTGAAATTACCTCATTAGTGAATTATTTTTTGTCTTCAAAGATCATAAGATATTGAGGTTTATCTTCTCCCAACATGATTTGAACTTGTGATAATAGAGGTGGATAGAATTATTATAGGATTATGAATTTTATATTTCTTATATAGTAGATAAATGGAATGTTATAGTTGATACACTATGACTAAAGTCACATGGTAATATTGTGTGTGAGTCAGGTGATTTTTGGAGAGTTATAGTGGAGCTCTCTATGATTCACTAAGATATGGGAGAAGATGAAGATGATGAGACCTTCGAGGAATGTCCTATTGAAATTCATAACGATCATCAGAAGGTGTTGTATAGGAAAATTATTCATTTGGTTCATTTCATGTAGCAACATGGTGGATTAGATGAGTATACATAGAAATACAATTCATAGATACATACTCAATAGGATAAGTTATTCAATGGTCTATTTTCTTAAGATGGTATGTATGAACATTTTTAGTTTATGAGATGATTAATATTGAGTTATTATGTACTATTTACCCACAATGTGTTAGTTTTGTTCTTATTATAGATAGATACTTGAAAGGTGTCTCAGGGTGTGATTGCATGACCTCTATTCTTTTCCTTCGAGGGTTTTGTTTTGATTCTTGAGGAAAAGAATCATTTGATAGGTATCTAATGTAAGGGCCTGATTTTTTTTATAGTTTCTTTTTCTTTGGGTCTTTAGATATTTATATAGGAATTTTGGAGGTGTTCTGAGGGAGGAGTGTTGGGTTTTTGATCTACGGGGTCCAAAATTTATATTTTATATAGTGTGGTGGAGGCATTAGTGGTGTTGTAAACATGATGTGTTGGATAATTTAAATATATGGTGTTGTTGGGATTAATAATTTCAATTGTGGGTGATTAATTTAATATATTGGTTCTTCATACTATGGAGATTGACATTTTAGTGATCATGGTATTTGGGTTCATCTTTCCAAAGTGCATGATATGGGGGGAGTATAACATGTTATAGTGGTTTCCACCTGGAGTATGGTGCATCGATTAATTACTTTTCTGAAATAATGAATGTTGAAATGGAAATTTTGGTGGCCATGGTGGTAGTGCATTGGGGATAGGTTTAACTATGAAAAAATTGATGGAAATAGTGAGTGTGGTTTCTACATGTTGTGGTCAATAACGTAGTGATATCAAAAAAATGCGGAGATTTTTCCTATTACATTTTATGATTCCAAGGGTATCTATGTTCAAGGGTTCTACTAGAATGTGGGATATCAACACAACATGGTTATATTAAATCATATTCTAAATATAAAAAATGAAAATTTAGAAGAGGGTTTGATAGCTTCAAAATGATTATTTGGATAATTTTTTAACAAACCACTTCAAAGGGGGTAAGTGGGAAACCAACCAAAAGACCAAAAAACCAGATACATCACAAATACTCTATCAACCCATATTAAAAATTCAGACATTCAAAATTAAAATCCAAATTATAACACCATCATGTGAGTTGGATTAATTGAGCATGGTGCCCCCAATGACGTCAACACCTCAACCCATTTGCTAACACAAGATAAACTTCATAGAGACTGAATCATAATTTCCATCCAACACCATTCAATAATAAAAATACAAAGAAAGGACTATACTATATCCAAATTAGAACACCATGAAGATTCAACACTCCAACCTTACTAACATTCAAATAATGAACTGCATCAGACATCATTTCCCATTAACTAAAAAACAAAACCAACCACAATAGAGAGAAACAATTCAAAAACTTCTCCGACACCTTAATTGAATCCAGATCCATTTTCATTGAATGTAGATTTATCCACAAACAACATATTCCTTCAAAAGTTAATGATATACAAGACCAAAATGGAAACCCAGAAGAAGAATAAATTAAAACACGTGAATCACCTCTTGGAACCCCATTGGTCGCTCGACCAGAAAATCCCATAACCTCCTTGAGAACCATCACACTAAACCAACCTATAGAGGAGTGATATAATAGAAATCCAGAGCAGATATTGAGAAGACTAATGCCCTAATAGTAGTAATAACTACACCAATATCATCAAACCATCCAAAAAACATCAACTTTAGATAGGATTATATAGCCATTTTAAAGGTTGGGGATTCCGAATCTATTTTTTAAAAAAGACACTACAGTCGTGTTTGTGGTATTTTTACCATGGTGAAGGCCAATCAGGTCTTCTCTATAAATTTTTGATCGGGATAATTATGTATTGAATTTTACTTCTTTTTTATGGACCTTATATGATTCGTATACCCCCTTTAGTTCCCTTTTTCATCTCATAGTGTATACAAACTATGGAGTTTGTTGGGACCAATTTATATCTAAATCAAAGGTATACATATTATCACCTTTGTTTTTCCTTCTTACTTTCTTCCTTAATAGAGGTTGGGGTAGTTAGATTTTCTATTTTTATGTTCAGTGTTCAATCATAGTTGATGATGGTTCATTATGGTTAGGTTTAAGGGTTTCTTTCATCATTTTTTATGGAGGTTTATTGTTTTTACACTATTTTTGTATGGTGTTCATAGTTTCTTTGTTTAAAGGAATAAGATTCATAAAAAATTATTTATTTAAGTGTTAATTTGGATTTTTTTATGCTTTATCGTCAATGAATAATTGGTTGTGAATATCTTTAATGAACATATTTAACTAAAACTAAATAAATTGGAAGAATTGAATAGGTCATTATGATTGTATGTTATTATTCCTTGTTTATAATGATTGACTCATCATATTTTATAGATATTTTGATTTATAATTACTATAGTTTTTATTGTTCTTTATCATATTTGATATGATTAAAATCCATATAATAACATAAATATGGTAATATAAAGAGAACAATGAATAAGTCACATAAATTGAGATTATAATTCTTCCTTAAACTTCTTAACCTGAATATCATTTCATTTAAGAAGTTCATCAGTTGTTCTATTTTTTGTTAATATTGATAATTAGGTTTCTTGTTATTGAAACCTAATCATTATGAATTAATTATATCAATTTGGTAAAATAAAATGTTTTTTTTCTAAAATTAAATGTATGAGACTATTTTACATCCCAACCTTGTTTATTGTAATCTTGCATGATTTTTTATATTTAATTGATTTTCCCTTGAGATTGTTGTAATGGAAATATGTTTTTCATGCATTTAAATTCATATTGTAGAGCCATTACTATGTTTTTACATGTGAAACTTGGTATGGTTGGATGATTTGGTTATGGATGGGCTATTTTTTCCATGTTATGGAAGTGTCTTGATGTGTTGATGGTGGAATGTAATAGATGGTGTGGAAATGTGTTAAGGATGAAATTGGGATAGTTTATATGGGTTGGGATCTATACTTTATTGTTTTTTTTTATAGTGGATGTTTAGATTTTTTTTATTACTCTCAACTTAGTATAGTTTGTTTAATGAATTGTGACTGTATCTTCCTTGTGGTAGTCATGTTGAGTTATAGAATACCTGGGAATATGGAATAGTAAATGAACTATCAATTAATTGTTGGAGATGTTTTCTTATAGTAATGTTTCATGAATTGGAAATCAATAAATATTTAGGTAATGATTATGGATAATGGATTGAAATATAGAATGGAAAGTTCTATAATGAATCATGTTTGGATTTAGATGAGTTTAAAATGTTAAACCAAAATTAATAAAGAGATTATATAAAGTAGTTGGTAATTGTTATATTACTGGATAATTCATGATGAAGAACATTGATGTTTGTAAGAATGGTTGAGCATTAACTTTATTATCCTGGAGATGGAAGTTAGATTCTCGTTAGGGCTATTAGATATATTTTGATTCTAGTGTAGGATAGTTTTCCTTCAGTGGGTCTTGTTCTATTTTATCATTATGTTATGTTATTTCTTACACTCCACCACTCATGTTATATTTCTTAAGAAACTCATATGTTTTCCCCAATATCCATCTTTGTGAGAAAATGGATGGGTTAATACACCTTATTCTAATATATCCCTTTAGACCTAGCATGGTGTATTGGAATATTCAGGTTGTGATGGAGTAAGGTATAAGTTTTGTGTTACATCCCAGAATCAGGGTCCACTCATAGGTTCCCCAAGACAAATGGGACACTTTCCCTCAAGAATATCTCCCTAAATGTTACAGGCTTTCAAATAGCAGCAAGGGCCTTGGGTGTGTCTGTGGGTAGACTATGCCCTCATTACTATAGTAACATAGTAGTACAAACATCAAATAAATAAAGGAATAAGTATAACTGTGAATAAACAGTGAAAATTTACATGAATAACCAAGAACTTAATAATAATAAAATTTAGTAAATATAATCATATATAAAAAGGTGATAATGTATTTCATGTCTCTAGAAATATGGAAAATATATATTCAAGGTAGTAGGCAATAGATGTCATACAAGATATAAAAAAAGTAAAAAAAAATAAAAAATTATATCTAATAATCCTAAGATCTATCTTGATCATCTTGTACCAAATCTCTATCTCAATACATTCCAAAAAGTCATCCTTTTGTAAGAGGATGCTTCCCCTTATCTACACTTTCCATTAAATAGTTTGTCTGTGAACCATCGGTGGCCTGAATAGGATGTGATAGAAACTCAGTAGGCCATAACCAAAAGCATCTATAAATATCTAACCCTATATAAAATATGTTATTTTGAAGATATAATAAAGAAGTATAATAAATATGAATAGGTATGCTCTGGTTCCTAAAGGAAAACCACGCTCACACTACCAGCTTCGGCCCATGCCAGAATATGTTTGAACAAGTGTCATGGGATGCAATGTCGATATCACATTTATAAGGGATTCCAATCCCATTATCACATTACTAAATGGGATTCCATGCCCAGTATCACATTTATAAGCGAATATATTCCCATTATAACAAAATAGGGATTTCATGCCCATTATCAAAGAAAGGGGATGTCATACCCAGTATCATAGAATAGGGACTCCATGCTTGGTATCATAGCAATAAGGGACACCATGCTTGTATAATATTTATATAGTGGTTCTTTCTGCCAATATTATTATTATAATGTGTCTTCATGCCTTTATTTCATTATAAAGGGTCTCCATGCCCATATTAAATTATTAATGACTGCCATGCATGTATTATATTATTAAGGGTTGCCATGCCAATATTACATTATTAAGGGTCACCATGCCTGTATTGATATAACATGTTCAAGGTTCATCATGAAAATTTATTATAATTAAATAGTTTATTAATTCCATTTCATATATATATCATTTCTATGGGTCATCATACCCAATTTCCATAATTAATGAGGGTCTCTATACCCATGAATCTTTACTAATAATATCCATTAGATTTAATACAAAGAAAGAAATAATTTATATTTCAATTACATTTAGTAATGACAAGTCCATAACCATTTTCCATTTAAATAGGGTATGAGGGATTACCACTCACCTCTAACCAATTCAATTCATTATAAACGATAAGGGTGTTGGAAATTCCATGTCATTGCGTCCATCCACCATCAACATGGTATTTCAATTTAGGATTAAAACAAAACACACCAAAGGTGTTTTGGGTATACGAGATTGAATCTAATTGGGAATAAAGAGGGTACACACAAAAGGATGTATCAATCCATGGTTTTAGATATCGATGTGATTTGGGTTTTGACAAGTAAACCAATTCAAGGAAGGATCAATTTAAGGAAATGCATAATAAAACTGGCATGTAACATAATAGAACATATTATAAAAATATCAAAACTTGAGGGATAACTAATATACAACCTATATCATACTCCTACATATCTCCTTTTTCATTTTCAAGATTTCATTTGTCCAATATTGGATGAAATATGAAGAATGGATGAATGCCCTGAAAATATGGGATTATGATCCCACACCTCAATAACTTTGTCAATATGATGAAAAAAAATAATGGGTCAAGAAGAATGAAGATCATACTGTTGTATATCCAATATGACTAATGTAATATGAATCGAAAATTAGATTGAGGTGTTATCATGAATGCTAGTTATAGGGTTCCATGGAGCTCTCATGGGAGAAAAAAGGCTCCCACACTGAAAAATATAATAAATTATGAGTATGGTTGTATTTAATTAGATTAAGTAGAAATTAGGTAATTTCACACCAAAATCTAGGGGTGCACGATTTGGATGCATGGTTAGCCAAACTATGCCCCAATAGTTCAAGGCTCCCTACCTTGGAATAGGACACACATGGTTAGGTTTCACGGTTATGGAAACAGTGCACAAAACCCATGATTCTACTCTGCTAAAAACTATAGAAGTTATACATAGGCATGAAACCCCTAGAACACAGTTAGGGAAAACCATATGCCCTATATGAACTTTTTTCCAGTAACACATGGTTAGGGATAACCATACATCCTGCATAGTACAGTCTCTCATAACCATGATTCTAGTCTTTTTTCCCACCAGTTTTTAGAATCCAAACAAGCCACATAATAGCCCATGACCTTCTAACCTCAAAGGTATTCCATATTAGGAAAAATGAAAAACATTAAACCAAAATTAAAATAATTTTCACCTGAGATAAATACTAGGTTATTATAGTCTTCCACCCCCCATAATGAAACTCATCTCTGAGTTCACCTTCCAAGGGTGGAAAACTTCATCTGAGCATAACTATGACTGCTGGTCATGTAACTCAAGCTCCAACTCCTAGGACTGATATTATACCCTACCATACTACCATATAATCCATACTAAATGAACAGACCATCCTAGAAGATCCTTCATGCTCTAGTCCATGATGCGTATAGGGTACTCCTAAATAGAAGCATTGGCATCCATTTTAACATCCTTAGGATCAAAAGGATGAGATGGTTCAGCATGATATTGGTGAAGTTGTGAATCATAGAAGACATCGTGCATGGAAAAGTACTTATGAGATAGTAGAAACTAATAAGATACCAGCCCAACTCTCCCCATAATCTCAAATGTTCTGAAAACGTGTGGCGATAACTTCCCTTTCCTATGTATCCATCTATTACCAAGCCTGAGTGATACCTGTAATAAAACATAATCCCCAACCTCAAACTACAAAGGTCTTTAATAGTGATCAGTATAAAATTTATGTCTATACTGACTAGTATAAATTGAATTCATGTTCAGTTGAACCAGCACGAAAGTCTACTAAATGAGATGAGGACCCAATAACATTATCTCTCCTATCTCTAATCATCATAGGGTTGAATGGTATTGCCTACTATATAGGGCCTCATATAGAGCCATTTGTATCATCACTTGATAACTGTTATTATAGGTGAACATGATGAGTGGTATATACTTCTCCTATGAACTATTGAAATCCATGATTCATACTAAGAGCATGTCCTATAGAACCTTTATAGTCCATTCTAACTAACCATCATTCTGAGTGTGAAATGTTGTGCCCAAAATCATATGTGTACCCATACCCTTTTGCAACCCCAACTAGAAACATGATGTAAAACGAGTACACCTATGTAAAATGATAGTAAAAGGTACCCTATGTAGTTGTATAATCTCACAAAAATACAATCTTTTTGGCTCATCAATTGAGAAAGATTACCAGATAGGA
This sequence comes from Viscum album, assembly GCA_963277665.1. Taxonomy (NCBI): domain Eukaryota; kingdom Viridiplantae; phylum Streptophyta; class Magnoliopsida; order Santalales; family Viscaceae; genus Viscum; species Viscum album. The sequence goes on from OY728147.1 coordinate 1,315,198,512, forward strand.
AGGAAATGAGATACATTCATCAATTGATCTATAATGACCCACACTATGTCACTATCATGAGGTGACCTTGGTAATTTGACTAAAAAATCTATCACAACATCCTCTAATTTCCATTATGGGATTGGTAATAGCTGTTACAAGCTAGTTTCTACAGGTTTAACACCTAGTGATAAGACCTGTTATCTAATGTTTTATCCCAGGACACCAATATTGTCGGTGTATATCAATATACATATTAGAGATACCTATGTTAATAGCCTATTGGGATGAATGAAACTTATGAATAAGATCCTCTCTCATATCTTTGGAAACCTAGATATTTTCATTTATACATAGGATGTCCTCATCATCAATATAAAAATCTGAAGGTAGGTCCTCTCCAGTAATACACTCTCATAGGACGAAGCCCTCTGGATCTTAAAACTGTCTCATCTTCACCTTATCTAGTAGTGAATAAATCACTGGTTAAAATGAAAGTAAAAACTATATGATGGACCTGATATTTTATATGCATCTTATAAAATAGATTCATAAGTTTCAATTTTCTGTTCTCCTCATGAACATTCTATGATTGAGTCCCCATGTTCAGAGCATCTGCAATAGTATTGTCTTTCCCAGGCATATAGGTTAACTCAAATTCAAAGGACTATAAATATTCAGCTCATTATTGTTTCCTAAGATTTATGTCACACTTTTTGAATATATACCTGAGTATTTTGTGGTCCATGAACACCAAAAAACTCTCTCCGATAATCTAATGCCTCCAATGGTGCAAGGAATTTACAACATCTTCTGACTTGAGATCATGCATTAGGTAATTCTACTCATGAGGCCTCAACTGTCATGACCCATATTCAATTACTCGATCTTCCTACATCATAACATATCATATCCTAATACCCAATATATCACAATATTCTATATAGTTTATTCCTAGATCTAGAAGAATCAGGATCAGCACTGAATTCAATCTCCATTTCATCTTCTAAAAGGATGTCTCTTAGGATTTATACCAAAAAAACCTCACAAACTTCTTATTAAATCCTATAAGATGTTTTTAAAAGTGTGATATGTCTTGAATAAAACGTATTTAGTGATCATGTATCCCCAATATACACCATATGTCAAAAAAATCATAGGGTTCTCCCAGGTAACCACAACTCTCACCTTCTCTGGGTCTATTGAAACATCCACCTATGAGATAATGTGACCCAAGAAGTGTACCTTGTCAATCTAGAAGTGAAATTTTTTGATCTTTTCACACAGCTAGTTCTCACTCATTTTATTCAAAATGATCTCAATATGAGTGATGTGGTCATTTTTAGTATGAGAATACACCAAGAATCCATCTAGGGAGACCATGACAAAGGAATCAAAATAGGGATTGAAAAACCTATTCCTCAAAGCAATGAAAATGGAAGGCACATTTATCAGACCAAATGGCATCATGAGATACTCATATAATCCATACTAACTATGGAAAGTCATATGTGGAATATTTGAAGGCAATATTCGAAAATGATGATAACCTAATATCAATTCTATCTTCAAAAACACTCTCTATCTATTATAAGTTAGTCGAAAATATCATCTATATGAGGTAAGGTATATAGGTTTTTTCATATTAAACTGATTTAACTTTTGATAATACATGAAAATACTAAGGGTATTATCTACCTTCTTGTAAAAAAGGACTCGTGATGGTCAGGGAGAAGTACTGGAATATATAAAACCCTTAGACTCTAAGTACTCTAGATCCCTCTTGATCTCTTGATACTCATTAGTAGCCATCCTATAAGGAAGAATGAATATTGGTTCATCACCAAGAACTAACTTGATTGAAAAATCTACCACTATCTCAAGAGGTATTCCTAAAAATCCATTGGGGAATATGTAACTAAACCAATCGACTATAGTAGGGAACTTAGTCTGAGGAAATCAATGATACTTCATGTAAAGGCTAGAAATTTGGGTAGTTAATCCACCTAGTCCAAGATTCTCTAGTCCATATCTATCATCCAGGATATTCCATTTTCCCTTTTGAATACAAGTACCACCCTCTGGTGCTATAAACAACACCCTTCTTTATTAACAATCCATATAGGCATGATAAGGAACCAACCAGTCCATCTAAATAATTACGACAAAGTTTCTCATCATGAGGATGAAGAGGTTCCATAAGAATCAATGGATACCGACCATAAGTGTAATGTCATTTCACTGATGTAATATCTATGTCCATATACCCAAAAATATATCGAGTATCATCACACCATAAGAGTAATCAACAAGATGTCTGAGACTCTCCACAACTGGCACTGATATAAAAGAATGTGATGCAACTATATAAAATAAGGAAAAATAAATAGTAGAGTATACTAGAATAGTACCTCAAATAGTATATCGCATGGCATCATAATATTTTGGTATAGGTTATACTGAATAAATCTATCCCAATACTTAGCAATGTGTTACAACCTAGTCACTTTGAGTGGATCTACTCTATTGGTGATGAAAATATAAAGTCTGGATATTACATCTACAACCTTCTCCTCTTCATGTATGTCTAGTAGAACTATGACTACCTACCTAGAAAGGCGGTACTGAACCTACTCTTGAAGGTGGATCTAGCATAGATCATTTCACACTAAAAAAATATGGGAAGGTCATACAGAAAGGTTATAGATTCCCCATCTTATGCAACCTTAGAACTCGAAGGGGTCTCTATGACACTAGGGCCTCTTATTACTAGGATTCCCACACTAATGACATACAATGTAACTATCTTTGGGTGTCAATTGGATTCCTCATTACACACACGTATTCACAAAGTGTTGTTTCTGGCCGCCAGTAGAACCACTACCCCGTTTGGATTCTAAACCGCCCTAGATCACTCCATCTTCTTACATCATGTTTTTTTCAGTGATAAGGGAATGTATTACTATATAAAATATGGTATTAAACTTAAAAACATTCACATGAGAATAATAGGATTTCTAAGGCCATACTCGAATCATCTTTCATTCATTGGCTCAATAGCATTATAGATGGATGCAAAACTGTAAGATATCGGATCAATGTTAAGGTATGTTTTTTCCACATTTTAGTTTAAGCCCATCCTTTTTGTAAATTAATTGTTTTCCCACATTCATAAGAAGGATCGGGGGTGTTTTAAGGGTTTGGGACATGAAAATGGGGAAATTGAGTTTTCTAGGAAGGTCGCACAGTCTGCGGATGGTTAGTCCTAACCATGTGGATTGCCCAGGTAAACCATATAGAAAAAGGATTTTCAAATAATAGTCTCAGCACAATTTGTGCATGGTTAGTCCAAATCATGTGGACACACTAGGTAAACTATGAAGAAGAAGGATTTTCGGACATTGGCCTCTACACGATTCGTGTAGGGTTTTGAAGACCATGCGGGTAAACTGTGTGGCCCAGAAACATTTAAAAATTTAAAAAAATGCCATTATGGGAAATTAAGTAACAACTCGGGATTTCCCTCCTCCTTCCATCTTGTAACCCTAGGAACTATACAAAGATCCCAAGAGATCCCAAGGGTGATTCTACTTCAATCATGCGCTTTTTAAAGTGTCGCCAGTTGCGGATTGAATATCTGAGTAAGTCTAGTCTCCTCCTTATTTCTCTTTCTAGTTTAGGGTTCACAGCTTCTCTCCATCTCCTTACAAAGATCTAAAACCTTTCTTTTATAATTAAATCTAGTTTGAGGCTTAAAAGGTGTGTTAAATTGGGATATAAGGCCATAGTTAAGGGTGCATTCATCATCAGATTTAAGGTAGGTGGTATAAAAGTTATACCTCTTGGTTCTTATGTAGATTTGTGCATGTAGGGATTCATTATTGTCTCTCTTCTTTATGTGTTACTGATACCATTAATTAGATGTGGTTTATTGGGTGTCTAAATAATTAATTTAACCCCTCTGGATCCCCATGGGATGGAAGGAGCATGGCATGACCAAATTAAGTCCACCCATGGTGTTTTCCAACTCTCCCGATTGGTCTAACGGAAATGTAAGGTCTGAAATTGAATCATAATAATATAAAGACTTAACGAGGAGGTTAATTGGTTTATGTAATGTGTTATAATGGATTGTGGTTAGTTTTGTATAATGTGGTTAATGTATAAGGGATTGTCTTTTTTTATTTTAAATGGGCTAAATGTGAATAATGGGAATATGATAAGGAATTATGTTTATACATGAAGATGATTAGTAAGATAGGAATGGGAAATGGGAAATTGGGATAAAGGTTTATGTGTTATAAATGATTAATGTGTTAATGGATTGAGGATTAATGTTAATTTCCCATTTGTTGATAATTTTTTGATGTTGTAAATGATAGTTTATATGCATGTTTTGAGGTGGTTAATTATGGTGAATGATAAATAATCATGTTCACATTTCTTGGTAGAGTGGGGTATAGACTTGAGGCTCTACACCCATGGGTTGAGTTGGATGGAGATTTTAGCTCCACCCCCAAATTAATGAGTTAAGGAATGGGATGGAGTTCTATTCCCCTAACTGATTCATTCCACTCGGACTGAGGCTTTGAGGTAAGGATTATGAGGTTGTTATATTTTTATTCCTAGTGAGATAGGATATGTTTTTTATTTCCATATGCTTGAAAACTTTGAACATGTGAAAAAAGGTAAATAAAATTATTAAACATCCAAGTAGTGAACCTGGATTCAATGGTAGTATAATTTTAAGGATCATAGTATAGAATGGACTATTAAACTATTTAACTTTATTTTCCATTAATTATCACATGCATAAACTATCTACTTTTGCTGGATATTGTGTAGACATTGTTTTTGGTGGCCTACTAAGTTATACTCACACCCTGCTCGGGCCTCTATTGGGTACCTGAGAAGATTTCATGCTTGTAGGTTAGGATAAGGGAAAATGCCCTATGCTAGGGAGTTGAGTTGGACATGGGATATTTATGGGTAAGGTTCCAGACCCGGAGTCTGGGCCATTTTTGGGATTCTAGTTTTTTTCTTTCTTTTAGGGTTTTTACAGATTAAATTGTAGTATGGTGTGACATATTTACTATTGTGTATGGTTGTACCCAGTTTGAGATTGGTTATTTATGAATTTTATTAATTGTTATCTATTGTTTCTACTATTTAAACTATTTTCTACTATGGATTACTATGGTAGAGAGTGTTTAGTCTCCCCACTTATCCTACAAGACCCTTTCTTCTAGTTGAAATCCTCTGGAGTATGAGGAGTAATGCTTGAGGTCATGTGGTGACCCGACTCGGTGCACTGATTTAGTGGCTTCCGGGTCCGGGATATTACAAAAGCACTAAAGCTCTGTAAAATGAGCAGAATATTCCATGACTATAATCGAACCCTACATGTTCATGAAATTCTGAGAATGATCATCCCTCAGGGTCTTAGGGAAAAATAATAAAATAATCTTGATTGGAAATCCCCAAAAGTTGGTTCTTGATACTAACCTGCCTGATTTAAAATATCACATCAGCCTTTGGAAGATCCTCTCTGTATGAAAATAGAAAGTTTCACTCTCCTTGTTGGAGGTTCATCTAGACGCTTGAATATAGACATGAAAATATCGATCCATAACTCCATAGCCTATGGTCCTCCATCTCCCAAATATGTTGGTATATACTACTACTATAACTCCTTAGTCAACTCTCCCATAGAAGGGGAAGTGCACATAGCACCCTGTATCATCAAAAAAAGATATAGAAAGTCTCCTCCAAACTGGGAATCATCGCTCACATCAATAATAAGGAGTGGTTATATATGAGGAACTAATATAGGTATCACTAGTTGTACTAGACCCACCACCTTCTGGGAATGGTCTTGACCACCTTCCTAGCATATGATAGGAGTATATCATAGTGGCATTTCTCTACAACTTACAAACACACTCCTCAAAAATGATTTTATAATGGAATAATCCACTGATGTAAGAATATAACATGTAAAAATATGTTCTATGATATAGTATTACCTGTATTCCATCTCAAAGAGTCATCTATGGGTGATATAACACATATATAGAATAGTAGAGATGCTACCTACTGCCCACTACTAAGACCAGGATAGGGTCAAGCTCCATTTTTTTCAATTTAAATTTCAATTTGATTTTAAATTCATATTTACATTTCAAATTTATCTAAATGGTTGAATAAATTAGTTCAAAAATTATTATCTATAAGGTCTCATGCACCTTATGAACCAAAATGTGTAATCTATTCAATCTATAACACAAACATTCCAGTTCAAGTGACCAATGGCCCATGACTCAACGTGCCATAGTTAACAGCTTATGGTGTCTTTAATATCCTATGTAAGTAATAGATCAAATATTTTCAATAATTTTAATTTTAATTTTAATTTTGATGTTTTTAATACCACTAAAATGTTATTTGAAGGTAAAGTTTCATATTTTAGGGTTTTATAAGCATTTTGAGCTTAATTGAAAAAATGGCCTAATTTTGGATTTTAGTTATTTTAATTTATTTATGTATTTCAGCCATAAATATTTATAAACATAAGAAAGTTTTGAAATTAATTATTTTTTGTCACGACCCATCCTCGGGGCCCGTGCCGTGACTACCCCAAGCCCACCTTCAATAGGCCAGGGGCTGGCGACTAGCACCAAAGGCATAAATCCCGATAACTGGGAAGGCATTGCCTTTATAAAAGTAAACAAAACACCACAGAGTACAAGCGGAAATAAAACACTAAGTACAAAGAGAAGTGATGAAAGGTAAATTGGCCAGAATAGAAACCTAAAAAGAAATTACAACTACAAATTAACAAAGTACAACAGAAAAAGACAACAGCTGGAAGGACGGAAGCGGCTCCTGGGACGTCCTCCTCGGATCCTACCTGAAGGGTAGGTACAGATGGCGCAACTCTTGGATCTTCCACCAGGAATCCTACCTGAAGGGTAGGTACAGATAGCCTCCACAAAGCTCTCTCCCGTTAACCTCATCTGAGGGTCGTCTCTTCGTGAAGTCCACCTCCGGATACTGACTCGTCGTGTAGTCCACCTCCGGGTACCGTCCAGTCCTCGAACACTCGGCCTCCGTCAGCACTGCCTGTCATCTGCAACCAACACAACGAGGTGCGGGCATAGCCCGTGCAGGGGTGAGTATAACGATACTCAGTAGGGACCCCGAGACCCTCAAGGTCTCACTAAAACCAACAAGGATAACCACAAAGAAGATCTCAACAGATAACCTCTACTTAGGTATATGCCCATACATATACCTAAGTTATTAAGTAACCCATCTCAATCATGAGGAAACACAAGGGTTATGAAACCAATGGATAACCACTACCCAGGTATATGCCCATACATATACCTAATTTATCAAGTAACCCATCTCAATCATGAGGAAACACAAGGGTCATAGACTCAGCTCAAACCAGGATTTTCATGATCGAAACCGTAACTGCTGAAGAGCCCCGTCTCTGGAGTGTACAGTGGTCCTATCACGACTCCGAGGTACTGCTCACTAACCTAAGACTGCTGAGGTACTCCTCCAGTCGAGTACTGTGGGCCTGCTACTACAACCAAGCGCTTCCCACCATGGGTCTGCCGCTACAACCAAGCACTCCCCCTCATAGCCTCAAGAGGTACTCCTTCTGTTGAGTACCGCGGGTCTGCCGCTACAACCAAGCGCTCCTCCGTCGTGGGTCTACCGCTACAACCAAGCGCTCCCCCTCATAGCCTCCAGAGGTACTCCTTCTGTTGACTACAGTGGGTCTACCTCTACAACCAAGCTCTCCTCCACCGTGGGTCTGCCGCTACAACCAAGCGCTCCCCACTGGGCTATCCAAAACACACCGAGTCGATCGGTCAAGCAGTCGTCAGGTCTCAGCTGGATACACGGTCTCCTTACTCTACACGCTCGTCTCCGGGAGGGTCTGCTCCACGAGCTTCTGTTCGATACTACAAGTATCACAAAGTTCCATGAAAAGTATCTCAAAGGACCGCCTCGTCATAGGGGTCTCAACGCAACAGACGGCGCGTCAATCGGACGCCCGGTCTGTGAATTACTAGCCTTTTTGTCCCAGGGGCCCAGTTAATTTCGTGAGACAACCAACCCGTCCATATCTCAACTATACCCTGAACACTCATAGGGTATACTCATAGGGACATTTTCTCAACGTGATCACCAACGTCGCTGACGGTTCGTCAAACGGACGTCTGGTCTGAAAGATATCAGCTTTTCCGTTCCAGGGGCCCGGTTGGATTTCGAGTACAATCCAACACGCCCAAACTCCAACTGCATCCAAACCCCGGGAGAAGTGTGCCAAAAGTTCCTTCCCATCAAGAGTAAATCATTGAGACAGACGGTGCGTCAATCGGACGCCCGGTCTGTAAGTTATTGGCTTTTTCGTTCCAGGGGCCCGGTTGGCTTCGTGAGCGAACCAACCCGACCGCACTCCGACGGAATCCAAACCTCGAGCGGAGTAATCCAAAGGATTCGTCTCACTTACAAGAAATCATAAAAGTCGACGGCACGTCAATCGTACGTCCGGAGCTCAAGATATGAGCGTTTCCGCTCCGAGGGCCCGGTTAGTTTCGTGTACGAACCAACCCGGCCGAGCTCAAAGTATTCTGAAACCTTAAGTGTAGTATACCAAAACGACCGTCTCGATCCAAGAATCGCATCGCCGCTGACGGCGCGTCGTTCAGAGGCCTTTAGCTCAAGTTATGAGCAAAAGACCGAAAAGGTCCGAAAATGGGGGGTCTGGGCCCGGACCAACCCGACCCAACCCCCCTGGGTCGGCCCGAATCGGGTCGACCCGATCCGAATTCGGGTCGGACCCGGTTGGGCACGACCCGGCCCGGCGGGTCGCCTCGGCTCGGCTTGGCCGAGCGGCCGAGCAAGGGATCGCGGCCCCTACGCGGGGGCCGCTCCGCTGTTCCCGAACACGGCTTGAGCCGCGTCTCGCCGTCGCGGCTTCAGCCGCGTCGGGTTTTGCCGACGGGGCGCGCCTGCAGGATCTTCCGCGGGCCACTGGACGCGCTCCGGTGGTCCGTTTTGCATGCGGTCTTCGCCAATCGTCCTCCCGGGAACCGATCTTCACTGCAAGGCCCTCAAATCGCCCTTGCGGTCCCGTTAGTCGTCGTCCAACAATCCGCACATCAATTAACAAAATGCGCCGTCTTTGTGGTTCTCCGGAACGACGCGATGGCGCCGCACCCCTTCGTCGTGGCCCGTCTCCGTCCGCGGATGTCTTCGGGTTTCTCCGATGTGGCGTGACGGCGTCACACCCTTGTTCGTTTTCACTACGTGGCGCAACGGTGTCGTGCATTCTTTGCCGCACGTTCTGCGCGATGCAGCGGCATCGCGCCATCCCCATTTCAATCCACAAAAGAAACCCACAAGGATAAGGAGGAGGGTCGGTCGTGTTTGTGCGGTCCGGCACCCTCTCGTTAATTGATAGCAAATGGTCATATTTCACGAAGATCGTCAACGTAATAATCACGAACAAATTAAATAATAATCCTCAACATTAATCCGCATGAACGAACAATTCGCGGATCAACTTGGAATTGCTTGGTCCGTGCTCGTCGTTCTTTTCTCAAAAGTTAATAGGACACCAAAATAAAATCCCCTACCTCAAGCGTCGTCGAGTGAGGGTTCGTCGCAGATTTTCTCGTCGCGGAAGAAAGCGTCGCGGAAGGAGCATCGCGGAAGAAGCGTCGTTGACATCGCGGTACACGGCGTCGCATCGTCGATCTCCGAGGGTTTTGCATTTTTCGTCGGAGGTCGGAGCGTTCTTCGCGTTCTTCGCGTTCTTCGCGTTCTTCGCGTTCTTCGTCGAAGAAGAACGCTTTCCCCCAATTTCTCTTCACGCCACAAGTCCAACTAAATAAAAATAAGCTCAACCCTTATTTTATTATTGACATAAGCTTTTGAAATTCAAAAGATAAGAAACGAACAATTAATTCATTGAATTAATTGTAACGATTTAACTGCCCAATTAAATGGGGCGTTTCTTAACCAGAAAAATGCACGGTTGACTTTCATTAAAGAGGGGTTTTCACGGGTGCGTTACTTAGAGGAAAAAGAAACGGTGAGGCTCGTGCGGGCCCCACCTCACAAATATCCTACCAAGAGGGTAGGATATTTTGGATTGCACCCTATCCGGTTCAACTCAGCTTAAGTAGATTTAAGTGGCTTTAAGTGGCTTTAAGTGAAATAAAATTAAGTTGTCGCACCACTTTATTTTATTTTTTTCACTTGACCCCCAAAAATTAAAAAACCACACCCGAGCAAACGCAACTCCAGAAAAGGTGTTTCTAAGCAAATATCGGCGCTGCGATTCCATAGGTGCCCTTGGAATTCGATTCTGAGCACCGGTTCAGAAGTTATAAAAACCCGCTCGTTCGTTCACTGAACGTACCCGAGCTAAATTTCAGAAATTGATTTCGGGCACACCGGTCCTTGGAATCAGGCTCCGTCAGAAACTGCATTCTTGTAAAATCACAAAGAAAATGTAGAAAAAAATTTCCCTTGAAATTTCCTAGTCTTTAAATTACTCCCACCTCAGGGCTTTACGTCCTCGTAAAGCATTAACACAAACTGGGGTCACAAAAGCGGTACAGAGCACGCATCTAAGCCTTCTGCTCCCATGTTCTCACCCGGAGGTTACCATACTGCCAGAGAAAGTGCACCCGAGGAATCGATCATCCTCATAGGATCTGCTCATGTCGATCCTTGATCCCCACTAGAACCTCCGTGAAAGACACTCCATCGCCATCGTCCAACTCCAGGGTTGAGCACGTATCTCCACAGTTGAGATACGTGGAAGTTGTCGTGCACCTGGTGCAACTAAGGTGGATGGGTCAAGCAGTAAACCACCCCGCCTACCCAGCTGAGGACCTAGAAAGGTCCGTTGAACCTTGGAGATAACTTGCCGCCTTGGCCACATCTCCATAAAGCTCGTCGAGGTGAGACCCTTATAAGGACGTGATCGTCATTCTCGAACTCAGAGGTCACCAACTCCAGTTTAGAACAGAAACTTAAAATGAATGTTACCACAAGGGTGAGGTTGACCGACTCAAGAATGATTGGCCGAACCCTCCTATGCATGAGTTATCCTGTGCTGCCGGGGGTTTCCTTTTCACCGACCAAGGAAAACCCATCCCGATGTCATAGTTAAACCATAACCTTTTTGCCTAATACCGTCAATTTGTGTATGAACTGTGATTGCCCAGTCCATACTCAAACCAACGTCGTAAGGCCTCGATGCTGCCACCAAGAGATCTCAACCGAAACTCTCGCCTCAAGGGTCTGACCACACCGTCGGTGTAAGTGTGATTATCGAGTCTCCTCCCAAGGTATCTCCAGACGTGAGGGTCAAGTCCACGGCTTACCGGAAACTCTAGGTCTGGGACAAGATTTGTGAAAGCAAGGAATGATTCATATCAACGTCTGTTACTACAGCAGCTAGTAGTGGACACAGACTGTCCCTTGAATCATTTTTAGAGCCATTGGGTCACACTCCTTGACCGCATGCAACTCCACTCTTCCTCTGACCTCCAGCTCTCTGAGCCTGGTGGGGATAACTAAGGCGGGTGGTTTTATCATGTTAAAATGTACACCACCTCATACTGCTCTCCTAGCTCTGCCTCCACGTCTGCCGCTTCGCAGACCCATATCTCTTTGAAGCTTCCTCTTCTTGAAACATTAAACACGCTCGAGTCTCTAAGACTGGCACTGGTTTCTTGTTTCTTACTGCACTGTGCAATCTTCATCCGCTCCTGGATGATCTGCACCTTCTTTGCCTACGATCTGGAAGATCTGCTAAAATTTCTCCTTTGCCGAAAAGAGAAACTCGGTCTCATCCCCTGGATGAACCACACCCATTTCCTAATACAGTCAATCCTGACATGAAGGGTGAACTCATGCCATGGATGACGTCGTAAGGCCGCGACGTAACTACTAAGAGATCCAACTGTCACTCTCGCCTCCAAGGGTCGAGTCACACTGTCGACATCAGTGTGAGGTCACTGGGTCTCCTCTAGTAGGAATCTCAAAAGTGAGGGTCAAGTCAACAGTCTTAACCAGGACCACTCAGTATCAACCAAACAAAAAGGACATGAAAGAAAACATCACAAAGATAAGTGTCTTTTTATTATTTTAGCTCATAGTACAAAGACACGAATACAACAGCAAAATGGAACTATAAGTACAAGGAACGTATCCACTAGTTCTGCTCCTGTCCACCTGCTCCCGGAGCTCTACTGCCTTGTCCACTGCTTGGCTGTTTCTCAAGCACCTGCCACTGCTTCTGCCTCGGTGGCTCCTCCAAATCCTGCGGATCATCTGTACGAGGATTCGGACAGTCACGTGTCAGGTGACCCTTCCTGCCGCATTCATAACACTTTCTACTCCTCGTACGGCTGGATCTAGTCCTCTTGGACCTCTGCATCATCTTTATACTGCCCACAGATGACTCGTCTACTGATCAAAAACCCTGTGGCAAAGGAAAAAGCTCCTGTACACGCTCAGGGTGTAGAGCTACTGGCACAAACTCCACCTTGAAGAAGGTCTCGAAGTCTTCCCATGTGAAGGTCATCCCGTCGAAAAACTGGAACAAGTGGCTCCACCACCTGCCTACTGCTGTCTGAAGAAGGTTGGCAGCAAATATCACCATGAGGTCTATCGGCGTCCCCACTAGCCTGAAGACTCTCACCACAGCCTCCAGCCAATCCTCAGCCTCCTGCGGGTCCATCTCTCCCCAGAACCTGGGTGGTCTCTGGCGCTGGAACTCGTGCAGCGCGCTCAAGTGGCGTGCATCACCTACTGCTGGGGCTGATGGCATCGGTTTTCCCAACGTATGGTAGTACCGCTGGTGCCTCCGCTGGTGCCTCAACTGCAAGAGGGCCCTGTACCGAAGCCTCGTCGCTTGGCAAGCTGTCAGTACGCATGTCCCTCTAGGCTCTAGATGGTCGTCCGAGAAAAGGCATCCTGAAAGAAACAACGTGACACTGTCAAACGGTTATACCTGGTGAGATGACCTGGGTTGAGCTGATATTTAAAAACTTCTGGAAATACACACGCAATCAGTGTTTTCATGCACAAAGTCGGAAATCAGTTGTCAGGGTCCTGGTGTATGTATACGTCGGCCGCCCACACCAACACTCGACTCCCTGAACTGAAAACCACACTCGATACTCTTAACACCATCACTTCACAGAAAGAAAATATCCGAGTTATAAGTTCTGTGGTAGAACCGAATCCTCTGATACCAATTTGTCACGACCCGTCCTCGAGGCCCGTGCCGTGACTACCCCAAGCCCACCTTCCATAGGCTAGGGGCTGGCCACTAGCACCAAAGGCATAAATCTCGATAACTGGGAAGGCATTGCCTTTATAAAAGTAAACAAAACACCACAGAGTACAAGTGGAAATAAAACACTAAGTACAAAGAGAAGTGTTGAAAGGTAAATAGGCCAGAATACAAACCCAAAGAGAAAGTAAAACTACAAATGAACAAAGTACAACAGAAAAAGACAACAGCTGGAAGGACGGAAGAGGCTCCTGGGTCGTCCTCCTCGGATCCTACCTGAAGGGTAGGTACAGATGGCGCATCTCCTGGATCGTCCACCACGGATCCTACCTGAAGGGTAGGTACAGATAGCCTCCACAACACTCTCGCCCGTCAACCTCATCCGAGTGTCGTCTCGCCGTGAAGTCCACCTCCGGATACTGACTTGTCGTGTAGTCCACCTCCAGATACCATCCAGTCCTCAAACACTCGGCCTTCGTCAGCACTGCCCGTCGTCTGCAACCAACACAACGAGGTGCGGTCATAGCCCGTGCAGGGGTGAGTATAATGATACTTAGTAGGGACCCTGAGACCATTAAGGTCTCACTAAAACCAACAAGGATAACCACAAAGAAGATCTCAACAGATAACCTCTACTTAGGTATATGCCCATACATATACCTAAGTTATTAAGTAACCCATATCAATCATGAGGAAACACAAGGGTTATGAAACCAACGGATAACCACTACCCAGGTATATTCCCATACATATACCTAAGTTATCAAGTAACCCATCTCAATCATGAGGAAAAACAAGGGTCATAGACTCAGCTCAAACCAGGATTTTCATGATCGAAATCGTAACTGCTGAAGAGCCCCGTCTCTGCAGTGTACAGTGGTCCTGTCACGACTCCAAGGTACTGCTCACTAACCTAAGACTGCTGAGGTACTCCTCTTGTCAAGTACTGTGGGCCTGCTTCTACAACCAAGCACTTCCCACCATGGGTCTGCCGCTACAACCAAGCGCTCCCCCTCATAGCCTCAACAGGTACTCCTTCTGCTGAGTACCGCAGGTCTGCTGCTACAACCAAGCGCTCCTCTGCCGTGGGTCTGCCGCTACAACCAAGCGCTCCCCCTCATAGCCTCCAGAGGTACTCCTTCTGTTGAGTACCGCGGGTCTTCCGCTACAACCAAGCGCTCCTCCGCCGTGGGTCTACCACTACAACCAAGCGCTCCCCACGAGGCTATCCGGAACACACCGAGTCAATCGGTCAAGCAGTCTTCAGGTCTCAGCCGGCTACACGGTCTCCGTACTCCACACGCTCGTCTCCGGGAGGGTCCGCTCCACGAGCTGCTGGTCGAAACTACAAGTATCACAAATTTCCACGAAGAAGTATCTCAAAGTACCACCTCGTCACAGGGGTCTCAACGTAACAGACGGCGCGTCAATCGGACGCCCGGTCTGTGAGTTACTAGCCTTTTCGTCCCAAGGGCCCGGTTGGTTTCGTGAGCGAACCAACCCGGTTGTATCTCAAATATACCCCGAACTCTCATAGGGTATACTCATAGGGACCGTTTCTCAACATGATCACCAACGCCACTGACGGTTCGTCAAACGGACGTCCGGTCTGAAAGATATCAGCTTTTCCGTTCCAGGGGACCGGTTGAATTTCGAGTACAATCCAACTCGCCCAAACACCAACTGCATCCAAACCCCAAGTGAAGTATGCCAAAAGTTCCGTCCCATCAAGAGGAAATCATTGAGATAGACGGTGCGTCAATCGGACGCCCGGTCTGTGAGTTATTAGCATTTTCGTTCTAGGGGCCCGGTTGGCTTCGTGAGCGAACCAACCCGACCGCACTCTGACGGCATCCAAACCACGAGCGGAGTAAGCCAAAGGCTCTGTCTCACTTAGAGGAAAGCATAAATGTCGATGGCACGTCAATCGGACGTCTGGAGCTCAAGATATGAGGGTTTCCGCTCCGAGGGCCCGGTTGGTTTCGTGTACGAACCAACCCGGCCGAACCCAAAGTATTCTGAAACCTTGGTTGTAGTATACCGAAACGACCGTCTCGATCAAAGGATCGCATCGCCGCTGAAGTTACGTCGTTCAGATGCTCATAGCTCAAGTTATGAGAAAAAGACCGAAAAGGTCCAAAAACAGGGGGTCTGGGCCCGGACTGACCTGGCCCAACCCCCCTGGGGCCACGGCTTCAGTCACAGCGGGTTTTGCCGGCGGCGCGCCGGGCACCGCCTCCTCCTCCGGCCGTCGCGCCGGTAGGAGCTTCCGCGGGCCACCGGATGCGATCCGGTGGTCCGTTTTGCGTGCGGTCTTCACCAATCGTCCTCCCAGGAACCGATCTTCACTGCAAGGCCCTAAAATCGCCCTTGTGGTCCCATTCATCATAGTCTGACAATCCGCACGTCAATTAGCAAAACGCGCTGTCTTCGTGGTTCTCCGGCACGACGCGATGGCGCAGCACCCCTTCACTGTGGCCCATCTCCATCCGCGGATGTATTTGGGTTTCTCCGATGCGGCGCGACGGCGTCTCGCCCTTGTTCGTTTTCACGACGCGGCACGACGGCACCACGCATTCTTTGTCGCACGTTCCGCGCGATGCGACGGCACCGCGCCATCCCCGTTTCAATCCACAAAAGAAACCCACAAGTATAAGGAGGAGGGTCGGCCGTGTTTGTACGGTCCGGCCCCCTCTCGTTAATTGATAGAAAATGGTCATATTTCACGAAGATCTACAAGGTAATAATCACGAACAAATTAAACAACAATCCTCAACATTAATCCACATGAACGAACGATCCGCAGATCAACTTGGAATTGGTTGGTCTACACTTGTCGTTCTTTTCTCAAAAGTTAATAGGACACCAAAATAAAATCCCCTTCCTCAAGCGTCGCCGAGCGAGGGTTTGTCGTGGATTTTCTCGTCGCGGAAGAAAGCGTCGCGGAAGAAGCGTCGTTGACGTCACGGTACACTGCGTCGCATCGTCAATCTCCGAGGGTTTTGCGTTCTTCTTCGGAGGTCGGAGCGTTCTTCGCGTTCTTCGTTGAAGAAGAACGCTTTCCTACAAATTCTCTTCACGCCACAAGTCCAACTAAATAAAAATAAGCTCAACCCTTATTTTATTATTGACCTAAGCTTTTGAAATTCAAAAGATAATAAACGAACAATTAATTCGTTGAATTAATTGTAATGATTTAACTGCCCAATTAAATGGGGAATTTCTTAACCAGAAAAACGCACGGTTGACTTTCATTAAAGAGGGGTTTTCGCGAGTGCGTTACTTAGAGGAAAAGAAACGGTGAGGCTCGTGCGGTCCCCACCTCACAAATATCCTACCAAGAGGGTAGGATATTTTGGATTGCACCCTATACACTTCAACTCAGCTTAAGTAGTTTTAAGTGTCTTTAAGTGGCTTTAAGTGAAATAAAATAAAGTTGTCACACCACTTTATTTTATTTTATTTCACTTAACCCCCAAAAATTAATAAACCACACCCGAGAAAATGAAACTCCTGAAAAGGCGTTTTTAAGAAAATACCGGCGCTGCGATTCCATTGGTGCCCTCAGAATTCGATTTCGAGCACCGGTTCAGAAGTTAGAAAAACTCGCTCGTTCGTTCACTGAACGTACTCGAGCTAAACTTCGGAAATTGATTCCGGGCACACCGGACCTCGGAATCAGGCACCATCAGAAACTGCGCTCTTGTAAAATCCCAAAGAAAATTTAGAAAAAAAAATTTCTTGAAATTTCCTAGTCTTTACATTTTTAGTATTTGAATCATTGTGGGATTAATTTCATTCTTATAGACCAAGAACTGAAGCCAATATTTATAGGCCCAAAGTATGATCACAATTCAAACCTCAAAATTTGTGTACATAACTTGATATTTTTCATGTTGGGCATGAATATTGTAAATGCATGGGAAATCGATCATAAATTTTACAATGATAAAGATAAGATATTGAGGGAAAACATTCATACCTATGTACCTACATTATTATATATATATCAAGGCCATAAATTCATAAGAAATTGGATTTTTTAAATTCACTAATTATGCCTAGCCAAAATAAATTTTCGGAGTAAATGGGAAATAACTTCTACTACACATGTAGAATGAAGCTTAAATTTAGTGGTAAAATGAGAAAAAAAAATTGAAAAACTGTATATAATTATAATTTTTCTATTAAATTAAATGGTCCAACCGCATGAAATATTTTGGATGAAAATTTTGGAGCCAAACATTCACCCTATTTTCCTATATAAATGTATCTCATCTCATTTTCAATGTATTAGAACTTTTTATAACAACCCAGATATTTATCGAATGATTAATTTTCATATCTATAAATATTTATGAATAAGATATTAGTTTTACGTAAAAGGGGATGCTTTTTTAAATATCTTACTCAACATGCAACAACGGGTTCCTTTGAAATCTTACATTGCACATAACTTTGAGTTATACTGAAAAATAATATATTATTATTATTATTTTAAATGGTAGTTAACACCATGACATTGTATTTCTAGTAAATAATAAAACTAATTACAATACAATTACACATGTTTGATAATTTTTTTTAAATTTATCCAATAAATTTTAGATGCTTAAAATAAGAATGGATCTGATTTTAATCATGAAAAACTCTAATATTTTTAAAAGGTTATTTTACCACCTTTTGATGGAGAACCATTTTTAAATCTAGTTTTTTTCAATTTTATATGATCCATTTGAAAAAAGAAACTTCTTATTTATAAGTGGGACATCAAAATTTACTTTGGGTAAATTTTAGTATTTTTCTGATAAAGATCATTTTTTAATGAATCGCGAAAAATACTGCATTTTATGTTAAAATTGTCCTTTCATCTAATTTATTTATATGATTATATTATCCTTTTAAATGGTTTTAATGTGTAATTATATTATATCTTTATCATTTAATAAAATTTTGGTCATTTTAAGTCATTTCAAGTTGAAATTGGACATAAATATATGTCAATCTTTTCTAATTTTTACTTATTAAAAACACGCTTTTTGGTTTTGACAACAAGAATTAATTAGAAATTAATTTTTGAAACTTCTGTGTTTTGAATTTACAAAAATAGATTCCATATTTTGAATAAATAGTTCCAAATTGTGTAAATAGGTACCTTTTATTTTTAGACATTATGAATAGTAACTTCAATAAATATTTTATTTACCATGGTTAAAAGTTAAATATGGTAAATAAGGGTAAAACATAATATTATAATAATAATAAATTACCTTAACACATGTCCTAACCTGAATGGATGAGATATGGACGACCATGGTAATCCTTGGGTGTATTTTAGGACCCCATGGAGCTACTTATGTGTGAAAATGACATTAATTACTTTTAATTTAATGTTAAGGAAAATATAATCTAATCATATATCTTTCAGTAAAACAGTTTTTATATGGGGTGATGTAAGTGATCACTACGACTATAAATTTTCATTATAAATATAAAATTATTTTCTACATCTTGGTATTTTATTTATAATTTTTATAAATCATGTAAATAAATTTAATTATGACACAATTATGATGCACTGATTGCTTCATTAATAAATTATTCAAATAAATGATATTATAAATGTTAAAATAAATGTAATTTTGTTATCTTGATGTCATCCACGAATTTTTTGGATTATAGTTACATTTTTTCATTGTATTAAGGAAGTTTTTTCAATCTAATCAAGTTTTTATGGATTTTAAAAAAAGTCATGATATGAATAGTGTCAACATTGACATAAATCATATTTTAAAATAAAAAATAATTTATTAAATATTATAAAATTACAAAAAAAAATTATAATTTTCATTTAAATAGTTATAATAAGTCAAATATTTAATTATTTTCTCTTTAATAGGATATTTTTATGTTTTGATAACTATTTTGATTCTCAATGTGTTAAATACATGATAAAACAGTAGGTGTAAAAAATGGTTAAATAAAAAAGATAAGGATTAAAAAATATCCAAAGCCCATATAATTCTTATTGGTTGATTTTACTTCTACTTATATTCATCATATCTTCAAACTAACTTATTTTTTAATGATTTATAATCAAAATAAAATTTATAATAAAATAATATTTCAAGATATTTCTTAAGTGCCCCTCCTCCCTCTTATAAAAGGCCACCACCTCTAACCCTTAATCACACCTATTAACCCTTTTGTCTCTTCCAAACTCTTCTCCAATAAGATCCCAACATTCCTATATTCCTCCCAGAATCATTTCCCTATGTATAAGTAAATTCAATAAGGCATTTTAGCTTAAACTAAAAGAAGTTACCCGATTTGAGGAGACGTCTTCACTCAAACTTCTTTCATTTATTTTCCCTTATCCTACCCCATAACTCTATTTATTAAATTATTTTATAACAACACTAGTATCTTAAATATAATAGGTTTTTTTATTATAAGCATTATAACTACACTCACATTCACCTCCAACTATTGGGTATAGAACATATTGTTTCTGTGGACGGTGAACTACTGCATCACGAAACGATGATTGTTCAATCTTCTCATACCACCTTATATGGTGGAAATTAAGATGGAACTATAATTATATACGATATGTATGAAATTTATTTTATCTCTATGCTTCTCTAATTCTCATTTAGAACATACATTTAGGCTTTTCATGTTGTATAAATATGATAATTTCATTTGATGAAGTGCGGACTACCGCCCCCTCAAAGTGATATGACTCATTCATGCTATACATGGAATGTATAAAAGGTTGAGTTAATGAACTTATGTAACATATATATAATATTACATTATATTTTAATTATAATATACCTATGTATCATTTATTTTTCATTTCATTAATATGAAAAATAAATGAAAGTAGTGTGCATGTGTACGTAAGGCTTACCCTCTCCATGTACGGTGCATTTAATTTCATATATCCAAATGTTATGTACTACTAAAAATACATATATATTATGTTTAAATCATGAATATAATTCTATAGATAATGTAATTTTGACCACATGGACAATTTGTAATTATAACAAGTTTATTTTTAACTCAAGTACTGAATATCGACAAAACAACTGATATTAACATACATAATTATGTAATGTTTATAACAAGGTAATAACTTATATAAAATGAATAATAAACATTAAAAAGGTTTTGAAGAAAGTATAAATTAACTTATATTTATTATTCAAGAAAAACAAGGAACATACGTGACAAGTTGGACTCAAAGTAAGGGAACTTCTTAACCGAATTTCCATTATTTGGGTTAATCTTCTACTTTAAATTATATCGTGATATGATTATGTAAGAAATAAATTTTGATTTTATATCTTGTATTTATAAATTAATTATGTGTACTTATAGTGAATACACGTAATCAATGTATTTTATTTATAAAATGATCTTTGTATGGGACTTCGTCTCAATATCCTTTCATTGAGGCATACTTTGATTAATACACGACATTAGTTTATACAGTGTATAAACCCCTTTGAATTTTAATTTCATTCAAAGGGAATATTTTTTCTTTGAATCATTTTACTAAATCACAAAAGAAATATTTATTTTTAATGTATGCAGTGACAATGACTTTTCTACCACTATGAGTATTAATTGACATTTGGATTCCTTAACAAGACATAGTGTTTTTAAAATAAAAATAAATACCATATGCCCTTTTACGTATTTTGGTATTGAAAATGGTTTTGAGAAAGCATTTATTATGTAAATATATTGAAAGGATATATTGTGATTTTATTATGGAAATTTTATCTTGTTGTTATGATTGTTATATGTATTATGAATATGTTATGGTTCTTTGGAATTATTTACATATATGGGTGGTTCTATGATAAACCTAGGGCAGGTGATCCCAAGATATCTCTCCAATGCATTAGGTAATTTGACAGAGGTAAACATTAATGTTTCACCATATAGATTTAGGGAATATAAAATGATGGTTACTCTAAAGGTAACTCACTATGTAATTGTGAAAGCTACAATGTAAGAATGGTATGGATGCTACAAGTTAACTTTATGATTTAGGCTTTCTATGTGTTATTCGTAAATTTTATTATTTCACGAGGTATGTTAAAGATCTTATGTTTTATGATTGAGAAGTATGATTTCATTGATTTTTATGTATTGATGGAATAATGTTTTCTTTCATTATTTTATAACCCATACTATGCTTTTTATGGTCATCGCAAGTTTTTAAAAAAATCACATGGTATAAGGAAGGGTAAGAGAAATCAAGTATTCATGAAGATTTATATTAAGAAATTAAATCTTGTTTTATTTAAAAAGATTTATTATTGTGAAAAAATTAGATATATTATAAGTTTCAACCTTTTAATATTGAAATGTAAGGTATTAGTTATGGCCTAATTCTCTAAAACTATAAACCTGAAAATATACTCAATATGAATTATTTACTTAACATAAGATTATGTAATGTTTAAGTTTGGGGCCTTACAGTTGGTATCAAAGGTCAGTTTAGATAACATTATAGGTTAAGGTGTTATTTAAGCATAATTAACATAACCATAATGGTTAAAATATTAGAAAGAGTCATATTTATTTTAGATAAATTGAGTGAGTGTAATATAACATGAATAAGTATATCTTATTGTTTAATCTCCTCATAAGATAGTATATGATTATTTTACTAATATAATCACACTGACCTTTTTGGTTTTAGTAAATGGATGGATATAGTAGGTGCCAATGTAACAATGGATTTGAAGAAAACTATGGTGGTTTTATAAATTAGAAACTTAATGAAATGGTAGATACAATTAGAACTCTTGTGGTTATTCTTAACCAACTATCTAGAGTCATGATTGACCACTTAAACCTTGGTGATTTTTCTAAGGAATCGTATATGAGAGAAACAAATCCCAATGTAAGTTCAGGTAATAATCATAAAGGTAAGTATATTCAAAAAACTATGTGTCAAGGATGTGAAAGGAAACACTTAGGAAAATGCTTCAAAGTGATGGGAAGATGTTTCAGATGTGGTAATGAAGGTCACAAAGCAATAACCTACCATGGAAAAATGAATCATCCAGTTGACTCCAGGAAAGGGAAATAAGTTCTTTCTAAAGGATAAATTGAATGTTTTAAATGTGGTGTGCATGGTAATTATACAAATAGATTTCCAATTAATATGGTTCATTAATGGGATCAGCAGGATCGTACAAATATATGTTTACCAATTCCTAATGCCATTCCAATTGAAGAAGTGGAAACTGAAAATGACATATGAAAGGTTTGCATTATTTCTTATCTCATGTTTTGACATTAATGAAATCTTAGGACATTATGCATGATTTTGTTTATAGGAAAGAAGTATAATATAATAATATGGAAAAACATGGATAAAGGATCATGAATTCTGTTTGATGATTAAGATGTCTACATTTTAGGAATTTAAGAGTTATGTTGGATCTATGTATGATGATGTGTTTTAATGTATTAATGATAAGATAAAATTGGAATACTTTTTCTAGTATGTGTAACCCTAAAGTTTGATATTTTAGAATATTATTCAAGGAATAATTACCTTTTCTTGTGTGGAAATAATGGATAACCTTAGGGGTTCATGTGATATTTTTTTGTTGAGTCAATTATGGATTATTAGTTTTTGGGTTGAAAAATGTACGGTATGTAATAAATTTTGAGGTTAAAACCTTATATGGAAATTGTTTAGGATTTTATCTCGTTTTTTTAATGTTATATGAATTATATGGTTTTTGAAAAAGTACAACATGTAGATCATGTGGAAACCTGTCACGGACAAAGCTGTGGGAATTGAACCCACAACCAAAGTGAGACTAGGATTTATCACCTACCACTAGACTATATGAAGTCCTTGGATAGTATGAATTATTCTATTTTAGTTAAATGATTTTATAGATCAAGAATAATTTGATTTTGGGAACTTCTATTTTATCAAATGGATATCCTTAGTATAGGAAAATGATTTGGTGATTATGTTATAAAGGTTTTTTTAGAAGACATTCTCTCTTTCAGGGAACAATAAATGCCTAAAAATAGAATACTATGAGATTTCATTTAAGGAGTAATGGTGGAATTTTATTATGGAAGAATATATGTTTTTATTGTTGACTAATAGAAATTTGGGTTATTTATGGAAATGGTTAACCTATGATAGAGAATATGTGATTAGGTTAATTACTTTTAAGTGTGAGACTTTAGGAGTAGTCAAAATTATTTGGAGATAAATGTTATGATTTATCGTGGATGACTATATGATCAAATTCCTCTAAGTTTTGGGTTTCAATATTAGTTTGGATTATATTGAAGAATGTTAAGTAAAATTGTGTATTGATTGGTCTTTGTTGAACTTTGGGTACTATTTGATGAATTTTGGAGATTAAGATTAGTATTTATTTTTATAAAGGATTGTCCATTTGGGGATTATCTGATCTCATACAAAACATTTTTGTTTTGGTTAACATCTAAAGACAGGGGAAATATATAGTTCATTTTTTTGGATTATGTGATTATTTATAAGTTGATTCTAGCGCTTTTGATGTGACCAAGTCATCTTGAATACTCATCGTTTGGAGAAAATATGAGATTTTGGTAAACATTTAGTAAATAATGAATGTCTATATGAAAATTAAGTATGTTACCTAATGTTATTATTAATCTCATAAATAAATTCCTCAAAAGGAACATAAAACCAAAACATTGTCCATTTACTTTTCAAACTGGGGAATCAAAGACTGTTTAACCCATCACAAGTTTGTGATTTTTTAGTGGTTAACCTTCTCCTAATATTATTTTCTATCACTCTCCATCATAACTTGATGGTGAGTTTCTCTTCCATATCCATGTTTTCCAAAATGGAATCCTAGTATGTGTTATCTTGGATTAATTTTTTACTTCTCTTTTTTTCTTTTAAATTGATAGTTTTATTGACTCTTTTTCTGATGTGATACTTTCAAAGAAGTTTCTGATCCCAATTTTAAAATTTTAATGACACAATTTTCAAAAGGGGGGAA
The DNA here is from genome assembly GCA_963277665.1 of Viscum album. Taxonomy (NCBI): domain Eukaryota; kingdom Viridiplantae; phylum Streptophyta; class Magnoliopsida; order Santalales; family Viscaceae; genus Viscum; species Viscum album. The sequence goes on from OY728147.1 coordinate 1,315,222,887, forward strand.
GGAGGTAACGACCCAGGTATTAATATAATGATACATTATAAAATATATTGATATTTATGAATAAGATATTAATTTTACATTAATGGGTATGCTTCTTCCGATGGCATATTCAACATGCAACAACGGGTTCCTTTTAAATCTTATGTTGCACACAACATTGTGTTATACCAAAAAATAAAATAATATAATTATTAATTTAAATGGTAGTTAATTCCAAGACTTTTTATTGGTAAAAATGAACATAACTAACTACAATATTTTTACACATGTTTTTTAAATGTTTTTATATTTATCCAATAAATTTTAGAGGCTTAAAAAAAGAATTAATCTGATTCTAAGCATGAAAAACTCTAATATTTTTAAAAGTTTGTCTTACCGCCTTTTGATGGTGAACCTATTTTAAATCTAGTTTTAGTAACATTTATAAATTTCATTTGAAAAAATTAAACTTCTTATTTAGAATCAGGATGTCAAAATTTACTTTGGGTAATTTTTTGGTATTTTTCTGATAAAGTTATTTTTTTAATTAATAGTGAAAAATACTTCATTTTAAGTCAAAAATGTCTTTTCTTATAATTTATTTATTTGATTAGATTGTTCTTTTAAATGGTTTTAATTTGTAATTGGATTATATTTTTATCATTTAATCCAATTTTAGTTATTTGAAGTAATTTTAATTTGAAATTGTACATAAATACATGTCAATCTTTTGTTAGTTTTTACTTCTTAAAAACACGCTTTCTAGTTTTGACAATGGGAATTAATTTTAATTTAAGTTTTGAAACTTCTCTGTTTTGAATTTTTAAACATAGATTACATATTTTGAATCATGAGGTCCAAATTGTGTAAAAAGTTACCCTTTATTTTTAAACATTTTGAATAGTAACTTCAGTAAATATTTTATTTACCATAGTTAAAGGGTAAATCTAGTAAATAAGGGTAAAAATAATATTATAATAATATTAAATTACCATAACACATTTCATAACCCTATTAGATGAGATATTTCTGACCATGTTAATCCTTGGATCTATTTTAGGACCCCATGGAGCCACCTGTGTGTTAAAATGACATTTAATTACTTTTAATTTAAAGTTAAGGAAAATATAACCTAAACATATATCTTTTAGTAAAACAATTTTTATATTGGGTAATATAAGTGGTATCTTCAACTATAAATATTCATTATAAATATAAAAATATTTTATAAATCATGGTATTTTATTTATAGTTTTTATACATCAAATAAATAAATTTAATTATGACACAATGATGATGCAGTGAGTACTTCGTTAATAAAGGATTCAAATAAATGATATTATAAATGTTAAAATAAATGTAATTTTGTTATTCTGATGCCATAAATGAATTTCTTTTGAATTTATATACATGTTATATTTTTATTAATGAGGTTTTTTTGAAGTAATAAAGTTTATATAGATTTTTAAAAAAGTCATCATATGAGTAGTGTCAAAATTGATATAATTCATATTTTAAAATATAAAATATTTTATTAAATATTATAAAATTCTAAATAAAATATAATATTCATAAAAATAGTTATAAGAGGTCTAAAATTTTATTATTGACTCTTTAATTGGATATTTTTCATGTTTTGGTAACTATTTTGACTCTCAAAGTGTTAAATGCTCAATAAAAAGGTGGGAGTAAGAAAGGGTTAAAAAAAAGATAAGGATTAAAAAAATTCAAAACCTATATAATTATTATTGGGTGATTTTATTTATAATTATATTAATCTTATATTATAACTAACTAATTTTTTACTCATTTATAATCTAAATATAATTTATAATAAAATAATATTTTAAGATATTCCTTAAGTGCCCCTCCTCTCTCTTATAAAAGGCCACCACCTGAAACCCTTACTCACACCTCTCATGCCCCTTGTGTCATCCAATAATCTAATCAAATAATCTCTAAAAATTCATCTCTTAATCCTAAAATCCTTTCCCTAGGAATAAGGAAATTCTAGAAGTCCTTTTATCTTAAACCAAAAGGATTTACCCGATTTTTGGTAATGTATTCCCTCAAGCTTATTTCATTTATTTTCCCTTATCTAACCCCATAACTCTCTTTATTATATTATTTTATTAAAAATAATTTTATTATATATACTAGGATGTTTTTATGTGAATTATTCGAACTACACTCACACACACCTCTATCTAATGGTTTTAGAACATACTGTGTCTGTGGACGGCAAACTACTGCCTCATGAAACGATTATTGTTCAATAATCTCCTACCACCTCTTATGGTGGCCATTATGGTGGAACTGTAATTATATATGATATTTATGATATTTATTCTATCTCTATTATTATTTAATTATCATTTATAACATACCATTATGCTTCTCATGTTGTATAAATACAATAATTTCATTTGAGGAAATGCAGACTACCGCCCCCTCAAAGTGATATGACTCGTTCATGATATACATTGAAAGTATAAAGTATGAATTAAGGAACTTATTTAACATATATATTATATGATATTATGTTGTAATTATAATATACCTATTTATCATTTAGTTTTCATTTATTAAATATGAAAAATAAATGAAAGTAGCGTCCATGCGTACGTACGGATTACTGTCTCCATGAACGGTGAATTTCATTTTATATCACCAAATGTTATGTACTATTATAAATATATATATATATACTGTATATATATGATATTTAAATCATTTATATCATTCTGAAGATAAAGGACTTTTCACCACATGGACAATTTGAAATTATAACAAGTTCATTTTTGATTCAAGTACCGAATATCGACAAAGTGACTAATATTGACATAAATAATAATCTAATGATTATAATGGGGTAATAAATGATATAAAATTAATAATAAACTTGAAAAATGTTCTAAAGAAATTATAAATTTACTTATGATTATTATTCAGGAAAAACAAGGAACATACATGACAAGTCGAACTCGAGGTAAGGGAACTTCTTAACCCAATTTTCATTATTTCGATTAATCTTCTACTTTTAATTATATTGTGCTATGATTATGTAAGAAATAAATTTTTATGTCCTATATTGTATGTATAAATTACTTATGTTTACTTATAGTAAATACTCATAATTGATGTATTTTATTTCCAAAATGATCTTTGTAAGGGACTTCATCTCATTCTCCTTTCATTGAGGCATAATTTGATTAATTCATGACTTTACTTTATGTGGTGTATAAACCCCTTTGACTTTTAATTTCATTCAAAGGAAATATGTTTTCTAATAATCATGTTACTAAATTAAAAAAGAAATATTTCCTTTTAATGTACGAGGTGACAATGACTTTTTCGTTGCTGCAAGAATTATTTGATATTTGGATTCCATAACAAGTCGTAGCGTTTTTAAAATAAAAATAAATACCACATACCTTTTTTATATATTTTTGGTATTGAAAATGGTTTTGAGAAAGCATTGATTATGTCAATATCCTGAAATGATATATTGTGATTGTAGTGTGGAAATTTTGTCTTTCCATTATGCTTGATTTATGTGTTATGAATATGTTATGGTTCTTGGGAATTGTTTACCTATACAAGTGGTTCTATGAAAAACCTAGGGATAATGAGCCTGATATAGCTCTCCAATGCATTGAGTAACATGATAGAGGTAAACTTTAATGTTTCTCCTAAGTGATTTATGGAATATACTAAGGTGGGTATTCCAAATATAACTCCCTATGTAGCTGTGAAATCTAAAATGTAAGTATGAAATGGATTCCACAAGTTACCATTATTAATTAAGATTTCTATGTGTATTTCATAAATAATATGATTTCATGAGGTATGTTAAAGATCTTATGTTTTGTGAATGAGAAGTATGATTTCATTTATTTGTATGTATTGAAGGAATAATGTTTACTTTCTTTATTTTATAACCCTTACTGAGATTTTTATGCCCTTCCCATGTTTTTGAAATGTTTTTCATAGGGTATAAGGAAGGTTAAGAGAAAGGAAGTATTCAAGAAGATTTATATCAAGAAAATAAATAATGTTTTATTTAAGGAGTTTTATTGTTGTGAAAAATTTTGATATATTAAAAGTGTTTACCTTGTAATATTGAGATGTAATGTATTATTTATTGCCTAATTCTTTAAAACACTAAACCTAAAAAGTTTCTTAATGTGAATTATTGAATTAAATAAAGATTGTGTAATGTTTAAGGCTAGGTCCTTACACTTATGGTGGAAATTTTATACAGTTTTATTGTTTATTTTTTACTACAATAGTATTATTCATTTTTAATATATATTAGTCTTATTATTCCTCTCATTCTTATATTTTTATCTTTTGCGTTTTACCCTCATTCTCTTCTCACTATGATCTCTAATTCTCATTATCATTAGTAAATAACCCAAGGAAGTTATCTAGGGAGATATCTAGTTTTGAAACCAAGTAAATTCACATTAATATTTATTTTTTATTATTTTCTTAGAGTTAGGTCAAGTGGGGTCTTACTGTGTATGGTTCCTTTGTGTCTCCACTTTCCACATGAGGCTTAACTTTATCTTCTACAATATTCTCCCTCAATCAGGGAGGTTAATGTGTGGTCTCTTATAAATAGTTGAGTACACTATATATTCACAACATGGGTAGGAGAGTATGTTCATTCATATGATATATCATGTTCATTAATATGATTTGTAATTAATAAATAGACAAAGAAGTTTCGCTATAGGTGATCTCTTAGGAGGATCTTCATTCTCTTTAACATAATCATATCATCAGTCATTCTATTTGCATATATATATATAAAAATATTTCATCTATCTTTAAAACTCATCCAAATTATATTATTTAGTGTTATATTAGTTATAATATAAATAATGACAACAGAAATATGATTTTGTGTGAGCTTCCTCCTTGGGACCAACTCCCTTCACACCACACTTTTTCCTTACAAAGAATTTCATCCTACCACTATAAATTACTTCACCCAAAAAATTCAACTTTAAAATAACATTCATTAACTAAAAGGAGGTAAGAATGGATAAAAATGGAATGAAACATGGATCATTCCTAATAAGGTCATTCATGGTCTTTATGGGCTAAACAAGAATTGATGTAAAGGTGGTCTCAAGGATAAGGGATTTTAAAAAGATATCTCAATCATTTTAAATGTTTTTTTTCACATTCATATCATTGAAATGATTAAATTCAAGTTCTGGTAGGGGGAAATGTCCAATGATCAATCAGTAAATTTTCTCAAGATAAATTATAATTTCTTGTCCAATAAATCCTCTCAGTAATGGAAAATATGATTTTGAAAATAACTTAAGGCATGGATAATAATAAAAAATCAATTCAAATGAATTTTATAAATTCAATGCATGAAAAATGATAGGGAAATTTATTTTACATGAATCAATAAATTCCGTCAAATCATGATTCATTAGTTTAATATCCATGCTTCATTTTAATCATCCAATTCTTAATTTTAGTCGTTCAATTTCATTATAATTGAAATCTAAAATATGGGATCATGATATTTTTAAGAAACTCATGTCTACTATATAATTCAACTAAAGAAAAAAATCCTAGTTTGGGCTGGAAATTTCTAGTTAAAACCTCAAAACATGTTGTTGTAAAAAAATGTAGAGAGTTTGAAAGATAAAAAAAATTCGAACGCAATTTCCCATAAAGCTTAGTTGTCTTACTTATACTATTTGAGGGAATTACTTGTTCAATCCTGATCCTACAAAAACTAATTACTCAATTAAGCACAAGGATCATGCCATTTAAGCTCTAAAAGATAATATGGAGTGGGTTTCATGTTAGAATAATTTCTAATACTAAAATTTAAATATAAATTCACAGAAATCATGTAAATATAAGTATTTGTATAATCCACCAAGTGGGCCCTAAATTTTTAATACCTTCCGAGGGACGTACCAGATGTTATCCGTATTTATTTGGTGGATGAATCTTCTATGACTTGAACCAAAACATGTTTATTTTTCTAGTGTCCACTTTTTAATTCATGTTGAGTATAATTACATATATAGAGTACATAATATCCACCCCCTTTTAAATATGGTTTAGTTTTTATGGAGGCATATGATGAACATTAGATCATTCTCCTTCTGGGTTACTACTTGTGAAACTGACTCCTTCTCTTCTATTATTGGCTCAATGTGAGCCGCATCAATTTTAATTTAAAAGTTTTGGTTATAATTTATTTTTAATTCAATATAATTTAAATATAAAGGATGTAAATAAAAATTACACATTTTTTTGTGAGAAGACTCTATCTTGATTTTCATTGGCTTAGAAACTTGGATATCTTCATGGGATTCTACATTAAATTCAGGGATCTCCATATATACCTTAATATGTGCATGTTCATTTTCATCATTTTATTCTAAGGAACACCAAGGATTTGATGAATATGAAAATTAAAAACCATAAAGAGTGAAAATAAAATAATATTGAATGAAATGATAAAATAAATATTTTTAATAAATATAATATCTCAAATTTGGTTCAAGTTCAGCCACTTTTTTAGTGGTAAGTTCCTCTTGAAGATAGATCTTAGTGGACAGAGGCAGATAGATATAATTCTCTATATTTTCTTCAATTTATTTCATTCTAATGGCTTCTTTATTTTCCATGGGTATATTGAAATAAAATGGCACTTAGTCTTCTGCATTTTAGGGACTAGGGATATCATGTTTTACTTTATACTCATTTAAAAATTCATCCAAATATTGTTGATCACCCACACATAGCTCAATAAGTAATTCTTCCTCATCATTAATCCACTCTAGGTTATCATGGTTATCTTGGATCTGATCTTTCATATGTTTGGTATGTGGGTACTCCATAATCTTAGTATCAAATTTTAGTATGCCCTCATAAAAAATGTGGAAAACAGGTGGTACTTATTCTTTAGTCTCCTTGGGTTCTTTCTCAGGTTCTAGTTTCTCCATCAATTCATGAACATATTTAAATTATATTTCAACATTTTGTTCCAATTTTTTTATTATTTCTATAAGTTATTTCATATAGGATCTATTATAACCTTCTTGAGTTGCTTCATATTATTGTTGTTGTTTCTACACCTGGGAGTAATCAAACCATTCATAATAATATGAATTTGAATACATCATGGAAAAAGAATTTATTATGGGGTTTTAATGAAATAAATGAAAATTTATCTATAGTTTGAAAATATAAAAAGATAAGAAAACACCAATTGGATCCTCATAAATGGTGCCAATTTTGATATACACCTATCATACGGCATAGAAAAGGTAAATTTATTTTCCTAATGAAGCACAGAGGATGACCAATATCACCTCACATAAGAATCTTTCTCAGTTATTCACCTATATATTCTATGTCACATAAAATACTTATTTTTGTTGTTTTATGTTTTATTGAAACAATGCAATTAAAAGGACATGAAATATAAAAAATAGTAAACTTATACTAATAGTAAATACAAATAGAATGACCTTATGAAAAATGTACTTAGACTTTAGGTTTGGTTTGTGGGTTCCATCATTCTCTTTTTTGGTGTTTAGATTATGTTTGATAATTTCATTTTGAGATCGCATACATTAATTTCTATTATTTTATTTATTGGTGTGAAATATTAAATTCCTTTAGCATTCTAAATTCCACCTCCTCCTATAATCGAGGTTTATGGTACACCTCAATCGATAGTGTGACATCTCCCAGGACCTAGCTCCATCAAATGTCATTTCATCCACTGAATGGATCTAATCCATTTGATGATGATCTTGTATCTAGTAAAAGGGAGGGAAACTATTAATAAAATAATAGAGATGATTTTGAGCTCAGTTTAATGGTGTATGATCCCCAAACCCATGAAATTTTACTCTTTCTCATCACAAACATAATCAAACTTCTGAATTTAAGTACAGAATAAATGAAATTTACAACTACCTCCCACAGGATAAGCCTTAGGTTAGCCCCTCATTTCTTAGGGTAATAGGTCATGGTGGTAAGAAGAGAAATAAGAGAAGAATAAAATAAAATAATAAAAATAAAATGAATGAATATGATAAAATAAGAAGATTAAAAACAGAAACATAAATTCACAAAATAAAAATAGAAAAAGAATAAGAAAAATATAAGAAAATAATTAGAATAATATTGAGAAGAATAAGAAGTTGTGTATAAGAAGAAACAAAAATCATCATCATTAGATTGATGATTTTTATCATATGTGGTCAGTAGGTGGATTTGATGTTTATTCTAAGCATAACTTTCATATGAAAAAAAGAAAAAAATTATAAAAGTATAGAAAAATTCATAAGGGTTACATCATCCACTATGATTTAATTGAGCATGACATTTAATTTGAGTTTTGGGGAAAATGGTAGTTTATAATTTGAAGGGGATAATTCCATTGAACATTCATTTTTGATATCAGGAAGTATACATTAAGAGATAAACCTCCTCCTTAAGCCTTAATTTCCAATCATCAATTCCTACCAACCTTAATCATTATAGTCATTTGAAAATTTAATGCAAGTCCTCGTGATTTCATGTGTCTTTTCCTTTACAAAGTAGACAAAGTAGTTCATTAACAATCTTATAGATAAGGATCATGTGTTCATGATATTTGAAAAGATCCACTTGAATTGTATCATGAGTGATGAGAGAAAATATTTTAAAGATAGGTAGTTCATGATTTGGCATGATTAATAATAATTAATTAAGGAGACTAAATTAATGAATGAATAAGTTTCACCATTATCGAAAGGGGTAAAGTAAAATACATAAATTCATTGTTTCATTGAAAATTGGGAGAAATAATTGATATTTTATATGTATTTTTGAAATTTTTATTTGATATTATTATTATTTTTATTTTGTTTCCTTGATATTTGAATAATGATAAGATTGGTTCCCTTTGATTTTTAATTTTGTGATTTTATACATGAGGATAAGCGTAGTTTAACTGTGCGGGAATTGATAGATAAAATATTTACATTTATTTTAATTTTAGTTTAAACTTTTTTTTAATCCCACAAAAGTGATATTTTAAGGTAAATTCTCACATTTTATGGTTTTAGAATCATTTTGACCTTAATTGTAAAAATGGACTAATTTTGAATTTTAACTATTTTAATTTATATATTTATTTCAGCCATGAATTTTTATACACTAATGTAATTTATGAAATTTATTTTTTTTTAGTATTTAAAACCTCTTGGGATTCATTTAATTCTTATGGAACAAGATTTGAATCCATCATTTGGATGCCCAATATATTCTCACAATTCAAGCCTCAATATATGTGCATGTATTTAAATATTTTTTTTTATTGGTCCTATATCTTGTAAATTTATAGAATAATTGAAATTAAATTATAAAATAAAGAAGATAAAATCCTGATAAATACATTAATAACTATGGAGCCAATTTATTTTATAGATATCAAATCTATAAATGCATGGGAATTCAGATTTTAGAAATCCAAAGATTATGCATGGCCAGAAAAAAAAATTGGGGTAAATGGGTTAAAAATTATTTTAAAAATGTATTAGGAAGCTGAAATTTTTTGTTCAAATGAAATGAGAATTTGAAAAACATTTTATAATACTAATTTTTCCAATTATATAATTAAATGGGTATATCATTCACAAATGTTTGGATTAATTTTCTAGATCTAAAATTTCACCCATTTTTCCTATAAAAATGTATCTCATCTCCTTTTCAATGTATTAGAACTTCTGGTGGCTATTTTATGTAGTTTTAAGGTTTAATTTATTCTCTAATATTATTATTAATTTTTAATATATATTAGTCTTATTATTTATCTCATTATTATATTTTTATCTTTTGTGTTTCACCCTCGTTCTCTTCTCATTGTGATCTCTAATTCTCATGATCATGAGTAACTAACCTAAGGAAGTTCCCGGTGTAGAAATCCAGTGTTGATCCCAGTTCATTTCACTTTCATTTTTATTGTTCTTATTTTCTTGGAGTTAGGAAAAGGGGTATATTAGTGGTTAATGTACCTTTGTGTCACTACATACCATCTGAGGCTTAGATTTCTCTTTTACAATATTATCCCTCAATCGAAGAGGTAGATGTGTTGTCTCTCAAAAATCATTGAGTGCACAATATTTTCACAACATGGGTAGGAGATTATTTTCATGTATATGATGGATCATGTTTATTAAGTTTATTTGTAAATAACAAAGAGACAATGAAGGTTCACTCTAGTTGATCTCTTTGGAGGATCTCCTTTCTATTTAACATCATTATGTCATCATTCATCCTGCTTGCATTTTATATATATATATATACATATTTCATGCATATTTAAAACTCATAAACATTATATCATTTAGTTTTATTTTAGTTATAATATAAATAGTGATAATATAAATTTGATGTAGTGTAAGCTACCTCCTTGAGACCGACCCTGGGTGTGCACTATATTTCATGCATAGGTAAATAAAATATTGACCGAGGATTCAGGAAAAATCCTCAATAATCAATAGGAAAACACTATATGTAAATAGAAGTCACTTTAAGAACAAACTATTTTTTCTCAAACCCATTCAATAATCATTATCAATTGACAATTATATGTATTATAATCAAAGCATTCATCTAAATCACAACAAATTCAATCAACACAATGCTCCTATATGACATGGAATGTGAATTTCTTATAGGGTTCCTAATATAATGAATGATCAATTCTTACTTTCACTCATCTCATTGGTCTAATGATAGATGATAATCTTCAATTATATCAATAGTAATATCGCAATTCATGTGTATCACACAATGGTGGGATCAAATCAACTATAATAAGATAAATGAATAAAATATATATTTACATTTGATAAAATTCATCTTTTATATGTATATAGTTTAGCTAATTTTAAGAACATCTCATTACCAAATCCCATGACATTCAAAATCTATTTTCTATTCTCTAAAAATATTAAAACAAGAAAGGAAGGCTCTAATTCCACATTTTGACTTCCCAGATTCGGGTGCCATTCAAAGGTACCCCTAGAATGGTGGGAAACATAGCTTCAAGCAAATCTTCCCAAATTCTAGTGTATTACCACTAGTAGTGAGGTCCTTGGGTGTGTCAGTGGGGAGACTATGGAATTATTACTAGAGTAAAATAGTGGTATAATCAACAGATAAATATTGGAGTAAATATAACAGTTAATAAACAGTAAAAACAGACACAAATAACCAATCCATGAAAAATAATTAAATGTAATAAAAAATCATATATAGAAGGATGATAATGTATGTCATGCCTCTAGAAATATGGAAAAAATGGATGCAAGGAAGTTGGAAATACATGTTACATAATATATAAAAAAATTAAAAATGGACAAAATTCTGTCCAAGCATCATAAGATATAACATGTTCATATTTTACTAAATCTCTATCTTAAGACATTCCATAAATTCATTCCTTCATAATAGGATGCTTCTCCTTATCTACACCTACAAGTATATAGTCTATTTGGGTACCATTGGCGGCCTAGATATGGTGTGTGATAAATTCATAAGACCGCCACCAACGACGTATATAAATATAAAATCATGTATACAATATCATAGTGTGTAGATATAATAATTTCAATAAATAATAATAACTCTAAAAGGGTCCTCTCTAGTTCCTGAAGGAAAACTAAGCTGACACTACCTGCTTCGGCCCATGCCGAAATATGTCTGAGCAAGTTTCAAGGGATTCAATTCCATGTGTCACATTTATATGGGATGATGTGCCCAGTATCACAGTAGTAAATGGGATGAAATTCAAAATATCATATTTATAATGGATTCCATTCCCATTATCACGGAATAGGGACTCCATTCTGAATATCACAGAATAGGGAAATCATTCCCAATATCATAGAATAGTGAAACTGTATCTGGTATCCTAATAGTATGGGGTGCCATGATTATATCATATTTATATAAAGGGTCTCAATGCATGTATTATATTTTTAAAAGGACTTTGTGATTGTATTTAATTATAAAGGGTCGTCATGCCTGTATTACATTAATAAGCATCATTGTGCCCGTTTTATATTAATATGGGTTTCCATGCCTATATTGATATAATATGTTCAAGGGTTATCATAACCATATATTATAATTAATGAGGGTCATCATGCCTATTCATATATATATCATTCATAAGGTTCATCATTCCCAAATTCCATAATTAAAGAGGGTTTCCATGACCACACATATTTAGAAATAATAACCATTGGATTTAATATGAACCAAGTATTAATTCATACTTTATTTACATTTATTAATGAAAAGGGTGTAATAATTTCCATTTAAATAGGTGATTAGGTCTTACCACTCACCTATAACCAATTCTATTCATTTTAAAAGATATGGGCATTGGATATGCCACACCTCTACATTCATCCACCAAAAACATGGTATTTCCATTTAGAAGTAAAACCAAACACACCAAAAGTGTTTTGGGTATAAGATCTTGAGTCCAATTAGGCATAAAGAAGGAATACCCAAAGGGATGTATCACTTCATGGTTGTATATCTCAACATGATTTGTGATCTAACAACTCAACCAATTCAAGGAAGATGAAATTTAAGGCAACACATGATAAAACCAATGTGTGGCACAATATATAATATTATAAAAAAATAAAACATGTCGTATAATTAATAGACTACCTATCACATGCTTGTAAAACTATACTTGTCCAGTATAAACTGTTACTTCATCCTGGATTAAAATATATCTAAATAACAGATGACCTCCTTAAATATAGGACATATGATCCTTCACCTTAATAACTTTTTTAATATGAAGAAAAATAGAGAACATATCAATAGGAATGGATATATTACCATTGGCTATCCAAGAATACTGAAAAAATCTAAATCGGTCGCAATATTGATAAGCTATCAAGAATTCTAGGTCTAGGCTTTTATAAATCTCTCACAGAAGAAAGATGGGGCCCATGCTGTAAGATAAGAGAAATAATCAGGTGGGGTAAATTTAATTATATTTAAGGGAAATTAGGTAATTTCACCCCAAAATTTAGGGATTCATAGGTTACCCACATGGTTTTCTAAGTCGTGTTCCAACCGTGTAAGGATCACTGCATTAGAAGGGGACAAATAAATTTAGGCCACATGGTTAGGTAAATGATTCACCAACCATGTGATTATGCTCTGCTAAAAACTATATAAATTCCACATGGGCATGAAACCCCTAGATCATGGTTATGGAAAACCATTATCCCTAATTTCTCCTTTGTTCATCCTCATTCAGTTAGGTATAATAGTGTGGATTTCCCAACATGGTCTCTCCAAACCATGCATCCAATCTATTTTTTCCATAGGTTGGGGTTTCGGGATCTGAATAATCCTTGGACACCCATGTAACCTTTATGAACTCAAAGGGAATCCATATTAGGTCCAATGAAAATAATTATTCTATAATTAAAATGATTTTTATTGGAGATAAATAATGGGTTCTTATAGTTTGTGCTCAAATAGTTAGGGATGTCTCTCAGTTGTACCATGCATGTATGTATGTGTTATAGAATCTTACAGTTATATAATATACATATATTCTGGTTGTAATGTTTCTGGTTATTATAGTTTTACATATTAATTATATTAAATAGATTTAGTTATAGTGTATAATTACAAAGGTTATGATTGATTTAGTTATATTACATGGTATGGGATGTGATAAAATATGGACATGGTTGTGATTTCAGAATGGATATTATAGAAAAAGGATAACTAGAATGTTGGACCTTGTGGGAGGTTAGGGTTGGTAGATTCAGGGATTAACCCACATCAAATATGACTTCATATATATAGTGTTTGTGTGATTACATGGGTATGTAAGGGATTAAAGCACATCACGTTTGTCATTAGAAAATAAGAGAGAGAACCTAGAGGGTAATTGTATGGGGGCCTTATTATATATATGTTTTTGATATTATCTTACTTATTTCTATGAATTTATTAGTGAGTTATCCTTAGTGATTTTGGGATGTAGTTCAACATATTTTGGTAATCAGTTGATTTCCTATATTTAATTATTAAGCTTTATCATGATTATTTAACAATTTCATGAAAGATTTCATATATGATCCAACTAAATATTCTTTTATTCTTACACCTATATATATAAAATGTTTTTAGGTTCACAGTAGCTAAACAGTGATCGATCTGGTAATTACTACCTTATAGTGGTTATTTAGGAGCTTTTATAGTTCATCGTCTTTACCTAGGTGTTGTTTGAGATTTATTTTCCTTTTTTACAATTGTATAATATTCTAATTTTTTTTGATTCTATATTTATTTATTTCATGGAGTTGATTGGTGAATCATTATCATTTTATAGGATATATTAAGGGAAGTTCCTTCAACTTTAGTCATGTTATACCCTAAATGCTAATACCCAACCCATGAACTATTGGAGGTGGGCTTCGGGGGTCATTGTCATCTTTACTGCCAGCCTAGGAGGGGTACTAGTAGATGGGGTTATGTCAATTGATATGATAAAATGTGTTGTTTCCTTATTATTGGGTCCATAAATATAGTATATTTTATTCTATTGATTAATTATGAGTGATCTATAATAGTTATATAATCATTCTATTTTAGATCAAAACTTATAGGTCAATATCCATGTTTTGACATACTACATTCACAAAGAATTCATAATTCCTGAATAATTCATAACATCATGAAGAGTGAATAATCAGGTTCCATGAATGAAATTTCAATAATTTTTTTAGAAAAAGAACTACTCCCCTATTAAATAAAATCATGTGTAAAATATATATATATAAACAACTATATAAATAATTTATCTCCCTAGCTATACCTTGTATACAATAATATAATTACTCAAGTAAGTCTATAAATAATTTGAGTCCTTGAGTTGGAATGAATTTGATGTTATACACTTAGTTAACTCCCCTATCATTAAATAATAAACTCAAATACCTTGTGCATGAAACCCTATTTACAAAAAATAAAAATCTCATATATCCATACTTAAATTAACAGTCCTAAAAAATCTCTCTTTGATACTACTCTAACTCAACATGACCCTTCCAGGATCACACTTTAGTCAATGGTACTGCTGGATTTTCCACGACAAGCCTACTTGTAATGGGTTAAGATTTGTTGAATATATTTTAAATAACATGTATAAAATAAGGGATTAATGGTCTAATAACACCATTAAAACTTCACTACTAAACCACCAATGAAATTAATAAGAAAAAAAATTAAAGAGAAAAAAATCCCAAAGAACAATAAACGTATACATACATGAGATATCATCCAAATTTTATAATTTTTATAAATATATAACAAATCATCAAAATTATTTTTCAAAAAATAAAATATAATAAACTAAAAAAGTAATAAACTCTTTAAAAAAGTAACTAATCAAAATATTACCAAATAATCACATAAGGAATCAAACACCACCTATGCCATGTCCTCTAAGATATAATAACAAGTTTTTATTTTCTAAATAATAATTAATATGTCGTGGTACAAGTGTCAGTACATGGGTGAGTATAACAATACCCATGGAACATCCCAAGTACATAACAACACAAAATCCATACATATGTATGTATAATTAGAAAGTAGTGAAATCCTAATACATGTTTCTGGTCTCACAACCCAATATAAAAAATGGATCATTTTTTGAAAACTATTGAATAAGAGACTATGTCATATTATGGAATTATAAGTCATTGTCTATGATTCAATATCATTATATAAATATATACCCAATATCACTATAAGTATCAATCCTCAATTAACATGGATCATGTAGATAATTATTCTAAAAAATAGGTCCATTTATATTCCATTAGCTATTGGAAAATATAATCACTAATAATATTGGGTAATAATCACTATTGAACATATTCATCAATCAAAGGAATACCATGATCCACCAATAGAGATCACACACTTCCGTGTGAATTATTAGTTGAAGACATATCCAAAATTCATATACTAATTTATATAGGATCATTTATCACTAAACATATATGTCATGTAGAGGAATTCCAAAAATAAATGTATTATTCCATGAAGGATAACACACCACCAAACATAAGTTTTTTAAGTAATGAAATACCTAAAATTAATGGTTATTCATTCTTAAAATCCCTCTTAACATTGATCCTGGGGTTAATATCTTACTAAGAATAAATCATGGAAATAGTTAACTATAATTTTATCACTAAAATAAAAATATATCTTCTGAAAAATCACACATCAAATCATTTATAATCACCATCACCTTTAAGAGGAAGATATCCAAAATTTTCACCTATAATGATCAACATTATATTTAATAGGATGAACCAAATATTTATACACCATTAATAATTCCAACAATACTTGGGAACACAGTGAGAATAACACTCTCCTAGCTCATAATAATTCTCTATGTAAAATACACTTCATTAATAAATACTATGGGAATCATATATAAAAATAATATATCATTTTATATTTTTGTTCATAAGATATCTTAACGAATGTTAGACAAATTTGGTACATAAACATCATTATCATTAATTTCATCAAAAAAACTGAAACATGTTAATTTCAAAAAATATCCTTTTTCCATAAAAAATTTGGATCTTCTATGAACCATAAAAGAGTTTCATTGTGTTAAATTAAAAAAAAGATAATATTAGTACAATAAATTTTATAACTTGATCCAATATTTATGAGGATATCCAAAAAATTAAAACAACTTTTAAATGATATGAAACAAACACCGAACACCACCACAGTGATGATGGATTCACTTTGACTGTGCCCCAATGGCATCCCAACTGCTAAAAAAAACAACAATACAGTTAAAAAGAAGTGAAACCATCTCAACCTGTAAAGGGTATTGTGTTTTCCATCAATAAAATTCCTTATCTTCCTATTTATATATATAGACAAACTTTCACACAAATTCCCCCCCCCCCCCCATATGACCACTAACACTAGCATCTACATGGATAAAAATCAATCACATTATCTCAACCAAAAAATAGAAGGGTGGTCGATACTGATCATTACCCTTATCTTCCCATATATATATATATATATAAAGAAATATTTAATTTATACAAAACATAATTATAGCTATATAATATAATTTAAATATAATATAAAAATGAATAACATGAACCTATCAAGTAGATTAATTAATCCTACCTCAATGGGAGTCATCATCACCCAAAAATATCTAAATTACACTCTTTTTTAAAATGAATTATAATCATGATAATTAATTCATTCATATACTATTTATGGACACATTTTCTTCCTTAGTTTTTAGAAGTTAAAAATTAATATACTTACCACTAAATGAAACAAATTTCAATAATAAATATTAAACTGACATATTTTCA
This sequence comes from Viscum album, assembly GCA_963277665.1. NCBI lineage: Eukaryota > Viridiplantae > Streptophyta > Magnoliopsida > Santalales > Viscaceae > Viscum > Viscum album. Next base: position 1,315,240,340 of record OY728147.1, read on the forward strand.
ATTTGATCACTAGTGTAAGGTATTTGTGATTTTTTATAAGGTCCCTTATTCCTAAAAAATAATAATCTTTAATGTAAAGTTTAATAATATCTCTCTCAATAGTAACCTTCTATGATTCACTAAGGTAAACATATGAACTCAATTATGAAAATAAAAACATAATTTATTAAAAAAATGAGTATTGTTTCGATTTTAATTTTCATAACATCACTAGGTGTAAAAAACACAAATTTTGTTTTTTAGATTAAATAATAATTTATGTGTGAAATAATTTTTAGGCAAGTTATATTTTAGTTATGTTTTATAAAATTATTATTGAAATTATATTTTTGTTTTATGAATTACATATATATCTCATATGTCTATCTGGAGTATTTTTTATGTCTTATAAAAAGGATTATAATGGAATTTCATTTTACAATTCAATGGAATTGAATTAATTTCTATAGTTTTCTTAAATTTTTAAATAATTTGATATATTTTACCTTTTATTTTTTTTAGTGAACACCTTGAAAATCTATCTCTTAAAAAACATGGTTTTAAATGGGAATGACATGTTTGGTAACTTGGGAGTGATTGATTTATCATTTTTATCATTTATAAATAGAAAACATCAATACATTCCTCTATGAGAATTTAAATATTTCTATAAAATAACTACTAATTTGAGTTCATGTGAAGGATATTAACATCAATTTTGGATTGAATTTTTTTATCCAATATGGATGAGGGGAAAATAAAATCATCACTCAATGGAATTTTTATGTAAACTATAACATATAATTTCCTGGAAAATTAATCATAATAATATTAATAGAGGTATTTATTATTTAATACAATATATTTAAAAAAATTACATTAAATAAGCTAATATGCTTTATTTTTTTATTACAAAATTTCGTTGTATTTAGAGTATTTTATAAAATGTAATTTGACCCCCCCCCCCTATCCACCCCTATATTGTTTAAAAGGGATATGCATGTAAATTTTTTTACAAGATGATTAAAATATTAAATTATTTATAATATTCAAGAAATTATATGGAAATTAATTAAATAGTAGTAATGATTATATAGAAATAACTATTTAGAAAAAATAGAAGTTAGGAAACATATGGACAATTACTGAGGGGGGAAGTCATTTTAAGGAGATTTTCTTTTAATTTTCAATAATACATGGGTTTGTGGGGTAGGTCTCTTATAATAATTATGTATAGGGTATTTTTGAGGGAGATAATTGGCCATCTATAGACTAATATAAAGTTTTAGGGCATAGAAGAAGCATTCAGATGGTTCCCAAATATATTTTTCATCAGTTTAAATGGATAATACAAAGAACATAATGGATTAAACCCTAGACTCACATAGATAGAATATTTACCATTCAATTTATAATTAATTTAAATCAATAATTACCTTTAATGTGATAATTTCCCTTGATAAATTTCTATATTTTCTCATGTTGGGTTGTCAATGTGATGGAGATTTCGTGTGATGATTCCTATAGGTGTATCCACTCATTCTCTATGAATCTTAGGATGGTGTTCATGAATATATGGATGATAACTTGGTAGAGATAAGTTCATGACATTGTTCAGTATTGATCCTGATAATGGATTCTCCTATTATCTTTATATTCTTGAGAGGGAAGGTATAGGAATAATCTCTCTATAGATTGAGAGAACTTAAGAGAGGATTTTATTGTGCACAAAAACTCTGAAATCCTATAAAAAATAACATAGTAGGGATTTTATACATAATATTAAAATAATTTATAATTTATAAAAGGCCCTTTATTAATTTATTTATTTTAAGTCTTCCCCATATCAAATATTATTATTATTATTATTATTTTCGAAACAATTATTTATTTAAATATCATTGCTTAAATAAATTAATTAATATTTATTTAAATGATATTATATAAGATATATCATTTCCATTATTCCATTAACTATGCCTTTTTATCCCCCATATAATTTATTAAATCTTGAATAATAAAATATTTACTATAATAAATAGTATATATTCAATAATAGTAAATAAATATTATATTCAACAAACTCATGAGAATATATTTATTTTAATATTATTTTAAATAAATAAATATTTATATTAATCAATTCACTAAACTGGTTAATAAATATTTATTTATTTACTAACTTCTGAATAATTAAAATAGAGATAAAATTCAACTCAGATATTCAAAACTTGAATATCACATGATTGAATTTATGTAATAAAATTTACTTGATTAATTAATATTATATAAATTTAGAATAATATTTATTCTTAATATTAAATTAAATATAGTTTAATGAGGCTCTAGATACATTTAGTGTTTGACTCTCTAAACCTCTTCTGAGTGGCATTAGGTGAACATACCTAATGTCTAAGATTAGGGTCTAACAAAATCTCAAAGAACCCATAAATAAAAAAATAATGTCATAACAATATAAACCTTCCTAATAATTAAGCTATGAAATATAATCTATTTTTATATAAATTTCATATCAAGAAATTTTTATACTATTTCCATCACCCTATATAATCAATATATCTTTCCTTGAAATTCCAAAAAAAACTCGTCTATAAAATATAATGGACATGGATTAAACTAGATAGTTCTATTTCATCCAAAGGTCAAATTATATATTATTCTATTCATATATATCGAAAAAAATCACTTATTCAATTAATATTATATCACTTATGACACACCCAACGCATGCTACCTCATTGTGAGAATATGTCATCACGATTTTCATACATAAATCAAAGTGCATGATTCATGATATACATTAATAATAATATCAATTATAAGGACCAATACATATGTTTTTAAATAGTAATATCCAATGACAATTAAATATGTGGAATTTATATTACTGGTTCTATCCTCCGGACCTCCCATTCTCTGAGACCAAAATGTGAGAAATTTTTTAGAAGAATTTTTAATCTCTTATGAGCCACAAACACCTAATAATCAAACATAATATATATCTCAATAGATATATATTATATAGGAAATATTACATATGTTAAATAATATTGTCATATAATATTTAGGTTCTCATTATATTGTGGAAATATTATATTCCTTAGACATGAAACATACTCTAAATATATTTTCACATTGCTATTACACATAATAATAATAATTATATAATAAAATATTTTTTAATGTTTTGGTAATTGAATGTACATATTCATTTTATTATAGGGAACAAAACTCAATAGTCTCTCACTTGTACTAGTTACAACCAAAAACTTTTAAAACACTAGATCTCACATTATATTCATGTTTCTACTTAAATAAGGATTTATTTGATAGGTTTGTCACATTTATCTCTATTACTAATCTACATACTATGACATCACAAATTTTAGAAATATCCTTCAATAGTTGATACTTATCAAGCATATGTTTCATCTATTAATTTGACCTAGTATCCTTTGATTGAATCACTATTGTTGTAATATCATGACACAAAAGTGATAGTCTTTAATAATAAGTATATGAAAAAGATTATGGATGAATTTATATATCCATATTGTTTCTTTAACTACATCATTAGCCATAATATACATAGAAACTATTATAGAATCATAAACTACTGACTTTTTACAACTCTTCAAGCTAATAGATCCTCCATTAAAGGAAAACGCATATCCTGATTTGAATTTTACATCATTCGGATGTGTTTGTAAAATAGAATATTTTTATCCCATCACAACTAGTTTCTTATGTACTCAATAAACTAGGAAGATATCTTTTATACAACTATAATCCTCAAATAATATTTTTATAGCTAGCCAACATGACTCTCCAAGGTATGATTGGTATATGCCTACCATGCTCAACTTGTAGGAAATATTAAGCCAATTACATAACATAGAATATATAATAGACACAATAATTGATGCATAAGGGATTATACTCATCATTTATCTCTCTTATTATGTACATGAATATATTTTATTAGCAATATGTATTCCATGTCACATATTTAAAAATACTATCTAATATTGTTATATATTTTATCTCTTCAATACTTTGTTAATGTAGTTACCTTGACATAATCCAAGAAGGCTCTTAGATCTATTTTTATTGATCTTGATCCCCACAATGTACGTTGTTTCTCCAAATTCATTCATGGATATGCATTTATTTAACCACTTATTAGAAGACTATAAGACTTTTATCTCATTTCCCATCATTAATATATCATAAACATATAATACTATGAAAACCACTACACTCCCAATAAACATAGTGTATACATAGGGAAACATTCAATCTTGATAAAACCAAATTCCCTTATAGATTCATCATAATGAATTTTCCATGATCTTCATCTTTCCTCCAGTTCATAAATGGATATTTATAAGTTTCATGCCTTATTGGAATATTTTGATTTCAAAAATCATTTTGGTTGTGTCATATAGAAATATTCCATATGATTTCCATTAATGAAAGAAGTTTTGACATCCATTTGAAAAATATCTTAATCATGGAATGTTTCTATAGAAAATATATTTATAATTAATTTTAGTATAGAAACTAGTCAAAATATTTATTATAGTCTATTCCATAACCTTGCCTAAAAACATTAGTAATTAATCAAACCGTATTGGTATTGTCGTTATCATCATCATCCAAATTCTTCTTCAAAACCCACTTTCACCAAATAGGATTTACATTGACAAAAGTATCTACCTAAACCCATAATTGATTTTGGTATATGGAATCCATTTTAGAATTCATGTTTTATTTCCACTTTACAACTTTTGAATCATTTATTGCTTCCTTGTAGGATTTAGGTTTATTATTTTATATTATTAATGGGTCACCTTCCCCAATTAAAATAAGATTATATTTATATTTCTCTAACCTTTCTGGTACTCCAACACAGTACTTTTGTCTCTAGAATAATTTCATCTACTGGGTTTGGTGGAAATTGTTCCTATGACAACTATTTGGTATCTTGATCCTTGAATTATGGGAAGTCTAACTTTTTCCAATATCTCTTTTGTCTTTGTTCTCCCTTTCAAGGTAAATGAATATTTATTATAAGATTACCTTTTTGAGGGATTTTATATATAATATCCATATATTTCATTGGGATATCCAATAAAGATACACTGAGTGTGTCATGATATAGTTTTACTTCTATAAGTAGACATATGAAATAATTTACATCCCCACACATGTGGCAATATATATTCATTCCCATAACATAAATCATATGAAATTACACTATCCACCATATTTGGCACTCAGTTTAGTGTATGTATTACTGATTATAATGTATATCCCTAAAAGGATAATGGAATATGTTCATGACTCGTCATTGATATCACCATATCCAACAAGGTGAGATTCCTTATTTCACTAACATCACTCCACTATGATGTATAAGGATGAATGAGTTGGGATACAATTCAGAATAATTTTAGATAACCGATGAATTATTGGTTAATATAGTCACTGCCTCATTCTATTAATATTTTCTTTGTATTTTTACCAAGATGATTTTCATTTTCATTCATATATTCCATAAATTTATCATAAGAATTAGACATATACCTCATCAAGCAAATATATTCATATATACTAAATTCATCAGTAAAATCTGTGAAATATTAGTACCAAACTCTATATTTTACTAGAAAAGGCTTATATGTATGTGTGTGTGTGTGTGTGTGAACTAATTCTAGAAACATTGTGGATCTCTATCCTTTACCAACAAATAGATATTTAGTAATATTAAAATGTAATGAACCATTAAAAATATATTTCAACTCAAAATAATCTAAATACCCTTCTTCGTAATTTTAATAAATTTTTCTTGTTTACATGACCAATTCAGTGATTCCACAACTAGGTGTGGTATAATTTAGGTGAACTTGATTTTTTTATAATTCCAAGGATTTATTTTCATATTATATTCCATAAAGACCATTATTTAGAGGATTCATGTCATAACATATGTTATATTTACAAAAGATTCATTTTATATTTATGAAAATGAAAATAAAACCATCCATGTCTAAAATGAAAAAAAACGATGTAATTAGTTACATTGAGAACATAATAACAGTTTTTAAAATCTTTAAACAATCCAATCAGAGACGTGAGATAGTAGTATATAATAGCCAATGCATCTAGTCTCCCTCCATTGGAAGCTCAAATATCCATCTCACCTCATGTAATCTTTTAGATATATTAGGTTTCTATATTTGAAAAAAATTGTGAGAACTACAAGCTATATCAAATAGATAATTTTTAGAAATGGAAATATTACACTCGATAATGATCATAGCTAAATATTCCACTTAATTTTTTTCCGTGGAATAGCTCTTCATCCAGTGACTCTTTTTTCATAAGAAAAACATAAATAATTTTTCAATTTTTCAACTCTCTATATTGTCCTCATATTAAAAGGGATATGTGAAAGTGCCTTAGGCTTAGAATTTTCATTATACCATTTCATATTTCCTTTCCACTTGTTCACAATAAGGTCCAAAAAATCATGCTTTATTTATTTACCTTTTTACTGAATCAAAATCCAAATATCCAAAAATTTCTTCTTTGTATTGTTTGTATTTATTTTTTTAATAAAACTAGAGAATAATGAAGGATTTCAAGATTGAATGAGGTTTTTGCACAATTTCTTGGGAAACTTGAATCTCAGAATTTATAAATTCTCAATATATACAATCATCTTAACAACATAAGTTCTAGCGGAAAATAATTATCTTATCTTTCATATAAAGAGTGCCTTATATATTTCATACCACTATTATCTTAATTTATCCTATTAGAAATCATGGAGATGAGACAACATGGATTATGCATCCATGACTTTATGAAATTTCTAGAGCTCACTAGTCATGTATGATAACATGAGTAATTGGATATCCAATACATATTCTGTGTGTTTCTAGAAGATATTTTTATCCTCCTCACTTTCCTCCTTTGAGGGTTTAGCAGGAACTTAGGACCCTATTATATAAGCATAGTATAATTCAGAAGTGCTTATAATATTCAGGGATGTTTTCACCAATAAAGATATGATCTTTCACTAATATAGATCATAAGGATAAAGATCTAATCTAATGTATTTCCATTTTAATCTATAATAAATAAAATCATAATTTATTACTCTATCTTGATTACTGATTTCTTATGTAATTCATAAATTTAATAAATTTAATTATTCTCCCACAGTTTTACCAATTCATAATAACCCTCTCTATTGAGTTCAATATATTTAGTCACTCATACATTCTATTTAAAGGGATCCATATTTATCTTCAAATGACCCATACAGAGGCCTTATCAATTTTTTTAAAGGTGTTTAGGTAGGATTTTTTTACAAATTGCATTAACTCGTGGCTCCTTATATGTTGAGTGGAATCCAAAAACCTGAAATCTTAAACTCAAATTTCCTCAACTCTTACCTCTAAGTTACACCAAGCCTTATTTGGGAACCTACTCTTAACACTAACTTGGTTATTTCATTCCAACAATTTCATTATAATTCATCTATAGTTTAGTGTATCATGATGATTTTTAGACCAAAACAATGAAAACTGGTTTCATTTTAACCCATGTAATGGAATGCATTTTCAAAATTAATGTTTTTATTGAGTGATATTATTATACTCAAGCATAAATATTAATTATTTATTCTTCACATTCTTATTATCATTATGTGGAATTTATATATTTACATAACCATGTCCAATAAAATAATTTTTCATAATAATTATTTTATTAAAAAAAATTAATATATTTATCTTATGTGATCATGTTTAACCATTAAAAAAACCATAGATCACAAAAATAAATAAATAATAATTCATATAAAAAATAAAATATATAATTTATATGATCTTAATCTTTTTTCTATTGGTTGGTTTATTGAGAAGTCATAAACTAACCTTTACCTTATGGGGAACCTTGAGCATACACATGGATTGAGTTATAACATTCCTCCATTCTAATTTGTATTTCCTTAGTTGGATTAACCTCAACTCAGGCTTTGAGTCATCTCCTCTAGTTGATATCTACATCCTTTTCATATGTTTACTCACTTTGAAGTGAATAGGACTAGGTGTTTATGTTATGTCAAAAAAAATTTGTCCATGCAGACCCATACATAATATAGGTGTTGGGGATGATACACATATCATATTATTTAATTTATAATAATATTACATAAAACCATGAAATTAAATTAAATTAAATTAACAAGTATAACACATACACAGGTCATTAAGCTCATGATCAGTCACAACATTCAATGACTATGCATTTAAAATCACTAGCATTAATTTAAATTTTTTATGATTAAGATAAATATATTATAATTAAAAAATTAATAAACTAATTAACTAATTAATATTTTATCATAATGTTATGTCCAAAAAAATCCTTGATACATAATAATAATTTTTTCCTGTGTTATTTTAATTAATTTTGATAAATATAATTTTGAATTTTATAATAATTAAGTGAAAAACGTGTTCATAGGAATCCACATGGAATTTACCATCCATATAAAATTAAATTCATTATTTAATTCTAATACTTACATGATTTGTATTATCACTCAACATTTCATGTGACACAAATTGTATAAATTCCTTGGTGTATATTGTGTACTTACTTGGCATGTATTCCCACATGACATGTCATGATATACATGTGTATAGTTATGTGGGTCATTCCACATAGTATTCACAAACTGTATTACCACACGATATGCCATAAATATACATATTGTGTACTATATGAAATGCACTAGAAGTACACGAAATGTATGATAACTATTGAATATCTAGTTGCTACAGAATTTATACTTCATCAATTATTAAGCATGTATACCCATGTGACATAACAAAAATCACTCAATGTATACCTGGTGTGGAATGACACCAGTCACATGCAGTGTACATGAATCTACACATTTTTTAGTTCATATCTCTCTTTAATTATTTTGTGTGTGGTCCTACATGGAATACTAAAAATCAATTCTCTTGTACCTTGTATGGATTTCTTGTGTTACATAGTGTGTGCAAGGTAGTTTCATTTTATGTAATTTGTGTCTATCTATGTCACTCAATTGGAAACCAAAATAAAACATTTAATGATGTCATTTATTGACCACATGGTCTATCAAAATTTAAATGGGTTAAAAACAAGGTGGGATTTCTTGGTGAATATGCTTGTTGTATGTCATGTAATCCCAGTCCATCCATGTGTGGTGTTGGAGATCAATACTCAGGGTGTAATGATTTCATATACCACATCACATGGAAAGATGGTATTTGCAGGGCTCCCAACTTGTGTTAGTTTAACATTGTTATATAGGATGTAATTTATCATTACATGTCATAAATCCATATCATGCATCAAGTGACCTTGGAACATTTGGATAGATCTTCTAGTGTTATTCATTCATTTTTTCACATGTTTGATTTCATTGGAACTGGGGTGAACATGTTATCTCAACTGTTGGATTAATAAAAAAATTCTCAAAATGAAAAAATTGAAAACACATAAAATTGATCTGATAAATTATAAAAATTTATAAATTACTATATGACCACTCTAATAGCAATTTATGGCTCTGGGGAATAGTGGAAGCATTGGGAATGTTCCTCATTCAAATTTTTCATCAGTTTCAGTGGATAAATTCAAATAACATGATGAATTCAACCCTATAACCTACTATAAAGAATCTTGAACATTCAATTTATAAGAAATTTAAAGAAATAATTAAAATTAATGTAATAATACTCTTGATCAATCTCAATTTCCACTCACATTAGGTTATTGTTGTGATCTATAATCTAAGTGATAATTTCTCTAGGTGTATTCAAACATACTCAGTGAATCATCATATGGATATCTTAAATCACTTGGTGCTATCGTAGTAAATATAAGTGTTTCATGTTATTAATTATTGATCACAATAAGTGATTCTCATTTTCTCTTTACATTCTTGATCCTAATGGTGGATGAAGAATAACTTTAGAGCTTACGAGAATTCTAAAGAGGATTTCAGAGTGTTCACAAAGTCTCACTCCTCTAAAAAATGATATAACAAAGACTTCATACTTAGAATTAAAATAAATCATAATTTCACAATGAATATTTATCAGTTTATTTATTCTATTAATCCCTTTTTCGATTATAATTATTATTACTATTAATATTTTTATTTCCATGAAATTTATTTATTTAAATATCATTTATTAAATAAATTAATTAATATTTATTTTAATGATATTAACTAAAATATATCATCTTCAATGAGTCATTGACTTTAACTGTCAATCCTCTATAGAATATATTGATTCTGGAATAATAAAATATTTAATCAAGTAAATATTATTCTATAAATAAATAAATAAATATTTTATTCACTAAAATCTTGGATAAATATTTATTTCAAATATCCATATAACTAAATAAATATATATATTTATCTATCCATGAAATTGGTGAATAAATATTTGTTTATTTACTACCTTGTATTCAAATTTTATTTATCTATTACCTTGTGAATAATTAAACAAGATATAAAATTCAACTCATATATGATAGACTTGAATATCACATGATTGAATTTATGTGGACAAATTTACTTGAATAATAATTATTCCATAACCTGAGAATATTATTTATTATTAGTATTAATTTCAATTTAATTTAATGAGGTATGGGATACCCTAGGTGTGTGACACTCTTAGACTCTTTCTTAGTGGAATTAAGTGAATTTATCTAATGTCTCAGATGAGAATCACACAACACGTCAAGATGCACATATAGAAATAAGTTAATGTCACATCAATAATAATTGTCCTAAGATTTTTGTTATATATTATAATCCTTTTTTCTATTGATATCTCATTGATAAGGATGCATAATAGTGTTATCACCATTTATGCTTGATATATCTTTCTTTGAATTTCTGAATAAAAAAAATCAAATATTAACTACTACAGCTATGGATTTAAGCATAAAAATACATTTTTATCAATGTGTTATGGATATTTTAATCAATTAATATGGAATGTATAAATACTTGCATGACTTATTCGGTTAATTTCATGTCATTTATTATGCACCCAATGTATGCAACCTCATCATAAGCATATGTCATCAAAGTTTTCATCTATACATCAATGTAAAAAATTCAGGATATACATTAACAAAAATCTCATTTCTAAAGACTAATACACATGTTCACAGATGGGAAAAAGTCCAACACCATATGTGTTGAGACCAAGATGATTTGATCTATAAGAAGTATTGGTTTGTGTTGACTTTTTCAATTCATAAATCACTTAAAAATGTTGGGATTTACTTGTGACATTTCCAGAAAAAGAATTCCATATATTTAAATATATGATGGATGGACTAATTCTAGTAGTAGTAATGATCTGACAGAAGATGGGGGAAAGGTTTCTCCAAATGGTTCACAAGTATATCGAACTGATGTTTCCAAACAAACAATATGAGGTGATTTTTTTCTATTTTTTGAAGTAAAAAATGTTATGGTTACTCAAATATATTCATGATTCTAACTACATGTTTTCAAAATAAGTAATTTAATTATTATAGAGTTTTTATATATAGTTTTTTAAATGAATAGATGAATGAATTTTCATGGTTGAAATTTATGATTCCATCGGATAAAAAAATTAGATGAATAATTATAAGTTCATTTTACCAAAAAATGTTTTGTAATTCTATAAGATAGATATTTCCATAAATATTGCATTGGATGAATAATGTGTGTTGAATAATTGGACAATGGTTTTTGAGTGAAGACACTGTATAGAGTTTCCTAAGTGAAAACTTTGGATAGAATAACTAGAAGAGCTTCGAATAGTGGAAATGTAAAAATATTTCTGGATGGATAATTATGTGAAATACTGAATATATAATTCCCTAAAATGTTGTATCATATAAAGGTTTGAAAATATTTACAACAGTTTGTAAAGTCATAAAAGTAAGGATGTTGAGTTCGTCATTCAAAAATCCAATAATTAGGAATGAAGGATCATGATTCTTGTCATGGTATTAGAATGTTTGATGAATGTTGATGCTATGTTTTTAGGAAAATTTTGTATAAAATTTTTTTACTCTTATTTACTAGTAGGTTTGAAGGTGGTTAATTGAAGAAAGTTTTTATTGGGGTATTCAATGTTCGAGTGGGAAATTTCAATTGGAAGATCATTATTCTCCCTTTATTTTTGGGGAAATTATGTAAGAGTTATTTTTGGGGGTGAATTTTTGTAAAATTAATGTGTCAACTGAAGAGAATAATAAGTCATAAAAAAATTAGATAGAGGATACCAGAAAAAGGGTTTCGAATGAAGGGTATCAGATAGAGGTGTACCAGAATAAGTATACCTGATAATGTTTATTGAATAGACAACTATTGGATGGGGATGTTCTTTCATACTACTATGAAAGAGATAGAAAAGGAGGAATAAGGAATTTCAATAAGGAAATGGGAAGAAATATCATTAGGAATAGTGATAATATATCATAGCTTGTTGGGGAAGGATCCTTTTACTATTTTAAAAAAAATTTAATCATATTATCAGTGTGAGGAGAACATGCACCATCAAGGTATTATATTGTTATGAAAGTAGTGGATATTCCATTCTTACTATAAACCCCTAAATTATTTTTTAGTGGTTATATGGTATTATATTATTTCTCTACCATTAAAATGACAATTTACTCTTATTTAGTAGTGAACCTTGTAAATATTTAGTTTCTTATGGGGGTGCTTGGTTTTTTCAAAAGAGTTGATTCTCACTAACCAGAGGTAAATGTTTTATTTAATGAAGGAGAACAAAAAATGGTTGATCGCTGATTCACCCCCCCCCCCCCCTCCCAATAGATCTGGATTGGTTCATTAAATTGGAATCAGAGTAAAAGTTTCTTCATTTAAACTTTCACTGAACACGTGAATTTTTTATTAATCATAAGCAAGGGAAAAAAATGAAAAGTGAGAGAGACACGGTCAAGGGGACTAGAAAAATGTAATCCCAATGTGTATGACCAAACATAATCCACACAATAATGGGTTAGGTATCCCAAGGAGGAATAAATAATTGAAATATCACATAGGTTGCCTTTGGAATCTAGGAAATCATCAACAAAGTTACCCTCACACCATGTGTGGATCAAGCATGCTCAACCGATGTAGTTCAAGAATCTTTTGATAATATAAACGATGGACCAAGGGGGTTCATGGATTCCCTATAAGGATTTGAAAATAACTAAGGAGTTGGTTTCAATTTCACTGAGGATGATATTCTTGGCATGAAAAATCTAAATCCCATTAAGCATCACCTTGGATTCTACAATAAGTGAGTCATCATGGAAATTGTAGCTACTAAAAGAGATAATTACTGAGCTGAGGTAATCACTAACAATTCCTCCATCCCTCATGGTACCAAGGATGCAAGATCCATCAATGTTGATTTTGAGTCCATTCATAGGGGGATTCCAGTGAACCCATCTGCCTGATGTAGGTATATCCTGAGATGTTTGTGCAGATATCGATTGTTCATTAACAGCATCGTGGAAGGAGAAGTATCCCATCCTTTCAATAGAGACCCCAAGTCCATATTTAAGCTTCTATAATGATCAAACATAGCTAAACATGAGAATAAAACACGTCGACCCATGCCATATTCCTGGCACAAAAATTTTCCAGCAGCCGACCAAGATCATGATGGCTCGTGCCTTCCTCTTCACGCTGTTATCCTCGATCTAGTGGAACCAGTTAAGAGAAAAGTTATCACTTTTAAAATTTTAAATATCAATACTAATGAGATTTATGAAGATGAAACACACCGACCTCTACCAATCGCCATCAAAAAATAAATGGGTGATCGATTCACCCTAGGAATTTTGACAGCCAAAACATTTGGACTCCATATAAATACCTCTTTATTGAATCAGATCATCAATCGAGACAGTGTGGTTCCAAATGCGCCAAACATGAAATTTATATTTGATATTGATCTCTCTACACCAAAGGAACTGTCCCACACTTACATCTCGGCAATCTAGGTAGCATGACATAAATTCATAGTAGAAAAAACTCCCAACAATGTTCTAGTGAACATGAGTTTGTACGGTTCATTTGAAATATGGATGTTGTTGAAAATTTATTATTGGTGTGAGTTGTGTTTGGTATGAATGATCCTAGGAAAGGTATTGGCTTGAGAAAATAATATATCAGGGGTTGGGTAACCAGGGAAGTTTTGGGTCTCTCCCACCCAATTTTGATGCAACAAGATGATATCAGCACGTCCAACAAGCCATTTGTACTGGCATTACAATTTTGGAATATACCTTCATAACACCTATCACATGGTGGAATCCTTCTCTATAGGTTCAACTAAGTTCTCCCCATATTTTTCAGTCACAATCATTCTCCACAGGGAACTACCTTCCAAGACACCCCGATCTAGTTTAGCTTTATGGCTATCCATAGTATCAGTCACACTCTGATGGCCAGCACTGCATGCGTCCACTGCTTTGGCCATCCTAGACCAAGACGCCTAGTGGCAATGACCCTCTCCATGTGAATCCCATACAAAGGTGTCCACAGTGTTTTCAGTGTTCCAGATCACTACTTTAGGGACATTAGGTACTTATAGAAGATGAATTGGAATAGATGTAAGGACATAATTAATCAGTATAATATGACCCCCAAATGATAAGAAATTACTCTTCCAATTCTTAATGCACCCAGGGATTTTTGTATCCAGGATATCAATTTTCTAGTTGTGAATACCACCAAGAGAAATCAAGCACCAAGATATTCCATTGGAAAGGGATTCTTGATTCTCCTTAGAATGTAATCAATATTTCTGACGCATCACTCAGGATAATATTTAGAGATGTTGAAGCCGGTCTTCTCATAATTGATGAGCTAGCTACTCCACTTGCAGTATTACTTCATGACTTTAATAACACCCTGAATAGATATCTTGATTTTGTTAATGAAATGAATAATGTGGTCAGTAAAGAGAATATATTAAATTCCATTAAAATGAGACCTTCATCTTAAAGTAAGTATATTTACATTATGAATTAAATTGGATAAGTACTTCATAAAGGATTTTTGAGACAAAATGAAAAGTATTGGGGACAGTGGATCTCCCTATCTTAAAACTATAACTAATTTTAAAAAGATGAAAATCCTTCCCATGAACATAACAGAGAACTAGGGAGAGATGAAGCACCTGAAGAATAAATCTGACACCCCATTAGAGAAAACCAAGTAGGTCAGTTCCTTCAAAATGAAACCCCATTAAATTTTATCATAGGCTTTTTCCATGTGAATTTTAATTTCCATGTTGTATCCCATGGTTTTACTATTGATTTCACCAACAATATATTGATCTGGAGAAATTTATTCCTGATTTGACCTCCCCCAAACAAAACCATGTTGTTTCTCTGAAATCCACTTTTGGAGATAAGGGGAAAGCCTCCTATTGAGGACATTAGCTAGAACTTTATATCGTAAGTTACACATGATCATTGTCCTATAATATCTGATATAGGAGGGATCCTTGGCCTTTTGAATAATAATTAAATTCAAAGAAAAAGACTCATGAGGCAAGTTTACCTTGAAAGAATTCATTCATAATGTTAACCAAAAACTTTTTAACCACCTCCTAAGAAGCCACATAAAAGGAACCTGGGATTCCATCTAGCCTGAGTGCACATTCTTGATTAAGATAATTCACTACATCCCAATCCTCCCTCTCATCGGGGATCTTTCCCATCTTAGAATTTATACCATCTGACACCACATTTGGGATAGCTTCACATAAGGACTACTAGCCACAAGGATTTCCCTCTAAAATCTTCGGGTTACTACCTGCAAGCAAGGTCTTAAATGACCTTCCACTATATCTCCCACTTCATCAAGATTATTTTTCAAAGAACCATCCTCCTTACGGATGTTAGGAGGGGAGCGAAACTTTATCTCTTTGATACAATCATGAAAAATATGCGGTATTTTTTTCGCTAGCCTTAAGAAATTTTTGTTTAGGTTTTTCATGAAAAGAATGTTCCTATGCAAGTAGAATATCCTCAAATTTATTCTTTTTTTCAATGAAATATATAAATAAATAATCATCCCAGTTTTCCTAAAGGTCATATTTAACCTCTCTAATATCCTGATTCATTGTATTCATCTCATGAAATTGAGGGTTCTTGCTTTTGATTCAATTAAGCATGTCCCCCTTCAACCTCATGATTTTCTTAACCCAAGACACAAATTATCAAACATGGACTTTTTATAGGAAGAGTGAACTGTAGAAATAAGATAAGGATTATAATTTCATTGTTTAGATAATAAAAACATGTAACCATCATCCACACCAGATGAAATATGAACCAATACTTGGGAGTGGTCAAACAGAGAATGAACAAGGAGAGAAATTCATACCCCTAAATATTCATAAATGAATTGAATGTTTTCCAAGAATTGTTCTAGTATACTCCACATGATATGGCCCCATTTTTTGTTGTTAAACCATGTAAACTTTCCCCCAGTGAAACCTAAATCTAGGAGTCCATTTCGAGCCATGAATGAGGTGAATTCATGCATTTCCTTCTAATGAAACATTACACCTCCCTTTTTTCAAAAGGCTCTAAAATAACATTGAAATCACCACCTATAATAAAAGATATATTTACTAATTTGAAGCTTTTAATATTATGCTATAGTCTATCTCCCATCATCAACTCACATTTGGCATAGAAAAAGGTAAAAAAACACTGATAGACACCGTTATAAATCATTACTATGATATAATGATCTGAGATATCATGAAGATTAATTGAAACATAATCCTTCTAAAAAATACATATGTGGTGGTTTCTAGGATCTCCATGCATAAAATGATGAAGTACCATTCTAAAACCAATGTCAGAAATCTTATACATAGACTGTTTTTGTTAAAGCACTTCTAAAATAGTGGACTTGCTCCTGGATAATTCGTTGGAAAGAATTTGGTATTCACCTGGGCCCCGAGGCCATGGAAATTCCAACAATAAATGAGATCATTGGAATAGGATGCACCTGGTTTTGGACCATGGCGAGGCACGATAGTGATTTTGAAGAGATAAGCATGTTGACCCCTCTTGGATCAGGACCTCATACAAACTCTAAAGCGCGCCAATGAGAGAGATAGAGACTATGTGTTTCCCGCATATATAACATATGATAACACACTAAATGAATTAGAGGTGATTACAGAGGTGGTTGACTGAGATTTGGTAACATGGGGCACAACCATTCATAGATTTTATTCCTGAACAATCAATAGAAAACTAGGATCTCCCAAGGATAGAAGATTATCCTTTGGTATAAGATCAGATTTTCGGAAGTTAAGGGATTCATCTTGGGTGATATCAATGATATTACATTGAAGGAGTGCATGAAAAATTGGAGTGATGTGTAAATCACCACCCTTAGGAGAATAAGGGAAACTCATCTTGAATGAAACCTAGTCTAGGAATGGGTGGGACATTGATGGAGTAGCTAAGACTGCATGGGGAGGAGGATTGAAAAAAAGGAGAGATGACTAAGGTTAGAGAGGGTAGGGGCCACTAGCTTCTTTGAAGGGGTGGGGCAACACCAAAAAAGCAGTAAACTTAGAGGGATGAGAAACCATTGACCAAAAGCATAGTTTGGGAACAATTGTAGGATCCAGCTATTGATCTGTGATGCATGCCACTCTCTAACATCTGCAGGTTGACACCTCATGCCCATGGATACGATAGGATGAGCAGAAATTTGGAGGGTTGGGATAAATAAGTCATGTATCTATTTTAAAGAACCTTCAATTTTAAGGAGGTGTGGAGATGGGATCCCATGGGAGACATCCATAGCCACACAGATCGAGCCTACTGATGCCTATCAAAGATGAACTGTGTGGTTGTCTGTGAAAAATAATTCACCCATATGATCACTAATCATTATCAGAAAAGCCATATTGTAGAAGAGAAGCGGGAGGCTAGGATGCAGGATCCAAACCACTACTTGAGGAGGATCTCGTCCATGTTGGAAGTTTATGGACCATCAAAGAAGGCTGAATTTCTAGCGACCAACAGAGCGAGGCCTAAAGGACCAGGCCTTAAACAAGTCTTCCCATGAAGAGAGAAAAATGTTGAATGATTAAAGTTTGACCACTGAGATAGAGGTAGGAGCCTCTAATCCCCAATAGGCAATGAAATATTGGAACACAAGAAGCAGAGGATTTTCCATACCAAATATATCTATGATATTTCATCTATACAGATCTAACACATTCTCGAAGGACATCACTGGGAAGAAGAAGACCGGGGGCCCCTTCTCCAAGAAAGAGCTATCATCTGGGAAAGGAACCACCGAAAACTAAGGAAGAGGTATCTAGTGCACTAGGGGTTCCAATAATAAAATAATCTCTTTGAAATAAGGTCCATATAATGAAAATGTCCATGGTCCACTAGGAAGGTCAAACAGAGGGGAATCCTTTACACTAGTGAGAGGGTAGGTAGTGGGGGAACCAAGACCCATTGATCAGAGTTGGAATAGTTCTGTCAAAAAATCTATTGGGGATAGAGTAACGGTCAGGGAAATTTGAATGCATGGAGGCGCATTAAGTGCATTATAAAGTCCAAAAGTAAGAAGAATACTTAGTCATTTAGATAATTCCTACATATCCTAAATTAATTATTTCATTTACACATTATTTTTTGAGTTTTGAATAAAAGGTAGGTTTTCATGAATGTTCAAAATTTGGTTAATAGTAAAGGTATTCTGATATTATATAGGAAGAACTATCATATATAGAAGGATATAAAGCTACCCTATGTATTATCCATTGGATCTGAAGTTAATTAAGCAATTACATATATTTTCACTCCTATTTTTGAGGGAGCTACCTTAATATCTTCATATAATAAGAATCTGGAGAATGATGGGAAATCCAAAAATGTTAAACTTTACACACTCTCTGAAAATGAATTTTTGAGGTTTAAAGGAATTTGAATAGTAAAATGAATTTCGGAAAATAAATGAATATATATGAAGGAAATAATAAAATGAATAAAATAAAGATATAGATTTATAGATTCAAGTATGTATATCTAAAAATAGGAGATAATGAATCTTATGGTGAATTATTTATAATGTTTAATGAAATTTTTTGCACCAAAAGATGTTTCGGTGAGAAGATAGAATATTAAACTACTTTTTAAAAGATTATAATATTTATT
This sequence comes from Viscum album, assembly GCA_963277665.1. NCBI lineage: Eukaryota > Viridiplantae > Streptophyta > Magnoliopsida > Santalales > Viscaceae > Viscum > Viscum album. Next base: position 1,315,259,666 of record OY728147.1, read on the forward strand.
GTTGATATATTTGAAGACAATGTATCATTATTATAAGATAATGATCTTAAAACACTCTCTATATATGATTTTCATAGCATTCTCATCACATCTTAAATGATAATGGAAAATGTTTTCAAGAATATGAGAAGTTCAATGGGGAATCTATTTAAATTAATTGAATTAGTGAACGTATAAGAATGTTTTCAAGGAAACCTTCAGTGAATTTGACACTGAATATGAAGTAAGTAAAAGGTTCAATGAAATTATTTCTATTCTAAGTTTAACAAGAGACACATGGAAGTATAAATGTAAGTTATCATTGAAGTTTTTTAGCTGTGGATCCATTGGAAATTTCATGGAAATTAGTACAAGGATAAAATAATATGAAAATAATGATAAAGAGGATATAAATTTAATAATATATCTAAAGAATAATATAGAAAAATCAAATTCTTATTCAATAGGAAAAGATAAGAATTTATCTCAATTAAAAAATTGAAATTTTTTTCCAAATGTGTTCATGATGATGATGGTGAAGTGGAATAAACAAATTCTAGTGATGATGGTGTTGATATGTTTCTTATTTCAAATTTAAATTATGATAATTTTACCATTGATAAAATAGAAACATGGAATAATAAGAAGAAGAAACTCAGATGAAGTTCATGCTTAAAATAGAATTTAAAAAATGAAATTAAAATATAGGTAAACTTGAATGAGGGAATAATAAGTTAATGATATAATACCTATAAATAAATAATTAATATTTGGATATTAAAGAAAAATATAGATTGGTAAATGATATTGGTGATCTAATTATGTTATTTGATGAAGATAAAAAAACTCAACATCAAACATGAACAAAATATAAAGGTGTGTGGGAAAGAAGTTTATAGTGTTCAACATAAACCTTTTGTAGATAAATAAGGAATAAAAAACCTAAAAAACTTGTTTTATAAAGTTATTGAATGATAAAAAAAGTGTAAAATATAAAATTATCAACAAAGATCATACATGGAGGTTAATAATAAGGTTTTAAATTTTCAGAAGAATAAACAACTCAAGAGGACCATGTATGTAGCTAAAACAAACATAGTCAAAAAATTGTAGTATATGTGGAATAAAAGTATAAAAAATGATACATATAGATAATTTTTTAAGGTTGAGAAGATGTTATAAGGATATAAAAACTTTGGATAAAAATAGGGATCCAAGTTATATAGACAGAATGGTGATAAAAAATCGCTACACTATTATGGACAACATGCAATTTACAGAGGAAAATATTATTTCTATAGATATTTATTATACTGTAAAGACTTTGTTAATACATTGAAGATGTTAATGTTCGATTATATACACAATAATTAATAAAGGAGGTATTATAGTGATAATTTGAGGAGGATTCAACCCACTCAATGAACACAAACAAAAAAACCCAATCAGAAAGTAGAAAATATATTTCAACCTTTGGAAACTATTTTTGAAATATGTGATCATAATGGACATATTGCTAATGAATTTATATTAATGTAACAAGATTAATAATATTTATATGAAAAATATCAAAATCCTATTTTTTAGAAGGAAAAAATGAAAGAATAAGGATTTGGTTATTAAAACTTCTCCCAAAGACACAAAAGGATATTAACATTGAATATTGGATTATGGGTGTTCTTCACATTTGAATACATATTAAAATTTGTTTAATAATTTGAAAGATTACAAATAATGGATAGTGAAATTTGAAAATGATGAATCCCTTAGAATCAATGTCATTATATATATTTTTATTGGAAAAGAAAAATTGAAATCCATAAGTGACTTATATATTGACTAATAGAAACAAAAGTTGTGGAGTATTTTTCAGTTATATGACAAAGGATTAAAAAAAATTTAGAATAGATGATTTTTTATTAAAATTATTAAAGATGGTAAATTTATAACAAGAGTAAAATGAACTAAGGGAATTTTGTTTCATGTTAAAGATTCATAGGGTTCATGTTATCTAAGAATGATGGAAGAAAATAAGATATGATATAAAAGTTTTGGACATATGGGTTAGAAGAATATGAACAATTTGACAGATATGGAAAGTATTCATGTTATTTTAGGCATAAAAAAGAATATTTTTGTGTTGTTCGATATATCATAAAGTCGAGATCACAAGTTCAATGTATAAAAATTTTAGAAACATATAACTCACCCCTAGAGCTTTTTCATTCTAACATTTTTGGTCCCATGAGAAAACAATAAAAAATGGTGATAAGTATAGTATTTATATTATTTATGATTTCTATCAAATAATATGTATTATGTTTTTGAAACATAAATCATAGGATCTCAAAATGTTTAAAAGTTTCAGGAGAAGTGGTGAATGGTAATGTGGATATTACGTGAAAAAATGTTAATTGATAATGTTGTTGAGTACATAAATGATAAGTTCAAAAATTATCGTGAAAAACATGGAATTTTTCATGATATTAGTGCACTATACACACCATTAAAATATATTGATACTGAAATAAAGAATAGAACTTTGGTTGGAATAGCCCAAACCCTGTTTATTGGGTATGATAATTCTTAATTATTTTGGAGAAAAAATATTAAATAGATAATAACATTTAGAACTACTATTTCAATTGTCCAAATTATGATATGACACTATATGAGATGTATTACAAAGAAAATGGAGTTTGAAATACATAAGGTTGTATATAAGTCCTTTTATTATCAATGTTAACGGTGGGAATCATGGGAAGTTAGATCAAAGATTTTTTAAGGGTGTATTTATTGGATACCCTCATAATGGTAGAGCATATGGAAGTTGTAAAGGATGAAGGCATTGATTCAACCATTTCAAGAGATGAGGGAAAAGTGTGCTAATATCATCTAAAGTTGAGGAAGTAAATGGAGGTATAAAATATAATTATTGATTAAGGAAAATAGGTTCAAAATTGAAGAACATTGAGGATAGTCTCACATACATATTTGTATTCATAGGTTGATCTAAGAGATATTGAAGAATATTTGGAGCATCAAGAGTGTATTGATGTTATAAAGGAATAATTAAACCAGACTAAGAATCATGAGACATGATAACTTCACTACTACAAAATAGGCCTTTAATACTGCTAAAAATAGAATTTATAAGTACTAGATAAGCACTGACTACTGTAGCGAGATTAAAATCCAAATTCATTTAACAGTGCTAAAAAAGTACTGATAAAGGGGCATACTGAATTGTGTTGTAATGGAACACTGAAGCACCAGTGTAGTGTGCTATAACAGCACACCACAACATAAAAAACATGATAAAATTATAAAAATCAAGTAGTAATATAGAATTTAAATGAAGATAACACAATATATGATCGTTTGCTTGGTTTTGGTGATTTGATGGGTGTTTTAAACTAAAATGATACTTATATATTAAAAAATTAGAATTTGGAGTTTTACTGGTCACACCATACTTAAAATTGAGGTTATTTTGATTCTTACACATCTCAAATTGCTTATGGATAATTTTACTAATGTATTAAAACCATCCAAATGTGTTTTCTTGGTTTTGAGTACGTCGTTTGTCTTTTTTACTAAAGTGTCATTTTAAACAATAAACAGAAACATTGAATCATAATGGTCACATAATGTGTCAGTTTTATGTGATACCAATTCCTACAAGTCGCAAATTACTTATGGATAATTATTTGAAATTATAAATACAATCTGAGTTTCTTTTCTTGGTTTTTAATGAGTGATACTTTTTGAACTAAAATGTTGATTTTAAACTGATAACAGACACATTGAGTCATACCAGACAAATAAAGTATTGTATTGATGTATGCATGATTCCAAAAACACCACAAATTTTGTATAGATTGTTTTCCTAATGTATCAAAAATAATCCTAATGTTTTTTCTATGATTTGAGTATGTGATTTTTCCTTTTTACTAAAATTAATTTCAATTTTAAATAAAAAACTCAATGGAAGTCATATCAGTCACATTGTGCATCGGATTGAGGTGAGGATAATTATTACATGTCCCAAATGGATTGTGGATCATTTTCATAATGTATCATAACAACATTAATGTGTTTACTTAGTTTTAAGTACATCAGTTGTCTTTTTTACTAAAATATCATTTTAAACTGGAAACACCCACATTGACTCATACTGATCACATCATGTATTGGTTTAATATGAAATTGATTCCTAAATGTTACGAATGACTTATGAATAAATTTCAAAAAATATCAAGAAAATTTGAATGTGTTTTCTTTGTTTTTAGTGAGTGGAATTTTTTGAAATAAACTTATGATTTTAAAATGATAACAAACACATTGAGTCATACTGGGAACTTCATGTATTGGATTAAGGTATGTATGATTCTTGCACATAAAAAATTACTAATGGTTCATTTTCATAAAGTATAAAAATAATATAAATTCTTATTATCAGTTTTTAGTAAGTCAATTGTCATTTTTACTAACATTGATGTCAATTTTAAATAAAAAGACGCACTTGGAGTCATATCGGTCACACCATGTGTCAGATTGAGGTGAGAATAATTCTTAGATGTCCTAAATGTATTTTAGATCATTTTTATAATTTATCAAAACAATACAAATGTGTTTAATTGGTTTTAAGTATGTCACTTTTCTTTTTTACTAAAATGTCATTATAAATTGGAAACACACACTTTGACTAATACTAATCACATCGAGTATTAGTTTGATGTGAGACCAATTACTACACATAAAAATGACTTATGAATAAATTTACTAAATTATAAAGAAAATATGAGTTTGTTTTATTTTTTTTTCCATGAGTGACATTTTTTGAACTAAACTATCAATTTTATAATGATAATAGACATATTGAGTCAAACTAGGAACATCATGTACTCGATTGAGGTGTGGAGCATTCTTATACATCATAAATAACTTATATATCATTTAAATAAAGTATTTATACAATATGAATAAATTTTCTTGGTTTTGAGTAGTTTAGTTGTCCTTTTTATTAAAATTCATGTCATTTTTAAATAAAAAGACACACTTGGAGTCATAATGATAACACTATGCATCGGATTGAGGTACAGTTGATTCCTACATGTCTCAAATTGATTATGTATAATTTTAATAAAGTATAAAAATAATATGAATTTGTTTTATCAATTTTTGAGTGTTATTTTTCCATTTTATTAAAATTGATGTCATTTTTAAATAAAAAGACGCACTTGGGGTCATACCGGTCACACCGTGCATCGAATTGAGGTATGGATGATTCCTAAACATCTAAAATGACTTATAGATCTTTATATTAATGTATAAAAATAATTAAAATGTATTTTATTGGTTTTTGGTATGTCACTTTTTTTTACTAAAAATTCATTTTAAACTGGAAACACATACTTTGATCTATACTGATCTCATAGTGTATCAGTTTGATGTGATACTGATTCCTACACATCAAAATAAATTATGAAATTATGTCCTAAATTATCAAGAAAAAATGAGTGTTTTTTATTTTTTTTAGTGAGTGACATTTTTTGAACTAAACGTTCAATTTTAAACTGATAATGGACACATTGAGTCATAGTGGTCACACCGTGTGTCAGATTGAGGTGTGGATGACTCCTAAACATATTAAATGACCTATTTATTGTTTCCCTAAAGTATCAAAATAATGATAATATTGTTTATTGATTTTGAGTAAGTCAGTTTTCCTTTTTACTAAAATTCATGTCAATTTTAAATAAAAAGAAGCACTTTGAGTCATACTATCCATGTTGTGTGTTTAATTGAGATGAATTTGATTCTTACATGTCTCAAAGTCACAAAAAATTATACCTACCAATGTAACCACATTTCCATTGTATTTCTATCTCGAACATTTTACACTACATATTGACTTGATGTTCTTATCCAAAAGAATTTTCTCATTGTTGAATGTCATAATAGAAGAAGAAGCTTGTGTGCCTATTATATCATAAGAAGTCATCATAATGAGAACATGAGCTTCCTATAATCTCATATATTTCCACAATTAGAATTTTATTGGCTAACAACATCTAATCAATATTCATTATTGGCAGTCCAAAAAAGTAAGGCTATTGATATGGAAAATGTGGTTACATTAGTAGTAAGAATCATTTTATCTCTATTGGGGATTTTTTTAGTTAGTTGAAAGAAAATTATGACTTCCCAAAATATTTTCAAAAAAACTAAATAATTATAAGATAAAAATGATAAGGAAATTAACTTACAAATATTAGATAAAATGTTGAAAAAAATTAAATAATTAATAGGAATTCACATTTTCTTGATTGTTTGGTTAATTCATGACTCATTTCCTTATTGTCATTATATTATATGCATGATTGGTGTCAAATACCTCATGAGCATGAGAATATTTGAACAAACCACCCCAAATCGAGTGAATGAATCCACTTGTATAAGAAAACAATTTTTATATTAATAATGCTGAAAAGAAATAAATTAAACATAAATATGAAATGATAATTTAATTATATGGATAATGATTTTACTGTGAAAAAAATTACTGACCATAGTGATATGTCGATGGTAAAGCAATAATGATGATAAAAAATCAAATAGATCTCTTAAAACAATCAATCAACAAGTGATGAGGATGATGGTGAAATAAGATACATTATATTGAATTCTTGAATTGTCCAAGATAAAGTAAAGATATCATATTGGGATCAAAAAATATTCATTTTTTATAATGAATAAATAAATACACATAAGATATTAATTATCAAAGGTGAACACCTCCCATTTTTGAGAATTACGAGGATGGTAATCAGAGATTCATAAGGGTGGAACCAAAAGGCGGTGTTAAATAATGATCTGTTTTTAGATGGATTAAATTAAAAACAACATAGTGTTTATTAAATGTGTGAAGAAACAAATGAAGTGATTTTTAATAATTATTAATGAGTGGGTTATCATTTCAAATATGGCTATATTTTTATAAACTTCAAAAAATACAAGTCTGAAATCAATGAATAAAATGTTATTATTGATTCGAATGTTTTAATGAAAACTCGAAGGAGTAAGACTCTTTGAACTCATTTTTTTTCAAGTAGAGTCTAAATAATTTAGGGAGTCTTAAAAGGATGATAATTAGATCAAATATATTCATGAGTAGTTTGATCCAAATAATAAAAATGTGGCATGAGAAGCTTGATCCAAATAATAACAATGATGGATTCTTATGGATCAATTTTTTGTATATATTATTTTAAAAAAATGTCCATTGGTTTAAAAATAAATGAGTTTTTTAGTTAATGTTTTTCCTAATTCTATAAAAATGATAACATTAAACTTCATGGTAATGTATTTTAATGATACATATTTTTATGTCATGTAATTAAGATGGTCACATTTGTGGGCATCGTATTACCACTATAAGGAATAAAAATGGATTTAAGTTAATGTTAGTAAACCATAAAATTTAATAAATTAAAAATCCATAGTGAACATAGAATGTCATTAAATTATTAAATAAAAATTAATAAAGTCAAAATAAAGTGGTATTCTAAAGGTGTAATGATTTTACCCATAAACAATAATTTTTATTTCAAAAAAATAGATTCTATTAAAACATATTTATTAAATTTACATCAATCAATGTTAATATTTTATGTTAAAAAAATTAGTTAAATCTAGTGGTATAAGATTTATTCTTGAATGATTTAAAATTTTAATTAAAATTAAAATAATAGAAAACTTTTCTCGTTAAATAAGATAATTTTTAAAGAATATGTGAAATTAATAATAATTTTGGTCAATTTTAAAAGATTGAGAAAAATAAATTATATCAATAATATACTATTCTTTTGCACCACATAATGAAACATCATTTTGGTTCTTAAAACACTATAATTCTGAGGTTTTTCCAAGAAATGACTAATTATGATTGTTTATTTTCTGACTATATTTCAACAACCAAAATCAAAATATCAATTACATTTTCTCTCACAATATTCTTTTTCTTCATACTACAGTTTACGTCTTATAGAACCTTAAACCAATTTAATTTTTCTTTTCATAACATTTAAGTCATATTATTTAAATTCAAATTGAAAATTTTCAATAATAAAAACAGAAAACGTTATATTTTTTCAAGAGGTATTTAAATAAATAATAATACAAATCAAACATATATAATTTTTATTATCATCTGATTTTACGTATTCATTAGATTCATTTGATTGTTACAATTCATAGGTGACCCCAAAATCTATCCCAAGCCTCATGAAATAGTTCACAGTCATCCTAAATAAATCCATTAATTTTACACCATATTTTAGTGCTCATTATCATAGGAAAAAATTTCTTGAAAATATCATTATATAGTTGTTCCCATGTGTTAGATATTTCATCATCCATCTTTTTGAAACAAATTCTGTAATTACCTTTAAAATATAAGGGTATAAAACTATATTTCTGTTACTCCTCACTCAACCCTCCCAATTCAAATTGTTTTACAACATAATATAATACCCCAGTGATTTCATATATTTCATCATCTAAGTGATTTTTAATTTAATATTCCAAACCAATGACAACACCAACCATTATATAGATGAATTTTTCAAAATTTGACGATTGAAAAGAGGTATATTTCATGGAATATAGGTATTGGGAGCCTATTATACCACACAACAACATGAACCAACATTGGGTTTAATATATTTCAAATCGCATGATATCAATGTTGTCCCATGGATATCCACATGCTATCAGAAAGACGATACTTCAATATATCAAAAAAATAATGAATTTTGGGATATTTTATTATAGAAAATTACATCTATACTTGTTGGGATACAAGGATGTGGGATGATAAGATTCATTGGATAATCAGGAGAAATTATAGATATTGAAACGTCTGGATATCAATCAAGTCATGGTTCCTTTCAACACTTGAATTACTCGAGAATTGGATTTGAGCCTTAGAAGAGTTGGAGCCCTAATTCTAGCCTATATTCAAACTTGGATTCTACAATGAGGAGCACCGGTAGTGGGTCACTTCTATAGAGAGCATTAGATATTGTGAACTGGTTAACGATGGTTTGGGTTCTTAAAATCAACTATGACATTTTTATCAGTGCTTCTAAAAAACGCTGATAAAGATACCCTTTAAAAGTGCAAAGTTAATGAGTGCTAATAAAATGAATCTTTATCGGCACTTTTTTAGCACTGATAATGATATATTTTATCAGTTATTTTTTAGCACTGATAAATCTTTATTTTTATCAGTGCTAAAAAGCACTGATAAATACTTATAATACTTTTCAAAAAAATACTTTTTAAAAGAATTATAATTATTATATATAATTTTAATACTTATAATAATTATTTTTATAAACTAATAATTTTATAATTATTTGAATATATAATTAATTATTCATAATTATATAAATACTTTTATAAAAAATAATATTTATATAATTATATATATATATAAACATAGTAAATATATTCATTATTTAAATAAATTTATAATTATTTTATAATTATTTATTTATAATAATATTAATACTTGTTAAACAAATATTATTTACTTATATATAATCATAAATGTATAAAATAGTAACTATATTTTTATAAATATATTTATTTATAAATATTTTTTTACAAATGTATTTTTAACACTATTAATGAATTCTTAATCTTAAGTTCATGCATGTTAAAAATGAGTAAAATTTATTAATTAAAAATTAGTACAATATTGAATTTTTTAATAAGTTTTATTAATATAAATAATTAAAAAATTGACATATATTGAAATAAATATGAATAAATGTTGAAAGTATTAAAACATTTTAAATAAATATATTTAAAATAAATAACATAAATTGATTAATTTCCAAAAAATATTTTTGTGTGTCCATGTGTATATAAAAATGAATTAATTACATATATGTTAAATCAATATAATACATTTGATTTATGTTATAAATTGAAAAATTAAATGACATTCAATTATGTACATTACCCAATGCAATTAGTCGGTATTAATTCATATTAATTTTTAATTATAAATCATTACTCACTAAATATATTACTATTTATTGTAAATAATAAATAATATTTTTATTATATAAATTATATTTATATACATTAATATCTATCTATATATTTAATATATAATATTTATTAACCTTATCAATAATCATCTAATTAACAAAATGTTTAATATTTTTCACAAATTACTTATTTTTTATTTTAATTTGCTTAATTTTCAGTTTACATATATCTATATATTTAATACATACAATTTATTATTATTTATAATTTATATATAGTATAATTAATTTATTCATTTTATCAATAATTATTTAATTAATAAAATTTGTAATAATTTTTTTAATAAACTAATTTTTTTATTTTTTAATAATTTAATTATTTCATTTTATTTATTCAGGCCTTTATCAGTGTTAAAATTTTACTGATAAAGGATTCCTTTATGAGTGTTAAAAATATAGTTATGAAAAATGGTACCCTTTATCAATGCTTTATTTTTAGCGCTGATAAATATGCAGATAAAGGATTAAATTTATCAGCACTTTCTTTAGCACTGATAAAGATACCATTTATCAATTATTTTTTCTAGCACTGATAAATATGAGAACTATTAAATGCATGTTTTTTAGTAGTGCTTGTACCCAAACCAAAATAAAATAATGTGATCGGAACAAAATTGGTTTTCTTAAAGAAGTTGAATGAAATATATGACGTTAAAAAAAGAAGTATAAAATGGTTTGTAAAGGCTACACACAAGTTTAATGAATTTGTTTTGATTAGACTTTTTCCCTTGAATAAATACTTGAAACCATCATAATCATTCTTGTTATTATTTAAATATTATGATATAATATATTCTAGATGGATATCAAGTTATATTTTTCAAACAAGAGCTATATGAAGAAGTTCATATTGAGAAACCATGTGGATTATTTCTTTCTAAATATAAAAGGTATGTTAATATGTTGAAGAAAAATTTGTATGGGTAAAAAAATCCTCAATAGATTGGTATTTTAAATTGGATACTTGATGAATAATTTTAATTTTAGGAAAGGAATATTTGACAATAAGTTTTACATAAAATAAAATCAATAGGTTTAACTCATTATGATATTTTATGTTGATGATATCATATATGTAGGGAATGATGAAGAAATGTGTGGTTATTTTACTGAGGATATTTAGAAGTTATTTAAAATTTATATGACAGAAGAAATGAAATGTTTTCTTGGATTACAAATTTATCAAAAACATGTACATTTTATAGTATCAATAGAATTTTTCTAAGGAACTCCTAAGTAAATTTGGAATGGAATATTCAAATACTTCTTCCACACTAATTTCAGTGGGAATGGAGTTGTCAAATGATGGGAAATAAAATGAGGTTGATCCTAAAGAATTTCATAATTTTATTGGAATCATATTATATCTAATATCTTCAAGGCTAGATCTATTGTATGTTTTTAAAAATTGTGAATGATGTCAAAGTGTAATAATGGGGTATCATCTTATGGATGGAAAAATAATTCTTAGATATATTCAAATTAAAATTGATTTCAAGTTGAAATATGATAGCATAGAAATTATTGATTGGTTTAGATACAAACATGTATATAGATAATGTCATGTCAATGACAGAAGATCCATATATGGTGGAGTATTATTTTATGGAGAAAGATGTGTCAGTTGGCATACAAAGAAGAAAAGTTCTATAACTCTCAACAATACTAATGTTTAGTATGCTTTTATCACTCAAGATACAAAATATTTAATAGGGATGAAGAAACTATTCAAAGATTTTTTGATTAATGTGAATCTTCCCCTTCTCTTGGGTTGTGATAATCAAAGTTATTTCAATCTCACTAAGAATCTAGTAAAACATTTTATATGTAATCACATTGATATTAAATGACACTTCATAAAGGAGCATGTAGAAATAAAAGAACTAAAGATGGAATTTATTTCTATAATGTAGCATGTAGTTTATATCTTCACTATAACATTGTCAAAGGAATTATTTATGAAAATAAGGTTGATTATGGGTGTACAACCTCACTCACATTAAGGTTAAGGTATGCGATGAATGTCCCCTATCTCATCTTGTCTTTGAATTGTGTTTTAAAAGGTGGAGAAAATATGTAACATAAATATATATATTGATGTTCACTTTACCTTTTAAGGGAGAACATATATTTATGGGGAGTTTTTAAATGGGATAAGTTGTGATGTTATCACATGTGAACAGTTTTAATAGTTTTTTTATATAAATTCAAGAATAAGTTGTTATTTGTTTTCGTGTCTGATTATGATGTTTTGAGTTTACAAAGAAGTTTGAAATATTTTTTAATCACTTATTTATGGAAATCATGGAATTTTTTTCAATGATTATTGCCTCTAACACCGATTTTACTCATGTAGGCTTTAAATGTTTTGGATTGTGATTCATTGCTTGATTTTCAGTGATTATGTGATTCATGTTCCTTAGTTGACAAAAAAACCCCAAAGAGGGGAATTTTTTATACTAATAGGTGTTGATGAGCAATAAGGATTACTTAGTAATGTATTTTTTTTTGAAATTCATATATTACATGAAAATTTTGGGCTTTTCTTGTGATGTTCTTGGATGAAGAATAAATAAAAGAGAAGAATGGGACAAAATAACTAATAATAATAATAGGAGTGATCATACAGAATATGGAGGAAACGTTTTTCTAAAAGTTTCATAAGTATATCATGATGATATTTTTGTAAAAAAATCAAGTGATTATTTTCTATTTCTCAAAGTAACAAATGTTATGATTACTTCATGGTATTCTTGATTCTATCTATGTTTATTCAAATGAAGGAATTTAAGGAATATGGATTTTCCAGACAGATTCTATTAGATGAAGAGATGTATGAAGTCTGTAAGATGAAATTTATGAGTCCATTGGATAGTGAAATTAAGATAAATATTTATATGTTTATCATACCAAACAATGTTGGTAATTAAATCAGATAGATATTTCTAAATATATTATATTGGATGAATGATCTGTGTAGAGGAATCATACATAGTTTTAGAATTGAATCCATTAGATAAATATATTCAAATGATTACTTCCGAGAGAATAATTAGAAGTGCTTCAAATAATTTTAATGTACAAAGCTTACCTAACAGGATGTTATAATAATTATAGGTCATAGTAGCTCCTATAAATTTATAGCAAAAAAGGTTTTATAATCTTTAAAAAGGATTATAAATTCATAAATTTGATTATGTTGAGATGTTCATTTAACCCTTCAATGTTATTGAATAATGGATTGTGATTCTAGTTGAGATATCAATATGGTTTATGAATATTGATATCTAGTTTTAATGGAAAGTTTCTATAATGTTTTTTGAATCTTATTTACTTGGGAGTTAGAAGGCGGTTAACTGAAGGAATTTTTCAGTGGGATATTCAATGTTCGCGTGAGAAATTTTAATTTTTAGTGCACAATTCCCCCTTAATTTTCAATGAAATGGTTCTTATATAATGGGGAAAATAGTGGTGTGTAGGACTTATTGTAGCTGGATGAATTTTTAAAAAAGTGAGGTGTTTACTAAATAGATCGGGAGATTATTTCTTCATATCATCAGTCATAGTAGCATCAAACATAGAAGTATCGGATGGAGGATAGTAGACATAGGGTATCAAATGAATGGTATCAAGTAGAGGTGTACCGAAAAATGTTTACCAGACATAGAATCTCTTTCTCATTATTGTTCAATAAATTGAAGAGAAGGAAAAAGAACATACCAGAAGGCAAGTTTGAATAAATTTCAAGTATCACTGTGGAATCATATCAAATCCTATTGGTGAAGGTTCCTTTTGTTGTTGAAATTTTTTTTATCATATTATCTGTGTGAGGAGATTATACATTTTCAAAGGAATATAGTATTATGCATTTAGTGGATATTCCTTTCTCGATGTAAGGTCTTGTATTACATCTAATACATTCTAAATAATGGATACTCTTCTTCAATAGTAAACCATTTAAATACTTGTGTTCAGGAGGGTGTGCTTATTTGTTATTTTCCAGTAGATTCAGTTCTCATTAACCAAAGATGAATGTTTTATTTAAATAATAAAAACTTATAAAAGGAGATCATTGATTAACCTCACCCCCCCCCCAACTCTATTATCACACATACCCTGAGTGGTCCATTCAATATGTAACCCATTATATAGAGGTTATCTAACCCATATGACATATGTTCAAGAATAAATTCATAATATCTCTATGTTATCATTATATTGGAGAACTACTCTAACCATTCTACATGAAAAATACTCTGAGGAAATTATCACATTAACGTTAAGCATTAGAAAAATAATTATGTAATAAGATTAGGTATGTTAATGTGATAGGTACCCATTAAATTTAGGGTATCTCAATCATAACTCACTTGTTTAAAAAAAATCCTAACCATAACCATAACCATTTATTTTTTAAATTCAATACCCTAACCCTTCCCTATTAAATTTTTAAAAACCAATTTAATTTTTTGATTTTAAATTCAAATATTTATAATTTATTTATAAATATATAATAAATATATTAAAAGATTAAGTGAATATTTTTTGTAACTGTGTTTTATTTAATAATGTATAGTTAATGCATTAAAATTTAATGATTAATTTTACATATAATAATAACTGAACTCAATATAAATAAATATTTGTAATAATTTTAATTTCATTCAATTTTTTTATTGATTAATTGATAATAATTTTCATAATCAAGTTCGTGTTTATGTTACTCTAAAAGTAATATATTAACCCTACTCATTTATTAATTGGGTTTTCAAATTTCGACCATAACTATCATGAAACCCTCCCTCCAAAGATATTGTAAGGAAGGAAGAGAGATATTGACCTCTGAGTCCCACCTCAAGTTAGCCTCGGGATGGTGACTAGCATTGAAGGTGTGAAAAACTCATAAATAGGAGGCATTACCCTCTATAATAAAATAGGATCGATAGATGGGATAAATCAACCACAAGAAACTCAATGATATAATATAAAAAGGAATATAAAATCATCCCATAATTAATGTATAAATAAAATATATACAGATAAAAGTATCCAAATAAAATTCATAAAATAAAATCTAAGGAAATAATATAGAAACACATCCAATGGTCTGAGATAGGAATGTATATCATGGACAATGAAGTCCTCCTAGAAAACCTTAAAATAGTTTTATATGCATAGTGTGAAAATAAAAGTATACTTATTAGGAAAACTAAAGTCTCTCATGAACATGTGAAAAGAGAATTCTAATGCATCCATGAGGAAACAGCAGAATAAACTGCACCTAAATAGGTCAACAAACTAAATCTGGACCACGCCAAGGCTTTCTCATCAAATAAAACATCAAAGTATAATAACATAATAATAATAATAATAATATCGATAAAGGGTATACCCTGCACCACATTCCCAAAAATTATCCACTCTCACACCCCAATGTAAAACATAATTCCGCTCCCACCTCTTCTGAATCACATCACATCACATCTGTCTCCAGACACCTAAGCTATCAAATCACATCAACTCTCACCCGGAGACACCTAGTTCATCTCACCACATAACATAACCAGGGTTGGAAGGTTTCATGAACATGTAGGACATCAACCTCATTTCTTCCTCTTACCATACACAATCCCCTTCAAAATTCGTCTCATCATATCCCATCTCACCTCTCCCAATGAAACTTGGACCATCATAGCACATCATATCTCGACAATGAACTTTTAGAATCTGTCCACCACATCTCACCCATTTCATCATCTTCTAGAAGAGGGTGTCGGTAAGAGTGGGTAGTCATTTATCCATTCGCACCATCAGGTTGTTTATAAAAATACCCCCCCAAAACTTTGGGTTGTCAGAACTACGTGATTGATATGGGTGGGGAACGTATATAAAAATCATAAAAATATAAATTTTATATGTATAGATTCAATAACACAAACCCCAACCTATGGGTCCACATAAAATCAATAACCAACTCATAACATCACCACCTAATCTCACAAAAATGAAACTTTCAATGTCGACTCTAAACGCATAACACCACACAATAAGCCAAAATCTAAATTTCACAATTCACCCATTAATTTATCAAATCAATCCAATTTATATAATTCCAACTTACCAAAATATTACAAACAAATAGTTAATTTATTTTATATTAATCATCAACCATAGTTATCCAAACTCTTATTCAAAATAAGATTTCATTAACTATTTCATCCTATTAGCCAACCAACCCTTTCACTTTATTAATTTACCCCTTTTTCATTTTTTATTTATCAAAAACCACATTAACCATACTTTCATTTATCATTTCAATAATTCTTTATCCACTCCAACCCATACCATTATAATATAACATTATCATTTAATTCATTTTTACTCACACATCTATCAAAACACAATCCATTCTTATCTTATCCGCCTTATATCACAACCACACATCAAACAAACATAAAATTTTTAGATTTAGGAAAAATGGTATTTCATCACATTCCACTTATTTATTTAAGGGAATTCTCATGCAATCCATAAATCATGTGGAAACCATTTTATTAACCAAATACAATTGATTAACCAATTACATTTAAATTGATGTCAAACAATGTAACCCATAAAGGTTCTATAACACATATCAAATTATCATAAACAATGGATTCCAACATCCATGATTTTTAGTGAACCATACATCATTTATAATACTTTAAACAATATTACAACACAAGAAAAAACAAGTGAGATATTCTTTTTTATGGAAAACAATAATGATCAACTTTAGGTGATTATAACTTTATTTCTCCAGGATAATCTTTCAATTATCTAAATTAACAAAGTATGTGATTGTAAAAATAATAAATCTCTATAAATGTGATAATAATTTATATTGAAACAAGTATCCATGATATAAAGAAATGATATAAAATATAGGTGAAATTCGCTCATTCCCCCCCCCCCATCAATTCCAATTAACCATTTAATTATCTTTATTAAGGTGATGCATACCATCTTCCCAGAGAATAAAAAAAGTATATACCCTACCACATGATACACTAGATGAGAAATGATGGATTCCCTACCTCAATTTTCAAACTCAACAAAGATGAGAAACAATGTTTACAAGACCCGACATGAATCCAAAATCATCTGATTCTCTATATTCAATAATTTAAATGAAAAAATAAGAGTTAATTAAATCTAGAAATTATAACTCAATGAATGTGAAAAAAATATGTTTTTACCTCTTACGCATCATCTACAATCTAAAGAAATAGATAACACGTAAATATAATTATCATTGTGGGAGATATGATTGAAAGAAGTTGAATAATCAAGGGTATTTATTTACCTAGTTTAATATTCTCAAAATGAATTTTTCATTTACTTATGTCATTTAGTTACTTCATTTAATTATCTCATTTAATTAGATACTAAATAAAAAATTATTATTTAATTTTAATGTTTCAAAATTTTCAATTATAAAATAATAGTTTTGACTACACGTTTATGATTTAAAACACCACATTTTTCCTCTTTTATTCATCTCTTCTACACTTCACTCTGTCTCTCCAATAATATTTTCCATATTCATTTTTTCCATTTATTTATTTCATATGTTTTTTATAAATTCATTTATTCATTATTATCCCAAATTATCTTTCCAATTACTTTATTCTATTGTTATTAAATTTAAAACAAAACACTCTCTCTCCTTCTTTTTAAATGCCACACTCCCATTCTCATTTCAATGCCTCATATCTTATTTATTATTATTATTATTATTATTATTATTATTATTATTATTATCCAAATCATCCACCACACTCTCTATTACTATTTAATTCAAATTTTTAATTTTTTTTCTTTCCACCTTTATTCCATGGGTTTTACACTCTCTTTTTAATTATAAATGCCTTTTTCTTCTCTCTCTCTTTTTCATCATACAGACACCCACATATATATATATATATATATCTAAAATATCCATATATATACACACATATATATATATATATTCATAACAATATATGTATATATATATAGATAATAGTTACAATACATATATATATAACCATATATATATACTTTTATATATATATAAACACTACAGCCATATATATATATACACATTACAATGATATAAAAGTATATGTATGTATGTACGTATATATTTATACATGGTACTTAATATATATTTATATAACACAATAATATATATACACATAATATATAATTGTAGAATACAGACACATATATTTATATAACAAAGTAATGTGTGTCTGTGTGTCTTTATATGACATTTTTAATACAAACATTTTGAAAAATTTAATTACAACATGATACATGTAAATATACATATTTACACATGTGTATAATATGTTGTATAATTTTTAATATATCACACATAATTAAAATTTTGAAAAAGTAAATTTAAATTCAATATTATTGAATTTATTATAATTAAATAAGTCTTCCTAAATTAAATCATTTTAAAAACTTCCAAAATAAAATTCATAACATCGAAATTACTATTAATAATTTATTAAACCCATTTTAATCCTATTTTAAAAATATTCAAAAGCACCCAAACCTTGAAATCTCTAGGAAACGCTATAGAATGATAAAGGAAGTCTCGAAAATATTCTGGATCTTTATATTAGATACCACTGAAAAAATTCTCATCCTCGATAATTTAAGACAAAAATAGGAAGGAATGGAGAATGATGGTATGAAAAACAAACCCATAAGTTATCTCTCATCGATATTAATATATATTTGTAATATAACAACCACAATGGAAAATAACTATAAAGATACATGACACTTTAAATGATCTCCCAGGGGAGATACCTTGCAAACATTAGTAAGAACATTAATAAAGAACTACATCAAGGGAGGAAATCCATCTCATATATCAACATGAGATTTTATAATTCATATCAAAAAAATATTGTTTAAAAAACATGGAATTTTAATCACATGCTTGTGACTCTCATTCTCATGTATTGTCACACAATCACATCACAGGCCACACCAATATCCAGAACAAAACCAACAAGAAAAAAATATTAATTAGTCACGGGAAAAATTATTTTTAACTTAATTCATCATTAATATTTCAAATGTAAAAATCCAAGTTCAAATCCAAATTATATTTTTTTTAAAAGTTTGTGCCTTTCAAAATCACCCTTCTTTTAAAGATAATATTTTTAATCTACATAAAAAACACTTAATCAAATCACTTTTCATTTTATATCATTTTTTTATCCACCCAATATTTTCATATACTTTAAAAAAATATTTCTCAATTCCATGACTTTTATTTTGAAACAAATATTAATTTTGTTTTTAAAACACATTCCTCTTATTTCAAATCTTTTTTTTTTCAAGAGTCACAAATTTGAAATTTGACATGAAATTTAGAAAAAACATAACATATGGTCAGAATAATCCATTTTTTCATCATGAAAACTTTTCCCAAATCTATTAACAAAACATTATTTACTATTAGAATACCCATGAAAAAAATCACATATCATTTCCCAAGAAACAAAATAATTCATAATAACATAGACAGAGCTTTTTCAAGTATACAAATCAAAGGAACCCACTCACCACACCATGATATTGTTTTCTTTGGGCGGCATTGACACACCCATACAATTTTAAAACATGTTGTAACATAAAGAATCTTAATGTGGGAAATAGTTTCTCTCTATTCATATGTTTGAGGTCATAACACTTTTCATTAGTGTAAGATCAATCATAAAAAATCCAACCAACCAGATAGTAGTCAGATATTCTCCTCACTTCCTTTATAAAAATATTTAGGCATGGGATGCAAGCCAATATTCAATAATTTTAAGATTTTCCCAAAAATACTTTTTCTTTTATTACTAACCTTAAGTGGTTAAGCTTTTTATATAAGGTGTGTGATTCCATCAATACAAACATATCACAACACAACACAATTGATCCCACCAAAACAACCACATGTCTCATCCTCTGCACATCACCACCACTTCACAAAGCATCCACTGGCCCAAACTCATCAAACAATGAAAACATTCACCAAACATATCACAAATACACATCACCTTACCACTTTACCATTCACAAGAAACCACCCTTTTCAAATAACAACCTTATCCATATCATCCTCTATACTACCCCAACTAATGATTACCACCATTATCACACATCAAATTCACATGCACACCAATCAAGGGATTCCCTCTCTCGTGTAAAGATATTATCCTCTTTAACTAGCATTGACTCACCCACATGGTTTTAATTGAACCAAATTATAATGTGTCTTGTTTATAGATTATCCCCCCCCCCCCTCTTACTATACTTGATATTTTTAATCATGAATTGTATAACGAATTATAAAAAGAACTTCACATAGTAGCAACACATTTCATCTTCCACAATTATTTAGGTTCCAATATTACTTCACATCATTGTTTAGAATAGGTATTCTAACAAAATCTAGAAAATTTCATAGGAAACTAATTCATTAACCATATATAAGTGATTAGATTTTAAATCCTAGAGATCGTAATCAAGGCTTCACATCAAGGGACTCATGATCTATGATAATCAGTGTAATAAATGTATCCAACAACCATTATTTTTATAATTGGAAATCAAAACTTCAATGAAACAATAACAATGCAACCACAAACAACACTCAACATTCACAAGTCATTTTCAGTGAAATTCCATTCCATGAATTTAAATTTTTCTAACATATAGACAATTTAAAGAAAAAACAACACACATGTCATCCCACACATCATGTTTAATATGATTAAACAAGACATTATATGTTCATCTCATTATTGATGAAAAAAACTTCCAACTTCATTTGAAAATTTGTACATGTTAGCTCCAATTGGGTTAGAAGTATTACTTCTTACTTTTCCATTCCTTTAGTTTTGGAAATCATAAACACTCTCTTAAATCTATGTTTACAAACTTTTTATGTATCAAGTGTTTTAGTATGTATTGTAGAAAACATTAATTTCTAACATGCATATAAATGGTTCTAATGTATTATAAATATAAACTTATAATTATTAAATATGATCCATCGAATCTTGTATGAATCTGATTAATCACACAGACCTTTATTTAGACTAGTGGTTAGTATTTTTTATTATAAATCATAATTAATAAATACCTAACCATCGGAATGATTTATGTATTGTTACATTTGATTGATCCTCATATGGATTACTATATTGACAAATGATAAGGAATTCCATCAGATAGACTAAATTTTATAATCATAGTACATAAGAATTATTTCTATTATAAGGAATACTTTTATCATTATAATGGTGCTAAAACAAAATTACATTAGACATTAAATTATTCCAGAACATTATGAGCTATAAAAGATCCAATTATCTAAGATTGTTTCAAATAACTTTGAAATACGACCATTGGATATTCACCTATAAATAGATTTTCATTTGAAGAGTTGGAAGCAGATAAAATTTCACAATTCAAGACATGTAAAGTCTTCTCTATGTGAAAACCTTATTCTTAGTCATTTTAATTCTATAGAAAGATGTTGTTCTAATTAATCCTTGTCAAGTTTGTTTCCTTTAGAAAATTTTGATTTGTATTATATTTTTGATAATTGTTAAGATCGTGGGATTCTAGGGATAGAAATATAATGAATTTGATATATCAAATTGATGGCTTTTCAGGATATGAAGATATAAAATGATCATCATATCGAGGGCTTCTGGGTATAAGAGGACAGAGTATGATTATTGGATTGAGATGTTTCCTTGTAAGGAAAGATAGACATCACACTATGTATAACACTTTGGATACCTTTAGTCAAGTTTATTGACTATATTTACTATTAAGGTTTAAATAGTGATTTATTTTAAATATATATTGTATTTCATTATTATGTTTAATAGATATTATATTTCTTTTTTTTTAAATTCTATTCAAATTTCAAATTAATATAAATTTAGTCTTCATACTTATATTTATATACTATTTATTTTATAGGTGTGTCTGTGATTATGATAAAAAAACATTGATATATCAGATAAACTATGATTTAGATTCTTTCACATTGATTATTGAATGATCGGTAAGTCCAATAATGTTAAATTAAAAGGTTTTTGTTTGGATTAGTTTAAATTTTTAAACTATAATTAACTCCCCCCCTCTTGTAAGTATGTCCATATAATATACTCTTATGATCAAAAAATTGGTATCAAAGATGGTTCTACTACTCATATACTTTTTGACTTTTTACTTTCTTTTCTTACTGTATGTTTCTTATGTTTTTTTATAAACATTTTGTTTTATAAATTTTTTTTACACTAATGTAAATTTTTATAATAGAGTATCTTTTTTTTGTTAAGATTTCCGATATGAATAATGTATCTCTAGATAATCTAAATCCTATTCATCCATCAATTTTTTATGGGAATGACTATGATTATTATAGATATAGAATGATAAAAAATTATGAACACTAGAGTTGATAATTTATTAATGCTTAGTGTAAATTATATGATTCCTAATAAGAAAGTTTCTACTTTTACTAATGATGGGAAGTTAGAATATTAATTGAACTATGAAGTCAGAAATACTTTATTGTGTTCTATGAGGATGAATATCTATAGTTATATATCATCCTATGAAGTTGCTAATAGTATTTGGAGTAAGTTGAAAGTAACACATTTTGGTGCATCTGAAGCTATATAAAAAGAAGAAGATCCATTCTTGGAGCTGATTACCAAGCCTTTGATTTTATACCTATTGAATCAATTGCCAAGATGCACCAAATATTCATGACTATTATAAATAGTTTTCAATATCTTGTATAAAAGGGTCTTGATGATTATATTTTGGTTGAAAATATTATCGATATAATTCCTAATGAGTGGTAATCTAAAATAAATATTTTGTATGACAAAAGAAAGATTATGAATCTTAATCATGATGATCTTATTGGAACCCTCATTCAGTATGATTGAAGATTGAATATAGATATTGAAAATGTTAAAAAGAAAAAATGGTGTAGTTTATTTTATAAATAATTATATTAATCTTACTAAATTTTAGTCAACAGATAACGTTATTGAAGTCTATATAAAAAAATAATGTTGTGGTTGAATATGATTCTAGTTCTTCACCACCTTCTGAAAATGAATTAGAAAATATTTCAAGAAGGATAAAAATGATTGTGGGAAAGAAATGTTTTCATTACAGATATAAAGAAGGTTATAATGATAAAAGTTACAAAAAATATTATGATGTTACTTATTATAAATGAAATAAGGCTGGACACATTAGACGTGCTTGTCCTAAGTTAAAAAAGAAAAGAAAGGAAATAAATAAATACATATAGAGATAAAAATAAGTATTATAAGTCTAAAATAATAAAATTATGAAATCTTCTAATACATGGAGTTCCAATGATATTATTCAAAAAATTATTCTAATTATGATCGTTCGAGATAAAGGAATATCTATTTATTTTTAAAAGTACCTATAGTAAATCAATTTCTTTTGGAAATGGTACATATTACTGAATCAATAACTAATATATATTTGAATGAAAAGTATACTGATGATGAAAATAATTAAAAATATTCTAATTAATAATCCTCCTTATATAATTAAGACAATATTATACCTAGTTATGAAGAGGTTTCTAGGTTTTAAAAACTTATAAAAAATGATAATTGTAAAGTTCTTAAAAAACATGATAATGTTAAATCTAAACTTGCTAAGGAATATTCAAGAATATATATTTTAACTAATGAGATATCAAATCTTTCTAAATATAATTATAAAACTAACTTTGAAAAATATATAATTTATAAAGAACATGAGAAATTTTTTTTTGAGAAAAATATTTTACAAACTAATTTTGAGAAACATAGTTCTAATAATTTTTCTAATAAGGATAAAAACTTAGTTTTCAATCTAAAATATGAGATTTCTATATTGAAGAAACTATTATAAAAGTTTTCAACTGTTAAGGAAAACTTTGAAAAACTATATAAACAAATTAAACCTCAGGGTAATATTTTTGGAAAGGGTTATACTCATAAAGAATTGATTTTAGTAACAGATACTTGGTTCCAAAAAATGTCCCATTTTTATCTAAGTGTCAAAGTGGTGTACATTTGAAGGAAAATTATAATTTGAATAGATTTTAGTATCTTGGTTTTCATTAATCTTATTTCTATATTAAAATTACATTTTCTTAATTTAGTAAAGTTGGACAATGTGGTTACCCAAAATGTTATTTTCTGATAATACCGGGCCTAAGAAGCTTTGGGTTCCAACAATATAATTATTTTTATTAAGAAAAAAATAGATATTACAAATATATATATATATATATATATATATGGTACATGGATAGTGAATATTCTAGACATATAACTGGAAATTAATATTTCTTTAAGAATATTATCATTTTGAAAGGTGGAAAATTATCTTTCAGAGATAATTCTCAGAGAGAAATCATTAGTATATGTAATATTGTACTTCTTGGAAAAAAACCTTATTTAAAATTTTGTATTTGTTATATAAATTAATCACAAACATATAATCATAATTCAATTATGTGATAAAGGATGCCTTTTGAAATTTAGGAATGATAAATGTATAGTATGTAGTTCCAATGATGGATTTATCATTTTTTTTAATTGGCATGATAATGTTTATACACAAAACATAGAAGAACAAAGGAGAAAAGACTTTCATTACCGTAGTGAAATAGAAGTTCAATCATGTTTATGGAATATAAGTTTATGACACTATAACCTTAGAAAATTAGGTATGTTAACTTGTAAAGGACTTGTTAAGGATATACTAGAACATAGGTTTGGTACTTAATAAGTTTGTGATCCTTGTCAATTTGGTAAGAAACATAATTCCAGTTTTAAATTTATTAATAAAGTCTCAAAATCTGATTTTTTACACTTAGTTCACATTGACTCATTTGGTCCTACAAAAATTATATGTAATTTTGGAAAATAAAATGTATATTCCTTATTTGATGATTACACTAGATACATATTGGTCTATTTTCTAATAATAAAATATGAATACTTTAGTTATTTTAATACTTTATAGATATAGTTAACATGAGAAAAAATCACCTTGATAACTGTTTATAGTGATCATGGTGGATAATTTGAAAATTTTAATTCTAAAAAAATTGTAATAATAAAGTTATTGTACATAACTTTTTATCACCTAGAACCTAGTAGAAAAATTGTGTAGTTGAAAGAAGAAATAGAGTTATTCAAGATATTACTAGAACCATGCTATGTGAATAATTAGTTTTTAAACATTAATAGGAAGAAGTGGTTATCACTATCTATTATAATATAAATAAAGTTTTAATTAGACCATTTCTTGATAAAAATCCTTATGAATTATGGATAGGATGAAAACCAAAAGTTTCTTGCTTCAATGTTTTTGGTTGGAAAGTATTCATTCTGAATACTAAATATAACTTACATAAATTTTCACCAAAATCCAATGAAGGAATATTTTTAGGTCATTCTACTACTATTAAATTATATATAGTTTTTAATAAAAAATTATTGTACTATATAGGAAAAATTTCATGTTAATTTTGATGAAACTGATCTCTTTATTTTCAAACAACCTCAACTTGCATCCTCGGATGTTATTTATAAAACTGAATTTTAAATTTTGTTAGAAAGTACCTCTCATAAATAAATAACTCAAGAATATGTTAACAAAGTTATTAATTAGGAATTTTTTCTACCTATTACTGGATAACATACTTTTAAAAATCCAAGAAATCATCTATTCCTTAGGAATCATCCTAGTGAAAGTATCATTGGTGATGTAGATCAAATAGTTAGGACTAGAATTTCCTTATGAAATGAAATTTAACATCTAGATAATTTATCCCAATTTCAACCTAAGAATATTGATTAGTCTTCATGTGATAAAGACTGGAATGAGGAAATGAAATATGAACTCGATTATTTTGAGAGTAAACAAGTTTGTACTTTAGTTGAACGACATAAAGAAACTTCTATAATCGGAGTAAAATGGGTATTTAAGAATAAATATGATAAAAATGGAATAATAGTTAAAAATAAAGCTATAATTTTTCATAAGGGATATAATAAAATATAAGGAATTGATTGTGAAGAATACTTTGCACCAGTATCAATACTTGAAGCTGTTAGAAAACTTCTAGACTTTACAACATTCATTAATTCCACACTATTTCAAATGGATGTGAATTGTGATTTTATTAATTGATATGTTCAAAATGATGTTTAAGTTGAACAAAATCCTGGTTTTGAAAATAAAAAACATCCATAACATTTTTATAAGACCACCAATGCACTTTATGTACTTAAACAAACCCCTAAATCTTGGTATGATAGATTAATTGGATTTTTGTTACAAAACAATTTTGTTAAGGGATCTTATAATCTAACTCATTTTATAATAAACGAAAATAAAAACATTATGATTGTAAAAATTTATTTTGATGAAATTATATTTGGTTCAACTCAAACATATTTAATAAATTCCTTCATAAGTCTTATGAAGTCGGAGTTATAAATGAGTATGATGGGTGATTTAACATATCTTCTTAGTTTTCAAATGTCAAAAAATACAAAAGGTAATTCTTTATATCAACATATGTATATAAAATATTTACTTAAAAAAAATTTATATAACGATACAAAAAGATTAGTACTCCCATTAGAACCTCTAATATTTTAGATCTTAATGACGCTGGAAAACTAGTTGATCAGAAAAAATTTAGAGGTATAACTGGAAGTTTACTTTACCTAATAGCCATTTTTCCATATTTAATGTTTTCAGTGTGCTTATGTGATAGATATCAATATAATAAAAAATAATCCCATATAATTTTTTTAAAATTAATAATTCATTATCTTAAGGGAATTATGGATTTAGGATTATTTTATTCTTTTGGAAATGTTTTTAAAGTTAATAGTTTTTGAAATAATTACATTGGTGTATGTAGACTTGAAATGAAAAGTATATCTAGAACTTTTAATTTCTTAATTTACTCTATATCTTCTTGGTCTTATAAGAAACAACACTCAAGAGTACTTTCCACTATTGAAGTCAAATATATGGAAGTTGGATGTTATTTTTCTCAAGTGTTTTAGATGCAACACACAGTCACAAATAATGGAATGAGTTTTACTAAAACTCAAATACCTTGTGACAAAACATGTTTCATTTTTTAAGTAAAACCCCATAAAATCACTCAAATGATAAATGTATAGATATAAGAAACCATTTCCTTATATATCACACACTTAATGGAGATATAATTTTACAATTCATTGGAACGCAATAACAAATTTCTGATATTTTTAATAAACCCCTTACTTCTAATAGATTTTAATACAATAAACAGAAGATTGGAATGATCAATGTTAAATTATAACTCATATATAATCTTGTTTAACAATAACTTTATATTAATATACTCATTTTCAATAAGAGCTACATTTGTTTCTCTTTAGAAACTTTTAATATTTATTAAAAAAATTATTTTTCTAAATTGTTAATTTTTCTAAAAAATTGTATCATAATAATTTTTCTAGAGTCAAAATTTTATATTTTTTTAGAGTCGTGTTTTAAAATTTCTTTCTAAACTCATAAATCATTACAAAATTTTTGGAATTAAACACTTTTAAAAACTATCGTACAAATTTTTTCCATAATAAAACAATCGTAATCAGTTTTCCATAATAAAACTATCGTAATAATTTTTCCATAAGAAAACTATCATAATGAGTTTTATATAATAATACTATCATAATTAGATTTTCATAATGAAACTATCATCATTATACTTTATATCAAAAATATTATGATCTATTTATTAAAAAACATGATGAATGGGTTAATCATACCAATGAAACTTTCTACTCTAAAAGGTACTCTTATATTATTTTAGTTTTCTCACTAATTGTTTAATTTAGTTTATACTTTTTGTTGTTATACTTATTTTTCAAATTAAAATTAATATTTTTTTTCAAAATTTTATCAGTTTTCTTAATATAAATGACTCTCAGTCTGATAATTTTCTAAATAAGCATTAAGAGTTCAACTAAACTTCTAAAACTTTCATTGATTAAATATTGGTCATCATATTGGAAAGGGATTAAATCTCAATGATTAGTTTCAATATTAAAGATGAAATATTACCTCTAATGACTACATAAGGATGGGTCACCTTGCTCTCCCACATCGATTTTCGAATACTTATATCCTGAGCTCTTACACCCTTCAACGTCATCCATCTAATTATTTTCCTTTTTGTCTCATCACTTGGATCAATTCCCATTATGATAGAATCTAAATAAGATTACAAGAAATTGTTTGCTTTTAGAGATAAACTTTTTGAAAAATCATGGTTCGATAAATAAAATTTTATCATAAAAAATAATTTCTTTTCAAGGTTGGGAAAGTGTTTTTGAAGAGAATCCAGATAAATATTTTAATCATTATTATCTTTATATGGTTAGATAATTTTATACTTCTAGTCAATTTTAAAAATAAGAAGGTAAGGATAAAGTTTCCATTAACATGTTTTTGAAGACATACAAGTTATAATTTAAAAGAGTAGCGGATCTTTTTGGTGTCTCATCTTATATAGAAGAATATTTACCTTATTATAAGTTACCAGACAGACTTGGAACTTTCGAGAGGAATGAGAAAAAATATTATTTTTTCTCATTATTTGAAAAAGTAAGGAATTTTTTACATCTAACACGAGATAATAGATTTATATCTTTGTGGATGCATGGTTATCTTATCCCCTAGAAGGGTGATATAGATAAATTAAAAGATTCTGATGTTTTTTTTCTTAGCTATTTTTTCAACTTGTAGAAAATAGACTTAGTGAAGTGTATTTTAATTTTGGTGGAAAATATTAAAAGTTCCTCAATCAACTCAATGATTATTATGTTTTCAGACTTAATTAGTAAGTTTATTATTAAATTTATGGGTATTTATAAAGTCAGTAATAAATCTTACCCTTTCAAATAAAATATTTCTTTCACATGTGAGGATAAAATTTCAAGAATAAACTTGGTTTTTTATTCTAAATCAAAAAGGTTTGTTAAAAATGTGGATGGAGTTGCATCGGATGCAAATCCATCAAAAAAAGCTGAGGAAATTAAACAAAAGATAAAAGAAGATTATTACCAACCTGTAAAACATAAGAAAGAAAAGATAATTTATGATGAAGAGTTAAATAAGATAATGTTTCATAAAGTGAAAAAAAAAATAGGGGATCTAGAGTTTGGTCTTCGTCCTACTAAAGATATGGTCTTGAAAAATTAGATTGTAGAAGAGTTATAATAAGAAGGGAAAAGAATGAAGCATAATAAAAGGTTATCTAAATCCATAATTGCGTAATTTCTATTGAAATATGTTCAATAATTTTCTAAGAATTCAGTTATTTTTATTTCATATATTGATCAACTCATTCATTAATCTATAATTGTTTCTAAAGAAATATCGGTAATCCCTTCAATATTAACTTTGGTGGATGATAAGGGAAAATAAAAGTTAGTTATTTAAGAATTGGTTCCCACTATTATTGAGAAATAATTCGAATCAAAATCAATTGAAAAGGGTTCATTAAGAACATTAAAAAAATTAGAATAAGATTTTGATAAAGAAGATTAATTATTATTTGAAGAAGAAATAGAAGAATAAGTTGAAGAAGAAGAAGTATAAGAAGTGTAAAAAAAATAATGACTTAAAAAAGTAAAATACTCAAACTAATGAAGAATCAAAGGAAATGAAATCAATGGATTCTTAATCATTCTAAACACCATTACCTCCAAAATATGGTAAGGATGAAAAATCAAAAAGTTATTAAGAGGATAAATATTCATCAAAAAAGGAATAAGATTTATCATCCATAGAATAATAATTATACCAAAATTCAAATAACAGAACTAATAATAATATATAATTAGAAAAAAATTTATATATTTTGAATATTTCAGAAGAAAAAAAATTTCTAGAAAAGTATACAAAGAGAGTGGAAAAGAAATTCAAAGTAGTTTATGTTGGAATGAATGGACCAAAACCTCCTTGGGATGAGTCTGATCAATCAGACATAGAAGCTGTGATTGCTCAAAAAGCTTTTGATTATATTTTCCAAAATCTAAAAAGTTTATAAGACACCATTCCATATTTTTCCAAGATTAAAGAAATATGTCAACTTATTCAAAACAATCTCAGTGAAAAACTGGAGTCACTAAAAGAGATATCTGAATCAATATTTAGGATCAAGGATGGTTTGAAAACCATTTAATAAAAGTAAAAAACTCAAAAAATATTTCATAGTTAGATGGTTATTTTGTCCAAACAAGTGTATTCTAATTGCAAGGAGCATGATGATCAATTTATATATGTAAAGAAAAAAATTAGAATCATAAAATTATTTTAACTAGTTATCATCCCATTTATCAAATCATGTAATGTTTATGGAGGAATTCATAGATTCAATTGATAAATGTAAATAGGAATTAAAAGACTTGAAACACATAGTTTATAATTTAGAGATATATAATTATTGACTAATGTCGTGTGAAGTTGAATTTTTCTTGATGAAGGTGGAAAATAAAAGGTTTTCTGGTGATATTCAAATCTTAGCAACTGAAGTTTGGTGGAATGCTATTTTGGAAGAAAATATCATAAATCATGATATGGATATAAATGAGTTCAAAAATATTAATGCTTTCATGAATAATCTGAGGAAGAAAGATTTATTTTCTAATTTTAACTCTTGATGTATTTATTGTAAAAAAATTAATGTTTGTTTATTATTAAATACTTTTCATTCAAAATATTTTGGCTAGAATGTTTTTCAATTGTAGTTGGATATATATTTTCAAATTTATTCTTGTATGAATAATTTTTATGTTTAAATTGTTTTGTATTTTTTCCCTCTTATAACATTTTAAGAAACTTTTGATTTATTCTCATTCCTTTTTGAAAATCATAAAGGGGGTAATATTTTATAAAGGGAGATATGTTTTAATAAAATGGGAGATATTATCATTATGGGGACATGTATTCTAAAAGGGGAGAATTTTTCTTTAAGTGGGAGATGTTATAATACATTCCATAATATTATAAAAATATTTATAATCCTAGGGGTTTTAAGAAATATATTTCTTCGATTTTATTTAAAAGAGCAATGGAATGTAAGTTTTTAATGTTATTTTTTTCATTTAAGTATCATTGTTTTTGATTTCCAAAAGGGTATATTATTGAGTTAGAAGTTTTAATTATTATTTTTATATTCCATTAGTTTTGGAAATAACAAACACTCTCTTAAAACTATGTTTAATAACATTTTATGTCTTATGTTTTTAGTTGGTTTTTTTAGAAAACATTCCATTTTACCATACATAGAAAAAATTATAATGTATTACAAATATAAACATATCATTCTTAAATATGGTCCATCTGATAAAGTATGTATCTGATTAATCATAATTACCTTTTTTCATACCACTGGTTAGACTTTTGTCTTGTTCATCATAATGACAATTACAAGACCATCAGATTGATTCTTATACTGATACATTGGATTGATCCTCATAAAGATTTTCATATTGAAAAATACTAAGGAAGTTCATCATAATGACTAAATATTATAATCAGAGTTCATGAGAATTATTTCTATTTTAAGGAATATTTTTAGCATTATAATGGTGCTAAAACAAAATGATGTTGTACATATAGTTTTACCAGAACATTATGAGTTATTTGAGGACATTTTAACTAACTCATAAATACTATAGTAGGAGCTTAACCTATCATTAGTAGGTCATTTTAATAGTTTTAAGTACATAAAATTTCACAAATCAAGACTTATAATGTTTTCTCTGTGTGAACATATCATTTATAGTCATTGTAATTCTTTAGAGATTTGTCCTTATAAGAAATCCATGTCAAGGTTGTTCCTTTAGAAATGTTTCATTTTTATTCAACATATGATCATTTTTATGATCAATGGATTCTTGGGATGAGAATATAGTGAATCCATATCCATCGGATCAAGGGCTTCCAGGGATAGGAAGACATATACTGATAAACGTATTGAGGGCTTCTGGGGATAGGAAGGCAAAGTATGATTATCGTATCGAGTTCATTTCTGGTAAGTAAAGACAAACATTACAGTATGTATAAAACTATGGATACCTTTAGTCAAGTTTATTGACTAACATTACTCTTAAGGTTAAAAGAGTGATCTCTTTTAAATATATCTTGTAATCCATTCTTAATTTTACTAGCTATTGTTTTTCATTTTTTACAAGTATATTTCGTTGTGAATGTAATAGAAAGTTAGTCTCTATACTTATCTTTATATACTATTTGTTTTATCTATGTATCTATTATTACGATAAAAACACACTTTGACATAATCAGATCAAATGTGATTTCAATTATTTCATTCTCATCATCGAACAATCTGTGAGTCTATTAATATTACTTTAATAGTTTTGTGTTATGATTAGTTTTAATTTTTTAAAACTACAATTCACCCCCACCCCCTATTGTATTTATATACATCTAAGTTACTCTTATGATCCAGTTGTTTCTTGTGTTCAATTCAAATACCGAATTACATACACAACATTCTTTAATAATCATCAAAATAAAATATTCTTTCTAACGACAAAATTAAAAACCCTACATGTTTTATTATTGTGTTTCATGCTTTATTATACTAAAAATAAACATTATTTAATCATTTCATGGCTCATGAAATCATGATTATATGCATAAAAAAGGATAATATGATTCTACTTACATATTTAAAGACAATATATTAAACATTCTACATGATCAAGTCTCACATACTTGAATTTTTCTATTTACCACGCAATTTTTTTCAATATTAGGCATGCTTCACATAAAAAACTACCCATGACATAACATGTGAGTTAAGATTATTTCAACACATAAAAATTCTTATCATTTAAATAAGAATACGTTTAATCATTTAAACAGTCTCAAGTATCAATAGGTTACCACAAAGCATGCTCATCATTTTCCAAAATTTTAGAAACAAATGTCAAAATAATTCTCAACCTAATACATGATTGAAATATATTATTATATTAATATTGTATAAATCCAATAAATAATAAAATAATAAGGAACTTATTCTTGTTAAGGTTCTCCAAGTTCAAAGGAATTATCAATATTCAATATGGTCATTTTTCAGAAATTTCAGAATTTAAATGTCTAAAACCATGTTTTACAATAATTTTATAACATATGCTCATTATAAATTACAAATGGAAAGAAACACATGAAATATTAACTCACATGGAAACTATAAAACTTCTAAGATTTTTTTCAAAATAATTCATTTTATCATGATAGTATATAATCTACTCGAGGTAACATACTTCATAAGGGTTTTCAAAAAATAAACAGTTGTTGAAAAAAAAATACACTATATATGCTTATATAGTAATTTAAAACATTAGGAGATCAATATAGCATGTTATAAATTTTAAAAAAGTAAAAAATAAAATTTTTTAAGAATCATGCTAGAATATTCAAGGAAAAAACACATTAAATCCTCAAAAAGGTTTTAAATAAAAGCTCGGGTCAGTAGAGCATCATTTTACTCTTTCCTCCCAGGTTATATGATTAATTCATTAAACAATAACAGTTCATTAGTAACCACATCATGGGAATATTTAGAGAAATGTACATAAAATTTCATGATTTATTTAATTATTTTCCTTAATTTCTTGAAACCACATCGTTCAATTACAAGCACAATCAATAATGATGCATATACCTCTCTAGGGTATTTAAACTTCAAGTGGTTCCACCTCACTTGGATGTTTGGTAGTCTTAGATTCCTTGCATCAGATCATGAGGAGAACTAAAATATTGTATCTAGTTATTCTTCCCTAGCATATTTCATGAATAAAGATCATTTTACACTATTTCTATACCAACCCATATAATCCCCAGTGTGCCTAACTCCAAACGACATCCTTCCTATCAACCATCACCTTTGTTACAACTCTGTCACAAACCCATCCCTCCAAATATACACAATAAAATAAGATGTATAATAACCCCCCTGAGTCCTTCCTTCAGTAGGCCCTCAGTTGGAAACTAGCACCGATGTTATGAAAATCTCATAAATGGGAGGCATTACCCTCTATAATAAAATGGGATCGAGAGATATGACAAATAAAATGAAAGAAACTCTATGACATAATATAAAAAGGAAACCAAAACCACCCTATAATTAATGTATAAATAAAATAGATACAGATAAAAGTATTCAAATGAAATTCAAAAAATAAAAGCTATGGCAGCGATACAAACAAAATATCCAAAGGATTGAGTTAGTAATGTTTAGTACAGCAAATTAAGTCCTCTTAAAAACCTAAAAAGAGTTTTATATAAGTAGGTTGAACATACATGTATACTCAATAGGAAAACAAAAAATCACTTATGCACATGTGAAAAGATCATTCTAATGCATCTATGAGGAATCAACAAAACCAATAGCACCTAAATAGGTCGACTAAAAATACCCCAACCTAACTAAGTATTTCTCATAAAATAATGTATCCAAATATAATAACATAATAAGAATAATATCGTTGAAGGGTAACTTGCACCACTTTCCCACTGACTATCCTCTCTCACACCCCAATGGAAAACATCATGTTACTCCCACATCTTTAGAATCACATCACATTACATCAAATCTTCTCACAAAAACCTGGGTCATCACATCATATCACATATCAACCACAGAAACCTATTCCATCTCACTGCATCACATAATCAGGTTAGTAGGATATCGTGAACATGTAGGACATCAACCTAATTTCCTCATCCTACCATGCACGACCCCCATTATAAGTTATCTCATTGCATCCTATATGACCTCACCCGAAGACACATGGTCCACCACATCTCATCACATCTTGATAGTGCAATTTTGGATTCTATCCATCATAGCCTGTGCATGTCATCATCACCTAGAAGAAGGGGAGGGGTAGTGTGGGTATCCAACCATCCATCCTCAGCACCATAATGTTTGGAAAAATACACCCAAAAAATGTTTTAAGGCACTAGGTTCTCTACATGGGTGGGGTGCATATATAAAAATTTGAAAATAAAATTACAGTATGTATGTAAAGAGTCGAGCACAAAACCCCAACTAATGGGTTCATATCAAAGCACTAACAAACTCACAACATCACCACTTAATCTCACAAAAACTCCCCTTTTGTTACCGAATCTAAATTCAAAACACCACACAATAATCCATAATCCTCATTTTATATTTCACCCTTGACATTATCAAATCAAGATAATTTTCATAATTCTCGTTTTCTAAAAAAATCCAAAAAAAAATCAACCCATTTATTTTACATTAAGTATCAACCATATTTAGTCACACATCCTATTTCAAAACAAGGGTTCATTAACCATTAAAACCTACTATACACCCAAACCATTCACTTAATTATTTTATCCCCTATTTATATTTTTCATTTATTAACAAACACATTAACCAAACTTTCCATTATCATTTCAGGCATTCATTATCCACTCCAAACGATAACATTATAACTTAACATTATTGTTAAATTTAATTATTACTCGAGCATCTATCACAACTCAACACATTCTCATCCCATCAGCCTCATATCATAACCACAAATCACACAAACATATAATTTTTAGATTTAAGAAAAATAAGCTTTCATCACATTAGACATATTTATTTAAGGACATTCTCACACAAGACATAAATATTGGAGAAACCATTTTATTAACAAAATATAAGTGATTAGCCAATTCCATTTAAAGTGATACAATACAATCACACAAATCAAGGTTCCACAGCGCAATATCAAATTAGCATAAAAAAAGGATTACAACATACATATTTTTCAACGAGTCATCACACATGTATAATCCTTTAAAAAATATTACAAAACAAGAAAAAACATGTGAGAACCTCTTTTTTATGGAAAATAATAATAATAAATGTCATGTGATTATCGCTTTCTATATCTTGGATAATTTTTAAATTATATAAATTAACACAACATGTGATAATAAGGATAATAATTATCAATGAATGTGATAATACATTATATGGAAACAATTATTTGTAACATGATGAAATCATATAAAATATAGGTGAAATTCCCTCATTCCCCATCAATTCCAATTAATCAATTAATTATATTTATTATGTTGAAGTAACCCATGTTCTAAAATAATAATAAAAAGTATATCCACTCCTACATTAAACAATAGGTGAGAAATTAAGGATTCCCTAACTTGGTTTTCATACCCAACAAATATAAGAAACAATGTTCTCAATACCCAGTGTGAATCCATAATCATTAAACTCCCCATCTTTGATAATAAAATGTAAAATTCAAATTGAATTATATATGGAAATTATAACCCGATTCCTATGAAAAAATAGGACCTTGCCTTCTAATCTTCATAAAGAATCCAATGGAACTTATGGAATTTCAATCTTATTAGTTTTGAGGTAGATATTATAGAAATAATTTGAATAATCTAGCGTATTTATTTACCCCATTTTTAATTCTCAAAACAGGCTTTTCATTTAATTATCTCATTTAATTACCTCATTTAATTTAATCATTTAATTCAAAACCTATTACACAATTATTATTTATTTATTTATTTATGATTAAATTTTTTCTATTTTAAAAAAATAATTTAATCCCCAATTCTATTATTTAAAACATCACATTTGTTTCTTATTTTATTCATCTATTTCATGCCCCACTCTATCTCTCCAATATCCTTTTTCATATTTATTTTTTTTATTTATTTATTTTATATGTTTTTTCTAAATACATTCATTCATTATTATCCCAAATTATCTTTCCAAATTCCATATTTTATTATCATTAAATTTAAAATAAAACACACTCTCTCATTCTTTTCAATGCCATACTCTATTCTTCATTTCAATGCCTCATATCTTATTCTTCTTCTTTGTTGTTGGTGTTTTTTTTTTTTTGTTTTTTTTTTTGTTTTTATTGTTTTTGTTGTAATATTTATCATCCACCATACTCTCTCTACCTATTTAATTCTCATTTTTTGTTTGTTTTATTTACTCCTTTATTCCATGCGTTTTACAGTCTCTTTTTAATCATAAATGTTTTTCCTTCTATCTCTCTTTTTTTTCATCAGAGACATATATATATATATATATCTAAAATATACATATATATTTATACATATATGTATATATATATAATAGTTACAATACATATATATATATATACTTTTATATATATACATATAAATGCTACAACCTGTATATATATACATATTATTATGATATAAAATATATATATATTAATGTAACACATGTGTGTGTGTATATATATGTATACATGGTACTTAATATATATATATATACATATATACATAATTTATAATTGTACAACACAAACATATTTAAATAATAAGGTAGTGTGTGTGAGTGTGTAACATTCATAGCACAAAATTTTTGAAACATTTAATTACAACATGACACATTAAAATATACATATTTACACATGTGTATAATATGTTGTATAATGTTTAATATATCTCACCTAATTAAAAATTTAAAAAGACATTTTTAAATTCAATAATATAGAATTGTTTATAATAAAATAAATCATCTTAAATTAAATCATTTCAAAAACTTCCAAAATAAATTCCAAAACATCAAAATTACTATTAATAAATTATCAAACCCATTTTAAACCAGATTTAATTTTTTCAAAAATGCATGAACCTCGTAAGTACTATGAAACATCCTAAAATTACAAAGTCTCAAGAATATTTTGGATCTTTACAATAACCATATAAATGTTTATTTAACCAATACTCCAACCTTATTAAATCGAGTCGGGTAGTGTCGGGTGCCCGGTTAATGAGTACCCATTATCATAAATAAATAACATATTTATTAATGTTCTGAAAATCGAAAGTATAAATTTGTTTTTTTATAGGCAACAACATCAATAGAATCCAAATATCATTGTTTTAATATTTCTTTAATAATGATTTTTTTATCATTGATATCAAATAGTCTAACCATATATGTAAAGACCCATAAAAATTCAAGGAAATTTTTTTCTTAATTTTCTTTGGGATTTTACAAGAACTCAGTTTCTGACGGCACTTGATTCCGAGGCCCGGTGTGCCCAGAATTTCTATCCGAATTTTAGCTCGGGTACGTTCAGTGAACGAACGAGTGGGAATTCCTATCTTTTGAACCGGTGCTCGTAATCTAATTCTGAGGGCACCGATGGAACTGCAGCGCCGGTAATTGCTTAGGAACACCTTTTCCGGAGTTTCATTTTCATGAGAGAAGATAATAAAAATTGTGGAAGTTTAATTAATAACTTAACTACAATTTTTATTCCCTCTTGATAGTTTTTAGCTTTGGGTGGAATTTGGGTAACTACCCAACTTCCCAAGGGAGGTTATGAGGGTGGTGGGATCCACATGAACCCCACCCCTTCACATTCCTTAACTCCCTCAACTCTTGTTTTAATTTTATAACTTAAGAATTAATAACTTATGTTATTAATGAGGTGAGTTTAATGTGTGTGTGAGTTTGAAATTCAAACTCATGTCTAGTTAATAAATTAAGTGAGAGCTTAATTTATTTTGGGTTAGTTTCTTGTGGTGGAGTCTTGGGGAGAAAAAGGCTAAGGATTGAGGAACTTCTTCATCTTCGACGAAGAACGCGAAGAACACATCAGTCTCCGACGAAGAATGTCGGGTTCTCGGAAACCGATTACGCGACGCCGTGTATCGCGACGCCGGCGACATCTTCTTCCGCGACGTCTTCTTCCGAAATATCTCCTTCCACGACGTCTCTACCCACGATGAATCCTCGTTCGACGAACCTCCGTTCAAGCTCGCACGAGGTAGGGGTTTATTTATTTTATTTTGTTCGTGAATTTTACATTGTCATTCTTTTTAGAAATACGACCAAATGCTATCGATTAACGAGAGGGGGCCGGACCGCACAAACACGGCTGACCCTCCTCCCTTATCCTTGTTATTGTTTCTAATGTGTTGGAACGGGAATGGTGCGGTGTCGTCGCACTGCGCGGGATCGTGCGGCAAGTAATGCAAGGCACCTTCACGTCGTGCCGTGAAGTTGAACCAAGTCGCGGCGCCGTTGCGCCGCGTCGGAGAAAACTGAAGACACCGTGGCCGGAGTAGGGGCGCGGCGCCATCGCGCCGTGCCGAACGAACCAAAACCGTGGCCGGTTCCGGACCGCGGTGGAGCAAGGTGACAGGCGGCCGGTTCCGGGCCGCCGGTGTCGGAGCAGGTAGGGGACCAGCCGTCGTCGGTCCCGTGGTGGCAGAAACAGGCCGGCCGGGGCGGGCGGGCCGGACAGGAGAACAGCCGAGGGTTCAAACCCCCAGCTGGCCAGCTAGCAGCCCCCATTAAGGGGGGCCGCGGTTACAAATCGCGGGGGGCAGCGCCCCCCCCCCCCCCCCCCCCCCCCCGCAAAAGCTGAACGGTTCGGCCGTTCGGCCGAGCCAGCTGGCGCCGTGCACCGGGCCGCCAGGCTGGGGGCTGAGCCAGGCCGGGCTGCGCCCAGGTCGGGCCGGGTCGGTCCGGGCCCGAAACCCCCATTTTCGGACCCTTTGGGTTCTTTTGCCCATATCTCAGGCTACGAACCTCCGATCGACGCGCCGTCAGCGGTGATCCGATCCTTGGATCGAGACGGTCATTTTGGTATATCGCAATCAAGGTTTCAGAATACTTTGGGTTCAGCTGGGTTGGTTCGTACACGAAACCAACCGGGCCCTCGGAGTGGAAACGCTCATATCTTAAGCTCTGGACGTCCGATTGATGTGTCGTTGACTTTGTTGGATTCCTCTTAGTGAGACGGATATTTTGGATTACTCCGCCCGAGGTTTGGACGCAGGTGTAGTACGGTCGGGTTGGTTTTTCCTTAAAAACCAACCGGGCCCCTGGGATGAAAAAGCCAATAACTCTCAGACCGGGCGTCCGATTGACACGCTGTCTGCGACGTTGAGTTCTTGTTGACGATACGGAACTTTTGGATACATCAACTCTGGACTATGTGTCAGTTGACGTATCAGCCTCGCAACTCGTGGAGCGAACCCTCCCGAACGAGCTTGCTGTGTGCGGGAACCCTAGAGCTGGGTGCATTTGCTACTGTGACGACGAAGACTGTACAGAGATCCTCATTGGATTCAACGGTGACGACTACAGCACTCAGTAATCCTATGAGGATCGGTGCTACTGATCCTGTGTGGGTCTGATCCTGTGTGGGTCAGCGCTCAGCGGTTCTGTGTGAGCCAGCGCCTACAGATCCTGTGTGGGTCCGATCCTGTGTGGGTCATTGCGTGGGTTAGTTACCTATCGATCCTTTGTGGGTCAGATCCTATGTGGGTCATTGCAGGGGTTAGTTACCTATCGATCCTTTGTGGGTCAGATCCTATGTGGGTCATTGCGGGGGTTAGTTACCTATCGATCTTTTGTGGGTCAGATCCTATGTGGGTCATTACGGGGGTTAGTTACCTATCGATCCTTTGTGGGTCCGACGGCTTAGATGAATCAGTGGCAATATCTGATCATATCTATCGTCATACGAAGAAGTATACCTGTGTGAGTTGAATCCTGTTTTTCTTTCCTATGTGGTTTGTGTTGTGCTATCCTGTGTGGATTTACGTTTTGCTTTCCTGTGTGGACTGGGTTGTACTTGGACTCGGATGTTGGAGCCGAACGAGAATTGATGACTTAGGTATATGTATGGGTATATACCTAAGCAGTGTCGGATGTTACTTCGTGATTGTATCTTTCCTTTGTGGATTATCATTTTTGGATTTAGGGAGAACTTTGGGGGTCTCGGGGTCCCTACTGAGTAGCTTATACTCACCCCTACATGGGCTATGCCCGCACAACGTTGTGTTGGTTGCAGACGACGGACAGCGCTGATCGTGGTTGAGGCTTGCGGAGCAGGACGGTGCCTGGAGGTGTACCACTAGACGGGACATACTCGGAGCGGTCGGCTGGACCCGAGGAGCAGAGAAGGCTATCTTTACTCACCCTTAATGTGGGATTTCTAGTGGACAGCTCGGCGTTGCGGCTTTTCTTTGCAGTTGTTGTTTTTCCTTTCCAGTTGTACTTTACTTTCAGTTTGGGTTTGTATGTTGGCCCACTTACTTTCTGCATTTACTATTGTTCCAGCTTTTACTTAGTGTTTACATCTTCTTCTTGCTTGCTTTGTGGTGTTTTTTTACTTTACAAAGGCAATGCCTTCCCTTTTTATCGGGAATTTACGCCTTGGTGCTAGTCGTCAGCCCCTGGCCTATGGAAGGCGGGCTTGGGGTAGTCATGGCACGGGTCCCGAGGATGGGTCGTGACAAATTGGTATTAGAGGAGTTCGGTTCTACCACAGAACTTGGGACTCTGATCTTTTTCTATGTGAAGTAATAGTGTTAAGCGTATTGGGTGTGGTTATCAGTCCAGGGAGTCCAGTGTTGGTGCGGCGGCCGACATATCCGTACACCAGGACCCTAACTTCTAATTTCCGACTTAATGCACAAAAACATTGATTGTGTGTTTGTTTCAAGTTTTCTTTGTGATTACTTTGTGTCAGCTCACCAGGTATACTGTTTGACCATGGCGCACCTGTTTCTTTTCAGGATGGCCCCACGACAGCAGCCAGCTAGGGTTCCGAGAGTTGAGTGTGATGACAGCCCGCCGAGCGACGAGGCCTCGGTACAGGGCCCTTTGTCAGTAGAGGCACCGGCGGTACCTTTACCCGCCAAGCCACCGATGCTTCCAGCCCCAGCCGCTGACGATGCACATCACCTTAGTGCACTGCACGAGTTCTAGCACCAGCGACTTCCCAGGTTCCACGGGGAGATGGACCCCCAGGCAGCCGAGGACTGGCTGGAGGCAGTGGTACGAGTTTTCTAGTTAGTGAGTACACCAGCAGACCTCATGGTGATCCTCGCAGCGAGCCTACTGCACGCGGAAGCGGGCCGATGGTGGAGCTTGATGCTCCAGGTGCACGATGAGGCATCTCTTCTCTGGAGAGACTTTGAGAGACTCTTCTGCTCGGAGTTCATCCCAGCCACCCTCCGTGCGGTGCGCATCCAGGAGCTTCTTCAGCTGCGGCAGGGCAGCTTAACGGTCGCCCAGTACTCGGCGAGATTTACCGATCTCTCGCGCTACTCGACAGACATGGTACGAGACCCATTCTTCCGGGCCTGGACCTTTGA
Source organism: Viscum album (assembly GCA_963277665.1). NCBI lineage: Eukaryota > Viridiplantae > Streptophyta > Magnoliopsida > Santalales > Viscaceae > Viscum > Viscum album. Next base: position 1,315,302,160 of record OY728147.1, read on the forward strand.
GCAGGGATTGAGACATGAGATCAGGGCATCGCTGATCTCCCTCACCATTCCAACTCAGGCAGGAGTACTGAAGCGAGCTCTTCTCATTGAGAGCTTTCTTGCTGAGTCTACACCAGCGGCGAGACCTACCGCAGGGCGACATGTGGCAGAGTCTTCTGCAGCCGACAGTAGACAGATGTCGCAGAGGTCCAAGCGGGCCAGGACAACTGGCGGACGACCACAGGATACTGGCTCGGAGGTGCGGGGCACACGCAGCAGAACCAGTCTTATGAGTGGAAGACAGTGCTATGCATGCGGCGGGCAGGGCCACATGGCTCGTGACTGCCCGACCTGCCATGCAGAGGAGTAGCAGACGGTTGAGGAACCACCTAGGCAGAGTCAAAGGTTCGACTATGGCGGTCCGCAGGGAGCAAGTGGACGAGGCCGAGGAGTTGGTCGAGCGGCAGGTGGTGGACGACATTTTGAGGCTCTACCACCACCACCACCACCAGGAGGTCCACCCCGACCTCAGGGGAGATCACAACTTCAGGTAGTTGAAGCTTACGATCATGGAGCTCCGGAAGCGGGTGGACTAGTGCGGGACTATCCCCAGGCATAGAGGCCTTTTCCCATAATGCCTCTAGCTTCGTAGTTTGTGTTGCCTTGTGTCCTTGTACTTTGAGTTGAAGTAATAAAAGACACTTGCATTGGTGACGTTTTCTTTCTTGTCTTTTGTTTGTTATTACTAAGAGGTGCCAGTTAAAAACTATTGACTTGACCCTCACTTGCGAGATTCTTACAGGAGGAGACCCAGTGACCACACACTGATGCCGACAGTGTGACTCAACCCTTGGAGGCGAGAGTAACGGTTGGATCTCTGGGTAGCAGCGTCGAGGCCTTACGACGTCATCCATGCCATGAATTAACTAATCGTGACAGGATTGACTATATTAGGCAAGGAACGTGGTTCATACAGGGGATGAGACCGGATTTCCATTTTCGGCAAAGGATAAATCTTTGCAGCTTTGCAGAACGTTAAGGAGGAAGGGGAAACCCTTCGTGTGGTCAGACAGATGTCAACAGAGCTTTCAGGAGATGAGACAGAGATTGACCAGCGCCCATATCTTGAGGTTGCCAGAGGAGGGAGTAGGGTACGTAGTATACTACGATGCATCAGGGACCGGATTCGGATGTGTCCTGATGTAGGAGCAGTCTGTGATCGCCTATGGATCACGTCAGTTGAGGTCGCATGAGCAGAACTACGCTACCCATGACCTGGAGTTAGCAGGAGTGGTCTTTGCTCTGAATACATGGCGACACTACCTGATGGGAGAGCGCTTTATATTATTTTCTGACCATCAGAGTCTCAGATACATATTCTCTCGGAAGTACCTGAATCTGAGACAGTGGTGATGGATCGAGTTCCTCCAGGACTATGACTTTGAGATAGTCTATACTCCTGGGAAGGGGAACGTGGTATCCGATGCTCTCAGCAGGAGGACGGGCATTCAGCTACTTGAGGAGGCGACAGAGCATCTAGCCTCTTTACAGATATCCTTCGTGGATAGAGATGGATCATCCTTCCTTCATTCTCTCACAGTCACTCCTCCACTACTGCAGCGGGTCAGAGAGGCACAACGTGGGGATGATGACTGTGAGACGTGGCGTGCACAGATATCCTCAGGACAAGCACCTGATGGTTTCTCCTTTGGAGAAGAGCATGATGTCCTTTTCAGAGGACGTACCATGGTACCAGTTGCTTTACGAGAGGAGGTGTTGAGAGAGTTTCACACTTCTCCTTTGGCGGTACATCCTGGAGTGGCGATGATGTACCAGGATCTCAGACGACAGCACTGGTGTCCAGGCATGAAGAAGGCTATGGTAGAGTTCGTTTCTCGATGCCTCACCTTCCAGTAGGTGAAGCCAGAGCACCAGGTATCAGTAGGCTTGGTACAGCCCTTAGAGGTCCCGGAGTGGAAGTGGGACGGGATATCTATCGACTTCATGACTGGAATTCCACGCACTTCCAGAGGTCACGACTCTATTTGGGTGATTGTCGACCGACTCACCAAGTCGGCACACTTCTTACCCATCATAGAGTAGGGCTCAGTGGAGAGCTTGGGACGACTTTACGTCTAGGAGATTGTACAGCTTCATGGTGTGCCATCATCTATCGTCTCCGATTGAGATGCTCGCTTTACTTCCCAGCTTTGGAAGGGGTTGCAGGAGGCGTTCGGGACATAGCTACGTCTGAGCACAGCCTTTCACCCTCAAACGGATGGTCAGACGGAGAGGACCATTCAGACTCTCGAGGGCATGCTCCGCGCATGTGTCCTCGACTTTGGTCGTAGCTGGGAGGACCACCTACCCTTGGTGGAGTTCGCGTACAACAACAGTTACCACTCCACCATCGGGATGGCACCATACGAGGTGTTGTACGAACGACCTTGCAGATCTCCTTTGTGCTGGACAGACCCTGGGGAGTCAGCACTTGTGGGACCAGAGATGGTCCAGGCCACAACAGAGAAGGTCCAGGTCATCCAGGAGTGGATGAGGACAGCTCAGAGCCGGCAGAAGTCTTATGCTGACAGGAGACGGAGGCCACTAGAGTTCGAGGATGGCGACCACGTCTTCTTGCGTGTCTCACCTCGACGTGGATTACGAAGATTTGGCCGAGGCGGCAAGTTGTATCCAAGCTTCATTGGACCCGTCCAGGTCCTCAGCAGGATTGGAGAGGTGGATTATCGCCTGGCTCTACCACCTCAGTTGCACCGGGTGCACGACGTCTTCCACGTATCTCAGCTGAGGAGATACGTGCACGACCCGACGCATATCATTGACCATGGGGGGATAGATGTTGATGACGGGGCGACTTTTACGGAGGTCCCGGTAAAGATTGAGGATCGACAGGAGTGGGTCCTACGTGGACGGTCAATTCCTCTAGTGCGCATCAGATGGCAGCACGGGAACCTTCAGGAGAGCACTTGGGAGCGGGAGGCTCAGATGCGTGCTCAGTACCCACATTTATTTCCCTAGATTATGATGTATCTTTACAGGGATGTAAATCCCTGAGGTGAGAGTAATGTAAAGACCCGTAAAAATTAAAGGGAAATGTTTTCTTAATTTTCTTTGGGATTTTACAAGAACGTTGTTTCTGACGGCACTTGATTCTGAGGCCCGGTGTGCCCGGAATTTCTATCCGAAGTTTAGCTCGGGTACGTTCAGTGAACGAATGAGCGGGAATTCCTATCTTTTGAACCGGTTCTCAGAATCGAATTTCGAGGGCACCGATGGAACTGCAGCGTCGGTAATTGCTTAGGAACACCTGTTCCGAAGTTGCGTTTTCACGAGAGAAGATAATAAAAATTGTGGAAGTTTAATTAATAACTTAACTACAATTTTTATTCCCTCTTGATAGTTTTTAGCTTTGGGTGGAAGTTGGGTAACTACCCAACTTCCCAAGGGAGGTTATGAGGGTGGTGGGGCCCACACGAACCCCACCCCTTCACATTCCTTAACTCCCTCAACTCTTGTTTTAATTTGATAACTTAATAATATCAATAACTTATGTTATTAACGAGGTGAGTTTAATGTGTGTGTGGGTTTGAAATTCAAACTCATGTCTAGTTAATAAATTAAGTGAGAGCTTAATTTATTTTGGGTTAGTTTCTTGTGGTGGAGTCTTGGGGAGAAAAAGGCTAAGGATTGAGGAACTTTTTCATCTTCGAAGAAAAACGCGAAGAACACATAGGTCTCCGACGAAGAACACCGAGTTCTTGGAAACCGATTACGCGACGTCGTGTACCGCGACGCCGGCAACGTCTTCTCCCACGACGTCTTCTTCCGTAATATCTCCTTTCGCGACATCTCTACCCGCGATGAATCCTCATTCGACGAACCTCTATTCAAGCTCGCATGAGGTAGGGGTTTATTTATTTTATTTTGTTCGTGAATTCTACATTGTCGTTCTTCGTGGAAATACGACCAAATGCTATCGATTAACGAGAGGGGACCGGACCGCACAAACACGGTCGACCCTCCTCCCTTATCCTTGTTATTGTTTCTAATGTGTTGGAACGGGAATGGCGCGATGTCGTCGCACCGCAGGGGATCGTGCGGCAAGTAATGCGCGGCGTCGTCACGCCGTGCCGTGAAGTTGAACCAAGCCGCGGCGCCGTCGCGCCGCGTCGAAGAAAACCGAAGACACCGCGGCCATAGCGGGGCCATGACGGAGGGGCGTGGCGCCGTCGTGCTGTGCCGGACGAACCAAAACTGTGGTCGGTTTTGGGCCGCGGCGGAGCAAGGTGACCGGCGGCCGGTTCCGGGCCGCCACTGTCGGAGAAAGGAGGGGACCGGCCGTCACCGGTCCCGTGGTGGCAGAAACCGGCCGGCCGGGGTGGGCTAGCCGGACAGGAGAACATTCGGGGGTTCAAACCCCCGGCCGGCCAGCTAGCGGCCCCCATTAAGGGGGGTCGCGGTTACAAATCGCAGGGGGCAGCCCCCCCCCCCCCCCCGGCAAAAGCCGAACGGCTCAGCCGTTCGGCCGAGCCAGCTAGCGCCGCTCGCCAGTGCACCGGGCCGCCAGGCTGGGCGCTGAGCCGGGCCGAGCCGACCCCGGGGGTCTCGGGCCGGGTCGGTCCAGGCCCGAAACCCCCGTTTTCGGACCCTTTGGGTTCTTTTGCCCATATCTCGGGATATGAACCTCCGATCGACGCGTCGTCAGCGGAGATGCGATCCTTGGATCGAGACGGTCGTTTCGGTAAATCGCACTCAAGGTTTCAGAATACTTTGGGTTCAGCCGGTTTGGTTCGTACACGAAACCAACCGGGCCCTCAGAGCGGAAACGCTCATATCTTAAGTTCCGGAAGTCCGATTGACGTGTCGTCGAATTTGTTGGATTCCTCTTAGTGATACGGATCTTTTGGCTTACTCCGCCCAAGCTTTGGATTCAGTTGGAGTACGTTCGGGTTGGTTTTGCCTTAAAAACCAACCGGGCCCCTCGGACGAAAAAGCCAATAACTCTCAGATCGGGCATCCGATTGACGCGCCGTCTGCGACGTTGAGTTCCTGTTGACAATGCGGAACTTTTGGATACATCAACTCTGGACTATGTGTCAGTTGATGTATCAGCCTCTCGACTCGTGGAGCGGACCCTCCCGAATGAGCTTGCTGTGTGCGGGAACCCTAGAGCTGGCTGTGTTTTCTACTGTGACGATGATGATTGTACAGAGATCCTCAGTGGATTCGACGATGACGACTACAGCACTCAGTGATCCTGTGTGGATCCGTGCTACCGATCCTGTTTGGGTCTGATCCTGTGTGGGTCAGTGCTCAGCGGTTCTGTGTGAGCCAGCACCTACAGATCCTGTGTGGGTCCGATCCTGTGTGGGTCATTACGGGGATTAGTTACCTATCGATCCTTTTTGAGTCAGATCCTATGTGGGTCATTGCGGGGGTTAGTTACCTATAGATCCTTTGTGGGTCAGATCCTATGTGGGTCATTGCAGGGGTTAGTTACCTATCGATCCTTTTTGGGTCAGATCCTATGTGGGTCATTGCGGGGGTTAGTTACCTATCGATCCTTTGTGGGTCCAACGGCTTAGATAAATCAGTGGCAATATCTGATCATCTCTATCGTCATACGAAGAAGTATACCTGTGTGAGATGAATCTTGTTTTGCTTTCCTATGTGGTTTGTGTTGTGCTATCCTGTGTGGATTTACGTTTTTCTTTCCTGTGTGGACTGGGTTGTACTTGGGCTCGGATGTTGGAGTCGAACGAGAATTGATGACTTAGGTATATTTATGGGCATATACCTAAGTAGTGTCGGATGTTACTTCGTGATTGTATCTTTCCTTTTTGGATTATCCTTTGTGGATTTAGGGAGACCTTCGGGGGTCTCGGGGTCCCTACTGAGTAGCTTATACTCACCCCTGCACGGGCTATGCCCGCACTACGTTGTGTTGGTTGCAGACGACGGACAGCGCTGATCGTGGTTGAGGCTTGCGGAGCAGGACGGTGCCTGGAGGTAAACCACTGGACGGGACGTACTCAGAGCGGTCGGCTGGACCCGAGGAGCAGAGAAGGCTATCTGTACTCACCCTTCAGGTGGGATTTCCAGTGGGCAGCTCGGCGTTGTGTCTTTTCTTTACAGTTGCTGTTTTTCCTTTCCAGTTGTACTTTACTTTCAGTTTGGGTTTGTATACTGGCCCACTTACTTTCCACATTTACTGTTGTTCCAGCTTTTACTTAGTGTTTACTTCTTCTGCTTGCTTGCTCTGTGGTGTTTGTTTACTTTACAAAGGCATTGTCTTCCCTTTTTATCGGGAATTTATGCCTCGGTGCTATTTGCCAGCCCCTCGCCTATGGAAGGCGGGTTTGGGGTAGTCACGGCACGGGCCCCGAGGACGGGTCGTGACAATATAGATACCCAAACACAATATTGTAAGAGTCCTTGGAGACTTATGATAATTACTATAAAAAATTGTGATGAATTAGAGATAATTTTGATATATATTGTCTTTTATTAATTATTAATAACATTAAACATTCCATGAAAATAGAGAAGCAATGTTAGAATTGTTTTCATAATATATTAATGGGATGGTTCAAATTGATTAATGACAGTTTGAATTATCAAATTATTCTCATATTAAGTTTTGAATATTTTTTATTTAAATAAGATGAAATTGAAATTGAAAATAAGAATATAAAATTAATTTTATGGATATGCTTAGGATTTTTTTCCATATAACCTCTTATCCACTATAAACATAAAACTTCAATAAATAAATAAAAAATTCTCACCAATATAAGTAATCGCTACTATAGATAGGTACTTTAACAGCACAGAAAAATGAATTTAATAATGCTAAAAAATAATTTTCATCCTTAAATCTGTAAATGGGCGGGTCCCCTTTATCTTCACTAATAAAGAACTGATAAAGGGGGCATTTTTTAGTTCTAAAAAAAGTATTGATAAAGGTCCAACCTATTACAGTGTGTTGTTTGAATAACATCACACTACAGAAAATACCTATAATCTAAATGAAAATATATAATTTAATTGAAAAAAAAATTACATAATGAATATAAAAAACACTGCTATACACATTTCAAACAATGTTTTGTATAATTATATTTAAAATTACAATCTATAAGAATTTAAAAACATTAATGTTTTATCATCTTTGGGGCATGTGCTCCCTTCTCAAAAGAGTCTAACTATGGTATCAGTTTCCAAAAAAATTACCCCAACCTGAGAAAAATAACCCACCAATATAAGAAAACACATCTTATGTTAGTAATACTATAAATAAATAAATTAAACATTAATATAAAATAATACATTAATAAAAAGTCAATTTTAAATAAAAAGATGAAATTTGTGTTATACTAGTAACACAATGCATTTTATTGAGTAGTGGTTGATTTCTACACGTCACAAATTATTTGTGGATTGTTTTCATAAAGTATTAAAATAGTCTGATTGTTTTTTCCTTTTTTTAGTATGTCACTTGTTCTTTTTACTAAAATTAATTTCAATTTTAAATAAAAAGACACATTTGAAGTTATACTAATCACACAGTGCATCATATTGAGATGAGGTTAATTTATACACATCAAAAATTACTCATGGATTATTTTCCTAAAGAATTAAAACAATCCAAATGGATTTTCTTGATTTTGAGTATGTAATATGTGTTTTTAGTAAAATTTCATTTCAAACTAGAAACCTTGAATTTGATTCATAATGATCACAGAGTGTGTTAGTTTTACATTAGACTACTTCCTAAACATCACATATGGCTTATGAATTGTTTTCCTAAATTATCAAGACAATCAGAGTGTGTTTTCTTGATTTTCATTGATTGACACACATTTTGAACTAAAATATAAATTTTAAACTGATAATGGAAACTTCAAGTCATACCATCTACACCATGTATCGGATTGTGATATGGTTGATTACTAAATGTAAAAATGACTTATGGATAATTTTCCTAAAGTATGAAAACAATTCGAATACATTTTGTTGATTTTTAGTAAGTCACTTTTTCTTTTTACAAAAATTAATGTCATTTTTAAATCAAAAAGAAACACATGGAGTCATATCGATCACACCATGTGTCAGATTGGGGTTAGGTTGATTCTTACACATCCAAAATGACTTATAGATCATTTTCCAAAAGAATAAAAACAATAAGAATTCATTTTCACATTTTTAGTATGTAACTTGTTCTTTTTAATAAAATTAATATCAATTTTAAATAAATAGACACACTTGGAGATATATTGCTCACATCGTATGATATAATGAGGTTTAGTTGATTTTTACATGTCAAAAATTAATTATATATAATTTTCTTAAAGTATAAAAATAATATGAATTATTGTTATTTTTTTCATCATGTCACATGTTCTTTTAACTAAAATTAATGTCAATTTTAAATAAATAAAAACACTTGGAATTATACCGGTCACACCACCCATTTGAGGTGAGGGTGATTCCTTCACCTCAAAAATGACATATGTATAGTTGTTCTAATGTATAAAAATAATCCAAATCTGTTTTCTTGTTTTTTTGTAAGTCACTTGTGTTTTTAATTAAAATTTCAATTTAAACTAGTAACATGCACTTTGAGTTATACCGGTCATATCATGTGTAGGTTTGATGTGATACTACTTCCTACTCATCACAAATGACTTATTAATATTTTCCCCTAAATTTTCTACAAAAAGTAGAGTGTGTTTTCTAGGTTTTTAGTAAGTGACATGTTTTGAACTAAAATGTTAATTTCCAATGTATAACTGGAATTTTGAGTCACACAGTGAATCAGATTGAGGTGTGGTTGATTACTACACATCAAAATTGACTTATGGATTGTTTTACTAATGTATCAAAATAATATTATTGTGTTTTATTAGTTTTGAATATGTCACATGATCTTTTTACTAAAATTAATATCAATTTTAAATAAAAATATTTCTTTAGAGTTATACTGGTCATAGCGTGCGTCGAGTTGAGGTGGGGTTGATTATTAAAAGTAATAAATGACTTATATATCATTTTCCTAAAGTACCAAAATAATATTTTTTATTTTTATTTTCAGTGTGTCACTTTTTCTTTTTACTAAAATGTGATTTGAAATTGGAAAGACACACTTTGAGTCATACCAGTCACATCATGAATCAGTTGGATATGAAACAGCTACCTACAAGTCATAACTGGGTTATGAATCATTTTCCAAAATTATCAAGACAATCGGAGTGAATTTGGTTGGTTTTCAATGAGTGAAACACATTTTTTAACTAAAAGATAAATTTTAAACTGATAATGGACACTTTGAGTCGTACCGATTGTACCGTGTGTCGTATTGACATTAAATTGGCTCCTACTCATCACAAATGACTTATAAATCATTTTCATAAATAATAAAACCAATACAAATTAATTTTCCTAGTTTTAATTATGTCACTTGTTATTTTTAATAAAATTAATGTCAATTTTAAATAAAAAGACGCACATGGAGTCATACTGATAACGCAGTTCGTTGGATTGAGGTGTGGTTGATTCCTACATGTCACAAATGACTTGTGGATCATTTTATAAAATATAAAAATAATATGAATTATTTTTCTTGATTTTTAGTTTTTAATTTGTTTTTTTACTATAATTAATTTTTATTTTAAATAAAAAGACACACTTAGAGTCATATTGATCACATTGTGTGTCTAATTGAGGTTTGATTGATTTATTCTTGTAAAAAATTACTTACAAAATCATTTTCATAATGTATCTAAATAATGTGAATGTGTTTCTTGGTTTTTAGTATGTCGTTTTTTCTTTTTACTAACATTAATGTAAATTTTAAATAAAAAGACTCACTTGAAGTTATATTGGCCACATCGTGAATCAGATTTATATGTGGTTGATTATTACGTGTCACAAATGACTTATAGATCATTTTCCTAAATTAACAAAATAATACAACTTTGTTTTATTATTTTTTAGTATTCCATGTGTTCTTTTTACTAAAATTAATTTCAATTTTAAATTAAAACATAGACTTGAGTATGTGATTTTTGATTTAAACTAAAATAAAAATTATAAAATAAAAATATAGAATATGAGTCGTACCATGAACATTGTGTATCAGATTGAGGTGAGGCTAATTGAGTATGTAATATGTTTTTTAATTTCAAATATATAAAAAAATTCATAAAATAGATAACATGTTCCATTCTAATGTAATAAAGAACCTATAATCCGTAAAACACTTATGTTTCAAGTAGTATGTGGTTTCCTCTTCCCTTATAAAAGGACATGTTCTATCTTTTTTGGCTTGTTGTAGATAGTTGAAATAAAAATATGACTACACAAAATATCTAGGACAAAAATTAAATAAGTGTTAGATAAAATGATATGGAAATTAACATACAAATAGTAGATAAAATGGTGAAAAAATAATTAAATGTGTAGTACGAATTCACCTTTTCATGATGGTTGTATATATTCTTGAACCATTTCTTTATTTTCATTATCTTTGTTGCAGCCTCAAAGTCCAATATCACATGAGCACAAGTGGCTTTGAAAAAACCACCCCAACTAAAAGAAAATAACTCACATGTATAAGAAACAATTATTATGTAAGTAATAAAGAAAATAAATAAATAGAACATAAACATAAAATAATATATTAATATGTAGAAAATGATTTTACTATGAAAATATCAATATTTAATCTATGACTAAGCATAGGTAGCACTGTTTCTCTTCTAACAAAGATGTTGGAGGGAACTTGAAGGAAAGTGATAAATGTAAACACTACATGGGAGAAAAGGTTTTGATTGAGAATAAGACTGTGGAAGTTTTGTGGTAGAAAGGCATAAAAAGTGGATAGAAATCTTCTAAAATAAATTAAATCTATTAATAATGATTAAAATTAAATCAAAATTTCATTTTATAATTTTTTAGTAAAATAGGGAAATTATATAGTAACATTACCCTTACATCTTCCCAGAGGGTTTCCATGTTATAGTTTGTTCTTCTGTAAAATTGGTAACATCATCATATTTATAATACATTGTTTTCATGAGTAGTCAAACATTTAATTTAGATTATGTTAATGTAGTAGAAAATAGATAATATTATGGGGAAAACATAGTATATTAAAAAAATTACGTTCTCATTAAAATCTTGTTCTTTTTTTAAAGGTAGTAGGTATTCACCTTTTTATGATGGTTGTATACATTCTTTACTCATTTCCTTATTGTCATTATTTCAATTGAAGCCTTGAAATCCAATCTTATGTGAGGTCATTTCCTTATGATCTTTTTCAAAATTAGAAAAATAAGTATAAAAAAGAAATGATTATGAAATTAACTAAAAAGTTGATAAAATGATGATAAAATGAACTAAATAAGGAGTAGAAAATCACATATTCATGATATATGTGTAAGTTATGATATCAGGTATGTTTCTCATTCGTTTCTAAACAAATTTAATTTATCTTTTGAATACAATGATTTTCAATATTTATAGTAGTACTATAAAAATATAAATAAAAAAGGATTGATAAATATTTTAAATTAAATAATAATTATCTTCAAAAATAACTCTTTGGGGATGATGGTTTTTTAATGGTATGTGATATCACTCATAAATTTACAAACATAAAAACTGTAATTACTTCCATTTTTTTCAAAAATAGAAAAAACATTTTGAAAAATAAGTAATTTGATTTGATATGTTTTTTTATTATGAAATATTATTATATATACCCATATACTTTTCCACATGTAGAAGTCGACAAGATCCTAGTGTGCATAGATTGTCCTAATGCCATGATTTTCATGATATTTCAACACTACCCTATCAGAATAGAATTATCATTAAACTTAATATATATTATATAACATTATGTTTAGTTATAAAATGTTGAATGTAGTGTATTAAAAATTCACAAACGTCATCACGTGTGGTCGGTTTGTTAGGTATTCATGTAGTGAATCCAAGAAATACATATTTGGAGTATCCAAATTGACCATAATGAGCGCCCAATGTTGCTTAAAAACAAAAAGGAATATGTAAAATGAATGAAAATATATTTTATATGGTTAAATTATAGATTTCTAACCCTGAATCATTGGTTTTAAAAAGATTCTTTCATTTGTAATTTTTCATTCAAATGATTGGAATGTTTTTCCACTACTTCATCATTTTTTATTCTATTTTCGTTGGTCAATAGAGGTGGAGTGAGGGCTAATGAGTCCATATTTATGTTCATGGGTTAATCCCTTAAATTGGTATTGATATATATTACTAAAAAAATATTTAATGTATTTAGTCAAAATTAACATAGTATATCAGCTATTGGAAAAACAAATCATGATAACTGGTTGTGCCCAAATTTACCCAAGTTTTAAGGGTCAAGCGGTCGCTTGTAGTGTAGCTTGGGTTGTCGAATCCTCAGAGACCTAAGAAGAACCTTTAGACACTCAATAAAAAAAGATGGATTTTTTGCTATGAAGTGGCCAACTTGGGTTGATTTTAGATTGTTTTGAAAGAGCACTAAAAGATCTAGGTGAGTTCAAATTATGAGAAAATGAGTTGATCCTAGGTTATTTCTCGGGGTGGATTTAATGAATTCCTTTTTTTACGATTTAAATTTCATTAACTCGAGAAGGATTCATGCAATGAATTCAAACTAACCTCATCACTTACTGATTAAACACCTTAAAAACACATGATAATCACCTATACACTTTTAGGATCATTTTCATGATCACTCCAAGGTAAAGGATGTAATTAGCACATGAAAGTGGGGTGAATAAATTCAATAAGAAAGAGGAAGAATAAAAATCATTGAATGAAAGAAACTCAATTAAAATAAATTAATAGCATTTAGGGAGTGAGAAATAACATTCAATACAGACCATTTCTACTCCCTTGGATCAACCCATAAAAGATCTAGCTCTCCATTGATGACAAGTTCTCAACGGAAGTGGAAAGTAGACTTATGAGGGTGGAATTGAAGAAGTAAAAACAACAAAAATAACAATCACTCCACCGTTGTGTGAACAAAATCACAAGGTTTGGTGTGAAACATTTCACACCTTGAGGCAACGGTATCAAGGTGATATGAATAAGAACAAAATAAGAGAAGAAGAATAACTTTTATTGAAGACTAAGGTGATTTGAACAACTTACATGAGAGGGAAGAACATTATAAAGGCAAATTGGTATAATAACATTACAATGAAAAGAAAGCACCAAGATCCCTAAATCCACCACCACTACTACCTTAAATAGGAAAAAATGAAGCCTTGGCCGAGCCCCCAACATCCCATGTGCCTTTAATTAATTATGTTGGGGAAAGGTGGGTGGAACATTAATAATGAGAGACTTTTCCACTTCTTGCCCTGAAGTTGTAGCCAGCTTGCATCCACCGGAAAGACGTGCCTAAAGGACCTTTTATAAGGCTGTATTTGAGTGGGCCCTAGTATAGTTAAATGAATCACCGGATGTCCCCTAAAATCCTGTAAAATTTCAGCCCAAAATACTTTGTGGTTCGGGAGATATGATTGAAATAGAGGGATGTTTTTCTGGGCCACAGAATCTGGCCCAAAATTAAATCTTCAACTTGGGCCACCTTAATCACCACCATTGAGGAAGAATTTGCACTATCTCCAGAATAATTATTTGTTCCCCTATATGTATTATAGTCTCCTAAAAATTTTAGGCTTAATTGGGTTTGTATTGTGGTCACCACAGTCCGATCAGTGGGATGATATCCAATCTACCTTCTCCAGAATTGTTTCCTTTCTTCACCAAAAATATTCATCATCCTTTATGAATCCTCCATTGATCCCTGAATGAAAAATGATAATATTTAAGTTTATATCCATTTCCAAAAATATAAAATTTAAATATGTATAATTACATTCTTTTAAATCTGATGAAACATTGGGCCTAAATTGGTGCATATTAGGCATGAAGTGCACAAATGATGATAATTGATGTTCAAAATTAAAATACACTAACTCAGGCCCATAAGATCAAAAATGAACATTTAATACCCTTAAAATGTAATCAAAATATGTGTTTTTATTGGCTAATCACACCCCCCAACTTGAGTTTTTCTAGTCCCGAGAAAAATATATCTCACAAAAATGAAATTCAAATGACCTTTTCCAAAAACATTTTAATACACATTTCTCACCCAAAGATCAATACCAAACAATTACGAAACCCATAAAAATCATTTAAAACAAGCTATGTACATAAGAATATCTCAAGCCCAAGCCCATTCCTTTGTTCAAATTCATTGCCATATTTCATCCAAATTCAATTAAGCATGATGAAGTGTTGTGTGTCACAATAGACATGGGGTTCATTTTCATTTGAGGGAGAAAATATGGAAGCGCTAGGAGCAATCAAATTTTAATAATAAGATGAGTACTCATTTTTTATTTTCTTTTTTTTTTTGGTTTTTTTTTTGCAATTTTTCCATGGTAATTGAAATTGAACTCAATCGATTCAACCCATGTAGCAAGACTTTGTCGATGACTCCTAGGCTCAAAGACCTTAGGGCACCAAGTGAAGCTCACAAACTCGGGCATCATCTTGAGTTAACTCAATCAAAAACAAATTCAAATTACCAAAAATAGAGATAAAATTCCAAACTATGGGCCAGACAACTATGGAGTCACGATCCCCAAGTGTCGAAAGCCACAAATTAGGTCAATTCATTGCTCTACGCGTAATTTTTTTATTTTTTTTTTATTTTTTTATTTTTTGAATACTCATGTTAAAATTAAAATGATCGCCAATCCTATGCTATTTATTATGGGTCCCCAAGAACTCAAACTAAAACCCCACAATCTAGAGGATGTGCATTGTGTTTTTTTTATTAAATGGATGAAAATATAACAGTGAAAAATCGCATCGGACAACCGCACTTTCCAATAAATATTCACATGAACATAAACTTGCATTAAAATCAGAATCAAGGCATGCAAAATTATTTGATATCCAATTTTAGAGTTTGGAATGTGTGTTATCATGTTCAAGGTTAATGACATTTTTCCTTCCCCATATTTTCATCTCCCCCCCCAACTTAGAATAACATTGTCCCTAGTGTTTAAAGAATTCAAACATAGAAGGGGTAGGATAGAAGTTTAACGAAGACATTGAAAATGAAAATTATAGAATGAAGTCACCTGGTGGTTGATGTTGAAAATGCATTCCCATGTCTCCCTTCAGTTCTAGTTTATCTCCCAATGTATTGGACGGTTGTGACCAGCTTTTCCTAATGACCTATGACATGCCTTAAAAAAATTTAATATATATATTTTTTTTGTATTTTTTTTAACCTAAAAAAAAGGTACAAATAACATAAACTGATGATACATTGTCTTCTCTTAAATTTTCTGGGTAAGGTATTACTCAGGGATCACACCGCGTGACACAGATAAATACGGTGCTCCCCTTTCATACCCATCCTTACTCATAAAAGAAGAATAGGTCAACAATCTATTTTTTTTATACCTACAAAAATATAAAATAAAATAAAATAAACTGATGATACATTGTCTTCTTTATATTTTCTGGGAAAGGTATTACTCAGGTATCACACCGTGTGACACGGATGAATACGGTGCTCCCCTTTCATACCCATCCTTACTCATAAAATAAGAACAGGTAAACAGTCTATATATATATATATATATATTTTAAATAACAAAATGAAGAAGAAGGAAAAAAATGATTCACGAATATTAGAAACATAAAGACCACGGGTTGGATCCCATGCAGTGTTTTTGTTTAACGTCGTTAGCCCGACATGGATCCTAAATCTATCAATTTTTTCCTGGTTCATAGGTTGGCTCTGTTAACTCTACCTCTATTTCCTGTTTATTGAATGATTCAATGAATTGTTTTAACCTATGACCATTGACCTTAAAAATGTTACCACTTGTGGGATCCTGAATCTCTACTGCCCCATGGGGGTACATATGATACACTATGAATGGACCTGGCCATCTAGACCTTAACTTTCCTGGGTGTAAATGAAGTTTTAAACTATACAAGAGCACAGGTTTTCCCAGTTCAAATTGTTTGACTTTGACATTCCTAGATTGGTAGGCTTGAAATCTAGCTTTATTTATCCTTGAATTTTCCTACGCCTCCATCCTAAGTTCCTCAAGTTCATTAAGATCTAACTTCCTCTTTTCTTCGACTAAAGAAATGTCGAAATTTGTTTTCTTGATTGCCCAAAATGCCTTATTCTCAATTTCAACAGGTAAATGGCATGCTTTTCCATAAACCAACCTATATGGTGACATTCCTAGGATGGTTTTGAATGCTGTAAGATATACCCAAAGAGCATCCAAGAGTTTCTCAGACCAATCTTTCCTAGAGGGGTTGACAGTTTTTTCAAGAATTTGCTTAATCTCCCTATTTGCTAACTGAGCTTGACCATTGGTTTGAGGATGGTACGCAGTGGAAACTTTATGAGAAATTCCATACTTAGACATGAGTGAAGAGAATGGGCGATTACAGAAATGGGTTCCATGATCACTGATTATAGCCCTCAGAATTCCAAATCTAGAAAATATATGCTCTTTTAGGAATTAGATCACAACTTGATGATCATTAGTCTTGGTGGGAATGGCTTCAACCCATTTTGAGACGTAATCAACAGCTAAGAGGATGTAGAGGTATCCCTTAGAGTTTGGAAAGGGTCCCATGAAATCAATTCCCCAACAATCAGAGCTTTCGATGACTAGAATGGGAGTGAGGGGCATTTGATTTCTTTTGGAAATGGATCCTAATTGCTGACACTGAGGAAAACTTTTTCAGTATTGGAAGGAATCCTTAGTGAGGTTCGGCCAGTAGAAACCACTTTGGAGGACCTTTGCAGTGGTTTTATTTGTAGAAAAGTGGCCTCCACATGCCTCTCAATGACAGAATTTTAGAATGGACTCTTGTTCAGACTCAGGAACACATCTCCTGATGATTTGATCTAGACAGAACTTGAAGAGGTAAGGATAATCAAACACACAGTGTTTGAAATCAGAAAGGAATTTCCTCTTATCTTGGGTCCCCAGGAATTTTGGAATGTCACCCGTCACCAAATGGTTTGCTATGTCAGCATACCAAGGGAAATCACTCACTGAATAGAGGTGCTCATCGGGATATGAATCAGACACAGAGAGGTGGTGTGAGTTGTCTTTGAATTCCATCCTAGAGAGGTGATCAGCTACAACATTTTAAACACCCTTTTTATCCTTAATGGTTAAATCGAACTCTTGAAGAAGAAGGACCCACCTAATCAATCTAGCCTTGGCATCCTGTTTTTGGAAAAGGTATTTTAGGGCTGAATGGTCAGTGAAGACAATGATGGGTGATCCTAAGAGATAAGACTTGAATTTCTCTAAGGCAAATACAACAGCAAGCAACTCTTTCTCAGTGGTGGTGTAGTTTATTTGTGCATCATTTAAAGATTTGCTTGCATAAGCAATGACACATGGAGTTTTCTCACACCATTTTCCTAAGACTACCCCTACAGCGAAATCACTTGCATCACACATGAGCTCGAAAGGAAGTTTCCAATTTGGAGATTGCATGATAGGTGGAGATATAATAGTTGACTTGAGTGTAGAGAATGATTCCTCACAGCTTTCTGTCCATAAAAATGGATCATATTTTACCAATAGAGCACAAAGTGGTCGAGAAATAGAGCTGAAATTCCTAATGAACCTTCTATAAAAACCAGCATGTCCTAAGAAGGACCTCACTTCCTTAACAGTTTTAGGAGAGGGAAGGTGACGAATGATGTCAACCTTAGCTTTATCAACTTCAATCTCTCTACCAGATACCAGATGACCTAGAACATGTCCTTCCCTTACCATGAAATGGCATTTTTCCCAATTTAGTATGAGATTCTTATCCTCACACCTTGACAAAACCTTTTCAAAATTTAGAAGGAATCCCTCAAAAGTATCCCCAAATATGGATAAATCATCCATGAAGACCTCTAAACAATCCCCCACCATGTCCGAGAAGATTCCCATCATGCACCGCTGGAAGGTACCAGGGGCATTACATAACCCAAAGGGCATGCGCTTGAAGGAAAAAGTGCTGAATGGACAGGTGAAGGTTGTTTTTCCTTGATCCTCTAAGGAGACTTCGATTTGAT
Organism: Viscum album; assembly: GCA_963277665.1. Classification (NCBI taxonomy): domain Eukaryota; kingdom Viridiplantae; phylum Streptophyta; class Magnoliopsida; order Santalales; family Viscaceae; genus Viscum; species Viscum album. Next base: position 1,315,320,344 of record OY728147.1, read on the forward strand.
TATACCCTGAGAATCTATCTAGGAAGTAGTAGAATTGATGACCCGCTACTCGCTCGAGGACTTGATCAATAAAGGGCAAGGGGAAATGGTTTTTCTTGGTACAAGAGTTGAGCTTCCTATAGTCAATACAAACTCTCCATCCACTACTAACCCTTGTTGGAAGCATCTCTCCATCATTATTGGTTATTACTATGATTCCAGCCTTCTTTGGAACCACATGGATTGGTCTAACCCACTCACTCTCAGCTATAGGATTGATGATACCAGCTTTTAACAATTTCAAAAGTTATTTTCTCACTAATTCCATGAGATTAGGATTGAGTCTCCACTGAGGTTGACGACATGGCTTTGAATCGAATTCTAGAACAATTCTATGAGTCCCGATAAGTGGGATAATCCCAGGAATATCAGATAGGGTCCATCCAATGGCTTTCTTGTGTCTCCTAAGGACATCTAGAAGCATCCTCTCGTGATTGGCTTCAAGAGAGGAAGAAATGACAACAGGAAAGGATTGATTTTCCCCTAAGAATTCATACTTTAGTGATGAAGGTAAAACCTAAAATTCAAGATCAGAGTGGTTATCACTTTCCAAGAAAGGATGGGACTTTGTATTGAACTCAGTTTCTTTGTTCAGATTTCTTGACAAAATTGGTTCCTTGTTAAAAGAATTTTCATCCACTAAATTAGCTAGAGTAGTTTCATGAATGGGTATGGACTCGATGTTATTGATTTCTCCCATGGTATCATTGATTGGTGATTCTAGAATATCATCAATAGAGAAATCTGAAAGAGATTCAATCTAAGGAGACAAATTTCCCTCATGTGAACAAAGAAAATCAATCTCTTCTTGACTTAAACATCCTTCGGTAATTCCTTGTTGTTCCTTGAGTTCAATATCAACACTACCTATCCAATTAACCTCATGGATCTCTTCATCATCCACAATTTGAGAGTTTTCATTGTAGATGTTCAAGTCTAGACTCAAGTTTCCAAAGGTGATGGTCATGTTCCCATTTCACACTCAGATAACAGAGTTGATTATTGCAAGGAAGGGACGACCAAGGATGATTGGGGTTTTCTCCCTAGGACCTAAGCTTGGGTGATTTTATAGAAGAATAAAGTCAGCTGGGTAAATGAAATTTTCAACTTTCACAAAAACATCCTTTAAGATCCCCTTTGGAACTCGAATACTACGATCAACAAGTTGAAGAGTGACAGATGTGGGTTGGAGTTCTTCGAGCCCTAACTGACAATACATAGCATAAGGAATGAGGTTCACACTGGCTCCTAGATCACACAAGGCTTTGACAACTTTGTTCTCTCCTAGTTCAACATTTATGTAAGGGCATCCTGGGTCTTTCATCTTTGGAGGAAGGGTTCCTTGGATTGTTGTGCTAAAATTTGCTGCCAGAAGGACTTGTTTCTTATGTGAGAATTTCCATTTAAATGTGCAGAGGTCCTTAAGATATTTTGAGTATGCAGGAATGGTTTGAATGGAATCGAGGAGTGTAATGTTTAACTTGACTTTTGAGAAAATTTCCCTCAATTTTTCACTCAATTCAGGCTTGGTTTTCCCCCTCATGCGTTGAGGAAATGGGGCAGGTTGTGGGGTTGTTTTTTGAAGAGTTGTTTCTTTCACATTTTTATTAGTATCTTCAGTTTTTTCATGTGTTTAATTTAAATTTTCATTAGATTTTGAATCTTTGGGTGGGTTTTGAACTATTTGTTCAGGTTTCTCAATTGATTTCCCACTTCTCAAAACTGTCATAGCCTTTAGTTGTTCATGAGTTGTTTGAGTGCAACTTGTCTCTCCCCTTGATGTTTTTTGTGGAATGGCCTGTGTAGGAATGGGTGCCTTTCCATTTTTGATGGTTTTAAGTTCTTGTTTAAGGGACGAGACTTCTGAGTTCATCCTTTCCATTTGTTTGCACAGTTGTTCAAGGATTGGGAGAGGGACAGATTGGGAAGGGGTTTGTGTTGGTTGGGTTATCCCAGGGGGATACTTTGGTTGTTGGATGGGTTGTTGGTATTGTACTAGAGGATGTTGGTATTGGACTGGTTGAGGTTGTAATTGGTTATGATTTTGAAAATTTTGTGTAGAGTAGGGGTTTGGTCCTTGTGGTTGGCTAGGTTGTTGGTTATCTTTCCATCGGAAGCCTGGGTGGTCATTATACCTTGGGTTTAATGTGTTTGGGTATTGAGGCTTTTGAAAGTTTAGGGCATTGACTTCAGCAGGTGGTCCTCCTAAAAGAACATCCTTGATGGATGGAATGGTCGGGCAGTTGTCTGTTTTGTGGTCATGTTTATCACAGATTGTGCAAACAGTGTCTACAGTTTGGATTTCATGGATTTTCCTGTGGTCTATCTCTTCAACCTTCCTAGAGAGTGCTGCAAGTTTCACCCTAAGGCTTTCCTCTTCTCTAAGTGTATGCATTCCAGCAGTTCTTTGAGGCTTTTCCGAATAAGGTGATGTTCCCCATGTTTGGTTTTGTTCAGCAAGGATTTCTAGATACTTGTAAGCATCATTTGGGGATTTGTTTTTAAAGGTCCCATTACACATCATGTCAATGAATTGTTTGTTCCCTGGGCCCAAACCTTCATAGAAAATTCTTACTTGTTCAGGAATAGAAAAACCATGGTGTGGAACCATGTTTAGGGTTTCTTTGAACCTCTCCCATGTTTCATAAAATGAATCTCCCTCTTTTTCAAAAAAAAAATTGGATGCTCTTTTTTAGTGCAATGGTTTTGTGATGGGGGAAGTATTTTTTGTAAAATTACCTTTGCAGTTAGTTCCAAGTATGGATTGATGAAGGTCTCAGATTATTTAACCAGTTCTTTTCTCAATCCTTAAGTGAGAAAGGAAAGAGCCTCATCTTAGCTGACTCAAGTTGATGTGGTGAGCACATGGTTTCAACAATGTCATTGAACTCCTTGACATGAAGGTAAGGCATTTCTGACTCCATCCCATGGAAAGTTGGAAGGTGGTTTAGGACATGAGGTTTAAAGACATAGTGGGAATCTCCTAGGAAAGCATGCCTAATGCAAGAGGGTGCATTGGTCCAGGTAGGTGTAAGGTAGTCATTCATGGTTTGATCGACTGCATTCCCTAAATTTGGGGCTGCCTCATTTGGATTTCCATTTTGGTTCCCGCCCGGGTTTATGAGTTGGTTTCTTTGAAGACCCTCCATTGAAATTGACTCAATCTTTAACTCTGGGGTATTAGGAAGGTTAGGATCCAATGGTGTACTTGACTCCCCTATCCTATGACTTTCCACCCTAACTAGTCTGTTTGAGTTATCACGTGTGAAGGTGGACATGCGCCAAAAAAAAGCAAGAAAGGTAAAAGATAAGAGATCTTGGGTGAGGATAGAATAATGGGGGTTAGGAAAGAAGGTTTTTGTCTAAGGAACTTACTTGGTCCCCGGAAATGGCACCCAAATTTTGTTGCACCCAAATTTACCCAAGTTTTAAGGGTCAAGCGGTCGCTTGTAGTGTAGCTTGGGTTGTCGAATCCTCAGAGACCTAAGAAGAACCTTTAGACACTCAATAAAAAAAAGATGGATTTTTGGCTATGAAGTGGCCAACTTGGTTTGATTTTAGATTGTTTTGAAAGATCACTAAAATATCTATGTGAGTTCAAATTATGAGAAAATGATTTGATCCTAGGTTATTGCTTGGGGTGGATTGAATGAATTCCTTTTTTTACGATTTAAATTTCATTAACTCGAGAAGGATTCATGCAATGAATTCAAACTAACCTCATCAATTACTGATTAAACACCTTAAAAACACATGATAATCACCTATACACTTTTAGGATCATTTTCATGAGCACTCCAAGGTAAAGGATGTAATTAGCACATGAAAGTGGGGTGAATAAATTCAATAAGGAAGAGGAAGAATAAAAATCATTGAATGAAAGAAACACAATTAAAAGAAATTAATAGAATTTAGGGAGTGAGAAATAACATTCAATCCATCCCATTGCTACTCCCTTGGATCAACCCATAAAAGAGATAGCTCTCCATTGATGAAAAGTTCTCAACAAAAGCGGAAAGTATACTTATGAGGGTGGAATTTAAGAAGTAAAAACAACAAAAATAACGATCACTCCACCGTTGTGTGAACAAAATCACAAGGTTTGGTGTGAAAAAATTCACACCTTGAGGAAAAGGTATCAAGGTGATATGAATAAGAACAGAATAAGAGAATAAGAATAACTTTTATTGAAGACTAAGGTGATTCGAACAACTTACATGAGAGGGAAGAACATTACAAAGGCAAATTGGCATAATAACATTACAATGAAAAGAAAGCACCAAGATCCCTAAATCCACCACCAATACTGCCTTAAATAGGAAAAAATGAAGGCTTGGCCGAGACCCCAACATCCCATGTTCCTTTAATTAATTATGTTGGGGAAAGGTGGGTGGAACATTAATGATGAGAGACTTTTCCACTTCTTGCCCCGAAGTTGCAGCCAGCTTGCATCCACCGGAAAGACGCACCTAAAGGACCTTCTATAAGGCCGAATTGGAGTGATACCTAGATAACTTAAATGAATCCACGGATGTCCCCTAACATCCTGTAAACTTTCAGCCCAAACTAATTTGTGGTTATGGATATATGATTGAAATAGTGGGCTGTTTTTCCGGGCCGTAGAATCTGGCCCAAAATTAAATCTTCAAATTGGTCTGCCTTAATCACCACCATTGAGGACTAATTAGCACTTTCTACAGAATAATGATTTGTTCCCCTATATGTATTCTAGTTTCCTATAAATTTTGGGCTTCATTGGGCATGTATTGTGGTCCCCACAGTCCGATCAGTGGGATGATATCCAATATTCCTTCTCCAGAATTGTTTCCTTTCTTCGCCAAAAATCCTCATCATCCTTTATGAATCCTACATTGATCCCTGAATGAAAAATTTTCATATTTAAGTTTATATACATTTCCAAAAATATAAAATTAAAATATTTATAATTACATTATTTTAAATTAGATGAAACATTGGGCCTAAATTGGTGCATATTAGGCATGAAGTGCACAAATGATGAGAATTGATGTTCAAAATTAAAATACACTAACTCAGCCCATAAGATCAAAAATGAACATTTAATACCCTTAAAATGTAATCAAAATATGTGTTTTTATTGCCTAATCAATAACACACCTCATGTATACATTTACAACTACGACTCCTAGCCAATCATACTAGAAAATTTAATTTACATTATCAAGAGAAATGAAATCTGTAATGGATTCTCCATTCATTTTTCCTTCAAAATCAACAATTTTATTTCTACCAATTTGTAACTTTGTATCTGCATAAACCTCCAATATTAGTAAATGTGGATATTTAATGGGCGGCTTAAAGGTTCTTTCTGAAGATCTTTTTGATCGTTTGGTTGATCCTTAAGATTTTTTTATTATCCACTAGAAGATTCTAATATTAATTATTAATATTTCAATTTTAATGTGTTTCAATGTCCATAAAAACTAGTTTTAGTGAATTTTATAAATTGAAATTTATTTCACATCATGGTGTAATTCATGTCTAATGTGTGTCAATTTGGGCCAAATTAATAATCATATTATGGAATTATTTATTTTTATTATTTTAATTTGATAGTTTGGGTTATGATTTATCAATTTGAGTGTGATATTTATTCTTTTATAATCAATGGATGAATCAAAAGAAAATATGGACATTTTTTCATTGATGTAGAAATTTTTGATCAAAACATAGTGGGCCTTAGGACCATAAAATAAAAGTGGAGCCCACAATTCAATCTCAATAAATAAAAAATTTAAACTATAGATAGATAAAATTATGTGGACCATTCAATTAAACTACTTCTAGAGCTTATTATGATTTTTTCAATGAGATCCATGGATCCCAAGTTAAGGATTAAATTATGTGCTAGATTTTGGGGCCAATAAAATCATCCCAACATTTTGAGAAAAAAATAAAAATGGATGATCCAATTGGAATGAAATTTTTAATGATATTATTGGAAACATGTAAGAATATATTTCTCTTATATTACCCCAAATATATTCATCCATCTTTACTGTCATATTTGCACGCCAAAAAGGGGGATGGATCTAGTCTGAATTTTCTAGTCAACATTGAAAAGTCCAATTTCCTTTTATTTCTCAACCCCCTTTTATTATAAAATTTAAATGGAATGGAATTTATTGAAGTGTTATTTACCCTAGGAACAAAAAAATCATATTTAAGGGGTTTTGGTGAAATATTGGGGTAGATGTTTTATAATTTAATTGTATTGTTACGTTGTTATTTTGTAATCGCATCTTCAATTTTATATGTAAGTTTTTCATTAAACTTAATTTATTCAAAAAAATATTCTTCTTATATTATTAGGTTTTTCTTCATATAAATTTGATACCATTTACCAAGTGATTAAATCTATTCACATCATATTTTCTGAAATTCTTCACAAAATGGTGCAATGACTGTTATTTCATTGTTTTTATTATTAAATTCTACCTTCATGAGTCTACTTGTAATGACCCAATGTTTTATAAATTGAAATTATTTATTATAAATATATAATGTAATCACATTAAATCAGAACACAATGAACTAATAAGTACTATGTGACCTTTTAACAAAAATTTTACCCATTTGTGTCATGAATTTTGAAAATCTGACATACACGGTTCTGATCAGTAAGATGTTGGGAGTCCGATAAGAAAAACATTTTTGGGTGAATAGTAACATAACCTTATAAATAGGAACCTACCCTTATGAATATTAATATGACCCTTACGAATATTACATCATTCAAAATAGTAGTAACCTCAACCTTGATTGTATAAATAAAATTTAGGAATCTTATAAGTGATAATATGACCATAGTAAAAGTATTTGTATTTTTGTAAGTCAAAAATAATTAATTACAATTAATTTATTTATTTAAAAAATATATATTTTCATAATATTTGTTCATAGATTAACAATTTTATGTCTTCTGGTTTTAATATAATTATATAAGACATTATTTAATTTTTGAAAACATTATAAAATCAGTTATAGTATTAAAATCTATTTTTTTCAATTAAATTATGATTTTAATTAAAAATTAAATTATTATTTTTTAGAAAATTATTTTAAAAAAATGATTTAATTTTTTTATACTACACTTTGAATAATTTTTTGGGTAAATTTTCTTTATTTTTCTAAAATACTTAAATTTTTATGAATAGTAAAATATAATAATTCACAATAAATGTTAAAAGCTGAATTTCTTCATCATGCTTGAGTTATGGATTATGTATATGGACATTATTTCATAATCACATGCACATATTACTATTTTTTTTCACATGAATCATTATTATTGCTTGTCTTATGAAAAAATAACAAACTATTGATTAAAATATTAAGAAAACCCTCCTCCCCTCTACTATAACAACCACCCACACTCCCATCTTCTCTTCACTTCTATAAAGCCTTGTGTCTTCCATAAATTATACCCAAATATCTTACCTATCTTCTCCCCCATGTCCATTATCCCTTAGTGTCCTCAAAAAACCAAATACTCTTCCCCTAAGAGGTTCTCAAAGAAGATAAACTGAAGAGGTAAATTCTTCTTTCTGATTCTTTTTATTTTCCTTCAAGTTATTTTCATTTTTTTTTAATTTACTCACCTCCATTCATCCAAATGGTATGAAAAATACATTAACATACATGTAATATAATGTTGTTATGATAATGGTATAATTCATTATCATTTCCCATTTCCCCTTATTTTATATGAATGAAATGAAAACAACGTCCGAGATGTGTCAATTTATCACATCCAAGACGACGGTTTATCAATTTCTATTACCATATTATATTCTGGTCATGATATAATTTTTATGGTTAAACCAGACAATTATATATTTATTTTATCTTATGTGTTGTTCTTTAATCATTTTTTAAACTTTATGTAAAATAATAATACAAAAAAAAGTTAATTATGAACAAAATCACCATGTTAGTGAAAGCGCTTAACATTAATGTTTTATATAATGATTCAACATCACTCCAAGTAACAAAATTAAATTTACAACCTTGTAAACTTTTTGATGTTAAGTAATATAATATAATTCCAATTCTGAACAACTATCCCCACTTTACATTACTCTTCATTCATGAAAATAAGTAAACCACTCATTAAAACCAAGGAAGAAAACAAACCCAAACAGTAAAATTTAACTTCATAACCAATCAAAATGGTTATAAATTAACTTTAAAAAGTTATAATAAATTTTTTACACATATAAGAGGTTCTATAATTATTAATTAATGAACCAAATTTGACTATTCAGGTCATTAATATCATGTGGAGATAACCATCAGACTTAAGGTAAGGGATCCACTCTATTTAAGTTTTATTCAAGAATGTCTTATTTGTTATGCCATTTTTTGTGTAATACCTAATTATGAGGTATTATTTAACACCTTTACATAATTACCTCATGATATATAATAAATTAGAAACCATTTTCTCTCTCATTAATCCCTCTTATGTACACTGGATATCATGCCGATAATCTGTAAGGGATTCTACCCGAACCTGCTTTATTCCTTTGGTTTCCTCTATCTTTCATTTTACCCAAATGATGTTTTCTTTTATTTTTAATTAAAACTTATAAATAATGTTTATTCTCCAAAATCATGTTTCAAGATCCATCCCTCAAACTCTTTTGTCGATATACGTGCTTTTAAGTGATTACCTCTTCGATACTTCTCAATAAGCAAACCCATTTTAAGAGAACTTCTAAAAATTTTACCCAATTTTAAGATCACTCTACCATTTGTTTTATCCCACCATTTTTTTATAAAATAACTTTTTTTATAATGAAAACCCTCTTGTATAACTTTTTTTTTTATATAAATTATTATTCCCTTTTCGATTTTAAATTCTATTAAGTATCTTCCTTAAAACTACACTAAAATGTTTTAATGCTATGAATTCTGTAAACAATCTTCTTACATGTTTTAACTTATATTTTAAATCACTTACCATGATATATTCCTTTTATCTATATTAATGTACATGTATGTTTTAATTACTTTCTCTTATGGGCACTTTTATGATACTCCCATTCATTATGATTTATGAGGTGAATGTGAAACCCATTTCTCTCCATGGGTTACCTTATGTTTATATATGATTGATAATGTATGATTATTTATGTGTAAATAATATTCATGAAAAAGTTATGATGGGTGTTCCTATATATCACTCCAATTAATTGGGTAAAGTTGAGTGTCGTGAGACTTTATGTGCAATGGTCTTGGTAGTTATCCTTGCCTCGTGCTACCATGTGCAATAGTCTTGGTGTTTAACCTTGACTTATGATCCACTATGTGCAATGAGCCTTGATTCATGATAAAGTCATGATATATATTGCTTCCAAATTACTATGAATTCATGTTTTATGATCCCATGTTTATATTTTATGATTTTATATGTTCATTTCCTTTTTATATCATTATGTTATGTGTAACAACCCGAATCCGGAGCCCTCCACTGGTGCCCCATACCCGGTTCCCCACATGACCTCAAGCGTGTTTCCCAAAACGTCAGAGGTTGCCGACTAACAGCGAGGGCCTTGGTGAGTCAGTGGGGAAACTATGCCCTCATTTGGTAAAGTATACAGCAGAAGAACAACCAGACACGATAATGGAAACAGTAAACAACATACAACAACTGAACTGAATAGCGGAAGCAATATATAGAATAGTGATGATGCAACATGGTATATATGTCTATGGAAAGCTAAAACAAACCAACGTGCTGAAGTACAACTGAAAAACAAAGTTCAAAGAAAACAAAGTAAACTCCTCATCATCGCAAGCCTAAGCTCGGTCCCTTGCTCTCCAGCTCCAAGAAATCACGTACCGGAAGTCGAAGGGCACTTTCCCTTATCAATTCCTGCAACAACAAAGTCTGGTTGGGCCCAAAAGCATGGCCCAAACAGGGTGTGAGATACAATCCCAGTAGGCAATCACCCAAAGATCTGTGCCTAACAGTCAATGAATACAAGGCAAGTAAAATTGCAGGAAGTAGTAAACAGGAAATCACACAACAGCTACAATCCACAATTCTAGCATATAAAGTACACAAGTAACAACAGCAATAAGATGTAAATAGGTAACCCTCTGGGTAGCTCTCATAGCCTAACCCCTATGGTTCAACCTACAAGTACTAACCACCCTCTAGGAGGCACACACAGTCTCGCCCCTCTGATTTAGCTAATAATAGACTCTCTGATGAAGCACTCACTATCAATTCCCCCCTATATTCTCATATCGTGCTAAAGGCACTCTGGGGAATCACTAAATGTATCATTCCCCATGTGGCCCACGTCGAGGAACTACAGACTCTCTGAGGAATCACTCATCATCAATTCCCCTTGTAGTCTCGCATCGTATTAAAAGACACTCTAGAGAATCCCTTACGTTCATTCTCCCTATGGTCTACTACACTAGGTTCTCACAGTCCTGTATGAAATAAACATGCTCAGCGCGCGTGCAACATCCAAGTAAACCTTAAGAACTACTTGGATATAAATCTAAGGCTCAACAGCATAACATAGCAACAGCTTCACTGTCCTACAACTAGGCATGGCAACCGAAAAAATTCCAAATAATAAAAACAAGCATAGAAAACATCCAGAATACAGTAAAAACTACCATATTCACAGGCAATTACATCTACTCTAGCAATCAAGAAAATCAAGAAAAACAACAAGGGCAAAACAGGAACACGCAATACCCTGTTCAAGGGTATTGGTGGGATTTGCACAAAATATTCATCAACTTTCTATAGAAAGGCACAAACCACCCACCTCGATGCTAGTAGAATGATATACTTGAACTACAATGACTGATTCTCCCTAAAACGCCTTAGATCTAAGAAAACGTACAAAAATTTCAACCTTAGATAACTTGAGAAAGAGGAAGAACCATGAAACAAGGCTAAAGCAGAAGAGAGAGCTTACCTAGGCGATCCCAATGCAATCAACGGTGGCTGGAACAGAGATTGGACGGAGACACAGGGGCTCGGGGAAGATATGACCGTACGGGTCGCTCTCGGATGAAGAACCTGGAGAAGGGGTGTGTTCTGTCCATCAGGCGCGACCCCGGTGCGTTTAGTGAAAAAAAGAAAATTACACAGCATGTGCTTTTAGATTACATGGTGTGTACTAGGTTTTTCCGTACTCTGCCAAAAACGGCCTCCACGTCACCCCTACACACCATGTGTGTGGCCCGGGCACGACCAGCACACGGCTTCGAGCCGGAGAAGAGTACATGGCGTGTACTTAGAAAGTACACGGCGTGTACCTCAAAATTTTTCAGAAACTCCATTTTTCTTAAAAACTCCAGAAAAAGAAAATGCGTACCTAAAATGAAGATTCGGGTTCTTAAAAACTTCCCCCCTTAAAGAAATTCGTCCCCGAATTTCCCTAGCGAGGCGTAGAAGAAGAAACCCCAAACAGCTATAGCCACTGCAATTGTATGTCGGACTCCCTCTCCCAGGTCTCGTCCTGTACTTACCCATGCTTCCATAGAACTCGTAAAAGAGGGACTGTAGAGACCCAAAGCTTTACGTACATTGACATTACATTACATTTGCAGAATACTTAGTACATAACAAAAACACACGCACAAGGATCGTAATAATTTAGTGTCTTTGGAAACTCAGAATATAATCTTCTAATCCTGGTGAAAGATCTTCAACATCTCCCATAAAGATCTTCCTTTTTTTTATACCTAAAACCTTTCTTTATATCCTGGGGAAAAGAAAACATAAAAGGGTGAGCTCAAATGCTCAGTAAGGGTAAAAAAAAGAAATATCAATCATATCATATACATAAGCACATAACTTTTGGAAATCTTAACCTGTAAAAGAGATCATAATCTCATAACCTGGGATAACTCATGGCAGTGAAATGTAATCACAATAATCATAAATTAAAACATTAAACTTTGTGGCATACACACATAATCATAGAGAATAATTTCTTATTAGTCAAGACTCATTGCCAAGACTATCTTAGTGGACAAAGTCCCTTTCTGAACCAAGTCACCCTAGTTTCAGTCCTGTTTCACTGAACCGGTATAACCTACCATTCCATCCATGTCTATCTCATGAGATATAAAATCTTTACCCAATGCATTGGAGGGAGATATAGGTCCCACCCATCTCATAATGATATCATTCTTATGTGTGCCACAAAATCATAAATCATATATCATTGCATAACCCATGTAATAAAAATGGGACTCTTAAACAACATGACATCATAAAACAATTCATATAAGATAAAGGAATTCATAAAAATAATTCTATCACAACATAATCAAATCAATGTAATAATAGGGATAAAAACATAACCCTTTATTATCTTAGATGGAAAATAATTTTGATATAACAATTGAACTTCATTCTTGAGGAAAATATCTTTTTTACTTCAAAAACACTTTTCCTTTCTTAACATGTCGTAAAATTATAAACTAAAAGAAGTTGATTGAAATAAACTTGAAAACTTGTAAAGTAATCTTCTTGGAAAAAATGTTTTAAAAATCCATTCATGCCGTATAAGTTAAAAAAAACATTCTTCGTACTTTTGTTGGAAAAGTCAAAAAAGTACCTCGTACGAAAAACGACAAAAGATTCCTTTCATATATTTTACTAAAAACTCACCAAAGGGTAAAATAGGATTTAAACAATTGTAGTTGAATGGAAATAATATTACATATTGAGGAAACATGGATGTGGATGATAAAATACACCCCAGTAAATGCCAAAGTATAAACAATCTCGGATAAAAATGAGATTGTGATATTTCCCTTACCTTAGGTCCGATTTGCTTCGTAAGTGTCTGAACCTCCAGTATAATGATTTAAATAATGTCATTGACTTATTACAGAATCATATTCATTGTTATGATATCATATATGGTTCACTTATGACTTTATATTACCCATTCTTTTTTAAATTCCATGTTAAAGAGCGTTTTGGGTAAAATTGTTTCATTTGTCGTCCATGTTTTGACTTGTAATTATTCATATGATTACTTAGATCATGATTACTTAATTATAGAATATAAAACATGATTTATATATATATATATATTCAGAATATACATATATATAATAAATCAGTAAATGGAAAGAAATACACCGTTCATGGAGACGGTAGGCCGTACGTACGCATGAACGCTGTTTTCGTTTCCTTATTGAGTTGAAAGGAATTAATTAGATGACATAAATATATATACACATAAATCCAGTATCATTATTATTTAATATATTTCATTATTAATTATTATATATACTTTATAATCATTCATGAATGGTTAAAGTGGAGAATGAATCTCATCGCGTCGTGGAGACGGTAGTCCGTACGTACGCACGAGCGATGATATCGTTCTCATGATCATGGGACTGTATTGGAGTGTATTTATACTATTTCAGAATCAATATCACTTTAAAATAATAATATATAGTTATTATTTACACCATTATACCCATCCAAGTAAGGTGGTGGTGGAAAATAGATTTCACCACGGCGTGGAGACGGTATTCCGTACGTACGCACGCGCGGTGATTTCGTTTTCCGTAGGATGGATAGATGGTGAAATAGGATTGTTTCATACTTATAATAACATATCAGTATATGAGTGATACTGATGTTATTACTTCATAATGAAACAACCTAAGAAGAAGAAGTGGAAGAAGAAATAAAGGTGAAAGAATCGGTAACAGAAATTACCTCTTCTTTGAAGTGCCTCTTTGAGACCTCCTCTTAGGGCACTAAAATTGGTCTTTGAGGAAGAACAGAACCTCTAGGATGTTTCTAGGAAAGTGGAGAAGATAATTTGGTAGGGTTTGGCCGAGCTTGAAGACTCAAAGTTGTGTGAGGAAGAGAGGGTGGAGGTGCCCTTTTATAAGGGAGGAGAGGGGCACCTTTGGAATAACTAAAAATATTATTTTATTATAAAGTCAAGTTCGGTTTTAAATAGCTCCAAATTGATTTATTTCGAGGCTAAGGTGGGGATGGGTCGAAATCCTCTCATCCAATAGAATTTAGACAGGTTTAGGTTCCTATTTTAACCTTATCATTTAGATTCAACATTAAGTTAAATAATTTTACTTTTACCGTGTCTTCTTGTGTTCTTATACTATAAGGTTAATAAACTTACTATATCAAGCCAAACTAACACCAAGTTGTTTATTATTAATATATATAACCTTATCTAATTCATTTGGCCGAACCTTATATTTTTAGGAATAAAATAACAATTAATAATATAATATTTGTTTTAAAAACTATTTTATGTCAATTTTGACACTATTTAGTAATTGATTTTTGTGAAAATCATAACAGAATGATAAGTTCGAAAAAAGTTAATTACATCAATACTAACATGTCATATTAACCTAGAAAATTATTGTAATTCATAAAAAGTCTCAAATTATATTTATTTGGGTATTTATAACATCAATTATGTCAATATTTCATTAATAAGATAATTACTGCATCATTGTTGTGTTATAAATAAATTAAATTATTTAATGTCTAAAAATTACAAATAAAATACCATTATGTAGGAAATCTTTTTATATTTCTAATGAATATTTATAGTCGAATTTATCTTATGTATAATCCCATATTAAAAATGTTTTAGCAAATAAACTTTGATTTTAACTCTTTTAACCCTTCTTTAAATAAATTAATAATAAATGTCCTAATCTAATCCAAGTGGGCCTAAATGGTCATATTTTATTCCTAAGTTTGTTTTTGGTCGAATTACACTTGTCCAATAGAATTAGGACATGTGTTAGGGTAATAATAATATCATTTCTACCCTTAATTACCCTATTTACTTTTAACCGTGGTAAAAAAAGTAAAAAGTTACTATTCACCAAAAAATTATTTTTATCTCATTGAACCACAATTTACTTACTAAAATCAACCGTGTCTCTAGGATTTTTTAAATTCCACTCACAGAAGCGGTAAAATTAAGTTTTATGAACAATTCAGTTTTTTTAACTACCACTTAGTGGTTTCACTATTCATCAAAAATTGAAAGTTTTCAGAAAAATACCAAAAATTAGGCCTAAGATATATTTGATATTATGAACTCAAAAATGATGTCTATTTTACCAAATTCAAAACATATCAGTTGCATTAACTAATTTAAAAATTAATTCCTGTCGTCAAAACAAATAGCGTGTTTTTAAGAGATAATAACTATCAAAAGATTGAAACTTGTTTATAACTAGTTTAAATGTGAAATTACATCCAATGACCATCATTGTATTAAATTGTAAAAATATATTCTAAATATACTTTAAAACCACTAAAATTAATAATTTATCACTATTAATTATTTCGATTGAAAAAGTTGTTTTTAATTAAAATTTAGTAATTTCCACTATTCATCAAAATATGAAAGTTATCCGAAAATTACCAAAATTTCACCCTAAGTTAATTTCGATATTTCAAATCCAAAAATGAAGTCCATTTTGAAAAAAAATATTTAAAAAATTTCAAAAAGTGGTTATTACTATTCATAATGGCTAGTTTTAATAATATTTTAATAGCATATCGTTGTTTAGTGAAACTCGGTATTGAGTACTACACACACTATCAAGGAAGGTCGCGATTGTGTGTAATGAAAGGAAAGTCAAGGATGCGTGTTGTGCAAGCTCCTTTTGGTGTAGCGTACAACACAAGACATTAATGAAATTAAAAAGAATATTTTTCATAAAATCTCGGGGTGTTACAGGGACAGACCGCCCACGGAGAACCTTCGTACTACGATCGACAATCCGGATAGGATGCTCCTTGAACTATGCATCCGCTTCGAGCTCAACCTCCTCAGGATGAAAGACATGAGACGGGTCTGAAAATTAACATCGGAGCTGAGAGACGTGGAAGACGTCGTGCATGTCCCGTTACCTCTGGTGTAGTTGCAACCGATAGGCAACCGGACCAACTCTCTCCAATACCTCAAACGGTCCGACGTACTGTGGTGAAATCTTAACCTATCTCTGAATACTCTTGTGTCCTAGACTCAGTGTGAAATGTAGGAAAACCTGATCCCCGACCTCGAACTCCAGAGGTCGTCTCCGCTGATTAGCATAAGACTTCTACCAAGTATGTGCTGTAGCCATCCTCTTCCGAATTAGTTCTATCTGATCTGAAGTCTCTTGAACAAGACGAGGTCCCAGCAAGGCTGCCTCTCCTGCCTCCAGCCAGCATGAGGGTGATTGGCATGGCCTACCGTACAAAGCCTCGTATGGTGCCATCTGAATGGTCACCTAGAAACTATTGTTGTAGGTGAACTCCACCAGAGGAATATGCTTCTCCCAAGAACCACCAATGTCTAGGATGCAAGCTCGGAGCATATCCTCAAGCACCTGGATCGTGCGCTCAGACTGACCATCTGTCTGGGGATGGTATGTTGTACTCAAAAGTACTTGTTTACCCAAGGCCTTCTGAATTCCCTTCCAGAACTGAGAGGTAAAGTGCACATCCCTGTCTGAAATAATAGAGCGTAGAACTCCATACAGAAGAACGATCTCTCTAATGTAAAGTCGTCCTAGATCATCGACATTGAAGGTCTCCTTGATTGGAAATAAGTGAGCAAACTTCATGAGCCTGTCGACGACAACCCAAACAGCATTGTTCCCCCAAGGTGACATCAGCAACCCAGTCACGAAGTCCATCGCAACCTCATTCCACTTCCACTCTGGAATGGGTAACTACTGTAAAAGGTCTGCTGGTCATTGGTGCTCCGCCTTCACCTGCTGACAAGTAGAACACCGCAAGACAAAACAAGCAACATCTTTCTTCATACCTGGACACCAGTACTGTCTGTAAAGATCCCGATACATCTTGGTGACGCCAAGATGAAATACCCAAAATGAGGAATGAAAATCCTACATCAGCTCCTCGCGTATGTCTACTGGCACCCATACACATCCTTGGAAATGAAAGATCTCATCCTCGCCCACTATCCATCCAGGAAGAGGGTCCTCTCCTGACACGCTCTCCCGCAGGACTAAGCCTTCTGAGTCTGATAGCTGCCTCATCCGTACCCGATCAAGTAGTGTAGAGGTAACAACTACAGAAGATAGGAAAGTTTGTCCATGTCTGTCGTGCACCTCCATATGAATCTCAGAGAATAGATCCATAAGCTGCCACTCACTGCTGGCCTCCTGAACTGCCTGAATCTGAGTTCTCCTGCTCAACGCATCTGCTATTGTGTTTCCCTTTCTCGGCGTATAGGCAAGCTCGAAATAAAAATACTAAAGATACTCGACCCACCTGCGTTGTCTCAGATTCAGATCACGCTAAGTGAAGATATACTTGAGACTCTTATGGTCGGTAAAGACCACCAAGTGCTCTCCCAGAAGATAGTGTCTCCAACAACGTAAGGAATGAACAACAGCTGCCAACTCCAGATCGTGCGTAGGGTAGTTCATCTCAAGTGGCCTCAACTTCCGAGACCCGTACGTAACGACTCCATCTCCCTGCATAAGCACAGCTTCTAGATCG
Source organism: Viscum album (assembly GCA_963277665.1). Taxonomy (NCBI): domain Eukaryota; kingdom Viridiplantae; phylum Streptophyta; class Magnoliopsida; order Santalales; family Viscaceae; genus Viscum; species Viscum album. The sequence goes on from OY728147.1 coordinate 1,315,337,943, forward strand.
ATACCTGAAGCATAACAATAGACTTTATAGCTCTTTCCTGGCTCTGGAAAGACTAGTATCGGTGCCGACGTCAACCTTCCCTTCATCTTCTGAAAGGCTGAATCACAATAATTTGACCATAAGAACTTCGCACACTTCTTGGTCAGACCTGTCAAAGGTTTTGTTAAGCGTGAAAAGTCATGAATGAAGCGTCTGTAGTATCCATCCAGCCCTAGGAAACTCCGTACCTCAAAAACATTCTTCGGATGATCCCAGGAAACTACAGCACTCACTTTCTCTGGGTCCACAGATACTTCTGCGTCTGATATGACATAACCCAAGAAGTGAATCTGTTCCATCCAAAATTGTAACTTCGATAGTTTGGTATAAAGTCGATGCTCTCTCAGTGTACTCAGAACGATCTTAAGATGTGTGGCATGTTCATGTCGCATGTGAGAGTACAGCAAGATATCATCCACGAAGACCACAACAAAGGAGTCCAAGTAAGGATGGAACACTCGGTTAATTAGTGCCATGAAAACTACAGGCACGTTCGTGAGACCGAACGGCATGACTGTATACTCTTATAGACCATACCTACTTCTGAAGGCTGTCAGAGGTATATTTGATGGTCTAACGCGCAACTGATGATAACCGGACCTCAAGTCGATCTTTGAGAACACCCGGGATCCTCGAAGCTAATCAAAGAGGTCATCGATCCACAGCAAGGGATATCGGTTCTTGACCGTCAACTGGTTCAACTTCCGATAATCCACACAAAGCCGAAGGGTACCGTCTGCCTTCTTCGCAAACAGGACCGGAAAACCCCAAGGAGAATTATTGGGTTGGAGGAAACCCTTTTCCTGAAACTTCTCCAACTACTTCTTGAGATTCTGCAACTTAGCTTTAGCCATCCTATAAGGAGGAATGGACACCGGTGCTGCTCCTGGCATGATCTCAATAGAAAAGACTACCTCATGCTCCAGAGGAAAACCTGAAAAGTCCTCTGGAAAGACGACCTTGAAAAAATCTACCATTGGAGGAAAGTACAACTACGAAGTCCCCTGATAATCTAGATAAAGACTATCAATCTGGGTTGTCACCCTTTTTAGACCGTGATGCTCGAGTCCTGCTCGACTCTCCTGAACATCCCATTCACCTCTATGAAGAAAATATTCACCCTCTGGTTAAACGAAACTCACTCTGCGGAAATAAAAGTTGACGACTGCCTAGAAGGGAACCAACCAGTCCATCCCGAGGATGAAATCATAGCCTGTCATCTCTAGGACATAGAGATCCCATAAGAAACGATACCCTGCAACCTCGAGAGCGCACTCTCTACACTAGTGTACACTAGATGTCCTCATCCCCAAAGGTGTGTCTAGTGTCAACGAGTCTGCAGAAGAAAATACATAGAGCCCAACGCTCTCCACATCAGCAACAGAGATAAAACTATGCGTAGCACCAGTATCGAAAAGAGCTGAAGATAAAACTGAGGCTACTAAAATCGTACCTCGAACTGTAGAAGGGCTAGCATCCTGCTCGTGATAGGTCTGCTCCACGGCGAAAGACTGGCCTAAACCACGGCCCTGTTCCCCTAGCTCACCACTCTGAGCTGAACCTCCCTGCTGGTGATGCGGGATTGGTGGATGACCGCCACGGCCTCGACCTCCACCTCAACCCGAACAGCCGGAAGAACTCCAGTTCCCCGACTGGTGAGAAACTGGTGGTGCTAGTCCTAAATGAAGAGTCATGGAAGAACCCCAGTCACCAGCTTCTGGTGAGAAAACCTGGAAAAAATGCTGAAGGTGACCCATCTTGCCGCAAGATCGGCACTCCACGGGGTCTCTCTGGAACTGCGGCCTCGTGTGCCCTAACCGGACACACTAGTATCATACCACCTGGCTTCCTGGCGATGTATCCTCCTTCCTTGGATCACCACGTGTAGACTCCCTATGGCGCTTCTTGCTATCATCTAGGGGAAAACTAGCTCTAGAAGCAGAACCGCCCTGGGTCGCAGCTCCGGAGTCTCTCAGATTGCGCTCCGCAATCAGCGCCTCGTTGACGATGGAAGTGATGGAAGTCAACTAGAAGATATTCACCTGCGAGCGGGTCTCCCGCCTGAGACCATCCTCAAACTTCCTTGCTAAGAACACCCCACTCCCATCCTGGAGGGGTGTGAAACGCTGCAGCTCGGTGAAACGAGAGTAATACTCCATGACATAAAGAGTACCCTGCTCTAAGCTCATGAACTCCTAGGATCGGTCGGCCCTCAGGGTCTCCAGGTAGAAGTAGTCATAAAAGACGTGTTGAAACTCCTCCCAATCCATAACCTGCTGATGACCCGCCTATGAGATCATGTCCCACCACCTCTTGGCAGAGTCTCAGAGCATGTAGGTAGCGAGCTTGACCCGCCTCACTGGAGGCGTCTCCAGATGCTCAAATATGGTCAATATGTCTTCCATCCATGACTCTGTAGCCTGTGGTCCTCCTTCTCCCGAGAACGTAGGAGGATGCTACTACTGAAAAACCCACGTCAGGTCTGCCATAGTCGAGTCAGGAGGCGATGCTCCCTGAAAGGTCTGCATCATCCTCAAAAAACCTTCCCTGAACTGTGCATCAGCGTCTGCGACTGGTATGACAGCCGATGCTAAGGCTGGCCCGACTAGAGGATCGGCAGGAAGTCCCTGATCAGCCATATCTGGCGTCTGATCACTGCTTGACGACAGACATACAACCGGAGGATGTCTAGTAGTCATAGATCTGAAAGATAAAAAGCACACCTTAGATCACAATTAACAAAGACAGAGAACACAAGAGTACAAAATGGGAACATGGGAAGAAAAACACACAAGTTTACAAAACACGACTACACAGTGTGTATAAAAACTACACGGTGTGTCTTCTTATGCCACTGACATGGGTGTGTACCCCTTCCCTACAGGTCGTGTAACACCTCAAACTACATGGCGTGTTTCCCCAACACACAGCATGTACTTGAAAACTATTCCCCTGCCTGAGTCCCCTTACATGGCTAACCCACACGGTCCAACTTAACCCGAGACTACACGGCGTGTTTGGAAAAACACAGCGTGTACTAGACAAGGCTTCAGCGGCCCTTTTTGTTAAAATACATGGTCTTCTACACGGCTGGACCTTACAAGGCATGTTCCGAACAAACATGGCGTGTATAGGTGAAGGTGACATCGTCCCGTGTTGTTTGTGACATGGTTGGATACCTGAACAAGACTACACGGCGTGTTCCTAAAACAACATGGCGTGTCTAGGAGAAGGTGACGCCGACCCGTGTTGTTTGTGACACGGCCGGGTACCTGGACAAGACTACACGACGTGTTCCTTTACAACACGGCATGTTTTACTCGAGCTTCCCTGACCCATGTTGTTCATGACACAGCCGGGTACACAGCTCCGAACTACACGGCGTGTACTAACCGTACACGGCGTGTTCCTGAAGTTACTCTCACGACACCATGTTTCTGCTCACACGGTCAGTGACACGGCCTAAAAACTACACGGTGTGTATCCAAAAAGTATGCTCTGTGTATTCTTGTTTTTTCTGGGCAGTAGCTCAGAAACTGCACAGAAGCCCAAAAACACTGAAAACATGGAAAAGAGGTTCCAAATTCTGATCCTTGAGTGCCCATAATCCCCACGAATCAAAGCTTGGAATCTCCTACAGTCATAGACAAGAGAAAACAGGATCATGATCCACTAATTTCCAATTCAATAGGGCCCATAACACCTTAAGAATCAAAATTTAGCATCCATTTAAGCAAAGTAGGAAGCAATCAATCCCTTAACAAGGAAGCAGAGATTCTATCAAGCAGCTATCACAACAGCATGCATAATCTACACAAAGTATATCACAACATCATGTAATCGCTAATTCACCCTATATGGCATGGAAAGAATGCATGGAATGTGATTTCTACAAGTGCCTATATGATGCATGAGATGGAGTACCCTCATCTCATCGGGTTTCAAAAGAAATAGAACCGAAATGGTCAAGAAAATAACAACACAAAGCATATAAATCACTCTAGGTGAAGTCATATCAACCGTAAAATCTCAAAACTAGCAAACTAAAATTAATGAGGTTGTATGGATTTTCCCTGTACACGGGTTAGCTACTCCCGAGCACAGATTAATACCAAGTAACGAATCCATCCTATCCCTAGCTAAAGTCTCCAAATAGTAAAGCAAGAGAAAATAACTCCTCTAATACCACTTTGTAACGACCCGAATCTGGAGCCCTCGACTGGTGCCCCGTACCCGGTTCTCCATATGACCTCAAGCACGTTTCACCAAACACCAGAGGCTTCCAACTAGCAGAGAGGGCCTTGGTGAGTCAGTGGGGAAACTATTCCCTCATTCGGTAAAGTATACAGTAGAAGAACAACCAGACACAATAACGGAAATAGTAAACAGCATACAACAACTGAACTAAACAGTGGAAGTAATTAATAGAGTAGTGATGATGCAACATGGTACATATGTATATGGAAAGCAGTAAACAAACCAACATTCTGAAGTACAACTAAAAAACAAAGTGCAAAGAAAACAAAGTAAACTCTTCAACATCGCATGCCTAAGATCAGTCCCTTGCTCTCCAACTCCAAGCAATCATGTACTGGAAGTCGAAGGGCGCTTGCCCTTATCTATTCCTGCAACAACAAAGTCTGCTTGGGCCCAAAATCATGGCCCAAACAAGGTGTGAGATACAATCCCAGTAGGAAATCACCCAAAGATCTGTGCCTAACAGTCAATGAATACAAGGCAAGTAAAAGTGAAGGAAGCAATAAACAGGAAAGCACATAGCAGCTACAATCCACAATTCTAGCATATAAAGTACACAAGTAACAACAGAAACAAGAAGAAAACAGGTAACCCTCTGGGTAGCTCTCACAGCCTAACCCCTATGGTTCAACCTACTAGTACTAGAAACTTTCTAGAAGGCACACACAATCTCACCCCTCTGGTTCAGCTAAGAATAGACTCTCTGAGGAAGCACTCACCGTCAATTCCCCCTATAGTCTCATATCGTGCTAAAGGATCTCTGGGGAAGCACTCAACATCTTATTCCCCCTATGGCCCACGTTGAGGAAATACAGACTCTCTGAGGAAGCACTCATCGTCAATTCCCCCTGTGGTCTCGCATCGTATTAAAAGACACTCCGGAGAAGCCCTTACGTCCATTCTCCCTATGGTCTACTATACTAGGTTCTCACAGTCCTGTGTGAAATAAACGTGCTCAGCGTGCGTGCAACATCCAAGTATACCTCAAGAACTACTTGGCTATCAATCTAAGGCTCAACAGAATAACATAGCAACAGTTCCACTATCCTACAACTAGGCATGGAAACCGGTAAAACGCCAAACAATCAAAACAAGCATTGAAAACATACAGAATAAATTAAAAACTACCATATTCATAGGCAATTACATCTACTCTAGCAATCAAGAAAATCAGGAAAAACAACAAGAGAAAAATATGAACACGCAATACCCTGTTCAAGGGTATTGGTGGAATTTGCACAAAATACTCATCGACTTTCTACACAAAGGCACAAACCACCCACCTCGATGCTAAGAGAATGATATACTTGAACCTCAATGACTGATTCTCCCTAGAACATCGTAGATCTGAGAAAAGGTACAAAACGTTCAACCTTAGATAACTTGAGAAGGAGGAAGAACTATGGAACAAGGCTAAAGCAGAAGAGAGATCTTACCGAGGTGATCCCAACGCAATCAATGGTAGCTAGAACGGTGATCGGATGGAGACACGGGGGCTCGGGGAAGATCCGGTCGTACGGGTCTCTCTCGGACAAAGAACCTGGAGAAGGGGTGTGTTCTGTCCATCAGGCGCGACCTCGGTGTGTTTAGTGAAAAAAGAAAAGTACACGACGTGTGATTTTAGAGTACACGGAATTTATTAGGTTTTTCCGTACATCGCCAAAAATGGCCTCCACGTCACCCCTACACACCGTGTGTGTGGCCCAGGCATGGCCAGCACATGGCTTCGAGCCGGAGAAGAGTACATGGCATGTACTCAGAAAGTACACGGCGTGTACCTCAATATTTTCCAGAAACTCCATTTTTCTTAAAAACTCCAGAAAAATGAAAGGCATACCTGAAAGGAACATCTGGGTTCTTACATTATGCCTTCTAACCCATGTTCTATAGCATTATTCTTATGTATATTCCCTTACAGGGTTTTTTAGTGCATCCCTTTGTACATGTTATCTACAAGTTATCCTATGAAGATGTATGAGAAAAATGTAATTTAGGAGATCTTTATGATGACTAAATAAATAAATATTACATTTAGTTTCATGTTTTATGTTTTACGTAGCTAGTATTCAAAGACAGTAGGCTTCATGATCTGTGGCTTGTGTTATGATGTATAATTATGCTTAAAATCATGTATTATTATGTGTAAAAGGCTAGGGTCTCTATAGTTGGTATCAGAGGATGGCCTAGTTATTTTTGGAGATTATTCATAGATCACTTTATTTATATCCTTAAGTATGAGACTTATTATAAGAAAAAACCCCTAAATTTTTGTAAGTATAGAGTAAGTGGTTTATCAAGAAAATTTATCCATGTCTGGATACAAATAGTTAGAAGTGGATCCGGCACAGATGTATCTAGGGGTAAAACATGAAAGCACCTATTTGAGCTAGACACGAATGGGAAATGGTGCATGACAAAGGGCCTTGCTTCAATCTTGGTTTGACACTGCCGAGGGATATGCTTTGGTAAATTCTTGAGCTTGGTACAAACCATTATTAAGGTAATAAAAAACCCATAAGAATATAAACTAAAAAATAAATCAAGGATAAAATAGATTTAAACATAGGGAATCACAAGCTGGGATATACATCTACGTTACAAGTTTATCCTTTGATGTTCAAAGTTTTTTTATTTCTCAATAGCTTAGTATTAAAGCCTTGTAATTGTACACTCTTTTTCTTAGTTGATGGCAGGAAATTGAAGAACATGTTCCAAAAATAAATGTGGTAGGGAATGTGATGATTTTTATAATTATATGCCTGATATGATGGGAACGGGTACTCAAAAATTCATGATAGTACTTCCTTAGATGTCTCATGTTATGAATAATAAATTGAATCATGTGGAGCACCCTCCTCCTCCAAGGAAAGATAAATTTTTCGTTTAGTCCTTCATGTGGAAAAGTCCTTCCATGTTTAGTGAATCTTCGGATCCCCTCATCGTGTAATAGTTTATTAACTCCATTAAAAAGATATTATCTATCCTCCAATACTCATAATAACTAGAGGTCTATCATTTTGATGGGGAAGATTATCAGTGGTGAACACTGATCAAGAATACAAATACTCAGGAAGAAATTCATTCTATGGCTTGGGAGGAATTCAAGAAAATTCTTTCCAATAAATACTTTCTTTCAACCCACCATTTCAAGAATAAAAGAGAGTTCCTTGGAATCAAGCAGAAGAAAGATGAGTCCATCGAGTCATATAAAGAAAACTTCACAAGGATTTCAAGGTACACCTCTGGATTTGTCTTGAACACTAAGAGAAAGGTGGATAAATTCTATAGCAGACTAAAGTCGAGTCTATGAAAAATATTGGTTATTAGAGACTTTGACAGTTATGAGGATACTGTTCGTTGTTCCCTCAAGGTTGAAATGGAGGTCAGAGACTCTCAGTGGTATCGTGTTCTTAGTGAAAAGAATAGGAAAATTGAAGAAAATGTGGGAAGTTCCGCAAATAAATTCCATGATGGAAAGAAGCCCGACCATCCCATGTGTAAAAATTGTGGGAATAAGCATCTTGGAAACTGACTAAAGGGAACTAGGAATTGCTTCAAATGAGAAAATTTAGGACATCTGGATAAAAAATGACGATGAGATATGAAGAATCTCACAAATTTGGAAGAATAAAGGAAGGTTCATATCAACACTTAGCTTGTAGTGCAGTGTTACAATTGCATGGATCATGAGCATTATGTGAACAATTTCCCTAAGTCGAGGGTTGTAAGAGGCAATCAACAACATCCTCCACGGAACCAAGGAATGTATTATGATATCACTACTCCTAAGGTGGATCCTTACAATGATTTGGTGACAAGTACTCTATTCATTCATTCAAGAATAGAAAATATACTATTTGATTTTGGTTCTATTCATTCCTTCATATCTAGCAATTTTAGTAGAACTATTCAACCACCACCTAAAAATTTGGAGGATAAGATATTTGTGAGAATAGTGAATCGGTCAATTATTGTATCCATGGTTTTAACTCCTCCCCAGTTAACATTTTTTTTCATGAATCGTCCCCTCGGGCCCGTGTTGTGACTACCCCAAGCCTGTCTTCCATAGGCCAGGGGCTGGCGACTAGCACCAAAAGTCAAATTCCCTAAAACCAGAAATGCATTGTCTTTATAACCTATAAACACACGCAACCATGCACACAGCGATATATGAACACAAGTAAACTATATAGTAAAAAGAGTGTGTACAGTTAGAAAAAGGGGCCAGAATACATGCCCAACTGGAAAGTACAAGAAAACTGAAAAAGTAAAAGAAAACTGAAACAGATCCTCTGAACCCCCGCCAAGGATCCTACATGAAGGGTAGGTACAAATCTTAAATAGTCGTCTCTACCATACGCCTCTTCTAATGTCCACCTCGGAGCTAACTCCAGTCCTGGTACTCTCGCCCTCAGTCAGCGTTGTCTGTCGTCTGCACCAAACCCAACAAGGTGCGAGTGTAGCCCGTGTAGGGGTGAGTATAACGATACTCAATAGGGACCCTGAGACCCTCAAAGGTCTCACAAAATTCACAAAGGATAACCATAAATCATGAAAACAACTATCAACCCTAATTAGTTATAGTCCCATACATATACCTAAGTTATCAAGTATACTCATCTCATTCATGAGGAAGCACAAGGTCCAACTCAAAAGCCCAAATCTCAACCGTTCCACTAAGCAAGGAATACCACTAAGGTAACACCACAAAGGTAACACAAAATAGATTATTACCACAAAGGTATCACAATTAAGGAAAGTACCACATAGGTACACCACATAGAATAATACCACCAAGGTATCACCACGAAGGAAAGTATCACACAGGTATGCCACACAGAAGAATACCAAAAAGGTATTACCACGAAGGTATGTAACACACAGGTACGCAACACATAATATTACCACAAAGGTAAATACTCAACTCACACTAGGTATAACTTAGGTACAATAGTAGATATGATTAGATGTAACTACTAAATCATCTTACTCTATTAAGATACAGACCCATGAATGATCATAAATCATCATTAGACCCACATAGGATCGCAGTACATCTTCAGACCCACACATCATCCTAGTACGGAATCAAACCCACATAGGATCCTAGTACATCATCAGACCCACATAGGATCCTAGAACATCATTAGACCCACACAGGATCACAGTACATCGTCAGACCCACACAGGGTCCAAGTACCTCGTCAGACCCACACAGGATCCTAGTACATCGTGAGACCCACATAGGATCCTAGTCCCTCATTAGACCCACACAGGATCCTAGTACATCGTTAGACCCACACAGGATCCTATTACCTCTTCAGACCCACACAGGATCCTAGTACATCGTCAGACCCACACAGGATCCTAGTACCTCATCACAACCAGCTACAGGGTTCCCGCACTAAGCTCGCTTGTCTCCGGGAGGGTCCTCACGTCAAGACATTGGTCGATACTCCAGCTTCCATGAAGACCCAAGAACAAGTATCCCAAAGTAAAACCATGTAATAGGGGTCTCAATGCAATAGACGGTGCGTCAATCAGATGCCCGGTCTGTAAGTTATTATCCTTTTAGTCCTGAGGGCCCGTATAAATTCATGCTCAATCCAACTCGAATGTACCCTAACATAACCTATATCTCAACTGGGATATACAAAAAGGACCATATCACTCCAAGATTTTTGGCATCGTAGACGGTTCATCAAACGGATGCCCAGTGCCAAGGTTATGGTCGAATGTCGGGAATGGGTCAAAACTGGTGTGGGTCCGATTTGACCCGATCGGACCAACCCGGCCCGGCCCGCGCTGGGCAGCCTGGCCTAGAGCCCCAGCCTGGGAGGCCCGACCTATATGGCCTACGGTGCGGGGTGGCCGCAGTGCGGCGGGGTGGCGTGGCTGGATGGATGGCCAGCCTTCCTCTCTGCATGGTGCGGCGCACACCGTTCCTTCGTTGGCCGCCGCCCTTGCTCTACCGCGACCAACGGGTCGCGGTCCTTCTCCAAAAGCACGGTTGCGCTGTCGTCATCAACGCGGTCATCTGTGGTGTCGGTCTTTGTTCCCTATCCCCACCGGTGATGGTAGTCATCCTCCTCCATTGCGAAGAACACAACAAATAATCACAAGGATTGCAGAGAGGTCGGGCCATGATTGTTTGTCCCACACTTCCCGCGTTAGAGCGGTAGCAAAGTGGCTATAATTACTTCTTGAATCAAGAAGAGTTGTCAAGAACTGGAAAGGGGGAAATTCAAAACATCAAACCCTACCTGAAGGTTTTGAATGAGGAGGTTCATTGAAGAAGATGAAGTTGTTGGGGACGTCGGTGTCCGTCGCTCCCACAAGAAGCCTCCAACGACGTTTCTCAATCATCATTCTTTGGTTCATGGTTTGGGGTCACTCATCATCGCCCTCCGGAACTGGCTCCATCCTCCAAGTGTTGGGCATCGCAGCACTTTACCAGCACTTTTTCACTTGGTGAAGTCGTGCCAAATCCTCCCCCCCCCCCAGTCTCCATATAAATAGGAGATGGGGAAAGGTAAGTAACGATCGTGGAATTTATGAAGGTTCATTTAATAGGAACCTTCCTAAATTCCAATGACATTGTTACTTAGTATTCGAAAGGTCAATCCATTTAATTTACGTTGGCACAATTAAATGGGAGGATTAAAAAGGACGTACCCACATTAAAGAGGGGTTCAGGTGGTCCCCACCACCATGAATTCACAAAAGGGGGTTTTCTAGCTCGGTCGATCCCCACCTCTAAGCATTCAGTTGGGAGGATAAAAATAAAATAAAATTTATTATTTATTTTGTTTTTATTCCACAAAAAACACAAAAACTAACTTTCACCCTCAACCAACTATTGTCAAGGTAAAAGTCTCATTAAGAGAATATCGGCATTGTGAGTTCAACGGTGTCCTAAAATTTCAATTTCGAGTACCGGTTCAAATGTTACAAAACGTCGCTCGTGGGTTTACTGAACGTACCCAAAAAATGTTCAGAAAAATTATAACAGTCACCCTTGACCCACGTCGGTCGAGGTTAGGCTCTGCCTAGGTGAAACACGCCCTAAAGAACCCAACGGTACTCTTTAATTTTTAATCTGAGTTACCATTTAGAAGTTATGAATTTTACAATAAAATAATTGTCAGTTAATTATTTTATTTATGTCCAAAAACTAACTTTCACTGGTGGCACACGCCGGCCAAAGTTAGTATCTTCTTAAATAAAGCATTCCCTCATGAGTTCAGTGGTGGTCTTAGATTTTCAGTTCGAGATACCATTTGTTAGTTATAATCATTTGAGAAATAAAATAATTTATTTAATTATTTTATTTATGATTATTCCATTTTTGGGTTTTCTTAAAGGAGGTCCGTGCCGACTAAAATTAAGTCGCGCCTAGGGTAAGCCCGCCATCCTAAATGCAACGGTGCCCTCGGATTTCTGATCCGAGTTACCGTTTAAGAGTTATTCTACTTTTTTTCAGGAAAAATGCTTGCATGCACTAATTAAAACTCAACCAAACTTCGACAGATCATTCTTGGCACTCCGAGCCTCAGAATTGTGCGCCTTCAAATTTTGCGGTCTCAAAATTATTCCATATAATTAAAAAAAATTATACAGAATTTTCAGGAAATTACATTCTCCCCACCTTAGAGATTTATGTTCCCAAAAGCCACCATAAAGGCAAAACCCCCAAAAGCGGGTACTAAGCACGAATCTGAGCCTCTCGTTCCCATGTTCTCTCTTGGAGGTTCCCATGCTGCCAATGTACACACACCAAATGTATAGATCACCCACGAAGGACTCTCTCCTGTCGATCCTCAATCTCCACTGTAACCTCTGTAAACTTCACCCCATCATCGATGTCTAGCTCACTGTGGTCGATGATGTGAGATGGGTCATGCACATATCCCCTCAAGTGGGATATGTGGAAGACGTAGTGTACCCTCTCTAATTGCGGTGGAAGAGCCATGTGGTATTCCACCTTGCCTACCCTCCGAAGGATCGGAAAAGGACTGATATACTTTAGTGATAACTTGCCCTCTCGGCCAAATCTCTGCAATCCTCGTCGAGGTGAGACCCGTAGGAAGACATGATCTCCCTCCTCCTGTAGGCATAAGAATTCTTCCAGCTCTGAGTAGTTTTCACTTGATAACAAGTGAGGCATTGTGATACAAAATATTCCATTGCTTTCTTCATCCCTGGCCACCAGTACTGACGCAAAAGGTCCGGGTACATCTTCACCACACCAGGATGTACAACTAGAGGGGACGTATAGAACTCCCTCAGCACTTCCTCGCGTATCGCCACTGGTACCATAATACTTCTTTTGAAGAGAATGATGTGATCCCCACCTTTATAAAATTCATCAGGTGTTTGTCCTATGAATATATGAGCACGTCAAGCCTCGTAGTCAGTGTTCCCATGCTACGCTTCCCTGAATCACTAAAGAAGTGGGGGAGTGACTACAACAGACTGAAGATAAGATGATCCATATTGATCCATGTAGGATATCCATAAATCAGCTAGCTGCTCTTTCACCTCATTCACCAGCTACATGCCGAACCTCCTTTTGAGTGCATCTACTACCACATTTCCCTTCCCAAGAGTATAGACTATCTCAAAGTCGTTTTCCTAGAGAAACTCTGGCCACTCCCATTGGGAACTAAAAACTCAAAACTCATACTTCCAAGAGGGTAAGGCTAGCAGACTCAAGAGTGATCTGCTACACCCTCCTATGCATGAGTTTAACATGTGCTGCCCGGGTTTCCTTTTTCACCAACTAAGGAAAACCTCATCCCAATGTTGTAGATAAACCACAACCTTTTTGCCTAATATTGTCAATCTAAGTATGAACTGTGCATGTCCATTCATACCCAAACTAACGTCGTAAGTCCTCGACGCTTCCACCAAGAGGTTTCAACCGAAACTCTCACCTCAAGGGTCAGATCACACCATCAGTGTAAGTGTGATTATCAAGTATCCTCCCAAAGTTATCTCTAGATGTGAGGGTCAAGTCAACGATCTAACCAGAAACTCTAGGTCTTGTACAATATTCGTGGAAGGAAGGAATGATTGGTACCTATGTCTATTGATACGGAAGCTAGTAGTAGACATAGACCATACCTCGAATCATTCCTAGATCCCTTGAGTCGCACTCCTTGACCTCATGCAGCTACTCTCATCCCCTTTCCTCCAACTCCCTAAGCTTGGTGGGGACCACAAAGGGGGGTGGTTATAACATGTCGAAATGTATACGACCTCATGCTTCTCCCCTAGCTCTGATTTCACATTTGCAGCCCTGGAGACTCATCTATCCATAACACTTCTTCTTCCCGAAACATTTTTACATGCCCAAGTCTCTGAGACTGGCGTCAGTTTCCTGTTTTACCACTACTAACATTCACTGGTTGTATCCTCTTAGCTAAAGAACATTCAACCAAAAATGTACTCTCTAGCACCCCAACATAAGTAGGAATGTAAAGAGTAATAGTGCTGGATCAGACGTCCTTAAACACACTACGCTCGAAAGTATGATCCCTGAAGCACTGATATTATCGTATTCATTGAGTACCAGGAATGATCGGTATGCCTCGATGAGTACTCACCTACCGACATGTCGTCCTTCCGAAGATGTAGAAGCTCTAGAGAACTCCCAGCCACCTTCTCAATCCAGTCCTCAACCTCCTGTGATTCGGGCTCACCTCGGAACCTGAGGGTTATCTGATGATGAATCACACGTAAGGCACTAAGACTATATATGTCCTCTACCGGTACTGCCGGTTGTAACTGCTGACCAAAGGGCAGTGATATAGATGGCACACTACCTGAAGGTACTATCTCGGGTAATGGTCCACGTACAAAATCCTAATCACTATACGGACCATCTTCATGGTCACTCACTGAAAAAGACTAGTAAATAAGATCACCATCTTCTCTACTGGTGTCTCAACTAGGCGGAAAACTCTAGCAACCACCTCCAGCCAGCCCTCAGCTATGTGAGAAACTGTCTCACCTCAAAACCTCAGAGGCCTCTGTGGCTGGAACTCATGCAACGTGCTCAGTTGGCATGCACTGTCCGCTAGTGCGGCTGGTGGTATCTACTACCCAATGGGTGGTGGTGCTATTGGTACACCACCAGAAGGTGCCAACATAGTAAGAGGGCCCTGCACCGGAGCCTCGTCGCTTAGTGGGCCGTCATCGTGTACTCTCTAGGGAATCTTAGATGGCTGTCTATACAGCAGCATCCTGATAAGAAACATGTGTGACACATTAATTAGGTTATACCTGGTGATCTGACTCAAAGAAAACACAAGAAAACTTTTCAAAAAACACACGCAATCAGTGTTTTTTTTACTGATTCAGAAATCAGAAGTCAGGGTCCCGTTGTATAGATAAGTCGGCCACCTCACCAACACTGGATTCCATAAACTGATAACCACACTCACTACACTTAACACTATTGTTGTTAAAAAATATCAGAGTCCTATGTTCTATGGTAGAACTGAATCCTATGATACCAATTTGTCATGATTCGTCCCTCGGGGCATGTGTCGTGATTGCCCCAAGCCCTCATTCCATAGGCCAGAGGCTAGAAACTAGCACTGAAAGGAGTATTCCCTAAAACCAGTAATGCATTGCATTTATAACCTATAAACACACGCAACCAATCACACAACGAGAAATGAACACAAGTAAACTGTACAGTAAAAAGAGTGTGTACATTCAGAAAAAGGGGCCAGAATACAAGCCCAACTGAAAAGTACAAGAAACCTAAGAAAGTACAAGAAAACTGAAACAACTCCTCTGAACACCCACCAAGGATCCTACCTGAAGGTAGGTACAGCTCTCGAATGGTCGTATTTGTGGTATGCCTCATCAAATTTCCACCTCGGAGCTACCTCCAGTCCTGGTAATCTTGTCTTTTGTCAGTGTTGTCCGTCGTCTGCACCAAACACAACAAGGTGTGGGTGTATCCCGTGCAGGGGTGAGTATAACGATACTCAGTAGGGACCCCGAGACCCTCAAACGTCTCACAAAATCTACAAAGGATAACCACAAACCATGAAAACAATTTTCTACCCTACTTAGGTATATTCTCATACATATACCTAAGTTATCAAGTATACTCATCTCATTCATGAGGAAGCACAAGGTCGAACTCAAAAGCCCAAAGCTCAACTGTTCCACTAAGGAAGGAATACCACAAAGGTAACACCAAAAAGGTAAGTACCACAAATCTAACACAACATAGATGATTACCACAAAGGTATCACCATGAAAAAAAGTATCACACAGGTACACGACACAGAAGAATACCACCAAGGTATCACCACAAAGGAAAGTACCACACAGTTATGTCACACAGAAGAATACCAAAAAGGTGTTACCACAAAGGTAAGTACCACAAAGGTACGCCACACAGAAGATTACCACAAAGGTAAAGACCCATCTCACACCAGGTATAACTTAGGTACAGTAGTATAAATGATTAGATGTAACTAGAAAATCATCATACTCTTTTAAGAGGCAGACCCACGAAGGATCCTATATCATCATTAGACCCACATAGAATCGTAGTACATCGTCAGACCCACACAGGATCCTAGTATGGAATCAAACCCACACAGGATCCCAGTACATCATTGGACCCACACAGGATCCTAGTACATCAGCAGACCCATATAGGATCATAGTACATCGTCAGACCCACACAAGGTCCGAGTACCTTGTCAGACCCACATAGGGTCCCAGTACATCGTCAGACCCACACAGGCTCCTAGTACCTCATTAGACCCATACATGATTCTAGTAAAACTTCAAACCCACACAGGATCCTAGTACCTTGTCAGACCCACACGGGATCCTAGTAAATCGTCAGACCCACACAGGATCTTAGTACCTCGACACAGCCAGCTACAAGCTTCCCGCACTAAACTCACTTGTCTCCAGGAGGGTCCGCTCCTCAAGAAAATGGTCGATACTACAACTTCCATGTATTCCCATGAATAAGTATCCCAAAGGACAACCTTATAATAGGGGTCTCAATGCAACAGACAGTGCGTCAATCGGACGCATGATCTATAAGTTATTAGCTTTTTAGTCCCGAGGGCCCGGTTGAATTCGTGCTCGATCAAACCCGACCGTACCCACAACATAACCCATATCTCAAGTGGGGTATACCAAAAGGACCATCTCACTCCAAGGTTTCTGGCGCCGCATACGGTTCGTCAAACGGACGCCCGATGCCATGGTTATGGCTGAATGTGTGGAATGGGTCAAAACTGGTCCGGGTCCGGTCCGACCCGGTTGGACCGACCCGGCCCGAACCGCTGTGTTTAGCCCAGCCCGCCCCATGCTGGGTGGCCACGGTGTGGTAGGGCGGCTGTGGTGAGGTGAGGCGGTTACGGTGCGGTGGGGCGTCGCGGCTGGCCGGATGGCCAGCCTTCCTCTCCACGTGGATCGGTCGTGCGCTATGCCTTTGCCAGCCGCTGGCTCGACCGGCTGCCCACCATTCGTCATCGCGGCTCAAATCCACAGCCCTTGTTTTTCTGGTGGCGCAGACATGCGCTACCACCCCTGTTTTGCGTCCGGCCTTCTTTCGACGGCCACCGCCCTTGCTCTGCCGCGACCGATGGGCCACAGTCCTTCTCCAGTTGGGCGGTTGTGTCACCGCCGTCATCGCGGCCGTGGTGCCGGCCACCAATCCTGAGCCCCACCTGTGATAGTTTTTTTCCTCCTCCATCGCAAATAACACAAAAAATAATCACAAGTATTGAGGAGAGGTCGGGCCATGTTTTTTTGGCCCGCACTTTCCGCGTTAGAGCGGTAGAAAGCGGCTATAATTACTTCTTGAATCACGAAGAGTCATCAAGAATGGGAAAGGAGGAATTCAAAACATCAAACCCTACCTAAAGGATTCGAAGGAGGAGGCATGTGGAATAAGATTAAGTCATTGGGGACTTTGATTTCTGCCGCTCCCGTAAGAAGCCCCCAACGACGTTGCTCGATCGTCGTTCTTCAGTTCATGGTTCGGGGTCGTTCATCACCGCCCACCAGAACCGGCTCCGTCCTCCAAGTGTCGGGCATTGCGGCACTTTACTAGCGCTTCGTCGCTTGGTGAATTCGTTCCAAATCCTCCCCCAAAACTCTATATAAATAGAAGAGGGGGAAAGTTAAGTAACGATCATGGAATTTATGAAGGTTCATTTAATATGAACCTTTCTAAATTCAAACGATGCTATTACATAGTATTTGAAAGGTCAATCCATTTAATTTACCTTGGCGCAATTAAATGGGATGATTCCAAGTGACTTCCCCGCATTAAAGAGGGGTTCGGGTGGTCCCCACCACCACAAATTCACAAAAGGGGGTTTTCTATCTCAAGAGTTCCCCACCATTAAGCATTCAGTTGGGAGGATAAAAATAAAATAAAAGTTATTCTATATTTTATTTTTATTCCACAAAAAAACATGAAAACTAACATTCACCATTGACCAACTGTTGTCGATATGAAAGTATCCTTAAGTGAATATCAGCATTGTGAGGTCAATGGTGTCCTCATATTTCAATTCCGAGTACCGATTCAAATGTTACAAAACGCCACTCGTGCGTTTACTGAACATACATGAAAAAAAGTTTGGAAAAATTATAATTGTCACCCTTGACCTGCGCCGGTCAAGGTTAGGCTCTTCCTAGGTGAAACAAGTCCTAATGAACCCAACGGTTCTATAGAATTTTGAATCTGAGTTACCATTTAGAAGTTATGAATTTTAAAATAAAATAATTATCACTCAATTATTTTATTTACGGCCAAAAACTAACTTTCAATGGTGGCCTGCGGCAGCTAAAGTTTGTATCTGCTTAAATAAATAATGCCCTCATGAGTTCAATAGTGGTCTCAGATTTTCAATCTGAGATACCGTTTGTGAGTTATAAGAATTTGAAAAATAATATAATTTATTTAATTATTTTATTTACGATTATGCCATTTTTGGGTTTTCTCACAGGAGGCCCATGCCGACTAAACTTAAGTTACGCCTAGGGTAAACCTGCCATCCTAAACACAACGGTGCCCTCATATTTCTGATCTGAGTTACTGTTTAAGATTTATTCCACTTTTTTCAAGAAAATTGCATACGCGTGCTAATTAAAACTCAACCAAACTTCAACAGATCATTCTGGGCACTCCGAGCCTCAGAATCGCGCGCCGTCAGATTTAGAGGTCTCGAAATTATTCCATATAATTAAAAAAAATATACAGAATTTATGGAACATTACATTTGTGGATTGAACCTCCTAAAAAATCTCTTCATACTTTTTTTAGTGGAGTTCGACACTATCATGGTCATGGATTGGTTATCTTTATAAAAATCCAACATCAACTATTGTGAAAGGGAGATCACTCATCACATCTGGAAGCATCCTCCAATTATTTACAAGTGTAATGAGTAAGATTAATCTTCTTTAGAATCAGTGTCTCAAGTGTAGATATTAATTCCTTATGAGCAAGCATTTCTAGCTCAAATGATTGAGGAAAAGGAGAGAATCTTGCATGAAGACATTCCCATCGTGAGGGATTACACTTATGTATTCACTAAAAAGTTTCCTAGTCTTCCTCCTTATCAATAGGTTGATTTCTCAATTGAACTTATTCCTGGATCTCTTCTTATATCAATGACACCTTATAGAATGGTCAGCGTAGAGCTGGAAGAGATGAAGGGATAACATGAGGAGCATTTGAAAACTATGTTAAATAATTTGTGAAGGGAGAAGTTGTATTCAATGTACAGTAAATGTGGGTTCTGGATGGAGAAAGTATCATTCTTGTGTAATGTTATCACCAGCAAATGGATATCTATGGACCCTTTTAAGACAACGAAAATTGAAGAGTGGCCCATGCCAACATCTTTGATGAAGATCCACAGCTTTCTAGGTCTATCCGGGTATTATTGACGATTTATGAAGAACTTTTCATGATTTTCAAACATAGTGACCAAGCTGAAACGGAAGGGAGTAATGTTTTTCTGAACTCAAGAATGTGAAGATTGTTTTAAGGATTTGAAAAAGAGTCCAATCATTGCACCTGTACTCGCACTCCCAACAAGTGGGGAACTCTTTTTGGTGTACAGTGATGCTTCAAATAAGGTATTAGGTTGTGTGGTGATGAAAAAAGATAAAATGATATCCTACACCTCAAGGCAGCTGAAAATACATGAGCAAAACTATCCTATGCATGATCTGGAGTTGGCGGTTGTGATCCTTGCATTAAAAATATTAAAGCATTATCTTTAGGGGAAAAGTGTGAGATATATACTGATCACAAGAGTCTCAAATATATATTCACACAAAAAGATCCCAATATGCACCATTGAAGATGGATATAACTCATCAAGGATTATGACTGCTCAATCCATTACCATCCCAATAAGGTGAACAAGGTAGCAGATGCTCTTAGTAGAATTAATCCTATATCTTTATCAATGATGAGAGTTTAGAAGGATCCAATATTCTTAGATTTCTAGAGGATGGACATTGGAATAATTAGGGGAGGAATATCATCAATCCTTTCTCAAATGATTTCTTAACCATCCCTCATAGAGAAAATAAAGGATTCTCAAAGAAAAGATGTGGAAATTCATAAAAGGGTGGAATCCATTAAAAATGGGAAATCCTCAGAGTTCAAGATTGATGAGGAAGGAGTTGTCAAATTTGGGTCAAGATTATTTGTATCATCTGATCCATAGATAAAGAAGGACCTTCTGAATGATGCACACAGCTCAACCTTCTCTATCAACCCAGGGAGCACAAAGATGTATGGAGATCTTCGAGAGAAATTTGGGTGGGAAAATATGAATAAGGAGATTGCTGAATATACATCAAAGTTCCTGGTATATTAAAAGGTGAAGTCTGAAAAAAAGAAGTATACTAGGATGATGAAACCACTACCCATACCAAAATGGAAGTTGGAGAACATCACCATGGACTTTGTCACTTAACATCCAAGGACATCTAGAGGAATTAATGCTATATGGTTCATTGTGGATCTTCTTACAAAGACTGCTCACTTTTTCACGATTCGAGAGGACTTCTCATTGGATAAAAATGCACAGATATATATCAAATAAGTGGAAAATCTCAATGGAGTACCAATATCTATTGTATTCTATAGAGATCCTAGATTCAGTTCAAAGATCTGGAAAATTATCTAACATGATCTAAGCACTAATCTAAACTTTAGTATGGCATATCATCCTCAAACTAATGTCCAATACCAGTAGGCTATTTAGACACTAGAAGATATGTTGAGAGAATGTTCAATGGAATTCAAAGGAGTATGGGACCAACATCTTCCACTGGTTAAATTCTATTACAACAACATTTTCCACTCAAGAATTTTAATGGCACCATACATAGATATTTTTGGGAAAAGGTTCATAACATCAGAGTGTTGGGATGAAGTTGGTGAGCATAAGATACTAGGACCTGAAATGGTCGAAGAAATGGTGTAGAAGGTGAAAATCATTCAACATCACATCAAGGATGCTCAAAGTTGAAAAAAGAGTTATGTAGAAAATCATTAACGAGACCTTGAGTTCAAAGTTGGATACATGATATTTCTACACATATATTTTTGGAAGAAGTTCATGAGATTTGGTAAGAAAGGAAATATTTATCCCATGTACATCGGCCCCTTAAAGATTCTTGATAGTATTGGATATGTTTCTTATCGACTAGAATTTCCACCTACCATGGACAAAGTACATGATTTTTTTCATGTATCCCTATTAAGGAACATACTAGACCCTTTACATGTACTCTCTTCAGAGATGGTGCAGATGGAGAATTATCTTTTGTTAGAGGAGTGGCTAGTAAAGATCTTGGAATGTAGAGATAAAGTTATACATAACAAGACTACTAACCTGGTCAATGTACTATGGTGGAACCATAAGTATGAAGAGGTAACATGTGAAATGGAGAAGGAAATTAAGGAAAAGTATCCACACCTATTTATGTCTTAGAATGTGAAATGAAATTTAGAGGGAGAAATTTCACAAGGGGGGGAAATGTAACGACCCAATGTTTTATCAATGGAAATGTTTTTCTTATATATATGTCATATAATCACATGAAATCACAACACAATGAACTAATGAGTACTATGTGTCCTTTAAACATAATTTTGACACTTCTGTGTTTTGAATTTTGAAAATCTAAAATACACAGTTGCACTGAGTAAGATGTTTGGAGTCCGATAAAGAATTTTTTTTGGGTGAATAGTAACATGCCCTTATGAGTAGTAACCTACCCTTATGAATAGTAATATGACCCTTACGAATATAACATCATCCAAAAGAATATTAACCTCACATTCGATTGTATAAATAAAATTTAGGCATCTTATAAGTGATAATATGACCATAGTAAAAGTATTGGTATTTTTGTAAGTCATAAATAATTAATTAAAATTAATTAATTAATTTAAAAAAATCCTAAAAGGTATTCATAAATTAACTATTTTATGTCTTCTGGTTTTATGATAATTTTATCAGACCATATGTAATTTTTGAAAGCATTATAAAATCAATTATAGTGTTAAAATTTATTTTTTACAAGTAAATTATGATTTTAATAAAAATTAAATTAATAATTTGTAGAAAATTATTTTTCAATAATGGATTTCATTTTTGGATACTACACATTGAAAAATGGTTAGGGTAAATTTTTGGGATATTTCTAAAATACATGAATTTTTTATGAATAGTAAAATAGGATAATTCACAATAAATGCTAAAACCTGAATTTCTGCATCATGATTGAGTCATGAATGATTTAAATTCCCATTGGTTCGGACTCACATGCAAAAATTACTATTTTTGGTCACAATAATCATTACTATTTATTTTCTTAGGAAAAAATAATAAACTAATTATTAAAAAATTAAGAAAACCCTCCTCCCCTCCACTATAAAAACCACCCACACTCCCCTCTTTTATTCACTCCTCTCAAGAATTACCTAAATTCTACCCAAATATCTCCCCATGATCCTTCTCCATGTCCATAATCTATTGGTCTCCTCAAATGACCAAATCCTCTTCCTTAAGAGGTTCTCAAAGGATATAAACTCAAGGGGTAAATTCATATTTTCAATTCTTTTATTTTTTTAATGTTATTTTCTTTTCTTTTTTTCATTCCTCGCCTCCATTCCCCCAAATTGTATGATAACTCTAGTAAAATAAATGTAAAATAATTTTCTTATGATAATGGGATAATTCATTATCATCTCTCCTTTCCCTTTCTTTAATACGAAAGAAACGAATATGCCATCTGAAATGTGATAATTTTTCACATTCAAGGACGACGGTTTATCAATTTCTATTACCATATTCTATACTGGTCATGAAAAAAAATTATGGTTGAACCATACTATTAAATATTTATTTTTTATTAGGTTTTTTTCATAATCCTTTTTATAGCATGATGTACAATAATAATACAAAACAAGTTAATTATGAACAAAATTGCCAAGTTAATCCACGTGTTTAACCATATTATTTTATATAATGATTCAACATAACTCCATGTAAAAAAAATTAAATTTTACACAATTTAACCTTTTGAATGTTGAATAATATAATATAACTCCAATTATGTAAAACCATCCCCATTTTACATGATTCTCTGTTCATTAAAATAAGGAAAACGATCATTAAAACCAAGGAATGAAACAGACCCGAATAATAAAATTGAACCTCATGACCAATCAAAATGGTAATAAATGAACATAAAAAGGTTATAATAAATATTTTACATATATAATAGTTTGTGGAATTATTAATTAATGAACCTAATTTTACTATTCAGTTCATTAATATCAAGTGGCGATCACCATCGGACTTAAGGTAAGGGATCCTCTCTACTTCACCATTATTCAAGAATGTCCTCAATGTTATTTCCTTTTATGTGTAATCCCTAATAATGAGTTGTAATTTTTCACCTCCCCCATACTTTCCTCATGATATATAAGTGATGATAAACCATTTTCTCTCTCATTAATCCATATTAAGTGCACCTGATACCATGACGATACTCCGTAAGGGATTCTACTCGACCCACCTTAATTCCTTCGGGTTGCTCTATCTTTCTTTTTACCCAAATGATGTTTTATTTTATTTTTATGTTAAACATATAAATACTTTTTATATTATCCAAAATAAGTTTTAAATATCCATCCCTCATTGTCTTTTGGGGATATACATGCTTTTAAGAGATTCCCATCTCGATACTTCCTAATAAGCAAACCTGTTTTTAAGGGAACATCCAAAAAATTTACCCAAATTCAAGTGCACATGACCATTTTTTTAAGCGATCATTGTTTTTATAAAATAAGTTTTTTATTATGAAAACCATCTTGTTTCACTTTATGTTTTATATAAATGAATTTTCCCTTTTCGATTTTAAATTCTCTTTAGTATCTTCCGTAAAACTACACTAAAATGTTTTAATGCTAATAATTCCCTAAATACTCTTCTTACATATTGTCACTTCTAATTGACATCGCATGCCATTCTATATGCCTATTTTACCTCATTAATTTCCATTTATGTTTTAATTCCTTTCTCTCATGGTCACTTTTATGATGTGGCCATCCATTATGCTTTATGACATGAATGTGATACCCATTTCTCTCTATTGGTTCCCTTATGTTTATGTATGATTGATTATGTATGATTATTTATGTGGTAATAAAATTCATGAACATCTTAATATGGGTGTTCCCAGATATCTCTCTAATTTATTGGGCAATTTTGAGTCTCATGGGACGTTATGTGCAATGTTCTTGGGGGATAGCCTTGACTCATTCTACCATGTGAAACGTTCTTGGTGGTTAACCTTGACTTGTGTTCCTCTATGTGCAGAAATCTTTGAATCATGCTAAATTCAGGATTTATTTTGCTTCCACATTACTATTTATTCGTGTTTTTATGATAACATGTTTATATGTTATTATTTTATATTTTCCTTGACTTTTTATATCATTATGTTATGACTTCTAACACATGTGCTAAAGCTTTATTCTTATGTTTATTCCATTATTTGGATTTTTAGCTCATCCCATTGTTCATGTTATCCCTAATTTATCCTATGTATATGTATGAACACAATGAATGTTAGGGGATATTTATGAATACTTAATAAATAAATGTTATATTTAGTTTCATGTTTTATGTTTTATGTACCTAGTCTTCAAAGACACCAGACTTCACAATCCATGTCTGGTATTCTGATGTATAATTATGCTTAAAATCATGTATTGTTATGTTTAAAAGGATAGGGTCCCTATACTACTTCCCACTTCCATTGATATAATATAATTAATGGAGGGATAACCTTCTTATGGGTTGATCCAAATGAGTATAAAGGGGATGGATTGGATCTTATTTCTCATTTTAATAATTCTTAATCAATTATTTTGTTGAGTTTTTCATCCAAATATTTTATTTTATTCTATTTCTTATTTAATTTTATCACCCAAATTTTATTGTGATAATAAGATCCATTAACATAGAGTGCTTGTTAAAATTATCCTCCAAATTCATAGGTGATTATAATGTGTATGGGATTTTGTTAAACCAATAAGTGATGAGGTAATATTGATTTCATTGAATGAATTCTTCTTGATTTAGTGAAATAGAAATGATTTAAAAAGGAATTCATCCAATCTACCACAAGTGATATCCAAGTATCAACTCATTCTATTAAATTTAATTCACTTAAGTCTTTTAAAATCATTACTTATCCACTCAATTCAATCCCATATTGGCAACTTCATATCCAAATCATCCACATAGAATGCATGTTTCTTTTGGTTTCTTCTGAGGTCTCTGAGGATTTGATAACCTAAGTTAATCTACAAGTATCATCTTAATCCATATAACATAGAAAAATTTGGGTGTCACCAAATTTTGGAACCATTTCTGGGGACCTAAGTAAGTTATATTCGACACTCACGTCTTTTCTCACCCAAAATTCTCTATTCTTTCCCCTATATCCCTTATTATATCCCCTTTCTTTTTGTGTGTTTCCATAAAATCTCAAATCCAAATTTCTATCTACACCAAGGGAGTATCTTCAACATTACCCCATTATAAACTCATGTTGGAATCAAATGTAAAATCAATATTTGGAAGAACCTAACTTAGAGAATTTCTTTGATCAACCCTTGAATGATTACCCCACGTTTGATGAGATGTAAAATCATTAGGATGATGACTGTTTAATGGATAAATATTCAGTGCTCTCATGATGGTTGGAAAGATCAATATTATGTAATTTCACGATGTCAAAAATTCTATTAATAATGATCCCTAACAACTTCTTGAATAATTATGTGAACAATTGGATAAAATTAATTCGTAAGTTTCATCATTGATATTATAAGTACAAACCATTAAAACATTTGAGTAATCCATCCCTATTCTAAATATACCTTCTATAACCTTATATGAAGTGTATAATTTCCCAAAAATATATCATGAATTTATTAAATGTCTAAAATTTAAATTTGGTATATCTTAATAGGGTCAAATAATTTTTCAAGGGTCTTTAAATAAAGAGGAAACTTATTTTTTTTATTCATAAGAGCTAATTTTCTATTCTTGGATTGAATCTTCTGAATTTAGCTCCATTGGTAATTTTTTAGGACCAACGATCACTAAACCATTGGGGGAAATCACAAATTATGTCTATACCCATTCCTTATACCCATCTGAAAAATATAGGTGTTCAAATTTATATTCAAAATGAACCTATTCAATTGATAAATTTAGACAATAAAACTGAGTTTGAATCAATGTCTCAACTTGTGTCTGAATGTGTTAGCCAACCTAAACTCAAACTCAGGGTCCATCCTTCCTATCTCAAGTATAACTTCATAGGTTATAACCAAGAAATTTCAGTATTCATTCATTATTCTCTAGAAACCCACAAAGGGAGAATAATCCTTAATGTATTAGTAATGACTATAAAAGCAAATGGATCAACCATTTTTGATATTCCTTGTATTTTACCACTCATTATAGAATATGTGATTGGACATGAAAAAATTTCTAAATAAATCATCAATCTTAATATACTGCAAGTATAGAAAAATGTGGTCCTTCAAATATTGAATGTTGGAACTGGTTAAGTTTGGGGTTCCCTATTGAGTAAAATACATTAAACTATTTACTTTCCTTGGGTCAACTCAGCTTCTGTATTTATTTTATTTTTTCTATTTTTTGTAGAGGGAACCCCCTTGGGTTTTCTAATGTGATATGATTTTTATTATGTGTTAGATTTAATAGTATAATTAGTTTAGTTTATTCAAATTAAACACACACCTTCTAGAGTTCAAACCTAATCTTCAATCATCCCCATGGATTCTACTTATAACATAGAAAAAAAGTGATTAATTTATTATTGATTACTGAGGGTTCATCAACTTTAAACTAGGTAATTTTATTCCATTATTTTATTTCAAATCACATTTTCCCCCTCATTCTTTCCAATTCTTAATTCTCTATTCTCTTATCTTTTAACACTAAGGGCAGTGTCATTCTACGTTGGGGGAGTGAAAATCTACAATTTTATGAAAAAAATTGGCTTTTGTGGAAAATTTCAATTCATTTTCCATTCATGAATTAATGTACATTTTCAAACATGAAAACTAAATGTAAAATTATTTTTAATGCCTTGATTATGATTTTATTACACATTTATTGTCACGATCGTTGTTTTTGAAAAGTGAAGTTGTCCAGTTTAATTAAAATGTCAAAATTCATGTCCATTAGATTTTGTGTGTAAGTTTTAATTCTTGGGTACCTTTCATCATATCATAAGGTTTAGGTCCACTTTTAGTTTAATGTGAGTATCCAATACAAAAATGAAAAAAATGGTGATCATATAGAGAAATTATTTAACCAAATGTGTGGAGTTTGGAACATGGTGATTGTGACTCCATAGTTGTCTTTCATAGAGTTTTTCTTTCCATCTATATTTTATAGTATACAATTGAAAAAATGTGTGGCATCCAACACCTGGGGGTCATGACCCCATAGTTATATTTCCCAGAGGTATTCTTTTCATATCTATTGTGGTTAAGAAAACAAACAAAAACAAACAAAAATAGAAAAAAATAAAAATATAAAATTAGATACTCATCTTAATGTTTAATGTTATTCCCACCTAGGGCTTCCATTTTTTCACATTGATCAATAAAATAGAACCTGTGTCTTTTGTGATTCAGAAACACGTCATCATGCTTAATTGAAATTGGATGAAATGTGGAGATGAATTTAAACAAATGAATGGGATTGGGATTGGGATATGCTTGTGAAAAAAAATTGTGTTAAATGATTTTGATTGGTTTCATGATTGTTTTGAAAGATGTGTTTTGTTGAGAATTTTATATAAAAATGTTTTTGAAAAAAGATAATTAAATTTCATATTTTTTAGATACTTTTTTCTTAGGAATAGAAAAACTCAAGTTAGGGGGTATGAATATCCACTATAAGAGGCTAATATTCATTTATTATATTTTAATATGTGTTTTAGTGTCAATAATCACCAGTTTTAGTGAATTTTATAAATTTAACTTCATTCCACATCATGGTGTAATTTACATCTAAATTGTGTCAATTTGGGACCAATTAATCGTCAACTTGTGCAATTTGTTATATTGATTATCTGAATTTGATATTTTGGGATATGATATATCACTTTTATTTTAATATTTTTTATTTTAGGATTAATGGATGAATCACAAGGGAAATGGACATTTTTTCCATTGATGTAGAAATTTTTTATCAAAGCATAATGGGACTTGGGCCAATAAAATAAAAGTGGAGCCCACAATTCAAGCCTGATGAAGATAAAATTTTAACAATAGTTATAAAAAATAATGGGTATAATTTTATTCAACTATTTATAGAGTTTATTATGATGTTTTCAAGGAGATTTAGGATTCCCATGTTGAGAATTAAATTATGGTCTAGATTTAAGGGCCTATAAAATCAGCCCACCAATTCCAAAAAAACATTCTAATGGAAGATCCAATTAGAATTAAATTTTTAAATATATTATATGAAACTTATATGAATATATTTATATTCTAATACCCCTTAAAATTCTTCTATATTAAATGTCATATTTTCACACCAAAAAGGGGGATGAATATGGTCTGAATTTTCCTGTCAACATTGAAATGTCAAATTTCCTTTTATTTATCACCCACCATTAACTATCCCATTTCATTGGTATGAAATTTATTGATGTGATATCATACCTATGAACAATAAATTCCTATTTATGGTGTGGTGGTGATGGAATTTGGGGTAGATGCTTTATTCCTTCAATTGTATTGTCACACTACCATTTTGTAATCGCATGTTCATTTTTTATCATGTATGTTTTTCATTCACCTTCATTTATTAGTAATTTTTCATATTCGTATCTTAATTTTTTATTATTCATATGATGTTGATAACTTTTATTTAGGGAGTGAATCTATTCACATCATATTTTGGGAAATTTATCACACAAGGGTGGATTGATCGTTATTTCACTATTTTTCTTCTTCAATTTTTCCGTCATGAGTCTACTCCCTACTTCCATTGATAGAATAGCATCAACAGAGGTCTAATACTATTATGGGTTGATCAAATTTTGTATAAAGAGGATTTATTGGATTTTATTTCTCATTTTAATAATTATTTATCAATTATTTTGTTTAGTTTTCATTCAATGATTTTATTTCTTCCACTTCCTTATTGAATTTTATCGCCGCAATTTTTGGGTGCTAATAAGATCTATTACCTTGGAGTGATCATAAAAATGATCCTAAAATTGTATATGTGATAAAAATGTGTATGTGAAGGTGTTAAACTAATAAGTTATGAGTTTATATTAATTTTATTTAATGAATTCTTCTTGAGTTAATGAAATTGAAATAATTTAAAAAGGAATTCATCCAATCCACCCCAAGTGATAACCAAGGATAAACTAATTCTCTTAAATTTAATTCACTTAATTATTTAATAATATCTAATTATCCACTCAATTAAATCCTTAGTTGGACATTCCATATTCAAATCACCCCCATAAAATTTATGATTCTTCAGGCTTCTTCTAAGGTGTCAGAGGATTTTATAACCCAGGTTATTTTACAAGCGATCACATAAACCATATAACTTAGGTAAATTTGTGTGTCTCCAGTTTTGATTTGGCCTTTCATTTCACCCATTTCCCTTTGTATTTTTATAATAACATTCATCGGTTCAATATTTTTTTCATTAATTTTTATAGTTTTCACATGAAAAATTAATTGAAAATGAATACTCCATGTCGATGATTTTTTACATGATTTGATGTCCATGATATGAATATTCCAATAGCTTGTTCAACCCTATGAATATATGCATCGTCAAGTGGAACAGGTGGCTCAATGATTAACTCATGGGCTACGGTAATCCCCTACTCTCACATGACCTGTTATAAGTGGTTTGTTGTGTAGAATGTCTTCCTGGATATTGAACTTGATAGCCCTCACAACAAGGTGGTGGGTGGGTGTTGATAGATATAAATCAATGTCATTTTCACCCTATATAATATAAGTATAGAAAAGGTATCAGTTTATGGATTATTTAGTTTTCCGAGAAATAATTATGAAAATATTGATTACATCATCTAAGAAATAACTTTGAGGGAAATGGATCGCCTCAAAGTTATTGGGGGTGGGGAAGGATCTTTATACACTGGTTGTTCTTGAGTTTTTTTTCTCTTTTATTCCCTCTATAATATTTTTTAGAAACTCAGACTACCAATTAATTTTTTATTAAGGTAAACTAATATTGTTTTCATCTCTTCCTTTCCATTATCTTTATCCTTCTATTTTTTTATTTTCTCAAAATATGTTTGGTGTGTCACCCCAAATCCTGCAACTTTGAAGCGGCCATACTGTTCTGGATACTTCAATGCCACCGATAGTAGGTATTCATTTGGTATAGGTTTTTATGATCCCTTTTTCTATGTCTGATAGAAAATATAGTAAAATAAAATCAATGTTAAGGAATAGATATTTAAAGCCAAAAAACAAGATTTATCATGTTATACCTAAACTTGATTCATACACTTCATGTGTGATTTCATCTATTAGTATCTCATGTTTATTTACATGTTTCTCCTTCTATGGAACATAATGTGGGATCGAAGTGTCTTTGGATTTGGATTCATCAATATACATATAAACATAAGAACATAATTATGTTGTTGTTTCATGTCACATAAAAGTATTGTGATAGATTTAAAATACATGCCAATTTTTTTCAAGTTAAGTATACCATATCCTTGCTTTACAATAGGGGTATGTTGGTTTTTCTTCCTATTCCTTATTTTCATCACTCATTTTTTGTTTCATAAATAAAAAATTCTCAATCCAAATGGTTAATAAATGATTTTAAAACAATTTATTACCATCCAAAATATACCTGAAGATATATATCTCCATGACGAATGGTAATCACATCCCACTCTTCTTGGATAATTAGGTTTGAATGCATAAGAGGCGGGCATAGGTTTATTTTCCCTTCAGCATCTTTAAGATGAAATTTTGTGATAATTGTGTGAAATCCTCTTTGATCCTTTTAAGAAATAATAAATACAAATTTATTGTGGGATTCATCTAATACAAATTCACTCTCCAGGGGATGATGAAGAGTAATTCAATGTTTCATTATTTTATTTTTTATTAAAATAAAGGATATCATAATTTTATTGTAATATCTTCCCAAATAGGTGTCTTAAGTATGGGAAAAACATGGTGCCACAAATCATCCTCAATCAAAACACAATGTCGAGTGATGATACTAATAAAACTACTAAACATTTCCTTGTTGAGATTAATAGGTTGGTTGCACGTATTCCATCTGACCTTGAATTTGAAACCTTTTCTTTTCACCTTAATAATTTTTTTTAACCTCATCACACTACGACACTCCTATTTTTTCTATGACATTTGTTTTTTTCATCTACCATTTACTTGGGTTCAACATAATAAATATTTTGTTCCTCTATATTTGTAGAATCTTATGTGTATAAGTATATTTTTCTCCTACACTGGGAGTAGTAGAAGTGCCAATCTAGGTCATTCAAGTAGTAGTATGTTGATTAACCTGTTGTTTCTCTAGATTTGTAGCATCATCATGTGCAAGGTCGTTGTTCATAAAAAATGGGAGCAGAAGTAGGTTGAGAAATCTATTGTTCCTCAATATTTGGAGCATCTACACATGCAAAAGTCATTGTTTATAGAAGTGGTTTAACATACAATTTAGATTACATAAATGTTGTATCAAACAGATGATAAAATGAGTTAATGCAATGGATATTACAAAAAATATATAACCTGATTATTAAACACTCTTTTTTTAAAGGTTTAAGGGATTTAACCCCTCTATAGAGTATCTAAATCCCTTTATTTTTGTCTCCTATGAAATACAAAAATCTATCTACATTGGGACTACTGTGAAATTATTACAACATCCCAATGAATAGGCCATCTTTAGTTGAATTTTCATCTAACCCTTTGGTGATTTTTGTTGATAAAATGAAAATTTACCGCTTTCAATTTGTGGGATATGGAAAATAAAACACTTGTACTTCATGTGATTCCATTATAAATGGTTCATCTTTGTACCCTTCCTTACTGAAATCCACTTTCATGAATCCCAATTCGTATATTTTAATATCACTCTTGTTATCAACTCACAATCATTGAAAAATCAACACTTAGAATGTTTTATAATATAACTTCAATATTTGTTTGATGATGCCAAAGTATGGAATATTCTTGTAAATTGGATTTCTATCCTTAGTACTAGAAACATTCATTTTTGTATCCACAAGTGTAACTCCATTATTTTACATGGTACTACCTTCATTGTGTTCATTTTTATAGAACATATAACACATAATTACATACCCATTTTAAAATAATACATACACACTTGGTCCTCTAGGTATCCATTAAATTCATTCTGAAATTGAATCCATATTTTCATCTAACTCCTTATAAATATAGTCTCGATACCATCCTATAAATTGTTGATTATGTGTATTTGATATCCAGTTTTTATCACTTGATGGATTCAAATGCCTAATAATTTCATTGTGGGTTTTAATATATGGGGAAACCTCTAAACTGTTATGAACAATGTATAGGTGTTCTTAATACCAATCTATAATATTGATTGTGAAAACATATATTCCCAAAAATTTATTCATCCACAAGCCACCCAGTGTGGCGAGATTTTAGTAGACCAATACTTTCTACAATAGATAGGTTATTGATATAAAATTCAATAACATACTCAATAATATATCATTCCATAATACAACCCTATGAATAACTTCAATTTTTGATATACCCTTTAAAAATATTCATGTACCATTTAATGGGGTACATCTATCTATAATGTACAGGACCATATAGTCGAATCTCTCCCACCAAGTGAACAATTATATCAAAGAATTCTAGCAGGAAGAAAATGTCCAATTCATATAATATAATGGAAATTTCCTTTTCTATAGTTGTAAATTTTACTGATTCTACAACTTTTCTAGATATAGATTTGAAAAATAAAAATAGATTTTTAATATATGATGAATATTCATAAGCAAAATGCAATATAAAATACAAGAATTAGATCTTGAATCAAAACATAACAATCATGTGATTTTAGACCTTTTAACTTTTAATCGTTCATTGAATTGATATTCTTGATATTTGATGAATACCCATCTGGAACCATTATATCATTCAAGAAGTTGAAAAAACTGGTATATCTCCTTCCTAGAATGAGTGCAAGAAGTTATAGAAAGAAAGGTCAATGTTTCATCCTTCACTAGTTCTTAGTCTTCTTGTATTCCCATGTCAAACATATCAACCTACCCTTAATTCGATCCTTTATTTTTTCAGGTGAATTTACTAGCATGACAATGACACAATCACATACATTTTTTTTCAAAATGAATAAAATGAAGAAAATGACTGATATAGAGACAATTCTAGTATGGTCATTCAAAGAAAACTAATCTCTTTTCCAACCGGCTTTCGTAAGGATTTTCGAAAAAGGTTTTCCAAAAGGAGTGTTCTCATCTTTTACTTTCTCAAATAGTTGATCACCTGTGAGTGGATATGGTGTTTTACATTCTTATGAACTCCCATAGAATAATTCCATCTAAGATCGGTACTTATGTCATCGAGGTAGAAATCTACAATGTATTGGAAACACAGTCTTTGATGAATGTTTCAACATAATTGACTATACACTATGTTCAAAAATGGGACGCCACTAAGTTCTATAAATGCTATATCTTTAAAAGTTTCTATAAGAAGGAAATTCATTTATCATCCCATAGAACATAGCTCTCAACATGAAATCCTCATTTCTGTAAGCATTATACAATGCAATACCTGAACCCCACTATAATTTCAAATCTTTGGTCAATAGAACCTAATAAACATCAATATCATTACCTGATTGTTTTTGTCCTGATATAAGCACAGATAAAATAATTTATTTTTGTTTCATGTATAACCACGGTGGAAATTTATAATTAAACAACATAATCAGTCATGTATTACAAGTGATACTTTGAAAACCAAAAGGATACACTCCATCTGTAGATAACACAATATAAAGGTTTCTCATCTCGTTTCCAAATTCAGGATACTTGTGATCAATTCTCTTCAACTGAGTAGAGTTTTTCAGGTGATGATGTTTCTTATATTTATTTCTTGTATCTACATGTCACGTCAATTGTCTTGCAGTCTCCTCACTTCCATATAGGAACCTAAATCTTGGAATGATTGGAATGTACCATATTGCTTTAATATGACCTGATTCATCTTTCTTGTATCGAGAAGCATCACACTTTGTTCATTAATTATGTGATTTGTAGTCCTTGAAAAATAGTATACAGTCATTTGGACAAGCATGTATTCTTTCAATGATCATACCCATTGAACGTAGCATTCGTTTAGTATCATATGTTTGGCTAGGGAGATAAATATCTTCTAGGAGCATTTTATTCAAGAGAGTAAGTAGTTCAGAAAAACTGGTGTCACTCCATCTATTTTTATCTTTTAAATTATGCAGTTTTAGTATGGATAACAATGTTGTATATTTATTTCAACCAACATACAATAACATCATTTCACAATTAGAACTTCTCAAATAATTATGGACAATCACAAAGTTCATTATTAACTACCATTTTCATTTCCTCAATATGATCTTCATCTTCATTCACACATATAATCACATCCTCGATATGGTCTTCTTCATTTTCCACACATGTAATCATATCAGATGATCCCTAAAATGTTCTTTTATCCTAGTCAATAGCTACATTTGATTTTCCCCATGTTTATTTCAATATTTATAACTTTGATCTATTCTATGACATGTCAAGTGTTCTTCTAACTCATCTAGACTAATTAGTCCTGAATAACAAAAGTGTAAACATAGAAAAAGGATTTGAGAAGGTTCATTTACATGATATTTTTCAAACTTGATGAACTATTTCACCGCATCTTCATACTCTTTTGTTATACGATTGGCATCCATCCATTTTCAATTCATATCCATCATATTTTATTTGGTAATATTAATATTTAACCAAATAAATAAATATAGAAAAAGGGGTCTTTCAAATAAGGGGAACCCAAAAATTGAATATTTCAAATAATCTCATCATGTTTATAAGGAAATAAGTAATTGATTTTTTTTTTAAAGATAATTACTCCACTAGTGGTAGGTGTTATCGTTTGAATTCATCCATAATGTTCACTAGTACCTGGTATGGAATGACTGCTTCTAAGAGTAGTTCAAGCAATATAGGTGCATGTTCAGAAGAGATGAGGGATGAGTCTCCGGAAACACAATGAAATAATAACTGTTCAGGAGATGAAGATGATGAGGTTATTATTTCATTTTATTTCTTGAGACTCATACCCATAAAAGCTAACATCAAATCGGAGAGAATATGTAGTTGTAAAGGATTACCCTAATTTAAAACATATAGTTGATTTTGGATAAAATGTAGTATTAGGAGTTGCAATGGGGTTAAATATTATTCATCTTTTGTGGGAGTGAGGTCATGATGGATATCCTTTGAGTTTGATAGAGTTAGTTACATTCCCTTACCATGGTGTTATTATCAATCTATTTTATGTAGGAGTTGAAGATAGTTCCATGTGAAGGCTAAGGCTTCCAGTGTTAGGTTATGGCCTCCCAAGATGGATAATTTCAATAAGGGATTTGCGTGAGTATGATGAATCACGGGGAATGAAAAAAGTTTCCTAGTGTTTTTTGAATGGATTCTGAGTTCATGGAAGATGATTAATAAAGTAAACTTATCTTTGTGCAACAAATTGAGAAGGTTTCATGGGATATAAATGATTTTTGGTGAACGGTGATGTAGATAATTTGAATACATGTTGAAACCAGAAAGAGTGGATGGAAGAAAATAGATTGACACATGGCTTTTAGAATTCTAGAATTTAAATAATTTAAAAAATATATTAAGAAATAAAATAGAGGCTAGTTGGAAGCAGTTGGGAATACACATGAAGGCTGAATTTAAAGAGGATTTGCGTCCATGTCCTTTTTTCTTCGATTCGATGCCAATGCACATGTTATAGTGGAATATCTGGAATTTGATTATATTTAAGGCTGTGGATTTGATTCGGTGGAGGCTTGTTTAAAATGAAAAACCGACCGAATGACAACAACTCATTCCTCGCCATCCCTTAGGTTTGACCCTTCTATATCACTATAATAGTGTGGTGTAAGTCTATAAATAAATTATTTGTTTGCCTGATGACCTATCAGTCATTTAAAATTTAAATGTTTAGGTTGGAAATTATAGTGATATGAGAAGAAAATGTTGAGTATGACGTTGAACATGAAATAGGGTGGTTACCTTGGAATAGAAATTTTTAATAGCAATTGGCTCAAGAACAATTTATGAGCGTGATTTTAAAACCTTGTATGGTAAAGGAATGGGTTATGTAACTTTACACAATCCAAACCATGATTAGTTATCCATGTGTGTTAACTATATGAGCCTATTTTTATTCAATATATAAAAACTATACTGCCGTGTTTTTGTTATGTCTTATCAATTTTAAACTCCCTCTCTCATCCTTAAACGCCAATTTATTACCCTAAGACATCTTTGACTTAGTTTAAATTTCATATAGGGAAATTTTGAGGGTTTTCTATCATTATTCAATTATTTACTCTTATTATATATTGAGATAAATTTATATGAGATTAAAGGTAAGAAATTCAATATCTCCTTCTTGACCACTCTCTTTTTTTTATAAAACTATATAAAAGTACATATATGTTATAAAAGTATAAATAATTTAGAAAAGTATATAGTTTTACCAATTTATAACGGTATAAAAGTATAATATATAAAAGTTAAGTTTATAAAAGTATAAAAGTATAATAATTTATAATGAATAAATCTATAATTGTATATTAATTTATATATCTAGAAAACTATAAAAGTATAAATAATTAATAAAATTTTACATTTAAACTATATATGTAAATATGATATACTATACAATTTATAAAAGTATATTAATTTATAAATGAATAAAAGTATAAAAGTATAAATTTTTAATAAAATTTATTATTAAATTATATTAGTATAATACGATATTCTATAAATTTTATAAAATTATATAAAACTATAAAATTCTATTGTTTCTTTAAAAAATTGCGCAATAGTAAATTCAATTTAATCCATCAATACAAATTTTGGTTTACAACAACAAATTGATATTTTTCAGCAAGCGGTGTAAATGGAATAGACGAGCTGTTCACTAAGTTGAAGCAGATCATACGTTCATCTGTAAAAGATAAAGTAAGTAATTGGATCCAACAAATCATCACATTTAAGATGTAGTGGATTGTTAGGAATCTCATCTATAAATACCCTCGAGCTTCCCATTTGCAGAATTTTTATAGAATAATGGAGGGGATCTAAAGTTTGAGGTCGGTTGCAAGATTAGAGGAAGAACTCTCCCTACTTTTCACATATGTAGTGAGATATCGAATGACATTCTCACACAGTTCATATTATGTGAAATAAGAAATGTGAACCACGCTTTATTTGCAACAGAGTTGTCGCGTAGGAATCTTGCGTGAATAAGTTCTTATGAGGGATAGGGGTGGTGGGATGTGGTGTAGGGGGGAATGAGGCGCATGGATTTGTGTGGTGCAGGAGTGGTGCATTGATTGGTCGCATACCTTATATTTGGAATGAGAGCAGCAGCGGCAGAGGGAGTAGTGTATGGAGAAGCAGCGACACGACAACAGTGGAGTTCAATGAGAGCAGTGACGATGGCAGGAGTAGGGTTCAGCACGAGCGGTGGGGTGGCCGCAGTGGGGTTCAATGAGAGTGGCGGCGGTGAGAGTAGGGTTCGGTAGAGCGGTCGTGCGACGATGGTGGGGTTTCACGAGAGCATGAAGGTATGCGAGAGAGAATACATGTAATAATGGTTTTTTTATAAGATCAGGTAATGTATTTATAAACTCTTCCCAAAAAATGATGATAAAGATTAGTTTCATCATAGATTTATATTTTAGAATTATCTTTATCACCATTTAAAAAAACACGGGTAAAGATTTAATCTTAATAAATTTTTTATATTATTATATGTATTTATAAAATTATATATATAATATGACAACGGTGTGATTTGGGAGAGCAGGGGCGCTGCATATGAGTTCGCTGGACCGACACGGATGGTGGCCGTACCGTGGAAGATCGACGGTGGAGTGATATTTAATTTCAGAAAATTATATATAATCCAATCATATAAAATTAAAATATAAACTCTATTTATTCCATATTAAATAATATATTGAGTAGACTTTAGAGGGAAGGTAGGGTTGAGGTGTGGAGCCAGGGAGGTGTGGATCAGGGAAGGTGCGTGGTGGAGACAAGACTCCAACATATTCCATTCCTAAGCACCCTTTATTCCCACCTACGAACGCATGGGTTTGACAACAAAGGTGATGGCCCCCGACGTGCCATTTTTTTATATATTATGTCAATTTGTTATTGTAGCCCCCGATCAATATCAAGAAATTACATAGTATTTAAAAACAAAATTATTATAAAATTAAACCTAAATAAAAAAATAAAAATATACCTCAGAAAATCATATATCAATTTAATTACATGATTGAACATGGACCTAAACTTTAACCCATTTATACAGTGTTTTTTAAAATGAACATTTCTATGTCGGAAAAATGCACTACCCCCAGATAGGGGTTTAACCAACAGCGCTAAATCTAAAGCACTGATAAAAGGGTAACATTTATTAGCACTTGCTAAAATTGTTGATAAATATAACTTTTATCATTGTTAAAAAAAACACTGATAAATGGAATCATTTATATCCGTTTTTTAGCGTTGATAAAAGTTCATCCTTATCCGTGTTTTTCTTAGCACTAATATAAACTTTTAATAAAAAATTTATTTAATATATATAAATATATATAATTATCATATATATATATCCAAAAATTAATGTTTATTTATATACATTAATTAAAAAATGCATTTATATAATTAATATAAATATGATATATCAATATATATATATATATATTAATAATTCAATCAATTATATAAATATAAATTATGTATTGTTAATATGTGATATTTGAATTTATATATTTATATCAACGTATGTGTATATATGCGCATGTTTTGTATATGTGTGTAGTTAATGAGATTGTACCTGAGTAGAAAAGGCTCACACTTGGCATCTAAATGACCCAATAACGAATCCAGACAGGCCCCTTTAGGGGATTTATGATGTGGCGGTCATGCAAGGATGATGCAGTCAAGCGGTGATGCAGGCATGATACAAGCAAGGGCGCAGTCCCTGGACATGCTGATGTAGCAGGGTCTTTGGGCCATCAAAGGCTTTCAGACCACTGGACCTCCGGGCTATGGAATGGGATCCACCCACATGAGTGCATGCCCTAAAAGAGGAATCAGAGCAGTATCAGTCACTAGCAAAAACTAACTGGATTGGAAGAATGAGAGGGTATGACAACTGCCATCGATATCAGACATCATGCAGCTCTGTATGAGGCCATGCTAGTCGATTAGCAATGCGCGGTGGGGAGTTAGGTGCCATTAATGAAGCATGTGACGAGGAGGGGTAGTTCCAGGGTGTCTGGTCTTTGGGCCTTTGGGCCTTCGGACCATGTATTGGGTTTTGTGTAATTAGGCCTACGGGTCATGCAACAGTTTCCTCTCAACCTAGTTTAAAAAAAGGATTATCAAAAAAAAAAAAATCTAAAGGCATTCTAGTCATTCGGAGTATATGTTCACATATTGTAATGTCCCCGACCCGGAAGCCACTAAACTGGTGCTCCAAGTCGGGTGGTTACATGACCTTAAGCGCGCCTCCCCGTACGCCAAAGGGTGCCGACTAGCAGCGAGGGTCGATGTAGTCAAGTGGGGAGACTATACCCCCTTTTTATCAGAGTAAGCCACAACAAAGATAAACCAAATAGCGGAAACAATAACCAACACTGAGGAACATGTACTACAACCAATTCCAATAACAATAAATATGCCATGTCATACTACAAGTGCAAAGTGAATGAAAGCCCAAATTAAAGGCAATGACCAAAATTCCCAAAATGGTCCCGACTCCAAGTCTGAATCCTCCACCAAGTGCTACCCATGTCCACTCAGCTATCTAGAAAGGACCCTTTCTATTGTCCTGACCTGCAAACATGAAGTTTGCTCGGGTACCCAACGGCGGCCCGAGCATGGTGTGAGTACAACTCAGTAGGCCACCACCAACGGTGTCTACAAAATATCCAGTATAAACAGGAAGTGCATGCAAAAGGAAAATGAATGATAAATGTGAAGTAATTATTTGAGGTTCCATTAACTAGTTCAAAGCCAAGCCTTTACCACATTCATTCCATTCATTTCACACCAATCAACGTCACTTACCCTTTTATCACATTTTCATGGGTTAATCACATTCATCATGTTACATGGGTCTAAGGCCAACAATCATATGCAAGAATGTAAACACATCGTTATCTTATCACACTAGGATTAACTCCCACATAGCAACCATACCTCACCTCGAAGCCTCAGTCCGGGTGGATAACCATACCCTCACCTCGAAGCATCAGTCCGGGTGGATGCAACCGTTAGGAGAATAGAGCATCAATCCTCATTCCTAACCCGTGAATCTAGGGTGGAGTTTGGAGCCTCAGTCTTCACTCGACCCGTGGACATAGATCCTCAAGTCATACCCCACACTACCAAGCCATGTGCACATGCTTATATATATATGTAACCATCAACCTTCCAACCATTTCCGGTCAGCACACATCGTTCACAATAGCCCACATGGGAAACCACATCATGCCTTAACCCATTAACACATTACCATTTCACATCATTTTACCATTCACCCAATTCCCATGTGTTATGCTTATCTCACTAAACATTCAATACTTGACCCATAATCCACCCCATTATGGTCTTTGAATCAGTTTGCACATTAACCCATTTAACCCGTTTATCATTCCCATGAATCAACCATTCATCCCATTCCAACAACCCCTTGGGTTGTTACCAAGTCTAGGTGCATCATCTAACTTCTAGTCCAAGTTCAACCAAACATGCCAACATGTTCATCAAGGCTCTACAATTCATTACAACAAGGTCACTTGTTCAATAACAATCCCCAAACCTGAGACAAACCGGCACATCCCATAGACGACCCTAAATTAAGTCAAGTCATTCTCAACACATCCCACGGGGATCATGAGGGTTCCCATTATGCCATTTTAACCACCATTATTACCAATCATGCCAAGACCATCAAAACATAACCAAGGGAAAACAAGAACACAAGTAAACATGCACAAAACCCTAATTAACCATGGGATATAACTTGTAGACCTCCTACCTCGAATCCGCGGTTGAACGCACCCTCAACCGAGTCCTTAGACCTCGATTCGACCAACCCTTGGAGCTTCAACCTAGAACTCACCCAAAAGATAGGGTTTTAGGGTTTCGGAACAAAAGAGGGAAAAGATACAAACCCTAACCAAGAAAAGAACCAAGGATGAGGTTAGCCTTACCCGGAGCTTCGATCCGCAACCAACGGCGCTCTAAGCGGCCAAGAATCGAAGAAGTTTGATCTCTTGGAGTCCTTGGGAGGCTTGGTCCGCACCTAGGATGAAGAGGGAGGAAATGGAGGAAAATCTCGAGTTGGGGTTATAAAGCCCAGAGTGGAAATTTTGTAAATTTTCTAACTTTAAGTGGCCGCACGGTTTAGCCGCACGGTTTGGAAAACCATGTGCAAACCGTGCGCATGCCACTGCTTGAAGGAGGAGGAGCCACACGGTTTAGACGCACTGTTTGGAAAACCATGCGCAAACCGTGCACTCGCTTCTGTCCAGAGGATGGAGGGTCGCACGACTTAGTCTGGGCAGGCCGCACGGTTTGGCTGACCGTGCGCCTTGGTCTGTTTTACCTAGACTTCCCTTTTTCCGTGCCCCGAGCCCCCGGAACACCCCCATGGCCTCTCACACTTCCAAAAAACCTTTTAAAGCCCCAAAAGCAAAGGGTTCAACCCAAAACACAACAAAACATACCTTTCCACAAACCAGGATCATACAACCTCCCCACCTTATAACGACTCGTCCTCGAGCCGAGCTTCCAAGCCTCATTGCTCCACCGAAGAGAAGAGTCCGTGTCACTGAGCCCGCATATCCGATTCCCGCTCCCAAGTTTCTTCCTGAACTCTCCCATGCTGCCATAGTACTCGCACTAGTGGCACAACATTGCCTCGTGAGACCTTTTCACTACGATCCATCACACAAACAGGAAGCTCCTCAAAGGACGTATCAACCTCAAGCTCCACATCCTCAACATCAACAACATGAGATGGGTCGGGGTGATACCGTGGAAGCTGCAACACATGAAACACATCATGCATCCCACCATACCGCTGTGGAAGAGCCAATCGGTATGCCACTGGTCCGATCCTCTCCACAATCTCAAAAGGTCCCACATAACTGGGCATGAACTTACCCTACTTCTAAATCCGTCGGTGACCCAACCTTGGCGACACCCAAAGGAACACTTTATCACCCACCCCAAACTCGAGAGATCTATGCCTCCGATCTGTATACGACTTCTGCCTACTCTGAGCCGTAGCCATCCGCTTCCTGATCTACTTAACTCTCTTCGATGTCTACTGCACGAGACTTGGTCCCAATAACTCAGATTCACCGTGTAACACCCCAAGCTTCTACAACATGCTTCTCTTTGAATAATGCAATAGCGTGTGTTGTACGCAACATCGAGTTCTAACACACCACAACCAATCAAACTAGCCGTTATGAATAGTAATACCCACTTTTTGAAATTTATAAATTTTATTTTTCAAAATGGACTTCATTTTTGGATTCGGAATATCAAAATTAGCCTAGGGTGAAATTTTTGTATTTTTCTGAAAAACTTCATTTTTTGATGAATAGTGAAACCACTAAGTGGTAGTTAAAAAACCGATTTTTTCATAAAACTTAATTTTACCGCTTCTGTGAGTAAAATTTCGAAAATCCGAGAGACACGGTTAATA
This sequence comes from Viscum album, assembly GCA_963277665.1. NCBI lineage: Eukaryota > Viridiplantae > Streptophyta > Magnoliopsida > Santalales > Viscaceae > Viscum > Viscum album. The sequence continues at coordinate 1,315,381,000 of OY728147.1, forward strand.
TCAAGGAGTAAAATGTGGTTCAATGAGATGAAAATAATTTTTGGTGAATAATAACTTTTTACTTTTATTTACCACAGTTAAAAGTAAATAGGGTAATTAAGGGTAAAAATGATATTAATATTACCCTAACACATGTCTTAATTCTATTAGACAAGTGTATCTCGACCAAAAACAACCTTAGGAATAAAATATTATCATTTAGGTCCACTTGGATTAGATTAGAACATTTATTATTATTTAATTCAAAGAAGAGTTAAAAGAGTTAAAATCAAAGTTTATTTACTAAAACATTTTTAATATAGGGTTATACATAAGATAAATTAGATTTTAAATATTAATTAGAAAGATAAAAATATTTCCTACATAATTATATTTTATTTATTATTTTTAGACATTAAATAATTTAATTTATTTATGACACAATGATAACGTAATAATTACCATAATAGTAAAAAATAAAAATAATTGATATTATAAATACCCAAATAAATATAATTTGGGACATTTTATGAATTAAAATAATTTTCTAGGTTAACATGACATGTTTTTATTGATTTAATTAACTTTTTTCTAAGTAATCATTCTGTTATGATTTTCACAAAAAATCAATTTTCCAAATAGTGTCAAAATTAACATAAAAGAGTTTTTAAAACAAATATTATATTATTAATTCATATTCAAATCTAAAAATATGAGGTTCAGCCAAGAGACATATACCATGATAGGTGTATAATTAATGGACCACTTGGGGGTCGCTTGGAGGTATATAGTAAGTTTATTAACTGTATAATATAAAAATACAAAGTGACATGGTAAGTGTGAAACTAATTAAATAAGAGTTAAAACTAAAAGATAAGGTTAATATAATGACCCAAACCTATCTAAATTCTATTGGTTGAGTGGTTTTCTACCCATCCCCACATTAAAATTTAAATAATCTACTTTGGATCCATTAGAAACCGAATATGAATTTATTATAAAATAATATTTCTAGATTTTCCAAAGGTGCCCCTCACCCCTCTTATAAAAGGGCACTCCCCCTTCTCACTAATTCACACATTCAAAGCCTTTTGGCTCGGCCAAAACCTTCCCAAATACTCTCTAAACTTCCCTCACTTCAACCTAGAGGCCTTAGTTTGATCAGAAAGCCAACCTAAGGAGCCCTTTTGATCAAATCAAAAGGAAGAACCCGAGGAAGAGGTAATGTTTTCACCACCCTCTTTCAAGTTCCTTTCTTATTCAAATTCTTCTTTCTTTGTTATTCCCATTCTAAAATAATAAATCCAGTATCTTATATATACAGTGATGTTATTATAAATATGGTACAACCATATTTAGTATTCTATCCATACTTCGAATGACATGTCACCATACGTGTGTACGTACGGATTACCGTCTCCACGTCGTGGTGTAATTGTTATTCAATAAATTATTATTTGGATGGGTATAATAATGATGTTTAATTCATGTAAATAATAGATATAACATTATAATGATTCTTTATATATGATATATCATCCAATTATATATTATTTTAATATCAAAAGAATGATATTGTTGCTCGTGCGTACGTACGAACTACCGTCTCCATGAACGCGATGAGATTCATTCTCCATCGTATCCATTCAATTATAATTCTCATTTGATGATTAAAAATAATGTTTAAGGACTTGGTATAATTCTGGATATGAATAAGATACAACCTATCCATAACAAAAACGTCTTATGTAAAAAAACATATAAAATAAAACGAGTAAGTTAACACCCAAAACGACGATAATTCTAAGATATTATTAACAAAGAAATGTTAGATGATCATATATGATATCATATTAATGTATATGATTCTTGTATAATTTAATAACAATTATTTCACCATTATACAGGAGGTTAACCTACCCTCAACCAAGTAAAAGTACAAGGTAAGGGTTTATTTCACAATCTCTTCATTATCCGAGGTTGTTTATACGTAATAATCTACTGGGATTTCTTTATCATCCACATCCATGTTTCTTAAAAATGTATTTCAATTTTTTTTACTATTTACAAGAATATGGGTTAAAGTCATTTATACCCTTGTTTGAATGTTTATAAGAGGTTTATAAAGGAATATTTCCGTCGTTTTCCAAACAAGGTTCTTTTTAACCTTTTCGACAGAATTAAGGTAAGAATGTTTTTTTAACTTATACGGCGGGTGTGGCTATTTTCTACTGTTATAAAATCTTCGAAGCTTCCCTTACAAGCTTATAAGAAAATTTTCAAAGTAAATGTTTTATTTTATAATTATGTGACTCTTAAATGATTTCAAAATAGGAAGAGATATTTCTTTAAAAAGAATTTTGATTTCTTCTAGGTCAACATCCTTTGATGGATTTTAAGTTTATTTGGAGTTTATTTATTATGATACAAAACTTCCATATTGTATTGATGGTTTTGTGATATGTTTGACTGTGGATGTGTTATTTTTATACCATTCATGGTTTATGAAGAAAGCATTGACATTTTGTATGCTAGTTTTAATACGAATGTTTATGTTATGTTTAAACCTGTTCATATAAGGAATGCATTGGACTTAATAAGTGACGGGTGGAGCCCGCTATAGCTCCTCGATGCATCGGTAGGTCTCATGAGACAAACTAGTGTCTTGGACCAAGGCCTTGAAAAAATATTATTTGTAGTCTTAGCACGAGGCCTTGGCTATGTGGTTATGATAGTTTGGCATTATGCATTCCATCATTATGAAAGTGGTTATTGATATTGCATGTGATTATTAGATTAGTAGAGTATCCATGTGAATAAGTAAATGAAATTATTTCATTTTATTTTTTCCATACTATGTTGAAGTTCAAGTTTAAATGGATTTTGTTTTAGTTATACATTGCCTTAAATGTTTATTATTATTTATGAATGTTTCTGCTATATTGTTATCCTTACGGGGCATTTGAGCTCACCCCTTTTCTATGTTTTATTTTTCCCAGGATGCGAAAAAGTAATTTATGAATGACCTGCAGGGATAGTATGATGGGATAAGAGTGTGGACTATAGATACTATATTGTTGTAGTTTTCATTTTATGATGTGATGTAAACTTTATTAATGTATCTAGTTATTCCAAGGCTACTAAACTAATCGGTCTTTCGAGACTTGATCTTTCTTGTGATCATGCCATTGTTATGTAATAATGCACCAACTCTGGGTATCTAGGGTCGGGGCGTTACAGTTGGTATCAGAGGAAGTTTAGTACAAACTTTGGAAGCTATATTTAGATAAACTATGATTAGAGCACATAGATTTAAGATGGACTTTGTGTAACACCCCAAGCTTCTACGGTACGCTTCTCTTTGAATAATGTGATAGCGTGTGTTGTACGCAACACCGAGTTCTAACACACCATAACCAATCAAACTAGCCGTTATGAATAGTAATACCTACCTTTCGAAATTATATATATTTTATATTTTAAAATGGATTTCATTTCTGGATTCGGAATATCGAATTTAGCCTAAGGTGAAATTTTGGTACTTTTCGGATAACTTTCATATTTTGATGAATAGTGAAAATTACTAAATTTTAATTAAAAACAACTTTTTTAATCAAAATAATTAATAGTGATAAATTATGAATTTGAGTGGTTTTAAAGTATATTTAGAATATATTTTTACCATTTAATATAATTTTGGTCATTGGACATAATTTTACAATTAAACCGAACATAAACAAGTGTCAATCTTTTGATAGTTATTATCTCTTAAAAATACGCTTTTTGTTTTGACAGCGGGAATTAATTTTAAATTAATTTCTGCCACTTCTGTATTTTGAATTTAGAAAAATGGATTCCATATTTGGAATCAGGATTTCCAAATTGTGTAAATAGGTAACTTTTATTTTTAGACATTTTGAATAATTACTGTGGTAAATATTTTATTTACCATGGTTAAGGGTAAATCTAGTAAATAAGGGTTAAAAAATAATATTATAATAATACTAAATTACCCTAAAACATGTCCTAGAATTATTGGTTGATACATGTTAGACCATAGTCATCTTTGGGTCGATTTGGGGACCCCATGGTGCCACTTGTAGGTGATAGGGACACTTTATTTTAATTAAGTTAAAATGAATACAAAAATGACACAAGCATATATCTTTTAGAAAAACAATTATTACATAGGGTTATATATGTTGGATTTTAGATTATAAATATTCATTAGAAAGATAAAAATATTTCCTACATAATGATATTTTATTTATAATTTTTAGACATTAAATAATTTATTTTATTTATGACACAATGATGATGCGGTAATTACTAAAATAGTGAAAAATTAAATTAATTGATATTATAAATACCCAAATAAATAAATATGAAACTTTTAATGAATTAAACTAATTTTATAGGATAATATGATATATTAGGATTGATTTAATTTAATTTTTTCGAAGTAATCAATCTGTTATGAGTTTCAAAAAAATCAACTATTGAATAGTGTCAAAATTGACATAAAAGAGTTCTTAAAACAAATATTATATTATTAATTGATATTAAATTCCTAAAAATCTAATGTTCGTCCAAGAGACTTATATCATTATAGTTTCATCATTAATGGACCACTTGAGGGTTGCTTGGATGTATATAGTAAGTTTATTAACCATATTATATAAAAATACAAAGAGACATTGTAAAAGTGAAACTAATTAACTTAGAGTTAATACTTAAAGATAAGGTTAATATAAGTACCCAAACCTGTCTAAATTCTATTGGTTGAGTTGTTTTCGACCCATCCCCAACTTAACCTTTGAATAGTCAACTTTGGAGCCATTGGAAACCGATTATGAATTTATTATAAACTAATATCTCTAGCTTTTCCAAAGGTGCCCCTCACCCCTCTTATAAAAGGGCACTCCTCCTTATCATTTATTCACACCTTCAAAGCATTTTGGTTCGGCCAAACTGTGCCCAAATACTCTACCAACTTCCCTCACTACAACCTAGAGGCCTTAGTTTGATCAGAAAGCCAACCTAAGGAGCCCTTTTGATCAAATCAAAAGGAAGAACCGGAAGAAGAGGTAATGTTTTCACCACCCCTTTTCAAGTTCCTTTCTTCTTCCACTTATTCTTTCTTTGTTATTACCATTCTAAAATAATAACTCCAGTATCTTATATATAATGTGATGTTATTATAAATATGGTACAACCATATTCAGTATTCTATCCACCCTTTGAATAACATGTCACCATACGTGCGTACGTACGACTTACCGTCTCCACGTCATGGTGTAATTGTTATTCAATATAATATTATTTGGATGGGTATAATAATGATATGTAACTAATGTAAATAATAAATATAACATGTTAATGATTCAGTATATATGATATACCATCCTTTTATATATTATTTTAATATCAAAAGAATGATATTGTCGCTCGTGCGTACGTACGGACTACCGTCTCCACGAACGCGATGAGATTCATTCTCCATCGTATCCATTCAAGTATAATTATCATTTGATGATTTAAAAAATGATGTTTAAGGACTTGATATCATTCTGGATATGAATAATATACAACCTATCCTTTACAAACATGTCTTACGTAACAAAACATATAAAAGAAAACAAGTAAGTTAACACCCGAAACAATGATAATACTAAGATATTATTATCAAATCAATATTAAAAGATCATATATGATATCATATTAATGTATATGATTATTGTATAATTTAATAACAATTATTTCACCATTATACAGGAGGTTAACCTACCCTAACCAAGGAAAAGTACAAGTTAAGGGTTATTTCACAATCTCTTCATTATCCGAGGTTGTTTATATGTAATAATCTACTGGGGTCTCTTTATCATCCACATCCATGTTTCTTCAAAATGTATTTCAAAACATTTTTATTATTTACAAGAATATGGGTTAATGTCATTTATACCCTTGTTTGACTTTTTATAAGAGGAATCTTTCCGTCGTTTTCAAAACAAGGTCCTTTTTAACCTTTTCGACAGAATTAAGGTAAGAATGTTTTTTTTAACTTATACGGCGAGTGCGGTTATTTTATGCCGTTATAAAATCTTCAAAGTTTTCCTTACAAGCTTATAAGAATATTTTCAAGAAAATGTTTTATTTTATATGGCTCTTAAATGATTTCAAAAATAGAAAGAGATATTTCTCCAAAAAGTGTTTTGATTTCATCTATGTCAACATCCTTTGATGGATTTTACGCTTATTTGAAGTTGATTTATTATGATACAAAAATTCTATATTGTATTGAAGGTTTTGTGATATGTTTGACTGTGGATGTGCTATTTTTATACCATTCATAGTTTATGGTGAAATTATTGACATTTCGTATGCTATTTTTAATACGAATGTTTATGTTATGTTTAAACCTTTTCATATGGGAATGCATTGGACTTAATATGTGACGGGTGGAGCCCGCTATAGATCCTCGATGCATCGGTAGGTCTCATGAGACAAACTAGTTTCTTGGCACAAGGCCTTGGCAAAATCTTATTTGTAGTCTTGGCACGAGGCCTTGGCTATGTGGTTATGATAGTCTGGCATTATGCATTCCAACATTATGAAAGTGGTTATTGATATTGCATGTGATTATTCGATTAGTAGAATATCCATGTGAACAAGTAAATGGCATTATTTCATTTTACTTTTGCCATACTATGTTGAAGTTCAAGTTTAAAAGGCTTTTGTTTTAGTTATACATAGCCTTAAATGTTTATTCTTATTTATGAAAGTTTCCGGTATATTGTTATCCTTACTGGGAATTTGAGCTCACCCCTTTTCTATGTTTTATTTTTCCCAGGAAGTGAAGAAGTAAATTATGAATGAACTGCAGGGATATTATGTGGGGATATGAGTGTGGTTTATGGAGACAATATGTTGTTGTAGTAGTTTTTCATTTTATGATGTAATGTAAGACTTATGAATATATCTAGTGTTTCCAAGGCTACTAAACCAATCGGTCTTTCGAGATTTGATCTTTCTTGTGATCATGCCAATGTTATGTAATAATGCACCGACTCTGGGTAACTAGGGTCGGGGCGTTACAGTTGGTATCAGAGGGAGGTTTAGTACAAACCTTGGAAGCTAGATTTAGATAAACTCTGATTAGAGCACATAGACCTAAGATGAACTTTGAAGATTAGTATAGAAGAACTTCCTAGAATTTTGGTATTGTAGAGATTTTGTGAGTTTTCCGAGCAATACATCCTTTTCTAGATACGAGCAGGTAGAGGCGGCTCTGGCACAGATGTACCTAGGGGTAAAACCCGAAAACACCGCTTTGAGCTAGACTCGAACGGGAACTGGTGCACGACAACGGGCCATGCTGCACTCTTGGTTACGACACTCCTGGGGGATATGCTTAGGATAACTCTCATTTTATTTACAAATCATTATGAAGGGTTTATGAGTATATACTTCCTCAAAGAAAACATTTTTATGATTTTGGATTATATCCATAAATAGTTCAATTTATGTTAAGTGTTTTATAAGTATGGGATTATGTATTTTGATTCATAAACTGATATAGTTTATGCCATTGTTTAGAAATGGTGCCTAGTGGAAGAAATGGAAACCGTATCAATGCACACACTCCATGTAGGGATTGCCCTCCTGCTCAAGATAATTATAGTGGAGCTGGTGATGCAACTGGTGCCGATCAGCTAATTACCATACTGGGACAACTTACTCAGGTTATGAATAATAACCTTACCCGTATGGAGCACCCTGATCCACAGCGTGGAGGATCAATGTTAGATCGATTCATGAGGCAACAACCACCAACATTCAATGGGAGTACAAATCCCTTAGTAGCTGAGCAATGGATAAATTCCCTAGAGAAAATATTTCAGGCTTTGGGGAGGAAGAGAATGAAATAACTGTCGGTGAGGAAAGGAATGTTCAAATAGAGGATGTACCTATTGTGAAAGAATTTGTAGATGTATTTCCGGAAGATTTACCTGGACATCCTCCAGAACGAGAAGTTGAGTTTTCCATTGATTTGATTCCTGGATCAAGGCCTATATCAAAGACCCCTTATAGAATGGCCACTGTAGAATTAGTTGAACTAAAGAAACAACTAGAGGAATTGAGTAATAAGGGATTTATTCGCCCTAGTGTTTCTCCATGGGGAGCCCCTGTTCTTTTTGTTAAAAAGAAAGATGGATCTATGAGGTTATGTATCGACTACAGGGAGATCAATGCTATAACGATAAAGAACAAGTATCCCCTACCTCGTATTGATGATTTATTTGACCAACCACATGGAGCTCAATACTTTTCAAAGATTGACCTTCGATCTGGATACCATCAGTTGTGTGTGAAGAAGGAATACATTCCAAAGACAGCATTTCGAACCAGGTACGGGCATTACGAGTTTACCGTAATGCCGTTTGGATTGACTAATGCACCCTCTGTATTCATGGATATGATGAATAGAGTTTTCAAGGAGTATCTCGATGAATTTGTGGTGGTATTTATTGATGATATCTTGGTATACTCCAAAACCTACGAAGATCATGAAAATCACTTGCGCATTATCTTGAAGACTCTGAGGAGGCATGAATTATATGGGAAGTTTAGCAAGTGTGAATTCTGGCTTCAGGAGATTTCTTTTCTTGGCCATATTGTCTCTAAAGATGGAATCTCTGTTGATCCTTCTAAGACCAAGGAAATCCAAGAATGGCCAGCACCTACGAGTATAACTGAGGTACGTAGTTTTATTGGTTTGGCAGGTTATTATCGACGTTTCGTCCAGAATTTTGCCCGATTGGCTAACCCATTAACGAAGCTCACACGTAAAGGGGTTAAATTTGTTTGGACAAAAGAGTGTGAAGAATGTTTTGAAAAACTGAAGAGAAGATTAGTCAATGCTTCTATATTGACTCTACCATCGGGGAATGATGGGTTCGTTATTTATTGTGATGCATCAAAGAAAGGACTTGGTTGTGTCCTTATGCAGAATGATAGAGTTATTGCCTATGCATCACGACAGTTGAAAATTCATGAAAAAAACTATCCTACTCATGATCTCGAGTTAGCAGCTGTGATCTTTGCTTTGAAGATATGGAGGCACTACCTCTATGGTGAAAAATGTGAGATTTATACTGATCACAAGAGTTTGAAGTATATTTTCTCACAAAAAGAACTCAACATGAGGCAAAGGAGATGACTTGAATTACTCAAGGATTATGATTGCACGATACACTACCACCCGGGGAAAGCAAACAAGGTGGCAGATGCTTTGAGTAGAAAAGACCATGGAGTTTTGAACAATATGAGAATTGAAAGGGATCCAATTTTCATGGATCTAGTGAAGATGGACATGGGAATAACCAGGGAAGGTGAAACATCAATACTTTTTCAAATGGTTGCCAAACCATCTTTACTAGAAAGAATTAAGAGTTCTCAGACTGATGATGAATAATTTCAAAAGAAGATTAAAGCTGTGAATGATGGGAGATTGAGAGACTTTGTGTATGAAGATGGAATTTTGAAATTCGGGAAGAGACTTTGTGTTCCCGATTTACCTGATCTAAAAAGGGAATTGTTGGATGATGCTCATAGTTTAAATTTCTCTATACACCCTGAGAGCACGAAAATGTATAGAGATTTGAAGGAACATTTTTGGTGGGACAACATGAAGAGGGAGATTGCTGATTTTGTGTCAAGATGTATGGTTTGTCAACAATTGAAAGCTGGAAGGCAACAACCTGGAGGAGTCATGCAACCTCTTCCCATACCGGAGTGGAAATGAGACAATATTACGATGGACTTTGTCATGGGGCTACCAAAGACTCCTAGAAGGAATGATGCAATATGGGTTATTGTTGATCGTCTTACCAAGTCAGCACATTTTCTTGCTATAAGAGAAGATCTACCCCTGGAACGTCTAGCAAGACTATATATTAATGAAGTTGTGAGACTTCATGGAGTATCCCTATCGATTGTTTCTGATCGCGATCCCCGTTTTACTTCAAGATTTTGGAAAAGTCTTCAGAAATCCCTGGATACTGAACTTCATTTGAGCACTACTTACCACCCTCAGACAGACGGACAATCAGAACGGGCCATTCAGACCTTAGAAGACATGTTGAGATCTTGCTCACTTGACTTTCAGGGTATGTGGGATCAATACTTACCTCTCGTAGAATTTTCCTATAACAATAGCTTCCATTCGAGTATTCAGATGGCACCATATGAAGCGTTATACGGAAAGAGATGTCGTACACCAACCTGTTGGGATGACGTTGGTGAAAGAAAACTTGTAGGCCCAGAACTGGTAGAGGAAACGATGGAAAAGGTGAAGTTAATCCAAAATCACATCAAAGTAGCTCAAAGTAGGCAGAAGAGCTATTCCGATAACCGAAGGAAGGATTTGGAATTTCAAGTCGGTGATAATGTTTTACTGAAGGTATCTCCATGGAAAGGAGTCATACGTTTTGGTAAGAAAGGTAAATTGAGTCCCAGGTACATCGGACCTTTCAAAATTCTAGAACGAATTGGGGCTGTGGCTTACCGATTGGAAATGCCGCCAAGTCTCTCCAAAGTTCACGATGTGTTCCACGTATCTCTGTTGAGGAAATACATGCCTGACCCAACACATGTACTCACCTATGAGGAATTAGAACTGGAACCCGATCTGTCTTATTGTGAAGAGCCTTTCAGGATTCTTGATACAAGAGAACAAGTACTGAGAAACCGGACGACGCGTCTGGTAAAAGTTTTGTGGAGAAACCATAAGATGGAAGAGGCAACGTGGGAACCCGAGGAACTTATGATGAAGAACCACCCGAGTCTTTTTATGCGGTAGTATTCTAGAAATTTCGAGGACGAAATTATTTGAAGGAGGGGAGAATGTAACACCCCAAGCTTCTACGGTACGCTTCTCTTTGAATAATGTGATAGCGTGTGTTGTACACAACACCGAGTTCTAACACACCATAACCAATCAAACTAGCCGTTATGAATAGTAATACATACTTTTCGAAATTATATATATTTTATATTTTAAAATGGACTTCATTTCTAGATTCGGAATATCGAATTTAGCCTAAGGTGAAATTTTGGTACTTTTCGGATAACTTTCATATTTTGATGAATAGTGAAAATTACTAAATTTTAATTAAAAACAACTTTTTTAATCAAAATAATTAATAGTGATAAATTATGAATTTGAGTGGTTTTAAATTATATTTAGAATATATTTTTACCATTTAATATAATATTGGTAATTGGACATAATTTTACAATTAAACCGAACATAAACAAGTGTCAATCTTTTGATAGTTATTATCTCTTAAAAACACGTTTTTTGTTTTGACAGTGGGAATTAATTTTAAATTAATTTCTGCCACTTCTGTGTTTTGAATTTAGAAAAATGGATTCCATATTTGGAATCAGGATTTCCAAATTGTTTAAATAGGTAACTTTTATTTTTAGACATTTTGAATAATTACTGTGGTAAATATTTTATTTACCATGGTTAAGGGTAAATCTGGTAAATAAGGGTTAAAAAATAATATTATAATAATAATAAATTACCCCTAGCCTTATTGGTTGATACATGTTCGACCATAGGCATCTTTGGGTCGATTTGGGGACCCCATGGTGCCACTTGTAGGTGATAGGGACACTTTATTTTAATTAAGTTAAAATGAATACAAAAATGACACAAGCATATATCTTTTAGTAAAACAATTATTACATAGGGTTATATATGTTTGATTTTATATTATAAATATTAATTAGAAAGATAAAAAGATTTCCTACATAATGATATTTTATTTATAATTTTTAGACATTAAATAATTTATTTTATTTATGACACAATGATGATGCAGTAATTACTAAAATAGTGAAAAATTAAATTAATTGATATTATAAATACCCAAATAAATATAATATGAAACTTTTAATGAATTAAACTAATTTTCTAGGATAATATGATATATTAGGATTGATTTAATTTACTTTTTTCGAAGTAATAAATCTGTTATAAGTTTCAAAAAAATCAACTATTGAATAGTGTCAAAATTGACATAAAAGAGTTCTTAAAACAAATATTATATTATTAATTGATATTAAATTCCTAAAAATCTAATGTTTGGCCAAGAGACTTATATCATGATAGTTTCATCATTAATGGACCACTTGGAGGTCGCTTGGATGTATATAGTAAGTTTATTAACCATATTATATAAAAATACAAAGAGACATTGTAAAAGTGAAACTAATTAACTTAGAGTTAATACTTAAAGATAAGGTTAATATAAGTACCAAAACCTGTCTAAATTCTATTGGTTGAGTTGTTTTCGACCCATCCCCACCTTAACATTTGAATATTCAACTTTGGAGCCATTGGAAACCGATTATGAATTTATTATAAACTAATATCTCTAGCTTTTCCAAAGGTGCCCCTCACCCCTCTTATAAAAGGGCACTCCTACTTATCATTTCTTCACACCTTTAAAGCCTTTTGGTTCGGCCAAACTCTGACCAAATACTCTCCCAACTTCCCTCACTACAACCTAGAGGCCTTAGTTTGATCAGAAAGCCAACCTAAGGAGCCCTTTTGATCAAATCAAAAGGAAGAACCGGAAAAGAGGTAATGTTTTCACCACCCCTTTTCAAGTTCCTTTCTTCTTCCACTTCTTCTTTATTTGTTATTAGCATTATAAAATAATAACTCCAGTATCTTATATATACTGTGATGTTATTATAAATATGGTACAACCATATTCAGTATTCTATCCACCCTTTGAATAACATGTCACCATACGTGCGTACGTACGACTTACCGTCTCCACGTCGTGGTGTAATTGTTATTAAATATAATATTATTTGTATGGGTATAATAATGATGTGTAACTCATGTAAATAATAAATATAACATATTAATGATTCAGTATATATGATATACCATCCTTTTATATATTATTTTAATATCAAAAGAATGATATTGTCGCTCGTGCGTACGTACGGACTACCGTCTCCACGGACGCGATGAGATTCATTCTCCATCGTATCCATTCAAGTATAATTATCATTTGATGATTTAAAAAATGATGTTTAAGTACTTGATATCATTATGGATATGAATAATATACAACCTATCCTTTACAAACATGTCTTACGTAACAAAACATATAAAAGAAAACAAGTAAGTTAACACCCGAAACAATGATAATACTAAGATATTATTATCAAATCAATATTAAAAGATCATATATGATATCATATTAATGTATATGATTCTTGTATAATTTAATAACAATTATTTCACCATTATACAGGATGTTAACCTACCCCAACCAAGGAAAAGTACAAGTTAAGGGTTATTTCACAATCTCTTCATTATCCGAGGTTGTTTATATGTAATAATCTACTGGGATCTCTTTATCATCCACATCCATGTTTCTTCAAAATGTATTTCAAAACATTTTTATTATTTACAAGAATATGGGTTAAAGTCATTTATACCCTTGTTTGACTTTTTATAAGAGGAATCTTTCCGTCGTTTTCAAAACAAGGTCCTTTTTAACCTTTTCGACAGAATTAAGGTAAGAATGTTTTTTTTAACTTATACGGCGAGTGCGGTTATTTTATGCCGTTATAAAATCTTCAAAGTTTTCCTTACAAGCTTATAAGAATATTTTCAAGAGAATGTTTTATTTTATATGGCTCTTAAATGATTTCAAAAATAGAAAGAGATATTTCTCCAAAAAGTGTTTTGATTTCATCTATGTCAACATCCTTTGATGGATTTTACGCTTATTTGAAGTTGATTTATTATGATACAAAAATTCTATATTGTATTGAAGGTTTTGTGATATGTTTGACTGTGGATGTGCTATTTTTATACCATTCATAGTTTATGGTGAAATTATTGACATTTCGTATGCTATTTTTAATACGAATGTTTATGTTATGTTTAAAACTTTTCATATGGGAATGCATTGGACTTAATATGTGACGGGTGGAGCCCGCTATAGCTCCTCGATGCATCGGTAGGTCTCATGAGACAAACTAGTGTCTTGGCACAAGGCCTTGGAAAAATCTTATTTGTAGTCTTGGCACGAGGCCTTGGCTATGTGGTTATGATAGTCTGGCATTATGCATTCCAACATTATGAAAGTGGTTATTGATATTGCATGTGATTATTCGATTAGTAGAATATCCATGTGAACAAGTAAATAGCATTATTTCATTTTACTTTTGCCATACTATGTTGAAGTTCAAGTTTAAAAGGCTTTTGTTTTAGTTATACATAGCCTTAAATGTTTATTCTTATTTATGAAAGTTTCCGGTATATTGTTATCCTTACTGGGCATTTGAGCTCACCCCTTTTCTATGTTTTATTTTTCCCAGGAAGTGAAGAAGTAAATTATGAATGACCTACAGGGATATTATGTGGGGATATGAGTGTGGTTTATGGAGACAATATGTTTTTGTAGTAGTTTTTCATTTTATGATGTAATGTAAGACTTATGAATATATCTAGTGTTTCCAAGGCTACTAAACCAATCGGTCTTTCGATATTTGATCTTTCTTGTGATCATGCCAATGTTATGTAATAATGCATCGACTCTGGGTAACTAGGGTCGGGGCGTTACACTTTGAGTATTAGTATAGAAGAACTTCCTAGAATTTTGGTATTGTAGAGATTTTGTGAGTTTTCCGAGCAATACATCCTTGCCTGGATATGAGCAGGTAGAGGAGGATCTGGAACAAATATACCTAGGGGTAAAACCCGAAACACCGCTTTGAGCTAGACTCAAATGAGAACTGGTGCACGATAACGGGCTTTGCTTCACTCTTGGTTACGACACTCCCAGGGGGATATGCTTAGGATAACTCTCATTTTCATTACAAATCATTATGAAGGGTTTATGAGTATATACTTCTCAAAGAATGTTTTTTATGATTATGGATTATATCCATAAATAGTTCAATTTATGTTAAGTGTTTTATAAGTATCGAATTATGTATTTTGAATCCTAAACTGATCTAGTTTATGCCATTGTTTAGAAATGGTGCCTAGTGGAAGAAATGGAAATAGTACTAATGCACGCACTCCATGTAGGGATTTCCCGCCTGCTCAAGATAATTATAGTGGAGCTGGTGATGTAACTGGTGCTGATCAGCTTATCACTATACTGGGACAACTCACTCAGGTTATGAATAATAACCTTACCCGTATGGAGCACCCGATCCACAACGTGGAGGATCAATGTTAGATTGCTTCATGAGGAAACAACCAACAACATTCAATGGGAGTACAAATCCATTGGTAGCTGAGCAATGGATAAGTTCCATAGAGAAAATATTTCAGGATTTGGGAAGTAGTGAAAGGGAAAAAGTTATCATGGTAGTTTACCGCCCCACTGGAGATGCTGATCAATGGTGGTCATTGATTCAAAACATGAAGGAAGATGATGAAGTATAAAATATGGAATGGAGGGAGTTCAAAGATATATTTTTAGAAAAATACTTTCCTCATGACCATCGAACAGATATGGAAAGGCAATTTCTGAGTCTGAGACAAAAGGAGGATGAGAATGTCGCAAAGTATGAGGCTAACTTTACAAGGTTAGAAAGGTATGCTGAAGATTATATACGTAACCCAAGAAGTAATATTGATCGTTTCTTTGATGGGTTAAAACCATTTCTCCATCAAGTATTAGTCTCACAATCTTTCTCGTCGTACGAAGACATTGTCTCATGTGCTATCAAGACAAAAAAGGAATTCTCTACGTCTTATGAATTTAAAGAAAAGAAAGAGAAGAAGAGATCTGCTGATCAATCTGGGAATGGAAATAAGGGGAAGAAGGGAAAAGTTGAATATCCAACATGCAGTAAATGTGGGAATAAACACCCCGATACTTGCTTAAAAGGAATGTGAGTCTGTTACAAGTGTGGTGAAAAAGGCCACCAAGCTCGTGATTTCAAGGGGAAGAAGGAAGCTACTGATGTCCAATGCTACAATTGTAGGGAGATGCGACATTATGCAAATAAATTTCCTAAGTGTCAGGGGAAATTACCTCAGAAAAGGCCAAGGGATTAAGGCCAAGCTTTTGATATCACTACTGTTGAGGTTGAAGCTCCGAAAGACGTGGTGGCAGGTAATTTAATGTTTTTCTCAAGTTTAGAAAATGAATTATTTGATTCTGGATCATCGCATTGTTTCATATCTTCCCAGTTTTCTAAGAAAATTAGATATTTCCTATTTGATTTAACAAGGGAGTTGTCAGTTAAAACTCCTAAGGGAAGTATCATTGCAAAAAAGTTTTGTGAATCATTCCCCATTAGAGCACATAAATGTTCTTTATCTACTGATCTCACCGTCATACCTATGATTGAGTTTGATATAATCCTCGGTATGGATTGGATTTCTGACCACGATGCAAAAATTTATTGTAAGAAGAAGGAGGTTACTATTTTTGATGATGATGATAAGGAACACCTTATCTTTAGAGCAGAATCGTCACCACCTAATTCTTATCTAGATCCACCCCCAATAGCTCAACTAAATTCAATTATTGGGGAGGAAGAGAATGAAATTATAGTGGGTGAGGAAAGGAATGATCAAATAGAGGATGTACCTATTGTGAATGAATATGTAGATGTGTTTCCGGAAGATTTACCTGGACATCCTCCAGAATGAGAAGTTGAGTTTTCCATTGATTTAATTCCTAGATCAAGGCCTATATCAAAGACCCCTTATAGAATGGCCACTATAGAATTAGTTGAACTAAAGAAACAACTAGAGGAATTGAGTAATAAAGGATTTATTCACCCCATTGTTTCTCCATGGGGAGCCGTTGTTATTTTTGTTAAAATGAAAGATGGATCTATGAGGTTATGTATCGACTACAGGGAGATCAATGCTATAATAATAAAGAACAAGTATCCCCTACCTCTCATTGATGATTTATTTGACCAACTGCATGTATCTCAATACTTTTCAAAGATTGACCTTCGATCTAGATACCATCAAATGTGGGTAAAGAAGGAAGACATTCCAAAGATAGCATTTCAAACCAGGTACGAGCATTACGAGTTTACAGTAATGCCTTTTGGATTGACTAATGCACCCTCTGTATTCATGGATCTGATGAATAGAGTTTTCAAGGAATATCTTGATGAATTTGTTGTGGTATTTATTGATGATATCTTGGTATACTCCAAAAGCTATGAAGATCATGAAAATCACTTGCACATTATCCTGAAGACTCTGAGAAGAAATAAATTATATGGGAAGTTTAGCAAGTGTGAATTCTAGATTCAGGATATTTCTTTTCTTGGCCATATTGTCTCTAAAGATGGAATCTCTTTTGATCCTTCTAAGACCAAGGCAATCCAAGAGTGTCCAACACCTACGAGTATAACTGAGGTACACAGTTTTATTGGTTTAGCAGGTTATTATCGACGTTTCGTCCAGAATTTTGCCCGATTTTCTAACCCATTAACGAAGCTCACACGCAAAGGGGTTAAATTTGTTTGGACAAAAGAGTGTGAAGAATGTTTTGAAGAATTTAAGATAAGATTAGTCAATGCTCTTATATTTACTCTACCATCGGGGAATGATGGGTTCGTTATTTATAGTGATGCATCGAAGAAATGACTTGGTTGTGTCCTTATGAAGAATGATAGGTTTATTGCCTATGCATCATGACAGTTGACAATTCATGAGAAAAACTATCTTACTCATGATCTCAAGTTAGCAGTTGTGATCTTTTCTTTGAAGATATAGAGGCACTACCTCTATGGTGAAAATTGTGAGATTTATACTGATCACAAGAGTTTGAAGTATATTTTATCACAAAAAAAACTCAACATGAGGAAAAGGAGATGGCTTGAATTACTCAAGGATTATGATTGTACAATACACTACCACCTGGGGAAAGCAAACAAGGTGGAAGATGCTTTGAACAGAAAATATCATTGAGTTTTGAACAATATGAGAATTGAAAGGGATCCAATTTTCATGGATCTAGTGAAAATGGACATGGGAATAAACAGGGAAGGTGAAACATCAATGCTTTTTGAAATGGTTGCCAATCCATCTTTACTATAAAGGATTAAGAGTTCTCAGACTGATGATGAAGAATTTCAAAAGAAGATTAAATCTGTGAATGATGGGAGATTGAGAGACTTTGTGTATGAAGAAGGAATTTTGAAATTCGGGAAGATACTTTGTTTTCCCGATATACCTGATCTAGAAAGGGAATAACTGGATGATTCTCATAGTTCCAATTTATCTATACACCATGGGAGCACCAAAATGTATAGAGATTTGAAGGAACATTTTTGGTGGGACAACATGAATAAGGAGATTTCTGATTTTGTGTCAAGATGTATAGTTTGTCAACAAGTGAAAGCTGGAAGAAAACTGCCTGGTGGAGTATTGCAACCTCTTCCCATACCTGAGTGGAAATGGGATAATATCACGATGGACTTTGTCATGGGACTACCAAAGACTCCTAGAAGGAACGATGCAATATGGGTTATTGTTAATTCTCTTACCAAGTCAGCACATTTTCTTTCTATAATAGAAGATATACCACTGGAACATCTAGTAAGACTATATATTGATTAAGTTGTGAGACTTCATGGAGTACCCCTATCAATTGTTTCTGATCTTGATCCCCGTTTTACTTCAAGATTTTGGAAAAGTCTTCAGAAAGCCTTGGATACTAAACTTCATTTGATCACTACCTACCAACCTCAAACAGATGGACAATCAGAGCGAACTATTCAAACCTTAGAAGACATGTTGAGATCCTGCTCACTTGACTTTCAGGGTATGTGGGATCAATATTTACCTCTGGTAGAATTTTCCTATAAAAATAGATTCCATTCGAGTATTCAGATGGCACCAGATGAAGCGTTATACGGAAAGAGATGTCGCACACCAACCTGTTGGGATGACGTTGATGAAAGAAAACTTGTAGGCCCAGAACTGGTGGAGGAAACAATGGAAAAGGTAAAGGTAATCCAAAACCATATCAAAGCAGCTCAAAGTAGGCAGAAGAGCTATGCCGATAATCGAAGGAATGATTTGGAATTTCAAGTCGGTGATCATGTTTTCCTAAAGGTATCTCCATGGAAGGGAGTCATACATTTTGGTAAGAAAGGTAAATTGAGTCCCAGGTACATCGGACCTTTCGAAATTCTAGAACGAATTGGGGCTGTAGCTTACCGATTGGCAATGCCGCCAAGTCTCTCCAAAGTTCACGATGTGTTCCACGTATCTCTGTTGAGGAAATACATGCCTGACCCAACGCATTTACTCACCTATGAGGAATTAGAACTGGAACCCGATCTGTCTTATTGCGAAGAGCCCGTCAAGATTCTTGATACGAGAGAACAAGTACTGAGAAACTGGATGACTCGTCTGGTAAAAATCTTATGAAGAAACCATAAGATGGAAGAGGCAACATGGGAACCCGAGGAACTTATGATGAAGAACCACCTGAGTCTTTTCATGCGGTAGTATTCTAGAAATTTTGAGGATGAAATTATTTGAAGGAGGGAAGAATGTAACACCCCAAGCTTCTACGGTATGCTTTTCTTGGAATAATTCAATAGCGTGTGTTGTACGCAACATCGAGTTCTAACACACCACAACCAATCAAACTAGCCGTTATGAATAGTAATACCAACTTTTTGAAATTTATAAATTTTGTTTTTCAAAATGGAATTCATTTTTGGATTCGGAATATCGAAATTAGCCTAGGGTGAAATTTTGGTATTTTTCTGAAAAACTTCATTTTTTGATGAATAGTGAAAC
This sequence comes from Viscum album, assembly GCA_963277665.1. Classification (NCBI taxonomy): domain Eukaryota; kingdom Viridiplantae; phylum Streptophyta; class Magnoliopsida; order Santalales; family Viscaceae; genus Viscum; species Viscum album. Next base: position 1,315,400,822 of record OY728147.1, read on the forward strand.
CACTAAGTGGTAGTTAAAAAACTGAATTTTTCATAAAACTTAATTTTACCGCTTCTGTGAGTGGAATTTCAAAAATCCGAGAGACACGGTTAATATCAAGGAGTAAAATGTGGTTCAATGAGATGAAAATAATTTTTGGTGAATAGTAACTTTTTACTTATATTTACCACAGTTAAAAGTAAATAGGGTAATTAAGGGTAAAAATGATATTAATATTACCCTAACACATGTCCTAATTCTATTAGACAAGTGCATCTCGACCAAAAAAAACCTTATGAATAAAATATTATCATTTAGGTCCACTTGGATTAGATTAGGACATTTATTATTATTTAATTCAAAGAAGAGTTAAAAGTGTTAAAATCAAAGTTTATTTACTAAAACATTTTTAATATAGGGTTATACATAAGATAAATTCAATTTTAAATATTCATTAGAAAAATAAAAATATTCCCTACATAATTATATTTTATTTATAATTTTTAGACATTAAATAATTTAATTTATTTATGACACAATGATGATGCAGTAATTACCATAATAGTACAAAATTAAAATAATTGATATTATAAATACCCAAATAAATATAATTTGAGACTTTTTATGAATTAAACTAATTTTCTAGGTTAATATGACACTTCTGGATTTATTTAATTAACATTTTTCTAAGTAATCATTCTGTTATGATTTTCACAAAAATCAATTTTCCAAATAGTGTCAAAATTGACATAAAAGAGTTTTTAAAACAAATATTATATTATTAATTAATATTCAATTCCTAAAAATATAAGGTTCGGCCAAGAGACTTATATCATGATAGGTGTATCATTAATGGACCACTTGGGGGTCTCTTGAAGGTATATAGTAAGTTTATTAACTATATAATATAAAAATACAAAGTGACATGGTAAGTGTCAAACTAATTAACTAAGAGTTAAAAATAAAAGATATGGTTAATATAATGACCCAAACCTATCTAAATTCTATTGGTTGAGTGGTTTTCAACCCATAACCACCTTAAACTTTAAATAATCCACTTTGGAGCCATTAGAAACCGAATATGAATTTATTATAAAATATTATTTCTAGCTTTTCCAAAGGTGCCCTTCACCCCTCTTATAAAAGGGCACTCCCCCTTCTCACTAATTCACACATTCAAAGCCTTTTGGCTCCGCCAAAACCTGCCCAAATACTCTCTCAACTTCCCTCAAATAAATCTAGAGGCCTTAGTTTGATCAGAAATCCAAACTAAGGAGCCCTTTTGATCAAATCAAAAGGAAGAACCTGAAGAAGAGGTAATATTTTCACCACCCTCTTTCAAGTTCGTTTCTTCTTCAACTTCTTATTTCTTTGTTATCCCCATTCTAAAATAATAACTCCAGTATCTTATATATACTGTGATGTTATTATAAATATGGTACAACCATATTCAGTATTCTATCCACCCTTTGAATGACATGCCACCATACGTGCATACGTATGGCTTACCGTCTCCACGTCGTGGTGTAATTGTTATTCAATAAATTATTATTTGGATGGGTATAATAATGATGTGTAATTAATGTAAATAATAAATATAACATGATAATGATTATGTATATATGATATACCATCCAATAATATATTATTTTAATATCAAAAGAATGATATTGTCGCTCGTGCGTACGTACGGACTACCGTCTCCACGAACGCGATGAGATTCATTCTCCATCGTATCCATTCAAGTATAATTATCATTTTATGATTAAAAAAAATGTTTAAGGACTTGATATAATTCTGGATATGAATAATATACAACCTATCCATAAAAAAACAACTTATGTAACAAAACATATAAAAGAAAACGAGTAAGTTAACACCTGAAACGATGATAATTCTAAGATACTATTAACAAAGAAATGTTAAAAGATCATATATGATATCATATTAATGTATATGATTATTTTATAATTTAATAAAAATTATTTCACCAATATACATGAGGTTAACCTACCCTCAACCAAGGAAAAGTACAAGGTAAGAGTTTATTTCGCAATCTCTTCATTATCCGAGGTTGTTTATACGTAATAATCTACTGTGATTTATTTATCATCCACACCCATGTTTCTTAAAAATGTATTTCAAAACATTTTTACTATTTAAAATAATATGGTTTAAAGTCATTTATACCCTTGTTTGACTTTTTATAAGAGGTTTATAAAGGAATCTTTCCATCGTTTTCCAAACAAGGTGCTTTTTAACCTTTTCGATAGAATTAATGTAAGAATGTTTTTTTAACTTATACGGTGGGTGCGGCTATTTTCTGCCATTATAAAATCTTCAAAGCTTCCCTTACAAGATTATAAGAAAATTTTCAAAGTAAATGTTTTATTTTATAATTATGTGACTTTTAAATGATTTCAAAATAGGAAGAGATATTTCTTTAAAAAGAGTTTTGATTTCATCTATGTCAACATCCTTTGATGGATTTTAAGTTTATTTGGAGTTGATTTATTATGATACAAAACTTCCATATTGTATTGATGGTTTTGTGATATGTTTGACTGTGGATGTGTTATTTTTATACCATTCATGGTTTATGAAGAAAGTATTTACATTTCTTATGCTAGTTTTAATACAAATGTTCATGTTATGTTTAAACCAGTTCATATGAGGAATGAATTGGACTTAATAAGTGATGGGTGGAGCCCTCTATAGCTCCTCGATGCATCGGTAGATCTCATGAGACAAACTAGTGTCTTGGCACAAGGCCTTGAAAAAATCTTATTTGTAGTCTTGGCATGAGGCCTTGGATATGTGGTTATGATAGTCTAGCATTATGCATTCCATCATTATGAAAGTGGTTATTGATATTGCATGTGATTATTAGATTAGTAGAATATCCATGTGAATAAGTAAATGGAATTATTTCATTTTATTATTTCCATACTATGTTGAAGTTCAAGTTTAAAAGGCTTTTGTTTTAGTTATACATTGCCTTAAATGTTTATTCTTATTTATGAAAGTTTTCGCTATATTGTTATCCTTACTGGGCATTTGAGCTCACCCCTTTTCTATGTTTTATTTTTTCCAGGATGTGAAGAAGTAATTTATGAATGACCTACAGGGATAGTATGAGGGGATAAGAGTGTGGACTATGGAGACTATATTGTTGTAGTTTTCATTTTATGATGTAATTTTAACTTTATTAATGTATCTATTTATTCTAAGGATACTAAACTAATCGGTCTTTTGAGATTTGATCTTTCTTGTGATCATTCCAATGTTATGTAATAATGCACCGACTCTGGGTATCTAGGGTCGGGGCGTTACACACCGGCCTCTAACTAACACAACGGGGATCTACACGGTCTCCCATAAAGTGCCTCAAACGGTGCCATCTGAATTGTAGCCTGAAAACTGTTGTTGTAGGAAAACTCAACCAATGATAGGTGACTCTCCCATAAACCACCAAGGTCCAAGACACAAGCTCTCAACATGTCTCCCAACACTTGGATCGTACGTTCCGATTGCCCGTTCGTCAGCGGGTGGAAATCCATACTCAAAAACACCTGTGTACGAAGCGCCTTCTGCAACCCTTACCAGAAATGCGATGTAAAATGTGGATCTTGGTCCGAAATTATGGTCTATGGAACACCATGAAACCACACTATTTCCCGAACATACAGCTCACCCAACTGGTCGACTGTATAGGTCTCCTGAATCGGTAAGAAATGAGCCACCTTTGTTAAATGATCCACAACTACCCAAATTGAATTATTCTTCAGTGGAATCCTCGGAAGACCCATGACAAAATCCATTGTTACATCATTCCACTTCCATTCCAGAATGGGAAATGGATGTAACAAACCACCTGGGCGTTGATGCTCGACCTTCACCTGCTGGAAGGTAAGGCACCGTGCCACAAAGCCCACAACTTCCTTCTTCATTCCAGGCCACCAAAATTGCCTTCGGAGATCACATTACATCTTGGTCAAACCAGGATGCACTGCACACTTTGATGCTTGGAACTCATGCATCAACTCTTCCCTCACACACTTTGGCACAACCACACGATCATGAACACGAGCAGCACCGTCCCCACCGACGGTCCAACCAGAAGGTAGCTCCCCACCTTTAAGATTTTCCTTCATGCTCAAACACTCAGGATCTTTAAGTTGACTTTCCTTAACTTGAATCAAGTGAGTCGACTCCATCGTTAAGGAAGAAAGAGTGACCTGACCATTCTTCTCCTTCACCTCCAGGTGCATATCTGCAAATAAGTCCATAACTTCTACTCGGTGCTGGACTCCTGAACCGCCTGATTCTGAACCTTCTTGCTCAGAGCATCAACAAAACTGTTTCCCTTTCCCGGCGTGTACATAAAATAAAGGTTGAAATACTGGTGATATTCAACCCATCTTCGCTGCCGAAGATTCAGATCCCACTGTGAGAAGATGTATTTTAAACTCTTATGATCGGTAAACACAGTAAACCGTTCTCCCAATAGATAGTGCCTCCAGCACTTCAAGGCGTACACTACTGCAGCCAATTCGAGATCATGAGTGGGATAATTCCACTCAGGGGGCCTCAGCTGCCTTGACCCATAATCCACAACCCGCTAATCTTGCATCAACACAACCCCATGTCTGACTCCGGAAGCATCACAAAACACGACGTACTTCTTACCCGGCTCTGGTAATATCAAGATAGGTGAGGTCGTGAACCGCTTCTTCAACTCTTGAAAGGCATTCTCACAAGCCTCAGACCACTCAAACCTAATTCCCTTCTTGGTCAAGCTCAAAAGTTGTGCTTCCACGCGAGAGAAATCCTGAATGAACCTTCGGTAATACCCATCCAAACCCAAAAAAACTCTAAACATTAGAAACACTCTTGGGCTACTCCCAAGATACAACCACCTGCAATTTCTCTGGATCCACTGACACACCAGCCTCCGAGATGATGTGACCCAGAAAATGTACCTCACCTATCCAGAATTGAAACTTGGATAGCTTTCCGTATAGCCGGTGCTCTCTTAGCGTACACAAGACGATGTCAAGATGTTGGGCATGATCGTCGTGAGTTTTCGAGTAAACTAAGATATCTTCAACAAAGACAACCAAAAACTGGTCCAGATAGGAATAAAAACTCCAGTTCATCAAGGCCATAAACATTGTCGGTGCATTGGTCAAGCCAAAAGGCATTACCACAAACTCAAACAACCCGTACCGACTCCGAGAATCGGTTCTTGGTACGTCATAAGACCTCACCCTCAACTGGTGATAACCCTACCACAAATCAATTTTAGAAGACACTGATGCACCCTTCAAATGATCAAACAGGTCATCAATTATAGGAAGAGGGTACCGATTCTTCATTGTCATCTGATTCAACTTTCGATAGTCCACGAACAGCCTCAGCAACCCATCGGCCTTTTTTGAAAAAAGCACGGGAGATCCCCAAGGAGACATACTAGGACGGATAAACCCCTTACGCTCCAACTCCTCAAGCTGTACCTTTAGTTCATGGAGTTCCCCCGGTGCCATTCGGTATGGCAGAATAGAAACTGGCTCCGCTCCCGGCAGCAACTCGATCGTGAACTCGACATCCCTCTTGGGTGGTAACTCTGATAAATCATCAGGAAACACGTCCTGAAACCGATCCATCACAGGAGGGAAAACATGCTTCTTCCCTCTTTCATCATCACCAAGCATGAGACATGCCACTCGAGCCGTGAGTTCACTCATCTGTTGACTCAATGTCCCTGCACGACCTACTTGAACATCCCACTCACCACGGTGGACATAAGTGTCACCCTCAAGTGACCTGAACAATACCCTGCAACGATAACAGTTGATGTGTGCTCGATACACCACCAACCAATCCATTCCCAAGATTAGGTCAAAACCTGACATCTCGAGAACGAACAAGTCCCACATAAAATGATACCCGCCAACTTCCAAGGCACATCCCTTGTAGTGCTTGATATCCTCAACCCGTACCCCCAACAGAGTGTCAATTGACATAACTCTACACACCCTTTCCATAGGAAAGCCCAACAATACCACAAGTTGAGTAGAGATAAAAGAGTGTGTGGAACCTATGTCAAACAACGCACTAGAAAACGTAGAAGCTACAAGGATCATACCTCGAACAGTCGATGGTCCGACCTCACCATCACCTGGCACAAAATGAACTGCCTTGAGCAGACTTGCCCCTCTACTCTGGGCTCTAGCCTGAATGCCCTGCGCTGAATTACCCTGCTGGCGTGAGCGATCTTGCCCTGGAGTTCCACGTCCACCGCCCCTGCCAGTACGGCCTTTGGAGCTCCAACTGCCTTCCTGATATGGGGAAACTGATCCCCTTCCCGTATCTGGTACCTACTTCCCACCGTCATACTCTCCCACCTGCCGTGGGTTCCTGTAGAACCTCTGCTAATGCCCCATCCTACCGCATGAATGACACTCAACTGGAGGTCAAGGACACTGACCACGCACATGCCTCGACCTACCGCATTGATAGTAGAACACCTGATTCCCACTCTGAGAGGCTAACCCTATCTTCTGACTACCATGTTTAAAAATTTCCAAACGGCGCTTCCGACCTTCGAAAGATGCATCACTTGTTTGCCCAACTAGAAAGACAAGCCTACCACCTGAAGCTCCCTTTAGGTTCCCTTTAGAGATGTGTTCCTGATCCAACACCTCCGCAAACCTCTTCAAGCGGAAGATATTTACCTGAAACCTGATCTCATGTCACAAACCATCCTCAAAGCGTCTTGCCACCACTGCCTCATCCCCTACTAATACTGGGAGAAAGTGTCTCAAATCAGTGAAGCGACTAGCATAGTCCGTCACCGATAACGATCCCTGAGTCTGGCTCATAAAGTCTGCAGCCCTCTCCTGCCTCAAAGTCTCTGGGTAGAAATGCTCCAGAAACTTTTCCTGAAAAACCTTCCACGACATCCCATCATCCTGCTCGGTCTGAGCCTGAATGTCCCACCAATGCCTTGCTTGGCCCCGCAACATATAAACGACTAGCTTTACCCGCTTCTCAATAGGGGTTTCCAGATGATCCAGTATCTTCTGGACAGACTCTAACTATAACTCTACTGCCTCTTGACCACCCTCTCCGGTGAAAGTCAGAGGGTGCTCCAGCTGGAACTCCCTAGTCAGCTCAAACATACTCAGTGCAACCCGCCCTGGGTCCCGATCCATCATCTGCACAAGGCAAGCCATGTTCTCCCGGAACTGGTCTTCTCTACCTTCATTGATCACCACATTCTCTTGCTCTTCTACCGGAGGAGTGTTCTAAGCAACAACCTCCCGTTACCCAACTGGAAACCGTCGTCGTGGTGGAATCTCTCTACAATGCCAAGCATGAGATTTAGAATGCATACCATAAAACTTTCATGACTTCCTTAAAAATATCTTTAATAGCTACAACAACCCATTTTCATATGCTAATTTAACAACATTAGCACCTCAATTCACCGCCCCGACCATCCCTATCGCGGGCCATGGTCCACATGGGGTAAACAACCATGCACTACCACCAACTCACACAACATTTTTACTAAACATTTCCACTTCATTTCAAACCCTTATATTTCGTTAAACATCATTTACCCACTTGTTTTCATTTCTTTCTTCTCATTATTTCTTAGTTTCATGAAATGCATAATGCACCCTACCTTCCTACCTCACACACCCATCCCATGTGTGTGCCTAATACAATGCATGTCACCTATCCCCCTAGGTGCCTACAATGATGCATGAATGAAAATCCTCGTGCCGTTAAGGCCACGAGACAAATATCATAAAACAGTCACATAGAACCACTTGTGTATCACCCAATGGTGAAATATCATCAACTGTAACAACACACATCCAAGAACATAAATTTCCCATCTAGGGTGACTTCGGTTTCCCCCGTACCTGGGTTAGCTACTCCCAAGCACGAGCTCATTACCAAGGATCGACACGTCTTAACCCTTGGCTACCAATCCCAAATAACAAGACCTCATAGAAGGAGAATAAATACCTCCTCTGATACCACTTTGTAATGTCCCCAACCCAGAAGCCACTAAACCGGTGCTCCGAGCTGGGTGGTTACATGAACTTAACCGCGCCTCCCCATACACCAAAGGCTACCAACTAGCAGCGGGGGTCGATATAGTCAAATGGGGAGACTATACACTCTTTTTATCAGAGTAAGCCACAGTAGAGATAAACCAAATAGTGGAAACAATAACCAACAATGAGGAACATCTACTACAACCAATTCCAATAACAATAAATATGCCATGTCATACTACAAGTGCAAAGTGAACAAAAACCCAAATTAAAGGAAATGACCACAATTCCAAAATGGTTCCGACTCCAAGTCCGAATACTCCACCAAGTGCTACCCATATACACTCAGCTATCTAGAAAGGACCCTTGCCCTTGTCTTGACCTGAAAACATGAAGTCTTCTTGGGTACCCAACGGTGGCCCGAGCAGGGTGTGAGTACAACTCAGTAGGCCACCACCAACGGTGTCTACAAAATATCTAGTATAAACAGGAAGTGAATGTAAAAGGAAAATGAATGATAAATTCCAAGTAATTATTTGTGGTTCCATTAACTAGTTAAAATCCAAGACTTTACCACATTCATTCCATTCATTTCACACCAATCAACATCACTTACCCTTTTATCACATTTCCATGGGTTAATCACATTCATCATGTTACATGGGTCTAAGGCCATCAATCATATGAAAAAGGGTAAACACATCATTATCCTATCCCACTAGGATTAACTCCCTCATAGCAACCATACCTCACCTCAAAGCCTCAGTCCGGGTGGATAATGATACCCTCACCTCGAAGCATCAGTCCGGGTGGATGCAACCGTTAGGAGAATAGAGCATCAGTCCTCATTCCTAATCCGTGCATCTAGGGTGGATTTTGGAGCTTCAGTCTTCACTCGACCCTTGGGCGTATATCCTCAAGTCATACCCCACACTACTAAGCCATGTGCACATGCTTATATATATATGTAACCATCAACCTTCCAACCATTTCCCGTCGGAAAACATTGTTCACAACAACCCACATGGGAAACCACATCATGCCTTAACCCATTAACACATTACCATTTCACATCATTTAACCATTCACCCAATTCCCATGTGTTATGCTTATCTCACCAAGCATTCAATACTTGACCCATAATCCACCCCATTATGGTCTTTGAATCAGTTTACACATTGACCCATTTAACCCATTTATCATTCCCATGAATCAACCATTCATCCCACTCCAACAACCCCTTGGGTTGTTACCAAGTCTAGGTGCATCACCGAACTTCTAGTCCAAGTTCAACCAAACATGACAACATGTTCATCAAGGCTCTACAATTCATTACAACAAGGTCACTTGTTCAATAACAATCCCCAAACCCGGGACAAACCGGCACATCCCATAGATGGCCCTAAATTAACTAAAGTCATTCCCAACACATCCCATGGGGATTGTGAGGGTTCCCATTATGCCATTTTAACCACCATTATTACCAATCATGCCAAGGAAACCAAAACATAACCAAGGAAAAACAAGAACACAAGTAAACATGCACAAAACCCTAATTAACCATGGGATATAACTTGTAGGCCACCTATATTGAATCCGCGGTTGGACGCACCCTCAACCGAGTCCTTATACCTCGATTCCACCATCCCTTGGAGCTTCAACCTAGAACTCACCCAAAATATAGGGTTTTAGGGTTTCAGAACAAGAGAGGGAAAAGATACAAACCCTAACCAAGAAAAGAACCAAGGATGAGGTTAGCCTTACCCGAAGCTTCGATCTGTAACCAACGACGCTCTAAGCGGCCAAGAATCGAAGGAGTTTGATCTCTTGGAGTCCTTGGGAGGCTTGGTCCGCACCTAGGATGAAGTGGGAGGAAATGGAGGAAAATCCCGAGTTGGGGTTATAAAGCCTTGCGTGGAAATGTTGTAAATTTTCCATCTTTAAGTCGCCGTACGGTTAGGAAAACTGTGCGCAAAAAGTACGCATGCCACTACCCAAAGGAGGAGGAGCCACACGGTTTAGCTACACGGTTTGGTAAACCGTGCGCAAACCGTGTGCTCTCTTCTGTCCAGAGGAGGGAGGGTCGCACGACTTAGTCTGGGCAGGCCGCACAGTTTGGCTGCCCGTGCGCAGGCCGTGCACCTTGGTCTGTTTTTCCCAAATATCCCTTCTTCCGTGCCCCGAGCCCCCGGAACACCCCCAAGGCCTCTCAAACTTCCAAAAAACCTTTTAAAGCCCCAAAAGCAAAGGGTTCAACCCAAAACACAACAAAACATACCTTTCTAAAAACCAGGATCTTACACATATACATATTTTACATTTATATATATATATGTGCCCATGTACATGAGATGTCAATATATATATATATATATATATATATATATATAACATGTGTACATGTGTATGTATGACATGTACTTAAATTGTTAATTGTAAAATTATAATTATATATAATGTTATAAAAAAATTATTTATAAAATTATAATAAATATATTTAAATATTAATAATATTTATTATATTTATAATTATATATAATTATATATTAATATATATATATTAATATATTTATAATTATAAATATATTTATTATATTGATACATGAAAGTATGGTGTTGGGGTTGGAGAGCGTTGATGGTGCACCTGGGCGACTCGATGGCATTTTTGTTTGAGGGTTTCGTATTCGCCATTGATGGATTCGATTTCTAATCAAGATGTTGTGGATTGTCTCATCCTGTTGGTTGATATTGGGACTCTTAATATTTCCATTGTTTCTTTTTATGGCCATGTCGAGGATTCTTTGAACCCTAGGTTTGCTGATGATGAATTCCCAATAAATGATGTGTCCACTAGTGTTGTTGCTTTAAATCAAAACATAAATGTGGATCGTGCTTTTCTCGCTGATGTTGTTGTGACTGCAGCTAGTGTTCATGATTCCATCATTGTGGATGGAGATCGAGATTCTAGTTTTCTTCTTCTTCATGCCTCGTGCATGGTTGCCTATGCATTGAGCCCCAATGTTTATCGAACTCTAATTGATGGGGTCAGGGTGCATATTGCGGATCCCTCCATAAACCCTAAGTCTGCTAATTCATCTGGTAAGGCTAACATTGATGGTGCCTCAAATCCCAGGAGGACTGGTATCTCTTTTGCAGAGATCTTATCTGGGAAAGCTGGCAATTCCCCAGATCTGATTTTGGATGAACAACAAATCTCAAAAAATGATCATGGTAGATTTTTGATCTTTGGTGATAGAGTTGTTTTGCAGAAAAGGATCAAGCAGTGTAAATTTTCATTGATTGGATGTTGGATCCCCTCTAAAGGGGACAAGACAATTAATGTTGATGTTCTAAAAGAGAAGCTTGGACAAATCTAGGTCATTTCAGAAGGGAAAATAAACACGATTGGCAAGGGTTATTTTCATTTAATTTTTAACTCTGAAGTGCATCGTTCTACTACTTGGAGGTTTAGTTTCTATAATCTCAATCCAGGTTCCTTTCGACTTTCTTCATTGGATCTTGGTTTTAATCCATTTAATTAGAAGCAAACTAATGCACATATCTGGGTACACATTCATGGACTCTTTTGGGTTATTTGGTATCCGCGTATCATAAACGATGTTGCTTCTTGTATTAGGGCACCTTTGAAACTTGATGAGAATACCATCATAGGTAAATATGAGTATTATTCAAGCATTTTTGTTGATATTGATCTGCTGTATTCAAGGCCAAGTAGTTCCACTCTATTGGTTGAGGGTTTAAAGATTGATTTTTATATTGAATATGAAGTATGCCCTCTTTCTGTGATTTCTACAATGTTTTTGGTCATCACATTTCAGGTTGTAGACATGTTAATGGAATTCAAACGAACAAATTTTCTTCTAAAAAGTAGAAGGATGTTGTGAGACAAAAGGCTGTAATTGTGCCTCCCTCTAAGAAAGATGATATTTTGTGCAAGGAGCTGTTTGCTCCCTTGGTGGAGGCTTCCTCTAATAGGCCTCCCGATCTCCTCCTAAGGGATGTTTCCATGGTCATAAGGGAGTGGAACTCCTTGGTTGAGGAGGAAAATGTTCAAGTTGATAAGTAGGATCAGGGAAAACCTGCATGCACTGACTCTTCTAGTAAGTCAAGGGCCGTTGTGGTATGCTCTGGTAATGATGACCCTGTGAAGGATCCTGTGATCATGGGTGAATCGGTGCTTGATGGTCAATCTAATTTTGAAAGGGCTGCGCAGAGAGAGGTGGATGAGGATATGGTGAATGATTGATCCCTATCCAGCAAAGGAAATGGTAAGATGAATTCCCCAATAATCTATAAATGGCAACAATATCATTTGGAGGAGGACAAACTGGATGGGGATTGACAGCAAACTAAGACATGGAAACAAGGCCTTCATCCAAAAAACTGTGGTTAAGGGTGTGGCAGAGATGATGGGCGTGACCGTTCTAGGGAGCTCATAATGGAACAAATTCATCTCAGGGAGTAGTATTATATTCCCTTTCAAAAGAATTCGTAGTCGAAATGGGAATTTGTTGATGATTTTCATCATTTGTAGTTTCTATCCTGGATAAGGGATTTCCCTTGTTTGAACCTGACCATTATACCTTTTATGTATTATCCTTTATTTTTAAATAAATTTTGGTAGGAGCTGGTTCACCTGGCTCTTGGACCTTTCTAAAAAAATTATTATATCGTTAATTATATATATTTATATATTAATAAATATACATAAATAATTATATATAAATATATAAATATATTTATAATTATATACAAATATTTATTATATTTGGGGTGTGACTCAGTGGTAGAGGTGACTCGTGATTCTGCATTTGACTCGGGTTCAAATCCAGGTGGGAGGGAATTACCACAGGAAGACATTAACATAGACATGACGCAGACAGACGGTGATGCAGACATGATGAAGGCATGACATTGCACTGGGCATTTGGGACAGATTGTTAGACTTTTGGCCATGTAATGAGCTTCATGCCCACTGGGCCTTCGGGCCACGTACTGAATAAATAAGGATTTATGGGTGGGTTATCCCTTGGGTGGATATGACCTTCCTTTCCGACATGTGTGTGTGTGGTGTGTGTGTTTAATATAATTGTACCCAAACAAATAATATATATATATATATAACCCTAGTCTTTATTAAACATTAATATATGATTTCATTACATAAAATTACACTTAATACAACCCAAAAGTTCGATAAGTTTAGTGTCTTTGTGAATTTGGTTCATTACATTGCAACTTTAATCCTGAATTAGAATATCGTTATTGAAAACTTCTTTAACATTCTTGAACTTAAAACTGCACCAGATAACCTGGAGAAATATATAAGAATGGGGTGAGCCATAAAGTCTATTAAGGGAATAAACATGCCATAAAATGAATATAATAATATATTTTAGACAAGTAAAATCAATGAGGCATATAGTAACATGAATAATAAGGCATGATATAGCATGAAAATCACAATATGAGGAATGTGGCAACAACTTAAAACACTACATCACAAACATAGGTCAAAGCTACACCTCTAAGACCTCATGGTGGAAAATGTCTCATAAAGTAATTAGGTATACCCTTATCCCAACATGACGTATCATGATGATAAACATTACCCAATGCATTAGAGCGCTATATAATTCCAGGCGCACCCATCACTTTCATTTCATTATCATGGTTAAGTGTGCTATAATGATCATAAAACATGGATTCCTTCATCATAATTATTTATTCCATGATCAAGGAGTATGGAATAAATACATGTAAGTACCCAATAAAAAATTATATGTGCATAAAATTGAACACCCTTTATAGTAAATGAGTATGGTATTCACTGCACAATTGATTTGGCATGGAAAATCATGGTGAAAATTCGGCAGCATAACAACATCACGTAAAAGATAATAAAATGGGTTGATGAGAGAGAAATGAGTATCTAATCATTTTAAAATGAATTGGATAGTAATAGGGACATGGAAGGACATTTACTTACATAAATAATTATAAAAGTAATCCATATGATAATAAATAAGCTTGAAAAAAAGAAAAGGGAAATGATGATTACAAAATTTTGGCATGGTAACAGGTGTACATGGGAGGGATTAATGAGTGAGAAATGGGTCTCTCATAATTTAAAAATAATAAGGGAAGTATGGGGGAGGTGATAAATAATACCCTATCATTAGTAATTGAAAATAAAAGGGCATACCAAGATAAAGAAACTTTGACAAAGATGAGAAAGAAAAGAACCCTTACTTGAGTGTGTGACTCCAAAATCATGAAAAGGGGATTCATGAGAGCTTGGGTGCCTTAGGAGGATTATAGAGAGATAAGGGAAGAGTAAGGACGTTCTCCAAGGATTTTTAATGAAGAGAAGTGGGAGATTGAGTGGGATTATATAGGAAATGATAGGAGAATTCTTTAATATTTCACAAACATAGGTTTTGGACTCTATATAAAAAAATATTCAAAACCAAAAACCTTCTCAGGGTTTTTGCACATGGTTTTTTTCAAATTTGATAGTTTTTTAATTATTTTATTTTTAAAATGTCTCAACATATTAAAATATTACCCTTTCTTATGTGGTGGTGAGTCACTCTTTTAAAGAAATGAATTTAAAATCATAAAATATATTTTAAATTTTGGAGGTTTCATAAAGGAATTATATTAAAATAACATTATATTAAAGGGAAAACATATATTTATCCTATTATACAAATTATATTATTTATTACATCACTTTTTGGTCATTATTATTTCATAAAACACACTATATATATACGGTATTTAATTTTTATCTGAAAACTCGACTGTCTCAGAAAATTATGAAAAAATATCCATTTGATAATTTCAATGTTCTAATTCCAAAAATAATAGTTAATTTATCTAAATAATTTTATAAATATGTGAATTTTCTCTTTTAAAATAAGATTCGACATTTATTGAAAAATGCTGGGTTTTTTACAATTACAGTTTTTGAACCCTTATAAAAAGTACATTTCACTTCATAAGAATATTATAACCATTTATAATTAATAAAACACATTTAATAATAACATTTTTTTTAAAATACATTTTATTTCAAAAATCCATTAATTCAACAAAATAAATTCCTTAATTGAACTGGAATATTACCCGAAAATACAATTTTTGTTTAATTGAATCTAAATAAAAGTCATTTATAATGTAATAATAAAAAATTGAAATAAATTCATTATTATATAAAATATTCATATTCATATTATTATGGTCTTGATACATATCCCTTTATTACCCCGACATATGACCTAAGAGTAAGGTGCGCGACGGTGAGACTTTCATAGGGTCGTTCGATGAATAGGATTTGGGTCGTGATATCAATAAGCTTGAAATTATCCCATAATCTGTTTCACTCATACAAAATATGTTGGACCTCATCTTGGGATTGGCCAAGGGAAAAGCCTAGGGATGATATCTTCCTCATATGCTTCGATAAATGGGCTTCCTAGGGTAAAATCATACTAGATTAGGCCATCACTTCCTTTATTTGTGTCAATTGGATTCGTTAAAACCCTATATTTATACTAATCATGTGATCACTGTTTGATGACTATAATATCAATGGTAATGATTCTTAACGGTCTTTTGAATCCAATTGTATATAATAAAACAAAACTAGTGCATGTGTTTTCTATAACCATATTACATAATAACAACATTAAATCATAAGAGAATTTTATTTATAATAGTTCGGGTCATTGAAATATATATAATTATATAAATATGTATAATTATAGATATAATTATATAATTATATAATTATATAATTATATATATATATAATTATATAATTATTGTAATTCTATAAATATATTTATAATTATTTAAAAATATTTATAAAAAAATTTATTTATAATTATATATATATATATATTATATTATAGATGCTTGAGTTACAATTATAGATAAACACACACATCGCACACAGTCTCCCAGAAAGGTAGGTCATATCCCTCCAAGCGATAACCCACCCAATCGACTGCTTTATTTTTTACATTATTGACCCGAAGGCCCATTGGACATGAAGCTCATCACATCAGTCAAAGACCCTTATTGTGAGTCAGCTTCACAACCATTTCTATTTTTTGAGTCGCATCTTTTTTTTTTCTACCCACTTCGCCTCATCATCCTCGACCCTCCATGCCGACACCATCCTACCTCGTCACACCAGAACCTGGAGACATAGCTCCGCCTCACACACCGATATCTCCACCTTGTTTCCCTCGACCCGCCACTCGAGTAAGCCCCCATCTGCATTATAGTTATATATAATTATATATTAATATATATGTATATATATATGTTACTAGTAGTTGGGGGTAAAATTACAACAAAATATACACACATATATAATTATATAAATATATATACACAAAAGGATCAGGAGATAGGAAATACTACTCTTAAAAAATTTATTAGAAAAATAAAGCTGATAAAGAGACGAAAAGAGGATGGGCGAAGTCAAACAGAGGCATGCCCTCATCCATAAGGGAAATATGAAAATCAAGAACAAGATCATTCCCAAAATCATGATCAGAGTCATCATCGTCATTAGTACTTTCCCACTTTGACATTGAGGTCCTTTGATTTAACATCACAAAATACATCTCCTTGATCTTTTCCTGCTCCAGAGTGAGTTGGCTCTTATATTATATAGAAGGAGACTAGGTAGACACATTTCAGTCACACCCTTGTGCAGTAGCCCAATCATCTTGACCACGTCCTCGACCACCGTATTTTTAAATATATTTATTTATAATTATAATTATATATATAATTAAATAACTATAAAATCATAATAAATATAATTAAATAATAAATATATTTATTATATTTATAATTATATATATTTACATATTAATATATATATATATAAAATACAAATATATATAAGTAGTTGGGGGCTTGCTGAAGTGGAAAAGGATCCTCGTAATCCTCCATCAGACCTGAGTTCAAATTCATGTGAGAGGGAATTTCCACTGGCAGGCAGTGATGCAGACATGACGTAGGTTGATGGTGACGTATTCATGATGTAGGCATGATGCTGCACTGAGCCTTCAGGCCAATTTGTGAGACTTTGAACTAAGTAATGGGCGTCGTGCCCACTGGGCCTTCGGTCCATGTACTGAATAAATAAGGCTCGATGGGTGAGCTATCCCTAGGGGGTCTATGACCTACCTTTCCAGCCTCTGTGTGTTGTGTGTGTGTGTGTTTAATGTAATTGTACCCCTAAACATCTAATATATATATATACATATAGTTAAATATATTTATAATTATATATATATATTTAGAAATATATTTATTTACAATTATAATTATAAATAAATAAATATGTATTAAAAATTTATTTTTTTTAAAAAATTAGAATAAATATGTTTAAATAATGAATATATTTATTATATATATAATTATATATATTTATATATTAATAAATAAATGAATATAATTATATAATTATATATAATTTATATATATATATAACTATATATAATTAGATGAATATATTTATAACTAGATATACCTACTTTTAAAAAATATTTATTTATTTAAATAATTATAACATTATAATAAATATATTTAAAATAGTAAATATATTTATCATATATATAATTATATATGTTTATATAATTATAAACTATAATAAATATATTTAAATAATAAATATTTTTATTATATATATAAAAATAAACAAATATAAATAATTGTAAAATTATAATAAATATATTTAAATAATAAATATATTAATTTATAATTATATTTAAAAATACATATTTGTAATTCCTTAAATATTTATTTATAGTTATTTACATTTATTTTTTAATTATATTTGTAAAATGAGTAAAATTACTTCTTTATCAGTGCTAAAAAAGCACTGATAAAACTTATCTTTATCAGCGATAGAAATTTAACGCTGATAAATATACGTTTTATTAGAGATTCTTTATCATTAATAAAGGGTAGTTTTATCAATGCTTTCTATTTTAGTGCTGATAAAACTACTTTTTATCAACTTTTTTTTGAAAGCGCAAATAAAGGCCTTACTCGATCTTTTAAAAAGGATCCTAACAGAGCCTCCTCCCTCGTGCCATTCTTAGCTCTCACGGAACACGATTGCTGCCGCCACTCTCACTTTTCATCAAACTTCTTGAAAAATAGATCCTATCCAAATCTAAGGTATGTGATGATTTATTTTATTATCACTTGAAGATCCATTGCTCGTTACTTGACACCACCCTACTCCCATCGCAACACCATCACACTGGATTTTCCTCGATAATCCATGGTTAATGCTCAAAACACACCCATTTCATTCCAAACCAGCTAACTCGGGTATCGCGAGCTCTTACTCATTCTAAACCTCATGTTTTCATGACAAGTTTTGTCGAGTCCTGAGTTGTAAGTTTCCCTTTTTTGTTGTTGGTGTACTTGGATTTATATTGATGGTTCCTTCTCTTTGGTCAAAGATTATTCGTGATGTTTATAAATCTATTCATGTTTGGGAGTGAAGTGGGAGTTGAACGAGTGATACATGGTGAGATTATAGTGTTTGGTAAACCTTGTGGATCTCCTGTACATAGTTTTGAGTGGCTCCTTATAACATCAATGTGATTGGAACATGGATTTCCAATCATGTGTCCTAGTCGATTGCGACCACTAATTATCCTTGAATTTTGTGTCACATTTTCATTATATCCAAACTATCTCAATTAAAGAATATTCATGTTATTTATGTGATGAATTATTTTAAAATTTTGAAATATTGGTTCAAAATGGAAAGTTATTGCTTTGTAAAATAGTTAATGAGTTTTCTAAGGTAGTTTGAAAATTAATTCGGTGTTTGATTTTCCAACATTTTCTCTAATGGGTAAAATTTTCGTTAAAAAGTGATTTTAAAAAAAAGGGAAACATGATTTTTAGTGGTGAAAATCATTTTTAAAAACTAATATATAGTTTCCCAATGATTTATTAGGACAATATTCATTGGTTCTTTATAATGTAAATGTTATTTAAAGGGAAAATTATTGGTTTTATAATTAATAAATTGGATTTATATGATGTTTCAAAATGAGGATGATATTTTTGATTTCAATGATGATCTTGACAAAGGATCCTATAAATTTCACATTGACATTAAAATAAAGTTTTGTGAATTTAAATTAGAGTGAATAGATTCAAATGGTTTAAAAAGGCTATTTTTTAATTGTTTGGATCTTATAAATTAATAATTATTTTGATTAATATTTTGGAATTAATAATAATTTTGAATTAATTGTTTTTATTAATAATTATTTTGAATTAATAAATTTGATATAATAAAAGAACCTTAAATAACATGATTCAATGTTTTCACAATGCTACTTAAATATTATTCACACATTCCTTGTTGTAATTTCTTCTTCTTGATTCACTTATATTTCTAGAAAAACAAAGAGAAAGAACTTCATTATCAAATTCATTATCTAGAACAATCTATCCCATGATATCTATCAATTACACTTGATATGATACCTCAGTCTGATACCCCTATCTAGTATCTAATCTAATTGATACCAACTAGTAGAAAAAATATATTTGGAACCACTTCGATTGATATCAATATAATCATTGTTCATTCAATCACCTCTTCACCTTGATCATCTGATACAAAAAGATAAGAAATCTGTATAACCCCCAATTTCACATAAGTAACCCTTAATTTATGTATTTTAAGTATATAATGTGTTTGGGTGGTGTTTAGAAGGGTATATAAACCCTTTTTAATGTTTTTTTTGGGATTTTATTCAGGTTTAAGGTTTGTGCATGATTTTTGGAAATTATACAACTCCTAAAGGAAACCGTGTACAATGAGACTTGGGATAAGAGGAAGGCACATGGGTAGGTGCACAGTTTTTCCAAACTGTGAAAAGTGAGATAGAGGGAGTTTGTATGGTTGTTGAATTATTTGTCTAACAGTGTGAACCAACCATACAAAGTTCCTCCTTGATCCAGATGTTGGTGCATAGTTAGCACACGATTTTCCAAACCGAGTGACTAACCATGCACAATTTAAAAACAAGATCCACAAAAAGTGAATCTAGGTCGGGATTTTCCTTTAACCTATATTTTTTTTCTTCATATCGGCCTTAACTCAAAAATTATTCCTCCCAAAGACTATGGAACCCTTCTCCATTAATTTGGAAGTTATCAGGAGGCATTTCTTTGTGCATTGAAGCTGAATTCCCTTGGTAAGTCTTTGTTTATGTTGTTTTTTGTGGTTTTTCATAGATCTAATTTCCTCTCTATCTATCTCTATTGGTTTCTTATCACTAGTCCGGTGTGGATAGATCTAAAGTGGTTTATTACAATCATGATTAGATTTGGATTTTCTGATTCTAGTGAAAGATATCTATGGTGGGGTTTTTGAGATTCAACCCGGTTTCATTGGTGTTTTAGTGTCGTTTGTTGTTTTTTTTCATAAATTTCTAGGTAGGTGGCTTCACTCTCATATTGTTTTTCTAGAACTAGAAGGATTAATTTAAAATTGATTTTTTTGTGTGTGTAATTTCTTGTGAAATTATTGTGCAATTGATTGATAGAAACCTTCTTTGGCGATGGATTATAAAATCGTGTAAATTGGGTGTTTTGGTAGAAAGTGAAAATGGTAAATTGATTTTAAAATGATGATTTTAAAATGGTTATTTGATTTTGATGCATAGAAAAGTGTTTTCAATTAATAGTTAGATTTATTGAATTAGTTTTTTGAAAAAAATGTTTTCCAATAAAATGTTTGTTTTATTGAAATAGTTTGTTGATTATGGTTTTCAGTAAAAGTACAGTTTTATTGAAATGTTTGAATTGGTTTGGAAAATGTTGTATTGTCATGTGGTTGGATTAAATGGTTAATAATGGATGTAATGGGATGGATAATGGTTGTAAAAGTAGGACCATCAAGGGGAAATTTGTGAATGTTAAAGTTCCACCATTAGTGGTAACACCAAGCTATAATGGTTGTGTGAATGTGTGTGTGAGGCTATGTGATATGGAATGGGAAATTCCAATTAAATTCATAAAATTTCTAGGATGATTTTTTTGGATTCTTTCCTTGGAACAAGGTGTTTTTTTTAGAAAACAATTTTACCATGTTACTTGCTGTATATTTGGATATAAAATGTGTCAATTATTTTACATAAATTGGTTTATATAATGTAATAACATGTTCTATATTATTGGAGTGAGTAGGGAAGTCATTTGGGGAAAGCTTACTGAGTTTCATTACTCACCCTTACTTTTCACATTTGTGATTTTGTAGATATTGTTTACCAAGACATATGAAAAGGTAATGTATCACTCTTCTTTAGTGGTGCATCGTGGTACTTGGGTTGTCTTGTGGATTTGAATCATGGAGAATGTATGAGATTTGGAGTTATGTGGTTTGTCATTTAGTTGTGTTGGATTTTTCTTCTACTGTGTACTTGATGTTAGTTCTCTTCCGTTGTGGTACTTTTTTGTAGTTTTATTTTTGATATCAATGGCATTGTTTTTAGTTGTTTTACATTAATATCATTCATCATGTGGTGGTATCTTATTATGGTATGTTTGGTTGGGTTGTTTTATCTTTAAAGGTAAAATCATTCCCCATATGTTAATGATGCCCTTGGAATTTATCACCAGCCTTTGGTGTCTTGGGGATGTTGCTTAAAGACATGTAATGTCCTTCTGCATTCTTAAACCAATGATTTGGGGTAGTATGTTTCAAAGACTTTGTATGATATCACTCATTCCGGTGCTACTGTGTCTGATGCATCAAGAAAAGATATATTCCATCACGAACTAAAATCTTTATCACTTTTCCCAGTTCTCACAACACACACATCCACAAAGCAATAACACCCCATTAAATATGGAGCAATCCTCCAATAATTAAGGGTGACACATGGGCATAAATTTTAAGCATCGCACCCAAATTTTGTACATCCCACTCAAAACATTAAATTATTTACTGACTTCATAATTCCTATATTATAAGTGTTAAAATTTCTTTCTAGGAAACTTTACTTAAAACATTGGATTCTAAAAACACTTCAAAATTACTAAAACCATGGATTAAATCATGATATACACTTCATTATTATTGAATTATTGAATGACCATCTCATTATTGTCCCATTTAATGTCTTTGAAATAGACTTTTAATGATCCTAAAAACATCATCTAGTTCATCTTATTAGAAACTTACTCAATCCAGTTTCCTCTATATGTTATAACTTTATAGGATATTTTTTTATTAAGTGGCCACTATATAGAACTCACTAAATGATGGATTTATTATAAGGCCTCTATCCGATGACTTGAAATCATTGGTTTGATTCTATTCTTGTTACATCATTAGATGGATCTATCTAATTAATTACTTCTCTCAGACACATATTTTTGATGAATTCAATCAGAGTCCTCTATTTGTTACCTATAATAGGTATCATACTTCCAATGATCTTCACATGTTTCTTCTATCTAATGAATTTTTTAGGAATATTTTTTTGATCATTCAAATACTTTCCCTATATCCTATAAACTCAAAAAAAATCATCAGATGACCTTCATACTCCTATATATCTGATACAACCTCATTAGTAGCTTCCATAACTCTTCTATTCGTTGGTCTTAATGACATTCTTCCTTCAAAAATTATATGATAGAATCATGAATACCTTCATATAAGCATTATGTTTGAGTATTTTAAATTTCATAAAAGAATCACCTGATTTATCATTATCGAACATATCTGTCTGGTAGAATTGTGAATCTAATCAAATAATCATTTTTGTGTCTCACACTCTTTGATCACATAAATCCATTGAAATTTATCTTATCAAATTTCTATTTAATTATAAACATTGAAATGTGATTTATGATTTTTATCAACATAAAATTCCTAATAAAACCTTCTTTATTCTCGGAAATCTTCCTCCACACAATCTCATTTGCATCAAGTCATTGTTGGTTCACTCTCTCCCTTGCCTCCATGTCCATTTTCACTCATTCTTAATTATTTATCACTTCTATTTCAGGGAGATCCTAGCTATGTAATACAAAAAAACTACCCAATTATCATGTATGGTGGTGAATAAAAATGACAAGTAGATAGTGCTTTTGTAGTGCCCAACTAGTAATCGAATCCGAGTTTAAAGTATCCCTCTTTCTCCCATGGATTAAAATCAAAAAAATATTCCAATCCTCTTCTAAATATCCCTCCTACTCCCATGGATTATAACTAAAATTTATTTTTAAAACATGTCATTATGTTGTGTATTTTATTTTTAGTGACCATTAGAGTATCATATTTAAATAATGTCATATTTTTAGGAAACAAAAATATGGAAAGTATATAGTGCCAAACATAGAGGGAGTAAATTTTAAATCTGAAAAATTGTAATTTTTTTATAAAAATAATTATAAATCATTGATATAGATAGCTAGTTTTGAGGATTTTTTTTATTAATGTATATATGTTGATCACCTCTATATTGGGTTATGATAGGGGAGCAGTCTCTCTTGAGACCAAAATTAGTGTAAAAGATGGTATATTTGGTTCATATAATATATAAAAGATTAATGACAACCCACATTAGTAAAATTATGATCATTAATAAACCAATTAATGTCTCTAAAATCATAACCATTAATATTCATATATCATAGTAATATTTTAATCATATGATATATTTTTTATATGAAATTGTTTTTATGCTTTATTTATTATGTTAAATATTAACATTATCGAATCAAATAGGATGTATATGAATTAAAAATGGATAAATTCCAATCATATGATAAAAGAGTATGAGGATGGGGTGAAATAGTTCATCACATTTGCAAAATATCATGCATATGAACCTTCTCAAATCCATTTTCCATGTTTACATTGTTTTTATTCAAGACTAATTAGTTCAGAGGAGTTGTAAAAAAACTTGTTCTATAATGGAATAGATCAATGTTATAAATGTTGGACTAATCATGGGAAAAAACTGAATGTAGCTAGTGACTGGGATAAGATTGTATTTTATGGATCATCTGATACAATTACAAGTGTGGAAAATGATGAAGAACCTATCTAGGATTTTATTACAAGTGTGAATGATGATGAATATCTTATTGAGGAAATTAAAATTATAGTTGAAGATGAAATTCATGATTGTTAAAAATTGTTTGATAAGTTAAAAGTTGTGAAAAGATGTTTTTATATGCTGGTTATACTAAATATACATAATTTTCAACAAAACTGATGTTGTATAATTTAAAATATGTAAAAAAATGGAGCGATTCATGTTTTAATGGACTACATAATATCTTGAATGATAGGATCCCAGAAGATAATGAGATTCATTTCAAAAAATATGATGGTAAACAAATGCTATGTTCAATTGGTACAATCTATAACAGAATACATGCCTTTCCAAATGACTATATATTATTTTGTAAGGACCAAATATCACGTAAAAAATGTCCAAAGGGTGGTGCTTCTCAATACATGAATGATGAATTAGGTCCTATGAAAGTTTTATGGTACTTCCCAATCATTGCATGGTTTAGTAACCTATATGAAAGTGAGGAGACTATAAAACAATTTACATGACACGCAGATAAAAGAAATAATGACAAGAAACTTTGTTACCCAAAAAACTCACCTCAATACAGGAAGATTGATCATGAGTATCCTGAATTTGGAAATGAACTGAGAAAATATCATCTTGTGATATCTACTGATGGATTGAATCCTTTTGGTTTTCAAAGTAGTGATCACAATACATGGATATTTATATTGGTAAATTATAACTTTCCACTGTGGTTATGGATGAAATGAATATACATTATGTTATCTTTGCTTATATAAGGACCAAAACAACCAGGTAATGATATTGATGTTTATTTGGATCCATTGATAGAATATTTTTAATTATTATGGTATTTAGGTGTTATTTTGTATGATTCTTAAATAAATAAAGATTTCACATTGAAATCCATGTTGTATGAGATGATAAATTTATTTACTACTTATGGAAAATTTTTAGGATATATCATTAAAGAAACTCAAGGGTGTCCTATTTGTGAACAAGGTATACAATCAATTAGGTTGAAATATTCATCAAAGACTATGTTTCTAGGACATAATAGATTTCTACCTCGACAGAATAAGTATTGATCTTGGATGACATCACTCGATGGGAGTTTGGAAGAATATAGAATATTGTATCCAGTAATAGATGATCAAATTTTTGAGAAAGTAAAAGATATGGACACTTATTTTGGTAATTGTTTTTGAAAAACCTCATGAAAACCAATTGTAAAAAGAGATCAGTTTTTTTTTGAATTACGATACTAAAATTGTTTGCACGCCATGTGTTTTCTTGATGTCATGCATGTGGAAAATAATATATGTGATAATGTCATTAGCATGTTACTAAATTCACCCTACAAAATTAAGGATAGAATTAAGGATAGGTTGGACATGATTGACATGGATATAAAAGATGAGTTTTCTCCAGTGGAGGGTGGAAAATGAAATTTTATTCCTCCAACTTCTTACACTCTTTCCAAATAAGTGAGATATTAGTTTTGAAACTTCTTGAATTATATAAAGGTTCTAGATGGGTATTATTTTAATATCAATAAAATTGTTTCAATAAAAAATTTAAAATTAAAGGGTCTAAAATCACATGGCTATCATGTTTTGATGAAATATATAATGATTATATCTTTACATTGCATTTCCCCAAGAATATCCATCATAAATTAACCAAGCTCTATTTCTTTTTCAAAGATATATGGAAAAAAAAATTATAGACCTAGAGAAATTTACAACTATGTAAAATGGAATTTCTATCATATTTTTTGAATTGGATATATTCTTTCTGTCTATATTCTTTGATGCGATGATTCACTTGATAATTCACTTGGTAAGAGAGATTAAACTATGTAGTCTTGTACATTATAGATAAACGTACCCCATTTAATGATATATGAAGATTTTTAAAGGGTATGTCAATAATTTAAGTCCTCTAGAATAATTTATTGTATAGTGATATGATGTTGAGGAAGATGTTGAATTTTGTACCAACTACCAGTCTAGTGTGGAAAGCATTGGTCTACCAAAATCTCATCACATCGGGTGGGTTGTGTGTGAAGGAATTTATGGAATATATGTTGTCACAATTACTATTATAGATCTTTAGGAATCCCATATTTATGTTTTTATAATAGTTTATAGGTTTCACCATATGTTGAAATCTACAAATAAATTCTTAGGCATTTGAATCCATAAAGGGATGCAGCCTGGATTTCAAACACACATAATCAACAATTTACATGATGGTTTCAAGACCATATTTTTAACGAGTCAACTTAAAATCCAGATTCAATTATAGAATGACTTAAATGGATATCTAGAAGGAAAATTTTTCATGTATTATCTTATAATGATTATAAAATTAATGGTTATACATTCTATACAAATGAACACGATGAACGTACCATGAAAAATAGAAGAGTTACACTTGTGGCTAAAAAAATTCATGTATCTGGCACCAAGTACAAAAATACAATTTATGAGAATATTTAATGCTTTGGCATCATCAAAAAAATATTGGAGTTGAATTATATAACATTACAAGTGACTATTTTTCAATGAAAGTGGGTTTATAATAGGGGTACTATTAAAATAGATGTATTAGGAATCATGAAAGTGGAATTTAGTAATAAAGGGTACAAATTAGAATCGTTTATAATCGAATCATAGGAAGTAAAATTATTTTATGTTCTACATATTGTAAAATGATAGGGGTCAATTGTTCTGTTATCAACCAAAACCACTGAAGGGTCAGATGTCAATTCAACTAAGGATAACCTTTTCATAGGGAGGTCAAAATAATTTTGCAGTAGTCCCAACGTAGATGGGGTATTTTATGTTATTGGAGACCACAATAAAGGTATTTTAATACTTATAGAGGGGTAAAATCCCTTCAACCTTAAAAAAAGAGAGTTCAATAATCAAGTAATATATTTTTTTATAATATAAATTTAAATACCTCATATTATTATCTATTCATTGCTACATTTATGTAATATAAGTTAAATGTTCAACCAATTCTACAGATAATGACTTATACAAATACCAATGCTCCCAATAATGAGGAAAAAAAATATTTTTCAACATTCTTGTGCTCCAAATGAAGAGGAACACCAACCTTTTTCACATTTCAATTCCAATAATACAAAGGAATAACATATTGAATATTTTGAATCCATGTAATTGGATGATGGTGAAAAACTAGTGTCCTAAAAAATAGGAGTTTCGTATAAAGAAAGTGTTAGAAAAAATTATTATGGTGAGAAAAAAATACATCAAATCTAAGGTTGGATGGAATGTACATGACCATCCTGTTAATCCCAACAAGGACATGTTCAGAAGTTACTTTAGGATCACTACTCATATGCATGTGCCAATTGATTTAGATTCATGGAATAATGGTGTGCCTGTGCATAAGACACTTATTTGGGAAGATATTAGGGTAACATTATGATATAATTTATTTTAATAAAGAAATAATAATGAAACATTGAATTACTATTCATTATCCCTTCTAGAATGCATTTATAGTAGATTAATGGAGAATAAAATTTGTATTAATGATTGATGGAAAGGATCACATAGGATTTTAGATGATTCTTATGAAGTTTCTTCTGAACAATGAAAAATGGAAAATAAACATGAAACCACCATATATGTATGAACAATTGATACACCAAAAAGTGTGGGATGCATTTATTGGTCAGCATGATGAGACATATTTTCAGGTAAATTATGACTGGAAACACATTGATTGAAAATACATATATTAATCACTTTGATTAAGAATTATTAATTTACGAAATAGAAACATAGTGATGAAAGTAATAAACAAGCATCAAAACCAATTTTCCCCTAACGTAAATAAAGTATACTTGAAAAAATTGGTACATATTTTAAATCTACCGTAAGACTTTTATGTGACATGAAAAAACAACAAAATTATATTCCTCTATTTATATAAAAATTTATGAATCAAAATCAAATCCCACTTCCATCTCACATCTTGTGCTATGGAAGGAGGAATGTATAAATAAAAAAGGGATAATAATAGATGAAGATATAATAAATGTGTGGGAAGCATGTGTAAGTATGACATAATAATTTTTTATAAAATAGATATTACATAATAATGATTACTTATTTTCCTATATTTTATATCTGATGTAGACACAATGATAATCAACAACTATACTTGATGAACATATACTACCAGTGACCTTGAAGTGGCAAGAATAGTATGGCCATGATGAAGGTGTGGGTTTTGGGGTGTCACCCCAAATATATTTTGAGAAAAGAAATGAATAGGGGGATAAAGATAATAAAATGGAAGTGTTGAAGGAACAATTAGTTTCTATAGAAGAAAAATTTAATTATCAGTCAGAGTTGCTAGAAAATGTCATGGTAATAAATCAAAGAGAAGAAAAAACACAAGAAACACACTACGTAAAGATCCACCCACCCCACCAGCTTTGAGGTGAGCCATTCCCCTCAATGATATGTCTTATAAGAGGTAATCAATATTTATATTGTTGTTTCTATGATATATGAATCAGAAAGACTCTGATAACTTTATTATAATGATATTATATAGGGTGAAAATGATTGTGATTTATATCTATCAAAACCCACCCATCTTCTTGTTGCAAGGTGTACCATGTTCAATATCCAAGGATATATTCTACACAACAGAAAACTTTCAATAGATCATGTAAGAAAGGTGATTAACGTAGCCCAAGAGCCAAGTGTTGAGCTACCTATTCCAATTGATGATGTAGATATTAATACAGTAATGAAAACTATTAGAACATTCATATAATGACTATTAGATCTTGTAAAAAATATATGAACAAGGAGGTATTCTTTTATAATTTATTCTTCAGGAAAAACATTAACAATTAATGAAAAAAGGTCTTAACCAATGAATGTTATTATAGATAGAAAAAGGGAAGGGGTGAAACAGAAGGCCAAATAAAAATGATCTAAAGGATCAAAAAAACAATCATAAATAGCTTAACAATGTACTATTACCACACCTGATCAATTTCCACATTTACTAACATTAAATGTTCATAAAAATACAACTTTAGAAAATGGTGTTATGAACACAATTGATTACGAAGAACAAATGCATATAGAATCCATTACAGACTATATTGTTCTTGATAATGTAAATGAAATACCCATGCATGAATGGCTAGAAGTATTAGTTTTAAATGTATACATTAGGTATGTTTTAATGATTTTTTTGTCCAATAACTGACATATTATGTTAATTATGACTGAATACTATTTATATTTTTTATAGGTGTATATATGAATAATATTTTAGGGAAAAACGTTATAAATAGAAATTTTGACTCATTATTACTCACATTAATTCCACACAAGAATTCAAATTAGAGCTAAATCAAATTGAAGTAATAGCTAACAAACTAGCCATAATATTTGAATGAAAACATACCGATGAAAGAAGCTTCTTAATACCCACGATATAGTGGTAAAACAATAAAATTTAATCATATAATATATATTATCACCCATTTCACTACTTATTATTTTTTAATAAGAATTGGTCACTCATTGTATTCAATTTGGATACTCCAATGATCTATTTTATGGATTCAATGCAAGTATACCCAAAAAAATAACCACACATACTGAAATTTATCAATTTAAAATACATTGCATGTAACATTTTACAACTAAAATCAAGTTATAAATTTTATATTATGTTTTAATTAAAATTATATTATGATATGTTGGTTTTTAAATATCATAAAAATCATGTCATGGGGGAAGTCCATGAATACAAGATTCCTATCAACATCTACAAGTTGATAAATATTAGGGTTTATATAATAATATTTCACTATCAAAACATATTTAAAAAATTATTATTTTTATCAATGTCTCTGTACTATCTGAAATAAACCAACAGAAATGATTGTGGATATTATGTTTGAAAATTTATGAATGATATCGTATTCCATCAACAAACTATAATCCCTAAAGTGGCGTTTTAGAAGATAATTACAATTTAATTTAAAATATTTATTAATCATTTGTTTATTTATATTTTTTGCAGTATTACCAAGATTTTTAAAAGTACCCATATTTAAAAGATGAAATATATTTGTTTAGAAATAAATGGGTAGTATACCTGGTGTCAGAATATATACAGACATCTTGAAAATGTGACTACCTACTACTTATTTAGTTGATTTTCTATTCATTTTATCTACGTTTTTCAATTAATTTCATTATCATTTTATATTATGTTTTAGGGAAATGATCCATATGTAATTTGTGACATTTATGAATTAAACACACCACTCTTCGATACATGGTGTGTCTGGTATGACTCAAATTGTGTGTTTTCATTTTCAAATTGACATTTTAGTTAAAAACACACATCACATACTCAAAAACAAGGAAAAAATCCATATTATTTTGATAAATTAGAATAATTATCCATAAGTAATTTTTTACATATAAGAATCAATATCACCTCAATCCAATGCATGGTGTGACCGGTATGACTCAAAGTTTATTTTTTTTAGTTTAAAATGACATTTTAGTTAAAAACACGTTTTACTCACTAAAAAAATAAAATGAACTTGTATTATCTTGATAATTTATGAAAAATATTTATAAGTCATTTATGATGAGTAGTAATTAGTCTCAGATCAAACTGACACATGATGTGACCAGTATGACACAAAGTGTGTGTTTTCAGTTTAAATTGACAATTTAGTATAAAAGAAACATGACATACTCATAACCAATCAAACACATTTTTATTTAGTTGATACACTAGGAAAAAAATTACTAAAGTCATTTTTGACATGTATTAATCATCCTCACATCAATTTGACCCACGATGTGGCCGATATGACTGCAAATGCATTTTTTCAGTTTAAAATGACATTTTAGTAAAATCCACAAGTGACATAATCAAAACTAATACTACACATTCATATTGTTTTGATACTTTAGGAAAATTATCCATAATTTATTTTTGATGTGAAGTAATCAGATGCACTTCAATCCGAAACACGTTGTGTCTGATATGACTCGAAGTGTGTATTTTTATTTAAAATTGAAATTTTAATAAAAAAAATTAACACACTCAAAACTAAGAAAAAACATTCAGATTATTTTCATAATTTAGGAAAATGATCCATAAGTATTTTTTATGTGTAAGGATGATCATCACCTAAATCTAAGACACAGTGTGCTCTGTATGAATCATGGTATTCGTTATCATTTTAAAATTGAAATTTTAGTTAAAAACATGCATTACTCACTGAAAACTGAGAAAACATGCTCGAATTGTCTTTATATGTTAGGAAAATTATTCATAAGTAATTTTTGATGTGTATGAATTAGTATCATGTCAAACCGACACATGAAATGTCTGGTATGACTCAAAGTACATGATTTTTTTTTAAAATGACATTTTATTAAAAAACATAAGTGTCATACTCAAAACTGATCAAACACATTCAGATTGTTTTTTTTACTTTAGTAAAATTATCCTTAAGTCATTTTGGGAATATAGGAATCAGAAAAACCTAAATAAAATGCACAGTGTGACTGATATGACTCCAAGTGTTTCTTTTTTATTTAAAATTGAAAATTTAGTAAAAAAGAAAAGTGACATACTCAAAATTAAGAAAAACATTTTTATTGTTTTGATACTTTAAGAAAATAATATATAATTTATTTTTGAAATGTAATAATTATCCACACCTCAATTCGATACATGATGTTCCCAGTATGACTCAAAGTGTCTACTATCAGTTTAAAACTGACAATTTAGTTCAAAACATGTGTTACTCACTGAAAACTGAGAAAAAGTGATCATATTATCTTGATAATATAGGAAAATTATTCGCAATTCATTTATGATGTGTAGGAATCAGAATCACATAAAAAAACATGATGTGACCAATATGACTCAATGTGTATGTTTTCATTTTAAAATTACATTTTAGTAAAAAAACACAAGTGACATACTCAAAACCAAGTAAACACATTCATATTATTTTGATACTTTAGAAAAATGATCCATAAGTCATTTTTTATTTTTAGAAATTATCCACACCTCAATCTGAAGTATGGTCTGACCGGTATGACTCCAAGTTTATCTTTTTATTTAAAATTGATATTTTAGTAAAAAAGAAAAGTGACATACTCAAAATTAATAAAACAAATTCATATTATTTTTATACTCTATAAGAGTGATCCATAATTCATTTTTGATGTGTAAGAATCAACCAAACCTAAATCCGATGCACAATGTGTCTGGTATTACTTTAAGTGTGTGTTTTCAGTTTAAAATTGACATTTTAGTTGAAAACACACTCACATACTCAAAATAGCGAAAAACATTTGTATTGTTTTGATAATTTTTTGAAAATTACCCATTAGTCATTTGTGATGTGTAGGAATCATCTACACCTCAATCCAATACACAGTATGCCTGATATGAATCAAAGATTCTATTATGGGGTTAAAATTGACAATTTAGTTCAAAACATGTGTCACTCATTGAAAACCAGGAAAACATTCTCCAATTATCTTGATAATTTAGTAAATAGATTCAAAATCCATTTGTGTTGTGTAAGAATATATCTCACTTCAAACCGTTACATTATGTGATCGTTGTGACTCAAAGTGAATATTTTTAGTTTAAAATGAAATTTTATTAAAAAAACAAATGACATACTCAAAACAGACCAAATACATTAGTTTTTTTGATACTTAAAAAAATATTTGTGATACGTAGGAATTAGCTGCACATCAATTTTATGAACAGTTTGACCAGTAAGACTCAAAGTGTGTCTTTTTATTTAAAAATAATATCTTAGTAAAAAAAGGAAAGTGAAATATTCCAAACGAAGAAAACACATTCAAATTATCTTGATACATTAGTAAAATGATCCATAATTCATTTTTGACATGTAGGAATCAACTACACATTAATCTAATACACCGTGTGCCCTATATGACTCAATGTGTCTATTATCATTTTAAAATTGATAATTATAGTTCAAAATGTGTGTCACTCCATGAAAAAAGAAAAAAATACACTCAGATTATCTTGAAAATTTAAGACAATAGTTCATAATCCATTTGTGATTTATAAGAATAAGTCTCATGTCAAACCAATACATGATGTTATCAGTATGACTTAAAGTGCATGCTTTCATTTTATAATTACTATTAGTTAAAAATACAAGTGACATACTCAAAACTGATAAAAAACATTCATATTGTTTTGATACTTTAGAAAAATAACCATAAGTCATTTTAAATTTGTTGGAATCAACTGCACCTCAATCTGACGTGTAGTGCGATCGGTATGAATCTAACTATGTCTTTATTTAAAATTCAAATTTTAGTAAAAAAGAAAATTGGCATAATTAAAACAAATAAAACTCATTTAGTTTTTCTGATACTTTAGTAAAATGATCTATAAGTCATTTTTTATGTATAGAAATCCGACTCACCTCAATCTAATGCACTATGTGTCTGGTATGACTCAAAGTATGTGTTTTCAATTTAAAATTGACATTTTAGTTAAAAACACACGTAACATACTCAAAACTGATAAAATGCATTTGGATTATTTTGATACATTAATAAAATGATCTATAAGTCATTTGTGATGTGTAGGAATTATCTACACCTCAATCTGATAAATGATGTTCACGGTATGACTCAAAGTGTCTATTATGAGTTTAAAATTGACAATTTAGTTCAAAATGTGTTTAAATCATTTAAAACCAAGAAAAAAATTATTGGATTCTCTTGATAATTTATGAAAATGATTCATAAGTAATTTTTGAAATGTAGGATTCAATCTCATGTTAAATTGATACATGATATGACCGATATGACTTAAATTACATATTTTTAGTTTAAAATTATATTTTAGTAAAAAACACAACTTACATACTCAAAACTGAGAAAACGCGTTCATATTGTTTTGATACTTTAGGAAAATGATCAATAAGTCATTTGTGACATGAAGGAATTAGACGTACCTCAATCTGATGCACAATGTACCTAGTAAGACACAAATTGTCCACCACTAGATTAAAATTGAAATTTTATTAATATATTGTTTCAAATTTAAGTTTAATTTTTTTATAGTATCACTAACACATTAATTATTTTATTATATAGTTATATTCTTTTTTTGAGTTTGGGTGGTTTTTTTGACAACAGATACCATGATCAGGCTTTTTGAGAGAGGTTGAGGTGCAAAGGCAATGAAACCATTGATGTTTTTAAAATTTTATGATAAATTATACTTTCTAATGTAATTGTATAAAAAAATGTTTGAAATTTATATAATATAGTGTTATTTTTTTTGTACTTGTGATGTAATTTTTATTTCAATTAAATTATTAATTTTCCACATCGAGTATTTTTTTTGCTGCTACTTGTATTTGTTGCATGTTTATTACTCCAGTGTGCTATAATATCAATAACACACTGTAGCAGCATGGCCTTTATTGTAACTAGTTCTAACACTGATAAGGGGGACCTTTATTTTCTCTTTTTTAGCACTGATAAAGGTCCCCCTATATTAGCGATTATCTAGTGCTGATAAAAGGGCCCACTTTTAACGATGCTTATATTAAAAGCAATTTTTTAGTTCTCTTGATGGATTTTTCTAACACTATTAAAATCCATTTCTCTAGTAGTGATGTTTCAAATCTGGGAAACATTGAATTTTTGAAAATCAAAAAAACCAAAAATCCCTCCCTTTTAGATTTATTTAAATAAATTTGTATAATATAAAACATTTTTTTAATATATATTATAAATAATTTCAAAATAAATTATTCATATTCATATATATATATATATATTGAAAATAAAATTATCATTACCCTTATTTATAAGTATATAGATCTGGGTTTTTCAATGTGGGAGGCTTATATCATTTTTGGACATTGAATCCCCTAACCTTCAAGAAGGTTAAAATGATAAATTTATATTAGTAAATTTTTTCAGAAATATATTATAAGGGTTATATTTTTATCAGGATGAGAAATTTACCCCTAGACTTAAATTTGGGGAGATTTCAAACCATTTGAGTTTTTCAGAATATTTAACATTTATTAAATAAATATTATTTATTCTCAAACATGAAAACATCAACATCACATAAAAAAAATCCAAATGTAAATTATGACTTTGCAGATGAGTCTAGAACCAATGGTTTTACCTAGGAAAGGTATAATCCTTGACCAGGTTTTGGGTCTCAAGACAATTGTATTTTAATTGTATTTGTTTTATTTTTTATTCCCCAAGGCTTCCCACCATCCCCAAGTTAGGGTGAATGGGGAGACATCCACAATTTTTACACCACAAAGCCGAAGAGACATAGGGTGATTGAGGAGGCCTCATCCTAGGCATATTAAATCTATAATCGAGAGAAGTAGTGCTGGAACATAGATCATCAGTGCCCAGATCATAATTCTTCAATAATTCCCCAAGAGTGAGGACTTATCATTTTTATTTTCACCTCATCATTATTTTTTTATTCTTTTCTATATTTATTTTATAATTTTGACTGATTTCAGATGGATTAATTTTTAAAGGTTATTGATTTACAGTGAGATATTGGATCAAGTAGGTTCATGGATTTTTTACATCTTAAATCATCAATCACACAACATGTAGTGATAAGACACATATCATGTACTTTATATATGCATCTATGGCAGAATATAGAGTCCACATGTCATGAAGGTCATACAAACATGTTGTGTAGAACCATTAGGTACATGACTTAGAGAATGTCACACTACATGGAAAAGCACCGTGTCACATCCCAACTTGGATGATCTGTCCATCTAGGCTACCAGTAGAAGTACCATAATACCTAAAGGGAATTTCCAATCCCCATGGGCTTGAAGAAATCCTCCGAGCATCAAACAACAACTAGAGGGAATGATTTCTCCCAACCTATACATGATACATGATATATATATTTAAATACACATCGAATAATGAACAGTGGAATAAAAAATGGAAGAAATATATTTCATAACTAAAAGAATACAGTGGTTATGATACAACTCGAAAACCAAATAAAACAAAAGGCACAAGCCCAAAATAAACAAAGTAAAACCAAAATGGAAGACAACTACCCATGTGATATGTGGGTAATCCCCCACTATACCACCACCAACCACCCAAACCCAGTTGATAGAAACATCGCTACCTCACTACAGTGCCTTTCCTTTCCCTGCATCAAAATACATAACCATGTATACACACTATTGAAGGGGTGTGCAGGGTGTGTGCTAAACATGCTCAGTAGGATCCCACCTAGGTGTTCCATATCAAATATCTATAAAAATAATCTTATTATGATCATTTAAATAAAACATGGCATGATAAGCAGTAAATCAGTTTTATATTGAAAGAATGATAAATATTTCTCTTTTTTCATAGTTTTAAAACAAGTCAGGTAAAACAGTTTCAATACACATTTCAAATTATTATTTTATCATTCAAATTATTCATATCAAATAAAAAAATAGTACAAGACAAAGCATAGGTAAATGGATCACAACATATTGGGCTAGCAGAATAATTGTACCCAATCAATGAGTAGTGCTCTCCCAATTCCTTTGAACATAGGTCTAGGGAGCAGATGAACACCTCATGAGTGACCCCCCAAAATGTCAATGACAAGTCCCTAGAAAATAATTACGAGGGATTATAGGATCAATCCATGAGTGAACCCCCCAATAATAAAATGGATTATGGACCTAAGCTACACCTTCAAACCAAGTACCAAAGGCTTCCCATGTGATTCATTTCTCAAATCATTTCAAATGGATTTCACATTTCCAAAATAATTCAACAACTCTTTATTCCACCAAAACATACTTTAAAAATCATTTTGTAATCCATTTAAAATGCTTTTAAAACATATTTTATTTTACTAAAAAGGAAAAATAATATTTTATCAAAAATCCATTTACATACACAAAAAATTAATTCCAATACATTTATAAATTTTTTTTATAAAAACCAGAGAAATACAGTTAATTGAATGCAGGCTAGAGATAAAACCACCTACATTAAACTTGGGTCACCCACCAAATGTGATGGGATCCACCAACATCAAAAATAAAAGAAATAAAAAAATGGAGGCCCTAATGATGATTTCTAAATATTATACTTATATTAAAAAAAATGAAAAGTGTCAGTAGAGAGGTTAGGCCGCACATACCTTGAGAACCAAACATGCTGCACCACAACCAAATCATGGAATAACCCTTTGAAGATGATCAAACAATGGATCTTGAAGGATCAAACAAGAATCATCATCGCCTGATCAACCAATCCATGAACTTAGTCCAATGATACTACTACAACATGTGCAATGAAGAAGAATAAAGGACACTTACCCAAAGAGAAGAGACACAACCATCCATAGATCAAGTGGTGAAAGAAGTGGTCCGAGAGGGGTGGATGAAGTTTCATTTGAGTTGAATAGAATTGTTTGTCTGTAGGGATTATAGACTTGGTGTGAAGATGATGTAAATATTACAGTAATTAATTGATAATGAGGATAGCTATAGTAACATCCTCAACCTTAAAGGTGATGATTGTTGAAATACTCTTAAGTTTAGAGACATGTGCTGATTATGTTAAGATAACACATTGTTTACTCCATTTTAGTTTAGAATTTTAGGATATTCCATTGTAAATTTATATGGAATGAGAAATTGTCTTAACTATTCTTGTTGAATACTTAAATAAATTATCCAACCACACTGGCCAGTAGAAGCGGGACCAGAACCACTCCTTAGGTGGGAAGTCAACCCCTATCTAGCCAGCATGGTGGTAATGGGTGTGAATATGGATAGACGAACTATATAGAGGTGTATGGGAGCATAGTGGAACCACTATGCTGGGTGAAATAGTGGTCTAAGAGTGTGTCAGCATGAGTCAGTGTTAGGGTTAATAAGAGTAGACCCCATACGCGCATCTGCTGGTTCGATGTAACGTGTTTTTATAAAAGGAAGCATGAAAACAAATAAATAACTAATACTGTAATCATGTTCAAAGGTCACAATTCATACATATTAAAATATATAGATTGAATGGAAATTTTCCAATATGATCATACTATACCGTTCGATCAACATCACGATCATCATCTAACACCAGCCTTCATTGGAGAAGCTTATATTATTCAGGATCTGAATACTGTGACATATGACTGATACAATAAGGATTTCAAGCATCATTTTATCATCCTAAAAATTATAATAAGTTTGAATAATCATGAAAATTCATTTTTATGAATTAACGAAGATAAAACTAAGGAGATAAAGTGTAAAGAAAATATGATATTTGTGATCATGGTGATTCTCATAGTCATGTAGCTCTAGTTAAGTCAGTGCACATAGGTAGAGGAGTTAAGTTAGTGGAGTGTTGTCTATAAATACTACAGGATGTGGTTATTTAGAAAATGATTTGAATAAATATTTTGAGAGAAAAGGAGACTGAAACAGAGGCTTGAATAAGCACTTTATTCATGTAAGACTTCCATGCATCCATGTTGAGTCTTTATACACCTTTTCATTCATGCCAAATCTTTCTTGACCTTCTCTTTCAAATGAGTATTTTTTATTCCATGAACTAGTGTAGATATCCACTGAGTTGTATAAACAAACAATGAATTATATACATGTGCTTCAATGAATTTTGAAAAGGAGATTCCATGTATACCCTTACGAGAAGCAGTTTGAGATGCATGCATGAGATGATATGCATGTATGAAAAATTATGAGGTTTCACATACCTTTCTTATGTAAATAATATGAGAAGAGTTATGTGATCTGTGCTAAGTTATTAAATGGAATAGTGAATATATATTGAGGTTATATTCTGCAAACATTAGTGTTTCATGAAGAACAGTTGGGGCATAATCTT
Source organism: Viscum album (assembly GCA_963277665.1). Taxonomy (NCBI): domain Eukaryota; kingdom Viridiplantae; phylum Streptophyta; class Magnoliopsida; order Santalales; family Viscaceae; genus Viscum; species Viscum album. Next base: position 1,315,440,020 of record OY728147.1, read on the forward strand.
GATTGCACTAATAACAATATGTTGTATGTGATAATATGAATACTTGAAGTTTTGAGATACCATTATGTGATATACATGCATTAAGTAAATGTTGAAGGTAGTACAATGGTTATATTCTTAAATAGTGTACAAATATGATAGTATAAAACTATCATAGTGAAGAAGTATATGAGGTGCATGCATCATAAAACATGCATAGTCAAAATATGCATGAACAATGTTTTCTATATATGATGGAAGTAGAATGAGAACTACATGAAATATAAAGTTCATGTGTAGTGTGAAATGATTTGAGAATAAATCTAGACATAATTTTAGAATTCATATAAATGAGTGGTTAGTGTGATTTGTTATGTTTAGATCATTTGAAGATCAGTGAATAATGAGCAAGATTAGGTAATATTTAGATAGTTACTGATGTTCATGAAGATTATAAATGAGAAGATCAGGTGATTCGGTTTGTCTATGAAAAAAGAATACATCTATAGGTAGTGAAAACGTAGTTTGAAGCTGATAGAGATATTTTTATTAATGGATCATATCTTGTGTGACACAAGATTATGGAAGTATTCAATGGGACTTTGAAGTAGAATACGTCTCCAGTGGGACTTTGGAGTAGTTCGATGGGATACTATTAACACTGTGGGATGTAGAATAAAGATAATCCTGTAGAACTAAAGAGTTTCTAGTATTAGTGGGAACTTGTAATCTCTAGTGGGACTCTATAGTGGAACACTAAGGAGCTCAATGTTGATTGGAATAAGACTTTGTCTAGTTCTAACAATCTATATATAGTGAATAATATGTAATCAGGGGTATAACTAATTGCATCAAGGAGTTTTCATTTCTACCAAACCTTATAAAAATACATGTGTATTGTGATTACTTTTTATTGTTTCCTATAATGTGGGGATATGAATTAAATATGTGGGATTAAGACTTTAATTAGACATAGATGTTTATTTAAAAAGAAAAAATTGTAAAAATAGTGTACCACTAATTCACTCCCTCTCAGTAGTACCTAACCTATCCCTGGATACTTAAATTGTTATCAGAGAAAGGTTCCCTCTGAAGTTCTGAGAAATTTTTGAGAAATAGAGAATTATATTTCAATGAACAGCTGAAGAATACCTACTATTTATAGAAAGAACTGCCATAGCTAAAGGAATAAGATTCTTCCTTTCCTTCAATCTCTTAGCCTCGAAGTGAGAGATACAAAAATAGTGGGATTCCCATCTATTACTAAGGATGTTTCTATGAACCAATGTGATAATAGAAATACATAATTTTATAGAAAGGCTCAAAATTCTATATTAATGTATTTATTAGAAAAATTATACACTAAAGTGATGGGTCTCTAAACTTCCAAGGAGATCTAGGATAAAATGAGAAGTAGATATAAAGAAAATATTAATGTCAAGAAAGATAATATAAAAATATGTAGAAGCACGTTTGAGGATATTAAAATGATATATGATGAAATCATTGATGAATGTTTCATTATAGGTAATGATATAGTAAGTAATATCCATGGATTTGGTGAGAAGCAGGAAGATTTAATAATTAAGAAAAGGCCTATAAGACATTTCTATGACAGATTTGATACCATGGTTTTATCCTTGTAAGTTAAGTAATACATTAAATTGGATGAGTTACATAATATAATCATATATTTTAAAATGATAAAGGCTCTGACTTTCAAAAAGAAGGTAAAAGAAGAGATTCCCTTTGAGGCTATAAGAAAAGGAAATTTTAAATAAGTGGATGTTCATAAATTAAGAGATTCTGATAATGATGAAGTTGATGAATACCTCAATGAAAATTTTTCTATTGTTTCAAGAGGTTTAAAAAAGGTAATATCTATAAGAAAAGGCAAGAAACTACTCAATCGATTTAAATGTAATGGTATTGAAAATTTTACCATAAATTTCCCAATGAAAATGGCTAAATCTAAATATGATGATGAAAGTGAGAAAACTTGTAAATAGAAAATGGATAAAAATAAGAATAATTAATCCATTAATAGAATGAATAATTTGATGATCAAGCATACAAAAACAAATTCATATTTTAGTAGTTTTTTAAAAGATGATCTCAATTTATTTTCTTGTGTTGAGAAAGGATCAAATTCTTCAAGTAATTATGATGACGGTGATGTCAGAAAAAATCTAGAATGGTGGATAAAAGAATATATATAAGTTTTTTTGGAGAAAAACACTCATATCAATAAAGAGAAGAGGAATCTAAAAAATCAAAATAAAAAATTATCTACTAAAAAGGAAGAGCATGATAGATGTTAAATAGCCCTTGTTGATAAATATCATAAGTAAAACTTTAATATAGATGATATAGATAAGGCGATGAGTGATATTGTTGAGAAAATGACTCTCAAGGAGGAAGAACTGTCTGAAACACAATCAATGTATATGAAATTCTAACATGATTTGAAGATGAATAAAGAAGACTTTGATAAGTCTATTGTGATAAAAGATGATTCATCTAAAGCTAGTTAATACGTGAGGACTAATAATTCTATAGAGGTGAATTTTACCACATTAAATTATGAGAGGAGGATCCTAGTAAGACCATTTCCCCCTATGAAAAATAAATCATGGATTAAATAATAAAAAATCATGATTTTTCTGAACAAGTTTATCAACTAAATATAATATCAAAGTTTAAAGGAGTTTGCTGGTGTTTTGGAAAGTATGAGAATAAATAATACTCTTTCTAGAATAACATACCATTTATAAAAAATAATTATAAACCAAGGGGGATCTGTGGCGAACAGATACAAATATATTATCAAAGAATTAAAGTAGTGACCATAAATACATTAATGGTTCTAATAAGTAACATGTATGAATGATAAAAATAAGTGTGTAAGAGATGTGGATTATAAGGCCATACAACTAAGGTATGTATGACTAAATAACATGGATAGGTTCCTTATGATTTGAATAGGAAGAAAAATCAGAAGTAAAAAGGCTAGAAGTCGTGTAAATTAGATAATCAATGTGTGACACCCAAAAAGGTTGAACATATAAATAAGGAATGATTGACTATCTGGACAATTCAACTAAAATTGATTAAAAAATGGAAAAATCTCAAATTGATGTTATATTTTAGGGAAAATAGATTATTTCAAAATAAGGTACTTAATATTATAAGATTTAATCTATTTTTGATGGTCTAGATAATTAAAAGAAACAATGTTAATAAGCTGGATATGATATGATGAACTCTATACAATCATAAGAAAAAAATGATTCTTTTCCTATAATGGTGGAGATGTTTTTCAAACATGAAGAAATAGTTCGTGGGAAGAATATGAATGAAAATGTAAACTCTTCAAAATATAAGATCGAAAGGAAGAAGGAAAAATTATGATTGAGAGGAAACTCTCAGCTTGAGTGCAAGTTATAAGAAATAAATAGCCCCTCCTTATTCCCTTATATATTTTATTTTATACTAACATTCATGGAATTGAAGGATATGGATGAATTCCTTGAGTCGGAGCATAGATGATTTGAAGTTATTAAATATTTACAAATCAGGTGAATATTATAATCACTCTCAAATTCTCAATCTGAATATTCATGAAAAATTGTTATCAAAATAGAGTTGATATTGTGTTGAAATGGGGGGTTATATGTTTTTACAATTGATATTTACAATATGTTTATTTTGATGAGTGTATGATAAATATATTTTTTAGAAACTCCAAGGTATGAACTTATATTTTTCTGAGAATGTTATCACATGTATGTTTCTTAATGGACAATATTGATCAGCTTGGATATACAATCTTGTTTTCTACACTGGGTTTTCCCACGTAGACTTAATTTTTTTTTCTTCTAAACGATATTTTCAAAATACAAGATGTTGTATCATATTAAAGGGATAATAAGTTTTTTTGAGAAGTGATATAGTCTATGTATTCTTCATATTCATTATCAATAAGGGGGGAAATAAAAACCAAACATATTTACATAGAAGCTGTTTGGTAGCGTTGAAAGCAAATACAAATGGAAATATTAAATATTCCTTTGAGTTAAATTTCTTTTCTTATCAATAAGGATGACTAATTTGGTGTGAAGATGTTGTTAATATGTCATTAATGAAGTGATTATGAGTATAGTTATGGAAAAATACTCAACCTTTAATGTGATAATTGTTGAACCAGTATTAAGTTTGAATACATGTGTTGATTATGTTAAGATATCACATTTTTACTACATTTTAGTTTAGATGTTGAAGAGATTTTATTGGGAATTTATATGGAATGAAAAAATGTCTTAACTCTACTTGTTTAAGACTACCAAAAAATAAACTGACCACACTATCCGACATAATAAGGATTGCAACCAATGCATAGGTGGAAAGTCAACCCCAAGCTAGATAGCATAGAAACAGTGGGTTTTTATGTGAATAGAGGCCCCCTAGAGGGGTGTATGGGAGCATAGTGGAACCAGTGTACGAGGTGGAATGATAGAGGAAGAGGGATTCGACATGGGTCAGTGCTAAGGTGTAATGGAAGCAGACCCCATAATTGCATATGCATGGTCTATGCAGCGGTTGTTATAAATGGAAGTGTGAAACCAAATGAATAACCAATACAGGACTTGTGTTCGATAGACACTATTCATTCATCTTATAATATATGGATATAATGGAAACCGTCTGATCTGATCATCCTTCAACATTCTATTAGTGTTATGAATGTCGTCTACCTCCATCCTTCATCGGAGAAGCTCATGTTCATCGGGATATAAATTATGTGATGTATGAATGATCCTATCGGGATTTTGAGAATTATTTGATCATCTTGAAAACTAGAATATGGTTTAACCATCATGAAAATTAATTTCTATGTATTAATAAATAGTAAACTGATAAGATATAGTGTGGAGTAAATATGATATTTATGATGTTGGTGATTCTTATATTCGTGAAGTGTGGTATATGTCAGTGCGCATATGTGGTTGAGTTATGTTGATGGATTTATGTCTGTTTAGTGTTGTATATAAATAATCCTATACATGATCATTTTTAAAAGGAAATGAATAATGATTTTAAGATTGGATGAGAATGAAACAGAAGCTTGAATAAGCTCTATATTCATGTAAGAGTTCCATGCATTCATGATGAGTCTTTCTAGATCTTCACATTCATTTGGGGATGTTTTGATTCTTTTAGCCAGTGCAAATATCCATTGAGATACATGAAGAAATAGTGAAAGATTTATATAAGATTCAATGATTCATGAATTGGAGATACCATGTGTACAATTTTTCAAAGTAGTTTAAGATGCATGTATGAGAAGATATGCATGTATGAAAAATGATGAGGTTCTAAATACCATTATTATGTGAAGAATCTAATAAGAGTTATGAGAGTTGTTCTAAGATACATGAAGGAACAATTAAGAAATAACAAGGTTCAATTCCACGAGCTTCAGTGTTTCATGAAGAAAAATTGGAATATATTCTTGATTACACTAAGAAAAATATTCTTCATGTGATAATATTCATACTTGAAGTTTTTAGATACTGTTATATGATGTAAATTCATGAAGGAAATGTCAAATTCATTACAGTGGTCATGTTCTTAGACAATATGAAACTATAATCGTGAAGAAGTATATGAGGTACATTCATTATAAAACATACATGATCAACATATGCACGAAGAATGTGTTCTATACATTCATGAAGAATAATGAGAACTAAAAGCAATATATAATTCATGTATAGTGTGTAGTGATTTGAGACCATTTCCAGACATAATTTTAGAAGACATATACCAGAGAAGAAAGTGTGATGTGTTATGTTTAGATCATTTTAAGATCAGTGAATAGTGAGAAAGATCAGGCAGTTGTGAGACATTTACTGAAGTTCTTGAATATTTTACACAAATAGACCAGGTGGTCTGGTTTGTTTGTAGAGAAATACTACATCTCAAGGAAATGTATAAGCAGTCAGAAGATGACATACATTTTTCTTTTGGTGCATCAAATATTTTTTACTCTAGATTGAGGAATTATTTTTCGGGACTCTGAAGTAGAAGATGTCTCCAGCGGAACTCCAGAGCAGGCTAGTGGGATGCTGGTAACACTGTGGGATGTGGTATAAAGATCCTACTATGGGACTATTAGTTTCTAGTATAGGTGGGAACTTATAATATCTATTGGGACTCTAGAGTGGAACACTACGGAACATCGTGTTTATGGGAATGATACTTTACTTAGTTGTATCAATCTATATATAGTGAAGAATCTATAAGTGTGGATATAACCAGTTTTATAAAGGTCTACATATTTGTTCCAAACCTTATTAATGTAACTATTTATTGTGCTTGATTTTTATTATTGATTTTAGGAAGAGGTTTAAAATTAAATATGTGGGATCAAGACATTAATTAGTCACAAGGGATGGATTAAAATGAAATAGTTTGTAAAAATAATACACCACTGATTAACCCCATCTAATTAGCACCAAATCTATCCTTGGATACTTCAGAGGAAATAAGAAAAATTTTCTAGAAGGATTCCTAGGGTTTTAATCTGGGAGACAAAAGCTAAATGGGTTAGGATTTAGGCTTGTAGTGTATAAAACCTACTGGGCATGAAGGGTTTATGTTGTAAACATAATATTTATGGTGTAAAATCCCCATGAAACATTTATATGGAAAAAAACATCTCCTTGGGTTAAAATTACCAGGTTCCATATTTACAATTTTTAAAAAATAGGGTTTATGGTGTAAATTGACTTATGTCATAAAATGTTTTCAAGGTTTGTTCCCCACAGCCCATTTACATAGTAAATTAACCATGTATATTATAAATGTGTCTTGGAGGCAGTGCCCAGACCATGCTCTACTGAAAAGATCCCGAAACATTCTCAATACCATATGAAAACTAAGAAACACATACTTAAACATAAATAGGGCATGCCTTTTATCAAGGATGATACAATCTCCCCATAATCAGAATTTATATCACTGAGAATTCATGAAAAATAAGGGTGCTCCAAAAAAAGGTGAGGCCGATGTTCCCTCATCAATGATTCATGCTGTCAAATGTCATGATAATTTGATATGTGTCTCCAAAAAAAAATGACTAATGGGAAATATTTCCCATGTAATACATTCAATTTAAAATATATAATCCCCATTGGTTTCTCTACAACTAAAATATTAGGATCCAACCCGATCACTTCCCAAATCAGAATTTGATAGGGATTAGGATGATAATTCAGGAGCTACAATATGCAGAAAACATCATGAATACCTATCAATTGAGTTGGAAGCTCAAATTGATAAGAAAACTTCCCAAGATCACAGTGACTTCAAATAGTCCAACATATCTCAGAGCTAGATTCCATTATTTCTTAAGCTGATGGTGACCCAATTGAGGAGAAAATTTCAAGAAAACTCAGTCACTATATAAAAAAAGGGTGATTCCAGTGATATGAATATGATTTATATAAACTCTATACTGTAACTAAACATTGACGTATACCATTTACCCTCACTGATGTCTCATGGATGAGACTCAATCCCACAAGAGATGTTTTTTCCCACCCCTACCAACCAACGAGGTGATCTGCACAAGAAACCATAAAAAGTCTCAAAGGGTTTCATTCTAATCGATGACTACTAAATATTATTATAAGAAAACTCAACCATTAACATATGGATTTCCCATGATCCACCAAAATGTTAGACAGAGGCATGGAGAATATCCTACAAAATCTGTATAACGTTCATGCTTTGTCTGATCATCTGTCTCTGGATGGTAATCTATACTCAACTAGACATGTGTCCCCATCGCCTCCTGGAGACTCTTTCAGAATATGAAAGTTAAACTAGGATCCATACCCAAGAAAATGGCGGAGGGAACCCCATTTAACCTCATGACATCTTATACATATATCTTATATAGATCTTCAAACTTAGCGGTGCCCCTGATTAGAATAAAACATGCTGATTTTGTCAACTGATTAATCACCACCCAGAGAGAGTTCCTCCCATAGAGAGTCCATGGAAATATGACAAAAAAGTCCTTAGAAACCTCATCCCATTTCTAAACTGGCACTGGTTTGGGCTATAGAAAACCAGAAAGTTTTAAATGATTTGTCTTTATTTTTTAGAAGTTGTAACAATAGTACATATAATCAACAATGTCACGCTTTATACCCAACCACCAAAACCACTATCTCACGTCATAATACATCTTTTAGTTTCCAAATGAATAGACCATGAAGAACTTTGAAGGTAAAACGAAACTGAACTCCTCATAGATTTTGGGATAAAAAACTGATTTCATAAGAAGATAAAGCCATCAGAAGGGAGACACCAACCAAAAATGGAATTCCCACAATAAAGGGTTTCTATGATTCCTTTTAACTCGTAATCTTATTGTTCAATTTTTAAAATAGAATTAAAGATAGATGATGAAAACTAAAAACTGGTTAGAACCACACCTAAAACATTATCCTGAGTATCCAGATGCACTTAAGTGAAGACACCCATAAGATTCTACTCTTCCTTTGATTCCAAGAGATCCTATGATGGTACTTTCCTAATGAGAGTGTCTACAGTGACATTCCCCTTCCTCAAGGTATAGGTGATATCAATATCAAACGTCTGAAGGTACTACACCCATTTCCTCTATCTGAGATTCAAGTATTTCTATGAAAATATATAACTTAGGATTTTATAGTCAGAAAATTATGTGAATCTCTCACAAAAAAATATAATTCTACTAACACTTAAGCTCATGCGCAACTGAAAAAACCTCCAAATCACGAGTGGGGTAATTCTTTTCATGAATTCAAATATGAAGATATATATTGGCAAAAAAAAAGATCATCTTTCATAGGCACATATACCAAAATAGTTCCAGAGGCATCATAATATACCACATACCCCCTACCAGGCATAAGTAAGAACAAAATAAGTGCCTATGTAAGAATTCTTTCTAACTCATTCAAAGAAATCAAACACCTTTAATCTCTAAGAAACCAACCTTAAACATTATTTAATACATTCTATTTATAATTGATTTCATTTTATTTAATTCTCAAAGAGATATTAATTTTATATTACTATAGTGTTAGGCTATAAATATTACATAATAATCCCATATATTATAAATATGACACTTATACTCAGTATCCATTTTTTCACAATATAAAACATTTATAGTAAAACATGATTTTATTTCATGAAAAAATGAAAATTGAATTCTTCTATTCCATTACCCATACTTAAAACCTAAAAAACATTTAAAAATGCGGTATGAGAAGAAATATATTAGTAAGGGGAACAAATAAACAAATAAACCATTAATAAATGAATATTTATAAAAAATTAACTTTTTCAAAATAAACTCTAGGATCAAAATAATCATTTTTACCCAATAAATCACCTTATCTGCCCAAATTTTTTCATAAAACATTTCATAACAATTATTAAAGGTAAAATAAAACTCATAATTTTTTTTGAAATCATGAAAAACTCATAATACCATTTTTCACAATGTTATACTTTTTAACCTTATGAGGTAGCATATACTTTCCTTTACCATGTGAAATCATAAGATTTACATAAAAACTCATAGAAATCATATATAAATTATATAGATAACTTGATTTATAATATTCATATCACTCTTACTTACACATGGAGTAAACATCAAGGTTATACTTGGAGTAGCCATCACAGTTATACTTGAAATAACAATAACTGTTATACTTGGAATAACCATCATATTATATTCCCATAATATCTTAGGAGAAACCAAATTAGTTAACTTCATACCTTTTTAAAATGAATTAGAGATCTATAATGAGATAACTTTACCATGGATTATAACAAAACCACCCATTATCATGAACAATTCTGAAGAACCATAACACAATACATAAAATCATTCATTGTAAAAACAATTTTTGTACCCATAAGAAAATATTTATGGATATTGAAATTTCCATTCAATTTGAAAACATTTTTTGAAATTAAATAGAATATAAGGAAATAGGTGTTTTATTTGCATAAAACATGAAATATTGTAGTGTAATCCAAAAATAAAATAATGGTTATAGTGGCAAGAAAGGTCGTTGTCATCATATATGTTATAATAGAACATTCCTTTTGTATTTTTGTAAAGGATATTAAAATATTTCGTAAAAGATTCCTTTTAGAAACCATTGAATGTAATTAAAGAGAAACACAAAGTTTCCTTTATAATTAACTTATATCCATATAAATACATCCATAAAATAATTTTTAAAATACGAATATTGAATAAAAATAGAGTTTTAAGGGAAACTTTAAAAGAGGATTTTTAAAACAATGCCCCTTACCTTGAGCCTGAATCATCATGTATGTTATTTATATTCATGAATAATAAAATGAGGTTAATTATTTAATTTATTAAGAACATTTTTAAAATTTATTATTCCTTTTATTTTTTATCTTACAATGCTATATTTAATTATTTAATTAATTAAATTCACGTCAGATGTTTTTGAAGATATTCGTTTAACAAGTCCATAATGGATTCGATATGTCGACTATGGTTGAAGTGTTAATTATTAATTCATGTAAAGAATAATAATAATGAAATAATTATCATTTTAATAAATCAATTATTCTTTTAAAAACAATCACGAAATGTTTTTATGAAAAATTAACTACATTATAAACATGGAGATGATAGGCCAAACATATGCATGAGTAACATTTCCATTTTTTAATGATAATTTTGGAATGATGGTAAGTATAATTTTATACTTAAATATTGATCATAATATCATAAATTATATATTATTTATTTAATTATACTTATATATATCTTCAATGTAATGTGGTGATAAATAATGAATCACATCGCTTCATGGAGGTGGTAGTCCACACATACGCACGAATGACACTATCATTTTTAAGTGAATGGAAATGTAAGAAAGTAAACGATATATATTATCCTTTAAGAATGATAAATATTTCATTAATACAATATATATATATATATATGTATTAATTATATAATTATAACCATCTGCGAGAGATGGTGATGGAAAATGAATTACATCGTTTTATAAGGCAATATTCTTCCATACACATGAATGATGGTTTTGTTTCCCATTTGAAGGAATAGAATTTAAATATAGAATATTAAATTAACATAAAAACACATTAGTATATTAAATATACTGGTTTTATTATATAATCATGGTTAGGTAAGATTTCTTGGAGGTGGAAGAATAAATAAAATAGAAATGCTCGGTTAGAAACGATACCTCTTCTTCGGAAAACATCTTTTTCTTAACAACTTAAGACCACTATGTTTGGTGTTATTCCATAACCAAGGAATATAAAACATGGGGTAGAGATGTCAGTAAGGTATTTGAGAGTATATTATCTGAAAAATAGGTATTTAAGTGTGAAGTAAATGGAATAATAGATTCCCTTTTATGAGAGAGGGGAGGGGCACTCTTGGAATTTCTCAAAATATTAAATTAATACAAAATAATTTTCATTTAAAAATAAATAAAAATAGATTTATTATGAATATAAAATGATTATGGATTGAAATAATATCATGTAATAAAAATTATATAGGTTTTGACTGTGTTTTTACCCTTATCTTTTGGTTTTAACCCTTTATAAACCCTTTTAACAAATACTGCAATATTAAAATATTCTAAAATTTAAGGGTAAATACCATTAATATAAAATAATAAAACATCCATAAATAGAAAATGATTAATTTTATTAACCAAATATCATTTATTTAGAATAATAAATAATTTTTAGGAATTTTATATCAATTAATAAAATATTATTTTTATAAAGTATTCATAATGTCAATTTTATAACTATTCATTTACATTGATTTTTTATAACACTGAGACAACCAAGTAATTAGAATAAAATAAATTCACATATCCCTAACAAGTTATAATTATCTAAAAAATTAATGTATTAAATTATTTATTTAAAATTATATTATTTAAAAAAATTTAATATCATTTATTTAAATTTTCAATTAATTAAATAATTACAATATTAGTGTTTTGTAAGCATTTAAGGTAATTATTTATACATTTAAATTTTAAAATAATTAATATGATGAATATAAATAAATTATATTTAAAAATATATATATATCTATATATCTATATATATATATATAAATGAACATGGTATCTAGTTATCCTTATGTTAAAAATATTATAATTATTAAAAACAAGTGTGACATTTTTAACTTTTATTTGAATAAAATTTTATAAAGGTAATAATCACATCAAAATGAAAAAAGGCCATAAAACCAAATCATAGATTATTATGGATGAAATGGAACCATACAAAAAAATCAATTCAAGTTTTAGTTTAATTTTAAAGTCCTTATCATTTTATTTTCAACATTAATTACCCAATTTCACCTTTACCGTGGTAACAAAAATTAAGAAAAATTATTATTCAGTTTTACCAAAATTAAATGAGTCAAATTTACCAAATTTGGTGTATCTAATTCAAATTATGTAATCCATTTTTAAATATTCAACAAACAAATTTGGTATAATTTAATTTAAAATTAAACCAGGAAAATGAAATAATTTTTTTTGAAAAACAAATTCTTTTTAAATATATAATATTTTTATACTAAATTCAAGTATGAAATTCATTTCAAAAATAATAATTGCGTAATTTTAAATAAAAAGGAAAAAATTAAATTTCAAAACTAATCCAAAATATAATTTTAATTTATAAATACTTTAAAAGAAAATATATTTTTTAATAAAAATCATCATTATTCACTATTCATTTTAAAATCAAAATTTTCAGAAAATTTTAAAAAATTTATCCTAAGATAATTTTAACCCGATGAATTAAAAAATTAAATTCATTGTTTTCAAATTCAAATTCTATAATTAGAAAATTAAACTTTTAAATAAAACTATATAATAAAAGAGTTTAATAAAACTATTTCCTTTTTGTTTTTAAAAAAAATATAATGACTATAAAAATCTATCACATGAATAATAATAAACATGAAAATGATTTTTTCTATCATTACCTAGGTTTTTAAATTATTACATCCTTTTATAAATTACATCTATGCAATTTTTTCACTTATTAAACAAGTGGGGACAACTTTCTCTCGTATCATTTTCAAAATCCCATGTTACTTCTTCAAGCATATGGTTTTTCTACAAAATATTAACCTAGTGAATTAAATTTTTCAACAATTTTTGATATCTATGGTCAATAATATCAATATAATATTCCTCATAAGAATTTTTATCTTCCAACTGAACTACCTTAGGTCTCAAAATATGAGATGATTCCATCACATACTTTCTTAACATTGAAACATGAAAAACATGTGTACTCGAGATAAAATCAGAGTAAATTCCACTTGGTAAGAAACTAATCTAACTTTATCTAGTATTTAATATTGTTCAATGAACCATGGACTTAGCTTCCCATTTTTACCAAACATCCTCACATTTTTCCATGGAGGTACTTTAAGAAAAAAATGAATGCTTACCTTAAAAGAGAGATATTTCCAATAGATATCTGTATAACTTTTCTACCTACATTGAGATGTCCTTATATATTTATTAATTATCTTAAACTTCTCAACCATTTCCACCACCAATTATGTCCCCATCAATATTATTTTACTTAATTAATCCCAAGAATATAGAGTCTGACATCACTTTCTATATAATTCTTTAAAAGGATCCATTTGTATACCGAAATAAAAATGTTATTATAAGAAAAATAAACTAAAAAATATATTGATACCAAATTCCCTATAAATAAATTATACAAGTATGAAGCTTTTATTCCAAAGATTTAATTTTTTACTTGTATTGTCCATCATATTTAGGATTAAAAGTTGTACTAAAATCTTATTTACTACCTAATGAATTTTGAAGTAATTTCTAAAAAATTGAAGTGAACATGGGATCAAGGTCAAATATAATGGAGAGATAAACTCTATGTAACTTTAATATCTCATTAATATAATTATGATAAGTTTCATATAAAGATATAGTATCTTTAATTTGAAGAAAATGAAAATATTTATAAAATCGATCAATAATAACACAAATCACATTATTACTTCAAGTAGTTTTTGGTAATTCCACCATGAAATCCATAGATATATTTTCCCATTTCCACTATATAATTAAAATAGGTTGAAGAATCGTCTTTGGTAATTTTTAATCTATTTTAACCAGTTGATAAGTCAAACATTTCATGGTAAAGTTTTCAATATATCTTTTCATTCCATCCCACCAGTAATAGTCCTAAAGGTCTTTTTACATCTTAGTACTGCCAAGATGAATAGAAAATGAGGATATATGATCTTTACCCAAAAATTCTCTCTTCAATTTGGGATCAAAAGGCACATATAATATCTTTACAAATATAAAAACAAAATCTTGATTAATGTTAATTTTAGGAAAATTACCCTTATTAACCAATTATATATTTTTCTTTAACTCACCATCTTTATTTTGAGCTAGATTAATTATTTTATGATAGAGATGATTGTACTAACACCTAAAACAAAACAATTTATGTTCATGAATCTACAAATTATAGGAAAAATTTCATTAAATTATTAATCAAGAGGTCATGTTCTAAATGTAACATGGTTAATAGATCAATATTTTTCTAGATCAAAGCATCAAATACCTTATTTACATTCCAGGATGGAAATGAATTGTGTAGCCATAATCCTTTATCAATTCCTTACATCTCCTCCATCTCATGTTCATCACTTTATTTCTGAATATATGCATAAAATGTTTATGATCAATATATATTTCACACTTGGATCTATATAAATATATAATAATCAATTACCTAATCATTCTATATCATGAAACAACAAAAAATTTTTAATGAAGAATTACTATATATGAAAAATTCACTATTTCTAGAGGGAGGGTCCAAAACTAGAGCATTCACTAATCTTATTTTTAGTTCCTAAAAATAGTCATCACATTATTTTTTACAGATGAATTTAACTCATTTTCAAGTCAACTTAGTCAGTTGGCTGGATAACTGTGCAAATTTTAAATAAAAAACTTGTAATATACTACTAACCAAAGAAAAATATTAATCTCAGTAACATTTGTAGGTCTTATACATTCATTAACCACATTAGTTTTAGTGGGATCAAATGTTATTCCATATTTATTTATGATGTGTCCAAGAAATGAAATATGTTATAACCAAAAATCACATTTTAAAAAGTTTCCACATAACTTCTTTTCTTTTAGGGGTTTTCAAATAATCATTCGATGTTTTTCACAATACTTATAACTTTTGGAATAATTAATGATATCATTAATAAGAAAACCAAAAACTTATCCAAATATCCCAGGAAGAATCAGTTCATAAGATCCATAAATATAGTTTAGGAATTTGTTAACCCAATGGGTATAACTAAAAACTCATAATTACCAAATCTAGTCTAAAGTGTTGTTTTTAGAATGTAATCCTCCTTTAACTCCATCTGATAGTGCCTGGAGCTATGGTAAACCTTTGAAAAATATTGAGATACTTAGGTTGATCAAACATATAATCGATATGAGGAAAAAAATATTAATTCTTAATAGTAATGTTATTCAAAGCTCTATAATCAATGAAAAGCCTCATAGACATATATTTAATTTTAACAAATAAAATAGGATCACCCCATGATGAAGTGATATGATGAATGAATCATTTATCATGAAACTCTTGTAACTAATTTTTCAATTCCTTAAGTTCAACTTGTTCCATTTGATAAGGGGGTTTTGAAATTGTATCAACACTAGGAACTATGTTAATAGTAAATTCAACTTCTCGATTAGGTATAACACCAGGAAAATTATCAAAAAAATATCCATGTATTCTTTTACTATATAAAAATCATTAATATATAAAGTTCCCTTATTCTCAAAAATATGTGAAATATAAATTTCATTTCAATATTTTAAAAGTTTCTTAGTATCTTGATATGTTATCAAAGGCATGGGATCATTCTTATATACAAAATAAAATCATTCCTAAAAAAACTTCTTTAGCTCTACATTTTATCATATCATGGTAAATGGAAATCCAATCCATACCCATAATAACAAAAAACTCTACTTGGGAAAATACAATACAATTTTCAAGTAATGTCTTTTTGCAGACAAGGAAAGTAATATTCTTTTATTTCTATTTGACTTAATACTTACCCCAAGTGTTTTTACCATAATTTATGGATTCAATTCTTAAGGTGTAATTTCTAATTTACCATAAACTTTATTAGAAATTAAATAATGAGCAGAACCTAAATCAAACAATACATTAGCATAATAAAAATAAATAAGCAATGTACCTAATACCACTTTCTTTAATAGCCCAACATCTACTAAAGTGGTTGAAAATGATTTAACCACACATTTATAATTATAGTTTAGATTCTTCCCATCATTCAGGTTATCCTTTTTAAACTCATGTTCATAATGACCCACATTATTACATTTAAAACATTTTATTTCATGTTTATCAGAATTGATCTTTCCACTACCATGATCTTTTTCATCACAATTATGCACCACATGCCCCATCTTACAACATTATAAGAAGTTACCAGACTTTATAAGGAATTCCCTAGTGTGATTTTTCCCATAAATATCACAAACTAAAAACATAATTTTCTTACCAATCAGGTCAAGTTTTCTTCGTATGACACCAATAAATATTCATATGTTTGTCTCAATTACAATAAATTATTTTCCAACCGGAGTAAAAAATCATTAAGAAAATATTTCTTAAGTAAGAAATTCTTAAAATCATCCCATTCCAAGGCATAAATCTCTTCACTTTGTTTCGTATTCACAAGAATTTTCTAGTATTAATCGAATTCAAATTCAAAACGGTAAATAAAAAGAATCACCTTTTGATGATCTGAACATCCCATGAATACCGTAGGGTGTTGCCTCATAAAATATTATATTACCAACATGTTACATTGTGGTAGATATAGTTTATCTCTGGTATGGATACCTCCATAATTTATTTCCTTCATCAACTAATCCATCACAATAACAGACAACTTTTTTCTAATTCTAACCATTTTAAGTTGCGAATTTGGAAGGATATCATGCCCTTGGTTCCTTACTAATTCATCTTTCCAATTAACTATGCAGAAACTATTCTAAACAGATATAGTTTAGATGAATAAAAATGATAATATTGCATTTAAATATCATTTAAAAATAACCATAATGTAAATTTTTTTAAATTTATTCTGTTAATATTATCCTAACCTCTAATGTTTTCTAAACCTTGCTATGATACAAACTATAAGGTCCCGATATTAAAAATTACCTAATCTAGTGTCTTAGAAAAGAATTAATTTTCTTTAATTCCTAAAGATCTTTTATGATTATATATTTAGAGAGTTTGGTCATAACTCTAACATAATAATACCATATATTATATATAGGACACTTCTACTCAATATCTATTTTTCTCACAATATAAAACTTTTAAAGTAAAACATGATTTCTTTTCATGAAAAATATTCACAAATTTCAACTATAATTCTTAGTTTTCCTTAACCATCATTAATATCTATAAAAAACATTAAAAAAAATCTTAGTAAAGGACATTAAAATAATGAAATAAACCTTTAAACCATGAATACTTATAAAAATTTTTCTTTTTCAAAATAAACATTGGGATTCAAATAAACAGTTTCTTACCCAAGAAATCACTTTATCTTCCCATAAATTTTCATAAAAAAATCATAATAAATATTAAAGGAAAAATAAAACTCAAAATGGTTTCTTTGAAATCATGAAAAAATCATAATATTTTTTTCACAATTTTATACTTTTAAATCTTATTAAGTAGTATATTCTTTCCTTTACCTTGTGAAATCATAAGATTTCTATAAAAAACTCATTTAAAGCATAGATAAATCATTTAAGTAACATGATGCATCATTTTAATATCATTATTACTAACACATTGAATATACATCATGGTTATAATCTGAGTAACCATCACATTTACAGTTGAAATAACCATCATGGTTATACTTGGAATAACCATTGCAATATATTCCCAAAATCTATTTAGAGAAACCAAATCTTTTAACTCTATTGCTTTGCCCAATCGATTGAAGATCTATAATGGGCTCATAAATATTTTTTTTATAATATAAATACCTATAATCATAAACAATTTCCAATAACCATAACACAAAACATAAAATCTTGCATCGTAAAAACATTATTTTTACCTATATGAAAACATTTTCGGATATTGAAATATCCATATATTTCAAAATAATTTTTAAAAATAACTAGAATATAAGGAAAGAGTGGTTTTATTGGAATAAAAAATGAAATATTATAGAAAAATTCAAAAATAAAATAATGATTACAATGGTGGGAAGGTTCATTGTTGCCATATACGTTAAAATCAAACATCCGTTTTGTATTTTTGTAATGGATATTAAAACATTACATAGAAGATTCATTTTAAAAAACATTCTAAAAAATTAAAAATAAAAATAAATTGTCCTTTTTAATTCAATCATATCCATATAAATACATCCATTAAATAATTTAAAAAATATGGGTATGGAAGAAAAATAGAGTTTTAATGGAAATATTAAAAGAGGATTTTTACAAGATAGTCCATTACCTTGAGTTTGAATTGTCTTGTATGTTATTTATAATCTAGAATAATAAACATAGTTTAATTATTTACTTTTTTAAGAACAATTTTCAGGTTTATTATTTTTTTATTTTATCTCTTAACATACTATATTTAATTAATTAATTAATTAAATTCACATCATATGTTTTGATGATATCTGTTTCATAAGTCCAAAATGGATTTCACAAGTAGAATATGGCCAAAGAGGTAATTATTCCAAAATATACATGATAATAATCATGAAATAATTATAATTTTTATAAATAAATTATAATTTTAAAACCAATCATGAATTATGGTTATGAAAAATAAACTACATTACAATCATGGAGATGGTAGACCATATGTACACATGGGTAACATTTCCATTTTTCAACGATCACTATGGAATGGAGGTACGTATTATTTTATATTTATATAATGATAATATTATAATAAATATCCTACTATTTATTTAATTATACTTATATATATCATCCATGTGCTGTGGTGATAAAAAATGAATTACATTGCTTCGTGGAGGTGGTAGTCTACATGTACGCACGAATAATGTTATTATTTTTCAATGAATGGAAAGGTAAGAAAGTTTATAATATATATATATATATATTATATTTTTAAAATGACAAATATTTAATTATTATAATTTATATAAATTAATTCCATCATTATAACCATCCATGAAAGATAGAGATGGAATACGAATTACATCGGTTCACAAGGGAGTAGTCCTCCACACACGTGAATGATGGTTTTGTTTCTAATTTGATGGAAGAGGAGATGGATATAGGTTGTTCCATTAAAATAAAAAAACCTAAGTATATTTAATATATATATTTTTTATATAATCATGTTTAATGAATATTTGAAGGAGGTGGAATAAGAAATAAAGTATAAATGCTCGGTTAGAAATGACACCACTTCTTTATACAACCTCCCTTTCTTAACACCTTAAGACCACTAAGTTTGGTGTTATGAAATAAATAAGGAATTTAAAATATGGGTAGGTATTTTAGAATCTTACTTGGATGGGTATTTTATGATCCAAATTGGTTTTGAAGTGTCAATTAAAGGGAAGAATAGATGCCATTTTATAAGAGAGGGGATAGACACTCTTGGAATTTCTCAAAAATATTAAATTAATATAAATTAATTTTCACTTAAAAATGGATCCAAACTGATTTATTTTGAATACAAGATGATAATTTGTCAAAATAATCTCATAAAATAAATATTAGATAGGTTTTGACTATGTTTTTACCCTTATCACTTGGTTTTAAACTTTCGTTAACCATTTTGATAGTTATTAGAATATTAAAGTTTTCTACACATTAAAGGATAACAATGTTACTATAAAATAAAAAAATGACCCATAAATGAACCATTTATAATGAAATTAACAATATACCATTCATTCTTCCAAATATATATATATTTTTTATAAATTTTATATCATTTAATAAAATATTATTTTCATAAAATATCAATAATACCAATTTGAGAACAATTCATTTACATTGCTTTTTCACAACATCAAGACAACCAAAGGATTTGAATAAAATTATTTAAAATATCCTTTATAGGTAATAATTATCTAAAAAATTCATCTATCACATTAATTATTTCCAATTATTTTATTTTTAATATTTTTTTATTATCATTTATTTTATTTTTCCATTCATTGAATAATTTCTGTGTAAGCATTGTGTAAGAATTTAAGGTAATTATTTATTCAATAAAAATTTAAAAATAAATTATAATGATTAAGACAATTAATTTATTTTTAAAAATAATATTTATAACCGAATAAAGGATTTTATTATCCCTATGTCAAAAATACTACAGTTATTAAAAAAAAGTGTGACATTTTTGACTTTTCTTTAAATAAAATATTATAATGGATTGAATCACATTAAAATAAAAAAATGTCATATAACCAAATATTGGAAGAGTATGGATTAAACGAAATCATGATATTAAATTAAATCAAGTATTAGGGTCATTTTATAGTCCTTATCATTTTATTTTTAACTTTAATTATCTAATTTACCCTTTACCGTGATAATAATAATTATTAAGATTACTATTAATTATAATATAAAATAATAGAGAAATATTTATTAAAATATAGCCTACTAATTACAATTTTTTAATTAATTTTTTAAATTTAATAACATTGATTTGATAGAATTTAATTTAAAATTAAACTCAAAAAACACAATGAAAAATTGTTTTAAAAAAAATTTCATTTTTAAATATAAATGTTTTTATACTAAATTAAAGTATAAAATTCATTTAAATAATTGTAATTGGATCATTTTAAATAAAAAAGAACAAATAAAATTTTAAAACTAATCCAAAATATATTTTGACTTTATAAATTCTTTGAAATAAAATACAATATTCAATAAAAATCAGTATTCTTCACTACTCATTGAAAAATAAAACTTTTTAGAAAATTATAAAAAATTTATAGTAGAAATTTTTTGACACAATGAATTCAAAAATGAAAATAATTTTTTCAAATTCAAATTCTATAATTATAAAATTAAACTTTTAAGTAAATCTATATTATAATAGTGTTAAATAAAACTATTTCCTTTTTGATTCAATACTATTTACAATGAATATAATTATCTATATAATGAATAATAATATATATGAAAATGATTTATTCAATCATTACATGATTAATTACAAAATCCACATTAATTTCAACCCTTTCCTGGTAAGATCAGTCAATGGAGACGCCAACTTCGAGAAATCCTTGATTAACCGTTGACAGTATCTAGCTAGAACAAGGAAACCCCAAATCTCAATGTTGTTATATATATACTACCATAAAAATAAATCCTTTACCATCTCATTATTGACATAAAATTAATGTTTAGAAATCACATTCCTCAATAACTTCACTTCTTGGATAAAAAAAGTACATTTTGAAATCTTTTCATACGGACAATGACTCCTCATAATTTTCAAAAATAAATTCATATAGTGCTCATTATCATGATCATATCTTGAATAAACTAGAATATGATCCAAAAATACTATAAAAATTATGTTGAGATTATAATGGAATATCTGATTCGTTATATCTATAAAAACTATAGAAGTGTTAGTAAGACCAAAAGGCATCACAAGATATTTATAATGGTCATACCTACTCCTGAATTCCATTTTCAATATATGAGACTCCCAAACCATGAGATGATGATAACCCAACTGAAGATCGATCTTTAAAATTCACTTTCCCCCCTTTAACTAACCAAAAATATCATCAACATGGGGTAAAATATACTTATTCTTAAACATCACCTAGTTCAACTTCTAATCATCCACATAATCTAAGTGAACCATCTTCCTTCTGGGAAAATAGAAATGAGGATTTCCACAATGAAAAAATTGGGATAAAAAACATTTCTCTTTCATATAATCCAATTTAATCTTTATCTATTTCAGCATCATGGGTTCCATGTGATATGAGGGTATTGAGATCACTTGCATACCTAGAACAAGATCAATCATAAAATTCACCTATTTCTCTGATGAAGATAAAATAATTCATCTAATAAAATATCAATAAAGTCTCAAAAAAATGTGAGAAGATAAACAAGAGAAAAATAAACATTCATTTCAAGCACAATAGGAGGAAAAAACATTTTAACTATGGGTGGGGGGGTCCTCTACAACCAGAACATAGATCCCACTCTCCTTGAAAAACCTAATAGATACCATCATAAATAAGGAATATGAAACACCGATGTTAAATATCAATCTTAATATGACGAGTGATAAGAAAATACATCCCAGTGAGAACATCAAAAAAATATAGACTAATAACATTAAAATCCTAGATTAAATCCACATTAGCTATCTATTGAGAACAAGAATGACACTAAAACCAATTCTCTTTCCTTTTTTTCATGAGGTGTTTCTAACTCCATATAAAAGTAAATGAGTTTCGTTGGAAGTTTCAACACATAAAAAAAGTGGGAAGATATAAATAAGTGGTATGAACCTGTATCAAATAATGTAGTCTATATAAAAGATTCAACCAATATGGAACCTATCACTATCATCAAACTTGTGAAAACCCATTCTGGAGAATCATCCACTGAATGGATTTTATTTACTCCTAAGGCTTGTGGATTAAGTCCTATAGACTTTAATGATTTTGATTGCATCGTAGTGGCCCTTTGAGCTGATGATGCTTGACCATAATGATGTGTAGGCATAGCCTGTAAGAACATCTATCGGTGTATGTATAGGCCAAAACCATTGCACATCTTCATGGTGGAGGGATAAGAATTCAGGTTGTTTCTGACCTTGCTACACTGATAGAAAGTTAGGGGAACACTGCTGGTAACTGCTAATGGTGTAGAGGAGGACTACTCATGAGAATCACCGACACCACTATTGCAATTATAATGTCGGTTCCTCTTCTTTCCCTACACACCATTGAAGCTTCAACTAGGTGGTAGATAAGGGTCAGAATAACTGATATTTATTTCCATGTTCATTTCATTCATCATATATCTATCTATTGTAGCTGCATAGGTAGAAATATTTAGCATAAATACCTACAATCTAATATCCATTTTCAAACCCTATAGGTAATTCTAAGATTTTAGCTGGTCATTCTTTACCACCTTTAGAGTAAAATGAACCAACTCTACAAACTGATAAGTCTACTCTAAAACCTAATGTTGTCTCTTTTTCAAAGATAGAAAATATAGAGACTTTCACATTATCAGATACTTTTGGAATAACTCCTGATATAGAGTGTTTTGAAACCCTTACAATATAATCCCATGTGCCTATCCGCCTGAACTATATAATTCCACCATCACTTCCTGGGAATCTTGATCTTGAACCCTACTCACTTCACCTTGATGGTCTGAGGTGTATCTAGAAATTCAAAGATTTGATCGATCTTATATATCCAGTCATCTACCTCTTGGGGATTTTTTGTACGCTTAAATAATGGGTCTTCTTGTTTAATAACTCTCATGATTGATCTCTCTCTCCTCCAAATCCTGGACGCACCTAAAAAATTTCATTCTGGAATTATGGTACATTTTTTTCATGACACAAACTACTTACATGATATCCTATATAAGACTATAATATAACAGAAAATTCCCTTGAGGTGCATCTACTACACCCTCCCATGGAACCCATTGAAGATGTATCATATGCATACTACTACACTTAAAAAATAGTATAAAAAATTTAAACAATGTAATAATATCCGTTCAAACCAAAAATATAATAAAGAGAAACTATTATTAATATCAAAATTTAACATAGTGGATACACATCCCAACATCCCATGTTAACTTGAGTTTCATCAAAACAAGAGATAGCCAGACAGTCATCCCAAATTACCTCTCAAGTTATGAAAATAATATCTCTAATCTAAAAACTTATAAAGATTGAGAATAATGATGGTGCTGATAACAAATTGTGATATCCCAACTGAGATGATCCATTAATCTAGGCTCTGAGCAGAAATGTGGAAAGACTTGATGGGGGTTTCAAATCCATATAAGCTAACAACTAGAACTCGAGCATCAAAAAAAAACCAGAGGGAATTATTTCTCCCAATCTAAACAAGATACATGATATATATATATATATACACACATAGTAGAAATAAAATCATAAAAAATATAGAAGAAATATATACTATAAATAAGAGAAAATAGAGGTAACAATAAAACTAAAAAACTAGAAAAAAAAGGGATAGGTCCCACAAAACTATAGGATAACCAAAATGGAAGAAAAATACACCTATGATATGTGGGAAATCACACACTATATCACTAGATAACTAAACCCATATGAAAAAAACCTATTCAAAATACTATAATGTCTTTCCTTTCCCTACATCAAAATACATAACTAGGTCTACACACTACCAAAAGGGTGTGTAGGGTGTGAGATAAAGTGGATCAGTAGAATCTCATGTAGGTGTTCAATATCAAATATTAGTAAAAATAATACTAGTATTCTCATTTGAAGAAAAAATGGAATGATAACTGGTAAAATAGTTTTATATCAAAATCATGGTAAATATTTCCCTGTTTTCCACAGTTTTAAAACAAGTTGAGTAAAAATAGTTTTGATTCACATTTCAAAGAATGTATCAAATCCAAAAACATTAAAAGAAAATGAATAGGTAAATCATGCTAAGGGTCACAACAGGTTAGGATATCTAACTAATCATACCATAATCGATGACAAGAGTGCACCGAAGTCCTTATAATATAGAGATATGGATAATAGTAACAATCCAAGAGTGAACACCATAATAAAGTTAACAACAAGTCCCTATAACAACAATTATAGGGAGTAAAGGAACACCCCATGAGTGAACCCCCAACAATAAAATAGATTATTGACCTAAGATATACCATCCACATAAGTAACCAAGGCTCCCCATGTGTTTTATTTTTCAAATCTTTTCAAAAGGGTTTCACATTTCAAAAAAAATCCATAACCCTTTATTCCACCAAAATAATCCATAAAAATCATTTCATATTCAATTTAAATGCTACGAAAACACATTTTATTTTACCAAAAAAAGAAAAAAACCATATTTTAACTCAAATCCATTTATGAACACAAAAAATAATTCCAAGACATTTATAAAATCAATTCATAAAAACCAAAGTAATGTGGTTCGTCCAATATAGGCTAGAGATGAAACCACCTACCTTAAACTTGGGTCGCAGAACAAAAGTGATGAGATCCCCCAACACTGGAAAGAAAATGAAGTCACAAACAGAGGTTGTAACAATGATTCCCACATATTATAATCTTATTACAGAATGAAAAAATTTCAACAAAGATTTTTGGTCACACATACCTCGATATCCATGCAGGCCGCACCATAACCAATGTAAGGACTAGCCCCTAAAAGAATACTGCACAATGAATCTAGAAGGATAAAAAAAGTAATTGTTATATGATCAACCAATATAGGAACACAACCCAATGTTGAAACCACAATAATAGCAATGAAGAAGTTGAAAGTCATCTTACCTAGAGAGAAGTGATGCAACCAAGTAGGAGACTGATCATCAAAAGAAGTGATCTGGGAGGGGAGGAGAGACCCAAAATATCCAAAAAGGATTCATATTATTTGAAGTAGGGATAAAAAATTCAAATGGTTAAGGATTCTATCTTATAGTAAATAAAACCTTCTGGTAATGAAGGTTTTTTTTCATAAACCATGGATTTATGGTGTAAAATCCCCATGAAACATGTATGCCAATTTTTTTTCCACAGGTTAAAAATACAAACCGATATATTTACAACATAAAAACATGGTTTAAAGTGTAAATTGACTTACATTATAATCTGTTTTCATAGTTTGTGCCCCATGACTCATTTATGATATAAATTAACCATTTATTTCAAAAATGTGCCCTGTAGGTAGTGATCATCCAATGATCAGTTGAAAATCTCCCAAAACATTATTTATTCCCTTTATACCCAAGAAGCACACTCTTAAACATAAAAGAGTGCATAACTTTTATCCAGGATGTTATACTCCCCATGTGAAGTACATGGATTATTGTAGTATACTCCATGCCATACTATATGACCTAGAATGAGTCATGATACATGAAATAAGTAGTCCCTGGGTATCACACATCATGTGGCTAATAGTACATGATAAGTAGTTAATGTTACAAAACTCAAGATCTTAGCTCTATATGTCGAGTAACATCCAAGGCATACACACCACTTAGATCAAGTGAGTACTATTATCCCATGGTGAGTAGATGAAGACCCAAGAGGGGGTGGGGTGGGGTGGGGTGAATTAAGTCCCTTTAAAAATAATGGATGGTTATGAATCTTCCCTCATAAAATCATATTAAATATTTCCTTACCTATTTAAGTGAGTAATGCAATGGATGTATAAGAATATAAAGTATAGATCATAACGATGTACAGTGGTTTGGGGCACAAATATCCCCTATCACACTTCACCAATACTCTCTCTATGATCTTGATGTTTTTAATAATCAGGCCCTTTTATTTGGGGACCTCAAAAAATGAGTGCATGCAGTTGACACCTTACAATAATTACTACAAAATATGCTTTTTTCAGTGCTCAGAATAGGCATTTTTAGCTCTAAAAAATCATTGATAAGATAAAAAATCTTAAAAACAGGTGACCATTATTAGTTTTTAATTTATTTTGATAAAATTGGAAAAATATTTTTTTTCATTCATCCAACCTCTTTTATTAGTACTATCAACCCCTTTTATTAGTGAAATGTTCCCCATGCACACACTCACCCAAAAAATTGTTTGAGTAGACCACCCCTTATCATTGATTTTTACACCTTATTCAGCCTTACTCATCCATGGATGTGAACCCCTTCCCACTACCTTTCACAAATAACACATTTACCACTATACCATCATGATTTGTTTAATATTTTACGATGTATATATTTATATATATATACATAATTAATTTTTATGTTTATATTTATTCATATAATTATATATAATTATATAATTATTTTTAAATACATGTTAAAAATATGTCTATTTATTGTATATTAAGATATAAATTTTGTACATATTTACATATATATATTTATACATATTTATAAATATATTTGTACATATTTACATATAATTGTATATTTAGATATAATTTTTTATAGGTATTTTTAAATATTTATTTTAAATACATTTATATAGTATATCTAATGATAATGAAATATTTATAAAAATAAATTAATATATGATGTATTTATAAAATATTGACACACACATACGCACATATAAAAACCCATACGTACACACAAACAGATATATACATTTATATTTCACACATAAATGAAAAAATATTTACATATCTGTATTTATTTACATATATTAGAATATACCCTTAAATATATGTATTTTTTTATTGACACACACATATTTATATATAGTCATTACTTGTATAGGTATATGTGTATATATATATATATATATTAATTCATTTTTATAAGGTTTATAAAGCAGAGAATTTTTTATTTAAAAAATTAATAATAAATTTTTATCTCTATATGATTTATATTTTAAAATATATATTTTTAAATATGTTTAAATATTTTTTTTATATTTGATTTATTATATGTAAATATATGAAAATATTTATACATTTAATTATAAATAACAATAAAATATGAAAAATTATAAAATTTGAACTCCATAATATGCACATGAATGTATCCCATGATAATGAATTCAGTCACCACTGAAAAAAGACAATAATACCTCATTAAATGTGGTTGAAATTCCATAGAATGTTAAAAAATTGGGGCTACTCGATAAAAAACTCAGTTTTAGAGGCTTTTTGGGCCTTTTTAACCTAAAAAACATTGATTTTAGTAACCCCAATTTATCAAGTTGTAGATCTTTTAAAAAATCTTAATTTGATATGTGGTAAAACCAAAAAAAAACCTAAATTAAAATTTATGACTATTTGATGTTTAAGTAATGTTTTTAACTTATTTTAGATTGTTCATTAATTTTCTAAAATTTTCTATCATAAAAATGATATTAAATGAATATTACTCAATTATAATTTTCTAATTAACAATTAATAATTATTAATAATTATTTTATAAAAAAAAATCACTAAATATCTTATATACTGAGTGTAAATACATAAATCATAGTATATAAATCACATTTAATAAAATATATTATATTCATATAAATATAAATATATTTAGATATTAATATATTATTTTTAATGATATACAAATTTTCATTGAAATATATCTTTTATCAGTGCAAAAAATCATTGATAAGGACTACACTTTATTAGCACTGATAAAAGTTCCTTTTATCAGTGCTTAAAATACTGGTGATAAAAGGTTACTTTTATGAGTTTTTTTAAAACTAATAAAAGTACCCATTATCAGCACTTTTCACTAGCATTGATAAAAATGTCTCTTTTATCAGTGTTTTTTTGAGCACTAATAATGGGTAACATTGAATATATTGAAATTTTTAGTATTGAAAAATAATTTTATAGGGACTTAAGGTTTTTTTAACCAGAAACCTTAATATCTTATTACATTAAGCTGACACTATAATGTGTCTGAGTACATGAATTCGAAACTACAGGATAAATGAAATATTATACGGAAAGATTAAACAACTTCACCACACAGTTATCTCTATAGACAACATATGTAAAATGATTTTCAAAAATGGACACCTATAAAAAATGATCTTCAATTAATATAGAATTTTTCTTCTTTAGACAACAATAGATACAATGATGAACCATAAAATATTCATCAAAAGAGAGTTTCCATGTAATTTTATTTTTCTTCTTTAGCACAAGCTATATTTTTCTTCTTTATTCACACAATAGATATAGAAAGATGAAATGATGAAGAATACTATATTTCTCCTTCACATGAGAACTTATGCACACACACAGTCTTGTTTTACCTCTTTATTGAACTAGAGAGAATACATTGAATATATTTTTTCTTGTTGAGTTTTTATCTTTTTGAAAATTTCATAATAAAAGTTCCAAAATACTTTATCAAATTTCTCTATAAAAATCATTTATTTTTCCTGTGAATAAACCTTGGGAATATCAACATGCAGAAACATTTAATATTTAATCCATGAACATCTCTGAAAAATTTATAGCATTGTAAAAGATCCTCTTACATGAGTATATGTTGGGGGAGAATCTTGATTATGGGTTGAAAAATTTCTTGTGAAAAAATTGTTAGAATCCCAATGAAATATGGAAGTGAAATAAAAAATAAATAAATTATCATGTAGGATTATTAATGTTGAAAACCCCTATAATGTGGAGGATTACAAAACCATGGGGAATCTCTGAAAAATGCACTAATAATTAGATAATCTTGAAAATCCATATGAATTCCAAAACTAGAATTTAAATGATAGAATGCAAAAACCTGTGTTAAAATCACACCTTGATACTCCTCTGTCTTCACTTTGTAAATCATATCGATCAAAATGAAATGCTTAGAGATCTATCTATAATAAAATTTTACCCTTCTATCGATGAAATTACACTACCTCAAGGACCTTTATCTAAACACGCATCAGCCTTGAATTTTCTAGTTACACTCTAAGGTTTTCTCTATGTCATGATCTAGCCGTCATGATGTACCACTGATCATCAACCAGGATATGACACTTGATCACCAAAATTAAGAATACTTTCGATGCATGCCCCGGATCATCGATCTCTTCACTGTTTCTTTGCACCCGTTCCATGTCAGTGTTCCCCACTTGCTAGTGAAAATGAGGTATCCCATCACATCAGAGATCCACGATCAATTACTCATTATCCATCACCAATGGTAACCACATGATACCACAAATTTGGTATCCCTATTCATACTCTTGGTGGAATACATCATTAAAAATTGACATGAAACTCCAAATGAGTTGAAGTCAATCATATCATTCCAAAATATTCTACCAAATACTATTATATAGAAACAAATTATATATATACAATTAATGCAACCAACATTCCTTTTTCCATCCATTAATATTGAGAATAACTCGCCATTAATTTTTAGAAAATATCCTCTATTAATGTTCATAAAGATATCCCCATTAATTAATTTATCTTTCCTTAATAAATGTTCTGAATCTTAAAAAAATATTTTGGTTTCCTTAAAAAAATTCCTAAAACATAGTATTTATTTCCCCATTTAAATATCTTTAATTGTGTTACATTGTAAAATGACATCAATTCTATATAAACACAAAAAGTTTCAACTTTCAAAAATATCTAACATTCAAACATATCTCAAAGAATGACTTTGATACATTCATGGTTGAATAATTCATCACTAAAATCTTCCCAAACAATTCTAAAAATTTCATAATAATACAAAAAGATAACCAAATTGATAAACCATTTAGAATAAAGCATATTCAATTAAAATAGATAATAATCTCAAAGATATAGAAAAATAGAGCATCCTAGATTCTTATAACCTGATGTTGTAAAATATTTTCATGTCTTCCGAACATTCCCTTATTCTAAATACACAATAAAAGAACGTTGTATGTGTGTGTTAAGATTATTTGGGAATACTGTTATCAATATTCCTTTACTCTATATATCTTGTTCTTATAATCCATGAAATCGAACTGCATGGCCAATATATTTAGAACATCAGACCTTGTGTATTTTGTGAGTCCTGTCCATGATCGTTTTCATTTTAATTCCAGATCAATACTCCTTCTCCTCTATAATGTAGTGAGGTAGAGTAATGTTATAGTACACACATAGATTCAATATAAGGTTTCCTTCATACCTTGGATAACTCCTGTCGTGAGCTAGACACCATACTGCATGCAAGAGTTCAAGCATGTTGCGAAGGCGAGACACAAATGACCTTAATCATAATGTGTCCAACGTCCTACGTCGTTGCTAACATAACATCAATATTATTGAGTTGTGTTGAAATTTTCTCCATTTTCATACTAATTGATCTTTCTACAACATCACATCTAGTAGTACTGAAGTTCTCAATCAGGATCTAAGTATCACCGAGAGGGGGAGGGGGTGAATTAGTGATGTATTTTTATTTTTATGTTTCTTTATTTTTGAAACAACCTTCGCCTCCTATTAAAGAGTTTCTTCTATACTAAACACACACAACCATAGGAACAAAATATTTACAAGGTTCACTACCCAACAAGAGTAGCTACGTCCTTGGTATGATATAGTAATAATCCAATACCATACAATCCACTAGAAAAAAAATACTTTTATGTGGAATACAATGAGTTGGATATACCCTTACACTCATGAAGCACTTGAAAAAAAATCTGTAAGAGCATGTGAAACCTCTTAGCATAATTAGGGAATTGAAGTATTTCAGTGCTTCTTTACAATTGAACAGGTGTATTATTTGAAGTACAAATCTTTACTTTCTTACCCAGAAGACAGTAAGAACTATCTTACACACAACCAAATAGTGCGAAGACCTGAAATCATTTTCACACCCTTTTAAGTGTCTTGGACCCAAATTTTATGCCACACATGTAAGATTTAACTTTTGTCACGAAACAACTCTTGTGTGCACCTTTAATCTTGTGCACAACTCTCTTCTTGCGCGCAACTTATGCTTCTTGCACACAACTCTATTTCTTTCGTGCACTCTTATTTTCCTAATATTTTCCACACCTCAGAGATTATAATTTCTCTAAGTGTTGAGAACACTAGTGTGAGGGGGTCACCTCTTATTTATAGACCTCATTGAACCCTACGTGCAAAACCTCGATGCATCACGCAAGATCCTGACACGTCGCGCAGAACCCCATTTGACATCGCATTGGGCGCATAAGACTCTTTCGTACCGACCTCATCTTTTTTTAACTTCTTCAATCTTTTGTTCAATTCCTTAATTTTCCATTATTTTATGTTTGGACCTCGAATCATGCCATGTGTGCAAGATTCCAAACTCCCTTTAATCTTGCGCACAAAAACCAATCTTGCACGCAAAACACAATCTTTCATGTATGCCTCCCCTTTTCCAGATTTTGATTTTCATATCATGGAACTCCACTTGCATGCAAAATACCAAGCCATATTTAAATTTTCCTAAAACATCCTTTTCCAAAAACACATTTCGTCATCTCCTGATTTTCAGGCCCTACAATTTGGAAAACACTGGGAAATGTTGCCACCTAAAAATCTGCTTCGGCAAGAACACCAATGTTGCTTCACTTTCATCTGGAATATTCAAAAAACAACTTCTTTCATAACAAACCATATCTGTCATGATATATAGTATTTGATCAAACACATTTAGCATCATCAGATTTTTAATAGGAAGTACTGTAACTTCACTATATTCCAGCAGCATCATTCTTTCCAATAAAAAATGCATATGACTGGAATCACCTTTACTCCTCCTTTCCTTCATAAGGCTTTCATAATAATTTATCCTAACTTATGATGTTTTTGAAATAAAAATAATCAAGGAATCATCTGATTTACAAGTCCTTTACAAAGTGAATTGATTTATCTTCTTTGACAACAAAAGATAACACTCTATAACAAAAAACTCTTCTTACTTACTTATCCATCGAAATTGGTCCCAACAAGTACAGGTTGATACTTATTTCTCCCTTTAGTGTTGTAGTGAGGATGGTGTGTCCATCACTATTATAGTTTTCATATTGAGATTCAGGTTTATTTTGAGGTCAAGTCCCACCATAATACAACTATGTCGAGTGAGACTCTAGTACTATATATAGCTTGTATGAGATAAATTTTTTAAAGTTGGGTGTTTCATATTATATTCAATTTGAAATATCTCTATTTATATTATTTAATTCTGATTCCTTTTTTATGAATGCATGAAAAATTATCTTTTATTTTAGTTATAATGTTATTATGTTCAATTGATTTTTCTAGAGCTGTCATGTGTACTGGGTTCTGTACTGGGCTATTGTCTTGACATATTTCTATTTTTTCATTTGTCCCATGCCTGCTGAATCATTTATTTAGCCTAGGTGAGTTTGTTATTGTTGATTAATGTTGATACACTTTAGAATCATGTCATCAATCTGTGCATTCTATATCATGTAAACTACTAGATTTTCTATTCAGCATGGAAGTATGAACCTTCCTAGTTGGTTGTGGAATTTTGAGAGGTAGGCAGTATCATTAGAATTAATCACCCCTGCTACAA
Organism: Viscum album; assembly: GCA_963277665.1. Lineage (NCBI taxonomy): Eukaryota > Viridiplantae > Streptophyta > Magnoliopsida > Santalales > Viscaceae > Viscum > Viscum album. Next base: position 1,315,473,496 of record OY728147.1, read on the forward strand.
CAACCCTTCTCTTTCTTACACACATAAACATGATTTATTACATAAAATTGCACTTAAGACAACTCAAATGATTGAGAGGTCTAGTGTATTGGGAAATTAGGAACATTACATAACAACATAAAACATAATTTACAACATCTTTATTGAAAACTTCTTTTACATGACCACAACATTCATTCGTACTTACCATTGCATGGGATAACCTGAGAACATACATAAGAAAAGGGTGATCTATAAATCCAAAAAATGGAGTAAAAATGGAATAACATAAAAAATATAGTACATGTTAGGCAATAAGAATATCAATGGAGCATAAGAAAACCATGAACCTAAGGGCATGATATATCATGATTATCATAACAAGGAAATTTGGTAATGACATACAACATGATATTAGCATGAGCCAAGGCTCATGGCACATGGATTAGCATGAGTAAAACCTAATTTCACTTGAATTAGCATGATTAAAACCTCATTGAACAAGAATTAGAATGAGTAAACCCTCATTTCACTTGGTGTATCATGATACTAAATATTACCCAATGCATTAGAGCGCTATTAGGGCGCACCCTTTATAAACAATTAATTTCATGCATAAGTGTGCCACATGGATCATATAACATGGAATAATTCAACATCATAAGTTATTCCACAATAAAATACCATAGTATACATAAATTTAAGTACCATTAAATATGTATGTATTCATATAGGTGAATACCCTTGATAGAGAAATGTGTATGGTATTCACTACATAATGATTTTGTCTTGGAAAATCGCGGTGAAATTTTGGAAGTATAACGACCTGACATAAAATTCATAAAAATGTTTTATGATAGAGAGAGGGGTATATCTTCATATGTACAATAAATAGATACTAAGGGGGTCATATAAATACATTTACCAACACATGGAATTTATAAATTGAAGATATAACATAATAAAGAAACTTGATGAAAAAGGAGAAATGGAATAACTCTTAAAAAACTTCGGTATGGTAACAAGTGTACATGGGAGGGATTAATGAGATATAAAGAGTTAAATAACCATTAAAACATAAGAAGGGAATTATGGAGGATGTGTGAAATCATACCCCAACATTTTTAATTGAATATAAAATGGAATAACAATATAAAGAAACTTGGACAAAAATGAGAGATGAAGAAATCCCTTACTTGAGTGTGTGACTTCAAGAACTTGGGGAGGGGTTTCTTGAGAGATTAGGGCACCTTGTGAGGATTATAGAGAGATGACTTCAGGTTAGGGACGTGATCCAAGGATTTTGAGTGAAGATAAGTGGAATAATGGGTGAGTTTATATAGAAAATTAGAGGGGAATTATTTAATATTTCACAAACTTAGGTTTTGGAATTAAATATTCAAAACCACAAAACATACCAAGGTTTTTGCCCATGTTTTTTTACAAAGGGGAATGGAAAAAATTATTATATAAGGCCAATATCCTAACATATTAAAATATTAGGCTAGATTATGTGGATGTGAGTCACACTCTCATGGAAATTATTTTAAAAAGATAAAATATTTTATATGTCTTGGAGGGTCCACTAAGGCATTGTAAAATTATGAAAAAAAAATCTAAAATCACATTTTTAAGGAAAAACATATATTGGGAGAATATAACTTTTATAGTATTTTATTATATCACTATTGGGTCATTATGATGTCATAAAACACATTATATATTTATAAGGTATTTAATTTTTACCCAAAATTTCGATTATTATAGAAAATTATACAAAATTACCCATCAGATAATTTTGAAATCCTGATTCCAAAAATAATATTAATTTTATCTAAATAATTTTCTAAATATGTAAATTTACACTTATAAAATTAAAACCAACATTTATTGAAAATTCATGGGTTTTGACAAAAATAGTTGGCTTGCTCGATTATAGGCATATCATGATCCGCTTCTCTTCCGAGGAAGATCTTATCCGCACCTAGTCATGGGCACCCCGATGTTGCAATGGTTGCTGATTCTTCTTGTTTCTCTAGTTGTTTGACTTCCACATGAACCACGACCCGCCGTCGGCTACAATTTGGGTTAGTTTTCCTCATCTACCTTTACTGTTTCAAAATCCCGCAATCATAAGGATGCTCGAAAATCTCGTCGGAATATATCTATGTTCGGACAGCCGAACGGAAGCGGTTTGTCACCCGGTCTATCCAAGGGTTTTCATCGAGATGGATATATCGAAGGATCCCTTCGATTTTGTCTGGATTACAATAGGGGAGGAATATAGGTGTAAACAACAAGTTGTGTATGAGGGCTGGACCAATTTCTATTCTACCTGTAAGATGCTGGGGGCATATCTTAGATGCGTGCTGGCAGGGATCGTCTTCGATGACGGGTAGGAGAGGTATCTCCCATCCCAGGGGTGTTTGGAACAAGGGTGGGAAGGTCGAAAATTTGTTAGTGGACAATGGAAGGGGCAAGGAACTAGTGGAATGTGGGGTTTTGATCTCAGAGCAACAGGCCATGGGTGTCGAGAATAGAACTAGAGACCCCCTGCCACGGGGGCTGATCGAGGAGGTTCCTCCGGTGAGAGAGGAAAGGGATTGTATTGCGGTGACAATGGGTTGACTTGCTGCAGCAGAGGACCAACGGAGCAACCTGAAGGTGTCAGACGTGTTCAACCGGCTGAAGGCTGATCTCGTGGATCCTCCTATTGGTAGGATGCTGGGTGGAGAAGGCAAAGCCCAACAGATGGAGGTCCAGCTGGAAGGCGAGGCGGATGGGGGCCAGTCCTCAGACCGCTTGTCTGGAAATGAGCAAGAGGAAGTGATCAGTTTGGATGCTGAGAAAGAAAGGATAGACATTGCAGATGTCATCAAGGGGTGGCAAGGGGCTGACTGGGTGGTGCCTGTTACAACCAGAGGTGAGAAGATGGAGGTTTTGGGCTCGTCTCGGTTGACAGTTCCCTTGTGCAACAGGTTCGAAGGTCTACCCGAGGCCGATTTGAGTTCTGATTCTATTACTCCAGGTGAGGATGTTATGATCAATGGACTAGCTACCAAAGTTTATGAACCAGTTCACTCGACAGATGAGGACTCAAGCCTAAGATGTGATAGGGACTCCAGGAGAAGGAAGGGGAGGAAGGACTACTCCTCTCTACCTCCTCCTCTTGAGACCTGCTCTGCAAAGAAATTGATCAAGATGAAGATAGACACAGAGGCTCTGAGGCACCAGAAGCATGAGGTGCGGGATGATTATCCCACGGTCTTGCTGTTAAGCTCTGATAACCATGTGATAGAAAAAATTTTATTGTTCAACGCAACTGAGGAGGAGGCTGCTAAAATGATGGGGAGGTCTCTTGAGGTGTCTCTCAATGAGGATCAATATATATGGATTGAAAAACAAGATTCAATCTTGGTTGGAGGCTTCAATCAAGTAAAGATCAGTGTATAGGAGTACATTCAGTCTTGGGACCAGCTGGTCTTTGAGTTTGAGAAGCTGATATTGAAATGAGCTGATGTACAGTTGGCATCCCTAGTGTGGAATCTATTTAGGGAAACTGATTCAGGTAACATCAAGTTGATTTTTAAAATTTCTGCTTAAGTTATTGGCCTCGAGTGGATGGATTGAGGGTAATGTTTTGGTGAGCTTTTCTTTTCTGGGGTCCCTTGTTGTTTGGATCGACTGTATGGTTGTTCTCATGCCTCGCATTCGGCTTGGACCTGCCCCAGATGAGGATCCGAGAAAGAAGTCTTCATCGAGGCAGATCTTTGGATTGGAATGTTGAGAGGGTATGGCATTGCCATCGGTTCCGTGCACATGCATTTGCACGGGACTGTCTGCTGAGGGTCTGCATCGCTGAAGGCTTTTTATCTTGACACATTTTCTTGGGTGGGGTAGGACCGGTTGATTTCTATGGAGGTTTTTGGTTATTCTATCAACTGTTGTGGTTTCTCACTTTCTCCTAAAAGGAGTCTTATCCTTAATAAAAAAATAATTTTCAGTCATTAACAATGTAACAATAATAAAATTAATATATATTTTATATTATATAGAAAAAAATGAACATAATCATAACACTAGGGTCTTGTTACATAACCCTTTATTCCACCAGCATATGACCTAAGAGTATGTTGTGTGATGGTGGGGGATTTTTTGGGGCCGTTCAGTGAACAAGGTTTGGGCTTTGATCTCAATGAGCATGAGCTTATCCCATAAAAGGTTTCGACCATGATTTAGTTGTTAGATCTTTTCTTGGGATTGGTCTAGGGAAAATCATAGAAATTCTATCTCCCTAGATAGATCTGATAAATGTGCTTCAAAGGGAATGATCCTACTGGTCGAGGCCATCACTTCCTTTGTCTGGGTGAAAAAGATTTGTTAAAACCTTATATACTAGTCATGTGAACACTATTCAATGTCTATATTATCAATGGTAATGATACTTAATAGTTATTTAAACCCAATGAAAAAGTACATGTGTTTTCTATATCCATAATAAATTTAATTAAGTAAAAGAAATGGAATTTTATTCATGAATGTTCTGGTCATTACAACATTACCCCCTTCAAAAATTTCTCCCTCGAAATTTCATTTTCCCACACTAAAACAGATGTGAGTAACTATTCCTCATCACTTCCTCTAGTTTCAACTTTTCTTCTTCAAACTTGTGGTTTCTCCAAAACACTTTGATGAGCGGAATTGTCTTATTTATGATAACTGTTCCTTACAATCTAAGATCTTCACTGGATTCTCTTTATAGGATCGACCATTCTTCAGTGGTACTACCTCTAGATTGAGTACATGCGATGAGTCAGGTATGTACTTCCTCAAGACTGATAAATGGAATATGTCATGTACTTGAGACATGTTTGGTGGGAGTGCTAGTCGATATGCCACTTCTCCAATGAGATCAAGGATTTCAAAAGGGCCGATGTACCTTGGAATAAGATTTACCTTCTTCTTAAATATCATAACTCTCTTCCATGGTGATATGTAGAAGAATACCATGTCTCCAACATCAAACTCTAGGTCTCGTCGATGATTATCAACATAGATCTTTTGTCGACTCTAAGCAGATTTAATGTGTTGATGGATGATCTTAACCTTCTCCACCATTTCTTTAACCATTTCTGGACCTAGGATTTTTCGCTTTCCAACTTCATCCCAACATGCTGGTGTTCTGCACCTCTTCCCATAAAGGGATTCATAAGGAGCCATTTGGATGCTTGAGTTGAAACTATTATTGTAGGATAACTCAACCAGAGGAAGATGTTGATCCCATCCTCCCATGATGTCCATTGAGCATCTCTTAACATGTCTTCAAGTGTTTGGATAGTCTTCTCAGATTGGCCATCAGTTTGAGGATGATAAACCATACTAAAGTTCATCTCAGTATTCAGAGGGTGTTGGAGACTCTTCCATAACATAGAGGTGAATCTTGGATCCCAATCAGATACAATTGATAGTGGTAATCCATGCAGCCTTACCACTTCTCTAATTTATATCTGTACCAGTTGATCCAATGAGAAATTCTCTCAAATTACAATGAAGTGTGTACTGTTTGTAATATGATCCAAAAAAACCTAGATAACATTGTTTCCTTTGGATGTATTTGAAATTCCGGTGATGAAGTCCATGGTGATGTTCTCCCATTTACATGTTGGTATGGGTAATGGTTGCATCATCCCCTTAGACTTCTTCCTCTCAGTCTTCACTTGGTGACATACCAGGCACTTTGATGTATTCTCAGTGAACTCCTTTTTCATGTTATCCCACCAATAATTATCTCAGAGATCTCAATACATCTTTGTGCTTCCTGGGAGAATGAAGAAATTTAAACTATGCACGTCATCCAAAATTTCATTATTTAAATCCAGATTTGATGGAACACATAGTCTTGATCCAAATCTCACAATTCCTTCTTTATTAACATTGAACTCCAAGGATTTACCTTTTCTAATAGTTTCCACTTTTTTCTGAATTCCCACATCATAATTTTGAGAATCATTTAACCTTTCCAAAAGAGACAGTTGAGAAATCATTTGTGAAAGGATTGATAATGTTCCCTTATTTATGATTCCCATGTACATCTTTATCAAATCTATGAAAATTGGATACTTTTCAATTCTTATCAATGATAAATCACTGGGTCCTTTCTACTTAGATCATCCACCACATTGTTCACTTTCTTAGGGTGGTAATAGATTTATGAGTCAAAGTATTTGATAAGATATAACCATCGTTATTGGCACATGTTCAGTTTGTTAGGTCCACTAGGTCGAATAGCCTAAGAGGGGGGGGGGGGGTGAATCCAGGTATGACAGATTAAAACTTTCTCTTATATATACCTTGTTTCATTATTAAGAAAAACACAATTCTATCTTCCTCCCATAACAAAATCCGGATAGATATGAAATTAAGCACAAGACATAATGTTTTTTACTTAGTTCACCCTCACTGGGATATGTCCAAGGAGTATACTACGATAATGTGTCGATGTAAAAAATTCACTAAATCTCACTGCCAATAATGAGTACAATGTTCGGGAAAGATCTTCTATACCCAGGCTCACTACCATTATAAGGATTAGGTTCTACTCACTACATTCCCAAGGGTCACTCCCTATGACTCTTTTTCTGGCTCACTACTGGTGGAAAGGATAATTGTCTTCCTCTTCCTGCACTCACTACTCTAGAAAGGAATCCACTCACAGTTTATGGACGTGTAGGTCAAACACAGTTTATAGACATGTAGGTCCTTTCATTTTCATTAATTACTACATCCTAAATTATATGTAGATGCTCTGTTGAAGTTCCTTTTTCACCCACATATGAATTCCACCTTCCAAAGTACTGTTAGGTACCGGAAAATACTTTCACAAACTGATTTGATGTTTTCACAAGATTTCTTGCGAAAACTGTGAAACACCTGGTCTTCTGCATACTGAGTACCTAATTGAATATGCAGATCACCCCTTCCATGTATTTCTTCCACTTCATTAAACCGCCATCGCCTCTGTGTATTGCTGCCTTTGTTCCACCTCTGTGGACTACCCTTTCTTCAGAAACTGTTCTCTGTTCATGGATGGTCTTCATTTCCATGTACTGGAGGTCCCCCTCCATGTACCACTTGTGGAACTCCCCCTTTCGCATACCTTAGATTCCTCCTATGGGTACTGAGTCATCTCCTTTTTCATAACAGACTTCCTTTTGCGGGTTAAGAATCCCCGCAAACACCTTTAGCAGAATTACTTCTGTGTGTACCACATCAGCCTTCATGAACCTGCCTTTGTAAACTTCCTTTGGAATTTTCCAAAATCTCAGATCAAAAATATGTTCTCTAATGATATTAGATCTCTATAGTAATTGGTTGGATTAACAATTTTTATATAGGAAAATATATCAGCAAAAACCGTTAATCCAAGATTTACCAAATCTTCGATTCATCCTCCACATCATATTGATCCTTCTGCCACCACGAACCGCATGCCTTCCAGTGAACTACCACTTTCAACTGCAAGCCACCCACAAATCATTTTTTATATGTAGTCCACGTACTTTCTTTTCTTCTATGCGGTCAACCTCCTCTGCCAACATCAAGCCATCCGCGTACCACATCACCTTCCACTACGAACCATTTTCGATTTCGTGAACCACACTTGTGTACTATTCCCACTGCCTGGTATGCGACCACATACTCTTCCCGGACATGGTACATGATGTATGTCCCGAGCTCCCCATTTCTCTTCGTTTTCCAACTTTGTTCATCATTCCTTGCATATATTCCCAATTTTAAGGCCCAAAAATTTTGCAAACACTGGTAAACTGTGCCACCTTAAAAACCTATCTTTGGAAAACACCAACCATTCTCATTCACGATAATATAGATTTTTCAACAAACAGAATGACCCCCAAAAAATTCCGGGGGGGGGGGAGGGGGACCATAATGGATTTTTCCAAACAATCTCTTCCATTGGGTTTGTGGACAAATATTCTCAAAATAATTCTTTTCATTTTAATATCTCTTTAAAACTCCTTCCATCTTCAACCATCATTCAATTCATGCGATTAAGATAGTGATCCAGGATTTACTCAACACATACTCTGAGCCCACAGGAGCCATTCTAGGTATGAGAAACAAGATTATAATAAAAAGTTCATCAATGAACCACTTCATTTCTAGTTACCAACTACTGATACCATATTGATACACAGATACCAATGAATTGATCTCATCATGAACCTCAGCCGTCGTGATATCTAATCATTGATCCATAAATTATAACATCATTAGATTTAATCCACCCCTATCTTATAGATCCTCTAACCAGATTCATCTCGTCTTCAACTCCTCCTATCTCACTACTCCACTTAACAACTTTTCCCCATGTATTTTCTCCCCCTGGAATAGTCACACTTTCTCCCCCTTTGTCAACGAACCCAAAGGGAACGTCAAAGTAGTCTGTAAGAGGGTAAAGAACACAAATCAACGCATTAGGGAAAGACACATCATACCTCAGGGAGAGGGGGGGGGGGCACATCCCCACTTTTATAAGTGTGGGGATTCAACTGGACTCCAAGATCCTGTTGATGCCTTTCAAATTATTCTTTTGGTAAGGCCTTTGTTAGAATGTATGAAATCTGTTGTTCTGTAGGCACATACTCCAACTTTATAAACCCTTGCTCTACTTTCTCCTTGATAAAATGATATTTTATTTCAATGTTCTTTTTTCTTAAGTGATGAACTATATTTTTATCAAATTTATAGAACTTGAATTATCACAAAGTATTTCGATCAGATATTTCACTTCAATTCCCATATCTTCAAGTTGTTGCTTCATGAACACTAGTTGAGTGAAATATTGAGTAGCCATAATTTATTCAGATTCTATTATTCTCAATGAAATGAAATATTGTTTCTTTCTTAACCAAGAATTACAAGACCCTCTAAGATAAAAGGAAAATCTTGATTTTGATTTCCAATCATCTGCTGAACTATCCCAATCTGCATCTATATACCCCAATAACTCTGGATGAGAATTGTCATTATACATTAGGCCAAAATCCACTATTCCCTTGATATAGTGAATAATTATTTTTTCTGAAATCATGCATATTTCCTTGGTATTTATTTGATAACTCACTGCTTGGCATGTGAAAAATCCAGTATCAGGATGTGTCGCTATCAGGTACAATAGACTTCCAATTATTTTCCTATATTCCATGATATTAATTGCATTACCTTCATCATCCCATGATAGTTTCAGCCATATAGAAACTGGCGTCCTCATATCTTTGGAATTATCCATTCCAAACCTTTTCAAAACCTCATTGGAATATTTATATTGAGAAATAAAAGTGTCATTCCTTCCTTGCATCACTTGGAATCCAAGGAAAAATGTCATCTCACTAATCATCGACATTTAAAACTTGCTTTTCATGAATTCTGAAAAATGCCTACATTGTGCTTCATCCGATCCACCAATGTTTATGTAATCATCATAAACTAGCATCATCATCCTTTGAATATTGCAATTTTTGAAATACAAATTTTAATCAACTCCACCATTCTGAAAACCGAACTTCTTTAGGAACTGATCAAGCCTTGAATACCATGCTCTTGGTGTTTTCTTCAAACCATATAATTCCATCCTCAGCAGAAAAACCCTATTCTCATCTTCATGGATGAGAAAGCCATCTGGTTTCTCAATGTAAAATTCTTCTTCTAGAACTCCATTCAGAAATTCTGACTTGACAACCATTTGAAAAACTATAAACTTTATTTTTCTTGCTATGGATAAAAATAATCTGATTGTATCCAACCTTGCAACATGTGTGAATGTTTCATAGACATCTATACCCTCTATTTGGGAGTACCCTTTTCCTAAAATTCATGCTTTGTTTATAATCACAACACCAACTTTATTCATTTTTTTGTGAAAAACCCATTCTATCCCTATGACATTTTTGTCTACTAGTCTTGAAACAATGTCACAATTTTTATTCATTTCAATTTGGTCAAGATATTCATTCATGGATTGAACCCAGTTCTCATCTTTAGCTACTTCATCAAAAAATTTAGGTTCCACCTGTGATAAGTATGATTCTTATTGTAAAGTATTCATCCACCTAGTCTATACTGGTTCTATCTGATCAATAATTATGTTTTTCCTATCAATTTCAGCTATTCTTGATTGTATCTAGATATAAGCTGACTTATTCTCATCATATGAATCTTCTCCTGAATCATCCTATTATGCTGGAGTGTCTCCCAATATTCTAATCTCTTCATCACTATCCTCCTGAGTCTGATCAAGTATTTTCTGAATATTCTATTCATTTTGTACTAAATTCACATCATGACATTTAACTATCTTTCACAGCCACTTATTGAAGCATTTATATGCTTCGATATTCTTTGAGTAGCCCAGAAATATCCATTTATCCCCATGAGATTCAAATTTCCTATGTTTCTAGAGATAATCCTCCACTTGGCTATTTGTGAAATCTGTTCCATTATCTGTTCGAATCGTCCTGATTTTTTGACCCAGCATCTTTTCACACTCTCGTCGATATCTTATAATGTAACTGAATACTTCAAATTTGTGGGTGATTATTGAAACCCATGACATTATAATATAATCATAAATAAAGAGGAAATAATATCTTATCCCATCAATATCCCTTAGTGAAATTGGACCACACACATCAATATGCCCCAACTCAATAAGTCTAGTTGATTTTTGATCCTTCTGCTTATATGCCTTTTTAATAATATTCCCCTATTAGCATGCATTTCATGTATGATTACAATCATGTGATAATCTAGGTAGATTTCGAGCTGCATCATGTTTCACTATATCTTCCAAGTAACCTTGGTTTATGTGGACAAGACTCTTATGACATAACTTATTTTCTTCATCTTTGGACAAAAAGTGCATATCTTCTTCTCCACTCAAGAGGTAGAGATTCCCTTTTATACACTTTCCTTGCAACACAACAACACCATCCTTTGCCTTAATGATACATAATTTATTGGAAAAACTTATGGCATATCATGAGTCACAAAATTGACCAACACTAAGAAATTTGTGACTAATCCCCTAAACAACTAAGAAATCTTCTCATCTCATGTCTTTTCCTCCAAACATGGCTTTTCCTGAATCAATAACTTTCAAGCCCTCTTTATTACCGAATATTAGAATACCTTCTTTATCATACCTGATTTTGGTTACTAGATTCTTATTTCCCATCATATGGGATGTTAATCCACTATCAATTATCCATATCTCCATGCGATCTGATGCCTTGAATGCAATTTATGAAACCACAGCCTACTCTGCCCTTTTCTTTTTGACCCAAGTCTTTGAATTCATACCTAACATGGAATGATAATCTTGATCAAACTCTGTAAATGATATACCAACTATAACCTGAAGAGATGCAAATCAATTTTAAATTTTTAGCTCTCTTGAAGAAAAATTTGTCTACTTCTTAGGAACAAATTCAGTCTGCCTCGAAACATTCCTCTATATTGCTGATGTGCAATATCTTTCCATATGTATGAGACCTTTACACCTAAAACAATGAAAATAAAATGATAACCTGTAATTTTGGGCTCTATTTGACCACCTATATTTTTATTGTTCCCTTTGGTACCTCTTTTCTATGTAACATACATTTTTAGAGTGCCCAATATTACCACAATAATAGCCTCTTATGTGAGGTACATTCCCATGTGGAAATAATGCACCACCAGTCATGAATCAGGTTCTTTGAATCTTTTGATTCTCCTTCGAACCCAAATTAATCTTCAATCTTGGGGTGGGTTCTTGTGGTCTGACTGGAACCATAACTACTTTATATTTTAGATCAATCCCCATACCAGCTTTATCATTTGAAGTGGATTTGTGCTTCTGTTCTGATGAACCACTATGATCAAATATCATATTTTCTATTTTCTGTATGATCTTCTTTCTTAGCACTTTCTCCTGATCTTCAATTGTTCATCACATACTGACAACTTCCCCTTCTATTTGTTTGATATGTTTGATTTTATATTTTCTAGTTTTAGTCAAAATATCAATTTCAAATTTATGTTCTTCAATTTTATGTTTGTACTCAACCACCTTTATAGATCACTCTTGTATTGGCGACCTTATCTTTTAAATTTCCGCATTCAGATCAAAATTCTCTTCTTCTTATTGCTTCATAAAGAGTTTGGCATCACAAACATATTTTTTTATCTTTCTTTGTTTTGTCTCTTGAAATATCTACCTCTTCAAGGGATGCTTCTAATTCATCCTGAAGATCAACTCTTCCTTTAATTTCTTATTCTTCATTGTCACTTTCTTCTCCTGTTAATGAGTTTTTGAAAACTTCCACTAAATCATCTATTTTATGATCCTTGTAGTTCTCCAACTCTTCTGCCTAATATTCTTCTAAACTTTCATCCTCTTTTAAATGAAGATTCTTCTTTTTGAAGAACATTCTCCTTGTATTTTTCAACCCTTTATCATTTGATGAATACTTATTTTGGAGAATTTCTTAATTTTATTCATTTTCACCATCAATCATCTTAGGAAACTTTTCTTCCAAATTCCCAATCTTTCCACATCAAAATCATGAAATTGGAAGTTTACCTTTGAACTTCCCTTTTCCTCTTTTAATATTGGAGGAGTGAAATGATAGGACATCATACATATTTTCCTCCTCATGACTATATTCAATAGAGATATTCTTTATAGATTTGAATGCCACTTCCTTAGAATTCCCCTTTTCCACTAAATAATTATCATCATTTCTCATTTTATACACTATAGGGGTACTATGTAGGTTATCTAGTGTCATCTCTTTCGGGTCTTTGTCTTCTAATACTGAAACTTTCAGATTGAATCGCGATGAGATATTCCTCACGATACATTTAAAAATATTTATATCATCAATGACTTCTGCAAAACCCTATGTGTATTCCATAATAATATTAATCCCATCAAAGAATACATCAACATTATCATTGGGATTCATTTTGATATCCTCATAATTATTCTATAGAACATGCATCTTTTCTTCTCTGACATTTGAGTCACCCTCATAAACATTAATTTTTTTTCCCACATTTCATGTGATGTTTTACAGGATATCACCATCGTATAAATTGCATTTGACAGGGATTCTACAAAATCATTGATCCATTTATCATCAATATCCAATTACATTATTTTAACTTCTGATAAAGAGCCACTATTAATGTCAGATGATATTCCATGCATAGCTGCAATGAAGACATCCATCCCTACTGATCAGAAGTAGTTCTGCATCCGATTCTTCCATATTTTAAAATTATTTCCATAAAATATCGGAATTTTTTTATGATTGACCCACTCCATTTCTTCTTCTTGAGAGAGAACCACTAACTTTCATCCTTTACATATGATACCAATTGTTAGGTCCACTAGGTCGAATACCCTGAGGGGGGGGGGGTGAATTAGGGCATGACAGATTAAAACTTTATCATATTGAGATCTTGATTCATTGTTAGAAAAAACTCAATTATCTCTTCCTCCCATAGTAATATACTAACAGATATGAAATCATGCACAAGATACAATGATTTTTTCTTGGTTCACCCACACTGGGATATGTCCAAGGATAATAAAATGAAAATGTGCTGATGTACTAAATTCACTAAGGCTCACTGCCAATAATGAGTACAATGTTCGGGCTAGATCTTCTATACCCAGGCTCACTTCCTTTACAAGGTTTAGGATCTTCTCACTGCATTCCCAAGGGTCACTCTCTATGCCTCTTTCTCTCACTGCTGGTGGAAAGGGTCACCATCTTCCTCTTCCTGAACTCCTTCCCTGGAATAGAATCCACTCATAGTTTATGGGTGTGTAGGTCAAACACATTTTATGGATATGTAGGTCCCTTCATTTTCAATAATTACTACATCCCCAATTATAGGTAGATTCTCTATTGATATTACTTTATCACCCATAGATAAATTCCACCTTCTTGAGTACTTCTAGGTACCTGGAAATACTTTTGAAAACTAATTTGAAGTTTTCACTAGCTTCCTTGTGCAAATCACGAACCACCTACTCTATCGCATACTGAGTACTGGGTTTGATATATGAATCACCCCTTCGGCGTACTGCTTCCACTCCTACGATCCTCTATCACCTCCGTGTACCGCTACCTTCGTTCCACATCTGTGGATTTCCCTTTCTCCAAGAACTGTTCTTGGTTCATGGATGGCCTTTGCTTCCACCTACCAGAGCTCCCCCTCCGCGTACCCCTTGAGGAACACTCCATATCGCATACAAGAGATTCCTCCTCCTTATACTGAGTCAACTCCTTCTGCATACAAGACTTCCTTTTTTGGGTTAAGAATCCCCGGAAACACCTTCAGTAGAATTACTTCTGCGTGAACCACTTCAGCCTTCACAAACCCCCCTTTTCGAACTTCCTTTGTCCTTTTATGAAATCTCAGATAAAAAAGATGTTCTACAATGATATTCGATCTCCAAATTAATCGATGGGATTAACAATTCTTATATAGGCAATGATATATGAAAAAACCACTAATCCAAGATTTACCAAATCTTTGATTAAGCCTCTACCCATAGAGATCCTTCTACCATCGTGAACTGAAAGCCTTCCAGTGAACTATCGCCGTGAACCGCAAGCCACTCGCAAACTATTTTTTTATACGTAGTTCGCATACCACCTTTTGTCTTATGCGGTTGACCTCCTCCTTTAACATTAAGCCATCTGTATCCTGCATCGCCTTCCAACATGAACCGTTTTCAGTTTCGCGAACCGCACTTGCGTACCATTCTCATTGCCTAGTACGTAGCCGTGTACTCTTCCTGAACATGATATGTGATCATCTGGCTTTTTAAACATACACAATCACACCCAGAACATTCTAGAGGGACACCTTGAGGATTTTTTTCCCAACAAATATCTTTTTGTGTGAATATATACTTGAGTCTTTTATGATACTTATATATTTCACACTTCCCACAAAGAGGTAATGTCACCAAATTTTTAATGAGAAGATTATTTCAGCCAACACTAGATCATGTGTTGGATGGTTTTGATCATAAAATTTCAATTACATTGAATCATAAGCAATGATTTTTTCATTTTGCATAAACACACAGCCCGTGACCTTCTTTGAAGCATCAGTGAATACCATAAAAAGTTCTCTACTTGTGGGTAGTGTGAGCACGGGTGCAGTGATAAGACTCATTTTTAACTCCTTGAATATAACTTCAAATTCATCAAAACCAAACAAACTTGAATCCCTTATGAGTTATCTTGGTAAGAGGGTTTGAAAATCGTGAGATATTTCTCAAAAATCATCGATAATATCCATCTAACTCAAGGAAGCTGTGGATATCCGTCACAGATGTTGGCCTCGAACATCCCTTAGTTTAATTTTTCTTAGAGGGATTCATAGATATCCCATTTCTTATGATGATATAACCCAATAATGAGACCTCTTTTAACCAGAATTCACACTTTATATACTTTTCATAGAGCTTCTCCATTCCCAAGGTCTCTACTACAGTGGTTAGATGCTCCTCACGCTCGTCCTTCGTTTTAAAGTATATTAGAATATAGTCTATAAAGACTACAACAAATTTTTCGAGGTAATCTCTGAATACTCTATTCATCAAGTCCATGAATATTTCTGGAGCATTATTGACTCTGAAAGGCATTACTATGAATTAATATTGCTCGTACCTTGTACGAAAAGTAGTCTTGGGAATATCTGCCTTCTTCACCTTTACTTGGTAATATAACGATCATATATCCACCTTGGAGAAGTATTGAGCTCCAGGTAGATGATAAAACATTTCATCAATTCATGATAGAGGATACTTTTTCTTTATCATGATTTTTTCAAGATCATGATAATCAATGCAAAGGTGCATTGACTGATCCTAATTCTTGATGAAGGGGACTGGTTCACCCCATGATGAAGCACTTGGGTGTATAAACCTTTTATCCAGATTCTCCTATAGTTTTTTCTTTAGCTCCTCAAGCTCTACAACAACCATTCCATATGGAGTCTTGGATATTGAAAAAATCCCAAGTATAAGATCAATTTATAATTTAACATCTATTCTATGAGAAATACCATACAATTCCTCAGGAAACACTTCAGCAAATTCCCTCACAATAGGCATGTATTCAAGGATGGTTGCTTCCTTAGACTCAATAATCTGAGAAAGATACATGTGATCATTGGGTAGTAATATCCATGCTTGAGATTATGGTTCTAAAGAATATTCATCCTCCTCCTTGCACTTGTACAAAATCAGGGGTCGATTCGTAACATCGAGAGTGATTTCCCTCTCATGTAAATTTACGTGGGCTCTATATAGTGAAAGCCAATCCATGAAAATAATTACATCAAATTCCACCAGATGGAGTATGAAGAGGTTTTTTTGAGAATTTCAGTCCACAAATTCTAATAGGGGAGGAGTTATATTCATGGGATGCAATAATTACTCCATTTTTCGTTCTCACTAACATCTATACTTACCTGATTTCTGGTGGTTTTGGGATTTTTCTACTAAAGTTTTGAGATATAAAAGAATGAGTAAAACCATAATAATTTTTTTTTGCTATTATTGAATGAATAACTTGCGTACCTATAAAAACATCACTTTCCAGATTTGATTCAGTGGTAGTGTTGGAAAAAGCTCTCCCTTGCTACCTTGGAGGTTGTTGGTTGCCTAAAAAAACCCTTGTCTTATTGCACTAGTTTGCAATGTGCCCTAGTTCTTTGTATTTGAAGCAATAAAAAATGTGTTGAGGGTTTAACAGATCATTCCTCACCTCTGTCATAGAAGAATGTTTTTCATGTTAGTAATTAATGGCCATGTTCCTTTCTCTTCTACACCTAAAGAATTTCCTCTTCCCCTTCATGAAATTTTTGGGGTGCTTCTTTTTGAACCTTTGGCTAGTGGGGTGTTGGAATTTCATAGCACCATTGGATTTATCCATCAGACTACAATAATTAAAGTCTACTTTCTCCTTCTTATCACCATGATACCCATGAGATTCTCCAATATCTATTTCTACTTTGAGGGAACATCAGACAATTTCCTCATACCTATCAAATTCACTGATTGCTAGGGCTTTCCGCCGGCTAGGTTTTTGCCGACCAAAGAAGCGGTCAACCTTTCATTCAGGGGTAATGAAAAAGCTAGGGGAATATCATGCAAGCCTTTTGAACTTTGCCTCATATTCTATGATAGATTATTTGTCTTTTTTCTTGAGGGTAAGCAAGTCCTTTTCCATCTTAAGTCAGAGGGTACGAGGAAAATATTTATCAAAAAACATTTTCCAGAAATCCTTACATTCCATCACCTCGATCTCTTTATCAGGAATTGTATTTTTGATCAATGTACACCATTGATCAGTTTCACCCTCTATATGATAAGAATCCATAAGAACCTTCTCTTGTTCAGAAAATTGAAGGATAGAGAATATCTTCTCAATGGATTTGATCCATTTTTCGGTGATTGTGGGATCAACCGATCCTTTAATAGTAGAAATCCTTTATCTCATGAAGCTCTTGATTGTAGTTTTTTATTTAATAGGGGGATTGGAAGTTCCTTTTAACCCATGTTTATATTCACAAATAGAGTTAACTGAGAGAGTATCGTGACAAATTTTGTGATTCCCTCTTCCATAAAATTGGGCATCTCATTATAATAGTCATCACATTGATCTTCGCATCGATATTTAGCCCGATTCCTCCTATTACCATCCATTAACTGGAATAAAAGAGAAGTTAGGGGTAAAAAATAAAGGGGAATCCAATGACAAAAAGTGATATCTTATAAATTACATTTATTTCCTTAATTTATGAATTTATAGGCTTCAATATAAGTTATCCATGATCTACTTCCCAACATATATTCTTAGGAGTATTTTTGGATTACCTTAATAATGGTTCATACTAAGCTTAAGAGTTTACCAAATCATATTACCTAGGAGTTTGAACTAAGATTAAAGCAATACCTATTGTCGTGAACCAATTCTCGTTCAAGTCTAGCTCAAAGCAGTATTTTCGGGGTTTACCCCTAGATACATCTGCGATAGAGCCACCTCTACTTGTTTGTATCCAGAAAAGGATGCATTTTCTTGATAAAACAGTTACTCAATACTCATAAAAATTTTGGAATGTTTTTATTATACTTAGTCATACCCTTAAGGATTTTTCTAGGGTTTTCTAATCCTAATTCTAAAATAACTAAGACACACTTTGATACCACCTATAACAACCCTACTCTTTATTACACACTTAAACATGATTTATTATATAAAATTTCACTTAATAAAACTATGAGGATCAATAGGTCTAATGTTTTCAGAAATTAGGAATATTACATAAAAAAATAAAACATAAAATAAAACAACTTTATGGAATACTTTTTTTACATGACCACTATATTTCTTCGTACTTAGCATTGCATGGGATAACCTGAGGATATATATAAGAAAATGGTGAGCTATAAATCCTAGTAAGGGAGTAAAAAAGGAATAATAGGAAGAATACAATACATTTTAGGCAATAGATATATCAATGGATCATAAGATAAACATGAAAATAAGGTCATGATATATCATGATTATCATAACATGGAAATATGGCGACAACATACAATATGATATTAGCAAGATCCAAGGCTCATTGCACATGGATTGGCATGAGTAAACCCTCATTGCACTTTAATTATCATGATTAAACCCTCATTTCACAAGAATTAGAAAGATTAAACACTCATTGAACTTGGCATATCATGATACTAAACATTACCGAATGCATTGGAGCGCTATCAGGGCACACCCTTTATAAACATTTCATTTCATCCATAAGTTTTCCACATAGATCATATAACATGAAATCATTCAACATAATAAGTTATTACACGATAAAGGAATGTGGAATAAATAAATGTAAGTACAATTAAATATTTATATATTAATAAAGGTAAATACCCTTGATAGAGAAATGGGAATGGTATTCATTACACATTAATTTTGTCTTGGAAAATCACCATGCAATTTTGGCAGCATAACGATGTGACATAAAAATTCATAAAAATGGTTGATGATAGAGAGAGGGGTATCTCATCATATGTAAATAACATCTACAGTAAGGGATTAATATATATACATGTACCAACACATGTAATTTGTAAATATAAGGCATAACATAATAATTAAACTTGTAGAAAAAGGAGAATTGGAACAACTCTTATGAAATTTTGGCATGGTAACGAGTGTACATGGGAGGGATTAATGAGAGAGAAAGAGGTCTATTATCATTCAAACATAAGGAGGGAAGTATGGGGGAGGTTATAAATCATACCACAACATTTTTAATTGAAATTAAAATAAAATAAAAACATGAAGATTCTTGGAAAAAATGAGAAAGGATGAAATCCCTTACTTGAGTGTGTGACTTCAAGAGCATGATGAGGGGCTTCTTGAGATCTTGGGGTGACTTGGAAGGATTATAGAGAGAAGAGGGAATAGTAGGGATGTGATCCAAGTATTTTTAGTGAATAGAAGTGGGATCTTGGGCGGGTTTATATAGAAAATGATTGGGGAATTATTTAATATTTCACAAACTTAGGTTTTGGAATCTATATAATTAAATATTCAAAATCACAAACCATACCATGGTTTTTCCAATAGATTTAACCAAAAGGTATTGTAAAAAATTATTTTATAATTAAAATGGAAGAAAATATTAAAATATTAGGCTTTCTTATGTGTAGGTGATTCACACTCTCAAGGAAATCATTTTAAAAAGTTAAAATATTGTATAAGTATTGGAGGGTCCACTAAGGCATTGGAAAATTAATAAAACAAATATAAAATCAAATTATTTTAAATGTAAAAAATATATTGGACGAATATCCATTTTATATTATTTTATTACATCACTATTGGGTCATTATGATGTCATAAAACATATTTTATATTTATATAGAATTTAATTTTTACCAAAAAATTCGACTGTCTGAAAAAATTATTAAAAATTCACCATTGGATAATTTCGAAATCCTGATTCAAAAAATAATATTAATTTTATATAAATAATTTTCTAAATATATAAATTTTTTCTTTTAAAATAAAAATTGACATTTGTTGATAATTCATGGGTTTTGACAATAACAGTTTTCAAACCTTAATAAAAATCACAATTGTATCCAAAAAAATTATAAGATCATTTATATTTAATAAAATGTAATCTAGTAATAATATTTTATTAAAATAATATTTAATTCATTAATCATTTAATTCATCAAAATATATTTCTTAATTGAATTTATATATTAACTAAAAAACATATTTGTGCTTTAAAAACCATTTACTAAGTAATAATAATAAAATGAACGTATATTATTTATTCTATTCAAAAAAAAATAATTCATATAATCACAATTCTAGTGTTTTTTTACATATACCTTTATTACACTAGAATATTCCCTAATATTATTATGTGTGATTGTGGGGCTTTCATGGGGCTGTTCTGTGAACATGGTTTGGGACTTGATCACGATGAGCTTAAACATCTCCCACAAACGGTTTAGATCATGATTAAGTTGTTGGATCTCTTCAAGGGATTGGTCTAGGGAAAAGACTATAAATTATATCTCTATCAAAATATCCAATAAATGGGCTTCAAAGGGAATGATCCTACTTGTCGAGGCCCTCACTTCCTTTTTCTGTGTCAAAAGGATTTGAAAAAACCCTATATACTAGTCATGTGATCATTGTAAAATGGATATATTATCAAAGGTAATGTTACTTAATTGTTATTTAAACCTAATAAAAAAGTTTCATGTGTTTTCTATATCAATAATAAATTTAATTAAATAAAAAGAAAGGGAATTTTATTCATGAATGTTGGGGTCGCTACACCTGCAGCCCATTACTTTGGTTCATTCATCCCATTTAACCATGCTGGATTTTTTATTTTTCTCTAGTTTTGGATTCCCTAGTTTTGGTGTGTTTGGTTTTATGAAAAATCAATATCTATGCCTCCCATCCTCTAGAGTACACCACCGGTGCACTACTTATGGTGGAGTTCTAATGAAATATTTCATTGATGGTGATGTGTGGCAAAGTTCCTGATTGAAGAACAGTCAATATCCATACTGGGTATGTTCTTAAACTTTTGTGAGCTTAAATATATATATTAGGTTCCTAATAAAATATTGAAGAGAACAAGTTGGTCATACCAATGCATCTAACATTGTAAGTTTTTTCTTCTCACTTCTCATTTTTTTTGTAGCTTTAGATCCTTAAAGATTTTTTAGTTGTTAGTTGGGCGGTTATCCCTCCATGATGTAAATATTTTTATTTTAAGATAGATAAAATGTGTGTGTGTGGGTGGTGTTCGTTCCATTCACATAGGACCTAACAACACCAAATAACATTAAATCCTTTTATCCATTTTACTAATTTCTTACCATTCTTTCATTTTTAATATTTAGATTCTTTTGTATTCAAATACTATGAGTAAAGTACGCAATATGGTCCTTTCAGGTTCATGTAGTATTTATATTACCAGTGCATCTTCCCCCCCAAAAAGTGGTATTGGAGTCTATTTGGATTCTTTTTTGTTTCCAAATCCATTTATTTTTTAAATATACTTTTTATTTATTTTCCACTTATCAATATAATCGCAACTGTCACTTTACCTCTTCTATTTATAATTGAAGTCGTTGAAACCTCAATAATTGTTTTCAAATTCAGAAACTTAGTTGGATAATCATGCATACCCATTAATACTGGCTGGTTCTTGGGGGTGTATACTTATCGTTGTCTAAAAAAATTAATTAGCTAATCTTTTGGGTAAACATGTCAACAACTAGGTTCAAAATCAAAAAAATTAACGGTGAATTCAGGATGTGGAGGATTAAGATGATAGACTTTCTTGCTCAATAAGGATTAATTGATGCACTATTTGGGCCTAAGAAACCTATTGTGATTGTCTTTGAAACTAGATAGACCTACACTATTTATCAATATGTTTCCATTGATTTTCTTGTCAAGGAACATAATTATTTTCTCCATTATTTAGGAGATATAGTTCTTTGAGAAGTGTTAGGTCTACTAGGAAAGATACCCTAAGAGGGGGGGTGAATCAGGGTATGAAAAATTAAAACAACTGCCTCTTTTGATCTTGTTTTGCTGTTAGACAAAACCTTCTTCTCTCTCCTTCCCAATACAGAGTATGAATAAAACTTAAAGCATGCACAAGACACATCGATTTTTACTTGGTTCACCTTTACTGGGCTACGTCCAAGGATCATACATCGGGAGTTTGTCGATGTACCAATTCCACAATAAGCGCACTGCTGTTTACAAGTTCTAAGTGGACTCACTATCCCTCCTGGTTTAAAACCACTCACAATTTGAGAACTCACTGTTCTCTCAATTGAAGTGATCTCACTGCTTCTTCAAAAGATCCACTCACAGTTTATAGACCTGTAGGTCTCTTCATTATCACTAATGAATGCATCCTCCACTGTATGTAGATGCTCTGTTGAAGTCCAAATTTCATCCACTGATGAATATCACTTTACCACAGATGTTCTGGGCAATTTATAACTTTCACGCAACCCTAGGGTGACTTGTGTGCCCCTTTAACTAGTGAAAAACCTCTTCCTTCATTGTGGAAAAACCAACTTGCGCACCACACTTGCACCCCACACTAGCACGCCAAACTTGCGCTCCACACTGCTTGCGTGGCACGCTTGTGCGGTACACTTGTGCGGTACACTTACGCAGTACACTTGCGCGGGAAAATTGTGCCAAAAACATGCGCGCCCCACTTGCGCACACACTGAACTTTGCACGTCACTTTCACTTGCGCGATCAGAGCTCAGATTTTCTTTAAGTGTTGAGCTCTTTAATAAATGAGTAGAGTAGCTGTCTATTTATAGCCATTTTGAGGACTTTCACGCCACACATGCGCACCACACTTGCACTCCACCCATGCGCGCCACTTTAGGACTTGAGCACCTATTTATTTCCTTATTCATATTTTGATATGATTATCTTGGAATATGACTTGTGCGCAAAATTTTTACGCCATACTTGCGCGCCACTTTAGGACCTGCGCGCCACACTTGCGCGCCACTTTTGAACTTGCACACCATTTTTCTTTTGCCAAATTTTTGATGTTCTGAATTAAAAAAATTCCTACATTAGAAACCTCCTTAACACAAGATCACATCTCCCTTTTCCAAAAACACTTTTCCCCATTCTCTAGGAAATCCCCCTTTGTCAACAGTTTGAGTCATTGAGACTCACTTTTTCAACAAACACAACATGGAGTCCTGCATTGTCAACAAACAAAATCATCTCAAAAATGATTCAATGATACCTTGAGGGATTTTTTCCCAACAATATCCCCCTTTGGGTTTGTTGAAAACTCTTCTCAAAACAATTCTCCATTTTTTGATACCTCATTAAGGCTTCATTCATCTTCTGCCACCATTCGCCTCTTGCGATACAGATAGTGATCAAAGATTTACTCAACACATACTCTAAGCCTACATGAGAAATGATCGGTGTGAGAAACAAGAGTATAATGAGAAGTTCATCTATGAGTCACTTCGTTTCTGACACCAATATTGATACCAACCTGATACCAATTGAAAATTTCATACCAACCTGATACCAACCACACTCCTGCTTTTATCACGATCCTTAGCCGTTGTGATATCTATTCTTTAATCAATCACATCTATCATCATTTGATTTAATTTTCTCCCCTATCTCATTTCTCCCTTTATCTCACTGATCCACCTGTTATCTTATCCTCATGTCTTGACTAAGACATTTTCTACCCCTTGAACCTTCACATTTTATCATGTTTTCTCTCCCTTTTTCAATGAACCCAAAGGGCACTCCTTTGCAGTCTACAATAGGGTAAAAACTCATATCAGAACATAAAGAAAAAACACACCATACCTCAAGGAGAGGGGGTTCCACATCCACACTCTTTTATGTGTGGGGAGTCGACTGAAATCTCAGAGCTAGTCGATGCCTTTCAAATGCTTCCTTTGGTAAGGCCTTTGTCAGAATGTCTGCAACCTGTATTTCTGTAGGCACATGCTTCAACTTCACAAATGCTTGCTCAACCTTATCCTTGATAAAATGATACTTTATCTCAATGTGATTTGTCCTTGAGTGATGGATGAGATTTTTTATGAGATTTATAGCACTTGAGTTATCGCAATGGATTCCGATCGGAGACTTAACTTCAATGCCCATATCATCAAGCTGCTGCTTCATCCATAATAACTGTGTACAAGCTTGAGTGACAAAAATATATTCAGATTATGCGGTGCTCAATGAAATGCAATATTGCTTATTTCTTAGCCAAGAAACACACAATCCACCAAGATAGAATGAACCTCCTGACGTTGATTTCCTATCATCTACTGAACCGGCCCAATCTACATCAATATATCCCAATAACTCTCTCTGAGATTTTCCATTATACATCAAGCCGAAGTCCACCATGCCCTTGATATACCAAAGTATTATTTTCACTGCAAACATGTGGATTTCCTTGGGATTGTTTTGATATCATGCTTCTTGGTAGGTAGAGAAAAAAATATCAGGTCTCATCACTGTTAGGTACAATAAACTCCCAATAATATGCCTGTATTTTGTGATATTAACTACCTTTCCATTATCATCTTTCGATAATTACATCCGGGTAGCAACTGGAGACTTCATCTCCTTAGAATTTTCCATTAAAAATATTTTCCAAACATCCTTGTCATATTTAGATTGAGAAATTAATGTTCTATTCCTTCCTTGTGTCACCTGTAGACCAAGGAAAAATGATAGCTCTTTAATCATTGACATTTCAAACTCACTTTTCATGAATTTGGAAAACTGTCTGCACTGAGCTTCATCTGATCCGCCAAATATTATGCCATAGACATAAACCAAGAACACCATCCTTTGATTACTATTGTTCTTGAAATAGAGATTGTAATCAACTCCCCCATGCTAGAAACCAAGCTTCTTCAAGTACTGATCAAGCCTTGAGTACGATGCTCTTGGTGCTTGTTTCAGCCCATACAATGCCTTCTTCAGTATGAAAACCTTGTTCTCATCCTCATGAATGAGAAATCCATCTGTATACTCAATATACACCTCTTCCTCTAGAACCGCGTTCAATAAATGCAGTTTTGACATCAATCTAGAAAACTTTGAACTTCTGTTGCACTACAATGTCTAGAAATAATATGATTGTCTCTTGTCTCGCAACTGATGAAAATGTCTCATCAACACCTATTCTCTCTATCTGGGAGTACCCCTTTCACACTAGTCGTGCTTTGTTCTGAATCACTGTTCCATATTCATTCATCTAGTTGCGATAGACCCATTTAGTCCTGATGAAATTATTATCTTCTGGCCTCGAAACAATCTCCCACGTCTGATTCTTATCAATATGATCTAGCTCTTCATTCATTACATGAATCCAGTTTTCATCTTTATCTGCATCAATGAAGCATTTTGGCTCAACCCATGATAGTAAATATGTATACTACAGTGATTTCATTCTTCTTGTTTGAACTGGATCTGATTAATCACCAATGATATTCTGCTTGTCAATTTTAGCTCGACTCGTTGTATTTTGTGCAGATACAGATTTTACTTCCTCGTGGTCATCATCAGTATCTTCTTCTGAATCAACATCATCCACTTCTTCCCCCCCTACATTTCTTTATTCCTCATCACTCTCATCAATAAATTGTTCACTACGCCGTTGAATGATCTCCTCATTCTCTACTATAGTGACATCATTGCTCTCAACTACTTTTCCCAGCCTTTTGTTAAAGCATTTATATGCCTTACTTTTTTCAAAATAGCCGAGGAATATCCCTTCATCTCATTGTGACTCATATTTCCTATGTTTTTCCTTGTTGAGGATAAATCACTTACTTTCAAATATTCTAAAGTATTTCACCATTGGCTTCTTTCCATAACACATCTCGTACGGAGTCTTTCCTTCCTTAGGACACAACAAAGCCCTGTTAGAAATGTAGACCAATGTCAAAACTGCTTCCTTCCAAAATTTCCTTGGTAGGTCTTTTTCAATGAGCATCGTTCTGGCCATGTTATTGATGATCTGGTTTCTCCTTTCAACCACTCTATTCTGTTGTGGAGTTATTACTGAGGAAACTTGATGCCTTATCCCATGTTTCTCAAGATATCCTTGCACTTGACTGTTTGTGAATTCTGTACCATTTTCAATATGAAGCTTCAAAATTTTCTGTCCCAGAATCTTTTCAAACTCCCTTTGGTAATGTTTTAAGAAGTTGAACACATCCGACTTATGGGAAATAACAAATTCCCATGCTATTCTTCTATAGTCATCAATGAAAAGAACATATTACCTCTTTCCATCATTTTCTCTTGGTGTGATAGGACCAAAAAAATCAGCATGCACCAATTTCGGAACTCTTGTTGAATTATTTTCCTTTGCCTTATACGTATTTATAATAAGCTTCCCTTGTTGGCATGCATCGCACATGTGAGTATGATCACATGATAGCATAGGGAGGTCTCTTGATGCATCACAATTCACCAGATCTTCCAGGGATGGTTGGCAAAGATTACAAAGTCGTTTATGACACAACTTGTTTTCTTCTTCTCTGGATAGAAAATACATATATTCTTCTCCACTTACCAGGTAGAGATTTCCCTTTGTTCTTTTTCCCTATAGAACTAATACCCTGTATCTTCCTTTGATGACACACATCTTCTTAGTAAACCTTATAGAATGTCATGAGTCACATAGTTGACTGACGCTGAGAAAATTGTGATTGATTCCTTCTAATACTAAGACATTAGCATGTCTCATCTATTTTCCCCCAAACTTTTCCTTTTATGCGCTAATAATATTCCGGCCTTCATCATTTCCAAACTTGAAAACTCCTTCTATATGATATTTTATGCCTATAATGATATCCTTATTAACTGTCATGTGAGATGTGCAACCACTATCAAGGATCCACACACCAGAGCGATCTGATGCTTTAAGGGCAATTTCTGCCACCACGACCTTCTCATCCTTCTTCTATTTGGTCCATATTTTTGCCTTTACACTCATCATGGATTGAGAATACTATTCTTTCTTAGAGTATGATGGACCAGATTCATCTTATAAAGCTTCAAATATATTTTTCATTTTTAACTCACCTGTTGGTTTATTGATCTGTTGCTTGTAAACATTTTGATTATGTTGGGAACATTCCTCTGTATGGTTGAAGTGTAGTACCTTGACATGTTCCCAAATCCTCATCACCGAAAACAGTGTCCTTTGAAATATGTTCTGGAGAATCATTCTCTGTTTGTCTGCCACCTTTTTTCTTCTTCCCTTCAATATCTCTTGTCTGTGGAACACACAAACTATGATTGTCCCATCTTTCCACAACAATAACACCTGATATAAGGTTCATTCCTTCATGTTACTTTTTCACAACGAGTTTCCCCTTGGGATATCTGAATATTCTGATTCTGCTTTGTGCCCAAATCAACCTTCAATATCGAGATTTGTGCTTGCGGCCTGACTTCAATTTTCATAGATTTTTGTTTCTGATCAAGCCCTGAATCAGCCTTAATGTCTGAGCTCAATTTCTGCTTCATTCTTGCTGAACTACTAGGATTCAATTTCATCTTTTCAGTCTTCTAAATGACATAATTTTCCAAGAATGTGTTGGTAATCAAAGGTTTTTCCTGGTCTTTAACTTTTCTCTGCAGACCGACAACTTCCTCTTCAAGCTCTTCAATACGCTTGACGAGATATTTCCTTGTCTTTTTCAAGACATTGATCTCCCTTTTCTGTTTTTAAATCTTGATTTTATACTCACTAACTGATTCTGAGTTCTCTGGTGTTGATGACTTGAGTTTCTCAATTTCTTCCATCAATTTAGACTTCTCTTCTTTTTGCTGCTGCATATAGAGTTTGGCATCATGAACAACTTTGTTAGCTTTCTTTTTTTTGGATCTCCAAACATCTATCTCCTCAGAAGCAGCCTCTAACTCAGCTTGCATATCTATTATTCCTTTAACTTATTCTTCTATATCATCACCTTCAGTTTCATTCTTCTCCTGAGAACTACCAACAACTACCACCATATCATTTTCTCCACGATCTTTGCAGTTATCTATCTCTTCAACCTCCTCAGCCTCAAACTCATCCAAACTATCACATTCTTTTGAAAGGAGACTTTTATTCTTAAAAAAATTTCTCTTGAACTATTTATTGCCTTTCCCATAGGCTGATGACTTCTTCTTGGAAATTTTGACCTCAATGACATCATTATCTTCTTGGAACTTTTTGGGACACCTTGCTGTAAGATGACATACCTTTATACATAAAAAATAGGCCAGTGGAAGCTTCTCTTTAAACTTTACTTTTCCTATTTGAAGATTTTAGGAGAGGAATGATATCACCACATCTGTCTCTTCTTCTTCCTGAGAATCTTCAATGGTGAGCTTCTTTATGGACTTGAATTCCGCTTCTTTAGATTTCCCCTTTTCCACAGCCTTGTTATCATCATTTTGTATTTCATATGCAACCAAGGTACTATGAAAATTGTCCAATGTTAGCCCCTTTAGATCTTTATCTTCTAGTACCGAAACCTTCAAATTGAACCGAGGTGGATGTTTCTTCAAGATGTGCTTCACGATCTTTATGTCCTCAATGACTTCTCCCATACCTCGCATATCTTCCACAATAAAATTTACCCTGTCAAAGAATCCATCAATAGACTCATTCGGGTTCATTCTTAGATCTTCATACTTGTTCCATAATACTTACAACTTCACTTCTCTGACCTTTGTATTTCTTTCATATATGTTCAAAAACTTTTCCCACATAGCATGTGATGTTTTTCATGACATCACCTTGGTATATATAACATTAAATAGGGATCCTCCCAAAGCATTGATTCCCTTGCGTCAACATCTAATTCTCTTTGCTCAGCTTCTAATAATGCTCCAATATTAATATTAGCTGTGATACCATGCATTGCTGCTATAAATACATCCATTCCCAAAGATCGGAAGTAGTGTTGCATCTGATTCTTCCATAGCTAAAAATTGTTCTCGTCGAAGATCAGAATCACTTTATGATTAGTGACCTCCATTTGAGAGAGAAACATTGATATCAACCTTTCGCTCTGATACCAATTTTTAGGTCTACTAAGAAAGATACCCTGAGAGGGGTGTGAATCAGGATATGACAGATTAGAAAAATTGCCCCTTTTGATCTTGTTTTGCTGTTAGATAAAACCCTCTTCTCTCTCCTTCCCGATGCGGAGTATGAATAAAACTTAAAACATGCACATGACACAGTGATTTTTACTTGGTTCACCCTCACTGGGCTACATCCAAGGAGCATACATCAGCAGTGTGCCGATGTACCAATTCCACTATAAGCGCACTGCTGTTTACATGTTTTAAGTGGACTCACTGTCCCTTCTGGTTTACAACCACTCACAATCTCAGAACTCACTGCTCTCTCAACTGAAGTGAGCTCACTAATTCTTCAGAAGACCCACTAATAGTTTATAGACCTATAGGGCTCTTAATTATCACTAATGAATGCATCATCCACTGTATGTAGATGCTCTGTTGAAGTCCAAATTTCATCCATTGATGAATACCGCTTTACCAAAGATGTTCTGGGAAATTTATAACTTTCATGAAACCCTAGGGTGACTTATGTGCCCCTTTCACTAGTGCACAACCTCTGCCTTCGTTGCAGAAAAACTAGCTTGCGTGACACACTAGTGTGCCAAACTTGTGCTCCACACTACTTGCGCGGCACACTTGCGTGGTACACTTGCGCGGTACACTTGCGCAATACACTTGCGTGGGACACTTGCACCGCACACTTGCGCACCCCACTTGCGCGCACATTGAACATTGCACGTCACTTTCACTTGCTCGATCGGAGCTTGAATTTTCTCTAAGTGTTGACCTCGTTAATAAATGGGGAGAGTAGCTGTCTATTTATAGGCATTTTGAGGACTTGCACGCCACACTTGCATGCCACACTTGCGTGCCACTTTAGGATTTGCATGCCTCTTTCTTTCCTTTGTCATATTTTGATATTATAATCTTGAAATATGACTTGTGTGCCACACTTTCATGCTATAATTGTGCGTCATACTTGCACACCACTTTAGGACTTGTGCGCGACACTTGCGCACCACTTTTGGACTTGCGCGCCATTTTTCCTTTGCCACATTTTTTATATTATGAATTTTAAAAATTCCTGGCATACAACATTAGAAACCTTCTTAACACATGATCTAAACTCCCTTTTCCAAAAACAATTTTCCCCATTCTCTATGAAAACCCCCTTTTTCAACAGCTTGAGTCATTGAGAGTCTCTTTGTCAACAAACATAACATGGAGTCGTGCATTTTCAACAAACACAATCATCTAAAAAATGATTCAATGACACCTTGAGGGATTTTTTCCAAACAATAAGTTTCTTATGAAAAAATATCTTTTGGTATATGTCATAATTTATATAAATTATACAAGATAGATTTACTTGATGGTAGGCTTTATATGAAACACCACATGTTTAAATTCAAAATAAAACCTGGTATTTCAATTAAATCTAACATACTTGAATTCAATAAAGTCATGTAAGATATAACCAACATAAATATGACTGTTGATAATGAAGATCAAGAAATTATTATTTTAACTTCATTAGATAATTCCTACATAACATTAGTAGAGAAAATGATATATGGTCATCAATCTATAACCCTAAAAAAGGTTAAACCTACCCTGATCTCTGAGGAATTACATTTTAAACAGAGAGTTAAAGGTGACATATCGAGTATTTTTACAAGAGGTAGACCAAAATCTAGGGGTATAAAGAAAGATTATAATAAGGATAAAGAAAAGAATATTAAAAAACCCAAACCGAGGTCTAATTTTAGGTAAAGGAAAATTAATTTCTTCCACCATGGTAAGATTGGGAATACTAAACCCAAGTGTAGAAAGCTAAAAAAACCATGAGACTAAACAACCTACTGACTAGTCCATTATAATGGGTTTTGGTTATGACATTACTGAAGTGTTGAATGTGTCCAACCATGAACTCAAACATGATTGGGTTTTAGATTTAGGATTCTCATTCCATATGCATCCTTTTAGGGTTTCTTTCATTGATTTGGTAGAAAGAGTAGAAGGAGATATTATTTTAGGGAACAATAAGAGGTTTCAAGTGAAAGGAAGAGGTTTTATTTTAATATAACTAGATTAACACTTTATCATTACTTTTTTATATGTTTGGTAGGTTCCTAAAATCTGTAGAAATATCATATCCTTAGGAAATATATACCAAATTGGACTTACTTTTAGGTCTGAATCATGTTTCCTAAAGATATCCAAAGGCTCTAGAACCATAATTAAGGGTACCCTTGTTAATGGGTTGTATGTTTTGAATGAAAATACCCATTCAAGAAATTTGGGTAGTGTGTATACTACAAAAACTAATGACATGCTATTATGGAATAAGTGGTTAGGGCATGTAAGCTCCAAGGGTCTAGAGGAACTTAATAAATAAGGGATATTAAATGACATTACACATTGTAACATTCCCTTTTGTGAAGATTGTGTAATGGGTAAAGATAAGAGGGGAAGTTTCAATAGTTCTAGTTTTAAATATAGTTTCCCATTATAATATATATATTTTGATTTATAGGGACCATATAAAACCAAATACAATGAAGGAGGATCCTATTTTGTTACCATTATTGATGAATTATCTATAGAAGTTTATATTTACATTCTCAAGGGAAAATTAGATGTTTTTACAAACTTTTAAAACCTGAAAAATCCTTGCAGAAAATAAAGTTTTGAAGAAAATTAAAAAAAATGAGAACTGACAATGGCCTAGAATTATTATCTAGTGAATTTATAAAAATATATCAATATAATGGAATTACAAGATACCTCTCTATTAGGGAAACCCCCCCAACATAATATAATTTCTGAAAGAATAAATAGAATTATTCTTGAGAGTGTCCGAAACATTCTAGAATTCTTAGGTTTCCCTAAATCCATCCAAGAAGAAGTTTCCACTATGGTAGTGTACATAATAAATATATTACCACACTATAATAACCATTTTAAATGTATAGAATAAATTTTTAATAAAAAACCACCCTCTTATAATCACATAATAGTCTTTGGATACACTACATAAGCACATGTCAAGACTAGGAAGCTTACACCTAGATCTTGTTGGACCCAAGAATAGCCTAAGAGGGGGGGGGGGGGGGTGAATCAGGGTGTCAAGTTTTTATTTTAAACTGATTGATCTTGTTACCATTTTGGTAGAAACATATTAAACACATTTGATGAAAATGTGTAGAAAACAAACAATCATATGCAAAGAGACAACACAACAATTTTACTTGGTTCACTACTAAGGGATAGTCTAAGGAGCATACACTGAGAGGTTTTTGGTTATACCAAAATCCACTAATCTTTACTAGTTATGGAGTACAAGAGTTTATACATAGTCACAATATTCCATGTACACTAACTTTAAAATATTTTAGGGACAACCCACTGTGTCCCTCAAAGAACTTCCATTGACTCCCCCTTGCTCACTACCTTGGGTGAAGTCTCACTCAGTTTATTAACTTGAAGGTATATTCAATAGATTTGAATTGAAGTATTTGTATCTATACAGATTGATAATTTAATCACATCTAAGTCCTGAATAGGTGCACTTGAAAGCACCGAACAAAGGAACCAGATAAATGAAGCATGTTAGAATCTCAACAATAAACATGTGAGGAACACCACTTCTGGAGTGCAAGTATGGGGATTATTATAAGGCCCCAGCCTTAAAACTTACTTAATATTGAATTAAATGAATAATTCACGTTGAGGATCTTTTCAGGTTTAGAGTTTTAGAGAATTAGAACATAACTATTACATCTCAAAAGATTACAAAGTAGTCACTTCTACTAGGTTTCCATAAAATAAAAACTCTTAAAAAGAAAGATGTCTAGATTCCATGTTTTATATAGCATGAAATTCCCTTGATCCCATCCTTGACCTTATTCCACTTTAAGTCCTGTGAAATTTTTTTCGAAAAACTTGGGGTGAGCATAAAAAGCTCAGTAAGGGATACAAAAAGAATGAAAACTGTTAGTTTTTCAAACATCAAGTAAACCATGTATACTATATCAAAGTAATACCTTCACCTTCATGAAGTAGTAAAAAAAATCTTCACTGAATAAAGTATCATTACTTACCTTTTTGTAACCAAAGGATTACCATAAAACCCATATAAAGAACACATAGAATATATAAAGGTAACTTGGGACATAAACATACTTAAGTGGAATAACCATACGGTTGACTTCCACACATATCACTTAATGGAATAGCCATACGGCCAATTTCCATACATACTTAATGGAATAGCCATACGGCCGACTTCAATACCCAATGCATTGGAGGTTATAACGTAACCACCCGTCCTGGTATTCACGGCACCACCCGTCATATGGTTTATAACGTAACCACCCGTTAAAATGTCCAAGTACCAATATAAAATCATAAAACATAAAACCAATATAAAGGAATGATAACATTTCCACATTTCAATAACAATATATCATAAATATATTGACATAATAGAATCCTTTTTCAAAACCATTTTCAATACCAAAATACATAAAAGAGTATAGGGTATTTATTTTATTCTAAAAACATTACGGCTTGTTGAGAAATCCAAAGATCCAATAATACTCGCGGCGGCGGAAAAGGTCGTTGTCACCGCGTACGTTAAAAAAAACATTCCTTCTTGTCGTTTAGTAAAACACTTCGTAGAAAAAGATTCCTTTTGTATAAAAGTAAAAGTCAAAGGAGTTTATACACCGTATAAAAGAAAGTTGTGTATAAAATGAAATATGCCTCAATGAAAGGAGATTGAGACGAAGTCCCTTACCTTGGGTCCGACTTGACTCGATCGTTCTTTAACGTCCTGAATAATAAACTTGAGTTAATTTATACTTGATTAAGAACCTTTTTAAAGTTCATTATTCTTTTTATATCACTTATTGCCATGTTATAAACATTATGTAACCATTTAAGTTAATAATGTTTGTTTTGTCAATATTTGGTTCTTAAGTCGAAAGTTGACTTCTTACAATTACATGTTGTTCATGTGGTCAAAAGTTCTTTATATCCAGAATGAAATTCCTGATTTGGATATAATATGTATCATATATATCCAGAATATACATGTATTTATAATATTACATAATCATTTAGAGGTAAGAAATGAAATGCACCGTTCATGGAGATGGTAAGCCGTACGTACGCATGAACACTACTTTCATTTCTTTGTCATATTAGTGGAATTAAAACTAAATGAG
This sequence comes from Viscum album, assembly GCA_963277665.1. Taxonomy (NCBI): domain Eukaryota; kingdom Viridiplantae; phylum Streptophyta; class Magnoliopsida; order Santalales; family Viscaceae; genus Viscum; species Viscum album. Next base: position 1,315,507,988 of record OY728147.1, read on the forward strand.
AGGTATGTATATTTTAATTCCAGAATTATATTCATCATTTAGATATATCATTAATTATATATATACATTATATACATGTAATTTTAATAGTACATTACATTTGGGGATAAGAAATGAAATCCACCGTTCATGGAGACGGTAAGCCGTACGTACGCATGAACGCTACTTTCATTTCTATCTCATACTTTAATGGAAAGAAATAATAATGATATAGATTTATATTATAATTCCAGTATAACATCATATATAATAACTTTAAATCCATCCTTTACACGTCCCACATATGGCATTAACGAATCACATCACTTTGAGGGGGCGGTAGTCCGCACTTCCTTAAATGAAGATATCGTGTTTACCCATAATGGAAACCATAAAGGTATGCCAAAAATGAAAAATACAGAAGCTTAAAGAAAACATAAAAATATTATATATCATATATAAAAATAGTGACATCATAATGGCCACCCTTGAAGGTGTTAAATGAGTATTGAACAATCATCGTTTCGGGAGGCAGAATTTCGCCATCCACGGAAACCGTATGTTCTTTAACCATTTGATGTATTTGTGTGAGAGTGTAGCTCAAATAAATATTATAACAACATCCTAGTATATTGAAGATACTGGTGTTGTTACAAAAGAAGTAAATAAAAAGTGTTTAGAGGGTTGGAGAAGCAAAATAAAACAAATGAACAAGAGAGAATGAATTACCTTTAAAAGTGTAACTCCCTTTTGATTTGAGCCTAAAGGCTTCCTTTGAAAGGATTATGCCCAAAGGGAATCCTCTAGGATGAGGAGAGGGATGTGGAGAGAGTAATTGGGCAGGGTTTGGCCGAGCCAAAGGCTTGAGAAGTGTGTGAAATGGGGTAGAGGTGGGGGCCTTTTATAAGAGGAGAGGAGGGGCACTTTTGGAAAGTAAAGAAATATTACTTTATTTGAAAATGTGTTTCGGTTTTAAAAGGTCCCACATTGATATAATTCGTGGATAAGGTGATAAGGTTTTGAAATACACTCATCCAATTGGTTTTGTTTATGTGTAGTTCATATATTTTACATTATCTTTCCATTTTATTTAAATCGCCAAATAATGATGTCATCACTGCATCATTATTATGTCATATATAATATAATTTATTTAATGTCTAAAAATTATAAAAAAAAATACTATGATGTAGGAAATCTTTTTATCTTTCCAATGACTATTTATAATAAAAATTTGGACTTGTATAACCCCACTCAAAAATTATTTTAGTAAAACAATTTATGTTAGTGTCATTTTCACTTTAACATTAAATAAAAATATATTAATGTCATTTTCCAACTAAAGTGGCTCCATGGGGTCCCCAAGTTGGCCCATGGCTTGTCTTGGTCGGCCATGACTCACCCAATAAGGTTGGGACATGTGTATAGGTCATTTCATATTATTAAAGCATTATTTATACCTTAAACTACACTAATTACCACTAATCGCGATTAAGAACTTAATAAGTTACTATTCACCAAAAAATTATTTTAATCTCATTGAACCACATTTTACTTCTTAATGAAAACCATGTATGTCGGATTTTCAAAATTCAATACACATTAGTGGTAAACTTTCATTTAACTGAAAAATCAGTTTGCTTGATTACCACTTAGTGGTTTCACTATTCATTAAAAATTGAAGTTTTTCAGAAAATTACCAAAAATTCACCCTAAGCTATATTTGATATTACGAATTCAAAAATGAAGTCCATTTTACAAAATTCAAAATATATAAGTCAAATTAATTAATTTAATAATTAATTCCCGCTGTCATGACAAATAGCGTGTTTTTGTGAAATAATAAGTATCAAAAGATTGACACCAGTTTAAGTCCAATTTCAAAGTGAAATTGATTCCAATGACCACCATTGGATTAACTGGTAAAAATATTTTCTAATTTAACTTTAAAACCAATTACAATAATAATCTAATCATATAAATAATTTAGATTAAAAAGAGGTTTTGAATTAAAATACAACATTTTACACTATTCATAAAAAAAAGAACTTTATCAGAAAGGTACCAAAAATTTACACAAAGTAAATTTTGATGTCCCGATTCTAAAGAAGAGTTATATTTGGTCCAAAATAAAGTATAAGAGTGATCAAAACTATATTTAATGATGGTTCACCATTAAAAGGTGATAAGTGAACCTTTAGTGAAAATTAGAGTATGTATGCCCTAAAATTGAACTCTTTCCGTATTTTAAGCCTTTATCTTTTGTTGGGTAAATGTATAAACATTTAAAAACATATCTAATAATATTTTAGTTATTTCTATCCATTCCCACCAGTACAACGGCTACTTGTTAACTAACATTTAAAATAATATTATTTTATTACTAGTGTGCTACGTAAGTTTCAAAGAAACTCATCGTTGCGTATCGGGTATGCTATCGAACATAGAAACCCCTTTAAAATAAAATTAAAATTTAATTCGTAAATATTAATAAATATGAAAATTCTTTATTCTTTATTTACCTGGGATGTTACATCCTTCCCCCCTTTTGGGAATTGCGTCCTCACAATTTTATTCACGTATCAAAATAAGTGGGGGTATTTATCCCTCATAGCATTTTCAGATTCCCACGTTGCCTCTTCAATCACATGGTTTTTCCACAAAACCTTTACCTGATGAATCACCTTATTCCGTAACACTTGCTCCCTGTGGTCAAGAATCTGGACCGGTTGTTCCTCATAAGATAGGTTCTCTTCCAGCTAAACTACCTCTGGACTCAAAACATGAGATGGATCTGGCATATACTTTCTCAACATCGAAACATGAAAAACATTGTGTACCTGAGATAAACTCGGAGGTAAAGCCACTCGGTATGCAACTGATCCAACTCTTTCTAGAATTTCGTATGGTCCAATAAACCTTGGACTCAGCTTTCCTTTCTTACCAAATCTCATCACACTTTTCCAAGGAGAAACCTTGATAAAAACATGATCACCTACCTCGAAAGATAGATCCTTCCTCCGGTTATCCGCATAACTCTTCTGCCTGCTCTGAGCTGTTCTCATGTGCTTCTGAATCAACTGAACTTTTTCTGCCATCTCTTCTACCAATTCTGGTCCCATCAGTTTCCTTTCACCCACTTCATCCCAAAATGCTGGAGTTCGACACCGCTTCCCATATAATGCCTCAAATGGTGCCATCTGTATACTGGAATGAAAACTGTTATTAAAAGAAAATTAAACCAAAGAAAGATGTTGGTCCCAACTTCCCTGATAATCCATCGAACAATCTCGTAGCATATCCTCCAAGGTATGAATTGTTCATTCTAACTGCCCATCTGATTGAGGATGAAAAGCTGTGCTAAAATTTTAATTCAGTACCCAATGACTTCTGAAGGCCTTTCCAAAAGTTAGAAGTAAACCTGAGTTCACGATCCAATACAATGGAGAGAGGAACTCCATGTAACCTGACTATCTCTTTAAGATACAAACGGGAAAGTTGATCTAGAGAGAAAGTATCTCGTATAGAAAGGAAATGAGCAGATTTGGTCAAGCGATCAACAATAACCTAGATTGCATTATTACCTCGAGATGTCTTCGGTAATCCAACAACAAAGTCCATGGATATATTCTCCCATGTCCACTCTGGCACTTGTAAAGGCTGAAGCATCCCTTTCGGTAACTGCCTCTCTGCTTTAACCTGTTGACATGTTAAACACTTCACAGTAAAATCAGCAATATCTCTTTTCATTCCATCCCACCAGTAATACTCCCACAGATCTCTATACATCTTAGTACTACCCGGATGAACTGAAAACGGAGAACTATGAGCTTCACATAACAACTCTCTCTTCAACTGTGAATCACAAGGCACACACAACCTCTTTACAAACCTCAAAACACAAACACAAACTTATCCAAGAACTCATGGAAAATTTTATTCAAAAGGTCCATGAATACAGCAGGTGCATTGGTTAACCCAAAAGGCATAACTACAAATTCATAATGGCCATATCTAGTATGGAACGCAGTCTTCGGAACGTCTGCTTCTTTTACTTTCAACTGATGGTACCCTGACCTCAAGTCAATCTTCGAAAAATACTGAGCTCCCTGGAGCTGATACCACTTCATTCGATGGCCCAACATCTGCTGAAGTTGTTGCAAAGGATTTCGCCACCCCTTTCTGCTTGTAGTCTTGCTGCATTCTCCCAGTTGAGTTCTTCGTTGGACACTCGTTTGCATAATGACCCATTTCATTACACTTAAAACATCTTACCGTTGGCTTTTCATTTCCTGCTTGATCATCTTCCTTACAGTTACGAGCAATATGAGCAGACTTACCACACCGAAAGCACTTACCAGACTTGGATAAACATTCTCCAGGATGCATTTTACCACACTTCTCACAGGATGGATATTTGTTTTTCTTACCTCCTTGCTTCTTTGATGAATTCTTCCCCTTTTCATTCCAACTAGATCTCTTATTTTGTTGTTTGTCATAGAACACCTGATCATCGACAAACTCCATTTCCACCTTCTCCGCACATCGAACAAGTTTTTCATAACTTTTGAACTCACGAGAAGCTAAAGCCCTTCGATACTTTGGATTTAACCCTGAGTAAAAACGGTTTATTTTACTATCAAGATCTCGTATGAAGTTTGGAGCATACCTTGCCAATCGAGTGAACTTTTCTTCATAAGCAGCCACTGAATCATCCTCCTGCCTCAATTCTAGGAACTGTTTTTCCATCCTAAGACGAACCACCTTAGGAAAATATTTCTCAAGAAACATACCTTTGAATTCGTCCCAGTGAAGATCCTCAATCTCATCACTATCCCTTATATTTTTCACCATCGACCACCACTGATCAGCTTCACCTTCAAAACGGTAAACAACAAGACTAACCTTTTGATGTTCTAAACACCCCATGACATCAAAAATCTTCTCCAGTGCTTTAATCCACCCTTCATCTTGCACAGGGTCAGATGATCCTCTGAATGATAGGGGATGTTGCCTCATGAAATGTTCCACCACTGACATGTTCCTCTGCGGTTGATCTGGCTGATCTCGTGCATGGATACCACCACCATTTATAGCCTGAGTCAACTGTGCCATCACTGCAACAAACTGTTCAGTTCCGATTCTGACCATCTCAGGTTGCTGATTTGGAAGGTTATCTTCCTCCTGATGTCGTCCCAACATAGCTGCTTTGTTTCCTCTGCGAAAAACCATTCTGAACACAGAAATATCTTAGGCGAAGCAACATGGTAATCCGTAAATGCTATATCACTTCAATCATATTATAATTTAACACTTTTCTAACTCCTAAAGTTGTCTAAACCGTCCTCTGATACCAACTATAAGGCCCCAGCCTTAAAACTTACTTAATATTGAATTAAATGAATAATTCACGTTGAGGATCTTTTCAGGTTTAGAGTTTTAGAGAATTAGAACATAACTATTACATCTCAAAAGATTAAAAAGTAGTCACTTCTACTAGGTTTCCATAAAATAAAAACTCTTAAAAAGAAAGATGTCTAGATTCCATGTTTTATATAGCATGAAATTCCCTTGATCCAATCCTTGACCTTATTCCACTTTAAGTCCTGTGAAAAAAATTTCGAAAAACTTGGGGTGAGCATAAAAAGCTCAGTAAGGGATACAAAAAGAATGAAAACTGTTAGTTTTTCAAACATCAAGTAAACCATGTATACTATATCAAAGTAATACCTTCACCTTCATGAAGTAGTAAAAAAAAATCTTCACTGAATAAAGTATCATTACTTACCTTTTTGTAACCAAAGGATTACCATAAAACCCATATAAAGAACACATAGAATATATAAAGGTAACTTGGGACATAAACATACTTAAGTGGAATAACCATACGGTTGACTTCCACACATATCACTTAATGTAATAGCCATACGGCCAATTTCCATACATACTTAATGGAATAGCCATACGGCCGACTTCCATACCCAATGCATTGGAGGTTATAACGTAACCACCCGTCCTGGTATTCACGGCACCACCCGTCATATGGTTTATAACGTAACCACCCGTTAAAATGTCCAAGTACCAATATAAAATCATAAAACATAAAACCAATATAAAGGAATGATAACATTTCCACATTTCAATCACAATATATCATAAATATATTGACATAATAGAATCCTTTTTCAAAACCATTTTCAATACCAAAATACATAAAAGAGTATATGGTATTTATTTTATTCTAAAAACATTACGGCTTGTTGAGAAAGCCAAAGATCCAATAATACTCGCGGCGGCGGAAAAGGTCGTTGTCACCGCGTACGTTAAAAAAAACATTCCTTCTTGTCGTTTAGTAAAACACTTCGTAGAAAAAGATTCCTTTTGTATAAAAGTAAAAGTCAAAGGAGTTTATACACCGTATAAAAGAAAGTTGTGTATAAAACGAAATATGCCTCAATGAAAGGAGATTGAGACGAAGTCCCTTACCTTGGGTCCGACTTGACTCGATCGTTCTTTAACGTCCTGAATAATAAACTTGAGTTAATTTATACTTGATTAAGAACCTTTTTAAAGTTCATTATTCTTTTTATATCACTTATTGCCATGTTATAAACATTATGTAACCATTTAAGTTAATAATGTTTGTTTTGTCAATATTTGGTTCTTAAGTCGAAAGTTGACTTCTTACAATTACATGTTGTTCATGTGGTCAAAAGTTCTTTATATCCAGAATGAAATTACCGATTTGGATATAATATGTATCATATATATCCAGCATATACATGTATTTATAATATTACATAATCATTTAGAGGTAAGAAATGAAATGCACCGTTCATGGAGACGGTAAGCCGTACGTACGCATGAACGCTACTTTCATTTCTTTGTCATATTAGTGGAATTAAAAATAAATGAGAGGTATGTATATTTTAAATCCAGAATTATATTCATCATTTAGATATATCATTAATTATATATATACATTATATACATGTAATTTTAATAGTACATTACATTTGGGGATAAGAAATGAAATCCACCGTTCATGGAGACGGTAAGCCGTACGTACGCATGAACGCTACTTTCATTTCTATCTCATACTTTAATGGAAAGAAATAATAATGATATAGATTTATATTATAATTCCAGTATAAAATCATATATAATAACTTTAAATCCATCCTTTACAAGTCCCACATATGGCATTAACGAATCACATCACTTTGAGGGGGCGGTAGTCCGCACTTCCTTAAATGAAGATATCGTGTTTACCCATAATGGAAACCATAAAGGTATGCCAAAAATGAAAAATACAGAAGCTTAAAGAAAACATAAACATATTATATATCATATATAAAAATAGTGACATCATAATGGCCACCCTTGAAGGTGTTAAATGAGTATTGAACAATCATCGTTTCGGGAGGCAGAATTTCGCCATCCACGGAAACCGTATGTTCTTTAACCATTTGATGTAGTTGTGTGAGAGTGTAGCTCAAATAAATATTATAACAACATCCTAGTATATTGAAGATACTGGTTTTGTTACAAAAGAAGTAAATAAAAAGAGTTTAGAGGGTTGGAGAAGCAAAATAATACAAATGAACAAGAGAGAATGAATTACCTTTAAAAGTGTAACTCCCTTTTGATTTGAGCCTAAAGGCTTCCTTTGAAAGGATTATGCCCAAAGGGAATCCTCTAGGATGTGGAGAGGGATGTGGAGAGAGTAATTGGGCAGGGTTTGGCCGAGCCAAAGGCTTGAGAAGTGTGTGAAATGGGGTAGAGGTGGGGGCCTTTTATAAGAGGAGAGGAGGGGCACTTTTGGAAAGTAAAGAAATATTACTTTATTTGAAAATGTGTTTCGGTTTTAAAAGGTCCCACATTGATATAATTCGTGTATAAGGTGATAAGGTTTTGAAATCCACTCATCCAATTGGTTTTGTCCATGTGTAGTTCATATATTTTACATTATCTTTCCATTTTATTTAAATCGTCAAATAATGATGTCATCGCTGCATCATTATTATGTCATATATAATATAATTTATTTAATGTCTAAAAATTATAAAAAAAAATACTATGATGTAGGAAATATTTTTATCTTTCCAATTAATATTTATAATCAAAATTTGGACTTGTATAACCCCACTCAAAAATTATTTTAGTAAAACAATTTATGTTAGTGTCATTTTCACTTTAACATTAAATAAAAATATATTAATGTCATTTTCCAACTAAAGTGGCTCCATGGGGTCCCCAAGTTGGCCCATGGCTTGTCTTGGTCGGCCATGACTCACCCAATAATGTTGGGACATGTGTCTAGGTCATTTCATATTATTAAAGCATTATTTATACCTTAAACTACACTAATTACCACTAATCGCGATTAAGAACTTAATAAGTTACTATTCACCAAAAAATTATTTTAATCTCATTGAACCACATTTTACTTCTTAATGACAACCATGTATGTCGGATTTTCAAAATTCAATACACATTAGTGGTAAACTTTCATTTAACTGAAAAATCAGTTTGCTTGATTACCACTTAGTGGTTTCACTATTCATCAAAAATTGAAGTTTTTCAGAAAATTACCAAAAATTCACCCTAAGCTATATTTGATATTCCGAATTCAAAAATGAAGTCCATTTTACAAAATTCAAAACATATAAGTCAAATTAATTAATTTAATAATTAATTCCCGCTGTCATGACAAATAGCGTGTTTTTGTGAAATAATAAGTATCAAAAGATTGACACCATTTTAAGTCCAATTTCAAAGTGAAATTGATTCCAATGACCACCATTGGATTAACTGGTAAAAATATTTTCTAATTTCACTTTAAAACCAATTAAAATAATAATCTAATCATATAAATAATTTAGATTAAAAAGAGGTTTTGAATTAAAATACAACATTTTACACTATTCATAAAAAAAGAACTTTATCAGAAAGGTACCAAAAATTTACACAAAGTAAATTTTGATGTCCTGATTCTAAAGAAGAGTTATATTTGGTCCAAAATAAAGTATAAGAGTGATCAAAACTATATTTAATGACGGTTCACCATTAAAAGGTGATAAGTGAACCTTTAGTGAAAATTAGAGTATATATGCCCTAAAATTGAACTCTTTCCGTATTTTAAGCCTTTATCTTTTATTGGGTAAATGTATAAACATTTAAAAACATATCTAATCATATTTTAGTTATTTCTATCCATTCCTGCCAGTACAACAGCTACTTGTTAACTAACATTTAAAATAATATTATTTTATTACTAGTGTGCTACGTAAGTTTCAAAGAAACTCATTGTTGCGTATCGGGTACGCTATCGAACATAGAAACCCCTTTAAAATAAAATTAAAATTTAATTCGTAAATATTAATAAATATGAAAGTTCTTTATTCTTTATTTACCTGGGATGTTACAATTATCACACAATCTATCTTCCACACAACCCTTAATTTTTATGAAACCATTATATATTGCACAACCCTTATCTATCATGCATGCCTTATCTATTTCAAAACTACACTATAAGTTTCACTTGTACTTTTATAGACAAACGGAACACTTTTGTGCAATTTTTACTCCACGCAGGTCATTCTTGTGCAAGTCCTTTGTGTGTCGAGACAAAAGATCTTCGTTACAAAAACTTCTTGAGTATTGAGTGGGGTTATATGAATATTTATAGGAATTTTGGAGACCCTGAGTTCCTAGCGCACAACATTCCCCCAATCGCGCTAGTCCATTCACCCAAGCCACTACCGTGCAACTCACCTTGCACGTCAAATCCAAAACCCATGTGCCATTCTTTTATTTTCAAAATTTTGAATCACAAATCTTGAAAAACATATGGAACACAACTTTTTAAAATTCATTATGACTAGAACACAAATCCCTTTCCAAAACACTTTTCCCCACTCTCTTTTTTTGGATAATTTTTTTTCCAAACACTAGGAAACAACAACACATTCAATACCACTGTTTTCTTGAACTATAAGATCCATTTCCTTGAAAAATCCATGATCATATATGTAAGGGTTGAAAAAAATCACAAACCATACTCCTTTTATAGAAAAGAGCAGCCTTGGTTCCAACAATATCCCCCTTTGGGTTTGTTGGAAATTTGTATATAAATTTAATGACGCCCAAGTCATAAAAAAAACCTAATATTCAAGAAAAAACTCATCCAACACTCTAAGTATACATGAGAAAAGATAAATGTAGAAAAAAATAGGGGAAGCATGAATTGGGTTCTCAGGTTTGGGAATGGTTAAGGATTTCCAAGATATGATTTAACTGTTTCCTCATAACACCAATTATTTTCTCCATTCAGATTTTCTCCCTTCATTTCCCCCTTTTGTAACTCATCATTATCCCCCATTGTAACATTTTTGAATATCTGTATTCTCCATAATTCCTGTAATCAGAAAAACATTTCACTCTCCACATTTGTACCATTGAGTATCTATATTCTCTCCAATTAGAAATAAACCTATTGAACCAAATTATAGCTTCTAGAGCTCAAATCACACTCCCCTAGATCATATCTCCCCTATAAACCTATATCACATCCACAAATATATTAAAACAGGTAATTAAATTGGGGAGAGGGGAACTTTAGTGATCTCCTCATGCACCCGGAGGTGGATGAACAACAAGGTTCAACCGATGTTTCTCTAAAACTTGTGCTGAAAATGTCTTAGTTTGTATGCCAGCCACTTGATCATCAGTTCCAATATGATCCATTTTAATCATTCCTTTTTCAACCTTTTCCTTGATAAAGTTATATCCGATTTCAATGTGTTTCATTAGATAATGTTTGTAACACCCTGAGTTTTTATGGACCTGTTTTTTTGAATAAATCTAAAATTTCATTTATATCTTAAAATAAAATAATTAAAATATTCATTTCACATGTAACTGACTCAACATACATTCCATGAAACACCGACTTGGCGTACGATGCACACAACACTAAGTTGGCGTACGATACACACAACACTGAGTTTCTACGAAATATCACTTTTTATTGTTTTAATTATTGAAATAATATAATTATGAAATATTCATTAAACTTAGTAATAAATTCTTTTCAAATATTGTTGTTTTAAATAAATAAAGCATATTTATAATGAAATATAATTTTTTTGGTAGTTATTTTATGTTAAAAATATTATTTTCTTGAATGAATCACTTTAAATAATATAATTAATTTTAGACACATTTAGAAATTGAATTGGGTAAAATAAAAATCATTTTTTAATGAAGATAATATATATTATCCTATGGTGAAATTTTGGGATTTTTCTGAGAAACTTCATTTTTTTGATGAATAGTGAAAATACTGCTTTTCAGTTAAAACCCACATTTTTGTATAATTAATTTTTAATAATAAATTATATTATAAATATGTTTTAAGGTCATATTAGATGAATATTATATATAATAATACAATTAAATTCATTATATTAAATATCACATTGAAACTTAATAAAAAAATCTTAACAAACTTTTGAACTTTTTCATACTTTAAAACCTCGTTATTTCATCATGTCTACGAGATTAGCACTAATCATAATTTTTCAACTTATGTGATTTTAATTTAAAAAATATGACATAAAAAATTTTATTTAGTATTTTTTTAGAGTCTAATAAGACCATGTTAAATTTTCACCAAATTATTAGTAAAATTGATTAAAATTAATCACAATGGTTAAGACCAAATTAAGCTTAATTAGGGACTAAACCTTAAAATTAAGGGCCCAAATGATCTATATACTTGTAAAAAACCCATTTTAGGTCCATTTTTAGGACATAAATAATAAATTATTGAGTTTATTTTGTTTTTTATGATTTTTTTAGTTAATAACATGTGCAAAACTAATTTGTTTCTAAAAATTCAATGTGATTCCTTTTTCATCCCTATAAAAGGCCACCACCTCTACCAATTCATACCACCTATCAAAATTTTTATGTTAATATAAATTCTACCCAATTATCCTCCTAGAAATACTCCCTTAAAACTTGAGTCCTCCCTTTGGGAATAAATCTTATCAAGGAAGCCCTTTGGCACAAACTAAAAGGATTTACCCGATTAAGAGGTAACTTCCTCTCTCAAGCTCCTTTCCTTTATTTTACTTCTCCACCCCATCCACTATCTTTATTTCATTATTGTGTGAAAAAAGTATCATAAATATAATATTATTTTCTTATTCAAAGGGGTTTACCTACACATACACACACCTCCATCTAATGGATGTTAAATATACTATTTCTGTGTACAACAAACTACTGCCTCACGAAGCGATGATTGTTCATTTCTCTTTTACCACCAATCATGGTGGCCATTTTGATGGACACTATATTTATATATGTAATATATTATATTTATTATGTATTTAATCTTATTTATTTCTTTAACAACACACAAATTTTTACCTTCTATTTAGTTTTAATAAGATAATCTTGATTGATGTAGTGTGGACTACTTCCCCCTCAAACAATGTGATTCGTTCACACACCACATAGAATGTATTAAGGATGAGTTTAATTAAATTAAATGAAATATATGATATATTTATGATAATTTAATAATTATATATATAAATTCATTCATATATATATATATACATATTTCATTTACATACATTCTTTCACTATGAAAATAAAAAGGGAAACAACGTTCATGCGTACATACAACTTAGAGTCTCCATGAACAGTGTATTCCATTTTGTGCTTATATATTATATAAATTATTATAATATGAATAGAATGGATATAAATGATATTTCTATCATTATATTAATTTTTTAATCATGATATAAGTATAAGGACCAATCATATAACAAATTAAGACACATGTAGAGAACCAAGAGAATATTACCCAAAGTGAAACTTTAATATAGGATCATTAACAACTGGGTAATATAAGGTTGTAATAAAACCATATATGTTAATATATATAATATTATTATTATATAAAATATTTATAATAATCATATATTTATTATACCAGAATCTTGTACGAGTACGGAGAGAGTCAAGACACAAGGTATGTGGATTTCATCTCACTTTTAATTTTTGTAAGATACAAGATATGTTCACCACTATTTCCATTTGTGTGGTGTATGTAAAACCTATGATTTTAATATATGTATGTTTTAATTAAATATTTGGGTATTAACATTTTCATTTTATGACTCTTCATCTATGTGATTTAGCTTTCAAAAGTTATCAAATCGGTAAAACAGTTTTGTCTCAATTTTCCTTCATTGAGATTATTGTTTTTATGAACCTAAACTATTCTTAGAGGTGTATATAATTTCATTTTACATGTTAAAACATTAATATAATTATTTTAATGATATATTAAGCCTCATGTATTTTCATTTTTTTACATGGAGAGTAAGATCACAGGTTAGTGAGTTATAAGAGTTTATTGAAACAATCTCATCACTTTTCGAGATTGTTTATGTTATTGCTTCCCATGATGAAATATTATGATCCATCTCTCAAAAATATTCATGATTTTACTTATACTATTTCATTTCATGATATAATAATTTATTATCACCATATTTTACTCTTTGTTTCATAGTATGGTTAAGAAAGTGTTTTTAGGAAAGCCCTACTTTATCCTTTCTTTGGTAAAAAATCTATGTTTTCTAAAAAGGGTTTCAAGGAATATTATAAAATTCCCCTATAATATCTAAAAGACATTTTTACCCCTTTTTTATTTTACCAATATCTTCAAGGGAATTTTCTTGTAGCTATTCAAATAAGGCATTCCTTCTATATTTTTTACCGTGCAAAAGGAATGTTCCTTTTTTTACTTCATATGACATGTACAGATTTACCCACCACCATTTATTTGAAGACTAATTTTCATTTTTAAAAGGTTAATCTTTAAGAATTTTTTTAAAATTAATTTTCAATGAAAAATATTTTCAAAATGGTTTCATGTCTTCTTTATATGTTTTCAAGTTATTTTATGAGAAAATGATTTTTATATGGTTTTATGTATTAACAATACTTTTACAAATATGAAAGGATATTTTCCTCAATAATTTTTTCAAAAGATATTTCAAAACTATTTTCCATATAATATAACATCCCTTGATGTTACTAATTATCTTTTTATAATTTATATAAAGGTTTCATTCATATCCTTTCTATGAACGGGTCACGCTTCTTGTCACGGTCTTTATGAAACCTATTTATCTTTCATGGGTTATATAGTTATGAAATCTGTTTATCTTTCACGGGTTATGATTCAATGAAATGGTTATGAAACCTATCTATTTTCCAAAAGTTATTATGGGATGAATTTTTAATGATACCCATTTCATTTTATGGATCATGATTTGATGTTTATAAGACCTATATATTTTTATGGGTCATGATATGATGAATGTTTTATTATCTTGTGGAACATTTGTGAATGTTTTTACTTTAAGATGGGTAGGATATATATATCCCTCCATATAATTGGGTAATGATATGTTTTATATGATATAAAGGGTACATCAGTTGTATCCCAAACCTAAAAATGAAAGTGGGTGTTTTGGTTATAGCTGAAGCCCAAAAAGAAAGAGGGTTTATGGGTTGTAGCCCAAGACTAAATTAAAGAGGGTACACAGGTAGTATCCCAAGCCTGAAAACAAGAAGGTACATGGGTTTTAGCCCAATACTAAAAGAAATTGGGTACACGGGTTGCTACCCCAATCCCAAAGTAGGTACACAGGTCATAGCCCAAGCCTAAAATTTTATAAAGGTCTTGGTAGGTATCCTTGAAATAAAAGATTTTATTCTTATATGTATGTAAAAAAGTCCTATGTTTGATTCCATAGTTGTGATTTCATAGATCATGTTGTTTATTTCCTCATGGTTCATGACTTATGAACTACTAGGCTTTATACCATATCCCATGTTTATGACCTTTGATATACATGTTATGATCTTTTAATGTTATGACCCCATTATCATAAAACTATGTTAATGTTTATGCTTATATGTCTCTCTTGTTTACCCTTACTGAGAATCTAATCTCACCCCTTTATTATGTTTCCTTTCTCCAGGTTATAAAGAAAGGTTTTAGGTAGATGTGCTAATGGTTTAAATCTTTATGGGATATTGTGTAGATATTTTACCAGGATAGAATATTTTGTTTCAAAGTTTCTAAATACACTAAACTATTAAGGTCCTTGGGCATGTATTTTTGAAATATACAAAATATTTTTCTAAAATGATGTTATTTACATGTATATTAAGACTGAGTTGTTATAGTTGGTATCAAAGGAAATTTTTAGTCAACATTTAGAAACAAGGAATAGAAAACCTTAGTGATATCCCTAGGTTTATTTCTATGGATATGTATAGGTATGTCTCTAAGGAAAAGTATAAGGATGAGTTAATGTTTAGAAAAATGTCCTGAATTTTTTTTAATTGATAGAGTGAGTGGTTTCCTAGAATACATCTCTGTGTGGACACTACAAGTGGATGTGGCTCTAGAACAGATGTACCTAGGGGTAATAAATCTGACAAGATGTTCTGGGCATGACTCGATGTAATCTGGTACAGGACAATGGAACTTGCTGCAAACTTGGTTTGATACTCCTAGGGGACATGATTTTGAAATTTAAAAACACTTCATTAATCATAATGAAGGATTTATATATAAGTTAGCTATGAATGACATAGGATAAACCTAATATGACATATATTATGGAAGATGTCATGAATTAGACATCCTATAAGTAATTCTTTTCATGAATATGTGGTTTTATGCTATGATAAGTATTTCTCACATTATTCTTCTGATTTTAATCAATAGAAAGAACTAGAAAGTACTAAATTAATGTTGAAAGTGATGGAAGATTTTCTGATGAGAAGTCAAATGGGTTGTTCAGTAGATAAAAAGATAACGTGATTATTATGAATCTGCTATCGTGGTATATGATTAACAATGATAGAATTGGTAATTTTTCTAATATGTCAAATAAGAGAAATATATACTTTCATGTTAAGGAACATAGAGGAAAGAAGATTCTTCTTTCTTTATGTCAAGAAGAAGGGAAGAAGAACCTTGAGGAATAACTCAAATGGAGGTTAAGATGTTATTTGTATGGGAAAAAGGGTCATAGTGTGAGAAGTTTTCATAGAGTTCAATGTCTTATCTATGTAAAACATGATAATTACCCAACATAATGCCCCGAGCTATGGATTTAGTTCTAAACCATATAAGGAACTCTTCGATTCCAATCATTAAAGTTAAAGGATTGAAGTATTTATGTATTTGGATTCCATAATTAAGAATAGTGAATTATGTATGGATTGTTTAGTTTATGTTTTTTTCTAAGGATTTACAAGAATATATTAAATGGTCACAAGGGACTAGAAAAGTGATTTAATAGAAAAGTGATATTTTGATTAAGGGAAGGTAATAATTAATTAATGTCTGATTCCAAGATAATGATGTTTGGATAAAGATATTCTAGATATGAATAAATAAATTGGATGGTATAGATTTCCCTGGAATATCATATTGACAAAATTTTCTATGTCATCAAGGATGAAGTTTACAACTTCATGGATTTAAGGGATGTATCCAGTAATCATGGTAATAAGGAAGCATGCATGTTTTACAAAAGGATTTATGGTATTTTAGATCATTACCTTGTTTTAAGAGAATTTATGATGATTTTATCCACATGTTTGGAATGTGACAGCCAAAAGATACTTTTTGATATATAATGGAAACAATGTTAAGATGATTTTAATACTCTCTTTCAAAAAATTGGGTCTTTCACCTTTGAGAAGGGTTATAAGGTTAATCGTTCATGAAAAGTTTAAGTTAAGCATCATAAGAAGTATTTGTGCACTGAGTTTGTGTTAAAAACCTTGTTTAAAAGGATTATCAGTGATTAACCTTATTTCAAGGATGTACATATTTTATATTTCTATGAAAAGGACATAATGTATATTAGGTGACAACCAATCATTTCCATAAATGCTATGGGTCTTGAACCCATGATCAAAGGAAGATAGGGGTTTCATGCCTACCACTAGCCTACATGATGTCCTGGTTACTGTATATTTATTTGTAATGAATAAATATTTGTGATAAACTATTTGTTTTAATTTTTATAGATTACTTCATGTTGTTTTTTAAGAGACAAATCGTTAGAATTTTTATTCTTTTATGGGACTTAAGATCCGTTAAAGGAATATTTTAGGTCTTTATTCATGAAAGTTAATTTCTAGACATTCATTACCTGAGGTAATGTATGTATTAGAAAATTTTCAAAGCATAACCCAATAATGAATTTTTTTATAGAAATTTATCAAGAATTACTCAGCATTCTAAAAGTTATTGAAAAAATGTTGTCCTAATACCTTAAATTATGTTGAACCAATGGCTTCTGGAATCATAAATGATTTATGAATTTGAGGCCCTCAACATTCCTTTGATCATTCACTTGTTTTTTATTGATGACCTTAATCACTCCCTAAAAATATTTATGCTTTTCTTCCATATACAATCTTCACTCCCAACCTATGTTCTCCTATGTGGAAACTCAATTATATGTTACTTTGGGTAATGGTTATGGTTCTAAATTTCCTTTTTTAGGGGAAGTTTTAGTATACATTTTTAATATGTGAGTTTCAATGAATGAAACTTTCAAGTACTACACCTTTGATAACCTAGAAAAATTTTGAGGGAGAAATTAATTTTAAGGGGGGAAGAATGTAACACACTGAATTTTTATGTACCTTTTTTAGAATAAATTTACATGTTCATTTATATCAAACAATGAAATAATTCAAAGATTACTTTTATATAGAACTGACTTGGTGTACTTTCCACCCAACACTGACTTGGCGTACGATGCTTGCAACATTGAGTTGGCATACGATAGACGCAACACTGAGTTTCTACGAAATATATCATTTTATTGTTTTAATTATTTAAATAAGATAATTATAACCAATAAATTAAAATTACTAATGAATTATTTTCAAATATTTTTGTTTTATATAAATAAAATATATTGATAATGAAAGATAATATTTGTTGTAGAGTCCTTTTTTGTTAAAAATATTGTTTTCTAGAATAAATCACTTTTAATAATAAAAGTAACTTTTGAAAAAAATATAAGTTGAATTGGATAAAATAAAATATATTTTTTAATTCATAACATCAATATTATACTAAGGTTATTTTTTGATATTTTCCAGAGAAACTTCATTTTTTTACGAATAGTGAAAATACTCCTTTTTAGTTAAAAATCACTTTTTTGATTAATTAACTATTAATGATAAATGATATTATAAATATTTTTTAAGATCACATTATATTAATATTACATCTACTAATACAATTAAATTATTAAGGATCAAATTAACTTTGAAAATGAATAAAAAATCTTACCAAACTTTTGAACTTTTTCCTAATTTAAAACCCCGTTATTTCGTCCTGTTTACGGGATTAACACTAATCATACTTTTTCCGATTCTATGATTGGAATTAAAAAAATTAGAAATAAACCATTATATTACGTATAATATTTAGTGTCTAATAATACCATGTTAATGTTTTACCAAAGTGAATTGTAAATGTGATGAAAATTAATCAGAGTGGGTAAGGCCAAATTAAGTGTAATTAGGGACTAAACCTTAAAATTCAGGGCCCAAATAACCTATAAAATTTTCCAATAATAATTTTATGTCCATATTTCGTCAATAAACCCTCCTTTATTGAGTTATTTTAGGTTTTTAATGATTTTTTAGGTAAGAACATGTGAACTCCTATTTAATTCTGAAAAATCCTTGTGAGTCCTTTTCCTTCCAAATAAAAGGCCACCACCTCTACCCATTCATCACACCTCTAAAAACTATTAAGTTTTTAAAATATCTGCCCATTTAGCCTCCCAAAAATTATCCCTTGTACATTTAGTCCTCCCTTTTTGCAAAATTATTCTCAAGGAATCCATTTCGTACAAACCAAAAGGAGTTACCCGTTTAAGATGTAACATCTTCTCTCAAACGCCTTTACTTTACTTTCCTTATCCAACCCAACACTCTATTTATTACATTATTGTTTGAAAAAAAAGTATCATATATATAATAGGCTGTTTTTATGAAAATTTAATAACCTAAACTTACACACACCTCCATATAATGGATGCTAAACACACTGTTTCAATGTACGGTGAACTACTGCCTCACAAAGCGATGATTGTTCATTTCACCTTTACCTGCAATCATGGTGGCCATTATGATAAAAAATATATTTATATATGAAATATATTAAATTTATTATGAATTTAGTCTTCTGTATTCATTTTAAAACACACATCTCTTTACCTTCCATTTGTTATTAATACGATAATCTTGTTGGAGGAAGTGTGGACTACCGCCGCCTCAAAGCGATGTGATTTATTCACACAATACATAGAATGTATTAACGATGAGTTTAATGAAATTATATGATATATATGATATATTAATTTTAATTTAATAATTATATATATATATATACATATTTAATTTACATACTTTCTTTCAATGCGATAATAATAATGGAAACAACGTTCATCCATACCTACGTCTTACCGTCTCCATGAACGACGTATTCCATTTCATACTTATATATGATATAAATTATTATAATATTAATATAATTTATATACCATATATTTATTTCATGATATAAATTCTGTAATCATGATATATGTATAAGGACCAACGATATATCACATTGAGACACATGTGGAGAACAAAGCGAATATTACCCAAAGTGAAACTTCAATATAGGTTCGTTAACAAGTGAGTAATATAAGTTTATAGTAAAACCATATCAAGTAATAAATATAAGAATATTATTCTGTAAAAAATTTATAATTAACTTACATTTATTATATAGGAAGCTTGTACGAGTACGAAGAGAGTCAAAACACAACGTAAGGGGATTTCATCTAACTTTTAATTTCTATGAGATACAAGTAATGTTTTCCAATATTCAATTTTGTGTGGTGCATGTACTGAACATTATTCTATTATATGTATATTTTAATTAGAATTTTGGGTATTCACATTCTTATTTTAGGATCCTTCTTCCATGGGGTTTAGCTTTCAAAAGTTACCAAATCTATAAAACAGTTTTATCTCAATTTTCCTTCTTTGAGATTCATGTTTGTTATGAACCTAAACTCTTCTTTGAGGAGTATATAATTAAATTTTACATGTTATAACATTAATATACTTCTTTTAATGATATATTATGTTTCATGTAATTTCATTTTTTTACATGGAGTGTATGATCCCAAGTTACCGAGTTATAACAATCTCATCACTTTCTGAGATTTTTTATGTTATTACTTACCTAGATGATATATTATGATCCATCTCTCAATAATATGTATGAGATTTCTTATAATATTTTATTTCATGATATAATCATGTATTAGTACCATATTTTACTCTTTGGTACATAATATAGTTAAGAAAGTGTTTTTAGGAAATCTTGACTTTACCATTTTTTCGGTCAGAAATATATGTTTTGTAAAAAGAGTTTCCAAGAATATTATAATATTCATATATAATATATAAAGGAAAATTTTAACCTTTTTGTATTTTACCAATATCATCAAGGGAATATTCTTTTTTCTTTTTTAACAAGTCATTCCTTCTAAACTTTTTACCGTGCAAGATGAATGTTCCTTTTACTTCGTACGAAATGTATAAATTTACCCACCACCATTCCCTTGATGATTCCTTTTAATTTTTAAAAGGTTAAAATTTAATAAATTGTTTTAAAAGTAATATTAATGGAAAAATATTTTCCAAATGGTTTCAAGTCTTTTTTATATGTTTTTAAAGTATTTTCTGAGAAAATGATTTTTAAATGGTTTTATGTATTAACAAGCCTTTTTCAAAGAAAAAGGGATATTTTCCTCAAGAAATGTTTTTCAAATATATTTCAATACTATTTTTCATATAAGATGACATCCATGGATTTTACTCATTATTGTTTAGTAGATTATCTAATGGTTCCCTTCATATCCTTTATATGAATGGGTCACACTTAATGTCATGGTCATTATGAAACCGTTTTCTCCTTCACAGGTTATATGTTTATGAAATCCGTTTCTCTTTCACTGGTTATGATTTGATGAAATTGATATCAAACCTATCTATTTTCAATATATTATCATGTGATTAAATGTTAACGATATGCATTTTATTTTATGGGTCCTGATTTGATGTTTATAAGACCTATATATTTTTATGGGTCTTAATATGATTAATGTTTTATTATCTTGTGGTACACATGTGATGAATTTTACAATGAGATGTTTCAGACCTATATATCCCTCCAATGAATTGGGTAATTATATGTTTTAGATGATCTAAAAGGTTACTCAAGTTGTATCCCATGACCGAAAAAGAAATAGGGTTTTTGTGTTATATCCCATGCCCAAAAAGAAAGAGGGTGTATAGGTTGTAGCCCATGACTAAATGAAATATGGTACACAAGTAGTAGACCAAGCCCTAAAACAATAAGATACATGGGTTGTAGCCCAAACCAAAAATAAAGTGGGTACATGGGTTGTTAGCCCAATCCTAGAGTAGTTACATGGGTCGTAGCCCAAGCCTAAAATGTTATAAAGGTCTGGGTAGGTAACCATTACATAAATGTTTCTATTCTTATAGGTAAGACACAAATCCTATACCTTATTCCTTAGTTATAATTTCATGGATCATGATGTTTATTTCCTTATGATTCATGTTTAATGAACTACCAAGATTTATCCCATAGCTCATGTTTATGACCTTTGATATGTAGGGTATGATCTCATAATGTTATGATCACATTATCATACCACTATTTTCATGTTTATGCTTATATGTATCCCTTGTTTACCCTTACCAGGAATCTGATCTAACCCCTTTTTTACCTTTCCTTTCTCCAGGTTTTGAAGAAAGGTTTTAGGTAGAAGTTCTCATGGTGTAGATCTTTATGGGAGATGTTTAAGATCTTTCAGCAAGATATAAGATATTGTTTCCATGTTAACAAATATACTAAACTATTATGATCCTTAGGAATGTGTTTTTTCAATGTACTAAATATTCATCTAAAATGATGTAATATCAATGTGTGTTAAGCCTGGGTTGATATAATGTTGAATATGGTTCTTCGTAAGATCAATTGAAATCTTGTTATCACATTGAGTCACCATTGGATGTTTCACTTCATCGCCAATATCTGTCATATGTTTCTTCATCCATAGTTGTTGAGTGCATGCCTTTTTAGTAGAGATATACTCTGCTTCAGCAGTATTGATATAAGTGATTTATTGTTTCTTACTCAACCAGACCACACATTTGTTTCCAATAAAGAATGTTACACTACTTTTGGACTTTCTATCAACCACATATCCAGCCTAGTCAACATCATACAAAGAAGGCATTTCATTATATCTTCCTGTAGAAAATTATAACCCATAATTGTGAGAACTTTGAATGTAACTCAAGATTAATTTCACTTCAGCCATGTGTTCTTCATTCAAAGTACTTTTGAAGTGGTCTACTAATCATGTTTCCAAGACAATATATTGCCATGTTATAGTAATGTATAACAGGCTTCCAATGATTCTTCTGTACATGGTGAAATCCACAGAAGTATTATCCTCATGATTTCCAAGTTTTTTTCCAACCACAATCAGAGTCAAAATTGGTTTAGAGTCATGCATATTAAATTTATTTAGTAGCTCTCTTACATAATTTTCCTAATAAATGAAAGTGTAATACTGCTTCTAAATCACCTACATCCCTAAGAAGTATGTGAGTTCACCAATCCTAGACATTTCAAATTTTGATTTCATGTGGTTGGAGAATTATTTCACTGATATATTCCTGCTTCCACCAAATATAACATCATCCACGTACAACAATTCCATAAATTAGTATTCCTTTGAATTCTTTATATATTAGTTGTGGTCAATGACTACTCTTTTAAATTTGAGCTTCTTCAAATAGAATCTATACAAGAGTACCATGCTTGTGGTGGTTGCTTTAGACCAAAGAGTGCCTTATTTAATATGAAAACTTTTATTTCATCATTACCAAGAAGAAATGCCACTGGTAGTTCTACGTTGAATTTTTCTCAAAGAACTCCATTTAAGAATGGTGTTTTGATATCCATTTGATATAATTTTTATCCTGTTTGAATTTTTATGGTAAGAAAAAGTCTGATTGACTCTAGTCTATCCACCAAAGTAACTATTTCTTCAACATCAACACCTTCAATCTATGAAGATCCTTTACATAACAATTATGCCTTGTTTTTTATCACATTACCATTATAATCAAATTTATTCTTGAAAATATTCTTCATCAAAATCACATTATGACTTTCCGGTAGAGTAAAAAGATCCCATGTTTGGTTCTTGTCGATATGATCCAACTTGCCATTCATTTATTTAACTCATGATTCATCCTTTGCAGCTTCTTCAAATTAGGATGGTTCCACAACTGGGAGGAAGGAATATTGTGTATTATTTATCATTCTCATTATTATTGTGGTTGTTGACCAATCCCCAATGATGTTATATTGATCAATTTATGCTATTAGATTTATCATATGAGGTTCAGTAGAATTTTCTTCAGCCACAATTTTTTCAAATGATTCTTTTTCTGAATCAACATATTATTGTGACCTATGAATGTTTTTCACTCCTCACTCTATATCTTCATTTTAATCTGTTCCATGTATAATATATTCTGCATCTTTAATCACATCATCATATGATCCCCTCATGGTATTTGAGATCTTATCTTCATATATCTAACATCACTTCTTTACACAATTTTCCTTAGATGCTTATTGAAACATTTGTTGGATTTGTTATTTATTGAAAATATGAGGAATATTTCTTCATCTTCTACATCACCATACTTTCCTTGATTTACTTATTTGTTTTTGATAAAACATTTACTTTTGAAAAAATGAAAATATTTCAAAGTGGGATTCCTTCCATGACATAACTCATACAGTGTCTTGGTTTCACCCATATAAATCCCTATTTGACTTCGAATATACACTCCGGGTTGAATGATCTATTTCCAGTAATGTAGAGGGATCTGAATCTCAATTAGCATAGTTTTGGACATATTGTTGAACTGTTTATTCCTATGCTCAATAACTCTATTTTTCTATGGGGTTCTCACAACAACCACCTCATGTTGTATTCCATGATTCTCTAGGTAATTTTAAAACTCAATGGATGTGTATTCCCCTCCATTGTTAGATCAAATAGCTTTGATTTTCTATCCAGTATCATTCTCAGCAATTTGACGATAAGTTTCCATGCAATCAAGCACTTTCTGTTTCCTGTGTATAACCATCACATAGGCCATTATACTATAATCATCAATGAAAACAATGAATTATCTTTATCTATGTGTTATAACAACATTTATTGGACCAAATACATTTGTATAGATGTGATCGATAATATTTGATTCCATTTTCTTCTTTGGCCGATAAGAACTGCATCCCAACATCTCTCATACACAAGTAACACAATTCTTTTCCCATTCACACTTCATATTTAGGATATCAATGACTATATTCATCTTAGATATCTATTCCATGTCTTATTGATTGATGTGACACAACCTTCGATGCCATAAGTTGTTTTCTTTATCAAATGTGAGATAGAAAATGTTCTCTTTACTGTTTACCTGATATAAGATTCTATCTGTTCTACATCCTTTCATGAGAGAATTACCTATCTTTCCATTTATAGTGTGGAATTTTTGATTTAATGTCACTATAAGTCCTGAGTCCTAGAGTTGACTCACACTAAGAATATTGTGACACAAAATATCCATATAAAGAACTTCAATTTTCTTTATCTCTCTATAATCTAGTTTTGTACTTCCACTACCTTTGATCTTTAATACACCATCATTATCGAACCTTTTCATTATGTCCACCCTTTTATTAACATTTTGTTAATAAGTCCTCATTACCCATCATGTAGTACAAACATCTATTATCAAGGATGCAGACATTGTTTCCTTTTTATGATTTGAGAGCTACTTATGAAAGGTTGGACTTTTCAATTTTCCTTTTTCCTTCCATGAAATTTTATATTGAGTTAGGGATAAAGATATCCTTTAAAATCTATCATCCATGTGAGATGTTTATTTATACTCATAATATTTTTATAGAGTATATTTTTTTTCTAAGAGCAACATGGTCTAGTTGATAAGTATTTATTTTTCTCTGATTTCTATATGAATTGTTCATATCTTTCCTATGCCTGCAATAAACATATTTATGGCCAAAGTTAAGACAATGAAAAAAATATCAATAGAAATTATTTATTCTATAAGAAGTAGGATATGGATTTTTTCTCATTTTTTGACTTCTTAAATATTCCCCATTCAATTAGATCCTTGCATCTTTTCACTATGACATGGTATGGCCTAAATAGCCACATAATTGACATTTCATTAGTGGAAATGTTTTCTCATTTCTATTCCTCCTCATGTATCCTTCCTTAAGAAGGTAGTTTTCTTGCCTATAAATTCTGGATGCCTGGGGATAGGTTTCTTTTCTCTTTTCAGTTTGAATCAAGGGTTTCTTTTTCATCACTTTAAGTTACTTTTCAACATGTCCAACTTTTAGCTTGCCTTTATTTTGACCCATTTTATTTTCTATATTTGATGTTTTAACATCACAGCTAATTCCACTATTTACCTTTCAGCAGGTATTTGATTATTCAAAATCATTTTAAATCCATTGGAACCACACTTATCTCTCTCCAGTAACTCAACATCTGATAATTGTTTAAACTATATTTTCTTATTTGTTTCTTTTGAATTTGATTCACTTTCATGTTTACACCTAAGAGTAGCAAATTATTCATCAAGTCCCTCATTAGACATGGAGTTCTCCACCAGTCTGAAGGTAAGGTCATCGATGACCTTTTCATGTTCTTCAATTCTAAGCATTAGTTCCACTACATATTCAGTAATTTCGAGGGTTGTTGATTGTATGTTCACTAATTCTTCAATTCATTCAATTTCAGCTTCAAGATGATCAATATATTCTAATTATTCTTCCACAAAATCTTTCATCTTTATTCTTCCATTTCATTGATTATCAAGCTTACCAAAGTTGTAACTTTATATAAGCATCAGTACTCAACTAATGATATCTATATTTATCTTATAATGGTTCATAAATATCAACAATAGCCATCATAGATTCTTGGTTTCTAGATTTAAACTCTGGTTATTCTACATCAATGAATTCATTATCATCTTATTCTTCATCATAGAAAAACTCTTTTTTTGTAGTTTCTTTCAATATTTTAAGTTTCTCTTTTTAGTAAACCTTTTCTAAGGCTTCTATGAGTTTCCAACTTCACCTTTGTCATCATTAAACTTCCTTGAGCACTGAGAAGCAATGTGACCAAATCTACCACAATGAAAACACACCAAGGGTAGATTTCCATCAAATTTACCTTTTCCCAACATGAACTTCTTGGAAAAGAGGGAAATGAATTCGTCTTCCTCATTGTATTCATTAACACTATATCATAAAATCTTAAGTTTTTCCATGGATTTAAATTCCATTTTCTTACTAACACATGTCGTCTCATCATCTACCTTGAATATCATTTCATAGGTGATCAGACTACTTATTAGATCATCCAGATAAATATTTGATAAGTCAATTTCATCAAGGGATGACACCTTTTTTATTGTAGAGAGGTGGAATCCTTCTCAAAATCACCATTACAATTTCAATGTCTTTGATCTCTTTGTAATCTCTCAAATTTCTCCCACAACTTCACTAATTCAATTGAATAAAGAATCTACATTTTCATCAGTATGCATATTCATCTCATAAAACTTGTTGTGTAAAAGTTAGTGTTTTCCCCCTTCAATTTACTGTATCCTTCATAAATATTTTCAAGTTTTGATTACTAAGACTTTTATGATGTGAAAGTCACCACCTTTAGGTAGATATGATCAGAAATAGTAGCAATGAAGGAATTATGTGCTATAGAATCTGTATCTAGAATTTTTCTATTTGAATCAGTCATAGAAAGACCTATTGGATCAGTGATCTATATTCCTTGTGCAGTATAAAAGAGGACACCCATTCCAAGAGATCTTAGATGAGATATCATCATATTCTTCTATATTTGAAAGTTTATTTAATCAAATAATTATACTCCCCATAAATTAACTATATTATCAATTATAGAAAAAAAGGAAAGATTTAACACCAGCAACCTTTACCCTCTGATACCACTTGTAAGACCACAGAACACACTGAGAGGGGATGGATGAATCAGGGTGTAAATTTTTTCTTTTAAACTGATGGATCATGTTTCCATCTTGTTAGGAACCTATTAAACCTGTCTAAATATAATGTGTAGAAAACAAACAATCACATGTAAAGAGATGGCTCATCAATTTTACTTGGTTCACCACTAAGGGATAGACCAAAGAGCATATGATGACAAGATTTCAGTTGTACAAATGTCTACTAATATTCCCTTTTTGGGGAGTAAAATAGTTTAGACATATTTATTGTATGCTAGGAACTCTACCTTTATAATATTTCTGGGATAACACACTGTGTCCCTCAGAGAAATTCTGTCGACTCCCCCTTGCTCATTGCCTAGGGTGAAGTCACACTCAATTTACCTACACAAAGTCTATTAAATATATTTTCATTGAATTATTTTTCTCTATCCATCATGATAATATTCTCTCATCAATATACTAAATATATTCACTTTAAATCACTAAACAAAATAACTGGATAAATGAAGCATGTTAGAAGCTCCACACAGCACTTGCGCGGAGTATCACTTCTGGCATGCAAGTATGGGGATTTCCGTGCAGTCAAACTACCATGAAACCCTTAATTTTTTCTCTAAAATTTTCTATCATGGAAACCTTATCTATCGTGCAACCCTTATCTGTCACACAGATGCACCAAAAGTTTCACTGGTACTTTTAGATACAAAAGGTGCACCTATGAGAAGTTTTACTCCCCACAAATTGTTTTTGTGAAAGTCCCATTGCACACTGAGACAATGGATATTCATTGTAAAAACTTATTTATCATTTAGTGGGGGTAGTAACATATATATAGGCATTTTGGATACCCTGATCACACTACACACATCTTTCCCCCAATTGTTCTAGTCTATTCACCCAAGACATTGCCTTGGAACTCACATTGCACACCAACTCTAAAACCTGCACGCCCTTATTTCCTTTTCTAGATTTGAAGCACTAATATTGAGAAAAATATGGTTTGAATGTTTATAGACCTCTTTATTATAGGCACATAAATTTGTTTTTTGAAAAACTTTTCTCCATTCTCCAATTTTTGGAACAAAAATTTGGAAAACCCTTGGAAATAACGCCACCTTCAATACCATTATTTGCTTGAACTGTAAAATCCATTTCCTTGAAAAATACATGATATTACTTGTAATTATTGATAAAAACACAAACAATTCTCTATTTATAACAAAGACCAGCCTTGGTTCCAATAGATCTCTAAAGTGTATATTTTTGGGATATCCCAAGGGTGTCAAATGTTATAAATTATGTGTTGATAGATCTGAACAAAAAAAAATTATAATTAGTAGGAATGTGGAATTTTATGAGCATTTATCTCCTAAATTTCAATTAGTATCATCTTTTATTGATTAAACATCCATTAATGGGGTTTTGAAACAAAAAACTGAAACTAGTTTTGAGGATACTATACACCCTTGCCACTTGATCCTCAGCCCCTGACCTGAGATTAATTAAGCCTTAATTATGATTCAAATTTTGATAATGAACTACATGAAAATAATATTGATGAAAAGTATACCCATGATAGAGTTCGGAGGGTCCCTAGACCTCTTTCTCAGTTTATCCAATATGATATTGCTTCTTATTCCTTTCATGTTGCCTAACTTCTTTTTGATGATGATCTTAAAACTTTTAAGGAATTACTTAATGATTAAGATTCAAAACAGTGGATATTTTCCATGGATGAAGAAATTAAGTCCTTAAATAAAAATTAAACTTGGTATATCCAAGATAAACCACCTAATTCTAATGTAATTTGTTGTAAGTGGATTTAAAAATTAAAGGAATATAACACTACTATAAAGAAAATTAAGTTTAGAGATTGAATATTCAGCAAGGGATACCTTCAAAGAGAAGGAATATACTATTCTAATTTTTTTTCACCAATATTTAATCACTCTTCAATAAGGTTTATACTTGTTTTTTATTCTTATAAAGACCTTCACATCGAAAAACTAAATGTGAAAACTACCTTCCTTCATAGTTACCATAATGATAAACTATACATAATGATTACTAATGGTTATTTTAAGTAATTAAAATCTAACCAAGTTTACTTTTTAAACAAAACATTGTATGGTTTAAAATAATCCTCACAGATGTGGTGTATAAAATATGGTTCTTTTATTCTTAATAAACATTTTTATAAGCCAATATAATGCTTGTGTTTATTTAAAGTCCATCAAAAATTGAATTATTTATATTTTGTTTAATGTTGATGATATGATTGTTATATATAATTACATAAAGATTATTATTGATGTAAAATCTCAATTAAATTGTTTTTTTGAAATTTAGGTCTTAGAGATAGCTAAGAAGATCTTAATGTAGAAATCATTAGGGGTAAACCAAATAAACTATTATATATCTCACAACATGATTATATTTTGAATGATCTAAAACTAAACCTATTTGAATCTATAAAAAATTATCAGTTTACATTTTTGAAAACATTTAAACCTTTATTAAATAAATCACCCATTAATGTTACTAATATTGATTTTATGTTTAAAATTCATGATGACAATATAGTGGGCAGGGTCATGTATACAATTATTTTCACTAGACCTGATTTGGATTTTTCAATATCCACACTTAGAATATTTAGGGAAAGTTTATGGAAGCCAAATTAGCATTACCTGAAGTGGATTCTAAGGTTTTTTCATGTACTTTTGATATATCTTTGTGTTATGGTAAAAAATATGTTGTTGCTGAAATAATTGTTGAATATGTATATGATGACTATGTAGAAAATATGGACACCATAAAATCAATAAATCGTTATGTTTTATATACATATGCAGACCCTATATCCCGGAAATAAAATATGTAGTACATGGTTTCTCTTTCAACCACAAAATCAGAATATATTTCTTTTACCATGACTGTTAAAGAAGACTTATGGACAGAGGGTTTTCCTATAGACTCAAACATTATGATTCTATTATTACTATATATAGTGATAGTTAATCCACTCTAAATTTATCCAAAATTTTAGAATTCCTTGGTAATTCCAATCACATAGATATTATATTACATTTTTTAGAGATTTTATTGAATATGGAACCATATGTGCCAATAAGATACATATTCATAATAACATGACTGATATTTTAACTAACGTTGCAGTTTAATCTAAATTCAAATTCTATTTAAATAGATTGAATTTGGTTATTATTCAATAACCTTATGTGTGATAAAATCTCCAATTTCAATTGAAAATGTTGCGTATTTTTGGAATTAGGTATTTTATATCATTTTCAATTTCAAAAATTTATATTTATATTATTCCATTTGATTTTCTTTATTATGAATGAATATAAAATGAAACTTTTAGTTTTAATATTATTATGATCAATTGATTTTCTTGGACCTATCATGCTTATTGGATACTTATTCTTCCATTTGGGCTTATGTATTAGGCTATTGGAACAAACTTCTTGTGTTTTTTCATCTGTCATAGACCCGCTAATTCATTTATTTGGATCAGGTGAATTATTATACAATGATTAATGTTTTATCCTTTTAGATCCATTCCTTCCATCTTTTCATCCTTGTTCGAGTGTGCTACTGAATTTGTTATTCGGAGTGGCTCTATCACGCTTCCAATTTAGATGGGTTATTTTGAGATGCAGGTGGTGTTAGAGGAATTTGTCACCCATTGTGGCCCATTCCTTCAGTCCATTCTCCCATTTCACCATTTTTTCTCGTTCTTTGGTTTTGAATGCACTAGTTTTGATGTGTTAAATTTTTTTAGATATCAATCTCTGTTATTTCCATCCTCTAGAGTAAACCACTAGAAAGACTACTTCTAGTGGAGTTATAATGGAATACTTTATTGATGAAGATGTGTGGCCAAGTTACAGATTGTGGAACATATGAAAACCATAGAAGGTGAGTCCTTCACACTCTATGAGTTTAAAGATATTCATTGGGCTCTTGATATCAAATAAAATATAGTACGATAGTTAGAATAGTTCCCCAGTTCTATAAGTTTTATGTTATTGATTATCATTTTTTTTAGATTTAGTTCTTTAATGATTCTATTACTACTTTTTGTTAGACCATTATTCTGTAAATATTGTTATTTTGAGATTAATAAAACGTGTCTGTGCTTGGGTGGTGTTCTTTACTTGCATTTAGTCACTAATGGGACCAAATCATCTTAAATCTTTACATTCTATTTAATTATTTGT
Source organism: Viscum album (assembly GCA_963277665.1). Taxonomy (NCBI): domain Eukaryota; kingdom Viridiplantae; phylum Streptophyta; class Magnoliopsida; order Santalales; family Viscaceae; genus Viscum; species Viscum album. Next base: position 1,315,539,574 of record OY728147.1, read on the forward strand.
TGTATTTCTTTCATCATTAATATTTCAATTATGTTGCAATCGAATACTATGAATAAGAGTCCAAATCTAGTCCTTTCAAGTTTCTGATGACTGTGTACTACAGGTGCACCTACCCTGAATAGAATTATTATATAAGAGTACCTCATATGTAAGATAATTCATGCAATTGAATATTCATTAGGTAATGAAATTCTTCTACATCAAAAAATATAGAATTATGATCATCTTTTCATCACAAGTTTTGATGAACTATTTTATCCAATAATCATATGATTCATCATTATTTAAAACTAATTTATTTTAATATAATTTCAAAATATTTTCAATAGATAAAAGGAAACTTAAATTTGACTTATTTAAGTTGATATATCACCCAAAAACAATAGCTATCAAAATATTAAATAAGAATTACAATAATACATAATAGGCCTCAATCAATTTTTAGAGCACCAAAAATATCATTTCATCCCCCCTTATAGTTAATGAAAAGTACATAAACATATTGGATATACAACTCAACAAGAATCACACAATCCCATGAAATATAACTTAAGTTATCATCCAAAAATAACATCACTCATAATCAAGAAACTGTATAACTAGAAACAAGGCACTAAATTTAGTCTAAAAATAAGAATATTAAACAACCAATTCATCCTTAATTATAATATAATAAAAAATATATAATATTCATATATTTTTAATGAAATATGAGTTGTGATATTATAAGTACTGTAGCTCAAAATACAACCAATAAAAAGTATAAAATGAAATCTAAATATTCATCACCATATGAAACTGGAAAGATATTAATAAATAAACTAAATTTGAATTAAAAATTAAATTGAAACATATAATTTGAAGAGGGTGAAGTAATTTTCAAAACATAAATGAGTATAGAAAGGGTTCCACTCAATTCATTTACTTGGGTAATACATGATGAGACAACATTGGTACAAACCCAACTGGAATCCATGGGTGTACACTCCGTATACTCGAGTGAGCACTGGTTTATGTTTTGATTACATGGTAAGGTAGTAAGGATGCATTACCAACTATAAGTTAGGGTCTTATAGGCTATGTGTCACATAGAATTCATTGTGTATTTTTACCTTAGGTTTGTTTTTCTCATTTACTCTACCATGAGTCATATTTCAAAAATCTAATAGTATATTATGAGTATCATTCCATGTTAATTGTGACGGTGTGTCCTCTTTTATATTAGAGGAAATTGTTGAGTTTTTTAGGGGCCATTGGAGGAACATATCCCCTTGGTGACTATTCAACAAACAATCATGAGGATGGTAAACCCCTTGGAAGCATTATAATGTCGAGGAAGGTGAACCTCACCTATACTTTAAAAGTAAAATACTCTTAGGGATTCATTGGTAGTTATAGATCCTTGATATAGGATGGAAGGGTTGTGAACACTAAAGTGCAGGTTGTACTTTAGTGGTTCTATTATCATAAAAGGGTAGTTCAAAGGGACTTATAGATTGATATGGAACTCTAAGGTATTACCTTCTTCCCATAAACCCTAGGGTTGGATTTTATGCATGTGGTTTGTATAGAAGGATGGGGAATTGTCCATTCACTCCCAATATTCTTTGACCTTCATAGCCAGTATACATTGTGGATAATAGATACCCTCATTCCTATGTATCATCCCATGAGTTTCTATGGGAGAAATAGTGAGAATATTACAGAGTATTCATGATGTCCCATTCATTAGACCCACAATTTATATGATTATAAGGGGTGAGTGTATGGACCTGTGATCAAATATCCCCAAAATAACCACATCATCCTCAAGGTTCAAGTAATCCCATATGTAATTGGAGTCAACAATCTCTTAAAGATGCATGGTTGAATTTATCCATATAATTATATAGTTTTATAAATCCCACTTTCTTGGTGTTGGATAACCTTTTCATGGGAGGTATCAGTACTATTATTGATTGATCTTGGCATTTGGTGAGGAAAGAGGTCCTCCTTAGTGGTTGGTAACCCCCTCATTCAATATTTGCAATCTAGTGAGGTAAAAGTCCCCCATTGCGATTTTGAAATGGTACAATGATGGTTGTGGTTATTGAGTAGTATTTATAGTTCATATGCTTGGGTATTTGAAGAATAGAAGGTACTTGAGGTTAACCTTTAGATTGCGGATCTAGTGGAGTTGAGATATGTGGGAGAGACACACATTTCTATTGGTTTATCTCCCCATTATAGAATATCTAGGTCATATGACCCTATTTTTTCCCTAGTAGAGTTTAGGAGGTGTGTTTTCCATCTTGTAGGATGTGGTATGACACTCTCTCATTGAATGGGGTGTTGTTCACCCATCCATGGTGGAAATAACTTCATTAGAAGCTACGCATCTCTTTCTGTGAGGTGAGGGTCTCACACTTACACTAATATATATGTTTTTTGTGTTTAGATAAGAACTATTTAGATAGAACTTAGTGGTTTGAGACATTGTTCTAGGAACAATGATACACTAGAGATCCCAACTCATCACCCTGCATGTTGGATTAGTGGTGTTTTTAGTGAATGTTATGTGTATCATACATTGATTATCCCCCATCATAGCATATGATATTCTTGATCAGAACCTTCAGGGTATGATGGGGTAATTTTGATGGTGTTCACCTTTATATTCACCAATTATTGTTTATCATCATTGACATGGATGATAAAATAATTTTTTTCCCCGAGGCATGGGATTTTTTATGCAGTCCTCATTCCATAGTATGAGTATACATTTTGGTTATACCTTATTCGCCTATGAGAATGGGTTGGGGTAATAATGGGAAGTAAACCAATATATTGTTCCCTAGATGGCGTTTTCCCCTTTTATTTGAGTTTGATGGCTATAAAATTTGAACCTTGGTTGTGAATAGACCCATAAAAACTTCAGTTTATATTTTTTAAGCATAATAATGAGGTTTTATACACTCCCTACCATGGATTTGTTCCCATACATGTCATGTATAAGAAAACAACACACCAGTTGATGGTAAAGTCAGTGGGTATGGAGCTAGTAAATCTAGAGATTAGGGGAGCATTGTGATGTTTGATGTTGGTGGTGCTTAGTTTGGAGTTTTTGTGATCTGGTGATCTCCTTTCCTAATCAATCAAGGTTGGTTTATGTTTTGGGACATAGATCCTAATATTTTTTCACATATATTCCAAAATTTATATTATATTATCCTTGGTATATTTAGCATGTATGACATAAATGTTTTATTTTAGTTAGTTATATATATCCATTACTGTAGTGATTATTTAGTTGGATAGTGATGGATTCTACCCCAAGTTATATAGGATAAGACCTCTTAGATATGTATCATTAATTATTTATGTGAGTCACCATTCCTTGGATTATTAGATGTGGTCATGGGGTGTCACACTTGACATACCTGCGTCCCTGGTTGAGACCTGGTGGTCCGAGTTGTGTCAATAATAGAGAATCCTTAATAATTTTATGCCAATTTCAACATGGGATTCTATCATTTTGAATCCTTAACATTATTACATCCCCTATATTTTTTTTATTTTATAAATTCACACCTCAAAAGAATCTAAGTCCCAATATTGATATTTTATTAACAGAATTTAAAAAATTCCCCATTTTTTACATTAAATATTAAATTTTCATATTATCCAAATTATTAGACATAATAAAGTTATTTTTTAATTTAATCATTTTCTGGTATCAATATCTTAATGCATTCTCAAATTTACAAGTTTTTGAAATATTTTAACCATTTTAATTTTATGGATAACCCATATATTTAATATATAAAATGATTTACCTATCTAGTATCTCATTTGGAAGAACTTTTATGTTAATATGCATATATAATTTTCCTGAACACTTAGTATTAAACCTAATAACTCTTGTAATAAGAAACACCTCTTGTAAGTTCATTAGGTGAAATATTTCAATGTGTTTCCATTATAAGAACACACAACTGATTGAAAATTAATATTTCATTGAGACATTATAACCAAAACTATAATCATAATAGATTAAATTGACACTAAGTTGTCTGGTTTATAATAGTCAATATCAACAATTATTATAGTTACTTGTTTTTACCCATTAAACACTTTAATTAGGATCCACCAAAATAAAGTGTTGGGTTTCCATCACTAAATGATTTATTTTATTCATTTTTACCCTATTTATTTTTAGTTGGATGAAAAATATTCCTTGATGGAGATTTTGTAAATGGATTTACAAGGTTTTTAAATGATCTCATATAAAAAATTATCATGGTACCATCTTATAATAATTAACTCACACAGGTGTGTTTCAAACTAATATGTCTAGAATTCCCATTATACATTCAACTATATAAAATTGATAAATTTTCTTCAATATCAAAATTTATAGAAATAAAATCCACTTTACTATGACATAATAAAATATCCAATAATAAATTTGTAACCCATTCTTCTTCCTTTCCACATGCTCTAAAAGAAAGGAATTATGACTTAATGATTGAATGAAAATACACATTTTTTCTTACTTTCCCAAGAAACAACACTTCCCCTATGAGTAAATAACCATCTAGATTTGGATTACTTATATCATATAATTTCAATCTAACACACATCATTGTATCCTTTTAATATAGTTGGATAATCATTGTAAAATAAAATTAGATCTTTGGTTTCTTTCAAATATACAAATATTATTATTATAGATTTCCAATGATATTCACTAGGATTAATAGTATATATATTCATTTTATATACCATAAAAGAAATATTGGATCTAGAAAAATGTATCATATACATTTGTGGACCAATTTCTCTAACATATTCACATTGTGCTATAGCTCTGCCTGTATTGATAAATAGTTTTAAACTAGAATCAAATAAAGTATTTTCATCCTTGAATCCATGATGATTAAATTTATTCAATTTCTTCTCTATATAATGATATCGACATAATGAATAACCCATCCAATGAATTCTGATGTTAAATCCCACAATAGTTTCTTCCATTCCAATATTCTTCATTTTAAACATAAAAGATAAAAATTTATTTATCTATTTTACATAAATTATATTGGTTCCAAAAATCGACATATCATCGAAATAGATGAACAAAATAACTCTATATTTTTTTGTAAACTTGGAATAAATATATTTATCCACATTATTATGAATAAAACCATTAATTAAGATAATAAAATAAAATTTATCCTTCCATTGTTTATGGGACTGTTTAAGAAAATAATGTGATTTAACTAATTTTCATACTCATATATTCATTATATTGTAAACAAACCGCTCTAGTTGTTCCATGTAAATTTCTTCATTTAAGTCTATATTTAAGAATTTTGTTTTAACATCAATTTTATGAACAAAAAAATTATTAATAAAATATAATTAATACAATATCCTTATTGATTTTATTATACTTATAGGGGCATAAGTATTTAAATAACTAATTCCATTTTTTATAAAGCCTTTGAAACTAATCATACCATAAAATCATGAATGTTACCACTAAAATAATTTTTTATTTTAAATTCCCATTTATATTCAATTGGATTTGTTCCTTTTGATAATTTCTTAATGAACCAAATATTAGGCCTTTTTATGGAATCAATTTCATCCTTGATCAGTTATTTATTGAAAGCAACATCTCTAGAAGAAATAGCTTCTTTATATGTCTTGGGTTTATCTACTACTAGTTTAATAGGATATTTATATAGAAGATGATTAATTTGAACCCCCTCAACAAGAAAAACAATGGAATTAAGATAAATAAAATCCGAATGCAGATGTTTTTCTTTCCTTGGTCCGATACCCCACATAGGTTCAACCAAATAATAATCATTATTTGAATACTATATCTACGGATAAGAGGAAAAAATTTCTCTATATTATCCTTAGGATAAGAGGAATAAATTCCTCAAAATTACCCTAACATTTTTTTAAATAACTATATATATATTGATTAAAAAATTATTATTTTTTAAGTCCATAATTCAATGAGCTTTACTATTCTCCGCATAACTAAAAAACACCTTTAATTATTCTAGGTCCAATTTTTGTTCTTTTAGGATAAGGAAATATATAATAAGATAACCACTACCACACATTAAAATATAAAATATTAGGTTATATACCTTTCCAAATGTCATATGGGGGTGATTTAGTTTTCTTAGATGTAATTATATTTTGAATATGACATACAACTAATAATGTTTTACCCCATAAACATGATGGTAACAAACAATTATTAAGCATAAAGTTAACCAACTCTACTAAGGTATGATTTTCCTATCAGCTAAACAATTTTTTAAATATTATAAGATTAATTAAATTGATTAATAATAAAATTTTATTTACTGAACCCATTAAATAAATTCATAAAGTATCCACCACCTCTGTATGAGTATAATAATTTAATTTTATTATTTTAAAGGATTTCAACTTCAGATGTATATTTACTAAATATATTAAAAGGTTTAACATTTTTATAAGAATATATACATGAAAATAACTACAATAATCACCAAAAATAAAATAAATTAAAACATATTTAACCTCCCTATGTTAATAAATCATTTAATTCATAAATATCATAATGTTTTAATTGTAAAAAATCACAATTTATTTCAAAATTATGAAATGGGTTTTTAAATATATTATATTCTATATATGTTTGATATTTATTTAATTCATCTCCAAAATTAAATAAATTCAACTTCTTCATTACTATTAATGTAGTATAACTAACATGCATCAAATTATCATGGCATAAATTAGAGGACTCAATCAAATAAGTAGAAGGATTAATCATATTATTAATAGGTAGTTGATACATGACATCACATAAATACCCCTTCTCTATAAATATGCCTCCCTTTGAAAAGGAAAATTTATAAAATTCAAATGAAACCCCAAAATCCATTACTACATATAATATAAATAAATACAAGATTAATTTGAATCTTAGTTATATACATCATATTTAAAAGATTTATCTTTTTTTTTCTGATGTAATATATTATTCCACACATTCTTGATTGATGATTCTGATGCATGTATTATTTATATGGTGTAATGCTTTTGTGATAACACTCTCATAAATAGTTTAGAACATAAAAAAATCCATGAAAACTTGAACAATCACTCTAAAATTAATACAACTTCTTATATTAATCAAAGTCATATTAAATAAAAATATCATCAAAAATATATTTTCTTTAGACAACATATTTATAGTAGACCTTTCCAATTTTTTTTATGGAGAATCTCCCATGAAAAATGTTTTTTTTCTACCAATAAGTCATTCTAATTTCTTATTTTAAGGATTTAATTTTTACAAAATTTTTGACTTTATTTTTATACATATAATGATTTTATTTTTCCATTCACTTAACAATTTTCAATTTGGAATCAAATTGGAGATCCATACCGACATCTCTCAAAATGTATTCTACTTCAACTCACAGAATATTTTTGAATTTATTAAAATAAATATCCACACTTTTTTTAATGATTAATATACCAAATAATTTCAATATAAGTGGAAATATAGGAATAATTTCACCCATTTGAAAAGTCTCTGGTATTATAATTATAATTTAAATATGTTAATTTGATTTGAATGGAAGCTCATTAATTTTCTAAAATATTGGATTTTTGTTAACAAAATTGAAATTAAAATAATTTTCAATGAGATATTTATTGGTACAAAAATCCATGGATTTTTTTAATTAGAGAACATCCCATACCTCTATCGAGTGAATTTCATTTAGTAAAAGTATTCAATATGATGATTTTATAAAGTGTTGAGAATATGACCTCTACATATGAACCTCATCATATTCATTTTTTTATTCATTTCAAAAATATATTCAACTTTTTTTATGTAAACTAGGGTGGAATGGGTATTTAGAGTGGGATCTTCAAGAATTAATTGATTATTTGACTCTAAAATTTTGAAAATATTTATAACGGTAAGTATGATCTTTATTTTCTTTTTTCCATACGGAGTTATTTTTTCCATCGTAGTGATTAAACTTCACTCTTTATTAATTCTCAACCTTTAATAATTTATAATCATTATTTTTATACTATAATTAGATAAATAATTTTGATTATTGGAAATTAGGAAGTGGAATAGTTGAAGATGAATATATTTTACAATGTGAAATAATTTATTGTCCCAAATGGTTTAACTCAACTCACTTATTTTTTGTGTGATATCAGCATAAGTCTCCCTGAAAGATAATTCAATGTTATGGACATTGAAAGATAATAGTATCATATATATTATATAAAGTGTACTATATGTGTATGTCAGAATGAAAATTAGGGATGGATGAGGAGGGTTGTTTGAAGTACTAAAAAATGATTCAGTAAAGATTATATTAATACGATCATAAATTAATTAAATCTAATTTAATCATAGAAATAATCAATTATTTCATCGAATCATCACTCTAAATATAATTTTTGAAAAATGTTTCAAAACTATGAAAATTTGGATCTTTGAAAATTTAAAAATCCATCCGTCACATCTTTTTAGATTTATTTAATATTTTTTCTCTTTTTTCATTATATATATATATAATAAATATATAAAATTTTACTAAAAATTTATATTCTAAATAATTTTAGATATCATTTACCCAAATACACAAACTTTTATGAAAATAAAATTCCCATGACCCTTACTTATAAGGGAAGATCCTTGAAAATTTTATACCACATTCCATATGGGTGTTAACCATTTTAAATCCACCACATCAATCCATCCTATTTATTTTTCCCACCAAATCAATCTACACCACAAAATAATGTGGTTCCCCCAATTAATATTTTTTCAATAAAGTTATAACATATATATTATATTATAATTTCAAAATTTTAATTTTTTTAAAAATATAAAATAAACTAATATCAAATTTCATAATTAATTAAATAAATTATTATTATTTAAAAATATGATGTTAATTATTTAGTGATAATTTATTTAAATGGTTTCAATTTTAAATATATTTATAAATGTAATGTGAATCCAAATTAAATAATCTATTAAATAATTTTTTATTAATTTGAAATATATATTTGATGATGGGATGTATTCTCTCTCTTATGGATATATTATCTATCTTTCCTTGTATAGTGATCATACTATGGATTGTGTGGAATCGATCATATTTGAGGATGATCCAACTCGGGATGATTTTTTTGGTCACTTCAAGATCTTTCCTCTCTATTGTCCACTCAATATAATCAACATGTTCAGGTTGTTTGATTCTGAAAATGGTGGATTTTTTTGGGATAAACCATAATCTTTTGTGAACACTACCCATCAATGGGGATAGAGATTGGATGCAGGTAGTGTTGGGAAGATAGTGATAACCTCAGTAGGCTGAAGTCATTGATGACACTCAAGATCTAGTAGATAGTGTCCTCAGTGCGTGTTCCTGATCTTGGGGTTCCTGAAGTAGGTGACCTTGAGACATGATAGATGATATCTGGATGGATAAGTGATATTGAGAAGTACAAGATTTGTTGGAAAAGCTAGAGGAGGATGCATGCGGTGTCTTTTCACTTGGAGGTCCTGCTCAATGGTGGCTTGGCCATTGAATCAGGCTGATCAAGTGAATTCGAGACATGGTGGCTAACCCCTCTTATGGGTAGCCTCTCCTTATGGTTGGGATGGTGTTCATGGGGATTGGGCATGAGTGGATACATAGTGTTAGATTAGGGATCTTGGCGGTGGTGTATTAGATAGAAAGGCAGTGTGGGAATCATTTCCTCGATAGTAGGTTTCAATGGTGGAGTGATAGATGATACATGGAGTAGGATGGATGAGTTTTTTTCGTGATATGTTTTGTTTTTAGAAGATATGGCTACAACAGGGGATTTGGCAGTGGCTTCCAATGGTGTTTTGATAAGAACCCAATTCTTATTCTTGAGGTACAAGTTTCTTCTTTTCTCTATTCCTTAAGTGTTTTTGAGAAAATAAGGAAAACATGGAAAAATCCCAAACGTTGTGGGTACACGCCGTGTACTTTGGCCGTGGGGGATGAGTACACAAGGCGTCTAGCCATGCTAGAGATGAAAGGTGTAATAACCGACTACACGCCGTGTAGTGGGTATGTACACACCATGTAGTTAGTTGACAGACAAATAGTAAGGTGGTGGCCAGTTGAGTGATAGTACACGCCGTGTAGACATGAATACATGCTGTGTACTCATGTCGACAGATGAACAATGCCACGCTGGAGAGAAGCTGCCGGAGGAACAGTTAAAAAATTGAAAAGTACACGCCGTGTACCCAATAGTACATGCCGAGTAGTCTGTTTTTTTGCTTAAAATGGGCAGTAGCCTCCTCTATTCATAGAGGAAGCTTAGAACCAGATGAGAGCTTGGGAGAGACGACCGGAGCTTAGAGGACCTCCTGACAGCACACTGGGAACCCATTTTCTGCACTGTCGATCTCCTTCGAACCACACGGGTGAGTTCTTACTTCTCCTTGCATAGCCATTTCCAGTTATTCCTCTAAAGGATGTTATTTGAGTTTTAATAAGGATATGCTCAACTCAGATCTATGTCATTCTCGGACATTTCGAGGAGAGTTGTTCACGTATACCGATCAGGGGCGATCAAGGTAGGTGGTCTGGTGTTTAAATTCTAACTATTGTGCGTTTTTGTGTACCATTGTGCTACGAGCCCATGTTGGGGTGTCGTGTGGCTGAGACCTTGACTGTTTTAAATACCTAGAATTGAATAGATATTTCAATGTGATTATAAACTGCTGTTTGGGATTGCTGTTTGGATCCAGGACCACCCTAGGGGTGCGTTCCTCTATTTAGCTATTCGGCTAGGTTACCCAAGGGTATACCGTAAAATTTTGCATGCTTTTAAATTGCCTTAAGAGGAATTGTACATACTTGATTGCTTATGGGTTGGGCTCATCCCGGTTACTTGTGCCTAAGGGAAGTGTTTTTCTTAGCCTGAGGGCAGTGTTCTGTTTAGACTGAGGGCTATATTCGTTATTCCTGTGGGTAATAGATTATGTTCCTGAGGGTGAGACCTCGTATACCTGAGGGAAATATCTGATATTCCTGAGGGAATATACCTGAGGGTTTTAGTTCTTTTCACCTGAGGGTAATATTTTTATGTCTGAGGACATTGACTGTTTACTTAGAATATTCACTGTGGTGGTATCTAAAACTGAATGATTAAATTAACATTAAAATGGTAATATAACTGGTAAAGTTAGTTACTTTTGAGTACTTCTTAGTTTTGTGCATTTACTACTGCACACTGCAGTTGCACATTTACACTGAAAGTTGAGCATAGGACTTTGGTGGGTGCCTACTGGGATTTATTTCTCACACCCTTTTTGGGTCATGTATTTGGCCCAAATAGATTATATTGCTACAGGTGTGGATAAGGGAAAGGGTCCCTATACAGGTACTTGATTATTGCTGAGGAGTAGGGGAGCATGGGACCGAGATTAGGCTCGCGATGCTACCAACTGTTCTGTTTTGTTCTGCTATACTTGTACCTTCTATTGTATTGTGTTGTACTGTTGTGTAACATTTTCTGGCTGTTTTCATAGAACTAGATACATGTTGAATCATTATATATATAACCGTTTGTTATCTTTTATGACAGTTATTCATTTTAAATGTGTATGGTTTATTACTTCCACTGTAGTTATATGCTATTTATCTTTTTCGCTGCACTACACTTTGACAAATGAGGAAATAGTTCCCCACTATCAGACCTAGGCCCTTGCAGCTAGTTGCCAGCCTTTGGCGTTTGGGGAAATGTGATTGAGGTCGTGTGACCAACCGGGTCTGGGGAACCCATTGAGTGGCACCCGGATCTGGGACATTACAAAGTGGTATCAGAGTAGTTTCTTTTCTTTGACTTACTATTTGGAGCCTTAGTCAGGGATAAGACAAAAATGGTAGTTGGTAATAAGTTTTTCCCAAGAGTAGCTAACCCGTGTACAGGGAAAATCCAGTCTACCTTGTATTTTTTCAATTATTTTGATTTTGAAAATTTTACAGTTGATTTTATTTTCACCGTTAGGTGACGCACTTGTGATTGTGCTGTTTATAAGTTGTCCATGGGTTCTATTTAGTTGCAACCCGATGAGATGAGGGTATGCCATCTCATGAATCATTTATGCACATGCTATAAATCAAATGTCATGCATAGTTCCATGCCATATAGGTGCATTAGAAATTTTAATGTTGTTGTGATAGATGTTGTGTTAGAAGGGCATGCTGTTGTGATAGCTGCTTTGATAGATACCTGCTATATGATAGGGTGTTTTTTTTTGTGTGAGCCTGTTGATAAAATGAATGCCAAACTTTGGTTCTTGAGGAGTATGGGCCCTCAGTGACCGTAATTTGGTGTATCATTGACTTTTTTACCTGTGTATAACATGTATAAGATTCCAAAATTTGATTCGTGGGGAGTATGGGCCCTCACGGATCAGAATTTGGCACTTAGGTGTTTTTTTTCAGTATTTACTGGGTTTTGGAGTAGTTTTAGAGGCTTACTATCCGGAAAACCCAGGATATATGCCGTGTAGTTCCTCAGAAACACACCGTGTGTTCTTATATTCAGGAAGAAATTAAATTTTTTTGAGTACACATCGTGTTCCCTAAGTACACGCTGTGTAGTCTCTTCCCGTATCATAGACCAAGTGGGTGGGGAAACGGGGTAGGGAAAGGCATGAGAAAAACACGCCATGTACCGGATGTACATGCCGTGTAGTGTTGACCCGGAGTCCTCCTGTGTAACTAACAACACGGACAAAGGAGACCTTGAGACATACATGCCATGTCCAACTTGGAACATGCCTTGTAGTCTAACATGGGGACCCGACCGTGTAGCTAACAAACACGGGTCGATGTTACCTCTTCTTGAACATGCCGTGTACCTGAGGGAAACGCCATGTAGTCCTTACCGGTGGGAGACTGTGTGGACTTAGCCATGTGGCTGGGGAAATGGGGTGGTGTACACGCCGTGTTCGTGTGTAACATGTCATGTGGTGTCAGCCGAGTAGTCGGCCGTGTCATGAATGACACAGGTAGTTGGAAATTAAACCATGCACATCGTGTAGATGTTATACACGCCGTGTAGTCTTGTTCAAGTGAGCTGTGTGGATTAGCTGTGTAGAAGGACTCTGGCAGAGAAGAAGGATTTGATAATATGTCGTGTAGTATTTATACACGCCTTGTAGTCAAGTTTTATAAATCTTGAATACTTTCTTTCTCCTGTCCCCTTGTTTCGGTTTTTGATAATCTTGATCTAAGGTGTACATTTTACCTTATAGAGTCATGATGTCGAGACGAACACACGTTTTTCTCCAGGAGAGTGACAACGATTATACTCCAGGGATGGTAGGCCATGGGCTACCAGTGGATCCTCCAGCAGAGCTAGATGTGGCGCCAGCCGTTTTAACGGACACAGGAACATATGCGCAGTTCCGTGAAGGCTTTATGCAGTTCATGCAGACCTTTAAGGGAGCACCGCCGGCTGCCACATCTGTGGCCTAGATGACTTGTATATTCCAGCAGCAGCATCCGCCTACGTTTTCCGGGGATAGTGGACCACAGGCTGTGAAGTCTTGGATGGATTCCTTGCAGACTATTTTCAAGTACCTTGAGACGCCTCCAGGGCGGAGGTTCAAGTTCGCTACATACATGCTGCGTGATTTTGCCAAGAGGTGGTGGGATGTTACCACTCCGTCTAAGCATCACAGAGACATGGCATGGGAAGATTTTCAGACAGCTTTCTATGACTTCTTCCCAGATACACTGAGGGCAGATCGAGCTTGAGAGTTCATAAATCTGCAGCAGAGCACTATGTTGGTGATGGATTATTCTACTCATTTTACTGAGCTTCAGTGTTTTTTACCCGTTCTGGTGGGTGATGAGACGTTGAGGGCCAGACGCTTTGAGTATGGACTTCGATATGACATCCGAGCACTAATGAGTGTTTTCAGGTTTCCTACTATACATGATATTGTGAATCAAGTACTGATTACTGAGAGGAACCTGCAGGAAGCTAGTAGAGTGGGCCAGGGAGGTTCGACACTAGTTTTTGGTACTATTTCTACTAGTAAGAGGACGATACAGATGAATTTATATTATGGTGCCAGTACAAGCTCGAGGAATTTTTCGGGTGGCCCGATCAGGTGCTACCAGTGTGGTAGAGAGGGGCATAAGAGATAGTAGTGTCCACGTGACCCAGTGGAGTGACGAGATTGTGGAAATATGGGTTATCTCCAGCATTATTGCAGGGTGTTTTCACCAGTGGCTAGTGAGAGGGGTTCTGTGCAGACTCCACATGCGGGAACAGGACCAAAAGCTTCTTACCAGTCAGGAAACTGGAACACGTCCGAGTGTGTAGGCCGAGATGGTGGTCGTGACCATGGTAGTCCGACACCTGGATCTTAGAGGCAGCAGGGCGGGATAGCTCAAGGTAGCCAGGCTGTGTCGTAGGGCTACGACACTGGGTAGACATATGCAGTGCAACAGACCCAACAGGAGCAGGATCCCAAACCTTCTACTGTCAGAGGTACTATTCAAGTAGTTTCTGTTTTATCTTCAGTACTTTTCGATATGGGAGCTACACATAGCTTTATATCTGGGCCTGTTGTGGAGAGCCTTGGGATCTTCGTTTCTTCTTCTACTGATGTTATGATGCTATACACTCCATTGGGGACTAAAATGGATAGTGTGCGTCAGTGCAGAGAGTGTCCCCTTAAGGTTTGTGGGTGTCACTTTCTTTGGGACCTCTATGTCTTGGAGATGACGAGCTATGATGTCCTTCTCGGAATGGACTGGTTGGTTTCCTTTCTAGCCTTTGTATACTGCTATCATCGTAGGGTGCGTTTCACATCACCATAGGGTGAAGAGTTTCTATACTAAGGAGAGTGGGATGTTCAGGTGAGTCGAGCTGGACCCAAGCATCGTGGGTGAGGTGGAGTCATAGCCCAGATTGAGAGTTTATATTTGGATGACCAGGGAACATTCCAAAAGTATTTCCCTCCTGTAGTTGATCATTTTAGGAATGTCTTCCCGGACGACTTTTCAGGTCTACGTCCACATCGTGAGGTGGATTTCTCTATTGATCTTGTACCATGAGTGACACCAGTGTCCATTCCTCCTTATAGGATGGATACACCTAAGTTGCATGGGCTCAGGAGGCAGTTGGAGGAATTACAGGCAAAAGGTTTCATTCGACCCAGTACTTCTCCTTGGGGTTCTCTGGTCCTTATTGTGATGAATACAGACGGTACCCTTAGACTCTGTGTGGATTATCAGAAGCTGAACCAGTTGACGGTCAAGAACCAATATCCCTTGTTGATGGTTGATGATCTTTTTGATCAACTTCGAGGTGCACAAGTGTTCTTGAAGATTGACTTGAGATCCGGATATCATCAGTTGCACGTTATACCATCTAATATACCTCTCATAGCCTTCAGAAGTAGGTATGGTCTATATGAGTACTTGGTTATGTCGTTCGGACTCACAAACGCGCCAGCAGTTTTCATGTCTCTGATGAATCGTGTGTTCCATCCTTATCTGGATTCTTTTGTGGTAGTCTTCGTAAAAGACATCTTGGTGTAATCTCACACATGACACGACCATGCCACCCATCTTGAGATCATATTGAGTACACTGAGAGAGCATAATCTATATGATAAGCTCTCAAAGTGCTAATTATGGATGGACCAGATTCACTTCTTGGGTCATATTATCTCAGAGGTAGGAGTTGTAGTAGACCTAGAGAAGGTGAGAGTAGTAGTTTCCTGGGAACATCCTAAGAATGTGTTTGAGATACAGAGTTTCTTAGGGCTGGCTGGTTACTACAGGCGCTTCATCTAGGACTTCTCCCGCTTAGCGGCGCTGTTGACGGGTTTGACTAAGAAGGGTGTGAAGTTAGTTTGGACCGAAGCTTGCGAGATAGCCTTTCAGGAGATGATGGGAAGGTTGACGTCAGCACCAATCCTGATACTCCTAGAGATAGGGAATAGCTATATAGTTTACTGTGATGCATCAGGTATTAGGATGAGAGCTGTGTTTATGCAGGGCAATCGATTTGTTGCATACGGGTCTCGGTAGTTGAGGCCACATGAGATTAATTACCTGACGCATGACCTCGAGTTGGCTTCAGTTGTGCATGAGTTGCGCTGTTGGAGACATTATCTATTGGGAGAGAATTTTGTGGTTTTCAATGACCAAAAAAGTCTCAAAATATATCTTTACTCAGCATGACTTTAATCTGAGACAACGAAGGTGGGTTGAGTACCTACAATCCTTAGATTTTGAACTTGCCTATACACCTGGTAAGGGTAATGAAGTTGCTAATGCACTGAGAAGAAAGAATCAGACACAGGCGGTTCATGAGGCTAGTGGTGAATGGTAGCATATGAATTTGTTATATGAGATGCATTTGGAGGTGTACGACAGTCAAGGGAAAACCTATCTTTCATCTTTAGCTGTGACTTCTACCCTCCTGGATAGAGTGAGGATGAGACAACTATCTGATTCAGAAGGCCTAGTTCTACGGGAGTCGGTGGCCAGTGAGGACCCTCTTCCTGGATGGATGATAGGCGATGATGAGGTACTGCATTTCCATGGATGATTGTGGGTTCCAGGGGATGTACGTGAGGAGATAATGCGGGAGTTTCATGCTTCATCTTGGGCATTTCATCCCGGATTGACCAAGATGTACCGTGAATTGAGACGTTAGTATTGGTGGCCCGGTATGAAGAGCGAAGTAGATGGTTTTGTTACAAGATGTTCCACCTATAAGCAGGTGAAGGTGGATCATCAGTGGCTAACTGGACTGCTACAGTAGTTACCCATCCCGGAGTGGAAATGGGATGATGTCACGATGGATTTCGTGACTGGGTTTCCGAGGTCACCTAGAGGCAATGATGCCATGTGGATTTTTGTGGACAGGCTCAAGAAGGTAGCTCACTTTTTTCTAATCAAGGAGACCTTTGGTGTTGAAGAACTTGGAAATTTTTATATCCAAGAGATCGTACGTCTTCATGGGGTTCCTCATTCTATCATTTCATATAGGGATGCCCATTTTATGTCTCTTTTTTGGCAGAGTTCTCAGAGGGCATTGGGTACACAGGTGCTTCTAAGCACAACTTACCACCCTCAGACTGATGTTCAGTTAGAGTGTATGATACATGTGCTAGAGGACATGATGAGTGCATGCGTCCTACAATTTTGGGGATCTTGGGAGAAGCATATACCCCTAGTCGAGTTTTCCTACAATAACAGTTTTCAGGCGACTATTGGTATGGAACCTTACAAGGATTTATATTGAAGGCCATGCCGATCACCCTTGTGCTGGATGGAGGTAGGTGAGGCAGCTTTACTGGGACCACGTCTCGTGTAGGAGACTTCTGAGCAGGTCCAGTTTATTTAGAAGCATATGGTAAAGCATAGTCTCATCAGAAATCTTATGTTTATCGCCGTAGATGACCCTAGGAGTTCGTGGTCGGGGATCATGTTTTCTTGCGTGTTTCACCGAGTTTGGGACACAGGCGTACCAAGAGATAGGTTAAACTTTCACCGAGGTATGTAGGGCCATTTGAGATTCTGGATAGAGTCGGGCCAGTTGCCTGTTGGTTGTAGTTACCACAGAGGTACTGGGCTATGCAAAACGTCTTCCATGTATCTCAGTTGCGCCGTTATCATTCAGAACCGTCTCACATCTTTCAGCCCGAAGATGTTGAGCTTTATATAGATGTGTCCTTTGAGGAGAATTCGATTAGTATTGTTGATAGAAGCACAAAGGTTCTCCATGTCCGGTCAGTTCCTCTCATACGGGTGCTATGGCAGCATGGCCGAGTGCAGGACGAAACCTGGGTGTAGGAGACCGACGTACGTGCTCTATGGATAGATTTGTTCTGATATTTATCTTTACCACCCTTTGAAGGTCAATTTGGGGAAAAATTTCTTTAAGGGTGGAAGTGTGTAAGAACCCGATTCTTATTTGTGAGGTACAAGTTTCTTCTTTTCTCTTTTCCTGGAGTATTTTTGATAAAATAAGGAAAACAGGAAAAAAATCCCAAACTTTGTGGGTACGCGCCATGTACTTGTCCACACGTCGTGTACTTTGGCCGTGTGGGATGATTACACAAGGCGTGTAGCCATGCTGGTGATGAAAGGTGTAAAAACCAACTACATGTTGTGTAGTGGGTATGTACACTTCGTGTAGTCAGTCGGTAGGCAAATAGTAAGGCGGTGGCCAGCTGAGCGACAATACACACCGTGTAGACAGGAATACACGTCATGTACTCATGTCGACAGATGAACAATGCCACGCTGGCGAGAAGCCACCGGAGGAATAGTTAAAAATTTGATAAGTACACGCTGTGTACCCAATAGTACACGCCATGTAGTCTATTTTTTTTCTTAAAATGGGACGTAGCCTCCTCTATTCTCATAGGAAGCTTAGAACCGAAGGAGAGCTAGGGAGAGATGTCTGGAGCTTGGAGGACCTCCCGACCGCACACCGGGAACCCGTTTTCTACACCGTCGATCTCCTTGGAACCACACGGGTGAGTTCTTCCTTCTCCTTGCGTAGCTCTTGCCAATTATTACTCTAAAGGATATTATTTGAGTTTGAACAAGGATATGTTCACCTCAGATATACATCGTTCTCGGGAATTTCTAGGAGCGTCGTTCACGTATACCGATTAGGGGCGACCGAGGTAGGTGGTCTGGTGTTTAAATTACAACTACTGTGTGTTTTTGTGTACCATTGTGCTACGATCCCATGTTGGGGTATCGTGTGGATGAGGCCTTGGCTGTTTTAAATACATAGAATTGAATAGATATTTAAATGTGATTATAAACTGTTGATTAGGATTTCTGTTTGGATCCAGGACCACCCCAGGGGTGCGTTCCTTTGTTTAGCCATTTGGCCAGGTTACCCGAGGGTATAACATAAAATTTATCATGCTTTTAAATTACCTTGAGAGGAATTGTATATAATTTCTTGATTATGTGTTGGGCTCGGCCCAGTTACTTGCGCCTGAGGGAAGTGTTTTTCTTAGCCTGAGGGTAGTGTTCTGTTTAGCTTGAGGGCCATATTCGTTATGCCTATGGGCAGTAGATTCTGTGCCTGAGGGCGACACCTCGTACGCCTGAGGGAAATATTCAATATGCCTGAGAGCAGATACCTGAGGGTTTCAGTTCTTTTCACCTGAGGGTAAGGTTTGTATGTCTGATGACATTGACTATTTAATTAGAATATTCAATGTGGTGGTATCTTAAATTGAATGATTAAATTGATGTTAAAATGGAAATATAACTGGTAAATTTAGTTACTTTTGAGTACTGTTTAGTTTATTTCATTTACTACTACACACTGATGTTGCACATTTACACTGACAGTTAAGGACGGGCCTTTGGTGGGTGCATACTAGGATTTATTTCTCACACCCTATTTGGGTCATGTATTCGGCCCAAACAGATTATATTGCTGCAGGTGTGTACAATGGAAAGGGTCCCTATACAGGTACTAAATTTTTGCTGAGGATTAGGGGAGCATGAAACCGAGCTTAGGCTCATGATGCTGCCCGCTATTCTATTTTGTTCTATTGTACCTGTACCTTATATTGTATTGTGATGTACTACTGTGTAACATTTTCTGACTGTTTTCTTAGAACTAGAGACATGTTGCATCATTATATATATAACTATTTGTTATATTTTACTATAGTTGTTCATTTTAAATGTGTATGTTTTATTGATTCCACTATTGTTATATGTTATTTATCTTTTCCGTTGCACTACACATTGAAAAATGAGGGAATAGTTACCCATTATCAGACTTGGGCCCTCGCTGCTAGTCGGAAGCCCCTGGCATTTTGGGAAATGCGCTTGAGGTCGCGTGACCAACCAGGTCCGGGGCACCTGTAGAGTGGTACTCGGATCCGGGATGTTACAGTTTCTCCCTTTGATGACTGCAATAATGAAGACTTCTATGATGAACACTTTTGGAACATACAACTTAACTAGAGACAACCTCGATGTTGGGGTGACTTTTTTACTAGTGATATCATAGAAAGATGGTGATTACCTTAGGGGATACAAAGACTGTAGGGGTGAAAACAGACTTTTTTTGTTCTATATTTTTATGATTTAATGGGTTCCTTTGGTTTAATTATTTTTTGGTCTATTGTTGACCACTTTGTGTTTGGGGGTAATTTTTGGGCCCTATCATTATCTCATTGCACATTTATATTTTTAATAATGTTTAGAGATCATGGAATAAAACTCATGGTCTTAACCTCTTTGAGTAAAATATATATTTAATGAATGAATAATAATTAACTTAACCAATTTTAGTTTTAGGGTACCCTGAGACCATAACATAAAGTCAACTTGGATATTGATCACGTTTTTAATTTACTAATAACAATATAAATGATAATTAACCACTAATTCAACCCTTATCAATCATTTCAGTTGGTTTAAGGTATCTAATTGATAGATAATAGTTGTCATATCTAATATGTGTGTGTGTTTGAAATTATCTTGAATTAAATGTTGTTGAAGTAAACACATTTAACCAGTGAGAAGGTGAGTAAAAAAAATAAATCATTTATAAAAAATATACTTTTTATACATCCAAAAAATTTCCATTAATTGTTATATGGGATAATTTGACAAGTAGGTCTCATTTTTAAAACTCTAATTAAAAGAAACAATTAATTAAAAGATGCATTGAAAGTCTCAGGTATTAATGTTTGATTCAATCTCAAATTTACCCATGAGATGAAGGTAGAACAGTCCTTGTAGTTTAGCTTGGGTTATCGAATCCTCAAAGACCTAACAAGTAACCTACAAACACGTAAATTCTATGAATTGTTTTTGCCTATGAAGTGGCCTAATTGGGTTGATTTTAGATGGGTTTATGTTATCACTAACATATTTAAGTTAATTCAAATTAACATAATGATTTGATCCTAGGTTATCGCTTGGGGTGGATTGGATGAATTCCTTTTTTTATGATTTCAATTTATTATATTTGAGATGAGTTCATTTAAGAAGATCAAAAAACATCATCAATTATTGGTTTAATACCTACAACCTTTAATACTAATCATCTTTACACTTGAAGGATCAATGTTTTGAGCACTTCAAGGTAAAGGCCCGTATTAGCACTTGAAGTGCGCGGCCTTAAATTCAACAAGGATGAAGGAGTTTAAAGATATTAAAACAAAATTATCAATTTAAAGAAGTGATTAGAAATTAATGGAGTGAGAAATAACATCCAAACCAGCCCATTTATAATCCCTTGTATCAACCCATAAAATATTTATCCCTCCATTGATTCTATGGTTTCTATGGAAGCGGAAAGTAGACTCACGAGGGAGGAATTGGAGAAGAAAAAAAATAATAAAAAGAAAGCAATCACTCCACCGTTGTGTGAAGAATATAACAAGGTATGGTATGGATAAATTCACACCTTAAGGAAAAAATATCAAAGTTATAAGAATAAAAATATAATAATAGGAAAGAAAGAAATTTTATTAAGAACTAATGTGATTCGAACAACTTACATGAGAAAGAAGAACGTTACAAATCCAAGTCGACATAATAACATTACATTAAAAACAAATCTCCAAGGATCCTCAACTCCTCTACCAAAACTACCTTAAATAGGCAATTTTGAAGCCTTGTGTCTAACCTACAATAGAATAAGTCACCTCAATTAATGGTGGTGGACCTAGGAGAGTGGAAAGTTAAGAGAGAGTAGACTTTTCAACCCTTGACCCGAGGTAGTAGTCAACTTGCTTCCACTGAACATAGGCACCTGTAAGACTATCTATATGTACGAATTAGAGTGGTACATAGAAAACTAAAATGAAGCTCCGAATTTTCCCTAGCTCTCCATAAAATTTCATCCCAAAATAATATTTGGTTTTTGTGATATTATTAAATTGGTGGGATGCGTTTATGAGCCTCAGAATCTGGCCCTGAATTTTATCTCCAAATTGGGCCGCCTTAATAACCTCCCTAAATGCCAAATTATCATTGTATTATGCAAAATAATTTGTTCATATATATGTCTTATAGAACCCCACGAAATTTGTGCTTCCTTGGGCCAGTATGTTGGGCACCACATTCTCATCAGTGGTCTGGTGTCCAATCTGCCTTCTCAAGAATTGTTTGCATGAAATCCCATTTTGGTGGTCTTCCAATGTGTATCTTCCAACACTCTACAAGTATGAATTGTTCCCAATATAATTAGAAACCTTAAAATTAAATATGAAAATAAAATCAATATCATTGGGTACTTTAAATGATGTTAAAAAATGTACCACATAATAGTGAATTTTAAGAAGGAATTACAATCATAATGTGAAATGATGTTCAAAGTGTAAAATGCACTAAAATGGTGTTTATGAATAATAAATAACATGAATATTATATATATTAACAATTAATATTAGTGTCATTTAGTGTCTAACCAATGTTATAGTAATTTAGAACACTAATGAATATTTCATGGGGTTTGTGTAACATCTATTTAATAAATATTAAATGTCATTATTCATTACCCATTAAGAAGAATGAATTTATTTATTTTTAAAATTTTAGACCCACTCATATAGAAGATATTCATTCTCATAAGAATGTTTCATTCCAATCAAATACTACAGATGTTTGCAAATAATAATGTCTTATAGAGAGTCTCAAGATATTATAATATGTTCTTCCCACAAGTCCCCTAGCTCAATATTATTTAAAGGAAATGCTTATGTATTGGTTCATGTATAAAGTTAGAATAAATCAAGAGTTTTGGGTATGAAATTCTAGCCTTTTCATGATATAATCCTATAAATATATCTCAATATTTGATTAACAATATTCAATGTATCCATGTTGATACATAGAAAAAATATATCTATTTAAATTGATCATTAAATCCAATGCATCACTTTGATTCAATGAATTTCCTTTTTTATTAAAAATTCACATAAATTGATACATGAAATTGTTGTTAATAGGTGTAACACCCCATAATTTTACCACACACAAATATATATATATATATATATATATAATCATTTTACATAAATATAATGTGTTAGTTTACCTTCTCCACACACATCACCGGATGAAGATGAACTAGAATACCTTTTATGAAAATTAATGTAGTCATTTTAAAGTAGTAGTAGGATTTGCGGGTGTAAATATGGGTAAATGTTTTACATAATTTATATAGAAATAAACATAGTGGTAATTCATCAATAAATTTAATTGGTGAATTTAAATTACTAATTAATCATTTTATGCACTAAATACGTTTATCAAAATAAATTGCCTTCTTATATGCTATGTATTTTATTATATGATGATTAAATAATTATTTTAATGATATTTATAATAAAATATAAAATAATATATGCTAACAACTATCAAACAATTTTTACTAATAAAGTAATAAATTTATTTTTTTCTTTGAATATTCACTTCTCTTAAAATTTATTTATGCACATATAAATTATTTTTTTTAAAAAAAACTATATATATTTTTTAAAATAATTTAATTCTATCTCATTAAAATGATGAAAGTAATATTTTTTTAAAAAAATACATTCAAATAAATTAACACTCTGTGTAATTTTTTTTAAATAATATTATGAAAAATTAAAGATTAAAATGTGATTTTCTATATAAACGTTTTTATACACATTATATGTTTTCTAATAGTTATTTTCCTGATATTTAGAAATTGAATTAGGTTAAATGGAGCCCAAATTCACATTCAGCATGTCAAAATTGGATAATATGGGTCATATTATATTTTTAGTGATAAAATAAGTACCATGATTAATATTTATTCAATATTAACAAGTGTTAAAGTGGGTAATCTAATGTGGATCTAATTTTACTAATTTATTTTACACTTTGACCATTTAGAATACCTTAGTTAGGTTAGAAATTTATAGCTACACATTTCAACAACATTTCTTCACCTTGTTCACCTAACTCACCAAACCCACTAAACCCCCATATAATGCCATTATTACCCCTTAACTAACATTAAATTCCCTGAAAAGACCGTCTTTTTCACTTATAAAATGAAAATACTCCCACCAATTCTCTTATTCCATTACAATAAAAATTAATTATTCATGAAGTTCCATTCCCTATAACTCTTTAAATACCTCTCAGGGAGTTCCTAAGGTTCTAAGGGGTCCTCTAAATCATTGATAACCTACTTAGTAACTTAAGAGACTGTCTCCCCCACTTTTCAATCCATGTACATCCTTTGTTATAATACAATTGATTTCCATATGATTATGGTTCCATGTGTTCATAATCATTCCTTTATAGTCCAAATGATTTATATTGATGAGAGAATAACCTTTACTCTCATAAACCCATTTCAGAATCCTTTTTGTATAGTTATCATGATACTGAAATCACTCCTTGATTTTTTATATCATATTATCATATTGTGAGTACCCAACTCTAGTATCATTCATGGGTATCCATATTAATGTAAAATTATTTTATTTATTTGGGAATTCAATTTTTGAAATCCAAATTTCCTATTCATGGGTTAAAATGATATTATATTATGATATTTGATTGAAGAGTACCCATAATAATAGACATATGAATGGTGCACCCTGATAGCACTCAAATTCATTGGGTAAAGAATTAATCTATAGTGTGGACATGTTCATGATACCTTTGCAGCATTCCTTGTTAATGTTTTATGACACCTTTTATAATAACCTTGGTGATATTATTTTACAACACCATTGTGATAAACATTAGTGATATTCTTATGAATGTCTCATGTTTATATTGTGGCCACATTTTCATGTTATGCCTTATTTATATATGATCATGTTATTCCTAAAGTACATATTATCATGTTATACATCATGTTCTTATAACCATGTTATGCATCATATTTTTATGATCAATTTATATATATTACCCATATGTTCATGTTCTTATATTATGCCTCATGTTTTACCTAAGATGATTTTTTATGATTTATTTTCATTTTTTATCTATTACTAAGATTTATTACCACCCATTTATTTTGAAAAATGTATATAGTAAATCCTATATAGTGAGGTTATGTAGGATGAAATCTTGAATAAGACATTGAAGAAAGTTTTTTTTATCTTATGTGTCCCATGTATTCCATGTTTTATGTTCCTAGTTTCCATGAAACTAAACCTCAAAAAGGACCTAAGGAAATGACCAGTGTTATTTTTTAAAGAATTATGTCTAAAACTAGGTATGGAATTATGGGTGATTATAATTTTTATCAGAATAGAGTTTAGTTATTTTTGGAAATTAGGACAAGAAAACCATAATGAAAACTATAGGGATAAGTCTATGTATAGGGAAACATCCTTAAATATTGGTTAAGTATAGATGATTTGGTTTTTTAAGTAAATATATTCCCATCTGGATATTGGTAAGTGGACGCAACTATGGTATAGATGAAACAAGAGATAATAACACCAAAAAGGTTGGTTAAGCATTGATTCAATATTAACATCGGTTCATAGTGAGTTATCTTAAGAATAAACATCTAGAATGACACTCCTAACAGATATTATATGGTTATCATATATATTTTTATGAACAATTTTGAAGGATGTGCAACTGAAGTAATTTTTTTTTCTGGAAAGTGTGAAAATATTAAAGTATATGATCTTATAAGCTCAATATTATAAAGTATTCAGGATTAAACTTAATTTTAGAATTTATAATGATTTAGAGTAGTATCTATTTTCTCATTTATGTTTTATAAATTTTAAAAAATGTTTGAAAATAAAAGGAACCATAATAGATGAAATGGGAAATGAAATGATGAACTTCCAAATATGAATAAAGACAATGTTAAAAACAAAATGATAATATTAAATTATCTATCTCAATTTATGAATAATAACCATAATCATGTTTATTATCATTTTTCACCAAAGAGGGAACTGCTAGCCATTAAATACTTCATGTACCAATGAGTGCCCATCCTTAGTGGACCCTCATACCCATTTATTTCATAATAATGAATCAGTACTATAGAAAAGATATTTTATTTACTCTATTATTCTAATAAAGAGAAGGTTTACTTAACTATTTATTTCCAAGAGGGAGAAGCCAATCAGTGATGGAAATTGACCTTGAAGATAATGCCAAAGGATGAAGTCAGATCTATGGAGTGGGAAGAGTTCAAGAAGATCTTTTTTAGTAAGTATTTTCCTCAAAATCTTCTAATAAAAAAGTAAAAGGAGTACCTAGATCTTAAGAAAAAGGATAACGAGTTAGTGGGATGTAATGAGAATATGTTCACAAGACACTACTGGAAATAAGATCTATACCAAGGGTTCTGGGAAAACAGTTGGTATAGTTCACTTATATGGACCTATACCAACGGTTTGGCCAAAACCGTTGGTATAGGTCACTAATTTGAACATATACCAACGATTTTGGACAAACCTTTGGTATAGGGTACCGACAGTTTGGGGAAAACTGTTGGTATAGGTCACTTATATGGACCTATGCCAACGGTTTTGGACAAACCGTTGGTATAGGTCCATTATAGAGACCCTATACCAACCATTTTCCCCAAACCATTGGTATATGTCCCACCTATACCAACGGTTTGTCAAAAACCATTGGTACATGTCCCAAAATCAAAGAATCTATACCAACAATTCTCAAAACCATTGGTATAGGTCTATACCAACAGTTTTGAGAACCGTTGGTATAGTTACATGTATTTTTTATGGAAATTCTTATAGAGAACATTAAATAAATAAAAATTTAAAATATTGATGATAATACATACATACATATATATATATATATTTATGAAATTATGTTCACAAAAGACATAATAGGTTTTTGGTTTGGTCGTTCAATCATAAACTGCAGGTACTGGGATCAAAACCAACCAAATGCTTCTTTTTTTTAAAATATATATACCAACGACTTTATAGAACCGTTGGTATAGAGTTTTCATATTACTTATACCAACGGTTTTGGGAAAACTGTTGGTATAGAACTATCCATACAGATTACTTGGCCAAGGTTCTCCAAACCATTGGTATAGGATATACCATCAGTTTGGAGGCCTATACCAACAGTTTCAAACCGTTGGTATAGGTTATTTTCATACTAGTGAGACTTTTATGATATACTTAAATCCTTTTCATTGAATATGATGGGAGTATCGATCAATTATTTAACAGACTAGGACCCCATCTATGAGAAGAATTAACAATCCAAGAATTTTAAAGTAGTGGATATATAGTGTGGTGTCCTCTCAAATTTGAAATGTAATTCATATATATGTTGTGTTCTCATGGGTAGAATGATAAGAAGATAATGATGGAGATAAAAATTTAGAAAAAAATTTAATCATGAAAAGGAAGGAAACAAACTACAACTTACCACATGAAATAAGTGTGGGAAGAAGCACTCTAGGAATTGTCTTCATGGAAGTTGGAAATGGTACAAATAAGTAAGGACTAACCACATTTCTCAGAAATATCATAGAGATGTAAAGAAAAAAAAACCTCACACAAATGAAAAAGGAAATATGGTGGAATCATATCTTGTAATATAATGATTCAAGTGAGGAGACCATAAAAACATTTATAATCAGTGTCTAAATCAGAGAGTGATGGAGGGAATCCATAGTCAACTCTAAAATAAGGAAATTGATCAAGGCCATGATTTATCTATCACAACATCTGAAGTTGAGGATCCAAATGACTTGGTGGTAGGTATAAAAATTGTTCACTAAAATATTTCTACAACATTATTTGATTATGGTTCTATGAATTCCTTTAGTTCATTCAAGTTTAAAGAGAACATTAAATCAAACCATGAGCTGTTATAAGTAGAGTTATCAGTTAAAATTAATAGATGGTCAATTCAAGCATCAACTGTATATAAATATTCCACTATTAATTATTGGGAATATAAAATCATTTCTAATAAAGTAGTTTTTAAAATTGTAGAATTTGATATAAAACTAGGGAATAATTGACCCTGAAAGGAAAATTCCAAGATCAATTGTATAAAAAAGTAAATTTTAGTGGTCAAAGAGGGAAAACATGATGTTATTTTAAAAGGAGATATATCCCAACCCAAGTTTTATCAACAACTACATCTTATAGCCTTATTTATGGAAGTGATGGGTAAATATTTTCAAGGAAGTAATAGTAAAAAGATAGAATTTCTACCCATTGATCAAAAGTACCAAGATATATTTCTTAAAGAACTATATAGTCCTCCCCCTAGAATGTGAGGTATAATTTTCAATTGAACTCATACTAGGATCCAAAACTATATCTAATATCTCATAGAAATTATAATTCATGGTGTTAGAGGAATTGAGGAAGAAACTACACGATATTTTGGAAAAGGGATTCATCCTTCCAAGTGTCTCTCATAGGAGGACATTTATTTTTTTTATAAAGAAGAATGATATATTAATGTGAGTATGAATTGATTATAGAGAAATATATGGGATCATAATAAAGAGAAAATACCCTCTTCTAAGAATTGATGATTTATTCTTCTATATTTTTGGAGCTAAAATCTTTTATAAGACTGAACTTTGATTAGGGTCTCATTAGCTGAGAGTGAATAAAGAGGATATTTTAAGGTCATTTTTACAAGCATGGTACGGACATTAAGAGTTTATTGTTATGACCTTAGTTTTTAATAATTCTTCCATTATACTTATGGAATTAATGAATAGATTCATTATGGATTACCTTGATATATATTTTTAGATGTATTTATTGATGATATTATGATATATTCTAAAATTTATGAGATTATTGATGAATTATTAAGGGGTAATAATAACACTCTATGGAAAAATAGAATTTCCTAAATGGAGTAATTGATTATTCTAGTTGTAAAATGTGAAATTATTTGGATAAAACATATATTGAAATAGAATCTATATAGACATATCTAAGAATAAGGCACTAGAGGAGTGGAACTGTTTGGCTATAGTAACAACGATTCAATGTTTTATTGGTATAATTGGATATTTTAAAAGGTTTTCGATTTTTTTCGTGGATTTATAATCCTGCAACCATATTTACATGAAAGGTATTTATGTTCAATTGGTTAAATTAATATAGATAAATCTTATAGGAACTAAATAATAGGCTGGTTAGAACACATGTGCTAACATTTTTGTCTAATGGATAAGGATTTTTCCTTTATAATAGAGTATTATTGAAAGTATTTGGATGTGTTCTCATGTATAAGGAATAAGTGACTATTTATGAATCTAAAAAACTGAAGGCACATGAGAAAAACTATCAAACCGATGATTTGAAGTTAGTTGTTGTTTTTTTATTTATGATATTGAGACACTATCTCTATGGGGAATATTTTTATATATACATAGAAAAGAAAAGATTTAAGTACATATTTATATAAAAGGAACTAAACATGATTCAAAAGAGATAGTTGGACCTTATGAAAGAATATGAATGTTCAATTCATTATTACTCTAGTTAATCATATAATTTTATTGTTTTAATGAGTAGGAGATACACTAGAGTTATTATAGTAATGATAATTTAAAGAGATACATTGGTAAAGGACTTTGTAATGATGTAAATATAATTTTTAAGGGAAGGGACATCATCAATACTATCTCTAATAATTTCCCAATCATCGTTGTTGGAGTGGATCAAGAAATCAAAAACTGAGGATCATGTGATATAATAGAAGATATAGGTGATGAAAAATGGGAGGTTTCATATATATATATATATATATATTGATCAATAAGAATTATGAAGGTTTAAAGTAAGTCTATGTACCCTATCTATTTAGTAAAAAAGAAAGAATTATTGGATAAATCTCACAACTCTATATTTTATATACATATGTGAAGCACCAAAATGTATGGAGATACTCATGACCATTATTGGTGGGATAATATGAAAAATTAAATTTGTTATTATATGGATAGATTTCTAGTATACTAGTGAGTAAAGGGAGATCATCAATGTCTTAAGGGAGAAATGAAACTATGAACTAAACCTTTATGGAATCTGGATAACATCACTATAGACTTTTTACCAGTATTACTAAGAAATCCATGGGTAACGATACCATATGGGTAACCATTAATAGATTAACCAATACTAAACATTTTATTTTTATAGGAGAGTATTTCTGCATTGACTGCCTTACTCATTTGTATATTCAAGAAGTGGTGAGACATCATGGTGTGCTACTTTCAATTATCTATAACCTCAAACCAATATTTACTTATATGTTCTATAGGATCATATAAAAGGATATAAATATGGATGTTATCTTAATAAAATCCTATCACCCTCAAATTGATGGGTAGTTTTAGATGACTATTCAAAAATTGTAAGACATTTTAAGGGATAGTTCTATTGATTTTCAACAGAGTTGAGACCAACATCTTCCACTTTTTGAATTATAATATAACAGTAGTGTATATTCAAGTATTAATGTTGATGTATATGAAGAAAATTATGGGAAAATTTGGGGAAATCATACATGTTGGGATGAGGTTGAAGATGGAAAAACTATTAGGACCAATCCTTAGAAAAGAAACCATAGAGAAGATACAAGTAATCCAGAGAAAAATCAAGGATGCTCAGTGTCATTAAATGATTTATGCTGATAATAGAAGAAAATAATTAGAATTTAATATTGGGTATCATGTATTTATCGATGTATCACCATGTAAAGAAGTCATGATATTTGGGAACAAAAGAAAGATACATCCAAGATATATTAAACCATTTGAGATTTTAGGGCATGTTAGAGAAGTTTTATATTAGATGGTACTAGCTATAAATCATTAAATTGTCCAAGAAATTAGTTACATATCCCTATTATAAAAGTGTATGATACATCCAATGCACATACTTGACATTAATGGCATGTAATGGTCATGAACCAGCTCAGATACCCTAGTACACTGATATCTGATCCATTCTTGGCATAGTCCAAAGGGTGTTCCTGATCCCCATGGGCTTTCTACTAGAAGCTAAAATAAAAAAAAGGGAATTAATTTTATAAAAAATAGAGTATTATGAATGATAAAATTTGGTATGCCAACACTTCTCAATGAGAAACTACCAGATTCAAATAGCTAAAAAACCAAAATATTAAACAATCATGAAACAACATTTGTCAACAAAAGGATTAGAAAACCCATGTAATATGTAGATAACATCTCTACTAGTCACCTCCATCACTCCAGGTCCCACAAATCATGTACACCCACCACATGCAGAGGGAATTTCCATTTTCTTTGTCGATGCATAATATAATATACAAAATCCTAAAGTAAAAGGTAGAGAGTGAGAAAATGATCCTAGTAACATACCACCAAAATTTCTATAATAAATTTTATAAAAATAAAATATTGATACTTTAAATTTAAATAAAATAAGGCTTGTAATGAGATTTCAATATTTTCAACAACACTTTCTTTAAAATAAAAAATATGGAAGATATCAAAACTGTTTAAAATTAATATTTTATGTAAAATAGTTATATAAAAATATTTGGCAGGAATAAAATAGTTCTATAATCAATAGAATATATAATCAAGTAAAACAAAACAAATAACTAGGATGATAAGCTATGAGTCACATTAATTTCCAACAATAGGATTCTTATACTTCTTAATCATCATCAAAACTCAAGATAGGTGTGAAAAATCAAATAAAAAACCCGTTTGTGGACCCATTATGATAAATATGTATACACCCTATTTCATCATTGATAATTCAATTTCCCAAATTCATTTTTCAACATTATTTTTTATTTCAAAACCAAATGACCAGATTTAATAAAAATCATGTATCCTCAACACATATTTCATTTTAATCCAATTATCTAAAGAATCAACATCATGTCACTCCATAAAATCCAATTTTATTTCAATCTGTCATTACTCTTTAAACCATATCAATAATTTGAATTCCATTGAAATTGGGGGTTTTTACAGTTCCATTCCATTTTAAAATGAATCATGAAAACAACTCAAATCAGTTTTTTTAAATTAATTAAAAAATAATTTAAAATTAATCAGGAAATATAGGGTTTCAATTGTAGTGTAAATCCTTATGTAATCACCTAACTTTAAACACACGATCAAAACAACACACATAACAAGAACACCAATGAGAACAAACGTAATGAAGATAAAGAAATAAAACCTATATTATATATCCATCAAAATAGATATTATATCCATAAAAAACATGATGATATATCATTATATAAGATAAGGATATGAGTGGATGAAGAGAAACAAAATAAGAGGAGTCGAAATCACCGGTACTTCAATCCACCAAGAGAAGGGGTTGGAGGAATAAAAATCACATCTGAGAGCCTCCAAAGACTAAAGAATCATATTAGGGTCAAATTGAAGTGTTTAGGGGTTATACTAGGTGTCTTATAATTTTTTATAAAAATTGATAGGGAAATAAAAACTACACCCACAGTTTTCTAGTTAGGCCACATAATTATTAGTAACTCTGCACCCCTACTAGAATTTTGGATGGGGAGAACGATTTGGTTGTGTGGTTATTTTAACTATGAAACATCCATGAAAACCCTCACTATCAAATGTTTTATATTTTGGAGGGGTGGCCACATGTTTTGGAAAATCTGTGTGCCCCCTAATAGTGGTTCAACATTGGATGCATAGTCCCATGGTCTAAACTATACAATTTTCTCTAACCGTGTGCCAATCGTTCACTACCCCAAAAATTTAAATTTTTTTAAAAATTCCACAAATAGAAAAATTAGATAATATATAAACAAATTATTATCAAAACAATGTTCAAGAAGTACCTAAATGATGGTAACATGACGTTACAACCTCCTCACCATAAACACTTTCTGTCCCCAGAAATTCTGTCAAGAAGATTACATATCCAAGAGATGGGGACTCTACTATCTCATTATTTCCTCATACTTACATGTTTCATGTGAATAAGAAACATGATACTATGAATCATGGATTAAAGGTAATATCTTACCATGATGAACCTTTTTCTCATAATGAAAAATCTTGAATGGATGCTTAGTAAAAAATAAATCAACTTCAACATGAAGATCTTCCCATATTGAGACATAGGAAGGGTTAGATAGACACTTCCTAAGCTACAATACATGAAAAAATTGTGGATCAATGTACATAGTGGTGGAAGTTCCAAATGGTAATCTACTTTCCCTACCTGGTCAAAATTTTCAAAAGGACCCAAAAACCTCGGTGCATGATTTCCCTATTTACCCAGTTATTGACTACCCAACTAATGTGAAACTATAAAGATTTTTTTTTTCATAATAAAAACTATAAATTTCATCACTGAAGATAAATATAGTATTTTTATTGACTCTGTTTCATCTCCATTATATGAAGAATCAACTATGTCTTTATCATCGTCTCTTATACCAAACTCAGTCCAGCCAAGAATGCTTCACCAATTTTATACCAAAAAAGGTGGGATCTATAAGGCCTACCATAAAAAGGACTCAAAAGGATCTATTATAATAGAAAATTGGTAACTATTTTAATAAAAAAACTCAACCAATCCCAAATGGACATCCCAAGATCCACCAAAGTTGAGAACTCAAAGTCATAGCATGTATTTAGAAATCTGTATAGCTCATTCTATCTGCCCATCCATATATAGATGATATGACATGGTCAAATTTACCTAGGATATAATTGCCTCCTAGAGTAATTTACAGAATCAAGAAGTAGAATGGGGATCCCTATCAGATAATATAGTAGAAATAACTCTATAAAAATAGAAAATATCTTTCACATAGATATTTCCCAACTCATTAACTTTTGTTGTATCTTGAATGGGTATAAAGTGATCCAATTTAGTCATACTATCGATGAAAAACTATATCAATTTTTCTAATCAATGGGTATGTAGAAACCCAAAAAAAATTTATGGATATCTTGTCTCACTTCCAAGTTAGAGCTGGAATCATATGAAGAAACCCTGAAGGTCCATAATGCTCAGCATTAACCTATTGGAAGGTATAAAAATGAGGAAAAAAGTTAGAAATATCTCATCTCATACCATGTCACCAGAATCATCACCATATATTATAAAACATATTTTTGGTTATAGGGTGAACTACCTAGTGAGAATTATATAAATCCACCATCATAACATTTATCATAGTAAAAACTACAACATACTGGATCCAGAAACATAGGATTCCCTTTAAAGATAATGAACACTCACCATTGGTCTCCCCAATATAAAGAGAGTCCATAATTCCAAAAAATTCATCATCATGATATTAATCATGAAGGATCATCTCGAGAAGAGAATATGACAAATGAACACTTTATAGATCAGTCTTAGTGCCATCCTCTCTAAATCCTAAATGAATATAAGCAAAGAGAGCTAAGAGATTCCACTCTTCTGATGATTCCTTCACATTCTAGGTCATAAGTTTCCTACTCAATGCACCAGTGACAACATTACCCTTACTAGAGGTATAGGTAATGTTGAAATTTAAAGACTATAAGCACTCTTCCTAATGACTCCATTGAAGATTAAAATCTATTTGTGAGAAAATATAACTCAATATTTTATGGTATGAATAAATGAAAAACCTTTCTATAAAAAGATAATAATTCCAAATATTAAGAGAATGAATCATAGTTGCAAGTTTAAGATCATGGTATGGATAGTTCTTCTCATGTGTCCTTTTATTTTTGGAACTATAGGCTACCACATGATCACCCTGTATAAGGACAGAGCCCATACTCAAACCCAATTGGTCACAAAATACCACATAAACATACCTAACCTCTAGAAGAGTCAAAAATTGTTTCATAAGTCAATATATTTTTTATATTTTTAAATGAATTATAAAATTTCACATCCCAAAATAACTTCACTTCTTTCCAAGTGTATGCAGTCATTAGAGAATCCAAATTCTAGAAATCTTTAACATACCTACACTATAAAAAACACTTGTTAGTGGTGGTTCT
This sequence comes from Viscum album, assembly GCA_963277665.1. NCBI lineage: Eukaryota > Viridiplantae > Streptophyta > Magnoliopsida > Santalales > Viscaceae > Viscum > Viscum album. Next base: position 1,315,574,677 of record OY728147.1, read on the forward strand.
ATTAACCACTGCTAAATAAATTTGGTAAAATAATAATAATAATATAGAATCGATTTCATCAAACCAACTATATATATATATATTCTTATTTTAATAATTGGTGACAATTTCGATTAAACTGACGTGAAATTAAAAAATACCCATATTTACCCCCTCTCATACTCCCTCTGCATGACCCGACTCCGAAACCTATCCTCCCTTAATACCTACGTGACCCAAAACCAATGAACCTCCACACACCGACCTCCCGTTAATCAAAAGCAATGAAAACCCCTACTCCAACCTCCCTTATCCATTCTTGATTATGACCCCAACCCCCCAACCCCCCTCTAACCTCCCTCTTGTCGTGGACGATGCAAAACCCCCCTAATACCTCCCTCTCCTCGGTGGTTCCCTTACCTAGTAGTCCCCCTCCCCATTGGTGATACAGACCCCCTGAACTTTCTATCCTAGGCTCAGTTTCCCTCCTCATAACCTCTTGATGCTTATTTGGAATTATTATAGTGATTTATTATCCCATGTAGTTGATGTGCCAGAGTAGAGTTTGGTTTTATCTATTTCAGAGTTTATTAAATTAATAAACACTAATTTCATACCTCTTTAATATATGTTTCATATTCCCAATGAAATTATTTTATGTGTATATGCATATATTTTAAAGGGAAACTATGGTTCTCTTATTTTCTATTGAATGCAAAGGTTTTTATATGAAAATAATTATTATAAATTTATTTTTCAACTAACATTAACACATAAAATTTGATAAAATAGTAGAATTTATTTTTTTATGTGATGTAATGACTTCAATTTTTTTTATCTTAAAATATGTTTTAATGTAAAATCGTGACTTTGAAGGGTGTGCATGAATTTTTAAGAACCAATTATGGGTTACCTTGAACGTAATGAATTTACGATGATTTTTTATTTGAGTTTTCAAAGGAAATTTTATAAAGAAGTTTCTCAAAGTTTATTCTCTTATGGCCTACATCACTATACATTATTTTATTGGTTATAATATACATAATTGGAATCTATTGATTTATCTGGAATTTTTTCAAAATAACTGGTTGCATAAGGGAACTTGCTTACACCCCCTTACTTTAATATAAATCACACATCCAAAGTATTATTTTCCTCAGTTTTCTTCTTTTTACTACTTATTCTACTTCATGAGATTGATTAACTCCATTCATTTATCATTCCTTCATAATTCTTCCATAATAAATTTTTAAAAATGGGATTATAATTGAAATTTTATTCCATGATTTAATAATTATCTCTTAAATAGAATATTCATGGATTATAATTTTATAATAAGAAATTCCCATTATGAAAACACCAATATTAAAGAGTAAAAATGAAAAAAATAAATGGGGTGAGAAAAGAAAAGTATTAATATATAAAACATAATATTCCACTATTTTCACTAGATACATAGTAACTGTTCCAAAAATATGACTAAGATTCAAGAATTATTACTTATCACATTAGTGAAAATTTTGAATTTTAAATATTTTTCTTCCAAATCACTAACTAATAAGGTGTATCATGTTTCTAGTAAAAGTATCCCCTCCTCAAATAGTTTTGTATTAAATTTAGGTTTACATATAAAATGACCTTACATGGTATAATGAAGTATAAAAAAATTTAACAACCTAAAATTTATGTGTTTATTGGTTTTATCCATCCAATAGTGTGTGATATCCAAATAAAGTATAGATTACATTTATATTTTCAAAGAGATCTCTGGGTATTTGTTAGACCATTGTAAACGGTTTAAACATTGATCAATGTAGATAAATTTTCAATGGCATGAACCCTCCTTAGTTACAACACTATGGTAGAATACACAATTATCTTTTTCTCCCATAAAAAAAATATCATCTATATATAAAATATAAAAAATTGATACAAATTTATCATATTTATTATAGAGTTTGTTTTCCACACTTAGGTCATTAAATATTAACTATTTCAAACATGTATCTAACTTCAAATACCATTCTCTTGAGACTTATTCAAACCCGTATAGATTATTCTTCAATTTTTATTATACCTGTTTGATGAAACATTTATATCATTATATATGAATGTTTAGGGTGAATAAAATTCAATATCTATTGATAAAATTTTGATTAATTTACCTTGAAACACACCTTATTATGCTAAGGGATTGGAAGAATTTTTTGATTATGCAAATGAAAACTGACCAGTGGATGGTAGAATAAAATGTGCATGTCCTGATTGTATATTAATGTGATGGTTGAATAAAAATGAATTATATGAGAATTTGATATTGAAATAGTTTTCTAATCAATATGTGTGTTGGATTTTCATGGTGAATCAAATGTTATGTAAAGTAAAAATAATGAAAATACTATTAATGAAATACAGTGTGACTCGAAAAAGGAAAATTCATTTCAAAATTTGTTAAATGAAGAATTTGGTTTTATAGAATACAATCTACAAGATTTCAATAGATCAATAGAAGATTCAGTTAATCCTGAGTAGGTTAATATTTCTTAAAACATCGGTGACCAAAAAAATGATTTTTATAAATTAGTTGAAGAAAAACAACAAGAAATATATGAAGGGAGTTCCAAGTATTCAATTTTTACTTTTCTACTTAATTTTTATGATATCAAGTGTCTTTGTGTAATCAATGAAAAAGAAATTTCCATGATTTTAGAGTTGATTTATGATGCATTTAGTGAAGCTAAGATCCATACATCATTCTATAAGATGATGAATGTCCTAAAAAACTTGGAATTGATTATAAAAAGATAAATTCATACCATAGTGAATTCATTATTTAATGGGGAGAATATTTTGATAAAGAATAATGCATAAAATTTCATACAAGAAGATATAATTCAATGAACAATAGTGAGAGTATAAATAAATTCAACTCTAGGAAAAAACTAAAGAAGAAAAATCCTTTAAATATGTTACATTACTTTCCTCTGAAATTATTCTTACAAATATTTTTCATTTCATCTAATACTGTAGATGACATGATGTGGTATCCTCAAGATAGTAATGACAACTTTATTAGAGTTTGAAAAGATTCAACATGTGGGAAGATGTTAGGTTCACTATATCCAGATTTTTTTTCAGATCCTAGGAACACACATTTGGGATTTAATTTTGATGGTTTTAATCCTTTTGGTACTTTAAGTACAAATTATAGAATTTGGACATTTTTTTGATTCTCTATAATCTACCTCCATTGATGTGTATGAATATGGATTCTTTCATTATTTTAATGATTATTCCTGGAAAGAAAATTCTTGTAAATGACATTGATGTATACCTTCAACCTCTAATCAATGAATTGTGAGAATTATGGGATGATGGCATGTATTCAAATTATTATTCAATAAGAAACCTATTGAAAATTCATGCTACTTTAATGTATACAATTAGTGGCTTTCATGGACTAGGAAATCTGTCTATTTGGAACACTTATCCTACTTTGGCTTATCTAGTTTGTAATTTTTATTTTGATCCTAAATGATTACCTCATAGTAGAAAATGATGTTTTATGTGTCATCAAAAATTTCTTGACACCTCTTATAAATTCAGGTTTAACAAGATAAGATTCAATTAAGATATTGAAATGAGAAATTCACAGAAGGGGTTATCTGGTTTAAAAATCTTGGGGAAATTAATGAATGCCACTGAATAATTTATAAAATGTCATCAGTTTAAAGAAGATGGGAAAAGGGTATGAGGTTCATTATCCGAATAAGATGGAATGCAACAATAAAAGAAAAAGATTATATTTTTCAAACTTTTTTATTGGGATTTTAATTTGATATGTCATAATCTTGACATAATGTATATTTAGAAGAACCTCTATGATAATGTAATTTTTGTAGTGCTTAATGAGAAGGGTAAATCGACGAATCACATTAATTCTCATATGAATTTAGATTCAATGAATATAAAACATGGTTTGTGGGAAAATAATAATTTTAAGTATTGTTCATCTTTTTTTATAATGAAAAATCATGACAAAGACATATTCCTTTAAACATAAAAAAATGTAATATCAAGGTGACTTGACTTTAAGCATTGAAATTTACATGGATTTAAAAGTCACGACTCACATATTTTGATGGAACAATTGTTTCCATTATCCTTGCATAATAATTTACTTGAATAAGTTACTTCGGTTCTATATGAGTTTTGTACCTTTTCCAGAGAGAATTTTGGAAAAAAATTAAATACAATTAAACTTGATAAAATTAAAAAATTATTTATTTTGACACTATGTCATTTGGATATCCCCCCCTTCATTATTTATGGTCATGATTCATTTGATTGTTCATTTGGATGAAAAAACTAAACATGATGGGCTGGTACACTATCTATGGATGTATCCAATTGATAGGTACATTTATATTTTTCTCATTAGTGAATTTGATTTTATCAATCATTGTGTTATTTTTTTAATGTGTTTCTTATTTTTTCATTAGGTACTTAGGTAGTTTGAAATAATATGTGAGTAATAATGCTCAACCAGAAGTATCTATCACTGAAGGTTATATATCTAAAGAGAACATGAACTTCTTTTCAAGGTATTTGTATAGGATTGAAACTAGATCCAATCGTTCTAGATGTGCGGAAAAAATCACTACTAATTCCTATTTTGAAAATCAGTCATTGGTGTTTCCAACTAATGGATGAAAAATTATAAAGGGGTAAAATTTTACACTGAATGAATTGGAGTTGTTACAAGGATATAAATATGTGATACTAAATAGTGTTATTTTAGATCTATTTATTGATGAATTGTTACTGCAAACAAAGAGGAGACTATGGGGTCGATATTGAAATGAGATGGAATTAACAAAAGATATTAATAAAGATCTTTTTGAATGGTTCACCCATCATTTAAGTATGTAATCATATTCATATTACTGACGTTTAGTTATTTTTTCTATATTAAAATTAACAACTTATATCTTTTTTTCTACATAAGGAATGTTGAAAATCGATCTAAAATATCCAATGATTTGATGTTTTTGGCTCAAGGTCCTCTAGGTTAGGCTAAGAGATTCAATTCCTAAAATATTCATGGCTTCAGGTTTCACTCAATTTATCATGAAGAATACATGAAATCTCAGAATAGTTGTGTATTTACATTTTCAATGGTGGGGTACTATGGGAAGCTGATTGATATAATTGAAATAAACTATCATGGCTAGTTTTTAGTTGTCTTATTTAAATTAATGTGGGTCAAAACTGATAGGGTTATAATGAATGATTCATTACATTTTACTTCTGTCAACTTCTCTCGCTTGATGATACCACTGAGCGTATAGAGGATGACTTATTTATCTTGGCATTACAAGAGAAGATGGTTTATTATGTGGATGATGAAATACATGATGGTTGGAGTGTTGATGTACATGTAAAGAAGAGAGACTTATATGATATGGGTGATGAAAATCAATTGGTCATTTCTGACAGTGAATCTCATCAACCAAAATATATTGAATAGTTATTTCCTGACAATAAAAAAATTGAAGAACATGCAAGATAGGGTGAAAATGAAGGACTCGTTGCAATAAAGGTTGAAAATAATGAATATAATGAAGATAAAGATAATGCAATGTATAAATTTTTATGAAATTATATTAAAAGTTCTTATTGATAAGTGTTTCGTTCATATATACATTATTCAATTCATTTTTTAAAAGCTTTTATTTCTTCATTATTTATATAATTAATATACCTTATCCATTTGAAATGCAGGAATGCTGAGAATAATTTTTTTTTTCAGGATTCCAGTTGACCAACATCTCGGAGCACACCACCACTATTATTATCTTATGCGGATCCTTGTGATTCTATTGTGTAGAGCCTGCTAGTGAGCCAACTGTTTCCCTAGATGTAGTTGGTAGCCCACCCCCTAATTCACCTCTGGTGATGAAGCAATTGGTCACCTCTCAATATAGGGGATATTGGTGGGTTACCGTTACTGGTATGTATTTCAATTTTTTTTAAAAACCTTATATTGTATTAATTGTTTAATTCATTTGTCAAATAGATAAAGACAATCATAGAAGGGATACAAATATGAACATTGAAGATGTATGGGACCTGAAAGAATTCAAGATTACTGTTCCATTTGATGAGTTAGGGGTGCCTACCGATGATGCTGCCGAAATATATGGGTATATTCTTGGGCATCATTGTTGCGAGACAATTATATTTCCCATTAATTATAAATATTGTAGGTATATTTCTATAGCATGAATAAATAAGATCTTTGATACTCAAGTAAATTTAATATTAATTTAAGATTCCTTGATAAATAATTTAAAAGACATGAGTAAATTTTATAATATAACTATAAAGTTTTATGTTTCCCATTTCTATATGTTTTTTATTTTTATGTCCTTGACTTCATTTCATGCCCATGGAATTTGAAAAGAACGCATACAACATCCAAAAAAACTAAAATGACACTTTTATATAAAAAACATGAATTTAAAATTTTACCAACCACATCCTCTACCAGATTGATTTGTGGTTGATTTCTACTTGTCAAAAATAAGTTATACACTATTATCCATAAGTTAAAAATTAATCTGATATTGTTTTCTCAGTTTTGACCCTGTGAACAATTACAAAAGGTAATAAATCCATTAAAAAGTAGTGTAATGGACCAGACATACCCAATTCATTACTTTTAAAGAATATAGTGCTTCGGGTGTTCTGGGAGAAAATGGAAGCTCATTTTAAGAGTTTTAAAAAATATCAACTTTCTCATTAGTTGGTTGGGCATTAGTAGGTCAGGGCATCGGTAGGTTAGGGCGTTAGTATGTCAAAGCATCGGTAGGTCAGGCATTGGTAGGTTAGGGAATCTGTAGGTCGAGCGTCAGTATGTCGGGTGTCAGTGGGTCACGTTAGTGACTCGTGTCGATGAGCCACGTCGGTGGATCACATCAGTGAGTTAGGCATCGATGACTCACTATCAGTGACTCGTGTCGGTGACTCACCCACCAGTGAGTCATTTCTAGTTTTCCCCAATTTTTCTAGTTTCACCCCTTTACATTTTATTTGATATTAAATGAGTTACATATGTTTTTTGAGCATTTATAAAGGCATTTAAAAGTATATTAATTATATGTTTAATATCCTAATGCTTTAGGAACATTGAAATAGTCAGACCGCATAATCTTGACCATGATCTAACATTAATGGACCTTGAAACCGTTTTCTTCCATTGATATAGGATCTGGATATTATTACATATGATCTTATCTTCCTAATGCTTTTTTTACATTTTCACTTGGTGTAACCAGATCCATTATTCTCTATGGAGTCATTTTTGTTGTGTTGTAGCCTTCTGATTTAGTTTTCCCTTTGAGTCCTTTATACTGTTCATGCACTTCCAGTTTTTGGTGCAAGGAGGAGGTACTGATCTTCTATTTTTTAGGTATAAGTTCCTTCATCTCTATTTAATTATGTATCATGAATGTTGTGTGTGATAATGTATTCTTTTGTGTATGGTTGAAACCAATTTAACAAAGACACATGAGGGATAGGGAGATGCTGATGATAATTGTTAGTTTTATATGTTATCTTTGATCCCTTTTGTGAACCGTATGGGTAGTATCCTTATGAAAATCATGGCCATTGGTGGTCTTTGTTTGCTCTTGGGTAATGATTCAAACTTTTTTTTGTTCCTCTGTTGAATGGATGAAAATATGAGAATTTGATTAATCACGTATATTTGGTTAAATAAATGGATTCCCGAGGGTTGAACTAGTTTCTGTGATCATCCATGAATAATAAAATTTGAATTAAATAACGAGTGATACTAAATCTAAATACACTTTTAGTGTTTGTTGTGGATGTATTTTTTGTGTGGTTTTGTTTGGACTTGTGTCTTATGCTGATCATATGGTGTTATGGATGGGGGTATGGCTTTGTGTATGGGGTGGTATGGGTGGTGTGATGGTATCTCAAGTTGAGAGATTGATTGATTTTGGAATGGATGAACATATTGAATAGTGGGTTTGCATATGGGCTGTGTTATGGTTGTTGGTCATATTATTCTAGTGTAGTGGGACTACAATCTTGTTGAGTTTTTCTATTTTCTTTGGATATGGTGCTCTTCATGAAGTGGGCCTTCCAGGGATGGTTTGACATGGATAATTTTAAAGAAGGATGTTGTTACCTTGCGTGGGTGTTTCACCCAGAGTTTCAATAAGCCGTTATAATAGGGATGAGTGTTAGAGTGGATTCTTTTAGCCTAGTCATTCATAATCTATTTGGATTTTGGATTGGTTGGTATGGTTGCTTCACCTTATAACATGTGCAGTGTTTAGTAGTTTCTCGAGTAGGGATGGAATCAATAATTTTATCTTGATTTAATAAATAATGATAATTGGTTAAATGAAATGGATAGGGTTATGAATTAAGTATATGGATAGCTATGGTTATGCATTTGAGGTGTAAACAAGGGAACTTTTGTGTGGGATGGTTTTTTGTTTTGAACACCCATTGGTTTAGTTGAGTGTTTGGTATATATATATATATATACACAAATGTAGTTCCTTGTGATTTTCAATACACACCCCACACGTGTTGAGCACTACATGCTGACCCCCCCCCAATTTTATGGGGGATGGTGTCCTTTCCCAACATCCTAGTGGTAGGATGGATGGAAAGTTACTCTCTATTATTTGCTCCCTCTTATATGCAATGGTTTCCCAAGACTCTTCGGGTAGGTTGTTGGGTGGTTGTTCGGCTCAGCTGTCTGCGATGAGGTGTACATCCCAAGTATCTTCGAGATAGGATATGTCACACATTCCTTGGTGTCTTCGTGATGAGGTTGTGGTTTTTGGCCTAGGTGTTTGCGGGCAGGATGTGGTATGTGGCCTATGTGTCTACGGGTAGGTTGTGAAAGTGGGGCTTGTGGAAGAGCATTTTAACATCAGGATGTTGGCCATTAGAGATGAGAAATTAACCAATAGGAAGTGGTGAGGGGTACCAAAATATCAATATACTTACCACTTTACTTTACTTGATTTGCTTTATTTTGTGATCATACCATGGTGGGGTTGGGGTGGATAGTATACATTGTTAGGTGCTTTTGAGTTTGTGCTGTTTTTCTCATAGGGGCATTAGAATACTTCTCCCACTTATACATGAGTGACTTTTTCTTTTCCTACTGAGTATAATTGTATGATGACCCTATATATATAACTATTTTTACATTTTCAGGGAGATTACGTGGACCGTTCTTGACTTTACTAGCTTAGGCGACGGGATAGTTGTTGTTTCACTACTTAGCTTTGTTATTTTTTTCATTTACTTTGTAATTTTCAATGTATTTTTAGTATTTTTACTTTAAAAATGCATGTGGGTTATATTTTGGATTCTTTTCTATATATGTCTGGGAGTTGTTATGAGGTTGATACATCTAATATCCCAATATTGGTTACTATTAAAAGGGTAATGACTCTCATTTTGTGAGATTTGTATACCCTTGGTGTTGTTCTCCACCATGGGGCCATCATGAGGTGAGACTCGAGTGTCATTACCTTTTTTCATCTTAAAGAAGGAAGGTCATGACACTTTTCCATCCCTTCCATCATCTTGATGATGGAGGGTCATGGAAAAATGGTATCAGACCTAATGGCTAGGAGATATGATAGAGTTTAGAGTTAGGTATAGTGAGGATTACATGGGATGATAGGGAAGTAATGTCATGTGATCTTGGTGCATGACATAGGCCAGGTAAGTGTAGGATCTAAATAGTGATGTAGATGCTCAATATACAAGAGGGGGGTGAATTGTATACTTTAAAAATTCCTTTGGAACCTTTAAAGTTAGTTAAGAATAACTATGTTTTCCTTAAGAAAAGGAAAGGTCTAAGTTTAACTAAGTTAAACTTAAGCAAATTCACAACACCTCTAACACCAAAAAAAACTTGGAAAGAGATTCCGAAAGTAGGTTCCGGAAATATGGTTCCGGAAATAGAACCTCAACAAGAGATTACAATATGAGATTCTACCTTAAAGCGTATAGAATCTAAATGAAACAGAGTACAAATAAGTAAGTATAAGAAAGTTGTACTTTCCTTTCAATACAATATGCAGCGGAATATAAACAAGTAGTAATACTACTAGTAACAAGATATAAATCTTTTAACCCAAAGAGAAGGGTATCCAACAACCTTGGATAAAGGTCCCTTGATTTATACTTTCAAGCAAGTCTGTCTTACCCACACCAGGGTAAGCCCTCGATACGAAGATCAGAGTCTCTGTCTTGCTATCCCCGCAATCCCTCAACTTCAAGGTAGTTTGCACCTCTGTCTTCCTCAGCAAGGAAGCCCTCGAACTTCAAGGTAGTCGGCACCTCTGTCTTCTGATCCCGGGAAGCCCTCGAATGTAATCACCAACATTTGGAGTCACACGAAGCTTTGAGAGTTAATAAGAGCCTCTCTCTATAGAAATCACTTCAAGCATGTAATCACATGAGTCAAAGATAATTTAGCCTTTCAGCACCGAGATCTTTCAAATGAGCTCCTATTTATAGGTAAGGTCGGCCTCCTTCCCAACGGTCTTATCTTCTTTAAAAGTCGGAGGGACCTGTACATGTGTAACTTATCCAACAGTTAGTTTATAACAGAATGGATGACATCATTTTATAACAAAACAAGTGTAACAGAATGTACGACACCGTTTAAATTCTAACTTAAAAGACTGGAATGAAAGCTTCGGAGTGAAGGTTCGGAGTGTAAGGAAAATAATAAAGAGTAGTCACAATATAAAGGCATAAGCAAAATGAAAGCTTCAGAGTCTAACAAAAAATAATTTTCAGAGTCTGAATAAATTCAGAGAGTATAAAACAAAGATAATCAGATTCTGTTTAATAAGAGAATTCGGAATGAGAGTTCGGAATGGGCGTTGGTCATTAGAATTCTTAGTGATAATTCCTCATCAGAATTCGTAATGGGAATTACTCATCAGAATTCGTAGTGAGAATTCCTCATCAGAATTCGTAATGAGAATTCATCATCAGAATTCGTAATGAGAATTAATCATTAGAATTCGTATTGAGAATTTTTTTATCAAACTTCATAATAATTCGTATCCTGAATCTGGAGTAGAACTTAATCAGAGTTCGTATCCGGAATTCGGAATGAAACTTTATTGCAGTTCTCATCTGGAATTTGGAGTGAAACTTCCTTACAGTTCTTATCCAGAATTCGGATCTTAAAACAGAATGCTTTATATCAAGGTTTCAACAATTCCGAGAAAATAGAAATGAATCCAAATATCATACTTAAGAAAAATCTAGATGAAAATATGACAAGGAAAATTTTTATTATAAAAGCAATTTTCCTTAAGAAAGCGTTTTTCCTTATAAAAGCAATTTTCCTTAAGAAAGCAATTTTCCTTATAGAAGCAATTTTCCTTAAGAATAAGGTGAATAAGGTGTTTGTGATTTTCAAAACAAGAAGGAATGAAAAAGTCATAAGGAAAACCTTATTGACTCAACAATCTCCCCCTTTTTGGAAAGCACAAACATCCTTACGAAAAAGAAATTCTAAGAAGAAAGAAAAACATTAAGGCTTATCTCCCTTTGCTTTAAGGATATTGATGAATACGACTAACTCCCCCTTAGACTTTGAAACTCTAAGGATCGTATTCTAGATTTCCGGAGTGACATTTCATTACGAATAAGAAAGTCTTCTTTTAATAAAAAACCCCCCCTTAGATAGACTCTTATTAGAGTTCTTTTTCCTTAAGGATCTTTTCCTTCTCCCCCTTATATAAACTCTTATTAGAGTTCTTCTTTTTCTTAAGGATCTTTTCCTTCTCTCCCTTTGTGATTTTCAAAAAGAAATCGAGGGAATGGAAAAAAAATAACAAAGTACCTGAAAAATTAGTAATAACAACAAAGGAAACGAGAATCACAATTTTCATTAATGTCGGTAACAAAGAAAACTAGATACAACAAAAAATCGGATTTAGTTATTTTGGATCTTTTTCCTTCGACATGAGCCCCTTAAGAATAGTCTTGATCTTCTTTAAGTCTTTATGATCTTCTTCAGCTTGCTTCTCTAAGACAACTATTCTTGTAGATTGAGCTTCAATCTTTTCTTTCTGGGCTTTCAGCTTTTCTTCCTGAGCTTTGATCTTTTCTTCCTGAGCCTTCATCTTCTGTTCAAACTTAATCCGATAATCCTTTTCAAATTTCTAGTTTTGAGAAATGGAATTCAGCTTCCCATTCAGATCTCTGACTTCTTGAATCCAGAAGTTCTTTTCATCTGTCAGCTTTTCTTCAAAGGATGAAGTCGGGTCATTTATCTTCCTGTCCTTAGTCTCAAAGGCATCTTTAACATTGTCTTGAAATTCATTAAATAGCCTCATCTCTTCCATAGTATTCCTCGACCAGCTCATCATCCTTTTGCAAGATCTTTTGTAGGATTCATAGCCAACAATAAAAGATTTGAATTCGGCTTCTATCTCGACATACTTATCCATGACCAAGGATACGGAATCTGATTTCTGATTCAGAGCATGTTGGAGCATTTGGCATCTTGAATCTATAGCCAAGATGGTCAGAATGGAACCAACTAACTTCCTCAAAGATTGAACAACAAAGTCATGTCCCAACGAGGATGACTCCGAATCTGAAACTTTTCTTGGAGAATTTTCTTCCTCAATAAGCTCCAACTTCCTTTTAAACGAATCGCCAATTTCTCTTTTCTTTCTTGCCATTGATTTCGGAGTCTCAACAAGGAGTTGCATTCCCTTGTCTTTTTTCGGAATAGATTCTTGATCAGGAGTTTTATGCTCACTAGTAGATACTTGAACAACATCATCAACAACTTTTTGAACAACATCTTCCTCATTCTTATCCTTCTCTGGAGTTACTAACTTAGATGATTCAGCCTCTGAAGTTCGGAGTGACAGATGTTCCGAAGGCGACCCCTTATAATCATCTACTTCTTTTAATAAATCTCATGTTTCACCACTTCCTTCAGAAACTACTTATTCCTCTTCGACTTGTTGAATCTGCTCAAGTTTCTCAACATGCTCAGCTCTAGTCTCTTCCGGAAAATCAAGGTTTCTTCCTAGAGTCTCAGGTAGAGATTATAAGGAGAAATATCTCGGAACCGGAATGCTTCCGGATACCATCTCATTAAATTTCAAAAAAGCTTGGACTTCCTCGGCTTCTATCATCTTCTTCTTGAGCTTCTTTTCCTTTACTTGTTTTTCAATCTCATCAGTAGTTCTCTCCTTCAAGGCCTTAGCCTCCGTAGGGTCCAATCCGAACTGTGGATCCCCTTCTTTCCTTTTCTCTTTATCTGCTCTCCACTTCACAACAACTTTATCAAGATAGGCTTTCTTCTTCTTTGGTTTGGGAGGTGCGGTTTGAACTTCCTTAGATTTAGGATCCTCAACTTCAACTGCAACTTCTTTCAACTTTCTTTTCTTTACTGGCTTAGAAGATTCCGATTCAGCAGCCTTCGGAGCCGCTTCTTCTTGATTAGGCAAATTGAAGAACTCACCAGTCTCCTTGTTGAAAACCACATCCATCCTCTTAAGGGTATCATCACTGACCAACACAATTTTACACACCCTTGTCTTTGATCTGCAAGCTTCCTTGAAAGATTCAAGGCACCGAACTATTAACTTTGAAAAAATTTCTGGGTACATTACGATATGGGCTCTGAGATTTCCTTTCTTAAGATTCTCAATAGTTATAAGAATGTCCGTCATGAAGTTAAACTTCCTTAGGTTTATCAGGAAATCTAGGATATAGATCTCACTCTTCTTCAAACTATCTTTATCACCTTTACTTGGTACGATAAGACCTTGTACCCACAACTCTAGAATCCGGAAATTTGTAGGCAAACTAGAAATCTTCAGAGCTTTGTCATCTGAGAGTCCGAGAGTTTTCAAGGCTTTTTCCTTGTTGAATCTACCCTTAGAATCTGGCAAAACGTGAGATATAAACTCGGCTTCTCCTTCATAGGGCAGCCCTACCAAGCTTGCTGCCTTGGTATAAGAAAGCTTGTAAGTCTTTCCATAAGACTTAAAAGAAAATTTCTCTCCATTATCTTCCTTAAAGAAGGAAACTGTTTCATAGAACTCAACAAGTAACTCCGAAAAAACATCGTCTTGATTCCCCGGTTTGGACAGAGCAATATATTCCCAGCCATTCAACTTATTGTTCTTTGAAATAAGAGAATCATAGTTATTGAAGAAATCCGGATGGACTAGCCTTTCTCTGTAAACTAACCATTGTGAAATAGTCTTGGAGGATGACATTTATTGAGAAGATAACTCAACAGACATTCGGATCTGAAGTCCTCTGAGAAGTTCGGAACGGAGAAAACTGAAGTTCGGAACGGCTTTAAAATAGAGAGGCAGAGATTCAGGATGCGAGAGCTTGAGAACCGATGTGGGACAAGTATTTGGGTCCCCTTTATATAGGAAATGAAACGACGGTTCAACTTCCTCGGTTGATCAAAGGGTTGTGATAAGTTGAGATCAGATCTGACGGTTGAAAACGAATTCTCAAGAAAATTTGAATCTGATCTTTTTGAGGTTATTATTAAAACAAATAATTAAGAAAACTATAATCCGAAAACATAATACAAGAAAATGCCAGAAAAAAATGACTACGAAAACGTGAGTAAGGAAGTCATACCTTTTAGATTGGCTGAGGAGGATAATTCGTAATGGGTAATATAAAAATGACTACGAAAAAATCTTTATTATGAAAAGACAAAGTTCACAAAAAATTTACTACGGAAAACAAACTCAGTACGAAAAACTCAGTACGAAAAACTCAGTACGAAAGACTAACTCAGTATGAAAAACACATCCCAAGAATAAAAAAAAACTTATTATGAAGGATTCAGTACAAAAGTTCCATTATGAAAATTCCAGTACAAAATTTTCCATTCCGGATGTTTTCAATATGAACACTTCCATTCCAGAAGTATTCTGTACAAAAATTTCAATTCTGGAAAATTGTAGTTCCGGAAATTCCATTCCGGAAATCTTCGTTCCGAAAAGTTTGAAAACAAATTTTGAAAAACCTTGCTATTATATCAAAAAAATGTACTCCCACTATGAAAAAGAGTGAATTGATGTAAGGATACTTTTTCAACAGAAAGTTAATTAAGGAGGATTAACTTACGGTTATTATTCCTAACTTCTGTTTAATATATTCAAATCTATCAGAAGGAAAAGATTTTGTGAAAATATCAGCAAGTTGATATTGCATTCCAATAAACTGAAGAATAATATCTCCTTTAAGTGTGTGATCCCTAAGAAAGTGATGCGTAATATCTATGTGTTTTGAATGGGAGTGATGTGCATGTTTCTTACTTAGGTCAATGGCACTTGTGTTATCACACAAAATTTGAGTTTTAGTAAAACTCAGGCCATAGTCTGTGAGTGTGTATTGCATCCACAATACTTGATCACAACAAATTCCAACTGCTACATATTCAGCTTCAGCAGTGGAGAGTGCTACAGAATGTTTCTTCTTGCAGGACCAAGAAACTAACGAATCTCCTAAGAAATGAGAAGTTCCGGATGTAATTTTTCTATCCATTCTACATCCACCAATGTCAGCATCAGAAAAGATTTTTAGAACAAAATCATTTCCATAAGTATAAAATAATCCTAGATCCATGGTTCCCTTAAGGTAGAGAAAAATTCTTTTTACTATCTTTAAGTGAGATTCCTTAGGATTGGATTGATATCTTGCACATAAGCATACTGAAAATATTAAGTCTGGTCGACTAGTTGTTAAGTAAAGTAAACTTCCTATCATACCTCTAAAAGATGTTTGATCTACTGGTTTCCCAGCTTCATCAAGATCTAAAGAGTTTGAGGTACCAATGGGAGTACTAATACTCTTAGTGTTGTCATAACCATACTTTTTAAGAAGATCTTTAATATACTTATGTTGAGATATGAAGGTTCC
This sequence comes from Viscum album, assembly GCA_963277665.1. Lineage (NCBI taxonomy): Eukaryota > Viridiplantae > Streptophyta > Magnoliopsida > Santalales > Viscaceae > Viscum > Viscum album. Next base: position 1,315,590,661 of record OY728147.1, read on the forward strand.
TTCTGGTTTTTGAGAGATTTTAAAACCAAGGAAAAAGGTTAACTCACCCATCATACTCATTTCAAACTCAGATTTCATTAGACTAGCAAAATAATCAGTTAAAGATTGCTGAGTTGAACCAAATACAATGTCATCAACATAAATTTGAACAATAAAAACATTTTTATTATCTTTCTTTATAAAAAGGGTTAGATCTGCATTTCCCTTAACATAGTTATTTTGAATCAAAAATCCAGTGAGTCTATCATACCATGCTCATGGGGCTTGTTTAAGACCATACAAAGCTTTGGTAAGTCTAAAAACATGATCAGGATGTTTTGTATCTTCAAATCCAGGAGGTTGTTCAACAAAAACTTTCTCTTGAACATAACCGTTAAGAAAAGCACATTTTACATCCATTTGAAAAAGTTTGAAATTAAAGAATGCTGCAAAGGCAAGTAGAATACGGATAGATTCAAGTCTAGCTATTGGAGCATAGGTTTCTTCATAGTCTATTCCCTCTTGCTGATTATAGCCTTTAGCAACAAGTCTAGATTTATTTCTAACAATGACTCCATTTTCATCACATTTATTTCTGAAGACCCATTTTACTCCAATAATAGAAGTTTCCTTAGGTATTTCAACCAAGGTCCAGACTTTATTCCTTTCGAATTCATTTAGTTCATCTTGCATGGCTTTGATCCAATCATCACCACCTAAAGCTTCATCAGTGCTTTTTGGTTCTAATTGGGAATGAAATGCTAGATGTTATACTTCATTTCTTAAAGAACTTCTAGTCCTAAATGTTGATTTACATCACCAATGATACTATCACTGAGATGATTCTTAAGAAACACCTGATTTGGGTTTTGTAAAACCTGTTCATCAACATAGGGTAGAAAGTCTTCTGGGGTAAATGTTTCAGAAGTATCTTCTAGAAAATTATCCTTATCAGAAGGTTCTTATATCAAATATTGATAATCAGTTTTTGAAAACACATCCGAAGATTTAGGTTGAGGTGGTTTAAAAACAAAAGGATTAGACTCATCAAATTTTACATGTACTGTTTCTTCAATAGTACAAGTGTTTTTATTAAAAACTCTATAAGCCTTAGAAGTTGTGGAATATCCTAAGAAAATCCCTTCATCAGATATTGGTGTGAATTTATGTAGGTTATCTTTAGTATTCAAAATGAATACCTTGCAACCAAAAACCTTGAAGTAATATAGTATTGGTTTTCTGCCATTCCATAACTCATAAAGCGTTTTATTAAGAAAAGGTCTAATTAAAACTCAATTTATAGTATAACAAGAAGTACTTACAGCTTCATCCCAGAAATGTCTAGCTATAGAATATTCACTCAACATGGTTCTAGTTATCTCTTGAAGAATTATATTTCTTCTTTCAACTACACCATTCTATTGAGGAGTTCTAGGTGCTGAAAAATTGTGAGTAATACCTTTCTTACTACAAAAAGTTTCAAAATCAGAATTTTGAAATTCTCCTCCATGATCACTATGAATAGTTTTCAATGGAAGGTTTTTCTCATTTTTAACTTGAGCTCTAAAACTTTTGAAATAGGAAAAAGCTTCAGATTTCTTTGCTAGAAAATAGACCCAAGTAAATCTAGTGTAATCATCAACTAGAACAAACACATAGTATTTGCCTCCAATACTTCCAGTTTGTGTTGAACCAAAAAGATCCATGTGCACTAACTGTAATGCATCAGTTTTTGAGACTTCACCGATTGATTTAAAATTAGATTTATGTTTCTTGCCATATTGACAAGGATCACAAACTTTAGAAGAATCAAATCTAAGCTCCGGTATATCCTTAACTAGTTTCTTCTTAGAGAGTTTACATAGGTTTCTAAGATTATAGTGTCCTAGTCTTCTATGCCATAACCAGGAATGATCTTCCATTGCACTTAGGCAAGGTAAATCTTGACTCCTAAGGTCTTCTAGGTTCAAAGTGTAGACATTCTCTTGCCTATTGGCTGAGAGAATAAATTCTTCCTTGGAATTGTGAACTAAACACTTATCATTCCTAAAATTCACAAGGTAACCTTCATCACATAACTGACTTATGCTAATGAGGTTGTTCTTAAGACCTTTAACAAAAAGAACATTTGAAATCAAAGTTTTACCAAGAAGAACAATATTACCAATACCAACAATCTCTCCCTTAGCATTATCTCCTAAAGTTACCTTTCCTCCTTTCGTTTTGATAATCTTTTCAAAATAGCTTTTGTTACCATTCATGTGCCGGGAACACCCACTATCCATGTACCATGTGTTATTGCTGGTACTCTCTTTATTCTCCTGAAATTAAGAAGAAAATTAGACTTTCGGAATCCAAACTTTCTTGGATCCGAGATTTCCATACAATAAAATTTTAGGAACCCACATCTTCTTAGAAAAGTAAGCTTTGTGAAATCCTAAAGATTGGGTTTTGTTTAAGGAACAATTCTTTGCCCAGTGACCACCACATTGACATTTAGTACAAAATGGGGCACTTTGAGGAACAAAATAATTGTTACTAAAAATTGGTTTTTCATGGGTATAACCAAATCCGGATTTATTTCTTAAAGGTGGTATTTGGGAATACATTTTATCAAAATTTTCTTTACCATGGGTAAAGTTTGATAAAGACTTCTTTAAGGAAAAAATTTCGGACTTGAGTTTTACAACCAAGTTTTTATCCTCAAAATCATTAGTTTTTGAACTAGAGTTAGTCTCGAAAACATTTTTCTTAAAAATTACTTTTTCTAATTCTTTAGAAAGTTTGTTCTTCTCAGAACTTACTTCCTCAAGATTTTTTGAAATACTTTCAAAATCAGCATTTTTCCTATCAAGATCTTTAGAAAGATCTGATATCTCTTTCGTAAGAATATAATTCCTAGAGTTTGCTTTATCAAGTTTTTTATTGAGTTTGGAATTCTCAATTTCAATAAGTTTAGCAAACCTAGAGACTTCTTCATAAGTAGGTAAAGTATTTTCATCATTAGAAGAAGATTCTTCATCAGAAGAGTTATAATACTTACTATCATTAGAATTTAAAGAAACATTGGTTAATGATTCAACATTTCGTACCTTAGCCATAAAACAATGATTATCAATAGGTAATCTGGCTATAAGACCAATATTCTTCTATCCTGAATATTCATAATCAGAAGATTCATCTGAAGTGTCACCACCACTGGCACTCCAGGTGTCATTAGCTTTCAGAACTTTCTTAGCTTTGGCTTTATAATACTTCTTTCTGTTCCTGTCTGAATTCCTTTCTTTCCTTTCTTTCTTTTTGAGCAAAGGGAAATCTGGTCTAATATGTCCAGCTCTTTTGCATTCATAACAAGTAACTTCTCCATCTTTCTTATCTTTCCTGTCCTTTTTCTTATACTTGGATTGGAAATTTCTCTGGCCAACTATCTTGTTCATTATTCGAGCAAGATTTGCTAGCTCATTTTCTGAGACTTCACTCTCACTAGATTTGGATTGGAAAATAACTTTCTTAGGCTTGGATCTGGTTACTCTCTCAGGAGTCTTAGCTTTTATCTGATTTGAAGTTGTTGTAAAAGCAACAGTACCATTTCCATTTTTCTTTTTGATGTTTTCAGCATCTCTCTTCATTCTGGTCTCATGTTGTAGAAGATTTCCAAATAGCTCATCAAGAGAAATTTGAGTGACCTTCCTGTTCTCATCTATAGCTGTTCTCTTGGATTCCCACTCATTTGGCATAATATCAATTATCTTATCCACAAGAGCTTCATCATCTAAACCCTTCTCTCCCATAGACTGTAGACTATTGACTATAGTCATAAATCTCTGTTGAACTTTACATATTGGTTCACCATAAGGAAAATTGAAGCCATGATATTCAGCTCTAAGCATAGCTCTTCTAGTTTCAATCACCTTAGAAGTTCCAAAGTGTGTAACCTCTAACTTCTTCCAGATATAGTTAGCTGCTTCACAAGAAGAAATTTGGCTATATATATTTCTAGTCATTGAACAAATTAATGTATTGCGTACCTTATAATTGAGTTGATATTCTTGCTTTTGCTGATTAGTAAAAGTTATAACTTCCTTGTCGGGAATTTTATAATCACCAGTAAGCATAACAAAGTTGTATACTCCAGTATTGATAACAAAAGTCTTCATACGATCTCTCCAGTATTCATAATCATTACCATCAAAGATAGGTGGTCTTGTAGGATTCATATTATCAATTGAACCAATATTGACTCCTTCCATACTTAAAATAACTTTTCACACAAACTTGTTAGTAGAAAAAGTTCGTAACAACAAAGTTCGGAATGGGAAAGTTCGGAATGATAAAATGAGCAAGAAAAACTTATTCATGAGTATAAGTATTTCAGATACCTACTCTGATACCAATTGTAGGATCGAAATAGTGATGTAGATGCTCAATATACAAGAGGGGGGTGAATTGTATACTTTAAAAGTTCCTTTGGAACCTTTAAATTTAGTTAAGAATAACTATGTTTTCCGTAAGAAAAGGAAAGGGCTAAGTTTAACAAATTTAAACTTAAGCAAATTCACAACACCTCTAACACCAAACAAAACTTGGAAAGAGATTCCGAAAGTAGGTTTCAGAAATATGGTTCCGGAAATAAAACCTTAACAAGAGATTACAATATGAGATTCTACCTTAAAGCGTATAGAATCTGAATGAAACAGAGTACAAATAAGGAAGTATAAGAAAGTTATACTTTCCTTACAATACAATATGCAGCGGAATATAAACAAGTAGTAATACTACCAGTAACAAGATATAAATCTTTTAACCCAAAGAGAAGGGTATCCAACAATCTTGGATAAAGGTCCCTTGATTTATAATTTCAAGCAAGTCTGTCTTACCCACACCAGGGTAAGCCCTCGATTCGAAGATCGGAGTCTCTGTCTTGCTATCCCCACAAGCCCTCAACTTCAAGGTAGTTGGAACCTCTTTCTTCCTCAGCAAGGAAGCCCTCAAACTTCAAGGTAGTCGGCACCTCTGTCTTCCTATCCCTGTAAGCCCTCGAATGTAATCACCAACATTCGGAGTCGCACGAAGCTTTGAGAGTTAATAAGAGCCTCTCTCTCTAGAAATCACTTCAAGCATGTAATCACATGAGTCGAAGATCAGTTAGCCTTTCAGCACCAAGCTCTTTCAAATGAGCTCCTATTTATAGGTAAGGTCGGCCTCCTTCCCAACGGTCATATCTTCCTTAAAAGTCGGAGGGACTTGTACACGTGTAACTTAGCCAATAGTTAGTTTATAACAGAATGGAAGACATCGTTTTATAAAAAAACAAGTGTAACAGAATGTACGACACTGTTTAAATTCTAACTTAAAATACTGGAATGAAAGCTTCAGAGTGAAGGTTCGGAGTGTAAGGAAAATAATAAAGAGTAATCACAATATAAAGGCATAAGCAAAATGAAAGTTCAGAGTCTAACCAAAAATAATTTTCAGAGTCTGAATAAATTCAGAGTGTATAAAACAAAGATAATCAGATTCTGTTTAATAAGAGAATTCAGAATGAGAGTTCAGAATGGGCGTTGGTCATTAGAATTCGTAGTGAGAATTCCTCATCAGAATTTGTAATCGGAATTACTCATCAGAATTCGTAGTGAGAATTCCTCATCAGAATTCGTAATGAGAATTCATCATCAGAATTCGTAATGAGAATTAATAATTAGAATTCGTATTGAGAATTTGTTATCGAACTTCATAAGAATTCATATCCTGAATCTGGAGTAGAACTTAATTAGAGTTCGTATCCGGAATTCAGAATGAAACTTTATTGCAGTTCTCATCTGGAATTCGGAGTGAAACTTCCTTACAGTTCTTATCCAGAATTCGGATCTTAAAACAGAATTCTTCATATCAACGTTTCAACGATTCCGAGAAAATAGAAATGAATCCAAATATCATACTTAAGAAAAATCTATATGAAAATATGATAAGGATAATTTTTCTTATAAAAGCGATTTTCCTTAAGAAAGTGTTTTTCCTTATAAAAGCAATTTTCCTTAAGAAAGCAATTTTCCTTATAGAAGCAATTTTCCTTAAGAATAAGGTGAATAAGGTGTTTGTGATTTTCAAAACAAGAAGGAATGAAAAATTCATAAGGAAAACTTTATTGACTCAACAGGAAGACTAGCTATGACATAGGATTGTAGGGCCCCTTCATGATCTGATGCAAGGACTTTGAGTTTACCAAACGACCAAGTGAGGATACATCATTTGTGGGGTAGAGGCCCTAGGAAAGAAACATGCATCATGATGGCTTGTGTTCTTATTTGATTTGGGAATATTTTGGGAAATTAAAATAAACAACGAGTTAAAATGAATCCTAAATAAATATCATAATTCTCGGTCTTACAAGTTCTTTCTTTATCTTTCAAATATGGAACCCGACTATCATCCACGAGTGTCTCAGGATATGGAGTCTCAGAAAGAAAATCTATCTAATTGGTGGAGGGTTGATCGAGAGGATGAGGACAACTAGTGGTAGAGAATGTTACATGATTTTCTGTGGCAAACCTTGGTAAAGTAAGAGGCCAATGTCTCAGACATGGAAATAAAGATCTATCTCAAGGATCTTGAGATGTCCTTCAGCCTGATCCATGCTCCAACAGATTACTAGGTTCCATTGGTGGTTAGTCAGATGAGGGGACCTGCCCATATGTGGTGGATGCTGTACTTGGGGGAGAGTAAGGAGGGTGATGTTTTGTGGGTCAATTTCGAGAAGGAGTTTTGGGAAAAAATTCATTTATTTGACTGTGAAGTCTAAGAAGAGGCAAGAGTTACTCTCCCTCTAGAAGGGGAGTATTTCAGTATGGGAGATGGGGAAAAATTTCAATGATCTCTTCACTTTGTTTTGGATCTTTTTCTGGATGAGGAGTCTTGAGCGAGATGTTTAGAGGAGGAACACAGTCCATCCCTTCAGTATGCAGTTACTCCCTTCACCTTGTTAACATAACTAGAGGTCCAAAAAATGGAAGAAGTAGTGGAGATAACCCACTTGCATGGAGGTTTACCATGAGAGGGGTGACAACCTAGTTCTATGATGGGAAAGCCTTCCGGTTGTAGGTCTCTGGTGCTAGGGCCTTCAAGGTTTATGTAAGTGGAGAGTCGACCTCATCAGTTTTAGTTTTTACCTTATAGTCCTCATGATTTTACCATAGTCTTGGGAACAAGGTGTTTCTATTATGGAGGCCGTGAGAACCTTCAAAGTTAGGGCCTAGTTCTAGATTAGTATGGTGTAGGTGGGCAGGTTTAGTGCCCAAATTAGTAGCAGTTTCCGATTAGGCCATTACAGTATTAGGGAAAACAAGATCTTACTCTACCAAGGGGAGACAAAGAAGGTGGAGGATGACCTCAGGGTGCTCCACAAGGACCTCTACCTAGACATGTCCGAGGAGGTGGTCGATAGAAGAAGGGTATATAAGCTAGGCATGGCCACTTTCACGTTGTAGAGGCAGTAGTTCCAATGAGGCCAACGATCGTTTGAGGCATGATCAGATTGTTTAGTACCCTTGTTTTCACCTTGTTTGCTTAAAGAGATTTCACTCTTTTGTTGCACCCTATCTATCCCATGATCTAGGGCCCGAAATAGAGTGACTTTCTATTCCCTTAGTATTGAGTACACTAGTCAGAGGTCAAACCATCATGTTTGATATATGCTGTAGAGGTAGAATGATGATGGTACCACATCAGTCCTATGTGGATCTTTTGTTATTGTAGATGAAATCATACGATTTCATCCTTGGAATTTATTGGTTGTACTCTATGAATTCTATTATCGACTTCTTCCATAAAAAATTTATTTTTTCATACTTTGGTGGACAACATGTGGCTTTTGTTAGTGAGCAGAGTTGTCAGATGGAAAATTGAAATGTGGAGCCTCTTTTATCATTTTTGTCTAAGATATCAATGGAATTAGTTGATGATGAGATAGTGGGGGTTCCCAGAGTTATTGGGGAGTTATTTTATGTTTTTATCGAGGAGGTTGTGGCTATACCCACTCAATGTGATGTTGAGTTCGGGATAGACTTGAAACTTGGGGATTCTTTGATTTCGATGGATCTTTATCATATAACACCTTATGAGCTATGGGAACTAAGGATTCATATTGATGGTCTGATGAAAAAGGGATTAATCTGGCCCAGTGTGTCACTATGGGGTGATCTAGTCATGTTCACAAAGAAGGAAGATAGTGGTTTGAGGCTGTGCATAGAATATTAGAGGTTGAATCCAATGATAGTCAAGAACCGATACCTTCTCTAAAGGATATATGTTCTTTTCAACAAGATGAGGGGAGAAAGTTGGTTTTCTAAGATCTATCTATGGTCTAGGTATCACTAGTTGAGGGTGAAGGAGGGTGACATCTGAAAGACTTCTTTCAGATGCTGGTATGAGAACTTCAAGTTTGTGGTTATGTTGTTCAGTGTTACGAACACACTGGACATGTTCATGGGACGTATGAACTCCATCTTTCATGAATTCCTAGACTAGTTCATCATCTTATTAATCAATGAAATTCTGATTAACTTAAAGTCATAGGAGGAGCATATTGAGAATCTCTGAACTTTCATAGAGGTCCTTCAATGGAACCATCTATACAGAAAGTTTTCCAAATGTATATTTTGGACATGGTAGGTCCACTTCCTTGGACATGTGGTGTATCAGTAGGGTGTAGTAGTGGACCCATCGAAGGTCAATGTAGTTGTTTCTTGAAAAATACCCAAGAATGTGGCAGAGGTTTGTAGTTTTCTCGGTCTGGTAGGCTATTACCAGATATTTGTACCAAATTTCTCTCAAGTGGAAGCTCCGTTGATTTCTACAACTAGAAAAGAACAAGCCTTTATGTGGAGTGAGTAGTTTTAGGAATATTTCATCTATATGTAGGGAATGTTGGTCAGTGCTCCATTGCTTTAGTTTCCAGATTAAGTGGTGATGTTTGAGGTGTTTTGTGATGATTTCCTTCTAAGATTGGGGTGTGTGTTGATGCAACATTCGGGTGTGGTCTCTTATGGGTATAAGAAATTACTTCTCTGTGAATGTAACTATTCCAACCATGATCTAGATCTAGCATCAGTTATGTTTATGATGAAGTTTTAGAGACACTACCTCATCAGGGGAACTTTTTGGTCTGAAAAGATCACAAGAATATGAGGTATATCATTTCCCTGTGAGATATGAACTTGTGATAGTAGAGGTGGATTGAGTTTCTTTAGGAATATGAATTTGGAATCTCTTATACCTCAGGTAAGTGGAATTTTGTGGTTGATTCCTTGAGAAAGAATTTGTTGAAGATGGTAGTTCAAGAATCTGTAGATACTTGGAGTGTAATGGAGGAGTTAGATGCCTTACACTTAGATGTTGGAATGAATGGAGAAAGAGGTTGTCTATTTCAGATGATGGTGCATATGTCTTTGAGGAATCAAGTGGAGGAGTCTTAGTTGGGAGATGTATAGGAAAAGGTGACATGTGATCATGTTGACCAGGGTGATGCTCGAGAAGGGTGGTATGATGATCGACATAATCAGATGTTATTCCATGAAAATATATTTTTCTTAGTGGAGATGCACATGTGATTTCTCCATGAGTTTTATATAACACCCCTAGCGGTACACTCGACAGTTTAAAATATGTAATATGGCTTGAGGGAACAGATTAGGTTTCCCAGGATGAAGTGGGCAGTGGCCAAGTTTGTGGAAAAAATGCATAGTATGCCAATAGGTAAAGGATGTGCATACTATTCCTGGTGGCTTATTGCATCCCATAGATGTCCCCAAGTATTAGTGGGATGAAATATTAATGGATTTCATCACATTATTACCTAAGGATCAGGGAGGATGTGATTCAATCTAAGAAATGGTGGATCAACTGAAAAAATCGGCTCACTTCTTATAAATTAAGGAGTCAGGCACAATGGATGCCTTCGAACATATGTGTGTATATGAGAGGGTAAAACATAGTGGATTTTAGAGATATATTGTCTTATATTGGTATACAAATTTTACCTCACATGTATGGAGGGTATTGCAACCTTCTTTTGGAACTTAGTTACACCTCAACACTTTTTTCTATCCTCAGACAGATGGGTAGACATAATGGAAAATCCAGACATTAGAGAACATGTTCTGGGCAAGAATCTTGGATTTTGGTTGATCTTGGATTTGAAAACTTACCTTGGTAGAGTTTTCATACAATAATATCTATCACTCTTCCATTGGTATGTTTATGTTTGAATCATTATATGGAAGGTTTTTTCGTTCACCCTTGTGCGAGATAGGACATTGGGTGGTAGCTGTTCTTAGTCTGGACCTGGGGTAGAGTATGACCGAGAAGGTACAACATATCTATGAAAGGATAAAGGAAGCACATGGCCAGAATAAGTCATATACCGATCACCAGAGAAGGCCCTTGGAGTTTGAGGTTGGGGAACACATGTTCTTGAAGGCTTCCCATCGCTATGGGCATTGAAGGTTTGGTCGAGGGAGAAAGCTTTCTCCCAGGTTTATCAGACCCTTCAAGGTGTTGGGATGAGTTAGTGAAGTGGCATACCGGGTGGTATCTCCACCATAGTTCTAGAGGATCCACGACATCTTTCATGTCTCCCATATTCTTCGGTATCTTCACGATGACTCCCATGTCATTGAATAGGGAGATTTGGAAATCAAGGATGACCCAATGTTTAGGGAGTGACCAATGGAGATCCAGGGTCATCGATAGAAGGTGAAGCATGAATTGACCATTTCTTTGGTTCATGTATTATGTAGGCATGGTTTCCTAGAGGATATTACTTGGGAAAGGGAGACTCATATGCATGCCTAGTACCTAGATTTGTTTTAACTTTTTCTTGTGTGTTTTTCTTTGTGATGTAGTGATTAAACCTTGTTTTATATAAGATGGGTTTCTTCCTTGTTATGTAATGTGTAATTAAGTTCTAACATGTGAAGATGTGAAGACCAAATTACTAATAAAGAATAATTAATTGTGATACGATTAAACCCATGTGGCTGAGTCAGTACCTCATAAAGTTGATAATATATTGACATAGTGGAAGGAATTCCCTAACACATGTGTCTAGACAGCTGGTACTTGTGTGGGTATCATGTGGATATTTGGGTTCATAGATGTTGGATGTGGGGTTCTAAGATGTTGATGTATCACTCCAGCTTTTGAACAAGAAAAGGTTTTTATAATTGAAAGGTATCTTATGGGGTGGTTGTTTTGACCCCTCTTTTTATAGGGTTTGGTTTTGAATTCTTGAGGGAAAGAATAGATTGATAGGTATCTAATGTAGTTTCTTGGACCTCCCTGGTCCATTAATTTTTTAAAATCTAGTGTTTGGGATTTTCATGGAGGCAATGGTAGCTCATTTCAAGAGTTTTCCAAAATTCAAGTTTTTCCATCAATAGTTATAGACATCAGTAGGTCAGGGCATTGGTATGTTTGGGAATCAGTGGTTTAGGGAATCAGTAGGTCAGAGTGTTAGTAGGTCAGGGTGTCGGTAGGTCGGGCATCAGTTGGTCGGGAGTCAGTGGGTGACGTTGGTTACTCATGTTATTGAGTCACGTCGATGACTCATGTCGGTGAGTCAGGTGTTGATGAATCAATGTCGATGAATCATGTTAGTGACTCACCCTTCGGTGAGTCATTTCCAGTTTTTCCTGGTTTTTTCTAGTTTATAACCTTTACGTTTTATTTTATGGTAAATGATGTACCTATATTGTTTGAGAATATATAAAGTAATTTCAAAGGATATTAATTATATCTTTAATATCCTTATGTTCTAGGGACTTTAAAATAGTCATACTACATAATATTGACCATTGTACGACTTTAATGGCCCTTAAACCCATTTTCATTTATTGATATAGTATTTGGATCATCTAAGCCAAGATACTATCTTCCCAGTGTGTTTTCCATTTTTTCATGGTGCACCCAAATCCATTATTCCCCATGGATTCATGTATCTTGTGATGTGGCCTTATGATCCAGTTTTCCCATAAAGTCCTTCATGTTGTTCATGAACCCCCCATTTTTGGCGCAAGGAGGAGCTGCTGATCTTCTATTTTTCAAGGTCTGAATTCTTTCATCTCTCTTTTAACTGTGTATCAAGAGGGGTGGGTGTACTTATGTGTTCTATTGAGTATATTTGAAACCAATTTAACAAATATAAATGAGGGATGAGGTGATTTTGATGATGTTTTTTTGTCTTATATGTTATCTTTGGTCCCTGTTGTGAATCATATGGGTAGCATCCTTTTGAAAATCATGAACATTGGTGTTATTTTCTTACACACGAGTGATTATTATCAATTGTTTTTTATCCTATATTGAATGGGTAAAAATATAATAATTTCATTAATCATGTATATTCAGTTAAATAAATGAATTCCCCAGGATTGAACTACTTTCTGTGATCAACCTTGAATAATAAAAGTGGGATTAAGGAGCGAGTGATGCTAAATCTGAATATAGTTTGAGTGTTTGGTGTGGATGTGTGATAGGTGTGATTCTATTTGGGCTTGTGTTTTGTGCTGACCAAATGGTTCTATGGATGGGGTTGTGGTTGTGTGTATGGGGTGGTACTAGTGGTGTGATGGTATCTTAGGTTGAGAAATTGATTGATTTTGGAATGGATGAACTTGTTGAACCGTGGGTCGACATCTGGGTTATGTTATGGTTGTTGGTCATGGTCTAATAGTGCCGCAGGACTTCAATATGTTTTATTTTTCTTTGTTTTGGTATATATGGTGCTCTTTATTCAGATAGGATCCCAATGATCATTTAAGCGGGATAATTTTTATGATGATGGTGTTACCTAGTGTGGGCGTTTTGCCAGAGTTTCTAGCAACTGATATATTAGGGATGGGTGTTAGAGTGGATTTTTTTACCCTGGTCCTTCTTTCTCTATTTAGATTTGGCAGTGGTTGGTATGGTTACTTTGACTTATAACATGTGCGGTGTTTGGTAGTTTCCTAGGTAGGGATGGAATCAATAATTTTGGCTTGATTAAATAAAAAATGATAATTGGTAAAATGAAATGCCTATGGTTATGAATTAATTCTATGGCTGGATATGGTTATGCATTATAGGTGGCGGTAAGGGAAGTTTTGTCTGAGATGGTTGTTTGTTTTGAAAACCCATAGGTTGGGATGAGTGTTTGGTACACACACACACACATATATACATTTAGTTCCTTATTATATTCTATATTCACCCCACACATGTTAATAACTACATTCTAAACACCCCCATTGTTATGGGGAAGGGTGTCCATTACCTACGTTCTAGTTGGAGGATGGATGGATGGTTATTGGCTCTTATCTACTCACTCTTCTAGGCATTGGTAGTCCAAGACTCTTTAGGAATTTTGTGGTACGGTTGTGAGGCCTAGGTGACTGCGGGTGAGGTTTGATTTATAAGAGTCATTGGAATGAGATATGTTTCTCTTTACTAGGTGTATTTGGGATGATGTTGTGGTATTTTGGACTAGGTGTTTGTGAGTAGGATGTTGCATGTGAATCGGGTGCGTGCAACCAGGTTGTGACTGTGGGGTTTTTGGAAGAGTGTGGTAGCGTCAGGATGTTTTCCATTAGGGACAAGTAGTTAACCAATGGGAAGTGGTTTAGGGTACCCAAATATTGATTTGCTTACTACTTTAATTTACTTGACATGTGTTATTTGGTGATCTTACCTTGGTGAGTTTTGGGTGGATAATATACCTTCTTAGGTGATTTTGAGTTTTTTATATTTTTATCATAGGGGCATTAGTATTCTTCTCCCACTTGTGCACGAGGGACTTTGGATTTTCATATTTAGTATACTAGTATGATCACCCTACATATATAAAACTATTTCAGGTTTCTACAGAGATTACATGGACCATGCTGAACTTTATTAGCTCGAGCACCCGGATAAATGTTGTATCGCTGCATATCTTTGTTCTTTTGGTATTTACTTTAGAGTTTTTCATTGTATTTATAGTATTTTTACTTTAAACAAGCATGTGGGATAGATTTTAGATTCTTATCTATGTATGTCTTCGAGTTGTGATGAGGTTGATAGATCTTATCTCTCAATCCCGGTTACTATAAAATGGGTAATGCCTCCCATTTTGTGAGATTTGTATACCCTTAGTGTTGTTTTCCACCCTAGGGCCTACTAGAGGTGGGACTCGGGGGTCATTATCTCTTTTTCTTCTTTAAGATAGAAGGTCACGCCACTTTTCTATTCCTTCCCTCATCTTAACGAAAGAGAGCCATGAAAACAAGTTTTGAGGGGTCAAAACTAGGAAAATGACACCATATTCCATGAAATTAGGGTACAATGACCATAGATTTAATTTTGAAATGTAGGAATTGATGACACATCAGTTTGAATTAAGTTTTTCTCGTTATTATCATAAAAACATTTTTAGTGTCTTAAAACACTAAAATGTGCATCAAACTGTCAAAACCAGACAAATGACTTCATATTTTCATTAAATCAAGGGAAAAACCATAGATTTAATTTTAAAATATAGAAACTGATGTCATGTCATTCTAAATGAATGTTTTCTCATTATGGATGAAAATTATTTTTTAGCATTATAAAACACTAAAACATGTGTGAAATGGTAAAAACCAATAAAAAAACTTCATATTGTCCTAAAATAAAAGTAAAAACACCCCATCGTTGTTTTTGAATTGTATTCATAGACAACATGTCAACCCGATGTGTGATGTGATTGAAATTACTCATTAAACACTTCTAAAATGTATAAAAGCCTTTAAAAACAAGTGTCATGGGGTCAAAACTAGGAAAACAACATCATATTTTCCTAAAATTCGGGGATAACTACCATATATTAAATTATAAAATTTAAGAACCAACGAAACATCAATCTTAATGATGATTCTCTAGTTATGGATGTAATCACGTTTTTAGTGTTTTAAAACATTAAAACATCCCTGCTAGAGTAAAAACTAGGAAAAACATCATATTTTCTTAAAAAAAGGGGACAATGATCATAGATTAAGTTGTGACATTTTGGAACTGACGACATGTCATTCCAAATGAAGATTTTATCATTATGACAGTAAATGCATTTTTAGTGTTTTAAAACACTAAAACATGTGTAGAATGGTTAAAACTAGGAAAAAACCTCAGAATATCCTAAAATACTTGGAAAATGACCACATATTGAATTTTCAAATGTAGTAACTGATGGAACATCATTCTGAATGAAGATTCTCCCGTTATGGCTGTAAATGCGTTTTTAGTGTTTTAAAACACTAAAATATGCGTGAAAGGGTGAAAACAAATAAAACGATGTATTATTGTCCTAAAATAAAGGGACAACCACCGTTTAGTTTTTTTTGACATGAAAACATAGAGAACACATCGTTCATATGTGCAATGTGATCAAAATTACCCAGTAAACACTTATGAAACGTACAAAAGCATTTAAAACAAGTGTCATGGGGTCAAAAATTGGAAAAAATTGTCATATTATCCAGAAATTAGGGTACACCAACCATAGATTTAATTTTTAAATGTAGGAAATGATAGAATTTCACTCTAAATGATAGTTTTAATGTTATGGCCGTAAATGTGTTTTTAGTGTTTTAATACACTAAAACATGTATAGAACACTCAAAACATGGAAAATAAAATTAGATTTTCTAGAAATTAGGGGATAAAGACTGTAGATAGAATTTTGAAATTTAGGATCCAACAACACATCATTCCAAGTTATGGTTTTCCTGTTATATCTGTAAACATGTTTTTAATGTTTATAAACACTAAAACATGTGTGGAACAATCAAAACCTTGAAAACAACATCATACTATCATGAAATACTAAGAAAATGAATCTAGATTTTATTGTGAATTTTAGTAACTGACGAAACTTCATTCCATGTGATGGTTATCCCTTTATGGCCATAAATGCCTTTTTAGTGTTTTAAAAGAGTAAAACATGCATGGAATGGTCAAAACTAGAAAAATGACATTAGATTATCCTAAAATCAGGGAAGAAAGACTATATATTTAATTGTGAAATTTTGTAACCTGTGGAATGTCATTCTGAATAAAGATTTTCCCATTATGTATGTAAATGTATTTTTAGTGTTTTATAACACTAAAACATTCATGGAATTGTCAAAACCCATAAAATGGTGTTATATTGTCCTGAAATTAAGGAAAAACCACTATAGATTTAATCTTGGAATGTAGGGAATTGATGAAACATCATTCAAAGTGACATTTTCCGGTTAAGGATGTAAACACATTTTTAGTGTTTCAAAGTACTAAAATGTTCATGGAATGGTCAAAACTAGGAAAACAACATCATATTGTCTTAAAATCATAGGAAAACGTCTGTAGATTTTATTTTAAAATATAGGAATCAATGACATATTATTCTTAGTGATGGTTTTCCCATTATGACCGTAAATGCATTTTTAGTGTTTTCAAATAGTAAAACATGCATGGAATGATCAAAACTAGGAAAATATTGTCATATTGTCCTAAAATATATGGAAAATGAGAATAGATTTATTTTTGAAAATTAGTAACCGACGTCACATCCCTCAAGTGATGGTTTTCCCATTATAGCTATAAATTCATTTTTAGTAATTTGAAACACTAAAACATGGGTGGAATGTTTCAAACCAATAAAATAACATCATATTGTTCTCAAATCAAGGTAAAACAACTCTAGATTTAATTTTTAAATATATGAATTGACGACACATCATTCTAAGTGACAGTTTTCTCGTTATGAGCATAAACCCATTTTTAGTGTTTTAAAACACTAAAACATGTGTAGAACGGTCAAAACCAGACACATAACATCATATTATCCTGAAATCCAAGGAAAATGACTATATATTTAATTGTGAAATATATTAATTGACAACACATCATTTTGAATGATAGTTTTCCTGTTATGGCCATAAACTGATTTTTAGATTTTTAAAATGACAAAACATGAGTGGAATGGTCAAAACCATTGAAAACGACCTCATTTTGATGTGAAACCATGGTAAAACCTCTGATTAGTTTTTTTTGAATTATAGAACATGCTCTGATATCAAAATCATTAAATTATTTTAGTAAATAAATTTAAAGCACACCACACATCACTTTAAAAATAAATTAGAATATTTACTTATACATTTTCAGTTTCAAGTGTTGAATCTTATCTTAAATAGGTATGTTTCTATTTTCAAGGTTTATTTCATTATATATATATTTTTATTTTAAAATTCCTTATATTTTATTAACAAAATAACAAATTTTATGTGCAGTATTCTGAATATATTTAGTGTCTTTTCACTTTCTCATTTCTTTACATAAATGTTTTGGTTCTCATTATAGGTGAAAGATGTCGATAGTAGGTAGGAGGTTGACAACTTAGATCCATGAAATTATTCAAAAGGTACCTGTGATAGTTTTAAGTTTCCATGATATGTTAAAATTTTATTATTTTTTCTTCTCTAACTCTGATTTAATATGTTTAATTTTTTTTATTTTTTATAACAACTCATGAGATGATGTGTTTACTTTTAGTTAATAAGATGATTTGGAGGCATAAAAATTTAGTGGAGGTTATAATATGGATGTATATTGGTCATGGGTCGTTATTGGACCTATTTTATAAGTATATATTGATGACAGAGGTATTGGTTGATGTATGGGGTGACTAAGACATAGTTTATGATGACTATTGTTGTTTGTAAGACTATGGATTTGTGATGTATGAATGATGGGTTTATCATATATTTATGTTTTAGTTTATAGCATGTTATATTTTGTATATTTATAGTTTTTATTAACTATTTTAAAAAAATAAAAATAGATTTAGCTATGGTTTGTTTCAACCACCAATAGACATATATTGTTTTATGTATTTAGCAATTGTTCATATTAATCGCCACTAAAAATAACCACCTCTAAATTCTATAAAGTGGGAAATTTAATTTTATTTATATTTCTAGTTTAATTTTTTTATTAGGAAACCATCTCTAATTAAACAAAAAACTATATCTAAATTTTCGAAAAATGACACTAAAATGCTATGAAATAAAATAAATCACTGTTAATTAACAAGTGACCAGGAAATACATGACTGGTTTATGAACCACTACTTATTAATCTGGTGTAGGTTTAAACCACTACTAGAACAATAATAACCACCACTAATTGTCAATTTTTTTGTAGTGCTATGAATATATCCCACCAAGCCCAAGAAGCTCCGTATCTCAAAAATATCATGCAATTTCTCACATGTCATAAAAAATTTCACATTCTCTAGATGAACTAAAATATCATGTTATGGGACCATGTTTCCCAATAAATTCACATCATGAATCTATATATTAAATTTATAAATCTTTATGTAATGTCGCTGATTTCAATAAAATTCCAAAACTGCTCTCAAATAACATACTTTATCCTCCTTAGTTTTTCAGTAAACCAAGATGTTTTCCATAAAGACAACCATAAATTAATTGAGGTTCTAATGGAATATACTATTTATCAAAATCATGAGAACTTTATGATAATTGGTTAGACCAAAAGGAATAAGAATATACTCATAGTGGCCATACCTACCCATTGAAGTGGTATTTTGTATAAGAAATTCCTTATTTCTGAACTGGTGATAACCAAATCAATGATCTATCTTCAAGAACC
This sequence comes from Viscum album, assembly GCA_963277665.1. Lineage (NCBI taxonomy): Eukaryota > Viridiplantae > Streptophyta > Magnoliopsida > Santalales > Viscaceae > Viscum > Viscum album. Next base: position 1,315,609,345 of record OY728147.1, read on the forward strand.
ACTTATCACCTTTTAATTGATAAAAAATATCATCAATACATGGAAATGGATATTTTTTCTTTACCATGACTTGACTGAGTTTTTGATAATCAAAACATAGATGAAGTGTACCATTAGATTTATTCACAAGGGGACTATGTGCCACCCAATTTGACAAACTCTGGAATATAAATACTTCTATAACAGATCATCCAACTAAGTTTTCAACTCCTTCAGTTTAGTTGGAACCATATGGTATGAAGGAATAAACACTGCATGAGTTCCGGATTCTAAATTAAACAATAGATCCACCTCTCTTACTGGTGGAATGTCAGAGAAATAAGATGGAAACATGATAGGAACTTGATGAGAACTAGGGTGATCTTGAGTCAAGTAATCATGATCTATGTTAAAATAAAACACTAATATTACCCTTCCTAACTATGGAAAATAAGGTCTGACTCTACTCGGCCTCAAGCCCCAATCTCCCTGGAAAACACAACATACCCCATTGGGAATAGTAAAGTTGACCTGCTGAAGGTAATAATTAATTTAGTCTTTATGAGAAATCATCAAATCCATCTTGGGAATGACATCAAGATTTTTCATGTTTAGAACCATAAAATTCAAAATAATATCAATACCTAAAAGAGAGTAAAGATAAGAGGGGAAATATAGTCCTCACACTCTCTTCATTTCAAGGGGCATAGTAATATATATCACATAAGAAAAATATCCATTGAAAGATTTAATAGGTTTATGAGCCAATTGGATATAAATGAGTGGTATGCATCAGTATTAAGTAGAGTAGTCACTGATGATAAAGCTATAGTGATGGTACCTATCACAATAATTGGACCAGTATAAACATCACACAAAGACTCTTAAATTTTATGAATAATATTATTTACATATTCTTGTGGATAAAACTATTATTTGTTGAATCATCTTCTTACACTATAGTAATTTTAGGAGCTGATGATAACGTTCCACTGCATGGAGTAGAAAAGAAGTGAAAAAACTTATGCAGGTGACCTGAGCATCTGCAATAAACTACAGATTTATGGTTTCTAAATGCAAACCCATTTTGGATTAACAACATTTACACACTAAAATAAATACATAGGTCCTTTACTAGGAACATTTGGAGGTCTAGATGAGGCATGCTATCAAGATCCACAATAAGAATCATCAGGATTTTACTTTCCTTTAAAGAAACTAAGAGAACTGCCATTGGGAGAGAAAACAACCCCCATAAAACTAGACATACCAACTAGGTAAATCTCAACCATCAATTATATATCTAATGCATCAATATAATAAGTGAGTTTAAACCAGAAAACTTGTGATAAGATATTAGGCCGAAGAACTATCTTAAATTTTTTAGCCTTTAGTTTCCCATTCATCACTACCTTTGTAGAAAAATGAACAAGCTCCTCAAAATGGTTCACATACTATATCACAATCCCATCAATCTGATGAAGGATAAGAAACTCCATGGACTTTTATATGAACATAGATTATGGAAAAAACTGATTAGTGAAGATGGAAACTGGTACTATGAATTTTTCATGCTGGGGAGGAGTGTTTCTTTGTTGTATTGATCTAGAATAGGCCTTTGAATTTTTTACCATAGAGGTTTGATGGTTTTTTAAGTCTTGAAGTCTTGTTGGGTTCCCCCTCACCCCTTAAAAGGGGATTATGTTTCAATAAAAAATTAATTTTCAGTCAGTTAGAAAGGGTATCTATAGTCTTTTCCACTCTATGACTTTATTTTTATTCATTTTCACCATCAAATCCAATTATTTTCTTCTTGGACCTTCTATCTTACAGGTATCACACTTCACATTTATAGCTTCTAGAATTTCCAAGAACTCAATAATCATATTAATATTTTTAAAAAAATCTTTAGATACTTAAGGATTATTAAAGCCTTAGAAAACTAGTGGATTATAATGATGAAACTCTGGAGTATGATTATGAGATTCCTCCCTTAGAGGTTCCATTATCAGAGATTGAATGGGAATGGTTTTAAGTACTTTTCCTAGAGTATGGATGTATGAACCACTATATCAATAAAGTTATGGTCCACTAGAGGATTCTTATGCTTCTTTTCACCAGTAGCTTCCTTCTGTGGCATATTCAAAAATATTCTTGGAGGAATGATGCTACACAAAATCAATATACAACACTAAAACATTATTTAGGATACTTAGATCAAAAAATAAAAAAAAGATACAAGAAAATCAATTCCATTAAAAAAAATTCAAGATTTAGATTTAAAAAACATCAAATCAAATGTAGAGAAAAGACTATACCCGGATCAAATTAATCCTCAAAGACACTTTTTCAAAACCCCCATAGTGACATAAGGCTCGTTATGATGATAGATATAATAGAAATCACTTGAAAATACCTCATAAGTCATAAAAATCCTACCTCTTATCTAATGGGACATATTAAAAATACATACTGAAATCAAAGAAAGATGCACATCCTTCATTTTACACCACTTTTTCATGAAATATCACAGATACCCTGGTACTTTGAAACTTGAACCAATCCTAACATATCCTGAAGTGTGTTCCCAATCCCCATGGGTTTGTGACTAACACTTGGAATAAGAAAAATTAAAAAGGGAATTTTAAATAATGGAAGATAAAAAATACAAGTCTATATTCCAACACTCCTCAAGGATAATGTACCAGATTAAAATAGATAAAACAACATAAATAGTATATCTTCAAATACACAACATCTATCAAATAAAGGCTCAGAAAACCCATGTAATAGGTGCATTAAATATCTACTGGTCACCTACATCACATCAGGTACTATGAATGATGTACTCCCACCACCTTTAAGTGGTGGTTTCCCTTTTCTTATACCACGGATAAGATAATATATAAATGTCCGAAGGAAAAGGCAAGGTGTAAAAAAAATATCCCAGTAGAATACCACCAAATATTCCATAATTAATTCTATAACAATAAATCATTTATTCTTTAAATTTAAATAAAAAAAGGCATGTCATGGAATTTACATAATTTAAACAAAACATGATTTCAAATAAAAAAGATGGTAGATATCAAAACTGGCTTAAATGAAAATTTTATATAAAAAAATATAAAATTAGTTAGTATTAATACAGTAGTTCTATAATCAATATCATGTATAATCAAGTTAAACAAAACAAAATGCTATGCTAAAAGAATTAAGTTATGTTAATATTTGGAAACAAGATCCTCACACTTCTCAATGATCATCATGACTCAAGATAAAAGTGCACACTCAAATCAACACCTGATTATGAAACCCATTACTTGAAAGCAGTCTACACACCATTAGGGGGTCCATCCCGAGAAATGATTCTATACCCCATTAGGGGACCCATCATTTAAAAGCATACTAAATTTTATTTATTTAATGTTTTCATCATCAATCCATTTATATGGATCTAGAGTCCTAATATGCTTGTCCTAATTACCAACTAGATACCTAGGATTACATTTTCTTTAATAAATCTATCAATAAATAAATCATGGGAAAATCAATCATTTAATAATTTTTATTTCAATTTCCCACATTTATTTTTCAACATGCCTTTTCCTTTCAAAACAAAATCATAGGTTTTCATCCAATTCATGCCTTTTAAAAACAAATTTCATTTTAAGAAAATTTTCTCAAGAATAAATATCAAATCATTACATAAAATCCACTTTCAATTCAATTATTCATTTTTATCAAAATCCTCCCAAAGATTTCAATTCCATTGAAATTGGGGGTTTTTTAAAAATTCCATGATTTTTTAAAATAAAATATAAAATCATCTCAAATTAGGGTTTTCAATCAATTAAAAAATCATTTAAAATTAATCAATAAAAACAGGGTTTCAATTATAGGTAAAATCCATATGGAACCACCTACCTTTCAACATGCGATCAAAAGAACACCCAAAATAGGAACACAAACTAGAAAAAATATGAAGAAGATTGATAAATTTATCCTAAAATCAATATTCATTAAAATAGATATTAGATTTATAAAAAAATGATGATATATCACTCCATAATATGGATAGAAGAGAATATTTGTAGAAACAAAATTATATGAGAAAAACTCATCAGAAGAAGATTAAAATAAATCATCGGTGCATCGATCCCCCCAATAAAAGGATATGGAGGAGTCAAAATCAACTCATTAGAGACCCCCGAGACAAAGGAATCATATTTGTGTTAAATTGAGGTATTTTGGGGATAAAATTGGGGTCCCATGTTTTTTAATATATTTTTAGAGGGAAATAAGAACCGCAAACAAAGTTTTTTGGTTGGGCTTCATGGTTAACAATAACTGTGTGCCATAACCATGTGACCCTACTGGACTTCTGAATGGTGTGCATAGTTTGGACACTCTTTTGAATGAAACATAAAAAACTTTACTTTCCATGTGTGCATAATTTGGAGGTTTTCATGCATGGTTTGGGAAAATAGTGTGCCCCTTCCAGTGGATCAAAATTGGTTTCATGGTTTCCTAGTCCATACAGTATGTTTTTTCCTAACCATGCTCCAATGATGAACATCCCTAAAAATTTCTAAATTTTTCCAAATTTCACCTGAACCAACCTGAGACAAGCCCTAAGTAAATTATGATCAAAACAAGGGCCAACAAGTACATAAAAATAAGGCAATGGGATGTTATAGGAATTGGAAGTTGACATTTTATATGAAGAAGAACCAATCAAGATTCCTTATAAAAGGGGAAAAGTATCGAGGACCAAGACTACCCAACTTGTGAATGTTCTATGGAGAAATAAAAAGTTTGAGGAAGAAACATGGGAACCTGAAGAAGTAAGTAATTAAAGACATCCCCATCTATTTTTATGAATAAATAAAATTTCAAGGGTTAATTTTTTTAATAGGGGAGAATGTAATTCCTTGATATATTAACATATATATATTTCCTTTGAATAAATATAATTTTTTATTTAATTTTTTTCCGCACACATCACCAAATGAAGTTGAACCAAAACGAATTCTATTAAAATTAATATAACCATTTTAAAGTATAAATATGGTTAATGAGTGTAAATAAGGGTAATTATATTAAAAAAAATATATATAATGACAAATAATGGAAATACATTAATAAATTATATTGGTATAGCTAAATGACTAATAAATAATTTTATGTAAAAAGTATTTTTTTATGAAAAATTACCTTTCTATATGCTATTAATTTTATTATATAATTATTAAATAATAATTTTAATGATTTTTAAATAATATATACAACACAATACATTTAAATACATCCTATAATGTTTACTAAGAAAACAATAAATTTATTTTATGCTTGGAAGATTCTCTTTTCTTAAAACTGTTTATGCATGTATATGTTTTAATTTCTTAAAAATTGTATAATTTTTCTAAAATAATATATGTTGATATATTTTAAATTATTACATTAATATGATGTTTAAAATTATATTCAAATAAATTAAAACTTAGTGAAAATTTATGTTAAATAATATTAATATCCCTTAATGGTTTTATACACAATATATGTTTTTATTTAAATGATAATTTAATAATATTTAGAAATTAAATTAGATTAAAAGGATACCAAATTCATATTTAACATTTCAAAATTTTAACACCCAAAGAGTTCATAGAAAGTTATTTTCTTTAAAGTAATTCAACAGATTGCACTACACGCAACACCGAGTTCGAGTGCACCACGACTTACCAAACTAGCAGTTCAAAAAGAGGTTATGAATATTACTAACTCTATTTTTAATTTTATATAATCCATATAATTTTAACATCTATATCATTTTTTTTAGAAATAATATAAGAACAAATTCTATTTTTCAGATAAAAGAATAATTTCTAAAAAAATGCAATTTTACAGCCTTTTTATGTGTAACCCTTTTTAAAAAAAATATTTGACATTTTTATATATTCAAATTGAAAAAATAAACTTCTTCTTTAGAATAAGGATATAAAAATTTAGTTTGGATAAATTTTTGGTGCTTTTCTTATAATATTCATATTTTGATGAATAGTGAAAAATATAAAATTTTAATTGAATAAAACATTTTGAATCAAAACATTTTATAGTGTTAAATTATAAATATGAATGGTTTTTAAGTATAATTATATTATATTTTTATCATTTAATCCAATTTTGATCATGGTAAGTAATTTTACATTTAAATTGAACATAAATAGATTTCAATCTTTTGATAGTTTTTACTTCTTAAAAACCCGCTTTCTGGTTTTGACAACAAGAATATTTTTTATATTAAATAAAAAAAATTCAATGTTTTGAATTTGGTAAAATAGACATAATTTTTGAAATTGTAATATCATAATTATCTTTAGGTGAATTTTTGGTATTTTTCAAAAAACAATGAATTTTTGATGAGTAGTGAAAAACACTATGTTATTATTTAAAGTCGAATTTTTATTTAAATAATTATTTTTAATTTATATTTATATTAAAGTAAAAATAGATACATAATACTAATATTAGTCCAATATAATTCAATGTAGTGATTTTAGAATAAGATTAGATATATAATTTTTTATTCAACTTTTTACCGTCTTTTACCCAACTTTTAGGCACATTTTCAAATTTACATAAAACATAATTTTACCACTTTTGTGAATTGAATTTAGAAAATCCTAATTACACGGTTTACATCAGTAAGTAAAATTTAGTTCAATAAGATGATAATAATTTTTAGTGAATAGTAACTTTTGAATTTTATTTACCACGGATAAAAGTAATTTGGGCAATTAAAGGTAAAAATGATATTATAATTACCCTAAAACATGTCCTTATTCAATTGGATAAGTTTATTTTGACCAAAATAAACCTCAGTAAATAAATATGATTCTTTTTGATCAACTTGGATTAGATCAGGATATTTATTATATTTTATTTAAAGAAGAGTTAAAAGTGTTAAATTCAAAATTTAATAACTAAATTTTTTTAATATAGGGTTATAAATAAGGTAAATTTTACTATAAATATTCATTAGAAATATAAAAATATTTCCAACATCATAGTATTTTATTTATAATTTTTATACATTTGATAATTAAATTTATTTATGACAGAATAATGATGCAGTAATTACCTTATTAAGGAAAGATTAAAATAATTGAAATTATAAATATTAATATAAATGTAAATTGAAAATTTTGATTCCATCCAAAAATGTTATAAGTTAATATTACATGTTAGAGTTGATTCAATGTATTTTTATTGAAGATATAATATTTTTTATGACTTTCACAAAAACCAAATACTAAATAGTGTCAAAATTGACATAAATGTGTTTTTAAAACAAATACTATTTTATCAAATTATATAGTAGTACTAAAAATATAATTATCAGCCAAAAATTTATATAATGATATATATTTCATTAATGAACTAATTTAGGTTCTCTTTGAATTTTATAGTAAGTTTATTAACCATGTATTATAATAATACAAGAAGACATGGTAAAAGTTATACTATTTAACTAAGAGTAAAATCTAAAATATAAGATTAATATGGTGACCTAAACTTGTATAAAACCTAATTTTTGAGAGGATATCTTCACATAACCACCATATTCTTGAAAGAAATATTTTTTGGAGCTATTATAAACTGAAAATGATTTTATAATAAAATAATATTTCATGCTCTTCCTAAAGTTCCCCTCACCTCCCTTAGAAAAGGGTACTTCCCCTTATCTCAAATTCACAATTCCAAATTTATTTAGCTCAGACAAACCCTGATCAAATATTTTCCCAACTTCCCTCACTTCATCCTAGAGGCCTTACTTTGATCAGAAATCCAACCAATGGAGCCGTTTTATACAAATCAAAAAGGAAGCACCCAAAGAAGAGGTAATTATTTCGTCACCTCTTTCAAAGTTCTTTTCTTCTTCCACTTCCTCTTTCTTTGTTTTTTCCATACAAAAATAATAAATCTAGTACCTTCCACATACTGTGATGTATTTATAATTATGGTACAACCATATTCATTATTCTATCCATCCTATAAATGAAAAGTCACCATGCGTGTGTCCATATGACTTACCGTCTCCACGTCATGGTGTACTATGTTATTCAACACTTCATTATTTTTATGGGTATAATAATGATTATAATATATGTAAATAATAAATATAACATGTCAATTATTCTTTATATATAAAATATCATCCAATTACATATGATTTCACCATCAATAAAATGATATTGTTGCTCGTGTGTACGTACGGCTTACCGTCTCCACGACACGATGGGATTTCATTCCCTATCGTAACCATTCAAGATTAATTTTCATTCAATTATTAAATTTTTTTTTAAGAACTTAATATAATTATATAGATGAATAAAATACACCCTCTCCATAAGAAACATGACTTACTTAACAAAACATGTAATGGAAAACAAATCAGTTTACACCTGAAATTGTGATTCTATTGAAATATCATTAACAATGAAATATTAGAGGATCATATATGATATAATATTTATGTATGTGGTTCTTTTATATTTTTATTTCAATTATTTAACTATTATACATGAGGTTAAACTTACCATTTACTAAAGTAAAGTATAAGGTAAGGGTTTTTCATCACACTTTTTATTCTCGCGAGTTTCATGATATATTTTAAAAAATTTCCTTTTGTGTGGTGTATATATAGATCATGATTGAATTATTTGTGTAATATAATTTAATTTATGGGTATTTACATATTCATTATATGAACCTTCTTTCATGAGGTGTATGTTTTATAAGTTACCAAATCGGTAAGGGAATTTCTAATTTCAATTTCCACTCATTTTCTTTTATGCACACTTCACTGATTATTTTACTCCAAGATTATGTTCGAAATCACTATTTATTTATTTATGTAGTAATTTACACTCTAAATTGGGTTTATATACTTTTGACACATGTAATCACTCCATTGATAAATTTTCAATTCATTGATATGAACTTGATAAGGGTAATCTTAACTCAATTTCCATTCATTGAGTCAAACATCCAAGTCATTGGTTTTGTTTTTACAAGAATATGTGTGAATGTCATATGATTTATTTACACTTAATATCCAATAATATTGAGTGTATTTATATTTTTCACACATAATTATGTCATTTATTTATCCTTAATCTAAGGATTCTTCCTTTATAAGGTTTTTCATCTCAATTTAAATTCCTTTGAGACTTCTTTGTTGTTATGCACCAATTCAATTTTATATGGTGTATATACTATCCTTTGACATATAATATCTTGAATCCATTTTTTCCCATGATATTATAAAGTTTTTATTAATTTTATTCCTCAATTATTTGTATTTAAGTGTCTTTCATTTGGTTAATAACTCTTTAACTAAAATATCATTTTAAATGTTTTAATGATTTATTCATAAAAACATTTCTCATTAATTTCCATGTTTTAAAAAGGGTTATAAGGTTTTATTTATATGAACATGAATATTTTAAAATTAAAATCCTTTTATAAAGTTTCAAGGTGGTATGGGACACTTTGATTCAAAAATCTCTTCTAAATGACTTCTTGGATAAATATTCCGACATTTAAATGTTTTCAAGAAAAATGGGATATTTCTCTCAAAAAGTTTTACTGATTATTTTCATCTATGTTAATATCCTTCATTTTATTTTATTCTTGAGTGAGGTTGATTTATTATAATAAAATATTCTATATTTTATTGAATGACTTATGTTTGACTGTAGATGTGCTATTTTTGTACCATTTATGGTTTGTGGTTAAAGTATTAACATTTCATATGCTAGTTTTAATACGAATGTGTATGTTACGTTTTAACCTTTTCATATGGGGAATGCATTGAATGTAGTAAGTGAAAATGGTCTCGATTTAGACCCTTGATGCATAGGTAGGTCTCATGATACAAACTATTGTCTTGGAACAAGGCCTTGACAAAATTTATATTTAGAGTCTTGGCATGAGGTCTTGACTTTGTGGTTAAGATGTCTGACATTATGCATTCCACTATTATGTGAATAGTTTTTGATGTTACATGTGATTATTCAACTAGTATAATATCCATGTGACTAAGTAAATTACATTATTTAATTTATCGTTTCCATATTATACTGAAGTTTATGTTTAATGGTCTTGGGTTTCAATTTTAGACCATTCCATAAAAGTTTACGATTTTTTATGATAGCTTCTGCTGTAATTTTTATCCTTACTGAGAATCTGAGATGACCCCTTTATTATGTTTTATTTTATCAGGATGATAATAAGTGTATTATGTTTTATATGAAGGATTAAGTTAGGATAATAATAGAAATCTCAAAGGATTATCTAGGTTGTATTTTAAGTTAGAAATTTAAATGTGAAGTTCATGTATGTAATATATTTTCCAAGACTACTAAACTGATCGGCCCTTCGGGACTTGATTCTTTGTAATCATACCAATGTTATGTAATAATCATCGACTCTAGGTAACTAGGTTCGGGGAATTATAGTTGGTATCAAAGGATGTTTAAAAATAACCATGGAAACAAGATTTAGATAAACTTTCATTAAGAAACATTACCCTAAGATAAAATTTGAGGATTGGTATTGAAGAACTTCCTAGAATTTTGGTAATTAAGAGATTTTTTGAGTTTTCCAAGCAATATATTTCTATATGGATACTACAAGTGGACGTGGTTTTGACACAGATGTACCTAGGAGTGATAAATCTGACAAGGAGTTTCAGGCTTAACCTGGGGTATCTTGGTACACGACAATGGGCCTTACTGTGCACCTGGTTCGACAATCCCAGCGGGTATGCTTAAGATAATTAACATTTTCTATACAATCTAATTTGAAGGATTTTAATATAATATGATAATAAATAACCTTGGTTAATCCTAAGGTGTTTTTGATTGAAAATAAGGTGTCACGATATTCTATAAATGATTTTATGTCTATTTTTACTCACACTATGATTTCTGGTTTTAGTCAATAGATGGATTCCAAGGAAGTCAAAGTAACATTGAACATAATATACAAGGTGAGAACAATGGTAAAAATGAGAAATTATGTGGAATGTTGATAGGCCTAAAATATATCGTGTTCATGTTGAACCAGGTTTCTAAAATATGATCAACAATATATACATTAAACAACTCCCAAACTCAACAAAGAAGGGAAAGAAGGAGAATGATAAGAGATCCAACAGTGGAGAAAGTGGATAAATGAAAGATCAATTTCCATCCTGCAGGTAATATGGAAGGAGAATCCTAGGAAAGTGCATCGATGGAATAATGAAATGCTTTATGTGTGGTAAAGAAGGGAATAAATTAATGAATTGCAGAGGAAATATGAAGATTACTATGGAAGAAAATAAAAATGATCCTAAGAATCAATTTACAGTCATTTGCAGTAAATGTAGGGGACCTGGGAATTAACTGAGTCAATTCCCTATTCTACATGGTAACCACTTGGTTAAGGAATAACCTATGTGTAAATAAAGGATGGAGAAATGTTTAAAAGTATTAATTCTCTTTGTTGATGGGATTACTTTAGAAGAATTTTCTCTGGTATGTGTAACCCTACAGTTTGTTATGTGAAAATTCTATTTGATGAATAATTATATTTTCTTTTGTGTATATTATTATAAAGTACCATTTGGGTTTATATGATCCTTGAATTTGAGGCAATTACAGGTTATTATGTTTTGGGATGAAAATACAAGGTATGAGATAAAATTTGTGGTTAAATTATGTCATGGTTATTTTGTGGAATTTATCTCATTTTGGGAATTTTATAAAATATAGTTTTTGAAAAGGGACAACACACATACTGTGTGACAACCCGTCGCTTCGGACAAAACTTCAGGAATCTAACCCACAATCAAAATGAGACTGGGATTTATCACCTACCACTGGACTACGTGAAGTCCCTGGTTAGTGTGAATCATTATTTTTAGTTAAATGATTTTATTGATCAATAATAAGTTGATTTTGGATATTTTGTTTTATTAAACTGATATCCTTAGTATAGAAAAATGATTTGGTGATTAAGTGATAAATGTTATTTTGGAAGACGTTCGCTCTGTTGGAAACAATATATTCCTAAGGAAATAGAATACTATGTGATTTCATTTGAGGAGTAATGGTGGATTTTTATTTTGGAAGAATCTATGTTTTTTAGAGATTCAATTTATTAATGGAAATGATTTACCTAACCTAGATAATATGTGATTTGGTTAATTACACTTCAGTATGTGACTTTAAGAGTAGTTGATTTTATTTGGAGATAAATGTTATGATTTACTATGAAAGACAATGTGATTATTTTTTTTGAGTTTTGGGTATCAATAATATTTTGGATTATATTGAAGTATTTTAAGGAAAATTGTTTATTGAATGGTCTTTATTGAACTTTGGGTATTGTTTGTTTAATTTTGGAAATTAAGACTAGTAATTTTTTTCTATAAAGGGTTATCCATTTTGAGGATCATATGATCTTGTACTAACCATTTTGCTTTTGTTTATTCTCTAAAGACAAGAGAAATATATTGTTCATCCTCAACAGATTATGTGATTCTCTAGAAGTTGATTCTAGCGCTTCAGGAGTGACCAAGTCATCTTGAATACTCATCATTTGGAGAAAAGATGAGTTAGTGGAAGAAATTTATTAAAGGGTGAAACTCTACTTGAAAAGTAAGCATATCTCTTTATGTTCTTATTCAATCTCATAAAAAAATTCTTCATCTTTATGAAATGGAACTTAAAACAAAAAACCTTGTTTGCGTACTTTTCTTACTGGGAAACTAATGATCATTTAACCCATTAAAAGTTTGCAGTTTTCATGTGGTTAACTTTCTCCTGATCATTTTTTCTATCACTCTCCATTAGTTTATCTTCCATATCCATGTTTCCCTACATGGAATCCTAGTATGGGTAATCTTGGGTGACCTTTTTTACTTCTCTTTATTTCTTTTAAAGTGATAGTTTTATTGACTATTTTTCCAATTTGGTACTTTCAATGAAGTTCCCAAGAAAAATTTTAAAATTGAGACGATGCAATTTTCAATAGGGGGAGGAATGTAAAACCCCAATATTTTATAGTAAGTTATTTATAAAGTAATTCAATAGCTTGTGCTACACGCAACACCGAATTTGAGCGCACCCTGACTTACGAAACTAATAGTTCAAAAAGAAGTTATGAATAATATTAACTACATTTTGAATTTTATATACTCCATAAAATGTTGACATCCATATTATGTGTTTATTATACATAATATAAGAACGAATTCAATTTTTTAGATAAAATAATTATTTTTCAAAAAATGAACTTTTATCTGTCATGAACCAACCCGGGACAACCCTGAACCGGTCACCCGAGCCGGTTCGCGACATGGCCCGAGAGGCGTTCCAGATCCTCCCGGGCTGGCGACAAGCGCCAGGGCATCAACAGAGGCTTTGGGAACAATTTCGCTCAGTATAAATAAAAAAGACTGCAAAGATGATACAGAGCACCGCAGAAAAGATAAACCAGACAAAGTGACTAAACAGGAAAAGAATAAAATAAAAACTTACCACACACGACGTCCGAACAAACTCCGTGTGACCTCGCGGTTCGCTCTCCGACTCAACGATCAAGCATCTCCCTAGGCGAGCGCACTCAAGCTATAGCCTGTAAAAACACTAAAAACAGAAAAGAACTATAGGCGTGAGTATTAAAACTCAGTAGGCTAGCCCGATATCTATTCCCAATGCACTACCTTTAAAATAAAAGAAACATCATTTCAAGTTTGAAATACAATTTATAAAAATATGTTTTTCTAAGCATTTTACTTAAAAGCAAAGTACGAACCATTTCCCTTAGCCATTTCAAAATTCGGGTTCATTTCATTAGTGTCAATGACATTTCAAGAAAGGGGGAAAGTGATGTTTAAATTTTCAAATTTGTACAAAAGGGATTAAACACTTTCATTTGAAAACAATTTTCTTGAAACCTACTCAAAAGCAATTTATCACTTTCCAAGGAAAACAATACACCAGAATGCACAAAGTAAAACATACAGAAAGGGAAATGTAGGTATACATGTGAGCATCATAATCATTACTGCAAGCTACAAAAGCTGAATAGACATGGGTGAACCTAGGAGATCGAGAATAAACCAAAAGACACCAATACATGAGAAATCATCCTTATCGACATGTCACGATGAAATCAAAACGCACAAGACGCTCGACCATCCACTCATGGGCAGGTCAAGGGAAAATCCCATAGTAATAAACCCAATATATCCACCTACTATGGGCCACTGGTCAGTACCATAACCTACCAGTGCAACAATCATTCTTAGAATATTCTCTCAATATGTCAGATTCCCATGTCTCAAGTGTTGAAAAAAAGGGGTGAGCCAACTGATGCCAACCGAGCATCCAATCATATACATATATATATAAATCACAACAAGCATCACCCGAGCCACTCCGTGGAACAACCTCATGCCTTTAAACTACTCACGTACCTAGGAGATACTAAGCGCGACCTCCCAAACAATCAATTGGGACCAAGGCATGAGAGTCATCCTAAGAGGGTTTTTATCAAAACATTTTCATCCCTTTCCATAAAGTGCTAAACGGGCATTTAATACATTTCACAAACGCTACTCAAAGAAAGGTACAACTTCTTTATGAGACAAAACCCAGTTTAAAACCATTTAAAGAACCCAAAAAAAAACACTACTTCACAGGCTGCCAATATTTTTAGAAACAAAACAAAACCATTTTTCTTTTTCCAAATAAACTTTAACAGAAAACCGAGCAATTTCTCAAAGTACTTGTTCACGCTTCAAAAGAAATCATTTCTCATTAAACCAGGACTCTATTTTATATTCCGTGAATTATTTTTACAAGCCAAACGAGCATTCTTTCATTATTGGGTGTCCGCTCGTCAAAAGGATGTTTCATGTGTCCTGTATAAAATAAACGGATCCTTTTTACACTAAATAACCATTTAAAATTTAACTATCTTATATTAAAAATTAATTATCGTATATTATCTCATATTTATTAAAATTAATAAAACATTTATTTTGAAAAATTAGGGTGCACAAACAGCATGAAATAATATAAATTAAATTTTAAAAGCAGTGCAAAGGGAACCTACCTCAAGATCAAGGGCGACGACAAAACAACCTCGGAACCGAGGCGCGATGACACAACGTGTGTCTGAAACCACGTGATAAAGTCCAACACTCTGTATAATAGATATCAAGGACTCAGACACATACAAAAACTCACTAGAGCATGCGAAACCAAGCGTCGGGGAGAAACGCTCACCTCGAAACTGAGGCGCGGAGACGACAGAACCTCGGAAACAAGGCACAACGATGACGCTCTCTTGGAAACGCTCAGCACGGGTCCTAAAAATCGTAAACCTACGAAAAACTAATATAAGTTGATGAAAAACCCCTAACAAAGCAAAGGTGAAAGCCAAAGTAAAAATAATGATAATAATAATTATAATTATAATTATAATAATAATAATAACAAGATTAATAATGACAATAATAACAATATTAATAATAGTAATAATAATAATAATAAGAACAAAATAATAATAATAATAATAATAATAATAATAATAATAATAATAACAACAAATATAATATTAACACTAATAGTAATAATAATAAATAATAATAATAATAATAATAATAATAATAATAATAATAACATTAACATTAATAATAATAATAACAATAATAATAATAATAATAATAATAATAACATTAACATTAATAATAATAATAATAATAATAATAATATTAATATTAACAATATTAATATTAATAATATTAACATTAATAATAATAATAATAATAACAAAATAATATTAATATTATTAACACTAATAATAATAATAATAATAATAATAATAATAATAATTTGAAAAACAATAATAATAATAACAAAATAATAATATGAACCTTAATAATAATAGTAATAAGATGAAACAAAATAAATCAAATAAATAAAAAAAAGAAACCTGGCCGGAAGGAGGCTGTGTGGGCTGGAGCAAGAAGGGCAGGCGGCGGCCGCTTCCGTGGAGGAGGGGGAAACAAGTGTGTCGGGGTGCGCCGGGTGCGGATGGCCGAAGGCGGCAAGAGGGAAGGAGGCCGAGCGGGCAGGCCGGGGTGCAGCAAAGAAGCTGGACCAGCACTGGCAGGGTGTGGCGCATGCAGGGGAGTCGGGTGTGAGGGCTCTACCGCTAGATAGGAGGAGGGAGCAGGGGACGATGGGGAAGAACCGACGGGAAAAAGGGGAAGCCGGGAGTGCTGCTGTGCACTGGAGCAAGGGAGGAGAGGGGTAGCGCCGGTGGAATTCGACAGGACGAGGCGGACTACCCCGGGGGAGATCGCGTCGGCCGGGAGTTGCTGTGCGCGAGAAACAACTGCTGTGAGGGAAGGAGGGATGCAGAGTACGACATTCTGTGGACAGAGGAAGGCTGGGGCACGTGGCTGCCGTGCGGGCCGGCTGTTGAGGGGTCGACAGACGGCGGCGGCTGCTGGAAGGAGAAGCGGGTTCGCGAGGGAGGTCGTGGCGGCGCTGCAGAGTCGCGCGGGGAGGGGAGAAAAGAGAGAGGGGAGGCGGCTGGGAGGTGAGGGAGAAGGGGGGAAGTGGCGGCTGGGGGAAAGGGCTATGCGCGGAGGAGGAAAAGAACAGGGTGCACACAAACCCTAACGAAAATGTTAAATAGAAAAAAATAAAAAATAAAAAATAAAATAAAATAAAATAAGGGAAAAATAAACTATATATATATATATATATATATTTATATGGGACTAAACACATAATATCTAAATATTAGTGTATATAATAATAATAATAATAGTAATAATAAAAATTATGATAATAATAATAATAATTTAGTAATATTATTAATAACAATAATACTAATAAAATGTATGAAATAGAAATTTGTGTCAAACATTAATAATAATAATAAAAGTAACCACTAATAATAAAATAAAAATAATAAATGAATTTATATCATCTTTAATAATATTAAAATTAATGAAATTCCACGTAATTGCATGAACTAAGCCGCGCGGCGTCGCGCTCCGCCCACGCGTCCAACGTTGTCGAACCCAAAAAATGCATTTTTTTATCGAAGATTCAAAAATCTGATCTGAGACTGAACGCGAACCAGAGCAAAATAATTTAAAACCAATGAAATCATAAAATAAAATAAAAGCACGGTTTGGGGTGCGACAATTCTCCACACCATAACGCTTTCCGCCCCCGGAAAGCCACAACATTGTCCAGCCGATCGATCGACGCCTAAGGATTCTACATTAACAAGATCCAACCTCTTAACCAAAGGACATTTCGCCTACCAACTACGGGACTCAACCTCATTTCCCGAAACAGGCCAACAGTAGAGGGGAGGCCTGAATGGACTCCCCACCATAAGGACTCCACTTCCATCTAATAATGACCTAAGAGAAAACTCAAAAGACTCATGGTGGGTCTCCCCACCATAAAGAACTAACCTACTAGCACCCAACCAGAAAACCAAATTAGACCTGCATCAGGCCTTACCCAAGCTATAAAAATCACAGTGAAAATATTTAAACCACTCAATCCTGTCCGCAAGGGATGGGAGTTGATCTAAAAAGTCCTCGCAAACCCAAAAAAACTTTACCCCATGGGTGGGGAGGGTGGGACCAAGGATCAAATCACTGAAACTACGACGTACGACTACTCACGACCCATCATTTCGGGATGGACACAAACCAGGGCCGCAACTGATTTACATCAGTGGCCCACGCAAAGTCATTGGTCAGCGACTTTCATCCAAAAGGCACAATTCCCGACACTATGTGAGGGATAAGTCCATCTCGTTCTTTGCGACAAGAGGAAAACTACAAAGATAGAGAAACCAGAGCAGTAAAACCAGAATTATCTCACCACACGGTAGAGGCACAACTTTAACCAGACTCTTTAAAATTTCCCCCGGGGGTTCCTGACTACGCGCCGACTTCACTCCGAGACCTTTTGGCTGGAGCTCTGATGGATGAAGCATCTCCTGCCTCGCAGTCAGGATCTGATAAACCCAACAAGAAACATACATCTTTTGATCTGACAGATTGAAGGACAAGATTTTAAAATTAAAAACACACTAGCATTGAAAGCCGAGGTTCATCAAAAGACCCATGAAGTTCCCATACATTTCAAACCCAAAACAACACCCATACATAGGCCACGACAATAGATCACTTAAACTGAAAGGAAACTTACACCGGAAACATTGAACAAAAACCCTACATCACATTACTTCCGAGAACTTCCTCTGCGACGCTTCCTTGCAACGCCCCGAAAAAATCGTCGCAAGTGACCCAATCGTCCACATGCCTGGCAGGGCTTCAGAGTGCTTGGGCACGATGACTTCTTGTGACCCCACTTGCCACACTGATAACACACAATAATCTCTCGTTCCGAAGAGGTTCATGAAAGATCCCGAGGCCTCTTGATTCCACGACCTGATCCATCCACTTCCATTTGCTTACTCATCTTCTTTCCAGAATCTTCACCAGTGCTCATAGGGATCGAAGGAGGGAGAACTACTTCGAGCACTCCTACCATCGCAGCTTCGACATGAAATGCTTGTCCTGCCAGATCGACAAAAGAAGTTAGTGTCACGACCCCCTCCCCACAAAGTGTACCCCTCCTGGGCCGGAAATGTGAGAAGGGAGATAATGACCCCCCGAGTCCCGCCTCCAGTAGGCCCCGGGTTGGCGACTAGCACCGAGGGTATAATACACACACAAATGGGAGGCATTACCCTCTAAGAGAACACATGCAGAAGAGAGAGATAGAATAGACTCCAACCAACTCCAACTCATAACTGAAATATAAAAGAAACCCAAGTACATATATGAAATGTCATGCAAAAGTACTGCAACTGAAAGGGAAAACTAAAAGTACCCAAAAGAAAGAAAAACGGCAGCGACCACGAGCCCGAACAGCTCCTCCTCCAACCACAAGCTAGTAGTAACCAGCTTGATCTCCAACCTGCTCCAAGTGACCTGAAAAACAGTTTATACATTCATAGGGTGAATATAACAGTATACTCAGTAGGATCCTCCCCAAGCCTCTCGTGCAAAAGTAAAGAAAGCATGCTAAAGCCCAGTGAACAACAAGTGAAACTAACTCGTCACCTAAACAGGTATACTATGTTCCCAACCTCACCATGGCTACTCTCACCAAGTAACGCATACAAGAATATGGAATATAGTAAAGAATATCAAGGGTACCCCGCTACTACTTCCCCACTGGTTTGCCACTTTTCCCCAACGACATACGTCCTGTGCATCTCTCTCCAAAGGCTTGCCCGCAGACACCTGGGCTAAGCTCCACAATCTGCACCTCGTGCACCACATAGGCTTGCCCGCAGACACCTGGGCGAAGCACCACACCGTCCTCATAACCAAAAGTAACCAGCTAATTTCCGGGAGCCACCACAGCTCGCATAACGTGTATCATACGTCGGGTATAATAACTCAAGCCATTACATCCCATACACCGAGTAAGGATCCTCAAGACATCATAGCCTATACACGTTACACCTATAGTATTCCGTAGGATACTATATCCAGAATATATGTGTGTGAATAACCACAAGCCATTACAGCCCTCTACACACATATATGGGGTAACTAACCGCTGTGCCTCATGGCACAAGTATCTACCAAGAGAAGAGAGCGGAGCCAAAGGGGGTAGTCATCCATTCAACCTCCCATCAGAATGTTGGGGGAAAACACCCCCCAGGGCTCAGAATCCCCGGGGTGTCAGTTGCCCTTACCGACAGGGTGGAGTAGCGTATAGAAACACAAAAAGTACAGAATATATAAGTAACTCACATCCACACTATGGGCATTACCTAGTCATAGGCACAACTACAGCTAACGTCTCTTAGACCCCAGGCTGCTACTTCTAAGACTAGGTATCCTATAAGCACACAACCATTTGAAGAGATTTATTAGATTACTCCGTTCTCATTTTATCAGTTCCACTGTACATTAATTAATTCTTTAAACATTAATTAAGAATGAACAATTCCACATTAAGCTGAATTGGCATCACATTCAAAAACAACTGCTCCTTTTTAAGATTCACTTAACCTTTAAATTCCTGCATCTCCATCCCCGTGGATTTTCACCATTTAATCAAACATTAATTACTGAATTACTTTTCCACATTCGCAGGCATTCTAGAAAAACATCCTATGCTTCTAAACACAAAGGGGGCTCAACACGATGAGTAGATATACTACCCGTCGAGTCTTTTCTGCCTATAGAAAGAGCATATACCCATTCTCCCTCGAGAGGATAAACACGGAAAGCACGTGGCATACCCCGCGTGTCTTCGCCTCCTTCGGAAGAATGGTATCAAGACCAGCTGCCTTGAGTAGTGGGGAAAAGCAAAGAAGATTAACATTCAAGAAAACCGTAAGCAACCAGCAACCACATCCATACCATTCCATCACCCCTGGTGTCCTTCCCGACACCCACATGCATAAACTGATGCATCTCGCCACTCTAGGCGTCATCTGCTGCCATAACCACAAGGCCTCCATGCCTCCACATATCACAACAGCCATCCAGGCTCACATCACAGCACAAGCAGCAGGAAAACAAACATCACATCATGGGCTCTTGACCCTTTAACAAACAAGAGGGTAACTCAGAACCCTTTTTAGAAATTCCCACATAATCTGTTCTCTAATCCATATTGAATTAACAGATTTGTTATTCGTAGGTTCCAATCATGGATACCTAATCAGCAAGCTATCACAATTAAATAACCATGCTTACTTCCCTAATTTGATTATCCTCAAATTAGAACAACTACAACAACTGCAAAAACCAGATTAATTTACATGCCTCTTTATCTTAAGACAATTAATTAACAATTAATTCCGGCTTTACGTTCATTATCAATTTCTATCATGAACGAACAACAAATCAAAGAAAACATAGATATCACTATATCTAGAAAAACATGAGGCAAACCGTTATCACGATATAAAGCAACAACATGCGATCAACCCATTCTTTTAATCCGGTTCAAGTATTTAATTAGGTCAATTTCATTGTGATCCAAAGGGATAAATCATGCTAATCCTACGATTGCACATATACAATTAGATAATCCATGAATCCCCTACCTCAAACAGTTCCTCACGTTCTTTATCCACACAACAGGCCACGATCCTCCCCTCGCGACAACTGCATCCACCGGAGGATGATGCGGTACGACAGTACCAACCAACCCCAAGAAAACCCATTAGAATCTTGGAGAATACATGGTATAATTATGGAAAAGAGGATAGGAGAAGATGAACCCCAAAGAACAACGATACAACATACCTTATATCGAAGATTGATCGACAGGGCTCGGTTGCATCCAAAATAGAGCAGAACCAATCCTAGGAGTAAAGATTGATTGTGCAACTCCTACGGAAAGGATTGAAAGGTTCTAGCGCCTCTTAGTTGAGAACAAAGGAAAAGAACAAGGGAGAATGATATCTCGTCCCTTTTTAAGATTTAATGAGGTGACGGTTTAAGATCCGGTTAATTCTCCATTAAAAACGGATCGCATTAACCCACGCGGTTTGACCAAGTAAAACATTCCAAGCCTTAGGAATAATTAATATAAGATTTATGGCATTTGAAACGGCCTTAAGAGACCTTAAAAATAAGGCTTTAAATGTATTTTACGTTAAAGGAAACGTAAAAAGGGGAAAAACTGTAGGAGTCTGGAAACACTGTTCACCCACCGTTACTGTACATGAAACTGATCTGTGAAACCAATCTGTGAAACTGATCTGTGAAACTGATCTATCACACCGATCTGTGAAACTGATCTGTCACACCGATCTGTGAAACCGATCTGTGAAACTGATCTGTCACACCGATCTGCGAAACCGATCTGTCAGACCGATCTGTGAAACCGATCTGTCAGACCGATCTGTGAAACCAATCTGTCACACCGATCTGTGAAACCGATCTGTCAGACCGATCTGTGAAACCGATCTGTCACACCGATCTGTGAAACCGATTTGTCACACCGATCTGTGAAACCGATCTGTCAGACCGATCTGTGAAACCGATCTGTCACACCGATCTGTGAAACCGATCTGTCAGACCGATCTGTGAAACCGATCTGTCACACCGATCTGTGAAACCGATCTGTCAGACCGATCTGTGAAACCGATCTGTCACACCGATCTGTGAAACCGATCTGTCAGACCGATCTGTGAAACCGATCTGTCACACCGATCTGTGAAACGGATCGGTGAGACCGATCTGTCAGACCGATCAGTGAGACCGATCTGTCAGACCGATCTGTGAAACCGATCTGTCAGACCGATTTGTGAAACCGATCTGTGAAACTGATCGGTGAGACCGATCTGTCAGACCGATCGGTGAGACCGATCTGTTACTGTTCATAAAACTGGAAACACTGTTCACAGAACTAGAAAATTGGCAAAGTGTTGGGGATAAGTCCCCTTGGCCTCCCGGAACACCTCCAACACCAAAATTCCACAAAGTAATGGACCAGATAGGTCCGGACCATTACATTAGATACCTCTCAAAACATTCTCGTCCTCGAGAATTAAAAACCAACCCAGAAGAAAAGAGGGGTCCGAACAACCACCCCATAAGATACCTCTCAGGGGAAAACCACCATGAGTTGTTCGAAATATGGAACAAAACTACGACATCCGGGAGTATGGGAACAAACAATCCATACCAAAACAATTCAAACATAACATCACATCAAAGGTACATAAATAAAACATGAAAGGTCCAACCACAAAGAAAACATCATTAAATGAAAGGAGTTAAACATTAAACAACTCTGGGTACTGAGCACGTATCTGTGACTCACGCTCCCAGGTACTCTCCTGTTGGGACACAACATGCCCTAAGAAACGAACTCCTCGAGCCCAGAACTCACACTTGGACAACTTCCCAAACAATTGATGTTGGCGAAGAACTCTCAAAACGGATCGTAGATGCTCTGCATGCTCTTCTTCAGATGTGGAGTACACAAGGATGTCATCGATGAAGACCACAACAAACTTGTCCAGGAATTCACGGAACACAGCATTCATCGACCCCATAAAAATAGCTGGAGCATTCGTCATGCCGAATGGCATTACAAAAAACTCATAATGCCCATGACGACAACGGAAAGCAGTCTTCGGGATATCCTCATCCTTTACACGCATCTGATGATATCCTGACCGCAAGTCGATCTTTGAGAAACAACTTGCACCCTTCAGTTGATCGAATAGGTCATCAATCCGTGGAAGAGGATAGAGATTCTTTATTGTCACTTTGTTTAACCGACGATAATCGACGCACAACCGCAAACTGTCGTCGGCCTTTTTCAAAAACAAAACTGGTGCACCCCACGGTGACACACTTGGCCGAACAAAACCACACTGCAACAGACCATCGAGCTGAATACGTAGCTCTCGTAACTCAGAAGGGGCCATCCTATACGGAGACATAGAGATAGGAGACGCTCCTGGCTGTAGCTCGATCCCAAACTCGATCTCTCGTCGAGGGGGTAAGGATACAACCTCTTCTGGAAAGACATCAGGGTACTCCTCTACGACCCTAGGAAACGCCAGCTGTTGAACCTCTGAAGAACTCAGCGTCATCCCAGCCATCATGGATGATAAGGATGGAACTCATCTATGACTCATCCGAGGATCTCTCTCACCAAAAAACACCACTTTCTCTCCATATTCATCAAAGAAAACGACCTTCCTCCTGTAGTAATCCACAATAGCCTGCACCTAATACAACTAATCCATGCCGAGGATGACATCATACAGTTGTATTCGTAAACATAGGAAATCTCCCCAAGAGCAGTGCTGCCCCAACACTAGCTCACAGTCTCTACATACTTCAAACAAGCTAGCTCGACCTCCAACTGGCGTAGTCAACGCCAAGGGAACTGGAAGCCTCTCTACCTCAAGTCCCAAAGAGTGGCCAAGGGTAGGGGATATAAAGGAGTGTGTCTCTCCTAAATCAAACAAGGCATACACCAAGGTAGAAAACAAGCAAAGGGTACCTCGGACGACGTCTGGCTCGCCTGGGGATGGCAACGCTAGAGCATGAAGCTGACCACGACCACCTCCACGGCCTCTCTGACCCTGATGACGACCACCACCACGGCCGCGCTCTGCTCTCTGAGGACGGGGAGCGTCATGGGGCTGTCCTCTGCCTACTCCATCTACCCTCGGGTGATCTAAAGCTGGTGCAACCTGCTGCTACTGCCTCGGCTGGAACTGCCTCAACGGAGGAACCTGGAGTGGAGCGCCTGGTGCACGATGACTGCTATGAAAATTCGGGCACTCCCGCTGCTGATGACCACGACCACCACAAGAAAAAAAGCGCCTGATCCCTTGGCATAGGCCTGAGAGTTGCTGCCTCCAGAGAAACGAGATGGGAAGGGCTGGGACCTACCCCCAGGTGAATGGAAACTCTTCTGTCCTGAAAACCGGGAACCCCAGACCACAGCTCTAATTCGTGAGGAATCATGACGATTACCCTCTCCTGAAGATCCGGTCCTGGTCAAAGTCCTCTCAAAAACCTCTTCCCTCGCCAGCACCTCAAGATATGTCTTCAGCATAAATGGGGTGACCTGGCGCTAGATCTCTAGACGCAAAGCCTCCTCGAAATGCCTCTCCCTGGCCTCATCATCCGGTAACAGGTATGAAGCATATCGTAGAAGGTTCCTGAAACGGATTCCAAACTCTCGAACACTGGAGCTCCCCTATCGAAGGGTGAGTAGCTCCTGGCGACTGGACGCCTTCGCAGTCGATGAAAGAAACTCGACTCTAAACCTGTCTCGAAACTCCTCCCATGAGATCGCTGACTCCTCACGATCCCCGAGGAACAAGAACCACCACTGTCTCGCTGCTCCACGCAGCATCGTCAGAACCAAGGACACCCAGTGTTCCTTCTGAGCACGAATCGAGCTGAAGCCGATCTCATCCTCCTCTAACCAGCCTTCTGTGACTGTATCTGAAACGGAGCCCTCGTACTTCTGTAGACTCTGGTGCTGGAACTCTCAGAGTGTCTTCCTCCAAGTGTCATCGTCGTCAACCTCTACCCGGCGGCGATCTGCTGGAACAACCTGCTGGGCATCTTCTGCGCAAACCTGATGAGGATGTCGACCTGGAGCCATACCTATAAAATAACAACTGTTAGAGCTCCTAATCCTGGAATATGGAAGACTCAACATTAATTAATTAATTATTTCATTTTATTAATTTTAGGTTACCTATCCCAAGGTCCACCCATTCAAACACAGGCGCAAAGAATAATGATGCATGATCCTTTCCTAGGTCTCTACCCTGCAACCAGTATCACTTTGTTTAGTAGCCATCATAAACTTAAAGGTCCGTGCAACAGATCATAGGGGGCCCTGAACGCCTATGACTCTGCCGGTCTCCAGTGTTTACCCCACTTGCTAAACATGAATGACACCGTTGCCCTACCATCCCATGCATCCTCACCTGTGCCTAACTCCAAACTCCATCCTATCCCTCAACCAGACCTCTGATACCACTCTGTCATGACCCCCTCCCCACAAAGTGTACCCCTCCTGGGCCGGCAATGTGAGAAGGGAGATAATGACCCCCGAGTCCCGCCTCCAGTAGGCCCCGGGTTGGCGACTAGAACCGAGGGTATAATACACACACAAATGGGAGGCATTACCCTCTAAGAGAACACATGAAGAAGAGAGAGATAGAATAGACTCCAACCAACTCCAACTCATAGCTGAAATATAAAAGAAACCCAAGTACATATATGAAATGTCATGAAAAAGTACTACAACTGAAAGGGAAAACTAAAAGTACCCAAAAGAAAGAAAAACGGCAGCGACCACGAGCCCAAACAGCTCCTCCTCCAACCACAAGCTAGTAGTAACCAGCTTGATCTCCAACCTGCTCCAAGTGACCTGAAAAATAATTTATACATTCATAGGGTGAGTATAACAGTATACTCAGTAGGATCCTCCCCAAGCCTCTCGTGCAAAAGTAAAGAAAGCATGCTAAAGCCCAGTGAACAACAAGTGAAACTAACTCGTCACCTAAACAGGTATACTATGTTCCCAACCTCACCATGGCTACTCTCACCAAGTAACGCATAAAAGAATATGGAATATAGTAAAGAATATCAAGGGTACCCCGCTACTACTTCCCCAATGGTTTGCCTCTTTTCCCCAACAACATACGTCCTGTGCATCTCTCTCCAAAGGCTTTCCCGCAGACACCTGGGCTAAGCTCCACAATCTTCACCTCGTGCACCACATAGTCTTGCCCGTAGTCACCTGGGCGAAGCACCACACTGTCCTCATAACCAAAAGTAACCAGCTAATTTCCGGGAGCCACCACAGCTCGCATAACGTGTATCATACGTCGGGTATAATACCTCAAGCCATTACAGCCCATACGCCGAGTAAGGATCCTCAAGGCATCATAGCCTATACACGTTACACCTATAGTAGTCCGTAGGATACTATATCTAGAATATATGTGTGTGAATAACCACAAGCCATTACAGCCCTCTACACACATATATGGGTTAACTAACCACTGTGCCTCATGGCACAAGTATCTACCAAGAGAAGAGAGCGGAGCCAAAGGGGGTAGTCAGCCATTCAACCTCCCATCAGAATGTTGGGGAAAACACCCCCCAGGGCTCAGAATCCCTGGGGTGTCAGTTTCCCTTACCGACAGGGTGGAGTAGCGTATAGAAACACAAAAAGTACAGAATATATAAGTAACTCACATCCACACTATGGGCATTACCTAGTCATAGGCACAACTGCAGCTAACGTCTCTCAGAATCCAGGCTGCTACTTCTAAGACTAGGTATCCTATAAGCACACAACCATTTGAAGAGATTTATTAGATTACTCCATTCTCATTTTATCATTTCCACTGTACATTAATTAATTATTTAAACATTAATTAAGAATGAACAATTCCACATTAAGCTGAATTGGCATCACATTCAAAAACAACTGCTCCATTTTAAGATTCACATTACCTTTAAATTCCAGCATCTCCATCCCCGTGGATTTTCACCATTTAATAAAACATTCATTACCGAATTAATTTTCCACATTCCCAGGAAATCTAGAAAAACATCCTATGCTTCTAAACACAAAGGGGGATCAACACGGTGAGTAGATATACTTCCCGTCGATTCTTTGCCACCTATAGAAAGAGCATATACCCATTCTCCCTCGAGAGGCTAAACACGGAAAGCACGTGGCATACCCCGCACGTCTTCGCCTCCTTCGGAAGAATGGTAACAAGACCAGCTACCTTGAGCAGTGGGGAAAAGCAAAGCAGATTAACATTCAAGAAAACCGTAAGCAACCAGCAACCACATCCATCCCATTCCATCACCCCTGGTGTCCTCCCCAACACCCACATGCATAAACTGATGCATCTCTCCACTCTAGGCGTCATCTGCTGCCATAACCACAAGGCCTCCATGCCTCCACATATCACAACAGCCATCCAGGCTCACATCACAACATAAGAAGCAGGAAAACAAACATCACATCATGGGCTCTTGACCCTTTAACAAACAAGAGGGTGACTCAGAACCCTTTTTAGAAATTCCCACATAATCTGTTCTCTAATCCATATTGAATTTACAGATTTGTTATTCGTAGGTTCCAATCATGGATACCTAATCAGCAATCTATCAAAATTAAATAACCATGCTTACTTCCCTAATTTGATTATCCTCAAATTAGAACAACTACAACAACCGCAAAAACCAGATTAATTTAGATGCCTCTTTATCTTTAGCCAATTAATTAACAATTTATTCTGGATTTACGTTCATTGTCAATTTCTATCATGAACGAACAACAAATCAAAGAAAACATAGATATCACTATATCTAGAAAAACATGAGGCAAACCGTTATCACGGTATAAAGCAACAACATGCGATCAACCCATTCTTTTAATCTAGTTCAAGTATTTAATTAGGTCAATTTCATTGTGATCCAATGGGATAAATAATGCTAATCCTACGATTGCACATATACAATTAGAGAAGCCATGAATCCCCTACCTCAAACAGTTCCTCACGTTCTTTATCCACACAACAGGTCACGATCCTCCCCTCGCGACAACTACATCCACCGGAGGATGCTGCGGTACGACAGTACCAACTAACCCCAAGAAAACCCATTAAAATCTTGGAGAATACATGTTATAATTATGGAAAAGATGATAGGAGAAGATGAACCCCAAAGAACAACGATACAACATACCTTATATCGAAGATTGATCGACAGGGCTCGGTTGCATCCAAAACAGAGCAGAACCAATCCTAGGAGTAAAGATTGATTGTGCAACTCCTACGGAAAGGATTGAAAGGTTCTAGAGCCTCTTAGTTGAGAAAAAAGGAAAAGAACAAGGGAGAATGATATCTCGTCCCTTTTTAAGATTTAACGAGGTGACGGTTTAAGATCCGGTTAATTCTCCATTAAAAATGGATCGCATTAACCCATGCGGTTTGACCAAGTAAAACATTCCAATCCTTAGGAATAATTAATATAGGATTTATGGCATTTGAAACGGCCTTAAGAGCCCTTAAAAATAAGGCTTTAAATGTATTTTACGTTAAAGGAAACGTAAAAAGGGGAAAAACTGTAGGACTCTGGAAACACTGTTCACCCACCGTTACTGTACATGAAACTGATCTGTGAAACCAATCTGTGAAACTGATCTGTGAAACTGATCTGTCACACCGATCTGTGAAACCGATCTGTGAAACTGATCTGTCACACCGATCTGTGAAACCGATCTATGAAACTGATCTGTCACACCGATCTGTGAAACCGATCTGTCACACCGATCTGTGAAACCGATCTGTCAGACCGATCTGTGAAACCGATCTGTCAGACCGATCTGTGAAACCGATCTGTCACACCGATCTGTGAAACTGATCTGTCACACCGATCTGTGAAACCGATCTGTGAAACTGATCTGTCACACCGATCTGTGAAACCGATCTGTCACACCGATCTGTGAAACCGATCTGTCAGACCGATCTGTGAAACCGATCTATCAGACCGATCTGTGAAACCGATCTGTCACACCGATATGTGAAACCGATCTGTCAGACCGATCTGTGAAACCGATCTGTCACACCGATCTGTGAAACCGATCTGTCACACCGATCTGTGAAACCGATCTGTCAGACCGATATGTGAAACCGATATGTCAGACCGATCTGTGAAACCGATCTGTCAGACCGATCTGTGAAACCGATCTGTCAGACTAATCTGTGAAACCGATCTGTCACACCGATCTGTGAAACCGATCTGTCACACCGATCTGTGAAACCGATCTGTTAGACCGATCTGTGAAACCAATCTGTCACACCGATATGTGAAACTGATCGGTGAGACCGATCTGTCAGACCGATCGGTGAGACCGATCTATGAAACCGATCTGTGAAACCAATCTGTTACTGTTCATAAAACTGGAAACACTGTTCACAGAACTGTAAAATTGGAAAAGTGTTGGGGATAAGTCCCCTTGGCCTCCCAGAACACCTCCAACACCAAAATTACACAAAGTAATGGACCGGATAGGTCCGGGCCATTACAGTTAGGTTTGACTCTGACACCTTCGACTGCAGATCTGGGTGGAGACTCGTCTCGAAGCGTCGAGCCTTCATGGGGTCATTTGTGGCATACTCTGAATCATAAGGGACTAGCTCCATAAATCGATGGAAATATTTTAACACGGATCTATTTCCCTTCTGCAGACAACACATCTCCATCCCCTTTCTCACCCTTTCTTCCTCAGAGAAATACTGACCAATAAATGAGGCCTTGAAAAACTCCCAAGTAATCTTTTGACAGGGCTTGTTCCGAGACACTGACTTCCACCACATCCACGGTGAACCTTCCAGCATGAAGGTCGCAAACTTGACCTTCAACGAATCAGGCAACTCAATGAGGCTAAAGTCCCTTTCAACCTTCCGCATCCACTCCTCTGCCACGGAAGGGTCTGCTTGACCATATAAGAGAGGTGGATCGAGCTTCCGAAACTCAAGCATAAAATCCTTAGGTTGATCAACCGCACTACGATCACCCATCGAAGCTTCAAAGGGATAACCGCTGGACAAGGAAAAGTCAAAAACCCAATCAAGGCCAACTCAACGAATGAATAAAAACATCCAAATCAAACACTGCATAGGTGACAAGCTCGAAATCCGAGAAAACAAGTTATCATAACATAAAAATTTTTCTCTTTGAAAACATCTTTAATTTAGAACAAGCTTAGTGGGTTAATCCTTCACCATTGGTATTATTTAGAGCCTCACTCACATGCATATACCCATGCCACCCAGGGCATCCATCCACCATACCAGAAATCCATCCACATTTCCAACATACCCCAATGCATGTGAGCACTCATCAGGACACCAAGGCTGAAACAAAGTAACTTCATTTTCCAAAAACAATTCATTTATACCACTTCTTTTAAAAAAATCTACAAATTAAACATGTCATTTCAAACAACATTTTTTTTTCAAAACCAACTTTTCTAATTCAAACCACTTTCAAAAATCAAGGGGAACCCAAAACAACTCAAACAGGGGACTAGTGTCAATGGGTGGCTTGACCATATGGTTGGCGGCCCTATGCCAAACACGTCATTGACACAGAGAGCCTTCTTGGACCAGGCCCCTAACTCTGCATGGCTTGCCAGACCGTGTGGGTTAGGAGGACTAGTGGCCCAAACTCCCTTTGTCGTACCCCAATTGCAAAACTTTTCCATAAAAACCCAAACCAACAAATTAAACCGGACTTCCCATGGAAACCTGAGGATCAGTACGAGCAAGAGTTCGCGAAGCTCTTCTCGCACCTACCCCTCAAGTCCTGACAATCCTACTCTATATACCTTGACATCCCAAATAACAAAGGGTGCTATGAAAAAGTGAGGTCGCTAAGAGCTGACCTCCTCTGATACCATTTTGTCACGAACCAACCCGGGTCAACCCTGAACCGGTCACCCGAGCCGGTCCGCGACATGGCCCGAGAGGCGTTCCTGATCCTCCCGGGCTGGCGACAAGCGCCAGGGCATCAACAGAGGCTGTGGGAATGATTTCGCCCAGTATAAATAAATAAGACTGCAAAGATGATACAGAGCAGCGCAGAAAAGATAAACCAGACAAAGTGACTAAACAGGAAAAGAAGAAAATAAAAACTTACCACACACGGCGTCCGAAAAAACTCCGTGCGACCTCGCGGGTCGCTCTCCGACTCAACGATCAAGCGTTGCCCTAGGCGAGCGCACTCAAGCTATAGCCTGCACAAACACTAAAAATAGAAAAGAACTATAGGCGTGAGTATTAAAACTCAGTAGGCTAGCCCGATATCTATTCCCAATGCACTACCTTTAAAATAAAAGAAACATAATTTCAAGTTTGAACTACAATTTATAAAAATATGTTTTTCTAAGAATTTTACTTAAAAACAAAGTACGAACCATTGCCCTTAGCCATGTCAAAATTCGGGTTCATTTCATTAGTGTCAATGACATTTCAGGAAAGGGGGAAAGTGATGATTAAATTTTCAAATTTGTACAAAAGGGATTAAAAACTTTCATTTGAAAACAATTTTTTTAAAACCTACTCAAAAGCAATTTATCACTTTCCAAGGAAAACAATATGCCAGAATGCACAAAATAAAACATACAACAAGGGAAATGTAGGTATACATGTGAGCATCATAATCATTACTACAAGCTACAAAAGCTGAATAGACATGGGTGAACCTAGGAGATCGAGAATAAACTAGAGTACACCAATACATGAGAAATCATCCTTATCGACATGTCACGATGAAATCAAAACGCACAATACGCTCGACCATCCACTCACGGGCAGGTCAAGGGAAAATCCCATAGTAATAAACCCAATATATCCACCAACTATGGGCCACCGGTCAGTACCATAACCTACCAGTGTAGCAATCATTCTTAGAATATTCTCTCAATATGCCAGATTCCCATGTCTCAAGTGTTGAAAAAAAGGGGTGAGCCAACTGATGCCAACCGAGCATCCAATCATATACATATATATATAAAGCACAACAAGCATCACCCGAGCCACTCCGTGGAACAACCTCATGCCTTTAAACTACTCACGTACCTGGGAGCTACTAAGCACGACCTCCCAAACAATCAATTGGGACCAAGGCATGAGAGTCGTCCTAAGAGGGTTTTTATCAAAACATTTTCATTCCTTCCTATAAAGTGCCAAACGAGCATTTAATACATTTCACAAATGCTACTCAAAGAAAGGTACAACTTCTTTATGAGACAAAACCCAGTTTAAAACCATTTAAAGAACCCAAAAAAACACTACTTCACAGGTTGCCAATATTTTTATAAACCAAACCAAACCATTTTTCTTTTTCCAAATAAACATTAAGAGCCAACCGGGCAATTTCTCAATGTATTTGTTCACGCTTCAAAAGAAATCATTTCTCATTAAACCAGAACTCTATTTTATATTCCGTGAATTATGTTTACAAGCCAAACGGGCATTCTTTCATTATTGGGTGTCCGCTCGTCAAAAGGATGTTTCATGTGTCCTGTATAAAATAAACGGCTCCTTTTTACACTAAATAACCATTTAAAATTTAACTATCTCATATTAAAAATTAATTATCGTATATTATCTCATATTTATTAAAATTAATAAAACATTTATTTTGAACAATTAGGGTGCACAAACAGAATGAAATAATATAACTTAAATTTTAAAAGCAGTGCAAAGGGAACCTAACTCAAGATCAAGGGCGACGACAAAACAACCTCAGAACCGAGGTGTGATGAAACAATGTGTGTCCGAAACCACGTGATAAAGTCCAAAACTCTGCATAATAGATATCAAGGACTTAGACACATACAAAAACTCACTAGAGCATGAGAAACCAAGCGTCGGGGAGAAACGCTCACCTCGAAACTGAGGCGCGGAGACGACAGAACCTCGGAAACAAGGCGCAGTGATGGCACTCTCTCGGAAACGCTCAGCGTGGGTCCTAAAAATCCTAATCCTACAAAAAAAAATATAAGTTGATGAAAAACCCCTAACAAAGCAAAGGTGAAAGCCAGAGTAATAATAATGATAATAATAATAATAATAATTATTATAATAATAATAATAACAAGATTAATAATGACAATAATAACAATATTAATAATAGTAATAATAATAATAATAAGAACAAAATAATAATAATAATAAAAATAATAATAATAATAACAAATATAATATAAACACTAATAGTAATAATAATAAATAATAATAATAATAATAATAATAATAATAACATTAACATTAATAATAATAATAACAATAATAATAATAATAATAATAACATTATCATTAATAATAATAATAATAATAATAATAAAATAATATTAATATTATTAACACTAATAATAATAATAATAATAATAATAATATGAAAAACAATAATAATAATAATAAAATAATAATATGAACCTTAATAATAATAGTAATAAGATGAAACAAAATAAATCAAATAAATAAAAAATGAAATAAAAAAAGAAACCTAGCCGGAAGGAGGCTGTGCGGGCTGGAGCAAGAAGGGCAGGCGACAGCCGCTTTCATGGAGTAGGGGGAAACAAGTGTTTCGGGGTGCACCAGGTGCGGATGGCCGAAGGCGGCAAGAGGGAAGGAGGCCGAGCGGGCAGGACGGGGTGCAGCGAAGGAGCTGGACCAGCGCTGGAAGGGTGTGGCGCATGCAGGGGAGTCGGGTGTGAGGGCTCTGCCACTGGATAGGAGGAGGGAGTAGGGGACGATGGGGAAGAACCGATGAGAAAAAGGGGAAGCCGGGAGTGCTTCTGTGCACTGGAGCAAGGTAGGAGAGGGGTAGCGCCGGTGGAATTCGACAGGAGGAGGCGCACTACCCCGGTGGAGATCGTGTCGGCCGGGAGTTGCTGTGCGCGAGCAACGGCTGCTACGAGGGAAGGAGGGATGCAGAGTGCAGCCTTCTGCGGATAGAGGAAGGCTGGGGCACGTGGCTGCCGTGTGGGCCGGCTGTTGAGGGGTCGACGGACGGCGGTGGCTGCTGGAAGTAGAAGCGGGTTAGCGAGGGAGGTCGTGGCGGCGCTGTAGAGTCACGCGGGGAGGGGAGAAAAGAGAGAGGGGAGGCGGCTGGGAGGTGAGGGAGAAGGGGGGAAGTGGCGACTGGGGGAAAGGGCTATGCGCGGCTGAGGAAAAGAATAGGGTGCGCACAAACCCTAACGAAAATGTTAAATAGAAAAAAAATAAAAAATAAAAAATAAAATAAAATAAAATAAGGGAAAAATAAACTATATATATATATATTTATATGGGACTAAACACATAATATCTAAATATTAGTGTATCTAATAATAATAATAGTAATAATAAAAATGATGATAATAATAATAATAATTTAGTAATATTATTAATAACAATAATACTAATAAAACGTATGAAATAGAAATTTGTGTCAAACATTAATAATAATAATAAAAGTAACCACAAATAATAAAATAAAAATAATAAATGAATTTATATCATCTTTAATAATATTAAAATTAATGAAAGTCTATGTAATTTCATGGGCGAAGCTGCGCGGCGTCGCGCTCCGCCCACGCGTCCAACGTTGTCGAACCCAAAAAAATGCGTTTTTTTATCGAAGATTCAAAAATCTGATCTGAGACTGAACGCAAACCAGAGCAAAATAATTTAAAACCAATGAAATCATAAAATAAAATAAAAGCACGGTTTGGGGTGCGACATTATCGCCTTTTAATGGAGAAAACTTTTTAAATCCAATATTTCACACTTTTATATATTAAATTTGACAAAATAAACTTCTTCTTTAGAATCGGGACATAAAAATTTAGTTTTGATAAATTTTTGGTACTTTTCTGATAACATTTATATTTTGCTAAACAGTGAAGAATACTAAATTTTAATTGAAAACAACTTTAAAAAAAAATTAATTTATAGTGTTAAATTATACAGTTGAATGTTTTTGAAGTATAGTTAGATTATATTTTTATTATTTAATCCAATGTTGGTCATTGAATTAATTTTATATTTGAATTGGACATAAACACATATCAATCTTTTGATAGTTTTTACTTCTCAAAAACCTGCTTTTTGGTTTTGACAATGAGAGTATTTTTTAAATTAATCAATACAAATTCTATGTCTTGAATTCAGTAAAATGGACATAATTTTTGAATTTGTAATATCAAAATTAGTTTGGTTGAATTTTTGGTATTTTTGTTAACACTTTCAATTTTTGATGAATAGTGAAAAACACTACGTTATTTTTTGAAGCCGACTTTTTATTTAAATAATTATTTTTAATTTAAATTTATTTTAAAACAAAAATTGACACATAATACTTATATTATTCCAATTTAATTCATTGAATTCATTTTATAATATGATTATATATAAAAACTTTTATTGAACTTTTTACTATCTTTTACCCACCTTCTAGGAACATTTTCGAATTTCCATAAAACATAATTTTACCGCTTCTGTGAATTTAATTTCAAAAATCTGAGAGATATGGTTGAAATCAGTAAGTAAAACATGGTTCAATAGGATGAAAATAATTTTGGGTGAATAGTAGCTTTTTAATTTTATTTTCCATGTCTAAAAGTAAATAGGGTAATTAAAGGTAAAAATGGTATTATAATTACCCCAACACATGTCCAAATTCTGTTGAAAAGATTTATTTAGACCAAAATCAACCTTAGGACAAAAATATGATTCTTTTTGATTCACTTGGATTAGATTAGAACATTTTTTATATTTTATTTAAAGAAGAGTTAAAAGTGTAAAATTCAAATTTTAATAAGTAACCCATTTTTAATATATGGTTATACATAGGATAAATTCGACTATAAATATTCATTAGAAATTTAAAAATATTTCCTACATCATAGTATTTTATTTATAATTTTTCTTCATTATATAATTAAATTTATTTATGACACAATAATGATGCAGTAATTACCTTATTAATAAAATATTAAAATAATTGATATTATAAATATTAAAATAAATTTAAATTAAAAGTTTTTCTGCCATAAAATAATTTTATAGGTTAATATGACATGTTAGGGTTGATTCAATTTATGTTTTTCTTAGAAATCAGATTGTTATGACTTCAAAAAAAACCAAATACTAAATAGTGTCAAAATTGACATAAATGAGTTTTTATAATAAATATTATTTTATTAAATTATATAATAGTCCTAAAATCTATGGTTCTTAAAAATGACATATATAATGATAGATATGTCATTAATGAACCACTTTTGGTTCACTTGGAATTTTATAGTATGTTTATTAACCAATTATTATAATAATACAAGAAGACATGGTAAAAGTTAAACTATTTAACTAAGAGTTAAATCTAATAGATAAGGTTAATATGGTGACATAATCTTCATCAAAACCTATTAGTTGAGAGTTTTTTAACCCATACCCACCTTATCCTTGAAATAAATACATTTGGAGCTATAAAAACCAAAAATGATTTTTTAATAAAATAATATTTCAAGCTTTTCCTAAAGTGCCCCCACCTCCCTTATAAAAGGGCACCACCCCTTCTCTCAAATTAATACTTTCAAAGAAATTTGTCTTAGCCAAAACCTACTAAAATCTTCTCCAATATACCCTCAATTAAACATATAGTCCTTACTTTGATTAGAAAGCCAACTTAAGGAGATCTTTTTTAAAAATCAAAAAGGAAGCACCCGAAGAAGAGGTAATTATTTCGTTACCTCTTTCAAAGTTATTTTCTTCTTCCACTTACTATTTATTTGTTGTTTCTATACCAAAATAAAAACTCCAGTACCTTCTATATACTGTGATTTTATTATAAATATGGTACAACCATATTCATTATTTTATCCATCTTATGAATAACAAGTCTCCATGCGTGTGTGCATACGACTTACCGTCTCCACATCGTGGTATAGTTTATCATTAAACACATAATTATTTGGATGGGTATAATAATGAGTATAATTGATGTAAATAATAAATTTAACATGTCAATTATTCTGTATATATAATATACCATCCAATCACAAACTATTTCATCATCAATAGAATGATATTGTTTCTCGTGCATATGTATGGATTACCGTCTCCACGATGCGATGAGATTCCATTCTCCATCGTAAACATTAAGAATAATTTCCATTTATTGATTAAAAATTAATTTTTAGGAACTTAATATTGTTTTGGATATGAATAAAAAACATCTTATCCATAAGAAACATGACTTACATAAGAAAACATATAAAGGAAAACAAATCAGTTTACACCCGAAGCAATGATACTACTGAAATATTACTAACCAAGAAATATTAGAGGATCGTATATGATATAATATTTATGTATATGGTTATTTTTTAATTTAATAACAATTAATTAACCATTATATAGTAGGTTAAACTTACCCTCGACTAAAGGAATGTATAATTTAAGGGGTTTTCATCTCACTTTTTATTCTCGTGAGATTCATGACATATTTGCCACAATTTCTTTTTGTGTGGTGTATGTATAGACCATGATTTAATTATTTGTGAAATATAACTTAATTTATGGGTATTTACATCTTCATTTTATGATCTTTATTTCTTGGGGTGTATGTTTCCAAAGTTAGCAAATTAGTCATGGAATTTCTAATTTCAATTTCCACTCATTGGGTTTTACGCACACTTCATTGATTATTTTACTCCAAGATTATGTGTGAAATCACTATTTATTTATTTATGTAGTAATTTCCACTCACCTTTGGGTGGATATACTTTTTATACACATAATCACTCAATTTATATATTCTTAATTCATTGATATGAACTTGATAAGGGTAATCTTAACTCTATTTCAATTCATTGAGTGAAACATCCAAGTCATTGGTTTTGTTTTTACAAGAATATGTGTGAATGTCCTCTAAATGATTTACACTGAATATCCAATCATATTGAGTGTATTTATTTTTTTCACACATAATTATGTGATTGATTTATCCTTAATCTAAGTATACGGTCTTTATAAGGGATTTCATCTCAATTTAGATTCCATTGAGACTTCTTTGTTGTTATGAATCAATTCACTTTTATATGGTGTATATATTGTCCTTTGACATATTATATCATGAATACCTTTATTACCATTATATTATAATGTTTTGATTAATGTGATTCATCAATTATTTGTATTCAAGTATCGTTCATTTGGTTAATAAATTTTTAACTAAAATATCGTTTTAAATGTTTTAAAGATTTATTCTTATAAATATTTATCATCAATGTCAATGTTTTTAAAATGATTTTAAGGATTTATTTATGTAGACCGGGATATTTTAAAATTAAAATTCTTTTCAAAAGTTTCAATGTGTTATGTGACACTTTGATTCAAAAATCTCTTCTAAATGACTTATTTGATAAATAGTGTGATATTTAGATGTTTTCAAGGAAAAAGGGGATATTTCTCTCAAATAGTTTTACTGATTATTTTCATTTATGTCAATATCCTTCATTGTATTTTATTCTTGAATGAGGTTGATTTATTATAATATAATCTTTAATATTGTATTGAATGTGTTATGTTTGATTGTGGATGTGCTATTTTTATACAATTTATAGTTTGTGGTTAAAGTATTACCATTTTGTATGCTAGTTTTAATACAAATGTTTATGTTATGTTTTAAACTTGTCACATGGGAAATGCATTGGACATAGTAAGTGATGGGCAAGGCCTGCTATATCCCTTTGATGAATTGGTAGGTCTCATGAGACAAACTAGTGTCTTGGCACAAGGACTTGACAAAATTTATATTTAGATACTTGGAATGAGGCCTTGACTTAGTGGTTAATTTGTTTGAAATTATGCATTCCATCATTACGAGATTAGTTATTGATGATAAATGTTATTATTCTACTAGTATAATATCCATGTGAATAAGTAAATTGAATTATTTAATTTATTTTTTCCATATTATACTGAAGTTTAGGTTTAAAGGTCTTGTGTTTCAATTTTATACCTTGCCATAAACGTTTATGATTATTTATGATAGCTTCTTCTATATTGTTTATCCTTACTGAGCATCTAATCTCACCCCTTTCTTATGTTTTATTTTCTCTATATGACAAGAAGTGTTTTATGTTTTATATAATGGTTTAAGCGAGGATAATAATGAAAATATAACAACCCAACTCTTTATTTCATACTTAAACATGATTTATTACATAAAACCTTACCTTAAACCAACATAGAAAATCAAGAGGTCTAGTGTCTTTGGGGATTAGGAACATTACATAAAAACTTAAAACATATAATGAAACATATTATTGGAAACTCCCTTTACATGACAACTACATTTCCTCATACTTAGCATTGTATGGGATAACGTGAAGACATGCATAAGAAAAGGGTGAGTTATAAAGCCCAGTAAGGTATTAAACAAGGAATAACATGAATATTACAATACATGTTAGGAAATATGCATATCAATGGATCAAAATAGAAACATGAACATAAAGGCATGATAAAGCATGATAATCATAACATGGAAACGTGGCAACAACACTTAACATTGAATTAGTATGAGCCAAGGCTCATTGCAAATGGAGCATGAGTAAACCATCATTGAACATGAAGAATAAGTAAAACCTCATTTCACTTGAATTGTAATGAGTCAACACTCATTTCACATGACGTATCATGATACTATAAATTACCCAATGCATTAGAGCGCTATCAGGGTACAACCATCTTAAACATTTCATTTCTTTCATATGTGTGACAAATGGATCATACAACATGGAATCAATCATCATAATTTATTATACGATAAAGGGATGTGGAATACTTACATGAAGATTTATAATCAATAAGTAAATGTGCATAAAGGTGAATACCCATGATATAGAAATGGTCATTGTATTTACTACATAATGAAACTGGCTTGGAAAATCGTAGTGCAATTTCGGCAGCATAATGTCGTGAAATAAGAACTCATAAAAAATGGTTGATGAGAGAGAAAGGGGTGTCTAATCATATTTACATGAAATAGATATTAAGGGGGTTATATAGATACATTCCCCAAAAAACTTAATGAAATTTAGATGCATAATACAAAAGAATTACTTGGATGTAAAAGAGGAGAGAGAAATACCTCATGGAATTTTGGCATTGTAACAATTATACATGGGAGGTATTAATGAGAGAGAAATGGGTCTTCTATAATCTAAACATAAATAGGGAAGTATGAGGGTGGTGAAAAACCATACCCCAACATTTTTAATTTAAAAAAAAAGGGCATAAAAACTTAAAGAAAATTGGAAAAAAATGAGAAAGGAAGAAATCCCTTAATTGGAAGTGTCATTTCAAAGGATTGAGAGAGGTTGGAGAGAGTATTATTGGGAGATTGGGTCGCCTTGAGAGTTTCTTAGAGATAGGAGGGTAGAGTTTGGATGATCTTAAAAGGATTTTTGTGAAGAAGAAGTGGGAGCTTGGGTAGGTTTATATAGGAAATGAGAGAGAATTTTTTATTATTTAGGTTTGGGACACCACACATTAAAATAATCAAAACCATAATCCATCCCATTGTTTTTGCACATGGTTTTTTCAAAGGGGGTTTGAAAGAAATATTTTTTGAGGAAAATGTCATAACTTTTTAAAATAATAGGGTTTCTTATGTAGAGGTGATTCACACTCTCAAGGAAAACAAGTTAAAAAGACAAAATTCTTTATAAGTCTTGGAGGGTCCACTAAAGCCTTGTAAAATAAAAAAAATATAAAATCACATTATTTTAATGTTAAAACATATATTGACCGATAATAATGTTTATAGTATTTCATTACATCACTATTGGTTCATTATGATGTCATAACATAGTTTATATATTTAAACTGTACTTAATTTTTACCCAAAAATTCGACTGTCTCAGAAAAGTATGAAAAATTCACTATTGGATAATTTCGACATCATGATTCCAAAAATAATATTCATTTTATATAAATAGTTTTCTAATTATGTTAATTTTTTTACTTAAAAAAATAAAAATTGACATTTATAAAAAATTCATGGGTATTAACAAAAACAACTTTCAAACCTTAATAAAAATTATAATTGTATTCATAAAAAATTGTATGATCATTTATATTTAATAAAAAGTGATTTATTAATAATATTTTATTAAAATATTATTTAATTCAAAAATCCATTAATTCATCAAAATAGATTTCTTAGTTGAATATTAACTAAAAAAATACTATTTATGCTTTAAAAACTATTAAAAAAGTAACAATAATAAAATTAATGGACATTATTTATAAAAAAATAATGTACATAGTAATAGTGCTAGGGTATTGTTACATAACCCCTTATAATACAAATATAAGACCGAAAGATAAGGTGTGTGATGGTGAAAGACTCTTGGGGTGGCTCGAATAACATCGCTCGGGTGGTAATCTCTATTAACATCCAGTTCTCCCATAGTCGGTTCCACTCAAGCTTAACGTGTTCAAGCATGGCTTGGTCTTGGTCAAAAGTGAATCCCCATGATGCCACCTCTTTTTCGAGCCCTGACAAATGGGCTTCATATGGGGAAAGTCTACTGGATGAGGCCATCAATTCCTTTTTCTGAGTAAATTGGATTTGTTAAATACCTATATTTATACTAATCACGTGATCATTGTTCAATAGCTATATTAGCAACGGTCACAATTCATAATGGTATTTTAAAATCCAGAAACATAAAACCAATAAAGTTCACATTTTATATAACCATAATAAGACATTTAATTATATCAATAGGAATTTTCATTAATGAAAGTTTGGGTCATTACAATATCCCCCATTAAGAAATTTCACCCACAAAATTTCCTTTTCCCACACTAAATCAGATGTGGGTAACTTTTCTTCATCACTTCCTCTGATTCCCACATCACTTATTCAAACTTGTGGTTTCACCAAAACACCTTGACGAGGGGAATTGTCTTATTTTGTAGAACTTTTTCTCTACGATCTAAGATCTTAACTAGTTTCTCCTCATTAGAAATATCATCCTCTAACTGTACTACCTATAAAGAGAGTACATGTGAAGGGTCTAGTATGTACATCCTTAAGAGGGATACATGAAATACATCATGTAATTTGGATATGGTACGTGGAAGTGCTAGTCGATAGGCCACAACCCTGACACGATCAAGAATCTCGAAGTGGCCGACGTACCTAGGACTTAACTTCCATTTCATTCCAAAAATCATGACCTTATTCCAAGGAGATATGCATAGAAATACCAGGTCTCCAACTTTAAACTCAAGGTCTCATCAACGGTTATCTGCATAACTCTTCTATCGACTCTGCGATGCCTTGATATGCTGCTGAATGGTTTTCACCTTCTCCTCCATTTCATTCAACATTTATGGTCCTAATAGCTTATGCTCTCCAAATTCATCCCAACATGCTGATGTTTTGCATCTCTTCCCATATAGGGCATAATATGGTGCCATTCAGATTCTCGAGTGAAATCTATTGTTGTAGGAGAATTCAAATAGTGTAATATGTTGGTCCCACCCTCCTTTGATGTCCATAGAACATGATCTTAACATATCCTCTAATGTTTGAATAGTTCGCTCAGATTGGATGACGATGATAGGCCGTAATGAAGTTCAATTCAGTATCCAAATCATGTTAAAGACTCTTCCAAAACATGGAGGTGAATCTTGGATCTCAATCGGATACAATAGATAGTGGTACTCCATGAAACCAAACCACTTCTCTGATATATATCTATGCCCGATGATCCAAAAAGAAATCCTCTCTAATTTCAATAAAGTGTGCAGACTTTGTAAGATGATCCACAACAACATAGATTGCATTATTGCCTTTGGTTTTCTTCAAAAGTTTAGTGACAAAATCCATGGTGATGTTCTCCCATTTCCATGCGGGTATGGGAAATGGTTGCATCATCCCCCTAGAATTCTGCCTCTTTGCCTTCACTTGCTG
The DNA here is from genome assembly GCA_963277665.1 of Viscum album. Lineage (NCBI taxonomy): Eukaryota > Viridiplantae > Streptophyta > Magnoliopsida > Santalales > Viscaceae > Viscum > Viscum album. The sequence continues at coordinate 1,315,652,534 of OY728147.1, forward strand.
ACACACAATGCACTATGATGTATACTTATCAATCCCATTCTTTGTATTATCCCACCAATAATGCTCTCGGAGATCTCAAAACATCTTTGTGTTTCCTGGGTGAATAGAGAAATTTGAACTATGTGCATCATCCAAAGGATCCTTCTTCAGCTCCAGACTTGATAGAACACATAGTATTTTCCCAAATATCACAAATCCTTCTTCATTAACATTGAACACAAAGGATTTCCCTTTTTGGATTGATTCTACTTTCTTCTAAATTCCCACATTATCCCTCTGATCATCCTTTAACCTTTCTAAAAGAGACGTTTGAGCAATCATTTGTGAAAGGATTGATGATATTCCCTTCTTTATGATTCCCATGTCCATCTTCATCAAATATAATAAGACTGGATCCTTATCAATTCTCATCAATGATATAATCACTGGGTCCATTCTACTTAGAGTATCATCCACCTTGTTCACTTTCCCTGGGTGGTATTGGATTGAGCAATCATAGTCTTTGATCAGCTCTAACCATATTCATTAGCTCATATTCAACTCTTTTTGTGTGAATATATACTTGAGTCTTTTGTGGTCCGTATATAATTCACACATCTCCCAAAATAGATAATTCCACCAAATTTTTATAGATAAGATCACCGCAGCCAACTCCAGATCACGTGTTGGATAATTATGATCATGAAATTTCAATTTCCTTGAAGAATAGGCAATGACTTCATCATATTTCTTCGACACATAGCCCAGGCCCTTCGTCGAAGCATCACTTAATACCACAAAAGTTCTCTACTTGTGGGTAAAGTGAGCACGAGTGTAGTGATAAGCCTCATTTTCAACTTCTTGAATTTTTCTTCACATTCATCACTCCAAGAAAAAAATACTATCTTCCAAGTTATCTTGGTAAGAGGGTTGGAAAATCATGAGAAATTTCTCACAAATAGTCGATAATATCCAGCTAACCCCAAAAATCTACGGATATCCATTACCGATGTTGGCCTCAGCCATCCCTCTATTGCAGCTGTCTTGGAGGGATTCACAGATATCCCATTTCTTGTGATGATATGGCCCCCGAATTAGACCTCCTTCAACCAGAACTCACACTTGTTGTACTTTGCATAGAGCTTCTCCTTTCGCAAGGTCTCTAGTACAGTTCTTAGATTCTCCTCATGATCCTCCATGGTTTTGGAGTATATTAGTATATCATCTATAAAAACTGCCATAAATTTGTCAAGGTAATATCTAACGACTCTATTCAACAAGTCCTTGATGATTTCTAGAACATTAGTGAGTCTGAAAGGCATTAATATGAATTCATAGTGCTCGTATCTTGTATAAAAAGCAGTCTTGGGGATATCATACTTCTTCGCCCTTACTTGATAATATCTCGACTGCAAATCTACTTTGGAGAAGTATTGTGCTCTAAATACCTGATCAAAAAAGGCATCAATTCGTGGGAGGGGATATTGTTCTTTATCACGATTTTGTTAAGCTCACAATAATCGATGCAAAGGTGCATTGACCCATCCTTCTTCTTGATGAAGAGGACTGGTGAACCCCATTGTTATTCACTTGGGAATATAAACCCTTTATCCAGATTCTCTTATAGTTGTTTCTTTAGCTCCTCAAGCTCCACAACAACCATTCTATATGGAGTCTTTGATATTAGCAATGCCATAGGTATAAGATCAATTGAGAATTAAACATCTCTTCTAGGAGGAAGACCATGCAATTCCACGAGAAACACTTCACCGAATTCTTTCACAATAGGCATGTATTCAAGGATGGTTTCCTCTTTATAATCAATCATATAAGCTAGATACACGTGATCATAGGGAATTAATATCCACTATTGAGATGATGGACCTAAAGAATATTCATCTTCCTCCTTGCACTTGTACATAATCGGGGGTCGATTCTCCATATGGAGAGTGATAACCCTCTCAGGACAATTTAGGTTAGATCTATATAAAGAAAGACAATCCATGTCAAGAATTGCATAAAAGTTTACCATAGGGTGTATGACTAGGTTCACCAAGAAGTTAAATCCATCAATTAAGACAGGGGAGGAGTTATATTCCTGGGATGAAATGATTTCCCCATTAGTCATACTCACTGACATCTTTACTTCCATGATTAGTGGTGGTGTTGGGATTGTTCTACTAAACGTTTGGTATATAAAAGAATGCATAGAACCTGAATAAAAAAGTACGTACACTATTTTTGAATGAATAAATAGTGTACCTATCACCACTTCGTTTTCAGGGTTCACTTTGGTTGTAGGGATTGAAAAAGTTTGTCCTTTCTACCTTGGATGTTCTTGGTTGCCTCCAAAAACCCTTGTCTTAGGGTATTGATTTTCAAGATGCCCTAGTTGCTGTAGAAGCATTGAACAATGCATTGAGAGTCAAAAGGTTCATTCTTCTCCTCTATCATAGCCGATTTTTTTTGTCGACAGTTAATGGCTAAGTTCCCTTCTCTTCCACATCTAAAGCATTTCCTTATCCCCTTTAGGCAATTTATGGGGTGCTTCTTTCCACACCTTTGGAAAGTGTGGTGTTGAATTTTATTGGCACCATTGGATTTATCCATAGGACCTCCATAATTGAATTACAATTTACGCTTCTTATACCCATGATACCCCTAAGGTTCACTGATATCTATTTCATCCATGAGGGCACATCGTAAAATTTCCTCATAGCTGTCGAAGTCGCAGATCGCCAGGACTTTCCATAGGCCAGGTTTCAGCCCACCAAATAAGTGTTGAACCTTGCATTCGGGGGTAACGATAAAGCTGGAGGTGTATCATGCAAACCTTGAGAAGTTTTCCTTGTATGCACTGATAGATTCGTTGTCTTTTTTTCTTGAGGTAATGGAAGTCCTTTTCCATCTTAAGTTGGAGGGTGCGCGAAAAATATTTATCAAAAAAAATATTCCATAAATCCTTCCATTCTAACACCTTGATATCCTCCTTAGGCTTCGTATTTTGGTCAAATTTCACCATTGATCAGCTTTACCCTCCATATGATAAGCAGCTAGAAGAACCTTCTCTTTTTCAGAACATTAAAGGATCTAGAAGATTATTTCAATGGAGTTGATCCATTTTTTGGTGATTGAGGGATAAAATGATCCATTAAACGTAGGAGGCCTTTGTCTCATGAAGCTCTCTATAATGACTTGTTATTACTTGGGGGGGGGGGTTAAATGTTCTTCTTGACCCATGTTTCTATTCAATGCTTGAGTTAACTGGGTGAGTATCATGATAAAGTTCTTGATTCCCGCTTCCATCAGATTGGGTATCTCATTAGAAAAGTCATCACATTGGTCTTCACATCGGTTGTTAGCCCGAGTCCTCCTATTTCCATCCATTGGATGGAATAAAAGAAAAGTTAGGGGTAACACATAAAGGGTAATCCAAAAATATATGACTTATAAATATCTTTTATTTCCTTAACTTATGAATCTATAGGCTTCATGATATGTTATCCATGATCTAATTTCTAACATAAATTCTTAGGGGATTTTTTTATTCCCTTAATAATAGTTTATAGTATGCTTGTGAATTTACCAATTCATTTCCCCTATGAGTTTCATAGCCAAGAGTGAAAAAAGGTCCCTTTTTGTGTACTAGCATACCTCAGGTCAAGCACGAAAATCTTTGTCAGGGTTTTTACCCCTATGTTCATCTGTGCCAGAGCCGCCTCTACCTATTCGTATCCAGACAAGGATGTATTTTCTTGATAAACCACTTACTAAATACTCACCAAAATGTAGGGATATTTTTATTATACTTAGTTTTATCCCTAAGGATTTCACTAGTCTATTATAATCCTAATACCAAAAATAACTAAACCTATCCTCTGCTACCAACTATAACAACCCTGCTCTTTATTTCATACTTAAACATGATTTATTACATAAAACATTCCATTGATACAACATAGAAGATAGAGAGGTCTAGTGTATTTGGGGCTTAGGAACAATACATAACAAATTAAAACATAGAGCAAAATATCTTATTGAAAACTTCCTTTACATAACCACTACATTTCCTCGTACATAGCATTGCAGGGGATAACCTAAGGACATGCATAAGAAAAGGGTGAGCTATAAAGCCCAATAAGGGAGTAAACAAAGAATAACATGAAGATTACAATAAAACATAGTAAATAGACATATTAATGGATCAAAATAGAAACATGAACATAAAGTCATGATAAATCATGATAATCATAACTTGAAAATGTAGCAACAAAACTTAACATAGAATCAGCATGAGCTAAGGCTCATTGCACATGGAGCATGAGTAAATCCTCATTGCACATGAAGAACTAGTAAAACATAATTGAACTTGAATTATCATGATTCAACACTCATTTCACATTATGTATCATAATACTATACTTTAACCAATGCATTGGAGTGCTATCAGGGTGCACCCTTCTTAAACATTTCATTTCATGCATAAGTGTACCACACATATCTTACAACATGGAATCAATCATCATAATTTATTCCATGATAAAGGGATGTAAAATACATACATGAATATTTATAATCAATAAGTAAATTTAAATAAAGGTGAATACCCTTGATAGAGAAATGGGCATGGTATTCTCTATACAATGACATTGGCTTGGAAAATCATTGTGCAATTTCTGCAGCATAACGGCGCGAAATAAGAACTCATAAAAAATAGTGGATGAGAGAGAAAGGGGTGTATCATCATATTTAAATTAAATAGAAAGTAATGGGGTAATATATATACATTTCACAATAAACTTAATGGAATTTATATTCATAATACAAAAGAATTACTTTGATGTAAAAGAGGAGAGAGAAATCCCTTACAGAATTTCGACATGTTAACCGGTGTACATGGGAGGAATTAATGAGAGATAAAGGGGTCTCAAATCATAAAAAAATAAAAATGGAAGTATGGGGGAGGTGAAAAATTATTCCCTAACATGTTTAATTTAAAAAAGGGCATAACAACTTAAAGAAAATTGGAAAAAAATGAGAAAGGAAGAAATTCCTTTACTTGGAAGTGTTCTTCCAAGGCTTGGGAGAGGCTTGAGAGAGGAATCATGGGAGCTTGGGGCACCTTGGGATGATTTTAGAGATAGGATGGAATAGGTTGGATGAACACCAAAGGATTTGAGAAAAGATTAAGTGGGTGATTTGGAGGGTTTATATAATAAAGGAGAGAGAATTCTTTATTATTTAGGTTTGAGACACCACACATTAAACTAATCAAAACCACAAAAAATACCATGGATTTTACCCATGGTTTTTGGTAAATGGGGTTGGAAAACAATATTTTATTAGGAAAATGGCATAAATTCTTAAAATAATAGGGTTTCTTATTTGGAGGGGAGTCACACTCTCAAGGAAAACAATTTAAAAAGACAAAATGTTTTATAAGTCTTGGAGGGTCCACTAAAGCTTTTTAAAATAAATAAAACAAATCTAAAATCACATTAATTTAATGATAAAACATATATTGGCCTAAAATAATGTTTATTGTATTTTATTACATCACTATTGGGTCATAATGATGTCATAAAACACTTTATATATTTAAACAGTATTTAATTTTTACCCAAAAATTCGACTGTCTCAGAAAATTATGAAAAATTCACCATGGGATAATTTCAACATCCTGATTCCAAAAATAATATTTATTTTATATAAATAATTTTTAAATATGTGAATTTTTACTTTTAAAATAAAGATCGACATTTATCAAAAATTCATGGGTTTTGACAAAAGTAGCTTTGAAAACTTAATAAAAATTACAATTGTATTCATAAAAAATTGTACGATCATTTATATTTAATAAAAATTAATTTATAAATAATATTTTATTAAAATAATATTTAATTAAAAAATCCATTAATTCATCAAAATAGATTTCTTAGTTGAATATTAACTAAAAAAATACTATTTTTGCTTTAAAAACTATTTACAAAGAAACAATAATAAAATGAATACAGATTATTTATTAAAAAATAATGTACATATTCATAGTGATAGAGTCTTGTTACATAACCCCTTCTAACACCCGCATAAGACTAAAGGGAAATGTTTGTGATGGTGACAGACTCTTGGGGTGGCTTGGATAATATCGCTCAGGTGGTAATCTCTATTAACATCCACTTATCTCGTAGTTGGTTCCGATCATGCTCAACGTGTTCAAGCTCAGCTTGGGCTTGGTCAAGAGAGAAGCCCAATTATGCCACCTCCTTTATGAGCTCCGAAAAATGGTCTTCGTATAGGGAAAGTCTACTGGATGAGGCCATCACATCCTTTTTCTGAGTAAATTGGATTTTTTAAAGCCCTATATTAATACTAATCATGTGATCACTGTTCAATGACTATATTAGCAATGATCACAATTCTTAATGGTATTTTAAAATCCAGAAACATAAAACCCATTATTTTTACATTTTATATAACCATAATAAGACATTTAATTAGATCAATAGGAATTTTCATTAATTAAAGTTTGGGTCATTATACACTACCACAAAAACAGTTTTTTGTAGCGCCCCCCTTTATCAGCGCTAACGAAAAAGCGCTGATAAAAGGCCCCTCTTTATCAGCGCTTGTTAAGTAGCACTGATAAAGGGGGGCCTTTATCAGCGCTTTTTTTAGCGCTGATAAATGGTCAGCTTCAATTTTTTTTAAAAATATATTAATATATTAATATATAAATATAGTTATATTGTTATATAAATATAATATATAATTTTTAAATATATTTTAGATAAGTATAATTGTACATTTACACTTATTATAATTAATATATAAGATATTTAGTGAAAATGACTTCTTAAAAAATTAAAAAAATATTTTTAATTAATATTTTGATAATCATTATGGAGTAATAGTCATTTAATAACAATTTGAGGACTAAAAAAATTAAAAAAATTAAAAAAAAGATCCAAAATATGTTGAAAACGCAACTCAAACTTCAAACGGCCATAACTTTTGATCCGGGTGTCCGTTTGAGCTCTACCACATATCAAATCAAAGCCTGCGATGATCTCTACGTCGCTCTAACACGGGGAGACCCCGGCCAAGCGTTTTTTGAGGCCAAAAGAGTCCCATAAGGCCTCCAAAACTGAGTTTTTTGTCGGGGTACCCATATTTTTTAACATTTTGTGAATTTTCAAAGTCGTTTAAGGGGGTATTATTGGCTTTTCTTGGCAGGGACTGAATTTATTCCAAGGTATTACATTCATATTGATATTATGTCTTTGAAATTTCATCCTTTTTTATAATGAACTGCTATTTATAATCAAATATATAACTATATGTACATATTTTTTATATATTCGCACCTAAAAATTAAATTTTTTAAATAAATAATTAAACATATTTACATATAAAATATATTAGATTTATCTAAATAATAACTAATATCCATTTTATTTAGAATACCAATATCTGAATATTTATATACCTATATATTAATCTAACTATATATATATATTAATCTAACTATATATATATATAAATCTAACTATATATATATTAATCTAATAACTATATATATATTAATATAACTACATATATATATATTAGTATTACTATAAATATATATATTAATATCACCATAAATATATATATTAATAAAACTATATAAATATATATTCATATAACTATATAAATATATATTCATATAACTATATATATGTTAATATAACTATATATATGTTAATATAACTATATATATGTTAATATAACTATATATATGTTAATATAACTATATATATATATTAATATAAATATATATTACTATACGAATAAATATAACTAAATATATATATAGATAGATATAGATATATATTAATACCACTATATATATTAATATTACTATATATATTATAATATAACTATATATATATATACTATAATATAACTATAACTATATATTAATATAAATATATAATACTATATGAATAAATATAACTAAATATATAAATATATATATATAGAGATATCATGAATTGGAAAGCAAATCAAAATAGAGTAGTGGTAAGGGCTTAGGCACGCAAGGGGGAGGTCTCGAGTTCATATCCTGGTGGAGGCAGGGGTGCGCGCGCATGGGGAATATTGGAGAAAATGCTGTTAAAGGGTGGAGGGGGGTGCGTGGGGTGTTGTATAGGGGATGAAAAGCTCTGTAAAGGGGGGGGGGGGGGTTCAAGCGCTATAAAAGCCCCCCCGATTGGCAGTATTATTTAATTTTTTTTTAATTTTTTTTAATTTTTTTTAATTTTTTTTAACTTTTATCAGCGCTTTTTGAAAAGCGCTGATAAAAGGGTCCTTTATCAGCGCTAAAACAAAAGCACTGATAAACGGGTCCTTTATCAGCGCTAAAACGAAAGCGCTGATAAAGGAAGCGCTGATAAAGGGGACCCCCCTTTATCTACGCTGGCTTTATACGTGCTTTTCTAGCGCTGATAAAGGCCATTTTTAGCGCTGATAAAGGTCGTGTTTGTAGTAGTGATAGGAAATCTCAAAGGATTATCTATGATGTATTTTAAGTTAGAAATTTTAATGTGAAGTTCATGTATGTAATATATTTTCCAAGACTGCTAAAATGATCTACCCTTTGGGACTTGATTCCTTATAATCACGCCAATGTTATTTAATAATACACCGACTCTAGGTAACTAGGTTCAGTGTGTTATAGTTGGTATCAATGGAAGTTTAACAATAAACTTGGAAGCTATATTCACATAAAATATGATTAGGATACATTACAATGAGATTGAATTAGAGGATTAGTATAGAAGAACGTCCTTGAATTTTTGTAATTAAGAGATTTTGTGAGTTTTCCAAGCAATACATCCCTATATGTATACTACAAGTGGATGAAGTTCTAGCATAGATGTACCTAGAAGTGAAAAATCTAACAAGGAGTTTCGGGCTTGACCTGGGGTATCCTGGTACAGGACAATAGGCCTTACTGTGCACTTGGTTTGATACTCCGGGGGTATATTCTTAGGATAATTCACATTTTCATTACAAACCAATTTGAATGATTTTAATATGAGACGAGAATAAATAACCTTGGTTAATCCTAAGGTGTTTTTGATTGAAAATAGGGTGTCGTGATATTCTTTAAATGACTTTATGACTAATTTTACTCACACTATGATTTTTAGTTTTAGTCAATGGATGGATTCCAAGGAAGTCATAGTAAAATTGAACAGGATGTACAATGTGGGCATGATGGTGGAAATGAGAAACTAAATGGAATATTGATAGGCCTAAAAGATATTGTGTTCATGGTGAACCAGGTTTTCAAAAATATGATGAATAATATAAACATTAATTAACTCCCAAACTCCACAAAGAAGGGAAAATAAGAGAATAATAATATCTTCAGTAGTAGAGACTCTGGAGAAAAGAAATCTCAATTTCTATCATGCAGGAAATTTGGAAGGAGACACCCATGAATGTTTCTCAATGGAATAAAGAAATTATTTTTTTGTGGGAAAAAATGACATAAAGTAAAGAATTGATGAGGAAATATGAAGAGTACTATGGAAGAAAAAAATGATCCTAAGAATCCATTTACAGTCATTTGCTGTAAATTTAGGGGACCTGGGCATTACCCGAGTCAATTCCCTATTCTATAGGATAACCACTATGTCAAGGAATAACCTATGTGGAAATAAATGGATGGATAAATGTTTAAAAGTATTAATGCTCTTTTTTAATGGGATTACATTGGAAGACTTTTATCTTGTATACATAAAATTAAAGTTTGTTATGTGAAATTACTATTTGAGGAATAATTATATTTTTTTGGGGATGTAGTTTTAAAGAACCATTTGGGTTTATATTATCTTTGAATTTGAGTCAATTACAGGTTATTAATTTTTGGGATGAAAATACAAGGTATGAGATAAAATTTGGTGTTAAATTATGTTATGGTAATTTTGAAGAATTTATCTCATTTTGAGAATGTTATAAAATAAAGTTTTTTAAAAAGGACAACATGCAGACCGTGTGAAAACCCGTTGCATTAGAAAGACCTGCAGCAATCAAACCACAACCAAAGTGCGACTAGGATTTATCACCTACCACTGGACTACATGAAGTCCCTAGCTAGTGTGACTAATTATTTTTAGTGGAATGATTTTATTGATCAATACAATGTTTATTTGGTATATTACGTTTTATCAAATTAATATCCTTAGTATAGGAAAATGATTGGTGATTAAGTGATAAATCTTATTTTGGAAGATGTACACTATGTTTGAAAAAATATATGCCTAAGGAAAATAGAGTACTATGTGATTTCATTTGATTATTAATGATGGAGTTTTATTTTGTAAGAATCTATGTTTTTTAAAAGATTCAGGTTATTAATGGAAATGATTAACCTAAATTAAAGAATATGTGATTTGGTTAATTACACTTCAGTGTGAGACTTTAAGATTAGTTGATGTTATTTGGAGATAAATGTTAAGATTTAATATGAAAGACCATGTGATTAAATTCTTATGAGTTTTGGGTTTCAATATTAGTTTGGGTTATATTGAAGTATTTTAATGACAATTTGTTTATTGAATGGTCTTTATTTAATATTTTTCATTATTATTTTAATTCTAGAAATTAAAATTTGTATTTCTTTCTATAAAGGATTATTCATTTTGGGGATCATCTTACCTTGTAATAACCATTTTGGTTTTTGGTTAATCTCTAAAGATAAGGGCAATATATAGTTCATCCTCTCTGGATTATGTGATTACCTATAAGTTGATTATAGTGCTTCAGTTGTGACCAATTAATCTTGAATACTCATCATTTGGAGAAAAGAATAGTTAGTGGAAGAAATTTATAAAAGGATAAAACTCTACATGAAAAGTATGTATATCTCTTTATGTTCTTAGTTAATCTCATTAATAAATTCCTCAACATTATGAAATGGAACTTAAAACAAAAAAAGTTGTTCGTTTACTTTTCTTATTGGGAAACTAATGACCATTTAACCCATTACAAGTTTGTGGTTTTTCTTATTGTTAAATTTCTCTTGATCATGTTTTCTATCACTCTCCATTAATTTATCTTCCATATCTATGTTTTCCTACATGGAATCCTAGTATGGGTTATCTCTGGTGACCTTTTTACTTCTCTTTCATTCTTTTAAAGTGATAGTTTTATTGACTCTTTTTTCCAATTTGGGGATTTCAATGAAGTTCCCAAGACCAATTTTAAAATTTTGAGGATGAAATTTACAAAAGGGGGGAAGAGTGTAATACCCCAAGATTTCATAGAAAGTTATTTTCTTTAAAGTAATTCAATAGCTTATGCTACACGCAACACCGAGTTCGAGAACACCTTGACTTAACAAATTTTCCGTTCAAAAAGTGGTTATGAATAGTATTAAATGCATCTTGATTTTTCTATAATACATATAATTTTAACATCCATATTATGTGTTTCTAATTCATAATATAAGAACAAATTCAATTTTTTTGATAAAAGAAGTATTTTTCAAAAAAGGAAATTTTACCACCTTTTAATGGAGAACCCTTTTTAAATCCAATATTTTACACTTATATATTCAATTTGACAAAATAAACTTCTTATTTATAATAGTGACATAAAAATTTAGTTTTGATAAATTTTCGGTGCTAAACTGTTAACTTTCATATTTTGATGAGTAGTAAAAAATACTAAATTTTAATTAAAAACAAATTTTTTAATAAAAATAATTTATAGTGTTAAATTATATGTTTGAATGATATTGAAGTATAATTATATTCTATTTTTTATCATTTAATCCAATTCTATTCATTGGAATTAATTTGACATCTAAATTAGACATAAACACATATCAATCTTTTGATATTTTTTTACTTCTCAAAAACCCGCTTTCTAGTTTTGAAAATGAGAATATTTTTTATATTATTTAATACAATTTATATGTTATGGATTAGAAAAAATATACATCATTTTTTAATTTGTAATATCAATATTATCATTGGGTGAATATTTTGTATTTTTCTAAAAACATTCATTTTTTGATGAATAGTGAAAAACACCATGTTATTGTTTAAAGCCGACTTTTTATTTAAATAATTATTTTTTTAATTTAAATTTATTTTAAAGGATAAATAGATACATAATACCTATATTAGTCTATTTTAATTCATTGAAGTTATTTTATAATAATATTAGATATATAAAATTTTATTTATCTTTTTACCGTCTTTTACAAACATTCTAGGCACATTTTCAAATTTGCATAAAACCTAATTTTACCACTTTTGTGAATTGAATTTCAATAATCTAAGATACATGGTTGAAATATATAAGTAACTTTTTTTTCAATAGGATGAAAATAATTTTTGGTGAATAGAAACTTTTGAATTTTATTTATCAAGGTTAAAAGTAAATAATATAATTAAAGGTAAAAATGATATTATAATTTCCCCAACACATGTCCTAATTCTATTGGATAAGTGTATTTAGACCAAAATCAACCTTAGGGAAAAAATATTATTCTTTTTGATCCACTTGGATTAGATTAGAACATTTATTAAATTTTCTTTAAAGAAGAGTTAAAAGTGTTAAATTCAAATTTTAATAACTAAAACATTTTTAATATACGATTATACATAAGATAATTTCATCTATAAATATTCATTAGAAATAAAAAAAATATTTCTTACATCATAGTATTTTATTTATAAATTTTATACCATAGATAATTAAATTTATTTATTACACAATGATGATGCAGTAATTACCTTATTAATGAAAGATTAAAATAATTAATATTATAAATATTAAAATAAATGTAAATTAAAACTTTATGATGACATACACGAATTTTATAGGTTAATATGACATGTTAGGGTTTATTCAAGTTATTTGTTTCTAAGAAATTATATTTTTATGACTTTCACAAAAACCAAATACTAAATAGTGTCAAAATTGACATAAATGAGTTTTTAAAACAAATATTATTTTATTAAATTATATAACTATTCTAAATATATATGGTTTGTCCAAAGTACATATATATTTATAGATATTTCATTAATAAACCACTTTAGGTTAGCTTGTTATTTTATAGTATGTTTATTACCCATGTATTATAATAATACAAAAAGACATGGTAAAAGTTAATCTATTTAACTAAGAGTCAAATATAAAAGATAAGGTTAATATGGTGACATAAACTTCTTTGAAACCTATTGGTTGAGTAGTTTCCGACCCATACCCACCTTATACTAGAAATAAATCCATTTGGAGCTATTAGAAACCGAAAATGATTTTACAATAAAATAACATTTCAATCTCTTGCTAAAGTGACCCTCACCTCCCTTATAAAAAGTCACTTCCCCTTCTCTCAAATTCACACCTCCAAATCCATTTTTCTCAGAAAAACCCTGCTCAAATCATCTAAAAAATATCTTTAATTCATCCTAGAGGCCTTACATTGATCATAAATCCAACGAAAAGAGCTTTTTTTGTACAAATCAAAAAGGAAGCACCCAAAGAAGAGGTTATTATTTCGTCACCTCTTTCAAAGTTATTTTCTTCTTCCACTTCCGTTTTCTTTTTTGTTTCTATAAAAAATAATAAATCCAATACCTTATACATACTGTGATGTTATTATAAATATGGTACAACCATATTCATTAATTTATGCATCTTATTAATGACAAGTCACCATGCATGCGTGCATACGACTTACTGTCTCCACATCGTGGTGCAGTTTGTTATTCAACACTTCATTATTTTAATGGGTATAATAATGAGTATAATTGATGTAAATAATAAATATAGCATGTAAATTATTATTTATATATAATATACCATCCAATTACATACGATTTCACCATCAATAGAATGATATTATTGCTCGTACATACGTACGACTTGCGGTCTCGACGATGCGATGCGATTTCATTGCCCATCGTAACCATTCAAGAATAATTTTCAGTTTTTGATTAAAACATAATGTTTAAGAACATAATATCATTCTGTATATTAAGAAAATACAAACTATCCATAAAAAACATGACTTACATAACAAAACATATAAAGTAAAAAAGAACCAGTTCACACCTGAAACAATGATACTCTTGAAATAATATTAACAAAGAAATATTATAGGATCATATATGATATCAATTTTATGTATATGGATATTTTATAATTTAATAACTATTATTTTACTATTAAATAGGACGTTAAACTTACCCTCAACTAAAAGAATGTATAAGGTAAGGGGTTTTCATCTCACTTTTTATTATCGTGAGATTCATGCAATATTTTCCACAATTTCCTTATGTGTGGTGTATGTACAGACCATGATTGAATTTTTTGGATAATATAATTTAATTTATGGGTATTTAAATATTAATTGTATGATCCTTCTTTCATGGGGTGTATGTTTTGTAAGATACCAAATCAGTAAGGGAATTTCTAATTTCTATTTCCACTCATTTGGTTTTACACACACTTCATTGATTATTTTACTCTAAGATTTTGTGTGAAATCACTATTTATTTATTTATGTAGTAATTTACACTCCCCTTTGGGTAGATATACTTTTTATACACATAATAAATCCATTTATAAATTCAAAATTCATTGATATGAACTTGATAAGGGTAATTTTAACTCAATTTCCATTTATTGAGTCAAACATCTAAGTCATTGGTTTTGTTTTTACAAGAATATGTGCGAATGTCATCTGATTGATTTACACTAAATATCCAATCATATTGATTGTATTTATATTATTCACACATAATCATGTCATTAATTTATCCTTAATCTAAGTATACAGTCTTTAAAAGAGATTTCATCTCAATTTACATTCCATTGAGACTTCTTTGTTGTTATGCACCAATTCACTTTTATATGGTGTATATACTCTCCTTTGACATAATATATCATGAATTCCTTTATTCCCATTATATTATAAATTTTTTATTATTGTGACTCCTCAATTATTTGTATTCAAGTATCATTCATTTGGTTATAAACTCTTTAACTAAATTATCATTTTAAATTTTTCAAAGATTTATTCTTCTAAATATTTATAATTAAAGTCAATTTTTTAATAATGGTTTTAAGAATAAATTTATATGGACATGAATATTTTAAAATAAAAAATATTTTCAAAAGATTCAAAGTGGTTTGGGACACTTTTATTCAAAAATCTCTTTTAAATGGATTCTTTGATAAACTGTGCGACATTTAAATGTTTTCAAGAAAAGGGTATATTTCTCTCAAATAGTTTTACTGATTATTTTCATCTGTGTCAATATCCTTCATTGTATTTTATTCTCGATTGAGGTTGATTTATTGTAATAAAATCTCCCATATTGTATAAATGAGTAATGTTTGACTGTGGATGTGCTATTTTTATACCATTTATGGATTATGGTTAAAGTATTAACATTTCGTATGCTAGTTTTCATATGAATATTTAAGTTATGTTTCAACCTTTTCATATGGGGAATTCATTGGACATAGTAAGTGATGGGTGGACCCCACTATATCCCCTCAATGCATTGGTAGGTATCATACGAAAAACTAGTGTCTTGGCACAAGGCCTTGACAAAATTTATATTTAGAGTTTTGGCATGAGGCCATGACTTTGTGGTTAAGATGTCCGACATTATGCATTCCTTAATTTTGAGATTAGTTATTGATGTTAAATATGATTATTCGACTAGTATAATATCCATGTGAATATGTAAATAACATTATATGATTTATATTTTTGATATTATACTGAATTTTTTGTTTAAAGGGCCTGAGTTTTAATTTTATACCTTTCCATAAAGGTTTATGATTATTTATGATAGCTTCTGCTATATTGTTTATCCTTACTGAGCATCTGAGATCACCCCTTTCTTATGATTTATTTTTTCAAGATTTTAAGAAATGTATTTGGTTTTATATGAAGTTTTAAGTTAGGAGAATAATGGAAATATCAAAGGATTATATATGTTGTTTTTTAAGTTAGAAATTGTAATGTGAAGTTAATGTATGTAATCTATTTTCCAAGACTGCTAAACTGATCGGATTTTCGGGACTTAATTCCTTGTAATCATGCCAATATTATGTAATAATTCACCAACTCTATGTAACTAGGTTTGGGGAATTATAGTTGGTATCAAAGGAAGTGTAACAATAACCTTGGAAACCAGATTTAGATAAACTCTTATTTGTAAACGTTACATTAAGATAGAATTGGAGGATTGGTATAAAAGAACCTCCTAGTATTTTGGTAATTAAGAGATTTTGGGAGTTTCTAAGTAATACATCCCTATTTGGATACTATAAGTGGACTTGGTTTTACCACAAATGTACCTAGTAGTGAAAACACCGACAAGGAGTTTCAGGCTTGACCTGGGGTATCCTGGTACATGACAATGACCCTTACTGCGCACCACGTTTGACACTCCCAGGGGATATTCTTAGGACAATTCACATTTTCTTTATAAACCTATTTGAAGGATTTCAATATAATATGAGAATAAATAACCTTGGTTAATCCAAATGCGTTTTTTATTAAAAATAATGTGTCATTATATTCTCTAAATTATTTTATGAATATTTTTACTCACACAATGCTTTCTAGTTTTAGTAAATGGATGGATTCCAAGGAAGTCATAGTAACATTGAACATGATGTTCAAGGTGGGAACAATGGTGTAAACGAGCAACTAAATGGAATTTTTATAGGCCTAAAAGATATCGTGTTTAGGTTGAACCGGTTTTTCAAATATATGATCAATAATATATACATTAACAAACTACCAAACTCAACAAAGAAGGGAAATGAGGAGAATGATAAGCGCTCTAGAAATGGAGACTGTGGAGAAAAGAAAGCTCAATTTCCATCATTCATGAAATGTGGAAGGAGATACCTAGGAAAGTGCCTCAATGGAACAATAAAATGCTTTATGTATGGGAAAAAGGACATAAAGTAAACAATTTCCGAGGAAAAATGAAGAGTACTATGCAAGAAAATAAAAATGATCCTAAGAATCCATTTATAGTCATTTGTCATAAATGTAGGGGACCTGGGCATTACCATAGTCAATACCATATTCTATATGATAACGACTAGAAAAAGTAAGAACCTATGTGGAAATAAATGGATGGAGAAATGTTCAAAAGTATTAATGCTCTTTGTTTATGGGATTACTTTGGAATAATTTTCTCTTGTATGTGTAACCCTGCAGTTGGTTATGTGAAAATACTATTTAAGGAAGAATTATATTTTCTTTTGTGGATATATTTATAAAGAACAATTTGGCTTTATATGATCCTTGAATTTGAGGCAATTACAGGTTATTAATTTTTGGGATGAAAATACAAGGCATGACATAAAATTGGTGGTTAAATTATTTTATGGTCATTTTAAAGAATTTATCACATTTTGGGAATGTTATTAAATACAGTTTTGGAAAAAGGACAATACACAGACCATGTGACAACCCATCGCGTCGGAAAAAGTTTCAAGAATCGAACCCATAACCAATGTCCGACTGATATTTATCGCCTACCACTAGACTACGTGAAGTCCCTGGTTATTGTGACTAATTATTTTTAGTTAAATAATTTTATTTATCAATAATAAGTTGATTTTGGATCTTATGTTTTATCAAATTGATCAATAATAAGTTGATTTTAGAGATTCAGGTTATTAATGGAAATGATTAACCTAACATAGAGAATATGTGATTTGGTTAATTACACTTCAATATGAGACTTTAAGAGTAGTTGATGTTATTTGGAGATAAATGTTAAGATTTACTATGAAAGACTATGTGATTAAATTCTTCCGAGTTTTGGGTTTCAATATTAGTCTTGATTATATTGAAGTATTTTAAGGACAATTTTTTATTGAATGGTTTTTATTGAGCATTGGGTATTGTTTGTTTAATTTTTGGAAATTAAGATTAGTATTTCATTCTATAAAGGATTATCCATTTTTTGGATAATCTAATCATGGACTAACCATTTTGGTTTTGATTAATCTCTAAAGACAAGGGAAATCTATAGTTTAACCTCTATGTATTATTTGATTCTCTAGAAGTTTATTCTAGCGCTTCAGGTGTGATCAAGTCATCTTGAATACTCATCGTTTAGAGAAAAGATGAGTTAGTGGAAGAAATTTGTTAAAGGATGACACTCTACTTGGAAAGGAAGTATATCTCTTTTTGTTCTTAGTCAATGTCATAAATAAATTCTTAAACATCATGAAATGAAACCTAAAACAAAAAACTTTGTTCGTTTAATTTTATTACATGGAAACTAATGGTTGTTTAACCCATCACAAGTTTGTGGTTTTCTTAATGTGAACATTATCCTGATCATGTTTTCTATCACTCTCCATTATTTTCTCTTCCATATCATTTTTTTATATGGAATTCTAGTATGGGTTATCTTAGGTGACCTTTGTACTTTTCTTTCATTCTTTTAATGTGATAGTTTTATTGAATCTTTTTCTGATGTGGGACTTTCAATGAAGTTCCCAAATAAAATTTTAAAATTATGTGGATGCAATTTCCAAAAGGGGGAAAATTTTAACACCCAAATATTTCATAGTAAGTTATTTTATTTAAAGTAATTCAATAGCTTGCGCTACATGCAACACCAAGTTCGAGCGCACCATGACTTAACAAACTATCCCTTCAAAAAGTGGTTATAAATAGTATTAACTGAATTTTAAATTTTATATACTCCATATAATTTTAACATCAATAGTATGTGTTTCTTTGACATAATATAAGTAACAAAATGAAAATTTTCAGATAAAAGAAGTGTTTTTCAAAAAATAATATTTTACCTCCATTTAATGGAGAACCCTTTCTAAATCCAATATTTGACACTTTTATATATTAAATTTGAGAAAATAAACTTCTTATTTTGAAGTACGACATAAAAATTTATTTTGGATAAATTTTCGGTGCTTTTCTGATAACTTTCATATTTTGATGAACAGTGAAAAAATACTAAATTTTAATTGAAAACAACTTTTTTAATAAAAATAATTTATAGTGTTAAATTATAAATTTGAATGGTTTAAAAGTATAATTAGATTATATTTTTATCATTTAATCCAATTTTGGTCATTGTAATTAATTTTACATTTGAATTGAACATAAACATGTATTAATATTTTGATAGTTTTTCCTTCTAAAAACCCCGCTTTATGGTTTTGACAATGAGATATTTTTTAAATTAATTAATACAAATTATATGTATTTGAATTTGGTATAATAGAAATAATTTTTTAATTAGGATTATCCAAATTCTCTTCAGGTGAATTTTTGGCATTTTTCCTAAAAACTTTCAATTTTTGATGAATAGTGGAAAACACTGTGTTATTATTTCAAGTTGACTTTTTATTTAAAAAATTATTTTTTATTTAAATTTATTTTAAAGTAAAAATAGATACATAATAACTATATTAGTACAATTTAATTCATTGAATTCATTTTATAATAAGATTAGATATATAAAATTTTATCGAAGTTTTTACCGTCTTTTTCCCACCTTCTTGGCATATTTTTCAAATTTTCATAAAACATAATTTTACTACTTTTGTGAATTGAATTTAAAAAATCCGAGAGGCATGGTAGATATAGTATGTAAAATGTGGTTTAATATGATGAAAATAATTTTTGGCGAATGGTAAATTTTGAATTTTATTTACCACGGTTAAAAGTAAATATGGTAATTAAAGGTAAAAAAGATATTATAATTACCCCAACACATGTACTAATTATATTGAATAAGTTTATTTCGACCAAAATGAACCTCAGGAAAAAAATATGATTATTTTTTATCCACTTTATTTAGATTAGAACATTTATTATATTTTATTTAAAGAAGAGTTAAAAGTTTTAAATTCAAATTTTAATAACTCAACCATTTTTAATATAAGGTTATACATAAGATAAATTAAACTATAAATATTAATTATGAAGATAGAAATATTTCCTATATCATAGTAATTTATTTATAATTTTTATACCTTATATAATTAATGTTATATGTGAGAGAATGATGATGCAGTAATTACCTTATTAATGAAGGATTAAAATAATTGATATTATAAATATTAAAATAAATGTAAATTAAAACTTTTGATGCCATACACGAATTTTATAGGTTAATATGACATTTTATGGTCGGTTAAATTTATTTTTTTATATTAAATCAGATTTTTATGACTTTTACAATAACCAAATACTAAATAATGTCAAAATTGACATAAATGAGTTTTTTTTTTTAAAAAAATATTTTATTAAATTATATAATAGTTTTAAAAATCTAATATTTGGACAAAAGTCATATATAATTATAGATATGTCATTAATGAATCACTTTAAGTTCTTTTTGAATTTTATAGTACGTTTATTAACCATGTCTTGTAATAATGCAAGAAGACATGGTAAAATTTAAACTATTTATCTAAGAGTTAAATCCAAAAGATAAGGTCAATACGGTGACCTAAACTTATTTAAAACCTATTTTTTGAGAGGGTTTATACCCATACCCACCTTATCCTCAAAATATAACCATTTTGAGTTATTAGAAACCGAAAAGTATTTTATAATAAAATAATATTTCAAGCTCTTCAGAAAGTGCCTCTCACCTCCCTTATAAAAGGGCACTTCCCCTTCTCTCAAATTCACACATCCAAGGCCATTTTTATCAGACAAAACCTTCTCAAATATTCTCCCAACTACCTTCAATTAATCCTAGAGGACTTAATTTGATCATCAATCCAACTTAAGGAGCTCTTTTGTAAGAATGAAAAAGGAAGCCCCTGAAGAAGAGGTAATTATTTCGTCACCTCTTTCAATGTTATTTTCTTCCTCAACTTACTCTTTATTTTCTATTTCTATACCAAAATAATAACTCCAATAACTGCTAGATAATGTGATGTTATTATAAATATGGTAAAACTATATTCATTATTTTATCTATATTATGAATGACAAGTCACCACGCGTGCGTGCGTACGACTTACCGTGTCTACGACGCGATGAGATTTCATTCCCTATTGTAACCATTCAAGAATAATTTTCATTTTATGATTAAAAAATAATGTTTAGAAACTTAATATCATATTGGATATGAATAAAATTCCTCCTATCCATAAAAAAAATGACTTATGTAACATAACATAAAAAGGAAAACGAACCAGTTTACACCCGAAACAATGATACTACTAAAATATTATTAACAAGGAAATATTAGAGGATCATATATGATATCATATTTATGTATATGGTTATTTTATAATTTAATATCAATTATTTAACCATTATACAGGAGGGTAAAATTACAATCAACTAAAGTAATGTATATGGTATGGGTTTTTCATCTCACTATTTATTATCACGAGATTCATGCTATATTTGCTACAATTTTTTTTTGGTGTATGTACAGCCCATGATTGTATCCATTATGTAATATAACTTAATTTATGGGTATTTAAATCTTAATTGTATGATCCTTCTTTCAGGGGGTGTATGTTTCGTTTCTATCCAAATCGGTAAGGGAATTTCTAATTTCAATTTCCACTCATTGGGTTTTACACACACTTCATTGATTATTTTAATCCAAAATTATGTGTGAAATCACTATTTATTTATTTATGTAGTAATTTCAAATCCCCTTTTGGTGGATATACTTTTTATACACATAATCACCCCATTGATAAATTCTCAATTTAGTTATATGAACTTTATAAGGTAAATCATAACTCAATTTCCATTCATTGAGTTAAACATCCAAGTTATTAGTTTTGTTTTTACTAGAATATGTGTGAATTTCCTATAATTGATTTAAACTGAATATCCAATCATATTGAGTGTATTTAATATTTTCACACATAATTATTTCATTTATTTTTCCTTAATCTAAGGATATGATCTTTATAAGTGATTTCGTTTCAATTTACATTCCATTGAGACTTCTTTGTTGTTATGCACCAATTCACTTTTATATGGTGTATATACTGTCCCTTGACATTTTATATCATGAATCCCTTTATTCCCATTATATTATAAAGTTTTTATTAATTTTATTCCTCAATTATTTGTATTCATGTATCTTTCATTTGGTTAGGAACTCTTTAACTAAAATACGGTTTTAAATGTTTTAAATATTTATTCTTCTTAATATTTCTCTTTAATGTCCATGTTTTAAAAATTGTTTTAATGATTTATTTATATTAAAATGAATGTTTTAAAATTAAAATTCTTTTCCAAAGTTTCAAAGTGGTATGGGAAACTTTGATTAAAAAATCTCTTCTAAATGACTTCTTTGATAAATAGTGAAACATTTAAATGTTTTCAAGAAAAAAGGGATATTTCTCTCAAATAGTTTTACTGATTATTTTCATCTATGTCAATATAATTCATTATATTTTATTCTTGATTGATGTTGATTTATTATGATGCAATATTTAATATTATATTCAATGAGATATGTTTGACTATGGATATGCTATTTTTATACCATTTATGGTTTGTGGTTAAAGTATTAACATTTTCTATGGTAGTTTTAATACGAATGATTATGTTATGTTGCAACATTTTGATATGGGGAATTCATTGGAAATAATAAGTAACAGGAGAAGATCTCTATAGACCTTAGATGTATCGTTAGGTCTCATGATAGAAAATAGAGTCTTGGCACAAGGCCTTGAAAAAATTTATATTTAGAGTCTTGGAACAAGGCCTTGAATTTGTGGTTAAGATGTCTGACATTATGCATTTCATCATTGTGAGATTAGTTGTTGATGTTACATGTGATTATTCGACTAGTACAATATCAATGTGAATAAGTAAACGGATTTATTTAATTTATCTTTGACATATTATATTGAAGTTTATGTTTAAAGGGCTTGTGTTTCAATTTTATACATTTCCATAAAAGTTTATGAATA
The DNA here is from genome assembly GCA_963277665.1 of Viscum album. Lineage (NCBI taxonomy): Eukaryota > Viridiplantae > Streptophyta > Magnoliopsida > Santalales > Viscaceae > Viscum > Viscum album. Next base: position 1,315,675,502 of record OY728147.1, read on the forward strand.
TTTATGAATGCTTCCGCTGTATTGTTTGTCCTTACAGATCATCTGAGCTCACCAATTTCTTATGTTTTATTTTCTGAGGATTCCAAGAGGTTTATTATGTTTTATATACAGGTTTTAGCCAGGATAGTAATGTAATTATCAAAGGATTATCTATGTTGTATTTTATGTTAGAAAGTGTAATGTGGTGTTCATGTATGTAATCTATTTTCCAAGAAGACTCAACTGATCGGCCCTTTGGGACATGATTCCTTGTAATCATGCCAATATTATGTAATAATTCACCAAATTTAGGTAACTAGGGTTGGGTCATTACAAAAATTGGGTAATATGGCACAAATTATAATTTTAGTGATAAAATATTTACTGTGATTAATATTTAGTCAAGATTACTAATTCTTAATGTGTGTAATCTAATGTGGATCAAATTTTACCAAATCAATTTAACACTTAGACCTTCTATAATACCTTTTATAGGTTATAAAGTGATACCTACATGTTTCTCCAATATTTCCCCATGTAATTTACTTAACTCCCAATCCCACATAACACCCATGTGATACCATTCATACCCCTTACCTAACATTATTTTCCTTAAAAATACCCCTTTTTCACCCAAAAAAGGTACTGAATCCCACCTATTATATCATCTATCTACACCCCAAAGTCATTGATCATGAATTTACCTTCCCTCTCCCTCTCTTAAGCACTACCAAGGAGTTAATAACGTTCCAAGGAGGCCTATAAATATTTAAGAAGCTACCATTCATGGTAAGGTATTCACTCACTTCACTTTTCAATTCAAGAAAATCATTTTTTTAATTTTTTTCCATATGATTATCGATGCATGTGTTCATAATCGATCCTTTACTTTAAATATGATTTAATATTTATTATATACTACCCTTGTATCTCATTAATCCCATTTCATGATCATTTTTGTGTAGCCATCATGATACCAAAATTACTCCATTATTTTCCACAACATATTTTCGTGTTGTAAATTCCAAACTCTAGCACAATTCAAGGGTATCAATAATAAATTAAAATTATTTTATTAATGTTTAATTACATGTTTAAAACTAAAAATCTCTACCCATGGGTTAAAATGATACATTATTATGATATTTTATTGACATGCCACACATAATGATAAACATATGAAGGTTATACCCTAATAGCGCTCCAATGATTTGGGTATAGAATTAATCTCCAGAGATAATATGTTCATGATACCTTGTAACATTACATGATAATGTTTTATGATACCTTTGAGAATAACCATGGAAATATGATTTTATAACAATTAATTGATGAACTTTTGTGACACGGTTATGAATATCTCATGTTTATGTTGTAACCACATTTCCATCTTAAGACTCATGTACTTATGATCGTGTTATGCCTCATGTACTTATGATCATGTTATGCCTCTTGTTATTATGATCATTTTATCACTACTATTGTTATGATAATATTATACCTCTTTTCATTATATACATGTTCTTATATTATAAGTTAAGGTTTACACATGATGTTTATTTATGCTATGTTTTAATTTTTAATCCTTTACTAGGATTTATGTTCACCCATTTATTTTGAAAAATTTCCCTTGGAAATCCTATATAGTGAGGTTATATAGTAAGGAATAATAAATAATTATTTCAAATGAGTTAAAATTTGTTTATGTTTTTTATGCGATCCAAGTATTCAATGTATAATGTTCCTAGTTTCCAAGGAACTAAACCTCAAAAACTCCATGAGGAAATGATTAGTACAATAATTTTGTTAAGGAATTAATTATAAAACTATATATATATTTTGGTCATTATAGTTTTTATTAAATCATAGTTAATTAATTTGTGTATATTTTAAAAATAAAACCTTAATGAAAACCCTTATGATAAGTCTATATATAATAAAACATCTATAAATTTTGGTTAAGAATAAATAATGTGATTTAAAAAGTAAATAAATCCCTATCTAGATACTAAAATGTTAAATAGATTGTAAAACAAATGTACCTAGGGATAATAAAATCGAAAAAGTATTGTTTAGAATTTAATTGATCTTTACTCTGGTGCATGATGAGTGGGCCAAATACTACACACATGGCTAGAAAATCTTATGGGATATGTTTTTGTTATCAAATTTATTTTTAGAAACAATTATGAAGGATGTGATGTGACACTAATGTAATTATTTCTTCATAAATGTAAGAAAAATTTAAATTACATAATCCTATAATCTCAATATAAGAAAATATTCAGGATTAACGTTCCTTTTAAATTTTATAAATATTCATAGTAGATCCATTTGCTCATTTATGTTTTCTTTTAGAAAAAATGACGGAAATAGAAGGACCCATAACAAATGTAATGGGAAATGAAAAAATGAACAAACTATAATGGTGGAATCCTAATTTGAAAACTTCATGAAGATGTTAAATTAGTTATCTCAATTTGTGAATAATAAAAACAATTATGTTGAACATCCTATTTTAACAAAGAGGGAAATACTAGCCTTTGAATCCTTTATACGCCAATAAACACCTGTATTTAGTGGACCATCTAATCCATTTTTTGGAAAATAATAGATCAATGATATAGAAAAGATATTTTCTATAATCTATTGTTCATAGAAAGAGAATATTTTCTTAAATGTGTATTTACTAGAGGGAGAAGCCTATCAGTGGTGGAATTTTTTTTGGAAGATGACACTAAAGGATGAAGTTGAAGCTATGGAGTGGGGATAGTTAAAGAATATCTTTTTCAGTAAGTATTTTTCTCAAACCCTACGACCAAACTTGTAATTGATGTTCTTGAAGCTTATGAACAAGGAGAATAAATCAGTGGGATGTTTTGAGATGAAATTTACAAGTAATGTGTGATACGATTCAATATTTTTCATCAATTATTATGGGAATATTGATTGATTCTTTAGTAGACTGAGTGCCCATTTATAGAAATCATTGTAAATACAAGACTTTGAAATTTATGAAGAGATAGTGTGGTCAAAAATCAACGTTTAAATGGAATTCATATATGATTAGTGTTATCATGGAATGAATGATAAGAATATGAGGATGGAGAAAATTTTTAAAAAGAAATTTAATCATGAAAAGGAATGAAAAAAACTATAACTTCCCACATGAAAAAATTGTGGGAATAATAAATCATGAAACTTCCTTCAAGGAAACATGAAATGTTTCAAGAGTGGAAAGTATGGACACATATTTCAATACTAACATAGAGATGAAAATCCATAACAACCTGATGAAAATGAAAAAGTAAATATGGAAGAAGCATATACTATATTGTAATGATTCACATGTAGAGAGAACAACCAGTTTTCTAAACAGTGTTTGAATTTGAGACTAATGGAGAGAAACAAAAATCAACCCAAATAGAGTCTAAGGGATCAATTCCCTTCTTTTTATATCACAACATATGAGTTTAAGTCTTGAAACGAATTTGTGTTAGGTACACGTTTTTTTCACTCTAAGATTACTAGTACATTGTTTGGTTCTGGTTCTACACATTCATTTACTTCATTCAAGTTTGAAAAGAACATCAAATGAATCCCCAAACTATTAGAAGTAGATTTATAAATTAAGAATCATGGAGGGTTTATTCAGGAATCTAGAGTATATAAAGTTTCCACTCAATTTTTGTGAGTATAATCACATTGAAAGTCTAGTAGTCATTCCAACGTTGGAATTTTATATAATACAAGGGATGTGTTGGATAATAAAGTAAAATTCTAAGATCAATTTTAGAAGCATGGAAATTTTAGCGGTCTTGGATGTAAAGACAAAATTTATTTTCAAAGTAGAGATATGCCAAGTTGAGTTTTTTCAAGAACTAACTCCTATATACTTATCTAAGAAAATTATTGGTGAAGAAGGTGAAAGAAGTGAAAGTAAATGGATATAACTTGTAACCATTATTTAGGAGTACCTAGATATATTTTATAAATAATTAACTACACATCTCATATAAAGAGACTTATAATTATCAATTGAAATCATATTATGTCCCAAACCTATATCGAATAAATTTTATAAAATAGAGTTCATGGAGTTATTGGAATTGAGAAAGAAACTACAAGATATTTTGGAAAAGGGATTCATTCATCCAAGTGTCTCTCCTTAGGGAGAACCTAATCTCATTGTGAATAAATATGGATCAATAAAAGTATGAATTGATTATAGAGAACTCAATGGGATATCAGTAATGATCAAATACACTCTTCCTAGAATTGATGATTTTTTAAACAATTTTTTAGAGGTCAATCTGTTTTTAAGATGAACCTCTATTCAGGGTATCATCAAGGGATTACGAAGAAAAAGGGTATTCCAAAGATAAATTTATGATCAGGGTACAAACATTATAATTTTTTGTTATTCCATTTGGGTTGAATAATGATCCCAAAATATTTATGGACATAATGAATGGATTCTTTCGGGACCACCTAAATTAATTTATGGTGGTCTTTATTGATTATATTATGATATATTAAAAAATTCATGGGGGGAATATAAAGAATACTTAAAGGTTATAATAGAAACTCTAAGTAAAGAAATGTTTTTTATAAAATTGTGTAAATGTGTGTTTTCATTTCCAAAAGTGGCATTCTTAGGTCACATTGTATTTTATAAATGAATCTCTATGGGACCAGGTAATATTAAGGCAGTAGATGATTGGAATTTTTAAACTATATTAATATAAATTCATAGTTTTATTTGTCTAGAAGGATACTATAGAGGGGTAGTGTTTTTTATTTTGAATTTCTAATATAATAACCAAGTTAACTGAAAAGGTATTTAAGTTCAAATGGTTGAAGGAATGTGAGGAAAGATTCTAGAAACTTAAGAATATACTTGTTAACTCACCTATGATAAAATTAACAACTAATGGAGAAGGATTTTACATTTATAGTGATTCATCATTGAAAGGACATGGATTTGAAGTCATACACAAGGACATATTGATTGATTATACATCTCAAAAATTGAAGCCTCATGAGAAAAATTATCCTACTTTTTATTTTGAGTTATCTAAAGTTTTTTTATTTAATGATATGGTGACACTATCTTTATAAAGAGAAATGTGATGTATACATAATATAGAAATGTTTGATGTACATATTCATATAGAGGTAATTGAACACAAGACAAATGAGATAGTTAGAGCATTTTAGGGACTATTATTGTTTAATTCATTATATCCCATGTAAATAAAACAATGTCATTAATGTACTAAGCTAAAAAGAACCAAAAGATACTATAATGTTGAGAATTAAATGATATCCATTGGTCAAGGACATGGTAAGGATGAACATAGAAGTTGTTAGGGGAGGTACATACTCAATACCATCTCAAATGATTTCCCAACCTTAATTATTATAGTCGAATAATAAATCACAAATATGTGATCATGTGATACACTGTAAGATAGATGAAATTAAAAATGGAATGTTTTGTGAATTATATATTGATCTAGAGGAAGTAATAAAGTACATAATAAGTCTATATACCCCATATATTGTGGAATTAATGTAATAATTATTGGATGAAGTTCAGAACTCTGTATTATATATACATTTAGGAAGAACCAAAATTTATATAGATCTATGCAATCATTATTGTTGGGATAAAATGAAATAAAAAATTACTAATTATACAGTTAAATGTTTTTAGGTTAGAAAGTGAATGCAGGACCCCAAATTCTATTGGGAGTGTTGCAACCACTACCTATACCTTTATAGAAATGGTAAAACATAATTATGATTTTTTTATTATAATTACTTAGACATAAAAGGGTAAAAATACCATATTGGTATTCAATAAAAATTAACATTGTCTATGTAGGTTTCGGGCGTAGCGTAAGTGTGCGATGGGTGGTGACCAAGTTTTCTTTTTACTATAATCGATAGTCAATCCAAGATAAATATGATGTTAAATCACTGTGATTGATGGTATTGAATCCAATATAGAAAACATTAATCACTCTGGTACCAAAGAGAGGATATAAACATCTATTTTTTATAATTAATTTAATTAGATAAAGAATTACCTCAAATGAATTATTTCTTCATTAATGAGTTCGATGAAAGATCTGTAGTGCACCATCATTGTGTTGTAGAAAAAAAGTGTATATTTCTTTTAGCGGTGATCCACACATGTTCTAGGAATATATAGATATTGCTGAAGGAGTCTCTATATGGTAACACGAAAGATCCTTGCACTTACGTAGTCCACCTTGATCACCTTGAGAATCGCTTCTAAAGGGTTCTCCTTGATTTGGTGGAGGATTGAGAACCATTACTATGAGAGTTATTAGTGAATGAAACTCTATAGGCATGAGAGTATTCTCCAAGGTTCGTTGTTCATGACTAAAATATAACCAAGAGAAAATAACATAATTAAGTATTTCTATTTCTAGTGTTAAAATAATATAATTGCGAAAATTCCCTTAATGATTATCTAATTGTAGAAAAAACCCATACCAAAAAATAATTGAAATACTATTATTTCTTGACATGCACAGAATGTGAAAATTATAATTAAATATTATTTAATCAAATAATATTCAATATTTATTATTTTCTCATTGAACCATTAAACTTGGTCCTCCATCCCTCCGCAATATTTATCGAGCCTTGAATAATGTATATTTATTTATCAAATAAATATAGATTAATTATTCACCAATAAACAAATAAATACTATATTCACTAAATAGAGAATATATATTTATTAAATAATATGATCATAATATATTCTCTTGAATAACTAATGAAAGACTAAATGTGACCAAGAATCCATGAATAATTACTAAACCATAATTCGGAATAATGTTTATTCAACTTGTTAAATAATAATATATTATTTAACTGAGATTCTTCATACACTTTGTGTGTGACCCTTTAGGGATTTTACTTAGTGGCATTAGGAAAAGTAGCCTAAATTCCAAATTTAGTGTCTAGAAACATACTGAGACACCCATATAGAATTAATTTAATGTCGCAATGACATGTTACCTCATACGAAATCTTACAATATATTATAATACATTTTTCTCAATATCTCTAATAAAAAAAATTTAATGTTAGTTCCATCAACCTATTTGCTTGATGTATATTTATTTGTATTACAAGAAATTGAATATAACTATTTATCACAATGGACACGGATTTATTTTGGGAATATCATTTTCATCAAATGTCTAGAGATATCAACTTCCATTAAAGAACAGAAGGGAAAAATCCTTTATCACATTATTTATTAAGGCAATATTACTTGTGACATACCCAATATGTCCTACCTTGCTGCGAACATTTGTCATCATAGTTTTTTCCAACACATCTTAGTGCGTAGCTCCTTATAATCATTAATAATAATATTAATGTATAAGGAACAATACACGTGTGCATAGAATGGAACATCCAATAACACATAGAAATATAGATTTCCCACTGGCAGGTCTGGTTCTCATAATATCCATACTGAATATTAAGGGCGTACACAATGAAAAGATTCATCAATGTCCTACGAGTATCCCCCCCTGATATCCTGTATCATTTGTATCCCTCAAATTATATCATCTAGATATAGATAACATATTCAAGAATAGTCTCATATCATTTCTGGGTTCTAATAATAACAAGGAACTACTAGGACCTTTTCGTGAGACAACAAATCTTAGGAAATTATCACATACTATGTAACATAGAATAATCATAATTTGATAAGTATTTTATTAATAATAAAAATATGAATATGTGTTATCATAAAGTACAATGAAGTTGGTTATAGGGCACTAACTATAATAAACTCCCACATGCACAAGATCCAACTGATAAAAACCTTCAGTCTACTAACTCTCACATGATACTCATGTTTCTGCTGAGATTGGCCTTTAGTCAAAAGGGCTTCCTTGTTATCTTCCATGGGAACTCTTCTTACTGAAAATTCACCCCTCTAATAGAAATCCATCTAGAGTTGATACTTACGGAGTATATTCTTTTTATGTTGGTGCGACCTTGGATATTTTTCAAGAGCCACTATGACAATATTATTACAATATAATGTTATAGGGTCTTTAATTTTAGGCACCGCATCAATATCTTAGACAAATTTCTAAATATAAATTGTATAATTGGATATATTAGAGGCTGATATATACTCATAATCCATTGTAAAATCAATTAAAATTGGATTCTTTGAACTCTTCTTGCTAACAGCTCCTCCGTTGAGATAGAAAACATATCCTCATTATGATTTCATATCATTCAGATCTGTATGAAAACTAGCATTAATATAACCTATGACAACCACCTCCTATTCTCATCCATATATTAGGAACAAATCCTTAGTTCTTCTTAGATACATAAGGATATCCTAAATACCAGTCCAATTATATTTTCTTATATCTTCTTGATATCTTCCTACCATGATCAGTGCATAGGAAACATTATGTCTAGTAAATAACATGGCATGCATGATTGATCCTATCACAGAAGAGTATGTGATATTACTCATTATCTCTTTCTCTTATTATGTCTAAGTAAACATTTTCTTAGAACGATGTAAACCATGTTAGACTAGAACCAATCCCCTTTGGTATTGTTCCATACTAAATATCTTTAATATTTGGTCAATATATGTACTTTGACTTAGTCCATGTAGCCTATTGGATCTATAATGAATGATCGGGATCCATAGAATATAGGATTATTCGACTAATTATTTCATGAATAAACACATGTTTACCCAGTCCTTAACAGATTTTAAGATTGGTATGTAATTTCCAATAACAAATATGTCATCAACATATTCTACTAGGAGAATGAACACATTCACACTAAACCCCTTGTAAACACACATCTCATATTCATTCTTAGTGGAACAAAATTATTTTATGGATTAATTGAATCAAATGTTCCATGTATTAGATGCTTTCTTAAATCCATAAATAGATCAACGAAACTTGAAAATCATTTTGGCATCACCTACAGTCACAATCTGTTATTTTTGTGTCATATGGATATCTTTCTGAAGGTTCCCATTTAGGAATGTAGTTTTGACATCCATCTTCCAAATCTCATATTAAATGTATGCTGCTATAGAAAGTATGATTATGATGGATATAAAATTGGTAAATGGTGAAAAGGTTTCATCATAGTCAATTCCTTGATGTTGTTTAAATTTTGTAGCCACTATCCTTTCATTATAGGTACTTAATTTACCTTCCATGGATAATTTCCTCTTGAATACCCATTTACTACTGATAGGATTTACATTAATTGGTGCATCAACCAAAACCCAAAATTTGTTCTGATACATGGAATCCATATCAAAATTCATAGCATCTATCCATCTTGTAGCTTCTAAGATCTCTACCACATTCTTTTAGGATATAGGTTCATCAATGTAAACCAATAATGATTCACCCTCCTCGATGACCATAATACCATATCACTCTGGTTCTCATACCTCTCTTACCCTCCTACATAGTACTTTCCTTTGATGAATAACTTCTTCCATGGAGACCTGTGGAATCTGTTCTTATGCCAAATGTTTTGTATCTTGAGAATCAACTTCATTGAAGTCAATCCTTTTCCCAATATCATTTTTTAGGATGTGATCTCTCTCATGAAATAAGATATTTCTAGTGGAATTAACATTCTTTTATGAGGGGTTTTATAGGTAGTATCCCTTTGTTTAATTAGGATAACCAATAAAGATACACTTTATTTCCCTGGGTGCTGGTTTGTTGCCTGAGAATACATTAACAAAATACTTACAACCCCATACACATTTATGCATTTAAATGGGTTTCTTTTTTTACTCTATAGGTCAAAGGTAATCTCATTTTCCACTTTAGTGGGTACTTATTTTAACGGGTATTCCTCAGTTTGTAATGAATATCCCAAAAAGAATAAATGAAGGTCTACATGACTTATCATCGACCTTACCATGAATAACATGGTAAGGTTCCTCCTTTCACTAAAACGATTCTAATATGGTGTATAAGGTGATATGAGTTGATATAGAATCCCAAACTACAATAGAAAGTTGATCAACTCTTGGATAATATATTCAACACCTCAATCAGATTAAAGATTATATATCTTTTTACAAAGATGATCCTCTAGTTGATTCATGAATTCCATGAATTTCATTAAGGACTATAACTTATACGTCATTAAGTCGAAATATAGATATATACTCAAGTCAATAATAGATGTTATGAAGTAAGAATATTCATCTCTAGCTTCTACTAGAAATGGTCCACACACATTAGTGTTTACCAATCCTATATATTATGTTCCCCCTTCAACTTGTCCATAGAATGGTTTTATGGTCATTTTTCCTTAACCATAATTACATCTATCAAGTGATTTCAGCTTAGAAGAGTCTAAATATCAATATTTATAGAGCTTTGTCAAACACTTCCTGGTTACATGACCAAGATGGTGATTCCCCATCTAGGTGTTATGTGAGTCAAGTGAACATGATTCATTATCAATTTCCAACACTTGGTTTTTATAATTTAATTTATAAAGACAATTATTTAAATGATCCATACCATAACATCTATTTTCCTTATAAAAGAAACATTTTTGATTTCAAAATTTGGAAATAACCCCTTCTATATCTAGGCATGATACAAAAATTATGTTCTTTGAAACTATAGGAATATATTAACAATATATTAAAACCCAAATCATCTCCATTGGAAATGAAAGCTGGTAGTGACCAATTGTCAGAGCTACCGGCCTCACACCATTGTGAGCTCACAAATCCACCTATCCTCTTCTAATTTTCCAAAATATACTTGGTTTCTACATTTGGATACAGATGTGGCCACCACAAGATATATCAAATACCCAATGTGTATAGATTGAAATATTTCACTCAATAATGAATGCATATTTAGTTTCCCCTTGCTTCTAGGTTCAATTTATCTTCTAGTGGATTGGATTTCCACATACAAAACATACTTCTTCATTTTCCTTTTCATGCCTATGGATATTTTTCTTCATGGAAATATGTTTATTGAGAGCTTTAGACTTGTTTATAAGTCTTGGGATCATTTCACTTGTTCTTTCTTTTCTTGTTCACCATAAGTACCATGGGTTTTTCATGCCCCATGTCCTTATCCACTTGGCGAATTAAGGTCAGAATTTAGGAAAGACTCTTATCATTATTTCTCATATTATAATTCACAATAAAGATAGAGAAGCTCGTGGGAAGTGATGAAAGTATGATATTTGTATGCAACTCAACTAGGAATTTAATCCCTATGAACTCTTGGTGTTCAATGTAGCCGATAATCTAGTCTACATGAGGCACAATTGGCATAGATTCTCCAATCTTATTTGTTAACAAATAATTGGAGATCTTGTACCTCTATTGTTTTTACTTATCTTTTATTTTCCCTAAATGTGAGACATCAAGTTATAGGCATCCATATCCTCATCTTGCTTTAAAATCTCATTGGACATGGATGATCACATGATGCACTGAATATCAGTAGCATCATTTAGATGTTTCTAATAAAGAGATTGTTTTTAATCACTTGCCTCATTTTTAGATGCAATAGGTTAAGGTTCTTCCAGCACATACAATTTCTTTTTACGGAGAAGGATGACCCATATGTCCCTTTTCCACTCTTGGAAATTAGTGCTGGTGATAAGCGTTTCTTTCTCAAGTATGGATCACAATGATATGTATGATGAAATTTTATTGCTATTTCTAAAAAATAAGATGAGAAAGGTTTTTATTACTTTATATGATAAAATTTATACAAATAAATAAATATTATATTTATTAGTCTCCAACCATTTTATTGAAACCCAATAACCCTAACCATTGGCTTTTGAAATATCATGTTGCTTGGAAATTCAAGTGGAAAGGAACCATATTCCTCTTCTCATCACCCCAAATTTGGTTGGTCAATCAACTTGAATGGTTTTAGGTAGGAATTCTAAATTCCAACTCCATTAAATCATAGTTCCTTAATATTCTAAGTGGACTCCCCAATCCTGAAATTATTAATTTAGATTTCCTCAACCTGTGCCTCTTAGTTACACCAAGTCTTACTTTGGCTGTCAACCCTTGATGTGAACCAAGTTAATTCAAACCAAATCCACATGTATTCCCTGGTAATTGAAAACACCCATACTACGTATGGTTAATCACTTTGAACTATTGTTTGATTCTTACTGAAGTAATGGATGGTTATATCAACTTAATATTTTATTGGTGGATTTAATCTTTTTATGCTCAAATTTACAATATTTACCTTAATCACATGCCTATTAATATTAATTGGGATTACTTAAGTGATTAACCATGTATTGGATAATATTTATGCATAAGACTATTTATTTTTGTACCATATCTCATGCTTGCTAATTCATTAATAATGTGATGGTGACAATACATCCATAATGAAATAACCATGAAACTGATAGAAATAAAATAAAGGGCATGATGATGAGCTTGTACTAATGGTTAGTTTATCTAGAAGTCGATAAACTAACTATTTTCCTAAGGGAGAATCACGTTAAACCAAATGAGGTTCGTGTTTAATGCTTTCCACCAGTCCACCTTTGTATCTCCTTAGATTGGTTTCCCCTTGTATCGGTACTTGAATAGCCTCCACTAGCTTGTGAGCTCCATCTATTACATTTGAATTTTACTCACACACAGGTGAGGGGAAAAGGGTTTACATAAAAGAAACCATGGGCATGAAATCCTTTCTTAATAATGAGGAGAGAAGGAATGAAGACCAACAATTTAACTTAATAATGAATTAAATGAAACTAGTCACATACAAAAGGTTTGGTCTAGCTCATGATCATCCACATACTTGTAATGTATTACACATTTAATAAAATTTGAATTCAATTATTAATCATTATTATTTTTTTAAAAATATGCTATAATTTATTAATTATTATAGTTAATTAATTGACCATTTTATCTTAATTCTTAGTCAAATTTCCTTGAGATTCATATCTATTGTAATTTTAAACAAATTAAATAAATTCATTTAAAATTAACTCTGTACATAAATGTACCTTGGAGGAAACACGATAAATACCCATCCAATTCTTGTCAACATGTATTATAATCGTATACTATTTTACTCTTGTGAAATATATCCTACACAACATATCATATACTTTCACAATGTGTACTTCAAAGATGATTACATGAATTACATAATTTTCTAGTCATGTGTTATGCTCAAATACATGTAGAGTAACAAAATGTAACAGAACTCATACATGATATATATATCTAAGCATTAAAAAAATATTAAATAAATATTTAAATATTTATGTATATTAAAACCAATCACATGGCATGTCCTATCTTTACCACCACACAAAAGTACTGTCTCAAGGATCACATAGTAAAATAAATAAATTTTAAATCTCTATAACTTGGTATAAGTACATGGTGTATAGATTAAATATACATTGTTTTTACACATATCACCATCTATCCAAGATACATGCCTAGGTACTCGGCATGTAAATCATACCTAAATTTTTTTGGAGTACATGTCATGTCCAAAGGGACACACACTATTTTCACATCGTGTTACACAATCACGAGTTAGGTAGGTCGTGTATGGAATAAACGTCTCGTATTTGGCCCAAAGGGACTACACACCATGTAAATGGGATACACAGTGTGTACTTCAGATGACCATGTTCCAGTCTATCATATTAAACACGTTGTGTAAGAATTAACTACACTACATGTCATAAATTCACATGGTTTGATTAATTTCCAAATTAACTTCGGATGCATTGACCACGAGTATAAGGAATGTAATTTCTATTACCCAATGTGTACTCTTGTGTTCTATTTCTAGAATTTTTTGCACCTATGGATTAGTTTATAAATTTTATTTTAACCATAAAATGAATCATCATGATTATATCTATGAGAAACAAAGGAAGATGAAACAGATATCACAATTCAGATTAAAATAATGATTAAATTTGAATTAAAAATATAAATTAAAATTAATTAATCACCAATGATATTTAAATAATTATAAACAACTATTTTCTTGATTTGATACCACTTTTTGGTTCTAGGAACAAAATAAGCATGCGATGGGTGATACCCAACTTTTATTTTTACCATAATCGATGATCAATATAAGATCTATACATGTTTAATCATCGTGATCAATAAAATTCAATCAATGATAGACAAAATTAATCAAACTGGAACTAGAGAGAGATAGAAGATTAATACATATTATTTATATTTAATTTAATTAGATAAAGAATTACCTCTATGGAATTATTTCTTCATTAATGAGTCAGCTAACAGATCTACATTTCACCATCATTACATTGTAGAAACCAAGTGTATATTTATTCTAGCGATGATCAACACATGTTCCAAGAATCTCAAGACATTGTCGAAGAATTATCTGGGTTCTAGCATGGAATATCCTTGCAGCTGTGTCATCCTCCATGATCGACTTGAGAATTGATTCTAATGAATTCTCTTTAATCTAGTGTGCTCGTTGTTCATTGGATTGTTCTTAGAGAAGTAAACTCTGTAGGCTTGAGAGGATTCTCCAAGGTCCATTGTGCATAACAGAATTAGAACATAGAGAAAATAACATAATTGGGTTTTTTATTACTAGGGTTTAAATAATATAATTTCACAGATGCCCTTAATAATTATTTGATCCTAGAAAAACCACATGACAAATAATTATTGAAATATTATTATTTCTCATAATGCGTTGAACATGGGAATCATAATTAAATAATTTTTAATCAAATAATATTCAATATTTATTATTTTCTCATCGGACTATTAATATCAGTTTTCTATTCCGTTATAATATTTATCAAGCCTTGAATAATGTCTATTTATTTAATAAATAAATATAAATTCATAATTCTCAAATAAACAAATAAATATTATATTCACTAAATATAAAATAAATATTCATTAAATATTCCTCTCACAGTATATTCTCTCGAATAACCAGTGATAGAATAAATGATAATAGGAATACATGACAAATTATTAAACTGCGATCGGGAATAATATTTATTCAACTTGTTAAATAATACTATATTATTTAATTAAGATTCTCAATACACATAGTGTGTGACCCTTTAGGCATCTTTATCAGTAACATTAGATGACATACCCTAAAGTCCAAGGTTAGCATCTAGCAACATGCCATATCACCCATAAAGAAATAAGTTGATTCCATAATGACATGTCACCTCATACAAATTCTTATAGTATAATATAATCCATTTTTCTTGATGTCTCTAATCAACTAGGTTGTATGCTACTACCATCAACCTATGTGCTCGATCTCTCTTTCTTTGACTACCCAAATTTTGAACTTGCCTATTGATCACCATGGACATGGATTTATTCAAGATATATCATTCCCATAAATGGGCCTATGATATCAAATTCCGTTAAAGAATAAAAGGGAAAAATCCTTTCTCACATTATTCATTAATGTTATATTACCCGTGACACACCGAACATATCCTACCTCACTATAAACATATTTCATCATAGTTTTTGTTAATAAATATAACTGAGAAACTCATAATACTCATTAATAATAATATTAAATTCTAAGGACCAATACACACATCCATAGATAGAAACATCCAATCATGCATAGAAATGTGGATTTCCCACTTGCATGTCTTGTTCTCATAATATCCATACTTGATATTACCAAGGGCGTACACAAGAGAAGGTGCCTAAAATTTTTAAGAGTATCCATCCCTAATATCCTATATCATTTTTATTTCTCAAATGATATCATCTGGATATAGAAAATATATTTAGGAATAGTGTCATAGAACGTTTGGGTTCTCATTGTAGTGGGGAACTTCTAAGACCTTTTAGTGTGATAGCTACTCTTTGTACATTATCACATATTATGTCACACAGAAGAAAAATCACGATGTAATAAGTTATTTATTAATATTAAAAATAATGAATACATGTTATCATAAAATATAAAGAAGTTATTTCTATAGAACCAACTCCAAATTTCTACAAATTTCACACTATAAGAGAGGGTTTATCCCATGAGTGCTTTTCTCACTAGTATATTCAAGAAGTGGTGATACCTGATGCTTCAACACTATCAATTTTCTCTATCTATGATCCCATATTATCATATAAGTCGTAGAGGATCCTCTAAGAGGCTATGAATATAGATGTTTTCCAATTATAAATCTATCATCCTCAAACTGAAGGGATTTTTGGGAGGAAAATTAAAACATGGAAGGGCATATTAAGGGAATGATCACTTCTTTAAGGAATTTGGGACCATAATCTTATACTTATTGAATTATCCTATAAAAATAGTTTATATTAAATTATTAAGATAGCTATATATGAAGAACATTATGGGAAAACGAGCATAACTATATCATATTGGGATAAGAATGGAAAATAAAAATGTTTGGACCATACATTGTAAAAGAAACTGAGAAGAAGATACAAGTAATCCCTAGACATATCAACACAACTATTAGAGTCATCAAAAGTGTGGCATTGTAAATAAGAAGGACATATAATCTCATGTTGGGGATCATGCATTTATCAATGAATCACCATGAGAAGTACTCATGATTTCTGGAAAGAAGGAAAAGCTGAGTCCAAGTTATAGTAGAACATTTGAGACTCTAGGCCATGTTAGAGTAGTTTCATATCAGTTGGCACTACCTCTAAATCATTAAAATGAACATGATTCCTTTCACATTTACCTACTATAAAATTATATATCAGGACCAATTCATATACATGACATTAATGGTATAGAATTTGAACCTAACATTTCATATGAAAAATAAAAAATCAAAATTTTAGATGAAAGGGTACAAATATTGAAAAACAAGGAAACATGAATTTTGAATATTCAGTGGAGAAATCACAAGTTTGAGGAAAAAACCTGAGATCTGTAAGAAGTATTGAATGAATTATATTCCCATTTATTTTGAAGTATGGTTTAAATTTTCGGGGTTTTTTTATGGTGGGTGGAGGATGAAATGACCCATGATTTTACCATATATATATTTTTCTTTAAATAAATCTAATATGGCTGTTAAATTTATCCACACACACCATGCTATCCCTCATTTCCTTACATACAAGTTCTTGTTTAATATCAATGATTCCATGTGTCGAATAAACAGGCAAGCCTCTCTCATTATCCAACCACCACCATTTAAAAATCGTTATATAATTCTGTCCAATATAAAATTGCTCAATAATTTCATCCAGAATGTCGTAAAAGTCAACTTCAATGTCTCTATGATGAGATCATATCAAAAAAACTCCACTGTTCATTATTTTTTTTGATTCCCAATATGCTCATGTATGAAATAGAAAACCATTCACCCCATATGAATTATAATATTTAACCATTTTGGATGGTGGGTTACTCAATATACACTGTCGCTTATCAATTTTATCAGCATGTTGAGACACCTGTGAAATTTGTAAAAAAATTATCAATATAATAAATAGTAAACTGAATTGATATTAAACCATCAATAATTTATGTTACCAGTTTTTGAAACCACTGAGAAAAAAACATTTGTCTGTGTTTTTCAAGAGGAGATGTTTTAATTTTTGGAAGTGGTTTCTTGATATGATTATCATATAACCTACAAATAAAATAATTTTACATAATGTAAAAGAAATTATAGAATAGGTGACAGAAGCACTCACAGTACAAATGCTGTCATTTCTTTACAGTTGAGCAGAACATATGTATGAGCTCTCTGATGTTCATTGTCTGAAATCCATCGTTCTTGAACTCCACCAAATCCAATATTTGGCTAATTAAAAACTAATAATTGATTTTCCATTTCATCATTAACATTTCCCTTGTTTTGTCCCATGCAGTTTTGTTTTGATGGATATTCAGATTCAAAATAGTGAGAGTAAAAAAAAGCAATTTCCTCTTGTAAATAAGCTTCAACAATGGAGACATCAACTGATGATTTGTTACGTACTTTTTTTTTTTCAATTTCTACATGAATCACTCGAATGGGTATATCTATCAAAACTTAACTGGACCTACACATTTAGCTTCATGTGGAAAATGTAATATCGGATGTTCCATTGAGTCAAAGAAAGCAGGCGGAAAGATTTTTTCTAGTTTACATATAATTACAGCAACATCTTCTTCCAATTTTCTTAGAACTTAATAGTCTGTTTTCACTACACAAATGTCTCAAAAAAATATGATATGTCTCTTATCGAATCCCAAATCATAGAATCCAACAAACCTCTGAATCCAATTGGTATAATTCTTTCCATTATAACATGACAATCATGAATTTTTAATCCGGTAATATGACCATTCTTAACACATTTTCCCAAATTGGAAGCATAAGCATCTGGAAGTCTTAAATCTACAATCCACTGAAAAAATAATAAGCGACTCTCTTTGGATAATGTATAAGATACTTTTTGATTCATTAACCTCTGTGATCTGACATTTTCAAATAGTTCATGTTCTGGTTGCCTGAAAATTTGGGCAAGATCTAATCATGCTTTTATGGTATATTTGGTCTTACTTGGTGTATTCAAAATTGTATGAAATAAATTATCAAAATAGTTCTTCTCAATATGCATGACATGAAACATGCGGCAGACCAACAAATTAGACCAATATGGGAGATCCCAATTTTTTTTTCATTTTATCCAATTATGTTCTTTCCCAAAGCCATGAATTTTCTATTTGGTTTACTGTTGGCCCAAATGTGATTGGAGGTAATGAAAATACAACTAATTTTAACTCTGTACCTGAGATCATTTTTGGAGGTTCATCCCTTTCAATTGAGCCTTTTCTAAAATGAGATTTGTTCCTTCAAAAAGGATGATCGGTTGTAAGAAATCTGTGATGACAGTCAAAATAGAAAGTTTTTTCATTGATGAGCATAAAAGCTTTGTTGTCTTTCATACAGTAAAGACATGATTTCAGACCATGTGTACACTAGCCAGATAACATGACATATGCCAAAAAGTCACTAATCATCCACATAATTGTAGATTTTAATATGAAATTTTGTTTCGCAGCAACATCATATGTACTAACACCATTACTCCACAATGCATTTAACTCATCAATCAATGGTTTCAAATAAAAATTAATATTCTTTTTTGGATGTCCTGGGATTAATAAAGTCAAAAATATATAGGGCTACTTCATCAACATCCATGGAGGTAGATTGTACGAAGTTATAAAAACAGGCCAACATGAATACTGACTACCATAAGAACCAAATGGATAGAAACCATCAGTTGAAATACCTAATGGCATGTTTCGGGCTTCTAAAGAAAAATACGGATGCAGACGATCAAAATGTTTCCATGAATCACCATCAGATGAATGATTCGAGATTTTACCAGTTGAAATATTGGTTTTTGTGCCATGAAATCATTGAGGCTGTGTTATGAGACATAAATAAGTGTTGCAGCCTGGGTGTAAGGGTGAAATATCTCAACTGTTTTACAGGAATCGATCCAGACTTCCCTGGTTGAGCTTCTTTATACCTCGATTGTCCACATGTGGGACAACTATCCAACGAATCATTTTCATCAGAATATAAGATTCAATCATTTTCACATGTATGAATATTCCAATAACTAAGGCCTAGATTACGAACAAACCTCTTGCTCTCATAGTAATTTGCAGGCAAAACATTTTCTTCAGGTAACAGTGTTTTAACCAAAGAAAATATCTGATCAAAACAGTTTTTTGACATTCCATTATCTAATTTAATAGCCATTAATTTTGGAACTGATTCTAATTTTCTTATCTTGTAACCAGGATATAATGCATCCTCAACAGACCTCAAAAACTCATAAAATTCAGATGGTTCCAACTTAGGAGTTAAATCAATATCATCATGAGTTTCAGTTTGTTGAAGAGATGGACCTACAACATTATGTACTAAATTTTGGAACCATTATGGATCCAGAATCAATTTATTAGTATCTTCTCTGGAACTGCGTTCACCGTTCTGAAACCAAAAAATCTAATCTGATTGAAAATCAAACCACAATAGATGTCCCCCAACCTTGTCAAATCTGTAAAATGTTCTCAGAGCACATTTTTTACAAGGACACTTATTTGTTCCTTCTGAAACATATTCTTGTTTTGATGATGAAAATGCTAAGAAAGCTTCAACACCCTCAATATATATATGATTTAAACCAGAACCATTTGGATTTCTGTGCTGATTTATCCAAGTACGATCATCTAATAATGACTGATGTCGACTTCCTTATTCCATATTTTTCTACAAAATATATAATCATCACTGTTTTTGAATAATTTGAAATTATAAAAACACAATATTAAAAATAAGATAACTAATTACTACTACTTATTAATAATTACCATTAATTAAGGGCGACACAATTTCCAGTGGACTGACAACTACTCTTTTGTCTGATGGCTCATTTAGTTGCATCTTTCTCCCAGTGAAATCACAATGAAGAATCTGGTTAGAGGTAGGCATATTCATTCTCGTATGCATGAGAATGAATATGGGTAGCTCCCACCAGATTCTTCATTGTGATTTCAGTGTGAGAAAGATGAAAGTAAATGAGCCATCAAACAAAAGAGCCCCCTTTTCATCGATGAATCGTCTTTTTCCAACTATCATCGCCTTAATTTTTTTTAAAAAATATGATCCTACAAATGCATATCCAATCTCTTGCATACGAGATTGAATATGCCTTTGTAGCAACACATTTTTTATAATGTTTTGAGTCGGTGAGAGTTGAAAGGAGAAAAGTCATTGAGCAAAAGGAGTGTCATTAATCCACTAAAAATTATGCCAAGTTCTTATTTATTACTAATTATTCATATTTATTACTAATTATTCATACTTATTACTGACTATTCATATTTATTACTAATTATTGCTAATTATTTCTAACTATTCGTATTTATTGCTAATTATTGCTAATTATTGCTCTTCATTTCTAATTATTTCTAATTATTCCTAATTATTTCTAATTACTCGTATTTATTCGTAATTTTTAGTAATTATTAGTAATTATTAATAATTATTACTAATTATTACAATTTATTACTAATTATTATCAATTATTATCAATTATTACTAATTATCATGAATTTTTCCAATTTATTACTAATTATTCTTAAATATTCCTAATTATTACTAATTATTACTCTTTATTACTAATTATTGATATTTATTACTAATTATTTCTATTTATTACTAATTATTTCTATTTATTGCTATTTATTGCTAATTATTCCTAATTATTGCTAATTATTGTTAATTATTAGTAATTATTACTAATTATTAGTATTTATTCTTAATTATTACTAATTATTCCTAATTATTACTATTTATTTCTCTTTATTACTAATTATTGCTATTTATTTCTATTTATTTCTATTTATTCCTAATTATTACTAATTATTTATAATTATTGCTATTTATTACTAATTATTGAAAATTATTACTAATTATTCTTATTTATTTCTAATTATTTCTATTCATTGCTAATTATTCCTATTTATTGCTAATAATTGCTAATTATTCAAAATTATTCCTATTATTCCTAATTAATCCTAATTATGACTAGTTATTCCTAATTATTACTAATTATTACTAATTATTCCTATTTATTACAATTTATTAATAATTATTACAATTTATTACTAATTATTACTAATTATTACTAATTATTAATAATTATTAATAATTATTACTAATTTTTACTAATTATTACAAATTATGTGTATTTATTACAAATTATTACAAATTATTACTAATTATTAGTATTTATTAATAAATATTACTAAATATTACTAATTATTAAAATTTATTAATATTTATTACAGTTTATTAATAATTATTAAAATTTATTAAGAATAATTACTATTTATTACTAATTATTGCAGTTTATTACAGTTTATTAGTAATTATTACAGTTTATTACTAATCATTAAAATTTATTACTAAATATTATGATTTATTATAATTTATTATTAATTATTACAATTTATTACTAATTATTAGTAATTATTACAATTTATTACTAATTATTACAATTTATTACTAAATATTACAATTTATTACAATTTATTACAATTAATTAAAAATTATTAGAAATTATTACTATTTATTACAATTTATTACTAATTATTACAATTTATTACTAATTTTTACAATTTATTACTAATTATTACAATTTATTACTAATTATTAAAATTTATTATTAATTAATACAATTTATTACTATTTACTACTCATTATTACTTTTTAATACTGATTATTACAATTTATTACTAATTATTACAATTTATTACAAATTATTACAATTTATTACTAATTATTACTAATTATTACTAATTATTACAATTTATTACTAATTATTACAATTTATTACTAATTATTACAATTTATTACTAATTATTACAATTTATTACTAATTATTACAATTTATTAATAATTATTAAAATTTATTACTAATTATTACTATTTATTACTAATTATTACAATTTATTAAAATTTATTACTGTTTATTACTCATTATTACTATTTATTACTCATTATTATTATTAATTACTATTTATTAATAATTACTAATAATTATTACTAATTATTAGTATTTATTATTATTTATTACCAATTATTATTAATTACTACAAATTAATTATATATATTACTAATTATCTTTAATAATTATTAATTACTACTAATTATTAAAAATTAGTACTAAAAATTTCAATTTATTAGTACAAATAAATATTCATGACAAAACAATTGAAATTTAATTTAATTACAACTAATCAACAATAATAAAAATTAACATAAAAAATTGATATAAATAATAAATTAAATAAAACATAAATACATTTAAACTTGATGTGCTATTGTTGTAGACGACTTCACAACTTTTTCATGAATAAAAAATTAACATAGAAAATTTTCCCCCCTGAAATCAGAGTTCCGAGAAACAAGATCTAAGAATTGAGAGGAATGAGAGGAAAAACAGATAAGGGTATATATAGGATAGATTATTTGCCACGGGCTACCCGTCACAAATAGTATCTTTTGCAACGAGACCCGTCGCAAATACCTACACCCGCATTAATTACTGTCGGTGGTTAAAAAGTTATTTGTGATGGGTCCTGTCGCAAATAGTTCCTGCCGACACACCTTTTGCGACGAGACGACATGTCTTCACAAAAAACTATTAACCACCGCTGGGTATTTGCGACGTGCCCCGTCGCAAATACTTAACTATTTGCGACGGTGGGATCCCACCGTCGCAGATAACCTTCGCGCGGTTTGGCGCGCTACCCGCGCCAAACCTTTTGCGACAGGATACAAAATTCCGTTGCAAATAATCGTTTATTTGCTACGGGTCGTTACCCGCGTTGCAAATAACCCCTTGGACGGACTTTTTGCGATCAGATTTATTCCCGTTGAAAAAAGACCGTCGCAAAAGGTCCTTTTTCCCATAGTTTATCCTTTATTGGGCTTTATACTCATCAATTTCTTTTGAAAATGTCCTTATTAAATCCTATGCAGTGAGCTGATCAAGGATGCCATAATAAATAAGTCATTAAGGAGAGTCCAAATTTTTTTGTCATTCTAATTTGATCCATGTATGCTATAAATTATTTTCCTAGTTTCCAAGACAATAAAACTAAAAAAAGTCCCAAGGAAATAATCAATGTAATAATTTTATTAAGGAATTATGTACTAAACCATGTATGAAATTGTGTGTCATTATACCGGACATGAGGCATAAGAATGAAAAGTGGGGAAAATTAAATTTTACATGTTAGAATTGACATCATGACATCTTCTTCTAAGATTATTGACTATATATACAACCCAAGAATACTTTGTGAATTAATTAATAATGAAAAATTAAATTGAAACCATAACTCATTCAATTTTAATCAAAAGCATGTTTTATCACTATTAGAGATCTTTAATCAAAGGAACCAAATCCAAAACCCTCAAAATCATATTCACATGATCTATAAGCCTATAGGTTCAATGATAATTTATTTTTAGGTGTTATCATAGAGAATCATTTAACCTTTCAACTTCCACTCGATCATGGGAGCACCATTGCAATGATTCAAGAGGAATATGTTGAATCAGGGTACTCAAATCACTTCCTTCATTCACTAGGATTCATGAGGGAGAAGAGAGAATCTCTACAATTGGTGGTATAAATATTTTCCTTAAATGGATCTCCATCCAACTTGAATAGGCCAGTCAATAACTCACAAAAATGCACATTATTCCTTTGACCAGTTTAACCTAATAAATAAGCCTAAACACATCACCAAAAAAACATAAAGACTTTTTTTTGTAAATGTGGATATTATTTTATCAGTTTTAGAATAAAAATATATTCTGTGACAAAATCATAGTCATTAAATTTTCCTATCTATTCCATAAATATATTTACAAACCCTGAATAAAATACTATTCATTTATAAAATATATGTTTATGCTTCTCATATTCACTTAGAACATGAGAATACCTTGTGTATGTAAATTCAACATTCATTATTATAAACATAAATAATAAATAATTTATTATTTTCTTATGATTAGTCAAACTTAGGCGTATCCCAACCCCACCACAGGGCCTACATATCCTAAACTCTAATTCTTTAGAAATGTCCAAGAATCTGAGTATGCATTGTTTGTGACCTCTAGGACCTTTTCTTGATACTAGAGAGTCACAATCACACACCAAGAGCGGTATATAGAGACACATCCTGACCCATAAGGAGATAAGGTTTAGTCATAATAATGAAAACCACTTATGAACATAAGCTATATAATATAATATCTTTGTCTTATGATATATCATGAAGCTAGATGTACAATTCATGTTAATATCCTTTATTTATTAATTTTTTATGACCTTACCATAATAACATTCCATATTCTACCATGGCCATGGATTTAGTAAAGTTACTACCATCCTAGTCAATTATTCTTAATATATCTATTTCTTTTAGAAGAAAAAAAATCCTATCGGGACCATTCAGTCAATTTCATATCATAAATGACACACCCAACATAAGCCACCTCACAAAATAAAAAAATGTCATGGATTTAATCCTATATCAAAGTACAAAACAAAATGTAATAAACTGATAATGATATTATGTCATGAGAAAAATACAATTTTAGGTATATAGGAATAATCAATGACACTAAGAAGTGTACTGTTCCTATTAAAGGGCCGGTGATTTTGATCTACTTTAATCAAGATCGGCATGTGAAAACATTATCAAAATAAGTCTCAATGATTATAATCCACTGACGTTGATAGTGAGACATAATGGATTTTCTGTTAGTATGATGTACCTAGACTTTATAACATATGATTAAGATTTATTAACATAGCATCTTGAGGATCTCATTATAGATGGAAACTACTATAAAAATTTGATATAGTATATAATCTAAGGATATTACCATGTAAATTGTAGATTTATAAGTGTTAAAAATATTATAAAAATAATATATAAATTACAAATCACTATAAAAATGACATAGTAGTAAAAAATATATCATTCAAGTAGGTTTTTGGGAACCCACTATCACAAAAATCCAACTCCCAGTAGATGTTACTTTCAAAAAAATAATCTTTTTATCTCTCACATGATATGATCATGAATTTTATAATATATGGATTTATTCACAAGGCCTAACACATTTTTCTACATGGTCAATTTTCTATATGTTACTTCAATTCTTGAGTAAAATACCCCAAGAGATGATTTCCTTATTTATATCTTATTTTTTACTCCATTATAAATTTTTAATCTTACCTAATAAATTTAGTATGATTTCAATAACTAAAAAAAATATTTTTATATTTTATATTTCTTCTTTAGTTACATTGGATGTTTTAACATACTCAGTATTTATCGATATGGGTACCAATGACTTCAATGAGTTTTTATTGCTCATATCATTATCTTAACTATGATATTGATAAAAAAGATCAATATAAGGACTATTTTGTCCCCTTATAACAACTATTCCTTCCTCTCTATGTACTACGTAAAAATCCCTTATACTATTGCAAGTACAATTGGATATCTCTAACTAATTTACTTGCCTTCTGGATTTATTTGATATTTTCCAACCATAATACATGTGTTGGAAATATCATATATAGTACATAGAATGACATATGTGATAAATCCATCATATAAGAATATGAAATTATACTCACTATTTTAATTTCCTCCCATGTTTCGAACTTGTATTCTTAGAGAGATTTTTTCAATGTGACATTGGTAACAATTATCTCTCTAATTTTTCCAAAAAATATTTAGTATATATATATTTACTTTTTCTAAGTAACCCATTATACCTAACTCGATATATTTTTTTCACTAGAACCTCTGTTAATAATTTATTTCAATCTTTAGAGATTTACTTTAATCCTAATCTTATGTAAATAAAAGATTAATTATTTTTTCACATATATTTTTAACAAATTTCACGCTAAAAAATTTTGTGCATCCACTAAAATTTGGTAGACACTATTCATACTTTTGTTTTGAAGAAATATTATATGATTATGATGCTAGAATTATCCATAAATTTATCTCTATAACATTAATTCCTTGTTGGAATTATTTAGTGTCACCAACCCATTATGGTTTTGACATACAAATTCTTTCCATGAAATGTGGTCTTTATATCCAATTCCTAATATTAGGACCCTAGAATGTTTCTATAAAAAGTACAATTATAATGGATTTTATCATGATGACTTGGTGTATCCAACCGAGCCTTATTCATACCACACTTGTACTGACCACTTAGAGTTTTTATTGAATACCCACCATTGGATTTACATAAATTAGAAAAACAACCATAATATAGAATTGAATCATGGTACATGGAATACATTTTGTTGAATTCATATTCACATATCATTTTATCTTATTTCCATTCACTGCATTCTTGTATGATAAAGATTTATTATTCATAATGTAAGATATATCACTTTGACTTGGATATCATAAAACCACATATCTTGGTTTTATCTTTCATACACAATATCTGTCTATATAACATCCCTTTCCTAGGAGATCTATGAAACATTTCCCATAACAACTACTTGTGCATCTCGATATTTAAAATATTTCAAGTCAATATTTATCCTACTATATCAAACCATGATGTGCACTCTTTTATTGAAATATAGTCTTTAAATTAACTATAACTATTCTATCTAAGAGATTTATATAATATCCTTATAAATATTTTTAATAATTACTATATATAAACTTCTTGTTTTTTTAGATAAAAGATTGTTCATTGACTTAGCCTTAAAAAAAGAATTGTATTTAAACATATAGATTTGTGAAATAATACATTTCATTAATACTATATCTTATATGATATCCATTTATCATTATAGTTGACATATTGTTATGGGTTAACAAAACTATTTGTGAATCATTATTTGAAAAGATAATGGAAGACATGAAAAAACATATATGACTCATCAGTGTTCCCACTTTTACAAACATCATAGATTTTATGTTTAGAAAAAAATATGAGTTTAAGAATAAATGCACTCTACATTTTAATGATCAATGAATTCATGTAAGATTCATCATATATCCTCCCTTCAAAAATATCATTTAGATGATCTGTATATGTCAATGTGTGTTTAAGAACAACTCCACTCTACATTTTATTGATCAATGAATGCTTGGTTAAGATAATTTTTGACTCACTGAACCAAATAATTTCTTATATCTTCTTACCAAAACTATTAATTAATTTAATTTTATATTATTTAAATAACTTTAATGAACCTCATGATGTATAGGAATTTACCTATATCTTCTCTTTGTAAGAATTCACACTAATTTTTTTGAATTCATTACATAAGATTTTTGGATTACCTTTATTTAGTATGTTTTCATTATCTAAAATGTTATAAGTAAGTTAAAATAAAATACCTAAGGTTTTTAAATCCAAATATTATAAACACTACGATAGTTATATCCTTGAAAGTTACTTTTAATTTTACTTGATAAAGAATTATATTTCCATAATAGGAAACAAGTCTTACATTTTATAGTCACATTTATTTCTACTCATTAAAATTTAACTAAATTATCAATTGAATAAGACACAACACAAAAAAAATTAATTAAATAATGGAATAATGTGTTATTTTGTGCAAGGGACACAAGTTATTAACCTTTTTATAATACACACTATAAAATAGTGATTAAACTAGAATCTTCCAACTTTGTAATTTGAAGTTGTGTGCTTATCCCCGCTAACATTGGAATCACCCTTTCTTAGCTACTTGGAGAATTCAACATACTTCTTTTAATGTTTATAGTCTTTCTTAGTTACTATATTTGGATAAAAATGTGTCAAAGACATATAATATCTAATAAAAAATAATTCTAACAAGTAATTTTACATGCAATTAAGAATATTCCTGAAGTATAGTAATCTAATTACTTCTTATTATATTTTTTACAATTTATCTTTAAGTGACATTTTTTACCACACGTGAAGAACATATCCTCATGTTCAATGTTCTTCCTCTATATCATTGGTTCCTTGTTGGGAATTTTTAAGGTTCCTTTGGTGTTATACATTCCATTGGAATTTTTAGCCTATGTTTCTACTTGTTCACCATAAGGGTTGTGGAACTGAGTTCCCCACAACCCTTATATGCCTAGTAAAGCATAGTGAAATATTAATTAATCTGTTAAAACATACTATTAATCCCATAATAAATGATGAATAAATAAAACTTGAATTTCCATATGTTAATATGATATTTATGGATAATTTCATATCAAAATGGAAGGACAACTGCACTAATTGATCAATGCACTTCAATACATCAAAGACAAGATTACTAGATATGTATGAATCTTCTGGTTCATATTTTTAGTGTAATAAATCCTAATTTATCTAAATCCTATCTTTATCCTTATGAATATATAGAAGATGAGGTTACATGGAATATACATCCATGTCCTTATGTTACATCTCCAGTTCTCTAGATATAACTGATTTCTCATTGAAATGAATAGTATGATCATCTCATGTACCTTCTATAGGAATCCTTTCATAATTTTTATAGCTCGGTGAGGTGGATAAATATGTATTTGGGACTCCATCACATATAATTTATTTTTATCTAGTAAAACTATGCACAAGCACCTATACTACTCTTTGAAATTAGCATCGACATGGAAATGTTTGTTGTCTAATATTTATAACATTTACATTTTGTTATTACTTGACCATTATTTCATATAAAATAATAATTTAGCATGTTATTAATTTTATCTTGATTAAAAATTGATGGAAAATATATATTTGTAATACTAAATGTTTTCCACTATTTTATCAAATCCTATTGACCACAAAATACAAGATTTTGAAGACTCAATCTCTTCTGTATTCTAGTGTAAAGGATCCTTAAAACCCCTCCTTATAGTCCAAGATATGGCTATTCCACTATTCATAGAGCTTAAAGGTTGGATTTTGGATGGCCAACCACATTAATAGGTGGTTCCATGATTTTTTGTGTGGATTCCAATCTCTGGGAAATCATAGATTTTTTAGTCAACTCTTTGCCTCTAACATTTCACTATTATAGCTATGAATACTTCATTGATTCCAATTTATGTTAATTAGAACAATTATTCAATAGGAAGAGTCACCCTATACAAGTCCCCAAAATTAAACATTACATAATCTTTAGTTATGTCATGAATTCACATTGATTATATTTTCAAGTTTAGAGTTTTAGAGAATTAAGCCATAAATATTACATTACACCTCAAAAATTACAAAGTAGACACTTCTAATCTATCCAATTTTTTCAAAACAAATAAAAATCCTTAAATAAAACCAAAATTATTTTCTTTATATAAATATTATTGAATTCTTCATTTCTCTTAACCTTCCTTATACCTTGTGAAAAATGTTTCAAAATCATAAGATGAGAAAAAAAGCTCAGTAATGGATAAAAAATAAGGAAATAAAACATTAGTCCATGAATACACACAAATCAAATAAATCATAATTTTCAATCATAAAACATAAGACCCTTAATATACCACATGAAATTATAAGATTTATGAATAACACATAGAAAGCATAAATCATAAAGGTAACATTGGCCATCCATAACATACATACATTACAGCTTTCATGACTACATAAGAAGTTACATTTAGAATACCCATCATAGTGTATTCCCTAAATCTCTTAAGAGAAACATTAACATTTACCTCCGTCACATTACCCAATTCATTGGAGAGCTATCTCGAGATCACCCACCCTTGGTTTATCACGGAACTACTCATATATGTAAACAATTGCCAAGAACCAGAACATATTTATAACCCATAAAAGATTGAAGTTATCAAAATTTAACACATCAAAAACAATAAATAAATTAAATATATCAAAATATTCAATCCATTTCCAAAACCATTAAAAACACTTTATAAAGTGATTTTTGAATCAAAGTGTCCCATACCACTTTGATACTTTTAAAAGAAATATGAGAGTTATAATTTTAAAAAATATATTTTCATATAAATAAATCCTTAAAACCATTTTGAAAACATGGAAATTAATGGGAAATATTTAGACGAATAAATAATTAAAACATTTAAAAAAATGTTTTAATTAAAGAGTCTTGTAACACGTGAGAAACAATTGAATAAAAATAAATAAAGAATAAAATAAAATGAAACTTTAAATAACATAATAACATATAATTCATGATAGAAAATGTCAAAAGGGTTATATATACACCTTATGAGATATTATAGGTGCACAATATCAAGATATGCCTCAATGAAAGGAAACGAAGACATAGTCCCTTACAAAGATCGTATCATTAGATTATGGATAAATCAATAAAATAATTATGTCTGAAAAATATAAATACATCCAATATAAGTGTATATTATGTGTAAAACAATCATATGTCATTCACATATATTTTTGAAAAGAAACAAAACCAATGGCACATATATTTAACTCAATAAATGAAGATTGAAATAAGATTTCTATTACAAAGTTTGTATAAATGACTTATAAATTTATAATGGGGTGATTATGTGTTTCAAAAGTATATACACACAAAGGGAAGTGTAAATTACAACATAAATAAATAAATAGTGATTCCACACATAATCTTGGCATAATATAATCAATGAAGTATGAGTAAAACCCAATGATTGGAAATTGAGTTTAGAAATTCCCTTATGAAAATTCAGTATGCTAACAGCATCACATAAAAAATTCCGAAAATGAGTTGATGAGATAGAAAAGGTTCTATCATCAAATGGACATAAAATTAACAAAATAAGGATATATAAGAACATATCCCAACATATGAATATGGAAATTAAAAGACATAAAAAAAGAAGTCTTTTACTAAAAGAGGATGGTGAAAGGTTCCCTTAAAATATCATTTTTTAAATAAAATATATTTATTATGTATATTTGTTATAAGTACACATAAATCAAGTATAAATATAATATAGTTCATAAAAATTTATTTCTCCCATAATCATAGCACGACATAATCAAGAAGTAGAAGATGAACCCAAAGAATGAAAATTGGGTTTAAAAGTTCCCTTACCTTGAGTCTGACATGTCTTATTTATTCTTTATTGTAACACCCCAAGATTCCATGGTACATTTCCCTTTGAATAATGGAATAGCTTGCATTGTACGCAACTTCGAGATTCTAACACGCCATGACAAATCAAACTAGCCATTATGAATAGTAATACCCACTTTTTGAAATTTTATAAATTTTATCTTTAAAAATGGACATCATTTTTGGATTTTGAATATCAAAATTATCTTAGAGTGAATTTCTGGTACTTTTCTGAAAACTTTCATATTTTAATGAATAGTGAAAATCACTAAATATTAATTAAAAAAACCTTTTTAATCTAAATAATTAATAGTGATAAATTATGAATTTTAGTGATTTTAAAGTATAATTAGATTATATTTTTACCATTTAATCCAATATTGGTCATAGGACATAATTTCGCATTTAAACTGGACATAAGAAAGTGTCAATCTTTTGATAGTTATTATTTCTTAAAAACACCATTTTTGTTTTGACAACGGGAATTAATTTTAAATTAATTTCTTCCACTTCTGTGTTTTGAATTTAGAAAAATGGATTCCATATTTATAATCAGGAGGTCCAAATTGTGTAAATAGGCAATTTTTATTTTTATACAATTTGAATAATTACTTCGGTAAATATTTTATTTACCATGGTTAAAGGGAAAATCCGGTAAATAAGGGTAAACAAATAATATTATAATAATATTAAATTACCCTAAAACGTTCCCTAACCCTATTGGTTGGTAAATGTCCTACCATGTACATCTTTGGGTAGATTTGGGGTCTCCATAGAGCCACTTGTAAGTGATAATGACACTTTATATTAATTAAGTTAATGTAAATACAAAAATGACATAAGCATATATCTTCTAGAAAAACAATTTTTACATAAGGTTATATATGTTATATTTTCTAATATAAATATTTATTTCAAATATAAAAATATTTTATACAAATTGGTATTTTATTTATAATTTTATGACACTGAATAATTAAATTTATTTATGACAAAATAATGATGTAATATTTTCTTTATTAATGAAAGAATCAAATAATTGGGATTATAAATGTTAAAATAAATATAATATGAAAGTTTTGATTTCATACACGAATTATATTGGTTAGTATGACATTTTAGTATTGATTAATTGAATTTGGTTTGAATTAATAATGTTGTTAAGACTTTAACAAAAATCAATTATTAAATAGTGTCAAAATTGACACAAAGGAGTTTTTAAAAAAAAATTATATTATAAATTGATATAATATTCCTAAAAATATAAGGTTTGGAAAAATGACTTATATAATTATAGTTGTATCATTTATTAAAAACTTGGGGGTCTCTTGGAAGTTTATAGTAAGTTTATTAACCATATAATATAAAAATACAAAGAGATATGGCAAATGTCAAACAATTTAACTAAGAGATAAATCTAAAATTTAAGGTTAATATAGTAACCCAAACCAGTCTAAAACCTATTGGTTGAGTGGTTTTAGACCCATACTCACCTTATACATTAAATAATTTACTTTTTAGCCATTATAAACCGAAAATTATTTTATTATAATATAATATTTCTAACTTTTCTTAAGGTTCCCTTGACCCCTCTTATAAAAGGGCACCCCCCCTTCCCTCAAATTCACACCCTCAAAGCCATTTGGCTCGGACAAAATCTTCCCAAATACCCTCTAAGCTGTCCTCCATTCATTCTAGAGGCCTTAATTTAGTTATAAATCCAACCTAAGGGTCCATTTTGATCAAATCAAAAGGAAGAACCCAAAGAAGAGGTAAATATCTCACCACCTCTTTTAAGTTCCTTTCTTCTATCACTTCCTCTTTCTTTGTTGTTTCCATTATAAAATAATAAATCCAGAATATTATATATAATGTGATTTTATTATAAATATGGTACAACCAAATTTATTACTCTATCTATCCTTTGAATGACATGTCACCATACGTGCGTACGTACGACATACCGTCTCCACGTCTTGGTGTAATTGTTATTCAAATAAATTTTTTTTTTGATGGGTATAATAATGATGTGTAATTGATGTAAATAATAAATATAACATGATAATGATTCTGTATATATATGATATACCATACAATTATATATTATTTTAATATCAAAATAATGATATTGTCACTCGTGCGTACGTACGGATTACCGTCTCCACGAACGCGATGAGATTCATTCCCCATCATATCCATTCAAGAATAAATTTTATTTTATGATTAAAAATAATTTTTAGAGACATAATATAATTCTTTATATGAATAAGATACATCCCATCCATAACAATTATACCTCACATAACAAAGAATATAAAGGAAAATGAATCCGTTAACACCCGAAACGACGATAATACAATGATATCATCATCAAATAAATGTTAAAATATCATATATGATATAATATTAATGTATATGATTCTTGTATAATTAAATAACAATTATTTAACCATTATAAAGGAGGTTAACCTACCCTCAACCAATGAAAAATTTCATAGTAAGGGGTTTCTTATCTCACTTTTAATTCCGTGATATTTCCATTGTTCACCACTTATTTATTGCATCTGGTGTGTGTAATACCCATTATTATATTCATTGTGTAATATAATTTAATTTATGGATATTTACATCATCATTTTATGATCCTTATTTCATGGGTGTATGTTTCGTAAGTTACTAAATCGGTAAGGGAATTTGAAATTTCAATTTCCACTCATTCGGGTTTACGCATACTTCGTTGATTATTTTAGTCCAAGATTATATGTAGAATCACTATTAATTTTATTATGTCATAATTTCCACTCCAATTTAAGTGGATATTATTTTGATACACATAATCACTCCATTGATAAATTCTCAAGTCATCGGTATGAACTTGATAAGAGTAAATTTAACTCAATCACCATTTGTTGAGTTAAATATCCAATTCTTTGGTGTTGTTTTTACAAGAATATATGTGAATGTACTCTGATTGATTTAAACTAAATATCCTATAATATTGAGTGTATTTATATTTTTCACACATAATTATGTCATTTATTTATCCTTAACCTACGGATACAATCTTTGTAAGAGATTTCATCTCAATTTACATTCCATTGAGACTTCTTTGTTGTTATACACCAAATCACTTTTATATGTTGTATATAATGAACTTTGACATAGTATATCATGAAACCCATTATTATCATGATATTATAAAGTTTTTATTACCACAGTTAATTGTATTAAAGTGTCTGTCTTTTGGTTAAAAACTGTAACTAATATAACATTTTAAATGTTTTAAATATTTATTATTATAAATCTTTCTCATTAATGTCCATATTTAAAAAATGATTTTCATGATTTATTTATATGAAAATTTAAGTTTTAAAATTAAAATTCCTTTTAAAAGTTTCAAAGTGGTATAGGACACTCTGATTCAAAAATCTATTTTTAAATGGCTTCTTGACAAATAGTGTGACTTTTAAATGATTTCAAGAAAAAAAGGGGATATTTCTCTCTAATAGTTTTGATTATTATTTTCATCTATATCCTTCATTATTCTAGATTGAGGTTAATATGATATAATACAATCTTCCATATTGTTTCAAATGAGTTATGTTTGACTGTGGATGTGCTATTTTTATACCATTCATGGTTTGGGGATAAAATATTGACATTTCGTATGCTAGTTTTAATATGAATGTTCAGATTATGTTTCAAAATTTTTATATAAGGAATGCATTGGACTTAGTAAGTGATGGGTGGAGCCTACTATAGCTACTCGATGCATCAAAAGGTCTCATGAGACAAATTAGTGTCTTGGAAAAAGGCCTTGAAAAAATATTATTTGTAGTCTTGGCACAAGGCCTTGACTATGTGGTAATGATAGTCTGGCATTATGTATTTCATTATTATGAAAGTGGTTATTGATATTTCATGTGATTATTTTACTAGTAGAATATTCATGTGAATAATTAAATGACATTATTTAATTTTATCTTTTCCATATTATGCTGAATTTCAAGTTTAAAAGGATTTGGTTTTAGTTATACATTACCTTAAATGTTTATGATTATTTATGAAAGTTTCCGCTATATTGTTATCCTTACTGAGCATCTGAGCTCACCCTTTTCTATGTTTTATTTTTCCCAGGATGTGAAGAAGTATTTTATTAATGAACTGTGGTATATGTAGACAAGATGTTGTTGTAGTTTTTTACTTTATAAAGTAATGTAAACTTTATGAATGTATCTAGTGATTCCAAGGCTACAAAACTAATCGGTCTTTTGAGACTTGATCTTTTGTGATAATGCCAATGATACATAATAATGCCCTGAATCTCGGTAACTAGGGTCAGGGAGTTACAGTTGGTATCAGAGGAATTTTAGTATAAACCTTGGAATCTAGATTTTTATAAACTCTGATTAAAGAACATATCCTTAAGATAGACATCGAAGATTAGTATAGAAGAACTTCCTAGAATTTTGGCATTGTAGAGATTTTGTGAGTTTTCCAAGCAATACATCCCTGTCTGGATACGAGTAGGTAGAGGCGGATGTGGCATAGATGTACCTAGGGGTAAAACCCGAAAACACCACTTTGAGCTAGAATCGAACAGGAACTGGTGCACGACAACGAGCCTTACTGCACTCTTGGTTACGACACTCTCGAGGGATATGGTTAGGATAATTCTCATTTTCTTTACAAACCATTATGAATGGCTTATGAGTATATACTTTCTCAATGAAACC
Source organism: Viscum album (assembly GCA_963277665.1). Taxonomy (NCBI): domain Eukaryota; kingdom Viridiplantae; phylum Streptophyta; class Magnoliopsida; order Santalales; family Viscaceae; genus Viscum; species Viscum album. The sequence goes on from OY728147.1 coordinate 1,315,712,009, forward strand.
ATTTTTATGATTATGGATTATATCCATAAACTAGTCAATTTATGTTAAGTGATAAACAAGTTTGGAATTATGTATTTCGATTCAAAAACTGACCTAGTATATGTCATTGTTTAGAAATGGCGCCCAGTATAAGGAATGATAACTCCAGCAATATGCATGATCCAAAGAGTAAGAATGATTGTATCTTTCATAGTATTAAACCAACATTTATAAGGGAAATAGTCTCCCACGTATTATCATCATATGAATAAATAATATCATGTGTTAATAAGATAAGTAAATAATTCTATGAGTCCTATGGATTTGAAGGGAAGCAAGAGAAGAAAAGGATGGAAGAGAGAAAAATGGATAAAGGGAATAAGGGAAAGATGGATTTTCCTATATGTGATAACTGTGGAAAGAATCACCTTGGTAAATTCTTGAATGGAATGGAATTTTGTTATAAGTGTGGATGAAAAGGACAATAAGTACGTGATTACAAGGGTCAGAAAAATGTTTCAAATGTACAATGCTTCATCTGCAAGGAGTTGTGACACTACGCGAATCAATGTCGCAGTCATCAGAGTATGCCGCAAATGATGCTATCGGATAATATTAAAGTTATGATATAACCACAGATGAAGAGGAATGACTAGTGTTATTATATTATTATTAAAAAATTATTTCATTTCAGTGTTGTATAGATGATGTACCAGTTATATGAATTATGGAAATAAATAAGGATTGTACTACAGTACTATTTCATTGAGGATTTGATATTATATGGTACTATAAAAAGTGAATCAACATCAAGTTAGTCTTATTTCTTGAAAATAAATTGTCCAAGGAAAGGTAATCCCTAATATGGTCCTGATACTAAGGTAGTAATTTTGGAAAAAGAGATGGTTGATTTGGATAAATTATATTGGATATTCTTGACTACATTGGCACTGATTAATTTTTTTTATTTCATCATTGTTGGAGTATTCAAAATTTTTGGATATAAGAGTAAATCTAGTATTCTATAAGGAATAAGGGAGATTGAATGTAATCAATAAGGTTTTATGGTAATTCAGGGAGTTACCGTGTTTTAAGAGTACATGATGAAAGTATTCACATGTTATTACGTGGAAAAAAAGATCTTCATTACGTTTACCTTCCTTATAAATTTTGGATTGTGAGTTTGGACAGAAGTATTTTGGATAAGACTAAAGGTTGGTATGTATTATATTTGACATTGGATACTATTTTTAAGTTTAAATCATTTCTAAATATTATTTTTGGATTATTATAAAAAGGACAACTCGGAGGTCGGGCGACAACCAGTCGCGTCTGGCAAGGCAGTGAGACTAGTACCCGCAACCAAAGGGCGACAAAGGTACATCACCTACCACTGGCTTATGTGATGTTCTGTATTGTATAATGTATTTTTGTAAAAGGTCCTATAGATGAATTATAAATCCCTTTTTTTGGAACCCTATATGACTAGGATAAATAGAATATTTTTAATTTCTATTATCTTTTAGAGTGAAAGATGAGTTTGTGGTAGATATTAGTTAAAGGATGTAACTCTACTTGTCAAATATACTTTTTTTTTGTCTTATTCTATGAATAAATTAATCCTTAAACATTATGGAATGGAAATTAAAACAAAAAATGTTTTACCCTAATACCTTATGTTTTGTTGAACCGATGATATTTTAAATCTTCATAGATTGATTACTTTGAGGCCTTCAATTTTACACTTGTTTGTGATTGATGAACTCAATCACTCCCTATAAATATTTAAATTTTCCCTCTAATTATGTGTCTCTAATTTCCACCAATGTTCTCCTAATTGAGATCATAATTTGGTGGTGAATTCTCATTTCCCTTTCCCTCTTATTAAAACTAAATTTTATTAACCCAATTTCTGATACGGGTTTTCCACAAAGGAATATTCTATTTTCAACCTTTTATTTTTGAAGAAAAATTTCAAATTGTGAGGACACAATTTATTGAAGGAGGGTAGAATGTAACACCCCAATCTTCCACGATACGTTTCCCTTTGAATAATGCAATAGCTTGCATTGTACGCAACTTCGAGATTCTAACACGTCGCGACCAATCAAACTAGCCATTATGAATAGTAATACCCACTTTTTGAAATTTTATAAATTTTATCATTCAAAATGGACATAATTTTTGGATTTGGAATATTGAAATTATCTTAGGGTGAATTTCTGGTACTTTACTGATAACTTTCATATTTTGATGAACAATGAAAATTTCTAAATTTTAATTAAAAACATCTTTTTTAATCAAAATAATTAATAGTGATAAATTATGAATTTTAGTGATTTTAAAGTATAATTAGATTATATTTTTACCATTTAATCAAATTTTGGTCATTGGATATAATTTCACATTTAAAATGGACATAAGCAAGTGCCAATCTTTTGATAGTTATTATTTCTTAAAGACACGCTTTTTGTTTTGACAACGGGAATTAATTTTAAATTAATTTATTCAACTTCTATGTTTTGACATTATAAAAATGGATTCTATATTTAGAATTAGGATATCAAAATTGTGTAAATAGGTAACTTTTATTTTTAGACATTTTGAATAATTACTTCGATAAATATTTTATTTACCATGGTAAGGGTAAATCCTGTAAATAAGGGTAAAAAAATAATATTATAGTAATATTAAATTACCCTAAAACGTTTCATAACCCTATTTGTTGATACATGTCCGACCATGGGAATCTTTGGGATGATTTTGGGACCCCATGGTGCCACTTGTAAGTGATAATGACACTATATATTAATTAAATTAAAGTAAATACAAAAATGACTTAAGCATATATCTTTTAGAATTTTTTTTACATAGGGTTAAATATGTTATATTTTCAACTATAAATATTAATTTAAAATATAAAAATATTTCCTAAATAATGGTATTTTATTTATAATTTTTAGACATTGAATAATTAAATTTATTTATGACAAAATAATGATGTAGTATTTTCCTTGTTAATGAACGAATCAAATAATTGGAATTATAAATGTTAGAATAAATATAATTTGAATGTTTTGATGACATAAACAAATTTTATTGGTTAATATGACATTTTAAAATTTCTAAAATGTTTTTTTAAGAATTAATATAGTTTTTAAGACTTTAACAAAAATCAATTATTAAATAGTGTGAAAATTGACATAAAGGAGTTTTTAAAACAAATACTATATTATAAATTGATATAATATTTATAAAAATCTAAGGTTCGGAAAAATGACTTATATAATGATAAATGTATCATTAATGAACATCTTTTAGGTCACTTATAAGTTTATAGTAAATTTATTAACCATATAATATAAAAATAACAAGAGACATGGTAAATGTCAAACTATTTAACTAAGAGTAAAATCTAATGGTTAAGGTCAATATAGTGACCCAAACCTGTCTAAAACATATTGGGTGAGTGTTTTTAGACCCATACCCACCTTATACTTTATATAATCCACTTTGGAGCCATTAGAAACCAAAAATTATTTTATTATAAAATATTATTTCTAGCTTTTCCTAAGGTGCCCCTCACCCCTCTTATAAAAGGGAACTCCACCTTCCCTCAAATTCACACCTTAAAAGCCATTTGGCTCGGCCATCCTCTACCAAAATACCCTCTCCACTGTCCTCAATTCATAATAGAGGCCTTAATTAGTCATAAATCCAACCTAAGTATCCCTTTTGATCAAATCAAAAGGAAGAACCCGAAGAAGAGGTAAATATCTCACCACCTCTTTCAAGTTCCTTTATTCTTTCACTTACTCTTTATTTGTTGTTTCAATTATAAAATAATAACTCCAGTATCTTCTATATACTGAGATGTTATTATAAATATTTTACAACCAAATTCATTTTTATATCCATCTTTTGGATGACATGTCACCATACGTGCGTACGTACGGCTTACCATCTCCACGTCGTGGTTTAATTGTTATTCAAATAAATTATTATTTGTATGGGTATAATAATGATGTTTAATTGATGTAAATAATAAATATAACAAGATAAAGATTCCGTATATATAATATACTATCCAATTATATATTATTTTAATATCAAAATAATGATATTGTTGCTCGTGCGTACGTACGGATTACCGTCTCCACGAACGCAATGAGATTCATTCCCCATGATATCCATTCAAGAATAAATTTCATTTGATGATTAAAAATAATGTATAGAGACATGATATAATTCTGGATCTTAATAAGATACATCCCATATATAACAAATATGTCTCACATAACAATGAATATAAATGAAAACGAATTTGTTAACACCTGAAACGACGATAATACATAGATATTATCAACAAATCAATGTTAAAAGATCATATATGATATAATATTAATATATATGTTTCTTTTATAATTAAATAAAAATTATTTAACCATTATAAAGGAGTTTAACCTACCCTCTACCAAAGAAAAATTACAAAGTAAGGGGTTTCTTATCTCACTTTTAATTCCGTGAGATTTCCATTGTTCACCACTTATTTATTGCATGCAGTGTGTGTACTTCCCATGATTGTATTAATTGTGTAATATAATTTAATATATTTATATTTACATCATCATTGTATGATCCTTCTTTCATGTGTGTATGTTTCGTAAGTTACCAAATCAGTAAGGGAATTTGAAATTTCAATTTCCACTCATTCAGCTTTATGCATACTTCATTGATTATTTTACTCCAAGATTATGTGTGGAATCACTATTAATTTTTTTATGTTATAATTTACACACCCCTTTCAGTGGATATACTTTTTATACACATAATCAATCCATTTATAAATTCTTAAATCATCGGTATGAACTTGATAAGAGTAAATTTAACTTAATCGCCATTTGTTGAGTTAAATATCCAATTCATTGGTGTTGTTTTTACAAGAATATGTGTGAATGTACTCTGATTGATTTATACTGAATATCCAATCATATTTAGTGTATTTATATTTTTCACACATAATTATGTCATTTATTTATCCTTTACCTAAGGATACAGTCTTTATAAGATATTTCATCTCAATTTACATTCCATAGAGACTCCATTGTTGTTATACACCAAATCACTTTTACATGGTGTATATAATGCACTTTGACAAAGTATATCATGAAACCATTTATTATCATGATATTATAATGTTTTGATTACTTAAATTATTTTTATTCAATTGTCTCTCTTCTGGTTAAGAACTCTCACTAAAATATCATTTTAAATGTTTTAAAGATTTATTATTCTAAATCTTTCTAAAAAATATCCATATTTTAAAAATGGTTTTTAGGATTTTTTTATATGGACATTAAAGCTTTAAAAATAAAATTCCTTTTAAAAGTTTCAAAGTGGTATGGGACAATTTGATTCAAAAATCTATTTTTAAATGGATTCTTGACAAATAGTGTGACTTTTAAATGATTTCAAGAAAAGGGGGATATTTCTCTCTAATAGATTTGATGATTAATTTCATCTATATCCTTCATTATTGTCGATTGAGGTTAATCTGATACAATAAAATCTTCCATATTTTATCAAATGAGTTATGTTTTACTGTGGTTATGGTATTTTTATACCATTCATGGTTTGTGGATAAAATATTGACATTTTGTATGCTAGTTTTAATACGAATGGTCAGATTATGTTTCAACCTTTTCATATGAGGAATGCATTGAACTTAGTAAGTTATGGGTGGAGCCCTCTATACCTCCTCTATGCATTGGTAGGTCTCATGAGACAAACTAGTGTCTTGGCACAAGTCGTTGACAAAATATTATTTTTAGTCTTGGCACAAGGCCTTGACTATGTGGTTATGATAGTCTAACATTATGCATTCCATTATTATGAAAGTGGTTATTGATATTGAATCTGATTATTCGACTAGTATAATATCCATGTGAATAAGTAAATGGTATTATTTCATTTTATCTTCGCCATATTATTCTAAAGTTAAATTTTACATGGATTTTATTTTAGTTATACATTTACTTAAATTATTATGCTTATTTATGAATGTTTCCGCTATATAGATTTCCTTACTGAGCATCTGAGCTCACCCCTTTCTGTGTTTCATTTTTCCCAGGATGTGAAGAAATATTTTATGAATGAACTATAGGGATACTATGAGAATATGAGTGTGGTTTATGGAGACAACATGTTTTTTTAGTTTTCACTTTATGATGTACTGTAAACTTTATGAATGTATCTAGTGATTCCAAGGCTACTAAACTAATCGGTCTTTCGAGACTTCATATTTTGTGATCATGCCAATGATACGTAATAATGCATCGACTCTGGGTAACTAGGGTCGGGGTGTTACATTTATCTTCTAGAATAATAATAATAAGTTAATTTCTACATGCTTAAGTACCTTATATATATATATGGTATATATTTGTTTTTATAATATTACATAACATTTGGAGATAAGAAATGAAATGCACCATTCATGGAGAAGGTAGTCTGTACATACGAATAAATGCTACATTCATTTCTTTTTAAAACTAAATGATACATTGTTATATTGTAAGTCATGTATAATATATATGTTAATTATGTTACAAAAGTTAATTAATTACATCCTTTATACATTCCATGTATGGCATGAATGAGTCATATAAATTTGAGGGGGTGGTAGTCCGCACTTCCTCAAATTAAATTATTTTATTTACACATTATGGAAAGCATAAAGGTATGATGTAAATAAAAAATACAGAATAAGAGAAAATATAAATATAATATATATCATATATAAATATAGTTCCATCATAATGGACACCATGAGAGGTGGTATCATAAAATCAATTAATCATCGTTTCGTGAGGCAGCAGTTCGCCGTACACAGAAATAGTATGTTCGTATCTATTAGATAGAGGAGTGTGTAAGTGTAGTTCACGTCCTTCTCATAAAAAAATCCTAGAATATATAGGATACATGTCTTTTTATGTATTCAAATAATAAAAAAAGAATAGGGAGTGGAGAAAGAAAATAAAATAAAATAACTTGAGAGAAGACGTTACCTATAAATCGGGTAACTTCTTTTGATTTGAGCCAAAAAGAATTCTTGAATTGACTTCTTCCCAATATAAGGATTATAGGATGAAGGGAGGGATTTTGGGAGCTTATTTTAGTATATTTTGGATGATCCAAGGTCCTTGAGAGGTGTGAGTAAGTGGGTATAGGTGGTGGCCTTTTATAAGAGGGAGGTGGGGGATTTTAGGAAGGTATTGAAATGTTATTTTATTATATATCGATTTTTGGTTTCAAAATGTCCCAAAATTGTTTATATCAAAGATAATATTTTTTTTGGGTAAAAGAAATCTAAACATATATGTTTTTGAAATGTTTAGGTCAAAAATTTAATCTTATCTTTTAGCATTAACCCTTAGATGGAAACATTAACTCTTACTGTGTCTTCTTCCATTTTTATAATATATAGTAACTATATTTACTATAAAATGCCAATAGAAACCTAAGTGAATTATTAATGAAATTTTTAAAATTATATGAGTCATTTGGAAGAATCCTAGATTTTTAGGACTATTATATCATTTAATAAAATATTATTTGTTTTAAAAAGTCATTTATGACAATTTTAACACTATAAAGTAATTGATTTTTGTTGAAGTTATAAAAACTTGATAACATCAAACCAAAAGAATTAACTCAATGATAATAGGTAAATATCATCCAAGAAATTTTTGTATGGAATGACAATATTTAAATTACGTTTATATTAATATTTATAATATCATTTATTTGAAACCTTTATTAATGATGCAATCCCTGCATCATCTTTATATCATAATTAAATTTATTTTTTAATGTCTAAAAATTAGAAATAAAATATAATAACGTAGGAAATATTATTATCTTTATAATTAATATTTATAGTCAAGTAGATAAGTTATATAACCCCATATAAAAATTGTTTTAGTAAAAGATACAACTTTATATAATATTTCTCTTTACCTTAAATTAATTTATATAACATGTCATTATCGATCCCATGTGGATCCATGGGGTCCCAAAATCGGCGCAAGGATTCCCATGGTCGGACATATCTCATAAAATAGGATTAGGAAACGTGTTAGGGAATTTTAATGTAACGCCCCGACTCCAGTTACCTAGAGTCGGTGCATTATTACATAACATTGGCATGATCACATGAAAGATCAAATCTCGAAAGAACGATTGGTTTAGTAGCCTTGGAAACAATAGATATATTCATAAAGTTTTACATTACACCATAAAAATGAAAAATACAACAACATCTTTTCTTTATATTCCACACTCATATCCCCACATACTATCCCTGCAGGTCATTCATAAATTACTTCTTCACATCCTAGGAAAAATAAAACATTGAAAGGGGTGAGCTCAAATGCCCAGTAAGGATAACAATATATCAAAAACTTTCATGAATAAGAATAAACATTTAAGGAAATGTATAACTTAAAACAAAAGCCTTTTAAACTTGAACTTAAACATAGTATGACAAAGATAAAATGAAATCATTCCATTTACTCATTCACATGGATATTCTACTAATCGAATAATCACATGCAATATCAATAACTACTTTCATAATGATGGAATGCATAATGCCAGACTATCATAACCTCATAGCGAAGGCCTCGTGCCAAGACTAAAAATAAGATTTTTCCAAGGCCTTGTGCCAAAACACTAGTTTGTCTCATGAGACCTACCAATGCATCGAGGAGCTATAGCGGGCTCCACCCGTCACATATTAAGTCCAATGCATTCCCATATGAAAAGGTTTAAACATAACATAAACATTCGTATTAAAACTAGCATATGAAATGTCAATATTTTCACCATAAAATATGAATGGTATAAAAATAGCACATCCACAGTCAAAAATATCACAAAACCTTCAATACAATATAGTAGTTTTGAATCATAATAAATCAACTTCAAATAAGCGTAAAATCCATCAAAGGATGTTGACGTAGATGAAATCAAAACTCTTTTTAGAGAAATATATCTTTCTATTTTTGAAATTATTTAAGAGTCATATATTTATAAAATAAAAAATTTTTCTTTGAAAATATTCTTATAAGATTTTAAGGGAATCTTTGATGATTTAATAACGGCGAAAAATTACCGCACCCTCCGTATAAGTTAAAAAAAACATTCTTACCTTAATTCTGTCGAAAAGGTTAAAAGCACCTTGTTTGGAAAACGACGGAAAGATTCCTTCATAAAACTCTTATAAAAAGTCAAACAAGGGTATAAATGACTTTAACCCATATTCTTTTAAATAGTAAAAATGTTTCGAAATACATTTTTAAGAAACATGGATGTGGATGATAAAGAGATCCCAGTAGATTATTACGTATAAACAACCTTGGATAATGAAGAGATTGTGAAATAACCCTTACCTTGTACCTTTCCTTAGTTGGGGTAGGTTAACCACCTGTATAATAGTTAAATAATTGTTATTAAATTATACATGAATCATATACATTCATATGATATCTTATATGATCTTTTAACATTTCTTTGTTAATAATATCTTAGTATTATCGTTGTTTCGGGTGTTAACTTACTAGTTTTCTTTTATATGTTTTGTTAAATAAGCCATGTTTGTCATGGATAGGTTGTATATTATTCATATACAAAATGATATCAAGTCCTTAAACATTATTTTTAAATCATAAAATGATAATTATACTTGAATAGATACGATGGAGAATGAATCTCATCGTGTTCGTGGAGACGGTAGTCCATACGTACGCACGAGCGACAATATCATTCTTTTGATATTAAAATAATATATAAATGGATGGTATATCATATATATAGAATCATTATCATGTTACATTTATTATTTAAATGAATTACACATCATTATTATACCCATCCAAATAATAATTTATTGAATAACAATTACACCACGACGTGGAGACAGTAAGCCGTACGTACACACGTATGGTGACATGTTATACAAAGGATGGAGAGAATAATGAATATGGTTGTACCATATTTATAATAAAATCACAGTATATATATCATACTGGAGTTATTATTTTAGATTTGTAACAACAAAAGAAGAAGAAGTGGAAGAAGAAAGGAACTTGGAAAAGGGTGGTGAAATTATTACCCCTTCTTCGGGTTCTTCCTTTTGATTTGATCAAAAGGGCTCATTAGGTTGGCTTTCTGATCAAAATAAGGCCTCTAGGTTGCAGTTAGGGAATTTGGGAGAGTATTTGGGCAGAGTTTGGCCAAACCAAAAGGCTTTGAAGGTGTGAAGTAATGAGAAGGGGGAGTGCCCTTTTATAAGAGGGGTGAGAGGCACCTTTGGAAAAGTTAGAAATATTAATTTATAATAAATTCATATCCGGTTTATAATAAATTCATATTCGGTTTAATTTCTAAAAATTATAAATAAAATATCATTATATAGGAAATATTTGTATCTTTCTAATGAATATTTACAATCGAATTTATCTTATGTATAACCCTATATTAAAAATGTTTTAATAAATAAACTTTGATTTTAACTCTTTTAACTCTTCCTTGAATTAAATAATAATAAATGTCCTAATCTAATCCAAGTGGACCTAAATGATAATATTTTATTCATAAGGTTGTTTTTGGTCGAGATAAACCTGTCCAATAGAATTAGGACATGTGTTAGGGTAATATTAATATCATTTTTACCCTTAATTACCCTATTTACTTTTAACCGTGGTAAATTAAAGTAAAAAGTTACTATTCACCAAAAATTATTTTCATCTCATTGAACCAAATTTTACTTCTTGATATTAACCGTGTCTCTCGGATTTTTGAAATTCCATTCACAGAAGCGGTAAAATTAAGTTTTATGAAAAATTCAGTTTTTTTAACTACCACTTAGTAGTTTCACTATTCATCAAAAATTGAAGTTTTTCAGAACAATGCCAAAATTTCACCCTAAGATATAATTGATATTACAAATTCAAAAATTATGTCTATTTTACAAAATTCCAAACATATAAGTTGCATTAATTAATTTGATAATTAATTCCCGCTGTCACTACAAATATCGTGTTTTTAAGAAACAACATATACCAAAAGATTGACAATTGTTTAGGTCCAATTTCAAAGTGAAATTAATTCTAATGAACACCATTGGATAAAATGGTAAAAATATATTCTAATTATTTTTTAAAACCACTCAATAATATAATTTATCACTATAAATTATTTTGATTAAAAAAGTTGTTTTTAAGTATTTTTCACTATTCATAAAAATTGGAAGTTCTCAGAAAAATACCAAAAAATTATATTAAGATAATTTCGATATTACGAAACCAAAAATGAAGTCCATTTTGAAATATAAAATATATATAATTTCAAAAAATTAGGTATTACTATTCATAAAGGCTATTTTGATTGGTTGTGGTGTGTTAGAACTCGATGTTCCGTACAACACACGCTATCGCATTATTCAAAGAGAAGCGTACCGTAGAAGCTTGGGGTGTTACATTATCCCCTCATTCAAATAATTTCGTCCTCAAAATTTCCAGAATACTACCGCATGAAAAGACTCGGGTGGTTCTTCATCATAAGTTCCTTGGGTTCCCACGTCGCCTCTTCCATCTTATGGTTTCTCCACAAAACTTTTACCAGACGCGTCGTCCAGTTTCTCAGTACTTGTTCTCTCGTATCAAGAATCCTCATGGGCTACTCATAATAAGACAGATCTGGTTCAGTTATAACTCCTCATAGGTGAGTACATGCATTGGTTCAGACATGTATTTCCTCAACAGAGATACGTGGAACACATCGTGAACTTTGGACAGACTTGGCAGCATTGCCAATCGGTAAGCTACAGCCCCAATTCGTTCTAGAATTTCGAAAGGTCCGATGTACCTGTGACTCAATTTACTTTTCTTACCAAAACATATGACTCCCTTCCATGGAGATACCTTCAGGAAAACATGATTACCGACTTGAAATTACAAATCCTTCCTTTGATTATCGACATAGCTCTTCTGCCTACTTTGAGCTTCTTTGATGTGACTTTGGATTACGTTCACCTTTTCCATCGTTTCCTCTACCAGTTCTGGGCCTACTAGTTTTCTTTCACCAATGTCATCCCAAAAGGTTGGTGTACGACATCTCTTTCCGTATAACGCTTCATATGGTGTCATCTGAATACTCGAATGGATGCTATTGTTATAGCAAAATCCTACCAGAGGTAAATATTGATCCCACATACCCTGAAAGTCAAGTGAGCAGGATCTCAACATGTCTTCTAAGGTTTGAATAGTTCTTTATGATTTTCCATCTGTTTGAGGGTGGTAAGCAGTGCTCAAATGAAGTTCAGTATCCAGGGATTTCTAAAGACTTTTCCAGAATCTTGAAGTAAAACGAGGATCACGATCTGGAACAATCGATAGGGGTACTCCATGAAGTCTCACAACTTCATTAATATATAGTCTTGCTAGACGTTCCAGGGGTAGATCTTCTCTTATAGCAAGAAAATGTGCTGACTTGGTAATATGATCAACAATAACCCATATTACATCGTTCCTTCTAGGAGTATTTGGTAGCCCCATGACAAAATCCATTGTAATATTGTCCCATTTCCACTCCGGTATGGGAAGAGGTTGCATAACTCTTCCAGGCTGTTTCCTTCCAGCTTTCACTTGTTGACAAACCATACATCTTGACACAAAATCAGCAATCTCCCTCTTCATGTTGTCCCACCAAAAATGTTCCTTCAAATCTCTATACATTTTGGTTCTCCCAGGGTGTATAGAGAAATTGGAACTATGAGAATCATCCAGTAATTCCCTTTTTAGATCAGGTATATCGGGAACACAAAGTCTCTTCCCAAATTTCAAAATTCCATCTTCATACACAAAGTCTATCAATATCCCATCATTCACAACTTTAATATTCTTTTGAAATTCTTCATCACCAGTCTAAGAACTCTTAATCCTTTCTAGTAAAGATGGTTTGGAAACTATTTGAAAAAGAATTGATGTTTCACCTTCCCCGGTTATTCCCATGTCTATCTTTACTAGATCCATCAAAATTGGATCCCTTTCAATTCTCATCACATTCAAAACTCCATGGTCTTTTCTGCTCAAAGCATCTTCCACCTTGTTTGCTTTCCCCGGGTGGTAGTGTATCGTACTATCATAATCCTTGAGTAATTCAATCCATATCTTTTGCCTCATGTTGAGTTCTTTTGTGAGAAAATATACTTCAAACTCTTGTGATCAATATAAATCTCACATTTTTCACCATAGAGGTAGTGCCTCCATATCTTCAAAGAAAAGATCACAGCTGCTAATTCGATATCATGAGTAGGATAGTTTTGTTCATGAATTTTCAACTGTCGTGATGCATAGGCAATAACCCTATCATTCTGCATAAGGACACAACCAAGTCCTTTATTCGATGCATCACTATAAATAATGAACCCATCATTCCCCGATGGTAGAGTCAATATAGGAGCATTGACTAATCTTCTCTTCAGTTCTTCGAAACATTCTTCACACTCTTTTGTCCAAACAAATTTAACCCCTTTACGTGTGAGCTTCATTAATGGGTTAGCCAATCAGGCAAAATTCTGGACGAAACGTCGATAATAACCTACTAAACCAATGAATCTACGTACCTCAGTTGTACTCGTAGGTCCTGGACATTCTTGGATTGCCTTGGTCTTAGAAAGATCAACAGAGATTCCATATTTAGAGACAATATGGCCAAGAAAATAAATCTCCTGAAGCCAGAATTCACACTTGCTAAACTTCCCATATAATTCATGTCTTTTCAGAGTCTTCAGGATAATGCGGAAGTGATTTTCATGATCTTCGTAGCTTTTTGAGTATACCAAGATATCATCAATAAATACCACCACAAATTCATCGAGATACTCATTGAAAACTCTATTCATCAGATCCATGAATACAGAGGGTATATTTGTCAATCCAAAAGGCATTACAGTAAACTCGTAATGCCTGTACCTGGTTTGAAATGATGTCTTTGGAATGTCTTCCTTCTTCACACACAACTGATGGTATCCAGATCGAAGGTCAATCTTTGAAAAGTATTGAGCTCCATGCAGTTGGTCGAATAAATCATCAATGCGAGGTAGGGGATACTTGTTCTTTATTGTTATAGCATTGATCTCCCTGTAGTCAATACATAATCTCATGGATCCATATTTCTTTTTAACAAAAAGAACATGGGCTCCCCATAGAGGAACACTAGGGCGAATAAATCCTTTATTACTCAATTCCTCTAGTTGTTTCTTTAGTTCAACTAATTCTACAGTGGACATTCTATAAGGGGTCTTTGATATATGCCTTGATCCATGAATTAAATCAATGGAAAACCCAACTTCTCGTTCTGGAGGATGTCCAGGTAAATCTTCCGGAAATACATCTACAAATTCTTTCACAATAGGTACATCCTCTATTTGAACATTCCTTTCCTCACCCATAGTTATTTCATTATCTTCCTCCCTAATAATTGAATTTAGTTGAGCTACTGGGGGTGGATCTAGATAAGAATTAGATGGTGACGATTCTGCTCTAAAGATAAGGTGTTCCTTATGATCATCATCAAGAATCGTAACCTCTTTCTTCTTACAATAAATCTTCACATCGTAGTCCAAAATCCAGTCCATACTGAGGATTATATCAAACTCAATCATAGGTATGATGATGAGATCAGAAGATAAAGAACATTTATGTGCTCTAATGGGGACTGATTCACAAAACTTTATTGCAATGATACTTCCCTTAGGAGTTTTAACTGACAAATCCCTTGTTAAATCAAATTGGAAATAACTAATTTTCTTAGAAAAATGGGAAGATATGAAACAATCCGATGATCCAGAATCAAATAATGCATTTTCTAAACTTGAGTAAACCATTAAATTACCTGCCACCACGTCTTTCGGAGCTTCTACCTCAGCAGTAGTGATTGCATAAGTTTGGCCTTGATCCCTTGGCCTTTTCTGAGGTAAGTTCTCCTAACTCTTAGGACATTCATTTGCATAATGTCCCATCTCCTTGCGATTATAGCACTGAACATTGGTAGCTTCCTTCTTCCCTTTGGAATCACGAGCTTGGTGGCCTTTTTCACCACACTTATAACAGACTCCTGTTCCCTTCAAGCAAGTACCGGGGTGATTCTTACCACATTTACCATAGGATGGATATTCAACATTTACCTTCTTCCCCTTATTTCCATTCCCAGATTGATCGGCAGGTCTCTTCTTCTCTTTATTTTCTTTAAAGTCATAAGACTTAGAGAATTCCTTTTTGGGCTTGATAGCACATGAGACAATGTCTTCGTACAATGAAAAGGATTGTGAGACTAATGCTCGACAGAGAAATGGTTTTAAACCATAAAAGAAACGATCAATCTTACTTCGTGGGTTACGTATATAATCTCCAGCATACCTTTCTAACCTTGTAAAGATAGCCTCATACTTTGCGACATTCTCATCCTCCTTATGTCTCAGACTCAAAAATTGCCTTTCCATATCTGCTCGATGGTCGCGTGGAAAGTATTTTTCTAAAAACAGATCTTTAAACACCCTCCATTCCATATTTGATACTTCATCATCTTCCTTCATGTTTTGAATCAATGACCACCATTGATCAGCATCTCCCGTGAGGCGGTAAAATACCATGATAACTTTTTCCCTTTCACTACTCCCCAAAGCCTGAAATATTTTCTCTAGGGAATTTATCCATTTCTCAGCTACTAATGGATTTGTACTCCCATTTAAAGTTGGTGGTTGTTTCCTCATGAATCGATCTAACATTGATCCTCCATGCTGTGGATCAGGGTGCTCCATACGGGTAAGGTTATTATTCATAACCTGAGTGAGTTGTCCCGGTATAGTGATTAGCTGATTGGCACCAGTTGCATCACCATCTCAACTATAATTATCTTGAGTAGGAGGGAAATTTCTACATGGAGTGCGTGCATTGATACGATTTCCATTTCTTCCACTAGGCACCATTTCTAAACAATGGCATAAACTAGATCAGTTTATGAATAAAAATACATAATCCCATACTTATAAAACACTTAACATAAATTGAACTATTTATGGATATAATCCATAATCATAAGAATGTTTTTTTGAGGAAGTATATACTCATAAACCCTTAATAATGATTTGTAAAGAAAATGAGAGTTATCCTAAGAATATCCCCCGAGAGTGTCGTAACCAAGAGTGCAGCAAGGCGCGTTTTCGTGCACCAGTTCCCGTTCGAGTCTAGATCAAAGCGGTGTTTTTGTGTTTTACCACTAGGTACATCTGTGCCAAAGCTGCCTCTACCTGCTCGTATCCAGACAGGGATGTATTGCTCGGAAAACTCACAAAATCTCTACAATACAAAAATTCTAGAAAGTTCTTCTATACTAATCCTCAAAGTCCATCTTAAATCTATGTGCTCTAATCAGAGTTTATCTAGCTTCCAAGGTTTGCACTAAACTTCCTTGAATACCAACTATAACGCCCCAACTCCAGTTACCTAGAGTCGGTGCATTATTACATAACATTGGCATGATCACAATAAAGATCAAATCACAAAAGACCGATTGGTTTAGTAGCCTTGGAAACACAGGATATATTCATAAAGTTTTACATTACACCATAAAAATGAAAACAACAACAACATATTTTCTTCATATTTCACAATCATATCCCCACATACTACCCCTGCAAGTCATTCATAAATTACTTCTTCACATCCTGGGAAAAATATAACATTGAAAGGGGTGAGCTCAAATGCCCAGTAAGGATAACAATATAGCAGAAACTTTCATAAATAAGAATAAACATTTAAGGAAATGTATAACTTAAAACAAAATCCTTTTAAACTTGAACTTCAACATACTATGGAAAAGATAAAATGAAATAATGCAATTTACTCATTCACATGGATATTCTACAAATCGAATAATCACATGCAATATCAATAACCACTTTCATAATGATGGAATGCATAATGCCAGACTATCATAACCACATAGCCAAGGCCTCGTGCCAAGACTACAAATAAGATTTTGCCAAGGCCTTGTGCCAAGACACTAGTTTGTCTCATGAGACCTACCAATGCATCGAGGAGCTATAGCGGACTCCACCTGTCACATATTACGTCCAATGCATTCCTATATGAAAAGGTTTAAACATAACATAAACATTCGTATTAAAACTAGAATACGAAATGTCAATACTTTCACCATAAACTATGAATGGTATAAAAATAAAACATCCATAGTCAAACATATCACAAAACCTTCAATACAATATAGAAGTTTTGTATCATAATAAAACAACTTCAAATAAGCGTAAAATCCATCAAGGGATGTTGACATAGATGAAATCAAAACTCTTTTTAGAGAAATATCTCTTTCTATTTTTGAAATAATTTAAGAGTCATATATTTATAAAATAAAACATTTTTCATTGAAAATATTCTTATAAGCTTATAAGCGATGCTTTGACGATTTTATAACGACAGAAAATAACCGCACCTGCCGTATAAGTTAAAAAAACATTCTTACCTTAATTCTGTCGAAAAGGGTAAAAGCACCTTGTTTGGAAAACGACAGAAAGATTCCTTTATAAAACTCTTATAAAAAATCAAAAAAGGGTATAAATGACTTTAACCCATATTCTTTTAAATAGTAAAAATGTTTTGAAATAAATTTTTAAGAAACATGGATGTGGATGATAAAGAGATCCCAGTAGATTATTACGTATAAACAACCACGGATAATGAAGATATTGTGAAATAACCCTTACCTTGTAATTTTCCTTTGTTGGGGTAGGTTAAACTCCTGTATAATAGTTAAATAATTGTTATTAAATTATTCAAGAATCATATACATTCATATGATATCATATATGAGCTTTTAACATTGCTTTGTTAATAATATCTTAGTATTATCGTCGTTTCGGGTGTTAAATTACTTGTTTTCTTTTATATGTTTTGTTACATAAGCCATGTTTTTCATGGATAGGTTGTATATTATTCATATACAGAATAATATAAAGTCCTTAAACATTAGTTTTAAATCCTCAAATGATAATTATACTTGAATGGATACGATGGAGAATGAATCTCATCGCGTTCGTGGAGACGGTATTCCGTACGTACGCACGAGCGACAATATCATTATTTTGATATTAAAATAATATATAAATGGATGGTATATCATATATACATAATCATTATCATGTTAAATTTATTATTTACATGAATTACACATAATTATTATACCCATCCAAATAATAATTTATTGAATAACAATTACACCACGACGTGGAGACGGTAAGCCATACGTACGCATGTATGGTGACATGTTATTCAAAGGATGGATAGAATATTGAATATGGTTGTACCATATTTATAATAACATCACATTATATATATGATACTGGAGTTATTATTTTAGAATGGTAACAACAAAGGAAGAAGAAGTGGAAGAAGAAAGGAACTTTGAAAAGGGTGGTGAAATCATTACCTCTTCTTCGTGTTCTTCCTTTTGATTTGATCAAAAGGGCTCTTTAGGTTGGCTTTCTGATCAATCTAAGGCCTCTAGAATGTATTGAGGGAAGTTTGGAGAGTATTTGGGCAGAGTTTGGCCAAACCAAAAGGCTTTGAAAGTGTGATGTAAGGAGAAGGGGGAGTGACCTTTTATAAGATGGGTGAGGGGCACCTTTGGAAAAGCCAGAAATATTAATTTATAATAAATTCATATTCGGTTTCTAATGGCTCCAAAGTTGATTATTTAAATTTTAAGGTGGGGATAGGTCTAAAACCATTCAACCAATAGAATTTAGAGAGGTTTTGGTTACTATATTAACCTTATCTTTAAGTATTAACTCTTAGTTAATTAGTTTGACATTTTCCATGTCACTTTGTATTTTTATATTATATAGTAAATAAACTTACTATATACATCCAAACGACCTCCAAGTGGTCCATTGATGATACGAATATCATGATATAAGTCTCTTGGATGAACCTTAGATTTTTAGGAATTTAATATCAATTAATAATATAATATTTGTTTTAAAAACTCTTTTATGTCAATTTTGACACTATTGAATAGTTGATTTTTGTCAAACTTATAAAAGAATGATTACTTCGGAAGAAGTTTATTAAATCACTCATAATATGTCATATTATCCTAGAAAATTAGTTTAATTCATTAAAAGTCTAAAATTATATTTATTTGGGTATTTATAATATCAATTATTTTAATTTTTCACTATTATGGTAATTACTACATCATCATTGTGTCATAAATAAGTTAAATTATTTAATGTATAAAAATTATAAATAAAATAAAATTATATAGGAAATAGTTTTATCTTTCTAATGAATATTTAAAATAGAATTTATCTTATGTATAACCCTATATTAAAAATGTTTTAATAAATAAACATTGATTTTAACTCTTCTAACTCTTCTTTGAATTAAATAATAATAAATGTCCTAATCTAATCCAAGTGGACCTAAATGATAATATTTTATTCCTAAGGTTGTTTTTGGTCGAGATACAATTGTCCAATAGAATTAGGACATGTGTTAGGGTAATATTAATATCATTTTTACCCTTAATTACTCTATTTACTTTTAACCGTGGTAAATAAAAGTAAAAAGTTACTATTCACCAAAAATTATTTTCATCTCATTGAACCACATTTTACTTCTTGATATTAACCGTGTCTCTCGGATTTTCGAAATTCCATTCACAGAAGGGGTAAAATTAATTTTTATGAAAAATTCAGTTTTTTTAACTACCACTTAGTAGATTCACTATTCATCAAAAATTGAAGTTTTTCAGAACAATACCAAAATTTCACCCTAAGCTATAATTGATATTCCGAATTCAAAAATGATGTCTATTTTACAAAATTCTAAACATATAAGTTGCATTAATTAATTTTATAATTAATTCCCGCTGTCACAACAAATAGTGCGTTTTGAAGAAACAATATATACCAAAAGATTGACAATTGTTTAGGTCCAATTTCAAAGTGAAATTAATTCTAATGAACACCATTGGATAAAATGGTAAAAATATATTCTAATTATACTTTAAAACCACTCAATAATATAATTTATAACTATAAATTATTTTTATTAAAAAAGTTGTTTTTAAGTATTTTTCACTATTCATAAAAATTGGAAGTTCTCAGAAAAATACCAAAAAATCATCTTCGGATAATTTCGATATTCCAAAACCAAAAATGAAGTCCATTTTGAAATATAAAATATATATAATTTCAAAAAGAAGGTATTACTATTCATAACGGCTAGTTTGATTGGTTGTGGTGTGTTAGAACTCGATGTTGCGTACAACACACGCTATCGCATTATTCAAAGAGAAGCGTACCGTATAAGCTTGGGGTGTTATATTTAATATTATCATAATATTATTTTTTTAACATATTTACCATATTTACCCTTTTACTATGGTAAATAAAATAATTACTGAAGTTACTGTTCATAATGTCCAAAAATCTAAGGTAACTATTCACACAAGTTGGAACTTTTGATTCCAAATATGGAATCCATTTCTCCAAATTCAAAACCCAGAAGTTGCAGTAATTAATTTAAAATTAATTTCTCCTGTAAAAACCAAAAAGAGGGTTTTTAAGAAATAATAACTATCCAAAAATGGACATGTGTTTAAGTCCAATTTAAAAGTAAAATTAATTTTATTGACCAAAATTGGATTAAATGATATAAATATAATCTAATTACAATTTAAAACCAACTAAAAGTAAAATATAACTATATAAATAAATTATGAAAAGGCAGTTTTGACTTACAATGCGGTATTTTTCACTATTCATTAAAAAAAGAACTTTATCAAAAAATACCAATAATTTATACAATGTATATTTTGATGCCATACTTCTAAATAAGAAGTTTATTTTTTAAAATAGAACATATAATATTGTCAAAAACTATATTTAAAAAGGGTTCACCATTAAAAGGCATTAAAACAATCTTTTAAATATATTAGAGTATTTCATGCTTAAAATTAGATTCATTCATATTTTGAGACTCTAAAATTTATGGGATAAATATAAAAATATTTAACAAACACATGTAATAATAATATAGTTATTTATATTCATTCCCTCTAATATAATGATATGGTGTTAACTACCATTAAAAATAATAGTATTATTATTGTATTATTTTTCAGTATAACTCAAAGTTGTGTGCAACGCAATATTTCAAAGAAAATTGTTGTTGTGTATTGTGTAAATTATCTGAAAATGAATCCCTTTTAATGTAAAAATAACATATTATTCATAAATATTAATATTAATTAAAAATATATATTCTATAAATACTTTGGTTGTTACATCCTTCCCCCCCTTTTTGAAATTGTGTCCTTGCAATTTTAAAATTGGGGTCGAAAACATCATTGAAATTTCCACATCAGAAAAAGAGTCAATAAATCTATCACTTTAAAAGAAATAAAGGGAAGTTCAAAGGTAAACCTAGATAACAAATACAAAGATTCCATGTAAGAAAACATGGATATGGAAAAGAAACTATGTGTCATGTTCTGACGGAGAGTGATAGAAAACATGATCAATAGAAAGTTAACTAACCAAAAACCATAATATTGTGTTGGGTTAAACATTATTTGAATCCCCAGTAGGAAAAGTAAACAGAAAAATTTTTTGTTTTAAGTTCCTTTTCATTAATTTTATTAATTTATTTATGATATTGACTATGAACATAAGGAAATATACTTACTTTTCATGTAGAGTTTCATCCAATAAATTTCTACCACAAACTCATCTTTTCTCCAAACGATGAGTACTCAGGATGACTTGGTCACACATGAGGTGCTAAAATCAACTTCTAGAGAATCACATAATCTACAAAAGTGGAACTACATATTTCCCCTATCTTTAGACATTTAATAAAACCAAAATGGATAGTACAAGATCAGATAATCCACCAAAAAGAATAATCCTTTAATCTCCAAAATTCAACAAACCATACCCAAATTTCAACAATGACCAATCAATAAAAACCCGTCCTTAAAATTATTTAAAATAATCCAAACTAATATGGAATCCCAAAATTTAGAAGGATTTTATCACATAATCATACATAATAAATCTTAACATTTATCTCCAAATAACATGGACTACTCTTAAAGTCTCACAGAGAAAAGTAATTAACATAATAACATATTAATGAAAGGTTAATCATTTCCATAAATAACCCAAATAACCATATTTCTTTAATAAAAACATAGATTCTTCCAAAATAAAATATAACCATTACTCCTCAACTTAAATCCCATAGTATTCTATTTTCCTTGGGAATATAGTGTTCCCAAAAGAGAAGAAATCTTCCAAAACAATGTCTATCACTTAATAACCAAATCATTTTCTTATACTAAGGATATCCATTTGATAAAACATAAGTTCCAAAAATCAACTTATTATTAATCTATAAAATCATTTAAATAAAAATAATAATACACACTAACTATAAACTTCATGTATGTTAGTGGTAGGTGATAAATCCTAATCACACTTTGGTTGTGGGTTTGATTCCTGCAACATTGTTCGATGTGATGAGTTGTCACACAGTCGGCATGTTTTCCTTTTTCAAAAACTAAATAATTTTATTACATTACCAGAAATGAGATAAATTCCTCAAAAATAATCATAACATATTTTAACCTAAAATGTTATCTCATACCTCGCATTTGCATCCCAAAAAGTAATAACTCATAGTTGCCTAAAATTCAAGGATCATACAAACCCAAATGGTTCTTTATAAAAATATGTACAAAAGAAATGATAATTCTTCCTAAAATAGAATTTTCACATAACAAACTTCAAGTTTACACATAAAATAGAAAATTATTCCAATGTAATCCTATAAACAAAAGATCATTAATACTTTTAAACATTTCATCACCTAGATATCTAACATAAATCTAGAATTTATATAATGTAGACATCTTAATCATCCATCATTATCCATGATACATTCACAATTTTTTCCAACTTATTCTGTAATAATTCATTCCTAAAACAATTTTATGAATCCTATACTATGATTCAATAATGTCAAAACATCATCTATGGAACAATCCATACCTTTCATAGGGCATTGTCAGTTTCCTCATCTTCAATTGGAATGGAATTAGGTATTGGTAAACATATATTTGTACGGTCCTGTTTATTCCATTCCCAATCCTTCTTTGTAGGACATCTATTTTCACAATGACCATGCACACCACATTTAAAACATTCAATTAATCCCTCAAAAATAACTTATTTCCCTTTCCAAGATTCAACTGGATGCTTCCTTTTTCCATGGTAGGTTGTTGCTTTATGTCCTTCATTTCCACATCTAAAACATCTTTTCCTTCTTTTGAAGCATTTTACTAGGTGTTTCTTTCTACATACTTGACACATAGGTTTTAGAATATACTTACGTTTATGAATATTACCTGAACATCCATAGGGATTCGTTTCTAGCATATATGATGTCTAAGAAAAATCACAAAGTTACAAGTGGTCAATAATGACTCCAGATGGTTGGTTAAGAATAACCACAAGAGTTCTCACTGTAGCTCTCATTTCATTTGGTTCCTTATTCAGAAAACCACCATATTTTCCTTCACATCCATTGGTACTTTGGTTCCTGCTAGACCCAAACATTTACTAAAACCAAAATTGTTAGTGTGAGTATAATAGTAAAATCATAATATACTATCTTACGAGGTGGGCAAACACAAATATATACCTATTAAAGTTATATTAAACTCATTCAATTTATCTAAAATAACTATGATTTTTTATAACATTCTAACCATTATGGTTATGTCACTTATGCTTAAATAACAACCAAACCCCTAAAGGTATCTAAAACGACCCTTGATACCAACTATAAGCCCCATACCTAAACATTACATAATCTTTAGTTAAATTAATAACTCACATTGAGGATCATTTTAGGTTTAGAGTTTTAGAGAATTAGGCCATAACTATTACATTACATCTCAAAAATTACAAATTAGACACTTCTTCCCTATCCAAATTTTTCCACAAAAATAAAACTCCTAAAATAAAATAAGTTTTTTTTTGATATAAATCGTCTTGAACTCTTCCTTTATCTTACCCTTATACTCTATGAAAAACATTTCAAAAACATGGGATCAATAAAGAATCTTAGTAAGGGATAAAAATAAGGAATGAAAACATTAGTCCATGAATATATATATATAAATATATCATACTTTTCAATCATAAAAAATAATCTCTTTAACATAGCTCATGAAATCATAAGATTTATTAAAACACATTGAAATAATAAATCATAAATGTAACTTTTGGCGTCCATAAAAAACTTACATTGTAGCATTAATAGCTACATAGGGAGTTAAATTTAGAATACCCATCAATGTATATTCCATATATCTGTTAAGAGTTACATTAACGTTTACCTTTATCTTGTTACTCAATGCATTAGACAGCTATCTTAGGCTCACCTGCCCCTATATTATCACAGAACCACCCGTATATGCAAACAATTCCCAAGAAACATAACGTATTCATAACAAAAAAAAGATTGATGTTATCAACATTTCAATATTCAAACAAAATAAATCAATTCATGATATTGAAATATTCAATCCCTTTCCAAAACCATTTAAAACATGTAATAGAGAGATTTTTTAATTGAAGTATCCCATACAACTTTGAAAATTTTAAATGAAATTTGAGAGTTATAATTTTAAAACATATATATCCATATAAATAAATCAATAATTATTTTTAAAACATGTAAATTAATGTGAATGATTTATAAGAATAAATATTTAATCCATTTAAAACGATGTTTTAGTTAAAGAGTCTTGTAACACTTTAGAAACACTTTAATAAAAATAATTAAATAATAAAATAAAAAGAAACTTTACATACCATGAGAATATAAATTTCATGATATAAAATTTCAAAAGGGTTGTATATACACCTTGTAGGATATTAAAGGTCCACAATATCGAGATATCCCTCAATGAAAGAAGATTGAGACATATTCCCTTACAAATATAGTATCATTAGATTACGGATAAATCAATGAGATAATTATGTATGCCAAATAAAAATAAACCCAATATAAGTGTATATTATTTTAAAACAATCATAGGTCATTGAAAAATATTCTTGAAAAACAAAAACAAATGACATGGATATTTAACTCACTGAATGGAGATTGAGCTAAGATTTCTCTTACAAAGTTCATATAAATGACAAAAGAATTTATCAATGGGGTGATTATGTGTTGAAAAAGTATACCCACACATAGGTAAGAGGAAATTACAACCTAAATAAATAAAGGGTGACTCCAAACCTAATCTTTTCATAATATAATCAACTAAGTATGCGTAAAACCCAATGAGTGGAAATTGAATTTAGAAATTCCCTTACGGAAATTCAGCATCCTAACAGCGTCACTCAAAAATTCCAAAAATGAGTTGATGAGAGAGAAAAGGGTCTCTCATCACTTGTACATAAAATTCACAACAATAAGGATATAGATGAAAACATCCCAACATAATAAATTGGAAATTAAATGACATTACATAAAAGAAGCCTTTGACTAAAAGAGGATGGTGAAAGGTTCCATTTCAAAGATCATTTTGTTAATAAAATAGATCAATTATGTGTATTAACTATAACTAAACATAAATAAAGTATAAATATAAGACATTATATCAAAATTTATTTCTCATAAAATCATAGCATGACATAATCAAAAAGTTGTAGATTAACCCAAAGAATTGAAATTGGGTTAAGAAGTTCCCTTACCTTGAGTCTGACATGTCTTGTTCATTATTTATCTCCCTAAGAAATAAAATTGTTTTTATTTATTTTTGATTCAAAACCATTTATATCACTTATTACCTTATTATAACAATCATATAATTATTCAAGTTTATATCGGTCGTTTTATTGATGTTCGGTACTTGAGTCAAAAATAAAGTTGTTATATTTACAAATTGTCCATGTGGTCAAAATTCCATTATCTACAAAATATTTTTCATGATTTTAATATCATATATATTAATTATATATATATATATATTTATAATATTACAAAACATTTGGATATAAAAAACTAAATACACCATTCATGGAGATGGTAGGTCATACGTATGCATGAACACTACTTTCATTTATTTGTCATACTAAATGTAAAACATGTATATTTTAATTTAATTATAATATAAATGTTATATATGTTAAATAAGTTCCTTAATTCTATATTTTATATGTTCTATGAATGTAATTAATGAGTCATATCACTTTGAGGGGGTGGTAGTCCATACTTTCTCAAATGAAATTATCATATTTACATATTATGGAAAGCTTAAAGGTATGCTATAAATTTAAAATACAGAAGCATATAGAATATATAAATATAATATATATAATATATAAATATAGTTCTATCATAATGACCACCATGATATGTGGTAGGAGAAAATCAAACAATCATTATTTTGTGAGGCAGTTGTTCGTCGTACACAGAAACAATATGTTTGTATCCATTAGATGGAAGAGTGTGTAAGTGAAGTTAAAATAATTCTCATAAAAATAGACTAGTATATTTAGGATACTGGTGTTGTTATGTAATCAAATAATAATAAGATAATTGGGAGTGAAGAAGGAAAATAAAATAAAAGAACTTGAGAGAAGATGTTACCTCTAAATTGGGTAACTTCTTTTGATTTGAACCAAAAGGATTTATTGAATCGACTTATGCCCAAGGAAAGGATTCAAGGAGGAAGGGAGGAATTTTGGGAGATTATTTTAATAGAAGTTGGACAACCCAAGAGGCTTGAGAGGAGTGAATATGTGGGTATAGGTTGTGGGGTTTTATAAGAGGGAGGAGGGACATTTTAGGAAGGCATTGAAATATTATTTTATTATAACATGATTTTCGATTTCAAATAGTCCCAAGCTCATTTATTTAAAATATAAGATGATTTTGGGTCTAAAACCTATCAAATTATAGGTTTTAGACAACTTTAGGTCACAAATTTAACATTATCTTTTACTTTTAACCTTTAGTTAAAAACATTAACTCTTACCATGTCTTTTTGTATTTTTATAATATTTGGTAACCATATTTACTATAAAATGAAAAGAGAACCATAAGTGGATAATTAATGATATTTTTCACATTATATGATTAATATGGTTTAATCATATATTTTTAGGACTATTATATCATTTAATAAAATATTATTGGTTTTTAAAATTCATTTTTGTCAATTTTGACACTAGAAAGTAATTGATTTTTGTTAAAGTCATAAAAACATGATTGCTTTGAACCAAAGGTGTTAACTATAAGATAATATGTAAATATAATTCATAAAATTCGGGTATGGCATCAAAATATTTAAATTAAATTTATCTTAATATTTATAATATCATTTATTTTGATCCTTTATTAATGAAGCAATCACTGCATCATCATTGTGTCATAATTAAATGTATTTCTTTAATGTATAAAAATTATAAATAAAATATCATGATGTAGAAAATATTATTATATTTATAATGAATTTTTATAGTCATGGAGATCAATTATATAAACCCACATAAAAAATGTTTTATTAAAAGATACAAGTTTATGCCATATTCCCCTTTACTTTAAATTAATTAATATAACATGTCATTATCACTCCCAAATGGATACATGGGGTCCAAAAATCGACCCAAGGATGCCCATGTTCAGAAATATCTTATCCAATAGGGTTTGGAAAAATGTTAGGGTAGTTTAATATTACTATAATATTATTTTTTTATGCCTATTTACAAGATTTACCCTTTTACCATGGTAAATAAAATAATTACTAAAGTTACTATTCATAATGTCAAAAAATAAATGATACCTAATCAAAAAATATGGACCTTATGATTCTAAATATGGAATCCATTTTTACAAATTCAAAACAGAGAAGTTTAAGTAATTAATTTAAAATTAAATGTTATTTTCATAACAAAAAAGTGGGTTCTTAAGAAGTAATAACTATCAAAAAATTTACATGTGTTTATGTCCAATTTAAAAGTGAAATTACTTAAAATGAAAAAAATTGGATTAAATGATAAAAATATAATCGAAATAATCTTTAAATCTAATTAAAATCATAATCTATCTATACAAATAAATTAGATGAAAATGTATTTTTGACTTAAAATGCAGTATTTTTTTCACTATTCCTTAAAAAATGAACTTTGTCAGAGAATTACCAAAAATTTATCCAAATTAAATATTGATGTTAAGCTTATAAATAAGAAGTTTATTTTGTAAAATATAATATATAAAGGTGTCAGAAACTATATTTAAAAAGGGTTCTTCATCAAAAGGAAGTAAAATGACCTTTTAGAAATATTAGTGTATTTCATGCTTAAATCGATTTAATTCTTATTTTAATCCTCTAATATTTATTGGATAAATATAAAACATTTAACAAATATGTGTAATCACAATTTAGTTGGTTTTTTTGTTCTTGTTAATATAACGACTCGGTGTTAACTATCATTTAAAATAATAATAATATTATTGTATTTTTTTTTCAGTATAACCCAATGTTGTGTGCAACATAAGATTTCAAAGAAACGCATTGTTGCATGTTGAGTACATTATCGGAAAAAGAATATTATTTAATATAAAAATAATATCTTATTCATAAATATTAATATAAATTAAAAAAATAATATTCCATAAATACCTTGGTCATTACACCCAAAACTAACATCAACAAGAAGCTCGTAGTACAGTTTTTCTCAAAGTCAAGTGATGTAAGGCATTTCACAACTCAAAATACACTTTGAGATATTTTAGTAGTTTTTAATCTCAGTGAATGAAATAAAATTCTATTTAACATGCTTTTTTATGTGATCACACTCAAAAATGGACCATCATTTAATAATAAACATTCACCATGCATGTTCATTTAGATATGAATACCTTTTTATTATTATACATGTCCAAAAAAGTATAACCATATTCAAAAAATAAAAAACCTTCTATAAATAAAAAAATTAATATAAAAAATGTGATCATGAGAATTTATATAGGTTTTTCCATTAAGAGGTAATGGATCAACCTAGATCCTATAGGTAACTCCTAGATCCATACACTAACTCTAGTTATAGATCCTACCCTATCAAACATATTCATGTCCCATCTAGTACTTTTCTATGTCTTGGAACAGACTGCATCATATTCTAACCTTATCATCATACATAAATACTCACACACATAGGATGAGGACTCAAGAATGGTAAATACACATATAAAACATCACTTGTTAACATAAATACCATTATATATATAAAAAGGGGATATACTATGCAAAAAACATCATCAGTTAATTAATTATTACAATCATCACACACATTGAAATAAATAAATAAATAAATACGTAAATAAATGTAACCCATATATACTTTGTCCAGTATAAGATTATAATAATTTAGTATACATTATGCTCACGTAAATAAATTAAATTTGTGATGAATTCTACTCAAGATTATTTATTATAATTTAAAAAAAGTTATACTAATTTTATTTGATAATGTAATTATAGCACCATCCAAAAAATAATTTTTTCAAAATATTTATTTTTTCAAAATATTTTAGAAATTGTACTTGGATTTTTGTGCACTCAAAGTATTTTTTAAAATCCCCCAAAGGAGTTTCAGGCCCTAAATAGGCTGTGATAGGCCGAGCGGGGCATTACGACCATCCTGGGTTTCCATGATAAAGAGACAACACAACCCACACATGTGGCACATGGGGCAGTGATTTTTTTAAATAGTGAATAGTCATGTGGGTACAATTCACGTGGATGAATAATTACTATGATACTATTCACTTATGTTCAATTCATCCAAATTAATAAAACACTTTAATTTTTTTAACTATGCCATGCATGAATTGTTTTTCAAAGCTACCTTGTTGAATTCTCTAAATATAGTACTATTCATATAAAGAGTATTTATAGTATTATTCATATGAATAGAATTCATAGTACTATTTAGATAATTAATATAATTCCATATATTTGTAATTATTTTATTTATTTTTTTAGCCCAAAAAATCATTCTTTGATCTTTAGACAACCATAACTTATTCATCTGACCACAGATCAAAGTGTTGTCAAAGTAGTTGGGACCATATCAACACCCTCAACTCGAATTCATACAAATTTAGTTTTTATTCAATATAATTAATCACATAATCTTTTTGATAACAATTATTGGTACTGAGCATGTGGTGGAAGTGTGTGAAGTAGGGAAAATAAAAATTTTCAAGCCAAAACCAATGTCATGAAATCATATCCAAAAATTTCCCACCTAGTATTAAACTTGATGATATCATGTAAATTAATTATGCATAAAAAAGTAAATAAAAATTGTATCTAATTTTATTTTGACTGAACACATGTCCACTCACTTTCATATATTGTTGCTCAATGGAATTGAAGGCAAAATCTTCTAGTTCACCCCCACACTCCAAAATAATTTTGGTACATCAATCATTGATTTATTGGTGCTAGCATGGAGAATTAATGAACCTTTAGAAATCCACTTGATCTTAGAATCACAGTCTCTACAATTTGAGAAACACCACTTGGTTTGGGTTACTCTAATCACATAATTCTCTCTCTAGGAAGTAGGAGAAAGGAGTGATAATATCATCAATTTATGGTATGAATAGTCTATGAATTAGATCTCCCTATAGCTTAAATGGGTCAATTAATAACTCATGGAAATTTCATATTGGACCTCTGACAATTTTAAACTACTAAATAAGCCAAAACACAACACCAATGACACATAATGGCCTATCATAAATTTGGTGATTATTTTTTAAATTAATTTTGACAAAAAAATCTGTTACATGATAAAATAAAAGTCATTAAATAAAATCATGACTCCTATAAATATATTAATGAACCTTGAATAAAATATTATGAATTCATAAAATATATTTATACCTTTCTAATATTCACATAAAACTTGTGAATAAATAATATATAAAATCAACCTTTTTCAGTCTAAACATTAATGATATTGAATTCATTTATTTCATACCATCGATCAAACTCAGACAAATCTCAACCCTGCTTTAGGGAAGACAATGTCTTAAACTCTAATTATTTAGAATAGGATTGGATTCTAAATATGCTTTGTGTGTGACCCTAGATGTCCTTATATTGATAGAAGTGAGTGTCACCCATATAGCAAGAGTGGTATTTAACAAAACAGAATGACCCCTAAGGATATAACATTTATTAATACCAATGATAGCCTCATCAAAAACCCACTATGTAATATAATCTCTTTTTATCCCTATATCTCATAGTGAAGCATGAAAAAATCATACCATCATCCTTTGTTACAATTTTATTCACAAAATTACTGGAAAAACATACCTTCTTCTACCATGACCATGGATTTAGTATAGGTTCCACCATACTAGACAACTGATCCTAAGATATATATTCCTTTTGAAAGAAACAAATCATATCTTGATCCTTCAGTCAATGTCGTACCACCAATGACACTTCCAGCACAATATATCTTTCCATAGACATAAATTTAATTGTTTTCATCTTGTATCAAAGTACGCGATCAAATGGAACACAGTAATAATGTTCTCATGTCATGATAAGGATACACATTTTTGCAGATTGGAAGACCACCTAGTATTGTAGTGTTCCTATTGATGGATTAGTCCTCATGATCTCCATTACTCAATATCACCATGTTAAAACTTCATGAGAAGAAGTATCAATTCTCACGATCGCCCAACACTGATATCCAAACATCATCTGTTTGACATTAGTACGATGTACCTAAACCATAGGATAGATGTTTTAGATTACAATCATAGTTTATTAAGGTTCTACCTATTGTTGGTAACTACTGTAACCTTTTAATATCACATATAATATAATGAAATTACCCTTTAAATAATGGATTCTAAAGTATAAATAATATTATGCTAAGAATAAATCATGCATAACTCACTGTAAACAGGATATGGTAATAAAAAATCACTATTCATGCTGGGTCTAAGGAACCCACAATTACATGTAAAACAACTTTTGAATTCTAGAAAATGATTTTTGTTGTTAAATGTGGATGATGAAATTTTTAATAATTGCATAAAAAACATTATTTACAATATTCTAGGTAATGTTCCCTATTATTATATATAAGTACGCGTTTTATAGCTATATATGATTAATAATGTAATATTTGTCAGTTAACATATAAATAAATATTTCATATTTAGTCATTCACATCATAAAAACTATGGAAATGAGTGTATTTTAATTTTTCAAGTGAATTACATCGTATCCTATTAGTAGATTCCATCAGTAGTCATTTATTTCAAAGAAAAATTGAGTATTCTATTTTATAGTCACATACTCTTATAAATAATGATTCTATTAACTATCCTTAATGATTGATGCAATAATAAATTTTAATTTTTTATTTGAAATATGAATGTTAATTTATAGTGAGAATATTTTCAGTAGAAAAACCAGTTGAAAAAAGATATTTTTTTTAATTTCTAGAAATGTATTTATTCAAGTGGTCACACTCATGTTGGTAGTTAGTTAATCACTAATTAATCATCATTTTTATAATGATATTATTTATGTGAAATAATATATCCTTTATCTATGGTGATTTTAGTTATTAATGGGATTTAAGTCTAAAAGTTATGGGTTTTTATTAATAGTGAGAAGTTTTATTCATTAGTTAATTAAATATTACATTATAATTATATGAATCAGTACACAAGGAATTAAATCAGTTTTATTAGTATTGAGATTTATGGTATTGTTTCTCACAAAGGAGAATTATACCCATGATCATTACATCATAGTGTAATAGTGAATAAAATTAATTACCACTGATTAAAATAACATTATAATCTCATTCCACCTATAAATGAAAAAATATATGATAATTTGTTGAGAATTATTTTCAGGTTAAAGATATATCCATCTTTAACAATATCTTAATATTTATAAAATGAGATATAAATATATGTGGAGAATTTTTATTCTCTATTATCAGTGTTATAAAAAACAATGAGAATAATGAAAAATAATCTATTTGATCTATGAAATAATGGGGATCTAATTATTATTGAAAAATAAAGATTGGTTTCACTCCATTGTAGTGAAGATATCACATCATATTTTTGTGAAACATCATATATTATCATCATTATATATATAACCTACTATATGTTTCATTTGATAAATGAATATCATATATTAGTTTGGTTGAATTGTTTTTGGGAGAGACCACTTCCATAGTACAAATCAGTCAAACAATACACAATATTGCATGCTTCATCCAAAACATACTCCATTAGAGAGATATGAAATATTTTTCTTTATCCTAAAATTAAAAAATACACTCAGATATACAATAACTCCAAACACTAATAGACTCTCAAAACCCATACCCAAATTATTTCTCTCATTTTATTGAATTTTATATCACCTATAGGATTATATCACAAACATCTAAAAAATTTTATCCCTCATTTGAATGGATTTTTCTATGATCCAAATAATTTTATTAACTATATAAAATTTGTACTCATAAAGTGTTTTTTCTTTACACCAGGATGTAATAATTAATTCATTATATGAAACATATTTGTCTCTTCATATGGAATCTTAAATTTTATTTCATCATCATCTCATCTAAATCCATCATAAACTTGATGTACATAATTTAATATGCTTATTATCGGAAACTAACAAGTAAATAAAGCTTCTACCTTCTCTCTTAGAAGACTATATCTTTAAAAAATTTCTCTTTATATATAGTGACACCAACTATATAATCATATTCTATATATATATATATGGATTAAGGTCCTCTTATTTACAATCTTAATTTATCCATGTGATCCTATACAAAAAAATTATAAGTATATATATATATATCAAAATAATTTTACTTTGCAAAAAATTTTATAATAAATTAGGGAAACAACTAATAAAACCATCATAGATATTTTATAAAAGTATTTTATTTGAGGAAAATTACTTTGAAACATAGAATCGCCTTTGGATTTTTCATATAATAGGAAGTGGATAGAATCA
Source organism: Viscum album (assembly GCA_963277665.1). Classification (NCBI taxonomy): domain Eukaryota; kingdom Viridiplantae; phylum Streptophyta; class Magnoliopsida; order Santalales; family Viscaceae; genus Viscum; species Viscum album. Next base: position 1,315,746,257 of record OY728147.1, read on the forward strand.
CCGATCAAAATTCAATGTAACCATGGTAGGTTAAAAAAAGGAAATATTTGGTATATAAAAGGAGTTATCATCCTAAAAACATCAACATTACCATGTATTTTGAGTATTTTTATTTGAAATAGAAAAACCCTAGAAGTTTATGAAACATAAATGGGAGAAGAAGGTAAATGAATGAATGAAATTGAATGAAGAAGAAGGAAATAAGTGAAAAAAGATGATATAACTTCAAACCATGATGAATCATGCAAATAATTTAAGAGAATAATGAAGAATAAATAAGGGTGATAATAATTCCACCTATCATTCATCAACTCCTATGAGAAATAAAGAGGGGTATTTACCCCTCTTAAAAATTTAACTTAATAATAATAATAATAATATAACCAATAAAAAAATAATATATCCTAACAAAACATAAAATTTCTAATCCTTCATCAATTTATTTAAAAAATGAATTATTTAAAATAATAAAATGTAATAATAAATCATCAAAAATACTTGATTCACACACACCCATATATATTATGAAAACATAACTAAATATCTTTAATAATATTTATCAATTGCATCAACACATAAAATACCCAATAATATCTTTATGAAAATATATAAATTTATTTAGGAGAGTATCAAGATGTATATACATGAGAACTAAACATTCACTCCAATATTAAATAATACATAATTTACTTGAATAATAATTAAGATTGTGTATTGGAATTTTCAACCCCCATTACCTCGACATCTTATATTCCATGGCTGCCTTGTATGGTCTCCAAGACCATACACCCAAACATACATTGCAAAATAATTTAATTTATTTTATAACTTCATTATTTTTATTCTAAACAAAAAATATAATAAAATATAAGTAAAATAGAAAAAGTGGGATGTCACAGTAAATTATTTTAGCTACACTTCTAATTAGATCAATATTAAAGTTCCCTTGGATCAATGAGATCACTGCGAGGGGGAAGGGGTGATTCAATGATCCTTTTTTTCTTTTATGAGTTCTATTCTCAAACTCTAACTTTGTGGATATTTAGTACCTCAACACACTCAAGATTAAATAACTCACGCTCACATCAAATGAAACAGGAATGATAAAACCAACAAATATAAGGATTTACAAGGTTAGACCATAAATTCATATTCTTTTATATAATTGGTTAGTCACTCCAACTCATGGATCCTCCCTTATAAATATTATTATCCGTTTAGAATTGGTGTTGGTTGTTTTTATCCTTTCCCTTGGTGCTTCACATAGTAACACCAAGTCACGCAGTGTTCTAGATCTATATTCACAGTAGAGAATGCAACTTTACACTGTGCACTACTAATGTTTTGGTCCATAACTCGAAATATATATATCAACTTCCAGTTACATCCACGTATCATGAAGATGATCTTCCTCTCTAAATAGAATGGATCATTGACCATCCATAAAGAAAATCAATAACTAATTTCTTTTAAAAGATATATTTTTCTCAAAGCTCACTTTTATTTGTTATTTTTATAGATGGTATTCACTATATAGAGTCCTCAATTATGCAGGTATTCTTCCTTCATGTGAACTCTGTCTTCAGTATCCTAATTTTTCTTCTTTTTAAAAAATTTATAGCACGAATTTACTCAATCTTATTATGTATTTATATGTTTTCTCCCTCTCACATTTCATACTTAGTTCAAAACACCCTCATTGTGTGTCTTTCATGATTTTTTTCTTCCCACTCAACAATTTTTAATATTCTCAATAACCATTAAAAGAAAACTCTCTACCCAAGAAAGTTAAAATAACATCATCAACATGTGTATCAATAAAAATAATACCTTGAAAACCTTTTATCCTCTATTAAAAATAATGATCATTGAAAAAATTCTATGCTTCTCATAAATATCTCACATAGAATTGTATTATATATTTATTTTGAAAAATGAACTTTTGATATTTCTTGTAATACTAAAAGATTCAAACTACTAAGTTAAAATAAAAAATAAAACTATTTCCATATTATTAAATAAATCTAAAAAATAATTTTTTTGAAAAACACTCTTTTCATGCATGAATTTATGAACTATGATGTGGGACCTTTATTTATTGCATAAAACTCTTATATATTTAACAAATTACCACCCTCAATTAGTCTTCCTTCAAACTAATCTTGAATTATAATCCTATATAAGAATTATGGTATTTGAAACTATGAATATCAGTCAATGAATTAATTGATTATATGATTAATTTCTTTAAAATTATTATTATGAACATTCCCCATATTTTCCTTTAAATTTATTCTTATAATGTTTTTTTAGTTTATAGTTTACTTAAAATTAAATTGAGAAAATTATTTTTATTCCAATCCAATAATGTCTGTATAGAAATGTATAATTTTTATGAAACTATTCTTGATGGATATAGAGGATCATGTTTATGCATAGAAAACTCTAGATTATTCATATGTAGTAGTATTATGACATTTTAAGAGGATATAGATAATTTCACACCCCAAAATTTTATTTCCCAATTTTTTTATTTTTTATTGAATTTTAATCTTTATATTGGGGTTTTGGTTGAATTTGTTTGAGAATATTCAATTTATTAGTTTTGGGATGTTTCTGTATCTTTTACAAATTTCAATGGAAAACATGCCACTACCATTATATAGGGTAAATTTTAGTTCATTTGTTTTCATGCATCGGTAACACATGGTTGGATCCAAACTTTGTGAAATCTAGTGAAAAATATGGATGGCATTTTCTGCATAAGGGTGAAGGCTCATGACTTAAACATGACTAGTATAAACTTATGACAAGCATGTTTGAGGTTTTATATTTTAATAGACACATTTTGCATGGTTGGAACAAGGTTTACTAAACTGTGATGCTAAACTATGTATCTCTCTATATGTCTTTAGTGAAGGGCACACAGTTGGGACATGGTTTGGTACACCATTAATCCAAACCATGCAACATGTCATGAAATTTAATTATTGAAAATTTCTAAAATAACCCTTATAAATATAACATATAATAAATCTCCCCTCCTCCCATTCAGTTGAGGTTCATGATGGGGGTTCCAAGCCAACTCCTCCCGTTATTCAATTTTGAAATATGAGTCTTCTACCTTGTTTTTAGTGACTTTATCCAAGGTTGTCCCTTCTTAATACTATCTTTATTCATTATATTGTTTTCTATTTTTTTTTATAATTTTTGATGTACTCTATGGTATAGTTTTGGGGTAAAATTATCATTTATTTAGATGTTAGTGTGTATGATTGGTTATTTGGGGCTCATTGGTTCAGTAAACTAGGGTTTTCTCACATCTACACTTTGTTGAGGTAGGTGTTTCCATTCTTTTATATAGTACACTATTGGAATAATGGACTTTTATAAATTATTTTTTATTAAATTTATCATGTTTTGGAATATATTAATTGATGATTATATCTTTAAAGGGATAAATGTTTAATTGAAAGGGGATTTTCCAAGATTTCCAATTCTTATACCATTGTGTTTAATGTATATAGATGCTAAGTGTTTTATAGAAACCTTAAGTGAAATTTTCAAATAATTATTGTATTATAAATGATTATTGGTCCTTAATATTTTATATAAGTATGTTATTGAGGTTTTGGTGGCTTTATGTATAGGTCTTATATTTTGGGTGTGTGACTTGAATTGTGTCTCTACATTTGTTCATTTGGTATTCCATATGAATGTCCATATATATATATATTTATGTATGCATGTGGATAAGTATATATATATATATGTTCTTGTGTATATATATTTGAATATGAACACACACACACACACACACACACACACACATATATATATATATCAATTTCATTTGATGCCATTATTGAAACATTGATCCTCTACTTGTCACCTGGTTTCCATAATGCTTTCCAAAATCAATTTTAAATATGTCTTCATATAAAATGATATAAAAGACCATTTGGAACATTTTGAATTTTTTTTGATACCCACTTTGGGTTTCTTAATGTAATTGAAAGAAAGAATATTTTATTGTTAAATTATTACTAGTTTCAAATGATAAGGATCAGTGGGTACATATGAATTGTTCTTCAAAAAATGTGTTCACCATCCATGGAAGACCTTTATTTCAGTTATGAATATATGTAATTGTTTTCTTTTAAAATGTTTTTACAGATGGATGGGTTTAGGGAGGTGGGTTGAGAATATGATTTCACTTTATCCTGATTTTCAATTGATATGTTTTATAAAACATACAACCATAACTCTCATTGTTATTATCATCATAGGGATCCGAGATATAATAGTGAGGGAAAATGACATGGATCTATATATCCTTGCTGAGATTGGATAGATCCATTATTGTATTCAAGGAAATATTTGAGTGACACCGATGAGTCTAGTTTGGAGTATCTAGTTGGTTATAGACATAGGAATGCATCAATAATCACATTGATAGTTCTAACCCATGTATATAAAGTCACCTCACTATATTTTTAGTAATTTACCATGATTAAATTTTATTCATTTCTTACTATTTTATTATAATTTAGTTTTTCTTTAAATATAATTTATTATTGATCTTTCATGATGTGTCTAGTTATTTTATATTTTTTCATTCATTTTTCTTTTTTTTACATATTTATGTGATTATTTTTTATTTGATTTTTTCTATTCCTCTTATTGATTAGGATATAAAAGGTGGATTTTAAAAAATATTAACCTTTTAAATAAATTTTAAGTGGTTTTTTAAATAGGGTTTGAGAAGGATATATGTTTTTTTTGAAAAATGATAAAATCACTACTTTCACTAGTGCATTTTCAAAGAAGTATGTGTGGGTTATTTTCAAAAAAAAATGTATGGAATCAATGGTGTTTATCTATAGAGTTATTTGTGATAAAACCCTAATTATACCACATTACCTTGGTATATGTGAGCCATTTTGAAATTTTAGTTTATGGTTCTCGAATGATATTGGATCTAGTTGGTTTTGTGGATGGATGATGACCAAGAGGCTACATGGAGATTATGTTTGTTATCTTGGGGACTATTTTGTATCAGTTTGTTCCATCCTGTCCAGTCATTTGTATTTTGGATTCTATTCTATTATACTTTAGTTTTATATATTCTTGTTTTTTTATAGATATTTATTTTGGTTATGACTCATTTTTTCAGTTATTAGTTTGTATCTATTTATTATTGCTTCACATGGATTTCTTTTTGTTGAGAACGTATTTTTTCAACAATAAAATATATATTTTTTGATGATTTTAATGCTAAAAAATACCCTTATATTTTCTTCTAATGATTTTAATTTAAATATATTTTAGGAAATTAATATTATTTATATTCCCAATTTTGGAATAATAGTAAAGCATATAATTCATGTGAAATATTTGTCCAGGTGTTCGAAAAGCTATTCAGTGTGTTCTGGAGACATTGTTCATATCGTACGTTGGAGAGTGTAGTGTAAGGATTAAATCCTACATTTATTTTATGAGAGTTTGGAAAAGTATATTAAAGAACCTTATGTTTGGAAAGAACCTTAAATTTTTTATATAACAAACGTTTGGATGAAGAACCTTACCTAAGTATTGAACCTTACATTTTCTTCACAAAAGTATGGATCATCAACCCTACTTTTGTAATGAACCTTACATTTTATCAAAAAGTATGGATCATGTACCTTTAATTCTAAAGAAAAGAATAGTATTAATTTTATACCATACATTTTGAAGGAAAAGAAAAAATTATGGATCATCAACCTTACATGTATAATAAACATTACGTTTGGAACCCTATGTTTAACTTCTTTAGGTGTCAGGGAATTGAATTTATGACTTTATTGTGAAACAATATTTTGTGCAATATCATGCTGATTTTAAGTCAGATTAACATCCCAATTCTAAAGTGTATATTTAACCGATTTAAAGTTGTTTATTCACAAATCAAAGGATCGATTTAAGTGAAGGATTTCATGCCGATTATTATGGGATGTAACGACTGCCAATTATTAAAACATTTGAATATTGCAATCTATTATGTGACTTTTGTGGATTTGAATTTATGAATAAAGCACTCATCTTTATTCTATATATTCTGTGTATCTGATTTTTTATATGATACATGGGTGACAAGATATCTCTTGAATTTCAAGGTGACTAAAATATTCAAATCTGGAGAATATTTGAGTTTAAAAAAAAATATACTTATTATTTAAAGAGATATTTTTCAGATCTACAACTATAAATAATGATCATATTATGTTTTATAAAAAAAGAAACAATGATGATTTAATTATTCTACATTGGAAATCAATCATGAATCTACTACTGATTTGTTGCTGAATATATTTCAAGATCAATTTCAACTGGGTCAATTTAGAACTGCTCTTATCAGAAGAAAATCAATTTTGAAAATGGCGATCCATTCACTAACAGTTGTATACTGCTGCAACAGTGAAGATCAACTAGAAATAATTTTTAAAATACTCATTTATTTGGAGTACCAGCATCTTGTTTTAAGATGTTTGATCTTTTTTGTGTTTAGAACCAGAAGGATCTATTTTATCCTTAAGCAATAATGGTGTCAAATAGCTACATTCAGTCGTGTATGGTCTCTTGAAAAGGGGACCAACTAGTGAAAATCACTAAGCTCGTAGAGAAGAGGGTTAGTGGAGTGTACTAGGGGATCTTTGTGCCCCAAACTGATATAAATATTTGCGTCCTGATATCTATTTATTTCCGCTACATAAACAATTAGATAAAGGTAAAAGAATAGAAATAATTATCTTCATGATTTCTAGAGAAGCTTTTAAAGACATAATCCACCACCCTCTTGTGCATATTTTGTATAACATGATCCAACAATTGGTATCAGTGGTGGTTATTTTGTTAAATCTATAGCAAGATGAATGTAAAGGATTATATAGACATCACAATGGCTGATACATGAGAGGTAATGTCAATTATTCTATCTCCGTACTTCAATGGTGAAAACTATGGATGTTGGAAATCAAGGATGGTCATATACCTGAAGAATCTTGGGTACCGAGTCTACTAAAAAATTCTTACTCCTTATGAAATTCCTGAGAAACCTGAAACATGGAGTGCAGCTACTAAAGAAGATTATTATATAAATTAAAAATCTATGAATGCTATATCCTATAGTCTAGGACCATATGAATTTAATCAACTATCTCAATGCCCTACTACATATGAGATGTGGTATACAATTGTAGTCACCTATGACAGAGTTGACTATGTCAGAAAAATGAGGGATGGTACAACAAAACTAAAATTTGAAACGTTTAGAATGCTTGATGGTGAATGTATCACTCTGATTAATGGAAGTCTTACAGAGATAGTCATAAAAAATTACTACCTTAGGAGAAATTTTTTAACAAGCAGATCAAGCCTTGAAAGTAGAAAAATTACTTCCAACCCAATGGAATAGGATATCAGCATCCATTAGGAAATCATCTCCCATAAAAAATATAACCATGATAGAATTTATTGGAACCAAGATGATTTATGAAGATGATATGGATGAAAAATACAATGAGAATAAAGTCTTGATAAAAAGAGAAAATAATCCTATAAAAGTTACATCTGAGAAGAAGAAGAACAACAAGGTAAAATAAGATATCAAAAAGGAATAATGTTCTGACACATCTGATTCAGAAATGGAAATGGCACAGATGGCCAGAAAATTCAGAAAACTTTATAAAAAGAATAAAGGATTCATAAAATCCTTTAAGAAAAAAATTATGGTCAAAATGAAGTTAAATTCTATGAATGCATGAAAATGGGTCACATTAGACCCAAATGTTATATGATAAATATAGAAAGGAAAAGAAGTTTTTCAAAAATACTAATTATGAGAAGAAAGATAAAAGATAAATGAAAGCTAGAGGGATTGTTTTAGAAGACTCCAGTAGCTCATCAATTTCTAACTTTGAAAAAGTAGAATCAAATATAAAATCTTACATGTGCTTCATGGATGAAGGTAATGAGGTATAATATTATTACTCTTACAATACTAATTTTTACCCTAGGTATTCAAATGAAAAACTTGCAGCCTACTGTAACATTCTATAATAAAGATATGATTCCTTATTAAAAAAGCATAAATTGATGAAAAACATTTACAATGCAATGTTAGGATAAAGATACACTATGTTGAAACAACATCAAGAGTTAATTAAAAAATATCACTCATCTAACACAAATAGTGTAGATTATGAAACCTTGATCAAAACACTACAAGATGAAGTAGAAGCCTACAAAAGCACAAATCTCATTTTTTAAAAGAGTTAAAATACTTTAAATGAAATTCTTGGTAAGAATGAGATTGAAAAAGAAAGATATTTAATTGGATGTAATAATGATAAACCTAAACTATATAATAACTATTTTTTTTCCAAATTCAAAAAGTGTAATTTGAAATTACTGTAGAAAAAAAGTCATATAACTAAAAACTATTATTTAATAAATACCTAAATTAGTGGAATTAAAAAGGTCTTTATTTCAAACTATTTATTTGACTCAAATTATTTTAGAAAAAAAAAACAAATTTGTATACCCAGATCACTACTAGCTAACACTGATGGACCCAAAAAAATATGGGTACCAAAACAAACCTCTGTTTAAATATATTTGTAGGAAGGATACAGAAGTAAAAAAAATATGGTAGATGGATAGTGGCTTCTCTAGGCATATGAGTTGAAACTCATCGAAATTTAAAACCTTAACTCAATAAGATGGTGGATTAGTCACCTTTGGTGACAATTCCAAACGAAAAATTATTGGTATCGGAACTCTTGGAAATCCAGAAGCTATCTCAATCAATAAAGTGATTTATGTACAAATATGGAGACATAACCTGATAAGTATTTCTTAACTTTGTGATGATGGTTATTATATTGATTTTTCTAGTAAATGATGTTCTATTTTTAAAGATAAATTACTTAAATTTAGGGCACCCATAACTAACAATCTTTATACCCTGGACTTAAATTCCTTGTATAAACAAAAAGTAAAATTTTTAACTACTAAAATAAATGAATCCAGGATTTGGTATAGAAAACTTGGAAATTTCAATATTTATGATTTACATAAGTTATCTTGGAAACAATTAGTTTCTAATTTTTCTAGTTTTAAATTTTTCGGTGAATGATTTTGTGATTCATGTCAAATTGGAAAGAAATATAAATCATCCTTCAAATCAATTAACAAAATTACTACACCTAAACCATTAGAACTTATCCATATAGATCTATTTGGACATTAAAGAGTAAAATTTTTGGGTGGTAAATTATATGTATATGTCCTAGTTGATGACTATTTTAGATTTACATGGATATATTTTCTAAAATATAAAAATGAAGCTTTTACCATATTTGAAAGTTTTTGTAAAGCTGTTCAAAATGAAAAGGATTCTAAAATAATTTCACTAGGAAGTGATCATGGTGTGGAATTTGATAATTATGAATTAAATTCCTTTTGATCAAATCATGGTATTAAATACACCTTCTCTACCCCAAGAACACCTCAACAGAATGGAATTGTTGAATGAAGAAATAGAACTATTTAAAAAATGGAAAATATTATGCAAAATGAATACAATCTTCCAACCTACTTATGGGTAGAAGTTGTAAGCATAACTTGTTATATAAATAACAATGTTTTAAAAAGACCAATTTCAAAAAGACACCATATGAACTTTAGAATAATAGAAAACCTAAGGTAAAATACATTAATGTTTTTGGATGCAAGGATTATATCTTTTAAAAACTTATATTTTCATTTCTATCCAATAATAAATTATTTAAATATGCCTCATGAAGTTTAATTTATTTTTTAAATTTTGTAAATATTATTATGTACGAAATGACATAGAAATCAAGGCTCTATTAGAAATAATTTCAAATTCCAAAAAAAAAACTTTTTTCTCAAAACCTTTTGAACTACTAAAACCCTTAACCTCTTTCATCTTCCATTGGTGAAATTTTCGAAATCCTAGAATCTCAAAACTTCATAAATTTTTGATGGAAATGGATAAAACAAAGAGAATCAATGAAGGAGAACGTAGTGATGGAAAGAAACAACGGTCAACTGGATGGAAAATCCTTTAGGGAAAAGTCATTGATCTGGAATGGTTGTATCAGATGAATCTGATACTGAATCAAGCATTATCCTTTCAAGGTATTAAAACTAAGTTCAGTGAGGACAAAACTAATTTTATATATGATGTTGAGTTGAGAATTTTATTTAAATCTATTCAATTTCGTTCGATAGATATAGAATATTCGATAGTTTCAAAGATCAAAGACATACAATTATCGATCTCTTCTGTTGAAATTACGAGAATCTTAAAATTCCCTCATGAGGGAGTTTTTCATATTGATATGAATTCTATTGGGGATAACAATCATAAATTTTAAGATATAATGTCTTTTCTATTTGGTTCTACTAACATCAAGAAAATGTTAGTCAATGATTTTGAACCAGATCAAAAAAAATTAGTTAAATTTATTTAGAATGGGATAGCCCCAAGGATGTCAGAAATGGAGAATTGTTTTTCCAGATATGAATATTATGTTTCTGTTTATAAGTGATATAAAGATAAATTTACCATTATACAATATTATACATTTGAGTTACTATTATCAACCTGAGGAAAGGATGATTTTTTATCCATATGGAAGGATTATATCAACGATATTTATTAACAGAGACAAGGTGAGGCTGATTGATGGAAGAATCAGATGCCATCATAGTAATGTGATGAATTCTAGAACTTTAGGAAAGCTCAGATTTTTCTGGAGCACTGTGAAAGTTAAAATCATGCATGTTGGAGCTGATGAGGATTAGGAATCTACTCAGGGGGAGCAATATGAAAAATATAATGAAGGTATGGCTGAATCTAGAACATGGGATGTTTCTATGAATGCAAGAAAACTCACATTTGAAATATAATATGAACCTGCTGATGAAGAATGTCAGGGAGGGATTTTCTCTCAAGAAAGAGAATATTTGGTCAGGAATCTGCAATAGATATATTTCTTGAAACTAGAGATATTTTAATTTATAAGTTTGTGAGAGAATATATTCGATATAAAATTCAAGAGAAAGATACTTCTTAATTCGAAGTACAAAATTTTCCTCAGGCTGAGGCACAGACAAGAACTGAGGAAGTACCTCAGGTAGAAAAATATTAGGAAAAATGAAATAATCGATCCATTTGTGGATCATATTGACTCTTTCCAACAAATTCAAGAGGAAATCCAAGAAGAAATTTCTTAGGATGAGAAATAGCCTTTATAAGTAGAGAATAAAGAATCACCAATTCATGAAAATTTCACATAATTACATATAGAAGTTCTGAATGAATCATTCTTAGTATATAATTTTGGAGAAAAATCAGTTGAAAAATTAGTGGATCAGCATGAAGAAGAAAAATCAGATGCTCAATCATTAGCACTAATTTTAGTAGATCCGGTTGTGAATGAAGCACAGGGAGCCTCTGATTCTATGTCCGATCATGTTGAGGAACTTGTCAGACAATTTAATAGAGCTAAAGTTGAGAATTATAATTTAATAAGCGAGTTAGAGAAAGGGAAATAAATATTTCAATATCTAAAAATAAGTTCATTTTCAGAATAAGAAGTTTTTGTTTTAAGAAATAATTGCTAACAGAGGTTGCAGAGTTGAAATATGAAGTTTTGTTAAGATCTAATTTAGAAGATGTGAATACTTTTCTAGAGAAACCATTTTAAACTGTCAAATTAAATCAATCAATTACATCAGGTACTTCACTTGATTTAATCAATAGATTCCAAGCCACTAAATCTGTAATGAGAAACATGAATGACAGGTTTTAGGATTTATAGTTTAATAGTGATCCTTTTTCTTTCATGTTGGACAATCATAAATTCCTTGTTGATCAGCTTACCTCAGGTTAACCAAGTATTAGACAATTACTAAAAAAATTCAGTGAGTAGCTAAATCATTTTATGGATAAGGAAGAACAATTGCATGAATTTTTCAGAGTAAAACTCATTGAAGATATTCATTTGACCCAGGAAGAAAGGGATCTGATCATTCAGCTAGGAGATGGTGTAATGAAGCAATTAAGGTTATAGTTGGTTGAGTTAAAATATGTTATTCAGAGTAACTGAAATACCCTTTTATCAAACCCTTATCCCAAAAACCTTGATTACTATTCATGAATGTACTTATAAATTCTTTTATCAATGTAATTTCTTATTTATCCTATTTGATGGGTTTTTACTTTTGTTTATGTCTATGTCTGATTACCTTCACACTTCTAAATTTCTTTATTGATAAATAATTTCTTCTAGAATTTTCTTACAAGTTCTTTACTAAATTAACTATTTTATATTCCTTTTTCTATCATTCTTTATAATATCACATAAAAGGGGATAAATTTTGATAAAAACAACGTTTAATAAAAAAATTTCTATAAAGAAAAATGGAAAAAATTCTTATAGACCTTTGGGGGAGGGGAAATATTTTTTTTCAAGAGCATCATTTGGAAGTAACTATTAAATATTGTTTTTATACTTATAAAATTTTACATTTCAATAATTAATTTTTATGGTTTTTGTGATCATCAAAAAGGGGGATATTGTTGAGAATTTATTGTTTAAAAAATACTATATAATTTTATGATGATTTTGATCTTCACAAAGACCCTTAATTGTTATTCTAATGATCTTACATTAAGTATATTTCAAGAAATTAATATTCTTTATATTCTTAATTTTGGAATAACATTAAAGAATACGATTCACATGAAATACTTTTCAAAGTGTTCGGAAAGCTATTCAGTGTGTTCTGGAAACACTTTTCATACTGTACATTGGAGAGCATAGCATAAAGATTAAATCCTACATTTATTTTTTTAGAGTTATGAAAATTATGTTAAAATAACCTTACGTTTGGAAAAAACCTTATGTTTGTTATATGAGAAAAGTTTAGATGAATAACCTTACATAAGTTTGGAACCTTATGTTTTCTTCACAAAAGTATGGATGATCAAGCCTAATTTGGTAATGATCCTTACGTTTTACCAAAAAGTAAAGATCATGTAACTTACGTTCTAAAGAAAAGAATAGTATGAAATTTATACCATAAATTTTGAAAGAGAAGACAAAAGTATGGATCATCAACCTTACGTTTTAATCATCCTTAAGTTTGGAACCATACATTTGACTTATTTAGGTGTAAGAGATTTGAATTTACAACTTTATTGTGCAACATTCTTTGGTAGAATATCAGGCTGATTTCAAGTGAAATTCAAGACCGGATTCTAAAGTGCATCTTTCACCGATTTAAATCTGTTTATTCACAATACAAATGATCGATTTAAGAGGTGGATTTCATGACAATTATTAACGTAAGTGACGAATTCATTTATATTAAAACATTTGAATATTACCATCTGTCAGGCAACTTTTATGGATATGAATTTATGAATAAAGTGCTCGTCTTTATTATATATATTCTGTGTGTCTGAATTTTTGTATGATACATGGGATACAAGATATCTTTTGAATTTCATGGAAATTACAAGATTCAAATCTCAGGATATTTGAGTCTCCCAAAAATAGAGATGTACTAATTTTTTAAAGAGATCTTTTAGAGATCTATTGATATAAAGAACAATCAGATTCTGTTTTACATCAAAAAAAAGAAACGATGAAGATTTAATTATTCTACATTGGAAATCTATCATGAATCTACTAATGATCTATTTATGAATATATTTATAGATCAATTGTAACTGGGTTGATTCAGAACTACTCTAATATGAAGAACAACCTTTCTGAAAAAGATGATCCATTCGCTGTTAGTTATGTACTACTGCAATTATGAAGATCATCTGGAACATATTTTTCAAATATTCTTTTATTTTGAGTAATGACCTCTCATTGTAAGATGTTTGATCGGTTTTGTGTTTAGAACTATAAGGATAAATTTTAGCTCTAAACTCTACAGGTTTTGAATTCTTGCACTTAGTTGTGGATGGTCTCGTGAAAAGAGGACCAACTAGTGAAAATCAGCAAGCTCCTAGAGAAGAGCATTGGTGGAGTGGACTAGGGTATCTTTGTGCCCCGAGCCACTATATATCTTTTCATTCTAATATCTTTTTATTTCTTCTACATAAAAAATATGATAAAGATAAAAGGACAGAATTAATTTTTTTCAATACTTCAAGAGAAGTTTTGAAAGACCCAATTCACCCCCTTTTTCGTATTTTCAATACACAATCCAACGGTTTTACATAGAGTGGTTACGATAGACTTATGGGTGTAAGAACCATGTATGTTATTACATATTTTTTAAATAATTTCCCAAAGACATTATTTCATTACTTAACATTGGTTTCTATCATAGGATGATTGGGAATCCCCTCTAGTTTTTCACAGGCCGACCATTGTGCATGGCTTAGGTGTGACCCATGAGCTAGTTTGTGAAAAAATGGTATTATAGATTATAATTTAAATAGGCCCTAAGTTCTAGGATCTCTATTTTTTATTTTCTTAGGGTTTGTAGGTTGGATTTAGGACTATCATGGTTTGAGAGGTAGGTGAAGGTAGAGTTTTTTTAGCTCTTGATCAACCTAGTCCTATTGTTTCGAGGGGATGTTAGGTTGTATGTTATGAATTAATAATTTTTAATATTTTTTATTGTATATTTTTGTGAATGTTGTTGATATAATATATTTTTTAAATGATTTATATTTTTTTGGGGGATGGTAATGAGAGTTTAACTGGTGTCATGTGGTAATCTCTAAATTACAAGAAAAATAGGTGGAGTTGCAGTGATATTTTTAATATGACTTCTAGTGGCAGTTGTATGATTGGAAGATAGTTTGCTAAACCATGTGGAAAATTCATGTACAACCATTTTCCCTCTTCAACATTTCTTTTGGAATTGTTTGATTTCATTGGTTGATTTTTTATTCGAATTTGGAAATAGGAAGGTTGGTTTCAAGAGTAAAGAAAAAATTATTTGGGTTTTGAAAATTTATAATGGGATTTTATAATAAGAAATTGATTTTAAAATGAAACATTGAAATTTGAGGAATTAAAATGTATTAATTTAAAATGAATTTTTAAAAGATATACCTTAATTTTGTATTGATGCACATAAAATCTAGGATCTATACAAATCCAGTCATAAAAATCATTAATAAAGAAGTAAAGATACAAAACAAGGTTAGGAGATACAAGTGAATTTGAAAAACTGAGAGTGAACAATTCGTCACATGTAATCATTCACTTGTGAGGTACAATAATATAGAGCTCCAAAGAAACACACTACTATTTCTTCAAGGACAGCTTTTTTTGACAATGTATCCACAACTTGGTTAGCCTCTCTATATATGCATGTGAAAAAAGGTTAAGATTATTGACATGATTCATACAAACAACCTAATGAGGTAGAGTCATCCATCTAACGTTATTGGTTTTTATTTTCAATGTTGTGACCAAATTTTCATAATTAGATTCAATCCATAAGGTATTCCACTTATGATGAATATCATACTTAATAGCATAAACTATTTCCCATAATTTATCCTTATAATCTGTCCATATTCATATGTAGTGATAAAAGAAAACCATAACAAATCCATGATGGGTTCAAAAGATACCTCCAAAGCCCGATAGACCTGGTATAAATTAGCCAATGCCATAATCATTTAATTTGAACCATAGTCTGATTGGAGGTATCCATCTCACACACTTGAGAAGCAAAGGTTGCTTCAACCTATCTACAAATCCTAAAACCCTAAGGACTTTTAGATCATCGATGTCATTGTATAAAGATCCAACCGATATGATAACAGTAGTATGAACATCCCTATGCTAATCCATAGTTCCAACACCAATGGATGACACATTATATTCAAATATATTCTTGTTTTAGAACCTTTATATGGATTATAGGATGGATACTGTAATCTCTAACAAAAGGTTTTGTACTTTCTTGCTATGTTTAGTGTTGTAGAGGAATACAAGCTGGTCATCTAGAGATCTAACTATGTTGTCATCTAGGCTGAAATACTACCCTAAATATTACCATAGGGATATTTCATATACAAATTCAATGAAAAAATGTTGTGTACAATATTAAGCACATTGACATAGTGGGAAAGACAATGCAATGCTCTACCCAGATTTCCTCAGTTGATACTATGTTGGTAAATTATTTTTTCAAATTATCTATATGAGAATGAATTTCACAGGATATATGAAAATTACCATGAAGAAAGCAATCCATGTAGTAATTTTTATGGAATTACCAATCTTGATCCTATAGTTATCATTGATAGTGAACTTCTCATTGCATCTAGGCCTCCACACTATAGTGTCAACATCCATGAAAGTATAATATTGAATCTCTATAAAAACTTAAAAGGGAATAAATTCAAGTGTAAAATATTGTGTCACAAAATTAGATATATTCATTTTAATCCTATAATAAGGGATGTCCAGCCTACTTGTAAGGGGATGATCAATCCAACATGTGTCCCAGCTGTTGAGTGCAATGTTCTTGAGAGCCAACCATTTGGTGTTCAAAATAATTTCATTAAATGATCAATTAATATATGACCAAACTGAGGATACAATATGGTAATGGTACCCATAAATTAGCCAATCCTTGAATCTTATGGTTAAAAAATAATAAGAGGGTTCATCTATGGTTAGCATGTTCCATTTTATTTTTTAAATCAAACAATAATTTAAATCTTTCAAATCCATGATTCCAAGACCTCCCATTTCATTGGGTTTTATACAATCCTTCCAAGGAACAATGAACAATTTCCTTTCATGTATAGATTCATTCTATATGAAATTCCTAATAATGCCTTGAAAACACTTAATGATTACTCCGCGCCACCTATAAATAGATAAAGAGTTAACAAACTTTGATATAATGATAGAGTTGGTGAGACAAAATCTCCTTGTTTGATAGGCTGAATTCCATTTCCATTTGTCCAGTTAGTTAGTGAAACCATTGATAATTACATTGAAGAACTAGCTCTTGACTTTCCCCCAAAAAATAGGGAGATCAAGATAGATTAAAGTAATGGAACCCTTCCTCACACTAATCTTATTTTCCACCCAGTTCTATTTTCCCATAGAAATTCCTTCACCAAAGACAGTAAAGGATTTCCCCCAGCTAATGGCTTATCTGACAACTTCCTCCTACTAATAAAAAAGAGTCTGAATGCTGGGAATGTTTCTCTTTGAATCTTTTACAAAGACAATGATTCCATCTATATAAATTAAATGAGAGAGAGTGAACACAGTCCTCCTGGATTTAATTTGTTTTGAGAGGGAAAACTAAGAAAGATAATTGATGCACCTACTCAGGTAGTCTTCAACAATCACAAAAGGAGCCCTAAGAGTGGATCTACTTGACTTAATACTATAGTGAAAGGGAAGTATCTTCTTGGGATCCCATTTATTAAGATGAAAAGACTTTAATTTTTTATTGAATTATTGATTTGTTGAGTAATGTTGTGACTTGAGTGTTTGGGGTCTTATTTTAAATTTAGACTCATTTCAGGTTAGGTATTATTTAATGATTTGTTTGTTATTTATTGAGTCTTTTGTTTCCATGTTATTTATAGTTTTTTTTCATGGAATGTATTAAAGTAACATAAGAGTTCTATATCCTAGATTTTCAAAAAATTTCTTCCGGTAGTCGACTCTACACCAAATCCAGTAGGGTGTTAGAGCCTAACCCATCTCGGTTATTGCATATATTTTGTTGGTGATTATGTACTGATAATGCCTATGGATTGGTTAGATGTAATTGATTGAATATTTAGGTCCTTGGGAATTCATGAAACCTTATGGATGCGAGATATCTCAAACCTACATGAGGAATGGGTCTTGATCAGTTGAGAGTTATAATTCCATACCTGTTTAAAGATATAATGATGTGGGAATTCTTCAAGACCACATTTCCTCAATGGTTTTTTCCTATTAAAGTAACAAATATGAATGTAGTGGAGGTTATGAGTTTCCTTTAGGGCCAATAAAAATTGAAGGATTATATTGACCACTTCGTTGAACTTATTCCATTTTTTGAGATCACATCGTGTTACTCATTAAAAGATCTCCTCTTTATAAAGGATATATTCTTAGATATTAGAGCCCATGTTATTTCATCCGGGGACACCTTTTTCAAGGATCTATTGGATTAGGTGTTCATGATCAAGTGTGTTTATTAAGGGATACCCATGATGTAAGGTATCCATATATCCTATAGTGATAATAATGGTTCCCCACATAGTGAGGAGTGGAAACTCAAGGAAGAAAATTCAAATGAGTCTCCTTTTGTATCAATTTCTTCTAAAAGGAGGAGTTTTTTTAGATATCTCTAGTTTCTTTAGTTTAAGTATTCCAAGAACTCTTGATCTTTTTCTCTAAAGACATATCATCACTATGGTTTTATGGGACAATTTCATAAATTATTTTGGTTTGGATCTCATTGAAAAAATAATAAATACTTTCTGACCATTGAATCACAATATAAGTTCTACCCAATCTTGTGGGGTAACCATTGGAAGACTTTTCCTCCATTTTCTTTATTATTTTATTACATTGTTTACCAATAATCCAGGGGATTAATTTTTGGTCATTCTGAATCACTTAATTTATTAGAGTGATGAATGACTTACAAAATTAAAGATTTTGTTTTAACTTGAGGATTCATTTGAGTTATTTGGTTGGATGCTCATTTTATGTTTTGTGGTGGTACTTTGATGTACCTTATCTTGTGGAACCACTATGATATTTGAATACTTATGGTGGGGAGACCAATTAAGGGAGAAAACATTCTACTTACTCCTTAAACTTGTTAGTTACGACTATTTAATGTTAATATTCATGCCATGAATGGTAGTTTCATTTGGTTTAGAGGTTAGCACTAGGGAAGTTCATTTTTCCTAGGTTGAAAGACCTTTTTGCTCTTTTAAAATTTTAATTTGGATACTTTGTGAGGGAATAAAGTGTTATGAATGTGAGGACTATTACACCCCAAACTTTTATTTACTTATTGATTTATTTATTTATTATATTTTTATCTTACTATTGGTTTTTGAGCTGAAATCTTGTGAAAATTTGAAAATTTGAGTTTCTAGGTAGTTTCTATCTCTGTCACGTTGTTAGTGTACAAATTTTAGTGAAAAAATATGACTAAATTTATATAGAATTTATTTTAGTTCATTTTTTCCATTCTTGGTTTATTTGTATGGATAACACACGATTGGGTCCAAATTTTGAGAAACCTAGTGGAAAACCTATGAATGATTTCATGCATAAGGGTATTGGTGCACAATCTATGAAAGGATAGTATAGAGTTACATTTTTTATAGTTGGTAAATTTTTTTCTATATCGTGTGACCAATGAGTGAATCTATCTAAATGTGTCCAACAAGGGGTTTATGGTTTGGTATAATATGTGTCCAAGATATGTGACATATCTAGGTATTTTAAAAGTGAAAATTCATAAAATATCCATCCTAAATTATAAATACTAATCAAAATATCTTACTACCATTCATAAAATGTGCATGAAGGGGGCTTAAAGCCACCCCTCCCTCCATTACATTAGGATTTTAAGGCTTCACTTTTCATTTTTTGATGCTTTTGTCCATGTTTAGCCATTATTATTTCTATATTTACTTCCTTATCTTGTATTACATTATTTCATTGACTTAATATAATACTATCCAATCTCTAGGGTATGTTTTTAACCCCAAATATATTATTTATTTTGATGTTAGGATGTACAACTAGTTCATTGGGCCTTGTTCCTTCTATAATCAAGGGTTTCATTGCATCTACACTTTGTTTAGGTAAGTGTTTCTATTAATTTCCTATCCATGGTACACCATGTGATTATCATTGATTCATAAATTAGTTTTAATTACATTTATAATTTGTTGAATCTATTTATTGATTTTGTAATCACTATGTGATGAATGTTTTATTAAAAGGGGGTTTTATAAAATTTTAAATTCATATGCCTTTATTTATAAAGTATATTGAGTCAATGTGTTTTTAAAAAGAATGAGAGGAAAATTTAATGAATTATGGCGTTTTTAATGATGAATAGTCTCTTATATTATATATAAGTAAGTTCTTGAGGTTTTGGTGACTTTATGTGGAGGTTCTACTTTTTTTGGTGTGTGACTTGAATTGTGTCTCTCCATTTATTCCATTGGTATTTTTCTATGAATGTCGATATATATATATATATATATATATATGTAAATATATATTTGTGTGTTTTTTTGGATATTCTTATATTTATTTATATGATTATATATATATATATTAACACACACACAAATATATATATATATATATATATATATTGCATAAGTTACCATATTGAAGAATAGTTGCTCACATTATCTTTTGGTTTCCATAATGATTTCTAAAAGAGATTTAAAATTTTTGTTCCTAAAGCTTGATATAGAGACTCCCTGTAACTATTTGAATGTAGTTTGATTCTCCATTTGGGTTTTTGAATGGAATATAAATATGGATGATTTTCTTGGAAAGTTATTACTAGCTTCAAATTTTATGTCTTGGTTGGTACATAAAAATCGTTTTTCATAAAAAGTGTTCACCCTCTATGGAATAACATTCTTTAGGTTATGATGAGATGTTATTATTTGATTTTACTTGTGTTTTTTTCCATATAGGGGTTTAGAGAGGTCGGTTGAGAACATGTGTTTGTCTTATTTGGATTTTCAATTGTTATGGTGTATTCCAAGACAACGTTACTTAAAATTATTATTATTATTATCACCATTGAGGTCCTTGGTATCTTAGTGAGAGATTAAGAGGCATTTTCTATATAGTCTCAATGATATGAACTATATCCGCTATGGTATCGATGCCCATATTGTAACGAACCAATGTTTTATCAAGGGAATTCAATTATGATAATTATGAATTATAGTATAATCACATTAGGAAACACACTTTAATATCATGATAATAAATACTATGTTACCATTAAACAAAATTTTCCACCTTTTAGAATTTAATTTCAAAAATCTGACATACATGGTTGCGTTCAGGGTTTATTCGGGGTATGATAGAACAAACAATTTTTTTGGTTAATATTAACCTACCCTTATGAATAGTAATTTGTCCCTTATGAATAATAAATTGTCCGAATGAATATTATCCTCATCCTTGATTGTATAAATACAATTTAGGCATCATATATGTGATAATATGACCATAGTGAAAGTATTGGTATTTTTATAAGTCATAAATAATTAGTTAAAATTAATTAATTGATTAAAAATAATTTTTTTCCTAAAATGTGTTCATAAATTAATAATTTTATGACTTCTTATTTTAATATAAATTTATAATACCTTATTTAATTTTTGAAAACATTTTTAAATCAGTTATAGTTTTAAAATTAGTATTTTTCATGTAAATTATGATTTTAATTAAAAATTAAACTTATCAAATTTATAAAATGATTTTTGGAAATTGATTTAATTTTTAGATTCTACACAATGAAAAATGGTTTGGGTGAGTTTTTGGGATTTTTTTGAAATACTTGAATTTTTGATGAATAGTATAATATGATAATTTACAATAAGTGCTAAAAACTGAATTTATTCTTCATGGTTGAGTCGTGGATTGTGTAAATTGAATTTGGTTTGAAAAAAAATTTATATATTACTTTTTTTAGTAAAAATAATCATTACTATGTCATGTCTAGAAAAAAATAAAAAAATAATAAATAAAATAATGAAAAAACCCTTCTCTCCTCCACTTTAAAAACCACCCTCACCCTCTATTCTTTTTACTACTCTCAATCCCGGTGCCTTGCTTGAATTCTGTTCAAATCTCTCCCCAAGATCCTCCCCCATGTCCAAAATCCCATGGTATCCTCAAAAGACCAATTCCTCTCCCCTTAAGAGGCTCTGAAGGAAGATTAATTCTAGAGGTAAATTGCTCTTTTCAATTATTTTAATTTTTTTTCAAGTTCATTTGTTTTCTTTTTTACCATTACCTCCCCTCATCTAGATATTATGAAAACTCCATTACATTATATGTTCTGGAATTTTATTATGATAATGTAATATTTTGTTATTTTCTCACCTTTACCCTTATTTTATATTATAAATGGAAACACCATCTGAGATGTGTTAATTAATCACATTCAAGGATGATGGGTTTCCAATTTATTTTACCATCTTAAATACTAGTAATGAAACCATTTATAGGGTTAAAACAGAATATAATCTATGTATTAAGTCTCATATGTGGTTCTATAATCCTTTTGTACACAAGGTTTAAGTTATAAATAAAAATTTGTTCGTTGTGATTAAAAATAGCCAATTAACCCAAAAGGTTATCACTAATGTTTTATATAATGATTAAACGTCACTGAAAGTAACCAAATTAAATTTACTACAATTTAACCTTATATATGTTCAATAATAAAATATTACTCCAATTCTGGACAACAATCTTTATTTTAAATGATTATATGTTCATGTATATAAGTAAAATGATCATGAAACAAATAGACCAAAACAATGAAATGGAACCTCTTAACCCATCCAGAAAGGGCATTAATGAACTTAAATAGGTTATAATAAATCAATTTCAGGTAAATATGTTCTTTAATTATTAATTAATAAACCAAATTTTATTATTCATGTAATTAATATCAAGTAGAGACCACCCTTAGACTCATGGTAAGGGATTCTACCCGAACCTCCATTATTCATTCGGGTTATTATTACTCTCTTTTTCCAAAATGAAATCATATATTCTATTTATATACATCTTATAATTTCTTTTTAAATTTCCAAAATCATGTATCAAGATCCATTAATCATTCCCTTTTTGGAATATACATTCTTTTATGTGATTCCCTCCTTAATACTTCCCGATAAGCAAACCCATTTTAAGGGAGCTTCCCAATTTCATAACAAATTTCATGTACGCTATACAATATGTTTCTAAGAAACATTTATAATTATAAAAACTCTATTTTTATCATTAAAACTTTCATGGTTATCTTATATTTTTATATAAAATATTATTCCCATTTCTATTTTGAAAGATCTTTTATATTTTTATTAAACCGCAGTAAAATGGATTAATTATAAACTTTATTAAAAAAACTTTTAAATGTTATCACTTCAATTTGAAATAACTTATTATGATATATTACTATTATACATTAATAATTTCCATGATTTATCTAATTATTTTTTTTCATGGACACTTTTATGGTACACTGATTCATTATACTCTATGACATGATTATGCTAAACATTTATTTATGTGAGTTCCCTTTTGTTTATGTATGATTAATTATGTATGATTATTTATAAGGAAATAATATTCATGAACATGTTAACATGGGTGATCCCAGATAGTGATCCAATTAATTGAGTAAATTTGAGTCTCATGAGATGTTATGTGCAATGATCTTGGTGGTTGGCCTTGACTCGTGAGACCATGTGCAACAGTCTTGGTGGTTAACATTGAAAAGTGATACTATATGTGTAAAGAGCCTTGAATTGCGAAAAATTCATGTTTTATGTTGCTACCACATTATTATGCCTCCATGTTTTTATGACCCCATGTTTATAAGTTATGATTTCACATGTTCTATTCCTTTTAATATCATTATGCAATGCCTTGTAATCTAGGTGGTAAAGAATTATTACTATGATTTTTCTCTTACTAAGATTTTAGTTCGTCCATACATTCATGTTATACCCATGTTACCTTATGAATATGTATCAGAAGAATGGATGTTAAAAGATCGTTATGAAGATTAAATAAAAAAATATTTTATTTAGTCCCATGCTTTCAGTTTTATGTACCTAGTCTTCCAAGACACTAGACTTCACAATCCCTAACTTGTAATATGATGTTTTATTATTCTAAAAATTATGTAGTGATATTTGTAAATGGCTAGGGTTGCCAAAGTTGGTATCATAGGTTGGTCTAGTTATTTTAGGATATTAGGAATATAGCAATTTATTAAGAACCTTAGGGATGAGACTAAGAATAATAAAACAACCCTAAATTTGGGTAATTATAGAGTAAGTGGTTTATCAAGTAAATACATCCCTATCTGGATACAGAATCATATATATAGCTTTGACACAGATGTATCTAGGGGTAAAACCCAAAAACACTGCTTTTAATTTGACTCGAACAGAAAATGGTGCATGAAAATTGGCCTTGATATAGTATTGGTTTGACACACCTGGGGTATATTCTTTGGTAAATTTATGAGCTTATTACAAACCATTGTTAACGGAAAATAAAATCCTATAAGAGTGTGTTTTAGGAAACAGATCATGGATAACCTAGATTAAAACCTAGGAAATCACAAGTTAGGATATTATTTTCCTTTAAGAGTTTATCCTTTATGAATACAGTTTACATTTTAAGATTATTAGATAATTATTCAAGACCCTTAATTTTACTTTCTTTATCTTAGATAATGGAGGTAAATAGAAGAACACGTGCGAACAATAAATGTGATAAGAAATGTGATGATTACCCTAATGATATGCCAAATATGATGGGAATGGGTGCTCAAAACTTCATGATAGTGCAAGCTCAGATGGCTGAAGTTATGAAAAATAACTTGAATCATGTAGAAAGCCCTCCGCCTCCATGGAAAGATAAATTTCCCATTGAATCCTCCATGTTTAGTGGAACTTATGATCCCCTCCCCGTGAAATAGTAGAATAACTCCATTGAAAAGTTATTCTCTGTCCTCTAGTGATCAGAGGAAGAGAATGTTGCACTAATGATCTATCATATTGATTGGGAAGCTGATCAGTAGTGGAAAATGATCCAAATTACGAAGTCCTAAGAGAAAATTGATTCCATGGTTTATGAAGAATTCATGAAAATATTTTTCAATAAATATTTTCCACAAACCCACCACCTTAATATGAAAAGATAGTTCCATAGACTCAATCCAAAGGAATATTAATCCTTCATGGCGTATGAAGAAAACTTCACAAGGCTTGCAAGATACACCTTCAACATTATCATGTATACTGAAAGCAACGTGGATCACTTATTTAGTGGACTAAAGCTGAGTCTATGAAAAGTGTTGGTGATTAAAGACGTTGATAGTTATGAAGAGATTTTCCATTGTTCCCTCAAGGTTTA
Source organism: Viscum album (assembly GCA_963277665.1). Classification (NCBI taxonomy): domain Eukaryota; kingdom Viridiplantae; phylum Streptophyta; class Magnoliopsida; order Santalales; family Viscaceae; genus Viscum; species Viscum album. The sequence goes on from OY728147.1 coordinate 1,315,771,501, forward strand.
AATATATATTGAAGACTCTAGGTGGTATCATGGTCTCAATGAAAAAAAGTGTAAGATGGAGTCTAATATGGGTGATTCCGAAAATAAATCCCATGATTGAAAGAAGATCAAACATCCCACTTGTCAAAATTGTGGGAAGAAGCATCATATGAACTGTCTAAAAGGAACAAGGAATTGATTCAAATATTGAAATATAGGACATCTAGAAAAGAACTGCCCATGGGATATGAATAATCCCACTAATGTGGAGGTATAAAAGAAGTTCCAGATAAATTCCTAGCCAGTGATGTAGTTTTTCAACTACAAGGAGAATGGGAATTATGCAAACCATTTTCTTATGCCAAAGGTTATTAGAATAAATAAACAAAAACCTCAAGGCAACAAGGAATGTCTTATGCTATCACTACTAGTGAGGTGGATCCATAAAATTATGTGGTGAAAGGTATGCTTAATATTCATTAAATAATAGATAATGTACTATTTTAGTCTAGTTCGTTGCATTATTTCATATATTTCTTGTTTAGTAGAACTTTTAAAACACCACCATAAATTTTCAAGGTTAAGTTATCTATGATAACAGTGAATAGTGAAATTATTTCATCCAAGGTTTATAAACCATCCCTGGTCATTTTTTAGACTAAACCACAAACTATTCGTGTTATACATCCTTTTGTGGAGTTCAATTTTCTCTTGGGAAAGGATTGGATGTCTCTACACAAATCCAACGTCAACTGTCAAGAAAGGTTGATCACTCATCATCCTGAAACATCCTCCAATTATTCACAAGTGTAAGGAGGAAGATGAATATCTTTTAGAATCATTGTCTCATGTTTGGATATTAACTCCTTATGAGAAATAATTTATAGCTCAAATGATTGAGACATAAAAGAAAACTATTCTTGAAGATATGCCCATCGTGAGGGATTACACAGATGTATTCCCTAAATATTTTCATGGTCTTCCTCATGATCGAGAGGCTATGTTCTGAATTGATCTTATTCTTGGATCCCAACCAATATTAATGAAATATTATTGAATGGACACCATAGAGATAGAAGATCCGAAGAAGCAGTTATAGGAGAATGTAGAGAAGGGTTATATACGCCCGAGTACTTCACCATGGGGTGCACTAGTCCTCTTCATCAAGAAGAAGTATGGATCAATGTGCGTTTATTTTTATTGTCATTATCTAAATAAAATAATGATAAAAAATTTATCCCATGCCATGTATATCTAATTTGTTCTATCAGATTTGTGGGACCAATTATTTATCTAAGGTGGACCTTCAGTTGGGTTATCACCAATTAAAGGTGAGGAAGCAAGATCTTCCCAAGACTACCATTCAAAAGCTGAATGGAAACTATGAGTTCATAGTGATTCCCTTCAGACTCACTAATGCTACAGAAATTTTCATGGATTTATTGAATATATTCTTTAGAGATTACCATGAAAAATGTGATCTAGTCTTTATTGATGATATTCTGACATACTCCAATAGATAGAAGGAACATGAGTTGTATTTTAATACTAAGCTAAAGACTTTTAGAATGGATAAAATATATGAAATTTATATTAAAATTGATTTCTATATGGGGGAAGTATCATTCACAGGGAATGTTATCACCAAAAAAGTGATATTTGTAGACCCTTGCAAGATAAAGGCAAATGAAGAGTGACCCAAGCCAACATCTGTAATGGAGATATGTAGAATTTTGGGTCTTTTCAGGTAATATCAAGGATTTGAAAAATACGTCTCATGATTTTAAAACCGAATGACCAAGATAAAACATAAGGGTGTGAGGATCATCTGGACTCAATAATGTAAAGACTACTTTAAGGATTTGAAAAAGAGGCTGATTACTATGCCAATACTCACACTCCCAACAAGCAGAGAGCTCTTTGTGATGTACAATGATGCTTCAATGAAATTCTTAGGCTATGTACTAATGAAAAATGATAAAGTGATATCCTAATATTCAATACAATTGAAAATCCATGAGAAAAACTCTCACACACATGATCTGGAGTTGGTATTAGTGATCTTTTCATTAAAAATATGGAGGTATTATCTCTATGGGGAGAAGTGTGAGATATACACTGATCACAAGAGTCTAAAATCTATATTCACAAAAAAGATATTAATAGGTTCCATTGAAGATGGTCAAATCTCATCAAGGATTACCACTTCTCAGTCCACTACCATCCCAATAAGGCAAATAAGGTGGTTGATGCTATATGAATAAAGGATCCAACATCTTTATCAATGATAAGAATTGAAAAGGAACCAATATTCTTAGATTTGAAGATGATGGAAATGAGAATCATCAATGGAGGAACATCATCAATACTTTCTGCAATGATTTCTCAACCGTACCTTACAGATAAAATAAAGGATACCCCAAAATAGATTTAGAAATTCATAAAATGGTGGAAGCCATTAGAAATGGAAAATACTCGGAGTTCAAGATTTCTGAGGAAGGAGTTTTAAGAATTGGGTCATGATTATGTGTACCATCCGATCAAGAGACAAATAATATTATTTTTAATGATTCCCATATGTAAACCTTATCTATTCACCCAGGGAGTACAAAGCTGTATTGAGATCTCTGAGAGAACCTTTGATGGGAAAATATGAAGAAAAAGACTTCTGAGTATGCATCAAAGTGCCTAGGATTTTAGAAAGTGGAGGATAAAAGGATAAAGTCTAATGTGATGATGAAACCACTACCCATACCAACATGGAAGTGGGAGAACATCACCATGGACTTTGTCACTGGACTTCCATGGACATCTAGAGGAAACAATACTATATGGGTTATTATGGAGCATCTTACAAAGAAAACTAACATTATTACAATTTGAGATGACTTATCATTGAACCAAATTTCACATATATATATCAAAGATGTGGTAAGGCTACATAGAGTTCCACTATCGATTGTATCTGATGGAGATCCTATATTCATCTCAATGTTTTGGAAAAGTATCCAACATGGTCTAAGCACAAAACTGAACTTAAGTATGGACTACCATCCTTAAATTGATTTCCAATTTGAGAGAAATATTTAGAAAATGGAAGACATGTTGAGAGCGTGTTCTATGGACTTTAAAGGAGGGTGGAATCAACATCTTCCACTCATTTAATTCTCCTAAAATTACATTTTCAACTCCAGTATCTGAATGGAACCATATGAATCCCTTGAGGGGAAAAAGTGTTGAAAATCGGAATATTGGGATGAAATAGGTGAGCTTAAGCTGCTAGGACCTTAAATGGTCAAAGAAATGTCAGATAAGGTAAAAATAATCATCATTAGAACAAGGTAGCCCAAAGTTGACCGAAGAGTCATGCGAATAATCATCAACAAGACCATCAGTTCAATGTTGGAGACATGGTATTTCTCCACATATTTCCATGGAATAGGGTTATAAGGTTTGGGAAGAAAGGAAATATAAGTCCCAGGTACATTGTCCCCTTAGAGATTCTTGATCTTGTGAGAGTTGTGGCCTATCGACTAGCACTTCCACCTACAATGTCTGAAGTACCTGATATATTCCATGCATCCCTATTAAGAATGTACATACTAGATCCTTCACATGTACTATCTTTAGAGGTGGTACAGTTGGATAATGATATACTTATAAGGAGAAGCTAGTGAAGATATTGGATCATTGAGATAATGTTCTACGTAATAAGACTACTTACATGGTCCTGGTACTATGGTGAAACCTCATGTAGGAAGTGTCAACATGGGAATTAGTGTTTGTAATGAAGGAAAAGTACCCACACCTATTTATGGCTTAGAATTTAAAATGAAAATTCGAAGGGAGAAATTTCATAAGGGGGAGGAATGTAATGGCCTGATATTTTATCAATGGAATTAATTTCTTATAATAAATCTTTGTAGTATAATCACTTTAGGAAAAACAATTTCATATCTTGATAATAAATACTATGTGACCATTAAACATAATTTTTTTACTTATGTGTCTTGAATTTCGAAAATATAACTTACACGGTTGCGTTCATGGTGTTTATTAGGGTTTTATGGAAGAAACATAATTTTTGGTGAATAGTAACCAACACGTATGAATAGTAATATGTCCTTTATGAATGGTAAATCATCAAAAAGTATAGAAACATCACCCTTGAATGTATAAATAAAATTTATGCATCTAATAAGTGATAATTTAACCATAGTAAAAGTATCGGTATTTTTGATAGACATAAATAATTAATTACAAATAATTAAATAATTTAAATGAAAATTTATTTTTCTAAAAGGTGTTTATAAATTAAAATTTTTAATTATTATGGTTTTATGATAATTTTATAAGACCTTATGTAATTATTAAAAGCATTATAAAATGAGTTATATTTTTAAAATATGTATTTTTGAGTAAATTATGATTTCAATTAAAAGTTAAATTATTAATATTTATAAAAATATTTTTGAAAAATGGATTTCATTTTTAGATTCTTCACATCCAAAAATGGGTTTAGTGAGTTCTGGGGTTTTTTTTAAAATACATGAATTTTTTATGAATAGTAAAATATGATAATTTACGATAAGTGCTAAAACCAAAATTTATGCATCATGGTTGAGTAATGTATGATGTAAATGGAATTTGGATCGAATTTAAATGCACATATTAATGTTTTTTCACAAGAATAATAACTATTTCTTGTCTTGAGAAAAATAATAAAATGATAAAAAAATATATTGAGAAAACCCTCCTCTCCTCCACTATAAAAACCATCCTCACCCCCTCTTCTCTTCAATCTTATAAATCCTTGTGACATGCCTAAATTATGCTAAAATATCTCCCCAAGATTATACCCCATGTAAAAAGTCCCTTTTCCTCCTCAAAATACCAAATAGTATCCCCTTAAGTGGCTCTCAAGGATGATTAATTCAAGAGGTAAATTCCTCTTTTCAATTCTTTTACTTTATTTTCAAGGTCATTTGTATTCTTTTCTATCCTTACCTCCCCTCATCAAAATGTTATGAAAAATCTAGTAACATGAATGAAATTTAATTTAATTTTGATAATTGAATAAGATATTATCATATCCCCTTTACCCTTATTTTATACAAGAAATCGAAACACCATCCAAGATATGTTAATTCGTCACATTCAAGGGTGGCATGTTTTCAATTACTTTTAACATATTCAATTCTGGTCACGATACCATTTTTATGGTTTAAATAGATTATAATATATCTATTATGTAACATATATGGTTATGGAAGATTTTTTACTCATATTTTTATTTATAAATCAAAATGTGCTCATTGGGATAAAAAACCGCCAATTAACCCAAAAGGTTATCACTAAAGTTTTATATAATGATTAAAATTCACTATAAGTAACCAAATTAAATTTACAACCATATAAACTTATGGATGTTAAATAATAAAATATAACTCCAATTTTGGACAAACATCCTCATTTTACATGATTATCCATTCATGCATATAAGTAAACCGATCATGAAACAAACAGACCCAAACAATGAAATTGAACCTCTTAACCCGTCCAAACAGACCATGAATGAACATAAAAAGGATATAATAAATCAATAAAATGTAAAATAGATTATGTAATTATTAATTAATGAGACTAGTTTTATTATTCAGTTCATTATGATCATTTTTGGAACACCATCGAATTTAAGGTAAAAGATTCTACCCAAACCTCCATTATTCCTAAGAGTTATTCTTACTCTTTTTTACCCAAATGAAATACTATATTCAATTTATGTACATATTATAATTACTATTTATATGTCCAAACTCATGTATCAGGATCCATTAATAATTATCTATTTGTAATATACATTCTTTTAATATATTCCCTCTTTTATACTTCACAATAAGCAAACCCATTTTAAGGGAACTTCTCGAATTCTTACCCAATTTCAAGTATACAATGAGATCTATTTTTAGAAGACCATTATATTTATAAAACCTCTATTTTAATCATGAAATAATTATTGGTTCACTTAGGGTTTTATATAAATTATTATTCCCTTTTCGGTTTTAAAGGATCTTTGATATTTTCATTAAACCACACTAAAATGTTTTAATTTTAAAGATTCTTAAAAACTCATTTTCATGTTATCACTTAAATTTAGAACCAAATATTATGATATATAAATATTATACCTTAATAATGTCCATAATTTATCTAATTCCTTTTTTTCATGGACACTTTTACGATACACCCATTCATTATTCTTTATGACATGATTATGATAGCCATTTCTTTTCGTCGGTACCCTAATGATTATGTATGATTAATTATGTATGATAATTTATATAGAAATCATATTCATGAATATGTTAAGATTTATGCACCAAAATAGTGCTCCAATGAATTTGGTATTGTTGAGTCTCATGAGATGTTATGTGCAATGGTCTTAGCGGTTAGCCTTGACTCGTGCTACCATGTGCAATGATCTTGGTGGTTAACCTTGACTTGTGATCTACAATGGGAAACAAACCTTTAATTGTGAAAAATTCATGTATTATGTTTCTGCCACATTATTATGCCTCCATGTTTATATGACCCCATGTTTATAAGTTATTTTTTCACATGTTCCATTCCTTTTAATATCATTATTCCATGCCTTTTAACCCATGTGATAAATCATTATTACTATGATTTTTCCCTTATTGGTCTTTTAGCTCATCCCTCTGTTCATGCAATCCACAAGTTATCCTATGAGGATGTATGAGAATAATGTAAGTTAAGAGATATTTATGACAATTAAATAAATAAATATTTTATTTAGTCTCTTGCTTTCAGTTTTACGTACCTAGTCTTCCAAGACACTAGACATCATGATCCATGGCATGAAATATGATGTTATATTATTCTTAAAATCATGTAATGATATGTGTAAAAGGATAACATCTCTATAGTTGGTATCAGAGGTTGGTCTAGTTATTTTTGAGATTAGGAACAGAGTATTTTAGTGATAACCTCAGGGATGAGACTAAGTATAAGAAAACACCACTAAATTTGGGTATGTATCGAGTAAGTGGTTTATCAAGTAAATACATCCCTCTCAAGATACAAGCTATTAGAGGTAGCTTTGAGACATATGTATCTAGGAGTAAAACCTGAAAACACCACTTTTATCTAGACTCGAATGGGTAATGGTGCATGAATGTTGGACTTGATACACTATTAGTTTACACTCATGGGGGATATGTTTTGGTAAATACATGAGTTTAGTATAAACCATTTTTAAGGGAACAATAAAAGACCATAAGAGTATGTTTTAGGAAACATATCATGGATAACCTAGATTATAACCTAGAGAGTCCCAAGTTAGTATATTCTTTTCCTTTAAGAGTTTACACATTTTGTTAAAGTTTACCTTTTATGCTTATTAACTTAGTATTTAAGCCCCCTAATTGTACTTTCTTTATCATAGATAATGGAGGGAAATAGTAGAACACGTGCAAAAAATCAATGTGATAAGAAATGCGATGATTAACTTAATGATATGCCAAATATGATGGGAATGGGTGCTCAAAACATCATGATAGTGCATTCTCAGAAGTCTCTAGTCATGACTAATAACTTGAATAAAGGGGAACTCCCTCCTCTTCTAAGGAAAGAGAAATTTCCCGTTCAATTCTTCATGAAAAAATGCCTACCATGTTTAGTGGAACTTCTGATCCCCTCCTTGCGTAATAGCAGATTAATTACATTTAAATGATATTCTATTTCCTACAGTGATCAGAATAAGATAAAATTTCACCGATAATCTATCATTTTGATGTGGAAACTGATTAGTGGTAGAAACTGATCAAGAATATGAAGTCCCAAGAGAAAATTGATTCCATGTTTTGGGAGGAATTAAAGAAAATATTTTTCAATAAATATTTTCACTGAACCCTCCACATTAATATGGAAATAGAGTTCGTCGGACTCAATCAGAAGGAATATGTGTCCATCGGGGTGTATGGAGAAAACCTCACAAGTACTGAAAGATACGCCATCAACTTTTTCCTGAAAATGAAAATAAAGGTGCATCACTTCCTTAGTAAACTAAATCCGAGTCTATGAAAAGTGTTAGCGATTCAAGATGTTGACAGTTTTGAAGATATTTTATGTTGTGCCCTCAAGGTTTAAATGGATATTCGATAATCCTTGTGGTATCATGGGCTCAGTGAAAAAAAAAGAGTAATATAGAGTCTGATATGTGTGATTTGTAAAATAAATCCCATGATTGAAAGAAGATATAACATCCCAAGTGTCAAAATCATGGGAAGATGCATCCAAGGAACTATCTAAAGGGAACAAGGAATTTCTTCAAATGTTGAAATATGGGATATCTAGCAAAGACCTGTCGATGGGATATGAATAATACCACTAATGTGGAATAATAAAGGAATATTTGGATAAATGCTCATCCAGTGATGTAGTTTTAAAACTACATGGAGCATGGGAATTATGAAATCAATTTCATTATGCCAAGGGTTATTAGAGGAAATCAACAAGAACCTCCAAGGAAGAAATGAAGGTCTTATGCTATCTCTACAACTAAGGTGGATCTAGACAATGATGTGGTGAAAAGTATGCTATTTATTCATTCAAGAACAATGAACTTACTATTTGTGTATAGTTCTATGCATTCTTTCATATATATCTTGTTTTTTAGAACTATTCAAACACCACAAAAAAATTTGTAGGTTAAATAATCTATGATTACAATGAATAGGGAAATTATTGCATCCAAGGTTTATAAATCATCCCTAGTAAATGTTATTGGACTAAACCCCCCAACAAATCTTTTCATACTTCCTTTAATGGATTTCATTATTATATTGGGAATGGATTGGCTGTCTTTATACAATGCCAACATCAAATATCCTAAAAGGGAGATCACTCTTCACATACCGAAACATCTTTCAATTATTTACACGTGTATGGAGGAAGATGTATATCATTTAGAATCATTGTATCAAGTTTGGATATTAATTCCTTATGAGAATGAATTTCTAGGTTAAATGATTAAGATAAAGGAGAAAACAATTCGTGAAGATATGCCCATCGTGGGGGATTACAATGATTTATTCCCTAAAGGGTTTCCTGGTCTTCTTCCTGATCGAGAGGCTGAGTTATCAATTGATCTTATTTCTGGATCCATACTAATATGAACTAAATATTATAGAATTGACACCGTAGAACTGGAAGAGATGAAGAAGCAGTTATAGGAGAATATTGAGAAGGTTTTTATACGCCCGAGTGCTTTAAGATGGGGTGCACGAGTACTCTTCAACAAGAAGAAGGTTGGATCAATGTGCCTCTATATTTATCATCATATTCTAAGTAAAATCACTATAAATAAAATGTATCCCCTTACATGGATAGATGAATTATTCTATCAGCTTCGTGGAGCCAATTATTTCCTTAAGGTGGACCTTCAGTCAGAATATCACCAATTAAATGTGAGGAAGGATGATCTTCCCAAGAATGCCTTTCAAAAGAGGAATGGAAACTATGAGTTCATAGTTATTCCCATTGGACTCACTAATGCTCCAAAAATTTTCATGGATTTAATGAATAGAGTCTTTATAGATTACTGCGACAAATATGTTGTAGTCTTTATCGATGATATTCTCATATACTCCAAGAGAAATGAGGAATATGAGGAGTATTTTAATACTGTCCTGAAGACTTCGTGAATGAAGAAACTATATACAGTGTATAGTATATATTATTTTTGGATAAAGGAAGTATCATTCATGGAGAATGTTATTACCAGCAAAGGGATATTTTTGGACCCTTCCAAGACAAAGGAAATTGAAGAGTGAACCAAACTAACATCTATAATGGAGATCTTCTTATTTCTGGGTCTAGTCGGGTATTATAAAAAAATTTCAAAGAAATTATCATGATTTTCAAACCGAATGGCCAATATGACACAGAAGGGAGTGAGGATCATATAGACTCAATAATGTGAGGACTACTCTAATGATTTGAAAAAGTGGCTAATCACTACGCATATACTCACACTCCCAACGAGCGGAGAACTCTTTATGGTGTAAAATGATGCTTCAAAGAAATTCTTAGGCTATGTACTAATTAAAAATGATAAAGTTATAGCCTAATCCTTAAGAAAATCAAATATCATTGAGAATAACAATCCCACCCATGATCTGGAGTTGGTAGTTGTGATCTTTGCATTAAGAATATGGAGGTATTATATCTATGGGGAGAAGTGTGAAATATACACTGATCACAAGAGTCTAAAATATATATTCACACAAAAATATATCAATATGTTCCATTAAAGATGGTTAGAGATCATCAAGGATTATGACTGCACAATCCACTACCATCCCAATAAGAAAAATAAGGTGGAAGATTCTCTAAGAAGAAATGATCCAACATCATTATCAATGATGATAATTGAAAAGGAACCAATCTTATTAGATTTATAGAGGAAGAACATGAGAATTATTAAGGGAGGAACATCATCAATACTTTCTCAAATGATTTCTCAACCATCCCTCATTGAGAAAATAAAGTATACCCAAAACAATATTTGGAAATTCAGAAAAGGGTGGAAGCCATTAGAAATAGGAAATCCTTTGAGTTCCAGATTGAAGAGGAAGAGGATGTATGATTTGGGTCACGATTATGTGTACCATCCGATCAAGAGATAAAGAATGAGATTTTGAATGAAGCATATATCTCAACCTTATCTATTCAAAAATGGAGCACAAAGATGTATCGAGATCTTTGAGAAAACTTTTGATGGGATAATATGAAGAAAAAGAAATCTGAGTACACATCAATGTGCCTGGGATGTCAAAAAGTAAAGGATAAATTAAAAAAGTCTAATAGGCGGATGCAATAACTACCCATACCAACATGGAAGTGGGAGAACATCACCATGGACTTTTTCCCTGGACTTCCATGGAAATCCAGAGGACACAATGCTATATGGGTAATTGTGGATCATCTTACAAAGACAACTCACATTATCTCAATTCAAGATGACTTCTCCTTGGATCATCTTTCACAGATATATATCAAAGAGGTTGTAAGGATGCATAGAGTACCACTATCTATTGTATTTGATGAAGATCTAAGATTCACCTCAATTTTTTGGAAAATTCTCCAACATGGTCTAAGCACTGAATTGAACATAAGTACGATCTATCATCCTCCAATTGATGACCAATTTGAGAGAACTATTTTGCTAATGGAAGACGTGCTGAGAGTACATTCTGTAGACATCCAAAGAGGGTGGAACTGAAATCTTCCATTGGTTGAATTATCCTAAAATTATAGTTTCCACTCTAGCATCCGAATGGAACTATATTAAGACCTTTATAGGAAAAGGTTTTGTACATCGACATGTTTGGATGAAATTGGTGAGAGTAAGCTTCTAGGACTAGAAATGGTTGATGAAATGGTAGAGAAGGTGAAAAATATTCAATAGCAGATCAAGGTATCCCAATGTATAAAGAAGAGTCACGCGAACAATCATCGATGAGACCATGAGTTAAAAGTTGGAGACATGGTATTTCTACAAATATCTCCTTGGAAGAGTGTTATGAGGTTTGGGAAGAAATGAAAGCTAAGTTCCAAGTACATTGGACCCTTCGAGATTCTTGATCATGTTGGAGCTGTGACCTATCGACTAGGACTTCCACATACCATGTATAAAGTACATGATGTCTTCCATTTATCCCTCTTAAGAATATACATACCAGATCCTTCATATGTACTATCTTCATAGGTGGTATAGTTGGGGCGTGATCGTTCGTATAAGAAGAAGCCAGTGAAGATATTGGATCATAGAGATAAAGTTACATGTAATAAGACTACTCACTTGGTCAAGGTACTATGGTGTAACTATAAGCATGAAGAGTCAACATAAGAATTGGAGGAAGCTATGAAGGAAAAGTACCCACACCTATTTATATATTAGAATGTAAAAAGAAATTTTGAGGGAAAAATTTCATAAGGGGGAAGAATGTAATGATATAATGTTTTATGAATGGAATTCCATTCTTATAATTATGCCTTATGGTATAATCAGATTTGGAAACAATCATTCATATCATGATAATAAATAGTAGGCGAGGTTTAAACATAATTTTTTACATATGTGTCTTGAATTTCAAAAATATGACATACATGGTTGCGTTCACGGTGTTTTTAGGGGTTTGATGGAAGAAATATAATTTTTGGTAAATAGTAACCGACCCTTATGAATATTAATATGACCCTAATGAATAGTAAATTTTCCAAAATAATAGTAACCTCACCCTTGAATGTATAAATAAAATTTATTCATCTAATAAGTGATAATATGACCACAGTAAAAGTATTGGTATTTTTGAAAGTTGTAAATAATTAATTAAAATTAATTAATTAATTTAAAATAAAATCTATTTTCTGAAAGGGTGTTTATAAATTAAAAATTTTATGTCTTTTGGTCTTATGATAATTTTATAATACCTCATGTAATTTTTGAAAACATTCAAAAATGATTTATAGTTTTAAAATATGCATTTTCAAGTAAATTATGAATTTAATTAAAAAATAAATTAATCATATTTATTAATTTTTTTTTTGAAAAATGAGTTTCATTTTTATAATCTACATATTAAATAATGGTTTTGGTGAGTTCTTTGGATTTTTTTGAAATAATTGAATTTTTTAGGAATAGTAAAATATTATAATTTACGATAAAAGCTAAAACCTAAATTTATGCATCATGCTTGAGTAATGGATGACATAAATTGACATTGGTTCGAACTCAAATGCACATATTTCTGTTTTTGTCACAATAATCATTACTATTTCTTGTATTGAAAAAAATAATAAAATATTAAATAAAATACTGAGAAAACCCTCCTCTCTTCCACTATAAAAACCACCCTCACCCCCACTTCTATTCACTCCTCTAAAGCACTGTGATTGTAACAGCCCAAGATTTTATAAAAAAAATATTCTTTTTAATTTTATTAAAGTCTTGTGTTGTACGCTACACCAAAAGGAGCTTGCACAACACGCATCCTTGACTTGCCTTGCATTACACGCAATCACGACCTTCCTCGATAGCGTGTGTAATACGCAATACCGAGTTTCACTAAACAACGATATGCTTAAAACTAACCGTTATGAATAGTAATAACCACTTTTTAAAACTCTGTAAATCTTATTTTTCAAAATTAACTTCATTTTTGGATTCGGAGTATCGAATTTAGCCTAAGGTGAAATTTTGGTACTTTTCGGATAACTTTCATATTCTGATGAATAGTGAAAATTACTAAATTTTAATTAAAAGCAACTTTTTTAATCGAAATAATTAATAGTGATAAATTATTAATTTTAGTGGTTTTAAAGTATATTTAGAATATATTTTTACAATTTAATACAATGTTGGTCATTGGTTGTAATTTCACATTTAAACCAGACATAATCAAGTGTCAATCTTTTGATAGATATTGTTTCTTAAAAACACGCTATTTGTTTTAACAGCGGGATTTAATTATAAAAATAATTAATGAAACTTCTATGTTATGAATTTTGTAAAATAGACTTTATTTTTTAATTCGGAATATAAAATATAGCTTAGGATGAAATTTTGGCATTGTTCTGAAAAACATCAATTTTTGATGAATAGTGAAACTACTAAGTGGTAGTTAAAAAAACTGAATTTTTCATAAAACTTAATTTTACCGCTTCTGTGAATGAAATTTCGAAAATCCGAGAGACACGGTTAATATCAAGGACTAAAATGTGGTTCAATGAGATGAAAATAATTTTTTTGGTGAATAGTAACTTTTTACTTTTTTACCGCGGTTAATAGTAAATAGGGTAACTAAGGGTAAATATGATATTACTATTACCCTAACACATGTCCTAATTCTATTGGAAAAGTGTAATTCGACCAAAAACAAACTTAGGAATAAAATATGACCATTTAGGCCCACTTGAATTAGATTAGGACATTTATTATTAATTTATTTAAAGAAGGGTTAAAATAGTTAAAATCAAAGTTTAATAAGTAAATAATTTATAATATGGGGTTATACATAAGATAAATTCGATTGTAAATATTCAATAGAAAGATAAAAAGATTTCCTACATAATGGTATTTTATTTGTAATTTTTAGACTTTAAATAATTTAATTTATTTATGACACAATGATGATGTAGTAATTATCTTATTAATGAAATATTGACATAATTGATGTTATAAACACCAAAATAAATGTAATTTGAGATTTTTGATGAATTACACTAATTTTATAGGTTACTATGATATATTAATGTTGCTTTAATCAACTTTTTTCGAACATTTAATTCTGTTATGACTTTCACAAAAATCATATATCAAATAGTGTCAAAATTGACACAAAATAGTTTTTAAATCAAATATTATATTATTAATTGTTATTTTATTCCTAAAAATCTAAGGTTCGGCCAAATGACTTAGATAAGGATATATATATTAATAATAAACAATTTGGGGTTCGTTTGGCATGTTATAGTAAGTGTATTAACCATATAGTGAAAGAAAACAAAAGACACGGTAAAAGTTAAATTATTTAACTTAGAGTTAAATCTAATTGATAAGGTTAAAATAATATCCTAAACTTGTCTAAATTCTATTGGTTGATAGGATTTCGACCCATCCCCACCTTAGCTTCGAAATAAGACCCTTTGGAACCATTATAAACCGATTATGACTTTAATATAAAATAATATTTTGAGATATTCCTAAGGTGCCCCTCTCCTCCCTTATAAAAGGACACCTACTCCCCCTCCTCCTCACACCAATTTGAGCACTCAAGCTCGGCCAAACCCTGTCAAAATCTCTTCTCCACTTCCCTAGAAACATCCTAGAGGTTCTGGTATTCCTCAAAGACCAATTTTAGTGCCCTAAGAGGAGGTCTCAAAGAGGCACTTCAAAGAAGAGGTAATTACCGTTACCAATTCTTTCATCTTTATTTCTTCTTCCACTTCTTCTTCTTAGGTTGTTTCATTATGAAGTAATAACATCAGTATCACTCATATACTGATATGTTATTATAAGTATGAAACAACCCTATTTCACCATCTATCCATCCTACGGAAAAAGAAATCACCGCGCGTGCGTACGTACGGAATACCGTCTCCACGCCGTGGTGTAATCTATTTTCCACCACCACCTTACATGGATGGGTATAATGGTGTAAAGAATAACTATACATAGTTATTACAACATCATATTGATTCTGATATATTGTATAATCCACTCCAATTCAATTCAATATTTATAGAAATGATATCATCGCTCGTGCGTACGTACGGACTACCGTCTCCACGACGCGATGAGATTCATTCTCCATGTTAACCATTTTAGAATGATTATAAATTATATATAAGAAATAATAATGAAATATATGACATTATAAAGCTACTGGATTTATGTATATATATACATATGTATGTCATCTACTTACTTCCATTTCAAGACAATAAGGAAAGGAAAACAACGTTCATGCGTACGTACGGACTACCGTCTCCATGAACGGTGTTTTTCATTTTATTTATCTACCTATTATATATATATATATATACTGAATATATATGATATATAAATCATATTTTATATTCTGGAAGTATGTAAATCATGATATAAGTAATAATGATGTCAAGAACAACAAGTCAAAACACCTACGATAAATGAAACGATTTTACCCAAAACGCTTCTTTAACATGGAATTTACAAAAGAACGGGTAATATAATGTCATAAGTGAACCATATATGATATCATAACAATGAATATGATTCTTTAATAAGTCAATAACATGATTTAAATCATTATACAGGAGGTTCGGACACTTACAAAGCAAGTCGGACCTAAGGTAAGGGAAATATCACAATCTCATTTTTATCCGAGATTGTTTATTCGTAAGTATTTACTGGGGTGTATTTTATCATCCACATCCATGTTTCATCAATATGTAATATTATTTCCATCCACCTAAAATTGTTTAAATCCATTTTTACTCTTCGGTGAGTTTTTAGTAATATGTATGAAAGGAATCTTTTGTCATTTTTTCGTACGAGTTACTTTTTGACTTTTCCGACAAAAGTACGAAGAATGTTTTTTCTTAACTTATACGGCATGAATGGATTTTTATGGTTTTATAAAGCCTTATTTTCATGAAGCTTCCTCCAAAATATTTCATGACTATTTTTAATAAAATCTCTTTCTTTTAAAATTACATGATGTTTTGTGAAAAGAAATTGATTTTGAAGAAGAAAGGATATTTTCCTCAAGAATTCATTTCAAGTGTTTTATCAAAATTATTTTCCATCTAAGATAATAAAGGGTTCTGTTTCTATCCATATTTTTACATTGATTTGACTATGTTGTGATGGAATTATGTTTATGAATTCCTTTATCTTATATGAATGGTTTTATGATGTCATGTTGTTTAAGAATCCCATTTTTTATTACATGGGTTATGAAATGATGTATGATTTATGATTTTGTGGCACACATAAGAATGGTATCATTATGAGATGGGTGGGACCTATATCTCCCTCCAATTCATTGGGTAAAGATTTTATATCTCATGAGATAGACATGGCTGGAATGGTAGGTTATACCGGTTCAGTGAAACAGGACTGAAACGAGGGTCACTCGATTCAGAAAGGGACTTTGTCCACTAAGATAGTCTTGGCAATGAGTCATGACTAACAAGAAATGATTTTCCATGATTATGTGTGCATGCCACAATGTTTCAAGTTTCATGTTATGATTATGGTGATCTCATTTTCACTTCTATGATTTGTTCCATGTTAAGATATTATGATCTCTTTTGCAGGTTATGATTTTCAAAAAGATATGATATGATTTTTATTTCTTTTGTATACCCTTACTGAGCATTTGAGCTCACCCTTTTATGTTTTCTTTTCCCCAGGATATAAAGAAAGGTTTTAGGTAAAAAAAATGGAAGATCTTTATGGGAGATATTGAAGATCTTTCACCAGGATTAGAAGATTATGTTCCGAGTTTCCAAAGACACTAAACTATTACGATCCTTGTGTGTGTGTTTTTGTTATGTACTAAGTATTCCGCAAATGTAATGTAATGTCCATGTACGTCAGGATACGGGTCTCTACAGTTGGTATCAGAGGCAAAGGAGGTAGGAATGTATCCGATCCTTGGGAACTCTCACATGTGAGCGTTGGACGAAGCATGGCTCTCCGCCCAAGGGCTTCATGAGGAAATGGCTGCCACTGGGGATGGTGGTGTGTCCCGCCCAGGGGGTGTAGCCGCCCATGGAGTGCCCTGATAGGTATCAACTATAGTCCACTGGAAGTAATTCCAGACCGTTACAGTTGGTATCAGAGGAAAGGTTTAGTCAACCTTTGGAAACTAGGATGCGAAAACGTTAGTGAGATCCCTAGAGAAATTTCTAAGGTATGTCTAGGGATGTCCCTAAGGTTAAGTATACGTATAGGTTATAGTACTAGAATTACGCTAACGATCATAGAATTTAACCTAAGATGTTAGATATTGAAGGTACTCCCCCTTTATTATGTTGTTTTCCCTAGCATGATTTTTGCCTCTCACACTATTCTTTTTGGGTTTTAGAAAATGGCTGCAAACAAGATGATTCACAATAATGGAGGATATGATGGAAAATGGAATGATATTCTTCATAATGAAATGGGATTTGGAATTCCAAACATCATTATTATGCCGAATCAAAAATCTCATAATATGATCAATAAAGTAAAATTTGGTAAGTTTCCTGACTCGACTAATAAGAGAAAGATGGAGTTCCATGATGATCATAGAGGAAAGAAAGTTCAATTTCCCCTATGTAAATCATATGGGAAGAGGCATCAAGGAGAATGTTTCAAAGGAACTGGAAGATGCTTTGGGTGTGGAAAAGAAGGACACAAAGCAAGTAAGTGCAAAGGAAAAGGTTCAGTTAACACCATGGATGAGGATAATGGTATTTCTACGACATCAAAAATGGTTAAGTGTTTTAAATGTGGAATGTATGGGCATTATGCAAACCAATGTCCTAAGGGAAAGACTCATGAAGAGAATCAGTATGGTCATATGGGTAGTATTTATGTGGATGATGATGAAGAGACTACAAATGATATGTGAGATGAAAGAATTTTTGATGCTCGGTCAATGGTTTAAGAATGTAGTGGAATGATTACATGTTTATCATGTGTAATTTTGTATAAGTAATATCATGATACTATGGAATAAAGAGACATCTATGGATTGTTACACTGTTGTCTTTCCTTGTGTTTTGAAAGTGTATGATTAATGTTACCAGTATCCTTGAAAGGTTATTCAGATATTTTCGGAATGTAGATGATATGCGCATAATGAAGGGATAAGGAGAAAATGAAATGTTTGACAGTATTCATGAGCTCATGATTGATATAAGGACTAAGTGATATCATGGTTTGAGTATATAGAATTTTGAGGATTTTGGTATGTGGAAAGTGTTAACTTTTAACTGAATTCAAGTTTTCACTAAGGTTCAATGGGTATTCAAGAGAATACATGATTAAGGACTTTGAATGTTTGGAATGTGACCAACAAAACATATCTTATGATATATGGGGATCAACGATGGTATTAAATCTCTGGTAATCGTTTTCACTATGTTATGAGAATGGACTGCAGTATTATGGATAAGCCTAAAGATTGGAATGGATTATGTTGGACATAAGTGAGTATTGTTTAAGGATAAAAGTTTTTTTTCATTATTATTGATGGGATGTTATAGTAATATAGTTTTAGAAAAAGGACAACCTGCAGGACGGGCGACAGCCCATCGCTTCGGACAAGGCTGTAGGAATCGAACCCACAACCGAAGTGCGACTGGCCTTTATCGCCTACCACTGACCTACAGGAAGTCCCTGTTTAGTAGAAACTAGTTTTATTATATTAAGCAGTATGATATATGAAGTATAAGTCCATTTTAGGAACAATATATGATTAATCTCACTATAGATCGACTTATGCATATAATTTTTGCTAACCTTTTGTTTGAGACAGATGGAATGACCCGTCATTCTATCACATGATCTGCTAACACTTCATGAATAACAAATTCAACTTCATTTATTTAAGAGATGAAGTGGAAATTGTTCAAGGCACGAACAACAGTGAGATTGTACCCAAAATAAAGTAAGTATTTTTTCTAATTCAAATTTTCAACTTTAGGGAAATGATCTTGAAAACCAAAAATGTTTTCCTAGTGATCTTATACCTGATGAATCAGATGGTACCTTATATCATCACAAATCTATGGATTTGTGATTACTGGCTTTTCCATAGCCATGTTCTCTACCACTCTCCATCTGAACATGATGGTTAGATTTCTCTTCCATATCCATATTTTCACCTATGTGGAAACACAATGATTAGTTTATTTGGGTAACCGTTACGTTTCATACTTTTGTTTTTAAAGATTGGTTTTGATATTCCTTTTTACGATGTGGGTTTCTATTAAAGAAACTTTTGAATAGTAAACCATTTATAACCCCGACGAATTTCGAGGGTGAAATTCATTTTAAGGGGGGTAGAATGTAACAGCCCAAGATTTTATAAAAAAATATTCTTTTTAATTTTATTAAAGTCTTGTGTTGTACGCTACACCAAAAGGAGCTTGCACAACACGCATCCTTGACTTGCCTTGCATTACACACAATCACGACCTTCCTCGATAGCGTGTGTAATACGCAATACCGAGTTTCACTAAACAACGATATGCTTAAAACTAGCCGTTATGAATAGTAATAACCACTTTTTAAAACTCTTTAAATCTTATTTTTCAAAATTAACTTCATTTTTGGATTCGGAGTATCGAATTTAGCCTAAGGTGAAATTTTGGTACTTTTCGGATAACTTTCATATTCTGATGAATACTGAAAATTACTAAATTTTAATTAAAAGAAACTTTTTTAATCGAAATAATTAATAGTGATAAATTATTAATTTGAGTGGTTTTAATGTATATTTAGAATATATTTTTACAATTTAATACAATGTTGGTCATTGGTTGTAATTTCACATTTAAACCAGACATAATCAAGTGTCAATATTTTGATAGATATTGTTTCTTAAAAACACGCTATTTGTTTTAACAGCGGGATTTAATTATAAAAATAATTAATGAAACTTCTATGTTATGAATTTGGTAAAATAGACTTTATTTTTTAATTCGGAATATAAAATATAGCTTAGGATGAAATTTTGGCATTGTTCTGAAAAACATCAATTTTTGATGAATAGTGAAATTACTAAGTGGTAGTTAAAAAAACTGAATTTTTCATAAAACTTAATTTTACCGCTTCTGTGAATGGAATTTCGAAAATCCGAGAGACACAGTTAATATCAAGGACTAAAATGTGGTTCAATGAGATGAAAATAATTTTTTTGGTGAATAGTAACTTTTTACTTTTTTACCGCGGTTAATAGTAAATAGGGTAACTAAGGGTAAATATGATATTACTATTACCCTAACACATGTCCTAATTCTATTTGAAAAGTGTAATTCGACCAAAAACAAACTTAGGAATAACATATGACCATTTAGGCCCACTTGAATTAGATTAGGACATTTATTATTAATTTATTTAAAGAAGGGTTAAAATAGTTAAAATCAAAGTTTAATAAGTAAATCATTTATAATATGGGGTTATACAAAAGATAAATTCGATTGTAAATATTCACTAGAAAGCTAAAAAGATTTCCTACATAATGGTATTTTATTTGTAATTTTTAGACTTTAAATAATTTAATTTATTTATGACACAATGATGATGTAGTAATTATCTTATTAATGAAATATTGACATAATTGATGTTATAAACACCAAAATAAATGTAATTTGAGATTTTTTATGAATTCCACTAATTTTCTAGGTTACTATGATATATTAATGTTGATTTAATCAACTTTGTTAGAACATTTAATTCTGTTATGACTTTCACAAAAATCATATATCAAATAGTGTCAAAATTGACACAAAATAGTTTTTAAATAAAATATTATATTATTAATTGTTATTTTATTCTTAAAAATCTAAGGTTCGGCCAAATGACTTAGATAAGGATATATATATTAATAATAAACAATTTGGGGTTCTTTTGGCATGTTATAGTAAGTGTATTAACAATATAGTGAAAGAAAACAAAAGACACGGTAAAAGTTAAATTATTTAACTTAGAGTTAAATCTAATTGATAAGGTTAAAATAATATCCTAAACTTGTCTAAATTCTATTGGTTGATAGGATTTCGACCCATCCCCACCTTAGCTTCGAAATAAGACCCTTTGGAACCATTATAAACTGATTTTGACTTTAATATAAAATAATATTTTGAGATATTCCTAAGGTGCCCCTCTCCTCCCTTATAAAAGGACACCTCCCCCTCCTCCTCCTCACACCAATTTGAGCACTCAAGCTCGGCCAAACCCTGTCAAAATCTCTTCTCCACTTCCCTAGAAACATCCTAGAGGTTCTGGTATTCCTCAAAGACCAATTTTAGTGCCCTAAGAGGAGGTCTCAAAGAGGCACTTCAAAGAAGAGGTAATTACCATTACCAATTCTTTCATCTTTATTTCTTCTTCCACTTCTTCTTCTTAGGTTGTTTCATTATGAAGTAATAACATCAGTATCACTCATATACTGATATGTTATTATAAGTATGAAACAACCCTATTTCACCATCTATCCATCCTACGGAAAAAGAAATCACCGCGCGTGCGTACGTACGGAATACCGTCTCCACGCCGTGGTGTAATCTATTTTCCACCACCACCTTACATGGATGGGTATAATGGTGTAAAGAATAACTATACATAGTTATTACAACATCATATTGATTCTGATATATTGTATAATCCACTCCAATTCAATTCAATATTTATAGAAATGATATCATCGCTCGTGCGTACGTACGGACTACCGTCTCCACGACGCGATGAGATTCATTCTCCATGTTAACCATTTAAGAATGATTATAAAGTATATATAAGAAATAATAATGAAATATATGACATTATAAAGCTACTGGATTTATGTATATATATACATATGTATGTCATCTACTTACTTCCATTTCAAGACAATAAGGAAAGGAAAACAACGTTCATGCGTACGTACGGACTACCGTCTCCATGAACGGTGTTTTTCATTTTATTTATCTACCTATTATATATATATATATACTGAATATATATGATATATAAATCATATTTTATATTCTGGAAGTAAGTAAATCATGATATAAGTAATAATGATGTCAAGAACAACAAGTCAAAACACCTACGATAAATGAAACGATTTTACCCAAAACGCTTCTTTAACATGGAATTTACAAAAGAACGGGTAATATAATGTCATAAGTGAACCATATATGATATCATAACAATTAATATGATTCTGTAATAAGTCAATAACATGATTTAAATCATTATACAGGAGTTTCGGACACTTACAAAGCAAGTCGGACCTAAGGTAAGAGAAATATCACAATCTCATTTTTATTCGAGATTGTTTATTCGTAAGTATTTACTGGGGTGTATTTTATCATCCACATCCATGTTTCATCAATATGTAATATTATTTCCATCCACCTACAATTGTTTAAATCCATTTTTACTCTTCGGTGAGTTTTTAGTAATATGTATGAAAGGAATCTTTTGTCATTTTTTCGTACGAGGTACTTTTTGACTTTTCCGACAAAAGTACGAAGAATGTTTTTTTAACTTATACGGCATGAATGGATTTTTATGGTTTTATAAAGCCTTATTTTCATGAATCTTCCTCCAAAATATTTCATGACTATTTTTAATAAAATCTCTTTCTTTTAAAATTGCATGTTGTTTTGTGAAAAGAAATTGATTTTGAAGAAGAAATGATATTTTCCTTAAGAATTCATTTCAAGTGTTTTATCAAAATTATTTTCCATCTAAGATAATAAAGGGTTCTGTTTCTATCCATATTTTTACATTGATTTGACTATGTTGTGATGGAATTATGTTTATGAATTCCTTTATCTTATATGAATGGTTTTATGATGTCATGTTGTTTCAGAATCCCATTTTTTATTACATGGGTTATGAAATGATGTATGATTTATGATTTTGTGGCACACATAAGAATGGTATCATTATGAGATGGGTGGGACCTATATCTCCCTCCAATGCATTGGGTAAATATTTTATATCTCATGAGATAGACATGGCTGGAATGGTAGGTTATACCGGTTCAGTGAAACAGGACTGAAACGAGGGTCACTCGATTCAGAAAGGGACTTTGTCCACTAAGATAGTCTTGGCAATGAGTCATGACTAACAATAAATGATTTTCCATGATTATGTGTGCATGCCACAATGTTTCAAGTTTCATGTTATGATTATGGTGATCTCATTTTCACTTCTATGATTTGTTCCATGTTAAGATATTATGATCTCTTTTGCAGGTTATGATTTTCAAAAAGATATGATATGATTTTTATTTCTTTTGTATACCCTTACTGAGCATTTGAGCTCACCCTTTTATGTTTTCTTTTCCCCAGGATATAAAGAAAGGTTTTAGGTAAAAAAAAATGGAAGATCTTTATGGGAGATATTGAAGATCTTTCACCAGGATTAGAAGATTATGTTCCGAGATTCCAAAGACACTAAACTATTACGATCCTTGTGTGTGTGTTTTTGTTATGTACTAAGTATTCCGCAAATGTAATGTAATGTCCATGTACGTCAGGATACGGGTCTCTACAGTGATATTCCTAAATTATTCTAAAATATCTCCCCAAGATCCTAACCCATGCCCAAATTACATTTGTATCCTCAAAATACCAAATACTCTCCCCTTAATAGGCTCTCAAAGAAGATTAATTCAAGAGGTAAATTCCTCTTTTAAATTCTTTTACTTTCTTTTCAAGTTCATTTTTTTCATTTCTATCCTTACCCACCTTATCCAAATATTATGAAAACTCCAGTACCTTGACTTTAATGTAATATTATTATTATAGTGGAATAATTTATTATCATATCCCAATTACCCATCTTTTATACTAGATATGAAAACACCATCCAAGATATGTTAATTCATCACATTCTTGGGCGACATGTTTTAAATTAATTTTAACACCTTAAATTATGGTGATGAAACCATTTTTATGGTTTAAAAAGACTACAATATATCTATTATGTATCATCCAAGGTTATTGAATCTTTTCTTACTCATTTTTTTATTTATAAATCAAAATGTGTTCATTGTGATAAAAAACCGCCAATTATCCCAAAAGGTTATCACTAAAGTTTTATATAATAATTCAAATTAACTCTAAGTAAAAAAATTAAATTTAAAACTATGTAACCTTATGGATGTTCAATAATAAAATATAACTCCATTTTTTTACAACTATTCTCATTTTACATGATTATCCATTCATGCATATAAGTAAACTGATCATGAAACAAACAGACCCAAAAGATGAAATTAAACCTCTTAACCCTTCCAAAAAGTCCATGAATGAACTTAAAAATGTTTTAAAAAATAAATTAAATGTACAATAAGTTATGTAATTATTAATTAATGAACCTAATTTTATTATTCAGGTCATTAATATAGAGTGGAGAACACCATCGAACTTAAGGAAAGGGATTCAACAAAAACCTCTATATTCCTTTGAGTTATTCTTACTCTATTTTTACCCAAAATAAATCCTATATTCTATTTATGTACATATTATAATTGCTATTTATATTTCCAAACTCATTTATCAAGATCCATTAATCATTATATTTTAGGAATATACTTTCTTTTAAGTGATTCCCTCTTTAATACATCCCCATAAGAAAACCCATTTGAAGGGAACTTCCCGAATTCTTACCCAATTTGAAGTACATATACGATCTATTTTTAAGAAATAATTACATTTATAATACATAAATTTATGTAATTAAAGAATTATTTTTTCACTTATGGTTTTATATAAAATATTATGCCCTTTTTTGTTTTATATTATCTTTGATATTTTCATTAAACCACACTAAAATGTTTTAACTTGAAGGCTTCTTAAAAACTCTTTTACATGTTATCAATTAACATTGGAACCAATTATTATTATACATAGATATTATACCTTAAGAATGACCATGATTTATTTAATTCCTTTTTTTCATGGACACTTGTATGATACACCCATTCATTATGCTTTATGACATGATTATGATACACATTTCTTTTCGTGGGTAACCTTATGTTTATTTATGATTGATTAATTATGATTATTTATGTGGAAATCATATTCATGAACATGTTAAGATGGGTTCAACCATATATCGCTCCAATGCATTGGTTAAAGATGAGTCTCATGAGACTTTATATGGAACGGTCTTAGAGGGTAGCCATGGTTCGTGCTACCATGTGCAATGGTCTTGGTGGATAACCTTGACTTGTGATCCTCTATGTGAAAAAATAATTTACTCATTATAAAGTCATGTTTTTTGTTGATTCCACATTATTATGACTCAATTTTTATATAATACTAGGTTTATATATTATTATTTCACATGTTCCATGCCTTTTTTAACATTATACCATGCCTTATAAACCATGTGCTAAAGCTTTATTATTATGATTGTTCCCTTACTAAGATTTTAGCTCATCCATTTTTTCATGTTATCCTCAGGTTACCCTTTAAATATGTGTGAGAAAAATTAAAGTTAGGATCTCTTTATGAATAATAAATAAAAAATTATTTTATTTAGTCCCATGTTTTCAGTTTTATGTACCAAGTCTTCCAAGACACTAGACTTCATGATCCTTGGCTTCTAATATGATGTTTTATTCTTATTAAATTCAAGTAATGATACCTGTTAAATTCTAGGATCACTATACAAATAGGAGGGCCATTCGATAGTCTAGTTTAGAGAAACTGGTTGGTTATAGACTTATGAATTCATTGATAAACCAGCAGATGACTCCAACCTGAGTATGTTTAGGGTCACATTCTGAGATATTTTATAATTTATAATGGTTATATATTCTTAATTTCCAAATATATAGTAGTAAATTATTTTTAAATTAATTATCATTTATTATTAATCCATAATGATGCACCCAATTGAATATATTTTGAGTTTGGTTTCCATTTTTTACTTTTTGTCTAATTGATGTGTATTTTGGTTTTCTCCCAAGCTACTAATTAAGTATAGTTTAAAAGGTGGGTTTAATAAAAAGAGAACCTTTTATATAATGTTTTAAATGGTATTTTGTATAGGGTTTGAGAGAAAATATTTTTTTTAAATGAAAAAAATTCCATTCACTAGTTTTTTTTCAAAATATTATGTATGGGATGTTTTTGAAAAAGAAATGTGTGGAATATGTGGTGAATAAATAGTGAGATATTTTCTAATCACATCATACATGTTCCACTGAACATCAGTAGATTAAGTATATTTTTTATATTTTTGTTATGGTTCTTATTCACTCTAAAATTGGGTTGGTTTATGGATGGAAAATAAAGAACAATCTCTATGGAGATCAATTTGGGTATCTTGGTGTTTATTTTGTATCAGGTTTATTACAACCCCATAATCATTTTTTATTACTGATTATATTTATATCCACTAAAGTTTTATTTATTTATAATTTATTTATGGATATTTATTCTTATTATTCCCTATTTTATCTGTTGGTATTTTATATTTGTTTATTACTATTGTAAACGGATCTATGATACACGAAGTGGTTATATTAGACTTCCAGGTGGAAGATCTGTGTCTCTTGTTATTTATTGGGTGAAATTATTGCCATGAGTTATTATTTTATTACCTAGATTTTTCATCCTATAGTGATATAAAATTCAACTTAGGTATGTCATATGATGTCTTAGGTTCCTGGATTAGGGGTGACCTGGGATGTGGTTTCTGATAGATGACCCTTATGTCAGACCTCGTTCTTTGAGATGATGCATATGAATATTTAAAAAATTATCCAATTAAGACCATAGGTAGTTTAAATATTCTCAGGTTCTTACCATGATTATCAAAGCATTATAATTTTGTTTAAATTAGTTTTCCTATAGATTTCAAACTTGGTAACTCAAGTAAGGATTCTACTACATTTAGGCCTGCTTATCTTCAAACTTTGATTCTATATTACAATTTTTATTCACAAATATACAAGTATCCCAACAGGGTTTAGTTAAAATAGTATCTTCAACCTAAAATGTTCTTGTATTTAACTCACAAGAACATGAATTGATAGCATTTTACTCACAATAGTATCTACTCTTAGGGACACTACATACTACTAAACCAGTGAAAAAAAATTTACCCCACCTTTTTTATATCAATATCACCAAAAGTAAAATATAAATATTTTAAATGAATATAAATTTATTATCCTCAATAATAATAAATACAATGGAAGTGATGGTGCTTTCTTATATCCCTTTATTCTCACTGCTTTACAAATTTTAAATACATCCTTTATTCACTAATCGAGTGAAGAATGGAACCACATATCTCTCTCATGAATGAGCCTTAAGTCTGTAAACTATTATTCTACATGGGATAAACCTATTTTAAAAACAAGTGTGAGTAACCAAATTAGTCAACATTATCTATTAACTAATTCTACATGTGATACAAACTTCATATCTCATTTTCAAGGGCCTATTGGATATATTTAATCATGAATAAAATATCATATACTCATATCAACAAAAACAATAAAATAATTCAAGTTCATAATGTAAAATACCCCATTTTACTCAATACATACCCTCTAATAGTAAGTTGATATAAGTTAGTAATTATAGTGTGTAAACATACATCAATGATCAAATTTTCATTTTTCATCTAGAAATCCATTTTTTGAATGAAAATTGTGTTTTTGATAGTATTATTTTTATTAGATTTTTCTCAAGGGTGGAACTTGTTTCTTCTCCCTCATGGTAGTTATAATAGCCCATGAAGATTCACTTGTTTGTTAAACATTGTGTACAACCCTAAAACCTCTCATTTAATTTAGTGCATGATATCATGTTACCAAAAATATAAAATACAGTAAGGAGGGACCTATCTTCTCCCCAGTAATAGCATAAAGTGATAGAGTCAATAATTATATATATTTTAATTACTATTTTTATATTTTTAATCCCACCATTTTATCATTTATATGGATATTATCACCTAATTATCATACAATATTATTTTGTTCATTAGTGTAAAAATGGATAAAAACATAGTTTATAATTATTTTATTTGATAGTTGGAGTTATTATAATAAAAAAACCCTTAATCATAGATGTTTTGATGAATTTTAAGGTGTACGATTTTAATATAATGAAATAAAATAAGTTATTTTATTTATAGAAGTTCTACTGACAATCGATCTTGTTTTAAATTTTATAAAGTCCTCAACCGACCACATGTTAAGTTTGTCGTGTGGTAACTTGTTTCCCTTGGAGTCAATCCATTGATGGATCTTGGAAATTATATAAATTCTTAAAGAGGCCACATAAGAAATCCAATCAACCATGCCACATACAATCAACCACAAAAATAAACTCAATCAACCAAGTCACCCAGGTGACCACATATTCAAGATTCAAGTAAACACACATTGAACTCGATCTATAACGCATGCATCTTAATTGTCCTTGTATGATTGAATAGACAACACAACCATCTGATTGATAAAATGGACATTTGATAATGTACACATAAAATCTATCACATAGTAATTTGAATGTCATATGTTCACTTTAAACTCATGATAAATCCATGGATCTTCTTCATCATGGTTTATCCATTACATTCCCACCTCATGATAAATAAAAAAACATTCATAAATATATTTTTGAATTTTTATGAGTAGGTTATGGAGCAGACTTTAGGGAACCCATCAAAAATTCAAGAACAATCCTTGGGTTGCCTTGATAGCATTCATGTAACTAATAGGAGTATAAATTCTGGATCTAAACCTGAAACATTGTTCAATCAACCAAAAAAAGAAAATCTATGTATTTACTAGAAGACTAAATCATACAAGTGGAATGATTTAATAGAAAATAGAACAATTAATGATTTAAAGAGGGATAAGATCCCATGGGTTTTATCTATTGAAAATGAAGGAGGCCACACTTCTTTAAGATATTATAGAGTCACACTAGATAGGGGATGAATATTTTTATCTGGATTGATTTTGGACGAATATTTACTTCTGATTTATTTTTATATTTATATTTTAATTTTTTTCATAATTCCTCATCCCAAATTTATTTTTTATTACCTCTTTAATAAAGGGGTAATATCTGAGTGATTGGGGATAATAAGATTATTCCTCTCAATGCTTGAGTCCTTGTTCTTTAATGAATGAAAAAACTATTATGTGGTTTGATTTTATTTATCAATGCTAATTTTCAAATTTTAATGTAATTGTGTTTAGGGTTTTAACCTTGTTCGTTGTTACAACTTAATTTGACAATTAATCATCTCCCTTCTCCCAATACAACTTATCATAATGGGGAATGTTTCATTAGGGGGTGAGTATTTATAAATATTGAGCATGTGTGAGGGAAAGGAATAGATTTTGAATTTCCTAAGAACACAAAAACACAATTATGTTTTTCCCAGGTAATTTATCCATGTCTTACAAACCTTTCATACAAACATGAAGAGAGGCAGACCAAATAGTTATCACTATTAGGCCAATCTCCTTAATAACATTCATCCTATGTTTTTTGATGAATGTATTGATGAATTTTTCACTTATCAAATAGTAATATGAGAATTGAATAATTTTAGGATATGTATAACATTATAAATGGAGAACATACCCTAAAGCAATATCTATTCTCATATTTTTCTTTCAATCTTCTACTTCAATTTATTGATTGATTTTAGAATAAAAAATTCAAAAAACATCTTTTGAACTACTAAACAAGTGAAAATAATTTTTTTTCACTATTACAATAATAATATATATATCTTAGGTTATAATTTTTTTTTCACCCCACATGACATGTACATTCTAAAAATGGTTCCATTTTTGGTGACACAATTCCATAATAAAATCTAATTTGAACCTTTTTTGACATGGAAATATTATAACCTAGTGTTTGATTTTAATACAAAAATAGAATTAACATTTAATAAGTTAATAAACATGAATTTTCTAAAATTATTTCTAGAAATTTCTCTAATAGAATCAAGTGAAACATTATGTGTTCACTCTGAACTTGTAATCAAGGCTAAAAATCCAAACCAGACCCTCCAAGACCTTTGTGAACCTCTAAAATAACATGATATCCCTTCCCATGTTTAAAACTGATTTTGAATTTAAAATTGATCTAATCCATGTGTTTTCCATATTTTTTGGTCTTATATGTCTATAAACCATTACACACATATAATAATTCACACACGTATGCTCTATTTTGTTTTTTCAAGGATTGGTTGAGGAATAAGTGATGTGGATGTAATTTTACTTTGAACTTGAAGGAGATTACATGGAATGGTTTTATAACCTATAACTTGTTGAATTCTATTACTAGGATGATATTTAAATATTCATCTGGTAAATATTATTCCCCAGTTCAAGGAGTACAATAATAAGAAAATAGATTTATATAATCAAGAATTCATTAGGTGAAAATCTTTATCAATACTAAGAGAGATTCCAAAATCTCTATTACAGCTACCACACCAAGCAATAGAAGAGAACCACCCTTTTGTGTTATTTTTTCAAGTCATTCTTAATAATGATAGAAATATTTTGGATGCATCATCTAGAAGATCCTTGATTGAAAAGTCACTAATATAATCTAAAATCCCAATTCACAATATTTCTCAGAGGTCATAATAATTCAGTAAAATTGTTATTGGTATAAGAAGTATTCATGTAGTAATACATTCTGATTCATCACCTTTATTAGAATATAGTATTAAAGAGTTAAAAATTAGTTGTTATATAGGTAAATTTGAAGAAATTTAGTGTTAAACAAGCACTTATTAAGGTATATTATTTATGCTCATCACTAAAAAAATTTCACTAACCAATGTGCTAAAGTGCAATGTATGAAGAGTTGTGAAGAATCCTTTCAAAAAGAAAAATTATAATATAATAAAGGATTTAGGGATCTTAAACAATTACAATATTTATTTATAAATAATAATAACTTTTCTAGACTTTATACAAGAACAAGTTTCATCCATAACCCCCATTACATCAATAAAACCAACAAATACCAACACCCACCACTCTTCTATCCAATGTATATACAATCCTATAACAAAACCCATGTACCAGTAAACCCTTTTATGGAATAATATTTCATATTAGTAGTAATATACCCATGAAAAAACACTAGTATAGAAGAAAAAAGAACATGTAAAGGAAAATATGAGGAATTTAAAGTAGGATTTTAAGAATCAGTTCAACTATTTGATGGAATTGGTATCAAAGACCAAGGAAATATATCAACGCATAATGTCTCCAATTTGACAGAAAATCATAGTATGATAAAACTATGAAGTGTAAGGTATATTTATACCAATACCACACATTATTTGGAAAAAACCAATATATTATCGAAGAAGTTGAGAACCCTAAACCTATGTAAGCACAACCCATACTTGAATAACAAGTTATGGGAGGAGATAAAAATAGTTGAGAATAACCAGTTGTTGAAGAGCATAGACAATAATAAAAAAAATTTATAAAAAAGATAAGTAAGATGGTGAAAGACTAGTGAAAATAAATAATATACTAGATACAATATGTAAAATACATTTAAGTGAGAATACAAATCTCCCACTTTTATTCTTATTTAGAGTAATTCATTCTAAAAATATGCATAAAGACAAAATCCATCGATAAATAGTAAAGAAATTCTAGAAATAGGATATTAATATTCCCCTACTTGAATCACATATATAAATTTATAATTATTTTAAACTTCTTAAGTAACTTTACACTAAAGAGAGTAGGTTTCAAGTGAATGAAATTATTGATCTAGGAAAAAGCATGCTATCACTAATCATGCAATCATTACCTAATTAATTTCAAGATAGATAGAATTTTTTTTATAGATTACACTATTGATTAAATCAATTTTTTTTGTTATTTTTGTTATTTAGGAAATTCAATAATTGTAATCCCATTATTAATTTTTACATCATTAGAGATAGGTTACCTGAATCCCAAAAGAGTGGGGGTACAAATTTAAATCTAATAAACTGTATATTTCTCATTGGAGTGTTGGAGGATGGCATTTAAAAATTAAAAATATGACCTTCCCAAAAAAAATATGTATTGAACATGGGGGATGATCATATTATATCATAGTCACCCACAATTTTAGGGAGGCTATTCTTGAAGACAACCAAGACAATCATTAATGTCTAAGATGGAATACTCAACATGAATTTTAGATAAGACCTTGCACATTTCAATATATCTCAATCCATGAATCTTCTTTCATATAACCACTCACTCATTACATAGTCCTACTTTTAATAATATGAACCTATTTAAGATTCTGGTTTTTTCTTAACATCTTGATGTTATAGGAACACTAAATGAATGAAAAAAAATTGGATGACGATTCTATCCAAAATTTTAAATAATCTGATATAAGATTAGAGGATAAGATAACCTATGAAAACCTCAAGGAGTTTAGTATTTTAATTAATTATGAAGAATCATAAATTTCATATTATGTACATAAAATTAAATCAATATAAATATTAAAACCAAATATTATTCTTTTTTCCCTTGAATAACCACCAAAACTGGAACTTAAACCGTTACCCACCGATCTCAAGTATTTTTACCTAATGAAATGTTAAAAATTTCTATTTATCATTGATAATTACTTTTTCATGACCTAATAGAATAAATGTATTAATATTTTAAGGGAACATACAAGTAATAGGGTTGATTTTCGGTGATATTCTTGTAATTAGTCCAAAAATTCGATCCCAAAAAATACTTCTTGAAGGAGACTCTTGACCAGTTAGGAATCCAAAAAAGAGGATAAATCTATCCAACATGGAGGTAGTAAAAACATTTAAATACATGTTTTTGGTATGAAACAAAATTTAATCATTATTAGAGTCAAAATGGATAATCCCAGTCCATATAGTTCCCATGAAAACCTCCCTGACCACTGTTAAGAATTCCTCAAATGAATTAAAACTTACAAGAACACAGAACAAATGGGGAATGTATATTGATTAGTGAAAGATAAACCAAGTCACTTCAAAATAATATTACCCCATCCCATTAATTCATCGTATTTTATAGGGGATGATAGGGAAAACATATTATTTATTTTTATATGGGTTTTTAGATTATTTCTAGGTACCCATTGAATTAGAAGATTAGCAGAGGACCACATTAAATTGTCCCTTGTGAACATTTTCCTAAAAAAGGATTCTATTTGGGTTATATAATTTCCTAGGTAAATTTTAGAGGTTAATGGTAAGTATACTCTCAGATAATATTAAATTTAAATACCCCAACCTGAGTATCCCAAAGTCAGTGGTTACTTTATTACATTGGCATTAGATACAAGTGATCTCATCCAAGAGGACTGAATAGTTTAGTTGTCTTGGTAAATTATATATATAATTTAATATAAAATAAAAATTTAAAACATCAAATATAACATAATATTTTATTTTAGAACACCATAATTACCTTTATAGTATCCCTACATGTCTATTATAATAAACGTCATAATATATTGGGGAAAAGAAACATAAGAAAGGGGTGAGATCTAATGATTAGTAAGGGTATGAATACATTAAATTATATCATTTATAAATGATGAATAAATAATATGACATGTTAAATAACCGAAGAAAAACGAATTTAATCAAAAATATATAAGTAAAGAATAATATGGTAGGAATAAAAAAAATCTATATAAATAATAACATTCGCTTGAAAATTATCCATAGATATTATTATTGTTAAATTATGATATGTGCATATATAACTAATATCATAATTAGGGAGTTCATAATGTCAGACATCATAACCATACCCTCAAGGCCTTGTGCCACAAAATATTAAATTAACAGATAAGGCCTCATCTAAATACCCCTGATAGTTTTTCTTAGGATACCTGTCTATTCATATAGGTGTTATATTTGTCCCCACTCATCACTTACTAAGTCCAATTCATTCCTCATATGAAATGTGTGAAACAAAATCAACATAAACATTTATATTGGAAAACAAGCATACAAAATATTAATACATTCCCCAATAAATAAAAACAATCAACCTAATTATTCATATTAAAAATATAGTATAAAAAATGTTAATAAACTTCCAAATTAGT
Organism: Viscum album; assembly: GCA_963277665.1. NCBI lineage: Eukaryota > Viridiplantae > Streptophyta > Magnoliopsida > Santalales > Viscaceae > Viscum > Viscum album. The sequence continues at coordinate 1,315,805,905 of OY728147.1, forward strand.
AAACATAATCAATTTAAACATTCATATTTTATAATAGTATGTGAAATGATAATAGTTTCCTTGATCGATAAACATAATAAAAAACCATCTCAAGTAATATAGTGAATTACATCAAAATAGTAAATCCCCAATAAAACTTATTATAAAAAATTTTAAAAAATAAAAATGATGGTGTCATTTCATTATATTTCCAAACTAGAATAATTAAAATTTGGGTTTTTATCACTGATAAATGTAAATACCATAAAAATTCCATTAAAATCAATTGTGAATAAAATATCCTTTTCACATTGAAAATCACTATTTAAAACTATTATTCTTCAAAATAGTAGAGAAAAAATATCTTTTTAAGTAACCATGGAAACATTTAAAGTAATATTTTAAAAAATTCATGGTCATGATGGTGTACAATTCCATTCATGGCTAGTTTGTTAAATTTATTTCTTTTCAAATTTTTGGAAAAAGTAAAAAACTACCTCATCCAAAAAGTGATAAGAAGGTTCCTTTAAAAATAATTTGTAAAAAACAATCATGAGTAAAAATGAATTTAAAGAATCATTATATAATATTAAAAATAATTTTGAAAACATTTTTATTAAAAATGACATGTAAGATAAAATATTTTCAACAAAAAAGTGAAATATGGTTGGATATTATTAAAATAATTTTCTCAATAATTTTAAGTACCAAAGATAGTAAAATGGTGCTATTACATGATTTTTTCATTAATAAATAGAGGATAAGAAAATATATTTGTATTATGATATAAATACTAAATAATCTCCCCAATGTATTCATAAAAACAATCTCGAATAATGATGTCATTGTGAAATAAACCCTTACCACTTGATTACTTTTGAATAGTAATCCCCTATAATATAAAATAAAAATTTAAATAACATGAATAAAAAATTGTTTATGATAAAACATATCAAATCATTATTATATACACCACACAAAAGATTTAATTTTTCAATTTTACATATGTCTCACAAAAGTAAAAGTGAGATGAGAAACCCTTACCACAAGTTCGAATTACATTGTACACATTTGAACCTCATATCAAATAAAATAACTTTATTATAAATATATTATAGAACTGTAATATATATATATATTTCATACCATATACTGTTTACTTTTAATATTTTATCACCTGTTTATTAACACTTCTTTATTAAAAACACTATTTTGGGGAATAAATTATTTGTTTTTCACATATGTTTTTTGAATAGTTTTAGTATTTTTAATTTGATCTTGGTTTCATCATATATAAAATGTTAAACATGATATAAATTTAATATATATATTCATTATTTATGTACATATAATGGTTCATAAAATATATAGATAGAAAAATTAATTTCACCGTTCAAGGAGATGGTAGGCTATACGTCTGCATGAACAATGTTTTCATTTTTCAACGGATGAAATGAAATAATGGTAAATAATATTTCAAATTTAAAAAATAATTTTTATATTATATATATCACATATATTAATTAAATCTATTCTTATTACAATCCATCTCAAAATAAAAAAAATATTTACATCACATCGTGGAGGTGATAGTCTACACATATGTAGGAGCGACATTATCATTTTTCAAAATATTATATGTCAGGAATAAAGATTTGAAATTATAATCCTAGAAGAATAATTATTTAATAAATATAATATAAATATATCAAATCCCTCATTTCATTTAGTCTTGATAGGTGGTGATGTAAATGAATTATATAGGTCCATAAGGCAGAAGTGCATGTACACATGATCGATAGTTTTATTTCCCAATTGATTAAAGAGGAGATTGATATATGTAATTTAATTAAAATAATAACATATAAATATATGTAATATATTTTTGTTATTATTTTATTATAGTTTATGGATACTTTAATGTGTTAATGGATTAAATAAAATGAAAACTCATGGTTAAGAACAATACCCCTTCTTCAAACAACCTATTTAGGTTTATACATAAATCCATTATAGATTAGTTTTATGATAAAAATAAGGACTCTGGGTCATGAGTAGGGATTTATTTATTGTATTTAGGTAGGTATTTCTTGAACCAAGGGACTTTGGAAATGTTAAGAGGATAGGAGAGGGAGTGCCGTATTATAAGTGGGGGGAAGGTCATACTTCGAATTTTCGAAAATAATAAATTTAAACCACATTTTTCACATTTAATAGGGATAAAAATTGATAATTATAAAAAATTATATGAAACAAGGTCAAAATATATCAATACATTAGGATTTGGACTAGTTTTTAGGTCATTATAACCATTTTATTTTTAGTGTAAACTCCCAGTATTCCAGTTTTAACATTAACCGTGGTAATTATATTTTACTATTTTTACTATTCATTATGAAAAAAATTAATTTTCAATTATTATATAATATTAATTATTATAATTCCAAATTTTTTACTTCATTTTAATCAATTCAATTCATATAAGTGGTGGAATTTAATTTAAAATTAATCCCAAAGATGTGATGAATAAACTGTTTCCCAAATGAAAGTTTTCAATGTGTTAAAAATTTTTATATCAAAAATGAAAATAAAATTTATTAAAATGACATAAATTGGCTTAATTATGATATAATGGAACCTATTTTACTTTTAAATCAATTTTTTAAATATAACTTGTAAATTCTTGAATCAAAAAGTCAGTTTTTAATAAAAGGTAGTATTTTTTACTATTTATTGAAAAAATCATCTTTTTATAAAATTTGGAAAATAATTAATTCTAAGATAATTTATAAATTATGATTTAAAAACACTTATTCATTTTTTAAATAAATTTTTAGGAATTGGAATTTTTTTTAAAATAAGTGTGGAGATCATGATGAAATTTCATTTAAAAAAATACAATTTTAAATCATAAAAATTGATTTACTCTTATATAATACCTAAAAAAATATTAGATCAATGATAATTTTTTTATTAACATATAATTTATAAATTATATCTTTTGTTTTTAAAATATTGAATAATTTATTTTATTAATATAAAAACATATTATGCATATAAAAATAGTTTTTCATAAAATATTTCTTTCAATTTCAAATCATTTTTATTTTTATTTATAATCGATATATATCTAATTAATTTATATTATACATGTTTAGACCATATAATTTTTATAATTTACTTATCCCTATTAATACCCAAAAATTTAATATCTAGGTTATAATGGTCATATTTAAATAATATATTTTGCACGTCATTTAAGCCTGGTGTTGTGTGTCGTTTACTCTATCAAACATAATGTTATTATTTTAAAATGTTGGGGTGCTAAATTCTCTCCACCTTTAATAAATTCTAGATATTAAATTTTTAATTAAACTCATAAATAGAGGGTTTTAAATTTTAGAATTCATTTTTTGATAACCCACATCGTAAAAAAGGTTCACAAACATTCTCTTTATAAGATTGAAAGGATATTATAAAGATCATTTAGAATAATTTTTTTAGGTTTCCTAGTAGAAAAGCATAAGAAATAAGTAAAAATATTGATATGGAAGAAAATAATAAATAATTATGTATAGTTATAGATATACATGATCATAATAAAGTGAACTATCAAGAGAAAGTTAACAACTATAATACCATAAACTGATGACATGTGAATAAGAAATTTTGATTAATAAAAAATAAAGGTAAATGTATAACCTCTTTACTTCGAGATTCATTACTTAAAAACAAATGATTATTTTACTATCAATATAGAGAAAACTGAAAATTATACTTACTTTATATATTTTTTTTCATAAGAATATTTTCATCCTTTGGTTGTGCTTTGATCAATTTCCAACTCATTTCTCACTCTTATAAATGAATATCCAATATGATATTCTTATTCTAGAATCAATAATATTAAATTTTAATGGTTTATAATAGACTTAAATGATTTTAAATTACTTCCATATGTCACTAAATATATTCCAAAACAAAAAATGGTTATCACATGTTATCTAATATAATAAATTTTTCTCTAATCCTCAATAGAAATATTCAAGGTTTAACTTAATACATTCAACAAGTATTTATACCTAAAACCCTTCAGTTTACATATCTGAAAATGTATATGATTTCTTCTCAAATAATTCTTTATTTTAAACAAAATTTTTATATATGTAACTCAACACAAAAAAATGTCTCCTGAAATATCATTAATCACCTCCAAAATAGAAAAATTCAAAAATATTTCATTTTATAATTTGTTTTAAAAAATAAACATAAAGTTTTACCATAATATTAATTTCATACTAAATAGGGTATCATGTAGTCTTGTGGTTGGCACTGAACTACTGTCTCCTATCAATTGAGGGTTCAACCCCCGAAGTCTTATAGGATGTGATGGGTTATCTCCTAGTATACATGTTTTCCTTTTTATAAAACAATATTAATATAATTCCTATGATGTTCCAAAATATATGATGAAATCAACAAAAATAAAAATTAACCATCAAATTAATTTTCAACCCCATAGTGATTTATAAAATAAAACATATGTTTTGAAAATTTAATAACCCATAATTACCTTATAATAAGAAATTATATAAAGCCTAATGGTCATCAATAACTTTAAGCTTATGTCTAAAAAAAGTAACGACCTTCTTACTCAAATATCTTTTACCCTAAAACCCATTAAAATCCCGTCAGTTATATTATCATAAATATCTCCTAAAACTTCATTAAAATATTATCACTTTGAACCTCAAAAGTGGTGTTTAAGACATTAAACATAAAATAAAACTTAAAATTATAAAACCATGATGGTATCTATAACTCTTATGTTAATATTAGAAAATGACACATATTCTTCCAAAAATTAACATAATTCTTATATGTTTTATGCTTCTTATAATAAAAACAACATTGGAAAAATTTCTTCTACTAAAAAATTCTTATATCCCAATATATAAATACTTTAACTCTTTTACTTAAATGATTAGTATAACATAGGTCCTTATTTTGTCAAAGATCTGACCTTTAAAAGAGGAAATTTACATGAATAATTACCAGGTTCCCTTCATTTAGGATAATGAACTATAAATAGTTCTCTAGGATGAAATTTATTTTTATACATTTATCTTATCAATTTTCCTCGGTATCTTGCTTCCAAATTCCCTTCTTTTAAACACATAAAACATTGTTCTATTCTTTTGAGATATTCACCTTGGTTTCTCTTCCCACATTTCTAATATGATGAAAATTGATCATTCTTTCGACCATGTTCTTTACCATCTGAGCTCTTAGTGGACTCCATCCTTCACTACTTTGAAGATTTTGAGAGTTGGTTAAGGTATAGATTCTTAATCATATATCAGGATAACTGATTAGGAACAATGATGATATATTTTAATATAGTCATCATCACATTGTTTTCTTATAATTACCAAATTCTCCATTATATTAAATGGCAAAATAAGTCTTTTAGGTTCCAACCATTGACTAAAACAAAAAATCATAGTGTAAGAAATGATAATCACAGTAGAAAACCGTAAAACAAGTTTTAGGATGTCTAAATCATGAAAATTTCTTTTAAATATGAGAAATATTAGGTGTAAACTAGGTAATTCATTATCATAATCTATTCAAATACTTCAATATGGTTCCTAAATATAATGTTAATTAACTGAAGAATATACCTCAAAAGTGTCAAACCAGTTCTGCAACAAGTCCTGTTGTTGTGCACCATGTGACGATCGAGTCAATGACATATGCACCCTTTTAGGTGTTATTACCCCAAGGTAAAACCATTCCAAATACACATAAACTTGTATTATGTTTATATGGATGTATTTATAGGGAAACCACATAATTTATACCTTAACCAATCTTTAGTATGTTATCATATTCTCATACTTATCTTCAAATAAATTCCTTTTTTATACTCTCTAATCTATGTTTTCATAAATCTACTTTCTAAGGTTTCTAATAAAATTCATATGATACAATCTATAAAGAAACTAAAACAAGTATCCTAGATTAAGTGGTTAATTTATTATATTTCTAGTAGATACCAGATATCTCATACAAAATGACCAAATATTTTAGTAGTATTGGTAAACAGGATATATACTTGAATCTCACATTAACGTCAAACACATAAAATACAAAATTGTATTTTATTTGAGAACGACATTATTTACTTTATTAAAACCCTAAATATCAATAATTATGAACCTAATAAGATCATGTGGAAATGATACATAATAATGGTGTGGGATCTAATGCCTATTAAGAGAATGTATACTGTAGGAACCCCCCGATTTCAGTTAAGTATCCCTTTAAATTTTATTTTTGTGTATATAAATTATATGGGTGAAGTTTCGGATAGTTTAGAGAAGTTTTTAAGGGTTTTTTTTGGATTTTTTATAGGTTCATGGTTGGTTCATGGTTTGGGAAAATAGTGAAATGCCTAAAGGAAACTGTGAATAACGAGACAGGAGAAAAAGGGAAGGCGCACGACCGAAGCAAGATTTTCCCAAATCATGTGTCCACTAAGAAGAAACCTGCCCTTTGAAAAATGGATTTGGTCATTTTGAGGCATTACATTTTTAATGGTTAGAAAAATATTTGGATATCATGAAAGGTCTATCCTTAAGGCATTTCTCGGAGCATGTTTAGAGCACAGTTAGCACATGTTTGAGTAACCGTCTCACTAAACCATGCACATGTCAAAATTTAGATCCTTAAATAATGGATCTAACTCATTTTATGTCTAATTGATTAATTTTTCACCAAAATATTTATAAATCAGGATTTATATATCTCAAAGGTCAATTAAGGTTATGATATCAATCTTGAGGTGATTTGTAGGCTTTACTTGGTGATTAGAATCTGATTTGTTAGGGTTTGTGATCAATCTTGATCATTATTTTTTTTTCTAAGATCTACTTCTCCATCTCTATCAATTTCATATATCTATGACCAAGGTGGGTAGATATAAAGGTTTTAAATGCTAAATATGTTTATATTTTTATTTTTTAATGTTAGTATAGGAGATCTAAGGTGGCTTTGTGGAGATTCAACCGGGTTTTGTGACGTTTTTCGTGCTATTTATCGTTTTCACCAAAACTCTCGAGGTAGGTGGATTAAGTCTATACTCCTATTTCTATAACTAATTGTATTAGTTTAAAATTTATTTAATTAACTGAATTTTATAGTTAAAATGTGGTGAAAATCATGATATAAATCCCCATTAGTGATGATTTAATTTTTTTGGTGAAATTGTGGAATTGTGTTAATTTTTTGTGCATAGTGTTTTGGGTTTCATGATTTTAAAAGGTTTATTTTAAAATATAGATTTTATGGATTTTTGAAATGTATTATTGTAATTTTTTTAATAAAGATTTTGTTTTATTGAATTGGTTTTTCTATGTTTGGATTGGAATGCTTTTTGGGCATACTTGTTGTGTGGGTTCATGTTGAATTTATGAGGCTTGGTTGAAATACATCCTTACACTCAGTGCCAACAGTGTAATGGAACAGGTGATATAATTAACGTATGATGACTTAGTAGATTTATGAGAGACCACTCATGAGTATGGAATTGTCATAATGAAGCATGCATGGTTGGTTGTGGTTATATAAGAAATGGAATGGTTATGCAAAAAGAATCTTGTGAAACGATTTTAAATAATTGTTTGGTTTCATTATTTGAAAATGGATTTTATTAGAAAAATTAGTTGATAAGGAACTTTTTCATATTTAGTTATAAACTATTATATAATTTTATTTATATAAATGGTTTTGTACAAATGATTCTAACTTTTATATCATAGTGGCGTGAGTTGAGAAGTCATTAGAGAAAACCTACTCATTTTTAGTACTCACCCTTGATTTTTCACATTGGTGCTTTTGAAGTTATATTTTTACAGAACATGGGAAAAGTTAATTTTAAAATATGTTTATAAATACTTTATGGTACTTGGGATTCATGTTGAACTTGGATCATGGTGTCTGGGGAGCTTGGGGTCTTGTTATTGTCTTAGATTTTTATTAGTTTGACTTCCTCTATTTACCTAGATATGGTAGTCTTCCACTATGGCACTTGATTTTGTTATGATTTTGATAAATGAAATGTTGAGTTGTGTCTCATTATTATCAGGAATCATAATTGTGATTTTTTTGTTATGTTTGGTTTGGTTAGTGGTTTAATTCTTAAAGAGAAAATCATCCCCCACATGTATTAAAGCCCTTCAAAATTTATTTATAGCCTTTTGTATATTGGGGATGTTGATTAAGGCCAAGTAATGTACATCTTCCTTCTTAATACAATGAGAATCATTGGGATATTAAAAATGGTATCATTTTTGTTCAGTCCAATAGTCTATTTGAGACAAGTGGTATTAGATTGTTCGGTCCTTAACCAATAAGTGATCATCAGTTATGTCAGTCTTGGATTTGAACTTGTTCTTGTATATTACATGAGTTGGTGTCATAGAAAGGAGTATGATTGATGGGACATGAAATGTAGAGTATAAAAAGATATAGCTAACCATTTTATTCTGAGCTTCAAGTTACTATGGGGATGTGTACATAAGTATTTTGGATATACTTATAGTATTAGAAATATCATTTTCATGGGTTTGGAAAATGAGACGAGAATGACATGTATTAGAGGAATGAATTCCCACTAGGATTTCATACATAATTTTGGTTAATGATTTATCATTTTTTGAAAAAGTATTGATTTTTGAAAAATCTAAAAAGTGTTTTAAATGAATGATTTTGAAAAAGAGTGTGGTTATGGTATTTTGAAAATGGTTTGATTTTAAAAAGAAAAATGAATGTTTTCACAAATGGTTAAACATGGAAAATATTGATTTTAGAAATAAATGTTGAGATTTTTGATTTTATAGAACTTTAAATGCTAAGGATTCGGTTTCTAGAGGGCAAGATTTATGGAATTTCTTCTTTCTTTAGAAAATGACACCTGCTAGGTGTAGAGACCCGAAGCTTAACGTACATGAACATTACATTACTTTTGCAGAATACTTGATACATAACAAAAACACACACACAAGGACCGTAATAGTTTAGTGTCTTTGGAAACTCAGAATATAATCTTCTAATCGTGGTGAAAGATCTTCAACATCTCCCATAAAGATCTTCCTTTTTTTTAACCTAAAACCTTTCTTTATATCCTAAGGAAAATAAAACATAAAAGGGTGAGCTCAAATGCTTAGTAAGGGTAAACAAAATAAATATCAATCACATCATATTCATAAGAACATAACATTTTGGAAATCTTAACCTGGAAAAGAGAGCATAATTTCATAACATGTGATAAATCATAGTAGTGATATGAAATACCAATAAACATAACATAAGACATGAAAATTTGTGGCATACACACATAAACATAGATAATCATTTATTGTTAGTAAATACTCATTGCCAATACTATCTTAGTGGACAAAGTCCTTTTCTGAACCGAGTCACCCTCGTTTCAGTCCTGTTTTACTGAACCGGTATAACCTACCATTCCAGCCATGTCTATCTCATGAGATATAAAATCTTTACCCAATGCATTGGAGGGAGATATAGGTCCCACCCATCTCATAATGATACCATTCTTATGTGTTCCACAAAATCATAAATCATCCATCATTGCATAACCCATGTAATAAAAATGGGATTCGTAAACATCGTGACATCATAAAACAATTCATATAAGATAAAAGAATTCATAAAAATAATTCCATCCCAACATAACCAAATCAATGTAATAATAGGGATAGAAACAGAACCCTATGTTATCTTAGATGGAAAAGAATTTTGATAAAACACTTGAAATGAATTCTTGAGGAAAATATCCTTTCTTCTTCAAAATCAATTTCTTTTCTCAAAATGTCATGCAATTTTAAAAGAAAGATATTTTATTGAAAATAGTCATGAAATCTTTTGGAGGAACCTTCATGAAAATAAGGCTTTATAAAACCATAAAAATCCATTCGTGCCGTATAAGTTAAAAAAACATTCTTCGTACTTTTGTCGAAAAAGTCAAAAAGTACCTCGTACGAAAAAGGACAAAAGATTCCTTTAATATCTTTTACTAAAAACTCACAAAAGGGTAAAATTGGATTTAAACAATTGTATTTGGATGGAAATAATATTACATATTGAGTAAACATGGATGTGGATGATAAAATACACCCTAGTAAATACCAAAGTATAAGAAATCTCGGATAAAAATGAGATTGTGATATTTCCCTTACCTTAAGTCCGATTTGCTTTGTAAGTGTCAGAACCTCCTGTAGAGTGATTTAAATAATGTAATTAACTTATTACAGAATCATATTCATCGTTATGATATCATATATGGTTCACTTATGACTTTATATTACCCGTTCTTTTGTAAATTCAATGTTGAAGAAGCGTTTTGGGTAAAATCGTTTCATTTATCGTAGGTGTTTGGACTTGTTGTTCTTGACATTATTATTACTTATATCATGATTTACTTACTTCCAGAATATAAAACATGATTTATATATCATATATATTCAGTATATATATATATATATAATAAATATATAAATGAAATGAAACACACCGTTCATGGAGACAGTAGTCCGTACGTACGCATGAACGTAGTTTTCCTTTCCTTATTGTCTTGAATGGAAGTAAGTAGATGACATACATATATACATAAATACAGTAGCCTTATAATGTCATATATTTCATTATTATTGCTTATATATACTTTATAATCATTCTTAAATGGTTAACATGGAGAATGAATCTCATCGCGTCTTGGAGACGGTAGTCCGTACGTACGCACGAGCGATGATATCATTCCCATGGTCGTGGAATTGTGTTGAAGTGTATGTATACTATTTCAGTATCAATATCACTCTATAATAATCATATATAGTTACTCCTTACACCATTATACCCATCCAATTAAGGTGTTGGCGGAAAATAGATTACACCACGGTGTGGAGACGGTATTCCGTACGTACGCACGCGCGGTGATTTCCTTTTTCCATAGGATGGATAGAAGGTTAATTATAGTTGTTTCATATTTATAATAACATATCAGTATATAATAAATACTGATGTTATTACTTTATCATGAAACAACTAAAGAAGAAGAAGTTGAAGAAGAAAGAAATTGAAAAAGATCGGTAATGGATATTACCTCTTTTTGACGCGCCTTTTCTTAACCTCCACTTAAAGAACTAAGGATGGTCTTTGAAAAAGACCAGGACCTCTAGGATGATACTATGGAAGTGGAGAAGAGATTTTGGCAGGGGTTGGCCGAGCTTGAATGCTCAAATTGGTGTCAGGAGGAGAGGGAGGAGGTGCCCTTTTATAAGGGAGGAGAGGGGAACCTTAGGAAAATCTCAAAATATTATTTTATATTAAGGTCAAATTCGGTTTATAATGGTTCCAAAGGGTCTTATTTAGAATCTAAAGTGGTGATGGGTCGAAATCCTCTCATAAAATAGTATTTATACAAGTTTAGGTTATTATTTTAACCTTATCAATTAGATTTAACTCTAAGTTAAATAATTTAACTTTTACCGTGTCTTTTTGTTTTCTTACACTATATGGTTAATAAACTTACTATATCAAGCCAAACGAACCCCAAGTTGTTTATTATTAATATATATAATCCTATATAAGTCATTTGGACGAACCTTAGATTTTTAGGAATAAAATAACAATTAATAATATCATATTTGTTTTAAAAACTAATTTATGTCAATTTTGACACTATTTGGTACATGATTTTTATGAAATTCATAACAGAATTATAAGTTCAAACCATGTTACTTAAATCAACAATAACATTTCATATTAACCTAGAAAATTAGTTTAAGTCATAAAAAGTCTCAAATTACATTTATTTGGGCATTTATAACATCAATTATATTAATATTTCATTAATAAGGCAATTACTGCATCATCTTTGTGTCATAATAATTGATAATTATTTAATCTCTAAAAATTCTAAATAAATTCCTATGATGTAGATAATTTTATTAGATTTCTGGAAACTATTCATGTTTGAAGTTTCATGAAGTGTATCACTAAATTAAAATTATTATACTTATAAGATTTAAGAAAGTGACATGTTGTCACATTCTTTGGTTTTAATAATAATTAAATTATTTTCAGGGAAAAAATTCCATAAGATTAATCTAATCCGACCCTTTTGTTATATGGGTATACTTTTATCCATCCAATAGGATTTTTCCAAGTGTTAGGGTAATTTTATAATCTTATATTTACCCTTAATTACCCGATTTACCTTCAACTATAGTAAATAAAATTTACCGTAGTTACTATTCACAATGCCCAAAAAAAAAATTAGCTTATTAATATAATTTGGACCCACTGATTCCAAATATGGAATCCATTTTTCTAAATTAAATACACAAAAGATGCAGAAATTAAATTAAAATTAATCCCGTTGTCGAAAGAAAACAGGTTTTTCTTTAAAACATTGCAAAGGATTGAATTGATTTAACCTATGAATTCAAGGTAAAAACAATGATAATGACATAAATTATATTAAATGGTAAAAATATATTCTATTTATACTTCCAAACCATTCAATATTATAATTTAACCACATATGATATTACGATGAAAAAAGTTGTTTTTAATTAAAATATAGCGTGTTTTTACTATTCATTAAAATATGAAAGTTATCAGAAAAATATCAGAACTTTATCTAATATAAATTTTTATATCCTGATTCAAAAGGAGAATTTTATTTTGTCAAATTGAACTTATAAACATTTAAAAAACTAGATTTAAAGTGGGTGCGCCATCAAAAGGCGGCAAAACTGCATTTTTTGAAAATACTTATTTTACCTGAAAAAATTACTTTGTTCTTATACCATGTTCTAGAAATGTGTAAGATGAATAATAATGTTATAAAATTAAAAATTTATTTAACACTATTAATAACGGATAGTTCATAATAATATTATAATAATATATCATTGTTTAGTAAAACCCAGTATTGCGTACAACACACACTATCGAGGAAGGTCGCGATTGCGTGTAATGTAAGCCAAGTCCGGGTTGCGTGTTGTGAAAGAATACTTCGTTGTTTCGTATAACAGAATCCAACCATATTTCATTTATACATTGAATATATATATATATATACTCAATGTTGCGTAGAATAACTATTATCAAAGTTGTGTGTAACACGATCCAAGAATAGTGTTGCGTATACTACAAGCTAATACGGTGTTGCGTATAGCGCAAGGTAATCTTGGTGTAGAATACAACACAAGAAATTAATGAAATTAAAAGAATATTTTTCATAAAATATCGGGGTGTTACATTCTACCCCCCTTAAAATGAATTTCTCCCTCGAAATTCGTTGGGGTTATAAATGGTTTGCTACTTGAAAATTTCATTAATAGAAACCCACATCGTAAAAAGGAATACCAAAACCAATCTTTAAAAACAAAAGTATGAGACGTAACGGTTACCCAAATAAACTACTCACTGGGTTTCCACATAGGTGAAAATATGGATATGGAAGAGGAATATAACCATCATGTTATGATGGAGAGTGGTAGAGAACATGGATATGGAAAAGCCAAAAATCACAAAGCCATAAATTTGTGACGATCTAGGGTACCATCTGATTAATCGGATATAAGGGCACTAGGACAACATTTTTGGTTTTCAAGATCATTTCCCTAAAGTTGAAGAATTTGAATTAGAATAAATACTTACTTTATTTTGGTACAATCTCTCTGTTTTTTGTGCCTTGAACAATTTCCACTTCATCTCTTAAATAAATGAAGTTGAATTTGTTATTCGTTAAGTGTTTGCAGATCATGTGATAGAATGACGGGTCATTCCATCTGTCTCAAACAAAAGGTTAGAAAAAGTTATATACATAAGTAGATCTATAGTGAGATTAATCATATATGGTTCCTAAAATGGACTTATACTTCATATATCATACTACTTAATATAATAAAACTAGTTTCTACTAAACAGGGACTTCCTGTAGGCCAGTGGTAGGCGATAAAGGCCAGTCGCACTTCGGTTGTGGGTTCGATTACCACCGCCTTGTCCGAAGCGATGGGATGTCACCCGTCTTGCAGGTTGTCCTTTTTATAAAGATATATTACTATAACATCCCATCAATAATATCAAAAAATTTCTATCCTAACTTATGTCCAACATAATCTATTCCAATCTTTAGGATTATCTAAAATACTTCGGTCCAAGCTCAAAGTATAAAGAAAATGATTACTTGAAATGTCCTCAACCAAGCATGTGAATACCATCATTTAACCCCCATATATCTTGTTGTTCACATTCCAATCATGTGAATACCTTAATCATGTATTCTCTTGAAAAATGAATACCTATTAAACCTTAGTGAAAACATGAATGCTGTCAAAAGTTAACTCTTACCACATACCAAAATCCAAAAATTCTATATACTCAATCCATGATATAAACTTCTCATTATATCAGTCATGAGCTCATGAATACTATCAAACATTTAATTTTCTCTTTATCCCTTCATTATGCGCATATCATCTTCATTCCAAAAATATCTGAATAAACTTTCATGGATACTGGTAGCATTAATCACACACTTTCAAAACTCAAGGAAAGAAAACAATGTAACAATCCTTAGATGTCTCTTTATTCCATAGTACCATGAGATTCTTTATACAACATTACACATGATAAACATGTAATCATTCCACTACCTTCTTAAACCATTGACCGAGCTTCAACAATTCTTTCATCTCACATATCATTTGTAGTCTCTTCATCATCATCAACATAAATACTACCCATATGGCCGTACTGATTCTCTTCATGAGACTTTCTCTTAGGGAATTGGTTTGCATAATTCCCGTACATTCCACATTTAAAACATTTAACTATTGTTGATGTCGTAGAAATACCATTATCCTCATCCCTGGTGTTAACTGAACCTTTTCCTTTGCACTTACTGGATTTGTGTCCTTCTTTTCCACACCAAAAGCATCTTATAGTTCCTTTGAAACATTCTCCTTGATGCCTCTTCCCACATGATTTACATAGGGGAAATTGAACTTTCTTTCCTCTATGATCATCATGAAACTCCATCTTTCTCTTATTAGCCGAGTCAAGAAACTTACCAAATTTTACTTTATTGATCATATTATGAGATTTCTGATTCGGCATAATAATGATGTTTGGACTTCCAAATCCCATTTCATTTGGTTGATCATGAAGAATATCATTCCATTGTCCATCATATCCTCCATTATCATGAATCACCTTGTTTCCAGCCATTTTCTAAAACCCAAAAAGAATAGTATGAGAGGCAAAAATCATAATAAAGGGGGAGTAACTTCAATATCTAACATATTTGGTTACCATAGTTCTATTACTATATCCTATACGTATACTTATCCTTAGGGACATCCCTAGATATACCTTAGAAATATCTCTAGGGATCTCACTAACGTTTTCGCATCCTTGTTTCCAAATGTTGACTAAACATTTCCTCGGGTACCAACTGTAGAGACCCGAAGCTTAACGTACATGAACATTACATTAATTTTGAGGAATACTTGATACATAACAAAAACACACACACAAGGACCGTAATAGTTTAGTGTCTTTGGAAACTCGGAATATAATCTTCTAATCGTGGTGAAAGATCTTCAACATCTCCCATAAAGATCTTCCTTTTTTTAACCTAAAACCTTTCTTTATATCCTGGGGAAAAGAAAACATAAAAGGGTGAGCTCAAATGCTCAGTAAGGGTAAACAAAAGAAATATCAATCACATCATATTCATAAGAACATAACATTTTGGAAATCTTAACCTGCAAAAGAGATCATAATTTCATAACATGTGATAAATCATAGTAGTGAAATGAAATACAAATAAACATTACATAAGACATGAAACTTTGTTGCATACACACATAAACATAGAGAATCATTTCTTGTTAGTCAAGACTCATTTCAAAGATTATCTTAGTGGACAAAGTCCTTTTCTGAACCGAGTCACCCTCGTTTCAGTCCTGTTTTACTGAACCGGTATTACCTACCATTCCATCCATGTCTATCTCATGATATATAAAATCTTTAACCAATGCATTGGAGGGAGATATAGGTCCCACCCATCTCATAATGATACAATTCTTATGTGTGCCACAAAATCATAAATCATACATCATTGCATAACCCATGTAATAAAAATGGGATTCATAAACATCGTGACATCATAAAACAATTCATATAAGATAAAGGAATTCATAAAAATAATTCCATCCCAACATAACCAAATCACTGTAATAATATAGATAGAAATAGAACCCTATGTTATCTTAGATGGAAAAGAATTTTGATAAAACACTTGAAATGAATTCTTGAGGAAAATATCCTTTCTTCTTCAAAATCAATTTCTTTTCTCAAAACGTCATGCAATTTTAAAAGAAAGATATTTTATTGAAAATAGTCATGAAATCTTTTGGAGGAAGCTTCATGAAAATAAGGCTTTATAAAACCGTAAAAATCCATTCGTGCCGTATAAGTTAAAAAAACATTCTTCGTACTTTTGTCGAAAAAGTCAAAAAGTACCTCGTACGAAAAAGGACAAAAGATTCCTTTCATATCTTTTACTAAAAACTCACCAAATGGTAAAATTGGATTTAAACAATTGTAGTTGGATGGAAATAATATTATATATTGAGGAAACATGGATGTGGATGATAAAATACACCCCAGTAAATACCGAAGTATAAGAAATTTCGGATAAAAATGAGATTGTGATATTTCCCTTACCTTAAGTCCGATTTTCTTTGTAAGTGTCCGAACCTACTGTATAGTGATTTAAATAATGTCATTAACTTATTACAGAATCATATTCATTGTTATGATATCATATATGGTTCACTTATGACTTTATATTACCCGTTCTTTTGTAAATTCCATGTTGAAGAAGCGTTTTGGGTAAAATCGTTTCATTTATCGTAGGTGTTTGGACTTGTTGTTCTTGACATTATTATTACTTATATCATGATTTAATTACTTACAGAATATAAAACATGATTTATATATCATATATATTCAGTATATATATATATAATAAATATATAAATGAAATGAAACACACCGTTCATGGAGACGGTAGTCCGTACGTACGCATGAACGCAGTTTTCCTTTACTTATTGTCTTGAATGGAAGTAAGTAGATGACATACATATATACATACATCCAGTAGCCTTATAATGTCATATATTTCATTATTATTTCTTATATATACTTTATAATCATTCTTAAAAGGTTAACATGGAGAATGAATCTCATCGCGTCGTGGAGACGGTAGTCCGTACGTACGCACGAGCGATGATATCGTTCCCATGGTCGTGGAATTGTGTTGAAGTGTATGTATACTATTTCAGTATCAATATAACTCTATAATAATAATATATAGTTACTACTTACACCATTATACCCATCCAATTAAGGTGGTGGTGGAATATAGATTACACCACGGCGTGGAGACGGTATTCCGTACGTACGCACGCGCGGTGATTTCCTTTTCCCGTAGGATGGAAAGAAGGTTAATTAGAGTTGTTTCATATTTATAATAACATATCAGTATATAAGAAATACAGATTTTATTACTTTATCATGAAACAACTAAATAAGAAGAAGTTTAAGAAGAAAGAAATTGAAAAAGATCAGTAATGGATATTACCTCTTTTTGACGCGCCTTTTCTTAACCTCCACTTAAAGAACTAAGGATGGTCTTTGAAAAAGACCAGGACCTCTAGGATGATACTAGGGAAGTGGAGAAGAAATTTTGGCAGGGGTTGGCCGAGATTTAATGCTCAAATTGGTGTGAGGAGGAGAGGGAGGAGGTGCCCTTTTATAAGGGAGGAGAGGGGCACCTTAGGAAAATCGCAAAATATTATTTTATATTAAGGTCAAATTCGGTTTATAATGGTTCCAAAGGGTCTTATTTCGAAGCTAAAGTGGGGATGGGTCTAAATACTCTCATACAATAGTATTTAGACAAGTTTAGGTTATTATTTTAACCTTATTAATTAGATTTAACTCTAAGTTAAATAATTTAACTTTTACCGTGTCTTTTTGTTTTCTTACACTATATGGTTAATAAACATACTATATCAAGACAAACGAACCCCAAGTTGTTTATTATTAATATATATAATCTTATATAATTCATTTGGACGAACCTTATATTTTTAGGAATAAAATAACAATTAATAATATAATATTTGTTTTAAAAACTAATTTATGTCAATTTTGACACTATTTGGTACATGATTTTTATGAAATTTATAAAAGAATGATACGTTCAAACCAAGTTACTTAAATCAACAATAACATGTCATATTAACCTATAAAATTATTGTAAGTCATAAAAAGTCTCAAATTACATTTATTTGGGAATTTATAACGTCAATTACGTCAATATTTCATTAATAAGGAAATTACTGCATCATTTTTGTGTCATAATAAATGATAATTATTTAATCCCTAAAAATTATAAATAAATTCCTATGATGTAGATAATTTTATTTTCTTTCTGGATACTATTCATGTTCTATGTTTAATGAAGTGTATCACTAAATTAAAATTATTATACTTATAATATTTAAGAAAGTGACATGTTGTCACATTCTTTGGTTTTAATAATAATTAAATTATTTTCAGGGATAAAAGTCCATAAAATTAATCTAATCCGACCCTTAGGTTATATGGGTATACTTTTATCCATCCAATAGGATTTTTTCAAGTTTTAGGGTAATTTTATAATCTTATATTACCCTTAATTACTCGATTTACCTTTAACTATAGTAAATAAAATTTACCGTAGTTACTATTCACAATGCCCAAAAATAAAAATTAGCTTATTAATATAATTTTGACCCACTGATTCCAAATATGGAATCCAGTTTTCCAAATTCAATACACAAAAGATGCATAAATTAAATTAAAATTAATCTCGTTGTTGAAAGAAAACGGGTTTTTCTTTAAAACATTGCAAAAGATTGAATTGATTTAACCTATGAATTCAAGGTAAAATCAATGCTAATGAAATAAATTATATTAAATGGTAAAAAAATATTCTATTTATTCTTTAAAACCATACGATATTATAATTTAACCACATAAGATATTACGATGAAAAAAGTTGTTTTTAATTAAAATATAGTGTGTTTTTACTATTTGTTAAAATATGAAAGTTATCGGAAAAATATCAAAACTTTATCTAATGTAAATTTTTATATCCTGATTCAAAAGAAGAATTTTATTTTTTCAAATTGAACTTATAAACATGTGAAAAACTATATTTAAAGTCGGTGCGCCATCAAAAGGTGGCAAAACTGCATTTTTTGAAAAATACTTATTTTACCCGAAAACTTTATTTTGTTCTTATACTATGTTCTAGAAATGTGTAAGATGAATAATAATGTTATAGAATTCAAAATTTAGTTAACACTATTCATAACGGCTAGTTCATAATAATATTATAATAATATATCATTGTTTAGTAAAACCCAGTATTGCGTACAACACACACTATTGAGGAAGGTCACGATTGCGTGTAATGCAAGCCAAGTCCGGGTTGCGTGTTGTGAAAGAATACTTCGTTGTTTCGTATAACAGAATCCAACCATATTTCATTTATACATTGAATATATATATATATATATACTCAATGTTGCGTTGAATAACTATTATCAAAGTTGTGTGTAACACGATCCAAGAATAGTGTTGCGTATACTACAAGCTAATACGGTGTTGCGTATAGCGCAAGGCAATCTTGGTGTAGAATACAACACAAGACATTAATGAAATTAAAATAATATTTTTCATAAAATCTCAGGGTGTTACACTTGGAATCATATAAATCAACTGGAAGAAGTTGCAGAGAATTGTGTTGTACCTAATCCATAGGTGAACTAACAACTCGTTCATAGTATCATCCAAGCATTTCAATATATAGACATATAGAACCTAAGGGATGATCCAAGACAAGTGGATCATTCCATCCAGTTACAAAAGTAGAATCTTTCAATCATCTAGGGTGATTCTGAACCAGAAAAGGCAAAGGTGTGGAAGAATAGGATGAATCATATCTATCATTTAATAAGAACATCAGCATAGTTGAAAGTCAAGTTGGAGACACAAATGCTAGAGGATATTGCATGTTAGTGGTGGGATCTTGCTATATAGGCTATAATGGATCAGGGCCTTGGATGGTAGGATTTTGAAAAATTGTTCAATAAACAATTCTATCCTCACACGTTCAAGATTCATAGAATGATAGACTTCTTCAGCATGATGTAGGAAAATATCTATATCACTAATTATTCAGCTAGATTCCTGAATTTAGTGTGATTTTCACATGAATTTGCAGCTAGTACATCCTTAAAGGCACACATCTTTGTATCAAGGCATAGGTAGAAGATTATCTCAAAGATTGTTGTGCTCTGTATTACGGACTATATAGATACATTCAATAGAGAGACAATAGATTAAAGGGACATCTCAGATGATATGGGAGGAGTAAGTGTGTTTATATCCTGGGACTCGGTGGGAAATATAATGCTGGGGGTAAGTTGAAGAGGGACACCTACTTCCAAGGTGGGAGTGTGGATTGTAATCAAATGACTAGATCTATGAATCTTCTTATGAGACCCATAATAAAAGTTTGATGTTTTTAATGTGGTTCCTTTAACCACATGAAGCGAGAGTGTAAGACACCACCAAGTGCAGGCCATAATTCCAACATGATGGGACATAATCAGTGCTATTGTCACACTACTCTGAGGTCAAGTTCTTGAGATACTTATCACGTATTGTAGAAATCATATGCTTAGATGGGGAGAGGATAACAGAATCAATCTTGTCAATAGAACAGAGCTATCCATGGTGATTAAAGGAATAACATGACTCCTCAGCAAGGGAAATCTCAATCGGGAAATAATGAACAATGTTCGACAGCAAAGAAATTATATAGAGATTACAAAGTTCTTGTGGATGACTAGGCTAAACCTTATACGATGAGAGGTATGATTGTTTGAATTATACCATTATACAAGTGTTGTTTGATACCGAGTAATCTCATTTATTTATTGCTTCTCATGCTGTTGATTTGCTGAGTTTAAAACATGAGATGATTCCTTCTATGATAAAACTTAAATCTCTTATTGAAGAAAGTTAATCTTGAGACGTTCAGTCACTACCACAAAATTGGTCAAGGACCGCACCGCCCCTTTATCAGCGCTAACAAAAAAGTGCTGATAAAGGGGGTGGGGGGGGGGGTATCAGCGCTAAAAAAAGCACTGATAAAGGGTGCCTTTATCAGTGTTTTTTTTAAAAGCACTGATAGAGGGTTCGACTTAAAATAATAATAATTAAAAATAATATATTAATATATAATTATATCAATATTTTTATATTTATGTAAATATAATATATAATTTTTAAATATATTTTAGATAAATATAAATATACATTTACACTTATTATAATTAATATATAAGATATTTAGTGAAAATGGCTTATAAAAAAAATTTAAAAAATATTTTTAATTAATGATTTGCTAATTATTATGGGGTAATAGTCATTTAATAACAATTTGTAGAATAAAAAAAATTAAAAAAAATTAAAAATAGATCCCAAATATGTTGAAAACGCAACTCAAAATTCAAACGACCATAACTTTTGATCCGGGTGTCTGTTTGAGCTCTACTACATATCAAATCTTATCCTGCAACGAGATCTATGTCGTTGTGACCTTAAGAGACCTTGGTCAAGCATTTTTCGAGGCCAAAAGAGGCCCAGAAGGCCTCCAAAACTGAGTTTTTCGTCGGGGTACCTCGATTTTTTAACATTTTGTATATTTTCAGCCTCGTTTAAGGGGGTATTATTGGATTTTTTTAGTGAGGACTGAATTTATTCCAAGGTATTACACTCATATTGATATTATGACTTTAAAATTTTATTATTTTTTACGATGCACTGCTATTTATAATCAAATATATAACTATATGTACATATTTTTAATATATTCACGCCTAAAAATTAAATTTTTTTAGATAAATAATTAAACATATTTACATATAAAATATATTAGCTTTATCTAAATAAGAACTAAAATCCATTTTCTTAAAATACAAATATATGAATATTTATATAACTATATATTAATATAACTAAACATATATATATATATTAATATAACTATATATATATATATATTAATATAACTATAAATATATATATTAATATAACTATATATATTAATATAAATATATATTACTATATGAATAAATATAACTAAATATATATATATAAATAAATAGATATATCATAAATAAGAGAAAAAATCAATATAGGGGAGTGGAAAAGTCTTTAGGTGCTCAGGGGGAGGTCTCGAGATCAAATCTGGGTGGAGGCAGGGGCGCGTGCGCAAGGTTGATATAGAGGGGTTAGCGCTGATAAAGGGTTTAGGCAGTGCGTGCAGGCACTGGAGGGTGTGGGAAAAGCGCTGATAAATGGGGGATCAAGCGCTGTAAAAAGACCCCCCCTCCCGAGATTGGCAGTATTTTTTTTTAATTTTTTTAATTTTTTTTATTTTTATCAGCGCTAAAAAAGCACTGATAAAATGGGTCTTTATCAGTGATTTTTGGAGCACTGATAAAGGGGACCCCCCCTTTATCTTCTCCGACATTAATAGCTCTTTTAATGGATATTTTTAGCACTGATAAAAGGCATATTTGTAGTAGTGAGTGAATATCTGTTATATAAAAGTTTATGGAGATTAGATGAAATTATATTTCTATTTGATGTGGATGGATTTATATGATGAAATATTAGGTATGGATTGGTTGAAAGTATTCAAGGCTCGTATCGACTGTTATAGAAAAATAGTTAGTTTCTTAAGTTCTAATGGAAATGATCATCTCTTTAGAGGAGAAAGGAATGTGCAGATAGGTGCAAAAAGGTTGTTGGAACCAGTAGTGGGAAATTTCTCTTGGAATTTTACGATAATGACTTCAGAATTGATGGAATAAATTTAGAATACCATGTTTTCCAATAGTGTTCAACCAGTTTCTCAATATGTTTCTTGATAATTTATATAGGTTACCAATGATAAGGGAAGATGAATTTATGATTGATATCATTCCATGGACCATTCCAATATCGCTTATATCTCATCAAATCAAACCAATAGAATTAAGGCAGTTGAAATTTTTGATGGATGATTTGGGAGAAAAGGTTTCATTCGATTGAGCATGTCTCCATGGGCAGCACTAGTCTTCATCATGAAGAAATTAGATGGAAATATAAGGATATGTGAGGACTATCCTAAGCTTAGAAAATTTATTATAAATAATTGGTATCCAATTCCAGACATTGATTATTTTTTTGATCAATTGAGGGGAGATTAGTGGTTCTCTAAGATTACCTTGTGACCAGTATATCATGAAGAGTTCAGAAGGAGGATATTATGAGGAAAGCTTTCAAAAGAAGATATGTAAATTATTAATATGAATTAATGAATTTCGGTCATATGAATACACCAACTATCTTTATGGAATTAATGAATCAGCTATTTCAATGTTATCTGGGTTCTTTTGTGGCGGTGTTTGTGGGAGAAAAATTGGTGTATTCAAGGACAAGGGATAAGAATGGACAACATTTGGTGATAGTGTTGTAAATATTTAGAGAAAATCATTTATATGAAAAATTATTCAAGTGGGAATCTTTTGATACAATATGTACATTTTATGGACCATGTAATTTCTGAATGATGTGTTTTAGTGGATCCGGGGAAGATAGAAGCTGTTATCTCTTGGAAACCATTGAAGAATATCATTGACATATGGTGTTTTATTGGCCTAGATAGTTATTATTGATGACTTGTTTATGATTTTTCATTACTAGATTTATCTATTATATCTTTAACAAATAATAATGATTCATTCCAATGGACTGAGGAATGTGAGAAATCTTTCCAAGAGCTAAAGGTTCACCAAACATCTGTGCCGATCTTGAATTTTCTTGAATTGGGACAAGGGTTCGTGGTGTATTTTGATGATTTTGAATCTGTGTTGGGGTGTTTTCTAATGTAAGGATACCATGTTTTTGCTTTTGGATCAAGGAAGTTGTGGGTGCATTAGAATAACTAACCAACACACGATTTGGAGTTAATTGCAGTTCTCCATGCTTTGAAAACATGATGCCATTATCTCTTTGGTGATAAATATTATGTGTTTATTAATCATAAGATATTAAAACATATTTTCGAAAATGTTATTTGAATCTAATGAAAATAATATTGATGACGTATCTGCAAATGTTCAAATTTGACTTGATGTATACACTGGGTAATGGTCACTCAATGACCGATGCATTAAGTAGAAAGTTGTATGCTCAGGTGAAAAAATAATCTTCAAATGAGTGGTTATTTATGTATGTCCTATCTAACATACATGTGGAATGTAAAGACTGAGGTGATTTCTCATTTTTATTTTTTAGTTGTTTTGGTTCTAGATTTGGTAAATATGGTTAAATAGGAATATACATCATATAAAAAATGTTTGTGTATGAGTTCAAAACTCAATGGTGGGAGACCATTGAGGGATGAAAAATGGATCAGAGTTTAGTGTTGTGGTTCAGAAATCAGATGGTTGTACCTATGAATTTTGAGAAACAACTTATTCATGCTTACCACCAATCAAGATTGGAAATCCATCCTAGAATTTAAAAGATGTATAAGGCATTGAAAACACAATTTTGGTGGATCAACAGGAAAAGGAAAGTGGATAATTTTGTTTGGATATTCATAACTTGTCAATACGTTATGATAGAGCATCAATGTAAAATAGGTTTATTGTAATATTTTCTTATCCCACTTTAGAAATCAGAATAAATACCTATAGATTTTGTTTCAAGTCTCCCTAGAATGGATCGTACACACAATTATATATGGGTGATACTGGATCTCCTTATGAAGTCATCCCATTTCATCCCTATTCATGAAACTCATGTGGTGGATGACCTATCCAAAATACATATTAGAGAAGTGGTTAAGAGGTATGGAATACTAGTTTCGATAGTGTCAGATAGTGATCTGAGTTTTATATCTTGTTTTTGGAAATCCATACAAAAATCTCTTTAGATAGAATTGACTATTAGTATAGCGTATCATCCTTAGATGGATGGGTAGTCCTAATGGATGATATAAAATTTGAAAGATATGTTTTGGTCTTGTGTAATGGATTTTGGTGGATTGTCGGATGAGAATGACTCATTAGTGTATTTATCATATACCAATCACAATCAGGCCTTGATAAATATGGATCCATTTGAAGTATTGTATAGGCTTCTTTTTTTCCCACTTTTTTGAATGGAAACAGGGAAAGACTTCACTATATGGGCTAAGCCTTGTCCAATAAACAACATAGAAGATTCAGATGACGAGGAAATGGATTGAAAAAAGATCAGAGTAATCAAAAATCATATTCAGATCAATTTAGATGGCCGTTTCCATTCATAGTGAGTGATAATGTGTTCTTAAAGATATCTACAAGGATTATACATCATCATTTTGAGAAGCATAGAATGTTATTTCCACGATACTGAGATAATAGAATGATTTGGTGAGGTGGCATATCATTTGGCATTGCCACCATGGTTTAGTGAAGTAAAAAATGTGTTTCACATATATCAGTTGAAAAAGTATCAACACGACCCTGATCATGAGATCATATGGGATCACATTGACCTAGAGCTAGATGTTTCATTGGTACATAAATCGGTTCGAAATGTGGATAGGAAAGAGAATGTCTTTAATGAAAAAATTATTAGTCTAGTTCAAGATTTGTGGCAATATTGTCAGATTCAGGAAGAGACATGTGAGTGAGAGAAAGATATGAAAGAGAACTGGCTATTACTCTTTCATGACACCAATGGTTTTCTAATTTATGGGGATGGAAAGACCAATGGTGGGGAGAATGTTGCACATCTGAGTTTAATTATGTAACCCTTTATTTTTTATTTTAATATATATAAAGTATGTGAGTGATGTTTGGGAGAGTTTGGAGAAATTTTGGAGGGGTTCTGGGGATTTTTTTATAGGTGTAATATTGGTTCAAAATTTGGGAAAACCATACAACACTTATAGATAATCGTTAATAGTGATGTAGGAGAAATGTGGAAGGTTCATGGTTGGATCACAACATTCTAGAACTATGCTTCCATTAAGGAGAAGTCATTCCCTTTGAAAAATGGATTTCTCATTTTGAGTTAGTAGCTTCATAACTGTTAGTACACAGTTTGGAGACTATGCTAGATGGCTATGCGAGGCCCATTATTAATACAATGGCAGGAGTAAGGTCCGCGCCCAACTTTTCTAACCATGTGACTAAACCATGCGCAGGTCAAAAGTTAGATCCTTAAATTGTGGATCTAAATTATTTTAATTCTAATTGCCTATTTGTTCCCCAAAATGTCCCAAAATCAGTATTTTTTTCCCTTAAAGGTCAAGGAAGGTTCTTACATCTATTTAGAGGTAATCTGAAGGTTTCCCTTTGTGATTAGTTGATAAATTCTTGCGGTATGTGATCATTCTTTGTTGTTCATGTTGTTTTTCATAGATCTAATTCACCACCTCCATAGGTTTATTAGATCTACTCCCAATATGTGTAGATATATGGTTGTGGATGAAAAATATGTTTAGATTTCTCTTTTTTAATGTTATGGGAGGAGATCTAAGCTGGGTTCACAGATATTCAACCTGGTTTTTGATGTTTTTCTTGTCGTTTATCCTTTTTCCACAACTATTAAGGTAGGTGCATTAACTATCAAATCCACTTTCTTGAACTAATTTTCTTAGTTTGAAATTGATTTAATTTATTGAAATTTATTTTGAAATTATGGTTCAATTCATGATATAAATCCACTTTAGTGATGATTTATGATTTTTAATGAAATTGTATAATTGTGGTAAATTGTTAGGAAAAGTGTTTTGGGTTTCTAGATTTTAAAAGGTTTATTTTAAAATATGGATTTGATGGATTTTTGAAATTGATTGGTGGAAAAATGGATTTCAATAATTTTTTTAATTGAAATGGGTTTCTCATGTCAGGATTGGCATGTTTTTGGGAATATTTGGTGTGTGTGTTCATTTTCATTTACGATGCTTGGTTGAGATGCAACCCTATTCTTGGTGCCAATGGTGTAATGGATCATGGGATATAATTACCTCGTGATGAATTGGTATATCGATGAGAGTACTATCATGAGTATGGAACTATCAGAACGAAGCATTCATGGTTGGTTGTTGTGATGTGAGAAATGTAATGGTTATGCCAAAGGGAACTTGTGAAATGGTTTTGAAGAATTTTTTGGGTTCTTTATTTGAAAAATAGATTTTATAGAAAATACTGGTTGATATGGAACTTGTTTATATTTAGTTATAAACAATTTTAGAAATTGTTTTTTATTAATAGTTTTATATAAATGTTGTTAACTTTTATGTCCTAGTTGCTTGAGTATAGAAGTCATTGGGGAAAAACTATTGAGTTTTAGTACTCACCTATAGTTTGTAACTATGGGGATTTTAAATATGTAATTTGATATAACATGGGAAAATGAAAACGATCACATTTCATTAGTACTACTTCACGATTCTTCAGATTCTTGATGAAGTTGGAGCATGGATTTTGAGGGGCTTGGGGTCTTATCATTGTCTTGGAGTTTTATTAGTTTGTATTTTTTGTTTATCATGATATGGTAGTCTTCCTTAGTGAAATATGATTTTAGTGTGATTTTGATAAATGAAATGTTAAGATTTCTTTCATTTTTACCATGAATAATATAGTGTTTGTTTGGTAATGGTTGGTTTGGTTAGTGGTTTTATTCTTAAAGGGAAAATCTTCTCCCACTTGTATTAAATCCCTTCGACAGTTATTTCCAGGCATTTTCATCTTAGGGATGTCTCTTAAAGACAAGTATTGTCCTTCCTCATTATCAAGACAATTAGATTAACTGGGGAATTACATATATAGTAGAGGATATTATGAATAAATGAGGCGTAATCAATATGGAAAGGTAAATAACTTAAAAAATTACACTTAATAAATATTTTGAACCTGAATAATAATATTGTTGAAAAAAATGATTAAAAAATAATTCCATATAAATAATAACATGATCTTGAGACTTATCCATTTATATTATAACTATTCTAATAATCACTTGAACATTAATAACTAATCTCATAAAAAGGGAATGCATAATTTCAGAAATCATAACCGTGTTGTCAAGGCCTCGTGCCAAGTCATCTTATGTAAATGTGTTTGGCCTCGACAAAATATCCAAGCTAGTTTGTCTCATGAGACCTACAAATGTATGCAAGGTTTATAGGGTGTCTAACACATCACTTATTATGTCTTAAACATTCCTCATATGAAAGGAGTGAAGCATAATAAACATAAATATTCACATTGGAAAACTAAAATATGGAATGTTAATAATTTCCCCAATCAGTAAACGTAATAAAAATAAAAATTCAAATTAATTTTTTTTCAAATAAATCTTTAATAACATCTCCAATAAATAAAAATAAATAATAGGATTATTTTTTAGAAAATAGAAAATATAATTTTAATAGTTCCCCCAATCAATAACCATAATAAAAAACCTTCAAGTGTAATATAGAGAATGGTATCAAAATATTACACCCCCAGTTAAACTGATCATAACATATCTAGAGAAATAATATGTATGATATCATTATAATATATTCCCAATGTAGTGTATGTAAAATTAGTTTCTTATTGCTAATAAATATAAATACCATAAAAATTACAATAAAAAATTCTTGAGGGAAACAAACTTTTCACTTTTAAAATCACTTTTAAAAACTAAAAAATTACCAAATGTAAAGAAATAAAAATATGTTTAAAAAACCATGAAAAATTTTAAATTAATATTAAAAAAACAAGTGATCATGGTGGTCGTAAATTTTATTTATACAGAGTACATTAAAAAAATTCTTTCACATTTTTGATAAAAAGTCAAAAAGTACCTCATTTAGAAAAAGAGAGGAGGATTCCTTTTAATTTTTATTTTTTGAAAATAAAATCATTGGTAAAAATGAATTTAAAAAATCCTAGTAGAATAGAAAAAAAATTTAAACATTTTTAGATATGATTTATGTGGAAGTGAAATTACTTTCGATCAAAAAGAGAAATATGGTCAGATTTTCATAAAATCAATTTATTAGTCATTTAAAGTTCTATAGAGAGTAAAATGGTAATTTTAATTTATTTTTTCATGAATAATCATTTAATAAGGAAATATGTTTTATTTAATATATAATTATCAAATAATTCCCCCAAGTGAGTCTTTAACATAAACAATCCCAAATAATGATGAGATTGTGAAACAAACCCTCCCCACATTAGTAACTTTTGAATCGTAATTGACTATATAATCCACTAAAAATTTAAATAAAATTATTTATAAAAATATTTATGATATAAATTATTAAATTTTAACTTTATTCAACACAAAAAATTAAATAATTTTTGAATATTATACATGTCTCATGGAAGTAAAATTGAGATGAGAAACCCTTACCTTAGGTCCAATTTCTTTCATACATGTTCAAACTCCCTATATAATAAATATAGATTTATTATAAATATATTATATAACCATAATATATATATATATATATATAATACCATATATTATTTACTTATAATCTTTTATCACCAATTTATTAACAATTATTTATTAAAAACACTTTTTTCGGGTGATACCTGCTTCATTTTTCACTTATGTCTTTGTTCAATAGTTTTGGTCTTTATAATTTTATAATGGTTAGATAATATATAAAATATTAAACATGATATAAATATTATATATATTCATTATATAACTATATATGATAGTCTATAAAAGTTAGATATAGAAAAATGAATTTCACTATTTATGGAGATGGTAGGTTGTTCACACAAATAAATGTTGGTTTCATTTTTCAAAGGATTGAAAAAATGAAAGGTATGTAATATTTAAACTTCAAATAATCATTTTTTATCATATATATCATATATATTAATTAAATCTATCCTTAATATCATCAATGTCAAAATAAAATGAAAAACGAATCACATTGCTTCCTGAAAGTGGTACTCCACACATGCACACGAGTAATGTTATTGTTTCCTATACAAACTGGTTGGTAAGAAGGTATATGTGATATTATAATCCCATAAATATAATAATTTCATAATTATAATATAAATATATTAAATCTATAGCTATATCTAGTTGTGATAGGTTGTTTTAGAAAATGAGTTACATTAGTTTGTGAGGTGGTAGTCTGCTGTAAACATGATCAATAGTTTTTTTTTTCAATTTGATAGAATATGATATGGATATAGGTAATTAAATTAAAATAATAAAATCTTAGTATATGTGATATACTGGTTTTATTATTTTATTTTAGTTTATGGATATTTCAAGGAGTTAATGGAATATATAAAATGAAAACGCATGGGTCAGAACTCCACCTCTTATTTATACAACCTCTTAGGTTTATACCTAAAGCCTTCACAGATTGGTTTTTTGATCAAAAAATGGACCCTAGTTAATGTTTAGGGATTAAAGTAAGGTATTTGTTAATGTTTTGGATAAAAAAGTGTTTGGATGTGTGAATAAGAGATGAGAGGGGATTCCCATTTATAAGTGCGGGGAAGGACACACTTGGAATTTTTGAAGAGAATAACTTGTACCCTCATTGTTTCACAAGAAAATTTCAAAAATATAGTACACTCATAAATATTTGATTATATAAGGACTAAATATAAAAAAATAGGATTTTTATAGATTTTAATGTCATTTTACCACTTATTTTTTTAGTTTAACCCATAGTAAACTCATTTTAACCTTAACAACAGTAATTAATTTTTATTGTTTTTACTATTTATTATGACAAAAAATGATGTAGAAAATAATATATAATATTATTTATTATGATTCCAAATATTAAATCCATCTTTTATATTCAATTCATATAGGTGGAAGAATTTAATTTAAAATTAAAACCATAGATGGGAGGAAAAACTGTTTTCCAAAGGAAATGTTTTCAAAAGTATAAAAAGTTTTTATATAAAAACTCAACCTAAAATTGATTTTAATTACCATTATTGGTTAAATTATGATATAATTGAACTTATTTTTATTTTAAAATAATTTTAAAACAAAATTGAAATTTTAAATTCTTTAAACATAGGTAAATTGTCA
The DNA here is from genome assembly GCA_963277665.1 of Viscum album. Taxonomy (NCBI): domain Eukaryota; kingdom Viridiplantae; phylum Streptophyta; class Magnoliopsida; order Santalales; family Viscaceae; genus Viscum; species Viscum album. Next base: position 1,315,837,234 of record OY728147.1, read on the forward strand.
ATAAAAACCAATATTTTTTTCTATTTGTTCAAAAAATTAATATTTTACATAAATTATAAAAAAATCATTTGAAGAACATTTTTAAATGATGATTTAAAAAATTAATTTCATTTTTTAAAATAAATATTCTAAAATTGGATTAAATTAGTTTTAAAATAAGTTTATAGAATGCCACAAAGTTGCTTTTTAGAATAATACAGTTTTAAGAATAAAACTTAATTTATTACAATCCAATGCCTAAAAAATATAAGACGAATGATATTTATTTTTAATATATAATATTTAAATTTATTCAAAATAATTTACCAATAGTTACTAATTTAATTTATTAAGATAAAAACACACTATGCACATAAAAAAAGTTTTTTGAAAAAAATATTCTTTCAGTTTCCAATTATTATTATTTTTTATTTCTAATATATTAATAACTAATTAATATATTTAATAAATGTTTAAAAAATAATTTTTTTATAATTTATTTAGTCCAATTCGTACCAAAAAATTTAATGGCTATGTTTTAATTGTTATATTTAAATAATATATTTTTGGAGTCATTTAAGATCATTGTTTCATGTTGTATATGCTATCAAGCTTAATGTTCTTATTTTTAAATATCAAGGGGTAACATTTTACACAAATTTATAAATTTAATCCTTGAAATTTATTCTTAGAAATCAAGTTTTTGAAATTTTAAAATAATTTTTTTGAAAATCCACATCGTAAAAAGAGTTTATAAAACATTATCATGATAAGATAGACATGGAAGTATAAAGGTAATTTAGAATAACCCATAATTAGGTTTCATAGTTGAAAAAAAATTAGTGAGAAGTGAATATATGGATATCGATGAAAAGAATAAATAATTATCTATAGTTATAGAGATCATTGATCATAATAAAGTTAATGATCAAGAGAAAATTAATGACAAAAAACATATAACAGACGAGGAGTAAAAAACCATTTGATTCACAAGGAAAAAAGGAAAATGTATAAACTTTTTATTTCAATATCCTTTTACTAAAATTGATAGAGTATTTTTAAATCATTATTGATAACTACATAAAATATATTTACTTGGTGTATTTTTATTTCGTATTAATATATTCATCCTTTGGTTGTGCTTTGATCAATTTACACCTAATTTTTTAATCTAATAAATTAATATCCAAGATGATATTATTAATCTCGAATCACTAAAATTAACTTTTAATTGATCATAAGATCCCTAAATGGGTGGAAATTTCCTCCGTATATCAGTAAATATTTACCAAATCCAAAAAAGGTTATAATAAGTTATCCAATATATAACATTTTTCTCTAAACATCAGTAATAATATTCCCTATTCAACTGAATCCATTCCATAAGTATTTATGCCTAAATACATTTAGTTTAAATCCCCCAAAACACAATAGATTTCTTCCAAATTAATCCATTATTTTAATATTAATGGATATACATTCATATCAACAAAATAAAATATCTCCCTAAACATCATTAATCACATCAAAATCAAATAAATTCAAAAATACTTGATCTTATAATATGTTTTCCAATATCAAAATAATATTTAACCATCATATTTTTCAATTAAAAACAATTTCATACTAACCCTAACATTATATAGTCCATTGGTTGGCACTACAACCTTGTTTCCATCAATTTATGGTGTAAGCCCCACATTCTTACTGTATATGGTGAGTTGTCTCCATATATACATGTTAATATTTTTCTAAATCTAAATTATTATAATTCCTTTAACATTCCAATAAATATTATGAGATCCTAAAAAATAACCTTAATAATCAAATAAATTTTCAACCCTATAGTTATCTATATGATAAAATGAATGTTTCAAAATTTAAAAAACCAATAATTGAAATATCATAAAAATCATATAAACCCTAAATGTCATTAATACCTTTAATCTTTGGTCCTCCAAAGTAAAAAAATTCATCCTCAAATTAAATTTTCGGTAAAATGCATAATACTCCTAGGGGTTATATTACCATAAATGTGTCGTAAGAAATCATGAAAATCCCATCAATTAAAACCTAAAAGGGGTTTATAAGACATTGAACTTATGATCAACATTGAACTCATAAAAGCATGATGGTTTAAATAAATATTATGTTAATATTTGATAAATACATATACTCTTCTAAAAATTAGCATAATCATTATATGTTTCATGATTATTTTAACTAAAACACCATTAATATAAATAATTCTACAACATAATTCTTGGATCCCAATAAATAAATAATTCAACCATTTTACATTAAGTATTTGTATAAAATTGGTCATTCCATGTTTTAGGAGTTAATTATTAAGATATGCAATTAACACTGATAATTTCCATGTTCCCTATATTTAATAAAACTAACAACAAATGGATATCTGGAAGAAAATTATTTCTCTCCTTTGACATTATCACTTTTCCTAGAGAATTTGTTTCTATATTACCTTCTTTTACAAACATAAAACATTTTATTATTCCATTGATACATTCAACTAGGTTTCACTTTCAAAATTTTTGAAATGAAGGAAAACAATATTTATTTACTTTATAATGTCTATAATCTAAGATATTATCATACTCAATCTGAAACATCCTGAAATGGAAGCCACTAAACCAGTGCTCTGAGCTGGTGGGTCAATAGGCCTCAAGCGTGCCTTCCCATACGCCAGAGGTTGCCTACTAGCAGGATGGTCATATGGTGTGATAGTGGGGAGACTATTCCCTCATACCAGAGTACGAAAATAAAGGAAATAAATAAGTTTCATATAAAGTGGAAGGTAAATATAGTGGGGAAGTAGTAGACAAACAAAATAGAACAAGTTATAATAGTAAAGATGTTTTAAAATCCCGAACAACCATGAAATACGAAACAACACTACTCACCCACTAGGATGACTACACAATTACATTAATATAAAAGAAACTAAAATTAAAAGTACAAGGCTCTGCTATTATCTCTGATCCAACCCACATATTTGATCTTCAGACACTTTCAAAATACACCATCATAATTAGTAGAACAACTCGAGAAGTTCAACTCCAAAAATAAACACTAGGCCTCATCCCTATCCACCATAATACTTGTTATCAACCAAAAAAATAATACATAAGGTCTACATGTATAATGAGGTGGATGTGAAGTTGTGATAAAGAATCTCAGTAGGCCACCCCGATAAGCAACCTATAACTGTGCTGCTAAAAGTGTATTCAAAAGCATTGTGCTCAGCGTAGATGAAACACCAAAAAAAGGAAGTGAATCCAACGTGAAACCACAGTTGAACTAAGGGTCCGTAATTCCTATCAACTAGAAAAGTGCCAGAAAGGATGTCCATAACTATAAAAACACACATTTATATTCACATTCCTATAAATATATACCAAGATATGAATATTCATTAGTATGTGAATCAAATAGAATGAATCCACAAGTCGATCCTCGGGTTTGTAATCCTAATCGACATATACCATCTTTAGAAAATTTCAGAATCTCAATATAAAAGAGAGTCCTAGACCCATGGCCCAGGTTACTCCTATAGTCACAAAGCCTAGGTGATTCCTCGAGTTTTTCCTTAATGACATAGCCTGGCACTACATGACTCAGGACACCTCATGTCTTAAGTACCAATGTTCTAAAGGAATTACCAAACACTAGTATCCCAGCCCCACACACCCATTATTGAAATCTCACATTGGCCCATGGTACGAAAAGTCGGGGAAGAATGATGTGTGTCCTCAATTAAATGTCCCATCCTATCGCCTCAATCACAGTGATCCTCATCCCACAACCCAATAGCCTCATCTCTATCAAACGAAGTCTCCTCACATCCCATGTGGCTTCCTATGACAAGCACCCCCAATCCTCAAATACCTAAACTATAAATATCAGGGGCCTCTACCCACATGAGTGGTAAAAACCACCTCATTACCGAGTCAACCTATTTTCACATGACTCAATCGGTGCTTTGGCCATCACGAGTGAGCAGTAATCACCAAATAAAGAACCCAAGCCAAAAGATCTCTAGAACCCAGTGCCCCTGTGACCATGTCACTCAAATCCATTGGCCATACCATCCAAGTATCCTGGTCTATGCCCAACCATCCAGTCACACTACCTCAAATCAACATCAATGATGCCTAATATTTTGGTCAAAACCACTCAAGAAAATCTAGGGAAATCCCAACCTAATAGTCAAATGCCTCATATTGATGTCCATGACAGCCTATACTATAGTCATGACAACTCAAAAAAATCCAAACTATGCCAAATGACTGATCAACATCACTCTGTCCCAATGGCCATGCCATCCCAAAATCAGGCCAATATATCATTAGGGAGATTGTAATCATCCTTATCATATATCATTCATCCCATGAGTCCTTCCAAGGTATTACTACCATGAGATTAACAGTATAAATTATGGTGTAAAAGTATAAAAGTAAGGCTCAACTGAAAGATACATGGAAGAACCTTTGGACATCCCACCAAAATATATCACAATATGTATATACATCTAGGCTCAACATCCGAGTCCCAGGAAATACCATTGGGTACTAGTAAAATATTGGAAATAACACAGCTCAGACGCCAGATACTAGGTAAGAACATATAGTCATCACAATAAGCAACTTGGATCCCAGGGTGAACGTTCGATCATCCCAAGAGAAATAAATATGCCTTGTGTCAGACTCGACTAACACCAACCAAAAATCACCTCTTATGAACATCACTGCATTAAAAATAAACAATTGAACACAACCAGGAGTGAGGGTGGCCCAAACTACCAACCCAACACTACATCCACAACCTCATGGGATTACCGATTTTGTATATGTTTTAGGTGAAACCCAGACACCATCTATTCACAAACCCGACATACAACTCTAGGCCAATCAAGAAAAGGAGCCATCCTATAATGAGGATCCTCAAAATTATACTTCAGTAGAAGGATCCTAAAAGGGACTCCCTAGACCAGAATATAATCAAGGTAATCCCTCAAGGGATCTTTGGAAGCATCTGGTCTCATAGCCTCATAGTCCAGAAGGTCACGTCTCTCAAGGGGAGATTCCTCAAAATAAAAGGTCATGAGAGATAGATCACATCCAATCTCATATCAAGATCTCAACGAGGATGGTACGAACACCGAACCTATCATACATTCCATGTCTCACTCTCGGGTGATGAATAAATTCTAGAAATGGAGGAAGAACCTCATAATTTATATAGAAGACCCAAAAAACCCCTTAGGAGTCCTCAGATCACTCTATGGGTTTCTCCATCACGATCTACATGAAAAAACTCTCATAATGGACTACTCACATGCCCAATTCTGTCTTCCAGGGCACAAAATATCTAAAACATAAAATCTGGACAAGGTACATGACATGTAAATTGGAGTGCAAGACATTTACTATTATCCACCCCTAGATATGTTCTTATTCATGTCCAAAACAACACAGGGTTTTCCTATGTAAAATCATAAGGCATGTACTTTAAGGTACACAACACATACTGTCTAAAAACCAATATTTCGTGATATTTTACCCACAGCCGAACCCACAGGCATGTGGAACCACACAATGTGTATTTGGAGTATATGTCTTGTACTTAATAAAACTCTATATTCCATGAACGGGAGAACACATGACATGCTCCCCTAGAACACACACCGTGTAACTTGGGTTTCTCGACGAGAAAACGACCAGATCACCCGAAACTCATGTTTTCACCCCTGAAACAATATATTTGGCCTATGGATGACACATATAAGCATAATCTATCTATAAAAACATAAAACAAAATTTTTAAAGGTGATCTATAGTGAAAAAAAATAAACAATCCTACCTCTGGGAAGAACCCACTGAAGCTTCGCTTGATTACGCTGTCCATGGTCTCCATACGCTGACCCAGCGCGTCAAGGGCTTTAATATGGTAACTCTATACCATTACCCCTATCTCTATTTTTCTTCCCTCTCCATTTATCTCTTTTTTCAAGACCATGGAGGATAAAAAAGGATGTGTGAAAAAAAATGGAGGAAATATGAGGAAGGAAAAGAAAAGAAAAAAAAGAAAAAAAAGAAAAAGGGGGCTCAGGGATACCCTAACACCCAACAAGAGATTATGACTCACATAGGGCAAACTACCCATTCTAGACTCAACAATGGAGATAGAATCTCAATCTGATTCTCTATTCAGAAGATACAACCAAATGAACATACATGAATAACTTAATATTTAATTTAATAATATTAAATATTTATTATTCTGCTAAAACTCAAACAAATCCGATTTCTACCAAACATCTATCCTAGGGAAAACACCATATTTTAGGGAGTATAGTATTGTTAGAAGAATTATATATGATCACATGTTCATGAAAAAAGAAAATTTTACTCCTCACAAGCATCTGACATCAAAATTCAAATTTATGCTCAAAACTGGATCATTTGTAAAACCAAGCTTTCTGAATATTCCAACGATGAGCCTTATAGCATCCTTAACCTTCTTTTATATGGAAGACATTTAACTTTTACTGATCTGGTACTCCCCACCATAGGAATACCCTTATCATCATCTCTAAAGAACCCTCCAAGCCCAAATTATCACAACAAACACTAAAGATCAGAAGAAAACATGGGTCGAAACTTAAAACATAGCCTACAAAGGCCCTAATAGTCTCTGAGAATCCTCAGAAGAAACTGCTCCCTAGAGGTCACTACTAAAATAGAAATGGAACTTTATTAACACTCATTGGGTATCCATATATGGAAATACCCCTATATGTCTAGTTTAGAAGAAAATTCCTTGTATCCATTGGTATCATACATAGTGATTTGACTAGATAACCATAGACATGAGAGATAACACCCTATAAGGGTCACAAAAGGGGCATCACATTCTATATCGACCTACCTGGTCTCTACACCCCATGGGCCTAAGGAATGAGTCATCATCTTCACAAAAACATTCCTCAACGTAGATAAAAAAACTTATATCAAAAGGAAAAATTAATGTAAGAAGTCTCTAACTGATTAGGACTCTTTTTTTAGTAAGAATCATACCCTAGTATTTCTATATGATGTGAATCCTATGTGCCGAAAATGATGCATGAGACACCTCGTTCCTTTTTCGGGAAACAGTCAAAATCTGTCCTTGGCCTCTTGGTAATTTCCAAGCGTCGAATATCCACATTAAATCAAGACATCTAAACAATAGTTATATCTCTCAAAGAAAAAATCAAATAGAACTATGATATCACATATCATAACAACAATCCCAAACCATGGAAACTAGGACTTCCTATCAAAACAAGTGTTCTTGATGCACCAAACCGATATCCATCACAGGTTCCGACACATTCCTAATACTCCTATCTACCATATCCCAAATAGTAAAGACCAGGAAAATAACCAACAAGATACCACTTTGTAACATCCTGACTCAGATTCTACTAAACGGATGCTCCGAGCTGGTGTTCCACTAGGCCTCAAGCGCTCTGCCCATATGCCATAGGCTTATGACAAGTAGTGAGGGCCTAGGATGTGATAGTGGGGAGACTATTACCTCATACAATAGTTAGAAAACAATAGAAATAAATAATTATCAAACACAGGGGAGTGTAAAATGAGTGTTAAAGTAGTAATCAATTGAAATAGGACAATATTTAATCATAAATATGTTGTAAAATCCCAAAAATCCATGCAATACAAAACAAAAATGGGCACCCACTAGGCTAAGAACATAAATACAGTAATACAAAAGAAACTGAAAGTAAATTTATTGGGATTTGGTACTAAATCCAAGAAAACCCACATACCCATTATCGAAGAATTGATGAACTGCCCCAACCCGATCAGTAGAACCACTCAAGCAGATCCACTCAAATAATCACCAATTGGCCTCATCCCTATTCATCATGAAACTTGTGATGAAACTGAAAATATGACATATGGTCTACATGTAGAATAATGTTCATGTGTAGGGGTGAGAAATAGGCATAGTAGGCCGTCCTGACAAGGAACCTATAACTGTGCTGCTAAAAGTGTATGCAAAACCAACGTTCTCAGCCTAGCTGAAGAATAACCAAAGAAAGTAAATCCAATGTGAAACCATAGTTGAACTCAGGGACCGTAATCCATATCAACTGGGAAAGTTCCATATTGTATTTCCATAACTATATACATACACATGTTTATTCTCATACCTATACATATATACATAGATATGAATATTCGTTGGTTTGTGAAGTAAATAGCATGAAACCACAACTATATTTGATCCTTGGGTTCGACATCTCGATCGACAGACACCTTCTTTGGCCAAGGCCGGAATCTTAGAATATAAGAGAGTCCTTAACCTGTGGTTCATTGTACTCCTGTAGTCACAAAGCCCAAGTGAAACCCCCAGGTTTTACCTTAATCACATAGCCCGACACCACATGCCTCAAGACACCTTGTGTCTCAAGTACTAACATCCTGAAGGCATGCTCAAACACTAGTATCCAAGTCCCACGAAGGCCTACACAAAATATCATGTTGACCCATGCCACAAAAACAAGAGAAAAATCAATGTATACTCTCAAAATAAGTCTTAGACTATGGTCTTAATCAAGGTGAGCCACAACCCTCAACCTTATAGCCTCGTTGCTACCAACCGAAGGATCCTCACCGTCCACTTGGCTTCCTATGGCTAGCACCCCCAAACCACAAATACCTAAACTGCAACTATCAGGGGCCTTTACCCACATGAGTGGTCAAAACCACCTAATCATGGATTCAACCTCTGTGTACATGACTGAATCGACATTTTAGACATCACAGGTGAGTGGTAATCACCAAATTAAAAACCCAATCCACACTATCTCTAGAACCTCATTCCCCTGTGACCATGTTGGTCACATCTGATGGCCATTCCATCCATGTATCTTATGCTATGAAAAACGTGATAGTGTCTATGATGCCCAATCCTGTAGTCAAAACTACTCAAGCAAATTTGGGCCAAGCCCATCCTAACAGTCAGTTGGCTCATACCAACGTGCACGACACCCAATCCCGTGGTCAAAACCACTCATGAAAATACGGGCCAAGCCAAAATAGTGATCAACATCACTCATTCCCAATGGCCATGTTATCCCAAACATGGGACAAGCCCACATCGTGGAGTGCGTAATCATCCCATCATATATCATTCAGTCCATGAGTCTGTTCAAGGAATTCCTACCATGGGAATACAAGTATTAGTCAAGGAGTAAAAGTAAAAATGTAAGGATTAATAGCCAAATACAAGGAAACACCTCCGGACATCCCAAAAAAATATCACAATATATATATACATCCAGGCTCAGCATCTATGTCCCAGGTAATACCTCTGAGTACTAGGAAAATATAAAAAATAACATGGCTTAGAAGGAAGATACCAGGTAAGAACATATGGTCGTCCTAATAAGCAACATAGATCCCAGGGAGAATGTCCGGGCATCCCAAGAGAAAGAAAGATGCCTCACGTTAGGCTTAAGAACCACCAACTAGGAAGTGCCTCTCATGAACATAACTGCATCAGCAATAAACAAGTGAACACAACAAGGAGTGAGGGTGGCCTGAACGCCCAACCCAACACCACAACCACAACCTCATGGGATTACCGGTTTGGAATTGGATCTAGGTGACACCAGAAAACCAACTCTATCCAAATCCGACGTACAACTCAGGGTTGGTGACGAAAAGGAGGCATCCTATAATGGGGATCCTCGAAATGATACATGAGTATAGAGATCCTACAAGGGACTTCCTTGACCAACACATAAAAAAATACATCCCTTAGAGGATACTTGGAAGCATCCGGTCTCATGGAATCATAAGAGAGATGGGATTGTCTCTCAAGGAAAGAGTCCTCTAAATAAATGGCCATGAGATATAGCTCACAACTCATTTGAGATCAAGATCTCAACTAGGAGAGTCTGAACACCCAAACAATCATCCATGGAAAGTATCACTTTTCGTTGAAGAATGAATTCAATTAATGGAGGAATAACCCATACATTTAGATAGAAACCTCAAAAAATACCTTAGGAGTCCTCAGATCACTCCATGGGTTTCACTATCATGATCCACAAATAAAAACACTTTGAATGGACTACTGACATGCCCAATTCTGGCTTCCAGGGCACAAAATACCCAAAAAAACTATGATGGAAAAAGTGTATGGTGTGTAAATTAGATTACATAGTGTATACTCCAGTACCTCCCCTTGGATGTGTACTTATTCATGGCCATAACAACATGGGGTCTGCCTGTGTAAAATTACATGGTGTGTACTTTAAGGTACACGGTTTATACAATCTAAAAACCAACATTCTGTGTTATTTTTCACACGACCGTAAACACGACCATGTGACACTACACATGTGTACTTAGAGTACACAGTGTGTACTTATGAAAATTTAAACTTTCCTGAATAGGAAGAACACACAACGTGCTCCCATAGAACACATGCCATATAACCTAGGTTTCCTGACGGGAAAACCCTTGTATCGCCAGAAACCCCCGTTTTCTCCCCCAAAACAATAGATCTGGACTTAAAAGGCCACAAGAAAGCATAAAAATGATTTAAAAAAATGAAAAAAACATTTAAATGGGATCTATGGTGAATACCTAAATGGGCCTACATTCTTGTGGAAACCACGGACGCTTCACTCGATTACATTGTCCAAGGCTGCCATATGCCAACTCAGCGCATCAAGGGCTTCACAATGATACATATCTTCCATTCTATCTATATTTCTATCTCTATTTCTCCCTTAAAAATTTATATATTAGTTCATGTACAAGGAGAATCACACAGAAGGCATGTCCATGAATGAGGAAAGAAGGGTAAGGAAAAGAAAAGATGAAAAATGGAATGAAAAAGAAAAAGGGGGCCCAGGTTGGCCCCAATGCCCAACTCGAGTTTATGCCTCACCTAGGATAAACTCCTCATTACAGAATCAATGAAAGAGATAGAATCTAAATTTGAATAACTGTTCAGAAGATACGTCTTAATGAACATACTCATGTAATTTAATATTTAATTTAATATTATTAAATATTAATTATTTCTCTAAAATTCAAACAGCTCATATTTCCACCAAACTCCTATAAAAGGGTAAAAAACCTATTTTGGGACCAACAGTGTGGTCAAAAATATTATCAATGATCACCTGCTCAATAAAAATACCATTTTACACCTCAAGAGCATCTGACCACAAAAATTTAAATTTCTCTTCAAAACTACAGTCCAGAAAAACAAGGGTTCTTACACTATAAACCTCTTCATTGGTGTGTATGAGAGTATGTTAAGGTAGATGTTTTAAATCACATATTGAGATAACTACTTAGGCATAATCATAATACATTTTACTCCCGTAATCAAGTCATTAGGGTTTTATAAATTAAAATATTTTTCCATAACATTCAATGTTAAAACAATTCCTTTGTGTTTTAGCCATTGGCTAAAACCATAAAGCATAGTGTGAGAAACAATAATTATAGTGAAAACCATATAATTAGTTATAGGATGGAAAAATCTAGAAACCATATTTTAAATCTATGAATCCTTAATTTAAACCTAGGTCATTAATTTTTTTTATATATTAAAATAAATCATGATTTTTCTTATGGAGAATGGGAATTAATTCAATAATATCCTTTGGGAGATTCAAACCATGTGTGAAACAATTCCTCTTGTCATACATAAGGTGAGGATGGAGTCAAATCATAATGGTCCCATTTTATAGTTATTACACCTAGATGAAATTATGCCAAAGTGAAACACACTTACATTATAAATATTGGAATGTATTTTTAGAAAAACCACATAATCCCCACATTACAAAAATTTTAGGATATTATCCTATTCATAGAATTATCTTAAAATGAATTCATAGGGTTATACATTGAAATCTATGTTTTCCTAAATCATGTTTCAGTGATTTTTTATAAAATTTCTATGATACCAAAAAAATACCATGAATCTAGTAGCCCGTAGTGGATGGTTACTTTATTACATTATAACTAGATACAAGTGATCATATCCCAAAGGACTAACTAATTTATTAATATTGGTAAAAGAGATATATACTTTAATCTCACATTAAAATTGATAACATAAAATAAAACATAGTATTTTATTTGATAACACCCTAATTTACATTATAATAGCCCTAAATATAAATAATAACACATTTCTTAGCTTCCTAGGGAAAAAACATAAGGAAGAGGTAATATCTAATGCTTTAAAATGGTATCTATATAGTGGAATCTATAATAAAGAAATGAGTCATAATCAATATGGAAGGTAAATAACTAAACCACATACCATTTAATTAAGAACTTGAACATATAGAATAATATGTTTTGATTAAATGATGATCAAATAATGCAATATAAATAATCAAATAAGCTTGAAAGTTATCCATGTATAATATAGATAATTTAATTATCACATGAAGAAAAATAGAAAATCTCGTAATGAGGGAATACATAATATCAACCATATTTACCACACAATGAAGGCATCATGACAAGAAATTTTTCATAAATGGGTATGGCCTCAACAAGATACCAAGATAGTTTGTCTCATCAGACGTACATATGCATCAAGAGAGTATAGAGGAACCTTCCAATCACTTAATAAGTCTAATGAATTACTCATATGAAATAGGTGAAAAATAATAAACACAAACATTTATGTTGGAAAACTAGAATAAAAATGTGAATACATTCCCCAATAAATAAACATAATCAACGTAAACATTTTTATAAAAAATATAGGATATGAAATTTTATAACCTCCCCAACCAACATACATAACCATTGAAAACTTTTGTATTAGGAACAAGCATAAAAATTTTAATAGTTTCCCATAAATAAACATATTCATAAATAATCTAAAATAATATGAAAAATGGTATAAAAATAGTACATCCCCAACCAAACAAATCATAAACCATCTGGCCAAATAATAAAAATGGTACCATTAAAACATATTCCCTATGGAGTGTTAATAAAATGAGGTTGTTGATGTTTACAAATAGAAATACCATAAAATTTCCATTAAACACATTCTTGAGGAAAATAACCATTTCACTTTGTAAATCAATTTTCAGAACTATAATTTTACCAAATATTATAAAAAACAATACCTAAAAAAATGATGGATAATTTTAAATTAAGATTCAAAATAATGAGTGGTCATGATGGTGGGAAATTCCATTCATGACAAGTACACCAGTTTAGAAAAAAATTTAATGTCATTTAGTTTATATTTTTTAAGTTGGGTTTTGGCCGACGTTATTATATGAGTCGTTATAAATAATGTTTTTAAGTCGATTATTTTAAAACAGACGTAATAAACGTAAATCTGAATTGTTTTTCACATCGGTTACTAAAAAAACAATGTGGAAATTATTCAGAGTTGTGATTTATTACATCGGTTTTAAAATAACTGACACGGTATGTAACACCCAAATATTTCATAATATGTTATTTTCTTTAATTCAATATCTTACACTACATGCAACACCGAGTTCGAGCACACCACGAATTACCAACTAGCAGTTCAAAAATAGTTATGAATAGTATTAACTGAATTTTGAATTTTATATACTCTATATAATTTTAGAATCTATATTATGTGTTTCATAGACATAATATAAGAACAAATTCATTTTTTTGGATAAAAGAAGTATTTTTCAAAAAATGAAAATTTACAACCTTTTAATGGAAAACACTTTTTAAAACCAATATTTGAAATTTTTATATATTAAATTTAATGAAATTAAATTCTTATTTAGAATTGGGACAAAAAAATTTATTTTGGATAAATTTTTTGTACTTTTATAATAACTTTTATAATTTAATGAATATTGAAAAATACTAAATTTTAATTGAAAACTAATTTTTTTTATCGAAATAATTTATAGTGTTAAATTATATATTTGAATGTTTTGGAAGTATAATTAGATTATATTTTTATCATTTAATACAATTTTGGTGATTATAAGTAATTTTACATTAAAATTTGATATAAACACATGTCAATCTTTTGATTGTTTTTACTTTTTAAAAACCTGCTTTTCGGTTTTGAAACAAGAATTAATTTTAAATTAATTAATTAAACTTCTATGTTTTGAATTTGGTAAAATAGAATTCATTTTTGAATTCAGATTATCAAAATTATCTTAGGGTAAATTTTTGGTATTTTTCTGAAAACTCTCAATTTTTGATGAATAGTGAAAAACACTGAGTTATTGGTTAAAACAGACTTTTTATTTAACTAATTATTTATTTTATTTTAATTTATTTTAGGTTAAAATAGATACTTAATACCTATATAATATCAATGTAATTCATTATATTCAGTTTATAAAAAATTTAGATATATAAAAATTTTATTGAACTTTTTACCGTCTTTTACCCACCTTCTAGGAGCATTTGCAAATATACATAAAATATAATTTTACCACTTCTGTGAGTTGAATTTCAAAAATCTGAGAGACAAGATTGATATTAGTAAGTAAAATTTGGTTCATTAATGTGAAAATAATTTTTGGTGAATAGTAACTTTTAACTTTTATTTACCACAGTTAAAAGTAAATAGGGTAATTAAGGGTCAAAATGATATTGTTTTTATCCTAAAACAAGTCCTAATTCTATTGGATATGTGTAATTAGACCCAAAACATCCTTAGAAAAAAATATGATCCTTTAGGTCCACTTTTATAATATTATGACATTTATTATTATTTTAATTAAAGAAGAGTTAAAAGAGTTAACATGAAAGTTTAATAACTAAAAAATTTCTAATATAGGGTTACAAATAAGATAGATTCAACTATAAATATTCATTAGAAAGATAAAAAAATTTCCTATATAATGGTATTTTATTTATAATTTTTAGACATTAAATAACTAAATTTATTTATGATACAATGATGATACAGTAATTACCGTATTAATGAAATATTCAAATAATTGATATTATAAATATCCAAATAAATGTAATTTGAGACTTTTTATAAATTAAACTTATTTTATAGTTTAATATGAAATATTAGGGTTGGTTATATGAATTTTCTTTTAAGTAATAATGCTGTTTTAAATTTCGAAAAAATAAAATACAAAAAAGTGTCAAAATTGACCTAAAAAAGTTTTTTAAAAACATATTATATTATTAATTGATATTCTATTCCTAAAAATCTAATGTTTGGCCAAAATATTTATATAATGATAGGTGTATCATTAAGGAACCAATTGGGGTTCTCATGGAAGTATATAGTATGTTTATTAACCATATAATATAAAAATACAAAAAGACATGGTAAATGTCAAACTATTTTACTAAGAGTTAAATCTAAAAGATATGGTTAATATAGTGACCCAAACCTGTCTAAAACCTATTGGTTGATTGGTGTTTGAACCATCCCCACCTTATCCATTACATAATTCATTTTTTATCCTTTATAAACCGAAAATGATTTTATAATAAAATAATTTTTCTAGATTTTTCTAAGGTTCCCCTCACCCCTCTTATAAAAGGGAACTCCCCGTTATCTCTAATTCACACCTTAAAAGAAATTAGGCACGGCCAACCCCTTCCCAAATATCCTCCAGACTCTTCTAAATTAATCCTAGAGGCCTTAATTTAGTCAGAAATCCATCCTATGGAGCCCTTTTGATCTAATCAGAAGGTAGAACCCGAAGAAGAGGTAAATATTTCATTACCTTTTTCAAGTTCCCTTCTTCTTCGAATTCCTATTTATTTGTTGTTTCCATTATAAAATAATAACTCCAGTATCTTCAATATACTATTATGTTATTATAAATATTGTACAACCATATTTATTATTCTATCCATCCTTTTAATGACATGTCACCATACGTGCATACGTACGACTTACCGTCTCCACGTCGTGGTGTAGTTGCTATTCAATACATTATTATTTGGATGGGTATAATGATGATGTATAATTGGTGTAAATAATAAATATAACATGATAAATATTCTGTATATATGATATACCATCCAATTATATATGATTTTAATATCAAAATAATGATATTGTCGCTCGTGCGTACGTACAGATTACTGTCTCCACGAATGCGATCAGATTCATTCCCATTCGTTTCAATTCAAGAATAATTTTCATTTGATGATTAAAAATAATGTTTAAAAACTTAATATAATTTTTAATATTAATAAGATACATCCAATCCATAAAAAACATGGATTACGTAACCATGCATATAATGGAGAACAAATCAGTTAACACCCGAAACGATGATAATACTAAAATATCAATATTAGAAGATCATATATGATATCATATTAATGAATATTGTTATTGTATAATTTAATAACAATTATTTCACTATTATATAATATATTAACATAACCTCAACCAAGGAAAAGTACAAGGTAAGGGGTTTCTTATATCACTTTTAATTCTGTGAGATTTCCATTGTTCGACGCTTATTTATTAGATGTGGTGTATTGTGTACTTCCATTTAATATATATTATCATGATTATGTTTATATTAATGGTATTCTTGTGATTAATTTTGTGGTTATTAACTTTTGGTTATATGACTTTATTGATTACAATGAATTAAGGGTTTTTCATCTCACTTTTAATTCCCATGAGATTCATGCTATATTGGCCACTATTTCTATTTGTGTGGCATATGTACGGTCCATGATTGTATTCTTGGTGTAATATAATTTAATTTATGAGTATTTACATCATCATTTTATGATCCTTCTTTCATGGGTTGTATGTTTCATAAGTTACGAAATCGGTAAGGGAATTTCAAATTTCAATTTCCACTTAGCGGGCTTTACGCATACTTCATTGATTATTTTACTCCAAGATTTTGTGTGGAATCATTATTTATTATTTATATAGTAATTTACACTCCCCTTTGTCTGGATATAAGTTTTATACACATAATAAATCTATTGATAATTTCTCATGTCATTGATATAAACTTGATCTTAACTCAATTTCCATTCATTGAGTTAAACATCCACGTTATCGGTGTTGTTTTTACAAGAATATGTGTGAATGTCCTATGATTGATTTACACTAAATATCCAATCATATTGAGTGTATTTATATTTTTCACAAAAAATAATGAAATTGATTTATCCTTTACCTAAGGGTACTGTCTTTATAAGGGATTTCATCTCAATTTACATTCCTTTGATACTTATTTGTTGTTATGCACCAATTAACTTTTATATGGTGTATATATTGTTCTTTGACATAGTAAATAAATAAATCCTTTATTCTCATGGTATTATAAAGTTTTTATTACCTCAATTATTTGTATTCAAGCATCTCTCATTTGGATAGTAACTCTAACTAAAATACCATTTTAAATGTTTTAAAAATTTATTTTTCTAAATTTTTCTCATTAATTTCCATGTTTTAAAAATGGTTTTAAAAATATATTTATATGAAAATGAGTATTTTAAAATTAAAATTCATTTTAAAAGTTTCAAAGTGGTTATGGACACTTTTATTGAAAAATATATTTTTAAATGGCTTTTTGATAAATAGTGTGACATTTAAATGTTTTCAAGAAAAAGGGGGATATTTCTCTCAAATAGTTTTGATGATTATTTTCATCTATGTCAATATCCTTAATTATTCTCAATTGAGGTTAATATGTTACAATAAAATCTTCCAAATTGTATTTAATGAGTTATGCTTGAATGTGGATGTGCTATTTTTATACCATTCATGGTTTGTGGATAAAGTATTGACATTTTTTATGCTAGTTTTAATACAAATGTTTATGTTATGTTTCAAACTTTTCATATGAGGAATGCATTGGACTTAGTAAGTGATGGGTGGATCCTGCTATAGCTCCTCGATGCATCCGTCGGTCTCATGAGACAAACTGGTATCTTGGAAAAAAGGCCTTGAAAAAACCTTATTTTTAGTCTTGGCACAAGGCCTTGAAAACCTGGTTATGATGTCTGGAATTATGCATTCCATCATTATGAAAGTGGCTATTGTTATTGAATTATATTATTCAACTAGTAGAATATCAATGTAAATAATTAAATGGAATTATTTGATTTTATCTTTTCCATATTATGCTGAAATTGAAGTTTAAAAGGCTTTTGTTTTAGTCTTATACATTGCCTTAAATGTTTATTCTTATTTATGAAAGTTTCCACTTTATTTTTATCCTTACTGAGTATTGGAGCTCACCCTTTATAAGTTTTATTTTTCCTATTATGTGAAGACGTATACTATGACTGACCTGCAGGGTTAGTCTATGGGATCTCAATGTGGTATATGGAAACAATGTTTTTGTAGTTTTTGATTTTATGATGTAATGTAAACCTTATGAATGCATGTAGTACTTCCAAGGCTACTAATCTAATCAGTCATTCGAGACTTGATCTTTTGTGATCATGCCAATAATACATAATAATGCACTGACTCTAGAATTTTGGTATTGTAGAGATTATGTGGGTTTTCTAAACAATACATCCCTTTCTGGATATGAGCAAGTAGGGGCGGCTCTGGCACAAATGTACTTAGGAGTGAAAACTCTAACAATGAGTTTTAGGCTTGAACCAGGGTATCTTGGTACACAAAAACGGGCCTTGCTGCACTCTTGGTTACAACACTACATGGGGATATTCTTAGGATAATTCACATTTTCTTTATAAACCGATTTGAAGGATTTTAATATTAGATGAGAATAAATAACCATCATTAATACTAATGTGTTTTAGATTGAAAATATGGTGTTATGATATTCTCTAAATGATTTTATGACTCACACTATGATTTCTTATGTTAGTTAATGGATAGATCCCCAGGAAGTCATAATAACATTGAACATGATGTACAAGGTGGGAACAATGAAGGAAATGAGAAACAGAATGGAATGTTGATAGGTGTAAAAGATATCATGTTCATGCCAAATCAGTTTTCCATAAATATGATCAACAACATATATATTAACCAACTCCTGGACTCAACAAAGAAGAGAAAGGCGGTGAATGATAAGAGCTCCAGCAGTGGAGATCATGGTGAAAAGAAAGTTCAACTTCCATAATGCACGAAATGTAGAAGAAGACACCTAGGGAAGTGTCTTAATGGAACAAAGAAATGCTTTATGTGTGAGAAATAAGGACATAAAGTAAAGAATCACTGAGAAAAAATGAAGAGTACAATGGAAGAAAATAGAAATGATCCCAAGAATCTATTTACAGTCATTTTCCGTATATGTTGGGGACCTGGGCATTAACCGAGTGAATTCCCTATTCTATAGGATAACCCCTTTATTTATGAATAACATATGTGGAAATAAATTTATGGTCAAATGTTGGAAAGTATTAGTGCTCTTTTTTGATGGGATTACTTTCGAAGACTTTTCTCTTATGTGTTACCTTGTAGTTTATTTTGTGAAAGTGCGATTTTAAAAATAATTATGTTTTCTATTGTTGATATAGTTATAAATAACCATTTGGATTTATATGATCCTTGAATTTAAGGAAATTACATGTTATTAAATTCTGGGATGAAAAGGTGAGGTTTGAGATAACATTTTTTGTGACATTATGTTATAGTTATTTTGAAGAATTTATCTCATTTTGGGAACTTTATAAAATATAGTTTTTTTAAAAAAGGACAACACGCAGACCGTGTGACAACCCGTCGCATCAGACAAAGCTGTAGGAATCGAACCCACAACCATAGTGCGATTGAGATTTTTCATCTACCACGAGACTACGTGAAGTCCCTGGTTAGTGTGACTAATTCTTTTTAGTTAAATGAATTTATTGATCAATAATAAGTTGATTTGGGATCTTATGTCTTATAAAATGGATATCCTTAGTATAGGAAAATGATTTGGGGATTAAGTGATAAATGTTATTTTAGAAGACACTCGCTCTGTTGGGAATACTATATGCCAAAGGAAAATAGAATACTATGGGATTTCATTTTAGGAGTAATGGTGGATTTTTATCTTTGTTTTTATTGTGTATTTATAAAAATTTGAGTTATTTATGGAAATGATTAACCTATCATAGAGAATATGTGATTAGGTTAATTACTTTTAAGTATGTGACTTTAAGAGTAGTCAATGTTATTTATAAATACAATTTAACGTGGAATATTGCGTAATCAAATTCTTCTATGTTTTGGGTTTCAGTATTAGTTTGGATTATATTGATGGATTTTAAGGACAATTGTTTATTGAATGGTATTTATTGAACTTCAGGTATTGTTGGCTTAATTTTATGAATTAAGATAATTATTTATTTCTCTAAAGGATTATCCTTTTTGGGTATCATCTTATCTTGTACTAACTATTTTGGTTTTTTTAATCTCTAAAGGCGAAGTAAATATATATAGTTTATCCTTTGTGGATTATGTTATTCTCTAGAAGTTGATTCTAGCGCTTTAGGTGTGACCAAGTCATCTTGAATACTCATAGTTTTAAAGAAAATATGAGTTAGTGTTAGAAATTTATTTATGGATGAAAATATACTTAAAAAGTAAGTATATCTCTTTATAGTCAATATCATAAATAAATTCCTCAACTTTTTGAAATGGAACTTAAAACAAAAAATGTTATCTGTTTACTTTTGCTACTAGGAAACTAATGAACATTTATCTCATCACAAATTTGTGGTTTTCTTGTTGTTAAATTTCTCCTAATCATGTTTTCAATCACTCTCCACTTGAACTTGACACTTATTTTATCTTCCATATCCATGTTTTCTTACATGGAATCCTATTGTGGATTATCTCGGGTGACCTTTATACTTCACTTTATTTGTTTTAAAGAGATAGTTATATTGAATATTTTTCCAATGTGGGACTTTCAATGAAGTTCCCAAGCCCAATTTTAAAATTATGAGGATGCAATTTACAAAAGGGAGGAATAATGTAACACCGCAATATTTCATAGTTAGTTATTTTCTTTAATTCAATATCTTGCGCCAGATGCAACACCGAGTTCGAGTGGACCACGACTTACCAAACTAGCCGTTCAAAAACTGTTATGAATATTATTAACTGAATTTTCAATTTTATATACTACATATAATTTTAGAATCCATATTATGTGTTTATTAGAAATAATATAAGAACACATTCATTTTTTTCAGATAAAAGAAGTATTTTTCAAAAATTGCAATTTTACCACCTTTTAATAAAAAACCCTTTTTAAAACCAATATTTGACACTTTTATATATTAAATTTAATGAAATTAAATTCTTCTTTATAATAGGGACATAAAAATTTATTTTGGATAAATTTTTGGTAGTTTTCTAATAACTTTTTTATTTTGATGAATACTGAAAAATACTAAATTTTAATTGAAAAATAATTATTTAATCGAAATAATTTATAGTGTTAAAATATTTATTTGAATTTTTTGGAGGTATAATTAGATTATATTATTATTATTAAATACAATTTATGTGATTATAAGTAATTTCACATTAAAATTTGACATAAACACATGTCAATATTTTGATAGTTTTTACTTTTTTAAAACCCGCTTTTCGCTTTTGACAACAGGAATTGATTTTAAATTAATTAATGAAACTTATATATTTTTAATTTGGTAAAATTGAATTCATTTTTGAATTCAGAATATCAAAATTATCTTAGGGTAAATTTTTGGTATTTTTCTGAAAACTCTTTATTTTTGATGAATAATGAAAAACACCGAGTTATTGGTTAAAACTGAATTTTTATTTAAATAATTATATGTTTTATTTAAATATATTTTATGTTAAAATATATACATAATACCTATATAAGTTAAATTTAATTCATTGGAGTCAGTTTATAATAATTTTAGATATATAAAAATTTTATTGAACTTTTTACCGTCTTTTACCCACCTACTAGGAGCAATTGAAAATTTAAATAAAACATAATTTTATCGCTTCTATGATTTGAATTTCAAAAATCCGAGAGACATGGTTGATATCATTAAGTAAAATTTGGTTCAATAAGATGAAAATAATTTTTGGTGAATAGTAACTTTTTACTTTTATTCACCACGGTTAACAGTAAATAGGGTAATTAAGTGTAAAAATGATATTATTATTACCCTAACAGATGTCCTAATTCTATTGGATAAGTTTAATTAGACCAAAAAAACCATAGGAATAAAATATGATCCTTTAGGTCCACTTGAATAAGATTAGCACATTTATTATTATTTTATTTAAAGAAGAGTTAAAAGAGTTAAAATCAATTATTAATAACTAAATTTTTTTTAATATAGGGTTAAATATAAGATAAATTAGACTATAAATATTAATTAGAAAGCTAAACATATTTCCAACATAATGGGGGTATCTTAGAAATATATAGTAAGTTTATTAACCATATAATATAAAAATAAAAAGTGTCATGGTAAATGTCAAACTATTTAACTAAGAGTTAAATCTAAAAGATAAGGTTAATATAGTGACACAAACCTGTCTAAAACCTATTGTTTGAGTGGTGTTTGACCCATCCCCACCTTAGCCTTTAAATAATTGATATTGAAGACTTTAGAAACTGAAAATGATTTTATTATAAAATAATATTTCTAGATTTTCCTAAGGTTCCCCTGACCCCTCTTATAAAAGGGCACTCTCCCTTCTCTCTAATTTACACCTTCAAAGCAATTAGGCTCAGAAAAACCATACCCATATATCCTACCAACTCTCCTAACTTCATCTTAGAGGCCTTAATTTAGTTAGAAAGCCAACCTAGGGACCCATTTTGATCAAATCAAAAGGAAGAACCTGAAGAAGAGGTAAATATTTCATCACATATTTCAAGCTCCTTTCTTCTTCCACATCCTCTTTCTTTGTTGTTTCCATTATAAAATAATAACTCCTGTATATTCTATATACTTCTATGTTATTATAAATATGGTACCACTATATTAATTATTCTATCCATCATTTGAATGATATGTTATCATACATGCGTACGTACGGCTTACCGTCTCCACGTCATGGTGTAGTTGTTATTCAATACATTATTATGTGGAGGGGTATAATAATGATGTATAATTTGTTTAAATAAAAAAATATAACAAGATAATGATTCTGTATATATGATATACCATCCAATTATATATGATTTTAAAATCAAAAGAAAGATTTTGTCACTCGTGCGTACGTACGGATTACCATCTCCACGAACATTATGAGATTCATTCCCCATCGTATCCATTAAAGAATAATTTTCATTTGATGATTGAAAATAATTTTTACAGACTTAATATCATTCTAAATATTAATAAGATATATCCCATCGATAACAAACTTGTATTACATAACTAAGCATATAAATGAGAACGAATCAGTTAACACCTGAAACGACGATAATACTAAAATATCAATATTATAAGATCATATATGATATAATATTAATGTATATGGTTATTTTATAATTTAAAAACAATTATTTCATCATTATACAGGAGATTAACATACCCTTGAACAAGGAAAAGTTCAAGGTAAGGGGTTTCTTACCTCACTTTTAATTCTGTGATATTTCCAATGTTCTGCACTTATTTATTGGATGTGGAGTATTGTGTACTACCATTTAATATATATTATCATGATTATATTTATATTCATGGTATTAGGTGATTAATTTGTTGGTTCTTAAATTTTTTTCATATTACTCGATTTATTACAACAAAGTAATGGTTTTTTCATCTCACTTTTTATTTCCGTGAGATTCATGCTTTATTGGCAACTATTTCCTTTTGTGTGGAGTATGTACTATCCATGATTGTATTCTTGGTGTAATATAATTTAATTTATTAGTATTTACATATTCATTGTATGTTCTTTCTTTCATGGGTTGTATGTTTCATAAGTTACCAAATCGGTAAGGGAATCCAAATTTCAATTTCCACTCTGTGGGCTTTACCCATACTTCATTGATTATTTTACTCCATGACTATGTGTGGAATAAGTATTTATTATTTATATAGTAATTTATACTCCCCTTTTTTTGGATATAATTTTTATACACATAATCACTCCATTGAAAATTTCTGAAGTTATTGATATAAACTTGATCTTAACTCAATTTGTATTCATTGAGTTAAACATCCAAGTCATTGGTGTAATTTTTTAGAAGAATATGTGTGAATGTCCTCTAATTGATTTACACTAAATATCCAATCATATTGAATGTATTTATTTTTTCACACATAATAATGACATTGATTTATCCTTTACCTAAGGATATCATCTTTATAAGGGATTTCATCTCAATTTACATTCCTTTGATACTTCTTTGCTGTTATACAAAAATTCAATTTTATATGGTGCATATACTATCCTTTGACATAGTATATAATGAATTCATTTATTCTCATGGTATTATAATGTTTTTATTACCTCAATTATTTGTATTCAAGTGTCTCTCATTTGGATAGTAACTATAACTAGAATACCATTTAAAATGTTTTAAAAATTTATTCTTTAAAATATTTCTCATTAATGTACATGATTTAAAAATGGTTTTAAGGATTTATTTATATGGACATTAATATTTTAAAAGTAAAATTCATTTTAAAAGTTTCATAGTGGTATGGGACACTTTGATTCAAAAATCTACTTTTAAACGGCTTCTTGAAAAAAAGTGTGACATTTAAATGTTTTCAAGAAAAAGTGGGATATTTCTCTCTAATAGATTTGATGATTATTTTAATCTATTTCTATATCGTTCATTATTCTTGATTTAGGTTAATATGTTACAATATAGTCTTCCATGTTGTATTTAATGAGTTATGTTTGACTGCGAATGTGCTATTATTATACCATTCATGGTTTGTGGATAAAGTATTGACATTTCATATGCTAGTTTTAATACAAATTTTTATATTATGATTCAAAATTTCCATATAAGGAATTCATTGGACTTAGTAAGTGATGGGTGGAGACCTATATAGCTCCTTGATGCATTGATAGGTCTCATGAGACAAACTAGTGTGTTGGCATAAGGCCTTGACAGAATCTTATTTGTAGTCTTGGCACATGGCCTTGACTATGTGGTTATGATGTCTGGAATTATGCATTCCATCATTATGAAAGTGGATATTGATATTGCATGTTATTATTTAACTAGTAGAATATCAATGTGAATAATTAAATGACATTATTTGATTTTATATTTTCCATATTATGCCAAAGTTCAAGTTTAAAAGGCTTTTGTTTTAGTCTTATACATTGCCTTAAATGTTTATGCTTATTTATGAAAGTTTTCTCTTTATTGTTATCCTTACTGAGCATCTGATCTCACACCTTTCTATGTTTTATTTTTCCCAGGATGTGAAGAAGTATACTATGACTGACCTACAGGGATGTTCTATGGGATCTCAGTGTGATATATGGAAACAATGTTGTTGTAGTTTTCAATTTTATGATGTAATTTAAACCTTATGAATGTATCTAGTACTTCCAAGTCTACTAAACTAATCGGTCTTTTTGAGAATTGATATTTTGTGATCATGCCAATGATATGTAATAATGCACCGATTCTGGGCTTCTGGGGTTGGGGCATTACATGGTATATAGTTTATTACGTCTATTATGTAATAATTGACGTAATAAACTACTCCTATGAAGCATTTTTCAGGTCGGTTATCGAAAAACTGACGTGATAAACAATTTTTGTACATCAGTTATAAAAATAATTGGTGTGATAAACTAGTTTGTGAAGGATTTTTTCATGTCAGTTAAACAAAAACCAACATCAAAATAGATATACAACATCAGTTATTAAATAAGAGACATAAAAACCATTCCCATGCATTTATTACGTTAGTTATAAAATAAACGACAAAAAAAAAAACAATTTTTTTAAGAAAACCATACAACAATTACTATGATCGGCCTAAGAAGACCTAAAACAAGTAGAAAATAGTCCAAAACCAAACCAAAACCAGACCAGAATACATACCTAAACAACATCATAACTCGACCAATTTAAGCAGAACCAAAATAAAATTAATCATTTATATACACAACATTCAAAACTTACAATGTCAACTAAAAAAAACCTAAAACCCCAGGGACATCCTCTTCCCCCTTAGGTAGACCCCACTCACCTGGATAGACCCCACCCCCTAGACACCCTCCCACACCCTAGAAACCCCCACACCTAGAAATCCCCCTTAGACACCCCACCCCATAGACCGCCCCACTACCACCATAGACAACCCCCCTCCACCCAACTGGATAGATCCCCCACCCACTGGACACCCGCCCACCCCCTGAAAACCCCCCACCCCTGGACATCCCCCTTGGACACTCCCTACCCCATGGGCACCCCTAACCCATGGATAGCCCCTACCCCCGGGACAACCCCCACCCCCTAGACACCACCTGACCCTAATAGACACCCCCACCCCTAGGACAGGTGCCCACCCCTTGGACAACCCCCACCCCCGGACAACCCCCACCCCCTAGACATCCCCCACCACCTCGACAACTCCCCACCCCACTGGACAACCCCCACCCCTTGGACACATTCTCACCCCATACCCCCATGTACACCCACCCACACCCTGAACAACCCCTACCACTTAGACACCCACACCTCCTGGACACCCCAACCCCTACCCCCATGGAAAACCCCCCATGGACATCCCACCACCCCTAGACACCACCCCACCCTACTGGATAACCCCCCACCCCTGGACACCCGTCCACCCCAAGGACACCCCCACCCTTGGACAGACCCCGACAACATTGGACACCCCCACCAACCTAGACCACCCCCACCCCTGGACCCCCACCCCCTTAGACACCCCAACCCCTCTAGACAACCCCCACCCACTAAACACCACCCCACTCCACTGGACAACCCCCCACACCCTGGACACCCTCCTACCCCCTAACAACCGCCCCACCCCCATGGATAGCCCCCCCACCCCTAGAAACCCCCACACCTAGACATCCCCCACCCCCTGGACAACCCCCACCCCCTAGACACCCCAACCCCCTGGGACAACCACCACCCCAGGAAACCCCAACCCCCTAGACCACCCTCCCACCCCCTAGATAGCCCCCACCCCCTATACACCACCCCACCCCACTGGAACCCCCCACCCCTACCCCTTGTACACCCTACCACTCCCTAGACACCACCCCACCCCCACAGATAGCCCCCCAGACACTCTCCCAACCCCTAAACACCGCCCCACCCCCCATTGGTAGGTCTTGTATCAGTAATTGTCACTCATTGTATTGGTAGCTTCATGTATTAGTGAATATGTGGAGCAGTAGCTCGCTTGTAT
The DNA here is from genome assembly GCA_963277665.1 of Viscum album. Classification (NCBI taxonomy): domain Eukaryota; kingdom Viridiplantae; phylum Streptophyta; class Magnoliopsida; order Santalales; family Viscaceae; genus Viscum; species Viscum album. The sequence continues at coordinate 1,315,864,593 of OY728147.1, forward strand.
TAGTATCTCCTTCTATTGGTAGCTCCTTGTGTAGCAGTAGTTCCTTTTATCAGTAGCTGTCTGTACCAGTGAATTTGTATCGGTAGCTGTCTGTTTGTATCGGTGACTCAAAAACTTGAATGATTATAAAGTATCTGTTCTATGAATATCATTTTAAGATTGAGTTTGCATCAAGATTAATCATTGTTAAAAATTTATAAACATAAATAAGCATTGAGTAACATATTTCAATGATATAATATGATCATTTTGATATTCATATCAACTCAATAGCATGATTTCATAATTTTTAAAGTATAATTAATATATAGATAGGAAGTATTTGGGATTATCAAAACATATCTAAACATAATTGATATTATCGAAATAGGTGAGTCCAACATTAACCTTTTTTTATAATATGAATTTGAAAATAAATGTTTCTAACGATGAATTATAGGAAGATACCAAAATAACTCGACAGGGATCTCTGTAATCTCTATATCAGCCTGTGAGTTTTCTTTCAAATTATACCATAATGTCTCACATTATTGAGACTTTGATAGAAACTTATAGTACTTATCATATATCATACAGTAATTCAAACATTCATGTATTTTCTTGTATCCCAATCCTATCAGGCATAATATTTTATTCACATTATAATGAAAATCTGGAAGATTGTTGTCTTTTGTAAGAATGTATTTCAATAATTTTAGCAGCTCTATAAAACTTTTTTCACTCCATCCATGTTTCTCCTTCAGGTTAATCAATCTTAACACTGCTGAAAAAACTGTAAAATCTGTACAAGCAGGATACAATGGTTTTTCTGTATCACCATATAGATGTGCAACTGTCAGTTCTATATCAATTTGTTCTGCTACAATATCAAAAATCATTTCTTCAATTCCACCAGAGTTACCATCTTGCAAATCATCAACATCAGTATATCTGACATTCTATCCACTTTCACCATGAAATATCCAAGGGCTATAACTCAGATTACAACCATGAAAAATCAGATGATCTCTGATCTCTATACTTTTAAAATTCTAAATATTCAAACGTTTCAGGCAATGGACAGAAAAAATATCATTACTTAGAACATTTTGTGTTGCAAATTCGAAAATAGAATCAACACCTTCATCATATTACCTACTCATTATATGTGACATAATCCAACTTTAAATCATTGTTTCCTATAAAAAATATCAAAATTATACATCTTGTTAAGATATGCCAATTTTATATTTATATGAAAAATATCATAATTTTAATGTAAAACAATTTTTATATATAAATAAAATATATGCATATTTGAAAAATATATTCATTGAAACAATTTTAAAAATAAAATCTTGTTAGATGTAACATTTTTATATTTATATGAAAAATGATATAATTTGAAAGTAAAAAAGTTTTGAAAAATCAATTGTGAATAGATGTGTTAGTAACTAGGTATTGGAGAATAATCAATGGAAAGATTCTACTCAATTTATATCGATATAGCAATGTTAGTCGTTTATTTGAAAAGTATCCAATGAAATTACTATATGATGATGATAAAAAATTCATGAAAAATTTCTCAAATGGTGCGAGAGGAATGTGTAATTTACAATAAAAATCCTTTAGAAAGAAGAACTTTCTTTTCCATGAAGATGTTTTCTCCAAATAAGTTGAAGAGGAGGAATTTGAAAACTATATAGACCGTCTGAAGTAAGTATATGCCAATGATTTAAATGAAACCGATGTGATATATATATATATAACAACATTTCAAAAATCGTTGGTATACATGTTGTCTAGCATATAATCTATTCCAATGGTTTCATGGAAACTGTATAGATATATGTATACGAACGGTTCAAGAACCATTGGCATACACTCTATAGTATATAATATATTACAATATTTTATGAAACCATTGGTATATCCTCTTCACCCATCAACCACCAGCGTACCATCTTTACCCAGCAACCATGAAACACCATACATATCATCATCTTCCCGACTTCCAGAACCTGTACACATGACTTCCAAAACCAATAAAGGGGGTGGGGGTGTCAAGGGGGTGGGAGATGTCCAAGGGGGGTGGGGTGTCCAGGGGGTTTCTAGGGGGTGTGGGGCGGTCCATGGGCATGGGGCTACCCTGGAGGTGGGGGGATGTCTAGGGGGTGGGGACTGTCCAAGGGGTTAGGGGCTGTCTATGGGGGTGGGGGTGTCCAGGGGGTGGGTGGGGGGTGTCAAGGGGGTAGGGATGTCTAGGGGGTGGGGGGCAGTCTAGGGGGTGGGGGATGTCTAAAGGGGTAGGGGGAGTCCAAGCGGTGGGGGTGTAAAAGGGGGGTAGGGGGTGTCTAGGTGGGTGGGGAGTGTCCATGGGTGTGGGGTAGTGTCAAGGGGGTGGGTTGTCCAAGGGGTTGGGGGGGGGGGAGTGAGTGTCCAAGCGGTTATGGGGTGTCTAGGTCATGGGGGATGTCCAGGGGAGTGGGGTTGGGGTGGGGGGTGCTGTCCAAGCGGGTGGGGCTGTCCAAGGGTGTTAGTGGTGTCTAGGGGGTGGGGGTGTACAGGGGGTGTCCATGGTGGTGCGGGGACTGTCTACAAGGGTAGGGCGTTTCTAGGGGGGTGGCGGGTTGTCGAGGGGGGTTAGGGCTATCCAAGTGGGTTAGGGGTGTTTAGGGGGTGGGGGGGGAGTGGTGTCCAAGGGGGTAGGGTGGGGGGGGGGGGGTGTCCAGGTGGGTGGGTGTCCAGGGTATAGGGGTTGTCCAGGTGGTGGGGTGTCCAGGAGGGTGGAGGTGTCTGGGGGGGGGGGGGGGTTGTCCAGTGGGTGGGGGGATGTACATGGGGGTTGGGGTGTCCAGGGGGTGGGGGGGGGGGGGCATATCCAGGGGGTAGGGGGGCTGTCCATGGGGGGTGGGGGCTGCCCAGGGGGGTGCGGGACTATCCAAGGGTGTAAGGGGTGTCCCTGGGGGTGTGGGATGTCTAGGGGGTGTGGGCTGTCCAAGGTGGTAGGGGGTCTCCAGGGGGTGGGGTGGCTATCCAGTGGGTTGGGGTGGTGTCTTGGGGGGTGGGGGGATGTTCGGGGGGGGGGGGGGGTGGCGTGGGGGGGGGGGGTGTTCTGTTCAAGGGCTAGCGGGTGTCTAGGGGGTGGGGGATGTCCAGGGGGTAAGGGTGTCTAAGGGGTCAGGGGTGTCCAGGTGGTGGGGAGTTGTCTAGGGGGTGTCCAAGTAGGTGGTGGGGGCTATCGATGGGGGGGGGGGGGGGGGTTAGGGGGCTGTCTAGGGGTGGGGGGTGTCCAGTGGTGGTAGGGGGTGTCCAGGTGGTGTGGGTTTTCTAGGGGGTAGGGGGCTATCCAAGGGGTTTAGTTGTGTCTAGTGGGTGGGGGGATATCTGGGGGGGGGGCCTGTCCATGCGGGTAAGGGGTGGGAGAGGGGGGTGTCCAGGGGATGGGGGTGTCCATGGTGGTGGTGGTGTCCAAGGGGATGGGGTTAGAACTTTCATGATAATGATTTCATGGTACCACAGACATGGAAGTACACACACACACACAAAAGATATAATACAAATGGTAGCTACAAAAATTGTAGAACATGCTTGATATCACTCCCATGGTTTGTTTTACCCAAAAAAACCAAGAATGGTATAGAAGAACACTATGACACTAACCAAAATAGTAAGAACAATGATAGAAAAATAATATCTGAAAAACTAAGTTTAAAGAATCACGAAAAATAAATAATGAAACCGAGTCATGTCATGCTTACATGAGTGTTGTGAGTCGGGCTAATAGATCTGGGGGTAATAAAGATGATGAATGATGTCTGAAAAATGAGGTTGGATGGAATGACTTTGAATAATCCTTTCTAGGTTTTCCGCGCGAGATAGACGAGTCACATGTCACCTGAATGAAGAAAATAGAATTAAAGAATACAGGGCCCGAAAAATCATTTAAAATATTTATCACATAGGTTATTTAATCACCGGCCTGATAAACTATTTTTTATTTTTATCACATCAGTTATTTAATAAACAACATAGAAACTTTTTATCACGTCGGTTATAAAATAACAGACCATATAACTTAAAATTTATAACAACAATTATAAAATAAATGATGTGATAAGGTGACGATATTTGATTTATTACATCAGTTATAAAATAAATGATGTGATAAATCACCAAGAATTGTTGTATCACATCGGTTATAAAATAACTGACATGATAAATCAAATCGCCATATTTTGTACATTGGTTATAAAAAAACAGATATGATAAATCGATTCTTGGTGATTTATCACATATGTTATTTTATAACCGATGTGATAAATAATTTTTTATGTCTTTTCACATAAGATATATTTAACCGACATAAATAATATTGATGTGGTAAACCTTTTTTTCACTAGTGGTACATTAAAACAATTCCTTTCAAATTTTTGATAATAAGTAAAAAATAACCTCATTCAAAAATTGATAGGAAGAATCATTATAATTGATTTTTTTAAAAAATACCAAATAATTTGTAAAAATTAATTAAAAAAATCATAAGATAATATTGAAAAAAATTTAAAAACATCTTTATAAAATAAGGACATGGAAGAGAATGTATTTTTAATCAAAAAGATAAATAAGTTTAAATTTTATTAAAATAATTTTATCAATAATTTTAAGTACCAGTGTGTGGAAAAAGGTACTATTACATGAATTGTTCTATAATACACATAGGGTAATGAAATATATTTGTTTTAATAAATAAAGACCAAATAACTCCCCTATGAGAGTTCTAAACAGAAACAATCCGGAATAATGATGAGAATTGGAAATAATCTCATACCACTTTGGTAATTTTTGAATTGTATTCCACCATAAACTAAAATGAAAATTTAAATACCCTGAATGATAATAAATTCCTGATAAAACATACTAAAGGGTAATTTTATTCACCACATGAAATAAATATGTGGTGAATATTGCAGATGTCTCATAAAAGTAAAAGTGAGACGAGAAAACCTTATCTTAGGTCTGAATTTCTTTGTAAATATTCATAACTCCTGTATAATAAATATATCTTTATTAAAAATTTATTAAAGAACTATAATAATATATATGTATATATATCATACCATATATTATTTTCTTATAATTTTTTTTCACACTTTTACTAAAAATTATTTATTAAAAAAATTATTCTGGGTGATAATTGATTCTTTTTTCACGTATGTTTTGGTTCAATAGTTTTGGTCCATGTAATTTTATCATGTTTAAATAATATTCAGAATGTTATGAATGATTTAAATATCATATATAATAATTATATTATTATTTATAGTAGTCCATAAAAATTGGAGATAGAAAATTAAATTTCACAATTCATAGAGACGGTAGGTCGTATGTACACAAAAACACTATTTTCATTTTTCAATGGATGTAATGAAAGAAATGTAAATAATATTTCACCTTTAAAAACTAATTTTATATAATATATATAATATATATCCATTAAATCTATCCTTATTCCATCCATGTCAAAATAAAATGGAAAAAAATCAAATCGCTTTGTGGAGGCTCTAGTCTGCACCTGTGCACGAGCAACATTATCATTTTATAATAGATTAGAAGGTAATAAGGTCTATGTGATATTATAATTACATAAGTATAGTTATTAAATAATTATTATAGAAATTTATTAAATTTACCATTATATCTAGACGTGAGAGGTGGTGAAGAAAAATGAATTACATCAGTTTGCGAGGCGGTAGTCTAGCATACACATGATCAATAATTTCATTTCACATTTGATGGAAAAGGATATGGATATAAATAATCACCTTAACATAATAACATCTCCATAAGTGGGAGATATTTTTGCAATTATTTTATCATTGTTTTTGGATAATTAAAGGAGTTATAGAAATAAATAAAATAAAAACACATGGTTAAAAACTATACTTCTTCTTCAGATAATATATTTAGGTTTACAACTATAGCCTCTATAGATTTGTTTTTTTATAAAAAAATTACTATATATTTTGGAGAAGGATATAGGTAATCTATTGGGTTTTTTATTAAAAAAATGGATTTTGATGTATGAAGAGGAGAGGAAAGGGTGTTCTCTTTTATAAGTGTGGGGAGTGATACAATTGGAATTTTTGAAAAGAATAAATTGTACCCAAATTTTAAAAATGTATCATTAATGAACCATAGATTATATAAGGTCTACAATTTACCTAAAAATATGATTTGGAAAAGTTTTTATGTAATTTTAACACCTATCTTCTTAGTTTATCCCCTAGTAAACCCATTTTAACCTTAACATTGATAATTAATTTTTACTATTTTTACGATTCATTATGAAAAAAAATTCAGTTGAACATATTATATAATATTAATTATTATAACTAAAAATATTTAACCCATATTTGAAAATCAAATTCATACAAGTGGTACAATTTAATTTAAAATTAAACCCGTAGACATTATAAAAAATGATTTTCCAAAGGGAAACTTTTCAAAATTAAAAAACATTTTTATATCATAATTAAACATAATATTGTTTAAAAATAAATTATTTGGATTAATTATGATATAATAAAACAAATTTAACTTTTAAAACTATTTTCAAACAAAATTTAAATTTAAATTCTTTAAACAAAAAGGATGTTTTCAATGAAAATTAATGTTTGTTTCTATTCATCAAAAATATAATCATTTTATAAAATTATAAAATATTTATTCAAAGATAAATCTTAAATTATTATTTATCAAATAATTTTATTTTTTATAATAAATTTTATAGAATTGGTAAAAATTAGTTTTATAATAAGTGTATACAACTCAATGATATCGTTTTAAAAAAAATACAATTAAAAAAAACATGATGTATTCTTATTCAATGCCTAAAAAAATTTTAGATGAATGATAAAACTTTTAGATTAATACATAATATATTTATATCATCAATATAATTCACTAATAGTGATTAATTTATTTATTAATGTAAAAACAGAATACACACATAAAAATTGTTTTCCATTAAAAATTTATTTTACTTCTAAATGATTCTTATTTTTATTTCTTATCAACTAATAACTAATGAATTTATTTTATACATTTAAAAATTATATACTATTCATAATTTAGTTAGTCATATTCATATCAAAAAATATAACAATAATTTTATTATGGTCATATTTAAATAATATACTTCTTTGGTCATTTAAGCTCAGTGTTGCGTGTCACATACTTTAGTGAACATGATGTTCTTCTTTTAAAATCTTGGGGTGTTACATTCTCCCAAAACTCAATAAATTACATCATTTAAATTTGAAATTACACTCATAAACCAAGGGATTTACATTTTAAAATACATTTTTTTTGAAAATACACATTTTAAAAATTGATTATGAAACATTCTCTTGATAAGATAAAAAGAAAATTTTGGCAGTCGTTTAGAATGACACATAATTAGGTTTCCTAGTAAGAATATATTTGTGAGAGGTTAAAATATAGACTTTTTAGGAAGTAAAAAATAATTATAGACAGTTATAAAGATCATTGATCATAAGAAAATTAATTATCAAGGGAAATTTAATAACCAAAAAAATCATAAATCGATAAGGTATGAAAAATACAATTTGATTAATTAAAATTGAAGGTAAATGAATAAATTTTTTATTTCATGATCATTTTTCCGAAATTTCAAGGATTATTGTACTATGAATATAGGGAACACTATAAAATATACTTAATTGATATATTTTTATTTCATAATAATAATTTCAACCTTTATTGTGCTTTGATTAATTTCCCTCTCATTTTTCACTCAATGAAAGAAATATCCCAAATGATATTTTTGATAAATTCACTAAAACTAACTTTCAACAGATCATAATATCTACAAAATTGTTCCAAGTCCTTATGTATGTCATTAAATATGTACAAAAACCAAAAATGGTTATTAAAATTTATCCAATATGATACAAGATTCTCTAAACCTCAATAGTAATATTCAAAGTTAAACTTAATCCATATCAAAAGTATTTATCTTTAAAAATATACACATTAAATCTATAAAATAAGAATATATTTATTCCCAAATAATAATTTATTTAAAACTTAATGATTATATATATATATATATATCTTTTCAATAAAATGCATCCAAAAATATCATTAATCACATTAAAACCATAAAAATTCAAAAATATTTGATCCTATAATATATTTCAATAAATAAACATATTATTTAATATTCAAATTGATTAAGAGAAAAAATTTCATTCTAACTAGGGAATCACATAGTCCAATCATTGGAACTACACTCTTATCACCCATAAGTTGAGGGTTCACGCTCCATAGTCTTACCGGATGCGATGGGTTGTCACCCGGTATAAGGGTTGTCTTTTTTTTGAAACTATAACAATTTAATTCCTATAAAGTCACAAAAAATATAATGAAATCATTGAAAATAGAATTAATCATCAAATCATTTTTTCAACTCCATAGATATCTGTACGAAAAAACATATGTTTTGATATTTTTGTAACCCATAATTACCTTATCTTACAGAATCATACATTCCATAATGGTAATCAACACCTTTAAACTTATGTGCAAAAAAGTACAGGAATTCTTCCAAAATATATTTTTCACTAAAACCGATACCAATCCCAAGGGTTATGTTACCATAAATGTTTTGTAAAATTTTATGAAAATCCCATCACTTATAACCATAAAGTGAGTGTATGTCATTGAAATTATGATCAACCTGAAACTCATAAAACAATGAAGGTATATATAACTCTTAATTTAATCATGGATAAATATATATATTCTTAAAAAGGTTAACATGATCCTTATATGTTTCTTGATTCTTATATCTAAAAAACCATTGATTAAAATAAAAATATAATTTAATTCATGGATCCCAATACATAAATACTTTAAACCTTTTAAGTCGTTGATTGATATAAAATAGGTCCTTGCTTGGTCTTGGAGTTAACCTTTAAAAGTGGGAATTGACTCATATAATTTCCAGGTTCCCTATATTTAAGAAAATAAACTATAAATGGGTCTCTAGATGAAATTTATTTCTCTCAAATTAAACTTTTCACTTTACCATGGTAAAATTTTCCCATATTATCCTCTTTTCTACACATAAAACATTTTAATTTACATCGAGTCATTCACCTTGGTTTTTTTATTTGAACATTTTAGACTTAAATGAAATTCATCTTTCTTTACTCCATAGTATCTATAATCCAAAATCTTTGAAGACTCTATACTTATCTTCATTGTTGGGTTATAGAGTTCGTTAAGGTATATGTAATTAATCATATATCTGGATAACGGATTAGGAATAATCATGATATCTCACTCCAGTCATCATTTAATTTTGTTTTTAAAACTAAAACATTTTCCATCATATTAAATGTTAATACAATTAATTTATAGTTTTAGGAATTGAGTAAAACAAAAATGTATAGTGTGGGAAACAATAATCATAGTGATAATCCTAATAAAAAGTTATTGTATGTTTAAATAATGAATATTTATTTTCAATATAAGAAACCATAGATTTAAACTAGGGAATTAATTGTCATTATCTATTCAAATACTTCACGATAGTTCCTAAACAAAATATGAATTAACATAAGTATATCCTATTGGAGTGTCAGACTGGTTGTGTAGTGAGTCAATTTATCACACAAAATGGTGAAGATGACGTCAAATACCAATGTTCCCTTTTTTTGAAGTTATTACCCCTACGTATGAATGAGTCAGATTGACAACAACTTTTAGTATGAAGATATGGATGCATTGCTAGGAAAACTGCATAATCTCTACCTTACCAAAACTTTATGATGTTATCCTATACTTTGACATATCCTTAAATCCATTCATAAAATTTTACTCCCCAATCTGTGTTTTATTAAATCTATTTATCATGTTTTCTTCTCAAATTCATCTAATAAATGCTATAAATATACTTACCCTAATAGAAAAGAGTCAGAGGTTACATTATCCCATTTTCACTAGATACAACAGATCAAATACCAAAGGTCCAAATAGTTTAGAAGTCTTGTAAAACTAGATACATACTTTAATCTCACATTAAAATTGAAAACATAAAACATAAAATATTATTTTATTTGAGAACACTATTATTGCATTTTGTGTATCCTTACATATTAATCATAATATACTCCTTTTAATCCTATGCAAAAGAAACATAAAAAATAGGTGAGCTCTAAGCTTAGTTAGGGTATTTATACAATGGAATATATAATGAATAAATTAGTAATAATCAATATAGAAAGTCAAATAAATGAAACACTGTCCATTTAACCAATAACATGAACATGGATAATAATACAATAGGATTAATCATTATAAAATAGTTCTATATAAATAATAAAATGATCTTCAAACTTATCCATGTATATTATAACTAATCAAATATTCATATATACATTAATAAAAAATAATATAACTAGGGAATGCATAACGTTTGACATCATAATAACCATTCCATAAAGGCCACATTCCAAAACAATTTACAAAAATGAGTAAGGCCTCAACCAAATACCCAAGCTAGTTTGTTTGATGATGTTTATCAGTGCATCTAGGGGCTATAGTGGGGGCCTAACCATCACTTAGTCCAATTCATTCCTCATATAAAATTGGCGAAACATAATCCAAATAATCATTCGTATTAAAAACCATGCATATGAAATGTTAATTCATTCCCAACTCAATAATATTTAAAAATGTCAAAATTCATATTAAAATTATGACATATAAAATGTTAATAAATTCCCCAATTAATAAAACTAATCAACGTAAAAATTTACATTGGGAACTAGCATACGAAATGTTAATATTTTGTTCGATTAATAAACATAATCACAAACTATCTAGAGTAATATGGTGAATTGTATCAAAATAGAACATCCCCATCAAATTGTTTACAAACCATTTGGAGAATGAACAAGGATGGTATAATTATATCATATTACCAATGTATATTATGAAAAATTAATGACTATTTAATTCAAAAATAAGAATTATATAATAATTCCATTAAAAAAATTCTATAGAAAAATATAATTTTCACTTTGAAAATCTCTTTTAAAGACTAAAAATTAACAGAATATTATAAAAAACAATATATTTGATAAGAATCAAGGAAAAGTTTGATGTCACAATAAAAAAATGAGTTTTTATGATGGTAGGAAATTACTTTTATACATATTATGTTAAGGAAATATTCTTTTCATATTATCAGTAAAAATTAAAAAATTTCCTCTTTTAAAAAATGATATGAATGTTATTTTTAAAATAATTATTGATAACCAATAATAGGTAAAAATTTCAATAAATAAGTATAGTAATGTAGTAATTTTTTTGGGTTTTCTTAGAAAACATTAATATTGAAGTGAAATTATTTTCAACCGAAAAGATAAATAATGTTGGATTTTCATAAAATAATATTATCAATAATTTTAATTATCAGAGAGAGAAAAATAGTAATATTAATTTAATAGTTCTTAAAAAACTTTATTAGAATAAAATAGTTCGAGATTAAGATATAAATACCAAATAATTCCCACAGGGGAGTTTTAATCATAAGAAATCCTGAATAGTGATGAGATTGCGAAATAAACCTTTACCACTTGTAATTTTTGAACCATAAACCCCGATAACCTCAAATAAAACATTAAATAACATTAATGAAATTATATTCATGATACAACATATCAAATTGAACGTATATATACCACATAAAATAAATAAGTTGTGATTATTACACAAGTTTCATGGAAGTAAAAGTGAGATGAGAATCCCTTACCTCAAGTATAATTTCCTTCATATGGGTTATAACCTCATATATAATTTATATTGGGTTTTTATAAATATATTATAGAACTATATTCATATATATATATATATATGACTTTCTATAAATGATTACTTATAATATTTTATCACATGTTTATTAAACATTGTTTATCAATAACCTTATTTCGAATAATAACTAGTTCGTTTTTCACATATGCTTTGGTTTGATAGTTACGATACTTATAATTTGATAAAGGTTCCATAATATATTGATTTATAGAAATTTTATAAAAATTTTATATTTCTATTATATAAGTATTTATAATAATCCAAAAAAAATAGAAAATAAATTTAACCATTCATAGATACGGCATGTTGTACGTATGCATGAACCATGTTTTCATTTTTTAAAATATGGAAATAAAGAAAGAAAAATAATACTTTGACTTTAAAGAATAATTTGTATTTAATAAATATCATATATAATCATTAAATCTATCTTTATTACAATCCATGTCAAAATAAAATGAAAAACGAATCACATCCCTTTGTGGAAGCGGTGGTCCATATGTACACATGAGCATCGTTATCATTTTCCAACAAGTTAAAGTTAAGAAGTTCAATATGATGTAATAACTAAAAAATATAATTATTTCTTAAATATCATATAAATATATTAAATCGTTCATTATGTCCTACCGTGATAGGTGGTGATTGAAAACGAATTGCATTTGTTCACGAGGTGGTAGTCTTCCACACACACGATTGACCATTTATTTTTTAATTTGATCTAAGTGTGGATGAATATATGTCATTAAATTAAATTAATTAAATATATTTATTTTTTATTTCATTTTGTTATATTTTTTCATAATTTATGTTAATTGTAAGGAGTAAAGTGAATAAAAAATATAAAAACATTTGGTAAAAAACAATACCTCTTCTTCAAAAAACTCATTAGGTTTATAACTAAATCCTTACTAGATTGGTTTTATGATCAAGAAAATGAATATGAGTAATGAGGGGTGATTTAAAGTATGTCTTTTTTCAGGTATTTTATGAAGAGAATGTATTTTGATGTGTTAATAAGATATGATGGGGTGTTCACTTTTATTGCTAGGGGAGGACAAAATAGGAATTTTTGAAAAGAATAAATTTTGTGCACATTTTTCACATGAAAAAAGGATAAAAAATGGATAATTATAGAACCATATAGGTTATAAGTTCAAAATATTTCAAGAAAATAGTATTTGTAGAAGTTTTAGGTCATTTTATCCCTTATCTTATCTGTGTAACGGTCGGTAAATCTATTTTAACCTTAACTGCGATAATTAATTTTTTTCTTTTTGTAGTATTTATTATCCAAAAAATTAAGTTGAACTTATCATATAATATTATTTATTATTACCCAAAATATTTATTCTATATTTTAATATTCAAATTATGTAATTGGTATAATTTAAATTAAAATCAAATCGACAAACACAATGAAAAAATGATTTTCTAAAGGAAAAGTTCTCAAACGTGTAATTTTTTATGTAAAAAATCAACATACAATTATTTAAAATGAAATAAACTAGATTATTTATTATATAAATGAACTAATATTAATTTTAAAACAATTTAAAAACAAAATTGATCATGTAAACACTTTAAACGAAAAGGTAGTTTAACAAAATAAATAAATATTTAATATTAATAAAAAAATATATCTTTTTAAAAAATTCATATGAATTAATTTTATGATATTTTTAAATGATAATTTTAAAAAATTTATTTATTTTTTAGAATAAATTTTATAAGATTATGAAAAATTATTTCTAAAATAAGTGTGAAGAATGTGACCAAATTGGTTTTTAGAAAAATAAGTGTGCGGAATGCATAAAAACATTTTTTTTGTAAAATAGTTTCTTGAATTTAAATTTTTATTAATTTTTATTTCTAATCAATTTATAAATAATGAATTTATTTTATACGCGTTTTAAAAATATAATTTTCATAATTCATTTTTTACTATTCATACCCTCCAATTTAATGGATAAGTTATAATGATCATATTTAAATAATATATTTCAAAGGGAATTTAAGCTCTGTGTTGCATGTCATATACTCTATAAAACATAATGTTACTCTTTTAAAATATTAGGATTTTAAATTACATATTCAATGATGGTATTATTGGATGATTGCATTGTTTAGTGTATCTCAATTTTTCAATGTTTAAGAATCATTTTTTTTTGAAAACTCACATTGAAAAGGAACTTTTTTTTTAATTTTGTGAAGTTGCATTTGAGTGAATTGATTTTTTTTAATACGGATGACTGAATTGGTTATCGGAAGATTTCAATATCTGTTGAAGTGACTGATGATTCTTGTAAAATAATTATGGAAACATCATTAATATAATTGTTATGATTGAAGATTTTTTTTAATTTTCATTACATGTTCCAATTACATTAATAGAAACCACATTATTTATAACATGTGGATATCTTTTGATATAATAAAATATTTTTAATAGTAATAAATCTATTTAAAATTTAATAATTAAGTGACTAAATATTTATTTTTTTCAATTAAAAAGATTAGAAAAATTAGAATTGAATTGAAAATGGATATTTTAAGAAGGGGTCAACATTTTTATATGGATTAGAATTTTATTGTTCAGAATATGGCTATATCATTTTTAAGGGTTTACTAAAAAATATCTATATATACTAACATACTGGTTGGGTGAGTAGCCATGTCTACATATAGGGCATACATTGGACACTCACATTGAATGCATATGATTATCGAGCAAGGGATGCACTATTGGGTGACAACATGGAAGAGTTACAACATGGGGCAGTGCTAGTGGTAGTATGGATCATACCCAAATACATTTAACTAGTCAACCTAGAATGTATATTTGGTTATTATGAAATGAATATTCAAAGGAAAACCCAATGTGGAATTCTAACTCACAGAAACTATATCTCTACTTAAAAATATATTCCTAAAGAACTAGTTGTATGATGGGATTTATCTAACCCATTTGATCTATTTTATCTGATCCGTTAAATTATGGGTTTGAATATATTCATCCTCATACCTTACTCAAGGGTTTCCTGTTAGATATAACACCCTACATCATATTTCCTATGATCAAACCAAGATCTCATAGAAAATGAAATTCATCAATATGAGATCAGGAGAATATTTTAAAGGATTTAAAATTTTCATTAGTGAAATATGTTATAAAATATAATTCCATTTTAAGTCATAGGTTTTTTGAAGCCACTAGTTCACACCATTAAATGGTTTTCATATGGTTCGTTAGGAGACAACATTTTTGAAGATGATGAGTACTCAAGAAGAGTGAATGTGAAATATGTTGTACTAGTAAAATAACTTTAATATAACATGAAGAAAAACACATTTTTTTAAGGCAATGATTTTTTAAAGACATGATAAATGATATGATTTTGTGTTTATAAAGATTGAGGTGGTGGAGTAAGTCTATAGAGATTTTCAATTAATTTTCCTAGATGAGTTCATTTTCTAGTGAATCAATCTATAGAATCTAGAGTGTTGTTAATGATCTAAAACAATATTTTGAAAGATATATGTATTTGTTTAAGGATTCCATGAATCTTCATTCTATTACCTAGTCTTCAAGAACACATGATGTTTGTTATGATCTATAAATTTATTCTTATACAGAGAAAAATTCTCTATGTTTCATGAAAAAAATTGTAGTGATATGCGAACTTTTTCATTTTTTGAGTTATATACATGTGAATGGAAGAATATTTTATACACAAAAATTCATGAATAAAATAGTTATGTGAACCCTGAATACAAAAAACATGGCTTGAGATTCATGCATGATATTTTATACATGCATGAAGTTGGTTTTATGTGCATACAGTGAAGGTGTTTCATGACCTTTAATTCTCACAAAAAGTTAGATACACTGGGTATGTGATGAACTTGGGAAACACATGAAAAAATACAATACTGTGTATGTGAAATAGTAAAATAGTTTATGAGTTGTTTTAATCAATGAAAAGAAGTTTTACGTGATACATTAAATATGAATGTTTTGGGATAACTAAATGATTTACATTCACCTTTACTACTACATGAAGTAAAAAGATAATTTCCCAAATGGAGGATACATACCGAAGATGAGGTAGTTTGAGTTTACTTGATGAGAATAACTACTGAAAAGAAGAAATAGTGTGAGTTCATCCAATGTATCTTACATGCATGAAGCATGTAGTTGATACTTTGAAGGAGAATTTTAAAGTTTTGATATTTTGGGAATGAAACTGGAATTTTTTTTCAATGACTAAAGAAGTCTTTCATACCTAAATATTTGGTAAGATGTGAAGAGTAATATCATGTGAATATTTTACAATGATCATGATCATTCAAACATGATCATTACTTATTTAAATTCTTGAAGTAGTTTACATGGGTAGATAAAGTGATCTATTTTTTTGGAGATAGATTACATCTTGAGGCAGTATAGAAGACACCAAAATGAAATATAGATTTCTCTTTGTTGTGAATCATATATTGAAGATAAGTTGAAGTCTCTAGTGGGACTCTAGAGTGAGAACACAGTGGGTTCTATGTGTATCAATTATATAGAGAGAACTTATAAACATCAATTGGATTCTAATTTGGGAATACGATGGGAATCATTTTTTATGGGAATGAGACTTTACTTAGTTATATCCACTTACATATAGTGAATAATCTATAATTAGGGCCAATAACTAATTGCAGTATAGAGTAGGTTCCTTGACTAAATCTAGTAAAATTCTTCAGTGATGGTCCCCCTTTTATACTTTTCTATATATGGTGATCATGAAAATTAAAGGTGAAGGATCAATACTTTTATCAGTCACAGATGATGAATTAAAATAGAAATAATTTTGTTAAAAACTATACCACTAACTCACCCACCTCTTAGTAGTGACTTTCCGGTCCTTGGGTTATTGAATTCTTATCAGAGAAAGGTTCCCAAGGATGACCCTATTAATTTATAAGAAATTAAGAATCATATTTTATTGAATAGATATGGAATATCAAATTTTTAGAGTAATAACTACCATAACAATAGGAATAATATGATTTCTTACCTCCTTTATCTTAGCCTGGAAGTGAGAGATGCTTCAATAGTGGGCTTCCCACCAATTTATAGGTATACTTATCTGAATTAAGATAATAATATGAAATTTGAAGTTGATTGGAATGAAAAAATGATATTTCTATGTGTTTATCAAAAATATTATTTGCTAATGTAACGTGTCCCCAACTAAAAAAGAGATATATGATAAACTCAGAAGTAGTGATGAAGTAAATATTAATGTCAATGACGCTAAATTTTAAATCTTGAGAAGAAAGTTTTAGGTTATTAAAATATCATAGGGTGAAAACATCAAATACTATTTCTTTAGAGTAGATGAGATTTTAACTTATATCCATTTATTTAGTGAGAAGGTCTAAGAGTCAACAATTGTGAAGAAACTTATGAGAAATTTTCTTGAGATTTTTGATTACAATGATCTTTATATAAAAGATTAGGAAAAAATTTCATTGGATGTGTTACATAACACACTCATAGATTATGAAATGATAAAGGATTTGGATCTTAAAAATAAGATACAATATGATATAGAGTTTTCTGATATAAGAAATGGAATCTTAAAAGTGATGGAAGTTTTGGAATCACATTATTCTAATGATGGTCAAGTTGACGAGGTCCTCAATGAAATTATTTCTCTTATTTCGAGAAAGATCATAATGTTAAAATTGAAAGGAAAATAATAGAAACCACTAAAGTTATATAACAATAATATTATTAGATAATTTTATATTATTTTACCAAATAATAAGATTGTTGAATGAGAATTTGATAAGGAAGAGTTGAAACATTTAAAATAAAAAATGGATAAGAATTAGAAGAAGCATTCCCGAAAAAATAGGAATTTAATGAGAAATTAGGAATAATAAAATTAATTATCTAGTATATCATCATAATATGAACTCAATTTCATTACTCATATTGACAAAGTATTTTATTATTCAAGTAGTAATGATAGAGAAGTAAGAATATATCATGGGTGGTGGTTGAAAGAATAGCAAGAAGAAAATCTTGAGAAAAACACACAACCGAAGAAATATAAGAGGAAGTAGGATAATGGAAATAAGAAAATAGAGAAAAAAATATGAGTATGATAGAATATAAATACACTTTATTGATGTGAATATTAATAATATATTGAAGGTTTATATGCTTGAGAATATGGTAACTGAAATTGAGGAGAAACGGACTCATAATGAAGAAGAGTTAAGTTTGACATAATCAGTGCATATGAAATTCAAATGTGAATTAAAAAGGATAAAATATGATGTAAAATACTTTTTTGGGATAAAATATGAGACATCTCAAGCTATTTAGATGAAGTGTTCATAAAGAAAAAGTATATCTACTCCTAAATGGTTTCAAAATTGATATATTATCACTAACAATGCAGTTGAATATTTATAGACTGATAATTAAATAGAGAATAATTCTACCACAATATATGAATAATGTAATATTTTAGGAAAACAATCCCCCCTTGGACAAATATGATTTTTATTATAGAAAGATGAAATCTTGAATTTTCTAGATAGGTTTATCAATAAATTTATATGTCACAATTCAAAGGATTTTACTAGTGTTGTAAAAAATATTGACATAAATTATACTATTACTAGTATAGCATATAATTTATATGAAACATTCATGAAATAATGGGGATCCATGTTAAACATTTTATAATAGATTTTCAAATAAATAAACTAGTGATTAGAATCCATCTAATCTTCTAATATAGAATAAGTATGAATGCTTAGAAGAAGTTTGTGGAAGGCATGGATTATAAAGTCATAGATCTGAGGTATGTGTGGATAATTTACATGGATAATTTCTATATAATAATAAAGGTAATAAAAATAAGAAGGAAAAATAGATGAAGTCATGTAAATCTGAGATATATTGTGAGACACTCAAAAAATATGAGCATATAAAGAAGGAATGTTTGAAAATATCTCCAAATCAATTGAAAATTGATAAACAAATAGAGAAAGAGAAAATAGATATTATAGTTTAGGATAATAATTTTATTTAAGAAAAATATGCTAAATATCGTAAGATATCATCTACTAGTGATGATTTGAGGAATAAAAATAATCTTGGTGAATAAGTTGGGCATGACTTGAAGAACCATATGAATATCTTCGAAATCCTAAATGATTTAATTCAAATGTATATAGAATCAAGGGAAAATAATGTTTCCCTATTAAAAAAAGAAAAAAATACTTTTCCTTATGAATAAATATTTCAAGAGATGTATGTGATCATGCAACCTATAGAGAATATGAATCAGAAGGTGAACTCTTCCTAATATGATAATAAAAGGAAAATTGACAAGTAAATGCTGAGAAGAAATTCTCTGCATATATAAGTACCCGACCATAAACATTGCATAGTATTTAATTAACTTAATATTTCACATTAAGGATCTTTTCAGGTTTAGAGTTGTAGAGAGTTAGGCCATAACTATTACATTTCAAAATATTACAAAGTAGACACTTCTACTCAGTTTCCAATTTTTTACAAAACATGAACTCTTAAAAAAAGAGTCATGTCTAGTTACATGTTTTAGATGACATGTCTTTTCCTTGATCCCATCCTTGACCCTATTCCACATTATGTCCTGTGAAAAAAATTTCAAAAACCTGGGATGAGCAGAAAAGGCTCAGTAAGGGATACACAAAGAATGAAAACTGTTAGATTTTCAAAACAACAAACAAACCATGAATACCTTATCAGAAGTAATACTTTTCACCTTTTTTGAAGAAGTAAATATGCTTTACTATATAAAATATCATTACTTACCCTTTTGTAACCAAAACATTACCATAAAACCCATATAAAGAACACATAACATATAAAGGCAAATTGGGACATAAACATACATAAATGGAATAAACATACGGTCGACTTCCACACATATCTCTAAATGTAATAGCCATACAGCCGAATTACATACCCAATGCATTGGAGGTTATAACGTAACCAACCATCCTGGTATTCACGGAACCACCTGTAATTTGGTTTATTCCGTAACCACCCGTCAAATGTCCAAATACCAACAGAAATCATAACACATACAACATATATAAAGGAAAGAAAAAATTTCCACATTTAAATCACAATATATCACATAAAAATATTGACATAAAAAATCCATATTCCAAACTATTTTCAATAAAAAAAATAATTAAAAGATTATAAGGTATTTATTTTCTTTTTAAGAACATTACAGCTTGTTGAGGAATCCAAAGATCAAGTAATACTCGCGACGGTAGAAAATGTCGTTGTCACTGAGTTTGTTAAAAGAAACATTTCTTTTTGTCATTCAGTAAAACACTTTGTAGAATAAGATTCCTTATGAATGAAATAAAAAGTCAAAGGTGTTTTAAACAACGTAGAAAATAAAGTCGTGTATTAAAACAAAATATGCCTCAATGAAAAGAGACTGAGACGAAGTCCCTTACCTCGTGTCTGACTTGACCCGATTGTTCTTTAATATCCTGAATAATAAACTAAAGTTATTTTCTACTTAAGTAATAACTTTTTTAAAGTTAATTATTCCTTTTATATCACTTATTACCATGTTATAAACATTATGTAATCATTTAAGTTAATAATGTTCTTTTTGTGGATATTTGGTACTTGAGTAAAAAAATGAACACCTTATATTTAAAATTTGTCCACGTGGTCAATAGTTCATTATATCCAGAATTAAATTCATCATTTTGATATCATATATATAATATATAACTAGTATATACATGTATATTTAATAGTACATAACATTCAGAGGTAATAAATGAAATGCACCATTCATGGAGACGGTAAGTCGTACGTAGGAAAGAACACTACTTTCATTTCTATTTCTTATTTTAATTGAAATAAAACATAATGATACATAGGTATATTATAATTCCAGTATAATATCATATATAATATCATTAAACCCATCCTTTATACATCCCATATAAGTCATTAACGAATCACATCACTTTGAGGGGGCGGTAGTCCGCGTTTTCTCAAATGAGATTATCGTATTTACCCACTATAGAAACAATAAAGGTGTGAAATAAATGGGAAGTACAGAAGCATAAAGAAATCATAAAAATAATATATATCATATATAAATATAGTTCCATCATAATGGACACCATGATAGGCGGTAAGATGTACTTGAACAATCATCGTTTCGTGAGGCGTTTGTTTTCCATCCACGGAAACATTATGTTCTTCATCCATTAGATGAAGGTTTGTGTAAGTGTAGATAAAATATTTCTTATAAAAAAATCCTAGTATATTTAGGATACTGTCCTTGTTACAAAAGAAAGGAAATAAAAATAGTTTAGGGGTTGTAGAAGTAAAATAAAATAAAACAATTTAAGAGAAACCATTACCTTTATTTTGGTAACTTCCTTTGGTTTGAACCAAAATCAGTCCTTGAAATTCCTTCTTCCCAAAGTAAGACTTTTAGAAGGAGGAGAGGGATGTAGGGAGCCTAATTGGTCAGAGTTTGGACATGAAAAATGGCTTGAGAGGTGTGAGAAATTTCATAGAAGTGGTCTACTTTTATAAGGGAGAGGAGGGGCTCTTTTGGAAAGTGTGAAAATATTATTTTATTATAAACTTATCTTCGGTTTAAAAAGGTCCAAAAATCATTATAGTCGAAGATAATATGAGTCATGGTCGAAATAAAATCATTCAATAAGAATTTGATATGTTTTGGATAATATTTTAATCATTATAATATTATTTATTTTAATCATTTATTAATGAGGTAAATACTGCATCATTATTGTGTCACAAATAATTTAATTTATTCGATGTCTAAAAATTATAAAAAAATACTATAATTTAGGATATCTTATTATATTCCCAATGAATATTCATAGTCTAAAATAGGACTTATATATCACTATATAAAAATTAATTACTAAATGATTTTTTTTAATGTCTATTTTGCCTTTACATTAAATTAATTAATCTAAATTGTCATTATCACTGCCAAGTGGATCAATAAGGCCCCAAAATTGACCCAAAGATGCCTATGGTCGTTAATGACTCATCCAATTAGTTTTGGACAAAGTGTTAAGATAATTTTGAGTTATTATAATATTCTTTTTACCTTGAATTACCCTATTTACCTTTAACCGCAGTAAATAAAAGTTAAAAGTTACTATTCACCAAAAATTCTTTTCATCTTATTGAACCAAATTTTACTCTTTGATAACAACCATGTATGTTGGATTTTCTAAATTCAATTCACAGAAGTGGTAAAATTTCATTTAAATGAAAAATTCAGTTTTTTAACTACTACTAAGTGGTTTCACTATTAATAAAAATTGAAGTTTTTAAGAAAAATACCAAAAATTCAACTGAAGAATTATTTGATATTCCGAATTGAAAATTGTTGTCTATTTTGACAAAATTGAAACATAAAATTGGAATTAATTAATTTAAAAATTAATTCCGGCTGTTAAAACAAATAGCATGTTTTTAAGAAACAATAATTATCAAATGATTGATACTTTTTTATGTCCAATTTCAATGTGAAATAAATTCCAATGACCAAAATTGGATTAAAGGGTAAAAATATATTTTAATTTCACTTTAAAAACAATTAAAAAGATAATCTAACCATATAAAAAAATTAGATTAAAAGGCACGTTTGAATTAAAAAACAATATTTTTCACTATTCATTAAAAGATGAACTTTATCAGAAAAATACCAAAAAATTAACCAAAGTAAAATTTGATGTCCCCATTATAAAGAAGGATTTTATTTTCTCATATATAATGTATTAAAGTGGTCAAATCTATATTTTAAAAGGGTTCTCCATTAAAAGGCGGTAAAACGGCCTTTTAATAAAAATTATGCTTAAAATTAGATTCATTCACTTTTTAAGCCACTAACTTTTATTTAATAAATGTAAATATATTTAACAGTCATGTATAATCATATTATAGTTAGTATTGTTCATTACCTCTAATACAACAGCTAGGAGTTGACTACTATCTAAAATAATAATATTATATTATTAGTGTGCAACGTAAGATTCCAAAGAAACTCCTTTTTGCGTATCAGGTACACTATCGAACATAGAAACCCCTTTAAAATAAAATTAATATTTAATTCAGAAGTATTAATAAATATGTAATATGTCTTATTCTTCATTTAAGTGGGATGTTACATCCTTCCCCCCTTTTGGGAATTGCGTCCTCACAATTGTTATTCAATTATCAAAATAAGTGGGAGTATTTATCCCTCATATCATTTTCAGATTCCCACATTGCCTCTTCAACCAAATGGTTTTTCCACAAAACCTTTACCTAGTGAATTACCTTATTCCACAACACTTACTCTCTACTGTCAAGAATCTGGACTGGTTGTTCTTCATAAGATAGATTCTCTTCCAACTGAACTACCTCTGCGCTCAAAATATGAGATGGATCTAGAATATAATTTCTCAACATAGAAACATGAAAAACATTGTGTACCTGGGATAAACATGGAGGTAAATACACTATGTACGCAACTGATCCTACTTTCTCTAGATTTTCAAAAGGTCTAATGAACCTAGTACTCAACTTTCCCTTCTTACCAAAATGCATCACACTTTTCCATGGAGAACCTTTGAGAAAGACATGGTCACCTACCTCAAAAGAAAGATCATTCCTACGGTTATCTCCATAACTTTTCTGTCTGATCTGAGCTGTTCTCATGTGCTTCTCAATAAACTGAACTTTCTCTGCCATCTATCCTACCAATTCTAGTCCCATCAGCTTCCTTTCACCTACTTCATCCAAAAAAGATGGAGTTCAACAACGCTTTCCATATAATGCCTCAAATGGATCCATCTGTATACTGGAATGAAAAATGTTATTATAAGAAAATTCAACCAAAGAAAGATGTTGGTCCCAAAATCCCTGATAATCCATCGAGCAAGCACGCAACATATCCAGCATTGTTTGAATTGTTCGTTCTGACTGCCCATCTGAATGAGGATAAAAAGCTGTACTAAAATTTAATTCAGTACCCATTTACTTCTGAAGGCCTATCCAAAAGTAAGAAGTGAACCTGGGATCACGATCAGATAAAATGGATGGGGGAAATCCATGAAACCCGATTATCTCTTCAACATACAACCGATCAAGTTGATCTAGAGACAAAGTATCTCTAATAGGAAGGAAGTGAGCAGATTTAGTCAATCGGTCAACTATAACCCAGATTGTATTATTACCTCGAGATGTCTTTGGTAATCCCACAAAAACGTCCATGGATATATTTTCCCATTTCTACTCTAGCATCGGTAGAGGCTGAATCATTCCTTTCGTTAACTGTCGCTCTGCTTTGACCTGTAGACAAGTTAATTACTTGACAGTAAAATCAGCAATATCTCTTTTCATTCCATCCCACCAGTAATACTCTCGAAGATCTCTGTATATCTTAGTACTGCCAGGATGAACTGAAAACAGAGAACTATGAGCTTCACATAACAACTCATTCAACAACTGTGAATCACAAGGCACACATAATCTCTTTCCAAATCTCAAAACACAATAATTATCAATGTTAAAATCAAGAAACTTACCCTTCTGAACCAACTCTACCTTTTTCTGCAACTCACTATCTTCTTTCTGCGCTTGCTTTATTCTATCTGATAGAGATGATCTCACTTACATTTGAAACAAAATAGAATAATTTTGTGCACCAACAACTTCTATGCCATAATTTATCAAATAAAAAAGCAAAGGATCTTGTTCCAAATGTAACATGGATAATGAGACATTACTTTTTTGACTCAAATCATCGACCACTTTATTTGATTTTCCTGGATGTTAATGGATCGTGAAATCATAATCCTTGATTAATTCAAACCATCACCTCTGTCTCATGTTCAATTCTTTATGAGTGAATATATACTTCAAAATTTTGTGATCAGTATTTATTTCACACTTCACTCCATACAAATGATGCCTCCAAATTTTTAAAGAAAACAAAAAAACAACTAATTCCAAATCATGTGTAGGGTAATTTAACTCATGTGGTTTCAACTGACGTGAAGCATAATCAATTACCTGATCATTCTGCATTAGGACACAACCCAGTCCTTTCAATGAAGCATCACTTTAGATAAAAAACTCACCATTTCTGGAAGGCAGTGCCAAAACTGGATCATTCACCAATCTTCTTTTCAAATATTGAAAACAATCATCACATTCTTTTGTCCAGATGAACTTAACACCTCTTCCAGTTAACTTAGTAATTGTACTAGATAACCATGAAAACTATTCAACAAACCTTCGGTAATAACCTTCCAAATCAAGAAAACTACAAATCTTGGTTATATTTGTTGGTCTTGGGCATTCTTCAACAAGTTTCATTTTAGCAGGATCAATATTTATTCCATTTTTTGAAACAATGTGACCAAGGAATGAAATTTTTTGTAACCAAAACTCACACTTCCTGAATTTACCATAAAGTTTCTTTTCTTTTAATATTTGCAAGACAACCCTTAAATGAATTTCATGTTCCTCCTTACTTTTTGAATAAACTAAAATATCATCAATGAACACAACCACAAACTTATCCATGAACTCATGGAAAATTATATTCATAATATCTATGAATATAGAAGGTGAATTTTTTAACCCAATAGGCATAACAAAAAATTCATAATGGCCATATCTAGTACGAAAAGCGGTCTTCGAAATGTCTGCTTCCTTTACTTTCAACTGATGGTACCGCGATCTCAAGTCAATCTTTGAAAAATACTGAGATCCCTGGAGCTGATCAAAAAAATCATTGATATGAAGAAAAGGATACTTGTTCTTAACAGTAATGTTATTCAATGCTCTATAATCAATGGAAAGTCTAGTTGAACCATCTTTCTTTTTAACCAACAAGACAGGATCACCCCATGGTGATGTGCTAGGTCAAATGAAACCTTTATATAATAACTCTTGCAATTTATTCTTTAACTCTAAAAGTTCATTTTGAGACATTCGATAAGGGGGTTTTGAAATTGGCTTAGCATCAGGAACTAAGTCAACAGAAAATTCAACTTCCTGATCAGGTATAACACTAGGCAACTCATCAGGAAAAACATCAAGGTACTCATTTACCACCGATACATCCTTAATCTGAACACTTCCATTGTTTTCAACAATATGTTCAATGTAACATTCATTTCCATCTTTTACCAGTTTTTCGACTTCCTGATATGTTATCAAAATCAAGGGTTCATTTTTGAACACAAACTGAAAATCATTCTGAAAAGAAACCTCTCTAGCTCTGCAGTCAATCTTAGCATGATAAACAGAAAGCCAATTCATTCCCAAAATAACATCAAACTCTACTAGTGACAAAACAATAAGGTTTGTAGGTAGATTATTTCTTGACACAAGGACAGTAATGTTCTTTTTTTTTGTTTCTACATTTACTCTAGGTGTTTTTACCATAAGTTCTGTATTCATATCATGAGATGGAGTTCCCAATTTACTAGAAAACATTTCAGAAATGAAAGACTGTGTAGACCCTGAATCAAACAACACATTGGCATAATCTGAACAAACAAATAGTGTACCTGATACTACTTCAGATGATGAACAAACTTCTACTGAAGTAGTTACAAAGGATTTCGCCACACCTTTCTACTTGTAGTCTGGCTGCTTTCCCTCAGTTGAGTTCTTCTCTGGACACTCATTTTGATAATGACCCATTTCATTACAGTTAAAACATCTTATCAATGGCTTTTCATTGCATGCTTGTTCATCTTCCTTACAGTTACGAGCAATATGACCAGACTTACCACACCAGAATCACTTTCCAGTCTTTGATAAACATTATCCGGGATTCTTTTTACCACACTTCTCACAAGACAGATATTTAGTTTTCTTACCTCCAGGCTTCATTGATGAATTATTCCCCTTTTCCTGCCAACTGGACCTCTTATTCTGTTGTTTGTCAAATAACACTTGTTCATCGGCAAACTCCATTTCTACCTTCTCTGCACATCGAACAAGTTTTTCATAACTTTTGAACTAACGAGAGGCTAACTTTCTTCGATATCATGGCTTCAATCCTGAGTAAATTCAGATTATCTTACTATCAAGATCTCGGAAGAAATTTGGTTCATACCTTTCCAATTGAGTGAACTTTGCTTCATAAATAGCCACTGAGTCATCCTCCTACCTCAATTCGAGGAATTGTTTTTCTTCTCTAAGACGAACCACCTTATGAAAATATTTCTCAAGAAACATACCTTTGAATTCATCCCAATAAAGATCATCAATCTCCTCACTATCCATGATATTTTTAACCATTGACCACCACTAACCAGCTTCACCTTTAAAATGGTAAACAACAAGACTAACCTTTTGCTGTTATGAACAACCCATGACATCAAAAATCTTTTCCAGTACTTTGATCCATCCTTCAGCTAGCACAGGGTCAGATGATCCTCTGAATGATGGGGGATGTTGCCTCATGAAATTCTCAACTACAGACATGTTCCTATGTGGTTGATCTGGATGATCTCATGCATGAATACCACCACCATTTATTGCCTGAGTCAAATGTGCCATCACTGCAACCAACTGTTCAGTTTCGATTCCGACCATCTCAGGTTGCTGATTTGGAAGGTTGACTTCCTCCTGATGTTTTCCCAATATAGATGCCTTGTTTCCTCTACGGAAAACCATTCTTAACAAAGAAATATCTTAGGCTAAGTAACATGGTAATCTGGAAATGCTATATGATTTCAATATTAACATAAATTACTTTATGGATATTACTTTAACAATACCCTAACACCTAAAGTTATCTAAACCGACCTCTAATACCAACTATAAGAACTGGGCCTTTAACATTGCTTAGTATTGAATTAATTGAATAATTCACATTAAGTATCTTTTCAGGTTTAGAGTTTTATAGAGTTAGGCCATAACTATTACATTTCAAAATATTAAAAAGTAGACACTTCTACACAGTTTCCATTTTTTTTACAAAACATGAACTCTTAAAAAAAGAGTCATGTCTAGTTACATGTTTTAGACGGCATGACTTTTCCTTGATCCCATCCTTGACACTATTCCACATTATGTCCTGTGAAAACCATTTAAAAAACATGGGATGAGCATAAAATGCTCAGTAAGGGATACACAAAGAAGGAAAACTGTTATATTTTCAAAACAAAAAATAAACCATTAATACGTTATCATAAGTAATACTTTTCACCTTTTTTGAAGAAGTAAATACTCTTTACTATATAAAAGATCATTACATACCCTTTTGTAACCAAAAGATTACTATAAAACCCATATAAAGAACACATAACATATAAAGGTAACATGGGACATTAAATTAGTTAAATGGAATAATCATAAGGTCGACTTTCACACATATCACTAAATGGAATAGCCATACGGCCGACTTCCATACCTAATACATTGGAGGTTATAACATAACCACCCATCCTGGTATTTATGGCACCACCCATCATTTGGATTATCACGTAACCACCTGTCAAATGTCTAAGTACCAACAAAAATCTTAACACATACAACAAATATAAAGGAAAGAAAACATTTCCACATTTCAATCACAATATATCACTTAAGTATATTGACATAACAAATCCATTTTCAAATCCATTTTCAATACCATAAATACATAAAAGATTATAAGGTAGTTATTTTCTTTTTAAAAACATTACGGCTTGTTGAGGAAGCCAAAGATCAAATAATACTCGCGGTGGCGGAAAAGGTCATTGTCACCACGTTTGTTAAAAGAAACATTCCTTTTTATCGTTTAGTAAAATGCTTTGTATAAAAAGATTCCCTTTGAATGAAATAAAATGTCAAAGGTGTTTTATACAACGTATAAAAGAAAGTCGTGTATTAAAACAAAATATGCCTCAATGAAAGGAGATTGAGATGAAGTCCCTTACCTCGTGTCTGACTTGACTTGATCGTTATTTAATATCCTGAATAATAAACTAAAGTTTATTTCTACAAGATTGAGAACATTTTTAAAGTTAATTATTCTTTTTATATCACTTATTACAATGTTATAATCATTATGTAATCATTTAAGTTAATAATGTTCTTTTTGTCGATATTTGGTACTTGAGTAAAAAAATGAACACCTTATATTTACAAGTTGTCCATGTGGCCAATAGTTCATTATATCCAGAATTAAATTCATCATTTAGATATCATATATATCATATATATCCAGTATATATATGTATATATAATAGTACATAACATTCGGAGGTAAGAAATGAAATGCACCGTTCATGGAGACGGTAAGCCGTACGTACACATGGACACTACTTTTATTTCTATTTATTATTTTAATTGAAATAAAACTTAATTATAAATAGTTATATTATAATTTCAGTATAATATAATATATAATATCATTAACTCCATCCTTTATACATCTCACATAAGGCATTAACGAATCACATCACTTTGAGGGGGCGGTAGTCCGCGCTTCTTCAAATGAGATTATCATATTTACCCACTATGGAAACCATAAAGGTGTGAAATAAATGGGAAGTACAAAAGCATAAGGAAATAATAAAAATAATATATATAATATATAAATATAGTTCCATCATAATGTCCACCATGATAGGCGGTAAGATGTAATTGAACAATCATTATTTCGTGAGCCGTTAGTTTGCCATCCACAGAAACATTATGTTCTTCATCCATTAGATGGTGGTGTGTGTAAGTGTAGTTAGAATACATTTTATTACAAAATCCTAGTATATTTAGGATAATGGTGTTGTTACAAAAGAGTGGAAATAAATAGATTTTAGGGGTTGTAGAAATAAAATAATAGAAAACAATTTAAGATAAACTGTTACCTTTAATTTGGTAACTTCCTTTGGTTTGAACCAAAAGGACTCCTTGAAGTTCCTTATTCCTAAAGTAAGGATTTTAGGAGGAGGAGAGGGATGTAGGGAGACTAATTGGGCAGAGTTTTCATGATCCAAATGGCTTGAGATGTGTGAGGAATTGCATAGAAATGGTCTCCTTTTATAAGGGAGTGGAGGGGCTCTTTAGGAAAGTGTGAAAACATTATTTTATTATAAACTTATCTTCATTTTAAAAAGATCCAAAAATCATTAAAGTCGAAGATTGAATGAGTCATGGTCGAAATAAAATCATCCAATCAGAATTGGACATGTTTTGGATAATATTTTAATCATTATAATCTTATTTATTTTAATCATTTATTAATGAGGTAAATACTTCATCATTATTGTGTTATAAATAATTTATTTAATTTTATGTCTAAAAATTATAAAAAAAATACTATCATGTAGAAAATATTTTTAGCTTTCCAATTAATATTTATATTTGAAAATAGGACTTATATATCACCAAATAAAAATTATTTACTAAACGATTTTTTTAATGTCTATTTTGCCTTTACATGAAATTAATTAATCTAAATTGTCATTATCACTCCCAAGTGGATCAATGGGGTCCCAAAATCGACCCAAAGACCCATGGTGGTTAATGACTCAAACAATAAGGTTTGGAAAAGTGTTAAGGAAATAGTGAATTATTATAATATTCTTTTTACCTTAAATTACCCTATTTACCTTTAACCGCGGTAAATAAAAGTCAAAAGTGACTATTCACTAAAAATTATTTTCATCTTATTGAAGCAAATTTTACTCCTTGATAACAACCATGTATGTCGGATTTTTGAAATTCCATTCACCGAAGTGGTAAAATTTCATTTAAATGAAAAATTCAGTTTTTTAACTACCACTAAGTGGTTTCACTATTCATCAAAAATTAAAGTTTATCTGAAAAATACAAAAAATTCAGCCGAAGCATTATTTGATATTCAGAATTCAAAATCGATTTCTGTTTTTCCAAATTCAAAACTTAAAAGTGGAATTAATTAATTTAAAAATTAATTCCCGCTTTTAAAACAAATAGCGTGTTTTTAAGAAACAATAACTATCAAAAGATTGATACTTGTTTTGGTCCAATTTCAAAGTGAAATTAATTCCAATGACCAACATTGAATTAAATAGTAAAAATATATTTTAATTTCACTATAAAACCAATTTAAATGATAATCTAACCATATAAATGAATTAGATTAAAAGGCACTTTTGAATTAAAATACAATATTTTTCACTATTCATTAAAAAATGAACTTTATCAGAAAAATACCAAAAAATTACCAAAAGTAAAATTTGATTTCCCCATTCTAAATAAGGATTTTAATTGGTCATATAGAATGTATTAAATTGACCAAAACTAGATTTAAAAAGGGTTCTCCATTAAAAGGCAGTAAATCGGCCTTTTAATGAAAATTATGCTTAAATTTAGATTCATTCACCTTTTAAGCCTCTAACTTTTATTTTATAAATATAAATATATTTAACAATCATGTATAATCATATTGTAGTTAGTATTGTTCATTCCCACCAATACAATGGGTTGGATTTAACTACCGTTAAAAATAATAATATTATATTATTAGTGTGCAACGTAAGATTCCAAAGAAACTCGTTGTTGCGTATCAGGTATGCTATCGAACATAGCAACCCCTTTAAAATAAAATTAATATTTAATTCACAAATATTAATAAATATGAAATATTTCTTATTCTTCATTTACCTGGGATGTTACAGCATAAGTTCTATTTTAATGGAATAAATATGTTTCTATTAATGTAATTATATATATATATATATATATTATTTTGTAATAGAATTATGGGAATTAAAGGAGGTAGATTCATCCCTTGAGGGAGATGGTGGGTGTATGAATGTTTGGATGCCGTAAAATATTCACAACATTATAAATATTTAATTCTAAAACATCTTTTGAAATGAAGTATGAAAATCACTATCAAATTCATAATTTGAATTTTTTTATTTTTTTATAAAAAATGAATTCCTATTGATCTAAAAAGGGTGATATTTATTTTTTTAACTCTATTTTATAATGTTTTTGTTCAGATGAGTATAGAAAAAAAATATTTCATGATTTGAATATTTGAGTAACTCTAAAGTATAAATTGAGAATGATATGAAATTGTAATCATTACATGTTTGTATATGGAAACATTGACCAATGTGGTTACATATTCCGGTTTTACATATCAGGTTTTTCCATGTTGACTGAGAGTTTTCTAAATAAAGGATATTTTCAAAATAAAATATGTGATAGAATTATAAAGGGAGTTGGAGATTATTAAATATAATGATATGAGAATATATATCCTTTACAAATTAATTATATTCATTATAAATAGGGTATATAAAAAAGCATAAATATCAAAACATTAATATATATATAGTGTCTTGTGTTATTGAAAAAAAATCCAAATAGGGATATTTAATTTCCATTTTATTGAATTATATTTTTCATCAAGTGTGATTGAATTGGTTTTGAGAAGATGTTAATATGTGTTGAGGTTAGGGATAATGCTTGGAGTATTGTTATGGAAGAATTCTTAACAAAATTTTGACTATTTTAGATATTTTCTTAATTTGTATTTCATTTTCATACTAAATCTAGATAATGCACATTGTTTATAACAAATTAAGAAGTGTTGAGAATTACTTTTTATGACTATGAATAATAATCAATTTGATGAATATTTGAGAATGAAGAGTTTTGGAATTTATATTTTCATATACAAAATATTTTAAAGAGAAAAATTGAATAAAATTTAAGGTGTTTACATTTCTATATGGCCTATAATTTTATTGTTGAGAATTTGGATGACTATTTTTGTAAGAGTTCATGAAAAATTTGGATACCAATTCTAACATGGTGTCTAGGTGATGAAGCATTCCTACACATGGGTTAGACGCAACCCATTTTTATGGTATACATAGGAGAATCATGTAAGGGTATTTCACTAGGGAAGTATCATAGAAGATTTTTGGCATGGGGAAGTTCCAATGGTATCCCAAAGTGGACATGGATAATTGAAATTAGTTGGCATTGAATGAAACTTTTGTTATTAAGTAGTGCATATTTGAAGGAAAAAATTTCATGGGATTTTATATTATGGTTACTATAGTTTTTCTTATGATATGTTTTAAATTTTTTCTATTTGATAATATTTATCACTACAGGTCGATTTGTTTTATTTGAGTCATATGATTGCACCC
Organism: Viscum album; assembly: GCA_963277665.1. Classification (NCBI taxonomy): domain Eukaryota; kingdom Viridiplantae; phylum Streptophyta; class Magnoliopsida; order Santalales; family Viscaceae; genus Viscum; species Viscum album. The sequence continues at coordinate 1,315,897,716 of OY728147.1, forward strand.
TCAATTATATTACTCCTCAATCCTCACTCAAGGGTTTATTGTATGCGATGATGAGGGACCCCATATATTCCATGATTGAACCAGTATATCATATATAATGATATTTATTAATATGTTATGATGAGATGATTTTCATGGATAGACCGTGTTCTTCAATGAAATCCATTATGAAATAAAATTCAATACTGGAGTCATAATATGTTCTAAACAATTGGTTCATCCCATGAGAAAGTATAAATTCTATTTATTATGGGACTACACAGTGGAAGATACCGGGAACTCAAGCAAATAAAATTCATATGCTATATCACTAGTAGAAGCGTTTTAATGCAATATGAATCTAGATCAGTTTTTCAGTGGTGGTGATTTTTGGAATATACGAAGTATAAGAAGATTTGTGGCATATAGAGTCTGAGGTAGTAGAGTAAGTCGGTAGTGATTGTCTATAAATACCCCCAGATGATAATATTTTTTGGTGAACTGATTGGAAAAATCTTTATAGATATTTGAGAGTTGATACATTTTCTCGAATGAGATATATATTCATGTGAGGATTTTATGCATAATCATGATGTGTCTTTTCCTTTATAATCGTATGATGTTTGATATGATTTTTTGAATCATGCTTATGTAGAGACACATTATCCACGTTTCTTGAAGAAACTATGATGATATATGTGATCATAAATAGCATTGTGAGTTTTGTGCACATGAAGTGAGGAGGTTTCTATGCATACACTTCAACAAATGGCAGAGTTACATGCATCCTTTCACGACCTACCTTATTCAAGATGAGGTAAGGGAGAACAATGTGTCATGCCCTTCCTTTTTCAAGTTAAAGGAGAGATAATAACCCTCAGTCCCGCCTTCAATAGGCCCAGGAGTGGTGACTTGCACCAAGGGTAAAGAATCCCATTGAAAATGGAAGGCATTTCCCTTTTTAATCAAAACATGATTGATAGATAAGATGTTAAAAATCCCAAACAACACAAAAAAATTTATATATAAGAAACCTAAATCCAATGCATGCATGATTTAAATTTAAAATGCGAAAAAATTACTACCAAAGCACCAAATAAAGTACTGAATGAAAGATACTAAGTAGCAACACATCAACTATACCAACGCCTGAGATAGTAAAGTCAACCACAGTTTTCAAAGGCCTCTTGGAAACCTGAAAACAGGATTATAATGTAGGGTGAGCATAGAAGTATACTCACTAGGGGGAATAAAGTCACCTGTTCAAAAGTGGGGTAAGTATACAAATTCCCCTGTGAAAACAATAGAACCCAACCAAACCTTTCAGGGAAAAATATTAACCAATAGATCCACACCATAGAATACTAACCAAATAACACAAGTCAAGTAAGGTAATAATATAAGCACATCAATTATTTGGGTACCCCACACCACTTTTCCCTCTGATTAACTAATCATTTTTAACTGGTAATGTATTGACACTACCTACCTTTTCCCAATTCATTCCCACTATCACAACATCCCACAAAAACATGGGACAACAACCACACATATCCCGCCTACAGACACCTGGGCCACAACAACCACAACTCTCACCGAAAACACCTGGTCCACATCCCAAAGACACTTGAAAAAAACATGGCTCGTAGGCACCTGGTCCCCTCATGTATAACACTACTTGCTCAAAGGATATTGGGATTTAGTAAACCTAAATCCATTACAGCTTGCCTGGATACACTCGAGTGGTAAGAACGTTGAAGGGGGTGTGAGGAAGAAGTTAGTTACCATCCATAAATCCTCCCACTGGGATGTTGGGAAATATAACCTCCCTCATGAAATGGGTGTGATTAGGAAATAGTTCTCAACATGGGTGGGGTGTGCATATAATACACAAGGAAACAAATGTTTATAAATATATGCAAACAAACACTAATCCCATCCTATGGGTTTACAAACCAGAAACCATCCCACATAAACCACCTTCGCTACTACCCCTATAAGCATGTATCACCACAAACGACTATCACTTCCGTAATTTTATGTATACCCCTAGACAATCCATTTAACCAATTTTCATTATGCATTTATCAATTTATTCATTTATTTATTCCACAGATACCCGAGAAACTTTCAAGCACAACATATGAAACCGTTTTTAGTAGGCTAAAGGCTATTAAACATAGGCCAAGAAAATAAGAAAGTAGGGACCAAGGAAAGTAAATCCATTTTAACACCCATTCTTAAAAAAAAATATAGAACAACCAACCTGCAGTCCCACTACACACCCCCTTTTTCCTAGGCACCTCTTCAACCACTTATAACTATCATTTTTCAAAGATATATCACTCAATCATCCCCTCACAACTAGAACCAGCAGCCGCACTACACAACAACACCAAACCCAGCACACCCATAATCATGAAGTCACAAAACAACCCAATCATGCATCCATGATGCCCAAATATTGCCCCAAAGTAGTCCCACTGCACAACAAGTCCATCCATTCCACAATCAATCAATCTCTCAACTGGGATATCATCAAACCTCTTGCACACCTCATACACAAATCCCACAACAACCACCACTAAAAACGTAGCCCCGCTGCACAAGCATACCAAACCAACTCACAGAACCAACTCCTCTACTAACATTTGTACTCACAACTGTGCTCCCAACAACAGCACCACACAACCCACACATGTCAGAAAAGCTAACAGAACATAGAATATAGGCACACCTATCAAACCTGATGTATTCAAATTTTTTTAAACACTATTCATTAAACCCACATTGATAAACAAGGGTGATCAAAAAAGGGATTTCATCATGGGGCATCCATTTCATTTAACAAGGTATACATGATTAATAAGATTGATATTTACACCAATTATTTGCATGTAAATAACAATATTCGTAATGATTTACCCATGCACAGACAATGACCACCAACAACCATGATTTTCAAGAAGCCATACAACCACAACAGATCACATCATCGAAAAAGATAATAATTAAAACAAACTACCCAACATCAACATCTCCCCCATCACCCAGTTATTACTTCTCATTATATTTTTTAAATTTGGATTCAGTCATTCTCAAAAAGAGGAATCATTATTCCCACCCCTCATAATTCACAATTTAAAAGTGTGATGAAGTGAAAAAAATACCTACTTGGAACAACAAGAGACCAAAACTCTTCCTTGGTTGAACATAAAATCACACGAGTAGCCTGAAATTCCAAGAAAAACTGGATGGGAGAGGGATCTATAATAAGCGCATGAGTTTTCTTGAGAGGAGGGATATAGGAACACCAATATAAAAGAGAGGGGAGAACCCAATATTTATAAAATGAAATCCAGATCCTTTATCAACAGAATGGGAAACAATTTCAAAATCCATTAACATGAGATCATAGTCAAGATTGCATAGTTTGACTATTTCAGTGTCCCCGAATCGTTATAATATTAAACATGTAATTAATATCCTTTAATTTTTTTTAAATTTTTAGAAAGGATTTAAACTCAATTTAAGTCAAATAAAATGTAAAAGGGATGAAACTTGGATAACTAGGGAAAATGATTTAGTCAATGATGGGTGAGTCACTGATGCTGAGCCATCGACGCTAAGCCACTAAAGCACCCTGACTCACCGACACCAATGCCCTGAATCACTGACACTGACACCATGAATCACTGACACTGATGCCCTAAGCAATCGACACCCTGACAAACCGACAATGACATTTCAAAATGTATCATCAACACCGGTAGTACTAAAATTACTTGACGACACCAAAAATTCAAAAATGACTCATCGGCACTAATAGTTCAAAAATGATGTGACGACATCGACAATTTAATAATGAATCACCAACATCAACAATATCAAAATTACTCACCAACAATAAAATCAGATACCTCTAAAACCATTATCATCCTCTAGAATTTAAAACCAAACATAGAAGAAAGAGGGGTCTGAAAAACCACCCCGTAAGATACATCTTAAGAACAAACCACCCTGTTTGGTTTGAAATATGGATTGAAAATCTCATCATCAAAGAACACCTCCCCGATAGTTACCCCCCCAAAAAACAATGAAAATATCAAAGATCACATTGTCCTGACACATGTATTTGCGAGAACCTTCTTCAATGTCAATATACTATCCTATTTAGGTGGAACTGGCTCTCCCGTATGGGTTTAATCACATCTATATTAATTTGTCTTGATTAGGATTTAGGCACCCCCTCTGCACATGTGAGGACTTATCACACTTGAATGAAATGGAAACAATTCATTTCATAGAAACTAGGTAAAAAATTACTACATAAAAAATGTGTAAAAAACACAAGATTAAAAGTCATAATAGCTCTTGGTACTAGGAATGAATCTATTCCACCCTCTCCCATGTAATCTCCTCAAGGGAACCATGCCTCCAAAATAGAAGAACCAAAGGAATGATCCTTCCATGAAGCACCTTCTCCTGATGGTCCTGGATCTGAACCAGTCGCTCCACAAATGTTGTGTCACCGTCAATATCCAACTATCCATAGTCAATGACATGGGAGTTATCATGTAGATACCTAAAACAAAAGGATACATGAAAGACGTTGTGGATCATCTCAAACTGTGGTTGAAATGCTTGCAGATATTCCACCTCACCAACTCATCCCAACACATTGAAAGGTCTAATGAACCTGTGGGAGAGCCTGATTCCTCTACCAAACCTATACTACCCACGTATAGGGGAAAACTTCAAAAAAGGTCCCCAGTGATGAACTCCAAGAGCCTCCTCATATGATCATTATATTACTTCTTCATATCCTGAGCTTCCTTCATCATCTCGCGCATGAGCTACACCTTCTCTGTCGTGCTTCATACAATTTCGGGTCCAGTGATAACTGATTCACCAACCACTATCCAGTTCAAGGGTGAATGACATGGCTTCCATATAGAGGTTAGAACATTTCCATGAAAATGGTAGTATGGTACATATTATTATAAGAAAAATCTACTAGAGGAAATTTTTTGACCCATGATCCCCCAATGTCCAGAACACACGTCCTCATCGTATCATCTAATGTCTTGATTGTCCGCTATGTCTGCCCATCCGTCTAAGGGTGGAAGGTTGTATTAAGGTGTAACTAGGTGCCAAAAGAATGATGTAGTCCCCTCCAAACATGTGAGGTAAACCGTGAATCTCGATATGAGATGATGGATCGTGGAAACCCATACGGTCACACCACCTCATCCACATACCTCCTTGCCAATACATATAATATGTTCGACTCCTTGATCTCTAGGATGTAAGAAGATTTCGTCATCTGATCCACCACTACCCAGATAACATCATAGCCTCCTTGATACCAAGGTAGTCCCATGAAGAAATCCATCTAGATGTAATCCCATTTATACTTGGGGAAATCTATGGGCTGAAAGAGACCTTGGAAAACACACTTCTTAACCTTCACTTTCTAACACGTTGGCACATTTGCACAAACTATACCACTTCATGGTTCACCCCGAGCCAAAAAAACTATTCCCTTAGGCCTCATTACCTCATAAAAAATCTTGGGTTTACAGTCAGAGGTGATCTATAGAACACATAGAGAACTCCCCCATGCATCGCCACTAAGAAAAATAGATTTCCATGGAAGAACATCTGATTCTCACCGTCCTCCATCCATCCTCCCATAGTATTTCCCTGGTTAATGTGATCACACATCACATTAGTCTCTGAGTATCCATAATGAGAATCCTCCACCTACTACATCAAGGAAGATTGTACTGTCATCTAAAATAGATATCATTTACCACTATCCACCCCTGTATCTAGGTTCATGGAACTCAACTCCTACATCACCTTCCAAGAATCCATAGATTCTCAAACCACTTCCCTCTGTTACTTCTTACTCAAGACACCGACCAAAACGTTTCTCTTACCTACGGTGTAAGATATCTCTAAGTCGTAGTCTTGGAGAAACTGCATACACCTCCGATGAAGAAATTTTACATCCCCTTGAGAAAATATGTACCTCGATCTCTTGTAATATATGAATACCACAAATCACTCCTCGATGAGAAATTGCTACCACAACATCAACGCAAATATGACTGCTACAAGATATTGATCATGGGTGGCATAGTTATGTTGGTGGGTACATAACTTCCTAGACCCATAAGAGATTACTCTTCACTTATGCATCATCACATGCCCAAAACCTAAGTTGGAGGAATCACAGAACTCCTTGATCATCAACTCTTTCTTTAGAGACCTGAGCACTAGAGCACTAACCAACCTCCCATTCAGATTGCTGAAATCATTCTGACCTTGATCTCTCCAAACAAAGGACTGGTCCTTCCTGGTCAAAGATATTTATGGAGTTACAACCTGATAGATGTTGGGTAAAAACCTCCATTAATTGTCTTCTACACCCTGGAAGCTGCAAACCTCCACCACATTCTTTGGTGTTTCCCAAGAAATAACCAATTCGACCATTGATGGGTCCACTACTATCCCCTGTTGAGAAACGACATGTTCAAGGAAGTGAACCTCTCGCATCCAGAACATTCACTTGGAATACTTCCCATATAGCTAGTGGTGTCGAAGGACCTCCAAGATAGTTCTCATAAGTTTAGCATGCTCCTCCTCTGACCTTGAGTATATCACCATGTATTTGATGAACACAATAACCAACTGGTCTAGGAATTGACGGAAAATAGAGTTTATGAGTCCCATGAACATAGCTGGTGAGTTTGTGACACCGGATGGTATGACCACGTACTAAAAGTTCCCATACCTACACATGAAATTAGTCTTCGAAATCACTAGTGCAGAAAACATTTTTAACGTCAGCATTTTTTACGTCGGTTATATATAACCGACGTAAAAAATGAGGCGAGTAGATTTTTAACATCGGTTATTTTAATAACTGACGTTACAAATCACGCCTGTTCAGTTTTTACGTCGGTTATCTTATAACCGACGTAAAAAACCAATGCGCGGGGGGTTTTTTACGTCGTTTATTTGGAAACCAACGTAAAATACCCGATATCTACGCGTTTTTTACGTAGGTTATCAAATAACCGACATAAAAAACCAAAGCGAGGGTTTTTTACGTTAGTTATTTGATATCCGACTTAAAAAAAAGATGTCTACGGGTTTTTTACATCAGTTATTTTATAACCGACGTAAAAAACCCCCCGTACTTTTGTTTTTTACGTCAGTTATTTGATAACCGACGTAAAAAACGCGTAGATATCGGGTTTTTTACTTCAGTTTCCAAATAACCGACGTAAAAAACCCCCCACGCATTAGTTTTTTACGTCGGTTATCTTATAACCGACGTAAAAATGAGATATCTACGCGTTTTTTACGTGGGTTATAAAATAACCGACGTAAAAAACCAAAGCACGGGGGGTTTTTTACGTCGGTTATAAAATAACCAACGTTATAAACCTGTAGATATCTCTTTTTTGACGTCGGTTATAAAATAACCGATGAAAAAAACCAAAGCGCTGGAGCTTTTTTACGTCGTTTTTAAAATAACCGATGTTATAAATTTAAAAAATAGTTTATAACGTCGGTTATATAATAACCGACGTTATAAAACTTTTAAAGAAATTAAAGCCATGTGGGCTGTCATTTACAATTTTTCGATTGACAGTCCGCTGACTCTTCTCTCTCGTGCGGTAAACCCTAATTGGCTCGTTGATCGAACTACGTTAAACTCATTTTGGCTTCATTTTTTATCTTCTTCACTCCTCTCGGATCTATCATCTCAACTCGCAACATTCAAGTAAGCCTTCCACGAATTTATTTCTTTCTTTTTTTTCATGGATATTCTATAATTATGTTTTGCGGTTTTTGTACATTTAATGTAAAGAAGATGTAGTGGTTTCCAAGTATGCACCTCATTACTATTTTGATAAGATGGTGATGAGATAATCTAAGATAAATATGATTCACCAATGGAAGTGATACAATTTCACATGGTGTAGGATGATTTATAGGCGGGGTGAGACCATGACATTAGCATTGGGGTGTGAGAGGAAAACTAGTGGAGAAGTGGTATCCGAGAACCTTTATTTTAATATATATATATATAATTTTTTATACGAAAAGTTTTATTTATATGAATTATTTTGTGAGTGATCCATAGTGAGTATATGAAACTATTTTCCCTTATTTAGGTGATGATTTCGATTCCTTTTTTCATAGGGCTTTAGTGTGCTTCCTCAACATTTTCATGAGATGTTTTAGGGAGGATCTTACTATGTATACATGTTATGCCCACCATACATAAATATAACCAATTTTTTTGGGTTTTAAAAGCAATTTGTAGTTTTATATAGATGTTAGTAGCATGGAAGTGTTGTAGAGTAGCACATTGGGGTGTGAGAGGAAAACTAGTGGAGAAGTGGTATCCGAGAACCTTAATTTTAATATATATATATATATAATTTTTTATACGAAAAGGTTTATTTATATGAATTATTTTGTGAGTGATCCATAGTGAGTATATGAAACTATTTTTCCTTGTTTAGGTGATGATTTTGATTCCTTTTTTCATAGGGCTTTAGTGTGCTTCCTCAACATTTTCATGAGATGTTTTAGGGAGGATCTTACTATGTATACATGTTATGCCCACTATACATAAATATAATTTTTTTGGGTTTTAAAAGCTATTTGTAGTTTTTTATAGATGTTAGTAGCATGGTAGTGTTGTGGAGTAGCTTTCATGAGTATATAGAGTTTATTGTTTCTTCCTAGTTTTACGTTTAGTACTAATAATCTTTTTTTTTGGTTTATGTACAACAATACATGTATGAATTCATTCATAATTATCTAAATTTATTCATTTCAAACTGAGGAGGGTTACTTTTGGTGGGAGAAGATCCTAAATGATATGGTATGAATTCATTCTATCATAACCATAAATAAAATATAGTTGTATTTTATTTATCATATACATCAACTTATACTCTTCTTTTTCAACACAAACCCTTTGTGAATAAAAAACCAAACTAAGGGCTTTGGTATCCACATTGCCTTTTGTTATAGAATATGGGACATCAAAATCAAATGATAGAACATATTCCTCCCAAAAACACTTCCATTGATCTTTATAATTATGTGAAAATATTTACCAAATGGATTTAGGGTCTACAGAAACCATTAATAACATGTTAAATAGGTAGTTTATCTAATATAATAAAACATCAAAACCACAATCAATATTAAACAATGTAGGCGTCATGGTTTTCTTTGATTCAATGAAATTTAAAACTATTATATCAAACTATATTTTGTTTTAAAAATAATATTCAAGCATATTTTTTTAAATACCTATATTTTTTTTATATTTTAAATTGTTTTACATTAAAATTATGATTTTTTCATATAAACATATATTTGTCTTATCTTAAATATATATATTTTTTGTTGATATTTGTTATAGGTAATAATGAGTTGAAGTTGGATTACGGCACATCGAATGAGCAATGAATTTGAGGAAGGTGTTGATGCCTTTTTGGAATTTGCAAAATGAAATGTTCCAAGTAGTGACATTTTTTTCGGTCCATGCTTGAAATGTTTGAATATGAAGAAGTCGAAAAGTAGAGAGGTAAAAGATCATCTGATTTGTCATGGTTTTAATCTGAGTTACAACCCTTGGATTTGGCATGGTAAAACTGGACGGAATTTCATTGATGATGATGATTCGTAATATGGTAACTCCGATGGAATTGAAGAAATGATTCGCGATATTGTAGCAGAACAAATTGAGATAGAACCGACAGTTGCACGTCTATATGGTGATGATAAAAAACAATTATATTCTGGTTGTATATATTTTACGGTTTTGTCAGCGGTGTTAAGATTGATTAACCTGAAGGTGAAGCATGGATGGAGTGACAGAAGTTTTACCGAGCTGCTACAATTGATGAAAGACATTCTTCCAAAAGATAACGATCTTCCAGATTCACATTACAAAGCCAAGAAAATATTATGCCCGATGGGATTGGGATATAAGAAAATACATGCCTATCCGAATGACTGCATTATATATAGGAAGGAATATGAATTTCTGTCAGAGTTTCCTAAATGTGGGACATCACGGTATAAGGGGAAAGAAAAATCACAGGCTGATGTAGAGATTACAAAGCTCCTTTCAAAGGTATTTTGGTATCTTCCTATAATTAATCGTTTCAAACGTTTATTTGCTAATTCACATGATGCAAAAAGGTTAAGATGGCATGCTGAAGAGCGGGTATGTGATGGAAAAATACGTCATCCAGCTGATTGTCCACAATGGAAGAAAATTGATGCGCTGTATTCTATATTTGGAAATGAAATTAGAAATCTCAGACTAGGGTTGTGCAGAGATGGAATGAATCCATACCGAACACTCAGTATCACACATAGTTTATGGCCTATTTTATTGGTAATTTACAACCTCTCTCCTGAAGTTTGTATGAAGCGAAAATATGTCATGTTGAGTACAATGATCTCTGGTCCAAAGAAACCCGGTAATGATATTGATGTTTACTTTTCACTGTTGATTGATGATTTGAAATTGTTATGGGCTGATGGTATTAGGGTGTATGATTCTATTAAAATGGAATATTTTCAAATTCATGCAGTGCTTCTGTTCACTATAAATGACTTCCCAGCGTATGGAAATTTGTCTGGATAAAGTGTTAAAGGGTATAAAGCATGTCTAATTTGCGAACAACAGACGTCATATTGTCAATTGCATCATGGGAGGAAAACAGTGTACATGGATCATCGAAATTTGTTGCCTATGGAACACCCTTAAAGAAGACTAAAAAAGGCATTCAATGGCTCACATGAATTTGTTACTGCTCCAAAACCTTTATCCCCTAATGTGTATTTTGAGAGGGTGAACAAATTTGACGTGACATTGGGAAAGACACAGAAATCTGGTAATGATAGACATATTTGGAAGAAAAGGTCAATTTTTTTTGAGCTACCATATTGGAGGTATCATGAAGTTAAACATAATATTGATGTCATGCACATGGAGAAGAATATCTGTGATTCTTTGATTGGAACATTGTTAGATATTAAAGGAAAGACTAAAGATGGTTTGAATGCAAGATTAGACTTTCTATCAATGGGAATACGTTTGGGGTTATCTCCCACTCCTAAAGGAAGACGACCATTTCTTCCCCCGACTTGTCATACATTATCGAAGAGGGAGAAAATTATGTTCTGTCAGTGTCTTCATGATACCAAAGTGCATCAAGGTTATTCTTCTAATGTAAATTTTTTTGTCTCATTGAAGGACTTGAAGTTGATAGGTATGAAATCACATGATTGTCACATCATGATGCAACAAATTCTACCAGTTGAATTGCGTGGAATATTGCCCATTCATGTCAGAATGACTATAATGAAGTTGTATTATTTTTTCAATTCAATTTGTAACAAGGAAATTGATGTGAATGCTTTGAAAATTTTGGAAAAGGATGCAATTTTTATACTTTTTCAATTGGAAATGTATTTTCCTCCAACTTTTTTTTTGATATAATGGTGCATTTATTGATTCATCTAGTTCGAGAAATAAAGCTTTTTGGACCTGTACATCTTCGTTGGATGTATCCTTTTGAAAGGTATATGAAAATATTAATGGGGTATGTTAAAAATCTATATCTACCTAAAGCGTCCATTATTGAAAAGTATATTTTTAAGAAGGTAGCAGAGTTTTGTACGAGCTACTTGGCTGCGGTGAAACACATAGGTTTGCCTCCATCTCACCATGAACGAGTTAATAATGAGGGAAAGGGGATTCACGGCTTGAAAGTCAAATCATTGTCAGCTGAACAGATGAAGAAGTTAGAATCATACATCTTGAATAACATAGCTGATTCTCAAATGTATATCACATTTCATATTAATGAGTTGAAACAATGTCATCCAAAGAAGAAAAAAATGTGGATTTTGAATGATCACAACAAAACTTTTTTGTCATGGATTAAAAAGACTTTTCTTGGTAGATCAAATGTATCAGAGACATTAAAATGGATAGTGGGTGGTCCATGTTTAAATGTGATAACATGGTCCAGTTATGACATTAATGGTTATACATTTCATACAAAAGCTCAGTACAACAGAAGTGCAGTTCAGAATATTGGTGTATTGGTGTTTGTAGAAGCAATGCATTTTTCGAGTTCTAAGGACAAAAACCCAATTTCTGCATCAAGTGCATATTATGGAGTGATTGAAGAAATATGGGAGGTTGATTAATTTAAAATTAAAGTTCCCATTTTCAAATGTAAATGGATTAAAGGTAACAACAGTGTCAGACACGATGAATTTGGAATGACACTTGATAATCTGAATAGATTGGAAGACATAGCTGATTCTTTTATAATGGAAACACATGCAAAAAAAATTTTCTATGTAGTAGATCAATCAGATATGCAGTGGGCTGTTGTTTTACAAGCGAAAAAACAATATGTTGGTGAGGATGAACTTGATGAATATGCTGATTTATGTGATATCCCTACTTCCATGGAAATATTAACAGAACATAATGATGATCATGTTGAAGACATAGTTTTTTCCATAAGGAATGATCACGACGAAGGAATTTGGAAAAACAATCCATTTGTACATTCCTAAAATTACAGGTAACATATGTTTATTTCTTGTTTACATTTATTTTTTCCATAAATGTTAGATATTGTAAGTTTTTTATTTATTCAAACATGTTTTAAAATAAAATAAGTATATGTTTTTGTTTGTTTTAAGTTTGTTTAGTTTACTTTATCATGTTTATAACCATTACATGAATTTTAAAATGGTTATTCTTATTCACTGACAATTACTTTACCATGTTTACAATGTTTACCAGGTTTACCATTTTTACCATTTTTACCATCTTGAACATCTTGACCATCTTGACCATATTTTCCATCTTTACCATTGTTTAACATGCTTACCATATTACCAATGTTTACTATTATGTAACTTAGTACACTTTTCTATTTTTTGATTACAGTAGTATTAAAATATTTGAATCTGTATATTTGTGAACTGATGTTTGTTTTTTTGATTTGAAGGATAATGACAGATCATTCAGATGATCAACCACATGATTTTGGAGAGGATCATATTGCTGGTCATACCTCTGGGGATGAAAATTCACATGCTCCTATTACGAAAAAGAGTTCAAAGGTTGGTAAACATGGGTGCACACGTTTACCAAAATTATCACTTGCCCGTAAGCAGGATCATAGGATAGTCGTTGAGTTTGATGATGATTATATTCCTAGAGGTCCGAATGCCAAAGATTTTAAGAGTTTTTTTGCAACTCAGGCTAAGACCAAAGTAAGCATTCTGTATGATGATTGGAGAGGTGTGGATAAAGTGATTATCTCTCAGTTGTGTGAGACGATTTTAGTAAGATCTTTTGTCATTGTTTGACTATTTTTTTAATGTTTCTAGTATATATAATATGTTTAATCTCTTCTTTATCAGATGACATTTGATATTCCTGACACTGGAGGAGTCAGGAAGAAATGCTTATCGTTGGCTACCAGGAGATGGAGGGATTTCAAATCAAACCTCTCATCTGATTTCATTTATGGTCATAGGAGTCATGACAATCCATGTCGTATATATCCTTTTATAGATGAAGACACATGGAGACAATTTTTTGAAAGTAGAAAAAAAGAGTCATTTCTAGTAAGGGCAATGTAAACTTTTATAAACATTCTTATATAAATGATTTTATTAATGTTTTGTTAATGATCTCTTATTCTTAAATTACATCAAACAAGGAAAGATCATCAGGAGATCCAATCTAAAAATGTATACCCTCATAGTTTATCTCAGGGAGGGTATGCATTATTGGAAGACCAAATGATGACAGAAAAATTTCAACAACTAAGAGCTGAGTCTTCAAGCTCTGGAGAGGTGGCCCCTCCATCCCCTCCATCTAGACATGAAAAATGGAAGAGAGCTCGGAAGGGAAAAAAGGGCAATATCTTTCGGAAGAATTGAGAATTGTAGCTGAGAGGATTGTAAGATATATATTTAATTTATTTAAGTTAACTTTTTTTTCTTCATATAAGTTTCAATCATTACAGAAATGTTCAATTAATTAATACATGACTCTCTTGAGGAGCATAGTTCAGAGGGGACATTTACAGCTACTGGGAGGGAAGATATTTTATTTGCAGTATTGGGAAGGCCCGAACATCCTGGTCGTGTAAGAGGATATTAGGCAGGTGTATCAATAAGAAAAGTGTTTCCACGTTCTTCAACTTCTAACATTGAGGGGGTTTATAAAAAAAATAGAATCCTTGGAGGATGAAGTTAAAAATATTAATGCGACGATGGAGGACAAGATTAGAGAGTCGGTGCAGTCTATGTTTGTAGAAATGAAAAGACAATTTCAGACTGCAGCTCCCACTCCTCCACCTCCCCATGCAGACCCCATTATTTATCCTCCACCTCCGCCAGTATCTCCCACTCCCCCACCTCAGCCTACGGACCCCATTTTTTATCCTACGCTTCCGCCGCAGCTTCCTACATATTTCGAGTTGTATGTTGATGATTCTCAACATCATATTGAAGCATACGAGTTTGTATATTCTATAGAAGATACAATTCATCATCAACAATTAGAGGTAGAGAATCAGAGGGTCACTGTACAAGATATTATAGATAGATCAGCTAGGGTACCAATACCTACAGCTGAGGTGGCGACAGTTGGACAGAGTATCGACCATTTTTTAGTTTGGCCATCCAGACTTCTTCGACTCATTACCATATATGTATGAATGTTATATCTTTTATTTTATTTTTTTTATTAAAGTTGTTTTATCATTTGAAAACTACTATATTTTTCAATTTTTTTTCACAGGAATACTTCAACGGTAACGAAATACTGTATAGACAACAACAAAGACAACATGCTATGACATCAGATACAGATTCCAGTGGTCTTGACAGATTTTCAAGATATTCACATTTGTTGTTGGGTTTTTATGAGTTTCCAATGGAATCTCATGTTTGTGGACGTGAAATAAGTGTGGGGATTACAAAAACTGATATCATGGAGCTTGTTACTGGAGATAAGTTGGGAATTAACGTGGTGAAAATATTTTCCATGTAAGTCTTAACACCTTTTCCCTGCATTATATTTATTAAAAATGTATACTTATGTATGTTTTGTATTAGGTATCTTTATAAAATTTGTGAGAGGAATGAGCTGACAGAAGTATATGGATTCATGGACCCGCAATTGATTTCCCTAAAGCATGTGCATTAAATGAGGAACAAAGAATGGTTTATATTGCTGAAAGATTTGAAAAAAATATAATCACACAATGTTGGATGATGCCTTTTTGTGAGAGGTATGAAACACATTTCTCTCAAAGAGTTAATTATCTTTTAACATAAAAAACCACTAACATTAAATTTCTTTTTATCAGTGATCATTAGATGTTAGGGGTTTTTTTCCCAAGGGAGAAAGCTCTTTATTGGATATGATCTGTTCATGGTGATGTGCAGGAAAGTTTTAAGAATATATTGGAAAAGTAAGATTCAATTTCTCAATAGTTTTATATATTATAATGAATTTTAAATTTACCCCATTCGTATTATTTTCTAATAGTACATGGGCCTACTTTCGAAAAAACACAAAGAAAAGAAATGTAAAGATCAAATATGTAAATGCGAAGGTAAATTTCCATTTATAATTTTTACGTTTTGATTTATTACATAAATATAATATATTGAATTTACACTCATTCAAACAGAATTTTTATGAACAACAAGGCGTCATCGAATACGGATATTATAAGTTAAGATTTATGTATGAAATAATAACAACTGGGACAGTTGTGAATTTTGACCTGGTACGATTTCCTCTTAAACTTTTCCATAATATTTCAATTTGATTTATTCATTATACATGTTAACTATCTTCTTTTTAATTTGTAGCCTTTTGATGACCCTAAACCCTATACTGCTAAAGACATCAGACACGTACAAGTGGAGTGGTCAAATTATTTTACAGGTTTGATTGAATTTTAGTTGTTTGTAATGTAAAATGTAATTTTGAATATTGTCGTTTTAATTGTGTATTTGGTATTTGTTTAGGTTGGATTTAGTTTTTTTTAAGTTGACAGTGTAAGTTTTGAATGTTATATAAGTGAATGTTTAATTTTGCTCTACTTCTTGTTGTGGTCTACTTTTGATGGTTTTTTTGGTATGGATTTGGGTCTGTGGGGGAGGGGTTCCAAGGCTGTGGGGGTGTGTTCAGTGGGGTTGGGGGGTGTCCAGCGGTCTGGGAGGGCTGTCCGGTGGGGTGGGGGGACAGTCCTGGGGGGTGTCAGGGATGTCCAAGGGTGTGGGAAGGCGGTCCAGGGGTGTGGGAGTGCTGTCCATGGGTGGGGGGGGGGGGGTTGTCCAGGGGTGTTCGGGGCTGTCCAGGGGTGTGGTGGGGGCTGTCAAGTGGGGTGAGGGGGTACTGTTTAGGCAGGTGGGGGGTTGTCGAGGGGTGTTTGGGGGTGTCCGGGGGTCGGGGGGTAGTTCAGAAGTGTGGTGGGGGCTCCAATGGGGTGGGGGAGGGTTGTTCAAGGGGTATACATGAGGGTGGGATCTCCAATGGGGTGGGGGAGGGCTGTCCAGGGGGTATACATGAGGGTGAGGGCTCCAACGGGGTGGGGGAGGGCTGTCCATGGGGTATAAATGAGGGTGGGGGCTATCTAGGGGGTAAGTTTTATATGTTATCAATGTACATGCTTAATTTTGATCTATTTTTGTTTTTGTGGTACAATTTCTTGATTTGTTTTCTGGTTGATTCTGGTGGAGAGAAGATGACTGCATTCTGTTTAAAAAAAAATTGGGTTTATCACGTCGATTATTAAATAACCGACGTGATAAAATGCCTGGAAAATAGTTTATCACGTCGGTTATTCAATAACCAACGTGATAAAAGGCCTGGAGAATGTTTTATCACGTCGGTTATTTAATAACCGACGTGATAAACGGCCTGGAGAATGGTTTATCACGTCAGTTATTTAATAACCGACGTGATAAAAGTCCTGGAGAATGGTTTATCATGTCGGTTATTGAATAACCGATGTGATAAAAGGCCTTGAGAATGGTTTATCACGTCGGTTATTTAATAACCGACGTGAAAAAAGGCATGGAAAATGGTTTATCACGTTGGTTATTGAATAACCGACGTGATAAAAGGCCTGGACAACGGTTTATCACATCGGTTATTCAATAACCGATGTGATAAACCGCCTCCTGCAGGTTTATCACGGCGGTTATATCATAACCGATGTGATAAACCCCCCTCCCCGTGTTTTTCACGTCGGTTTTATAAGAACCGACGTGATAAACCACACTGACCCCGGTTTATCACGTCGGTTCTTATAGAACCAACGTGATAAACCCCACTCACCCCTGTTTATCACGTCGGTTCCTAAAAAACCTACATGATAAACCCCCCCGGTTTATCACGTCGGTTCTTAAATAACCGATGTGATAACCCCCCATCCCCTAGTTTATCGTCCTTTTCTCACATCGGTTTTTTAATAGCGACGTGATAAACCATTTTCCAGGCCTTTTATCACGTCGGTTGTTAAATAACCGATGTGATAAACCCTTGACATTTTCTTTATCACGTCGGTTCTAAAATAACCGACGTGATAAAAATCACGATTTTATTTTTTTGACGTCTGTTTTTAAATAACCGATGTTAAAAACCTTATTTATAACGTCGCACGTATTAACGTCGGCTAGAAACCGACGTAAAAAATGAAAAATAACCGACGTAAAAAACGTTTTCTGCACTAGTGAATGTCACACTCCTTCATCCTCAAATGGCGATATCTAGACTGAAGATTAATCTTAGAGAATAAACTTTCTCCCCTCAGCTGGTCCAAAAGATCGTCGATCCTCGAAAGGGGGTAACTATTCTTGAACGTTACCTAATTCAGTCACCTATAGTCTATTTATAGACTTAGGAAACCATATTCCATCTTAGATAACACAACTATAGCACCACATTTCGACACAGTTGGATGAATAAATACCTTCCTCTTCAGATAATTGATCAGAATCCGAAACTCCTGCAACTTCGATGGAACCATTTGATAGGGAGCCATCAAAACTGGATGGGCACTGTTTTGTAAGTCTATCATGATATTGATGTCATGTTGAGAGGGTAGAGTCACAAAGTCATTTGGGAAGATATCCATGAACTCTTTAAGAACCCCTGTAACCTCCACCATCTCAATGTCTGCTGATCCCACTAACAGCTCGACCGGTAAGGTTAAAAGAGGTTCCACACACTAAATCTCCACCTAACTAGTCTGCTCTCCAATGAAAACTAAATGATATCCAACCAAAAATCAAAAAATTTATCTTATATTTAATTAGTCGATAAAAGCATGCAAATAAAAAAACTTGTTGATGTCGAGGATGAAATCATTAGAACTCATCTCTAGTAGAAGAATATCCCCATGGGACTGAAGTAGAACCAACATTAGTCTACACCCATAGAAAACAACAAACAAACTGGTTTGACCTCCAAATGGAATTCTCAACACCTGAGGAAAGAGAATTCCATTTATATCTAGACCTGTATCATGGGATAGACTAGGAGAAACAAAGGAGTGTGAATATCTTAAATCAAACAATGCACAAGAAAGATTTCTAAGCAGACTGATCATACCTCGAACAACCTTCGACACTGCTAGAACTGCTACCTTGATAGCATGCAACTGTCCAACCCTATCACCTCTACTTATATACTGTCTACCACCTCCCCAACCATGCCACATTCAAGGTCCTTGAATAATACCTTGAGGTTGGCCTGCTCCTGAACCATCTAACCTCGGTGGAATGGGAGCCTGCTTTCCCTACCGCTGAAATGGTTGGGCCAACAACCACTGGAGATGTGGGTGTTGAACCTTCCCACCTCCCCAATACTTAGATCGAATTGGGAAGTGTCTCTAATGATTTTCATGACCTCCACAGACAAATCACCATGGTACTGATCCCATGGGGAAAGGTCGAGGTCATGGAAATCGGAATTGGAACTCTTAAGGCCTACTTCCCACTGGCCAAAACCTAGAAGGTCTTGACACAGGAGACCTACTGCTGACTGCCTTCCCCTTCAAGAAATTCGGTTGGCTTCCCCCTCCTGGTACACCTCCCTATGAGTGAATCATCTCCCCTACTTCATCTTTCTTATATAATTCTAAGTATGTTGGAAGGGTGAAGGGAGTAACAACATATTAAAAAGAAGGTCAGAGTGCCTCCTCTAAGAGCCTCTCCTGAGACTCCTCTTTCAGAAAGAGATCCTAAGTAAATAATTGGAGATCCATGAACTTGATCTCTAGTTCCCTCACTGAAATACTCCACTATTGGATGTAGAGAATCTCCTACCTCTTTTCAACCTCCATCATTTATGAAATTAACTCTACCCAAAACTAGTTCTCAACGTCATCCCATGAGACATCAGTCTCCATCCTCTCCCTAAGTTAAAGTTTCCACCATTGATTCTTTACTCCTCACATTTGGATAACCACCAGATAAATCCAATACTCCATTGGAGCACAAATTAAGGTAATGGTGATATCTAGCTCCTCTAGCCATCCCTCCATCTCTAAGTATGAAATATTGCCTCCGTACATCCCTAGGGTCTGCTGTTGGAAAGAAAAAAGTGTCTTCTACCACAAGACATAATCCTCCTCTTGATAAACCCTCCTCTGATAAACCAAGTTATATTTTTGGGCCTCAACTTCTCTTACCACAAGTGGGCAGTGTCTGAGTTCCATAGCTAGAAAAGGTAAACAAGGAGCTCGTAATCTTGAGTAGTGTGAAAATTTTGTTTTTAAATTCATTTTAACTTTTCATTGATTTTAAATTTCCAAAACACCAAATAAACACAAAAACGAAAGTCATTATGATTCATGTAACTTTCCTAGGGTCTCTAAAATACAATCAGTGTAGTCTCACTTGGTCATTTGGTAGGATCAGAGTCCTTGCATCGGATTACTGGGTGCCCAAAAATCTCATGTCCTAGCAGGTATTCTCCTGGCTATTTCATGCACCAAGATTTCATAACACTATTTCCCTACCATCCCATGTGATTCTCACTATGCCTAACTCCGAACTCCATCCTATTTCTCAACCTAACTATGATACCATTCTTTTATGACCTACCTTCATCAAGATGAGGGAAGGGAGAACAATGTTTCATGACCATCTTTCTTCAAGATGAAGGAGAGTTAATGACCCCCGAGTCCAACCATCAATAGGCACTAGAGTGGATACTTGAACTAAGGGTATAGAATCTCTCACAAAATGGAAGTCATTACCAGATTTAATGAAAACTAGATAAGGATACAAGACAGTAAAAATCCCACACAACACTAAACATTTATATAATAGAATCAAATCCCAACCCATTCATGATTTAAACATAAACTGTGTGAAAATTAAAACCAAAGCACCAAACAAAGTACCCAAAAAAAAGTGACTAAGCAGTATCAAGACGACTATCCTAAATCCTAAGCTAGTAAAGTCTATCATGGTCCTCAATTTCCTCCTCAAAACCTGAGACCTGTTTTATAACGTAGGGTTAACATACAAGTATACATAGTAGGGGGACCTGTTTCATTCATGCACAAGTGGGACATGCATACTAATTCCCCAACAAAAACAATGAAAACCAATTACACCGAACAAGGAAAAATAATAACCATCCCATCCTCACCAAGGCATGTTCACAAAATAATTAAATTCAAGTAAGGTAACGATATAAGAACATCAATTATTTGGGTACCCTGCACCAATTTTCCCATTGATCAACTAATCATTCCTTACGGCTAATGTCTAGATGCTATCACCCTTATCAAAATATAGTCCCACTACCACAACTGCCCGCACACACTGGTGCCACAACGCACACATATCCTTCCCATAGACACATGGGTCATAGCAACCACACCTCTCGCTTGAAGACACATGGGCAATTTATCAAAGAGAACTGGGAAATAATCCTTGACCACAAGCACCTGGTGTCTGCATCCATAGCACAAACTTCACAAAGGATCTTTGGTTGTATTAAACTTCATGTCATTACAACCATCCCAGATATGATCATGTATTAAGAACCCGGAAGGGGTGCGAGGAATAGGTCAGTAACCATCCATCCATCCTCGCACTGGGATGTTGCAAAATATATGATCCCCCATGAAATGGGGGTGTTTGATACATAGTTCTCAAAATAGGTAGGGGTAATATAGAAAATAAAAGGAACTACAATTTTATATGTATAGGTAAACAAACACTAATCCCAACCTATTGGTTTCCAAACAAGCAACCAGCCACACAAGCCACCTTTTCTACTACCCACACATGCACGTATCACCACAAACGAATGTCACATACCTAAGTAGAATTATACCCCCAAAAAATTCATTTATCAATTTTTCATTTTATATTTATCAATTTATTTATTTATCTATTCCTTACCTACCCAGGAAACAAACAAGCACAACATATGCAACCATTTTCAGAAGTCTAAAGGCCACAAAACACTTCTAAGGAAAACAAGGAAGTAGGGACCAAGGTAAGGAAATCCATTTTAACACCCATTCATAAAGAACAATAGATAATAACCAACATAGAGTCCCAAAACAAAAAAAGTTATCCTATACACCCATTAAACCACATCCAACTATCATTCTTCAATGTTTTACCACTCAATCATACTATCACAACTTGAATTGGTAACCGCACTGTACAAGAACACCACACCCAACACAACCATAAACTTGAAGTCACACCAAAACCTACTCCTTCAACCCCTATATAAAACCACAACCCTAAATAAGTCCCAATACATAAAAATTACATCCATTCCACAACCAATCAACATCTAAACTAAGATATTATCAGACCTTTTTCACCACCTCATACAAAATTCCCACAACAACCACCACTAAAACTGAATCCCCGCTACATAAACATAACAAACCAACTCACATAACCAACTCCTATTACCACCCCTTTACCCACAACTATGCTCCCAACTGCAACAACACACAACCCATACATTTCACAAAACCCAATAGAACAGAATACATAGACACACCTATCAAACAAGATGTATTAAGATTTCGTAAACACTATTCTTTAAATCCATGTTGATAAATAGGGGTGATTATAACTTGGTTTTTATCTAGGGGAATCTATTTCATTTAACCAAGTATACATGATTAATTAGATTGGTTTTGACACCAATTATTTGCATGGAAACCACAACAGCCATAACGCATCACCCATACATAGACGAAGACCACAAATGACCATGATTTTCAAAAGTAATATGACCACAAAAGATGAAATCATCAATATATAAAACAGTTAAAACATGAAACACAACGTCAACATCTCCCCCAACCCCCATTTATTACTTCCCATTATTTTTGTAAAATTTTGATTCAACCATTCTCACAAAGAGGAATCATTACACCCACTTCGCATGCGGCATAATTTTAAAGGGATATGAAGGAAAAATATGTACATGGGAAAATAGGCAACAAAAACTTTTCTTTTCATTGAACAAAGAATCATGAGAGTAGTAGGAAATTCCATGAAAAATTGAACAAGAGAGGGATCTAGCATAGGCACATAACTCGTCTACAGAAAATGGCTCTAGACGCACCAAGGGAAAAGATATGAGAGGAACTTAGATTTAGAAAAATAAATCGAGATCCTATATCAATGGAACTGAAAACAGTTTCAAAAGTCATTAACATTGGATCATAGTAATGATTATGCAGTTCAACAATTTCAAAGTCCTCAGAGCATTATGATTTAAATATGTAATTAAATTTCTTTTGAAATTACTTTAGAAATTCCCAAACAAGGCTTTAAGATCGATTTACATCAAATAAATTGTAATAGGGGAGAAACTGGAAATACTGGGAAAAACTGGAATGAGTCACCGATGGGTGAGTCACCAACGCTAAACCACTGATGCACCCTGAGTAACCGACACCGATGCTCAGACTCACCGACACAAACACCATGAGTCACCAACAGTGACAACTTGAGATACCAACACAAACACCCTGAGTCACCGACACCAATGTCCCAAGTCATAGACACTAACACCTTGACTCACTGACACCCATAATTCAAGATGACTCACTAACACTGAGAGTAAAAAAATGACTCACCGACATTGATAGTTCAAGAAGGACTAGACGACACTGACAATTCAAAATTTACATAACGACCCCGACAGTACAAAAATGAATTTCCAACACCGACTGTTCGAAAATGACTCACCAACACCGATATTTCAAAATTGACTCACCGAAGACAACAATTCAAAATGACACACAAATATAGAAACTATACTTTTTGGGTAAACATATTAGAATGTGTCACCGATAGCCCCTGAGAACACACAAAATACTCGATTTTCACAAAGGAATGGACCAGAGAGTTTTGGGTCATTACACATCCTATTAGGTGTGGGAAAATATAGGGATTTAGAATCATGAATGAAATATTATACTTAAAATAAGGGAGTTTCTTATACATATAGTGGATGTTTTTCCCAAGAATTAATTCTCATAAATAATTAGTGGCACTGAGTATATGAAGAACCTGAGTAATGAATGCATGAACATAATATGGTGTACGTGAGTTAGTGAAGTAGTACTACGAGTATTTATAAGCTACAAAAAGGTATTTAGCCTGATATATAACATATTAATATTTAGGGATAATTTAATGAGTTAAATGTACTTTCAATATTTCACAAATTAAATAAATAATTTCATGAGTAGGAGGATACACACACTTTATGTGCTAGTTTGAGTTTGCATGAGGATAATCACAAACTCAAAGAAGTAACAGTGTGATTTTATGAAATATATTATACCGGAATAAAACATTTATTTTAGATTCCGAAGTATAAGTTAGAAGTTGTATTAAGTGAAGACTAAGGTAATGAATTTTATCAAGGATGAAAGATATTTTCATGCTAAACTTTTTAGTAATACGAGACAAGTCATTTTGTGTGAATATTTTATAGTGAGAAAGATCAAGCAAAATTTTTCATCATTTTTTGATATTCTTGAAGTAGTGTACAATAGAAGATTAGGTGATCTTATTTTTTTAGAAATAATAAATCCCAATGTGGTGCAGAGGGAACTATAATTTTACCTAGACCTTTACAGATCATAAATTGAAGATAATTTGAAGACTCTATTAGGACTCTGGAATGAGAACATAGTGGGATTATATGTGAATCACTTGTATTGTTGGGACATATAAACATCAGTGGAGTTCTGATGTGGGAACACTCTGGGTGTCGGTGTTGATTGGAATTAAACTTTCCCTAGTCGTAACAACTTACATTTAAGGAAGAATCTATATCTAAGGGAAATAATTGGTTGTATCAAGGAGTAGTTCCTTTGAAAGAAAATTATAAAACAATTAAATGTTGCACTCCATTTATTATTATTTCTTACAAGGTAAAATTTAGAACAAAATATTAGGAATTAAGACTTCAATCAACCATATAGGTTGAATTAAAATAGAAATAATTTTTTAAAAAAATGTACCATTGAATCACCCCCTCTCAGTGGTACCTTAATAGTACTTGAATTATTAATTTGTAAAAGTTTCATTTTATTATGGAAATAGGAAAAAACTTATCAAATTTATATCTTAGATAGGAATAAAGGTAGATATGTCCAAATTTGAAGTGATAAATTATTTTACTTACCCATCTTTCTTGAAATATTTTTAATATTTTTAGGGAAACACGTTCTTTTATACGTGGTTTATCAAGTATTTTTAATAATATTTCTCTACATATCAATCAATTACCCTTTAATGAATCTGAATTCGATTTAAATATTGAATATAGGGAATGATTTGATGGAATAAAGAGAAGATTAATCACCCCACCAAGGATGTATCCACCAATCATGGAAAACCTTTTTTATCTAGTTTATGATGATTCAAACCATGCAGTTGATGTTGTTTTCTCCCAATGAAATGAAGGTAGGCCATAATCTATTTCTTATGTATTAATAAAAATAGATAATTTCTAGATCAACAACACAACCACTAAAAAATATATTCTTATAGTTTATTTTCTTTTTATATATTCTGATCTTATTTTCTTGGAACTAAATTCACTATGTATTCTGATCATGAAACACATAGATACTTTATAAAAAAAGTTGGATCCAATAAAAGGATATTTTAATGGATGTTGATATTATAAGAGTCAAACCAGGAGATTAAGGATAATAAGGGAGTTTAAAATTATTTTTATTATCACATGAGAATATTACCCAAACCTAATAATGTATAAATTCAATATCAAGATCCAATAAATGACCACATATTTTGTGGAAACATTTATTCAACTGAAGCATAATTACATGGGTATCCAAATATTTTAATTTTTATCATAAATAAATAGGTACCAAATGAACTAAATTCTCACAAAATTAAATTACTTAAATCTAATTCTCGATTATATATTTTGGAATGCCCCTAAATATAGAAAATTTTCAACGATCTAGTAATAAGAAGATGATTTTCAGTAATTGAAATTATGTCTATTTTTTAATTCCATCACATATTAGAATGTGTAAAATAATTTAGATATCAAATAACTGAACTAAAAGTCTTATAATTAGGATTTTTCATCCCACTTTGTTTTGATATGTACATGAGTTTTGTAAAAAATGTGAGAAATTCCAATTTTTTGGAACCATTTCAAAATGGAATGATATTCTAAAAAACACATTATATTTTATGGAATTTTTTATATATGGGTAATATATATTCTAGAAATATTTATCAAGAATTATAGTGACTCTCATGTTCTTCTTACTATAGAATATGTTTTTAATGGGTGGATGCAAGGTCCACCAAAACTGATTTTACTAAGGTTGTTGTTCTTTTTTCAGGTCCAATATCCCATTATTGGTTTGAAGTGCAAAGAGAAATCATCAGTGACCAAGGAATTCACTTTGGAAATATAATCATAGATTATTTAATGAGAAAATATGAGGTACATCAGAAAACATCCACCCCTACCACCCATTCTCAAATGGCTAAGTTGAAGCGTTTAAAAGGTAGATCTGTAGAATTTTTGAAAAGATTGTAAAACCAAACCATAAAGAATAGAAACAATTGATGTAATATAGCTTATGGTCTAATAGTATTTTCTGTATGTCATCTATAGGAATAATCCTTTACCAATTTATTTATGATAAAAAAATCCTCCCATTTTATAGTTGTAACTCATATTTTAATGGGTTATTAAGGAATTAAATTTTGACTCTGATATATCTATAAAATAAAAGAAATTATAGCTACATGAGTTGGAATAAATCCAATGATTTTCCTTGGATAATTTAAATCTCTATAAATATATAAATTGATTGGATCATGAAAAGATCATAAAAATGAATTCCATCCATGAGACCAAGTTCTGTTATTCAATTCAAGAATCAAGTTGATTATTGCTAAACATAATTCCATATGGCAATGACCTTTAATATTTAATAATATATCCCTTATTAGTGTGATAAAGATTGTGAAAATATAACCTAAAACCCATTAAATGATAATGTATATATGCGGAAGAAGTACCATTGGAATCTATCCCAATAAGTAGTGGAGGAGATCACACTTCTCCAACCAATTTATAAGTGAAGACCCATTAGAGTTTACTTCCCCTTAGCACTTTATTTTTCATGATATTATAGTTTAAATCTATTTAGATTATAAATAAAATATTAAAGAAATTGAGGACACTATATAAATTTAAGGCGGGAGAGGTAACTTTGTAGTTTAAGTCTTTTTAAATTTTAAGTTTTGTTTAATTTTTTTTGTCTTTATCATACATTATTGTGTCTTATTTTTCATATTTATTATGTTTTTGAATCCAATGAGTTTTACTGTAACACCTTTGAAAACAATAAATCCATAATAATGATAATAAATTGATTTTACCCATAAACTAACTCTAGATAAATACTAAAACTTCATTGTTTTCAAATTCCATGTGAAGAAAATATATATAATAACCCTTTATTTTTTAATCTCATTCTTTATAATACTATAAAATATTTTTTACCACATACTAGTGAGGATTATAAAGTTACATTAACCTCTGATTTAAAATTTATTTATAATGAGAGAACTAAGAAATTCCTGAATATACATAATTTTTTGACTAATCTAGTAAAAACCTTTGATTATTCAAGCATCTTGTGCTAAAAACAATTTAGTCACATTTTGAAGGAAAAAACCCATTTTTTCAAAAAAAAAATATTATTTTTGAATATTGTTACAGTATTATTGGTTTCCCTTAACAACCATGACATAAATTGTTAGGTATCCACATTAAATGATAAATATCCATATCTATATTTTCTAGATTGTTTTTCATGATTTATGTAAAAACTCCAACCCTATTGGCCTAGAACATGTGTTTATTTTATTACATTGATAATAGATAAAAATTATTGCATCCTAAAGGATTAAATAGTTTATTAGTATTTAAAAACTAAATATATACTTAAATTTTACATTTTATATGAAAAAATTATAGACAACATAGTTATTTATTTGAAAAATACATTATTCCCTCTAGAATATCCCTTTATGTTAATTATAATACAGATCCTTACATCCCAGGTAAAGGAAATATATTAAAGGGGTGAGTTTCAATGATCAATAAGGGTACATGTATAGTAGAAGCTAACATTTCATATATAAGGCACGTATAATATGGTAGGAATAAATTATATTCAAATAAAACCATATAAAAAATCATATTATCTTGAAACATATAGATGGATCTCATAAATATAAAAATAACCATATGGAAATAAATAAATAATTTCATAATGAAGATATTAATAATTAAATACACATCATAAACTTATTATTGATGCCTCATGAAAATACATCTACATAAATAGGTAATTCCTTAGGCAAATTCCAAATTTGTTTTGTCTCATGATACATACTAATACAGTGAGGGGATATGTAAATTTAGGACCCATCAATCACATAACAACTCCAATCTATTCATAATGTTAATAAATAATGAAACATAATCATCATGACTTAAAAATAAATGACTATTTATACTAGAAGAACTATCATATGAAATATCAATACTTTCTCCAGTCAAAATGACCATAAACCATCCATATAATTGTGGGGGATGGTATCATTTGATTATATCCTTTGTAAAGAATAATATTCATCAAAGGATCTTAAAATAGATTAAAATAATTTAAAAATACCACTAAAAATATTGTTGAGGAAAATATGTAAGGAACCATCAACAAGAATTACATATTATAGTGAATTTAAACTATAATTCACTTTGTTACATTCTAAAATATATTTTAGGTTTAGAATTTTAGAGAGTTAGGTAATAACCCATATATAAAAAAACCATATATATTCAAATTGTACACTTCTAATTAGTATCCATTTTTCCCACAATATAATTTTTTTTAAAATGAAACATGATTTCTTTTCATGAAAAATATTCATGACTTTCTTCTTGACTTATTCTTTCCCATTACACATCCTTAAAAACTGTGATTTTCTTTAAAAAAGGGGTGAGCATAGAAATATCTTTAAGTTACCTAAAAATAATAAATCCTTCAGTCCACTAAAAAACATTAAAACTATAAAAAACTATAAAAACCGTTTTCTTTAAAATCATACCTTTTTACCCATAAAGGTGAATCATATTTATTTTTTTTAAAATAATTTATCTCACCTTCAAATGATTTCTATAAAAAATAATTATAAATAATTGAAAATTCATATAGGTTAATTCTTATATCATCATCATAGAACCCATAAAAATTTGAATAATTATATGTCAAATTTTTAATATAATTCTTTAGAGAACATAGTAATTACCAAATGCATTAGAGAACTATCTGGGTTCACCCATCATATATATAATATTGGTATCAACCGTGAGCTATAATGGGTCTTAAACCATAATTTAAAAAATTTATAAGGACCATATCACGAATAAACCAATTTAAACATAAATCCTTTCATTATTATACTTTTAATATCAATTTTAAACCTATATTAAAACCTAATTTAGATATTAAAATACAATTTTATTTTAAAAACCCATTTCCAATACCTAAATACCCCAAAAATGTGGAATTTGTTTTTTATTTGTATGAAAAATGAAATATTATAAAGGTAGAAAAACATAAAATAATTATTAGAGTGGTGGGTAAGGTTTTTGTTAACATACATATAAAAATAAAACAAACCTTTTGTCTTTTTTCTCGAAACAGTCCTTATAAAACACATAAAAATATTCATTTTTTAAAACATTTTAATTATATCAAAAAAGACATAAAATTTCCTCACTAAATATTTTATGTCTATATAAAAAATAAATTAAATTATTTGAAAAATATAGACATGCAATAAATACATTTTTAAAATAAATCATTATAGGAATTTTTTTAAGATATCCCCTTAAATAAAACCTTAAAAAGATCAATTTATTAAAAACATTGTAACGAAATTAAAATATGGAAAAAATGGTATTTACCATCCATTGAGGTATAAATAAAAATTTTATTGAAACATTTATAAAAACATGGTCATGATACAAAAATATTTAGAAAATTAGTGCTTGAAACATTTAAAACGTGGTTTTAAGTTAAAGTGTCACTTAAATAAAACCTTAAAATGATTCAATATTTTTTTATTTTTCTTAAGAAAGTAAAATATGATAACAATTTAACTTTATAATACATTTTGAAAATAAATTATCAATTTCTTGAAACATTTATAATGACATAGAATAAAAATATTTAGAAATTAAAGCATTAAAGCTTTTAAAACAAGGTTTTAAGTAAAAGGGTCCCTTACTTGGAGTTTGACTCGCCACATTTGTTTGTTTTCTTTCTATAAAATAAAAATATGTTAATTATTTAATTTCTTAAGAAATTTTTTCATGTTTTTTATTTATTTTATTTTATCTCTAACCATGATATAAATACCCAGTTATTCATTTAAGTTCACTTCAAAAGTTTTGAAGATATTTGGAATACATTTTAAAAATGTCATGGGTATGTTGATTATGGTGAAAAAGTTCATTATTAAATCTTATATTAAATAATAATAATTAAATAATTATAATTTTTATACATAATTTATACTTTTAGAAACATTCCAAAAATTGGATTAAGAAAATTAAACTATGTTAAAATTAGGGATATGGTAGGTCGTACATAAACATGAGTAATGTTTCCATTTTTCAACGATCATTATGGAACGAAGGTAAGTATTTTTTTACACAATAATTATAATATCATAAAAAAAAATTATCTTTAAAAATAATTATATATATCATCCATGTGATATGGTTATGAAAAAAATAATCACATCGCTTCATGGAGGTGGTAGTACGCATATACGAACGAACGAAATTATCAATTTTTAGTGTAAGAAATAAAATGATATATTATATTTTAAGAATAATAAATATTACATTAATAAAATAATAAGGTCATGTATATCATATATATTCATTAAATTTATCTTTATTTCTTTCCATGTAAATCGTTAGTGAAAATTGAATCACATCGCTTCTTGAGGCTATCGTCCGCCATAGAATAAGTGACATTATCATATCACCCATTTAATGGAAAGTTAGAATGTATATGAGATATCATAATTTATAAGGTATAATTAAATTAAAAATATAATATATATACTTTAACTCAATAATTATAACAATCCTTTATAGGGGATGATGAAAAAAGAATTATGCCAGTTCGTGAGGAGGTAGTCCTCCCTACACAGGAATGATGATTTCGTTTTCCATTTAATGGAAGATGAGATAAATTTATGTTAATTTTTTAATAGATTAAAATATTAGTATATGGGATATAATATTTTTATTATATCATCATAATTTTATAATATTTTAAGTATGTGGGTGAAGAAATAAAATAAAAATTATCTAATAAGAACGACACATCTTCTTCGTACAACATCTTATGGTTTACACAAAAAAGTTTCGTAAATTGGTTTTTTGATAAATAAACACTATATGTTGTGGGGAGGAAATTATGTAAACTATTTTTTTAGGCATTGGATGAAGAAAAAGGAATTTATAGTGTGAATAAAATAGGAGAGTGGGTGGCCATTTATAAGTGAGGTGTGTAACACACTTGTAATTTTTGAAGAGAAAACAAAATACCCACATTTTTTACACAACAAAGGGTTCAAAAATGGAACATTATTTAGAATTACATGATATAATATCAAATTAATTCCATAAATTATATTTTATTTAAATGTTTTGGCCATTTTAAAGATTATTTATTTAGATTAACCCCTAGTAAATATGTTTTTACCTTTAACACAATAATTTTTTTCTATCGTTGTTTTCTGAATTAATTAAGACCAAAAATTAAGTTGAAACTATTATATAATATAATTTTTATAATTAAAATTATATAATCCATCTAAAAAAATTCAATTAACTTAAGTGGAATATTTTAATTTAAAATTAATCTGTCAGACACAATGAAACAGTGGGTTTTCCAGAAACATTTATTTCAAGCATAAAATGATTTTTATTACCTCTATAACTAGTAATAATAATTATATGAATTAAAACTAAAATTTAATTATATATAATATATAAATTTCATTTAAATCAGTATTATTTAGGTGTAGTTTTAATTAATTAAAGTAGAGAAACATTATCCACATTAAAACAAATTTAATAAAACCCCATTTTAAACCCAAAAATAAATTAAACTAAAATTCAATATAAATATTATTTAAAAGTAATTAATTAGTTGTAATATATCTAAAAAATAAATTTTTTAATTTAAATCATATTCATAACATAATTAGAATTTTAACATACATTATTTATGGAAAAGAAATGGAATTTTTACAAAAAATTAGTATTTTTACTAGTCGATAAAAAATCAATAATTTATAAAAAATCACAAAAATATCACCCTAATTTACTTTTATATTCCCACTTCAAAAATAAAATTAATTTTTTAAAATTACAATTCTATAATTTATAAATTTAACTTATAAATAGAACCATATAATAAAATCATTAAATTAAACTATTTCATTTTTGATTTAAAAGTTACTTAATATTTTTATAAATAATATTTCCTTATAATTGATAAATATTAATAAAAATAAAAATGATTTATTCTATTATTTCCTAGGTTTTAACACTCTTAAATCCTTTTAGAAATTTCCTCCAAGAAATTTTATTTACTTATTAAATTATAAGTGAATTTCATGCATATATTTTTGAGTATTTTTATGTCTTGATTTTTGTATTTAATTGATCAATATTGACAATTAATGAGGGATTTGCATTGATTTATATTTTTTTGCATGAAATGTTGAATATTGAAAAAGGGAATGAAAAGAGGTTGAAAATGTAGCTACCGAGTGCGACATCGAATTTTTGAGAGAGAAGCAATGTTGGAAACTGGTGAAAAAGTGAGTACATGGAATGTACCACAAGTACACATCATGACCATTTCAATTAAAAAGGATCTACAGTGGACAAGTTGTGATGATTAAAAAAATTGTGAACTTGAACTACACATCTTGTACCACCGGTACAAGACATGACATCATTCAAACCAGCGTAAAATGTTTCCATGGATTCAACGTAGTGATGGAAAAGCCAGATCTAATGTACTAGTCATGTACCAAAGGTACACATTGTGTAGTAATTGATGCACAAAGAAAATTAGGTGATGCAGGTTGTGGGTTTTGGATGAGTTTTCCTATAAAAAGACATCCCTGAGATCCCTTCTAATATACTCTAGGATCGACAAAGGCAAAACAACAACAATAGACGAATGAGTGATGATCCAGAGACCCTATTCACTAAAATTCTTTTTTTGGTATGCATGATGCTCACTCTTATCATGAAAGAGTAGTCCCACAGTGCAGGTTGATGTGATTCATAGGGGGATGTGTGCATAGGGATTATTTCTTTTATCTTATTCATGTTTTGGATTGATGCAACCCATTCTTTCAATTCCAAATATCATTCTTTTTGCAAATGCATGGCCATTTCTTGTGATTTGAATATTATTATTTAATTTCATCCGTTAATCAAATTATTTTGTGTATTTCCATTTTGTAACATAGGATGATTATGTTTTAACATGGTTTTGGGTCACCTATCCCTATTTTTGAATCCAATCTATGACCATTCCAATGGTTTAATCGTAGTATTAGGGAATGATACCATGAAAAGGATCTCCATTGGACCAATTGTGACACAAAAAATTAATAAACACACTCTCAAGTAAATCCATTGGACCTACCCCTGAAGATCATTAAACCTGGCATGTCCCCATCAATTGATTCATAATCCAATCTTTTTTCCTGTTATTTCCTTTTTCTCGAAACAAATTAAACAATTGAAATTTCAATTTCATAATTAATTTCGAACATAAAAATCATCCTTGTGGGTTCGATACTTGTACTATCTAGATAATAAACCTTGAGTTAAGATTTTCTGAGTTTTATAATTTTTTTTGCATAAAACCATAGGGAACTAACGACACTCTGAGGGGATGCCAAATTGGAGCCATTTACCAAGATAGTTTCTATAATGTTTAAATTATTTAGGAATTTAGATACTTGTTTATATTCATTGTTTTACACTTGTTCTTTTCAGGATATTGTTACAGGTAGAAATTCATTGCAAGACCACTCCACTCGACGCAAATAAAAAATTCAAGATTATGCATTAGACAAAAAACTAGAGAAGACCCTACAAAATAAAACAAGGGAAGAAGAAGAGTCCAATAATGAATAATTCAATATGGATGGAAGAAATCAATTTGAAGGAGTAGAGAATGAGCTGGCCCACCAGCTACACTACAACATCAAGGATAGAATCCAAGTGGCCAAGTGCTAATAAACTATGGTAGACCCTCAAACATGGGGGTCAACCCAAGCATCCAGATACCACCAGTTGTTTCCCAACATTTTGAAATAAATATGGTTGTCATCAAGATGTTAAAAAATTCACTGAAGTTTTTTCGGGCTACCACATGAAGACCCAATTCACACATCTAATGTTTTCTAGAGATATGTGACATGTTCTAATTCCAGAATGCCATAAATGATTCAGTTAGATTATGACTATTCAGATTCTCTCTAGAAGATATTGTATGGGAGTGGATCCAAAATATTCCCCCAGATTCAATTAACACATGGGAGGATCTGTTATGGAATTTTTTAACAAGGTTTTCCCTCCCTCAAAATATATTGATTTGCAGGTAAGCATAATAAATTTTGAGAAACTAAATGGTGAATAATTATAGTTTATTGGATAGATTTAACGGTTTAATCAGATGATTCCCTCATCAAGGAATCGAAATGTGGATACTAATTCAAGAATATTACAAAGGATTATCGCTGGAAAATTGGTCTATAGTTGGAGGTTCGCTAATGAGAATTTCACATGAGGAATGTTACGAGATACTGGACGATATGTCAAGAAACAATTTCAAATGGAATCCATATGAAGTTAAAGTACATGGAGTGCACATGGCAGATAATAAATGGATGGCTGCTCAAATAGAGATTATGACATGAAATATGGATGTGATGATGGCCCACCACAATCCATAAGGTATGTATTGTGAAAATGAAAATTACTTGGATTATAATTATCAAAATTATGGGAATGGATGGAGGATGAAAAAAACACAACAATAAAATCAGAATCATGGTCAAGTATTTCAGTAAATACAACAAGGTTTTCAAACTCAACACCAAGGTCCAACACTAACTAGGAAAGTCCATTCACTAGAGGAGACCATGTCCAATTTAATGACCACCACAGGCGATGAAAATAATGAGATGAAATTATATTCAAAATATCATGGGAATGAAATTAGATAATTGAAGAATGACCCACTAAACCAGCAAGCTACAATGAGAAATATAGAAAGACAATTCGGTCAAATTTCTGAAACACTGAGAGAAAGAAAAAGAGGAAAGTTTCTATGATTTCCAAAACATCATCCTCATGCTGATGTTAAATCCATACTACTTAGAAATGGAATGATGACCTGAGGGAGTGGAATAGAGTTTAAAAGACAAAAAGAACAACCACCAACTAAATCACGTCAATAATAGAACAAAGAAGCTAATTAATGTGATGATGAAGAAGAACCACCACTGTACCAACTGCCACTACCATATCTATATAGGTAAAATCATGGGAATATTACGAGAAAAATAATATGGATTTATAGATGTTAAAGAAGATACACATCAACATCCCATTCACTAAGGCAATTGCAGACATTCTTGTATATGTAATGTTCATAAAGGAGTTGGTAACGAATAAAAAGAATCTTGATGATTTAGCTACTATTTCATTGGAAAGAGAAAGTTAAACATTTGTTAAAATATTCTACCGAAGTAGCAACATGATCCATGTAGTTGTTCCATTCCAATTACTATTGTAAGTAATGAGTTTGGTATAGATTTATGTGATTTAGGTCCCAATATAAAAGTCATGTCATATGTAGCATTCGAGATCCTGGGATTGATGGAGATGCAACCAACTCGAGTTATGATTCAACTAGTTGATACAATAGTGACAAATCAATGAGAATTTCTTAAATATATCATAGTAAAAGTGGATGAGTTCTATTTTCTATCATACTTTATTATGATATAAATTGATGAATATAGTGTGCCAATAATTTTGGTAATATCGTTCCTAGCTATAGGAAGAGATCAACTTAGGTTCAGAATAGAGAGATGAGTTTACGATTTGCAGGATAAGGGGTAAAATTCAATCTTTACCGAGCGATGCATAATTTTGATGAACCATTAGATGATTTTTCAGAAAATTTGATGAAAGAAGAGGGAAATGTTTTCCATATAAGGAGATTTGAACTAGTTATTGTTGAAAGAAAATTAAAAAGTAAGAACAAGCTAAAGAAATAAAAGAAAGTGCTGGAAAATAATTAAGACAATGGAAGAAGATTCATACAAAAAGAATTCAAAGAAAGATATAATGTTTGGAAAATTAGTCATGTTACATTTTCCTATATAGGAAGGTCCAAGAATATCTGGATTGGACCCGTGGTGATAGATAAGGTTTTTAATAATAGAAGAGTGAAATTATTATCAGAAAAAGGGAGGGGACCAACATACACTGTGGAATGATGTCTATGAAAATTTTTAGATCTAGATTATGTAACCTCTTTCCTTTAGTTAATCACCTGAGCCAAAAAGGTAAGGTCGAGACAAAGATGATAAATAAAAGTGCTTCCAAGAGGCTACCCGAGTTTTTTATTTTAGTTTATTTATATTATGTTTTTACGAAAATCAATAATCCATAATCATTTTCAAATTTCATTGTTATGGTCTCTTATTTAACATTTTTTTATAGGACCATCAAGGAAGAAAGCACATGAAACTGTAGAAGAGTTACATGTTTTGAACGGGTTCGACTAGAACCTATTCAGCCTAATTTTGAATCATCAATTTCAAGGGGAGTATGAGTTTCAATTTAGTAATTTTCCATTTTATTCTATACTTTTTAATTTTTTATATCCTTAATTTTCAATTGGATGACCCACACATGATATTTTATTTAATCAAATGAACTAGGAGACAAAATCTTTATAGGATAATTAGCATGCCATGAATTTTATATTTCTTGGTAA
This sequence comes from Viscum album, assembly GCA_963277665.1. Taxonomy (NCBI): domain Eukaryota; kingdom Viridiplantae; phylum Streptophyta; class Magnoliopsida; order Santalales; family Viscaceae; genus Viscum; species Viscum album. The sequence continues at coordinate 1,315,934,519 of OY728147.1, forward strand.
ATAATGTTGAATTAGAAAAATGGAGAAAATAATTAGTTTAGATAAGCATGTGGATTAATATATGACAAATCATGATTTGGGGAGCATGTGAAACATTTTAAATAATTTTTTTTGAGAAATGGCCTTGTTTTTAATTTATAAAGATTGAATTAATTGATTTAATTTTTCATATGTGCTTCCATAATTGATTGAACCAACCATTCATATCATTCCTGAGACATCTAGTGAGCCTAATATTTCTCATTTTTAGGTCGTATATTTCTCAAGATACTCAAGCATGCTTTATTCTAGAACAGTCCCTACATCTTATCGAAGCTGTGACTATACATAATCAATTTTAAAAAGATTGAGGCATTAATTTTTGTTATCCCTTATCCTAAGACCCACCCTACAATAATTCTTTTATTAAAGTAGAATCCATGAATTTCCTTTTTAGAAAATAATCCATACGGTAAACCTATTTTATCCATTCCTACCTTTCGTTAAATTTTTTTACATGATATTTAAATTAATAAGTGTGGGGATGAAAATTATTGGGTGTAAATGGATGTACATTAATTTGAATAATTTTCTGGGGGATTCGTGATATGGGGAGAGGCCATGTAATAATTCACTTTATTATACTATTCACCCCACTTTTTGAAAAAAAATATATATTTGAAACAACATGAAAAAATTGGGCTGTGTCTTGGGAAGATAGAAAATCACCATTTTCCAAAATGATGATTTTTATTGTATGTGGTTCGGTGATAGATGTGATATTTTTCATGAGAATAACTTTTGAAATAGAAAAAAAAGAAATGAAAAAAAGTGCAACAAAGGTTGATTTTATCATTGCTTATACACGTATTACGGGCCCACTTTGAGATTTTTGGGGGAAGAGGGAAATGGAATTTTCAAAGGGATAAATTTATTGATATTATCTTGATATCATGAAATGTAATTTAGAGTTAAACCTCCTTTTTTGAACTTTACTTTTTATATCATTTACCTACCTACCCTCAAGTCTCAAAGTCATTTGATCCCAAATGGTGAAGACCTTATGATTGATTGTGATTTTTTTTATGTGGTGTACATTTTAGATTCCTTAAAATTCTTTGGTAAGTTACATGTTTATTAGGTATGTGTAGAATTATATTTAAAATTATACTCTTATTAAGAGAAAGAAAAATTCATGTGAGGTAGATGGAAAGTGGCATGAATATTAATAATGAATTGAAAAATGAAGATGGATTATTGAAAAGGATTGGATGTTTTGAAGAGGAAAAGTAAAATACATGGTTGATTTTTTTTCTTTTAAAAATGTGGAACTGATGAATTTTCTTCATACAATGATCAAACATTTAATTTTCCTTTTGATCATTTGATATTATTGGATCTAAATTTAACACATGGTAACATGAAATTCCTCTATAGTATGTTGAGATTCAATCCTTGAGAACAAGGCCAAATTCAAGTATGGGGAGATTTGATAAGTGAAATTCATGAATTCATTTTTGAGTATTTTAATGTGTTGATTTTTGTATTTAATTGATCAATCTTGCGAGTTTGTGTGTGATTTAAGGTTTTTTATATGTGTCGGTAGAAAATGTTAAATATTTGAGAAAGGAATGAAAATAGATTGAAAATGGATCTACATGAATTGAAAATAGATTTTTGAGATAGAATCCAAGATGGGAACTGATGAAAAAGTGATTACATTTCAGGTACCAAAAGTACATGTCGTGACTATTTCATGTGAAACTGTTCTATGATAAACAAATTGTTAAAACAAAACATGTTGTGAAATTAAAGTACATATCATGTAACACTAGTATATGATGTGGCTGTAATCAAACCAGTATATGAAGTTTCCATAGATACAACACATGGAGGAAAATCGGAATCTCAATTACATGTCGTATACCCCATGTACACGTCGTGCATGCGTTGACGGGAAGAGAAAAATAGCTAACGCATGCCGTGGGTTTTAGACAAGTTTTCCTATGAAAATAGACCCCCATTATCCCATTCAATATACTCTGGGATTGACAAAGTCCTTGAGACAACAATGGATAAAGGAGTGATGATTCTGAGCCCCCCTTCACCATCATTCTTCTTAAGGTACCCATGATGCTTGCTCTCATCATTAGAGAGTAGTCCTATTGTGTCGGGTGATGCGATTCATAGGGGATGTGTGCATTAGGATCATTTCATTTTATATTACTCATGTTTTGGATTGATTCAACTCATTATTTCAATTCCAAATCCCATTCTTTTTGATAATGCATGATCTTTTCTTGCGATTTAAATAGTATTATTTAATTGAATAAGTTAATTAAAAAATTTACATGTCTGACCATTACGCAACATAGGTCAATTATGTTTAAACTTGGTTTTGGGTCACCTATCCCTGGGATCAAATCTAGTAGATGAAAATTCCAATAATCCCATTATAGGAGTAGGGAAGGATACCAAGACAAAGGATCTATGCTAACCAAATTTCGACAAAAATACTAAATAAACACTCTCAAGTAAATCCCTAGCATATACCACTGAAAATCATTGAACCTGGAATTTCCCCATACATTGATTAACAACCCAATAATTGTTGATGTTAATTTCTTTTTCTACAAATAATTAAAAAATTTCAATTTCAATTTCAATTTCTTAATTAATTTAGAGCCTACATATCATCCTTGTGGGTTCGAAACTCTGACTAGAAAAATACTACATCTTAAGATAGGATTTTCTGAGTTTTATAATTTTATTTTTTCATAGAACCATAGGGAACTAATGACGCCCTTGGGGATGTTATTAAATAAGTAGGGATATCATTCCCTCATAAAATTTTCATATTCCAATGTTTCTTCTTCAACCATATGATTTTTCCACAATTCCTTAACATAGTAAAGTACCTTATTCCACAAAAATGTTTCTCTATATTCAAGGATATGAATATAATATTAATAATAAGATATATTCTCTTCCAACTGATCTACTTTAGGGCTAAAAATGAGAGATAAATCTTACACATTGTTACTAAACTATGAAACATGAAAAATATTGTGTGATTGAGAAAATCACGGAGGCAAGGCCACACAACAAAAAAATGATATAGACTTATCTAGGATTTATTATGTTCCAATTAACATAGGACTTAAATTATTATTTTTTCAAATTAAATAACACTTTTCCATGGAGAAACATTATAAAAAAACGACAAACAACCTCAAAAGATAGATCTTTCCACTGGTTATTTGCACAAACTTTCTATATTCTTGGAGCAATCCTCATATATTATTATATAAAATACAAATTCTCAACCATTTACTCTAAATACTATATTTCTATTAACATAATTTAACCCAATTCATCACAAAAAATATGGAATTTAACACAACTTTCTGTATAATGCCTCAAAAGGTTCAATCTGTATAATAGATTGAAAACCATTGTTATATGAAAAATTAAAAAAATAAATATATTCATCACAACCTATCTTCTAATTGATTGAACAAGAATGAAGAATATAGCCATGGTATACATTATCTTCTTAGATAGACCTACAGTTTGGGGATGAAAACCTATACAGAATTTAAATTTAGTATAAAAGGATTTACGAAGTCCTTTTTTAAAATTGGAAGTGAACCTTTGATCATGGGGAAAAAATGGATAGAGTATCTCCATAGAACCAAACTATCTTCTTGAGATACTATCAAGAAATTTAATCTAATTACATAGTATCTAAAATGGGACAAAAATATTAGGATTTAGTTAATTGATCAATAATAACCCAATTCAAATTATTTCCATGAGATGTGTTTGGTAATCCCACAATCAAATCCATTAATATATTTTCCCATTTCCACTACATTACTAGAAAGTATTTAAGAATCCACATTAGTAATTTTCATTCTACTTAAAAATATTAAAAATTCAAACATCTCATGTTAATGTAAACAATATATCTTTTCAAACCATCCCAGTAATAAAACTTCTGAAGGTCTTGATATATATTTATTATTCTAGGAAAAATGGAAAATAAAGAACAGTGAGATTAAATAAAAAACACTACCATCACTTAGATATCATAATTCATATGTAATAATATTCCAAATATAAAAATACAATTTTATCGTTATTAAAGTAAATAAAATTACCATTATTAATGGATTTTACATTTTACTATAAATAATCATCATCTTTATGAGGTTTCTTAATTCTTTTTAACAATGTAGAATACACTAAAACTTAAAAAATAGCGTATTTCTCTTCATCAATAACATAAAATCCAAAATTCTTCAAAAAATTAACCGAATGGTAATTTCTAAAATGTAACATGTTTATTGTGGCATTATTTTTCATACTCAAAGAATTGATCAATTTGTTTTCATTTACAATTTTCAATTTTACCATGAAATCATAATTCTTAATTAGTTACAACCATATTATCTATTTCATGTTCAATTATTTCTGAGTTATATATACATGAAAATTTTATGGTAAGTGTATATTTTAAACTTTACTCTATAAATATTATTCCCATAAATTTTTAAAATAAAAACAATAATACATAATTCTATATTATGTGGTGGGTAATTTAACTCATGAGGTTTTATCTTTCATGAAGAATAAGAAATTACCTGATCATTATAAATTAGGAAACAAGAAAGTACATTTAATGAAGAATTATTTTAGATACAAAATTTCTTATTTATATAGTTCATGGCCAAAACTGGAGCTTTCACCAATCCTATTTTTATTTCAAAAATACAATCATCACATTATATTGTCCATTTTAATTTTAATCCCTTTTTTAGTTAACTTTATCATTGGGATATGTAATTGAGAAATGTTTTCAACAAAACAGTAACATTATCCTACTAAACCAAGAAAACAATTAATCTCTATGACCATGTAATGACTTTTACACTCTTAAGAAACATTATTTTTTGTAGGATCAACCGTTATTTCATATTTATAAATAATATGTCACGAGAAATAATTTATTTTTCAACCAAAACTCAAATATACTAAATTTTCCATATAACACATTTTCTTTCATGGTTTTAAGAACAATCCTTAGTTTTCTTTAATTTTAATCATAAATATTATAATATACAAAATATGATCATTAAAAATGAATAAGAACTTATTCAATAACTCAAGGAAAACTCTATTCATAAGTTCCATAAATACAACAGGTGCATTAGATATCCAAAATGGAATAACTACAAACACTTAATTCCCACATCTATTCTTTAATACCATATTTATAATAGTTTCAACCATTTATTCCCATGTATGGTACCCTGAACTATGATCAATCTTTGAATAATGTTGTACTCCTTGAACCTGATCAAAAAAATTATCGATATGGGGAATATGATTCTTGCACTTAATAGTTATGTTATTCAAGGATCTATAATCAATGTAAAGTCTCATTGAACCATCTTTTTTTTATAAAAAAATAATAGGATCACCCCATGGAGAAGATCTAGGTTGAATAGAACCTTTACCAATAAACTCTTGTAATTTATTTTTCAATTTTAAAAGTACTACTTGATCTATTTGTAAAGGTGTTTTAAAATAGTATTAAAATTAGAAACTAAATCTATAATAAATTCAACCTCTTTATTGAAAATAACACTAGGAAAATCATTATGAAATACATCCGTGAATCCATTCACTTTTTTAACATTAATAATATAAATATTTTATTTCAGTTAAATAATATTAGCTTGATAACATTACATGGCATCAACAATCAATTTCATATATTCTTGGTATGTTATAAAATGTGTTATATCATTAAATTAAACGTTGTTATCCATGAAATATATATTATCATAAAAAAATAAAATCCAATCTATACCCAAAATGATATCAAAATTTAATATGTTCTAAAAACATGGTATATATAGGAAATAACATTCCACCAAAAATAATAATAATATTACTATAAATCATGGTTTCTTTAATATTTACACCCAGAGTTATCACTAATAGTTATATCATGCATTCATGTGCTTATATTCCCAATATACTTTAAAATTTCACTGAAATGATGAAATTAAAAGATCCTAAGTAAAATTGGGTATTGGTATAATGACAATAAACTAGTAATATACTTGTTACCACATCATTAGATGAACCTAAATAAATTGTATTTATAAAGTAATATTTTTCCATAAATTTATGTTTTTAGTTTTGATGATTTATTTTCTAATTAAGAAACTTATAACACATTTTATCATACTGATGTAACTATTTATAACTAAAATATATCATTTATGGATGTATATCTATTACCCAAATCTTTAATTGTTCAATTTTGTTTTCTTTGTAGTAACAAGCCCTATAAACACATACAACACTGGTAACAATTTTTTGAAATTATCAGATATTACCCAAGATGATTTTTACGACACTTAAAATAATATGATGACTGAATTTTATTACCTTTGTATTTATTTGATGAATTATTCCCCATTTATTTCCACACAACAATTTTTCTACTTGTTTTTGTGGAATAAATGACCATCAACAAACTCTTATTATACCTTATTGGCACACTGAACAAGCTTCCCATAACTTTTGAATTCACTAGATTCTAATGACTATCGATATCTTAGTTTTGAACTAGAGTAAAACCAATTAATCCTACCATCAAGATTCGAGATAAAATTTGTTATATAACTAACCAATCTTGTAAAATTTTATTTATATGAAGTTATAAAATATTCATATTTTTTACTCAATTAGAAGAACTGATTCTCAATCATGAGTCAAACTTCCTTAGGGAAATATTTTTCAAGGAAGATATTCTTAAAATTTTCTCATTCATGGAATATATCTTATCTTTATCTTTGGTATTCTTAACCAAATAGCACTATCGATCAAGTTAAACTTTAAAATGATAAATGTAAAGTGTTACCTTTTCATGTTCTCAACTCTTCCTGAATTAAAATATCTTTTCTAGGAAATTGATCTATCTTTCGGATACCACTGGGTATGAGGTTCCATATAAATTTAGAGGGTACTATATTAATTTTTTTTAGATTTGAACATGTTCCTCTATGGTAGATTTATATTCTCTCTAGCATGGTTACCACCGCCATTTAGGGAAAAAATTATCTGATTCATCACTGTAATAAGTTGTTGAATTCCAATTCCCACTATGTTGGGATTCTGATTTGGAAGGATACAATCCTCATGATTCCTTACCACTATAACTTCCTTATTTCCTCTATAGAAAACTATTCTAAATATACATCGTATTGATGAACCAACATGGTAATATTAAAATTATATATCATTTTATCTTAACCATAATGTAAAATATTTCAAGGGAATGTTATTAAAATTATCATAACCTATAAAATTATTTAATCCATTATCTATTACCAATTGTAAGGAACTAGCCTTATACATTACAAATTCGAGTGACTTTAAACTAGATTTCACTTTCTTACATTCCCAAAGATATTTTAGGTTAAGTATTTTAGTGAATTATTCCATAACACATACCTAAAATAACAGATATATATATATATATATATATATTAAGTGGGAACTTCTAATTTGTATCCATTTTTCCTACAATATAAAACTTTTAATGTAAAATTTGTTTTTTTTCATGAAAAATATTCATGAATTTCAGAATGAATTCATCTTTTTCTCTACCCATCCATAAAACATGTGATTTTTTTAAAAAGTGGGATGAGAAATTTTTTTAAGGGATATAAAAATAATAAATACATTAGTCTTGTGTAAAATAGAATAACCCATTAATTTTTTTTCCTAAAAGCATATCTTTTTACCCGAAAATGGAATCACCCTTCTTTAAAAAAATAATTTACCTTATCTTTTTGAAAATAAAATATTCCCATGAAATCTTATTATAATGAATAGAAATATTATATAGGATCCTTAGAGAATAATCATCACAAAATCCTTAAAAAGCCCTTAATAGTTGGAATAAATATATGGATAAATTCCAATACAATTAATTGGAGAACATAATCTTTTCCCAACTAATTGGAGCACTATGTGGGTGCACCCATTGTATAAGATATATCCGGATCACCTGTGTGCTATGATGTGGCTCAACCAATTGTATGAAAAATGTAGAATTACTATGTCATTAATAAAACAATTTATTCTTAGATATTTCCATCATAAACACTTGAAACATATTTTAAAACTGTATGAAAAACTCTTTCAGATATCAATATACCATTATATTTTAAAAAAATGTTTTCAATACAAAAATAACTAGAAAAATGGGATGATGATTTTTCTTTGAATAAATCATGAAATCTTATAATGGAATAAAAACTTGAAATAATGGTTATATAAGTGATAAATGACCATTTCACCATATACGTAAAAATATAACACTTGTTTCTTCATTTTTTCAAAACGTTTAATATAAAACTCAAAAAAATAGTAATTTTAAAAACAAGTCAAATAAAGTAAAAATTAAACTTCCTTTAAAAATATTTCATGTCCATATAAAACATCAAAAAAAAATAATTTAAAAATATGGTTATTGGAGAAAAATATTTGAAAAATAAATCTTTAAAATAATATTTTTTGGGGAAACTATTTTATATAAAACCATAAAAGGTAATTTTTTTCAACAAAATTATAAATAAAGTTAAATATCATAAAAAATAACTTTTTTCATAAATTTTGGAATAATTAATAATATTATTAAAACATTTAGATTAACATGGACAAGGTAGAGAAATATTTACAAAATAAATCCTCAAAACGATTAAAATGAGTTTTTATGTTAATGTCCCCTTATTTAAAAACATAAATGGATTACATATATTTTTTTGATTTTTTAAGGAAAGTAAAATATGGTAAAAAAAATAAATTTATCATCCATTAAAATTAAAAAAATAATTTTCTAAATACATTTATAAGAATATAGAATAAAAATATTTTTAAATTTAATCTTTAAAACATTTAAAATTAGGTTTTAAGTAAAATGTTTTCTTATATTGAGTCCAAATAATCACACATGTTTATTATCTTCTTGAACATTAATATTATATTAATTATTTAATTTATTAATATTTTTTTCATTTTTATTTTTCCTCTTTTTATCTTTTACCATTATATACACAATTAGTTAATCATTTATATTCACATTGTAAGTTTTGATGGTATTTGATGTACTTGTAAAAATAAATTGTGTAGGTTGAAAAAGGTAAAATATTTCATTATTAAATAATGTAAATAATAATAATCATTACCTAATTATAATTTTTATACATAATTTATACTTCTAAAACTAATCCAAAAATATGGGTATGAAAATGAAAAATGTTACAATTATAGAGATGATAGGTCATACGTACGAATGAGTAATATTTCAATTTTTCAATGGTCATTATGAAAACAAGGTTTGTATTATTTTAACTTCAATAATGATCATAATATCATAAATACTATATTATTTATTTAAATATACTTAGATATATCACTAATGTGATGTGATGATGAATAAAATTACATCGCATCATGGGGGTGGTAGTCCACACGTACGCCCTAACGAAAATATCATTTTATAATGTAAGAAATAAAATGATATATTATATTTTAATAATGATAAATATGTTATTTTTATAATAATTATTTCCTTAATATCAGATATATTAATTAAATTTATATTTCTTACCTTCTAGGTAAATTGTTAGTGAAAAAGAATAACATTACTTCATGAGGTGGTATTTCATCGTACACACAAGAAACATTATCGTATCTCCCATAAAATATAAATTAAGAAAGTATATTTGACATATTAATTAAATATGTATAACTATGTTAAAAATATCTTATTTTTAATTTTAAATATATCATTATAAAAATTCATGAGATGCAATGTTTAAAAATGAGTTACAATACAGTGTGAGGAGGTAGTCCACCGTACATACGAATGATGGTTTTGTTTCCTATTTGATGAAAGATGAAACAGATTTAAGTAATTAATTTATCATTATACCACATAAATATATGGTATATACTATTATAATTATATCATAATAATTAAATAATATTTGAGGATGTGGTATAAGAAATAATATAAAAATGCTCGGTTAAGAATGATACCACTTCTTCATACAACCTCTAAAGGTTTACACCAAAATAATTAATAGTTTATTTTTACAAGAAAAAACCCATATAGTATATTTTTAGTGAATTTACTATGGTATTTGGGTATTTTACAAAGAAAGAAAACTCTTTTAAGGTGTAAAGAGTTTTGGATATTGGGTGTCCATTTATAAGTGAGGTGAGTGACAGACTTGTAATTTCGTAAAAGAAAATGGTGCAACCACAATTATCACATACCATAATCCATAAAAATGGGACATTTTTATCCGATGATTCGTTAATTTAAAATCATTTCTATAAAACAGAATTTATTAGAAAAATTAGTTAATTATAACCCATATCTTTTTAGTTTAACCCCTGGAAAATCTGTTTTTTCCTTCAAGGTGGTAAAATATTTTTACGGTTTTAACAATTTGTTAAGACAAATAATTAAGTTAAAATTATTTTATAATATAAATTATTCTATTTCAAAATTTGGAATCCATTTTACCAAATTCAATACAAATAATTTGTAGAGTATAATTTAAAATTAAACATGCTATCACGATGAAAAGTGTTTTTTAAGACATATATTTTTCATGCAAAAGAAAATTTTATACTGACTCCATGACTAGTAATAATCATTTTATGAATTAGAATTAAAATTAATTAATATATAAAATATAAATTTTATTTAAATAATTCATTATTTGGGGTTTTATAATGAACTAAAATAGATAAATATTATGTACTTTAAAACGATTTTCATAAAAACCCGTTTTTAAAACCAAAAATAAACTTATGCCAAAATCTATTATAAATATGATTAAAAAGAAATTAACTGGGTTAAATATAACTAATGAATAATTTTTTAAATGAAATTATATCTAAAACATTATTTTAGTTTTAAATTACATCATTTATTGAAAATAATTTAATTTTTTACAAAAAACAGTATTTTTCACCATATCTAAAACATTATTTTATGGCTTCATAAATGATATTAACATATTACAAATAAGAATATGTAATTTATAAATTAATCATTTAAATAAGACCTTATAAAAAAGATATTAAATAAAAATCTTTCCTTTTGGATTTAAAATTTACTTAAAATTTTATATTTAGTATAAGTATATAATTTATATATATTAATGAACAAGAAAATGATTGATTGTATCATTAACTAGGTTGTTAAAAAATAAATTTTCAATTCAAATTTTCTCAAATACAAAGTCTTTTTTTAAATAATAAATTGTAACTTTTAAAGTAAGCTTAAAAACATTGGGTGTTAATGATTGTGGAAAATTCTTTTCATGAAATATACGTTAAAATAATTATTCCTTTTATATTTTCGATAAAAGTAAAAATTAATTCGTTCAGAAAGTGAAAATAATATTAATTATAAATAATTTTTAAAAAATTAAAACATGGGTAAAAATTTATTTAATAAATCAATAAATAATGGTAAAAACATTATTTAAAATTTTTTAATGAAAATATAGAAATGGCTGAAAAAGATTCCTCATTGAGTACAAAAAAAGCTATTTTTCCTTAAACTTTTTTGTGAAATATTAAATAATTAAGTAGAGGATTATGAAAGGAATAGTTTTAATTAATATAAATAACTATTGGATAATAAAATAAATTGCGGTTAAGATAAACGGATCAAATAATTCCTCTAATATAGACTGATACATAAATAATCCAAAGTAATGATGGGATTCTGAAATTAACCCTTACCACAGGTCTGACATCCTTCATATGTGTTCAAACATATTATATAATGAATATATTTATTATACACCTTTTATAGAACCATAATCATATATATCATACCATATATGATTTATATATAATCTTTGACCCCCTGTTTATTAACATTTTTTTATTAAAATCAATTTTCTTGGTGATAAGTGCTTCATATGTATTGGTTTGGTAGTATTGATTCCTTGAAATTTGGTCATGGTTCTATCATATCCAAAATTTTAAAAATGATATAAATATCATATAAATTAATTATATATATTTATATATATTTATAATCACTAATAAAACAAATATATAGAAAAAAAGAATTACACCATTCATGGAGATGGTAGGCCATACATACACAAGAACGCTATTATCACTTTTGGTCAAATGGAATTAAAGAAAGACAAATAATAATTAACCATTGAATAATAATTAATATATCATGTATATTTATGAAATATATCCTTATTACCGTCCATGTACTTCCAAAATGAAGAATGAATCACATCTCTTTGTGGAGGTGGTAGTGCATACATATGCATGAGTGACATTATCATTTTTTAATGGATATGAAGGTAGATATGATATTATAATTCTAAAATAATAATTATTTAATAAATATCATATATAAACATTATACCATCATATAACCATCCATGAAATAGTATTATAGAAAATGAATTGTATCGCTACGTGGAGACAATAGTCCACACGTACGCACTAGTGATACTTTCATTTCCTATTTTATGGAAAATAGAATGGATAATGATGGTTTCATAATAATGATAACATTTAATTATATTTATGATACTTAAGTTATTTTTTTATTATAATCAAAATATATTTATATGAGGTAAAATAATAAGTAAAAATAAAGGTATCAGATAAGGTGATTACATCTTCTTCGAAAGAACTACATTAGATCAATTCTCAAGGACCATAGGGTTGGTTCTTTAGGAATACCAGCACCACTATAATGTAGATAAGATTGTTGGGGATGGATTTTTTTAGGTTTTGTAAATATAAATGGATCAAAAGGTCTAAATAAGTGATATGATGAAGTACCTTTTTAAAACTGATGTGAGTGTCACACTTATAGTACTTCAGAGTTTTAAAATATTATTAAGTAACTTTTTTATGACAATGATAAAAATTTCTAATATTTTAACGTGGCAAGGGAAAGGTAAGAATAAAACCAAAAAATTTTGTTTAATCCAGTCTTTAGTTTATTTCAACCCTTATCCTTTTAGAATAAACCCTAACAAACTTATTTTAACCTTAACTGTGGCAATGAATTTTTCAATATTTAAGGGTTTAATTTTAATTATAATTAAAAAATTAGATTGTTAATGGAAAAGGAATGAAAATTTTAACCAATTATCATATTAATTTTTCTATTTTATTAATGATTTTAAAATCATTTGGTAATATATTTTGTTTTTATAAAATATCAATAATGTTTTTTTGATACTATACATTTAATTTGACTGTAAAGGGATCATGAAAAATATTTAATTTGAATATAATTTTTTAATCCATGAATAATATATTATTATTAACTATAAATCTTTCTAGATCCATAATTCATCCTAAATACATTTTTAATGTTTTTAACATTATTTAAATTTATCATTCCTCTACTTTCATAGTCATTGTGTCAGCATTATATAAATGTTTAAGGTAATTATTTCATTAATAAAAATTAAAAATAAATTTAAATTATTAAAAAAATTATTTAATATGATAAATAGATATTTCAAATGAATCATAAAATCATTTTATGATTATGAAAATATATTAGAGATATTAATGCCAATAAAGTGATTGAAAATTTTCTTTTATGGATTTTCATGATACCCGCTTTTTGGTTGAGAAGTAACCACAAATGAAAAATATATGGGATCAAAATTAATATTTAAGATTTAATCTGATTAAATCATCATGCATATATTAATGTGGCACCTCACATCACACACCCACCTCATGTCACACAACCACCTCTAGTCGTATGCCCACTATCAACACCATCATATGCCACCTCTGTCATCACCATCCTGACATCACACCATCATCATTAATATCCATTCGAAATCATCAAAAAAGCAACACCATGACATCACAAACCAAAAACATTAAAAACACATGTAAATATCGAACTCACTTCATAAATACCCAAAATGAAAGGAACCATAACCAGCGAAAACATGTTTCTGAACCACTGATGACTTCCACTATAACCAAAAAAGATCACAACAAAACAATATAGAACCATCCGTATATTCACCGAGTAGGAATTGAACAGATCGACCACCAAAGAAAAGAAGTCAAAAAAACTTTTTTTTAGAAATGAAACATACCGTGTGAGGGGAATCGTCATTCTCTGAACCCCATCTCCAAAAGCCATTTTCAAACCACTGATTTAGATCTGAATTATAAAGAGGCATAGGTGCTCGAGGTTATTGTAGGTATTTGAGCGTCCAAGGGCAATGGGTGATGGAATGATGATGAGACTGATATCATAACCAAAACCAATATCAAACCGAAACAAAATCTCCTAAAGAACCAAGGACTGTTGAACCACTTAACCCAAAACCTCCATGTTATCACCACTCTAAATCCAACCTCGAGAGGGGTGGTGGAATGCGTGATCAAAGTAGGGTTGTGGAAGCCGGTGGCTTCAATGAAAAGAACCTCTTACATGACCAAATAATTAATTCAACGAGATGAACACCGATAATCGGAAATCCAAGAAAAATGATAAACAAAGCATAGAGTGTGAAGAATAATTAAAGAGGAAATATATGGTAAGAAAGGAAGATAAAGGTGTGACAATCAGATGTGCCACCGACCCTAGGTTGAAGGTTCTAGAGGGAAACCCTAGACCAACTGAGTAGGAGAGGGTGATGGCTTGGAGAGAAGGGTACCATCTGAATATGGTAATATAAAAGTCAAGAGAGTGAAATTTTTTATTTATTATTTTATTAAAATAAAATGAAGGATAATAAAAAAATGGCACCAAGTGGTCATATTTTTGAGAATTGGATAGAAATTAACAAAATCAATTCATCCAATAAGATAAAGGAACGTTTTAGAGAAATTTAAAATCCTTATCCCAATTATTTAAACCTATTTTACCAGTTTACCCCTTACCGATGTGATAAATACTCAACAAGGTTTATATTAATAATAACTAAAAATAAAAGGGATGTATTTAAAAAAATTCTCATAATGATTCTAAATATGGAATCCGTTTTTCATGGTTTAATTTACATTATTGTTAAATATAAATTTAAAGTTAAACTATAATATGCGATGAAAATTTTTCTTGAGATAAAATAATTCTTGAACAATTAAATATTTCACAAAAAATACAGCCTAAAATTAATCCAATTGAGTTTTATTAGATTATTCATAATATAAATGAAATTATTTTACTTTTTTAACCATTTAAAACAAAAATGAGTATTTAAAAAATTATAATGAAATAAATATTTATATAAAAATATGTATTTTCCACCATTCATTTAAAAATAATTATTTTTTTAAAAATATATAAAATTCACTGTATGATAATATGAAAAGATGATTTAAAAATGAAATTTATTTTCTCACATAATTTTTTCTAAAAATTGGTATTAATTGATTAAAAAAGTTTCTCACAAAAATCAATTAAAATAATTTTTGAGGGAAAATGCATTTTTGTAGTGTGTGAGGACTTTGCTAGAAATTGAGAATTTATTTATCAATATATTTTCCTATCTCAAAAATTTATATATAGTTTAAAAAATATTTTTTTATTCTTATTCATAATTGAAATTTTAATTCTTAGTATATTGTGGTTAATTTGTACTTATTGTTGCATGTGATGCAAGTCATCAAATAAATAAAATTTATTTATAATGAAATATATTCTAAAATAATTTGGTGTTAATTTATACCCCTTATAATAATTTATCACTCAAAATTATATCACTCAGATAAAAATAATTGAGGATACTTCTACCACGTCATATCCTCAGGTTCCAATATATCTTTTATAAATTTATAGTTTTTCTAAAATACATTGACAATGTAATGGTATTGTTTCATATCACTTTATCAATATGATCCAAAGTCTCCGTAAGTTATTCCTCGTAAGAATAAACTTTCTATCATAGTATGACCTATGATATTAGAATATATAAATGATTCGGTAATAGTTTATTAGGATATATATATGCAACACATCATGAACTTGAAAGAGATTTTGGGGAAGATCCATGCGATAAGACACAATCCCAATATGATTAGAATTCACTAGGTGATGATATATTCAGGGACGAACTTTCTATTTTTTACAAATATCATAACCTTCCTCCATGGATATATTTATAAAAATATCATGTCCCCAACCATTTACTCTATATCACACAGATGAAGGCAATCATAACATTATTTTTCAACATTGATCTACCATTGTGTGTTTTTAATGGATCTAACCTTTTATACCATTTCCTCATCTAGATAGGGTCTCAATATATTTCATTCTATAACTTCATTCTAGCACATTAGAATTCTACACTTATTTCTATATAGGTCTTTATAAGGAGAATATGAATACTCAAGTTAAAGATATAATTTTAAGAAAATTACACCAAAGTAATGAGTTGATTTGAACCACCATTTAAATCAATATAATAAGTTCTTCACATGTATTAATTATTTTAATTGTTCCTCTTAGACTGAACATGCATATGAGGAAAATAATTTATTCTGAAACTCAACTATGAGTAAGAGAACGACCTTAAACATTACATATTTTAGTGTCTTCAGAATATAATTCAATTTCTTTCGCTCAAAAATATATTTTTTGTTTATAGTTTTAGATAACTAGTCCATAAATCTTACATATATATCATATATTTTACAAACTGGTTACTTCTACTCAGAATTTAATTTTCCCATAATATTAAACTTCTAAAGTAAACGATGATTTTTTTATGAAAAATATTCAAAAATTTGAAGTTTAATTTTTTATTTTCTCTTATCCATCCATAAACCCTATTATTTTTTTTATAAAACATAGGACGAGAAAAAAAATCTCAGTAACGGACACAAAAAAGGAATAAGCAATGAAACCTCTCAGTTTGTAAATACTCACAAAATTCTACTTTTCAAAATAAAATTTGGGGTTCAAAGTAAAAAATTTATTAAATTAGTAATTAAATTTTGCGGCATAAATTTTTCATAATTTTTTTTAAGAAATATTAAATTCAATGTAAAAAATATAAATAATTATTTGTTCTAAAAAAAATAAAAAAAAATCTTTTTTCAGAAACGTATACTTTTCACCCTTAAAATGTAGAATATACATTACATTAATCATAATATTATTATCTTAACTTTATAAATAATTTTTTTTATTAATAATCCATACAACACATGGATAAAACATGTAGGTAACTTAGGAGATAATTTTCTATATCAGTCCTATAAATGGAATAACCATACAGTCAACTTCCATACCTAATTCATTGAAGGGAAATCACAGACCCATCTATCCTTAGTTTATAACATAACAACCCATCCTTGGTTAATAAAATAACTACCCATACATTATATATAAAGGAATCAAACATCCAAATAAAAAATTCCAATGAATCGTGACCTAATTAAAAAATAGGTAATACTTTATTTTCATCATTATACTAATAAAAATATTTGTTTTACCCATAATAAAACAATTCTGGATATCAAAATTTCCATTCAATTTTAAATACCTTATTGAAAAAAACCATTACATAATGAATTCTAGTTATTATATGAATAAAACATGTATCATTTTAATGTAATACAATACTAAAATAAGAGATACAATGGGGGGAAAATCTATTGTCACCATATACATTGAAATAGATAATTTCTTTTGTCTTTTGTAAATAAAGTATAATAATTCCGTAAAATGAATCAATTTGAAAACATTTTAAATAATGTAAAAAGAGATATAAAATTTAATTTAAAATTATTTTATATCAATATAAATATATCCTTAAAATAATTATACGAATATGTATATGGAAGTAAAATATTTATAAAATACATCTTGAAATATTTTTTAAATATGTTTTTAATGTAAAGTGTCCCTCACATTGAGTACAAATCAGCATGTATGTTTTTTATATTCCTAAATAATAATATTAGGTTAATATTTTACTTTATCATGAACCCTTATAATGTTTATTATTACTTTTATTTTATCTTTTACCATGAAGTATTGAATTACTAAATCATATACATTCATAATGGGTATTTTGATGATATTCAGCTCATATGTTTAGAATGACATTGTTAGGATGAATATGGTCAAATAGATCATTATCCCATCATATAAAGAATAATAATCCTATAATAATTATAATTTTTATACATGAATTATAGTTTTGAAATCAATTCTGAAATATTGTTATGAAAAATGAACTGTATAATAATCATGGAGACAGTAGGCCGCACATATGAATGAGTAAAATTTCTATTTTTAAATGATATTTTGGGAAAAAAGGTAATTATTATATTAGATTTATATAATTTTAATAATATCATAAATAATTTATTAGTTTTTAAATATACTTCTGTATTTCATCCATGTGATGTGGTGATGAAAAATGAATCACATCATTTTGTCGAGGTGGTAATCCACTTGTACCTACTAATGAAGTTATTTGTTTTTAATGAATAAAAAGATAGAAAATGATACAATATATTGTATTTTAAGAATGATAAATATGTCATGAATATCATATATACATAATAAAATCTATTATTATAGTAAGGTGAGAGATTAAATGAGGAAAAATGAATTACATTGTTCCACGAGGGGGTAGTCTACTGTACACAAAAATGATAATTTTGTAACCCATTTGATAGAAGTGGGGATGTTTTTTGGTCATGAAAAAAATATAGAAACATATAAGTATATAGAATAATCTGAGGTTATTATATAATAATTCTTTTATAACAATTTAATGATATTGAGGAACAAATAAAATAAAAACACTCGTGAAGAATGTTACCTCTTCTTCTGATATCCAATATAGGTTTTCTCCAAAAATCATACTAGGTTGAATTTATTTAAAAAATAAGTATTATAGGATGATAGGAGGGAATTTGGTAAGTAATTTGGATAGGTATTGGATGAAAAATATGGTTTTAATGTGTGAATAAGAGATGGGAGTGGGTGGCCATGTATAAGCGATGTGAGTGACATACTTGTAATATTTTGAAAAGAAAAAGGCGTGCCCACATTTTTCTCGTGTCACGAGGTTGAAAAATATATTATTTTAAATAATTAAGAATTTTATGGTAAAAATTTTAGAATATATATTTTAGACATGAATTTAGGTCAATTAAACCCATATTGTTTTAGTTTACCCCTAGTAAATCCATTTCCACCTAAACCTCGTTAATTAATTTTTACTATTTTAACTATTAAATCTAGTCTAAAATTAATTTGAAATTAAAATATAATATAAATTATGATTATTGAAAATATTTAATTCATTTTTCTAAATAAAATTCATATATGTGGAAAATTTTAATTTAAAATTATTTCTATAATATAATGAGAAAGCGAGTTTTTCGAAGTGAAAATGCTCAAAAATCGATAGAACTTTTATATCAAAATATAAAATGAAAATTATTCAAATTAAATATATTTTATTTATTTATATATAATTGATATAATTTTAATTTAAACTATTTAAAAATACAATTTATCTTTATAAATAATTTAAATGAAAAGTTAGTTTTCAATTAAAATTCAATATTGTTCACTATTGAGAAAAAATTTACATTTTCAGAAAATTATAAAAAATTCACTTCTAGATAATTTTGAAATGGGGATTTAAAAAATTAACTTTATTAGTTCAAATAATTTTTCTAAATGTTTCATTTATTAGTTTTAAAATATGTTAAAAAAAATGCATCAAAAAATGATTTTTTTTTGAAAAATATATTTTTTAAGGGTAAAATCAGATTTATTCGTATCTCTTATCCAGAAAACAAAAAAAATTATTATACAAATTTAATTTAATATAAAATAAATAAATTTATTTAAAATCATTAAACAAAATTAGGTTATTAATTTATTGAGGTAAAATGTGTTTTTAGTCATAAAAATAGTTTTTCAAAACAAAAAGATTTCCTTTATTTTAAAATTGGTTTTATCATATATAATTAATTAGTCACTGAATAATTCAAGTGTAAAATTTCTATAATTTAGTAAATCCTAGTTCTACCTGCCTTTCCATTGAGTAACTGATAATTATCGTACGAAATTAATATATTTCAATAGTATGTCATATTTCATTTAAACTAGGTGTTGTGTTTAACAAAAGATAAACACAATGTTGTGTGTGATGAAAAATAAAGTAATTTGTACATGTTAGACAATATAAACTCATTTTTACATGGAATTCATGATAAAATTGATATTATGTGTTATGAAAAATACCGAATAGATTAATTCATTTGAAAAAAATATTTCTCAAAATCTCAATGTGTTACAAAAAGGGACCTATTTAATAGAATTTTTCCTCATGACTCCAAATATGCATTATGATTTTCATGATTAATTTTTAATGTAGTGATATAATTTAATTTAAAATTAATCCCACAAAACACAATGAAACTAAGTTTTCTAAAAAAAGTTTTCTGAAATATAAATGTTTATACAGAAAAATCCAACATAAAATAATATATAATAACCTTAATTGGATTATTCAAAAACAATAATTAACATATGTAATTATCAATAAAAATCATCATTTTCTATCATCATTAAGAAATCAATATTTTTAGAAAATTATATAAAATTAACTATATGATAATTATAAAATGTTTATTTCAAAAATTAATTATATTTTTTCAAAAATATTTTCTAAAATTTAAATAATTTAATTATATTAATTTGTCACAGAGATCAATTAAATCAATTTTGGAGGAAAAATGTATTTTGGAAACATATGAGGACTTTACTAGAAATTGTTTATTTATATATCATATATTTTAATTCTATAAAAAATTTATATATAACTTCAAAAATGTGATAATTCATATTCGTACCACCAATTGTAATAATTACACAATTCTGTTAAACTCAGTGTTTTGTGTAACACATGCTATCAAAGAAATCAAATTTATTTAAAAAGAATATTCTAAAATCTGGTGGTGTTACAATCTATGTTGAATTAAAGTATGGGGTGGGGGGAAAATGAGATATAATAATCAATTTGATATAATTTTTTGAATTCAAATAAGAATTTAATAAAAATTTTATTCTTCTATTTTGGGAGAACAATCATGACGGGAAGTATAGAAAATGTTCTTGAACTCATCCAAGGATGGCCGAAAAAGATCCATACTATTTTAAAGTGAAAAATCCCTCTATCTCCCGAAAAAATGTTATTATAAAAAGAAATATATATTTTAGTCATAGTGGAAATAATTACAAAAAGTGGGAAAGAGGGGAAACTTTTACTCACTACTACTTAAATTCCAAGGGGATGGATTTCCCACGTAGCAATTGAGAATATAGGAGGGTAACTAAAGTTGATTGGAAGCTGAAATATGCTATAAATTTTTTTATAAAGGTAATTTTTAGTGGGATATTATTGAGGATAAATTTTCAAGTATAATAAGAGAAACTCTAGAACACATCATAAGGAATGAATGTTCTTCCTAGTATGTGGCTAGTTAGAATTCACATCACCAAGAAAAAAATCAATGTCCTTATCTTCCATCTAGAGTAGAACCAAAGTAAAAAAATGATGAAACCTACTGAATGAAACATATAATTATAATTTTATTACTTTTTAACACCCTGAAATTTTATGAAATATATATTTTTAAATAAATTTAATTACTTCGATAGCTTTCAGTAAAAGAAACACTAAGTTTTAGCTAATTATAATATACAATTAATATTATTATTTAATGAGTAATATTATCACCTAACCACTAAACTTGTTGGTATTGATATAAATAAACACATTTTAAAAATATCGTATAATGGGTTTACGTAAATAAATAATATTGATAAAAATTACATCATTTTTAATAAATTCATTATACTTTTTTGAAAAAACAACTTTCAAAACAAAATTCTTTATTGTTTTTTGTAGAAAAATAATTAAGGAAATTATTTAAAATTTTATAAAATTAATTTCAAAAAAAAATAAAATAAAATTTTTAAATTTAAATATAAAAAATATATTTGAGTGAATTTTTGAGAATTTAATACAACTATTAATTTTTTGGTAAATATTAAAAAATACAAATTTTAATTAAAAACTGCATTTTTCATTAAACTATTGTTAAGATCCATTTTATCATAAGATCGTTTTAAATGTAAACTACGTTCAATTATATATTTATTAATCTAATTTAGTTCATTAAAATCAATTTCATTTTTAATTATGATATTTAATCTTTCTATACTTATAATAATTTTCTCTTTGGAAAACAATTTTTTCATCACATATGTGGGTTTAGTTTTAAATTAAAAACATCCACCTAATTGAAAAGAATTTGGAAAAAGGATTCCATATTTATAATTATAATAATTAATATTATATGATAAGTTCAACTAAATTTATAGTAAAAAATAATTGTAACCACAATAAAAATTAATTACCCAAATTAAGGTTAAAACGAGATTACTTGAAACCCACCCAATAAGGATTTAGGTGTAAACCTAAAGGGGTTCTCCAAATAAGAGGTATAATCCTTAAAAATTAAATTTCATTTTATTCTTTTCTCTAAACCATTAAAATATTATCCAACCATGATTATATACTAACATAATTATCTAAAATATACTAATGTTTTATTATTTCAATGTCATGGACTATATATCTCTTCTATTGCATCAAGTGGGAAATGAAACTGTCGATCACGTGTATAATAAACAACTACCTTGCAAACAGATATAATTTGTTTTCCATAACCACATATCATATATAGAGATAATAATCGATTTAATGTTTATATATTATATTAATGAAATTATTATACTTATTAATCTATAGTGTCACATCTTCCATCTAAAATTCAATTTTTTTGGGAAATGAGAATGTATCTCATGTGTATGTGTGGACTACCACCTCCACGAAGCGATGTGATACTTTTTTTATTTTATTTTTTCTAGAATGGTAATAAGGATATATAAAATGAATATACATGATATTTATAAAAATGATTCTATAAATTTTAATTAATATTTACTTTACCTTTACTTCATCCTTTGAGAATATGGAAATAACGTCCATGCGTACGTATGACCTACCATCTCCATGAATGGTGTGATTCATTTTCTATATCAAACATAAATGGATTACGATAAATACATATATAATAAATATATATATGATATTTATATCATTTTTAACATTATGGATATTATGGAACCTTTATAAAATTAAAAGGACCAAAAATACTAAACAAAAACATACATGAAAAACGAAATAGTTATTTCCCATAATGTGAATTCATTGGGGTATTGTTAATGAATAGGTAATAAGTGGTCATAAGTAAATCATATGTGGAATGATATATATGATAGTAGTTCATTAATAGATCTATAATAAACCTATATTTATTATTTAGTAGGTTCCAAGGTTCATGAATGATGTTTAGTCTTAGGGTAAGGGAATTTCTTCTCAATTTTATTTCTGTGGGGCACCTGCCTTATACACCACTTATTTATTTTTTTGGGTTTATATATACTAACCATTAAAGTATTTTATTATTATTATCATGAAAATTATGATATATATATATATATTGTTATATGTTTATTTCTTTCGTTGGGATTATGATTCCAACAATATCGATTTTTTAAAGGTTTTATGTCACAATCTCATTGTTTAATGAGATTGTTTATGATAATGTTTATGATAATGAAATATTATAATATATCTCTAAAGAAACTCATATTTTCTTATCCTATAATTATTTTGAGAATAAAAGTTTTTATATCATTTTTCTCTCTTTTTGAACTAAAGAGAATAATATAAAGTTTTTAAGAAAAATAACTTTATTTCTCTCTTCAGTTGACACTCCTTTTTATTTTGGGTCCATGTTTTATAAAAATGTTTTAAAAGAAGTTTTTACTATTCTAAAATAGATTTTAATAAAATATTTAAAGTTTATTTTCTTACAGAATTATTTAAAATGAATATTGAATTCATTTTATGAAATATGTACTTTTTGATTTTTACTATAATTGAGAAAAAACATTGTTTTATTGTGTAAGGTGTGGAAATAAATTTCCACCATCAAGAAAAAAAATTATTTTAAGATTAATTTAAAAATTTTCAAGGTTATTTTAAAACAAAAACTTTTCCTTAATATTTTTGCAATTTTTTTTTAAAATAAGTGATTTCAAAATGGAAATTATATTTTACTAAATAGTGTTTTAATGATATTTTTAAGGATTTTAAATTAATCAACATCAATAATAGTTGTAAATTTTTATGTTTTACATGGGATATGATCCAATAGTACCACCCTTATTCTTAATCTTAATGCATTATTTTTATGATTATTATGAATAGATTTTTATGAAATGCATTTCTTTCCCATGAGATGTATTTTGATGAATTTTTTTGAAACCCATTACCTTTAAAGGGTTATGATATGATGACTTTTTTCAGATATCCTAGCACAAAAATAAATGGATTATATGATGGGTGCGACCTATATCTCCCTTCAATTAACTGGTTAAATATTAATGTTCTATGAGCTTGAAGAGTATATGGTTGGTTATCCCAAAACTGAAGAAAGTGGGTACATGAATTGTTATCCTAGTACCAAAACAAGTGGATACATGAGTGGTTGTACCAAGACCAAAACATGAGGGTACATGGAAGATTATCCCTATCCAAAAAGTGGGAACATGGGAGGAAATCCAAAGACTGAATCACGTGCAAGAGTGGTTGTCCTAAAGATAACATGTTATTAATATCTTGGTGGGAAACCCTAAAATAAAATATTCTATGCTTATGTGTCTGCCACAAATCTATGGATTATTCCAATGTTATCCTCTCATGGATTATTTTCATTGATTTCTATATAAATCAGGTCATATGAATATCAATAAATTTTTTTCATGGCTCGTGTTTATGATATATTATATACAGGGTATGGTTTTCAAATGCTGTTCTCATGTTCTCATGCCTTTATACTCATGTTATGCAAATATCTCAATTGTTTACCCCTACTGATCATATGAGATCACCCTTTATTATGATCCCTTTTCACTATCCCTAAAAGAAGGTTTTATGTATTATATGTTTTTGGATTGTTCTTGTTATGATGAACATAGTGGGTGATGATGTAGTTCACTTATGAACCAGTTTTTAACATACAATACTACAAAAACGGGCTTTATCAGTGCTCAAAATAGGCTTTAACAGTGCTAAAAAAGCGCTGTAAAGTTCAGCGCTGATAGGGGGTCCCCTTTATCAGTGCTATAAAATCACTGATAAAGGACTTACCATCTGTAACATAAAATTCTATAACAGCACACCCAAACATGACCTGCAAAAATATCAGCACATCAACACCTATACCCATACAAAATTAACACATAATTCATAAGGTAATTACAACAAGTATACACATACTACAAGTATACCCATACAAGAAGTATACCAATAAAAAAAGTATAACCATACACCATTAACACATAATTTATAATTTAATTATATACATAAAGAATTCAATTCCGAATTCCTGTGGTGGGGGGCTGTTCAGGGGTACGGGGTTGCT
This sequence comes from Viscum album, assembly GCA_963277665.1. Lineage (NCBI taxonomy): Eukaryota > Viridiplantae > Streptophyta > Magnoliopsida > Santalales > Viscaceae > Viscum > Viscum album. The sequence goes on from OY728147.1 coordinate 1,315,960,169, forward strand.
GTCCAAGGGGGTAGGTGGTGTCCGGGGGGGGGGGGGGGGGTATCTAGGGTGGTGTCTAGTGGGAGGGGGGGGGGGGGGGGGTGGTGTCCAGGGGATTGGGGTGGGGGGGGGGGGGGGCTTTCCAGGGGGTGGAGGGTGTCCAAGGGGGTGGGGTGTCTAGGGGGTGGGGTGGTGTCCAGGGAGGATATCTATGTGAGTGGGGGAGGGGGGGGGGGGTGTACATTGTGCTGTCCAGGGGTGGTGTGGTGGTGTCCAGGGGGTTAGAGAGGCTTTCTAGAGGGTGGGGGTGTCCAATGGGGTGGGCGTGGGGGGGGGGTGTAGATGAGGTTGGGGGGGAGAGGGGCTGTCCAAGGGGTTTGGGGTGGTGTCTAGGGGGGTGTGGTGGCTGTCCATGGGGGTGGGGGTGTCCAGGGGTGGGGGGGGGGGATGGGGGTGGGGTGTCCTATAAGTGGGGTGGAGTCTAGGAGGGGTGGGGGACATCCAGGGGGTGGGTGGGTCGTCCAGGGGGTTGGGGTGTCGTGGGGGGGGGGGGGGGGGTCCATTATGGTGTCTAGGGGGTGGGGTGGTGTCCCAGGGGTGTGGTGGTGTCCAGGGGGTTGGGGGATTTCTAGTGGTGTCGTGGGGGGGGGGGGGGGTGTCCAGGGGTGGGGGTGTCCAGGGGGGCGGGGTGGTGTCCAGGGGGATGGGGGTGGCTGTCTAGGCGGGTGGGGGTGTCCAGGTGGTGGGGTGGTGTCTAGGAGGGGTGGGGGGGGGGGGGGCTATCCAGGGTGGTGGTGGTGGGGTGGGGGGGGGGGGGGGGCTATCCATGGGGGTGTACATTGGGGTGGGGTTGTGTCCAAGGGGGTGGGGTGGTGTCGGGGGGGGGGGGGGGGGGGGTTGGGGGGGCTTTCTAGGGGGTGTGGGTATCCAGGGGGTGGGGAAGTGTCGAGGGGGTGGGGTGGTGTCCAGGGGGTGCGGGCGGCTGTCCGTGGGGTGGGGGTGTTCATGGGGGTGGGGGTGTCTAAGTGGTGGGGTGGTGTCTAGGAGGGGTGGGGGACATCTTAAAAAAAGAGAGACACTTTGAGTGAATGGGTTTGGTTGGTTCTCCATACATCAGTTTTTGCTTTCACTTAAAATTCTGTCCATTTTAAACGAAAGAGAGACACTTCGAGTGATAATGGCCTTACCATGCCTCGTATTGAAGCAGGGTTGACTCATACACATCACAAATGACCCATGGATCTTTCTGATAATGTATCAACACAATCCAAAATTCGTTTGGTTGGTTTTCTATATGTCAGTTGTTGATTTCACTTAAAATTCTATCCATTTTAAACAAATGTGAGACACTTTGAGCGATACCGACCACATTGTGCCTCATATTAAGGTAGGGTTGACTCATACACGTCACACATGACCCATGGGTCGTTCTACAAAAGTATCAATACAATCCCAATGCGTTTGTTCAGTTTTTCGTAGGTGAGTTGTGGTTTTCCCTTGATCTTTTGTCCATTTTAAACAAAAGAGAGACTATTGGAGTGATACCAGCCTCCCCGTGCCTCATATTGAGGAAGGGTTGACTCTTACACATCAAAAATTACCAATATATCTTTATCCTAAAGTATCAACTCAATCCGAATGTGTTTGGTCAGTTTTCCATATGTCAGTTTTTGTTTTCACTTAAAATTGTGTCCATTTTAAACAAAAGAGAGAAAATTTGAGTGATAATGGCCACGCCATTTGTCATATTGAGGTGAGGTTGACTGGTACATGTCCCACATGAAACAAAGATCATTATCATAAAGTATCAAGACAATCCTAATGCATTTGGTCTATTTTCAGTATGTCAAACATTGTTTTCACTTAAAATTCTCACCATTTTAAACAATAGAGAGATACTTTGAGTGATACAGGCCACACTATGCCTCATGTTGAGGTGGGGCTGACTCTTACATGTCAAAAATGACCCATGGATCATTCACCTAAAGTATCAACTCAATCCTATTGCATTTAGTCGGTTTTACATACGTCAGTTATTGTTTTCACATAAAATTCTATCCATTTTAAACAAAAAATAGACACTTTGAGTGATACTAGCCACAATGTAACTTGTATTGAAGTAGGTTTTACTCGTACACTTCAAAAATAACCTATAGATCATTCTCCTAAAGTATCAACACAATATGATTTTTTGGTTGGTTTTCTGTATGTAAATTGTTGTTTTCACATAAAATTCTATCCATTATAAATAAAAGTGAGACACTTCGAGTGGTACCGGTCTAACCGGGCCTTTGATTGAGGTAGGGTTGACTCTAACATATCAAACATGACCCATGGATTGTTTTACTAAAGTATCAATACAATCCGATTGATTTTGGTCAGATAGGAAGGTATTTTGAATATTTTACTTGTTTTTATTATCCAAAGCCCAAAGAAAAGTGGTTCATTATACATGCATTTTTCTTGTGCATTTCATCTATTTAAATGGTCAAATGAATCATTGGAGAAGGGATGTTTTATTTAATAACAATTTCTATTTTCCTACAATCATTTACATATACCAATGTTTCATCTTTTGATCTCCTTTACCCCTCTAAAAAATGGCTGCCAATTTTTCATGTCCCCAAGTCATATCTTCATGTTATTTGTGTACAATATTCCATCAGGTATTTGACCCACTCATTTCTGAACAAATATAAATCGTCTTGTGAATATGAGGATATTCTACATTCAGATTAGTTCTACAAAATATATAAATACAGAATTAATAAATCATTTAAATGAAATAGTAGTTGTTTTGGAAAATACCTCTTTAGGGATGCCAGTTTGTTGATAAAAAATGATCTCCCTAATAAATTGACAAACATAATAACCACAATCATTATCGTTTGTTTGTTTTGGACACTGCAAGAACTTTGATCATTAATAGAATAAGTAACATGTTTTGATATGTTTTTGGATAGTGAAATTTTATTATATATACCCTGATATTTGTCCAGACGTAGTACTTGATCACCTCTTTATGCTTATCCCCTATCCTCATTCATTTTTTAGACGATATTAATACACCACCCTATCATAAAATAATCTATAGTAAATGATAACATAAAATATATTACTTTATGTTTAGATCTAAAACATAGGATTTAGTGTCTTAAAGATTCACAAACTCCATCTTGTGTTGTCGGTTTGTTGGATATCCTTGCATTGAATCTAGAAAATAAATATTTAGAGTATACAATTTCGCCGCAATTAGTAGCCAATGCTACCTAAAAACAAAAAAAAATAAGTAATAAAAGAAGTGAAAATATAATTGATATGCTTTAATCTTAGAGTTTTACCCCTGCATGGTTGGTATTAAGAAGTGTCTATCTTCCGTAATCTTTATTTCAAATCTCTTCAGCAATCCATTCACTATTTAATTCTTTTTAATGGATCTAATTTCGTTAGTTGTGTTGATGTGGTATGAGGACTAACGAGTCTGAATTTTGGATCATGGGAAAATTCCATCAACTTTTTTTCATATATACACGTGCCAATAATATAAAATGCATTTAGTCATAATTAGCACATTATATCAGCTTTTAGAAAATCAATTCTTGAAAACATACCTCATATATGCATTTACAATAATGACACATAGCCAACCGTATTCAAAGATCTTATTTACATTTTCTGCAGCAATGAAATCTTAAATTTCTTCTCTGAATATATTGTTTTCAAAAACCACTATATGACCACTATCTCTTTTTAGCTTCATATCCCCATGAGTCATCAATGATGGTAAATGTGGATATAGAAAATGTGGTGTTATTGTGCTTTCAGTAGCTCTTTTTGGATCGGTTGGTTGATCCTTTAGATGATTTTGAGACCATGTTTCTTGTCACCCCATTCACTTTCTCCATCTATAATAACATTTATTGGTTCAGAACTTTTTTTCATTAATTGTTTAGTGTTTAGCTTGAAAAAAATGGAATTAAATACCTCTTCATCCACATGTACTCTTACATGGTGTGAAGGCCACGCAATGAACATCCCAATAAATTTTTTGACTGTATGAATATCATCTTCATAAAGTGGAATAGGTAGATCTACATTTGGATCATGAGCTATAGTAATCATCACTTTTAAATGATCTTTTGGAAGTGGTCTATTATGCATCTTGCCCTCTAGGATGTTGAACACCACGACCCTCGCTACAAGGTGATATGTGGCTGTTGAAATATATAAATCACAGTCATTATCACCCAATATAAGATCAGTACAAGAATAGTATGAGTGTTTTTCGGATTCGCATTTCATGGTAAAAATTATTAGAATATTGATTACCACTGCTAAGACAACTCTTTGAGGGGAATGGCTCTCCTCAAAGCTGGTGGGGGGTGGGGCAGGATCTTCACGCGCTGGTTGTTCCTAAGTTGTGTCTTCTTCTTTATTCCCACCCATAATGGTTTCTAGAAACACTCCCTACCATTGAAATCATTATTCAATAGTTTCTAGTCATTCTCTCATTTGTTTCATTTCTTCATTCCTATCATCCGTTTGTTTGTTTCTCAAAATATACTCGGGGTGTCACCCCAAACCCTGCACCCCTAACACGACTATATTATTCTGGTCGCTTCAAAGCTGTTGATAATAGTTCTGCATCCACTACAGAAGTAGACGATTCCTATGAATTTCGGATATAAAAAAATTAGTAATTATTTTAATGTAATATCAATTTAAAACAAATCATTTTTCCGGGTCATACTTACACATATCTCCCACACATTGGGCTATTTTCATCTACTAGCATCCCTTCCTTATTCACACATGCCTCCTTACATACCACATGATGTGAGATGAATGTGTCTTTGGATTTAGACTCCTCAATCAACATAAAAATATAAGAACATAATTACGATGTTGTTTCTTGGAACATAACAATATTAATATAAATTTAAAATACATACCATTTTCTTTTCTAGTGAAGTGTACCCCATCCTTGCTTTACGATAGGGTTATGTTGGTTTTGATGCACCTTTTTTATTTTTAGTACTGAGTTTCTATTTCATAAATGAAGTTATGACAATCAAAGTGATGAATACACATATACTCAAACAACGTATTATCAGTAACAATGTACCTGAAACTTCCCATCCCCACAATGGCCAATAAATTCATTCCATGCTTCTTGGGATATCAGGTGAGTATAGACAAGGGGTGGGTGCAGGTTTATTTTACATTTGGAATCTTTCACATGACATTTATTTTGAATAGTGAAAAAACCTCGATGAATCCTTCTTGCAAGCCTTAGTACATAATTCTTTTGTGAATCGTCTGTTATAAATGTACTCTGCAAGGGATTGAGAAGAGGAAGGCAGTATTTCATTATTTGATTTTCTAGTAAATTAAAAAAATAATGACATAATGTTACCATAATTTTTTCGCAGATCATATCCTTCAGCCCATACACAACATGGTGCCATGAATCCATGTCAATCAGAACGCATTGTCGATTGAAAATTCCAATTTAACTACTAAACATATCCTTGTTTAGATTCACATGTTTCCCTCATGCATTCCATTCGACATCAAATTTGATTTCTTTTATTTTCCCCTTAAGAACTTTATCTAACTCCATCAAACTATGATGCACCTCTATTTTCTGCGATGTCGGTCCTTCATCCCAAACCATTTCATCGATATCAACATCATCAATATGTTCATTTGAAATGCTAGTAATGACATCTACTGATGGTTGTTGAACCTCAACACTAGGAAGAGCAACAGGTTCAGAAACTTATTATTGCTCTCCACTATGAGCAGTAGAAGCTACTACTTGAGAGACTTGTTCAGCCTCGAGGGTAAGAGCACCAGAACGTATAGAAGTCATTATCTGCAAATTTGGTTGAAAAGTTAATTTAGATTACATAACCTAGGTTTATCCAAAATTACTATGGAATATCATATGTTTTGCTACCAAAATTAACATAAGAAATAGAAAATTAAGATTAGTGAACATAAATTCGATCATGAACATCTAAAGGACATGCAATAACTCTCCCGAACCTTCCCCAAACTTTTACATAGAACTTCGCTCAAATCCTCTATGATATCCTTCTTCTTGGAACACACCCTTTTCATTTAACACTAGTTAACTAAAAATTGGGATTTTTATGACACCATAGAACATAAAAAGGGCCTCAAACACACAATTAAAAGGACCCAATATACAACACCTATATAACAACCACTTTATGAGTCAATGACTTTCCTAGGTGTTTTTGGATCGCCTCTCAAGAACACATCTCGATGGGGGAATTGTACATCTTCATTTCAAGTAAAAATTCATACCAAACATCACTAACATGGGGCTCTACCAATTCCTACCATATACCTAGAAAATAATTGAAAAAAGTAGGAAAAATATTTTCTTTTACCTATTTATAATAGTTATACAAGAAAAGTATAATGAACATAGATCATACATACAAACACTCTAGGAGACTCCTGGTAAAAATACTCTAGTGACTACAATTATCCAATATTCATACCACTAACTTCCCAATATAGGAGTGGTTTAATTAGGGGTATTATTAATAGAATCAAACCAAAGTTCCATCCAACTCATGATACTCCCTATCTCCTCCATCCACCTCATTCTAATTTAACAAACCAAATATAGGGAAAACACATTGGAAATAAGGTTCGCATTATGCCTCTCGAAGGGATACAAGCTCCAGGTCACTAAGTGACCTGTGGTCCATTTCTCAGGATCATATTCCATATTAATCCCCATATAAGGGAATTGAGACCACTCACTATAGAATAAGTATATTGAAAACTAAGAGGGCTCATCTGAGATACATTCTCTATCAGACTAATACACCATCTGAAATATTAGATCTCTATACAAAGAGAGGGGGTTAATTCATAAGGCTTGCTGGGGGACAATAGACCCTTCTTTAAACATCCTCCAATATAGGGGATCAATGACCATGTAAGTTTTAGTGATTACAATTCTAAAAACCCTATATACGAACAACATTAATGAAATAAGGATCACTCAGGTTCCCTTGAATTGATACACTCTTAAAGTCACTGAGGGGTATGAGTTCCAATGAACAAGACCTAATTCCATAATAACCATCATATAAGTGGACAAAGACAACTCAATCAAGAATAATGGAACTCACAAAAACATCCTTGATTATTAAGAAGATATATAGGGGCACATACCCTTGGATGAGGTCATGAAGCTGTATTAAGCCCTCGTAGTAATGGACCAAGGGAACAAAATCCACCAATAATAGTCCATCGAAGCTCAAAAATCTCACAACAAAACTGAAATAAAAGGAAATAGAGATAAAAAATATCCCTAAAGGAGGAAATGATGTGTCCCTATGGGTATATGGTGTGTCTAAAAAAGACTAGCACTTCCCATGTATCATTTTCACATAGAGTGATTTGTGATTCCAACTATGGAATGTGCAATAACCATTCACCAATTATTCATTGAATCATTGGCCAAATGAGAATTAGAACGATGAAAACATGTTGATAAGGGAGAGAAATTCCCAAAAATAAACCTAAAAGTAGAATTGGGAAACCTACCTAGATTAGATCACACCTGCAATGGAGGGAGAGAAGAAGCGTCAAGCCGTCAGGGAGCCTTCTGCGCTACATCGGGAGGGGAAGGCGTGACCTTTGGAGGTAGAGGTGCATAGGAGGAGCCACTAACCATTAAGAAATAGAGTAGTATGGACCACGGGGAGTAGGGTCCAGTGGGGAGGAGGAGAAGTAGGGTTCATGGAGAGAAGGATCCGTAGAAAGGGTTCGAGGGGGAGGATAAGGAGTTGGGCTAGCGTTGGAGTAGGGCTAGAGGTAGAGTTTAGGAAAAGAGAAGATCAGGGGGGGGGTGAGGATTTGTCGTAGGGGTACATTACCATGAGTGCTTGAGGGCATGATAAACAAAGGGTATCATGCCTCAGATTTTATAAGATATGGGACTATGGTTTTATCACCACTTTTTTAGTGGTGATAAAGAAGCCCTTTTTTCGGTGCTAAAATTTTAGAACTTAAAAAGGGATACTTTATCAGTGCTTTTTTCTTAGCACTGATAAAAGGTGGCGCTTCCCTTTCCTATTTTTCTAGTAGTGATATCCATGTTTTTAAAGATACTAAACCATTATGTCTTCAGGTTTGTTTTCATATAATTAAATAAATATTCATTTTTAGATATAATATCTATGTATATAAATACCGAGTCATTATAACTTCTAAATTTATAATAGGTGTTGGATTTTAATGAATAATTTAAATATGTGAATTTGAGTTAGCAGAAGAGTATGTTGAGGGAGAATCCATTGAAGGAGTAAACTGAGAATCATACAGATAGAGTTATTTTAGGGCCAACCCACCACATTTTTCTTCATTAGTTTTACATTAAAATACTACTGAAACTTAAGCCATAGATAACCTTGATTAAGACATAATTATATGAAAAAAGAACTAACTTATTGGCTGGGGATGAATAAATTTTTGAAGCATATGATGAATCTTGTTTGATCATGGAATGTACAAAATCTTTCATAAAAAACCTACTTGAGTGTTGTGTGAAATATTCCAAAATGGGTGGTGTAAGTGTTTATAATGGGATAAAATAAGTTATAATTATTTGAAATTACATAATGAATAAAATAAAAACTAAAATCATTGAGGATGAATTATAACTTAAGATCCATTGTGTTGAAAAAGGAACTCACATTGACCTAGTATTTGAATTTTTATTTGGCAATCATTTTGATATTTACCTTTCAAAAGTACAAGGTTTATGTGTGGGGAAATTGGTAGAGGAAATGTTTATTTTTATAATTTTTCTGAATTTGTTTTTAATTTATGGGGTAATTATTACCTATATAACACATATGACTATTTTTGGATTTAGTGTGAAAATGGGTTAAAACATGAATAATAATTATTTTACATTATATTTTCAATAATTATAATAAAACATACACTTAATCATGGTTGGTTTGATGGTTTTTTCGTGTTGATGATTTTAATATAATGAAATCCAATAATTTCAATAATTTTTGGATGTTCTATAGAGAATTTACAAGGGATATAATTTTATAAAGTTTTCATCCAACCATACATTGAGTATGTCATGCAATCACTATTCTACCATGTGTTTAATCAATCATCTATAAGAAGAAATATATCAATCATATATAGAAATCCCACAAAGTATTAATGTCGCCACAAATCAAATGCAACAACCAATGTCATAGAAAATCGATCATAATAATAATATCAATCTCCCATGAAGGAAAAGAATCTGATCATTGAATATTCAAGCAGTTAAACATTTATCTAAAGCGACTACATGTGAATTTGTACCAACTGTGGAAAACTATATCATCAAAATGACCATCAAATTGATAGTACGACAATATGATCATTCACACATTGAATCTTTCACATCATAAATTATCTATCATGAAGTTACTTAAACCACATACTCGATCCATGCCTATGTACCTCACGGCCAATCCATAACTTGAACACCTCATGGTCAATCCATTTTTTTTTCTAAAAATCCTATTTATAGAAGGTCACAACCTTACTATATAAAAGAATTTGGTTAACTAATTCAAATTTCCTTCCAAATCCTTAGGCAAGCACATTAGCATTCTTGCAATCAATAAGTGGCTGTAAGTTGTGTCTAAAAATGAAAAATTGTTTTCTTATCACCCCAAAAGAAAATATACATATTTAATTAAAGACCAAATCATTAAATATGAATAAACTATGGAAAAAATAAATAACTAAAAGATTAAAAATATAGAAAATAAAATGGTATTTAATGACTGAAAATAAAGGAGGACACACCTATATAAGAGAGGATGGTGCTGCATTGAAGAGGTGGATCGAGACTTGGATCAGAATTATTGTTAGAGGATTTACTACATATATTGGAATCATATATTTATATTTCATTTAGTTTTGTAATGACATATCCTTGCCCTTTATTCTATATTGGATCTATAATAAAGTGGTAATATCTTTATTGATTAAGTAAGTGGTGGTTGTTTCTAATAATGCTTGATTCATTATGATTTATAGGAAAAACAATCTTCTATGATTTTATTTCAATTATTAGTGTAAATTTTAATATTTGAATTCAATTTTTTTGAGGGATGATAACTTTTACATTATTAATGATATTGGTGATAATTATTCATCTCCCTCCTACCATTTAATCTTGTATTGATGGGGTTTGTTTTAATATGGGAGGAGTTTCTATAAATCACTAAAATGTGTGTGAGGGAAGTGAATGAATTTTTGATTTACTTGGAATAGATAACCTGTGTGGGTATTTTCCTAGGCAATTTAGGAGTGGTTTTATTACTTTTCATACACATAGAAATGGAGTATGACTATGTAGTAATCACCATTATGCTAATCAGAACAATAAAAAACATCCTAAGGGTTTCGATGAATGTATCAAAGAATTTATCAATTATAAAATAGAAAGAGGAGAATTAAATCATTTTTATACTAGGATAGAATTATATGTTTAGACCAATCCATGATCAAATTTCCATTTCCATCATTGTTTTCAATATTTCTCTTCAACTGGCTTATTGATTTCAAAATCAGAAAATTCTTAACAAAACTATATTTTTTACAAATAAAAAAGTGACCACCATTATTTTCTACTCCTATCTATGAGATGGCCCCATATTACTACTAATAATATAATTAAATTAATTAATAAAATATTTTTTTCACACCCCATGATAGGTGGGTTTTTCCTGATATTATATACATATGGAACATTGATTTCCATGAGTATTTCCTTAACATCTTGACTATAAAAAATTATAGAAATTTTTTCATGAAAATCCATTGAATTTACACACCAAAAAAGTAGGTTCTGCAAGATCCAAAAAAGGTGACATAAACTAAGAAAATTAATTACTATGATTCTTATATCTTGAATAAAACATCAGTGTAAACTAATAAAAAATTCATTAAAGATAAATAATCCAATCCACCTTGATTCCAGAGAGAAATGAGTCATGCAACTCAATAAAATCACTTTCTAGAAATGCATACAAGATAATTTATAAAGAAACTTCTGTTTTTTATATAAAATAAGTGTAAATATTATATAGTGATTTCGATTGAATGAGGCGAATCAAAAGATCTACTATCTTAATCTAGACCGGTGCAATTAGGTAGTCAAAAATCTCCATGATGGAAAGGAGTAAAGTTTCAAATGAGAATACAAAACCAATTATTTAAATAATAAATATACATAAATATATGGTATTATACACCTTTATGTTCGTAATTTAGGATGAGAAAAGTATCCTCAAAATGATGGATATTTTCTAGCTACCTTCAACGGTATATGGGGCACCAACCCTACCACATCCGTGATCATATTTCTAGGTACACTTCTTCTTATTTTCAAAATTTCATTTTTCCATTGATTTACCCTTTTTTTGAAGGAAAGTACAGTTGTTGGTATTGAAATTAGGTGGTGAATGGTTGGAACACATCTAAGGAAAATAGTTTTCCCTCTTTTAGGTAGGCGTGCATCCAATTTCTATTTTGGATTTTGTAGGCCACACGGTTGGTTCAAGATTTTTCTAACCATATGGGATGAATGTGTAGATGTTCCAATTATAATATGAGGGATGGATGGTATCCAAACAGTTTGGAATTCCATGCCGGAAACTCATGAAACCAATCCATTTCATTAATAAGTGTACATTTACTTTCTCAATCTATTTAATTTTTATCCTAAACACTTCCCCTCCACACTATTTGTGATTTTCAGCCTTCAGTGGTCCATCTAAGCTTTTTTGGACATATTGGTCTTCAATCCTTGGGTGGTTTTGGCGTGGTAACTTCATGGAATCTCCAAGAAACACTATTTTCTCATGATTTTACCTCATTTTAGGGTTATCCTTCCTCATTCTTGATTTCATATTTTATAGTGGTTTATTTGACCAAAAGAGGGTTCAATCTTGTGTCAATGGGTCACATATTGATGGTTAGTTTTAGATATTGTCTTTTTGGGGTATTTTAAGGGTATGATTGTTTTTTCATACTAATTTTCAAATGTTTCCAAGTGTGAGGTATGAAGTTTCATGATTTAACATTATTGAATTATTTTGATTGGATTCCTAGTTTATTTAAATGTGTAATAGGGATAGTTTCTGTGGTTAAAATCATTTTTTTAAAAGGCTCGAGTTACACAAGTGATGAAAATGAATTTAACAGATAAAAGTTGTTATGTTTCTAGCGTTATTCATAGTGGTGTTTCTTAAATATGTTTGATACATTGTGTGGAAGGTGTGAAATGTGTTTTAAAAAATATTTAAAATTGATGATTATTGGAAAGTGGATTTTCTAGAGAAATGGTTTTTTTTGTTGGATTATTTTTTTGAACTATTAAATGTGACTTTAAATTATAAAAGTGATGTGAATAATGTTATAAAATATATTTTATTTGAGTATGAATTTGGAAAGGGTATTTTTCTATTGAAATAGTTGAATTTTATATTAGGTTTTCTTGATTTATTTAAGAATTTGTTTCATAAATTGTGAAAGTGTTGTGAGATGTATTTCCGAATGGTTTTCGTGTTCCTATGAATGGAAAATGGTGGTTTCCATGTATATTTTGATTGTTGGACCAATGTGAAAATATAAATGTGGTTATTTCCTTGTGAGATTATGATTATTGTCTTTGGTATGTGAAAGTAATGATTCACGTGATGTGAAGAATGAAATTTGAACACGAAGGAAATCCCAGTTTTCTTGGTGGGAGAACTAGAATTAGTACTCTAGTTGATTTGGATGCGGCTGAAGCTTGGATTAATCTAGCAGGATTGATGACTAAAATAAATAAATAAACATATGATATGATCAGATACCACTAGAAATCGGGATGTATTCCCCTCTACCAGCTCATGCACAAGAAATCTGTTGGTTTTGGTTGAGGATATGGAGACAATTAGACCTTGGAATGAGATCCCCACTAATGGATCATCATGAGAAAACTATTGGTAGTTGAGTTAGAGTATTTTTATCACCAAGGTATGAGGTTCATATATTCCCACTTGTGCAAGTTACCTATATAGATTTTCCCATGGGGCTCTATTATAACATGATGCTTATGTGATATGGTTCTAGATGTTAGTATATGGTAGGCCTTGTTTACACTTTTATTTCTAGTAATATTATTTTTAAAATGGTTTTTTAAAAACTATTTCTGATAAATTTTTCCTTAAAAAGTTTTTTATGGAAATGTTAATGTTGATTTGTTTTCTAATGTTATAGCATGGACAATTTTCTTCTGTGTGGTATCCTCTAAGGAATATTCTCACACCCTTTAAGAACCTTTGGGTGTATCTAGACATTGTAATGTATGGATTAGGTAATGGAAATACGTGTATTGGTGATGATGGTTGATCCTATTTATAGTATTCCACTTCTTGTAGGTGTTTCAGGTGGTTGATTAAGGGTGATGTCCCTTTTATTTCATAGAGGGGTTTCAGATATATATTTTGTTCCCTTTTCATCGTAGTACTTTTAGTTGTGGTTAAAGTTGTAAAAAATGAATCTAAAGTTTTTGGTCATTTGGTTATGGTTATAAGTTACTAGGATTTTTATGTTTTTTGGTTTTTTATTATGTAAATGGATGAAATCATTCCTAGAGAATATTCTTGATACCCAAGCACTAGTTTCCAACCAGTGGGGATCGAGAATACCCTTCAGGGAATTTCAAAGATCGAGTCGGATATTGGGTTGGATGGAGCTACATTTTTGTTTATGAAATGAATGGGATCAGAGAAGGTCACACTCTTTTGGGTCATGTTATTTTGGCTAATCCTGGATAGACTGGAGATAGGATTTTCGGGGCTTATGGTTTTAGTTGTGAGTAGGATTCCTGTCCTGCGCACCACATTATAGGGCATGATTTTCCTTGGGATGTCAGGATTTGGTTTGAATTCTATTCCATGAGATATGTTCTGGTTATATAGTGTATGTGGACCATATATGGGGGTGGAGTGGTTTGGTTGAATTTTTATTATGATTATTTTGGTTATGTTTTAAATTATTCAACTGTTATAATTTGTCTTTATTGGTGAAAATTTTCAAAATATGTGTTGATGGTTGTATTGATGATTTTCTTTATGGTTATTTCTTATTTTAGGAAGAATCCTCCCTAGAGACATCCTGTGAGACCATGGGAAGAGGCTAGAGAGAGTTCTACCTCACCAATAGACCAGGGATTAGTGAAACCAATAGTTCATGATGTATAATATTTGGTTAAAGAAGAAGTATTTGGTCCTCCTCTAGTTAGAGAACAAGATCCAGGTCTTGGAAAGTTAAAGATCAAAAATTCCTAAAAAACAAACATCCATTTTTCTGAGGTAGCACATAACCTCAAGAAGTAGATGAGTGGATTGAGAATATAGATAGGATGACTGAGTTTATTGATACTCCTGACACTGTTAGAGTGAAGTTTGATTTGTAATGGTTGGAAGGCCCCAGTCAAAAGTGGTAGGAAATAGTGGTGGAAGATTGGAGGAATGATAAGATGATTTGGAATGATTTTAATGCAATATTAAATGAGAAGTATTGTCATCATATTTTGAATTTCACCCAGTCTTGGGAGTTTTTGGATCTTATCCAAGGAGACCATACCATGATGGTGTATGCCAAATACATTTGCAGAGATAGTTTAGTATGAACTCAAGGTCATTTCTATTGAGAATATGAAGGGTCAGAAGTTCAAGATGGGGTTGGGACAAGGAGTTTGATCTCAAGTATTCTTGTAAAATCCAATAACGTATGTTGAGGTTATTGATCTTTCCATGAATGTGGAATTTTATCGTAGAATGAAGTCTGGTTTTTTTGGAGTAGTATTAGTAGTGGGAAGTGTCCGTTTTTATGCTATGAAAAGGAAGCAAGATGTGTAGGGGAAAAAGGGATGTGGTAGTTCAATCCATACATCCTAGTTTTCTTTGTATATGGCCTTTTATGTTAGTTCAGTTGTTTTCCATCAGTATGGGAATTTAGGGTACATGAAACTAGTTTTTTCATCTCCACCAAGGCCTTGTAACTAGTGCAGAGTTATGGGGAACTTATAATTATTTTGTAAAGTGGCATGTCAATATTAGAGTGGTACAAGATCTGTAGCTCCCAAAGGGATTTCATCGTAGTCAAAACCATCCAGGATAGTGGGTTCTCAGTTTGGAGGTCATGATAGTAGGTATGGATAATATTCTAGGTATTCATTTTAGTACCGAGCCATAGAGAAGTGGTCATTCTCAGGTTCAGGTAGAGATGAGGTAACTCCAAGTGGTGGATCAGGCATGAGTGGAATTAGATGCAAGGCCAATGATAGTTTGAGGTACTATTCTTGTTTCATAATCTTTAGCTATTGTTCTATTTTATACTAGTTCCTCTATTTCTTTAATTTCTTCCCATCATGGTGGTTTGTTAAATTTTCCATCTGAGCTTATTTTGTATGCAATGGAGTTGGTAAAACCTGTTAGTAATAATCTAGAGAAGAGTTTCAAGTGTCCTTCTTGTGAACTCACCATGTCAGGGGTCGAGTAGGAATTGGATTTTATGTTTTTAGAAATGGACCTACTTTACATGATCCTTGGTATGGATTAAATGGTACATTTTCTGGTACACTTTCATTTCTATCAATAACAAGTAATTTTTTTCACACATGAGGGATGTAACTAGGTTTTTTAGGGTGGATGGGATCCTCGATCAGGACGTGTTTGACATCCTCTTTCAGAATTATAAAATATTGTTTATCAGATCTCATCAATAAATTTGTAGGATGATGGTAGTTCTATTGAGAGTGGAATACCACTTATAGTGGATTATTTCCCAAAGGTTTTCTATAGTATTTCTGTAGTTAGCCTCTGTAGTGGTATGTGGATTTCTCTATCAATTTGGTGATGAGAACAAAACTGATATATCATTTGTCAAAATGTATTTCCCCCACCGTGTTGATATAATTAAAGTTACAAATGGATGATTTTAAATCAAAATGATTCATTCACTTTAGAATCACACCTTAGGCCACCCCAGTTCTGTTTGTGAATAAGGATGATTGATCTCCCCAGTTTTGAATTGATTACCGAATGCTGAACAAGGTAATAATAAAAAATAAGTACCCTATACCCCATATTGATGAGCTTTTCGATAAAATTTAAGTGTAATGGTGGTTATATAAGATTTTTTTTGTGTTATAGGTATCATCAAGTTAGATTTATAAAGGACAATGTTCTAGAAAATGAATTTTTATGAGGGTATGATCATTTTGAGTATTTGTTCATGCCATTAGGGTTGATAAATGCACCAACGGTGTTTATGGATTTTATAAAAATATTGTTCCACCAACATCTAAATTCCTTGGTTTTGGTATTGGTGGATGATATCCTAGCTTATTTTGAGATTGAGGAGGACCATGAGCATCATTTGAGGATTATGGTAGCTACTCTTTGGGATCATCATCTCTATGAAAAGTGTTCTATATACACCATCTAAATTAGGGAAGTGAATTATATGGGAAATGTGATATTGGAAGAATGAGATTTGGTGGACCCCATGAATATTAGTGTAGTGATGTCATGATAATAACTGAATAATGTGTTTAAAATTAGATAATTTTTGGAACAGGCAGGGAATTACATGTGAGTTGTTTTATATTTCTATCATCTTACATTATCCATGACGGTACTCACCTGAAAAGGGGTGAAATTTTAATGGATCCTAGAGTGTCAAACATCCTTCAAATAGAATAAAATGTAGTTGAACAAAAACCCTATTTGAATCTTGCTGGAAATTGGAATGGGATATGTGGTCTATTGTGATACATCTTGTCTGGGTCTTGGGTGTGTGCTAATTCAGGAAGACTATATGGTGGTTTATGGTTCCCACCAACTCTGACCACATGAAGAGAATTAACCAACCCATGAAATATAATAGGAAGAAATATTGTATTCATTGAATAGGTGGTGTCATTATCTTTTTGGGGAAATGTTTTTGGTTTAAAAATATCAAAAGAACTTGGCCTACATTTTCAACAAGAATGGTCTGAATTTAAGGATGCGTTGATGGGTTGGGTACCTATAGGGTTTCGATTTTGATACAGTCTATATCCCAGGAAATGTAAACATAGTTGTAGATTAATTGAGTGGGAATGTTTTCGTGTACTCTTTAAAAGAGTCTAGTGATTAGTGGACATTGATGAGTATTTTAACCCAGATGTATCTCAATACCATGTAACACAATGTAGGTGTGTTCTTGGCTTGTGTTCAACAGACACCATCCCTTCTGGAATTGATTCAGCAAAAGAAGCTGGGTGATGAGTTTTTCTAGTGTTCTATGTAGTTTCATAATGTTGGTGAGGTGTATTATGAATGGTCATTATCTCTTGAGGGAGTTTTATGCTTCAAGGGTTGATTGGTGGTGCTGTTATCATTCAGTAAGGTAGTGATGTAGGACATGCACCAGTTTCATTGGGCCATTTATCCCGGTGCTTCAAATATGTACTATGAAATGTGTTGTAAGTTCTGGTGGCAAGGTGTGAGGAAACATGTTTCTAACTATGTATCACAGGGTTACACATGTAGCGGGTTAAAGTTGAGAATCAATGTTCCTCCAATTTTCTTCAGCTGATACCCATTCCTACCTAGAAGTGGAACATGATCACCATGGATTTATTGCTGGAATAACTTATACACCTCAAGGGAGGAATTCAATTTGCGTGTTTTTTGAAAATTTGACCAAATCATTACATTTCATTCGAACTAGGGATTTAATGAAAGTGGATGAGTTGGGTTAGTTGAATGTTGAAGTGGTTGTGAGGATTCAAGGTGTGTTGTCAGAAATTGTTTCTAAAATGGGACCCTCGTTTCACCTCATGGTTTTGGGATGAAATTTTGAAGGAGGTGGGGTCACATATCAAGTTGATTATGGAATATCATCCTTAAATGAATGGTCAAATGGAGTAGGAGAATCAGATTATAGAATACATTATTCGTATATGTGTGTTGGATTTGGGAGAATCATGGGATAACTATTTGGTATTTGTGGAGTCTTCATATAATAATAGTTACCAATACTTGATTAAAATGGCTCCCTTTGAGGTTTTTTATCATTGGCCATTTTAGTCTCCTTTTTGTTGGATAAATGCGGTTAATACCTTTTTTCTTGGACCAAACATTATGCAAGAGACGTATGAGATATCCAAGATTATTAAGAAGTAGTTGTTGACAGATTAGATTCTTCACATGTCTTATACTGAACAGAGGTGCTGAGATCTAGATTTTTATATGGGTAATTGGGTGTTTCTAAAAGTGCCACCTCAATTGGGTCATTTTCATTAGTTTAAGGAAGGGAATCTAATGACAAGATATGTCAAAACTTTTGAGATTACTAAGAATATTGGTATGGTTACATATTTGTTAATGTCCCCCCCATTTGACATAAATTCATGAAATATTTCATCTTTCTTATCTGAAATAGTACTAGAAATACCCATATCATGTATTGAATTGGGATGAGTTGGAAATCAATACTGAATTTTTAACTGGGGTTTCCCTTGTATTTTTTAAGAATAGTTGCGATTTTTGGGATTTATAGTAGTTGGTTCATGATTATGGAAAACTGTGCACCCTCGTCCAAGTAAGCATGTGGCCAATTTTTATTTTATATAGTGGCGACTGCACCACGAATGGTTTGTCAAACCGTATGGGATAACCATGCAAATATTCCAATTAGAAAGTGAGGGTTCCACACTTATTGCAGGGTTTGGAAAACCATGTTGAAAAATCATGCAATCAGTCCATGTAATTAAAAAGAGTAAATTTACCTTCTTTCCCTCTTCCATTTTTACCCTAAAATACATCCCCTCTATCCCATTCGGGATTTGCAGCCATGGGAGCCTCCTCCGAGATTTCTAGTACCTTTTTATCTTTAACCCTTGGGTGGTTTTGGTGTGGAAACTTTAAGAAATTATAAATATAATTTATTTTCTCATGATTTCTTCCTGTTTTTAGGGTTTTACTCCCTCCTTCTTGATTTCTTATTTTCTAGAAGGTTATTTGACATAAAGAGGGTTCAATCAAGTATTTTTGTGGTGAAATATTGATAGTTATTGTTATATATTACATTTTTAGGGTCTTCTAGTGGTGTCGTTGTGGGTTCACACCGATTTCAAGAATTTTCCATGTGTAAGGTAGGTGGTTCCATGCTTTTACATTATTGGATGATTTTGATATGCTTTCTTGGTTGTTTAAATGTCTTATATGGATTGTTTTTTTGGTTCAAATCAAGTTTTTTAAAAGGTTTGAGATGAAAATGTTTCGAAAATTATTTTTCTAAAGAATAGTGGTTATGTTTCATGTGTTCATCATTGTGGTGTTTCTTAAATATGTTTGAAACCTTATGTGGAACATGAAAAATGTGTTTTCAAATATATTTAAAGGTATGAATTCATTTAAAGTTGATTTTTCTAGATAAATGTGTTTTGTTATTTTTTGGATTCTTTTTTGTGAACATTTAAATGTGTCTTTTAATTACTAAAGTGATGTGGATCATTTTATAATAGGAATTTGATGTGAGTATGAATATGAAAATGGGATATTCCCATGGAAATGGATTAATTTCAGGTGAGTTCATCTTGTTTATTTTCAAATGGGTTTCATAAATTGTGAAATTGGTAACAAATTTATTTCTAAACTTTCTTGGTGTGTGTGTAAAATGGAAATGGTTTTGTTAATGAAAATAGTGGTTTCTATGCTGGTTTTGGTCATTGTATCAATGTGAAAAAGTAAAAAAGGTGATTCCTTCATGTTCCTATGATGATTAGATTGTATATTTGAAAGTGATGATTCATCTGATGTGTGGAATGGAATTTGAGCACAAAGTAAATATAGGGTATATAGGTGGGTACATTAGAACTAGTATTCAAGTTTATTTGGATGTGGTTGAGGCCAAGATTTATGTAGAAGGATTGGCAATTACAATAGTAACTAAACAAGTGAAATGATCAGAGACCAATAAACAATGGGATGTGTTCCCCTTTAGTGGATAATGCACAATAAAACTGTTGGGTTTGGTTCATGATATGGAGACCATTAAACATAGGTATGGGATCACCTCTAATGTATCATGCATGAGAACTCTGTTGGTAGTTGAGTTAGAGGTTTTTTTATCACTAATATAGGAGGATCATAGAGTCCCACCTGTGCTAGTTACCTATAGGTATGTTCCCATGGAGATATATTGTGAAATGATGCTTATGTGATGTGGTTCTAGCCATTGTAATATGATAGTCCTTTTATATAATATTATATCAAGAAATTATTTTTGCGGAATAGGGGTTTCTTAAAAAATATTTCCCGAGAACGTTTTTCTTTAAAATGTTTTTATGGATATGTGAAAGTTGATTTGTTTTCTAATGTTATATGATGAAATCATTTATTTTTAGTGGCATATTCCTTGGATATGTCTGAAACCCTATATACACCTTTGGGTGTATGTAGACTTTGTTGTTTATGACCTAGTTTAAGGAAAGATGTGTTGTGGTGGTGATGGTGGATTTGGTTGCTAGTGTTCAACTTCATGCAGGTGTTGGTGATGGGGACTTGAGGGTGATGTACCTCTTCTTTCATAGAGGGTTTTGGGTAAGTTTTTTCCATTTTCATTGTAGTACTTTTTCTTGTAGTTAATGTTGTTAACATTTAATCTTAAAATTGTTGAACCTCATTAGGTTATGGTTATAAATAATTATGATGTTTAATATTTTTTGGATGTTTTTTAGTATGTAAATGGGTAAAATAATTCTAAAAACATATTATTGATGCTCAGGAACTAGATTCCATCCCATGTGGATTAGGAATTCCCTTTGGGTCATGCCATTTATTGGGTTGGGTGTCGGCTTTGATGGAACCCCAGCTGGGTTCATGAAATACCATGACTAAAAATAGACTTCCATCTTGATTTCCAAGCATTTAACATGTGAAGAAGTTGTTACTTTGACACCCAAGGTAAATTTTAATGTGTTTTTTTGTGTAATTGGTTTTATGTTTGGGATTTCTATCAAACATAATAACTTACACACTTATTAAATATGTTTCCCTTGTAGAACCATCCAAAACACCATATAATATACAAATAGGTCGGGTATATTAAAGAGAGACTTTAGATATATGAGAAATGAGTGGTTTGTGTAGAGTGTGCTTTTGTAAAAACATTGTTCGTGATACATAAATCTCATTTTCTTCCCAATTCCATTCTCCATTCACTTTATTAATGATCATAGAATCACAAAAAATGAAAGTTGATCCCCTAGGGTTAAAATTGGGATTACTAGAGGTTATTTTTAGATGGATAGAAAATTCATATAAGTTATATTCAATTTCCCTTGGTAGATTATAAAAAATCATTTAAAAATAATTAAAATGGTGGAAATGAAATATGTAATTGATCTAAAATGATATCTATAGTGGATGTTAATATTTAGTTCAAATCGGGGTTCTATAAAAACCATTTCTAGAGAAGAATAAACCGTTCATGCTCATGATGAAATTTGAGTTTGTGTTTTTACTGTAATATCTAACATGATATGTTAGTGTCACATCATCCATCAATATCATCTGTTCATACTATTTTGATTGTATATTTATCATTTGTAGTTCATTGTTAATGATCATATTGTCAACTTAACTATTTTCAACCATTTTTTATGATATAAGGATCTCTATTTTCTTTATGCATCAAATTTTTATTGAATTAAAATAAAATGTTGGGATGATCAATGGGTATGATAATAGTGATTAATTAACTGAATTTATCCACAAGATAGTATCTAATATAAGATCTCATTAATTTATGTACTTTTTTACACCATTCAGAATAATGGAGTCAACAATGGTGTCACTGAGGAAGTATAGTGGATGATGTTGAATGTAATTAGGATTAGTTACATAAAATAATGGATCGATCGTAGAATCTACCACTACATTACTCAAGATACTTACATGTATGAAATATATATGTTTTCAGAGAAAATTTAATTGATAAAAATTCTATAAATAATATCCTCTTGTTAAATTAAGTGATGAATCTTAGACTACAGAGTGAAAACTCTATAGCCAAATATACCATTGATTTTTTAAGCCAGGTGAATAAATTTGTGTATGGTAGAAAGAATCTGGTTTCTTAAGATTAGGAAAACCAACAACTATGTACACTTCAAAATGGTTGGTATAAATAGGTGGCCTCTCATAAATTTGGAACTTAGAGGAAATATTACCATGGAAATGGTAAAGGATGAAATTTTTAGTGAGGTACATCAAAGAAGGATAGGAGTTAAAACTAAATGAAAGATATTATACTGAATAATAGAGGGAGATAATAACAAGTTCCCCAAGGATAAAGAATAATATAATGACTAAAGAAGAGATAAATGTGTCTAGATAGTAGGAGTCTGAGATAAAAATACTACCATTATGAAATAGAGGTAAACATGAAGATAAACTATGTAAAGTAACAAAAAACTGAAAAATAATAATGTTAGATTCACATGTGATAGTACTGGAGAAGTTTCACATTTCTCCAAAGATAAATAAGATACATGATTTTAAACAACACTATTAGACTTGAAATTTTTGGTCGATAATGAAACAACATTCTATGTCACTCCTCATCATTAGTATTTCTTAACTTATAATTATGGTTTTGTGTAGTAATAATGGGGAATAATATTTTTATGGGATCCACTATAAGGGTGATATCCATAAAAAGATGAATATTGGAAACACAATCACCCTAGAGGACATTCAACATGTTCTGTAATAGCTCAATGTGTCTGGATATGTAATTTCAGTCTAATTCCAATTCGACCATGTATATATAGACTCTGTTAGGGTGTCAAATGTATTATAGTTGGTCTGGAGTTTTGATATGTGGAAGGGGAGTCATTGTTAACAAATATCAATTTTAGTATATTCCCACTGAAACCACTATATGGGGCCACTGAGGTTTTGATGTAGGATACAATATATTTTTCACTATAATTTAAAGCCTAGTGGGGGTGCACCAAGGGTATGATGGATCTATAATTGTTTCACATAGATACACTAAAGTACTAGGGGAGATCCGGATTAAAAAATTGAATTTTTTTATGATTTTTTGAAAAAAAATTTAAATAAAAGGAGTGGTTCAACGTATCTCTTCTAGGACAGAGCTACCCAAATCCATGGATGGTCTTTGGAGTGTTTTCTAAAATTTCTAAAATATTTGGATAATTATGTTTCTATCTTTTAATAATGATCCTTGAGGAAAAATATTTTGGTCCAACAATTTATGTTATCTATTTATCACACTACTTCATCATATCTCATTTATTATGCCCTAAATTGTGATTTCCCATGTTTTGTAATTTCTACTAATTGGAGCATATTCAGCCAACTACACTTGACTGTAAGGATATGAAGAGTTCTTGATAAGTAGAATCTAAATTTATTCCAAAGTTATATAGATGTTTTTATGTCATGTTATGGTACGAGTACACAAATAGGTGGTTAGGTGCCTAAGATCAGGTAGCTCCACTAATAATGGATATGAAGTGGATAAATCAACGAAGAAAATTATTTACAATATATTCTATATAATATCAACCACTTCTATCTATTAAATTTGAATTACTTAAAATAATAATTCTTAACCTCATTCAATCATGAAGAAAATGGAAAATTATTAAACATAAATTTTATTACAAGGTTTGACCCATTCATGGGAAATGTACTCTTCGACATAGATTGTTAGTCTCTATAACTACAAAATATTCCATATAATCATTACTATTTAAAATCATATTACATGAGCATTACATTTCACTATGTTATTATACAACCACACCACAAAAATTATCCTAATACTTTTAAAAAATTGTTTTTGAATGAAAAATAATGTCATTACTTAAAAGCTTTAGTTTTCTTAGTTATAATTGATATGATCTTCCCCCACGTGTCTTAAAAAATATTCAAATTCTACATTATCAATGTATACCAAAAATTATGTAAATATTATTCTCAATTATAAATGTTAGATATGATTAAATTAATTATTGAGATCAAATAGATATATATGAAAAATTCATAAGTTTGTATCCATGAAATCTTCTTCTCATGGTTTTTCAATAGTCAATATAATTCAAGTCACACAAATTCCCTCTTGGGATACTCTCAATATCTGGGAAAATCAGAAATCTATAATTTAAATTAATTAAAAAATATATTTTCCCAATCAATATTCATGAAATATTACTCAATACAATTATAAACAATGATTATTTCTATTTCATTATTCAATTATGATAATAAACATGCACTACAATCATGAAATATTATCAACTTTTTGTTAACTGCACGTCTTTAGAACAATTAAAATTCAATTTTTCTTATCTATTAGATACCTAGAAAAAGACCATTTGTGATTCTTATTCACATTTTATCACTATGAAATAATAAATCATAAATATAAATATTTTGAAATTCTTGAAGCACCCACATTCTTATTTACTTGGAACTACATGTACTCATCCTATTCACTTGATATAATCTCACAATAGATCCACATATATGCACACAAAAACATAAACATCAGAAATTACTGAACACAACATCAATAATTTCATAAAAAACAATAAGTGATGATAATAACTTAAATCTATCATGACATCATAACATTAAAATACTGAAATGTTTTTCTGGGTTACTTATTCAAAAATCTCAAATTATAAATTTACAACCAATTTTTAGATAAATTTTCTTGAAACCTAAAACAAATGGTAACATTTATAACCTTTTTTGAATGCTAAAATAAATCATTTTGAATGAAATTTAAAAAATGAAATTTTTACTGCTGAATATTATATTTATCATCATTGAATTCTACTACTTTAAAACATTTGAATTATGGAAACCGAATTTTTTAACTGTACCCTATAATAAATTAATGTTATATGAGATATTTATTGAATAATGAGAAGAAACATCATACATGACACTCTTATAGTATGATTCTAGAATTCAAATTCATTTGAAAATATAAATATATACACAAAACTCAACGTGATAAATTTTATTTTCTCAAATTCATATGTGGTATAAAGTATTACAAGGTACTTAATAAAGTATGATTCTAGAGAAAACTCAAATTAATATTCCAGAAAAAACTAATACGATACATTAATAAGAAAAATCTAAGAATAATTTCAAAATTACTTCAAATGATCAAAAACTAATTTGAATCCACTTCAACTTTGTTCAAAATAACTCAAAAAACATTTATATAATCCTTATAAACATCTCAATTACTTCCAATGATTCTCAACCAATATTAAAAAAAATGAAAACCATCAATAACTCAAAGGGAACATCAATATACATCTTTCTAATTTGCGGGAAACATCATTTAACTATTCCAGATTAACTCATAATTATTCATAATTCATTAAATCTCATGAGATTAATCAAATCCATCATATATATTATAATATTTTTTATGCACTACATAATCATATAATGTAATGATTTTGATAAAATTGCATCCCTTAGTGATAGAAAAATGTGTCCATGTGACCAGATGAAATCTCCCCCAATTCATATATTACTTTCTCACATCTATAATTTCTATATATCTCCCCAATAAATAAATATTCACTTATTTACATGAAAAAGTATTGAAACATCCATATCAGAAAAAATATCCCCCCTTTGATAAAGAGTTGTTTCAAAAATTTCCCAACAATTTTACTCACAATCCAAATACTAATGGTGTTTATTTTCTAGACTTCTTTATTTGAAAGTATATAGAAGGACATGAAGTTTCATACTCAATTTTAAGAAACACTCACTTATCATTTCTTTTGAGTACATATCTACAATCTGATTCTAGGAAAAAATATATACTATCATTATATATCCATTCAGAACTATTTCCTTAATAAAATGATGCCAGATGTTTATGTTTTTGGATATTTAATGTCACACAAGGTTCTCTGATAGATTTATTTACCTCTAATTATCACAAAATATCTTCAATGGCCTCTCAGTCTCAACAATAAAATATATTAATTACACCATCATCTATAAAACCCATGCACAAGCATGAGTAGAAACCATATACTCATAATCAATTGTTCTAAGTGTCATTGAATTTTTCTTTTTTACTATACCAACTCACACATCTATCACCAATGAAGATGCTTCAAACAGAAATAGATCATAAATATGTACAATCAACTTCTTATTCTGCATCAGTGAAGACAAAAAACTTGAAATATATACTACATATTTATGATAAACAATATTTTACTATTCCCTTAACATATCTTAGAATTCATTTATATATATGCATGTGGGACTCCCTTGAGTCAATCTGAAAATTTTCATAAAGTGTCACTTTATAGGCTATGTCACCTATTGATTATATTAGATACAATAGAATTTCAATGAATCTTTTAAAATATTTTTTATCAAACGTGAAATTATTCTCATCTATACTTAGTATGATTCAAATTGAAATTGGATTTGAAACATCTTTTGAACCTTACCTGGAATTTTTTTGATAATTTAATAGAACATTTTTTCTTGATAGGAAATATATAATATGATTTATACTCAATTGATAATCCCAAAAGTATTTTAATTCTCTAAATAGGGTTATCTTAAACCAATTTTTTATATTCTTATAAAAATACTAAAAAAAAACATTATTTCAATAAAAAACTATATAAAAAACTTACACTATGAAAATCATTTTACATGAAGATAACTTCTTTATATATGAAATATTATCAACATCCTAGTTTGAAAATTTTATATGTATTATGAAACCATTAAAATTTGGATACTTGGACCTCATATACAATTTCAATAAATAAAATTGTTTTTTCAATTTTTAAACTACCCTACCATGATCATTTTGAATGATACCATATGATTTCTTAATAAACACTTCCTCATTAATACCACCATTATAAAATACTAGTTTCACACCCATTTTAGAGACTTTATAATGTTTGTGTGTATATATAGATACATAAATTCTTATGGTTTCTAATACTTCTATTGGTGAAAGGATTATATAAAATCTATTGCCACTATTTTGAGAATATCCCATGTGAAACATCCTATCCTAGTTTTTTGTTACTTTATATTTCACATTTATTTTGTTTATAAACACCCAATTTGTGCTAATTAATTTTATTATCTATTATCCTTAATAAAACATCCAATGTAGATTTTTTGACAATTTAATTCCGATTATAATTCATTTCATGTACCCAATATTTATTATCAATATATTTATCCATAGTTCATGATTTAATTAATTATATAAGATCTATTTGTTTTCCTTTTCTAATTCGTCAATTGGTTTGTACTCGTTCAAATAGGTTTCCAATAATATTATTTTTTCCACATTATTTTTCATCTTTTTATGTTATAAACTCTATTTTACAAATGGTTCAGCATCATAAGTCCAATTAGAGTCAATATCAACTACATTCTTCTCAAATTCGTTATGTTTTATAATTTTTTTTTAAAAAAAAATCCTCACTTCCAATTTAATGATTTGGATTTTCCATGTATTATTTTTGGAAAATGAATGGATTATTTTCAAGACCAAGTGACATGAAAACATGCAATTCAGAAGCCCAATGTTTTAGAAATAAATGTTTGAAATATATTAAAGATATTTAATAGCATGAATATACAATTTTCTTAAAAATGTTTAATAACATATAAATTGATACATGTATAAGAAATATTAGGGTAACATTGAGTCCAAAACACAGGTTTTACACTAGGTGAAACATAACCACTCTTGGCATAAGGCGTTTGTTGAAAACACATCGCAGACATGAAAACAAATAAAATAAATTTTTTTATATCATTGAAATAGTAACTGAAAAATCATTAATTATTTTCTTATGAAAGAATTATTTGTTTATCTGCATAACCTTGGGTCCATCAGAGAGACAATTGAAAGACATATCTAAAAAAACATCCATCCGAGTGTGAATCCACAATCGATGTTTAATGAGATTTAGGTTTTTGACAAGAAAATGATGTAGAATCATTCTTCATCAACAATAGAACCATCTTTAGATATGATGTTATTTAACATAGATTGTTTTCCCATGTAAGGTTTCTATGGAGAATGTTAATCAATCAACCAATAGATTTATTCGAAGATCATTCATTTTGAGGGATGATATTTTATTAAGGGGATTTTATAGGTAGAATTCATTTGTGATTAAATTGTTATATCTATATTTTTCATTATAATGGAAATGAATTGAGGGATACATGAACTTTGAATGAGGTCTATTCCTCATGATTCATATTGTGATTTCATTCCTCAATTTCTTGTTCATCGTGGGTGTTCTTCATTTGGCCTACAATTCAACGTATACTAACAAATTGATCATTTCACACTTGATTCTTGGATAAAAAGTTCGAGATAATAAATCTAGGCTTGACATGACATCAAAATGGTGTGATGATAGAAGCAGTGATGAATCAGATGGTTTCAGATTCTTGATTTCTTATTGTTTAGCGCATAATGAAGAACAACATTTGATGATATTTGAAGATTGGTTTTTATGGTCAGAACATGTTGTTTATGAATGGAAAGGCTCAAACGAGGTGGTTTCTTGTTTTTCTGGTGAAGCTCATAGCTAGATTAATATAAGAAGACCAAAAAACAAATACAAAACCCAAATCTATAAATCTGGAAAATTTTAGCAATACGAGGTGTATAATGCAGAGGCACATGCCATGTAGGACCCTCCTTGAAGTGACTATGGTTTCAGGAAGGATATAAGTATAACAAAGTGTGTGATCTTTTCACTTGATGTGTAGTCCACTTTGTTAAAGATTAATGTGTACCTCTGTGGGTACACATACATGGGATGTGGTATAGAAGCTTGGGCACACTATGTAATCCCACATGAACATAGCCTAGAAAAGGCTATATAGGCAGACATGTGATGGATCATGAGCTAAAGTACATGGTATAATCCATGTGTTGGTACACAAGAATAATTAAAAGGGCAAAAACACATCATGTAATTCTACCCAAAAAAGGATAGATGCTATTTTACTTGGGCTGGACTCGTGGTCCAAGGGAGACAACATATAACTCTACCACATGTTGTGTACTCTATTAATGTTGTCTTAGATCCCTATCCCCTATATCTTTTAATTTTTTCATTAGGGGTTTTCCCTATATCCATTACCTAGGGTCAATATGGAATTTAATCTTACACATATGAAAATGATCCCTTCAGTAGGATTTCATCGATATTGTTTTTGGAATCCTTCTGTGAGGCTTGGAGAGAGATCCTTTATTCATATTCATTCCTCTCGGTGGATTTCATGGTATTGTCATGAATAAGACTACATGGGATCCAATCATCTACATAGAGGGTTAATATATATTGAGTTGTTGGTATACCACATGGCCTTGAGAGTGATACTCATATTGTGTATCATATCTCATAAAAAATTCAGTGTGTACTAATAAATGGAGAGACTTGATGAAAATTACCTCTCAGATAGATAGTATTAGTTTTATTAGACTCAATATTGTGTTCCATTAGATTATTTATTTGTGGAACCTTCAATATTAAATCCTTTTATGGAATTATGATTGTGATTACCTTTAACCCGTGTGTCTTGCTTAAGTATATCAGTATAAAATTTTTATTTTTTATGTAGACATATACCTATGTAGAGATAAATGTTATTCCTTTATTAAATGCCTTTTGCTTTTGGGGTTTACTACTAATTATTGTTATACTAATCCATAAATGGTATTTTCCCACATTTTTCTTGTATTATATAGATGATTGAACTTTTGATAGAGTTCTTGATGGAGTAGGACCAGACAATGCTTCATGAGACCAGACATACTATGGTGGGTTCATACGGTATCTCTACAACAATCCCCAAAATTACTATTAGGTTATATTTGTTTTCAGAATCTCTGTGGATGGATTATCTTTGTACATATTTACTTTACTTCATTTTTTACACTTGTTTTTGGATTTATATTTATGTATTCATGTTTGTTCAGTTGATTTTACATTTCATAATTATATAGGCTTGGAGATGAGTGCATGTGTAAAGGTACTTAGGATATGGACTCCCATGTTAATTATATTCTTACTCGATGATACTCTTTAGCCCCTATACTATTAGAGGTATGTTTGGGGAGTAACATCATAGAACCCCTTGGGATGTGTCATGATATACTGGTATCAGAGCAGTCGGTTCTACCTCAGGACGGGTGTATGTTAGATTGGTTTGGGGAAATAATGTCCAGTGTTTTGATTTTGTTTTTCAGGGTAGTGACTCTAGTGTTGGTGCTGAAGACTACATGTCCACACACCAAGAATCAGATCACACACTTTTCAACTTGATACATGAGAAAATTG
This sequence comes from Viscum album, assembly GCA_963277665.1. Classification (NCBI taxonomy): domain Eukaryota; kingdom Viridiplantae; phylum Streptophyta; class Magnoliopsida; order Santalales; family Viscaceae; genus Viscum; species Viscum album. The sequence goes on from OY728147.1 coordinate 1,315,990,698, forward strand.
GTTATAGGGAATACAATGGTATATGCATCATATAGAAATGAGTTGCAGTTTTCATGTCCGTCTTGAGTTATCTCTCCAGATATTCTCATTGATAGTGGAACATCTAGTTTTTTTGAGGATACCTTGATGACATATTCCAGTTATGATTCAACATTAGGATAACTAGGATTATCCCCTTAATGATGAGGAATTGATAATGGGAAAACATATAGATATGTTACCTCTAGGTGCTACACCAGTTATACTGCTTCCTGCTAAGTAGATGATGGTATCTACATTACCAGTGGATGAGGAGTACAGTCTGGGCCCACCTAACATGTTCTAGAAGTAGAGACCCTTATGTTTTGAGGTGATCCTGATCCACATGAGACCAAGGGATGGGCTGAGGGAGTGACCCAAAATTTTTGTCTGGTTAGGACACTAGTAGATCAGATGATGGTCATGTAAGCGAGCCTTCTCCATGGATGAGTAGGAAGATGGTGGAGGTTAGTGACCCAATATTATGATGAGGAAAATATATCATGGTTAGAGTTTGATCAACTTTTCATAGAGGAGTTCTCTCAAGCTATGATCGGGGATGTAAGTATCTATGACTTTCTGCCATTTCAACATGACATGACAAGAGTAGATGTGTATTCATTGAGGTTTACCAACCTCTCTAGGTACTCGACAAATATGGTTCTTGACCAGTTCTTTAGGTCTCAAACATTTGAGAGTGGTTTGGGAAGAGACATCTGAGCTACTATTATTCATCTATGCATCCATACCTATGTTAGGTGATAAATGGAACATTGGTGGTTGAGAGTTTCTTGGATGAGCCGATGTAGTTAGTGGTTGACGGTTGTGGGAAAGTAGGAGTAGATACCTCAAATTTGGGGAGATGACATCAGTACTAGGGACTAGGATGTGGGAGACATTTTAGGAGTAGGTCCTAGGATAGAGTTTCCATTATTTGGGGCTCTCAGGATGTGTATAGTGATCCCAAAGAAGTGGTGATACTCATGTGATGGTAGGGGATATCATTCCCATGATTTTTTGACCGATCATATAACTGATAGGGAGATAGTGGATGGTCTATCAAGGTAGAGGAAATAGAGGGAGCAGATAGGTTTTCAATGTGGTGAAAGTGGAAGAAGATACAAGAGAGCACATAGAGGTAGTAGATGCCTTGAATTGTTACCAAAACCACCATAGGTGGTCCACGCTAGGCTGAGGGAGCTAGAGGAAAATTTCCTGAATATCTAGAAGAGGATTAATCTTATGACCCATAGGCTATAGGAATGATTTTATGTATGATATGTGTCTTTTATACCTTATCTATAGTGCAGATATAAATAGGTTCTAGTCATTAATTTCTTGAAACATATATTGTTTGAGACTTAGAGGTTTTGATTGATCCCTTGGATTGAACCAATCTCATGGAGGCTCCTAATGGAGAAAAATCAGTGATCATATATTTTTATTGACAGTGTGACCTAAATCATAGAGGTGAGTTATTTTGTTGGGATATCTTTATTGTAGTAGTGGGGCCTTATGATGTCATTTTAGGTATGGACTATTTTTCCATAGTTTATTCCTAGGTTTTTTGTTTTAGGTGGATGATGCGGTGTGTCCATAGTGACAGAACTAGGTTCTCCCTTTTTGGTAAAAAGGAAGCCCGGGTGGTGTATGATGGAATCATGAAAAAGAGGGTGCATATGATTCCTCATTAGTTTGATATCTCAAACCTTGTCGCAAAGGATGTAACTAGTTTTTAGTTTCTTGAGGTAGTGGTGGAGTACAAGGACATCATTCTTAAGGATTTTCCCAGTCAACCTACCCACTAAGAGATAGAATTCTGTATTAATATAAACCTAAGTACAACACTGATATCTTCTCCAACATATCTAATTGATCCACAGAGCATTATGAGTTGAGGGTGAAGTTAGAGGACCTGTAGAGGAAGGTATTTTTTTGACCCAATGTATTACCTATGGCAACCCCAGTGTTGTTTTCAAGAAGAAAGAAATGGGATTCAGGTTATGTGTAGAATACTGGTGATTGAACCATGTGACCCTGAAGAACAGGTATCCACTACTAAGGATAAATTACCTCATTGATCAGTAGCGAGAGCTCAATGGTTCTTGAAGGTTGACCTCAGGTAAAGCTATCACCAACTACGAGTATGGAATGAGTATATACCAAAGTCAAAATTCAAATTTTTCTACTGTCACTATGAGTAATTAGTGATTCCCATTGGCATGATGAAAAGCTCAATAGTGTTCATGGGACTCTTTAACTAGATTATTAAGACTCTTTAGACCAATTCATGGCAGTCGTAATAATCAAAATCCTTGTGTAATCATAATCAGTGGAGCTTGAAAAAAGATACTTGATGAGTGTTGTATATGTATTATGAGAGAACTAGCTTGAAGGAATCTCTCAAAGTGATAATTCTATATTTAGGGAGTCTAATTTATATGACAAAATATCTCAACAGATGAAGTGGTAGTGGGCCCATCCAAGGTTGAGGTAGTTTTTGCTTGGGATACAACCAAGAGTGTGACAAAGGTGTAGAGATTCCTTGAGTTGGAAGGATATTATTAAATATTCATACATTATTTCTATAGGATATCATCACCCATGATAAATTTGAACCAAAAAGGGTATCCTTTCATTTGGATAAAGAGGTTTCTGTAGTATTTTTAGCAGTTGATACAATATTTGATGAGTACTCCCATCATGATATTTCTAGATAAGGGTGTCAAGAAAGTAGTGTTCTACGATGCATTTGGAACATGGATTGGTTGTGCTAGTATTCATAGGTCGGTGATGATTTTCTATGGTTCACGTTAGTTGAGACTACATGAGTAGAACAATGTGACCCATACTCTTAAGTTAGTAGTGATAGTCTTTGCACTAAGTATGTGGAAACACTACCTAATGGTCATGGAATTTATCATCTATTATGCTCACAAGTGTATCAAGTATGTCTTCTCTTAGATGTATCTTAACTTGATACATGGGAAATGACTATAGATCCTCCAAAATTAGGAATTTAATTTTGTATAAATTCATGGTATAGGGAATGTAGTAGTAGATTATATCTGTAGGAGATCTTGTTTGTAGTTTCTAAATGAGGTTTCTGAGAATTGGGTTACTTTGATGTTATCCTTTGTGGATGGATATGTATAACCTTACCTCCAGTCTATGGTTGTTATCCCTCTACATTTTCAATGATTATAGGAGGCCCAACATGGGGACATCAACTGTGAGACCCTTCGAACTTATATATCTACTAGAAATTCTCTTAATGGACTTTATGGTGGTGGGAAGCATGCCATTATATTGGGAGGATGCACCATGGTACTAGATATGTTTTACGATGAGGTTCTAAGAGAATTTCATATTTATCTTTTAGAGGTACATCCAGGCGTGGAAAATATGTACAAGGACCTCTGATGTTAGTTTTTGTGGCCAATGATTAATAAGGGAGTTACTATGTTTGCATTTCAATTCCTTACTTGTCAGTAAGTGAAGGCCTAACACAAACTTCCAACGACTTCATCTTAACTCCTTGTGTGTTTTAGTGAAAGTGATATGTAATATCCATGTACTTCATGATGATATTTTCACATACATCAAGGGGAAATGATGAGATATGTGTTATCATAGACTGACTCACAAATTAATACCACTTCTTATCCATTCATGAATAGAGTTCAGTGGATATTTTAGGGGGCCTATACATGTTGGAGATAGTATGAATTCCTAGAGTTCCATCTATGATTGTTTATGACTACAATGCAAACATCACATCTAGGTTATAGAATGGATTAAATGAAGAATTTGGGACTCAGTTACATATGATCACATCATTTCACACCCAAAAGGATGGCCAAAAAAGAGTATACCATTCATGTTCTAGAGGATATTTTGTGAGATTACATGTTGGAAATTGTCTATAGTTTGGAGGATCACCTACCACCGGTGGAGTATGAATACAACAATAGTCACCATTCAACCATCTATATAGAACTATTCTAGGATTTATTGTGGGTGAACGTACAAGTCACCAATTTTTTGGACTAACCAAGGAGAGTTAGAATCAATGGGTATAAAGATGGTGTGATATACTATGGAGAAGGTGAATATCATCCCAGAGTGGATGAGGACTACACCAAGTCACTATAAATCTTATGTGTATAGGACGAAAGAGGCCTTTTGAGTGTGATGAGGGAGACCATGTGTTCTTACATGTTTCACCACAACAAGGATTACATATATTTGTGAGGGATGAAAAGTTATCTTATAGATTCAGTGGACCTTTATAGATACTATTTGGAGTCGGTGATGTAGAGTTCTACTTAGCTCTAACTCCGTAGTTAGATAAGGTACATAACATATTCCATGTTTCATAATTGAGAAGGTTTGTGCATGAGGCATTAGACATTATCAAATGGTGTGAGCTAGACATCAGGGAAAAGAACTACCTTTTTGGAGTATCCAATATATACTTAGGATCAATAGGAGAGGATTCATAAAAGGATATAAATTATTTTAGAGCATCTCTAGTGGATGTAAAAGAGTCTTCAGGAGAGTACATGGGAGAGGGAGGATACAACTCATGATTAGTACACACATCTCTTTACGTTGCCATTGTTTTGGATTTTAGGGATGTAATTCCCCAATGTGGGGAGAATTTAATGACTAATATTTTCCATCTATTATTTTTTTATATTGTACGGATTATTTTTGAGACCAAGAGCAAAGAAAGAGTGTGATTCTAGGGATCTCTGTGCCCAAAATAAATGTTTTAAATATATTAAACATGATTAATAGCATGAATGTGATGTTATCCTAAAAAAGGTTCATAGATTATAAATGCAAGGGAACTATTGAGTTTTGAAAGTATGTTTTATAGTAGGCATGCCATAAACATTATCGGCATAGGGAGTTTGTAGAAAAGTCATCATAGGAATAAAAGAAAATAAAATAATTAATAAAATTATTCTATTTTATATTGATGATGAAGATTATAATGTGTATTTAAGAAGAATATTATAATTTAAATTCCGAGTTAGCTACATAATCCTGGTTCTATTGAAGAGATTGTTGGAGGATCTCTCAAAGATAAACTTCTACTAGACCGTGGATTGATGATCAATGTGAAACTAGATTTAGGATCTCACCAATGGCAATGAATCCTCATATTTCTTCATTAGCATTTGATCCATCTTTAGGTATGATTCTATTTTATTTGTATGATTTCCCCATTTATGTTTTTTACGAAGAAAATGAATCAATGGGAAAACTGATTGACTTGTAGATCAATTATTTGTGGGATGTGATTTTTTTATAGGGATTTTATTAATGAAATTTATTTTGGATTAAATTGTTATCTCTTCATTTTTTGGTCTAAAGTAAATGAATTGAGGCCGACATAAACATAGATCGCAGTCTGTTCCTCATGACTGTTCTTATGATTTTCCCCATGATTTTTCGCTCATCATGGGAGTTCTACATTTGGCCCTTGGTTGAATTTATATTAGAGAATAAAATATTTGACAACAAATTGGAGGTTAAATGGTTCAAGATCATAGATAGGATCTCAAAACGACATGATGGTGGTGCAATAATGGTAGCAGTGACGAATCCGATGGTTTTAGATACCTGATTTCATATCCTTCTGTGCATAAAAAATAATGATGTTTGATAGTGTTTTCTAAACCTATTTTACAGCTAAAATATGTTATTCATCAATAGAAAGGGTGAGACAAAGTGGTTCCTTGGTTTTCTAGTGATGTGTGCATCTAGATCGATGAATAGGGGAGTAGAAAAGAAAACGGAAACTAGATATGAAAATATTGAAATTTCCGTACTACATGGAATGTAATATAGAGCCAAGCACTATGTAGTAATCTCCTAGTAATGATTAGGGTTTATAGAAGAAGATAAGTATCACATGATAGGTGATCTTATAACATGATGTGCGGTCTCCTTTGGTGAAGCTTGGTGTTTTCCATAGTGGGTACACAGACACAATATGTGTTACATGGGAATGGGAACACCGTGTTCTCCCACCTAGACACAACCTAGAAATGTGTAAATATGATAAACCATGTACTGGTACATGGGAATAATTACATGGGAATAATTAGTCCATATACTTTTACACAAACATGGACATGTTCTATTTTACACAAACACGACCTAGGGTCAAAGGGACACAATGTGTAGCCATATGCATGGATTATACTACTTAAATGTAAGATTAGAGCCCTTTTCCTCTATATCATGGACTTTTTTGATAGGGTGCATTCCCCATATCATTTCCCTGATGGTTAGTATGGAATAACCTCTTACACATTAGACTGTGATCCCATTAGCATGACTTATTGGATATAGTTGTTAGAGTCCTTCCCTGAGGCCCAAAGTGAGATCCTCCATTCATCTATCCACCCTTGGTGGTGTTCTGGGTATCTTCACAACCAACACTACAAAAGTGTAGATTCTATACTTAGTGGATTAATCTAGATCGAGTTTTTGTTATACCCCATGGCATTGGGAGTGATCCTCATCAGTGTATCACATCTCTTCATAGTTGTACTTTCTACTTTTAAATGGAAAGAGATGATGTGAATTACTTCCCGGATAGATGTCATTAGTATTATCCAACTCATGGGTGTGTTCTCCAAGATGAGTGATTTTTGGAATCATAGATATAGAATCCTAGGTTGGCATTAGGATTGTTACGTAAATTTAAACTATGTGACTTTATGGGGTTATCTAGATATTCTTATTATATATGCTGTAGAAATATACATATGTAGAGATGACTACTATTCATTTTTTGTAATATTTGTGGTTTTGGGGTTTCCATAATGAGTATTTTTATACTCACCCCTGCACGGTTTTTCCCACATGTGTCATGTCTTGTACATATAATCGTCGTTTTGATAGAGTTCAGGACAGACGTGGACAAGATGGTTCATAGTTTGACCGAATAGACCGAGGTGTTTTTCCACAGTATCTTGAGAGAAATCCCCAGTATTACTTTTAGGTTGGATTGTTTTAGGAAATTTATGGTTGAATTGAATTTGGATTTTTCTCACATTCCTTTACCACCTGTCATACTCTGGCATGGAATTTTGATTTATACATTCATGGGTTTTATGCTGTTTTTACATTTCAACATTATATATTCTTAGAGATGTGTGCATGTGTACATGTAATTAGGATAAGGCCTCCCATGTTAATCATATTCCAATTCATCACTAGTCTGTAGCCCATAGAATATTATAGTTGGGATTGAGGAGTCATGGAAGAGGCCCTACAAGGATGGGTGATGACATCCAACTTGTGCTACTCATATTGGTCCTCAACAAACACTTTTTTTATTGATTTCAATGATTTTAAAATCATATAATTGAAAAATATTGTGTATCCTATTATTCTAGAACATGTAGCCACATTCACTATATAAATATCAAATATATTTAACTTCTTTAGTTTTCTCTCCAAAAATTTAGAGATTCCTATGTTTGATATTTATATATCATAGAATACCCAATAAATTGATGTAATTGATATCTAGCTTCTTCTTATACCAAATATTATAAGTTATAAAATGTGTCTCGATTCAAAAAATACATTGGGTCCGAATGTTTAAAAAATTACACACATCTTCCCTAAAATTATATTTTGAGAGTTTATTTCGAGATAACCTTTTCATTACCTTCTCAAAAATACTATTAATCCTTATTTTTGTACCACTATTCTGTTGGGAATTATATGGTGTTCTAAATTTATTATTTATTCCATGATTGGAAATATGTAATTCAGATGAATCAAATGTATATTTTTTTCCAACATCAGTTATCAATTTCTTGATGTAGAGTCGCAACTCCTATTTAACTTATCTCTCGAAAATTTTAATCCTCTAAATGGATTCTGACATATGCTTCATGAATGTAACATTTTTAAATAATGTTTCATCATCAATTAATATGGTAAAATATAAATTAATTGTTATATAATTTCTTCTCATAGTAAATAAAATTTCTATGTTAATAATCCCAAATTGTCAAGTAGAAATAATGTCAACCTTCTTATGTGAATTATGATCCATCTTCCATTTCATATAGGTTTCAAAAACAATATTTCGTTCAATTTTTAGATTATGGAGATCTCTCATGGCTTCATGTTTATGATTTTTTCTATGAATTATTTGGATAAGATGACTATGCCTCTTATTCCGTAGAGCATTCTCATATTTTACATCCAAATAATAAAAATTTGTTGGATCACTAATTAAAAAAAGATTGAAATTTGTTATTTTTTCTTGTGGAATGAGGCTTTAATCCATTAAACACTAAATGTTACATTATTACCCATTGAAAATAAGATAATTACCATAAAAATAGGAATGGAGGTCACATAATAGATAATTCTTCAGGCATTTTGCATATAAAAAATATTTTTATTTCGGATTTTTAGTTTCATTTTCAATAAAGTTAATGCCACTGATTTTAGAGAACACCAATTAATAAAGGAGACTATTACTATTTCTTGTTTCTCATTTTTTTTAAATCTTCAGATCACCTTCCATGTAGGAAGATCACCCACTATATAGAACACATGAATTAGCTATTTTTTCAATCCTTCAATCCGCCTTCTGTAAGACATGATTTTTATTCCAGGTTAATTTAAATATCCATTCCATTCTTAGAATAAGTAACTTATCATGTTAATATCTCCATACAACTCACTACTAATGTGAACCATTCCTACACTCTCAGATATGATGCTAATAACAATTTCTTTTAAACAATATTTGATACAATGTATGATGAACTTATCTTTATTTTAAAAAATAGTAATATGATAATAACAACATCTCATAAAACTTATCACAATACAACGAACAAAACGTATAGTGTATTTGTGGACTAGTTACATGGGAAAATTATTTTACACAACTTGTGATCATTTATCAATAATCAAACCACACTGGATTCATTCTAGACTTACCATAAGTTAGACCCATCATTATAACTTAGGGGATAAAAAAATAATAAAGGGGTGAGATCACATCCTTAGTAAGGGAAAACAAAAGTGATAAAAGTCAATGATTATATGTTTTAATAACATGAGAATATTGGTATAATCAAGATATATAGAAAAAGCCAACCCAATAAAGCATAGATATAATGTTATCAGTTGTAGAATATGTCTTTAAAAAATATAAGACATGAATCAACAGAGTTTCAAAAATTTAGTCAATAATCATAATCCATTAGGGAATAAACGTTTCTTGGGAATAAGAATAAAAATGTGACATCATTAAATTATGACACAAATGTAAGCATAACAATCATATTTAATGTCTACACATGAATACATTCATTATATAGTAAGATTGTTATAATCACTAATGCACATTCTTAGGCTTGGAATAGTCCTCAAATGTTCTAATGGGATTTGGATAAATTATAAAATATACGCATTTGGCTGGGAATAAATCCTTCAACATGAAATTTTGATTTGGATAGACCCTCTCGTATACCCTTTATATAGGGATAAATCAGCCCATATTTCCAGCGGCATGGGATAAATCCCGATGTCTTCTATTTAACGTATAATTAATCATCCCATGTGCCATTTATCTTGGTAAAAATCCTCTTATGTACCCTTTTTCTAGGGAGAAATACAAATATGTACCCCTGGTCTTTGGGAAAATCCTTTAATATACCAATTATCTCCATATGAATACCCTCAAGTATACTTTATACCATGATAAATCCTTTAATATACCTTTGGTTTGGGATAAATCCTACCATATACCCTATTCTATGGGATAAATCCTTCCTTATACCCTTTGGGATCATTAGATATAAACATTACGAATTAATTTGATGGAGATATATAAAAACACCCTACATTATCCATATATGTGAGTACCACATAAATATTAATTCATTATTCTTATCATAAGAAACCCATTAGAAGAAAATGTGTTCTAAAAAATTTTGATATGGTGACACATAGAAAACATGATCGATCATTGATACGAAAAAAATAATTTCCCAAAAGGTGAGTTTAATAATACCATATATTGGGGTTTTTATGAAATATTACTCAATTAGAAAATATTCATTTTTAAGTATTTGAGAACCCACGAAAATTAGTTGTCTAAAGAATGATTCATAATATAACCTTTTAATATTTTGATTTCCAAGTAACATGATAATTTTTTTAAATGAATATATAAAATATTGAAATATTTCATCCAAAAAATAACAATTAATTTACTTTGGAAATAATAAATAATATTTAAAAATTTAATTTAGAAGGATTTATTATCATTGAAAATAAAATATTTGGAGTATTTGAAAAAAATTTATTTAAAACCCACATCATTAAAAGGATAAAAATACATTTTTTTTAAAATGAATGAAGTAGAGTAAAAGATAATTGGATGTAAGAATAATTATATCTCCCACTTTGGAAATTGGGACATCGGTACAAAGTAAAATCTTAAATATGAAGAAAAATCCATTTAAATAGATAAGGATTATTCTTAAGAAAATTATTAATTTTTGAAATAATAGATTCATCATGTAAGAATACATCATTATGAAACATGATTTACCTATAACAGAAGATGGAAATATAAAATAACATAACCATAGGGTTGGATAATTCAATATTAAAATATTACCATCAATGTGGAGTAATTATGACATAATAATGTTTTTTGGAGTCACTAACATCCCATATAATTTCAAGAGATTTTAGCTCAAAACCTCTTAAAAGAGAGATATATATATAGATTTAAAATGAACATAAATTATAATTAATAAAACTTATTTCATTATATAACATTTCAATTAAGAATCATATATTCCACTTAAAATAAATTATGTGTTTAATAAAAAAACATGTCCTGATTTGATGAATTTGGGATGAAAACCCCTTACAACATAACAAACATCTGAGTTAAAACCCAATTAGAGAAAAAATTGAATAGAACATTTTTGTTTATGATATAACAGATAATAATTATCCAGAATGTTAAAGGGTAAGTATATATTCCATTTGAAAGAAATCATAGTGTATAATGAGAAATATTTTTCACTGGGTGAAAATTTGAGACGCGAGACCCTTGCCTTTATTTCATTTTAGTAAAAATGCACTCTAAACTCATATATGATGATCATAACAATATTAATAATTTATATAATAATATTAATATATAAATAATACCCTTTTAATAATTATTTAATTACTATATATTACAAATATTTTTATTCATTAGAATTTGTTTTCATTATCAGGTGTTAGTTCATTTAGTTGTTTGTTTCATACAAGCTAATCAAAGATGGGATAAATTCTCACTAATTGGTTTCAAGTTCATCATTTATAGATCATTTAATATATTATAATAACTATTTTTTTAAATTATTACATATTTTACATTTTCATTTGGTTAACATCATGAATTAGTCTTGTAAAAATATACAATCACGACAAACTCGTTTTTGATGTGTTTAATGTTTGAAAGAATATATAATAATAAATGTTCTAATAATTATAAAATATTATCTAGAATAATTTAAACATATTAAATATATAAATATTATTTTAAATTAACATTATATTACATCCGATAATAATATATGGCATAATTGTTATAACAACATTTATATATGTGGTAAAAGGCACCGAAACGGTAAAGTTTTATAATATTTTCATGAGTAATGGAATGTATTTAGATAATGATAATATGAAATATTTAGACTCATACAAATTTAATTACTATCATATATACTAATTTAATATAATATTATAAACATCCAAGATGGATTGTGATGACTAATGAAATTCATTGTTCATGGAGGCGGTAGTCTACACATACATACAATTAATGACCTCATTTCTCAAAAAATTGATGAAAAAATGTTATATAATAGATGAAAATTTTTTAATTTATCATTTAAATATAAAATATAATTATTCATAAAATATATCATTGAAACCTTACTTTAGATAAAGTTATTAATAACAAACAATACCACTTCATGGAGGTATTGTCCAAAAATACCCATGACCATTACAATTTTATTTTCTTAGTGGATGAAAATGATTTAATAATTGTTGTAATATTAATAAAATGAATTTTTTGTATAATAATGATACAAGATTTTTTATTTTAATATAGTTAGAGATTATTTTTAAAGGATTAGTGTAATGTAAAATATTAAGAGAATTCAATAATCACATTGGAAGCCTGAGTTTTCTCTTGGAAACTCTTTGGTAGTGAAGACCTTAAGAAAAAAAATTGTGGAAATACTCTTATGGAATTTAGATAAACATAGGTATATAGTTTCAATAATAATGTCAATCTATAGGTGATTCATGAATTGGTGGAAAATTTAGCTTTTTATATGTGAAGAGAAGGGTAGTTTTTGAAGTAAGCATTGCATTTTAAATAATATAATGTTAGAATTTAAAGGTAAACGTATAAACAATTGAAAAAATATGAAGGGATGATTGTGTGGGAAAATATTCTCCTCAAAAATTTTTTTTGGGACAACCTAGTGTGTTTTTAGAGTTTTTGTCCTAAAATTTTAATTTCTACTCCAATTTACTTTTACATTGGTAATTAATTTTTTACATAAGAAATTAATATTAATGAAAAATTAATATTGGAAAATTTACCTAATTTGGGAATCATAATTTAATTTTTTTTTATTATTTTAGAATAAATTTTTATGGTCTTTAAATGGTAATTTTAAAATAAAATCACATAACATGTAAAAGTAGTTTTTTTTAGAAAAAGTTTTTTTTACGTATAAAAATTTATACACTATATATGATTATCATATATAGTTATTTTTATGAAATAAAATGGTTTATTATATAAATAATTATAGATAAATGAGTTTCAAGAAATAAAAAACCAAATTTCACAATCAAAATATTTAATTAGAAGGAAAGCGCAAAAACACATTTCATTAAAGTATCATTTTTATTTACTTCTTAAATATTTTACATAATATTTATATGTTCAACGAATTTTTAAAAATTCATAATTTCTTTCCTTAAATAATTATTTTATTTTTTAAATGTATTTTTAATTATTTCATATATGATTATGAAATGGAAATATCATAATATTATAAATTTCTAAAAAATCATATTTTTTGACTAAAAATAAATCTTTTTTAGAGAATTGTTTTACTATGTAAAATTTTATGTGAGAAATCAAAAAAATTATTTTAATATATAATATTTTTATTCTAAAATATATAAATTTACATTTTTAAAAAAATATAAAATATAAATAAAATAACATTTTTTTAAAATAACCATTTTTCTATTCTAAGTCATAATTATTCTTTATCTTCCAATGGTAATAAATTTTAATGATTTACTATCATTGTGTTTATTATAGATATGTAAATAATTTTATTATAACATGTTGTAGTTTTTTACATTATGTGTGTCATGTAACATACTAAATCTAATATAACATTAGTTATACACGATCTAGGATTTTAGGTCGTTACATTCTCCCCCTTTAAATAAATTTCATCCTCACAATTTAATTATCACTATCTTTTTAAACTAATTATGGGTATCTAAGAGATAGTCTATACTAAAAATATAATTTATCGGGAGATTAAAATGATCAATGTAAATATATCATTTTCCCTCAACATATTTCAATCACATTATTGAGTTTTATTCAATCATTTAAGATAAAAAATCCCTCATAATTAGGGATCATAACTCCTAAAATGAATGTTTTTTTCCAAAAGAGATTATAGTCGTCCCTCTAGTAATAGATGATCAAAAGTTTTTTTTTGAAATATAAGGTGTTATTTCCCTATTTTGTTGTTTTTTATTGATTTTATGAGGTGATGGACAACATATTTCAAAAATCACATTGAATTCAGCCAAAGGAGGGACAAAAAAAACATTCATTAAAAATATTTTATAAACCTAAAATTAGGATAAAATAAATATAGATAGTAATATAAAATCGTTGGAGTGTCGATTTGATGCTCCAAGAAAATATCCTTGGCCTACTAGGGTGGATATAAATATATTCTAATTGGATATCCACAAATATATATAGGAGGGTGAGTGAACCCTTTACCCATATTTATCATGAACTAAATAAGTAGTAGGGATAACATTGGATTTTCCATATATCCATGTTTTAGGATGTCCTAGATGTTTGTTATCATTGTTAGTTGATTGGTTGGGGAATAATTTTTCATTATTCTCAAACTGCATACATTTGTGGTAATGGTAATTCTTCACCTCGATTTCATTAAACAAAATCTCATCCCAACCTTACGATTACGAACTCTATAGACAATCCCACCAACCTTAAAACACTTTTTTGTTTTTGTTGAGAATTATATTAGGTGCTTGTTTCTATATTTTTGACATATAATATGTCAAATATCCTCTCTCTGTAATCTTCATCACCTTATATTCAATGAAATTCATCCTTCTTTTATTTAGTCTATTGGGATATTTTTTAAATATTCAACCTATTAATCATAACTCAACATAGTAAGTTGAGAATAACCATAAGGTCTTCAATGCCAACTTCTATCCCACATGGTTTCTCATTTTTAAAATTAAAATATTATCCATAATTTTCTTTATTATATTGTTTCTTTATTGATCTATCCATTTATAAAAACAAAATATTTAATCAAGAGGGATCAATATTTACATCATAAGGTAATTATGGAAAACTAATCAATGAAATGTTTTACACTTTGAAAGTATAAAATTTTGTTTCATTTCAAACTAAATCACTCTTTTTTCAATATAAAACTAATTAGGTTAAGTTATATAAAATTTCCTATCCTAATTCCATATCATAATAAATCCTTCAAAATGCCTTGTAAATAGAATGTGATTAACCAATGAATATCCCCTATGATTGTCAAAACTGGTGTGTAGTTAGTCAAATTTCCCTTACATCAGTTGGTGATCTATTTAATCCTAAGAAACTATTTTTTTGGGTTATACACCCTAATGAAATCCATTCCATATCCTGAATACACTTTTAGTATCTAGTCATAGATGTAATTTCCAAGAGGATTACATATTCTATACTTTGTACAATACCTCATTATATTATCCTATATTTATAATTATCCCTTAGACATATCTCGAGGGTTTTAACTAAATTTATATTATAATATTCTATAAAAATAACTAAAATAATATTAATAATAACTAAACATTGAACTGAAACAAATTGAAGCACCCCAGAAATTCACTCCATGATCTGGTTCTTAAAACACTTTCATTCAGCACTAAATTTAATTCAAAGTGATATGAGGCTATCATTGTTTTTAAAAATTACCTTAGTATAAGAATTATAACTTATAAAATATCTCAAAATCCATAGAATAGAAGGTTTAGTGTTTTTGAGGACCAATTACATAGGAAAATTAATTTACAAAACATGTGATCATTTCATCAGTATAAAAAAATCTAGATCCCTTCTATAATTCTCATAAGTCTAAATCATCATTATATCTTGAGGGATATAAACATAAGAAGTACATGAACTCATAATCTTATTATGGAAAAATAGAATAGATAATAGTCTGAGATCATATGTGAGAAATATATGATAAAACTATTTTAATCAAGATACATAAGGCAATGATACCCAATTAAGTGTAGATCAAACGAAATGATTCATGGAATACCATAATACATGAAACAAAATATTATGGAATAATTAGTCAATAAATATGATCTATGAGAGGACACCATTTTCACATGTATAATTATAAAACTATGATATATTTTAACCATGACACAAACATAGGCCTTAAAATTATATTTTGTGTCCACCCATGAAGACAATAATCACATTCTTGGCATGGGATAATTAACATTGTAACTTATTTGGATTTAGATAATATTTCCATTTACCCTCGGTCTTGAGATAAATTCATTAATGTACACCTTTGTCTTGGAATAAATCCTCTTGTGTACTATTTGGCTAAGGATAAATCCTCCTATGTGCACTTTGGGTTGGGATAAAACCTCTTTTATACCCTTTTCTTGGGATAAATGCTCCCATGTACCCATTATCATGGGTTAAATTATCAAATGTGACCTTTATTTGGGATAATGATCATGTGTACAATTTTTCATGAGATAAATCGTCTCATGCCCCCTTTGGTTTGTGATAAATCCTCTGGTGTACCTTTTGGATTAGGATAAATCCTCCCATGTACCAATTGGGCTCATCAAATATAAACATTACATACACATTGGATGGTGATATAAGACCCCACATATCATCTTCCATATATATGTGTTCCACATAAAATTCATATCATTCATCACATCATAAGTTTACCATGAGATGAAAATGGGTTACAAAACTTTCCCAAATAGTGTCACATAAAAAATGAAATAATTTGATACAAAAACAAGTATTTTAAAAATAGTATTTAAGAAGAACACATAGGTTTATTTATGAAACATTAATCCTTTGGGGAATAATACTAACTACAAAAGGTAAGTAGTGGAAATTATTTCATGAACTAGAGGTGTTTTAAATCATTTTCTAATTATTTAGTGGTAATTATTAAAACTACAATGTAATGAAAAGTCGCTAGTAATTTAGCGACATTTAATAAAATTTTGTGGTGTTTTTTAGGTTTCATTTTTTGGAGAAATATAGGGAGATTACATGCTTATTAGTGGTATTGTTTAATTAAAAAATAACCAGAGTAAATTTAAATAAAAAAGTAGCCTCTATCGAATTGTTTAGTAGCAGCTTCTTTTAGTGGTGGTTATACATAACCACTGCTAAACATTTTTCATTAGATGTATTTAAAGACGATTACTTAAAACCAATACTAAAATAATTTTTTTAAATCTAATAAAAACTATAAATATAAAAGTACTAAAATATAATAAACTAAAACATAAATATATGATAAATCTATCATACATATATCATACATCCCTAGTCGTATACAAACATCTGGTCACCATAACCTCTATCAAAATAAAACAATGAAACTATCAATATATATATATATATATGTAAAAAGACAACCAACTACCACTATATATCAATTTCAAAACCTCTAGTGCATATGTCTGTCACTACAACATGTCATCAACTAAAACCAACCACATCATCTCTCCAATTGTAACAAAAATTAAAACCAAAATTAGAACTACAAATAATAAATTAGATTACAACAGAATAATTGATAATATTTTAACATAACAATAAAAAATAACCATATTGAATTACATATGAATAATTTCAAGGAATTTAATGATCAACCTCTTTCCTACTACCATCATATTTCACCAATATTGAAAACCAAAACATTTATAAAAACAAACGTGAATGAAAAAAGTCAAAAATATATATCCAGAATGATATATACAAAATTTTTAATTTCATTAATCAAATAGAATATATTTTTAAATAAAAAGAATTATATATAATGAAAAAAACATTGAAAATATAAAAATAATTTTTTAAGATGAGATTCAACAATTGAAACAGAAAATGGGTGAGTGAAAATTTGTTTACCGCCATAACAGGAAAACTATATGTCAGAATGACATGTCTTCAGTTCTTTCATTTCAAAATTAAAAATACAGTCATTATCCAATGATTTTAGGGTAATTAGACATTTTTGGATGTTTTTAACCCCCCCAAAATTGATTTTAAAGTGTTTTATAACTTTTAAAAGTGCATACTGAGTAATTCTGAACACACCGCACGTCGGATTGATGCGTTGTCTTCACGTACCTGTCAAAAACAACTCACTAGTAGTTTTATCATGATTTCAAATTAATATGGGGGTTTTTTCTATCATTACAACCATTCCACTAACAGTTAAGGGTTTTAAAACACTAAAAATGTGTTTATGTCCATAACATAAAAACCATAATTTGAAATTACGTGTCTTTAGTTTCTAAATTTAAAAATTTTATTTATGGTTTTTTTACATGATTTCAGGGAAATCCAATGTCATTTTCCTAGTTTTCCCCAAAAACATGTTTCTAAAGGCTTTATTACCTTTTAAAAGTGTACACCAAGAAATTTTGAGTACACCTCTTGTCAGATTGATGTTTTTTCTACATTTACATGTAAATACAAAAAAATAGTGGTTTTATAATGATTCCAAATCAATATAAGGCTATTTTCTATGGTTTTTACCATTCGACACTTGTTTTAGTGTTTTAAAACACTAAAACTGTATTTTTGTCCATAATGGGAAAACCATAATTTGTAATGATATGCAATTAGTTCCTACATTTCAAAATTGAATATACAGTCATTGTCTCATGATTTTAGTAAAATTCGACATCATTTGGATGGTCTTAAGCCCTGATAATTATTTTTTAAGGCTTTTGTTCCTTTAAAAATTTTATAACTACTAATTATGACCATGTTGCATGTCATATTGATGTTTTTTCTTCGAGTAAATGTAAAAAAACACAGAAGTGGATTTACCATGATGTTACACCAATAAATGGTCTTTTTCTCTAGTATTTACCATTCCACACATGTTTTATTGTTTTAAAACACTAAATGCGTGTTTAGGTCCATAATTGGAACAACATAATTCATAATGGAATTTTATATTACCTTCATATCAAAATTAAATTTGCGGTTGTTGTCTATTGTGTTCAGAGAAATACAACATCTTTTTCCTAGTTCTGACCCCCACAAACTAGTTTTAAAGGATTTTATACCTTTTAAAAGTGTATAATGAGTAATTATGACCACACCACACATCATATTGATGTGTTGTCTATGTGTACATATATTAAACAACTCAACAGTTGTTTTCACTTGATTCAACATCAATATGAGGTTGTTATATATGGGTTGGAATGTTCCATAAATGTTTTCATGTTTTAAAACTCTAAAAACAACTTTATGTGCATAATAGGAAAACCACAAGTCAGAATGATTTATTGTAGGTTCCTACATTTCAAAATTAAATATATGTTCAATTTCCCATAATTTCTGGAAAATCAGATGTCTTTTGGATGGTTTTACCACTAGACCATTGTTTTTAAAGGCTTTTAAACCTTTTAAAATTGTATACCAAGTAATTACGACCACACCAAATGTCATATTGACATTTCTTATATAAGTATACATCCAAACGAACTCATATATAGGTTACCCATGATCGGACATCAATATGAGGTCATTCTCTATGGTTTTGACCATTCTAAAAACATTTTTGTGTTTTCAAAAATGGAAAATTCATTTTCGATCATAATGAGAAAAATGTAAATTATAATTCATTGTAATAGGTTACTACATTTTAAAATTAAATCTATGGGTTTTGTCCCTTCATTTTTGGTAAATATGATAGTACTTTTTTGGTGTTCACCCCTGATTCATGTTTCTAAAACTTTGATATCTGTTAAAATTTTTTATTGAGTCATTTAGAGAACACCACACATTGAATGGATAAGTAGTTTTCTTATACATGTCACAAATAATGAAATAGTGATTTTCCCATGATTCATGTAAATACTAGAACGTTTTTGACTTTTTTCATAGTTAAATGTTCATTTTAGTGTTTTAGAACACTAAAATCATATTTATAAATATCATAGGAAAACCGTATCTCAGATTGATGTAGAATCAATACCTACATGTCAATAAATAAATATGTGATTTTTTCTTATGATAAATTTAATAATAATTAAATATTTTTTTTAAAATTACATTTTTATAATTAATATATTGTTAATAAATTTAATTATTTTGCACTATTTATGATATTAGTTTAATTAATTACTAAAATGTATATTTTTTATTTTTTTTCCGTTGATGCTCGAATTTCATTGACGAAAGTGAATTTTACTTTCTAAACAACCATGTATTCCATGGTCAAGAATCATTTAGTGTTGATTTTTATAAATGATTGATAATTTTTATATATGTTGTTTTTTGGGTACCTAGCGGTGGATTTTTATATAGTTGGCCATAATTTTTTATCAAAAAACAACAAAAAGAACATCAAAAAAGCTAATATAACCATTGATAAATTATTTAGCAGCGATTATCAGGAACCATCACTGAATAGATAAAATAATTTTTTAAGTGAAAGTTATTAGAAACTACAGTATAATTTATTATGGATGTTTTAGGTGTTCTTTAAATTTTTTTAATGATCTATGGAATTTATAATTTACCTCGAAGGGATGAGATGTAAGGCTGTCAATTTCCTTAGGGATCGTGTTTGTCATTTGATTAAATACAAAAACTAAATCATTTTCTATTTATGACCACCACTAATCCAAGGTTTTCCTATACTGATTTTTTTTCTAGAACCTTTTCTCTCAATCATGAAACTTTTATTTGTCATTCCTGATAAATGAAACTACTCCAACCCCCACTGAGTGTAGCACTAATAGAAGACGCCACCCTACCAATTATAACTAATAGAGAAGGCCGAGAAAAAATCCACCATACACGTCTTGGATGCTCCATCACTAAAACTATTCCAACTATATAGTTCTAACAAACCGATGATAATTTTGAATGGTTAACATAATAGATTTATTAGATTTTAACCTATTAATACAAAAATATTGACATCATTTTTTTTAAAATATCTAAACTTCATAATGTTTTCTAATTAATGAAATTTTATTTAGTATTTACTGTTATTTAACAAATATAAAAACAATATTGAATATTATATTATAACAACAAATAATATTTAAACCCAATTAATTGGGGTATGCAAGATGTATCAAACGATGCTAAATTGCAATCATTTGATCCATGTAGCTGGTTGAATATAATTTGGTTTATGTATTGTTAGTTATTGTAATATATTTTTCATTTTAATGTTTTTATGTTAATAAAATAATAAGAAATGGAAATGAAAAGTACTCACTACAACATATTTGGTAGGGTTATTTAAAAAACTACAATTTGGTTTCCTATGAACATTATACCACATATATGTTTGATCAACATAGTTACCAAATTCATTAGAATTTACAAAAAATTTAAACTAGTTAGAAGAAAAAATAACATAAAATAAATTTATATAAATAACAATTTATGAAAAAAAAATTAATTTTTTTTCTTGAACAAATATGAGACCCTACAATACGAGGAATGAATTTCTTCACGTGATTCAAATATTTTTTAGATAATTCTTATAAAAGAATAGAAAAATTACTAAAAATTATAATTTTATTGTGTTTTGTTAATAAGATGATGTAAAATATGAAATTTCTTCTTGAGATGCATCTTAGGTGATATCGACAAAGATCATCTATTTCTCATGAGAAATGCCTTTAAGCACATTCTCAAACATTTTTTGCGTGCTTAGAGAAGTGACATTAAACTCAATCCATGATCTCAATTTAAAATTACTCCATTTATTGCCCAAAATTTTCGAAGGCCATTGACATGAAACTGAGTCAGGGGGATCAAAATGAAATACATCCCACCGAAAAAGTCATAAAACATTATTTATATATTACAAAATTTTACTCAAGTATGTTAAATTATTTTTGAAAAAATATCAAATTAATATTAAATTTATTTGTGTATGAAAAGAACTAATTTTTTCTAATTTGTAGGAATGTGCCACCAATCATTATAATTAGTGGGAAAGCTACCATATCTCAAGCATGATGCCTAAGAATCCTACCGTATATTCTTAAAATATTACCGATAAACATCTTGAACTCATCAAATTGATCATTAATACTGAAGTACATTACATCCCATAAATCTATTATTTTTATATTTGTATCCCTTATATGTGTTTATATATATGTGTGAAAAAATCGTTAAAAAATTAATAAAATATAATGTTTTTTCAAAATGAAATACATACCATGTAATGCCCCGACCCTAGTTACCCAGAGTCGGTGCATTATTACATAACATTGGAATGATCACAAGAAAGATCAAATCTCGAAAGACCAATTGGTTTAGTAGCCTTGGAAACACTAGATATATTCATAAGTCTTACATTACATCATAAAATGAAAAACTACTACAACAACATAATGTCTCCACAGTCCACACTATTATCCCCTCATAATATCCTTGCAGGTCATTCATAATTTACTTATTCACTTCCTGGGAAAAATAAAACATAGAAAAGGGGTGAGCTCAAATGCCCAGTAAGGATAACAATATAGCGGAAACTTTCATAAATAAGAGTAAACATTTAAGGCAATGTATAACTAAAACAAAAGCCTTTCAAACTTGAACTTTCAACATAGTATGGCATAAATAAAATGAAATAATGCCATTTAATTATTCACATGGATATTCTACTAATCGAATAATCACATGAAAAATCAATAACCACTTTCATAATGATGGAATGCATAATGCTGAACTTTAATTTCTTTTTCAAGGCCTCGTCCCAAGACCTTGGGGCTAACTGTAACCGGAACCCAACCCGGAGTGCCTCTAATAACCGGACACCAAACCGGAGTTCCTCTAATAACCGGACACCAACCCGGAGTTCCTATAATAACCGGAGACCAAACCGGAGTTCCTCTAACAACCGGAGACCAAACCAGAGGGCTTACTTTTACCGGTCCCCAACCCGGAACATACTTTTCTAACACATTCATCTGAATGAAAGGTTGAAATATAACATAAACATTCGGATTACAAATAACTTATGAAATGTCAATACTCTAAACAAAAACCATGAGTGACATAAGAATAACTTATCCACAGTCAAAAATATCACAAAACCTTCAAAAAAATATGGATGTTTTGTATCATAATAAATCAACTTCAAATAAGCTTAAAATCAATCAAAGGATGTTGACATAGATGAAATAAAGACTATTTTAGAAAAATATATCTTTCTATTTTGAAATCATTTAAGAGTCTTATATTTAGGAAATAAAACATTTTTTTGAAAATATTCTTATTATCTTGTAAGGGATGCTTTGATGATTTTATAACAGCGGAAAATAGCCACACCCGCAGTATAAGTTAAAAAAACATTCTTACCCTAATTTGGTCGAAAAGGTTAAAAAGTACCTTGTTTGGAAAACGACAGAAAGATTCCTTTATAAACCTCTTATAAAAAGTCAAAAAAGGGTATAAATGAATTTAACCCATATTATAGTAAATAGTAAAAATGTTTTGGAATTCGTTTTTAAGAAACATGGATGTGGATGATAAAGAGATCCCAGTAGATCATTACGTATAAACAACCTCGGATAATGAAGAGATTGTGAAATAACCCTTACCAATTTTGTAACTTATGGAACATACAACCCATGAAAGAGGTATCACATAATTAATATGTAAATACACATAAATTAGAGTGTATTACACAAAGAATATAATTATGGGCAGTACATACACCACACAAAAGGTGATGGTGGCAATATGGCATGAATCTCAGGGAAATAAGGAGTGAGATGAAAAACCCATACCTTGTACTTTTCCTTGGTTGGGGTAGGTTAACCTCATGTATAGTGGTGAAATAATTGTTATTAAATAATAAAAGAATCATATACATTAATATGATATCATATATGATCTTTTAATATTGATTTGATAATAATATCTTAGTATTATCGTTGTTTCGGGTGTTAACTTGTTTTCTTTTATATGTTTTGTTACGTAAGACATGTTTGTAATGGATAGGTTGTATGTTTTTCATATCCAGAATGATATCAAGTCCTTAAACATCATTTTTAAATCATCAAATGATAATTATACTTGAATGGATACGATGGAGAATGAATCTCATCGCGTTCCTGGGGACGGTAGTCCGTACGTATGAACGAGCGACAATATCATTCTTTTGATATTAAAATAATATATAAATGGATGGTATATCATATATACAGAATCATTAACATGTTATATTTATTATTTACATGAGTTACACATCATTATTATACCCATCCAAATAATATTATATTGAATAACAATTACACCACGACGTGGAGACGGTAAGCCCTACGTACACACGTATGGTGACATGTTGTTCAAAGGGTGGATAGAATACTGAATATGGTTGTACCATATTTATAATAACATCACAGTATATATATGATATTGGAGTTATTATTTTATAATGGAAACAACAAAGGAAGAAGAAGTGGAAGAAGAAAGGAACTTGGAAAAGGGTGGTGAAATCATTACCTCTTCTTCGGGTTCTTCCTTTTGATTTGATCAAAAGGGATCCCTAGGTTGGATTTCTGATCAAAATAAGGCCTCTCGGTTGTAGTGAGGGATGTTGGGAGAGTATTTGGGAAGAGTTTGGCCGAAACAAAATGCTTTGAAGGTGTGAAGAAATGAGAAGGAGGAGTGCCCTTTTATAAGAGGGGTGAGGGGCACCTTTGGAAAAGCTAGAGATATTAGTTTATAATAAATTCATATTCGGTTTCCAATGGCTCTAAAGTTTATTATTCAAAGTTTAAGGTGGTGATGGGTCGAAAAAAACTCAACCAATAGAATTTAGACAGTTTTGGGTACTTATATTAACCTTATCTTTAAGTATTAACTCTAAGTTAATTAGTTTCACTTTTACAATGTCTCTTTGTATTTTTATATAATATGGTTACTCAAATTACTATATACATCCAGGAGACCCCCAAGTTGTCCATTAATGATGAACCTATCATGATATAAGTCTCTTGGACGAACCTTAGATTTTTAGGAATTTAATATCAATTAATTATATAATATTTGTTTTAAGAACTCTTTTATGTCAATTTTGACACTATTCAATAGTTGATTTTTGTGAAACTCATAAAAAATTTATTACTTAGAAAAAAGTCAATTAAATCAATCCTAATATATCATATTATCCTATAAAATTAGTTTAATTCATTAAAAGGTTCATATTATATTTATTGGGGTATTTATAATATCAATTATTTTAATTTGTCACTATTAAAGTAATTAATTCATCATCATTGTGTCATAAATAAATTAAATTATTTAATGTCTAAAATTATAAATAAAATATTATTATGTAGGAAATCTTTTTATATTTCTAATGAATATTTATAATCTAAAATCCATCATATATAACCTTAGGTAAAAATTGTTTTTCTAAAAGATATATGCTTGTGTCATTTTTGTATTCATTTTAACTTAATTAAAAAAAAGTGTCCATATCACCTAGAAGTGGCACCATGGGGTCCCAAAATCGACCTAAAGATGCCAATGGTCGAACATGTATCAACCAATAAGGCTAGGACACGTTTTAGGGTAATTTACTATTATTATAATATTATTTTTTAACCCTTATTTACCGGATTTACCCTTAACCATGGTAAATAAAATATTTACCGCAGTAATTATTCAAAATGTCTAAAAATAAAAGTTACCTATTTACACAATTTGGACATATTGATTCCAAATATGGAATCCATTTTTCTAAATTCAAAACACAGAAGTGGCAGAAATTAATTTAAAATTAATCCCCGCTGTCAAAACAAAAAGCGTGTTTTTAAGAGATAATAACTATCAAAAGATTGACACTTGTTTATGTTCGGTTTAATTGTAAAATTATGTCCAATGACCAAAATTATATTAAATGGTAAAAATATATTCTAAATATACATTAAAAACACTCAAATTCGTAATTTATCACTATTAATTATTTTTATTAAAAAAGTTGTTTTTAAATAAAATTTAGTAATTTTCACTATTCATCAAAATATGAAAGTTATCCGAAAAGTACCAAAATTTCACCTTAGGATAAATTCAATATTCCGAATCCAAAAATGAAGTCCATTTGGAAATATAAAATATATATAATTTCAAAAAGTAGGTATTACTAATCATAACAACTAGTTTGATTGGTTATGGTGTGTTAGAACTCGGTGTTGCGTACAACACATGCCAGTGTACCGTGGAAGCTTGTGATGTTTCATTTTATATTTTTGATGTCCCCATTTAGTCAAAAAGTTTAAAATATAGTATTTAAAAAGGGTTCACCATTAAAAGTTGGTAAAAGTGCAATACTGAAAATGAATTTGTTCTTACATTATGTCTAAGAAACTCATAATATGGATTCTAAAATTATAAGGATTATATAAAGTTTAAAATTTAGTTAACACTATTCATAACCTCTTTTGAACGGCTTGTTTGGTAATTCATGGTGTAATTGAACTCGGTGTTGCGTGTAATTAATGTTATTGAATTATTTTGAATAAATAAAACACTATAAAATCTTGGGGTGTTACATTCTCCCCTCCTTCAATAAATTGCGTCCTCGCAATTTGAAATTGTTCTTCGAAAATAAAAGGTTGAAAATAGAAAATATCTTCGTGGGAAAACCCACATTGGAAATTAGGTTACTAAAATTTAGTCTTAATATGAGGAAAAGAGAAATGAAAGGGTCACCACCATATTATGATCTCTATTAGGAGAACATTGGTGGCAATTAGAGACACATAATTAGAGGAAAACATAAATATTTACAGGTAGTGATTGAGGTCATCAATCAAAAACAAGTATAAAATTGAGGTCCTTAAACTCATCAATCTATGATGATTTGAAATACCATCGGTTCAACAAAACATAGGGTATTGGGATAACATTTTTGATGTTTCAAAATAGCTTAGTTGGAATTCCACATCGAAAAATGAATTAATGAGGCCTCTATTTAAAATAAAGAGTGGAAAGTATGAAGATTACCGAAAATAACACATACTAGGGTTCCATGTAGGAAAATATGGACATGGAAGAGAAATATAATCATCAATTATCTGATGGAGAGTGGTAGATAACATGGCTTTGATAAGGCCAACAATGCCAAAGCCATAAATTAGTGATGATTTAAGGGACCATCTAGGACAACATTTTTGTTCTAAGTTCCTTTTATTAATGTTGAGGAATTTATTTATTAGATTGGCTAAGATCATAAGGAGATATACTTACTTTATAATTAGAGTTTTATCCATTAATAAATTTCTACCACAAACTCATCTTTCACTCTAAAAGATAATAGAACGTAAAAAAATTCTATTTATACTATTCGTACAGGGTTCCAAGATAAAAGAATTTATAATTTATCTACCAGATATTTTAATAAAAACTACATTATTTAATCCAGGACATCTCTTGGGCCAGTGGTAGGTGATACACCCTTGTCAGCCTTCGATTGTGGGTTCAAGTCTTGCAGCCTTGCCGGACGCGACGGGCTGCCGCCCGACCTCCAGGTTGTCCTTTTATGGCAATCCAAAATAATCCAAACTAGAACTATCCAAAATACTTCTATCCAAACTCACAGTCCAACATTTATAAGGAAGGTAAACATAATGTAGATCCTTTTTACCCTGTAATATCATATGAATACCTTCATCATGTATTCCTTTAATACACTGAAACATCCTGAATTACCATATTCCTTATTGATTACATTCATGCTCCCTTATTCCATATAGAATGCTGGATATACTTCATCAATCCAAAAATGTTGTAAACCCCAACAATGATGGAATATACAAATCATTAATCAGTTCCAAGGTAGTCAAGAATATCCAATATAATTTATCCAATACAATCATGCATTATTCCAAAATCACTACCTCGGTATTAGAACTATATTATGGTTTATCATTCTCTCAACCATATATTTTCCAAAAATTTATCCTTCTATTGAGTCACTTTTCTTTGTTCCACACAATCTCAAGTCCTTAATGAAATAGTACTGCAGTACAATCCTTATATACTCCATAATTATTATAACAAGTACATTGTTGATACAACACTCAATTGACATAATCAATATAATAACTCTAATCATTCCTCTTTATCTGTGGTAGTATCATAACTTGATTATTATCCAATAGCATCATTTGCGGCATAGTCTGATGGCTGGGACATAGGTTTGCGTAGTGTCCAAACTCCTTGCAAATGAAGCATTGTACATTTGAAACCATTTTCTTACCCTTGCAGTCACATACTTTGTTCCCTTTTCCTCAACACTTATAACAAACTCCCATTCCTTTCAGGCAAGTTCCAGGGTGTTTCTTTCCACAGTTATCACATATGGGAAAATTCTTTTTTTCCCTCTTCCCTTTATCCAACTTTCTCTCTTCCATCCTTTTCTTCTCTTGCTTCCCTTCAAAGCCATAAGACTCAATAAACTCTTTACTTATCTTATCAACACATGATATTATTTCTTCATATGATGATAATACATGTGTGACTATTTCTCTTGTAAATTCTGGCTTAAGACCATAAAATAAATGATCCTTCTTTCTCTTTGTATCATGAGCATTTCTAGAGTTCTCATTCCTTATACTGGGCTCCATTTATAAACAATGGCATACATTAGATTAGATTATGAATAAAAATACCTAATCCCAAACTTGTAAAACAAATAACATAAATTAAATAGTTTATGGATATAATCCATAATCATAAAAATGTCTCCTTTGAGGAAGTATATACTCATAAACCCTTCATAATGATTTGTAAAAAAAATGAGAGTTATCCTAAGCATATCCCCAGGGAGTGTCGTAACCAAGAGTGCAGTAATGCCCGTTGTCGTGCACCAGTTCCCATTCGAGTCTAGCTCAAAGCGGTGTTTTCGGGTTTCACCCCTAGGTACATCTGTGCCAGAGCCGCCTCTACCTGCTCGTATCCAGACAGGGATGTATTGCTCGGAAAACTCACAAAATCTCTACAATACCAAAATTCTAGGAAGTTCTTCTATACTAATCCTCAAAATTCATCTTAAATCTATGTGCTCAAATCAGAGTTTATCTAAATATAGCTTCCAAGGTTTGTACTAAACTTCCTCTGATACCAACTGTAACGCCCCGAACCTAGTTACCCAGAGTCGGTGCATTATTACATAACATTGGCATGATCACAAGAAAGATCAAATCTCGAAAGACCGATTGGTTTAGTAGGCTTAGAAAAACTAGATATATTCATAAGTCTTACATTACATCATAAAATGAAAAACTACTACAACAACATAATGTCTCCACAGTCCACACTATTATCCCCTCATAATATCCTTGCAGGTCATTCATAATTTACTTCTTCACTTCCTAGGAAAAATAAAACATAGAAAAGGGGTGAGGTCAAATGCCCAATAAGGATAACAATATAGCGGAAACTTTCATAAATAAGAGTAAACATTTAAGGCAATGTATAACTAAAACAAAAGCCTTTCAAACATGAACTTTCAACATAGTATGGCATAAATTAAATGAAATAATGCCATTTACTTATTCACATTGATATTCTACTAATCAAATAATCACATGCAAAATCAATAACCACTTTCATAATGATGGAATGCATAATGCTGAACTTTAATTTCTTTGTCAAGGCCTCGTCCCAAGACCTTGTGTCTAACTGTAACCGGAACCCAACCCGAAGTGACTCTAATAACCGAACACCAACCCGGAGTGCCTCTAATAATCGGACACCAACCCGGAGTTCCTCTAATAACCGGAGACCAAACCGGAGTTCCTCTAATAACCGGAGACCAAACTGAAGGGCTTACTTTTACCGGTCCCTAACCTGGAACATACTTGTCTAACACATTCATCTGAATGAAAGGTTGAAATATAACATAAACATTCATATTACAAATAACTTATGAAATGTCAATACTCTAAACAAAAACCATGAGTGACATAAGAATAACTTATCCACGGTCAAAAATATCACAAAACCTTCAATAAAATATGGATGTTTTGTATCATAATAAATCAACTTCAAATAAGCTTAAAATCCATCAAAGGATGTTGACATAGATGAAATAAAGACTATTTTAAAAAAATATATCTTTCTATTTTGAAATCATTTAAGAGTATTATATTTATGAAATAAAACATTTTTTTGAAAATATTTTTATTATCTTGTAAGGGAAGCTTCGACTATTTTATAACGGCGGAAAATAGCCACACCCACTGTATAAGTTTAAAAAAAACATTCTTACCCTAATTTTTTCAAAAAGGTTAAAAAGCACCTTGTTTGGAAAACGAAAGAAAGATTCCTTTATAAACCTATTATAAAAATTCAAACAAAGGTATAAATGACTTTAACCCATATTCTAGTAAATAGTAAAAATGTTTTGGAATTCATTTTTAAGAAACATGGATGTGGATGATAAAGAGATCCCAGTAGATTATTATGTATAAACAACCTCGGATAATGAAGAGATTGTAAAATAACCCTTACCAATTTGGTAACTTATGAAACATACAACCCATGAAAGAGGTATCATACATTTAATATGTAAATACACATAAATTAGATTTTATTACACAAAGAATATAATTATGGGCAGTACATACACCACACAAAAGGTGATGGTGGCAATATGGCATGAATCTCACGGAAATAAGGAGTGAGATGAAAACCCCTTACCTTGTACTTTTCCTTGGTTGGGGTAGGTTAACCTCCTGTATAATGGTGAAATAATTGTTATTAAATTATACAAGAATCATATACATTAATATGATATCATATATGATCTTTTAATATTGATTTGATAATAATATCTTAGTATTATCGTTGTTTCGGGTGTTAACTTACTTGTTTTCTTTTATATGTTTTGTTACTTAAGCCATGTTTGTAATGGATAGGTTGTATGTTATTCATATCCAGAATGATATCAAGTCCATAAACATCATTTTTAAATCATCAAATGATAATTATACTTGAATGGATAAGATGGAGAATGAATCTCATCGCGTTCGTGGAGACGGTAGTCCGTACGTACGCACGAGCGACAATATCATTCTTTTGATATTAAAATAATATATAAATGGATAATATATAATATATACAGAATCATTAACATGTTATATTTATTATTTACATGAGTTACACATCATTATTATACCCATCCAAATAATATTATATTGAATAACAATTACACCACGACGTGGAGACGGTAAGCCGTACGTACGCACGTATGGTGACATGTTGTTCAAAGGGTGGATAGAATACTGAATATGGTTGTACCATATTAATAATAACATCACAGTATATATATGATATTGGAGTTATTATTTTATAATGGAAACAACAAAGGAAGAAGAAGTGGAAGAAGAAAGGAACTTGGAAAAGGGTGGTGAAATCATTACCTCTTCTTCGGGTTCTCCCTTTTGATTTGATCAAAAGGGCTCCCTAGGATGGATTTATGATCAAACGTTGGCATCTCGGTTGTAGTGAGAGATGTTGGGAGAGTATTTGGGCAGAGTTTGGCCGAAACAAAATGCTTTTAAGGTGTGAACAAATGAGAAGGAGGAGTGCCCTTTTATAAGAGGGGTGAGGGGCACCTTTGGAAAATCTAGAGATATTAGTTTATAATAAATTCATATTCGGTTTCCAATGGCTATAAAGTTGATTATTCAAAGTTTAAGGTGTTTATGGGTCGAAAACAACTAAACCAATAGAATTTAGACAGGTTTGGGTACTTATATTACCCTTATCTTTAAGTATTAACTCTAAGTTAATTAGTTTCACTTTTACAATGTCTCTTTGTATTTTTATATAATATGGTTACTCAAATTACTATATACATCCAAGAGACCCCCAAGTGGTCCATTAATTATGAACCTATAATTATATAAGTCTCTTGGCCAAACTTTAGATTTGTAGGAATTTAATATCAATTAATAATATAATATTTGTTTTAAGACCTCTTTTATGTCAATTTTGACACTATTCAATAGTTGATTTTTTTAAAACTCATAACAGATTGATTACTTCGAAAAAAGTCAAATAAATCAATCCTAATATATCATATTATCCTAGAAAGTTAGTTTATTTCATTAAAAGTTTCATATTTTATTTATTTGGGTATTTATAATATCAATTATTTTAATTTTCCACTATTAATTTAATTAATTCATCACCATTGTGTCATAAATAAATTAACTTATTTAATGTATAAAAATTATAAATAAAATATTATTATGTATGAAATATTTTTATCTTTCCAATTAATATTTATAATCTAAAATCCAACATATATAACCCTATGTAAAAATTGTTTTTCTAAAAGATATATGCTTGTGTCATTTTTGTATTCATTTTAACTTAATTAAAAAAAAGTGTCCCTATCACCTACAAGTGGCACCATGGGGTCCCAAAATCGACCCAAAGATGCCTATGGTCGAAAATGTATCAAACAATAAGGCTAGGACACGTTTTAGGGTAATTTGGTATTATTATAATATTATTTTTTAACCCTTATTTACCGGATTTACCCTTAACCATGGTAAATAAAATATTTACCGCAGTAATTATTCAAAATGTCTAAAAATAAAAGTTACCTATTTACACAATTTGGAAATCCTAATTCAAAATATGGAATCCATTTTTCTAAATTCAAAACACAGAAGTGGAAGAAATTAATTTAAAATTAATTCCCGCTGTCAAAACAAAAAGCGTGTTTTTAAGAGATAATAACTATCAAAAGATTGACACTTGTTTATGTTCGGTTTAATTGTAAAATTATGTCCAATGACCAAAATTATATTAAATGGTAAAAATATATTCTAAATATACTTTAAAACCACTCAAATTCATAATTTATCACTATTAATTATTTTTATTAAAAAAGTTGTTTTTAATTAAAATTTAGTAATTTTCACTATTCAACAAAATATGAAAGTTATCTGAAAAGTACCAAAATTTCACCTTAGGATAAATTCGATATTCCGAATCCAAAAAGGAAGTCCATTTTGAAATATAAAATATATATAATTTCAATAAGTAGGTATTACTAATCATAACAGCTAGTTTGATTGGTTATGGTGTGTTAGAACTCGGTGTTGCGTACAACCCACGCTAGCGTACCGTGGAGGCTTGGGATGTCTCATTTTAAATTTTTGATGTCCCCATTTAGTCAAAAAGTTTAAAATATAGTATTTAAAGAGGGTTCACCATTAAAAGTTGGTAAAAGTGCAATACTGAAAATGAATTTGTTCTTACATTATGTCTAAGAAACTCATAATATGGATTAAAAAATTATAAGGATTATATAAAGTTTAAAATTTAGTTAACACTATTCATAACCTCTTTTGAACGGCTTGTTTGGTAAGTCATGGTGTAATTGAACTCGGTGTTGCGTGTAATGAAAGTTATTGAATTATTTTGAAAAATAACACACTATAAAATCTTGGGGTGTCACATACCAGTAAAGGTAACTCACTAATATACCTTATATGGAGGGTTGATGAACTACTCCATCTCCATAGGTAAATTAAGAGGTGATCTACCCAAGAAATCATTTTATATTACTAGATCTCTAGTATTATGGGGTAGAACAAAATCACTAGGATCCATAGAAGATGATGGTAGTGGTGGCGTGCTCTGAGATATTGAATATCTAGGATCCTATTTTTTGTACTTGGTATTCCTATATTTCAAATGTCTACGGTCTGTATTTTTATGAAGTTATGTTTTATGAATTTTATTAAAATTATTGGAAGAGTTTTTTTTTCAAAAAATTAATTTCTTTTTATAAATTGTTTTAATGGAGTTTTGATGGATTCCCATGGAATTTTGAAATATAAAAAAGTAACATTAAAGGACCTTATTACCTCTGTCAAACTAATACATATTTAATAAAATTGATGAATTGTATTGTATGAACCACTATTATATTTTAATATATTATTTTGATATTATATATATCAAACAGAACGTTATAATCATAAATGATTCATAGGGTATTTATTTGAGTCCTATATCATATCATACTATAGATTTGTGATATAGTTTATGTAAAATAATATTGGAATTCATATTTCAATATAGGTTATTATTATATTATTAATCACCATAATGATTCATATAAAAATTATTAATAAATATATAATTATAATAATGTTCATAAATTGGCATATGGAAACATCCATAAATTTTAGTAGCTACAAATTATATGTATATATCAAGATATGTTATTTAATTAATTAATGAAAAATAAAGAATGTGATCCATATATGTTTGTGGTAGCATTAAATAACCAATACTATACTATTTTACTTCGTACCTCTTCCTTATTAATATTCAATGATAGAGAGATAAAACAAAAAAATTTGATCTGTTAATCCTAACGTAGTTTATGTCGATTTTGATAACTGATATTTAAACATTATAAGAAAGAGAAAGATAACTATTGTTTAGTGATCATCTTCAAGTATGATTTATGGATATAGATCAAAGAGTTATTATGGTACACATAGTTATTTTACAATATTTTAATTTGATTTTTATATTTTTATGATGGATTTATATTTAATGGGGTTCCATCAAAATTTTATGAGAATATGACCATCTCAAAAAACCCATTTGAACTCATTCATGTTAAAAAAACAATAATATTTTGAAACCCTTTTAATAAGGATTATAAAATGTTGTTTGTGTCTTTATTGACATTTTCCAAGGATCATAGTATCTCCAAGTAATGTATTTATAAAATAATTATGTTTATAAGAATTTTTATGCAATAACTCCCAATCATCATACACTAAAAGAGTATCATTGATACTATATATCCTTGTTTTATCTATATTTAGATATAACATATTCTTATTATTTATGAAACCCAAATAATTTATATTCATTGATTGAAATAAAAAATTTTGATTCTAAAAAACTAAAACTATTTTATATAAATTAACAACCTTCCTAAAAAAACATTATTTGTATTACCACAATCAGGATTTTATTTAGTCAAAAATAAATTCTCATTAGATTTCATATCACTCTAAGAGGGATAGGGTGAATCTATGTGATTTTTTTTACATATCTACTAAAAAAATTCTATGTCTATTTATGATATATGAACTTTAATCACAATTACAATGTATATAATACTTTATTCATTATATTCATAGAAAATAACTTTAAAAAATTAACCAGTGATAAAATCTTGTAGTACATTTTCCAGGATAAAGTCTAATATGTCAAAATAAATCATACTGTTTTAGGATAAGTTTTAAATAAAAACTTATCTATTATAAATTATTTTTTATACAAATTCATGATATTGTATCATTCATAAACCTATAATTACATGGGGTGTCATGGTATAATACAATATGATGTTACTCCAACTAGTTTTAGGGTGAGCATGATGCATCCTTTAAGGGGGTTTGCATTACTGTTGAGGAGGGGATCTGTGTTGGAGGGAGGGAGGTCTGGGGGGGGGGGGGGGTGCGCATCGTCACCAACGAGGAAAAATGATCTAGGGTGAGGGAGGCCAGAGGGGTGGGGGGGGGGGGGTTCACAACATCAATGAGCCAATATTAGAGGAGGTCAGAGGGGGGAATGTCATGGGGGAGGGGTCCGAAGGGGGTACGATTGTGGGTCGGGGGATACCACCTCAGATAGAAGAAGAGGTGGTTGGGGGAGGTGGTGAGGTAGGGGGAACGGGTCAAGGTCTCAAATATGGTTAGGTGTAGGGGAGGGACTATGATTTTTTTTAAAACATGTAGTGGTGAATTAATTTAAACCAATGGTAATTAAAATCATAGAAGAAATATCATGATGGTTCTATGAAACCGCCACTATATTTTATAACTTTTTAAACTATATTTATTTCATGGAAATTACTAGAACTACTTTGAATAATCCACAACTAACCATCTCTTTTCTTGTAGTTCCATTTAAAATATAGATAAAGCACAATTTTTTTTTAATTTTTTTATCTTAATATCACCTTTAAAATGATTCGATTTCCAAGTCACATTATAGAGTTTTTAAAGTCATGAGGAAACATATTAAAAAATATCATCAATTTGTTTTACTAAAAAGTCCCTGAAAATAAATGAATAATATTTTCAGTTGTGAACTAGAAAAAATGAATACAATTTAAAAAAAGAATTTGAAGTATTTTTTTTTTAAATTGAAATCATTAAAATTATACCAAAATAATTATTTTAAAATGGTTGAAAATGAGTAAAGGATTATTGAAGAGAAAAAATTTGGTTTAATCTAAGGAAAATTGTGTAGAATATAGTAATAGTTGAAGCACCAGTGGGGCATGACCAAATATTCTTTTTTTCACAGTCAATTATTAATATAAGAAGCACATTAACACAAAATTCCATGATAAGAAGATTTAAATAAAATATAAATTGACAGTAGAACACTATAGCCAAATTCAATATTATCACATAATGATTTATAAATAATTTAATTAGTTAATGAACTACCCTATGATGAATCTATCAACATCACTATGTTTTATAGTAATTTCATCACAAGAATCATGTGTAGATTCCCTATAGTGGTGAATAACATGTGCACCATGAAACTCTAATAAATTTTATATAAATCATCATGTTCTACCATGGAAGATCCTAAAAATTTCAAAATTCATCTTTGACCTCCACAAGAATCACTTCTAATAAGGATTCTCCGTGATCTCTCTACAATCAAGAGTGTTAGAGGAGGATGATCGATCTCCATTCTCAAGATCATTATTAGAGAAGAGATCTCTAGGGCTTGAGAGAATTCTCTAGTGTCATTGTGTTGAACCAACATAATGGATAGTGTTATAATTAGAAATAATAGAAATGATTTTAAATAGTGTTGATGTTAGAAAATAATAATTTCAAATGCACCCTTGTTATTTCATTAATCAATATGGAACCCTATGTCAATAATAATAATAATAATAATAATATTTTTATTATTTATTGACATGATCAAAACCAATAAATTAATGAAATATTAATTATTTAGTAAATTATTTAAAATTTATTCAAAAAATGTTTAATATATCTTAGTTCTCACCAGACTTTTAAATACATTCTTCCATTCCTCGATAATATTTATTGATCCTTGAATAATGACTAATTAATTAATAAATAAATATCACTTCATTAATGTAAAATAAATAAATAAATATTGTATTCACTAAATAGAAAATAAATATTTATCAAATATTCCCCTCGGAAAATATTTTTTGAATAACTAGGGATGAAATCTATATAGTCCAGATAATCATAAATATAAATTAAACTATACATTAGAATAATATTTATTCAAAATTTTAAAAAATAAATAATATGGTCATTTAACATGGGTTTTGGATTAACAAAGTGTAAGATCCTCTAGTTATCTATCATAGTTACATTAGAGAGAGCTTCCCAAATTCCTTGTTTATCATCTAGAATCATTACAAGGAACCCATAAAGAATGAATTTATCATTTCAATGAAATACAACAAAACATGAACACTTAATTTGTAATAAAATACCATTACAGTGATATCTATAATAAAATAGGTTTCATTTTGGTGTCATCAACCTATGTGCTCAATGTTTTGTTCATTGAATTTCCAAAAATGATCCTTCCCATATAATACCATGGCCATAAATTTTTTTAGGTTGTTTCAATAATATCAAAGGGATCAAGATATAAAATTTAATTAAATAAAATAAATAAAAAATTCATTCTCACATTATCTATTAATTTAATATTACTCATGACAAACCCAACACATCTTTCCTCACCGAGAACATATGTCATCATTATTTTTATCAATGCATAAAATTATGGGACTAATAAAATATATTAATATTAATTTTAAAGTAAAAGGATTAATACATAAATATTTAGACTGAAACATCCAATGATACATATAAATGAATATTTCTTAAAAGCAGTTCGAGATGTCATAATCTCCCACACTAGAAATTACCAAACACATATACAATGATAAAGTGCCTCAAAATCTCATTAGTTTCCCCCTATAATCGATTATATCATTTATATCCTATCAAGTTATATCATACAACTTTATAAGATATATTTAAGAATATTTTCATGAATCTACTAGGTTCTCATCATAGGGGGGAACTACTATGAGCTTTTAGAGTGCATATTACTATTATGAAACTATATCATATTATATCAAGAATAATAATAATAACCATTATGTGATAATAACTTTATGAATATTCAAAAAAAATATGAATAAAAGTAATCATAAAGTACATAAAATTTGGTTCAAGGGAACCAACTCTAATAGACTCCCACTTAGACTAGATCCAACTTCTAACAACTTTTATCTTTATAGATCTCACTAGATTACCATGATCGGACTGAGATAAGGCTTTAGACTATGGGTCCTCTACATTTTCTTACAAGAAAACTCTTATTACTTAAACTTCACACCTCTAACAAAAATTCTTAAATAGGTGATACTTTGGGAGTATGTTCTTTGTCTATTGGTTTGACGTTGGTCCATTTGTGAGATCCACCGCTATAGTATTTTAAAAATATTTTGTGATTTGGTTTTTTTCTAGGTACAAAATGAAGATATTATAAAAAGTTTCATATCCAAACAACGTCATTGAATATATTAGAAGCCTCCATATACTATGAATCGAGTGTAAAATTAGTGAAAAGAAGCTACTTTTAACTCTTTAAGCTCACTATAGCTTTGTTGAGACAAAATTCATATCCAAACTATGACATTAGATCATAAGGATTTTTATGAAATCTAAATCAGTATAGCCACTGATGGGTATCTTCTTATCTACTCCATACACTAATGAAATATACTTAGTTCTTCTCAGATACTTATGGATAACCATAACAAAAGACCGTTGTTGTTCACCTGGATCAAGTTGATGTCTTTATTCCATGATCAAGGTATAGATAAAAACAACCCTATTAAATAAAATGATATCCAATATTTATTCTATCATAGAGGTGTATGGGATCTTACTCATTCTCAATTTCTCCTCTTGTGTCCGAGGAATCATTTTATTGAAAAGATGTATACCATGGGACACTAAAACCAAACCTGTAATGTATTTTTTTCATAAACTAGTTATAATATTTTCTTTTACAACACTAATAATATGGAATTATCAAAACTATAGAAGCAATGATAATGCAAGTGATTTTAATGGTTTTCCTTTAATAGTGTTCACAAGAATCACTCATAAAGGAAACCTTTTAGATCTCTAAAAAATCCCCGATAAAAGAGGCCTTTATAAGTGGGTCTCTAGATCTAATAAAGGAGAGCTTTATCATTGTTATTTTTAGTACTATTAAAGGCTAACATTATCAGTGCTTTTCTTTAAACTATAAAAGGATCCCTTTGTCAGTCCTTTTTTCTATGCTGATATAGAGGGGTAAAATTATTTTTGTTCATACCTCTTTTCACCCCACCTTTTATCAGAGCTTCCCACCCCACACACTTGAGTGCTTCCCCCATACCGTTAAACAACACTTTATGTAATATCAGAATCTTGCACATGCCTGGATTTGAATCTGGTACCTATCCTTGGTAACTCAAATACCTTTACCACTGCACCATATTGTTTTATTGTCTATTTTATGATATTTATGTTTAAATATAATTATATATATACATATAATTTTTTTCATATATTTTTATAATCTTTTTAAAAACATCTATAAAATATATGTTTTTGTGTGTGTGATTTATATATACTTATATTAATTTAAATATATTATGTATTATTATTCATTTACATAAACTAGAATATAATATAAATATATATCCATTTACTAATAAACTAATATTAAAAAACACTAGTATAAATTTATATTCCTTCTATACATATCCAAATATTTACATAATTTGTATTTATTAACATATATTATATTATACTTATAAATATATATTTTTTATTAACACAAACATTTTTATATATAAATAATACATGTGTAGGTATATATATGCACATATTAATTTATTTTTATAACGTAAATAAAATGTATAATTTTTTATTTAAAATAAAATGAAAAATAAATAATTATTTTATATATTTATAAATTCATTATTATGAAAATATGTTAAATATTAATTTATAAAATTGATTTATTATAAGTAAACATTAGAAAATATGCATGCAATTAATTATAAATAAATAAATATATTGAAAAATGATTAAATTTAAAAATCCAAAAATCAATAAGAATTTAATCTCTAGGAATAAATTTATTTTTTACTAATGAAAGATAAGAATATCACAATAAATGAAGTGGGGATTCCTTCAAATTTTAAAAAATTGAGAGACCCTATCTAAAAACTCATTTTTAGTTGACATCTAGTAATATTTTCACCAAAAATTTTACAAGGGATTATCTCAATTACTAGGGAGTATATCTCTTTAATATAATAAATTTGATTTGTGGTAGAGATCAAATGGACACCCATATCAAATGCTATACCAGTTTGAAGTTCAAGTCACTTTTTTAATGTATTTTAGAGAATTTAATGAATTTTTTATTTTTATATCTTCAAATTGTTATTAAATGACTATTACTCGATAATAATTAAGAAATTATTAATTAATATTATTTTATAAATAATTTTATAATACACTTTATACTAAATAACTTATATATCAAGTGTAAATTCATATTTAGCCTTATATAAATCAAATCAAATAAAATATTATATATATATATCAACATC
The DNA here is from genome assembly GCA_963277665.1 of Viscum album. NCBI lineage: Eukaryota > Viridiplantae > Streptophyta > Magnoliopsida > Santalales > Viscaceae > Viscum > Viscum album. The sequence goes on from OY728147.1 coordinate 1,316,031,152, forward strand.
AATATATTTTACAAATATATTATTTTTAATGATTTATAGTTTTATTTGTAAATTTACCCTTTATCAACACTATTAAAAAAATACCGTTAAAGACCCCCTTTATCAAAACTTTTTTACCAGCGTTGATAAACACCCCCTTTATCATCACTTTTTAGATAGCATTGATAAAGGACCCCCATAGTCATTAATTTTTTATTAGTGATGATAAAGTTAATCCCTTTATCAATTCTTTTTAATAGTGCTGATAAAGGAGACCATTTATAAGCACTTTTTTATTATCACTAATAATGGTTCCCCAATATCAGTGTTTTTCTAGTGCTGATAAGCGGTTCCTTTACCGGTAATCATTGCTAGTACTGATAAAGACAATCACTGTTCAAATCATATTTTTTAGTATTGATAATATATGTATTTATTATCTATTAATTTTATGTACCTTTACATAGTCAAATATGCCTCTTGGATCAATGATGTATGATATTAATCCTTAGATTGTCAGCTGCTTCTCCTATGATCGTTATTGAGATGTACTGGTTTGACCGGTTCTTAACTGACTATAAGACAAGTACATCATTTTTAAAAAGTATTATTTCTAGAACATATATTAGTTGTAAAAAAATCCACAATCCCACTAAATAACTTGTAAACACAAGGATGACGTTAATTTTTAATGAAACAAAATTATTTAGAATCATCTTTATATTGAAAGATCGATGTCCTAGATGGTTTCTTTAATAGATAAATAGATCTCTAAAACATTAAAATCATTGTGGAATTTCGTGGTGCCAAAAAGCTATCTGGTTTTTTCAAATAAACACATTTCTAAAGGTTACTAATAAGAACATTCGTTTTCACAACCAAGATTATAGTTTTATAGACATTGTTATCTATTATATAAATATAATTCTAATGGATTTAAATGTAGAAATTAGAGAATGGTTTTCATCATAGTCATTTCCTTCACATTTCTTAGACCTTTAAGCCATTGTACATGGAATATAGGTGTTTATTTTTCCTTCCATGTCTAGGTTTCAATTAAATACCAATTTACACCAAATAAGCTTTACATCAACTGGATTATCAAACAAAACCTAAACGTGGATTTGAAATATTGAGTCCATCTAAGAATTCATAGATTATTTTCTTATTGAAACTTATGATCTCCCTACTATAAATTTCTATAAGATCAGTTCATTATTGTAATTTCATAAGGAATCACTATCTTCATCAATTAGAAAACCATATATTTATATTTATCTTACCTATTTGGTACTCCAACACAGTAAAATATTTTGGGAATAACTTCTTTACTAAGACCTAGGGAATGCATTCTTTTACTAACTCTTGTGTATCTTGAGTGAAAAATTCATCATAGTCAATATTCCTCTCAATATACATATGAAGGATGTTATCCCTCTCAAAAAATGGGGATTATCTTTTGAATATCACTTTCTTGTATGAGGGATTATATATATAACACCCATTTTTTTCCTTAGGATATATTATAATGATATACTTTTTTCCTCCGATTGGTAGTTCATTTCTTGAGATGTCCATTACAAACACATCTCATTCCTAAACACTAGTATGTGAGAACAAAAATTTACTTCTATATGTTAACTCATATGGAATTCTGTTTTATTCCTTAGTTAGTTCTCAGTTTAGAATTTTAGTTGTAGCATGAAATTCATATCCATAAAAGGATGATAGATTAGTTGCATGAATCGTCATCAATGTTACCTTATCATGTAGGGTGTGATTCATCTTCTGACCAACACTATTCTATTATAGTGTATTTTTTTGAGTAACATGAGATAGAACCCATAAATCCTATATAAACATGGTAAATTCCTGGTTAAGATATCCCCCACCAGGATAAGATCAATAATTAATTATATTATTACCATGCTGATTCTCTACATCATTCTTCTATCATTTTACTTTTTCAAAGTAATCGGTATTATAACTTATTTATTACAAATAACCAAGTATACACCAGTAGTTAGTAAAATTTAGGAATTAATAAATAATAAATTTATATTTTATTGGAAATAGCTTACAAAAATCAATGTGTACCAATCCTATAATCTCTATACCATCTTACATTGTCCGATGAATGATAGTTTAATCATTTTAACTTAAAAACAAGAATGATATCTTTTAAGTGGTATTAGCCTAAAATAATCTAAATAGCCATGTTGATAGTTCTTTTTTAGAAACTTATCATTTAAGTGACCAATATGGGGATGTTATACAATAGTTTTATATGATTCATATGAAAATTATTCTTTATCTATTTACAATGCTTGTTTTAGTTAAATATATATATATAGTCCATTATTTAGTTTTACCATAACATAAAAAATCATGTCCTTGAAAACTAAAAATTGGTTATTTCAAAATTTGGAAACAAATATATCTATATTAATGAAATAAAAAGAGATTATGTTCTTGGAAAAAAATGGAATAAAATAATATTTTTTTAAAACAAAAATAATTCCAGTTGGTAATTAATGGTGTTAACCTATTTTATCCAAAGTAGTGAGTTTTTCCTCATTGAGCACTCGATGATCCACATCTACTATGGGAATATTTTTTAAATATATTTTGGTATTATATTTGGATACATATGAGAGATCCAAATGATGTATCTAATACCCAATGTTCCGATATAAAAATATTACACTCAATAATGAATGAACCTTTAAGTCCCCTATTATTTTCTGTTATACAATTCTTATAGTTTCATAGCTTTCCCCATGAAAAACATATTACATATTATTCATTTTCATTTCATTGGATCTTATTATTCTTGGAAGGATGCTTCTTGAGAGTTATATACTTATTATGAGTATTGGTCCCATAGACTTGTTCTTCCTTTTCTTTTTTATCATATGGATTGTAGTTTTTTAAAACCCCATGCCCTTGTAAACATATTAAATAAGAGTAAGACGATCTAAAAAGTCTTAGTACTATTTATCATGTAGTAATTCACAATGAAATGGGATAATGATTAGGTAGTGTGGACAAGATGAGATTTATATGTATATTATCAAGGAATTTTATTCCCAAGATGTCCCAACACTCTATGTAGCCAACCATCATGACTACATGACACCCAGCATGCACTAAATATAAATGATTTAACATTAATAGTCTAGTGATGATATCATAACTCTCTTGTCTCACCTTATCTTGATAAATATCATGAACATGAGACATTATTATATATGCATCTATATCCACATATATCCTTAGTATATCATTTGATATGGATGACAACATGAAACCTTGGACACAAATGGAATCATTCAAATGTATCTCATTGAGTGATAATTATTCATCACTAGACTCTTGTCTAGGATCATTAAGAAAGGGTTCTTATAGAATATATAACTTCCCTTCATGGTGTATAATAACAAGAAAATGCATTTGCAATTCTTGGAGATTAGACTTGATGAGAAGTTTATCCCTCTCAAGTATGGATCATAATGATATTATTGATTTCATCTAGATTACCATTTTTATAATTAAAAAAGTATAAGTTTAGTAATTTATATCAAATTTATAAAATTATATAATGAATGTTAAATTAATTAATCTCCCACTATATTATAAAAAATATGTCCCTCACCATTTGTTTTAAAATATATTTTTTCTTGGAAATTTTAGTGGAAAGGATCCATATTCCTCTTTTTAAACTGAGGTGGAGGTATTTTAAGCAATTTTAAGGTATTTAGATTGGTGTAACATGAAAATTTCTTCTGATCGCACCTCTTTGATCTATTTAGATGAATCCTAAATTCAGAAAAACAAAATTTTTATGCCCCAAAAATATTTCGTACTAGTTTCAACAAGTCTCAAAGAGGCGATCAACTCTTAATGTGAACAAGGTTATGTCAAACAAAAACTCTGGATTGAAATTCCATAACAATCGAAAGTACCCAAATAAAGGGTTGCCAAGAACCTTGAACTATTGCTCGATTCCTACACAAGTAGATGAAGGATATACCAAATTTATATAAAACTTTCAAGGATTTTAATCATTATGGATAAATACCCCATTTTTATCTCAATTAAAATATTTTTAATATTATTAGGATTTTCATAATTTATTAACTCCATATTATATAAACATTACACATTATCAATTTAGTTCTATATTTCATTCATTTCAATTAATTAATTCATATGATGAATACAAAACATTCATAATGAAATTAACAATGAATCATGATAGAAATAAAATAATAAGAATATAATGATCATGAGATTTTCCTAACGATTAGTTTATCTAGAGGTTAATAAAGTAACCATCGTCTGATGGGAAAATCACTATTAACCATTAATTTATTTTTGTGGAAGATTTACAACAATGCACCCATGAATATTTTGGATTGGTTTAACCTCTAATCCAATCTTTTTTATCCTCCAATCACCTATTATCTCCATGCATTACTTTATATTTTATTCAGACACATGTGAGGAGAAAAAATGTTTATTTTATGGGGTTTATATAAAAATAAACTCTGGGAACACATGTCCATACCTAATGAGAGGATGGATAACATATATATCATCAATTTAATTTAATAAAAAATTAAAAATAAACTACCCTTAAATAAGTCCTGGTCTTTTTTCATGATCAGCTTCATAGATGCAAAAAATTAAATATTTAATACATAGATTTCTTTCCCACCACCCTAATTCAATATTAATCACAATTATATAAATATATTATCTTCTATAATTAATAAATTAATTTATCTTAATTATCATAAAAAAATTCTGGATATTCTTATCCATCGCTAATTTAAGTAAAATAAATAATTTATTTAAAATTGATAAATTAAAAATATATTTCTTGTAGGCAACATGCTGAGTTCTCATCCAAACTACCTAGCATGTGTTATGTTCATGTAATATTTAATCGTGTAGGATTTAAGAAACACATATTATCATGTGATTTCATAGTTTTTACTATGAAATTAATGAAACATGGGACATATGTTATTTATAAAATATGTTATGTTTTAATCCATATAGATTCATCATTGTAAAATAACTTATACATGACATGTTGTTACAAATATTACACCAGAATTAATTATACATTTAATATTTAAAAACCCACCACATGTCATGTGTGATTCAAAACTATAACACATTTAACACATGTTTATATAGTTTAAAAAGTATAAAAAATTAATTTTAAATTTTGTTCAAACAGGTAATGTGCATAGAGTATACGAAAGAACTTCAGTCTGTGTATAAATCTTCACATTCTAATCATGTAACATGATTAGAGACTGGGTGTGTCAGAATTTTGTGAAAATTAATAGAGAACTGGGAGTGTACCTAGGATATACATCATTTTTTATCTTAGTTACACAGTTACCAGTTACGCATTCCATGTAAAAACACACAGATCGTTTTGACTAATGGATTACATGTCATGTACATAAGAAACATGTCGTTTAGTCTAGCTAACCATGTGCTTGTATTTCCAATTCAATGTGTGGTGTATTAAATATAAATAAATTCACATTATGCATATTAATTCACAATTCATTCTAGTTCATTGAACAAATGTACACAACATGTACCTATGGGATACACACCACTAACTATTATGAACCGTAGACAAAATCCTTGGATCCTTCAGATGAGTTATTCTAATGTTTCTCATTCATAATTAATCCATTTAGGATTATATTTATGTAAATAAATATAAATAAGAGTAGATATTTTTATTAAAATTAAATAACGATTAAAGTAAAATTGAAAACTAATAATAAATTTAAAAATCAATCAATTGTATTTAAATAATTATAAATAATTATATGATCTCTTTGATACCACTTATATGTTCTAGGTACAACGTAAACATCAGCGGGTTATTACCAACTTTATTTTTTATATATTATTTGATTAATAAAATATGTATAACGAAGAATAAATTTGTGACCAATGAAATTATATCAATGATTAATTGGATTTATAATTCCATGACTAAAGATAATCCTATAACATAATAATTTATAATTAATTTAACCCATTAAAGAATAACCTCATGACGAATTATTTATTCATTGATCAATATGAAAAGGATTGTACATAATACCATCATTTAATAATAAGAATAAAGTGTAGATTATATTTATTAGAGATTCATATGTGCACCATGAGCCTCTTAGAGTTTCCATAAGAATCCTTATGTGCTAGTGTGAAATATCCTAGTGCATGCGTCATTCATCTTTGATCGCTATGAGAATTGATTCCAGGAAGGAAAATCCTTGATAACTCTAGAATAATGTGGGATGGTGAAGGAAGATCAATCTCAATTATTAATAGATTTATTTGAAATGGTATTTCTAAAGATTGATAGAATTATCTAGAGTTTTGTTTCACAACCAATATAGTGACTAACCTTAGGGTTGGAAATAATATAATTGGGTATAAATAGTGATAGGGTTAAAAAATTATAATTTCACATGAATCCTTACCATTTCATTAATCTATATGAAACCCCATTATAGTAATAATAATAATAATAATAATAACAACATCAATAATAGCAATAATAATAATAATATTATTTCTTGACATGCATAAAACCAATGAATTTATTAAATATCATTTCTAGAATAAATTGTTTAAAATTTATTCAAATAATATTTAAAATATACATTTGTCACAATACCTTTAATTTTGGACTTCCATTCATCCACAATATTTATCAAGTATTTAAAAATTACAATTTATTTAATAACTAAGTATAACTACAATAATCACTAATAAAAAAATAAAAATTATATTCACTAATTAAAAATTAAATATTTATTAAATATTGTAGTCACGTAACTTTCTCAGGAATAACTAGTGACTAAGAATATGTGATCAATATAACAATGAATTATTATTATATTATGGGAATGAATAATATTTATTCAAAAAGATAAATAATAAATAATAATATTATTTAACATGGGTTCTCAATATACATAAATGTTGACCCTATTTGCCTCTTTCCTAGTTACATTATGCAAAGACACCAAAATTACAAGGTTTGAATATAAAAAAACAATAAGAAAATCATATATAATACATTAATGTATCAATGAAATAAATCCTCAAAAGGATATTTACTGTGTAATATAATATCTTTTCCATGATATCTCTAACCTAGTAGGTTGCATGCTGGTGCCATCAACCAATGTGCTCGATGATTCTTTATTTGACACTCCAAAAATGAACCTTCCCAATGAACACCATGACCATGGATTAATTATTCTATTTCATTATCATTAAATGTCATAGAATATCAACATACATTATATAATATAACAGATAAATCCTTTCATTCATTATTCATCAATTCAATATTACTTTTCAAACACCCAGATATCCAACCTCACAGTGAACGGATTTCATCAAAATTTTATTCATGAAAAAAAATTAAATGAATAATATTATATATTAATGATATTCATAAATTATAAGGATCAATAAATAAGTTTTTTGTTAAAAAATAAAATAAGACATATAAATATGGATTTCATACTAGCATTATAACACGCTGACCACAGAAGCCCAAAGCCAATTCATTATTTTAATATGTTAGCATGATTACAAGGAATCAACTCTCTATGGACCGATCCGTTTAGTAGTTTTGGAAAATAGATTACATACATGACCATTACATTACACATTCAAACATAAATCAAAACATAAATAATCCATTGATAACTCCATTATTCTCTTATCTTAAACCTATATATCAAACATAATACACTTCTTGGAATCATGGGAAAAGAAAACAAAATAATGGGGTGATCTCAGATGCTCAGAAAGGGTAAATAATTTAGCAGAAGCTAGAAACATTTAAGGCAAGATTTGTAGTAAAAACAAGAACCTTTTAAACATAAAATTTAAAATAATATGGAGAAAATAAATAAAACATTACCATATAAACATGAATATGAATATTCTACTAGTTTAATAATCACATTTAATAATTAATTTCATAATGAGGGAATTCTTAATGCCGAACATCATTACCACATAGTCAAGGCCTCATACCAATAATACAAATAAAATCTTTGTCAAGGTCTTCTGTCAAGACTCTAGTTTGTCTCATTAGACCTACCGATGCATCGAGGGGCTATAGCAGGACCTACTTGTCACTTACTAAGTCCATTTCATTCCTCATATGAAAATATTGAAACATAACATAAACATTGGTATCAATACTATCATACGAAATTTCAATACTTTAGAGATAAAAAATGAATTATATTAATACATCACATCAAAAATTAAACATATCATAACTTATTCAATAAAATATGGAAGATTTTTTTATAATAAATATAACAACCAGCCTCTTTATCACATAAACTTTCATTACATTTTACAAAACCAAGGATCTTTAAGGTTTAGTGTCTTGGAAACCAGGAACTTTAAACATGAAAACATAAAACATTCTTCTAAATAACTTGAAAGGCTTCTCCTCATGTTCATCCTAGGTCCATTACTGCATCACATAACCTGGGAGGATACATAAAAAGAAAGGGGTGAGCAAAATGCCTAGTAAGGAAAACAAGAGAAACATTTTACATGTGAACTTGAGATACTTCAATAAGTTCATGAAAAAGAACTTTAAGGCGTGAAAATGAAATCATGAGGCATATCATAATAAAAATAATTTTTTTTTCATAACTTGAAGATGTGGCTGCAACATTTAATATTGACAATCGTTTCGTTTCACCAAGGTCCATCCCCAAGGTGTCGTTAAAAATTACCAAGGTTATTCACCAAGGCGTCGTTAAAATGGTCATCTCTAGATATTAAGTCTTTACCCAATGCATTGGAGCGCTATCAGGGTGCACCCCTAAATTTGACTTTATTATCATGTGAGCCACATATATCATCATCAATCATTTCATAAACAACCCATATAGCATAAAATAAATGGGTTTCATTCCATAATCATAATGTTTTAAAAACTGCTTTAAAGACATGATCTTTATGTCACTTTAAACCCACGGAAAGGGAAAGAGGGTTTCATATATGTAAATACCAGAATTTAAAATAGAACATTTTGATATATATGTGAATACCCCTGTAGAAATAAGATCTTTGAGTATTCACTTTATAACATAAAATAATTTTGAGAAAAGAGAGAGAGGAACTTTGAGACGAAAATTCTGCAGCATAACGGCTATGTTTCGGGGTTTTAGAAAACATTGATAAGAGAGGGGACATGGGTCAAACAATCATAAATGACCCATCAAACAGTAGAGGGAAACAATATAAGGGATTTAAGAACATGGTAATGAAATTTGAAAATATACCATATGAAATGAAGAACATGAAAGGAAGACAAAATTAAGATTTCTCTTATGAGAATTCCGCAGCGTAATGGCGTCACTTAAACTTTAACAAAAATGAATTGACAAGTTCAAATAGGGTATCTCATCATATGAACATAAGAGTCCAGTATGATAGATATAGAGATCATTCCCCAACATAATAGAAAGGAACTTTCAAGACTTGACATGGAATTAGAACTTTGAAAAGGGAGAATGGTGCAAGGACCACTTAAACAATTTAGCAGCCTAACGACGCCACTTAAAATTCAAAATAATGAATTGAAGAGATCAAATGGGGTCTCTCATCATACGGTCATAAAAGATCAGTATGATAGATATAGAGATAATACCCCAACATAAAAAAAAGGAACTTGAAAGAATTGACATGAAAGTAGAGCTTCAAAACGAGAAGGGTGAAGAACCACTTAAAAATTCGGCAGCCTAACGGCGCCACTTAAAACTTCAAAATACTGAATTGAAGAGATCAAATGGGGTCTCTCATCATATGATCATAAAATACCAGTATGATAAATTTAGAGATCATACCCCAACATAATAAAAATGAACTTGAATGAATTGACATGAAAGTAGAACTTCAAAACGAGAAGGGTGAAGAACCACTTAAAAATTCGGCAGCCTAACAGCGCCACTTAAAACATCAAAATACTGAATTGAAGAGATCAAATGGGGTCTCTCATCATATGATCATAAAAGATCAGTATGTTAAATTTACAGATCATACCCCAAAATAATAAAAAGGAACTTGAAACACTTTACATGAAAATAGATCTTGAAAAATGAGAAGGGAGAAAGAATCCGTTACAAAATTTTCGGCAGCCTAACGGCGCTACTTGAACTTCATAAAAACGAAATAATGAGAGTAAGAGAGGATCTCTCATTATATGAAAATAAAAAAGGCAGTAATAGGAGTATAAAAGAACATCCTCCAACATAATAACATGGAGCATAAAAGGAATGTCATAAAAGAGATTACTTGAAATGAAAGAGAGAGGTCGGATCCCTTACCTTAAAACATAACTCTTAAAACTCAAAGGTTGGGACCTTGAGGGATTGGGGGAACCATGGGAGGACTCCTTCGGAGGTAATGAGACCAGAACATCGTTGGGGGAGAGTGGGGAGTCGAATGGATGAGAGGATGGCTTGGTATTTATAGGGAAAGTGAGGGGACAAGGCATTAATGGCAAAGGGACACCTCATTAGTGGTTTTGGAAAAACCATGGGCTTTCCCATGGTATTTGCCCATGGTATTGGCCACTTGGGACACCTCATACCTTATCTCACTATTCATAATTAGAACATATTGATTATAAACTTAATACATCATTTAATGATGTCATTAAACACCCGTAACTTAAAAACTGTATTTTCACTATTCATCAAAAATTCAACTTTCTCAGAACAATCCCAAAATTTCACCTTAACCAAATATCAATGCTCTGATTACAAATATGAACTCCATTTTATAAAAATACTTTTCTAAATATTTTTAATTTAATCTTTAAATAAAAACACTATTCACCGAAAATTCATTTTTTTCAGAAAAAACCCCAAAAATTACCATAGCATAATATTGGTGCTCTGAGTTCAAAAATGAAATCAGTTTTATAAAAATAATTATCTAAATATTTTTAATTAAATTTTTAATTAAAAACACTATTCACCCGAAAAAACTAATACTTGAATAATAATTTATGAAACCGTTATTTAACCATTTTATTGAATCACATTACTTAATCAAGGTGCTTAGATTATATTAATACTTTCTTTAAGTGAGATTACTAATCCATTTGGACACATTACTAATCCTAATCATAAATTCACTATTCATAATTTACTATTCATCAAAAATTATGTTGATCTTATTAGACTTTAAATTTCGTACAGAACATAATTGTGGAAGACCATTTTTCGAAAATAATTACACATTTTTAATTATTTAAGGTTTACACAACCATTTTTAAAATATCCTTTTTCTAAAATTCATCAAAAATATGCATACTATATTTATCCGGTCATTTGAAAATTCATAAACTTCATCATAAGAAGAAATACCAATTTTTATTTAAAACAAAGGATTACACAAGGCAGTTACGGTCTCCTTACATAGCCCCTTATCACACCAGCATAGGACCTAAGTGTAAGGTGTGCTAAGGTGAGAGAATCCGAGGGAGGCTCGACCAACATCGCACGAGTAGTAATTTCTATCAGTTTGAACTTCTCGCGAAGGAGATCCCGTTCTAGCTTTATACGATGAAGTTCAGCTTGGATTTGGTCCAGAGCAAAGCCCAGTGGTGCTACCTCCTTCCCAAGTTCTGTTAGATGGGCTACGATTGGTCCAAGACTACTGGGTGAGGCCATCAAATATTCTTTCTATATTAATTAACCAAGATTACTTGTATTAAGATACAATAATCAAAACGTTTAGTTTCCAGTGGTCGTATTGACCAATGGTCATATAACAGTCAAAAACCAACAGTATCATTTTAATTATACTCATGTTATCAAATAAAAATTTTTTGTTGAGTATAAAAATAAAATAACACATAAAATTAGGAAACAAGATTTATTCAAAATTTCGGGTTGTTACAATCTTCCCCCATTAAGAAATTGCGTCCTCGCAATTTTTTTAAAATTAGGTTTTGAAATTTCATTGAAAGTCCCACATCAGAAAAGGAGTCATTAAAACTATTACTTTAAAAGAAAGAATGGGAAGTACGAAGGTCACCCGAGTTAGCCCACACTAGGATTCCATGTAGGAAAACATGGACATGGAGGAGAAAACAAAGGGTCATGTTCTGAGGGAGAGTGACAGAGAACATGATTAGGAGAAAGTTAACCATAAGAAAATCCCAAACTTATGATGTTCGTAAACGATCTTTGATTACCTAGTAGGAAACGTAAACCAACAATGTTTTTGTTTTACATTCCTTTTCATAATTTTGAGGAATTCATTTACAACATAGAACCAGAACATAAGGAAATATATATACCTTCATGTAGAGTTTCACCCTTTACTGAGTTTCTAGAAAAACTAATCTTTTCTCCCAAACGATGAGCATTCAAAACTACTTGGTCTCATCAAAACACAAGAATCATCTTCTAGAGAATCACATAATCCACAAAAGATTAACTATCTATTTCATCTATCTTTTAACATTATCCCAAAAAACAGAAAGTATAAGGTTAAACAACTCTTCAAAAAGGAAGAATCCCATAGGAATGGAAACTAATTTTAAATCTTCAATGTTCCATGGTAATAACCAAAGTTCATCATAGACCATCCCATAAATAACGGTCCTTAAAATTCCTCAAAATAAAACAAACTAAGATTGAAACCCAAATACAAGAAGGATTTGATAACATAGTCTTCCAAAATAAACATCATTGTTCATCTCCAAACAACATCAACAACTCTTATCATCTTATAAAAAAATTATCTAAACTAAACATATTTTACCCAAGATAGGTTAATCATTCCCATAAGTAACCTAAATTACTATAAGTCCACCATAAATTCATCGATTCTTCAAAATATAAGTCAACCTTACTCCTCAATGAAAATACCGTAGTAATCTATTTACCTCGATCATATAGGGTCCTTAAAATAGTGAACAAATTCCAAAATAATAATCATCTTTTAATCCCCTAATCACCTCTGTCATATTAATACGACAATCGTCGCATTTCCTATCACATTGGTTTTTGGGACATGTTCTTCCATTTCCCGCCATTAACTAAGAAAAGAAACTATAATTAGGGGCTTATTTACTTAGCTATTAATCATGAAAAGAAAACATTCAGCATAAAAGGATAAACATGTAGAATAAAAGTATATCCTAACTTGTGATCCCCTAGGTTCCAATATAGGTTATCCATTATCATATATTCTTATGTGAATCTTTATATTGTTTTATCCTTGTTCCTTTAATAATGGTTCATACTAAGCTTATGAATTTACCAAAGCATATCCCCCAGGAGTGTCGTAACCAAGAGTGTAGCAGGGCCCGTTGTCGTGTACCAGTTCCCGTTCGAGTCTAGCTCAAAGCGGTGTTTTCAGGTTTTACCCCTATGTGCATCTGTGCCAGGGCCACCTCTACCTGCTCGTATCCAGACAGGGATGTATTTTCTTGGAAACCCCTTACTCAATACTCACCAAAATAGTAGGAAGATTTCCTATATTTAAACTTTTTTATAGGGTTCTTCCTAGATTTTTCATATCCTAATTTCCACAAATAACTAAACCATCCTTTGATACCAACTATAACATCCAGCCTCTTTATCACATAAAATTTCATTACATTTTACAAAACTGAGGATCTTTAAGGTTTAGTGTCTTGGAAACCAGGAACTTTAAACATGAAAACAGAAAACATTCTTATAAATAACTTGAAAGGCTTCTCCTCATGTTCATCCTAGGTTCATTACTGCATCACATAACCTGGGAGCATACATCAAAAGAAAGGGGTGAGAAAAAATCCCAGTAAGGAAAACAAGAGAAACATTTTACATGTGAACTTTAGATACTTCAATAAGGTCATGAAAAAGAACTTTAAGGTGTGAAAATGAAATCATGAGGCATATCGTAATAAAAATAAATTTTTTTCATAACTTGAAGATGTGGCTGCAACATTTAATATTGACAATGGTTTCGTTTCACCAAGGTCCATCCCCAAGGGGTCGTTAAAAATTACCAAGGTTATTCACCAAGGAATCGTTAAAATGGTCATCTCTAGAGATTAAGTCTTTACCCAATGCATTGGAGCACTATCAGGGCGCACCCTTAAATTTGCCTTTATTATCATGTGAGCCACATATATAATCATCAATCATTTCATAAACAACCCATATAGCATAAAAGAAATGGGTTTCATTCCATAATCATAATGTTTTAAAAACTGCTTTAAAGACATGATATTTATGTCACTTTAAACCCACAGAAAGGGAAAGAGGGTTTCATGTATGTAAATCTCAGAATTTAAAATAGAAAATTTTGATATATATGTGAATACCCCTGTAGAAATAAGATCTTTGAGTATTCACTTTATAACATAAAATAATTTTGAGAAAAGAGAGAGAGGCACTTTGAGACGAAAATTCTGCAGCATAACGGCTATCTTTTGGGGTTTTAGAAAACATTGAGAAGAGAGGGGACATGGGCCAAACATTCATAAATGACCCATCAAACAGTAGATGGAAGAAATATAAGGGATTTAAGAACATGGTAATGAAATTTGAAAATATACCATATGAAATGAAGAACATGAAAGGAAGACAAAAATAAGATTTCTCTTATGAGAATTCAGCAGCCTAATGGCGTAACTTAAACTTCAACAAAAATGAATTGACAAGTTCAAATAGGGTCTCTCATCATATGAACATAAGAGTCCATTATGATATATATAGAGATGATTCCACAAAATAATAGAAAGGAACTTTCAAGACTTGACATGGAATTAGAACTTTGAAAAGGGAGAAAGGTGTAAGCACCACTTAAAAAATTTAGCAGCCTAACGACGCCACTTAAACTTCAAAATACTGAATTGAAGAGATCAAATGGGCTCTTTCATCATACGGTCATAAAAGATCAGTATGATATATATAGATATCATACCCCAACATAACAAAAAGGAACTTGAAATAATTGACATGAAAGTAGAACTTCAAAACGAGAAGGGTGAAGAACCACTTAAAAATTCGGCAGCCTAACAGCGCCACTTAAAACTTCAAAATACTGAATTGAAGAGATCAAATGGGTTCTCTCATCATATGATCATAAAAGACCAGTATGATAAATTTAGAGATCATAACCCAACATAATAAAAAGGATCTTGAAATAATTGACATGAAAGTAGAACTTCAAAACGAGAAGGGTGAAGAACCACTTAAAAATTCGGCAGCCTAACGGCGCCACTTAAAACTTCAAAATAATGAATTGAAGAGATCAAATGGGGTCTCTCACCATATGATCATAAAAGATCAGTATGATAAATTTAGAGATCATACCCCAACATAATAAAAAGGAACTTGAAATACTTTACATGAAAATAGATCTTGAAAAATGAGAAGGGAGAAAGAATCCGTTACAAAAATTTCGGCAGCCTAACGGCGCTACTTAAACTTTATAAAACGAAATAATGAGAGTAAGACAGGATCTCTCACTATATGAACATAAAAAGGGCAGTAAGAGGAGTATAAAAGAACATCCTCCAACATAAGAACACAGAGCATAAAAGGAATGTCATAAAAGAGATTACGTGAAATGAAAGAGAGAGGTCAGATCCCTTACCTTAAAACATAACTCTTATAACTCAAAGGTTGGGACCTTGAGGGCTTGGGGGCACCATGGGAGGACTCCTTGGGAGGTAATGAGACCAGAAATTCGTTGGGGGAGAGTGGGGAGTCGAATGGATGAGAGGATGTCTTGGTATTTATAGGGAAAGTGAGGGGCCAAGGCATTAATGGCAAAGGGACACCTCATTAGTGGTTTTGCCAAAACCATGGGCTTGCCCATGGTATTTTCCCATGGTATTGGCCACTTGGGACACCTAATACCTTATCTCACTATTCATAATTCGAACATATTGATTATAAACTTAATACATCATTTAATGATGTCATTAAACACCCGTAACTTAAAAACTTTATTTTCACTATTCATCGAAAATTCAACTTTCTCAGAATAATCCCAAAATTTCCCCTTAACCAAATATCAACGCTCTGATTACAAATATGAACTCCATTTTATAAAAATACTTTTCTAAATATTTTTAATTTAATTTTTAAATAAAAACACTATTCACCGAAAATTCATTTTTTTTCAGAAAAAACCCCAAAAATTACCATAGCATAATATCGGTGCTCTGAGTTCAAAAATGAAATCCGTTTTATAAAAATAATTATCTAAATATTTTTAATTAAATTTTTAATTAAAAAACACTATTCACCCGAAAAAACTAATACGTGAATAATAATTTATGAAACCATTATTTAACCATTTTATTGAATCACATTACTTAATCAAGGTGCCTAGATTATATTAATACTTTATTTAAGTGAGATTACTAATCCATTTGGACACATTACTAATCCTAATCATAAAATCACTATTCATAATTTACTATTCATCAAAAATTAATTTGATCTTATTAGACTTTAAATTTCGTACTGAACATAATTGTAGAAGACCATTTTTCGAAAATAATTACACATTTTTAATTATTTAAGGTTTACAAAACCATTTTTAAAATATCCTTTTTCTAAAATTCATCAAAAATATGCATACTATATTTATCCAGTCATTTGAAAATTCATAAACTTCATCATAAGAAGAAATAGCAATTTTTATTTAAAACAAAGGATTACACAAGGCAGTTACGGTCTCCTTACATAGCCCCTTATCACACCAGCATAGGACCTAAGTGTAAGGTGTGCTAAGGTGAGAGAATCCGAGGGAGGCTCGGCCAACATCGCACGAGTAGTAATTTCTATCAGTTTGAACTTCTCGCGAAGGCGATCCAGTTCTAGCTTTATACGATGAAGTTCAGCTTGGGTTTGGTCCAGAGCAAAGCCCAGTGGTGCTACCTCCTTCCCAAGTTCTATTAGATGGGCTTCGATTGGTCCAAGACTACTGGGTGAGGCCATCAAATCTTCTTTCTATATTAATTAACCAAGATTACTTGTATTAAGATACAATAATCAAAATGTTTAGCTTCTAGTGGTCGTATTGACCAATGGTCACATAACAGTCAAAAACCAACAGTATCATTTTAATTATACTCATGTTATCTAATAAAATATTTTTGTTGAGTATAAAAATAAAATAACACATAAAATTAGGAAACAAGATTTATTCAAAATTTCGGGTTGTTACAATAAATCATCCTCAATCAAGAATAATATCTAGTAAGGATTGTTGATATAGTTGAAAATGACGAGTAAAACTCTTTTAGTGAAATACCCCTTTTTCATTAAATAATTTAAAAGTCACAAAATTTATAAAGGAAGGAATTTAAAAGATATAGTTTTAATAAAAGTTTCCAATACCACTTTGTAACTTTTTAATGGAATTAACATTTTAAAACATTTACGTCCATATAAATAAATCCTTAAAACCATTTTGAAAAAATGAAAATTAATGAGAATGATTTTGAAAAATAAATATTTAAAACATTTAAAATGATTTTTTTGATAAATAGAACCTTAAAAGAATCATTTTTAAATTTATTTTATGAAACAAGGGATTTTATAATAAATATTTAAAAGAAAATGCTTACACATAAACAATCTCGGATAATAACGAGATTGAGGAATTAGCCCTTACCTTGCAATTTCCTTTGGTCGAGGGTCCGTTTAACCTCATGTAAAATGATCATAGTATGTTATTGAATTATTTCATAACCATATTAATATTTATTATATCATACACAGTTCATTTATGACTTTATACTACCCATTTAATAATGATTTCCATGTTAAATTAACATTTTGGTGACTAATAGATTTCTTTATCGTATGTGTTTTAACTTATTATTCTTGATCGTATCATTTATATCATGATTTAAATACATCAAGAATATAAAACATTATTTATATATAATATATATTTATAATATAATTATGTATAATAGAAAGATATATGAAATGGAAAACACAGTTTATGGAGACACTAGGCCGTACGTACACATAAATGTTGTTTCCGTTTTCATATTGTATTGAACAGATGTAAGTGAATAAGATATATGTAAGTACATGAATACATACATAAATACATACACATATATATATATATCCAGTAGTATTATTATGTCACATATTACATACTTATTAATGATATATATTTTTATAATCATCATAGAATTGTGAACCAGGAAACGAATCTCATCGCATCGTGGAGACAATAAGACGTACATACACACGAGTGATGATAACATTTATTTAATGATGAAAAGGTGTCAAATTGAATGGAATATTAATTTTACAAATATATTATCAAGTTATTTTCAATATTTATATACAAATTACTCATTATTACATCCATACAAATAACATAGTGTTGAATAATAAATTACACCACATCTTGGAGAAGGTAAGCCGTACGTACGCACACATGGTGACATTATCATTAATAGGATGGATATAATAATGTGTATGGATGTACCATATTTATAATAACACCACAATATGTAATGTTTACTGGATTTATTATTTTGGTATTGAAATAAAAAATAAATAGGAAGTGCAAGAAGAAAAGATCATGGAAAGAGGTGATAAAATAATTACCTCTTATTTGGATGTTTCTATTTGACATGAAAAAATGGCTCCTTAGGTTGGATTTCTTCTCAATGGAATGACTATAGGATGAGGTGGGGGAATTTGGGAGGAGATATGCATAGGGGTTGACTGAACCAAATGGATTAGGAGGTGTGGTTTTGGGAGAAAGGTAAGTACCCTCTTATAAGTGAGGTGAGGGCCACTTTATGAGAAGTTTGAAATATTATTTTATTATAAAATATTTTTTAGTTTCAAATGGATCAAAATTAATTAATTTCAAAGATAATGTGGGTATGAGTCGAAATCTGCTCAACCAATAGGATTTATACATGTTTAGGTCACCATATTAACCATATCTTTTATATTTAACTCTTAGTTAAATATTTTAACTTTCACAATATCCTCTTGTAATATTATAATAAATGGTTAATAAACATATAAAAAAATAGAAGAGAACCCAAAGATGATAATTATTGATATATATAACCTTATCTATGTCATTTGTCTGATTCTTATATTTTTAAAAATATTATATCAATTAATAATATAGTATAATTTTAATAACTAATTTATGTCAATTTTGAATGTATTTGGTATTTTGTTTTTTTAAAATTCATAAAAACTTTATCAGTTCCAAAAAAATTTATTTAATCAACCCAAAATGTACTTAATCAACCCAAAATGTCATATTATTATATAAAATTCGTGGATGGTATAAAAAGCCTAAATTTAAATTTATTTTTATATTTATAATATCAATTATTTTAATTTTTCATTGATAATGTAATTACTGCATCATCATTGTGTTATAAATAAAATTAATTATTTAATATTTAAAAATTATAAATAAAATACCATTATTATTGAAATTGTTTTAGATTTCTAATGAATATTTATAGGTGAATATATCTTATGTATATCATAATATTAAAAATGGTTTAGTTATTAAACTTTGAATTTAAAATTTTTAACTTTTCTTTAAATAAAATAATAATAAATGTCCTAATCTAATAAAAATGAACCAAATGGATCATATTTTATCCATAATTTTTTTTTGGTCGAAATAAACATTTCCAAAAGAATTAGGACATGTGTTAGTGAAATTATAATATCATTTGTTCCTTTAATTACCCTATTTACTTTTAATCGGGGTAAATAAAAGTCAAAAGTTACTAGTCACCAAAAATTATTTTCATCTTATTGAACAAAATTTTACTTACCGATGTTAACCATGTTTCTCAGATTTTTTTAATTCAATTCATTGAAGTGGTAAAATTAAGTTTTATGCATATTTGCAAATGTGCCGAAAAGAAGGGTAAAAGACGTTAAAAAGTTCAATAAAACTTCATATGTATAATTTTAGTATAAAAAGACTTAAATGAATTACATTGAACATATAGAGGTATTATATATCTATTTTGACTTAAAATAAATTTATATAAAATAAATAATTATTTTAAAAAGTCTGTTTTAAACAATAACACATAGTTTTTTCACTATTCATCAAAAATTGAACTTTTTTAGAAAAATACCAAAAATTTACCCTAATATAATTTTGATATTATGAATTCAAGAATGAAGTTTATTTTACCAAGTTCATAACTTATAATTTACATTAATTAATTTAAAATTAATTCCCATTGTAAAAACTAGAAAATGGGTTTTAAAGAGTAAAAAACTATCAAAAGATTGACATGTGTTTATGTGAAATTTAATTGTGAAATTACATATAATAATATAAATTATATTAAATGATAAAAATATAATCTAATTATACTTCCAAACCATTAAAATTCATACTTTAACACTATAAATTAATTTTATTAAAAAAGTGGTTTCCAAGTAAATTTTAGTATTTTTCACTATTCAACAAATTATGAAAGTTATCAGAAATGTTCACAAAATTTAACCAAACTAAATTTTTATGGCTCACTTGAAAGAATAATTCATGTTATTTGATTTTAATATATAAAATTTTAAAATATTGGTTTGAAAAATGGTTCACCATTAAAAGGAAGTAAAATTTCATTTCTTAAAAAATACTTCTTTTATCTGAAAAAATGAAGTTTCTCTTATATTATGTTTAAGAAACACATAATATGGATTCTAAAATTATATGAAGTATATAAATTTCAAATTTCAGTTAATACTATTCATGATCTCTTTTTGAAAGTCTAGTTTGGTATGTCATGGTGCACTCAAACTCGGTGTTGCGTGTAGCGCATGTTATTGAATTACTTTGAAGAGATGAAGTACTATGAAATATTGTGGTGTTACATTCTACCATCCTTCAATAAACTGGGTCCTCACAATTTAAATTTTTTATTCTAAAATAAATGTTTTAAAATAGAAAAATACCTTTTTGGAAAACCCACATCAGAAATTGGGTTATTAAAATTTTGTCTTTATAAGAGGGAAAGGGAAATGAAAAAGACACCATCAAATTATGATCTCGATTAAGAGAACATTGGTGGAAATTAGAGACATATAATTGTAGGAAAAACATAAATATTTATGGGAGTGATTGAGGTCATCAGTCACAAACAAGTGTAAAATTAAGGGCCTCAAACCATCAATCAATGATGATTTAAAATATCATCAGTTCAACAAAACATAAGGTATTAGGATTACAAATTTTTGGTGTTAATATCCCTTCCCAAAAGATTGGGAATTATTTTATTCATATAATAAGAGAAAAAAATATACTTGTCAAGTTTGAGTTTCATCCTTCAACTAATTTCCACCACAAACTCATCTTTCACTCCAAAATAAAATAGAATTCAAAAATATTCAATTTATATTAATCGTATAGGGTTCCAAAAATAAGGAATTTAAAATTAATTTGTCACAATATTTAAATAAAATACATTATACATATCAGTACATCACATAGGCTAGTGGTAGGTGATGTACCCTTGTCACCTATTGGTTGCGAGTTCAAGTCTCGCAGCCTTACCGGACATGACGGGCTGTCGCCCGACCTACGGGTTGTCCTTTTTATAAAATCCTAAAATAATCTTAAGAAATTATTTAACCATATCAATAGTATACAATGTAAAAATTAATTCATTACAAATTTTAGACTTATCCAAAATACTTATGTCCAAAATCACAATCCAGAATTTATATGGTAAACACAATGAAAATCATTTTTTCCATCTAATAACATGTGAATACCTTTATCATGTATTCTTTTAAAACACGGTAACACCTTGAATTACTATAAAACCTTATTGATTGCATTCAGGATTACTTATTCCTTATAAAATAATGGATATACTCCTTAAATCCGAAAATGTTCTAAACTGTAACAATAACGGGATTAACAAACAATTAATTAGTTTCAAAGTTGTCAAGAATACCGAATATAATTTATCCAAATCAATCATATCTTATTACAAAATCACTACCTCATCATCAGAACCATATTAATGTTTATCTTTCCTTCAACCATGTAAGTAACTTTTCGTAAAACCATTTAATCTAAAATCGTCAATGAAATAGTACTATAGTACAATTCTTATTTATTTCCATAATTCATATAACCAATACATTGTTGATAAAACACTAAAATGAAATAATTCATTAATGACAACATAAGAACACTAGTCATTCCTCTTCAACTATTCTAGTATCGTACTTGATTATTATCCTATAGCATCATTCGGGTTATACTATGATGATTGGGACATTGATTCGCATAGTTTCCAAACTCCTTGTAGATGAAAAATTGTACATTTGAAACCTTTTTATTACCCTTTCAATCATGTACATGGTTTGCTTTTTCTCCACACATATAAAAAACTCAAATTCAATTCAAGAATTTACCAAAGTGATTCTTTCCATAGTTATCACATATGAGAAAATCATTCTTTTCCTTCTTCCATTTATCCATTGTTCTCTCTACCATCCTTTTATTCTAAGTCTTCCCTTCAAATCTATAGGATGTAGAGAATTATTACTTATCTAATTAACACATGATACTATTTCCTCATACGATGAGAATACATGGCAGAATATTTCCCTTCTAAATTTTGGATTGAGACCATAAAATATAAGATACTTCTTATTCCTTGGATCATGCGTATTGTTGGAGTTCTCATTCCTTATACTGGGCACTATTTCTAAACAATGACATACACTAGGTTAGTTTATGAATCACAATGAATAATTCCAAACTTGTAAAATACCTAAATTAAATTTAAATGTTTATGCATATAATCCATAATCACAAAAAGAAATTTCTTTGAGGAAGTATATACTCTTAAATCCTTCATAATGTCTTGTAAACAAATGTGAATTATCTTAAGAATATCCACCATGAGTGTCATAAACAAGAGTGCAACAAGGACCGTTGTTGTGTACCAGGATACCCCAGTTCAAGCCCAAAACTCTTTGTCAGAGTTTTCACTTCTAGGTACATCTGTGCCAGAGCTTTTTCTCCCGAATCTTATCCAAAAAAGGATGCATTTCATGGAAAATATACAAAATCTCCATAATACCAAAATTCTAGGAAGTTCTTTTATACTAATCCTCAAAGTCTATTATAGGTTAATGTTCTCGAATAAGAGTTTTTCTTAATCTAGTTTCCAAGGTTTTCACTAAACATCCTCTAATACCAACTGTAACGCCCAAACCCCAGAAGCCCAGAGCCAGTGCAATATTTTAATACATTGGCATGATTATAATGAATCAAGTCCCGAAGGGAAGGTCAGTTTAGTAGTTTTGGAAAATAGATTACATACCTGAATTTTAAATTACACATTCAAACACAAAACAAAACATAAATAATCCATTAAGAATGAAATTATTCCCCTAGATTAACCCTGAATATCAAATATAACACACTTCTTGGAATCCAAGAAAAAAAAACAAAATAAATGGGTGAGCTCCGATTCCCAGTAAGGAAAAATAATTTAGTGAAATATATAAACTTTTAAGGCAAGATGAGTAATTAAAACAATAGCCTTTTAAAAAAACCCATGAAAATAATATGGATAAAATAAATAAAAAATTACCATATAAATATGCACATGGATATTATATTATTCAAATAATCACATGTAATAATTAATTTCATAACTAGGGAATGCCAAATGCCGGACATCATTATCATATAGTCAAGGCCTCATGCCAATACTACAAATAATTTTTCTGTCAAGGCCTTGGCCCATAAACTAGTTTATCTCATGAGACATAACAATGCATTGAAGGGATATAGTGGGCCCCACCCATCACTTACTAAGTACATCACAATCCTCATATGAAAACGTTGAAACATAATATAAACATTCATTTCAAAACTAGCATAAGAAATATCAATACTTTAGCCATAAACCATGAATGATATATAAATATCACATCCACATTAAAACATATCATAACTCACTCAATACAATATAAATGATTTTATTATAATAAATCATCCTCAATCAAGAATAATATCTTGTAAAGGATGTTGACATAGTTGAAAAAGATCAATAAAACTTTTTGAGTGAAATAACCCTTTTCATGAAATCATTTACAGTAATAAAATTTATAAAGGAAGATATTAAAAAGATATTTTTGAATCAAGGTGTCCCACACCACTTTGAAACTTTTAAAAGGAATTTACATTTTAAAACATACATGTTCATATAAATAAACCTTAAAACTATTTAAAAAACATGGGCATTAATGAAAAAGATTTAGGAGAATAATCATTTAAAACATTTAAAATGATGTTTTAGTTAAATAGTACCTCAAATTAATCATTTTGAAATTACTTTTATGAAACATGGACTTGGATAAGAAATATATCCCAGAAAATACTTACACATAAACAATGTCATATAATAATTAGATTGAGAAATTATCCCTTACATTGCACTTTCCATTGGTCAAGGGTATATTTAATCTCTCGTATAATTACCATAGTATGTTATTAAATTATACCAAAATCATATTCATATTTATTAAATCATTCATGATTCATTTATGACTTTATACTAACAATTTAATAATAATTTTCATGTTAAATTAACATTTTGGGTAATAATTGCTTTCATTATCGTACGTGTTTTAACACGTTATTCGTGATCATATCATTTAGATCATGATTTAAATACTTCCATAATATAAAACATTATTTATGTATAATATAAATTTGTAATATAAATATGTATAATAGATAGATATATGAAATAGAAAACACCATTTATAGAGACGGTATGTTGTACGTATGCATAAGCACTGTTTCCATTTTAATATTGTATTGAAAGGAAGTAAGTTAATAAGATATATGTAAGTACATACATAAATATATTTCTCTAGTAGAATTATTATGTCATATATTACATACTTATTAGTAATATATATTTTTATAATCATCACTCAATGATGAACCTATAAATTAAACTAATAGCACTGTGGAGACGGTAAGTAGTACGTACACACGAGCGACAATATCATTTCCTTAATGATAAAAAGGTGTGGAATTGGATGGTATATTTATTTTAAAGACTTATATTTATATTTTAATTATTTATATAAATATTACTCATCATTATATTCATATCAATAACAGAGTGTTGAATAACAAATTACACCACGATGTGGAGACGGTAAGTTGTACGTACGCACACATGGGGACATTATCACTCATATGATGGATTGAATGATGAGTATGGTTATTACATATCTATAACAACATCATACTATGTATAAGTTACTGGATTTATTATTTTGTTATGGAAATAAAAATTAAAGAGAAGGTGGAAGAAGAGAAGAACATTGAAAGAGGTGATAAAATAATTACTTATTTTTTGGGTGTTTCCTTTTGATTTGAACAAAAGGGCTTCTTAAGTTGGATTTATGCTCAAGGTAAGGCCTCTAGGGTGAATTGAGGGATGTCTGGAGGAGATATGGGATGGTTTTGTCCGAACCAAATGGATTTGGAGGTGAGGTTTTTAGAGAAGGAGATGTACCATTTTATAAGAGAGGTGAGGGTCATTTTAGGAATGTTTGAAATATTATTTTATTAAAAAATCATTTTCAGTATCAAATGGTTCCAAATTGATTTATTTCTAAGATAATGTGGGGATTAGTAAGAGTCCTCTCAACCAATAGGTTTTAGACATTTTTAGGTTACCATATTAACCCTATCTTTAAGATTTATCTGTTAGTCAAATAGTTTATCTTTTACCATGTCTGCTAGAATTGTTATAATTAATGTTCAATAAAATCACTATAAAACTCAAAGATAAACCCAAGTGGTTAATTATTGATATATATATCCTTATAAAAGTCATTTTTTTGGTAATTATATTTTTATAAATATTATATCAATTAATAATATATTATTTTTTTAAAAAACTTATTTGTGTCAAATCTAACACTATTTGGTATTTTGTTTTCTAAAAAGTTATAACAACATTATAACTTCTAGAAAAATTTATTAAATAAACACTAACATGTAATATTAACATATAAATTTTTTTGAAGGAATAAAATGCCTCAATTTATGTTTATTTTTAAATATATAATATCAATATATTTAATCATTCATTGATAAAGTAATTAGTGCATCATAATTATATCATAAATAAATTTAATTATTTAACCTCTAAAAATTTTAAATAAAATACCATAAAATAATAAATTTTTTTATATTTCTAATGAATATTTATAGTCTAATTTATCTTATGTATATACCTATATTAAAAATGTATTAGTGATTAATCTTTGAATTTATCACTTTTAACTCTTTTTTAAATAAAATAATAATAAATGTCCTAATCACATCCAAGTAGTCCAAAAGGATCATATTTTATTCCTAAGGTTGGTTTTGTTTTAAATAAACTTATCCAATTGAATTAGGACATGTGTTAGGTTAATTATAATATCAGTTTTACCTTTAATTACCCTATTTACTTTTAACCGTTGTAAATAAAAGTCAACAGTTAATATTCAACCAAAATTATTTTCAACTTATTAAACCACATCATACTTTAGGATGATAACCGTGTATCTTGTATTTTTTAAATTCAATTCATTGAAGTGATTAATTTACATTTTATACAAATTTGCAAATGTGCCTAGAAGGTGGGTAAAAGACGTTAAAAACTTCAATAAAATTTTATACATATAATTTTATTATAAATCGACTCCAATGAAATAAATTAAAATTATATAGTTATTATATACCTATTTTGGATTAAATTAAATTTTCATAAAATAAATTAATATTTAAAAAATTTGGTTTTAAACAATAACACAATGATTTTTACTATTCATAAAAAAATTGAAACTTTTCAGAAAAATACCAAAACTTCACCCTAATATAATTTTGATATTACTAATTCAAAAATGAAGTATATTTTAACAAATTAAAAACATAGAATCTATATTATTTAATTTAAAATTAATTCTCGTCGTTAAAACCCAAAAGCGAGTTTAAAAAAAATAAAAACTATCA
Source organism: Viscum album (assembly GCA_963277665.1). Classification (NCBI taxonomy): domain Eukaryota; kingdom Viridiplantae; phylum Streptophyta; class Magnoliopsida; order Santalales; family Viscaceae; genus Viscum; species Viscum album. The sequence goes on from OY728147.1 coordinate 1,316,058,272, forward strand.
AAAGATTGACAAGTGTTTATGTCAAATTAAAATGTGAAATTACTTATAATAACCTAAATTTTATATAATTATTATAATATAATCTAATTATACTTAAAAACCATTCAAAATACATAATTTTACATTATTATTTATTTCGATTAAAAAATTTGTTTTCATTGCAAATTTAGTATTTTTCACTATTAATCAAAATTTTAATGTTTTTAGAAAAGTACCAAAAATTTAACCAAACTAAATTTTTTATGTCCCTCTTCTTAAAAAAATAAATTTCATTAAATTAAATATTTAAAAGTTTGAAATATTGGTTTTAAAAATATATCTGCATTAAAAGGCGGTAAAATTTCATTTTTTGAAAAATAGTTATTTTATCTAAAAAAATGAATTTGTTTTGATATTATTTTTAAAAAACACATAATATGAATTATAAAATTATTTGGTGTATATAAAATTCAAAGATCAGTTAATACTAATCCTAACTTATTTTTGAACAGCTGGTTTGGTATCTCGTGGTGCGCTCGAAAACGGTGTAGCGTATAAAACAAGTTATTGAATTACATTGAAGAGATAACGTACATTGAAATCATAGGGAATTACAGGCATGTATTTTTCTCTTTATCTATCGTACTAGAAATTAAAAATGGCATAAACCCTGAGAAAGTACCTCAAACTCAAATGATTTTCCACTCATAATAGGATGTATCATTTATGTCCCATAAAATGATATTATCTAGCTATATAATATAAATTTAATAATATTACCATGTGGCTTATGGTTTCTTATCATACATAAAACTACTACTATGTTTTAGTGAAACAATTAGTCCTAGCACATTATAAAAAATCATATCAATAGAAGAACAAAATGTTGTCATAAAAAGTCTATTAATATTTTAAACAATGAATTCATGTTATCATAAAATTCATATAACTTGGTTATAGGTCACAAAATCAAACAAAGATAACATTGGTGGAAAGTAAACTCAAGGGAATGTTGGAAAAATCCATTATAATAGATGAGAATTATTGTAAAAAACTACATTTCATTATTAAATAATACATTATTCATGTAATAATACCATAGTATATAACATTATTTACATATAAAAGAAGATTTAAATAAAAAAAAGAATAATAGGGTTTTATAATTCAATCTTGAAAGTTTATAATTAAAGTGGAGAGATTACGACACAAGAAAATGATTTTAGTCAAGAAGATATCTTACAATTTGAGGAGCATTTAACTAAAATTCTATTAAAAGAGAGAAAAATTTAAAATTATCTTAAATTACCATGAATGAAGGGTGTTTATTAATATAAAATCATAATTAGTTTGTGTATACATCACATAAAATAAATAAGGAACATAAATCAAAATACATTATAGTGATACATATTTGAGATGAAGAACCCTTACAACCATAATAACATTCAAGTCAAAACACTATGAGAGAAATAAAAAAGAATAGAAACTTGAATATCATAAAATAAAATAGAATCATGATTCAAAATGTTAAAGGTGAATTAGACACACCATTCCAAATAATTCATGGTGTATAATAAGAAATATGTCCCAAAGGGAAAAAATTTGAGACATTAAACCCTTACCTTTATTTATTATTAGTCAAAAATGTCTCTAAAAAATTATATAATGATAAAACATATCTTAGAAACTTATCTAAAAATATTAATATAAAAATTTTATGCTTTTTATAATTATTATATAACCATATATTAAAAATATATTTACCGATTGTAATTTATTTAAATCATCAGGTGTTAGAACATCCAGTTGTTTGTTTCATAAATGGTTTACAAAGAATAGAAAGATTCAAAAATAAGTGGTTTCAAGTTCATATTTACTATAGAATTAATGATATAATAATAATTTTTTTATTGATGAATTATGTCCTATTTTCATTAGTTGAAAGAAAAGAATATAACTAATTAACAGAGAAATCGTATGGAACTAGTTTTTTAGGTTTTTAACATTGGAAAGGTGATATATTAATAAATATATTAAATATTTAAATATTAATTAAATAATATTTGAGAAATATTAAATATGTAATTATTTCATGGAGTTACCGTTACATTTCATACTATAATGTTTTATGACATAATCGATATAACATCGTTTACATAGGTGGTAAAACTGACCAAAAAGACAACATATTATATTGTTTTCATGAGTAAGGGTATGTACCTATATAATGAAAATTTGATATATTCAGAATCTAAAATATGAATTTATTATCATACACCATCAATAAATCTGTTCTTATAACTATCTAATATAGGGGTGATGAAAAACATAATTCGTTGTTCCTGGAGGCTATAATATGCACATACACATGATTAAATGTCCAATTTGTAAATTAATGGAAACAAAGATGTTATATCTAAAATTATCGTTTTATAATTTTATTTGGGACATATAAAACATATTGATTCATCATTTTCATGCTTTATAACAACTTTTAGAGGCATCTATGAAAAATGAAATACATCGCTTCATAGAGGTGGTAGTTCGTATCTACCCAAAATTATTGTTATTTTATTTTCATATCGGATAAAAAGAATAAATAATTATTTTACAATTAATATAATTATTTTAAGTATTCTAATGATAATTATATTATTATATTAATATGGTGTGGTATTATTTGTGAAGGATCAGAGTAGGAGAATGGACAATGATAATGTAATAATCATATTGGAAGCTTGAGTTTTCTCTTGGAAACTCCTTAGAAATAAAGGATTTAATAAAAATAATGGTTTATAGAAGCTAATGGAAATGAGAGAGGGTTATAAGAGGATAATGTTTATATATATTAAATTAGATATTCAAAGGATGGGTGAGACTGGAGGTGGTGAAACTGATTCTTTTTTATAAGTGAAAAGAAGGGTAGTTTTGAAAGTAACCATTGCATTATCTGTAATATAATGTTACTATTTAACGGTCAATTGATCCAAAATGGATAATTTTATTTTAAGTGGGTTTGGGTTGTGATTATGTTTAAACACCAATTTTTGAGGCAAACTAGAGTGTTTTTAGTCTTTTTTGTTTTAATTTTTACCCTTCGCCGTAATTTACTTTTCTTTTGTAAATTATTACTAAACATAGTAATTAATATTATTGGATAAAATTAAGACTATAAATTTTACCTATTTTAAACCTTTTTATTTCAAATACTTAAATAATTTTATTGAATAAAATTTTAAAGGGACTGAAATGTTAATTTTAAAATAAATATATATAATGCGTTAAAAGAGATTTTAAAGAGAAAATGTTTTTTTAAGTTTAAAAATTTATATAAAAGATAATATTATAATTACTACTAATTTTTATGAAATAGAATAGTTTGTTATAAAATCTATACAGAACTAAATCTCCCCATCAAAGCACATAATTTTAAGACATCGTGAAAAACAATTATTAATGAAACATTTAAATTTAGTTCTAAAAATTTGGGATATTGAATTTATTAGTTCATAAAATGTTTAAACATTCTTTATTTTGTTAATTAAATAAATAATTTCTTATGTAAACAATTTTTAGTCTTCTATGATAAGCTAACATAGTGTTAAAATCATAAAAATTATAATTCTCACAAAAAACCTTAATTGTTTTGATTAAAAACCATCCATTTCATAAAAAAACTAATAATGAGTAAAATTTGATATGAGGAATTAAAAAGTTAATTTAAATTTATCGAATTTAAATTATAAAATTTTTAAATTTAATTTTTAAAGGATAAGTACATTATTCAAATAATAAATATTTTATTGATAATAATAGTTTTTCAATATTTACTCATATTAATCATTTAGATTCCATTAGTAATAAATTTTATTGATTGAACATATTATAGTTTATTATAGATTTATAAATAATAATATTTTAATATTTTTTGGATTTTTTACATTGGGGGTAATGTGTAACACAAGTGATAATACATTACATTAGTTTTACAAGGTCTATAATTTTATGTTATTAAAACTGTAGTCTGAACCAACTCCTTACACTTTCATGATTTCATTAAGATAATAAAATGTATTTAGAGTGGGAAAATTAGAAATCCGTATCGTCACAACCCTCCTTCATTTAGAATCTCATTTCATCTCTACATAATATCTATCCCTGGCTTTATTCCACATTGTAGGTAATGAAATATTGTACCAGTATGTGTATACCATATTCCTAAACATTCCATAACATCTGAAATGTCTTGAGAATCTGAATATTATAATGTCCAAAAATTATTCTTGAAGTGTTTTCTAGATTCTTGTTCTATCTATACCAATTTGGTCTGAATTTTCATTTGTTTTGTAGTTAAAGATCATATAAAGTTTCTATATTCTCCTATTAAAGTGGGAATTTTTTTGTCCGTTTTTTGGTCCAAAAATAAAAAATTTATATATTTAACATTCATGTTTATTAAAAAATATATTAAATATATATTAATCAGGTATAGATTTAACCTTATATTTTTAATGTTACATTTTCTTCATTGGATAATCGATCCTCGACCTCTAAAGATATTTAGAAGTTCTCTTGGATTTTATTTAGCCTATTATTTGACTAAAAACTCTATTTTTTATATTATATATACCCGGTTAATGGGTGAGTGGTATCCATGACACCCCCATACCCAAAAAACCCTTACACCAAACGCAGGATCAAAATTCAAAGATTCATAACCGAAAATTCAAAATTCAAAACAAACACAGAACTCGAGGAGACCTCAAGCCCTGAGAACCCACAATAACCTATCACATAGCCCACCATCATCATGCATCCAGTATGACTCATCCCTTGCACCAACATCTCTATCAATCTATTCACCATCTTTATCAACACTTCAAGAAAGAAACACGGATGCCATCGCCGACCTATCATCGCTGGAGCTGATAACCTGAGCTACCGAAAACATAGAGACCCCATCACCATGAGTGGCTTGAGTCTCCCTTCGTGAGATCACTAGTAAAAGCACAAAAACAATTGTCATAGATAATTTTGATGGCCTCCATTATAATTAAGAGAAAACACAAAAAACCAGACCAAACAACATCGTTGAAGAAAAAAATAGAATAGGAAAAATAATGAAAATATTATTGTAGTTTTGTTCATTCCCTCCGATATAACATATAGGCTCTAACTACCATTTAAAATAATGATAATATTAATGTTTTATTTTTATGTATAACTCAATGTTGTATGCAACATAATATTTCAGAGAAACTCATTATTGTGTGTCGAGTATGCTCTAGGAAAAATCATCCCCTTTTATTTAAATTTAATATCTTATTCATAAACATTAATAAAAAAGAAAAGGTATTATTATATAAATACCTGTATCATTACATCATTCCCCATTTTAGAAATTGTGTCCTCACAATTTTAAAATTGGGCTTAGAAACTTAATCGAAAAGCACACATCAAAAAAAGAGTCAATAAATCTATCACATTAAATGATTGAAATTGACGTAAAAAATGTAACCTAAGAAAACACATATTGGGGTCCCATGTAAGAAAACATGGATATAGATGAAAAATTAATGATTTTGTTCTGATGAAGAGTGAAAGACAACATAATCAGGAGAAATTTAACCACCATAAAACCATAAACTTGTGATGGGTTAAACAGTTTTTGATATCCCAAAAGGAAAATTAAACAAAAAACTTTTTGGTTTTAAGGTTATTTTATTAGAGTTGTAGAATTTTATTACTACCTAGGATAAGATCATAATTAAATATACAACATGAAAAGTAGTGTTTCTTCCTTTAATAAATTTCCCCCTCAAGTCATATTTTTCTCCAAATGATGAGTATTCTATATGAAATTGTGACACTAGAAGCGCTAGAATCAACTTCTAGAGAATCACATAATCCATAAAATATGAACTATATATTTCTATTATATTTAGCCTTTAAAAAAAATGATAGTAAAATATTAGATAATCCCCAAAATGATAATCCTTTATAAAATTAAATACTACTATTAATCTCCAAAATTCAACAAGCAATACCCAATGGTCAACAAATACCATTCAATACAAAATTATCCTTAAAATTATTCAATATAATCCAAACTAAAATTGAAACCCAAAAATTCAAAAGGATTTTATCACCAATTCATCCATGATAAATTTTATCATTTATCTCCACGTAGCATTGACTACTCTTAATGTCTCATACATAAAAGCAGTTGACCTAATCACATATTCTCAATGATAGGTAAACTGTTTCCACAAATAACCTAAATCTCCATTTTTCAACAATAAAAACATATACTATTCCTAAATAAAATTCAACAATTAATCCTTAAATAAAAACCCATAGTATTCTATTTTCATTAGTCATATAGTGTTTCCAAAAGAGCAAACGTCTTAAAAAAACGTTTATCACTTAATCACTAAATCAATTTCCATTACTAAGAATATCCATTTGATAAAACATAAGTTCCAAAAATAAACTTATTCATGATAATTATAATCATTTAAACTAAAATAATAATTCATATTAACCAGGGACTTCATGTAGTCCAGTGGCATGTGATAAAATCATATCCACACTTTGGTTGTGGGTTTGATTCTTATAGCTTTGTCCGACGTGGCAGGTTGTCACATCGTTTGTGTGCACCCATTTTTCTAAAACATTATAATTCGAATAACATGAATAAAAATATATAAAATCCTGGAAAACAATAATAACATATTTTAACCTAAAATGTTATCTCTTACCTCGCATTTTTACTCCTAAAAATTAATAACTTATAGTTTCTGAAATGGTGAATGTCTCCAATAATACCTTTAGACACCTTAATATTTCAGATCATAAAGATTCAAAAGGGGTTTATAAGACATTGAACTTATGATATACCTTAAATTCATTAACCAATGATGATATCCCTAACCATTAATAAAAAAATCCTAATATCCAAAGTTTTCTAAACCTTTCCTTTAATACCAAATATAAGGCCCTAACATTAAACCTTAATTAATCTTGATATAATTCCACAATTGACATTAATTCACTTCAAGGATATTTTCATGATTAGAGTTTTAGAGAATTAGGCCATAAAAATAAAATTAAATCTCAAAATTACAATGTATAAACATCCACTCTATCCAATTTTTTTAACAATAATAAAACTCCTTAAATAAAATAAGAATTGTTTTCTTGATAAAAATATTCTTGAATTCTTCACTTATTAAACCCTTAATTATGCACTGTGAAAAACATATCAAGAACTTGGGATGAGAATTAAAATATGATTAAGGTAAACATATTGAATGAAAACTTCCAGTCTTGTGGAAACATGTAAACAATGAAAACATTATCATAAAGTAAAACATTTCCCTTTAAAAAGTAGCAAAAATACTTCCCTGAATATAATATCATTTCTTAACATTTTTTTAACCATAATATTATCATAAATCCCATAGAAGGAAACATATAACCTATAAATGTTACTTGGGAAATAAATATACTTAAATGTAGTAACAATAGGGTCAACATACACACATATCATTAAATCGAATAGCCATATGGGAGACTTCCATACCCAATGCATTGGAGGTTATAATGTAACCACCTGTTCATGGTTTATCGTGGGACCACCCATCATTTGGTCTTCCAGATGACCACCCCTCATTGGTTTATCACTTAACCTTCTATCAAATTTCAAAGTACCATTATATAATCAAAGCACAAAGAATATTTCAAATATCAAAATTTCACTAAAAACATAGTTTTGAAATAACAATAAATAATATCAAGATATTGAAATACTCAATCCATTTCAAAAACCATTTTCAATACCAAAACAACTAAAAACGGCATAAGGGATTTATTTTAATTTTGAAAACATTTTGTTTTGTAAAGAAATCCAAATATCAAATAACGATTATGGTGTCTGAGAGGTCGTTGTCTCCCCATAAGTTAAAGACATTAATTTTGTCATTTAGTAAAACACTCCGTGGAAAAAAGATTCCCTTTGAATGAAATTAATATTCAAAGGGGTTTATTATACAACTTATAAAATAATATGGTGTATATTATCAAAATATGCCTCAATGAAAGAAGATTGAGACGAAATCCCATACAAAGATCGTATAATTAAATTAATGATAAATCAGCAACATAATTGTATGTGAAAAATTTAAATACACCCATTATTAGTTGATATTATGTGTAATACAATTAGTGTCTATTCACACATATTCATTAAAAAACAAAACCAATGACATGGATATTTAACTCAATGATTGGATATTGATCTAAGATTTAAAGTACATTTTTTGTATAAATGACGTAAGGATTTATCAGTGGAGTAATTATGTGTTAAAAAAGTATATGTACACAAAGGGAAGAAAAAATTACAACATAAATAAATAAAAAATTATTCCACACATATTCATGTAATAATATAATTAGCAAAGTATGTGTAAAACCTAATCAGTGGAAATTGAGTTTAGAAATTCCCTTATAAAAATTCAATAGCATAACGACGTCATTTAAATATTCAAAAAAAGAGTTGATGAGAGAAAAAAGGGTCTGTCATCACTTGGACCTAAAATATTCAATAATGAAGATATATATAATGATATCACAACAAAATAAAATGGAGATTAAAATACATATTATAAAATAATTCTTTGACTAAAAGAGGATGGTGAAAGGTTTCCCTACGTAGAGTCTGACTTGGCTTATCCATTTTTATCTCCTTGAATAATAAAATTATGTTAATTTATACTTTCATTATAAATTTTTAAATGTCTATTATTAATTTTATATCACTTATTACCTTGTTATAAACATTATATAATTACTCAAGTTCATATTCGTCGTTTTGTTGATGTTCGATACTTGAGACAAAGATGAACTTGAAATAATTATAAATTGTACTTGTGGTAAAACATACATTATCTATTTAATAGTATTCATGATTTAAATATCATATAAATTTAATATATATATGTATTTATAATAGTACATAACATTTTGATATAAGAGTTGAAATGCATCGTTCATGGAGACAGCAGGCCGTATGTACGCATGAACTCTACTTTTATTTCTTTTTCATATTAAAATAATGAAAACTAAATGATACATAGGTATATATAGTTCAATAATTATATATATATATATTATATATGTTATATATGTTCATTAATTAGATCCTTTATATTCCTCATTTATGGCATGAATGAGTCATATCACTTTGAGGGGGCGATAGTCCGCACATCCTCAAATGAAATTATCATCTTTACACATCAAGGAATGAAAAAAGGTTTGTTTTAAATAAAAATTTCAGAATAATTGAGACAATATAAATAAATTATATATAATATATAAATATAGTTCCCTCATAATGGTGACCATGATTGGTGTTATGAGAAAATTGAACAATCATCATTTTACTTGGCAGTAGTTCACCGTACATAGAAAAAGTAAGTTCGTTTCCATTAGATGGAGGTGTGTCTAAGTGTATTTATAATCATTCTGATAAAAAATAATTTTTATATTGGACTTTTTGGTTTTTTTATTTAATAAATTAATTATAATAGAATGGGGGGTGTATAATGAAGATAAAAGAAAAGAACTTGAGAGAAGATGTTAACACTAAATCGAGCAACTTCTTTTGTTTTGAGATAGAGGCCTTTTGAATTTCTTTATGCACAAGGTAGGGATTCAAGGAAGAATAGTGGAATGAAGGAATATTATTGGAGTAGAATTTGGATGAGACAAGGGGCTTCATAAGAGTGAATAAATTGGTAGGGATGGTGTCCTTTTATAAGAGGGAGGAGGGGAACTATAGGAATATCTTGAAATATTATTTTATTATAAAATGATTTTCGGTTTCCAATGCTCCCAAAATAATTTATTTCGAATATATGATGGTTTTGGGTCTAAAAAAACTCAACCAATAGGGTATAGACATGTTTTGGTCAGAAATGAATCCTTATCTTTTAGCTTTAAACCATAGTTAAAAACATTAACTCTTACCATGTTTTCTTGTGTTTTCATAATTATGGTAACTATATTTACTATAAAACTCAAATAGAACCATAAGTGGATCAATAAATAAGTTTTTAAAATTACATAATTCATTTTAATGAATATTATATTTTTTGGCGTGTTGTATCATTTAAAACAATAGTATTTTTTTAAAAAACTCGTTTATGTCAATTTTGACACTATAAGGTAATTGATTTTTTTTATTTTCATAACAACTTGATTCCTTAGAACCAAAGGAATTAAATCAAGTATAATATTTCAATATCATAAATATAAATATTGTATGACATCAACATATCCAAATTACAGTTTTTAAATATTTATAATATCATTTATTTGATTCATTCACTAATGAAGCAATCACTGCATCATCATTGTGTTATAATTAACTTTATTTATTTAAGGTCTAAATATTATAAATATAATATTATTATGTTGGAAGTATTTTTATCTTTATAATTAATATTTACAGTCTATGATGTCACTTACATAACCCCATATAAAAATTGTTTTTGTAATAAGATTCACATTTTTGTTATTTTTCTCTTTTCGTTAAATTAAAAACAATAAAGGGTCACTATCTCGTCCATGTGAAACCATGGGGTCCCCAAATTGACACAATGTTTCCTATATTCTTAAATTTTCCATAACATAGTATTAGGACACATGTTAGGGTAGTTTTATATTATTATCATATTATTTTCACCCTTATTTACCTTATTTAGCCTTTAATAGTGGTAAATAAAATAAATAATGAAGTAACTATTCATTATGTCCAAAAATAAAAGGTACATATTAAAAAAATTGGACTTTTAATTCAAAATATGTAGTCCATTTTTACAAATTCAAAGCACAAAATTTCCAAAAATTAATTTAAAATTATTTCCCATTGTCAAAACCAAAAGCATGTATTTGAGAAGTAAAAAATAACAAATTATTGACCCGTGTTTATTTCAATTAAAATATGAAATTAATTCAAATGACCATAATTTTATTAATTTAAATAAAATCCAATGATACTTTAAATCCAATTAAAATTACAATCTTACTTTATAATTAAATTAGATGAAAATGCATTTTTGAATTAAAAGGCAGTATTTTCACTATTCATTAAACAATTAACATTACCAATATATTACCTAAGTAATTTTTGATGTACAAATTTTTTATAAGTAGATTATTTTGTCAAATATATTATACAAAAGTGATATAAATTAGATTAAAAAATGGTTCTCCTTCAAGAGGCGGTAAAAAGACCTTTTAAAAATATTAGAGTATCTCATGCTAAAAATCTGATTCTTTCTTATTTTAAGCAACTAAAATTTATTGGATAAATGTAAAAACATTTAAAAAACATATGTAATCAAAATATAGTTATTTATGTTCATTTCCTCTAATATAATTACTAGACACTAACAACCATTTAAAATAATAATATTTTTGTATTATTTTTCTGGTATAACTCAATGTTGTGTGCAATGTAAGATTTTAGAGAAACCTATTGTTGTGTGTCAACTAAACCTTAAGAATATTAATCCACTATAATGTAAAATTAATATCTTATTCAAATATATTAATAGAAAAGAAAAATTATTATTCTATAAATACCTTGGCCGTTACACATAATCGTAATGGAAATATTTTATTCTCAATTTGAGAATTCCAAATATCATATTCTCTTTTATTTGACATATTTTTATATTATCTAGATATAAAAATTTATTTTCTTTTTTAGTGATCAATTTGGTCCCCACATATTCTCTCCATTATACCCTTTTTGGTCACACATTAAGTTTTCTCCTTCCCAATTACTCACCATTTATTCCACACTATATATATTTAAATTATATTGTAATTAGTCTAATATATTGTTAGATTTCATACTAGAATTTAATTCCATGTATGGGCCTATGATCTTCAATTATATAACAAATATTAATTCCATTAAATATGTCCCTAGAGACACATGCTCAATCTCTAATGGTATAAATCCACTCAATCATCCTCACTAGTCTCAAGCTCTATGCTGCCATATGAGATCCATTTAATCATTGGTTAAGTTTAGCATAAATTCATGTATTAAAGATATTATATGACTCAATCAACTAGATTAATCTTTTTTGGGGTCCCTATAGATTTGGTATGTCTAATATTTCTTCAACTAGCTAAGTCTCTTTTATATATGTTGAGTTATACTCATGTGTTCTTTGTGTTCCAATTAATCTAATGTATCAATTTTTATATTCATAATTACAATTGGTATAGAAATGTACATGTTGCATTGATTTATCTATCTTAATGTATACATATTGTATAATATTTACTATTTCCATGAAATTCAAATTATGTTCTCGTCTTTTGATTTTCTTAATTACTTGTAGGTTATGGTTTTATTGGGGATCATCAATCTCAGCCAATTAGATTAATTTAATTCTTGATTACTGTGTTCTTAGATGTTTTTTTTTCCTCTTATATATTGGAATCATTTTTTATTCTATTTCATGGCCTACCAGCAATTGCTATATATCAAGCTGGGTTCCCCTTATTCTATGATGTGAATGACTGTTTTCATTTCCACTATCCCCATTTCTTCCATATTTTCACTTTACCAATATCAATGAACCTTTTTTGACATTTACATTACTTCAAGGGATAATCATTTATTATTATATTGTTTTTCACTCAATCTGTTAGAGATTGTTTGGAGAAATATGTATTAATAACTAGTTATCAGTGTGATTTCAAAGAAAGAAAAAGGGAACTAAGGGATCCTAATGCCTACTTCTTCTTCATAACTCATTTTGTTATTCCCCCAAAACTATTTCCACATTCTTCTGGATATTTATTGGATAAAATGTATTATTGGATATTGGTTGATGACACTAAAAACAAGGAGTCTCCATACTTGATTCATTTCATCATAACCGAGTTTTAGTGAGGAAACTGAGCTATTTATGGGAATTATTTTTTTATCACATATTTTTATCATACTATTTGTGTTCTTGAATGATTTCATCCCGGAGTGGGAAAATCTTGATCCACAAGACTGGGGTGATTTTCACTACCTAGTCTATCAAGATTCTACTTGTGATATCTTGATCCTAATTCTTTAATATGTAACCTCAACCAGTGGACACATGTACTTAAGTGTGCCACCCTATACGCTAGAAGATATTGAATAGAAACATGTTTCTAAGGTTTTATTATGGGAATAATATACCCGCATTATCACAGTGAAAAACAATAGTAAATAATAAATAATTAGGGAAAACATAATAATGAAAAAATAATAGTTAATAATCCATATAATAATAAAATACATGGAAAATAACTAGTATCATGTAAAAAATTATGTCATGATGCTATAAAAAAATTGGGTGTAAGGGAACATGTAAGTAGGCATATAAGAATAAAATCTATACAAATGTTTATAAAAATCAATAAAATTCTAAACTCCAATAGTATATTGAGAACAAGATTGTTAGTCCTCTCCCATACTTCATTGTAATAAAAAAATCACGAGTCCATAGATGGGTTCTTCCCTTTATTCATACATGTATCTGATAAGACTTTCTAGGTACCAAGAAGAGGCCTAAACAAGGTGTTAGTAAAACACATTAGGACACCACTAATCGTGTCAAATAAAAACCACTCTATGAATATATCAGGGTTTAGTGTCCCCATTATTATAAAAAATCATTAAATAAAATAATCAATACCAATGTTGCCTCATGTTCCTCATGGGATACGTATCTGATACCACATGAATAATCATGATCCATATTGTCTCTAAGAAATACTAACTTTATAATATAGCCATGGCGCTTGAGGCACATAACCAAGGAATACTTGAATAATGATAATCATATAAGGGATCAACAAGTCACATGTAATTTATACCATACCATTCATAGGTTAACTGATATTTCAAATCTGGGATGTTGAATGCATTGTCTGAAAATACAAAAAAATGACATGGAATTCCACGTACAATATCCTAAATCAAGGGGGAATTAATCATCATGTAAAGTAGTTACCAATAAATGATGAAATGTTCAACTGAAAACAACATCAATTAACAGTAAAAGTTTAATACAATTCAATTTCATGTAAGACCATCCATGGAATTAAATGAGAGGAACCTATGTATTAGTCAAGTTCAAACACCCTTCGGTGATCTCGAATTCATAATATTAGTATCCATAATCAAAAATAAAAATTTAATGAGGGCCAAGTGATATAGTCTTGCCATTTAAATTTCATTTAATTATTTATCCATTCCAACTATAAGATTCTTCAAGTGTGCTATTCTTCTCATTTTACAATTTTATAAACAAATCACTTATTAGTACTATGAGGGAAATGTGAATTGTTATTGACCTCTCAAAATAAATCTTCATAAATTTGAATTAATAATATTATTATGAGGTTACAGATCAAACCTACTCAAAGGTGGTCAAATTTCATGTAGTATAAAATATGGGTCATGGGAATATAAGCTACACACCTCGACGGATATGGTTCAAGTTAATGTTGAAAAACTCCAAAAAATAAATATAATTCCCTATGAGTATCAAATTTAATTCCATCAAAATTTAAATAATTAATTTCACATTTTAGAGTCAATGCACGGAAATTACAACATGCAATACAACGATGAATGATATAAATGACTGTAAATTTAGGGGAAAGTACTAAAACAACTACATTTGTCCCTTAGACAACTCGTCATCTGGTATTAGCTTCAGATTTATGTTATAATGATAGAAATAAGAGAAACTAGACTAATCTATTTCCTATAGGGTGTAAGAGTTCACATGAATATAACATCAATACCAGTGAGAACATCAGGGAAAATAATTATGGCGACACGTAGACTTAGTAAGGGTGATGAAACATGAATCAAGGCCATCGATTCAATGTTTTGATGGAGGAGGTACCACAAAGTATATAAAGAGAGCTAAGGGTGAGATTGAGTGGGATGTTTGGTGTTAATAGGGATGGGGAAAGGGTGTTTTATATTTAAGTGGAATGAGAGGAAAACTAAAATTTCATTTATTTTATAGTGGATAAGATTTTGTCTACATGGATTTGTAAACCATGTTCCAACCATGCACTATCCACTATCTATATAAATTCCTCTCATGTGGTCTATGTGTAAGGTGGGTCAATTTTTTTTCACCACATGCACTCTGCACTATCCCATGGAACACACCCTACACGTCTTGGTGCATGAATAATGTGAATAGTGCATAAACTTTGTATTTTACATTTGAACCTATTTTAAATATTTTAACTATCATGAGACCCTTATTGAATGTTTAAAAAACCTATGATCCTTCATTTTTTTAACATGATTTAGTTGTATTGTTGTTACTACCAGTTCACCAACTATTCACCTCACCCTGACCCTCCAAAAACATTAACACTGATCTCCAAACAAGCTCAAACTCTCTCGAATCCATTCTTAACACTTAGGAACTTTTATTAGTGAAATAAATATTGATATATATAATTTAAATGATCCATACCCTAAAGAAAAATTAGGATATTATATGCAACCCTACATAAAAAAATAGAACTCATGCTTCCCTTGTGAATGTGGTTGATCATAATATGAGGGTAATTCCATTCATTTAGAATGAATATTAGAATCTAACTCAGACATCTTTTACTATACATGGTTGTGCATTCATAGCAACTGAACTAACATAGAATAACTTACTTGAAGATACTTTTTGATATGATCTAAAATACCCAATAGTAACTCCTCATAAGAAACATCAACTTCAAGATCAGCCTCATTAAGACGAAGTACATGAGACTGGTTAAAATGATTTTGATGGAGATGAGAACCTGAAAAACATTTGGATATTTCCCTATATCCTATGGAAGGGTTGTTTCATATGATAGTAGTCCAATCCAATCCAATATCTCCAAGTTTATACTGAATCTAAGTGATATATTACCCTTCCACATAATCTATCAATCAATCTAGGTGAAACATACAAGATGAACTAATCCCCCACCATAAAATACAGAGGTTGGAAATGGAGATAGGAAATATATTTCTTCCTAGACTAAGCAGTGTCCAAATAATTTGTGATAAACTATGCCTACTCTAACGTCTACTACACGAGACATTGTCCAAGTATCATTGCCTCTTCTACATCTAAAGAGAATAAAGGTGAACAACATGATTTACCGTATAATGAATCATAAGTATCCATCTACATAGTTTGTTGAAAGCTATTATTATAAGACAATTTTGTTAAATAAAAAATATTCTTCAAAAAAACTTCAATGTAAAGGAAACATTATTGTATAATATCATCTAAAAACTGTATAGTATGCTTTGACTAATCATCAGTATAAGGTTTATTGGATATAATTATAAGTACATGTGATCCTATAACCTTCAACAAACCCTTCATGAACTAGAAATTCAACCGGGTTTCCCTATCTAATAAAATGGCCCATGGAACCCCATGAAAGCTAAAAATCTCTAAAACGAAAATCCTCCCAAGATTTTCCTCTAAGATGGTCCCCCAATAGGAAAGAAGTGGGAGAGCTTCTTTATCCTGTCCACAATAACTCATACTACTTTACTACCATGAGGATATTTTGATAAGAACATAAACAAAATCCACAGTGATGTCATCATATTTCGACATTGGAATGGGTATTAGTTGTAAAATACTATAAGTACTCTAGTGTTCCATGTTCACCCACTAAAAAATGGAACACCAAGTAACAAAACCTATTATCACCCTTCTCATCCCTGACCACCAATACTAGCCATGTAAGTCATGGTATATGTTGAAAAATTTGGGATGTAGTACCCAACAAGAAGCATGATATTTTACCATAAGTTATTATCATTTCATTATGTGAACCTAGAAATTCTTTTGAATGTGATATATATCATCCTTATCAGTAACCCAAATAGGTGGTGGATCACCACCTGAATCACTTTCATTCTGGACTAATCATTCTGGATAAAAAATCTACCTCATCTTTATTTAGACTAGAAGTGAGTAGGTCACTACAAAATCTATAATAATTGGATAATCATCACAAAAAAACATCTAGGTATATCACAGAAAAGAGCTATCAATTACCACTCACTACGAGAGACCTGGAATCATTATGTTTGAGTATTTATGCTCAGAGCACCAACAACATCATTTCTCTTTAAAAGCATATGAAAAAGATCAAAATAGAAATATTAAAGGTATTGAATCTATTTTTTCAATATAAGGATAAAATAATTCTCGGTGAATATTTATTTTCCTATTTTTTGATCCATGTAAAATATAAACCGTTCCCCCAATAATTACTATCTCAAAAATGTTATGGATGGACCACAACTGTCATCCCAAGATCATGCATTGGAAAATTACACATTTGAGGACTCACTTAGTGATAACCTTATGCTTTCAATCATTCCCATTGCATAAAAATACCTTATATCATAATTGGTGATGCATCATAATACATGGTATATCCCATACTAGGGTTAGGTAGAACCAATATCAGTGTAGATGTAAGTCTTCCTTTTAACACTTGAAATGATTTTACTCAAGTTTCGGACAATGTGATTTTAACATTCTTCTTGATCAAGAATTTAAGTATTGTTTCAAGGCATGATAAATTCAAAAATAAATTTCCTTAGTAACCAGCTATCCATAAGAAACTCTAAATCTCAAATATGTTCTTTGTATGTTCCAAGGAATCTACATCTCTCTCCTTATATAGATCCAAATATACCCCTAATTTCAATATAATGTGAACTAGGAAGTGATATTTGTCAATCCAAATGTGTCGTCTTGTGATCTAGGAACACAATCCATGCTCTCTTAGTGAATTAAATAGGATTTTATGGTTTTTATAACATTCATTTTGTGTTTAATAGTATTCTATGATAACATCCATGAAAACCACAATGAAATAATCCAGGTATGGGTGGAAAACCATGTTCATCAAATACATAAAAATAATAGGAATGTTTATAATACCTTATCAAATTTATAGATATTCATAAATTCCATATATGATTTTAAAAGCTACTTGATGGTATCAAGATATAAAATTAATTTTTTGAGAAGACTCTATCTCCTTGAATCTGGTCAAAGAGATTTATTTATACAAATAAGTGTGATCAATTATTCAATGAAATCTAATTCAACCTTAGGTAATGAAAACACAGTTGTAAGGTTACATATTCCTTCTTAAAAAAGTATAGATGAACCCCAATTATGAGTACTAGGTTTGTATAAACCCTTTGGATTCTATATCCTTTAACTATCTCTTTATTTCCTGATGTGTAGTAGGGTATATCATTTAAGGAGGAATAGATACTGATGCTTCTCTAGGAATAATTTCATCGGTGAAATATAACTCTCTTTTAAGAGGAAGCTTAGAAATAATTTTAGGTAATAAATCCCTAAAATGATCCATCACTGGAAGAAAATCATTGTGATGAGATCCGTGATTATCTAGAAAATGTGATTCCATCTGGGCGAAAAATACTTTGAGTACAAAATGTTCTAGTCCAAATAAAATTTCAAGGACATCTCATTCTATTTTTTAAACATAGTCACTCCAAAAAAATGATGACAATGACACCTTTTAATTAATATAATCGATGTGGGTGAAAAAGGGACATGAGAATTACATCCTAAAAATTATTTCAAAACTTATCATCTCAAGGATAAAAATATTCTATAATAATTGATAGCCATGTATCTCAAGAAGACACTCCTTGCATAGGAACACACACTCTAATCATACACCTAAAGGAGTATTTATAATCATTACTCCATAAAAGTGTACGATCTCAAAAATAATTATAATAAACAAAATAGAAAATATGAATCAATAAATGGAAGGAGTGTCAAATAAAGTAGAAAATAAAATCAAGGCTACTAAATTCATAGCTTAAATTGTATATAGACAACCACTCTTCTCCTCGAACATAGGTTGTATTGAAAATATCTAGCCCAACACATGGACCTAACATACTACTTGAATAAAATGAAATGGTCCAATCTATTAGCACTACATATTATTAATCTTTATTCCTCAACCACATTTCCATACTCATCCTATATGAACGGCAGTACTCTAGATACCAGCATGATGTGGATTTAATTATCCTTATACATAACATGGAGATGGTGCAGATCCTATCCCACTGAAAATAGGTGATAAAGCCTGAAAAATCCTCTAGAGATGGCCAAAACTATTGTAGGATCAAATATCAACTTTGTCATAGTTATACTATGGATTCAGGTGACCAGCCTCCCCACACTCATGGAATATGACATGGATCTCTAAGCACATAGTATGACTAATTTTCCCCCATGATAACGTTCAAAGAAACGATTTCTAATGCTGGACAATCTGGCTCCCTACCACATCACTAATCCACCATTCCCCATTCCGTCATCTTCCATCAGGCTATTCATAGATATGAGGGCCTAATTCACTATTTATGAAATGGTAGTGAAATGTAAAACATTCACATAATATTGGATGGCCTACATTATCCCATCCTCAAATCACACACTTGGGTCAAATCATCATGGGAAAGGGTTGGATAAAGACATTGGATCTCTATGAAATGAGTTAGTTGTACATAATATATAATGTACCCAACTTTAGATGCATAAATTCCCTATATCATTCATCTATCAATGTCTTTGGGAAGAATTAATCACATGAGCTAGTATGGAAGTCCCTCCAGACCAGACCTTTATGTTGAGAATCCTATTTTATAATATCCCACCAATTTTTGTTGGATCCATAAAGAATGTAAGTCATGTTCTTTACCCTCCTCTCCTATGGAATATCCATATTCTCAAAGATTGATAATTTGGCCTTTATATAAGAATCAATATCTTGGGGTCCAACATAACTCAAAATAATAGAGGGATCCTATTGCTATAACATTCATGTCAAGTATGACAAATTTGTTGTAGGTCGTGGAACTCCCTATATAGACTGCACTAATCATTGAAAAAACCTCTTAATGATGATCACCAGTTTCTATTCTATGTATAATATGAGGTTCTATAGTTGTAACAACTAGAGGAAATACATGTCATTTAGGTATTACTTCCTCCAATGCATTTTCTTTACCGTGTTCTTGGCACTCGACCCAAGGTCACTAATGAGGAATATATCTAAAATGCTAAGAACGTGGCTCAAAATGATATTCAATACCTCTAAGATTTATATTTGAGAACAAGACAACCCAAATACTAAATAAATGATAAAAAAACTGAAGATATTCACCTATGATAATAAGATATGTTTAATGGATGACTACATGAAACAAGTTAAACCAAGTACTCGAATCCACAGTTGGGGTACTAGTAATATTTCATGTTCAATTACAAGGACTCTATTATATATATTTTTAATTAAATTTATATAGGAAAAAAATTATATTTTAATTTTCATTCCATTTTTCAAAAATCAATCCATTTAGGAGTCAGATATCATCAAATTTCACATTTACATCATTGTCCATTTAGATGAGTTAATATTCCTTAGTTATAAAGGAATAACTTTATATGTTAAAATTAGAACTTCAAATAACTACGAACAGAACATCACATCTAGTATCAGGATATAAAAATTCTATATTCATTGATTTTATTATATGTATCACCATTCTTGATTTATAGAGGCATGCACTTTATAAATTCAAATTTAGATAAAATAGGGAACAATCAACTTATGTTCCATCACATGTAATTATATTTATAGATTACAAACATGACATAATTGGATAGCTATGTTTAAACCATTTATCTATGTGATAAAAAATAATTTTTGTTGATGAAGACCCTTTATATAATCAATTATTTATCCTCTTCCATATATAAAATGTTAGTTTAATTACCAGTATAACCATCAAGTCATGTACAATATGAATCACATAGCACATGAAATGAAATAAACATGACATTTCATATGCATGACATATAAATCTATAGGTTCCTTAATGGTGCATGATAAAATGATACCTTACCATACATGTCCAAGAGAAAAAATCCATAATCATTAGAAAATAAAAAAACACCATGCATCAAAAAATGGAGAAATCATTCAACTGTAATCGGTGAAAAACTATAATATGAAGTCCCATCCTTAGAAACCTTGTATTTTATGTTTATGTAGGTCATATACTCTGATGCATTGGATCATTACCAAACACATCCAAGAATTTTATGTACTGACAAAAATATGATGGTAATGAAATGAATTGGCATCTGATAAAACTTTGTGACACTCTAAGCTCAGTTCACTAATAAGTAAACTGAACTGGTGTCCATATAGAATAAAGTTATCCAACCTATACTCTAGAATTAATTGACTAGTAGTGAGGGTATAAGGTTTTATGGTGAGGAGAGTATATGCTAATTATCAAAATAAAACACAGTTGAAATGAGTAAACAACCAACAAATACCTAATAATGGAAACAAATAATGTAAATAATCAAGATAACAATAATATTAACAGATAATGACCAATTTAAAATTTAAAATGATGATTTCATGATGATATACAAAAATAGGGATTACAGAAACATAGAATAAGTATTAAAATAGTACATGTTATAGAAAAGTTTTAAAAAATAGACCAAAATCCAACTATAATATAATCACAAGATCTAGGTCAATCCACTGCGCCCGTTCCCCAATGTAGTAAATAAATCCTGTTTTCAAAGCAAGACACTATCCAATATCCCTACCTACATCCAAGATGTTTTTTAGGTACCAAAAAATTTCCTATAAATTGTGTGAGTGAAACTCAGTATTACACCACTAATAATCTATAATATTATACAATCAAGGAATATATCTTGAAGAAGTGTGTATATAACTAAAATAAAAGAATTAAACAAAATAAATAATACACATATAGCCATGGATTCTTAAAGGGATACACTTTTGATACTACCAGCTATAGAATATTCCAAAATGTATTTGAGAAATAATTGTTTTATAATATAGTGTTGGGACCGCTAACCTATAACCATGGTGTCCTTATATATTGATAATCATATAAGGTATTAAGAAGTCATCTGAAATTTATGACTTTTGATTACCTGGAGGCTGTCATTAATATCTTATGGGGCTATGAAAATTTAGTAATTTATAATACTTAGGAAATGTAACAAAAAAGTTGGTAATAGGTCAGATCAAGTGTTGAAACCACTAGGGGATAAATATGTTGTAAAGTAATTAATATAATTTAAAGCATATTTGAAGGTTTTAGGAGAGAGATTGAGAGAGATAAGAATGATTGGAAATTGATTTAGGTTGTTTTCTAAAGACAACGAATTATTGGTTCAATTATTTTCATGAAAATTTTATAATGAGTCAATTAAATTTGGATTCATTAATGTTTTTTATAAGAATTGGGTCTTTAGGGATCCATGGTGTAGGTACCGTATACTAATCCAATAACCAGATCAATGGAATGGTTACCAACATGGTCCAATTATGGGATTAGGTGACACAAAACCCAATTAAAATATAATTATCTTATATTTCATAATAAATATATGTTAACTAGGGTGATTAATTATTGAAGTAAAATAACACCCATTGATTCACATTACTATGGTCATGCTATTAAAAATAATAGAATTATAATACATAAACAAGGTTTCATCAATTCAAAACATGAATTGAAAATATAAAAAATACATGACAACACTTCCAAATATAGTAACATCAACCATCATAGAGAGAAATAATGTCTCATTCTAAACATGATAAGAATGATTAGACATGGTAACGAGAAGAAGAATGGCGGTGAATAATGTCAATAGTAGTAGGTCTCCTTTGTGGTGCACCCAGAAATTGGAATTTATCTGTTCATCTCCTCAATCTCCTTGATGAATTTTGTGTGTGACCATATGCATGTAAACATATTCCTCTATATGGAAACACCATATTTTACATAAATAATTTTCATATTTTTTGGGTGGTTCATGGAACGAATTATGTTCATGTCAGGTAAAATGAAGCACAAATTTTTTCATCATATTTATTTGTCCCGAAAAATGAATGACATGTATTAATCATTGGCCATGAATATCTATTTCACTACTTAATGGGGTGACACCTTATTCAGAATTAGAATATAAAATTTTATTATCCTATGAAACTCTTTAAAAGTATTATTATCACGCCATGAAAATGTCAATGTCTGAATTTTTCAATTTTGGGCCATCTTCAATCCAATTTAAAATTTTTATGTCTTTTGCTAGTATTCACATTGCATTATGAAGTGTCTCTTTCTCCCCAATTCACCTATTTTTGTTAATTTTTAAAATAATTGATTTACTCTTCAATAAATAAAAAAATTAATCCATCCCAATAATTTCAAGAGTATATTTTATATTAATCAAATTAATTTATTAAAACACCGTAAAATATTTTCATGAAATGAATGTATCAATTTTTTTAGTCATTGGTAACCCAATAATTTAAATCAAGGACACAGATTGGAGCATAAAATTAAGCCAAAAAATATTAGGGATTTCTATTTCAAAAAATTCAAACTAAGGGTGTTTAGCGCATCATGTCCAATGTTTCCCAATAAACAAAATGAGCATCATACCAAACAATTTCAATTAATAATAAAAGAATACTATTATTTGCATTCCTTATGAGACCATTCAATTTATTTCATGAAAGGATCCTATGTATCAGTCATGGTTTAACACATTATTATGATTTAAAATTTATAATATTTGTATCCATAAGAACACATAAAAATTTAACAATGACTACGAAAAATGGTCTTACAATTCACATTTCATTTAATCATTTAACCATCCCAAATAAGAAACAACGTAATTGATGAATGCATATCACAATATAATTTCATAAATAGTTAACTTATTAATACAATGAGAGAAATTAGTTATTTATCCCCTCTCACACTATATATCAATTAATTCCATTTAATAAGACCATTAGAAGGGGTAAAATCAACAGACCGAAAAGGTGGTTTAATTTCATGTTAAGAAAATTTGGGTCATGGGTACATAAGAAACAAACCCAAAGAGAGGTAGTTCAAATCAAGGTAGAAAACATATAAAAATAATTTTTATGTACTAATACTATCCAAATTGATGAATTAGAAATTTACGTAATTAATTTTACATATTAATGGTGACACATTGTATTTTTGGGGCATGAAACAACATATCTGGATAAAAAATACTATATGTTTTTGGAAAAGCTCTAGAAACCCCACCTTATCCTGGTAGATGTCCCTTGATGGAGTATCTACTTCATATTAAAGATAGAACCAGAGAAATCATAGAAATATAAAATTTCCCTAAAAATATGGTTTATGGGTTTTCATGAAGATGGAATCAACAATTAGGATAAAATATATGAATAGAATAATGGCGACATGCATAATTACCCATGGTGATCAATCATGAATGGCATGATTCAATTACTTGTTTGTACAGAGTAGATCCAAAAAATCATAGGTGGATAACCAAGGGGTTACATGAGAGGGCTATAGTGTTTAAAGATGGAAGAAGGAAGTTTGTTTTATACTTAAGTGGAAAGAGGAAAAACAATAATTTTACACATTTTAATGGGTTATACAGTTTGGATGCTTGGTTTTACAAACTATTAGTTAAACTTCCAAGGGATACTCTCTAAATACATGCCCCTCAATTAGTGCACAAACATGTTTAGACAAACTATGTGCACCTAATGTACTCTGCATTGCCTTAGGGAAAATAAATTTCATTTCTCAGAACATAGTTAATACTAACCATACACACACTCTGCACCCCCAAAAATTTTCTGCAGTATTTTCATGGTCATGATACCATCCTTAAAGGGTATAACAAACTATAATATTTTATTTATGGGTAACACTATTCATCCATACTGTTGCAATGAACTGTGTTCCAGCCATGTGCCTCACATTGTTCCTCCAAACACAACAACTTTGTTCTCTGAACATGACCAAAATGTCATGATTCCATCTATAATTCTTAATTAAATTTAATACAGAAAAAAAATATTTACTGTAAATATCCAGATGAACCATACCTCAATGAAAAACCAAGATCAAACAAGAATCCTTAGATAGTTTCCCTGGTCCATCTTCTTTTTATATTATATTTTATAATTTACATGTTTTTCTAAATGAAAGTAGGTATACTGGTGTTTTTTCTCTTTATACATGTCTAAAAATCATGATTCTAATTGTCATCACATTTTGGTACGGTTGGTCGGAGTGGACACTCAAGAAGGGGGGGGGGGTGGGTGAATTGAGTTCCAATTAATGTTTTTGTTAAAATATATTCTATTCAAATACCCAATTTATAAAAAAAGTTAAACTCTATTGAATTTGTAAAACTGTAAAGGTTCAATTAGATTATCAAAAGATTGATTAGTTATTAGTTAATCTAATCAGAAGATTAAATTAGCTTTTGAAACTAACCTACTGATTTACAATATATACAAACACTTGCTTGATTAACTATCAAAGTAACATTAAGACAGATTTTTATTTCAAAGTAATAAGCAGCGGTATATAAATTAGATAATGTATATTTTGAACATAAACTAAAAATTCAGAGAAAATATAACCAAGAGGTTCAGTCTTAAATTGAGACTTAGTCCTCTCAAATTTATATAAATATAAATGTGATCTACACCCAGGATCGGGGTTAACAACTATACAGGGCTGTTCAAGCCACACAGGGAACTCTGCCACTGTTCATCGTGGGAAACAACAATAATGACCAGGCCACACAAGGACCTCTTCCACAATTTTCGTGGGTAAATAAGAGTAAAGATTTTTGGTATGAGGATTGTGATATCCTCAAGTTCAGCATAGGAGAAAATGTATGTGTAAAATAAATAGGATAGACACACTTCTTGAAAGTGAATAATAAATCACTTAGACAAAGTATATTAATGTTTAGAAATCTCGAGTGATTGGCAGTGCAGCTTTGGACTCGTTGGATTTAGCAGAATACGTTCTGAGTCCTTCTCTAGTTTTTCTGTTGAAAAACAATGTTTTGTGGTTGAACTTTTGTTTTTCCAGGATAGAGGATGTTCTCTTGAATTCAGAGTACTTCGTGTGTTCTTCAGAAATGTAGGATTGCATGTATGTAACTTCTTGGAGGATCGTGCAATGTGTTCTTCATAGTTGTGCTCATGATTTTTCTTCTATTCAGTACAGAGCTTTCTAGTATTGTAGTATGTGTGTCAAGACATGTCAAGCATACATGTATCCTCTACTGCAGCTCTATATTCTTTATATTACACTAGCTTCGGCAATAATAATGATTTACTTTCCATAGATACGAGGTACGGTTTCCTGACAGAACAAAAACTATCATAAAATAACATTA
Source organism: Viscum album (assembly GCA_963277665.1). Lineage (NCBI taxonomy): Eukaryota > Viridiplantae > Streptophyta > Magnoliopsida > Santalales > Viscaceae > Viscum > Viscum album. The sequence goes on from OY728147.1 coordinate 1,316,084,716, forward strand.
ATTTCATTAAAGACATCAAATATGCCTGTTACTATTATTTAAATAATATTGACAAAAAGGTTGTGAAATGGTGTCCCAGTGATTATGTAAATGGTGTCTTCTTCACGGTATGTGCTTCACGGTATGTCCTTCACGGTGTATGGGTCACGGTGTGTCCTTCACGATGTCTGGGTCACGTTGTGTCCTTCATGGGGTCTGGGTCATGGTGTCTGGATAATTAGGCAAATATTTGTATTTAGACTTAAACAGTAATATGCAGAATATGAATAAAGCTTAACCATTATAAATTATTTTATTTTGAAACATAAATACAATTGTTTGATAAGATAAGTGAGATTTGTGCACATGCATAATATTTGTAAATAATAGTGAGATTAATTAATCATCAATAAGATTTTCTATCATTAAAACATGATGTGTAATTATTATTGAGATTTGTGATCATTAATACATGAGTAATACATGATGAGTCCAACAATCTCCCCCTTTTTTATGATCACAAATCATGTATAGGTAAAATAAAAATGAAATGCAACCTTAAAGAAAATAACATATATAATAACAGAGTTAGAGAATAATAGACTCTACAATAACATATCTCTTTAGAATACTAATACTTTTACACTTCCTTATCCCCCCTTTGGGAATATCAAAAAGTGAAAAAGAATGAAGGGAGTGAAATAATGCATTTGTCATTAAAAATGTCCAGAGTACATGATACAGTAGAAATAAAAATAGTAAAAAGAAAAAGAAATCCCATCAAAAAGAAGGCAGTCACTTGAATCTTCAGGAATCATCCTTTGACTTGCCATTATCAGCAGCAGGAGATGATGCTGATATAGAAGAAGACATAGTTGTGGTAGACAAAGATGGTAAGGGTAGACCATCAAAAATAGAGGGAGACAAAGTAGGAGCTGTAGAAGATCTAGTCTTTGGTTGGTCAAGAATGACTGGCCGGATCTGAGAAAGGGCATGGCTGACTGACATTGCAGGTGAGGATAAGGCAGGTAGACCAGGTCTGAGGGGTGCAGTAGCGGGAGCAACGATAACAGTACTTTTCACATGAAGACATGGCTTTAAAAGACTGATGAAATCAGTAACAATTTATCCACCATTTTGCATAGACTTTTTAAAATACTCCTTATTCTCCATGAAATTTTCCAACAATCTAGTAAACTCTGTAAGATTTGGAACTTGAGCTTTAAAAGCTTGAGTCACTGGAGGGATTTTTAGGTTCTCCACAAGATACTTAAAGTGATTTTTCATGTTTCCTTTAGAGAAAATTCGTGTGAGATAAAAGTATATCTTCTTGGTGATCTCTTGTTGGGAATCATTTGAAATATTAGAATGAATCTGAACAAAATCAAGTGCTCTATGACGGTTCTTCATAACTTCAGACAGAGGAGACAGATCAAAACCACTAAGGGCATTCTGAAGTTCTTCCTTGATTATGGACCTCAGAAAGGAATCATCCAATGATGGTGTGGAGGTCTGACCAGAGGTAGGAGAAGCCTTGACAGCTTTGGTTAGAACTTTGAGCTGTTTCAAAACATTTTGCAGACATCCAATATACTCATGTGTGAGGTTATTAAGATTTTCCACAAGCTCTCTCATGCGTTAATGCATCTTCGTGTATATTGTTCCAATCTTCTCATCAAAATATAACAGATAAGGATGCACTTGAGACACAATCTCTCGAGAAAGGTTAGAAACATCTGGTTAATGAGATGCATCAACAGGTGGAGGAGCAGAAACAGGAGTAGGAACATGCTCTGATCTTGAAGAAAATTTTGTTTCCATGTTTTCCACCAAACCATTCAAATTAGCAACATCAGCACTAAGTAACCTATTTTCAACTCTGAATTCTTTTATTTCTCGAATCATCCTTGGTTGAATATATAGAATAATATTTTCCAAAAAAATTGATGCATCTTCATGACTTAGTTGAGTCACTGGTCGAGGTTGAGTGGTTAAAATCTTCTCAACACCAACCAAGATAGTCTCTCCAAAGACTTTCAAATCATCCTTAGTTACAAAGGATTGTTTCCCAGTTAAGAGTTTAGGTGAAGGTAGTGGTACAGGTTCTGATGAAGATTATGATTATGACTTAGAATTAGTTTCAGATTCAGATGAAGGTTGAGGCTCTGGTTCTGGTTCTGGGTGGGCTACTGACTTCATCTAAAATAAAGAAGAGATATCTATACTAGTTAGAGTTACTTGATCTGATTCACTCACATCATAGAAACTTGGAAACACATACCGAGTGTACACAGAATGTGTGAAAATTGGTTGAGATGTTCTAGCAGAACCAACTTCTTCAATCTCAAGGTTTTGATGTTCCTCCCAATCAAAATGTGCTTCTATTTCAGGTACTTGAGGAACAACTGCATGATCAAGATCCACAAGATATGCTCTAATCTCTTCAGCAAATATTTTTCTTGCCAACTGAAAGGCAATTTCCATCCTCTCTTTAGGAGAGGGTATGTACTCAGGAACTGATTATTCCACTGGTTGTGCTTCCAGAGTTTCTTCTTTTTCAACAGGGAGATCCTCTTGATTAACATTTTCCCTCGAAGGGATTTCTCAAAGATCATCTTTTTCCATGACTTGCTGCTCTAAAACAGGGATAACCAATTCTCTTGCAGCCTCAGACTGAACTTCTTGATCAACAACATTTCTAGAAGAAGGAGCTTCTTCTTCTTTACAAACAACAACAACTTCCTCCTTAAGAGGTATTTCAATAGGAACCTCAGCAGGGACAACAACCCTTTCTTTCTCAACAGGAGATCATTCCTCTTGAGGTCTTTCAACCTCTTCTTCTTCTTCTTCTTCTTCTTCTGGGTACTCAGGCACTTCATCTGGTTCCAAAACAGGATCAGTTATATTCTTGTTCCTTCTTGGATAATCAACAGGATTGTACTTCATATAATGTTCATCATTATTATCAACCCACTCCTTCTTCCAAGGGTTCCAATTAATCTTCATCCTTCAGATGATAGGCTTGGATAAACAGAAATCACAATCCTCTAGCCTTTCTTCATTCGTTCCAACTACTCTCTTGGAAACTAACATGGCCTAAATCATCCTTGAGTAAAACATGTAGGTGGATTTGGAAGTGACTTTAATCAGCTCACATATATGGTTAATGACATATTTGCACAAATTTATCTTGTGGCCATTCTTCAATAGATGAATCAGGAACACATCCTAATACTTCAACATAGAAAAATATCCTTTCATTGGACTAATCAAATCTTGAACAAATTTGAACAGTAGTTTTGTGTCCCCATACAATTCAGCTACTATGTCCCTTCTCTTGGTGCCATTTCCAATCAAGATTTCCAAAGCATTCTCCAGATCAAAGATGTCAGTTGTTGGAGGAGGGTCTCTTTGGTAATCATCACAAATTCGTTCATGTGGAATCTGCAGGCATGCAGCTCACATCTTTAAAGAGAATGAACACTTTTGTCCATTGATCCAGCTTGATACCATATAGCTTTCTCCAGCATCCAAATAAAACTTTACATATTGGTAAAATTGAGATACCAATATTGGTTAAATCGGTCTATCTTGTCTAGTGAACCAATCAAGCCATCCTTGTTCTCTTAATACTTTTAAGACTAAAAACTTTCTAGACAACAATCACTTAGGGAAAATATATTTTTCAGGTACTACAGTACGACTTAGAAGGTTCATATTTGGAGGTCCTTCGGGTGCTATCCTCAGTGCTCTTTTCTCTTTCTTAGAGCGGAGCTTCTCAGATGAGGGTGAAGATGGACACTTCATCCTTGGCATTCACTAACGGTTCAGGTGAGGGAGAGGAGAAGGCTTTCAAGGTAAAGAGGGTTCGAGAGAGTGAGCAGGAGAGAGCTCGGGTAAGGAATCGAGTGAAAAACCTTTATGTTTTATCATTTGGGAATGCCAATCATCATAAAAACAAAAATGCAGGAAATCAAATAGAGGTGAATTAAAAATTACCACGATGCAGGTTAAAATAAATATATAAATAATCTTCACGGTGAGACCGTGAGTATGAATTACGGTGCGATAGAAAATATTCGTCACGGTGAGACAATTGGTGGTCGTCACGGTGAGACAGTAACCATTCTGTACAGTCACAGTGAGATAGTGAGTGAACTGTTCTGTCACAGTGAGATAGTTAAGTGATAGACCATGAACACAAGGTGTTTACTATGAGACCGTAAGCATGAAACCGTATCTGAGAAACAGTCAATATAAAACTGTAAAGTAAAATATAGGAAAAAGTAAACAGTAAGATCTATAAGATGTCTATTTATGATTAATCATACCAAGATCATGTATGATGTAGTCTAATCTCTCATAATTTAATGGTTTGGTGAATATATCATCAAGTTTATATTCAGTACCAATGAATTCAAAAGTGATATCACCTTTTTTGTAATGATCCCTCAAAAGTTGATGTCGTACATCAATATGATTTGTCCTAGAATGAGAAACACGATTCTTTGAAATGTTAATAGAACTGGTGTGGTCACAATTTATTGGTACATGTCTGAATTGATATCCATAGTCTAGTAAAGTGGGTTTCATCCACAAAATTTGTGCACAACAACTGCCAGCAGCTATGTATTCAGCTTCTGCAATAGATAATGCAACCGAATTTTGTTTCTTACTACACCATGATACTTGTTACTTGCCTAAAAAGTGACATGTTCCAGAGGTGATTTTTCTATCTAACTTACATCCATCAAAATCAGTATCAGAATAGCTAACTAGCTCAAACGATTGTTATTTTGGATAGAACAGTCCAAAATTGGGAGTTTGTTTGAGGTATTTGAAAATTATCTTTATAGAATTTAAATGTGAATCTTTAGGGTTTTCTTTAAAACGAGAACACATACACACACTAAACATAATATCAGGAAGACTAGTAGTCAGGTAGAGTATACTTCCAATCATTCCTCTATAAGTGGTTTGATCAACAAATTTTCTATCTTCATCAAGATCCAACTTATAGTTTGTACTCATGGGAGTGTCACTACTTTTTGCGCTATCCAATCCAAAATGTTTTAAAATATCTATAGTATATTTACTTTGAGTTAAAATAATTCCATTATTGCTTTGAAGGATTTAAAATCCAAGAAATAATTTAAGTTCACCCATTAAAATCTTTTCAAATTTGTTTTGCATCATTTATGAAAAATCAGTACAAAGGAAATTTCTTGATGATCCAAAAATAATGTCATCTACATAAATTTTTACAACTAAAACATCTTTAAGAATTTTTTTTATAAAAAGAGTAGGACCAACTATTCCTTTTGTAAAACCTTAAGAAATTAGAAAATTACATAATCTATCATACCAAGCTCTTGGAGCTTGCTTTAAACCATATAAAGCTTTTGATAATTTAAAAACATGATTTGGAAAATGAGTGTTTTTAAATCCAGGTGGTTGTTCAACAAAAACATCCTCAGCTATATACCCATTTAGGAATGCACTATTGACATCCATTTGATATAGTTTAAAATTTAGATGTGAAGCATAAGCTAGTAAAATCCTAATGGATTCTAGTCTGGCTACTGAAGCAAATGTATCCTCACAATCATTTCCTTCTTATTGACTATAGCCTTGTGCAACTAATCTATCCTTGTTCCTAACTATATTTCCAGATTCATCTACTTTATTTCTAAACACCCATTTAGTGCCTATGGTGAAAGTGTCCTTATGTCTTTCTACTAGTTTCAAAACTTTATTTCATTCAAAATGATTGAGTTCTTCTTGCATATAAATGACCCAAAATTCATCGTTAATAGGATCATCAATGTTTTTAGGTTCAAGATGTGACAAGAAGGCTTGATTTCAACCTGATTTATAATAGAATCTCTAGTATTTATCCCTCTATAAAGATTACCAACAACATCATCTAAAGGATTATTATTTAGAATTCTAGTTGATCTAGTAAAGGTAGGACTAGAAATTTCAGGTTCATCTATAGGACCGGGTTCATTAGGAGTAGATTCTGAAGTATTTTCAGAACTGGTTGTCTTTACAACAGGTTCATTGATTTTATCATTAAAGTTCAGAACATATAATTCTTCTTCAAGATTTTCAAGAGATGACTCGGGCTCATGTGGATCAGTTTCATCAAACTTGATGTGAACAGATTCTTCCACACATTTGGTTCTTTTATTAAAGACTCTATAGGATTTTCTAGTTAAATAATAACCAAGAAAAATTCCTTCATCACTCTTATAAGCAAACAGGTCAAGATTATCCTTTGTATTAAGAATAGAAACTTTCCAGCCAAAGACTCTAAGGTAACTAACTTTAGGTTTTCTATTGTTCTATAACTCATATGAGGTATTATTGAGAACATGTCTTATCAAGACTATATTAATAATATAACAAGATGTATTAACCGCCTAAGCCCAAAAATAAAGAGGCAAGTCATATTCATTAAGCATGGTTCTGGAAATTTCTTGAAGGGTTCTATTTCTTCTTTCTACTAAACCATTCTGTCGAGGTGTATTAGGGGTAGAAAAGTTGTGACTATATCCATTATGTGAGAAATAAGATTCAAACTCTTGATTTTTAAACTCACGTCCATGATCACTTCTCTGGGTATTAATCTTAAGTCCACTAAGGTTTTCTATAGACTTGGAGTATTTAATAAATTAAGAACAAGCTTCAATTTTGTGAGCTAAGAAGTATACCCAAGTATATCTAGAAAAGTCATCTACTAATACATATAAATTATGCTCCCATTTAAGCTAGAAACTCTATAAGGTCCAAACAAGTCCATGTGAACCAACTCGAGAGGTTGAGAATATGACACTTCTTTTTTTGGGTTGAAAGAGATTTTGTGTTGCTTTCCCTTTTGACAGGGAATACAAACTTTTTCATTTGGAAACTCAAGATTGGGTAAGTCTCTAACTAAGTTCTTCTTAGTTAGTTTTCTATGTGAGTGGATGTTCTAGTGTCCTAATCTTTAATACCATAACCATGATTCTTTCTGAAAATCATTTAGGAAAGTAACATTTTTGTTATCTAAATAATTCAGATCAACAGCATAAACATTTTCATTTCTCAGGGTAGAGAATATTAAAAAAAATTTAGAGTTAAAAACATTACAAGAATTATTTTAAAATTTATCATTAATGCCATAATCACATAATTGATATATAATTAACAAGTTATATTACAATCCATCAAGAAATAAAAATTTAGAAATTAAAACTTAGTTAGTGTTACCAATTTGGCCTAGGACAATGATTTTTCTCTTAGAATTATCACCAAAGGTGACATGGCCTCCATCAACCTTGATTAGGCTCTTGAAGCATGCGTAATCCCCAGACATATGTCTTGATCATCCACTATCCAAATACCATGTCTTCTTGTGGGAACTCTTCAAACAGGTTTCCTACAAAACTGATTTAGATGGGAAATGACTTTGGCACCCAGATCTTCTTGGGTCCAGAAAGGTTATCAATCAATGATTTTGCTACCCAAATATGTCTTATGAGTCTCATATAATTTTCAAAATCAAATGATTTTGAAAGATAGACTCTATTTGATCTATAACTATGTGACTAACCAGTTGAAGCATGTGAATTTGTAGAATTGGAACTAACATTATTCTATCCAGATTTCGGAATAAATATAATCTTAGTAATCTGTCTCTGTCTAGGTTGGTAGCCTATTCGAGTAGTGTATTTCGGTGCCAATTTCATTCATATCATTTGAGTAAGAGTATCTTTTCCCTTTATAAATTTTTCTAAGTCCTTTCTATGTTGCTCATTAGACAATTTCACTTCTGTATTTTCCTTCAAAATTTGAGCATTATTTTCTTTTTCAATATCAATAGAAGATTTAACATTTGAAGTGAGAGAATGATGTTTCTTTAATGACTTATATTTGTCCTTAAGTTCATTGCATTTTTATTCTAGCATGTTACAATATTCAGATAATTCATCCTAAGACATATCTTCAGAATCAGAATCATATTCTACATCATCTCTAGAATAATAGGAATTTAAAACAGGAGTATCTAAGGTTACCTCAGTTGTGTTGGTCATGAAACATGTGTTGGGACAATTCTTTTCAGAATCAATGATTTCATATTCACTTGTGCTATCTTCTGAAGCACTCCATTTAGCTTTCATAGCTTTCTTGTAATTACTGTCCTTAAAATCGCGTTTCTTTTTGAACTTCAGTTTTGGACAGTCTGCTTTTATGTGACCTTTTCATTTCCATTCATAGCAGAAAACTTCATCGTTTTTATCAGCTTTATACTAGTCCTTTTTCGACTGACCTTTACTGTCATATTTTCCTTTGTAATTTTATTTTCTGAATAATTTCATCTACCTATAAAACTTCTTAAATCTTCTGGATATTTTAACCATCTCAACATCACTGTCTGAATCCGAATCTTCACTAGTTGAGCATTCAGTTTTTATTTGAACTTTGTCTTTGTCCTTTATCTTAGAAGTAGTAGATTTAAAAGCTATAGACTTTCTTTTTGGATCATCATCTTACAACTTATTCACTTTGTGTTCTTCCTTATCCATCATTAATTTAACAATAAGCTCTTAGATAGGAAGAGCTCCAATGTCACATGACTCTCTGATTGAAACAGATGTGCCTCTCCATCGGTCTGGACGACATCTCAGTATCCCCATCATTTGTTCCTTTGCTGGAACAACATTACCAAGTGAACTGATTTTATTGAATATCTCATTAAACCGAAGATACATATCAGAAATAGGTTCATTAGTATTCATTTTAAAATTATCATATTTAATAGTATAAGTATTTAATCTCATTTCTTTAACATTGGTTGTTACTTCAAGAGAAACTCCCAAAGTATCCCAAATTGCATAAGCAGTTTTGCAAGTAGATATTCGGTTAAATTCCACATTTCCTAATGCACAATACAAAGCATTCATAGCTTTACAGTTATTATTATAATCTACTTTACTAGTTTCATCCCATGTTGTTCTTACAGTTTCTAGAATTTTATATTGAGATTCTATAGCAGTATAGATATCAAAACCCATACCTTCCAAATGAATTTTCATTTTATGTTTCCACTAGGCATAGTTTGTACCATTAAAGAAAGGTGTCTGGTTAGTAGCATCACCCTCTAGTCTATTGTCCATAGCTAGATTTTAGAAAGTAAAATTAAAGAGATAAAATTTAGAACTAACAGAAATTGAAGATCTTTAAAGATGAAACTAAAATCACAGTTGAAAAACAGAGTGTTATGAAAACTTGTATAAATATAAAAAAACCTTTGATAACAAATGTTGGTCAGAGTGGACACTCAAAAAGGGGGGTTTAATCGATTTCCAATTAAAATTTATGTTAAAATATTTTCTATTAAAATCCCCAGTTTATAAAACAAGTAAAACTATAGTGAATTTGTAAAACTGTAAAGGTTCAATTAGATTCTCAAAAGATTGATTAGTTCTTAGGTAATCTAATCAGAAGATTAAATTATCTTTTGAAACTAACCTAATTATTTACAATAGATACAAACACTTTCTAGATTAACTATCAATGTAACTTTAAAAGAGATTTATATTTCAAAGTAATAAGTAGTTGTATATAAATTAGATAATGTATATTTTGAACTTAAACAAAAAATGCATAGAAAATATAACCAAGAGGTTCAGTCTCAATCCGAGTCTTAGTCCTCTCAAATTTATATACATATAAAAGTGATCCAAAACCTAGATCAGGGTTAACAACTGTACATGACTGTTCAGGCCACGCAAGGACCTCTACCACTGTTCTTTGTTGGAAACAACAATATAGACCCGTCCACACAAGGACCTCTTCCACAGTTGTCGTGGGTAAATAAGAGTAAGGAGTTTTGGTATGAGGATTTTGATATCCTCCAGTTTAGAATAGGAGACAGTGTATGTGTAAAATAAATAGGTTACACACACTGCTCGAATGTGAATAATAAATCACTTAGATAATATTTATGAGTGTTTATAAAGCTCTAGTTATTGGCAGTGAAGCTCTGGACTCGTTGGATTCAGTAGAATAGCTTGTGAGTCCTTATCTGATTTTCTTGTTGAAAAACAGAGTGTCATGGTTCAGTTTTTGTTTTTCTAGGATAGAAGATGTTCTATTGACTTTAGAGTACTTCATGTGTTCTTCAGAAATGTAGGATTTCATGTATGGAACTTCCTTGAGGATCATGCAATGTGTTCTTCATAGTTGTGATAACGATTGTTCTTCTGTTCAGTACAGAGCTTACTAGTATTGTAGTATGTGTGTCGAGACGTGTTAAGCATGCGTGTATCCGCAACTACAGCTCAATCTTCTTTATATTCCTCGAGATCTGGCAATAGGAATGATTTCCTTTCCAAAAATACAAGGTACGATTTCCTAACAGACCAACAACTATCATTAAATAACATTAATTTCATTAAAGATATAAAATATGACAGTTAGTATTATTTAAATAATATTGACAAAGGGTTAAGAAATGGTGTCACAATGATTATGTAAATGGTGTCTTCTTCACAGTATGTGCTTCACAGTATGTGCTTCATGGTATGTCCTTCACAGTGTCTGGGTCACAGTGTGTCCTTCACGGTGTCTAGGTCATAGTGTGTCCTTCACGGTGACTCGGTCACGGTTTTTCTTTCACGGTGTCTGGGTCACTGTTTTTCTTTCACGGTGTCTGGGTCACAGTGTCTGGATACTTAGGAAAATATCTATATTTAGACTTAAACAGTAATATGCAGGATATGAATTAAGCTGAACCATTAAAATGTAAGATATTTTGAAACATAAATACAAAGGTTGGATAAGATAAGTGAGATTTGTGATCATGCATATGATTTATAAATAATAGTGAGATTAATTAATCATCAATAAGATTTGATGTCATTAAAACATGATGTGTAAGTATTATTGAGATTTGTGATCATTAAATCATGAGTAATACATGAGGAGTTCAACAGGTACCATGTTACTTTGTTATGTTTACTCTTTTTGTTTCTGCAATAACAACCATCTATAATTTATAATCTAATTCACATATTTGTATATAAAACCAACATATATATTAAGTATATGAGAACTGAAATATGACTTAATGAATCAGATCCATTATTTATGACATCCATGACAACACAATCAATAATAACTAGTATCAAATACATCTTTACCATGAAGAAGTGATCTATGAAATTCAAGGTTAAAAAACTTAATAGTGAATGTAAATTTGAGTTTCATTTGGCTAAAAAATGTGTATTTTATCTACAAAAAGGATGTTTCTTCATTATGTAAAGGTAAAATACGTCATGTATGGGTTGGTCTTCTATTTCTTGGTAGTGTAGTACCAATTAAAGGTTTTACAAGGAAAGCATGAGGTTTACTATCTTCTCCCATATGGTTCAGTGATATTTCATTCACTATGTAATTATAAAACATTTTAACTTTACATTTCACCCCATGTTTGATATGGGTTATAGATTGCGTAATTTTTTATGATTCTGTTCATATTTCAATCTTAGAACTCATTTTAATAATTTTAATGGATTCAAATAAATGAAATGATGGATGTATATTCCCAATTGATTCATTTAAATTATTTTGAATTATTAGGATAATTTTAATGTGTTTTCACCCTAAATTAAGTAGAAACATATATGAATTAAAATTAATTGTAAATTAAAATTGATATTTCTTAAATAATTAATGAAATTATATATATCATATTCTAAAAACTACATTTTCTCCTTTTTTTCTCCATCTTTATTTCTATTAAACCTAGATTATCAAATGTTATCCAGAGAGTCGTGTTAGTGATCTATAATCAATCTAAACAACTTCTACATGATTTAAAGGTCTATAAATGTCATCATCTCACTTCATTTTTGGTGTATCATGTTATGTGAAGATTCTTTCAGGTAAATAATAATTAAATAACCCTTTTTATTTCATTTCTATGTGTGAACTATTAATGCTTTAGATTCCTCTTGATATATATATGAAAATATACTATGAAAAAATTATTATATAGTGACTATATAGGTGAGAGAAATAGGATAATAATATATAAAAAATTGTTTATATAGTTTTAGAAAATAGGAATATATGTCTATAGAATAATAAAAATTATTTTATAATTACAAGTATCAAAGAATTACTGTAGGAAAATTATTGTATGTTTTGGAATGAATATGGGTATTAAAGAAATTGAAGGATTATCATATAATGGTTATGTAATGTTTGATATACTATCAATTTCATGATGTTAGATATTTATCTGTTGATGTTATTATATTATTTTGAATAATGATAATTATTTAATAATTATATAGAAAATAGAACATAAATAATTGCATGTAGAATATTCAATGTTAAATTAGAGAATAAGAATTAATTAAGTGCATGTTGTAGTATTATTTTGTAAATATATAATAATCAAAATAAAATATAATTATGTATATTATAAAATTGAAATGTGAATTATAACATATTTAGACAATTAATATTTCATGATGTAGATATTGAATAATCGGTAGAGGCTATTATGATCATATGTCATTAATTATTTTTCTTCTTGATTAACAAAATCAAATGATATCTGTTTGGAAATGTTATCATTGGTGGTTTAAAATATTTAATTTCTTGAAAATATAAAATATTGCAACGCTGTATGATGTTAAAATTTAATGAATGATGCATGATTATATTAACTATTTCTGTTCTTGGTATTGATTAAATAAGTATTTAATGCTTAAAACGTGTTATATTCCATTATTTATATTATTGGATGATACCTTAGGTGTTCTAGTTGTGGAATACCTATGAATAATTAACTTGTAAAATTGATATTGTATTAATAATGTTGTTTTCCAAATTATAAATTTTTGGGGATGGATGAAAAAATTCATGATTGATGGAAACATGAATTCCTCGATGTTATGTCCTTAGTTCCTATTTTATGTGTTTAAAAAATATTCAAAATGTTTGTATTCATTAGGAATTTAGATCCTTATTGTGATTGATTAATAATATTTTGTGGTTAGAATGGTTTGACGAGAAATGGAATAGAGGGATGGGGATGTGGTTGTTTATATGTTGGGAAATGGGCTGGGAGCCCAGGTTTTTGGGATATATATGCTTGTGATTGACATAGATGTGTAATGGTGTGGGATTAACATCAGAATGTATGGAAAATTTCAGAGTTGGTCTTCCTTGTTGTTATATCAAAATCCTGTTGAATATATTCTTATGGGACATAATAGAAAATTTAATCTATATGATTGGTTATAAACTACTTTAAACTATTGAAATCTATGAATTTCCAATGCATCCTTGAAGTTGTAACCTAATAGGTGTCTTAGATTTCTTAAATAATAAATGTACTTATAGAAATATTTATTTAATAAATGTGGTATGTTATTGATGTTTATAGATAATGGAGAAATACATAAGAATATAAAGAAGGGTTTTAGTTCCAAATACAAAGATTTAAAAGATTAATTTATTAATATTGCATATGAAAATGGAATAAAATTTATTAATGGTTTATTAATTAAATACTATTATATAAGTTATATTTATGCCTATTTTATTTTTAGAACATATAGGTGTTGGTTATGTGTGTTGAAAGGGGATAAACACACATGGGTCTAAGGCTAGAGTTTCCATTTCTGTGGGTTTTCATGATATTAGTTATATTTTAGAATTTCATATGTCGAACCACCCATTATTGTAAGAAAACCATTACCAAATTTTTTTGGGGGGGGGGCTCTTAAACATCCTTGATGAGAAGGGAATGAATGAATAAATTCTCCCTCTCCCCACTCTACCTATAAATATAGATGAGTTAACATATCCCATATCTAATGGACTGTTGTATAGGGTGAGTTTATAATATCACTATGAAGGCTCATGTTTTTTCTAAATATTTATATGCAAGATGTAATGGATTGATGTAAAAAAAATATTTGTATCAAGATGAAATGGTTTAAACTTCCCATCACTATACATGAATGATATATGAAAGATTTACGTATAATGTACGTACTTAGGCTACATTGTTATTTTTTGAAAACTCTTGGTTACTATTTTAAAATGATGATGATGATATGTTTGGATATATAGGATACAATAATGGATGTGATACTGGTTCATGAGGTGCAACATGAGTTATAAAAGGGCTGAGCACATGGCGCAGCCATTGCAGATAGAGAGTAGAATACTAGTGGAGATGTAGAAGTGGGATTCCTTAATATATTTGTGTATATGAAATTGAAATAGAATGGTTTACCTAAATGTGTTTCTTGATGAGTATGGAAAACTAGTATTACATGTTTAAGTGATGAACTAGTTTCATTTGGTTATTCATTACGATTTTGTGTTATTATATATCATTTTTTATGAGATGTTTGAGGGAGGACCCTATAGATTATACATGTTATCGTCACCACACATATATGTAAACTATCTTCTAGTATAAAATAGATTGTATTTCATCTATCTGGGAATTACTAGATCAAGGAGTAGTCCAGGAGTCATGGGATCTTGTTGGTAACTACTTAAGATTATGTTTTTATTTTTTTGACCAATATCCATTTATTTATAACAATACGTCATGTATTAGTATTACCTCTTTTAATTTGTATGGTGTTATTCAGTAGCTTTCTCATAATATCCCTTACTCATTAATTCTTTACTAGTGTAATGCCTCCCATGTGAGTAGTTTATATACCATCAGTGATAGTCTCTAACCCTTGGACTATTGGAGGTGGGATACATGTGTCATAATCTATCGTTTTTCATTATATTACTTTTAGGGGAAACTTTGGAGGGAGCATGCCATTATAAAGTTTTATAGAAGATAGGTTAAGATATAAAATATATATTAATGTTAATAATCCGTGAGGATGAATGGTTTGGTTATAAAATAGTATCATATGGCCATAATATGTGTTATAAACCAGGGAGATGAGCTGATACATAATATTCTAGTTTCTGATATTATATGGTGATGGGAAACTCAAATTTAATCAATATATAAATAAAAGTTATTTTTCTTACAGGGTAGAGATTTAAAAAATGAACGTGAATCATGTTTTTGTACACCTAGGTTTTATTTTTGTAGACAATGGGAAATGGGTTATAAAACGAATGAATGAATTAACATTAAATAACAAGTTTCTTAGTTTAGGTGTCACTAACATTTTTTCTTTTGTAGTAATGGACCCATGATAATATATATTTAATTTTAACACCAAATATTCCCATTAAGATGGGACTGATTCTCTATTGAGTAGTGTTTTATGATGATGACAGTGGTAGGAGGAAAATACGATAGTTTCAGAATTAGACACTATAGAAATATAAGGATTTGATTTCAGATCATGATACACAAGGATGGTTTATGGATGTGGATAAAGAATTCAGTTTATTTATTGCATAGAGGCATCACTATGTTTTCATTTTTTTATGATGATGTGTGGAGTAACTCTGTACTAGTGGTTGTTATTTATAGGGGTTTACAAGGAGATGGTAGTCTTTTAAGATATGTTTCAACATTAATTTCAAGAAAAACTTCATTATTTAACCTAATTTGAGGATTTTCATCTAGTGATGCCTTCCCTCCACATTGGTAATTCTATGTTCTACTCATAATATATTTTTATTCAATGAAATTAAACTATTGATCTATAAACCTTATTATTATTATACCCTTGAAGTGAATGACCCTAATTATCATCATTATTTGATTTCTAGATATTTTGAATGATTTTAGGGACACCTCCATAGTTACTTGATTGAAACCCTCCTTTTAAATATCAGATCTATGATTATTCCACATAAACCCTTAGTTTCCAATAAAAAAATTACATTTAGATATGGTAAGAGTGAATATTTCCTCAGGTATTGTATTGATGGAATGGTGTGTTATAGGGAAATAGTTTCTCTAACATTATTCATATCATTTCACAACTCTACCACTAATATCCAATTAGAAAAAATATAGTCTAGGAGAGGGGCTATTGTTATTATATACAATATATAGTCTTCTCTTAGGACCAATTTGGTTGTTTATTGGTTTGGGGGGAAGGGGTATTGGTATGTTTTCATTTTTAAGTCAATATACACTTCACATGGTCTTTGTGATATTCATAATGGTGTATGGGATAGTTATATTGTTTGTTTTATTATTTTTATTATTCTTTTGTTAGTTTTATACTATTTCCCTATATGTTGGGAATCAAATTCTTTTTTTTCATTATTTGTGCATATGAATCTATTTATGATATATTTTTGATTTTGTTTACTTATATTCTCGATATATTTCTTTTGTACATGTAATGTATATATGGAATCAAACATATGAAGAGGGTAAATTCCTCAACAATCATGGAACTTTGTTTTCCACTATGCATTTGAATTTCATATAGAAAATTGAATTCCACATAAAAAAAGAAAACATCATGGTGTGGTGGGTGGGAAACATTGATTTATATACTTATGATAGCTATATATTTTTATTTAGGTGATTATATTAGTCAATTAATATTATGATATATTAATTTAAAACTCATTAAATTAATAACATTCACCTATAGGTAATGGAAAATAGAATCAATATTTTATTTGGTTTTTTATGGACCATGTTATTGTTAAATTATGATTTAATAATTAGGATGAAAAATTTTAATTTAGGATAAATTGGATTGTTTCTACATTATGATTTATGATGATTGTTAAATGAATCATATCGTTTTGATGTTAATATTATTGATACAAACTTAATAAAGAATATAGTATAATTGTGTTGGTTAAATTAAAATAATTTTATGAAAGAATATTAATTTTATTTTTATGTATGTTATTGAAAAAAATATTTAATATAGAACATTAGGAATCTATAATTGAATGTTTAAATTTCTCAAAATTATAAATTGGTTTGACATGAAACATGTTTACGATTAAAATTAAAGTAATCTGTGCATTAATTAAATTTTGTGATGCATAATAAATTAAATTGATTAATTTAATAACTATTTTGGTCTGTTTTATTAGTAATGAATTGTTTTTAAAATAAATTACTTTGAAAACCTTATAATTGGTAATTTCATCCATGTCACGTTTTAATTTGTGTATTATTATTTTGTACGACTCACATGATAAATTTTTTTTTGTGGAAACTTTTTTGTGGAATAAATTACAAAAATTATTTTATGAAACAGGAATTTATTTAAAAAGTGGGTTGGGATGATGAATTGGAAGTGTTTAAAAAATTGATAGAAAAAATTTATTTTGATGACACTATGTTTTAAAGAAGGAATAAAATGGGTTTATTAAAACATTTTCCAAATTATCAGTTTTTAAAATAATAAGTCTTGGTGAAAATTTCACAAAATAATTCTCTAATGTTTTACATTTTTTAATATGAATTTCTATTAAGTGTTTAGTCAATTAGAAAAATAGAAAAACAATTAGAATTCAATGTAAATAAGAAATCATTTTTAAATTATGTTTTATTTTTGTACTCCATAAATAGTATTACTTAATTATATATGGTGAGTAGAATATTCAATATTCATTGTAACATATTGTGTGAGAACAGTAGGACATGTTCCATGTTAATTGATGTTTAAAAAATGCTGGAATTATGAGTTTAAATTATTATATTATCATGAATAACAATATAGGTTTTAGATATTATGAAATAAATTTACTATGTTATTTATTATTCTATGATTTGACTTATGGTAAAAAATATAGAGATTTTATTTATTAATCACATATCCAATTAAAATTATTAAGGTGCTGGAGAGGTTGATTTCTCATAAATGAGGTTTTATGACTTTTATTTAAATAATTGGGTATGTAATT
The DNA here is from genome assembly GCA_963277665.1 of Viscum album. Taxonomy (NCBI): domain Eukaryota; kingdom Viridiplantae; phylum Streptophyta; class Magnoliopsida; order Santalales; family Viscaceae; genus Viscum; species Viscum album. The sequence continues at coordinate 1,316,102,581 of OY728147.1, forward strand.
ATATCTAAAAGTTTTTCCTTGCTATAATGTTTATATTATATTGATGATTGATTATTTTTAATTATTTTTAAGTATCATATGTCTATCTTCACAGCATTTTCAATGAATCATATGACATTAATTAGAAAATAGAATCACAGATTCACAGATCATATGTTGAGCTATTTGATGATGAATTATTTGAAATATCTATTAATTTATAGTTACTGTTTGAGAGGTACCTCCCCTGAAAGATTGTTTTGAGGTTTATTGATGATATTATTTAGCTATATAATCTTTTACCCTGGAATTTTGGATTTGTTCTTGATATAGTGAGATAATTAAGATGTATTTTTAGGTTTCTTATTCATACCATTTTCCCTTATTCTATGTATTATTTTAAAATATTTAGAATGAGAATTTATTTATAGGAATATAATTTATTGTTTTGGAACATTCCTGATAATTCATTTTTCATTATGATGTGTCTAACATTTAGAGAGATATTTAACGTATTTTATAGTTATTTTAAAAGTGTTTCAAAAATTATGGAAGGTAATTTTAAATTAGGATACGATATTAAGATTTAAATAAAATCTTATTTTTTGATTTTTTTTAAAAATAGTTCAATATTATATAGTTCTCATGTTTTATTGTAAAATTAATTTTAAAATAATATTAGAATCATATCTTTATTTATTTACAATAATATTTTCAGGTAAATAAATTTTTAAAATTAAAATCATTCCTACATAGACCTCTATATTTTTATGAAGGTAATATCTATATTTTCTTTAATTCGTATAAGGGTAAACATGATTTTATTTTACGTGCATAAAGGTAAACATGAGTTCTTATAGGATACAAAAAATAGAGTTTATCTTCATAATGGAATGATCCTCACTCTACAGATGTATCCAATGTCTCTTATTGTTAATTATGATATTCATTCTATTTTATAATGGAAATCGAGTATTTATAAGGGATATGTGAGGGTCAGCCTAATCTCATATAAGGATCACTTGAATTTGATTTGTAGTGTAATGGTAAATCCTATTACCTTTTTGCTAAGACAACCAATTTCATATGGGTCATAGTTTATGTTAATTTGTTTTTTTATTTTCATCTTCTTTAATAGATGAAACTAATATTGACATTTTTTTTTGATTTAATAACATAAAATTGGGGTTTTAAATGGCTGATTGAATCATTTGAATCATGTAAATAATTTAAGAATATTTAAATGAGTTGTATTCCTAAAATAAATGTAAAAAAAATTAAATTAAAATTATTTAGAAATTCACTTAGAAATTATCTAATTATTCAAAGGGCATGTGTCTAAAGTATTATAAAAACATGATATCCTCTATTTAGAAAATTATTTATTTCTCTCAATCCTCAATTATCAAGCATCGTCTATGGTGTTTTTTTAGTGATACGAAATTGTTCATAATACCTTCCATGTGATTTTCAATCATGTGTATATATTCCTCTCTCCTTAGTTTTTGGTGTAGTATGTCTTCTAAAGCTACTTCATAGTAAGGAATATGTGGACATATCTATGTATTTTATATGAATATATACAATTATCATGATTTTGACTATTCTAGATATGTTTATGTACAAAAACATAAAAAAGATAACAATCTAGAAATTATCTATGGGAGAGGAATGGAATAACAACATTTGGTAAATATTTTACACTGTTTTTTAATATAGAAATATCTTATAATATAATGTTATGAACAATTTTATATTTTTGAAAATCAATAGATTACAATAGGAAATTAACCCTTGATTTAGAAATAATAATATTTTTAAATAAATCGAAGGATTATCATATGCAGATTAAGTAAATTTTTGATTTTCTATAATTTTTTTGGTTTATTATTTTTTATTTATTGAGATTACTTCTTGTGGTACAGTATTGATAATTATTCTAGATATTATGAATTATATAGAATGTAAATAATTGCATGAAGAATTGTAAAACATTAATTAGAGTATGGGAATTAGATAATCACATGTTGTATTATTATTTATTTCTTATTTTATGGAAAGAATCATATATTTAATTCACGATATTGGATAATTGAAAGGGGAATTATTATCTATTTAGATAATTAATATTTCATGATGTGAATATTAAATATGTTTTCAGTATATTATAATCATATATCTAATATAATTTTTCATCTTAATTTTCTAGTTATTGTGATATATTATTGGATGTAATGTCATTGACTATTTAGGATACTTAATTATATGAGATAGTTTGTCAAATTATTGTCAGATTAATTTATAATTTAATTAATGTGTCTTGACCATAATAAATAATTCTATTATTGGGATTCATTAAAAATAAAATTAATATGTGAATTATGTTATATTTTCTTATAGGTATTATTAGCCACTTACAATGTAAAAAATATCGTCTATGAAATATTCATACTGAAATTATTAATTGAAAATATAATTTAATTTTTTTTGCTAAATAATAAATGTTTGGGGCTGAATGAGCCCATTAAAAATTTTGAGATGCATGAATACCAAAATTTTATGCCATAACATATGTTTTGTGTGTTGAAAATAAATTTTAAATTCATCAATTATATAATAATTTAGATCGTTATTTTTATTTATTGATAACTTTTTGTGGTTGAAATTATTTCCAAAGAAATGGGTTGGAGGCTCATTGCTAGGTTTGATTATATATTGACCAATTGGTTGGGACCCCCAACTATATTGATTATGAATTTCAATATTGGTGGGATAGATTATATTGTACCTAATGGTGTGTGGTGGAAATATATTGTAACACCCTAAAATTTTAAAACAACACAATGTTTGATAGCATATACAATAAGAAACACTGAGCTTAGACAAACTATAGAATATTTAAATATGACTGTTAAAACTAGTCATTTCATAGGAGAATATAAATATTTATAATACAATTATGACATAAATATGAATTTTATACTCAATAAAAATTTATAGATTTATTCTTAGGAAATAAAAACTCAATTCTTTTCAAGTTAATTTCATTCTTCAAAAATATATTTTCTTCAAAGTTGGTTTTTATAAATTTTTTGTGATAAAATATTGTTATTAATTTTTAAAACCTTCAATGATTTTGATTTTATAAATATTATATCATTTTGAAAATAATCATATCAAAATTTTCTTAGGGTACAAATTTTGGAATTTTCAGAAGACATTTATTTTCCAGTGAATAGTGAAAAATACCAACAATTTATTGAAGCCGTATTTTTGTTTTAAGCATTTAAAAGGATCCAATTTATTTTAAAATGATTAAAAATAAAATTAGGCTCTATTTGGATTTTTATAATATAATTTAGATTGATCAAATCAATATTAAGATTGAATTTGGCATAAAAACATTTGAAAATTTAAAAAGGCATTTTTGTGGAAAACTATTTTTCATTGGATTTTTCATTTTGGTTTTAAATTAAATAATTCCACATATATAAGTAAAATATTTAAAAATGGTTTCCATATTGATAATAAAGAGGTATTAATTTACTAGATACACACCTTTATTTTCTATTATTATCAATATTAACCATTGTAAATACTTTTCACCATGGTAAATGAAAATCTAGTAATTAAAGTTAAAAATAATAGTATAAGGACTAGAATATGACCCTAACTATAATATCCTATGTATTTATAGAATAATTGTTTTTCAAATATATTAAATTTTTTGAATTTAATATTATTATTTTTAATGGAACATTATATATGATAGTTTACCTGGCACACAACAACGAGTTCTTTGAAATATTACATTGAACAGAACACTGAGTTATACCGAAAAATAATACCAAAATAATATGATTATATTAAATAGTAGTTAATACATAGCAATTGTATTTGTGGGAATGAATAGAATTAACCATATTATGATTTTACATAAATATTAAATGTTTATACAATTATCCAATGAATTTTATAGGCTTAAAATAAGAATGTATCCGATTTTTAACATAAAATACTCGGATATTTTTAAAAGGTCATTTTACCAAATTTTGATGGAGAACCCTTTTTAAAAATATTATTTTTCACTTTTATATGTTATATATGATAAAATAACGTTTTTCCTTAGAAGTAGGACATGAAAATATAATCTTTTTATTTGTCTAATAAAATTCATTTTTTATTAAATAGTAAAAAATAATTGATTTTAATTCAAAAATTCCTTTTCATCTAATTTATTTATATAGTTAGATTGTAATTTTAATTTGTTTAAATATTTATTTGGTTATGTTTTTATCATTTAATGCAATTATGGTCATTGGAAATAATTTTTTGTTTTAATTGTACTTGAACACTTGTCAATCTTTTGATAGTTTTTCCTTCTTAAAAACTGATTTTATGGTTTTGGAAAAAGGGAATTAATTATAAATTAAATATTTTTAATAATGTGTCTGGAATATGAATAATTGGATTCAAAATTTGGTACAAAGAGGTCCAAATTCTGTAAATAGATACCTTCAAGTTTGGATATTATGAATAGTAACTGTATTAATTATTTTTATTTACCATGGTTAGAGGGTAAATATGGTAAATAAGGGTAAAAAATAATATTAAACTATACTAAAATATGTTCTAATCCTATTGTAGGAGATATGTCAGACCATGAGAATCTTTATGATGAATGTTTCATATTTTTGGTGCCACTTGAGTGTGAAAATGACTTTTTATAATATTTAATTCCAAGAAAATGGAAATATAACATAAACATGTATCTTTTATTAAAACAATTTTAATATATTTTTATATAACTGATATATTTGAATAGAAATATTAATTAAAAAGATAAAAATATTTTCTAAATCATAGTATTTTATTTAAAATTTTTATAAATTAAATAAATAAATTTATTTGTGACACAATGATGATGCAGTGATTACTATATTAATGAAAGATTAAAAGAAATGTTGTTATAAATGTCAGAATAAATTTAATTTGAAAATTTTGATTCCATAAATGAAATTTTTGTATTAAATTGAAATCTGAGTGATTATTTAATTCCTGTTTTGAAGAAATAATATTTTTATGGCTTTAAAAAATCAATTACTAAGTAGAATCAAAATTAACACAAATGAATTTTTAAAACAAGTATATTATTATTAAATGATATAATAGTCTTAAAAATATTAGATTTGAAAAAATGAATAATATATTGTTAAAAATGTCGTTAATAATCCACTTTTTCTTTTATTTTCATTTTATAGTAACTATAGTAACCATATATTTTGAAGATAAGGAATACATGGTAAGAGTTAATGTTTTTAGCTAGAGGTAAAAGCCAAAATACAAGGTTTATTTTGTGACCTAAACATGACTAAAACCTATTGGGTTAGAGGATTTAGTCCCATATTCATATTATCTTTTAATGTTATCACTTTTTCAATATTCCAATTCGAAAATAATTTTATACTAAAATAATATTTGAAGACTTTCCAAAAGTTCCCCTCCTCCCTATTATAAAATCCCACCACCTATACCAACTAACTCACACATACCATGTCCATTGGATCATAAAAATTACATTAAAATAATCTCCCAAAATCCATTCCTTCCTTCTATATGCCACACATTAGGAATAAATCTAACCTAAGCAGACCTTTTGTGAAAATCAAAAGGAGATACTCAAAAAACGAGGTATTTATTTTATCATCTCTATCAAAATTATTTTATTCTATGAATTAATTTACTTATGTTATTTCTTTAATAAAGTAATAAAATCATTATCTTATACATTTGGAGATGTTATTTTATTTATAGTACAGGTTTATGCCACTTTTTTTCTACATATGAGTAACAATATCACTATGCGTTCTTTTGTATGATATACCATATCCACATCATAGTGTATATTGTTATTCAACAAGACCAAATTTAGATGGGTATAATGATTATTATAATGAATTTAAATAATGAATATAATATAATAATTATTCTTTATAATTAATATACCATCCAATTTTATACAATTTAACCATTAAGTGAACGATTATGTCGCTCATGCGTACGTACGACCTACCGTCTCCACGATGCGATGTGAAGCATTCTAAATGATATTAATTAAACAATTAATATATATATATATGAATTTAGAGAAAAAATTTTATATATATTATCTTTATATTGGAACTATAGTTCTATAATTTTTATCTACAAAATAACTTTTTTCCATAATTTTTAAATATGATAATTTCATTTGAGGATGTGTGGACTACTCTTCCCTTAAAGTGAATTGAATTGTTAATGACATACATGTAATGTATAAAGTATGGTTTTAATGAAATTATGTAACATATATAACTTATATATTATAATTTAATTATAATATAACTATATTTCATTTAGTTTTTATCCATTTAATATGATAAATAAATGAAAGTATCGATAAGGCCTACGTATGGGATATCGTCTCCATGAATGGTGCATTTAATTTATTATCTATAAATGTCTGAGAATATTATAAATACCTATATACTGGTTATATATGATTTTTAAATCATGAAAAATATTCTGGAGTGGATTTAATTATTACCACATAGACAATTTACATCAACCATTTTATTTTCAACTAAAGTACTGGATATCGAAAAAAGGACCAACATGTACTTAAGTAATTATGTAATTGTTATAACATGGTTATAAGTTAAATAAAATTAACAATATCCATTAAAAGGGTTATAAATCACGTAGAAATTAACCTATGTTTAATATTCATGAACTTAATGAACAAATGAGACAAGTTGGACTAAAGGTAAGGGAACTTCGTAACACAATTTCCATTCTTTGGGTTAATCTCATACTTCTTGATTATGTAGTAATATGATTATATGATCAATAAATTTTTATATCATATCTTGTATATATACTTGATTTATGAGTATTTATATGGAATACATAGTGAGATATATTTTATTAACAAAATTATATTTGTAAGGGGAATCTTAACTCAATCACATTTTATTGAGTGAAATATTAATGTAAGTAGATTTATTTTTATAACCATATGTGTGAGTGACGCATAGTTTTTTTACACTGAATATCCACTTATTTTGGGTGAATTTATATTTTTCACACAAAATTATGTCATTTATTTATTCTTAATCTAACGATTCGATCTTTTAAGAGATTTTCCCCCAATTTACATTCAATTTAGCCTTATTTGTTATTATCCACCAATTAAATTTTATGGGGTACATACTACCCTTTAACATATTATATAACGAATCTAATTAATCTCATGATATTATATGTTTTGTTTAATGTTAATATTTGATATATTTATTAATTTATTTCCCAATTGTTAAGGGACTCTGTAACTAAAACATATTTTTAAATGATTTAAAGATATATTCTTTTAAATCTATCCCATTAATGTTAATTTTTTTAAAATGGTTTTAAGGATTTATTTATATAGAAATTATTATTATAAAATGTTAATTTTATAAAAATTATAAATGTGTAATGCGACACTTTGATTCAAGAATATTTTTTTAAACGTTTTTAATGTGTTTGTCTAAATTGGATTAATTATCTGAATATCTTGAAATGATATATTGTGAATAAAATTGTTGAAATGTTATTTTACATTTGAGATGGTTCTAAATTTTATGATTATGTTATGTTTCTTGGGAATATATTTTTTTAAAGGTGGTTCTGTGATAAACCGTGGGTATGTGATCCCGTGATAGCGCTCTGAAGCATTGGGTAACATGGCAGACATAAACATTAAGGTTTAAAAATGTAACCATGAAGGTTACTCCCTTTGTAGCCGTGAAAGATAAAATTTAATTATGTTATGGATTCCACGATATATCTTAATGATTTATGATTTCCATGGGTTATTCGTAAATCATATTATTTCATAAGTTATGTTAAGGAGCTTATGTTTTATGAGGAAAAAGTATCATATCGTTGATTTGTTTTTATTCATGGACTTATGTTTTGTTTTCTTTATTTTATATCCCTTAATGATTTTTTTATTCTCATCCCATGTTTCTGAAATGTTTTTTAAATGGTTTAGGAAGGGTAAGGTAAAGTAATAATTCAAGAATCTTTTTATAAAAATAATAAATCTTGTTTTTATGGATTTTTCAGTTGTGAAAAAATAGAACAGAGTAGAAGTGTTTACATGTAATATTTAGGTTCTTATATATGAGTTATAAACTAATTATATAAATATCTAGACCTGAAAAGATCATCTTTGTGTTTAATTGTCAAATTATTTACTTAAATCCAAAATATGTAATGTTTAAGGCTAGGGCATGGTTGAAGGTATCAGAGGTCAGTGTAGATAACATTAGATGTTTGGGTGTTATTTAAGAATACATGACAAGTTTGATATAACCACAATGTTTTTATTTTTAAAAAGAATAAAAATTATTTTAGAAAAATTCAATGAGTTATATATAACATGAATAAGTATATGTTAGTGTTTATCCTCCTCATATGATTTTATATGATGATTTTATTGGCATACTCACATTAACCAATTTTTGTTTTAGTAAAATGATGGATATAGCAGGAACCAAACTAAAAATATACGTGATGGAAACTATGGTGGTTATCTTAATATGAAAAAAATGAAATATGAGCTGCAATGAAAAATCATATGGTTATTCTGAACCCACTATCTATCATTATGATTGACCACTTGAAGCATGATGATTTTTCTAAGGCATCATATTTGAAAGAAAAAAATCTATATGGATGTTCAGGTAATAATAATCAAGGTAAGTATATTGAACAACCTATTTGTCCAGGATATGGAAGGAAACACCTTGGATAATGTTCCAAATTGAGGTGAAGATGTCAAATATGGGGAAATGATGGTCATTAATCCATATCCTGCCAATGAAAACTGATGTGTTCATTGTACTCTAAGAAGGGGAAATATTTTATTTTCGAATTATAAATTGAATGTTTTAAAAGTGGGGTGTACGGTCATTATGAAAATATATTTCTAATTAAGAAGTTTATGGAATGTGATCAACAAAACCATACAAAAATATGTTTACTATTACCCAATGCCATTCCAATTGAAGACGAGGAAACTGAAGATAGCCAAGCAAACTATGTATTATTTCTTTGATCATGTTTCAAAAATATTAATTCTTAGTACATTATGATTGATTTTATTTTGAGAGAAAGAAATATTAAAGAATAATATTGATAAAAATCATTAATAATGTTCTATATTTACGATATCAATGTTTTAGGAATAAAATTTTTATATTTGATATATGGATAATGATTTGTTTAAATATATTAATGATGGGATTACATTAGAACACTTATAATATTTTTAACCCTAATTTTTTGTATATAAAAATTTTAATTGTGTAAGAATTATATTTTATTTTGTGGATATAGTTATAAATAACCTTTAGGGTTTACATAATCCTTGAATTTGAGGCAATTATAAGTTATTACATTTTTTGATGTGAAAATGAAAGGAATGAGATAAACATGATATTAAAATATGTAATGGTTATTTTTTAGTATTTTATCCCATTTTTGGGAATGTGATAAAATTATATAGTTTTTTAAAAAAGACAACATGCATACTATGTAAAAACTCACCAGGACATGCAAGGCCCCGAGAATAGAACACACACTCGTTGGGTGACAAAGACACATCGCGTACCACTGGCCTATGTGAAGACCCTTTTAGTATGAATTATTCTCTTTTGTTCAATGATTTTATGTATTAATAATATGTTGATTTTTGGACCATATATTTTATCAAATGGATACCCTTTTATAATATGTTTATTTGGTGATAGTGTGATAAAGGTTATTTTGGAAGACATTTTCTACTTTTGAGACACCATATGCCTATGGAAAATAGATTACTATGAGATTTCATATGAGGAGTAAGGGTTGAATTTTATTTTTGAAAAATCTATGTTCTTATTGTGTACATATGGGAATTTGGGTTATTTATGTAAATGATTATCCTATCATTGAGAATATTTTATTGGGTTAATTAATTTTATGTATGTTACTTTAAGAGTATTTGATGTTATTTGGATATAAATGTTATGATTTATCGTGGAAGACAATGTGATCAAATAATTCTGATTTTTTGGTTTCAATATTAGTTTGGATTATTTTGAGGGATTTTAATGATGATTTCTTTTCAAATGGTCAATGTAGAACTTCGGTTTTATTGTTCAATTTTAGAGATTAAAAGTATCCCTTTTCATGATAAAGGATTAATCATTTTGGGGGATGATCTTATCTTTTACTAACAATATTTGTTTTAGATATTGTTTAATGGTTTGAGAAATATATTTTTAACCTTTTTTGGATTATATGTGTATTTCTAATTTGATTATCAAGCTTCAAGAATGAGAAAAATCATATTGAATACTCATCATTTGAAGAAAACGATGATTGCGTGGTGTATATTGATGAAAGGATGACACTCAACCTTGAAAGTAAATATATTTCCTTATGTTATTAATATATATAGTAAAATAATTCCACAAAATTAATAAAAATATCTTAAAACAAAAACATTTTCCATTTAATTTTTCTAATACAAAATCAATGACCATTTAACCAATTATATGTTTATGGTTTTTGGCTTGTTATGTTTCTCTTAGTCATGTTTTCTATCTCTATCCATCAATCAAATATGGTTAGTTTATCTTATATATCCAAGTTTTCCAACATCAAATCCTAGTATGTGTTATCTTTGGTGACCTAAGTACTTATTTTTCATTCTTTTAATGTGATAGTTTTATTGAATCTTTTTCCAATGTGAGATTTCAGTGATGTTTCTGAGCCCAATTTTAAAATTGAGTGGATGCAGTTTCCAAAATGGGGGAATGATGTTACATACCATGTATTTATAGAATAATAAATTTTATTATCCATTAATATTTTTTAAATTAATTGTAATATTAGTTTAAAGGGGACCCTATGTATTATATTGTACCTGACACGTAATAATAGGTTCCTACAAAATCTTATATTGCACACAACACTATGTTATATAACAAATTAAAACAATAATAATATTATTTTAAATGATAGTAAATTCCTAGAAATTTTATTGTATGGAATAAAAAAAATTAAATATATTATTATTTATCATGTTTTTGAAATGTTTATACGTTTATCTAATTAAATTTAGAGGCTTAAAAGGAGAATGAATAAAATTTTTAGTATGAAATACTCTAATATTTTTAAAAGGTCGTTTTACTACCTTTTGATGACAAACCATTTTTTAAAAAAGTTTTATTACTTACATATGTTATATTTGATAAAATAAACTTCTTATTTATAAGGGTAACACCAATATTAACTTTTGTTATTTTTCTAATCAAATTAATTTTTAATGAATAGTAAAAATTACATGATTTTATTACAAAACTATCATTTTGTCTAGTTTATTTATATAGTTATATTTTCATTTTAATTGGTTTTAAAGAGTAAATTGATTATGTTTTTATCATTTAATCCATTAATGGTCATTATAATTAATTTCACACTTTAATTGGACATAATCACATGCCAATTTGTTTTATAGTTTTCACTTCTTAAAAACCCATTTTCTTATTTTTACAACAATAATTAATTTTAAATTAATTTTTACCCATTACATGTTTTTATTTTGGAAAAGTGGATTCACTATTTGGAATCCTAATTTCCAAATAATTTAAATAAGTAAATTTTATTTTTGGGCATTATAAATAGTAACATCAATAATTATTTTTATTTACCCTGGTTAAAAGGTAAATCAGCTAAGTAAAAGTATGAAATAATATTTAAATAGTGTGAAACTACCCTCTAAAATTACCTAATTTCACTGTATGAGATATCTCCAATACTTATCTTCATTAGGACGAAATTTTGGCATTTTGGATCCACTTGGGAGTGAAAGTGACATTTTATAATATTTAATTTATAGAAAAGGGAAATATAACATAAACTTGTTTCTTTTAATAAATAAATTTTAATAGAGGGTTATATAATAGCTATATTGGTCTATAAATATTCATTATGAATATAAAATATTTCCTACATCATGGATATTTATTTATAATTTTTAGACATTAAATAAATAAATTTAATTCTGACATAATGAGTATGAAATGATTACCTTATTAATGAAATATTCAAATAAATGATATTATAAATATTTAAATAAATGTAATTTTAACCTTTTTATGATATCAAAGAATTTTTTGGAAGAAAAATCCATATTAGGGAGGATTTAATTACTTTTTTTGAAGGTATCAATTTTTTATGACCTTAAAAATAATAATTACTAAATAGTGTCAAAATTTACATAAATGAGTTTTTTAAAAAATAATATTTTATTAAATGATATAATATTCTTAAAAATCTATGATTATTCCAAATAACTAATATAATGTTAAAAATTTCATTAATGATCCACTTCTAGTTATATTAGTATTTTATAGTGACTATAGTAACCATTTATTATGAAGATACAGACAAGGTAAGAGTTAAAGTTTTTAAATAAAGGTGAATTTTAAAAGATATTGATAAATTTGTGACATAAAATTGTATAAAACCTATTTTTTGAGAGTATTTAGACCCATAATAAGCATATCATAGAAATATATCACATTATAACTCTTATAATTTGAAAATATTTTTATAATAAGATAATATTACAAAACATTCCTATACTCTTCCTCCACACACTAATAAATGGACCCCACCTATACCCACCTACTCACACCTCTCATGCCCCTTTGATCGACCAAATTTTAATAAAATAATTTCAAAAAATCGATTCCTTTTTTCTTGGAGGCCACACTTTGGGCCTAAATCTATCTTATGGAGACCTTTTGTGAAAATCCAAAGGAGATACTCGAAAAATAGGTATTTGTTTTATCACCTCTTTCAAAAAAAAATTCTTCTATTAAATTCTTTTATTATGTTGTTTCCATACTAAAGTAGTATAAAAAATATATTTTATATTATAATATGTTATAATAATGATTATACAACCTAATTACTCATTTTATAACCCTTTAAATAACAACATCACCACGCGTGTCTACGCATGACTGACCGTCACCATGTCATGGTTTAATTTTTTATTCAACAAGACTTAATTTGGATTGATATAATTATTATTATAATTTATTTAAATAATTAATATAACATGATAATTGTTCTTTTTATTAATATATCTTCCAATTCAACATTTTTTAACCATTAAGTGAATGATTACGTCACTCATGTGTACGTACGACCTACCGTCTCCAGGATGCAATGCGATTCATTATACATGATCTTAATTAAAACATGATAATATAAAAGAATGGAATGAATAAATATGATATATATTATATTGATATTGGAACTATGCTAATGTAATTTTTATTTTAAACTTATTTTTACTCTTTCTATAATGTGAAAATGCGATAATTTCATTTGAGGATGTGTGGAATACCACCCCCTCAGAGTGATATGACACATCTTGCCATACATAAAATGGATAAATTATGGGGTTAATTAAATTATGTAACATATATAACATAGATATTATAATTTAAATATATAACATTGATATTATATAGATATTTATCATTTATTTTTCCTTCTTTTAATATGAAAAAAATGAAAGTAGTGTCCATGCTTATGTATGGCCTACTATCTCCATGAACGATGCATTTCATTTATTATCTCCAAATGTTAGGGAATATTCAAAATACATATATAATTGATATATATGATATTAATTCCTTAATAATATTCTATAGATGATATAATTTTTACTACATGTACAATTTACGTTAAAAAAGCTTATTTTCGACTCAAGTACTGAATATTATCAAAACGATCAATCTGAACAAAAATAATTATGTAATATTTATACCATGTTAATAATATATATTAATTGAATAATAAAATTTAAAAGGGTTCTATATTAATTATATATTAACTTATGTTTATTATTCATGAATCTAAAGAAAAAACGGGACAAGTCGTACTCAATGTAAGAGAACTTCGTATCCCAATTTCCATTTTTGGGTCAGTCTTCTAGTTCTTCATTATATCATGATATGAATATGGGAGTAATAAATTTTGATATCCTATATTGTAGTTATAATATATTTATGTGTATTTATATGGAATACACATAATAGATCTATTTTATTAAAAAAATGATCATTGTATGGGAAATCTTAACTCAAACTCATTTCAGTGAGTTAAATATCCAAGTCATTGGTTTTGTTTTTTCTGAGAATATATGTGTATTAAATTTGATTGTTTTACACGGAATATCCACTTATATTGGGTGTATTTATATTTTTCACAAATAATTATGTCATTTATTTTCCCTTAATCTAATTATATGATCTTTTTATGGTATTTCAACTCAATTTACATTTCATTGAGACTTATTTTTTGTAATGAACCATTTCAATTTTATGGTTTATATACTGACCATTGACATATTATATAATTAATATACTTATTTTCATGATACTATATGTTTTTTAATGTTATTATTTAATTTTTTTTGTTCATGTATTTCTCTGGTGGAAAGGGACTCTATAACTAAAAAATTGTTTTAAATGCATTAAATATTTACTCTTCCAAATCATTTTCATTAATGTTAATGTTTTCAAAATGTGTTAAGGATTTGTTTATATAGACATTTGGGTATTAAATTTATAATTCTTATTAAAGTTAAAACATCTTATGGGACACTATGAATAAAAAATATTATTTTTTAAATGTTTTAAACGTGTTTTTTAAGTTGAATTAATTATCCCAATATTGAAATGATTTATTTTGAATGAAAATGTGGAATTTGTTTTAACTTAAAGTTGGTTTTATATTTTACCATAATGTTTTGGTTCTTTTTAATTTGTTATGTATACCGGTGGATCTATAATTAACTAAGGGTGGTTGCTCCTTTGATAGTTCTCCAATGCATTGGGAAACATGACAGAGATAAAAGTTAAGGTTTATCCTAAGAAATTTAGGGAATATATTGTGATGGGTATTCCAAAAATATCCATGAATGTTACTACCTATGTATCTATGAATGCTACAATTTAATTTTGTTACAGATTCTAAAGGATACCTTTATGATTTATGATTTATAGTATTTATTCATAAATCTTATGATTTTATGAGGTATGTTAAGGATATTTTGTTTTATTAGTAAAAAGTATGATTTCAATTATTTGTATGTATTCTTGGATAAATGCATTCTTTCTATATTTTATATCAATTAATGAAAGTTATATACTCATCCCATGTTTTTTAAATGTTTTTCAAAGGTCATAATGAAGTGTAATAGAAATAAATAATTCAAGAATATTTTTATTGTGAAAATAAATTCTAATTTTAAGGAGTTTTATTATTGTGAAAAAATTGGATAGAGTATTAGTGTATACTTGTAATATTTAAGTTGTTTTGTGAGTTATGACCTAATTATATAAATCTCTTGACTTGAAATGATCCTTGATATGATTATAAGTCAAATTATCAACTATACTCAAGATAATGTAACGTTTAAGGTCATGGACTTATACTAACAGTTAACTTAATTTATTTTTATGATCCTATATCATTCATAATCATCCAATATTTTAATATATGAGCATCTATTTTCCATTTGTATTATATTTTGACCTTTATATTATTTTTTAACAAAATGTAAAATTGTACATTCAATTTATTATATTATCATTAACATTTGTATATAATTTTAAAAATGGGAAACATTCAGTTATAAACGGTTATATGAATTGTAAATTTTTTGGAGCATGTTAATTTATTTCTATTTTTTTATGAAATAATTACCTTAAACTTAGGTGCAATGCTAACACAATTTTTATTCAACTAAAATAAAAACAAAATAAATTATTTAAAAAATATAAAAAGTTGTATACTTTGAATGAATGAATGTGTCCCAAAGATTTTATAGATTTATATGACATTATTGAAATGTTTTAAAGGATTAGACACAAATTATCCCTTATTTAATACATTTAATGTCATATTAAATGAATAGTGTCAAATTGATATTAATAATATCTTATAATAAATAGAATTTTCTTAAATGTTTTAAAATTTATAAAAACATTACATTCAAACAAATTAATTGTATATGGTTTAAAATTTCAACCATATTCCACTTATGGGGGGTTTTTAAAATTATGAAAACATATTTAACCATTAAATGATAGATAATATTAATATTGTGTTAATTTTTCAAAGGGTTAATGGAGGGTTAAGTGTAACGATCTATGACTACATGGTCTATTACATTGTCGATTTTTGGAGTTGGCAGGCCTTGTGGGAGGCATAGAGTAGATCTGGAGGATTTTTTCAGATAAAAGACGGAAGTAAAGGATATACAGGGTGTGTAAAGTGTACATGATGTGTTAAGGTGATTTGAGTCCTACATGATGCCTATTCATGATATGAAAATTTTTAAGGTTAAATAATGAAAAGGAAATTATTTTTTTAGAAAATCCAAAAATAAAAAAATTACATGACATAAAATAGGATGAAACGTAATATAAATCCCTGATGAAATTCAATTATATGTTATGGAGTGATCATGGGTTTCCTCAAGCCCAACAACCTAGAATCCCTTCCGTCATTCTAAGAGATCTAAAAGAACATTATTCAAGAGTTTGGGATTAATTTCATTGGGGATTGATTTATTGATTTCTATCATTGATCCGCGATGAGTTATCATCTTGTTCTCATCCATTTCCTCTCATTATTCTTTGGAGATTCACTATGATGGTGTAATTTGGTTTGGGTTGTGTGTTTGGGATGCGTTTTGATGATCCTTTAGTGTGGTGTAGGCAGATACATAGTTTCTTATAGTGTAGTTTGGGTTTCTGGTCACCTATTTTTTACAATGAATTGTGTATCAAGTTGGAAAAGATCTTTTGTGTAAAGGAATCCCAAATTTCTCTTTATTTTTTTCTCATGTGTGGGTGGATTACATTTTTATCTATCTTTTACTGTTGTTTTCACTTAATCAATGATAAGGAATTGGGTATTTTAAATTGAATGGTGAAGGGTTTTAAATTTTATGAATTTGATATGACTGTGATATGATATATTGTATGGGAATGATGTCCCATTGAATATTAAAGATGTTGGGGGATCTGTTTTTGCTGGATTATATGTTCGGTGACTAATTTCTTTATCTTTTGATATCACCCTAAATTTTTTAATTTGTTAGTTTACTATATCAGACTAATAATTTTTTCCCATAATGATTCATTGTATGAAAAAATACTTAAAATAACATGGAATTTGATAAAATCTAATTTTCAAATCAGTAAAATGGTTTTGGATGTACTATGATGTGTGGCCGTACTTTTGGGTCGGTGATGTGTGGTTGATATGTGGTTGGGGTAAGTTGGGATGATGGTTTGATGACCTTCATTTTTGGGTGGTGAGGTGGTATGTCAGCCATGCTTTTGGGGTAGCGATGTGGGTTGTTCTGCTAGCATTTGGGGTAGTGAGGTGGTTTTTTGGCCGTGATTTGGGGAATAAGGGCAGTTCATTTCTCGTGCTTTTGGGTGGGGAGACATTGGTTGTATGGCCATGAATTTGGTGTGTTGAGGGGGTGTTTAGAAGGACTTAGTGATATTGTTGTGATGTATAATTTCTTGTTGTAGATGAACGAGTAGTTATGGAATAATTATAATTAATTTGTAAAATAATGATTTAAATTTATAGGGTTTGGTTTGGTTAATGGGTTGGAAATGGATAATGAATAAATAATTAATGGGTTGTGTGGTTTAATGTGGTTGATTCATAATAGTTAAATGAATTGGTTAGACAATGGTAATTGTTTGGTCATGTCGTGTGGCTTGTGGTTTGTTTTGTGTTATGCATTTAGTGGTTGTATTAAAAGTGGGGATGTTTTGAGTTGGTTACTGCTTTTTTGTGAACCGATAGGTTGGTATCATGTGTTTGGATATATTTATATACTTTTTATTCCTTTTTAATTATATATTCACCCTAGAAAAATCGATCCCTATATGTTAACAATCGTATATTAATGTAGGGTGTGTTTTTCCCGACAACCGATCTGGAGGATGAATGGATGGGTACCCACTCTTTTTGGCTCTCTCTTCTAGGTTAGTTATGGATTTTATAGGTTTTTATAGCCGAATGTATTCTAGTGAACTAGATTGTGGCTGTGATTTCCCATGTGTCTTTGGGTGAGCTGTGTTATGGTTATGCTGGTGGGAGATAATCCTAGTCTTTGGGTGAGATTCGATGTGGTACAAGTAGCTGCTGGTGGGATGATATCTGGTTAGTTTTATTATGGTGGGGGGTTTTGCATGTTAGGAGGAGGGAATGAAATTGATGTCCTTCATGTTCATGACACCAAACAGCTCTTGTTATTGTTGATTATGTGCGATGAATCAAGTGTTTTCTAGGAAGACATGATGTGGATGTGCTTGTGGGGTAGTGAGACCAGATGTATGTGAGTATGATGTGATGTGACCATGCATGTGGGGTGGTGTTTTATATTTAAGAGATTTGAGAAAAAATACATATGAGTTTAGGGTGTGAGAGTAGCATACCATTGGGAATGATATGTGGGATACCCATTATCTATATGTTTTTTTATGTGATATTATTTCACATATTTAGGTGTTGTTGGTTCTTTTGTTTTCTCATGAGTTTTTTATTATGTTTCTTCCACATTATCATTAGAGTAATTTGTTTAAATATTGATTTTAATGGTTGGATCACACTATGAATATATGTTTTTTTCAAGGTTTCCAATAGGATTTTGTGGATTTTTCTGACATTAGCTAGAACCACGAATAGTTGCTATGTCACTACTATAGATTTACTATTGGATGTTTTACTTTAGATAGTTTTATCTATATGAGTTTTTATATATGCATTTGTTGGATGGTTTGGGTTTCTTTTATATTATTCCATGGGTTTTTTTGGAAAATCCATCTTATCTCTGTCCCTTCATTGTTATAGAGGGTAATGCCTCTCATTTCAAAAGAATTTTATTTCCTTTATTCTAATTTCCTACTCATGGAATGCTGGAGGTTGGAATCAGGGGACATCATCTCTCTACCCTCATTGTGTTATCTTTTGGGGGAACGGGTATTGATAGTGTAGTATTAATGGTGATGGTTGAAAGATCTGATGATTCTTTGAGATAGGCACTATGAATATTTCATGGGTTGGATTGGAAACTATTTTAGTTGGCCATAGTGTGTGATGTATGCTAGTGATACATGCTAAAAACATGATTTAATTACACCTCCATGATCTAGTACACAAAAATTGATTATATTGGACAAATAAGTGAGGTTTTCTTATTTTCATGGTTGAGAGCTCAGAGAGGTATATTCATAATGATTAAATATGGTCTTGTTATAATGGGTTTGTTTTTATAAGGTGAAAACAAATAAAATGATTTCAAAAAAATTTAAATAAAATTATATATTACATGGGATTATGAAACTATCATTTCCTCTTTTATCTACAGATCATGATCATTATCTGCATGTCTATCAGTTAGTTGCAGTTCAACAGGATAGTCCAGTTGATTAGCATAGGGATGATTCTGTTAAGGAGTATGATGAGTGGAAATTAAAATTGTTCATTTTTCAGTAGATGGATTTGTGTAAGTATGAGGACATTGTTTCAAATAAGGTTACAATGATCTATATGGAGGATCATGAGGTCAATTTTAGTTTTATTCAATCTCTGATCAGATAAAAGGACACATTTGTAGTTTTTCAAATTAGGGGAGCTATGTATTAGTGGTGGAAACTATATATGGGAGAGCTAAAGGAGGTAAATGATTCATCAATCTACATTTAGAAATAATTCTGGTCATAGTTCATGTTTTTGACCATGAAGTCAGTGAATATTCCTTCTATTCATAAGGGGAGATGTTAGTGAAGGACCTGAGAGTTATGTTCAAGGACCCTCTATGTTCTTTCCAGATCATTTTCAAGATGAGGACTTATGTGTAAGATGTCTTGATGAAACACTCCATCCTTCTATCCAGTATCCAGTAACTCATTTTATATTTCAGCAATATCTAGAGGTTTAGAATAAGTTAGATGTGATTGATTGAATTCACTCAGGGAGAGGTTTATCAGTAGAGGAGATATACCAGGGTTTCATGAGAAGAATTGTTGTTAGTGGAATGTCTCAAGCACCAATAACATAGAGTTTTCAACCTGTTGGGAGTCAACCAAAACAAATTCCATCCATTCTTCTAGGGCATGTGGATTCTGTGATTTTCATGGGGGATTTAGGCTAATATGTTTTCAAAATGGTGTTCTTATAAATTTCTAGAACCACTTCACAGTGTTTCCATGAGATCAATTTAGTAGAGGGGGGAAAGTACAATGCTAACCTCAACATCTATTTATAGTTCAACCATTTTTACAACATAAGAAGTAGTATTTCACCCCACAGAGGGGAGATGGAGAATTCAGAGTCTTACCCCATGATGTTCTTTATTTTAAACAACCTCAACCTGAGTATGGTCATAGAGGTTGTCACTAGTTGAGAGGAAAATGAGCTTGGTGTGGTTAGTTTCACACAGTGGAGGTTGAATTACCTAAGGGTCCAAAGATTGTCACTAGTACGACTGATTTGATTAGTACCCTTTTCTATGACTTGTTTTATTTAAAAGATTCGCAATCCTTTGTTTCTCCCTCTATAGTCAATTCTCTAGGAATGGACATAGAAAGGCTTACAATTCCCTTGATGTTGGAAACACTATTCACATGCCATACCAGCTTTTTTTAACATATGTTGATGGTGAAGAAAATGATGGGGCCAAATCAATGCCATCTGGATCTTTTCTTTACATAGATGCATCCATATGATGGTATCCATAGAGTCAACTAGTTGTATTCTATAGGTGATATTATTGAGTACATACAATGGAGAGTCGTGTTCTAATATTTGGATGTCCAGTGTGTGGTTTACATTTGTTAGTGGGTTTGTCACATGGTATATCTGTGTGTAGATCCCCTTATATCATTGATGGCGGATTATTAGGTGGAATTGGAAGAGGTTAGGATTGTGGATGTTCTCAGGGTTATGGAGGAATATTTTGATGTTTTAATTGAAAAGGTTGTTACACTAATTTCTCGAGATGATGTTAAGTTTAGGAGAGGCTTTCAACCTAGTGCATTAGTGATTCCAATGGATCCTTATTGGATAATACATTCTCAGTTGCAGGATTTGGATATTTATATAGATGATATAATGTAGAAGGTTTTTATTCGGAACATCATTTCACTATGGGGTGATCCTGTGTTGTTCTCTAAGATAGAGGATGGTCGAATAATTTTTTCCATTGACTACCAGAGGTTAAATCAAGGGATAGTCAAGAAATGTTACCATTTTTGAAGATATAATATATTTTCAACAACTATAATAGGTGATTTGGTTTTCTATTATTGATATCATATTTGGATGCCACCAGTTGTGGGTAAAGGAGGGATATATCCTGAAGACTACCTTCAGATGCAGGTATGGGAACTTTGAATTTATATTTCTTCTATTTGGTGTTATGAAAACACTGGATGTGTTAATGGAGCTTATGAAATATATGTTCCCTGAGTTGCAACACAATTTCTTCATCCTATTTATTGATGATATCTTGACCTACTTGATGTCAGAGTAAGATCGTGTCAATCAGCTCAGAGCTCTCTTGAAGCTTCTTTGACACAACTAGATTTATGGAACGTTTTCCAAGTGAATGTTTTGGACATTATAGGTTCATTTTCTTGGGCATGTGGTGTCTCATTACAGTGTGGTAGTGGACCCATCAATGGTTGAGGATGATTTTTTCTTGGAAATCACCCTATAAAGTAGTAGTGGATCATAATTTTATTAGTCTTGAAGGACATTATAGGATCTTTTTGGCCATATTATCTTGAGTCGGAGCCTTGTTTAAGGTTTTTACCAGGAAAGAAAAAGATTTATTGGGGACTAGTAATTTCCATGTGGCATTCGTCTACCTAAAGGGAGTGTTGGTCAGTGCTTCATTGCTTCAGTTTCCTAAGGTGGGTGTGATGCTTGAGGTGTTTTTTATGCTTCCTGAATTGGATTGGGATTCTTGTAGATGCAGAGAATGGTAGTGATATCATATGGTTCTAGGAAGTTTCATCTCCCTGATAGTAACTATTCCACCCATGATCTTTAACTAGAGATAGTTGGGTTCACACTAATATGTTGGCAACATTACCTCATTAGGGAGTGCATGCTGGTCTTCACGAGTCATAAGATTTTTCTGTATATCTTTTCCCATCATGATATTAACATGTAGAAGAGAAAGTGGATGGATTTTCTTCATGAATTTGATTTTGATATCTCTTACACATTATGAAAATTAATTTTTTTGGTAGAATCATTGAATTGGATGATGACAAAGGATGATATTTGGGAGTCTATGGTTGCTTAGATAGAAATGGAGGAGTCGACAGTCTTTCACATAGATGAAAGGGTGGATGAAGATAAAGGCTATTTGATTTAGATGGAGGTACAATAATATTTGGTGAAGTAGGTGGGGTTTCTCAATAGTGAGATTCATAGGATGAGGTGATCACTTGGGAGTCCTTCATCAGTTTGAAAACCGACCTTTGGTGGTACACCAAAGAGTTTACAAGATGTACTATAGATTGAGGATGTAGTTTTAGTTTCTTGGGATATAATAGGAAATGATGGATTTTTTTGGAAATGTTCTATATTTTCCATTAGTTAAAATAAAATTATTATGTTACTACCAGTTTGTTATAGCCTTTAGATATTCCTATGTTCAAATGGGATGTAATCTTGATGGATTTCATCTCATGGTTACCCAGAGCACATGAGGGTTTTGATGATATATGGTGATCATGGATCGAATGATAAAATTGGCCCAATTCATAGCGATCACGGAGTAAGGTGTAGTGTATGAATTAGATAAGAAGTATGTGGATGAGGTGGTGAGGTTTCATAGTCTTCCAAGGTCCACTATCTTGAATTAGGACACATGTTTTACATCATGAGTCTATAAGGGATTGAAAATTTATTTTGGCACTCTGTTATACCTCAATAGTTCTTTCTAACCTCATACAGATGGGAAGATGAAGAAGACTATATAGATGTTATAGTATATGTTTCACTACTATGTCTTGGAATTTGGTGGATCTTGGGTATGATACTTGACTTTGGGTGATTCTTCTTATTAAAAAATCAATCACTATTCTATTAGCATGGAACTAGTCAAGGATTTTTAAGGGAGACCATGTCGTTATATATTTTATAGGGAGGAGGTTAGAGGTAGTAGATATTGGACCTATTGTGGTGTGGGGAACAAAGTAGAATAATCATCTTGTTAGTGAGAGGATTAAAGTAGCACACGACCAACCAAAATCTTATACTGATCGTATGAGGAGGCCCTTGCAGTTTGAGGTTATGGAAAACATGTTCTAGAATATTTCCTATCAACATGGGAAGTGGAGGTTTGGAAGAGGGATTAAGATTTATCCTAGGTTTTTTGGGCCATTTGAGGTGTTGGGGTGGGTTGGCGAGGTGGAATATCGGTTGGCGTTGCCACCATGCCTAGAAAGGATCTATGACGTCTTCCATATATCTCAGTTTTGTCAATATATTCATGATGAATCCTATGTAATTTACTAGGGATATTTAGATCTATAGGACAATACAATTTCCATTGAGTGGCCAATAGTGTTCCAGGATCAATAAGAGAAGATGCTTCATAGAGAGACTATTCCCTTAGTTACCTTGTTGTGGAGGCATGATGGCATTAAAGAGTGTACATGGGAGTGAGTGACATAGATGAGTTCCAAGTACCTAATTTTTTTTGTAGTTTTATCCTTTTCCATATTTTGGTGATATTATGTTTCATTCACTTTGTTTTATGAGATGAGTTTTTCCCTTATTTGTGATGTGTGATGATGTCATGGAATATGAAAAAGGGAGGTCCTGATTCCTAATGGGTATGAGTTAATTATGATGTGATTAAACCTCTTTGGGTGAGTCATCACCACCTAGAGAAGATAATATCTTGACCTGGAGGATGAAATTCACTATTTTATATGACTAGGTATGTGTGTTTTTTGTTTTCCAAAATTGTTGGCTTAGGATGCATGAAGGATAGATGGTTTTGGTGATGTGGTTTTGGGGAGATGTGGTTGCTCAAGATGTTTGTGGCCATTTAGTTAATCGTGTTAGGTTTTTGGTGGCAATTAAAGCTTCATAATATCCTTGATAGGTTTTTCCTATTGTGATATATTGGTCCACTTTCCTTCTGGACTAGGTTTTCGAATCTTGAGGGAGAGAATCTTTTCAGAGGTATCAGATATAACCGTCTATGCCTACTTGGTCCATTACGTAGCTAATTCTGGGTGTTATAAGTTCATGGGGGAGACCTAGAGAATATATTGAAGATTTTGGATGCTAAAATATGGAATAATTGGAAATAAACATAGTGATAAGTGTACATGACATATAGAAGATATTTATAACCATTGTGAGGCCATTTAATGATTTTTAAAATTTTGAGGTTAAATAATAAAAAAGAAACGTGTTTTTTGTGAAAAATAAAATCCCAAAATTATTCGATGTGAAAATGGGATTATACCTAATGTAAATTCGTAGTAAAATGTAGATTAAGGTTTGGAGAACTCAGGGGTTTCCTCAAACACTATAGACTACTCTCCCTTCTCTCATTCCAGGCAATCCATTAGTGTCCTCATCATGCATTTGGGATTCCTTTTGATGTGGATTGATTTTAACCTTTATATGTCTGATATATGGTGACTTCCAATCATTTTCCAATCTATTTCTTCTCATTATTATGTTTTTATTTTACTCTGGTTTTGTGGTTTCTTTGGGCTTGTTTGTTTAGGATTCATGTTTATGATCATTTTGTACTATGTAGGTTGATCCACAGTTTCACTTGGTGTGATTGTGGTTTGTGTGTGATTATTTTTATCAATGGTTGGGTTTGAATCCTCATTTATTATTTTAAATCAAATAACTATTTCAAACTAGGTTGATGTAGACCCATTACATAGCCCTAAGTCCTAAGACTAAGTGCTTTGAATATAAGGTCATAAAGCCCATTTTTTTGCCCATAGAGATCTTTGGTGAAAAGTATTTCGACAGTACTTAGGATGCTACAGTACCTGCTATAGTACTACTGCCCTACAGTTCCTACTACAGAGCCTCCACTAATGCAGTGCTACCACTGCTACAGTCTGTCGTAGCTATAGTATTGCTATAGTGACGTGCTACAGTGCTGTTACAGTACTAGAAATTAGTCTCTACACGGATTTGATCCTAGATATTTTTATGCCAATCAGAATCATTTACCACTTTGGTACATGCTCTTTGGCCCATGGGTTCTTATTCCATAGACTACTATTCAAAACATGTTGAAAATTTTATTCTGATATAGGGAATACCTCGTTCCTCTTTATTGTGTATCATTTTGGTTGAATTTACTTTTTTTATCTATGGGTTATGGTTGTTCTATCAAAATCAAATATAATGAAGGTGATATTTAAAAATGAAAGGGGAAAGGGGAAGGTTTCACATAATTCTATCTCTTTGTTATGATTGTGATATGATTATTATATGTGTTATATGCCCTTATAAAAATTATTGTAGTTAGAGTCTCTTTTTTCACTATATGATATGTTTTGTGGCTACTAATCTTGTTTTAATCATTTAATATCACCTTAAAAATCAAATTAGGTTATTTACTTTTATCAATATAATAAAATGGTTTCACCGAGAATATTTCTACTATGACAACACCCCTAAAATAAAGTGGAAGGTGAAAATTACCCTTTATAAATCTGTAAAATGGGTTTTGATGATATGTTATGTGTGGATATGATTTTAGGGAATGTTGTTTGGTTGGGGAGCATGGTTATGATGAATTGATGGTCGTGCTTTTGGGGGGGAATGGTGGTTTGTCGGCTGTGATTTTCGTGTGGTGTGGTGGTTCGTTGGCCATGATTTTAGGGTGGTGAGGTTATTTTTTTGGAACGATTTTTGGGTATAAGGTAGCTCATTGACTGTACTTTTGGGGTGGAAATTCATTTTTTGTCTGTCCATTGTTTTTGGTTGGTGAGGTGAGGTTTTCATGGTGTTAGTGACCTACTTGTGATGTGGCATTTCTTTTTCTAGATGGTTGGGTAGTAATGGAATAATAATAATTAATTTTTTAATAATGTTTTATATGTATAATGTTTGGTTTGGTTTACTGGGTGGAATTTAATAATGAATAAATAAATGATGGGATTTTTATTTTAATGTGTTTGATGCATAATAATCAAATGAATGTGTTGGATAGTTGTTATTTGTTGGTGGAGTGGTGTGGTTAGTTGTTTGTTTACGGTAATTAATTTAGAAGGGTAGTGAATGTAGAGATGTTGTGAATTATTTAGTGTTTGTTTGTGATACAATATGATGGGCTTGTGTGTGTGTTTATATACATATATAATTTTAAATTCCATATGATTTATATACGCACCCCTAACCAAGACAAGAACTATGTTATGAAAGCCACATATTCATATAGGAGGTGTTTTCCCTAATATCATGTGAGAAAAATGGAGGTCATGGTACCTACCATATCCCACTATATCTTTTAGGTAAGGTAGGTATTGCACTGGTTGTGATAGTTAGAGGTTTGTTAGTGCATTGGATGGTGGTTGTGATAGCCCAGGTGTCTACGAGTGAGATGTGACATGGCCTAGGTGACTTTATGCCAGGTGAGATGTGATGAGATGGATTATGGAGGGGGTATTTCATGTTAGGATTAGGGACCATGGTTTATTTCTTTTATGTGTTGTTGGTTCTTCTATTTTCTCATGGGTACATTAGTATTCTTTTTCACATGTGCGTGAGAGACTTTGGTTTTACAACTTAGAATACTTATTCAATCAGAATATGTTTCTAAATAGTTTTTAGGTTTCCAAGAGGTTTTCATTGACCAAGTTGGACATTACTACCTCGGACCTTATATATTTATTGTTTCACTATTATTTCTTTAATTTTTTGAATTTTACTTTTGAAACTTTTATCTATATCGGTTTTATTTATACATGCATTGTGGGATAGTTATTTTTTCTTTTATCTTTTTTCATGGATTTATTCATTGATTATTCATCTTATATCATGAATCCTATATTAGTATAGAGGGTAATTTCTCAAAATTGATTATATCTTTATACCATTGGTTCTAGTCTTCCACCTGGGGCCTATTGCAGGCTCAACTCGGGGGGTCATTATCTCTCTCCCCTCATTACGGTATTGTTGGAAGGAGGGATTCATGATATGAAGACTAAAGGATAAGATAAAAAAATATAATCAAAACCTATAAAAATATTAATGGATGATATTATTTAAACACAACCTAATATTATATTATAACTATATCAATTTTTATTATTAAAATAATTTATATTAATTTAATTTTTTATGAAATTATAAATGTGAATCTCCCCACTCTTATAAGAGGGAAACACTATCCACTTATATCCTCACATCAAGAGCCATTTAGATCATCAAATACTTATCCAAATCCATTACATAAATACCTAGAAAGATTCTAGATTCCTTGGTATGATCATTATTGCAATATAAGATGGTATTAGGTATAATCATAAATAGGTTCCCAGAAGAAGATGTGTCATTCTTATCCAAGAATTTTTGTTTTATTTACTCTACCAACTCAATAAAAAAATATTAAACCATGAAATTATGATAAAATTAGTAATAAAATTGAATCATGTGTTTTTATGTTAATTTAATAACCTATATCCACCTCTTCTGACATCAAATGGGAAATGAAACCCTCATTCGTATGTGTGGCGAACTACCACTCTGATTAACCTATGAAATTCATATTCCATCACCATAAACCATGGATTGTTTTAATGATTGATTTAATTCATATATATAATATTTATTGAAATATTTTTCATTATGGAGGAATAATATATAACATATTTTCTAACAGTTCCATTCATCAAAAAATGGCAACATCATTCATGTGTATGTGTGGACTACCACTTTCACAAAGTGATGTGATTATTATTTCACCACCGCATCACATAGATAGTATATATATGTTTATTTTAGGAAATTATATGATATTTATTATGTAATTATCATTCTATTTGTTTAAAATAATACTAAATTTTATTCTAACAAGATCGATGAAAATGGAAAATTTTACTCATGCGTACGTACGACCTACTGCCTCTATGATTATCACATAGTCTATTTTTTAATCATATTTATTGATTATATTTAAAAGTTTAATTAATTTAAAAAAAAATTTAATTATAAAAATATTATTATTTTTTATACGATGTAATAATAAAATTTTAAAACATACTCATCCTACTAGAGTTATTTTTTACATTGTTTCCAAATATAGTCAAAACATCTGAGGTGAAATTACCTGATTATGTAATTGTATATAAAATTGAAATAAATAAATTGAAATGGTAAATAAAATTGAAAAAGTTTCATAAGAGTGTAATTATTTTATTTAATTTTATTTTTCAGCAGGAAAAGGAACATACCTGATAGGTCAGACATAAGATAATGGATTATCTCTCAATTTATCTTCTTTGAGGAAAGTTTTAATTCTATGTATATAATTTATTTTATACTATTATTACAATATCCCTTTTATATGTTTTATCATTAATTATTCATAATTTATGGTATTTTTTATTTCAATTTAAATTTTCTCATCCAATGGGATTTTATATCAATTTTACCATGTTGTAGGGGGTTTCATAAATCAATTTTTATTCATTGGGTTATACTTATAATTTTTTTAACTATGTTATGAAATGATTATTTATAAAATGGACTGTTATTTTATTATATTGTAATTACTATTGTAACAAATGGATTTAAATTTTTCACACATAATTTAATAGTTTATAAATTCTCATTTATATGATACAATCTTTGTAATGGATTTATCCTCAAATTCAACACCATTATGGAACATTTTGTAATATGAACCTACTTAATTCTATATGGTGTATAATTTCCACATTTATTTATTTAACACGAATATTTATTTATTCACAATAACTTATGATTCAATTGAAATTTATCTTTCAATAATTACGTTAATATAAAATCAAATCTTATTTCTATTCTTGATCATGTATTTTTTTTCAATATCCATATTTTTAAAAATTGTTTTATGAATATAACATTTATTTTCCTGAATGATTCACAAAGTATATTATATTTTATACTTGAATTTTTTTATTGTTTGAATTTAATATTTATAATGTTTTCTTGAAATGGGACATTTTCATCTTTCTTTACCAAAAAATCAAAACAAATGTTTTTTACTAACATATATGGAGTTAAAAACCCTTCCACCACCAAAATTATTTTACACTATTTGTGTTAATTTAAAATATTTAAAAGGTATTACCAAGAATTTTTTGAAAATTCATTGTCATACATTTTCTTTTATTCATTAAAAACATGAATTTATTTAAAAACCAACATTTATGAAGAATTGAAGGTTATATGTTTTCTCATATTAATTTTGTGGTTACAAATTAACTATAGAAATATTCACCTTCTTATGATCATTATACATTAAATTTCCTAAAAATATAAATATTAATTGAATTATATATCTTATTTTTTCACATAACATATAAAATTTATATATAAAATGTTTTTGTTTGAGAGTTATATGGTAGAATGGGGAAATATTTCTATTCTATATTATTTACTCAATAAATTTATTTTTTGATAAGACATGTTTTTCAAGAATTAAATATATCATTTGATAAGTGATGAATGTCTTGGAAATGCAGTGAAATTTGGGGCCCAAAAATTATATGACCCTTCAATTCATCAACTGGGCTCTTTAGAAAAATCAATTGGACTAATTAAGATAGTTTCTACGCATAGTTTTAAACTATAATTATGCAAGCTATTTATGGTAGAGATTTTATGATGTATGATATTTGTATGTACACTTGTATCCATTTAACTCATTAAAATTTTTATTATTTTAATCAAAGATTTTATTAAATTGAAATTATGCACTGATTCATTTCATGCTCTGGTAATTGACTAAATCGAACATGTTTGTAGTTATTTACATTTTCATATTGATTGTGCATTAGTTACTCATGATAGTTTCAACTCTATGTGACCCTTACTATGAATATGAACATACACTTTATTTATTTTCCATTCCCTAGGGTATGAATAAGTTATATTTAAATTTTTTTCAAATAAGATGAATAATTACATTCAATATAATGTAATTTATATTTTCAAATGTTATGGTAGACTGAAGTACGCATCTATTTTACTAATGCTAATAAAAAATTAAGTTATTTGGTAAAAAATCAATTATATCTTATGCCAATGTAATAATGTGACTACTTATTTTGGACTACTAGATTCGGGGTATTTACAATTGGTATATGGGTAATTGTAGTATAAACATTGGGTACTCGATTTAGAAAAATATAGATTAGGGAACAAAACCCTATGTCGTACTTTGAGAACATTCCCTAAAAAACTATGTTTATTATACTAAAAAGGATAATTTAATATTTTTATACACCATCATGTGTGAATATGAATAAAATTTATTATCGTATTAATTTCATAGATACCTCTTCTTTGGTTTTATATGATGGGAGTACCCTAGATAAATTTATTGAGTTTAAATAGATATTTGAGGTATATGTAACCCTTATGTAATTTTTTTTATTAGTAGGAAGGTTATTTGATGAATAATTATTTAAACATTTATGTAAATATGTTTAAAGTAAATGAAGATGTTTAGTGATACAATGATCAAGGATGTTAAGGTTATAATAGTGAATTAAAATTATATGATTTTGTGAAAAAATAAGACGTTTAGAAAACCATTGTGGTCAAAAAGTGATTAGATGAATAGTGCTATTTTTTGGATAATCATCATATTTTTGGCTATTTTATTGAAATAATATTAATATTTATTGATAAAAATGAAATGAATCATGTTGGATGACAAACAATCATCTTTAGAAAGTCCATAGGGGTTGAACCCAAAATCGAAGTAAGAAAATTGTACAATGCCTACCACTAGCCTACGTGATGTCCTAGTCTAAATGAAATTAATATATTTAAAAGAAATTATATATATAAATAATATGTTGATAGTGGGAAAAAATTATTCATCATATATGTATTTATGGTATTGAAAATTAATTTGGTGATTAAGTGATTAATGTAATTTTGGAAGAAGATCACTATAATTTTGGGGATCATTATATAATGTTATTAAATTTTATATTGAGAATAAAGTTAGAATTATCTTATGGAAGCATATATGATTTGTATTTATGTTGAATCATGTTATTAATGAAAATTCTTATAATATATTGGTGATTATATGATTATGAAATATATATTTTTTGGTATATGAATTTTTGAGTAACGAATATTAATTACAGATAAATATTAAATTAAAATTAAAATAATATGTGATAAAATAATTATTTTATTTTTGTATTAATATTGTTATGAAACATTTTGAGTAATTGTAAGTATAGTTATTTATAGGAGGATATGATTTAAACTTTTGTAATTACTCTGGAATTTTGGAAATTAATGTACCATTTCATCATACAAAGGTTTATTCATTTTAGGAATTAATACATTGTTCTAATAATTTTGGTTTTAATAAGTGTATAATTAAAGGAGGAATATTTTTTTTATTATTTTTTAGATTATTTGATCCAGTAGTTTTTTTATTTTAGTGCATCAGGCATAAAATAATCAAATTGAATACTCATCATTGGTGGAAAAAGATGAGATTCTAGGGAAATTTTTTTAAAGGATGAAATTATATCTTTAAAGTAAGAATATTTCCATATTTCCATAATATATATGTTAAAGTAATTAATAGAATATAGGAAAAGGATCTTAAAAAAATGTTTTCCTATTGGTTGTCTTTTCGCCCATTATTGTTTTATGGTTTTCTAGTTAATATCTTTCTCTTGAACGTGTTCTATATCACTTAATATTAGTCTTTGGTAATATATTTTCTCTTCAATGTCTATATTTTCACTTCTGACCATTTTTATCCTATTTGGAAAACTATATTGGTGTTATTTATAATGATCATGGTATTTCTTTTTCCCTCCTTTTAGGATGAAATTTTAATATCCTTTTATGATATGGGTTTTCTAAAAAGGAAATTATATATGTGAAACCCCTTATTATTAGTCATATGTTAACACTATGAGAATAATTTTTATTGAAGGTGGGGGGAGGGGAATGTTTCACCATAATATTTTAAAAGAACACCGTGTTCGATATCATATAACACTGTAAACATAGAGCTTAAAAAATCCCCAAAATATTTTTACTTAAATATTTTCATTATAAAATATTTATTGAATTCGAGGGTATGAATGGGAATATTCCCATTAATAAATACTTGTGAGAGTTGAAATTAATAAGAATTTCCTTCCTAATTTTTAGGAAATCAATACACTATTTTTAGTATAGTCATTTAATTATTCAAAAATATTTTCTTCTCAAAAATGACTATTTTTTAGAACATATTATAATAAATTCAAAAAAACTCTATAAATTATTTTATATAAAAAATATAATTTTATAAATCATCAAATTAAATATATATTAGTTCTTTTTTTTTATTTATTAAATGATTGATTTTATAATGAATTTTGAAAAAAGAAGATTATTATTGAAAAACTATATAATTATTTAAAAAATTTGAAATGTTCCATTTTTTTCTCATTACCCGTCCTAGTGGGGCCCATGTTGTAACTCCCAAATCTGGCCTCCAGTAGACTAAGGGATGGAAACTAGCACCGAGTAGACATATCACTAACATTAGAGGCCTTAACCTATGTACCTGTACACACACACTTCTCGTAGCCAATAAAATGATGGAATGCAAACAAAACTGAAAAAATGAATGAATACATCTAAATACCATAACTAGAGTATAAAAGGAAATAAAGGAAAGTAAACAGGCGGAAATTCAACACAACCATAAAGAGTTTGAAACAAGTCCAACCTGAAAGTAAAGGGACAACTGTTTGAATATTCCAGAAAAACACTGTATTCATTCCAATCTCAATAAGCATCATTTAGTTCTGGTCTATCAATAACCTTGTTAAAAGGTTGGTCCTATGACCATGACACAACATGTACATAAAAGTATTCTGTAAAAGTGAATGTAAGAAGACATAGTTGGACCCCCCGAAACCATAAAGCAAACAAAAAATGAACCACTATCATATCTACAAAGGTATATGTCTACATTAAATAGAACAAAAATATCCCGATAAACTCAACAAAGTTACATAGTCTAATGGAAAGTCACAACCTTAATATACCATTCTAGCTCAAATATTCCACATAGAACTATTCTAGGTGAAAATAATCATGTATCTAATAGCACTGATAAAGTTTGAAGAGATTCGATACACAGATGATGATCAATCCCAAGGCCATGGGGTGATGCCAATAACTCAATTTGGATTACCCCATGAAGTAAATTATTGATTCCCACATATTGTTTTTCACAAAATACCATGAACTCCACCTAGGGAATCCATATGAATTGATGATCTCACTTCAAGACTTAGAGAGGGATTCCAATGACTATATCTATGTAGTATTGCTGAGGGATCATTGTTCTATGTTTAGGAGATGATTCCTTACTAACCCTCATAGAATGGATAAGGGGATCACACTCTAAAATAAATTGTCCAATTCACTATGGAAAATATATTAAATCCATCAATAAACGGGTAAACAATGTGAAGAAGGGGTCACACATTGTGTCCCTTGTCCCCGGGTCCTTCCCATGTAAAATGAATTTGTCTCTTTCGCATTCATTTGTAGAAGTACATGATGTGTAGGATACCCTGGTAGTCTAACTTTGTGCCATTATATGGATTAAGACAATTTTCATGTGCCCGTGTACCATTACACAGATTTTCCCACGTACTTGGTCCATGTCGTGTCATGTAGGGGAGTACACGTTGTACTTCCAACCTGTGTACTATGTCACCTGTATGTTAACCCTCTTAGGTACAGACTGAGTCTCTAGGGAGAGGTCATATTACATGTGACAA
The DNA here is from genome assembly GCA_963277665.1 of Viscum album. Lineage (NCBI taxonomy): Eukaryota > Viridiplantae > Streptophyta > Magnoliopsida > Santalales > Viscaceae > Viscum > Viscum album. Next base: position 1,316,136,789 of record OY728147.1, read on the forward strand.
TTTCAAACTCTATTCAATAATTAACTCCTACCTGAATCCCTAAATGATGCATAGGGGCCCCATATGGCATGTGGATACGGATTACATGTCGTGTAACCACGACTTTTCCAAAATTCTAGATATGGTTCATGTTCATCTTGTTCATTAATCCATTCATAATTCCAACAACATGGTGTCGGTAATGTCAAGGGGTAGATTGATTCACACATTTCCATCGACAAAAAAATGCTTTTGACCTTAAAATATGACATGACAGTTGATCTATGTATCATTATTCATTATGCACTGAAGAACACTGAAGAACATGAAATCAGGTATCCACCATTGTTCAATTTTCTTATCTTCTATTATCGCACCACCAATATTTTATGCCAATACAATATCTATGATATCAGGTAGTTGTTCCATGTAATCGGAGTGCAATGATCGATTGATTAGGTTATGTCGAACAATGAGACAAATGAAGAACACCCATGAAGAATAAAAAAATGGGAGAGAAATTCACTACAAAAGATCAGAGGAATGAACCTACATTGATGTTTGAGTCACTCCAATTTTTTTCCTGAGAAAAAATTATTAAATCCTCAAGTCAAAGTAATTATTCAAAAATCACCCTGAAATAAACCCATAACGAAAATTGACACATTCCATGGATTAAACCATTGCTTGATAGATTTATGTTTATTATAGGAATCAAGAACGATAAAAATAATATAAATCATACAATGGTCATGAATCTATTTATAGTGATCCCTGATGAATAATGATGCTACATCATTATTTTTTGGAAAGATTTTTCGACTCTGTTGCATGTCGATCATCAATCCATGATCCATTCATCAACCGAAAATGAGGTCTCCTCCAACAGCACCAAGGGATCTCATCTAATTGTAGTGTTATGTGTGTAAGCTTATAATTATAACATAATCAAGAATTTAAAATGAACAAAATAAGGTAGTTTCATCGTTGTGAGAATGAAATAAATACAATTAATTAATTAATAATTTTATTCATTTTATACCACCGATGACTTTTCCACAAACTACCTATGATGACTAAGGTTAAGTCACTCTTGGGGTAAAAACCAAATTATGAACTCAATGGTTCCTTTATATTCTAAATCTAGAAACCCATTTAGATTTCATTTTAATTTTTAAGGAAAACTGTGGGTGCGTGGTATTTAATATTTTACAAACAATTATTTTTGGAACTGAAGACATTAGAATTGCATGAAATCATAGTCCCTAGTCCTTAAAAAATCCATAAAAATTAGAAAATCATACATTTAAAATAAAATCCATTAAATTTCCCCCACCCTTAGGCTTTATGTCCCCGAAAAGCCAGAACAAGTGCTACTCAAAAAGATGTGGGTACTGAGCATGAATCTAAGCCTAACATTCCCATGTTTTCTCCTGGATATTCCCATAACCACCAAATACACACAAATGGAATAAAAAATTCATAAGGGAAGCTCTCTAGAAAATCCTCAAACTATACAAGGTATATAGAAAAGGTCACTCTATCCTCAATGTCTAGATCACCCTAGTTGAAAACGCGTGATGATTCATACACAAACCTCCTTAGTTGTGACACATGAATGAAATTGTGTACCTAGTCTTACTTTGGAGGTGGCTCTAAGTTATACTCTTCCTCAAAAACACTATTCAGAAACTAGAAAGGTACAACAAATCTCAGAGGAAACATTACACCAAATCCAAATCTCTGTAATCCTCATCGAGGTGAAAACCATAATAACACAAGGTCTCCCTCCTCGAACTCCAAAGGCCTCCATCTTCTGTCTGAATAAGACTTTGTATGGATCCTTAAAGTCATCTTATTCTCCCAGATAATGTGAACCTTCTTGGTAATAGCTATCACCAAAACTAGGTCCATGCGTGACGAATCTCATGTGCTAGTCTAGCGTAGTGGTGACCTATAGTGTCACCCATTCAAAGCCTCAAATTGTGCCATACCGATGGTGGAATAGAAGGTATTGTTTCATGAAAAATCTATAGTGGTATGTGATTCTATCCAATATAACCAAATAACAATATTCAAGCTCGCCGCATGTCCCCCAGAACCTAAATGGAATGCTTAGTTTGGTCGTTAGTTTTTGGGTGAACATTATGCGAAGGAATAACGGAGTCCAAAATGCCTCCATACATCCCTTTAAAAAATGGTTTGTGAAGTGATAATCATTAATATAAATTATCATCAATGGATAATAATGGATTCAAACTATCTCTAAAACATAATTACATCAAAGGCTCTATAATAAATTTTTCTCCTAAATTTATTCAAAGTGGGTTGACATGGGGAGTCGTTCTATGTTCACCCATATGAAATTGTGTCCCCTACACATATGTGGTTAGACTAACATGAATTCCATGTATATATCATCCCACATACACTATGGAATAGTAAGGGGTTGAGATAAACCCACTAGAACGTGGTACTCATCATTCAATTACCAATAAGTAAGGCACTGAGGGACAAACTATGAAAGTCATTTATTTATACCTAGCCACCAAAAATGATGTTGTAGGTTTTGGTACATCATTGTGAAACATGAATGTACCTATATAGGTGATCTATTTAAATCTATTAGAATGGAGTCACACAACATCACTAGAACTAAGTATCATTCTCTGAAAATAAAAAAATTTGTCCCAACCTTTCGAAAATCTATCTGGAGCTTGTCTCGTGGATATCTAAGTATTTATGGTCTCATAGTTGACATAATCAGTCTTCACATCTATAATTTGATGTAATAGTTGAGGGTTTATGAAAATCGACTATAGTTAAGCTTCTCCATCTCCATCGAAAAAGGATAATTGCAATAAGGCCAACATCACTGATGCCTCATTCAGAAACTGTGAACAAGATATTCTACTGAGAGCATATTCCACCAAGTTCCCCTTCCTAGTACTATAGTCAATTTTGATGTCATAATCATATAGGATATCTATCCACCCACTCAATCTTAAGTTAATACCCTTCTGAGACAAGATGTACTTCATAATACTTTGATCAAAATTGATGATAAACATCTTTCTCATCGGGTAGTGTCACAATATCTATAGTATGAAGATTGCTACTGCTAAGTCAATATAATGATTTTCAAAGTTCTACTCATGTAGTCTCAACATATGTGAACCAAATGCAATCACTTCCAGACTTTTCATTATAACTCAAGCAATATCAGTTTATGATGCATCATAGAATACTACGCACTCAAATCCCCACTCTGGAAATCTCACAATGGGAGAGCTCATCTAACTTTTCCTCAAATACTGAAAATTCATCTAGAACATCTTTTTCCACACAAAATTATATCCTTTTTATGTATTATATTTCATGGGTGATGAAATCCTTGAGAAATCATGTTTGAATCCCTAGTAGTATCCTTATGTTATATGGAATCTCTTCATTTTCATCACAGTCTTGGGTGGATCCCAATCTAACATTGCCTCAACCTTGGAAGAGTCCACTACTTGTCTATCTACTGAGATAACATGTTCGAGAAAGAAAAATTCCAAAATCTAAAACTAAAACATCAATTTATTTCCATAAATTTGGTGCTCTGGGATCACATACAGAACCCTTCATAAGTGTCTCATGTTTCCTCCTTAGATGCCGAGTACACAAGGATATCATTGATGAAGACTACAAATCAAATGATCTATGAATCGGTAGAAGATTTGGTTAATGAGTCCCAAGAAAACCGATGTGGAATTCTTTATATGAAATGGGTTCACCTAGTTCTCATAGTGACTATAGCCACGTATGAATGTCATCTTCTATATATCCTTATGTCATACTCACAACTGGTGATAGCCTGATATGAGGTCATCCTTTGAGAACCGTCATACCCCACTCAACTAATTAATGAGGGCATCAATCCCAAATAGTGGATAATTTTTTTTCACAGTTAGCTGATTCATGTCATAGTAGTCCACACACAACCCCAAGTTCCCATTATATTTCATGGAAAACAACACTGGGGATACCCAGAGTGGAATATTTTCTCTAAAAAATACCTACATCTGCAAGTAGTGCAACTGCACCCTTATCTTGAAAATATTTTTGGGATCCATCCCATATGACGATGTAGATATCAGTTCCATCCTAGGGTGGCGATAAATTTAGAATTATATCTTTCGGTGGGAAGGTATTCCTAGAACATCATTAGAGGGGACATTATCAAAATCCTCCACCATAGTATGGAATTGGAAACTCCAAAATTACACTTTACAAAGAGTCAGTCTAGACAATTGATCCGTAATAACATACATCATCTTATGCATGAGTCCATCCAGTGCTTCCTGGGATTTCTTTTCACCAATAAGGGAGAACATAGTTCAATCATTACAGGAACACCACAAACTTTACCTAAAACAATCAATCTAGGAGTTAACTGTATATACCCAGTCATAACAAGAATGATTCTTTAAGGCCACAATGCTTCTACCAAGAGATTACAACAAAAAATATTACCTCTAAGAGTCAGATCACACTATTTTCATAAGTAAATGATCACATAGTCTTCTCCAGTATGAGTCTCCATGTAAAATGGTCGATCAAAGGGATCAATGAGATTCACTATGTCACTAAAAAGTAATGTGGTATAAAATGAATGACTTCCACCTTTATCAATCAGTACTATATTTAAGGTTGAGATGACACTGATCATACCTAAAATAATTCACAAAGCCTCAGGGATGTATTCATTGACTGCTTACAGTTGTCCCCATCTCCATTTTTCAGCTCCTTGAGTCTGGAGTGGACTACACGGGGTGGGGGTGGTAATAGGTCAAAGTTCCTTCCTCCTCTTTCTTCCCTCTCAACTCCTTGAACACATCCTTCTCCATACATAATGTTATGCTCCAATCAATTCATCTTCCTTATTGGATCATCCATTAACACTATGTCAGGTATACGACGTGTTATACAATGTCATTCAAGATGATCCTTACCATCACATGATTATAAAAACATCTCTATGGGATGAACAGAACCACATGGTAATCCCTTAACTAGAGATCGTCCATCTTTGGACCTAATCATGAAATGTGTCACATGCCCTGGTCTTTGAGACTGGAATTATCTTCCTACTGTCGAGGCCTCTACCCCTGTATGCCCGCCACTGGAAACCACTAGTTGTATACGCTCAGCGAAGAAAATCTTGATAACCAAAACTCTCTCTATCACCCTAGAAAAGAAATTAATTCATTAAGGAATAAAACTATCTCAAATGTATCTATACATAACTCGTCCGATGGTTTGAAACCCTGAAGAACTGGCCATGAACCTTATCCATGAAGTACTTAGATATCTTGGAAAACCTCTGCGAATACTAAATTATTGTTGTGATTCCCAATTTGAGCTGTTTAAGCTCTTGGATATGTACATACCTCATCATAGGAGGAGAGAAAAACCCTATAAATTGATTGTAGTACTCTTACCAAGGTAGAATAACCTCATCATATGTCTGGAAAACTAAACCCCAAAATCATGCTATTAAATCCTGAAGAAGGGTCTCCACCAGGACCACCATCTTATCTACTAGTGACTCGACCAGATGAAAAACTCCTATCACTACCTCAATCCAGTCCTTGGAATCTAGTGGGTAAGGCTCACCTCAAAACCCAAGGGGTCTCTATGAGTAAAAATCTTGAAGTGTGCTCAACCTATGTACATTATTCACAGGTATTGTGGGTACCTCATGCTACTACACATGTGTTTGTATAGTTGGTGCACCACCTAGAAGAAATGTTCTCACAACCAGTCCATCTATCAATCCATAATAACTGTGGAGATTATCCTCATGATTATGATGCTGAATCCAAGATGGTATACAATGTAGAGGCATCCTGAAATAAACAGAATGTAACAAGGTTTATTATTCTATTTATAGAGATGTCTCAATAAGGACATGGAAACTATAACCCACTCCAATATGATGTATGGACCATTTTTTACTAGAAACCAATGTTCTCATGTAATGAGTCGAATGAATGTTCTAAATGTCTTTGAGTATGGTTTTTTATCCTTCATAAAAATGCTATGATCATTATCATGGAAGACAGACTTGAAATAATTAAGGTTGTTTCCCCAAACCAATCTGACAGACTATCTGTCCTAAGGTAGATCTGACTACTCTTATACCACATTTTCATGAACCATCCCAATGGGGACCATGCCATGACTCCCCATCCCAACCTATAATAGGGAAGGGGCATGAAACTATCATGGAGTAGGCATATCAATGACTTGGGAGGCCTTATCAAAATTACTTATATACATGCATATATCTTTATGCATATACAATGATGAAATGTAAAAAAATTGAACAAATATGCGTGCATACATCTAAAAACCAAAACTAAAGTACAATAAGAGGTAATGGAAAGTAAACAAGACTAAACACAATACAACCACAAATAGTATGAAATAAGTCCAATAAGAATGTAAAGGGACTATTGTCTTAATACTATAGGACCAAACCCCGGTCAGTCCCATCTCACTAAGCACCATTTGGTCTGGGTCAGTCGAGGACACATTGAATAGCCAGTTATCTTCACAATACATGACATGTGTGGGTAAAACCCAAGTAGGGGTGAGTATAAGAATACCCACTAGGACCCCAAAAAGACATTGAGAATACAACCGAAATAAACAAAGTCAGCTCTACAAAGGTACATGTGTACATCACATATAATAAGAATATTCCAATACACTCAAAAATGACACACAAAATAATGGTAAGTCTAAAACATAGTATACCAAGATAAGATTCTAGATTCAATATTCCACATAATACTCATTCGTGAGACCTCACACTTGAGTCTGATAGCACTAATGGGGATTACTCCCAAGGCCATTAGGCGATAGCAATAACTTAATCTCAATTAACCCACTATATATAGGATCAGTGTCGAAATACTATTGGTAAAAACTATACCAAGAACACTTTATAAGGAAATAAAGATGAATACAGTATCTCACCATGGTCCCCAAAAAGTGATTCCAATTACTATCCATGATTTCATGTTGAAGGGATTTTTGTCCCATGTTTAGTAGGGGTTACACCTTGTGTCCCTTGACCTTGGGTCCTACCCATGTAAACGACCCGTGTTTCTTACCCCCATATTATACCCATGTGTAAGTACCCATATTTATCCTTTTTACATGTTCTTGAGTACTAGTACATGGATTAACCCCTGTGAATGGACCATGTTGTGTTGTGTAGGGGAGTACACATTGTGTTCTTGACATGTGTCCTCTTTCCTGTGTTCGTGTGCCCATGGTGGTACTTCTCAATTCACAAGAGAGAAGTTACAAGTTGTGTGACTATGAAATATGATGGGTGATAGATAAATCCAACTTAAAACCATAACCATTTCACAGGTGTCCCTACACATTGTGTAGATCCGGATTATATACTGTGAAACATAGAATTTTCTAGAATTCCAGATATGCTGTCTATTTTTATTCTCTATTTCTCCGACCACCATTCCCACCACACAATGTCAAGAAACACAAGGGGTATCTTCATCCATGAATTTACATAAAAAATAATTCCGACCATAAAATATTCTCAGAGAACAGATTCATGCATCTTTCTTCATTGTGCACTAAAGAGCGCCGAAGTACACAAAATCCGGTATCCAACACCATCTAATTCTCCTAGATTATATTATTTCCACACAATCATATAATGTCTATCTGAAATCTATGATATCATATTTTTACACCATTAAATGGGTATGTAATGATCAATTGATCTGTATTTGTTAAAACATGAATGAAATGAAGAACACCCATGATGAATGTGGAATAGGGTGAGAAAACTACAAGAACAAAAGAGAGGAACAAATCTCTATTAATGTTTGTGTAGACATTTAATCATTGTTGTGAGAATAATAATGATGAAATCTTCAATTTAAGTAATTATCCCTAAATATCCCCATAACAAACCCATCCTAAAAATACGAATGAACCATAAAGAATTCATTTGGTCGATTGATCACTGTTAATCATACAAATCAATAACGGGAAAAGAATGAAAACAAAAACAAACCTCATATCATGATCTGGATTGATACCTGATGAATAATGATAAAACATCATTTTATATTGGTGATATCCTTCAATTTTGTTTTGTTTTGATCATATATCAATGATTTGGTCACCATTAACCAATGGGATCTCTCCCAATGGTTCTCAGGGCTCTTATAAAATTATATGGTCTTGTGGGTAACCGTAAAAATATTCCATAAGTGAGTATTTGATGGTAATAAAACTAGGTCACTATGTTGCTGTATCATGGAAACAAAAAAATAATATAATTAACTATTTTACTAATTTTACGCCCTTGATCACTTTCCCCAAACGAGTCGCGCCAACTATGGTTAAGTCATTCCTAGTGTGAAACATGCATTCTAAACTAAAAGGGATCCTTGGATTACTAATATGGGCACATGTTATGATGTAATTCCACTTTTTAGGAAAAATTATTGATTTTGTGGTTTAATATAGTTACTACATTTAAAAAAATTCTAGTCACATTGGGCCTCTAAATCAAAAAATGTCTCAGCTCATGGTATAAAAAATAATCCATAAAATATAAAAATATAATTCATATAAAATCAAATTCATTAATATTTTACATTTTTTAAAATTTAATATTAGTTTCATTATATATTTAATGAAACAATTTAGTTCAATATAATCTATTTTACGGTTTAATTTTGTAGAAAAACTTTTTTATACATAAAAGGCATTTTTTATAAAAACTGTTTTTCCTTGCATTTCAGGATATGATTATAAATGAAACACTAACACTGAATCGAATTGAATCATGAAAAATGATTTTTTTGGAATATAGAGTTTCAATTTTTTTAAATATAAAACATTTATTTTTGGTCATTATGAATTATAACCATAGTAAATAATTGTCACAATAGTACGTGTAAATTGATTAATTAAAGTAAAAAATAATATGATAAGGTTAAGAAACTGAACAAAAAACATGACTTAATTTGATTTTGTAAATTTATTTCTTCCACAATCATCCATTACTGTAACATATTATAACCTATTCAAATAGTCTTTGATCTTGACCATTAAATTATTAAATTTAATGAAATTTCGAAAAAAATCATTCATATTGTATTATCATTAACATTTTGACAGAAAGATCATAATATTATATTTTTTGTTATCAATTTTAATTCTAAATATAAATTTTTTTTATCATGGTAATTTATTTATAATTTTTAGGGATGAAATATTTACCTTAAATTATTGCACAACACTGATATAGTATTTATTCAATAATTAAAAAAATTTAATTTTTTTAATATATTAAAGTAATATAATTTGAATGAATTAATATCCCCTATTTTTTTATATATATATTTTAAATTTTATAAAATTATAGAATTATTATATTCTAATTCCCCATTTGTTGATATATATAAATCTATATTAAATTAATAGTTCCAAAAATGATATGAATAATATTATATAATAACTAATATTTCATCTAATTATTTAAAATTTATAAAACTCATAAATTCAGAAATATTAATATTAAACCATTTTAATCATAAACCATGGTCTGTTTATTGGTATTTTTACCTCTTATGGTAACTATAAGGATCGGGCCTTCAACATCACTTAATCTGGAGTTAAATCGAGAATTCACATTGATGATCATTTAAGGTTTAGATTTTTAGTGAATTTGGCCATAAATATTACATTACATTTCAAAAATTACCAAGTAGACACTTCAACTCAGTTGCCAGTTTTTTTATAAAATAAAAACATTAAAAAAACTTGTCTAGTTCCATGTTTTAGAGAACCTGACTTTTCCATGATCCCATCCTTGACCCTATTCATCTTTGAGTCTTGTGGAAAACATTTCAAAGCATGGGATGATCATAAAAATCTCAGTAAGTGTTATAAAATAAATAATGAAAACATTAACCCATAAATAAATACAATTCAATGAAACCATAATTTTCCATCATGGAATACCTCATAAAATCATAAGATTTATGAATAACACACAGGAATCATAAATCATAAAGGTAACTTATGTAATTCATAATATACAAACATTGTATCCTTCATAACTATGTAGGGAGTTACGTTTGGAATACCAATCAATTTATATTCCCTAAATCTCTTTGGAGAAACATTAATGTTTCCCTCCGCCAAATTACCCAATGCATTGGAGGGAAATATTTGGCTCACACGCCCTAGTTTTATCATGGAACAACCCATGTACATAAAAATTTCCAAAGTTCCATAAGATTTTCATAACACATAAAACCCACATAGATGAAAAATAACATTTCCACATTGCAGTGACAATACACCATTTCATGATATTGATTTAATAATATTATATAAAAAATTCAAAAAGAAGAGTTTTTAATCAAAGTTTCCTATAAAACATTGAAAATTTTGAAAGTATTTTAGACTTTAAAACACCCATGCCCATATAAATAAATCCTTAAAATTAGTTCTAAAACATTGACATAAAAAATAACTATTTGGAAGATTAAAATTTTAAAACACTTAAAACATTGTTTATGTTAAAGAATTTTTAACAAAATGAGAGATGCTAGAATACAAATAATTGGGGAAGAAAATTTAATATTTACTTTATAATATCATGAGAATAAATCAATTCATGATATAATATTAAAAATTACAGTATATACACCATATAAATGTGAATTGGAACATAAAAACAATGAAATCTCAATATAATGTAAATTGAGACGGAATTCATTATAAAGGATGTGTCCTTAGATTATGGATAAATTAATTACATAATTATGTGTGAAAAATATAAATACACATAATATGATTTGATATTAAGTGTAAATCAATCCGAGGACAATCAAACATATTCTTGTAGAATCAAAACCAAGGACTTGGATATTTAACTCAATGAATGGAAGTTGAGTTAAGATTACCTTTATCAAGTTCATATTAATGACTAAGGAATTTATAAATGGAGTAATTATGTGTATAATAGATATATCCATAAAAAGGGTGTGAAAAATACTATATAAATAAATATATTGTGATTTAAAACATAATCATTAATTAAAATAATCAATGAAGTTTGCGTAAAACCCAATGAGTGGAAATTGAAATTAGAAATTCCCTTGCTGATTTGGTAACATAAGAAACATACACCCCGTGAAAAAAGGATCATAAAATGAAGATGTAAATACCATTAAATATAAGAATAATACAAAAATAATACTATCATGGGTTTTACATGCACCTCACAAAAGAAAATAGTGGAAAATATAGTTGGAATCTCACGGGAATAAGAAGTGAGATGAAAACCCCTTACCACATTGTAATCATTAGAGTCGTATGACCAAAAGTTAATAACTGAAAAATAAATCATAGAATACCATTAATATAAATAAAATAATGATATTATATTTAAAATGGAAGTACATAATACACCACATTAAATAAATAAGTGGCGAACAATGGAAATCTCACAGAATTAAAACTGAGATAAGAAACCCTATACCTCGTGTCCGACATGACTCATTTGTTCCTTGTTCTTCTTAAATATAAACATAAGTTAATTTCTACATTATTAAGAACCTTTTTCAATTTTATTATTCCATTTATTACTCATATTACCTTTCTATAAAAATTAGGTAATTATTTGAGTTCATATCAGAAATTTTGTTGACGTTCGGAACTTGAGTAAAAAATGTACTTGTTATAATTACAAATTGTCCTTATGGCCAAAATTCTATTATCTCTAGAATTATATTCATGATATAAGTATCATATATATAATATATATCCAATATATATATATATATATATATTTATTATATTACATAAAATTTGGAGATTAATAGTGAAATTTACCATTCATGGAGACGGTAAGCCATACGTACGCATAAACGCTACATTCATTTTCTTCCATTTAAAAAAAATGGAAACTGAATGATAAATAAGTATATTTTACTTCCATTAAAATTTCATATGATATATATGTTACATAAATTCATTAACTCCATCATTTTAACCTTCCATGTATGTCATGAAGGAATCATATCACCTTGAGGGGGCGGTAGTCCGCACTTCCTCAAATGAAATAATCGTGTTTACACATACTAGAAAGAATAAAAGAATGTTTGTAAATAAAAATTACAAAATAATATAGAAAACATAAAGTAAATATATATCATATATAATTAAAGTTCCATCATAATGGCCACCATGAAAGGCAGATGGATATATTTGAATAATCATCGTTTCGTGAGGAAGTAGTTCGCAGTCCACACAAATAGTATGTTCGTATACATTAGATGTTGGTGTGTGTAAGTGTAGTTAGAATCCTTATCTTAAAAATATCCTAGTATATTTCCGATACTGGTGTTTTTATAAAAATAAATAAATAATGAGAGTTTTTGGGGTTGGAGAAAGAAAATAAAACAAAAAGAATTTAAGATAAGACTTTACCTTTAAATCTGGTAACTCCCTTTTGTTGGAACCATTAGTATTTGATGGATTTCCTTCTACCTAAGGTAAGGCTTATACGTGGAAGAGGGGGATAATGACAGATTATTTTCAAAGGGTTTGGATGAGCCATTCGGCTTGATAAGTGTGAGGAATGGGTTAGAAGTGATGACATTTTATAAGGGGGAGGAGGGGATCTTTCAGAATATTTGAAAATATTTTTTTATTATATTATGACTTTCAGTTACAAAATGTCCAAAACCCATTAAAGTCAAAGATAAGATGACTCTTGTTCGAAATAAAATCATCCAATAATAATGGGACAGGTTTTGGATATTGTTTTAATTTTTTTAATATTATTTATTTAAATCATTCATTAATGAGGTAAACACTGCATCATTATTGTGTCATAAATAATTTTATTTATTTGATGTATAAGATTTATAAAACAAATACCAGGATGTAGGAAGTAGTTTTATATTTTAAATTAATATTTATATTCTAAGAGATAACTTATATAATCCCATGTAAAAATTGATTTACTAAAAGATATATGTTTAAGACATTTTTGTCTTCACATTAAATTAATTAATATATAGTGTCATTATCACCCATAAGTGGGTCAATGAGGTCCAAAAATATACCCAAGGATGAACATGTTTGCAAATGTTACAACCTATATAATTATGAAACATGTTATGGTAATTATCTATTATTATAATATTATTTTTACCCTTATTTATTAGATTTACCCATTAACCATGGTAAATAAAATATTTACTGATGCAAATATTTAAAATGTCTAAAAAAAAGTTACCTATTTACAAAATTTGGACCTCTTGATTCAAAATATGGAATCAATTTTTCTATATTTAAGGCAATGATGTGGTATAAATTAATGTAAAATTAATTCATGTTGTCGAAACAAAAAAGCATGTTTTCATGAAATAATAACTATTAAAATATTGACACTTGTTTATGTCCAATTTCAAAGTGAAATTACATTAAATGATAACCATAAGATTAAAAGGTAAAAATATAATTTAATTACACATTTAAACCATTTATAAATTTAATCTAACTATATAAATAAATTATATTTAAATGCAGCTTTGAATTAAAATACTGTATTTTTCACTATTCATAGAAAAATGCACTTTATCAGAAAAATACCAAAATTTCATCCAAAGTAAATTTTGAATTCCCAATTCTAAAGAAGAATTATATTTTTTCCAATAGAACTTATAAAAGTAAAAACCGTGATTTTAAAAGGTATTTCCATCAAAAGGCGGTAAAATGACCTTTTAATGAATATTATAGTATTTATTCTTAAAATCAGATATTTTCTTATTTTAAGCATCTAAAATTTATTGGATAAATATAAAAACATTTAAGAAACATATTTAGTCATAATATGGTTAGTTCTATTCATTCACTCTAATACAAAGACTATGAAATATCTACCATTTAAAATAATAATATTAAAATATTAATTTTCAGAATAACACAGCGTTGTGTGCTACGTAAGATTTCAAAGAAACATGTTGTTGTGTATTATATACTTCATCGAATATAGATTTCCTTTTAAAGTAAAATTAATATTTAATTCACAAGTTTTAATAAATATGAAAATGTTGTATTCATTATTTATCTGGGATGTTACGTCCTTCCCACCTTTTAGGAATTGCGTCCTCACTATTTCAAAATTAGGCTTGCAAACATCATTGAATGTCCCACCTTGGAGAAAGAGTCAATAAAAATATCACATTAAAAGAACGAAAGGGAAATAAAAATATCACATGGGATAACCCATACAAGGATTCCAAGAATGAAAAACCGATATATGGAAGAGAAACATACCATCAAGGTTTTATAGAGAGTGGTAGAAAACATGAGTAGGAGAAAGTTAACCACTAGAAAATCACAACATTATGATGTGTTAAATAGTCTTTGATTCCTCAACAGGAAATGTTAATGAAAAATGTCTTTTAGTTACATTTAAAAAAGATGAGGAACTTATTTATGATCTTAACTAAAAACATAAGGAAAAATACTTATGTGTCTTGTAGAATTTCATCCTTCACTAAATTTGTAACACAAAAATTACTTTTCTCCAAATGATGAGTATTAAAACTGACTTGGTCTCATCAAAATCACTATAATCATCTTCTAGAGTATCACATGATCCCCTAATGATGAACTTTGTATTTCCCCAATCATTGGACGTCAAACAAAACAAAAAACGATAGTAAAATATATGATAATCACAAAAAAGGATAATCATTTATAAAAAGAAAAACTACTCTTAATCTCCCAGATTCAACAAATAATACCCAAGGTTCAAAAAAGACCATTCAATACCCAATTATCCTTAAAATTATTCAAAATAATCCAAAATAAGTTTGAACCCCAAAACTAAGAAGAATTTAATCACATATTCTTCCTCACTAAATCTTAACATTTATCACAAAATAAGATCGACTACTCTTAAAATCTCATATTAAAGAAAAATTAACATTATAAAATATTCATTATGATAAGTTAATCATTACCATAAATAACCCAAATCACTATAAAAAAATAGATTCTTCCAAAATAAAATTTCAACCATTACTCCACAAAAAGAAATATAATTATTCTATTAATTACATTTTCATATATCAAAATTCAGGGTTACCCATACTATAAAAGGTCTTACAATGTAATCCCATCATAAAAAAAATCATTAATACATTTATGAATTTCATCATCCTAAAATCTTCCATAACTATTGAATCTATTATATGTTGACTACTTACTCATTCAATGTTCTTCATGATCCATTAACCATTATTTCCTAACTTATTCTGAAATACTACTTTCCGACAAACAAAATCATGAATCACATCCTAATACTCAATAATGTCAAAACATTTGTTAAGAAACAATCCATATATTTCATTTTCCAGTGTCAGTTCCCTCAACCTCAATTAGAATGGAATTTGGTATTTGTAAACATATATTTGTACAATCCTGGTTATCCCATTCCCAATCATTCTTCAGAGGAAATATATTTGTATAATGACCATGCACACCACATTTAAAACATTCAATTGATACCTCATAAAGAGATTATTTACCTTTCCTAGATTCAACTAGATTCATCCTTTTTCTATGGAAGTTTCTTAATTTTTGAACTTCATTTCCACATCAATAGCATCTTCCCGTCGCTTTGAAGAATTTTCCATAGGGTTTCCTACCACGTCCTTGACACATATGTTTTTGAATATACATACCTTTATGATTATTACATGAACATCCGTATTGATTTGTTTTCCGCATATACGATTCCTTATAAAAATCACCAAGGTTTAGGTGGTAAATCATGACTCTAGATCGTTTGTTGAAAATAACCACAAGAGTTATCATTACGGCTCTCATTTCAATCTGTATCTCATTCAGAAAATATACACAGTTTTCTTCACATCCACTATTACTTTGGTGCCTAATAGATACATCCATTTACTAAAACCAAAAATCTCAGTGTGATTATATCAGTAAAATCATCATATAATAACTTACAAGGTGGGTAAATACTAAGATATACTTATTCATGTATCATAAATTCATTAAATTTTTCTAAAATAACTATGAATCTTTCTAATATGCTAACAATTATGGTTATGTCACTTATGTTTAAATAACACCCTAACCTCTAATGTTTTCTATACCGACATCTGATACCAACTATAAGAACCCGACATTAAACATTACTTAATCTTGATTTAAATCAAGAATTTACATTAAGGATATTTTCATGTTTAGAGTTTTAGAGAATTATGACATAACTATTACATTACATTTCAAAAATTACAATGTAGACACTTCTACTCAATATTGATTTTTTATAAAATAAATTCTATTAAAAAAACATGTCTAGTATCATGTTTTAGACAGCAGGACTTTTCAATGATCCCATCCTTGACCATATCCATCTTTGTGTCCTGTGGAAAACACTTCAAAACATGGGATGAGCATAAAAATCTCAAAAATGTTATAAAATAAGGAAAGAAAACATTAGTCCATCAATACATAAAAATCAATGAAACCATACCTTTTAATCACGACATACCTCATGAAATTATAATATTTATAAATTTCACAGAGAAATCAAAAATCATAAAGATAACTTATGGAATTCAAAATATAATTACATTGTAGCTTTCAGAGCTACGTAGGGAGTTACGTTTGGAATACCCATCACAATATATTCCATAAATCACTTAGGAGAAACATTAACGTTTACCACCGCCACGTTACCCAATGCATTGGAGATCTATCTCGGGCTCACATGCCCTAGGTTTATCTTAAAACCACCCACATACATAAAAAATTCTTAAGATCAATAACATATTCATAACACTTAAAACTAGAATAGAGGAAAAATAATATTTCCCCATTGTAATCACAATATATCATTTCACGTTATTGAAATAATCGCATTATGTAGAACATTCAAAAAAATAGATCAAATTGTCCCATTACACTTTGAAACTATTGACAGTATTTTAGACATTAAAACACTCATGTCCATATAAGTGTAAATTAGAGAACATACACACATGTTGTGGTAGAAACAAAACCAATGGCATGTATATTTAACTCAATGAATGGAAATTGAATTAAGATTACCCTTATCAAGTTCATATCAATGACATGAGAAATTATCAATGGGGTGATTATGTGTATCAAAATTAGATCCACAAAAAGGGAGTGATAATTACTAAATAAATAAATAAGTCATGATTTAACACATAATCCTTGAGTAAAATAATCAATTAAGTTTGCGTAAAACCAAATGAGTGGAAATTGAAATTACAAATTCCCTTACTGATTTTGTAACTTATGAAACATACCCCCCATGAACGAAGGATAATACAATGAAGATGTAAATACTAATAAATTAAATTATATTACACAATGTATACAATCATGGGCAGTATATACACCACAAAAAAGAAAATAGTGGAAAATATAGCAGGAATCTCATTGGAATAAGAAGTGAGATAAAAACCCCTAACCACATTGTAATAAATCCAGTCATATGACCAAAAGTTAATAACCACGTAATCAATCAGAGAATATGATGAATATAAAATGAATAATAAAATTAGATATCAAATGGAATTACACAATACACCTCATGCATTAAATAAGTGGCGAACAATGGAAATCTCACAGAATTAAAGGTGAGATAAGAAACCCCATACCTCATGCCCGATTTGCTTTTTTTTCATTATCCTTCATGAATAATAAATTAAGTTAATTTCTAAATTATTAATAACATTTTTGATGTATATTAATCCTTTTATATCACTCATTACCTTGCTATAACAATTAGTTAATTATTTGAGTTCATATCAGATATTTTGTCGATGTTCAAAACATGAGTAAAAAATAAACTTGTTATAATTACAAATTGTTCATGAGGACAAAAGTATATTATCTTAAAAATAATATTAATCATTTTAATATCATATATATAATTTATATCTAGTATATATATGGATTTATAATATTACATAGCATTTGGAGAAGAGGAATGAAATGCACCGTTAATGGAGATGCTAAGTAGTACGTATGCATGAACGCTACATTCATTTTTTCAATTTTTTAAAAGTAATATAAAATGAATGATACATAAGTATATTTTAATTCCATAATAATTTCATATTATATATATGTTGCATAATTTCATTAACTTCATCCTTTGTATGTTCCATGTATGTCATGAACGAATCATATCACCTTGATGGGGCGATAGTCCACACTTCCATAAATGAAATAATAGTGTTTACACATATTGGAAAGAATAATAGAATGTTTTTAAATATAAATTATGGAATCATATAGAAAAAATGAATATAATTTATATCATATATAATTACAGTTCCATCATAATGGAATCCTTAAGAGGCTGTTGGATATATTTGAACAATCATCGTTTCATGAGGTAGTAGTTCTTCGTCCACAGAAACAGTATACTTGTATCCATTAGATTGAGGTTTGTGAAAGTTTAGTTATAATCCTTCTCATATATTCATCCTAGTACATTTATGATACTATTGGAGGTATAACAAAGTTAAATAAAGAGAGTTTATGGGGTTGGATAAAAAAAATAAATCAAATGAACTTAAGAGAAGACGTTACCTTTGAATCGGGTAACTCCCTTTGGTTGGATCCAAAAGTATTTATTGGAGTGATTTTTTCCTAAGGTAAGGATTATAGGTAGAATAGCGGGATCCTTAGATATTATTTTGGTAGGGTTTAGACAAGCCATGGAGCTTGAGAAGTTTGATGAATGGGTTATAAGTGAGGGCTTTTTATAAGGGGAAGGAGTGTCTCTTTAAGAATGTTTCAAAATATTATTATATTATATTATGATTTTCCATTTTAAAAGTTAAAAAACTCATTAAAGTAAAATATATGATGAATATTGTTTGAAATAAAAAAATCCAATAATAATTGGACTTGTTTTGGATAGTTTTTAAATTTTTATAATCTTATTTATTTAAATTATTCATTAATGTGGTAAACACTACATCCTTATTGTGTCATAAATAATTTTATTTATTTGATGTCTAAAAATTATAAAACAAATACCATGATATAGGAAATAATTTTAGATTTCAAATTAATATTTATAGTCTAAGATCTAACTTATATAACACCATGTAAAAATTGATTTACTAAAAGATATATGTTTAAGTCATTTTTGTCTTTACCTTAAATTAATTAATATATAGTGTCATTATCACTATTAGGTGGATCCATGGGGTCCACAAATCGACCCAAGGATGGACATGGTTGGAAATGTATCAACCAATAGGATTAGAACACACATTAGGGTAATTTAATTTTATTATAATATTATTTTTTTACCCTTATTTATAAGATTTACCCTTTAACCATGGTAAATAAAATATTTACTGAAGAAAATATTTAAAATGACTAAAAATAAAAGTTACCTATTTACACAATTTTTAACAATGGATTACAAATATTGAATCCATTTTTCCACAATCAAAACTCATAAGTGTCAGAAATTAATTTAAAATTAATTCTTGTTGTCTAAACAAAAAGCGTGTTTTTTAGAAATAACAACTATCAAAATATTGACACTTGTTTATGTCCAATTTCAAAGTGAAATTACTTCCAATGGGAACCATACTATTAAATTGTAAAAAGATAATAGAATTACACATTAAAACCATTTACAAAGATAATATACCCTTATAAATAAATTAGATTAAAAGGTGTTTTTGAAATAAAATACTGTACTTTGCACTATTCATAAAAAAGACACTTTATCAGAAAAATACCAAAATTTCAGCCAAAGTAAATTTTCATGTCCTGATTCTAAATAAGAATATTAATTTTTCTAATATAACATATAAAATTAAAAAAGAAGATTTAATATGGGTTCATCATCAAAATGTGGTTAAACGGCCTTTTAATGAATATTCTAGTATTTGTTATTAAAATCAGATTTTTTCTTATTTTATGTCTCTAAAATATCTTGAATAAATGTAAAACAATTTAAGAAACATATTTAATAATAATATGTTTAGTTCTATTCAATTATTCTAATACAAAACCGAGGATTTATCTAACATTTAAAATAAAAATATTATAATATAAATTTTCAGAATAACTCAACGTTGTGTTCTTCATAAGATTTAAAAGAAACCTATTGTTTCATATCTGGTACACTGTAGAATGTAGCATCCCATTTAAATTAAAATTAATATTTAATTCACTAATTTTAATAAATATGATAATGTTATATTCATTACTTACCTGGGATGTTACATCCTTCCCCCTTTTAGGAATTGTGTCCTCCCAATTTTAAAATTGGGATAGGAAACATTATTAAAATTCCCACATCAGAAAAAAGAGTAAATAAAAATATCACTTTAAAAGAATGACAGAGAAATAAAAAGGTCACCTGAGATAGCCCATACATGGATTCCATAATGGAAACCATGGATATGGAAGAGAAACAAACCAACAAGGTTTGATGGAGTGGTAGAAAACATGATTATGAGAAAGGTAACCACCCAAAAATCAAAAACTTCTAATGCGTTAAAAGGTCTCTAATTCCTTATTAGGAAATCGTAACATATAATGTTTTTGTTTGTAGTTACATTTTCTAAAGTTGAGGAATTTATTTATGATCGAAACTAAAAACATAAGGAAACATACTTACTTATCTTGTATACTTTCATCCTTTACCAAATTTCTAACACAATCTTGAATTTTCTACAAATGATGAGAATTAAAACTAACTTGGTAACATCAAAATCACATGATTCAACTTCTAGAGTGTCACATGAGCCAAAAAAGATGAACTATATATTTTCCCTATATTTAGACATCATCCAAAACCAAAATGGTTAGTACAAGATCAGATAATCCCCAAAAGGATACTCATTTAAAAAAAGAAAAACGACTCTTAATCTCCCAAATTCAAGAAACAAAACCAAAGTTTTAATAAAGAAAATTAAAAATAATCCAAACTAAGTTTTAACCACAAAACATAGAAGAATTTAATAACTTATTCTTCTATAGTAAATCTTAACATTTATCACCAAATAACATCGACTACTACTAAAATCACATATTAAAGTGTGATTAAACTAATAAAATCTTCTTTATAATTGGTTAATCATTTACATAAATAACCCAAATCTACATAAAAATATATTGTTCCAAAAGAAAATTTCAACCATTACTCCACCGAAGGAATGATAATTATTCCTTGAATAACATTTTCATATATCAATCTGTAGGGTTACACATACAATAAATAGTCTTCCAATCTAATTCCATCATCAAAAGATCATTAGTTCTTTTAAGAATTTCACCATCCTAAAATCATTCAAAACTTTTGAATCCAGTATTTGTTGACATCTTACTCATTCAACATTCTTCATGATCCTTGAACCATTATTTCCCAAATTAATCTGAAATGCTTATTTCTTACAAACTAAATCATGACTCATATCCTAATATTCAATAATGTCAAAACCTTAGTTAAGAAGTAATCCATATCATTCATTGGTCATTGTATATTTTTTCATCCTTGATAGGAATGGAATTAGGTATTGTTAAACATATATTCGCATGATCTTAGTGATCCCATTCCCAAACCTTCTTCATAGGACATCTGTTTGTATAATTACCATGCACACTACATTTAAAACATTCAATTGATCCCTCAGAATGAACTTCTTTCCCATTTTTAAAGAAAACTAGATGCTTGTTTTCTTCGAGGGCAGGTTATTGCTTTATGAACTTCATTTCCACATCTATAGCATCTTCCCGTCTCTTTAAATAATCTTTGAAGGTGTTTCATTACAGATTTTTGACACATATGTTTTTGAATATATATACTTTTATCATTATTACTTAAACTTCTGTAGGGATTT
Organism: Viscum album; assembly: GCA_963277665.1. Taxonomy (NCBI): domain Eukaryota; kingdom Viridiplantae; phylum Streptophyta; class Magnoliopsida; order Santalales; family Viscaceae; genus Viscum; species Viscum album. The sequence continues at coordinate 1,316,158,778 of OY728147.1, forward strand.
TTTTCTCACATATACGATTCCTTATATAAATCACCATGGTTCAGGTGGTCAATCATGACTCCAGATAGTTGGTTGAGAATAACCACAAGAGTTGTCATTTTAGCTCCCATTTTATTCAGTTTCTCATTCTGAAAACGGTTCCAGTTTTCTTCACAAGAATTGTTACTTTGGTGCCTACCAGATCCAGCCATTTACTAAAACCAAAAGTCTCAGTGTGTGTATATCAGTAAAATCATCGTATATTATCTTACAATGAGGGTAAATACTAAGATAGAATTATTCATGTTATCTTAAACTCATTCAATTTATCTAAAATAAATATGACACTTTCTAATATACTAACCATAATGGTTATGTCACTTATAATTAAATAACACCATAACCTCTAAAGTTATCTAAACCATCCTGTGATACCAACTATAAGTACCCGACCTTAAACATTTTTTAATCTGGAGTTAAATCATGAATTCACATTTATGATATTTTTAGGTTTATAGTTTTAGAGAATGATCCCATAAATATTACATTACATTTCAAAAAATTTTAATTAGAAACTTTTACTCAATTAAATTTTCCTATATAAAATAAATACTATTATGAAAACATGTCTAGTTCCATGTTTTAGATAGCATGACTTTTACATGATCCCATCATTGACCCTATTCATCTCTAAGTCCTATGAAAAAAGTTTCAAAAATTGTGATGAGAATAAAAAGCTAAGAAGGGGTTATAAAATAATGAAAGAAAACATTATCCCATCAATAAATATTAATCAATGGAACCATAATTTTCAATCATGACATACCTCATGAAATCATAATATTTAGGAATAGCACAGAGAAATCAAAAATATTAAAGGTAACTTATGAAATTCATAATATACTTACATTATAACTTTCATAGCTGCATAGGGAGTTACGTTCTGAATAATGATCACAGTATATTCACTAAATCCTTTATGAGAAACATTAACGTTAACCTCCGTCATGTTACACAATTAATTGGAGGGCTCACCTGCCCTAGGTTTATCCCAAAACCACTCATATATGTAAACAATTCCAACGATGCATAACTTATTCATAACACATAAAAATAACAAAGAGTAAAAATAATATTTCCATATTGTAATCACAATATATCATTTCATTGTATTGGTATAATCACTTTATAAAAAAAAATCAAAAATGAGTTTTGAATGAAAGTGTCGCGTACCATTTTGAAACAATTGAAAGTATTTTAGAAATTAAAACACACATGTACATATAAATAATTCCTTAAGGAATTTCTAAAACATGGACATGAAATAGATGGATTTTGGAGGTAAAATCTTTAAAACATTTAAAACAATGTTTTAGTTAAAGAATTTTTAACAAAATGAGAGACACTTAAAAATATATAATTGATGGATAAAATTTAATGAAAACTTTATAATACCATGGGAGTAAAGGGATTCATGATATAATATGTGAAAGGACAGTATATACACCATATAAGAGTGAATTGGAACATAAAAACAGTGAAGTCTCAATGTAATGTAAATTGAGACAGAATCCCTTATAAAGACGGTATCATCTGATTAAAGATAAATCAATTATGTAATTATGTGTGAAAAATATAAATACACTCAATATGATTGGATATTATGTGTAAATATATCATAGGACATTCACACATGTTTTTGTAGAAAAAAAACCAATGACTTGGATATTTAACTCAATGAATGGAAATTGAGTTAAGATTACGTTTATCAAGTTCATATCAATTACTTGAGAATTCATCAATGGAGTGATTATCAGTATCAAAAGAATATCCACACAAAAGTTAGTGGAAATTACTATATAAATAAATAAATAGTGATTTAACACATAATATTTGAGTATAATCATCAATGAAGCTTGCATCAAACCCAATGACGGGATATTGAAATTAGATATTCCCTTACCGATTTCGAAACATACTAAACATACACCCCATTAAATCAGGATCATAAAATGAAGATGTAAATACCGATAAATTAAATTATTTTACATCAAGAATACTTTCAGGGTAAGTACAGACACCACATAAAAGGAAATAGTGGAAAATATACCAGGAAACTCAATGGAATAAGAAGTGAGATGAGAACCTCGTACCACGTTGTAATCAATCGAGTCGTATGACCAAAAGTTTATAAACACAAAATTAATCATAGAATACCATGTATATAAAGAGAATTATTATTTTATATATCAAATTTCATTAAACAATACACCACATGAAATAAATAAATGGCAAACAATGGAAATCTCAAGAAATTAACAGTGACTTAAACACCCCTTACCTCGTGTCCAACTTGACTTGTCTGTTTCTTGTTATTCCTGAATAATAAACTTAAGTTGATTTATAATTTATTAATAATCTTTTTATTTCTTATTATTATTTTTATATCACTCATTACCTTACTATAACAATTATATAATTATTTGATTTCATATCGGATATTTTGTTGATGTTCGGAACATGAGTCAAAAATGAACTTGTTATATTTACAAATTGCCCATGTGTTCAAATGTCTATTATCTCTAGAATACTATTCATGATTTAAATATAATATATAACATATAAATCTAGTATAAATATATATTTATAAAAGTACATAACATTTGGAAATAAGGAATGAAATGCACTGTTGTTGGCAATGGTAAGCCGTACGTACGCATGAACACTACATTAATTTTTTTCCATTTTTTAAAAGGAATGGAAACTGAATGATACATAGGTATATTTTAATTATAGTATAATTTAATATGATATATATTCTGAATAATTTCACTAGCTTCATCCTTTTTTATATTCAATGTATGTCATGAACAAATCATATCACCTTGAGGGGGCGGTAGTCCTCACTTATTCAGATGAAATTATCGTGTTTACACATATTGGAAAGCATAATGGTATGTTTGTAAATAAAAATTACTGAATCCTATAGAAAAGATAAACATAATATATATCATATATAATTACAGTTCCATCAAAATGGCCACCATGAGAGGCGGTTGGAGATATTTGAACAATCATCATTTCGTGAGGCATCAATTCACAGTCCACAGATTCAGTATGTTCATATCCATTAAATGGTGGTGTTTAGAATTTTATTGGAAATAAATATCATAAAAAATTTCTATTATATTCATTATAATAGGTTTTTTATAATAATAATGAAATAAAGAGAGTTAAGGGGGTTGGATAAAGAAAATAAAACAAAGGAACTTAAGAGAAGACTTTACCATTAAATCAGGTAACTCCCTTTGGTTTGAACCAAAAATATTTCTTAGAGTGCCTTCCGCATAAGGTAAGGCTTCTATGTTGACAAGAAGGATCCTGAGAGATTATTTGGGTAGAGTTTGGATGAGCCACGAGGCTTGAGAAGTGTGAGGAATGGGTCAGAAGTGAGGGCTTTTTATAAGGGGGGGGATGGGCTGTTTAGGAATGTATGGAAATATTATTTTATTATATTAGGATTTTTTATTCTAAATGGTGAAACACTAATTAAAGTCGATTAACAAGTGACTATTGTTATAAATAAAATCATCCAATAAGAATTGGATTGATTTTGGATTTTTTTTTGAATTTTATAATCTTATTTATTTTAATCATTCATTAATGAGGAAATCACTACTTCTGTATTGTGTCATAAATAATTTTATTTATTTGAAGTCCAAAAATTATAAAACAAATACCATGATGTAATAAGTCATTTTAAATTATAAATTAATATTTATAGTCTAAAATATATCTTATATAACCCCATGTAAAAATTTATTTACAAAAATATATATGTTTAAGGCATTTTTGTCTTTACATTAAATTAATTAATATAAAGTCTCATTATCACACTTAGTAGATCCTTGAGGCCCAAAAATTGACCCAAGTATGCCCACGGTCAGAAATGAATCATCCAATAGGATTAGGTCACATGTTAGTAAAATTTAATATTATTATAATATTATTTTTTACCCTTGTTTATCATATTTACCTTTTAACAATGATAAATAATATATTTACTAAAGTAAATATTTAAAATGACTAAAAATAATAGTTAAATATGTACACAATTTGGACCCCAATATTCCAAATATGGAATCCTTTTTTGAAAATTCAAAACATTCAAGTGGCCGAAATTAATTTGAAATTAATTTCTGTTGCCAAAACAAAAACATGTTTTTAAGAAATACTAAGTATCAAAATAATGACGCTTGTTTTTATCCGATTTCAAAGTGAAATTAATTCCACTGACAAACATATGATTAAATGATAAAAATATAATCGAATACCACATTAAAATAATTTTTAAATATAATATATCCATAAAAATAAATTATATTATAAGTCATTTTCGAATTAAAATACATTATTTTTCACTATTCATAAAAAATGTACTTTATCAGAAAAATTAAAAAATTTCATCCAAAGTAAATTTTGATGTCATGATTTTAAAGAAGAATATTATTTTGTCAGAGGGAACATATAAAAGTAACAAAAACTATATTTAAAAATGGTTTTCGATCAAAAGGCGATAAACAAACTTTTAAAGAATATTTGAGTATTATTCTTAAAATTTGATTTTTTTTCTTTTTTTAAGCTTGTAAAATTTATTGGATAAATGTGAAAAAATTTAAGAAACATATTTAATTATAATATGGTCAGTTATATTTATTCTTGCCAATACAACATGTAGGACTTAACAACCATTTAAAATAATATTATTATATTATTAATTTTCAGAATAACTCCACGTTGTGTGCTACGTAATATTTCAAAGAAACCTGTTGTTGCATATCAGGTACTCCATCAAACATAGCATCCCCTTTAAAGTAATATTAATATTTAATTCATAAATTTTAATAAATATGAAAATGTTATATTAATTATTTACCTAGGATGTTATATCATTCCCCATTTCTGGGAATTGTGTCCTTGAAATTTTAAATTTGGTCTTGGAAACATCACTGAAAGTCCCACATTAAAAAAATATTCAATAAAAATATCACTTTAAAATAAAGAAAGAGAAATAAAAAAGGTCACCTCAGATATCCCATATAAGGATTCCATGTAGGAAAAACATGGATATGGAAGTGAAACAAACCATCAAGGTTCGATGGAGAGGGGTATAAATAATGATTAGGAGAAACTTAACCACCAGAAAATCACAAAATTGTGATGGGTTAAACAGTCTTTGTTCCCCCTGTTGGAAAAATTAACAGACAATGTTTTTGTTTAAAGTTACATTTTATAAATTTTAGGAATTTATTTATGATCTTAACTAAAAACATAAGGAAATATACATACTTGTCTTGTAGACATTCATCCATTACTAAATTTCTACCACCAACTCAACTTTTCTCCAAACGATGAGTATTCAAACTGACTTAGTCACATAAAAATCACAATAATCAACTTATAGAGTATCACATGATCCAAAAAAGATAAACTATATAATACCCTTGTATTTAGACATCATCCAAAACCCAAAATGTTAGTATAAGATCAGATAATCCTTAAAAAGAATAATCCATTATAAAATAAAAAAATACTCTTAATCTTCAAAATTCAAAAAAAAACCAAGGTTCACCAAAGATAATTCAATACAACATTTTCCTAAAATTTCTTCAAAATAAACCAAACAGAGTTTGAACCCCAAAACTCAATAGAATTTAATCACATATTCTTCCACAGTAAATCTTAACATTTATCTCCAAATAACATCAACTACTCTTAATTTCTCATACTCAAGTGTAATTAACCAAATAAAATATTTTTTATGATAGCTTATTCATTTAAATAAATATACCAAATAACTATAAAAACATGGATTCTTCTAAATTAAAATTTCAACCATTACTTAAAATAAGGAATGATATTTATTCCTTGAATAACATTTTCATATATAAAACTTCAGGGATACACATACTGTAAAAAGTATTCCAATGTAATCACATCATCAAAAGGGCATTAATACTTTTATTCATTTCATCATCCTAAAAATTACAATAACTCTTGAATCCCTTATATGTTGACTTCTTACTCATTCAACATTCTTCTTGATCCGTTAACCATTCTTTCCCAACTTATTCTGAAATTCCTTCTTTCCTACAAACAAAATCATGAATCATTTCCTAAGACTCAATAATTTCAAAACATTAGTTAAGAAATAATCCATACATTTTATTGTTCATTGTTAGTTTCACCATCCTCAATTGGAATGGAATTAAGTATTGGTAAACATATATTTGTATGATCCTGGTGACCGTATTCCCGAACCTTCTTCATAAGACAATTGTTTTTATAATGACCATGCACACCACATTTAAAACATTCAATTGATACCTCAGAAATAACTTATTTCCCTTTCCTAGATTCAACTGAATGCTTCCCTTTTCTATGGCGGTTTCATGCTTTATGAATGTCATTTCCACATCTATAGAATCTTCCCATCGCTTTGAAGAATTTTTCTAGGGGTTTCATTCCACATCCTTGAAACATATGTTTTTTAATATACATACCTTTATGATTATTACATGAAATTTCTTAGGGATTTGTTTCTCACATTTATAATTCCTTATAAAAATACCCATGGTTCAAGTGGTCAATCATGACTCTAGATTGTTGGTTGTGAATACCCACATGAGTTCTCATTACAACTCCCATTTCATTCAGTTTCTCATTCAGAAAATGGTCACAATTTTCTTCACATCCACTGTTACATTGGTGCTTGCTAGATCCAGCCATTGACTAAAACCTAAAATCTTAGTGTGAGTATATCAGTAAAATCATCATATAATATCTTATGAGGAGGGTAAATACTAATATAGACTTATTCATGGTATCTTAAACTCATTAAATTTATCTAAAATAACTATAACTCTTTATAATATGTTAACCATTATGGTTATGTCACTTATGCTCAAATAACACCCTAACCTCTAAAGTTATCTAAACTGACCTCTGATACCAACTATAAGGACTCGACCTTAAACATTACTTAATCTTGAGTTAAATCAAGAATTCACATGGATGAACTTTTCAGGTTTATTATTTTATATAATTATCCTTTAACATTACATTACATTTCAAAAATTACAAAGTATAAACTTCTACTCAGTTTCCATTTTTCATAAAATATAAACTATATAAAACATGTCTACTTCCATGTTTTAGACGACATGACTTTTCCATGATCCCAGCCTTGACCATATTCATCTTAAAGTCATGTGAATTTCTTTTAAACATGGGATGATCATAAAAATCATAGAAAGGGTTACAAAATAAGGAAAGAAAACATTATCCCATAAATAAATGAAAATCAAGGGAACCATACTTTTCAATAATGACATAACTCATGAGATCATAAGATTTATGAATAGCACACCAAATTCATAAATTGTAAAGGTAACTTATGGAATTCATAAAATACATACATTTTATCTTTCAAAGCTTCATAGGGAGTTACCTTTGGAATACCCAACACAAGATCATCCCTAAATCTCTTAGGATAAATATTAATGTTTACCTCAGTCACATTACAAAATGCATTGGAGAGCTATCTCAGGCTCACCCACCCTTGGTTTATCAGGTAACCACCCATATATGTAAAAAATTCCCAAGTTCAATAACATATTAATAACACATAAAACTAGAAAATAGGAAAAATTACATTTCCAAATTGCAATCAGAATATTTAATTTCCAGATATTGATATAATCACTTTTTATAAAACCTTCAAAAGAAGAGTTTTGAATCAATGTGTCCCATGCCACTTTGAATCTTTTGATAATATTTAAGAATTTAAAACACTCATGTAAATATAAATATATCGTTAAAATAATTTCTAAAACATGTACATGAAATAGAATGATTTGGAATATTAAATATTTAGATCATTTAAAACGATGTTTTAGTTAATGAATTATTAACAAAATGGGTGACACTTGAATACAAATATTTCTGGAATAAAATTTGATCAAACCATTTTATTATCATGAAACTAAAGGGATTCATGATATAATATTCAAAAAGAAATTATATACACCATATAAGATTGAATTAGAACATAACAACAACAAAGTCTCAGTGGAAGGTAATTTGAGGTGAAATCCCATATAGAGATGGTATCCATAGATTAAGGATAAATAAATTACATAATTATGTCCAAAAAATTTAAATACACTAAATATGATTATTTATTATGTTTAAATTAATCATAGGACATCATCACATGTTCTTATAGAAAAAATACTAATGAATTGGATATTTAACTCAAAGAATGGAAATTAAGTTAATATTACCCTTAACATGTTCATATCAATGACTAGAGAATTTATCAATGGAGTGATTATCTGTATCAAAAGTATATCTACAAAAAAGGTAGGGGAAATTAATATATAAATAAATAAATAGTTATTTAACACATAATATTTGAGTAAAATAATCAATGAAGTTTATATCAAACCCAATGTGTGTAAATTGAAATTAGAAATTCCCTTACTGATTTGGTAACTTACGAAACATATACCCCATGAAAGAAGAATAATACTATAAAGATGTAAATACATACAAAAAAAAATATATTACACAATTAATACTGTCATGGGTAGTACATACACCAAAAAAAAGGAAATAATGAAAAATATAGTAGGAATCTCACAGAAATAAGAAGTGAGCCGAAAACCCATTACCAGGTTGTAATCAATCGAGTTGTATGACCATAAGTTAATAAACACCAAATAAATCACATAATACAATAAATATAAAGAGAATTATGATAGTATATATAAAATTTCATTAATATATACACCACATGCAGTTAATAAGTGGCAAACAATGGAAATATCACAGAATTAAATGTGACATAAGAAACCCCTTACAGCATGTCCGACTTGACTCGTTTGTTCCTTGTTCTTCCTGAATTATAAAAATTAGTTAAATTTTAATTTCTAAAGAAGGGTTTTTATGTTTATTATTCCTTTTATAACACTTATTAAATTTCTATAACAATTAGTTAATTATTTTATTTCATATTGGATATTTCCTCGATGTTCAGAGCTTGAGTCAAAAATGAACTAGTGATAATTACAAATTATCCATGTGGTCAAAAGTGTATTATCTCCAGAATAATATTCATGATTTAAATATCATATATATCATTTATATCCATTATATATATTAATATATAATATTATATAATATTTTGAGATAAGTAATGAAATGCACCATTCCTGGATATGGTAAGTCGTACAAACACATGAACGCTACTTTCATTTTTATCCATTTTTTTAATGTAATTGAAACTGAATGATACATAAGTATATTTTTAATATTCTATAATTTTATAAGATATATATGTTACATTATTTCATTAACTCTATCCTTTTTACATTCCATGTATGTCATGAATGAATCGTATCCCCTTGAGGGGGCGGTAGTCCGCACTTCCTAAAATGAAATTGTCGTGTCAACACATATTGAACAACATAAAGGTTTGATTGTAAATAAAAATTAAAGAAGAATATTTAAAACATAAACATAGTATATATCATTTATAATTATAGTTCCATCATAATGGCCACTATGAGAGGTGGTTGAATATATTTTAACAATCTTCATTTCGTGAGGTAGTAATTCTCCATCCAAAAAAATAATATGTTTGTATCCATTAGATGGAGTTTTGTGGAAGTGTAGTGAGAATCATTATCATAAAAACATACCAGTATATTAAAGATATTGGTTTTGTTATAAAAATAATTAAATAAATAGTTTTTAGGGTGATGGAGAAAGAAAATAAAACCGAAGAACATAAGAGAATATGTTACCTTTAAATTGGGTAACTCCCTTTGGATTGAACCCAAAGGATTTCTTGGAGTACCTTCTGCCTAAGGTAAGGATTATATTTGGAAGAGAGGGATCCTGGGAGATTATTTGGGTAGGGTTTGGACGATTCATGATTCTTGTGAAGTGTGGGGAATGGGTTATAAGTGAAGGGTTTTTATAAGGGGGAGGAGGGACTCTTTAGGAATTTTTGAAAATATTATTTTATTATATTATGATTTTGGGTTTCAGGAGGTCCAAAAATCATTAAAGTCGAAGATAAGAAGACAATTGTTTGAATTAAAATAATCTAATAATAATTGTACATGTTTTGGATATTTTTGTAATTTTTATTATCTTATTTATTTAAATCATTCATTTATGATGTAAACACTGCATCATTATTGTGTCATAAATAATTTTATTTATTTGATTTCTAAAAATTATAAAAAAATTACCATGATGTATGAAATATTTTTAGAATGAAAATTAATATTTATAGAAAAAAATATGACTTATATAACCGAATGTAAAAATTGAATTACTGAACGATATATGATTAAGGCATTTTAGTCTTTACTTTAAATTAATTAATATAAAGTGTCATTACCACTCTTATGTAGCACCTTGCAGTCCAAAAATAGTCCCATGGATTTCAATGGTCTGAAATGTATCAAACAAAAGGATTATGAAAATTTTAGTGAAATTTAATATTATTATAATATTATTAGTTAACCCTTATTTATCAGATTTTCCCTTTAACAATGATAAATAAAATATTTACTGAAGTAAATATTTAAAATGTCTAAAAATAAAAGAAAACTATTTACACAATTTGGACCTTATGATTACAAATATGGAATCCATTTTTCCAAATTCTAAACCAATAAGTGACAGAAATTAATTTTAAATTAATTCCAGTTGTCAAAACAAAAAGTGTGTATTTAAAAAATAATAACTATCAAAACATTGACACTTGTTTATGTCCAATTTCCAAGTGAAATTATTCCAATGACCATCATGGAATTAAATGGTAATAATATAATCTAATTAAACTTTAAAACCAATTATAATGATAACTTATTCATATAAATAAATTTGATTAAAAGGAAGTTTTGAATTAAAATACAGTATTTTTCACTAATCATAAAAAGTTAACTTTAACAAAAAATACTAAAATTTCATCGAATGTAAATTTTTATGTCCCAATTCTAAATAAGAATATTATATTTTTAAATAGAACATATAAAAGTAAAAAAAACTATATCTAAAAAGGGTTGTCTATCAGAATGTGGTAAAATGACCTTTTAAAGAATATTAGAGTAATAATTCTTAAAATCGGAATCTTTCTTATTTTATGCCTCTAGAATTTATTGGATTAATGTAAAAACCTTTACGAAACATATTTAATCATAATATGGTTTGTTCTGTTCATTCCCCCCAATACAACTACTAGGATTTAATTACCATTTAAAATAATAATATTATATTATTAATTTTCTGAATAACTCAACGTTGTGTGCTATATAAGATTTCAAAGATACCTATTGCTCCATATCAGTTAAGCTATCAAGTAGAGAATTATCTTTAAAGTAAAATTAATATTTTATTCAAACATTTTAATAAATATGAAGATTTTATATTCACTATTTACCTAGGAAGTAACATCCTTCCCCCATTTTAGGAATTGTGTCCTCACAATTTTAAAATTAGGCTTGGAAACATCATTGAATGTCCCACATTAGAAAAAAGTCTTTAAAAATATCACTTTAAAAGGAAGAAAAAGAAATAAAAGGAAACCTAAGATATTACATACAAGGATTCCACGATGGAGAAACATGGATATAGAAAAGAAACAAACCATCACAGTTTGATGGAGAGTGGTAGAAAACATGATTTGGAGAAAGTTAACCAATAGTAAATTACAATAATGTGATTGGATAAACGGTTTTTGATTCCACATTAGGTAATTTTAATGGAATTTTTTTTTGTTTTAAGTTACATTTCAAAAATTTGATGAATTTATTAATGAGCTTAACTAGAATCATAAAGAAACATACTTGTCTTGTAGACTTTCATCATTTTCTAAATTTCTACCATGAACTCAACTTTTCTCCAAATGGTGAATATTCAAACTGATTTGGTCACATTGAAATCACCTGAATCCACTTATAGTGTATCACATGATCCAAAAAAGATGAACTATATATTTCCCCTCTCTTTAGACATCAGCCAAAACCAAAAAGGTTAGTACAAGATCAGATAATCACCAAAAAGGATAATCTTTTATAAAAAGAAGAACTACTCTTATTATAAAAAATTCAACAAATAATTCCCTATGTTCAAAAAAGACCTTTCAATACACAATTGTCTTTAAAATTCATAACAATAATCCAAACATTGTTTGAACCCCAAATATCAGAATAATTTAATCACATATTTATCCACAGTAAATCTTAAAATTTATCTCCAAATAACATCAACTACTCATAAAATCTCATACTGAATTAAAATTAACCTAATAAAATATTTTTTATGATAGGTTAATCATTTACATAAATTACCCAAATCACCATAAAAACATCCATTCTTCCAAAATAAAATTTCAACCATTACTCAAAAATTAAACGATATTTATTCCTTGAATAAAACTATTATATATCAAACTTCAGGGTTAAACATACTATAAAATGCCTTCCAATGTAATCCCATCATCAAAATATCCTTAATACTTTTAGGCATTTCATCATCCTAAAATCTACCATAAATCTTGAGTAACTTATATGTTGACTTCTAACCCATTCAATGTTCTTGATGATCCATTAACCATTTTTTACAACTTATTCTGAAAAACTTATTTTCTATAGACAAAATCATAAATCATATCCTATGATTCAATAATGTCAAAACATCAGTTAAGAAATAATTCACCCCATTCATTGGTCATCGTCAGTTTCTTCTTCCTCAATTAGAATTGAATAAGTTATTGGTAAACATATATTTATATGATCATAGTGATCTAATTCCGAAAACTTCTCCGTAGAACATCAGTTTGTATAATGACCATGCACACCACATTTAAATCATTCAATTGATCCCTCAAAAATAACTTATTTCCCTTTCCTATAGTCAAATAGATGATTCCTTTTTCAATGGAAGGTTCTTGCTTTATAACATTCATTTCCACATCTATAGCATCTTCTTGCCGCTTTGATGCATTTTTCTATGTGTTTCATTGCACATTCTTGCACATATTTTTTTGAATATACTTACCATTATGATTATTAGCAAAACATCCGTAGGGATTTGTTTCTCACAAATATGATTCCCTATAAAAACAACCAAGGTTCAGGTGGTCAATCATGACTCCAGATAGTTAGTTGAGAATAACCAAAAGAGTTATCATAGCAGCTTCAATTGCATTCAGTTGCTCATTTAGAAAACAATAATAGTTTTCTTCACATCCACTATTACTTTGGTGCCTTCTAGATATATCCATTTACTAAAACCAAAATGCTCAGTGTAATTATTTTTGTAAAATCATCATATAATATGTTATGAGGACGGTAAATACAACGATAGACTTATTCGTGTTATCTTACACTCATTCAATTTATCTAAAATAACTATGAATCTTTCTAATATTCTAACCACTATGGTTATGTCACTTATGCTTAAATAACACTTACCTATAAAGTTATATAAACCGACCTCTTATACGAACTATAAGGACACGAACTTAAACATTAGTTAATATTGAGTTAAACCATGAATTTAAAATTAGCATATTTTTTGTTTTAGATTTATAGAGAATTGGTCCATAACTATTACATTACATTTCCATAATTACAATGTAGACACTTCTACTGAGTATCCATTTTTTATAAAATAAAAACTCTTAAAAACATGTCTAGTTCAATGTTTGAGACAACATGACATTTCCTTGATACCATCCATGACCCTAGTAATCATTTATTCCAATGAAAAACATTTCAAAACATGGGATGAACATAAAAATCTCAGTAACGGTCATAAAATAAGGAAAGAAAAAATTATCCCATCAATAAATCAAAATCGATGAAACCATACTTTTCAATCATGACATACCTTCTGAAATCATAAAATTTATGAATAACACATATAAATCATAAATCACAAAGGTAACTTATGGAATTCATAATATAATTACATTGAAACATTCACAACTACGTATGGAGTTACATTTGGAATACCCATCACAATATATTCCCTAAATATCCTAGGAGAAAGTTTAATGTTTACCTCAATCACATTACCCAATGCATTGGAGAGCTATCTCGAGCTCACCAACCCTAGGTTTATCACAGAACAACCAATATACAAAAAAAATTACAAAGATCCATAACTTCTTCAAAACACATTAAACTAGAATAGAGAAAAAATAACTTTTCCACATTGTAATAACTATATATAATTTCAAGATATTTATATAATCACTTTATATAAAACATTAAAAAATAAGAGTTTTGAATCAAAGTGACCCATAAAACTTTGAAAAATTTGAAATGATTTTAGACATTAAAAAACTCATCACAATATGAAAAAAATCCTCAAAATCATTTCTAAAACATAGACATGAAAGAGAAGGGTTTGCAAGTTTAAATCATTAAAATATTTAAAACGATATTTAGTAAATTAATTTGTATCAAAATGAGAGGCACTTGAATACAAATAATTGAGGAATACAATTTAATAAAAACATTATTATATCATGAGAATATGGATATTCATGATATAATATTCCAAAGGATATTATATACACCATATAAGTTTGAATTTCCACATAACAACAAGGAAGTCTCAGTGGAATGTAAATTGAGATGAAATCTCTTATAATGATGGTATCCATAGATTAAGGATAAATCAATTGCATAATTATGTGTGAAACATATAAATACACTGAATATGATTGTATATTAAGTGTAAATCAATCACAAGAAATTCACACATGTTCTTTTAGAAAAAAAACCAACGAGATTGATATTTAAATTAATGAATGTAAATTGAGTTATGAATACCCCCGTCAAGTTCATGTCAATGAATTGAAAATTTAAAAATGGAGTAATTAAGTGTATCAAAAGTATATCAAGAAAAAACGGAGTGGAAATTACTATAAAAATAAATAAATATTTATTTAACAGATAATATTTGAGTAATATAATCAATTATGTTTACGTAAAACCCAATGAATGGGAATTGAAATGAGAAATTACCTTACCGATTTGGTAATATACGAAACATACACCCAATGAAAGAAAGATCATAAAATTAAGATTTAAACTCCCATAAATTAAATTAAATTAAACAAAGAATACTTTCATGTTCAGTATAAACACCACACAAAAGGAAATAGTGGAAAATATAGCAGAAGTCTCACGGGAATAAGTACTGAGATGAAAACCCCTTACCACGTTGTAACCAATCGAGTTGTATGACCAAAAGTTAATAACCATCAAATGAATCATAGAATAAAATGAATATAAAAAGAATCAAGATAGTATATATCAAATGGATGTACACAATACACCACAAGAAATGAATAAGTGGCGAACAATGGAAATCTCACGGAATTAAATTTGAGATAAGAAACCCCTTAACTCATGTCCGACTTGACTCGTTTGTTCCTTGTTCATCATGAATAATAATTTTAACTTAATTTATACCTTATTAATAATATTTAAAATTTTATTATTCCTTTTATATAACTTATTACCATGCTAAAACAATTTTTTAATTATTTGAGTTCAGATCGGATATTTTGTCAATGTTGAGAACATGAGTCAAAAATGAACTTGTTATAATTACAAATTGTCCATGTGGTCAAAATTATATTTTCTAAAGAATCATGTTCATGATTTAAATATTATAAATTTAACATATATCCATTATATATATGTATTTATAATAGTACTTAACATTCGGAGATAAGGAATCAAATGCGTCGTTTATGTTGACGGTAAGTCGTACGTATGTATGAACACTACTTTCATTTTTTCCCATTTTTTAGAAAGAATGGAAACTCAATGACATATAGGAATAATTTAATTCTAGTATAATTTCATATGATATATATGTTACAAAATTTCAGTAACTCCATCCTTTATATGTTACATGTATGTCGTGAACAAATCATATCACCTTGAGGGGATGGTAGTCCGCACTTCCTCAATTGAAATTATCGTGTTTACACATATTGGAAAGCATAAAGGTATATTTGTAAGTAAAACATACAGTAGTATATAGAAAAAATAAACATAATATATATCGTATATACATACATTTCCATCATAATTCCCACCATGAGAGGTAGTTGGAGATATTTGAACAATCGTCGTTTTGTGAGGCAGTAGTTCACCGTCCACAGAAACAATATGATCGTATCCATTAAATAGTGGTGTGTGTAAGTGCAGTTAGAATACTTATAATAATAAAATCCTAGAATATTTAAGTTACTATTGTTGGTATAAAAAAATAAACAAATAGAGTTTAGGGGGCTGTAGAATGAAAATAAATCAAAAGAACTTAATAGACGACATTAAAATAAAACCAGGTGACCCCTTTTGTTTGAACCAAAAGGATTTCCTAGAGTGACTTATATATAAGTTAAGGAATCTAGGTTGAAGAGATGGATCTTGAGAGATTATTTGGTCAGGGTAAATATGAGCCAAGGAGATTGAGAGGTGTGAAAAATGGGTTTGAAGTGAGGGGTTTTATTAGGGGGAGGAGGGAATTTTTTGGATAATTTGAAAATATTATTTTATTATATTATTATTTGCAGTTTCAAAAGATCCAAAACTCATTAATGTCATAGATAAGATGACTCTTGTTTGAAATAAAATCATCCAATAAAAATCATAAACGTTTTTGTGTATTGTTTTAATTTTTATAATTATATTTATTGAAACCATTCATTAATGAGGTTAACACTGCCTCATTAATGTGTCATAAATTACATTATTTATTTGATTTTTAAAAATTATAAACCAAATACCATGATTTAGTAAATATTTTTATCTTTAAGATTAATATTTATTTTCTCTGATATAGCTTATATAACCCTTTGTAAAAATTTATTTACTTAAAGATATTTGTTTAAGGATTTTTTTTCTTTACTTTAAATCAATTAATATAAAGAGTCATTATCACTCTTATGTGGCTCCGTGTGGTCCCAAAATCGACCCAAGGATTCCCATGGTCGAACATGTATCAAAAAATAAGATTATAATACATGTTAGGGTAATTTAATATTATTATAATATTATTTGTTTACCCTTATTTATCATATTTACCCTTTAACCAAGGTAAATAAAATATTTACTATAGTATATATATAAATTTTTAAAAAAAGTTACCAATTTACACAATTTGGACCGCTTGATTCCAAATATGGAAACAATTTTTCCAAATTCAAAATATAGAATTGGAAAAAATTAATTTAAAAATAATCCCCAGAGTCAAAACAAGAAGCATGTTTTTAATAAATAATAACTATCAAACGATTGACACTTGTTTATGTCCAATTTCAATGTGAAATTAATTACAATGAAAAAAATGATAAAATGGTAAAAATATAATCTAATTACAATTTAAAATCATTTATAAAAATAATCTCACCATATAAATAAATTAGATTGAAAGATATTTCTTAATAAAAATACTGTATTTTTCACTATTCATAAAAAAAGAACTTTGATAGAAAAATACCAAAATTTCATCCAATGTAAATTTTGATGTCCTGATTCTAAAGAATAATATTATTTTTTAATATATAACATATAAAAGAAACAAAAACAATATTTAAAAAGTATTCTCCATAAAAAGGAGTTAAAATGACGTTTTAAAAAATATTAGTGTATTTATTCCTAAAATCAGATACTTTTTTATTTTAAGCCTAAAAAATTTGATCGATAAATGAAAAAACATTTATGAAACATATTTAATAATAATATGGTTAGTTATATTCATTCCCAAAAATAAAAAGACTATGATTTAAATACCATTTAAAATAATATTATAATAATATTATTTTTCAAAATATCACAACGTTGTGTGCTACGTAAGATTTCAAAGAAACATGTTGTTGCGTATCAGGTATGCCATTAAACATAGCTTCCCCATTAAACTAAAATTAAAGATTAATTCATAAATTTTTATAAATATTATAGTGTTATATCCATTATTTACCTGTTTTATTACATCCTTCCCCCTTTTTGAGAAATACATCCTCACAATTTAATAATTGGGCTTTGAAAATTCATTGAAAGTCCCACATTGGAAAATGAGTTAATAAAAATATCACTTTAAAAGAAAGAAAGAGAAATAGAAAGGTTACCTGAGATGGCCAATACAAGGATTCCATCTAGGAAAAACATTGATATGGAAGTGAAACAAACCATAAAGGTTTGATGGAGAGTGGTAGAAAACATGATTAGGAGAAAGTTAACCACCAGAAAATCATAAACATGAGATGGGTTAAATAGTCTTTGATTCCCCTATTTGGAAAGTTAACGGACAATGTTGTCTTTTTTATGTTACTTTTCCTAATGTTGTGGAATTTATTTATGAGAATAACTAAAAACATAAGGAAACATATTTACTTGTCTTGTACACTTTCAGCCTTTACTAAATTTCTACCACAAACTCAATTTTTCTCCAAACATTGAGTATTAAAACAGACTAAATCACTTCAAAATCACTAGAATAAACTTCTATAGTATTACATGATCCACAAAAGGTGAACTATATATTTTCTTTATCTTTAGAAATAATCCAAAACCAAAAATGGTAGTACAAGATTAGATAATATCCAAAAAGGATAATCCTATATAAAAAGAAAAACTACTCTTAATCTCCAAAAATCAATAAACTATACCTATGGTTTATCAAAGACCATTTAATACAAAATTTTCATTCAAATTATTTAAAATAATATAAACTAAGTTGAAACCCCATTACTCAGATGAATTTTATCACATATTCTTCCATAGTAAATCCTAACATTTATCTCTAAATAACATCGACTACTCTTTAAAATCTCATAATGACTTGTAATTAACCTAATAAAATACTCTTTATGATATGTTAATAATTTAAATAAATAACCCACATCACCTTAAAACATATATTCTTCCAAATTAAACTTTCAACCATTACTCCAAAAAAGAAAATATATTTATTCCTTGAATAAAATTTTCAAATATCAAACATCAGGGTTACACATACTATAAAAATTCTTCCAATGTAATCGCATCATCAAAAGATCCTTAATACTTTTAGGCATTTCATCATCCTAAAATATACAATAACTCTTGAATCCTTTATCTTTTGACTTCTTAATAATTTAAAATTAATCACGATCCATTGACCTTTCTTTTCCAACATAATCTGAAATACTTCATTCTTACAAATAATACCATGAATCATATCCAAAGATTCAGCAATGTCAAAACATCCATCCATAAATAATCCCTACCTTTCATTGGTCGTTGTCTCTTTACTCATACTTAATTGGAAAGGAATTAGGTATTGGTAAACATATATTTGTACAAACCTAGTGATCCCATTCCCAAACCTTCTTCGTAGGACATCTTTTTGTATAATGACCATGAACACCACATTTAAAACATTCAATTGATCCCTCGGAAATAACTTCTTTTCCTTTCCTAGAGTAAATTAGATGCATCATTTTTTCATGGAAGGTTCTTACTTCATAACCTTCATTTAAACATATATATCATCTTCCCATCCCTTTGAATAATTTCCCTATGTGTTCTTTTCCACATCCTTGACAAATATGTTTTTTAATATACTTACCTTTTTTATTATTACATGAACATCCTTATGGATTTGATTCTCACATATACAATTCCTTATAAAAATGACCAAGGTTCTGGTGGTCAATGATGACTCTAGATAGTGGTTTGAGAATAACCACAAGATTTCACATTGCATCTCCCATTTCATTCAGTTGATCATTCAGAAAATTGTCACAGTTTTCCTAGATCCACTGTTACATTGGTGCCTACTAGATCCCTCTATTTACTAAAATAAAAAATGTCATTGTGAGTATATCAGTAAAATCATCATATAATATCTCATGAAGAGGGTAAATACCATGATAGACTTATTCATGTTATCTTAAACTCATTCAATTTATCTAAAATAACTACGACTCTTTCTTATATGCTAACCATTATGGTTATGTCAGTTATGATAAAATTAAAACCTAACCTCTAATGTTTTGTAAACCAACCTCTAATACCAACAATAATGTCTCAGGCTTAAAATTTATTTAATCTTGAGTTAAATTAATAATTAACATTGAGGATATTTTCAGGTTTATAGTTTTAGATAATTAGTCCATAACTATTGCATTAAAATTTAAAAATTAAGATGAAGACACTTCTACTTAGTTTCCATTTTTTATAAAAAAAATCTCTCAAAAAACATGTCTATTTCCATGTTGTAGATATCATGACTTTTTTTTGATCCCATACTTGACCCAAAACATCTTTAAGTATAATAAAAAAATTCAAAACTTGGGATGAGAATAAAAATCTCAGTAAAGTTTATAAAATAAAAATGAAATCATTTTCCCATCTATAAATACAAATCAATGAAACCATACTTTTCAATCATGACATACCTCATGAAATCATATGATTTATGAATAGAACACCTAAATCTTAAATCATAAAGGTAACTAATGGAATTCAAAATATACTTGCATTGTATCGTTCATAGCTATGCATGGAGTGCAATCTCGTGCTCACCCACCCTAGGTTTCTCACGAAACAACCCATATACGTAAAGAATTACCAAGATCCGTAACATATTTAGAACACATGAAACCAGAATAAGGTAAAAATAACATTTCCCCATTACAATCAGAATATATCGTTTCGAGATATTGATATAATCACTTTATATAATACATTCAAAAAGAAGAGTTTTGAATCAAAGTGTCACATAACACATTGAAACTTTTTAAACGATTTGGGACATTAAAAAACTCTTGTCCATATAATTAAATCCTTAAAATCATTTCTGAAATAAGTACATTAAAGGAAAGGATTTGGAAGATCAAATCTTTAAATCATTTAAAACGATGTTTTAGTTAAACAATTTTTAGCAAAATTACAGATACATGAATACAAATATTTTAGGAATAAAATTTAATCAAAACATTATAATTTCATTATAATAAAAGGAATCATTATATAATATGAACAAATGACAGTATATACCCCAAATATGAGTGAATTGGCACATAACAACAATGAAGTCTCAATGGAATTTAAATTGAGATGAAATCCATTAAAAAGACATTATCTGTAGATTAAGGATAAATAAATTTCATAATTACGTGTGAAAAGAATAAATATACTAAATATGATTGTATATTAAGTTCAAATCAATCTTAGTACATTCACATATGTTCTTGTAGAAACAAAACCAATGACATGGATATTTAACTCAATTAATGGAAATTGAGTTATGATTACCCTTATCAAGTTCATATCAATGACTTGAGAATTTATCAATGGAGTGATTATGTGTATCAAATGTATATATACAAAAAAGGGAGTGTAAATTACTAAATAAATAAATAATTAGTGATTTAACACATAATCATTGAGAAAAATAATCAACTTAGATTGCGTAAAACCCAGTGAGTGGAAATTTAATTAAATATTCCCTTACCGATTTGGTAACTTACGAAACATACACCCCATGAAAGAAGTATCCTAAAATGAAGATATAAATACCAATAAATTAAAGTATATTACACAATTAATACTATCATGGTCATTACATACACCACCCAAAAGTAAATAGTGGCAAATATAGCAGGAATCTCACGGGAATAAGAAGTGAGATGAAAACCCCGTTTTACGTTGTAATCAATCAATTCGTATGACAAAAATTTAATAACGACCAAATTAATAATTTAATACCATGAATATAAATATAATAATGATATTATATATTAAATGGAAGTACAAAATAAACCACATGCACTAAATTAGTAGCGAACAATGGAAATATTTTTCAATTAAAAGTTAGATAAGAAACTGTTTACCTCGTGTCTGACTTGACTCATTTGTTCCTTGTTCTTGCTGAATAAATATATTAAGTTAATTTCAACTTCGTTAAGAACATTTTTCTTGTTTATTATTTTTTATATGTCACTTATTACTTTTCTATAACAATTATTTAATTATTTGAGTTCATATCAGATATTTTGTAGATGTTCAGAACTTGAGTCAAAAATGAACTTGTTATAATTACAAATTTTCCATGTGGTTAAAATTAAATTATATCCTGAATCCTATAAATTATTTAAATAAAATTTATATCATATATATCTAGTATATATATTTATTTATAATAGTACATAAAATTTTGAGATAAGGAATGAAATGCACTGTTCATGGAGACGGTAAGCAGTACGTATGCATGAACGCAACATTATTTTTTTTCCATTTTTTAAATGGAATGGAAAATTAATGATACATAGGTATATTTTAATTACATTATAATTCTATTTGATATATATATATGTTACATAATTTCATTAACTCCATCCTTTATATGTTCTATGTATTTCATGAACGATTCATATCACCTTGCGGGGGTGGTAGTCCGCACATCCTCAAAATAAATTATCGTGTTTACACATATTGGAAAGAATAAAGGTATGTTTGTAAATAAAAATTATACAAGAATATAGAAAACAATAAGCATAATATATATCATATATAAATATAGATCCATCATAATGTCCACCAGGAGAGGCGGTTTGCGATATTTGAACAAACATCGTTTTGTGAGGCAGTAGTTTGCCATCCACAGAAATGGTTTGTTCGAATCCATTAAATGGATGTGTGGGGAAGTTTATTCAGAATATGATTCATAAAAATATCCTATTATATTTATTATATAGGTTTTGGTATAAAAATATAGAAATATATAGAGTTTATGGGGTTGGATAAAGAAAATAAAACAAAAGAAATTAAGAGAAGACGTTACCTTTAAATCATGTAACTATATTTTGTTCAAACCAAAAGGATTTCATGTAGTACCTTATGCCTAGGGTAATGCTTCTAGGTGGAAGAGAGGGATCATGATAGATTATTTGGGTACGGTTTGGGTGAACCAAGGGGCTTGATAAGTGTGAGTAATTGGTTATAAGTGAGGGCTTTTTATAAGTTGGAGGAAGGGCTCTTTAGAAATGTTTGAAAATATTATTTTATTATATTATGATTCTCAGCTTAAAAAGTTAAAAAACTCCTTAAAGTAGATTATAAGATGAATGTTGTTTGAAATAAAATAATCCATTAAGAATTAGAAAGGTTTCAAAAATTTTATTAATTTTTATAATCTTGTTTATTTAAATCATTCATTAATGAGGTAAACACTGCATCATTATTGCATCATAAATAATTTTATTTATTTGATGTCTAAATTTTATAAAAAAATACCATGATGTAGGAAAACTTCTTGATTTTAAATTAATATTTATAGTCTAGGAGATAACTTATATAACCCCATGTAATTTTTTTTTACTAAAATATATTTGTTTAATGCATTTTTGTCTTTACATTAAAATAGTTTATATAAAGTGTCATTATCACTCTTAAGTGGTTCCATGAAGCCCCATAAATAAACCCAAGGATGCCCATGGTCAGATAGGTATCAACCAATAGGATTAGGACACGTATTAGTGTAATTTAAAACTATTATAATATTATTTTTTACCACTATTTATTCGATTTACCATTTAACCGTGGTAAATAAAATATTTACTGAAGTAAATATTTTAAATTACTAAAAATAAAAGTGACATATTTACACAATTTTTACATATTGATTCATAATATAGGATCCATTTTTAAAAATTCAAAACACAGAAGTGGCAGAAATTAAATTAAAATTAATTCTCGTTGTCAAAACAAAAAACGGGTTTTTATGAAATAATAACTATCAAAAGATTGACCCTTGTTTATATCCAATTTAAAATGTAAATTACTTCCAATGAACAAAATATGATTAAATGGTAAAAATATAATCTAATTAAACTTTAAAAACATTTTAAAAGGTAATATTACCATATAAATATATTATATTAAAATACAGTATTTTTCACTATTCATAAAAAGATGAACTTTATCAAAAAAATACCAAAATTTCATCAGAAGTAAATTTTGGTGTCCTGATTATAAAGAAAAATTTTATTTGTTCAAATATTAAATATAAAATTAAAAAATCTAGATTTAAAATATGTTCACAATCAAAATGCGGTAAAACGCCCTTTTAAAGAATATTTGGGTATTTATTCTTAAAATAGGATTCATTATTATTTTAAGCCTCTAAAATATATTGGATAAATGTTAAAACATTTAAGAAACATATTTAATCATAATATAGTTAGTTTTTTTCATTAACACCAATACAATGGCTTGGATTTAACTACAATTTAAAATAATAATATTATATTATTATTTTTTAGAATAACTCAACGTTGTGTGCTACGTAAGATTTCAAAGAAACCTGTTGTTGCATATTAGGTATGCCATCAAACATAGAATAATTTTTAAAGTAAAATTAAAATTTAACTCACAAATTTTAAAAAATATGAAAATTTTGTATTCATTATTTAGCTGGGAAGTTATAGTAACATTTATAACCATTAAACAACAGAATACTTTAATATTGTGGTAATTGTCAAAAATGTTAACATAGAGTTAAAACAAAGGGAAATGGGTGAAAAATTATCCAAAATTGGTTAAAATTTTATTATATTAGTTTATTATATTAATATTAATATTATTTTCCAATTATATAAATTTGGATCCATTTAGACATGAAAAATAATTTATATTAATTAAAAAATTTAGGAACGTCCAAAAGTGCTGATCCACTTCCTTATAAAAGGGAACCCAGTAGCATCTTCTCTTCACACATCAATATCCATTTATTCAACAAATACCTACTAAAATAAAATATTAAATCCCTAATCACATCTTATATTACTTCTGGTAAAGGTTTCAGTTTAGGAAGGCATTAGTTACGATCCTTAAGAGGTTTTCTGCCGAAGAGGTATCATTCTAAACTGTTAGGACCAATAGGTGCCTATATACCCTTAGAGGTGGGGTGAATCAAGGTATGGATATTAATTTCCAAAGTTCATCCTTCCCCACGGGATCTTAACCTCTTTATTACAAGGGTCACTTTGTTTGCACTTGTGTGTTTATTATGATCACTTATTTTCTTCTTTATCTGACGATGATTCTTTAAATGCAATGCAGGGAAGTATGCAGGTAGACACAAAGATTATTACTTGGTTCACACTCAATGGGCTATGTCCAAGGAACATAAGCTGACATGTTCCTGGTCGTACCTAATTCCACTATTCTTCACTAGATGTGGATACAATGGTTCGGGCTAGATCACTTCTATGCCTAGGCTCACTGCCTTTACAAAGTTTAGGGTCATCTCACTGCTTCCCAATGGTCAATCCCTATTTCTATCTCTCTGGATCACTACCGGTGGAAAGGATCACCTTCTTCTTCTTCCTTTTCTCACTGTTCGGGAAAGGATCCCCTCACAGTTTATAGACCTGTAGGTCTCTTCATTTTCATGAAGAAATGCATATTCCTCTATAAGAAGATGCTCTGTTGAAGCCCAATTTTCACCCATAGATGAATCTCTCTTTTCACCGAAGGTATCGGGAAAACGACCACCTTCCACACAGCCCAAAAATAACTGCTGTAAATAAACCTTACTTGGTGCGCCGGTCAATATCGGCTAGCAAGTATCGGTGAAAAAGTCACAACTGGCGCGCAAGTCCTCCTTAGACACTTGTGCGACACAAGCTTTCCCAACTCCAAACTTTTGCGGCTCTATTCCTTTTACTCCCAAACCAATATTGGCGCACAACTACCAACCGGCATGAAACTTCTCACACTGGCATGCAACTTCACTTGCGCGACTCACACACCACTTGCACGACCACCACACCTGCGCGACGGGAGCTCTGATTTCTCAAAGTGTTGAACTCCGGTAATGAATGAGGAGGGGTGGTCAAGTATTTATAGGAAAATTGACCACCCTGTGTGATGGCGCGCAAGTCACCTACGCGACCCAGTCTCGGCGCGCAAGTCTTCTGTCCTCCTAGACACTTGTGCGACCAACTCCCAAACTTGCACGAACTTGTTTCCATTGACATATTTTGATCTTCTGATCTTGAACATATGGCGTGCAAGTTTCCTATACTCCAAGTCCTCGGCGCGCAAGTCCCTTTGCCAAAAACACTTTTCTTCATTTGTCGATTTTCAAGCCCAAAAATTTGGAAAACACTGGAAAATGGCGCCGCCTTGTATCTGTTCTTTTGTACTGCCTCTAGATCATCCATTCCTTTTGTCGACGTTCTTGAATCAAACACGGATTATTGACCTAAGCTCTTGAACTCGACATTCCATCATGAAATCCTCTTTGTAAAAAAATTTGTATGTCATTGTTTTGATTTGTCAACAATCACTACTCAGATTTCCACTTTGTCAGCAAATACAATCACCTCAAAAATACTTCAATGATGCCTTGTGGAAATTTTTCCCAAAAATATCCCCCTTTGGGTTTGTTGAAAACTCTTTCATAAAAAGAAACATTGTTGATTCTTCAGCCACCATTCACCTTTTGCGATTCTGATAGTGATCAAGGATTTACTCAACACATACTCTAAGCCCACATGAGGAATGCTCGGTGTGAGAAACAAGAGTAAATGAAAACTTCATCAATGAATCACTTCATCTTTGACATCCACTGTTGACACCAAACTGATACCAATTTGTACTAAACTGATACCAATTGTTGAAGGACTTGTTGGAAGACCAATTTTTGTTTGGAAATATTTTTACCACATTCCAACATTACTCTTCCACTTTTATCACGATCCGTAGCTGTCATGATATCTATTCTTTGATCGATCACTTATAGAATCGTCAGATATAATACGCTCCCCCTTTCTGCTCGTAGCTTCAACACCTCTTTAGCCCTATTTCTTGTGTTTTCCAAGATAAGCTATGGCTAAGAACATTCAATGAGCTTCAACTCCCCCTATCTGGCTGCTCCACTTGTCAGATTCTCCCTGTATCAACCATGATGTATCAAATTGCCACAATGTCTCCCCCTTGAACAATCACAATTTTCTCCCCCTTTGTCTACAAACCCAAAGGTCACTCCTTTGCAGTCTGTAACATAGTAGAGAACAAATTAGAACATTTTGGAAAAAAACATCATACCTCAGGGAGAGGGGGAGGGGGGGGGGGGGTTCACATCTACACTATTTCAAGTGCGGGAAATCGACTGAACTCCCCGAGCCAGTCGATGCCTTTCGAATGCTTCCTTGGGTAAGGCCTTTGTCAGAATATCTGAAACCTGTAACTCTGTAGGGACATACTCCAACTTCACAAGTCCTTGTTCCACATTCTCCTTGATGAAATGATACTTAATCTCAATGTTCTTTGTCCTTTAATTATGGATCGGATTTTTGCTAAGATATATAGCAATTGAGTTGTCGCACTGGATTCTGATGGGAGACTTCACTTCAACTCCCATATCTTCAAGATGCTGTTTCATCCACAATAATTGTGTGCATGCTTGAATGGCCACAATATATTCCGCTTCTACGGTGCTCAACTAAATACAATCCTGCTTCTTGCTTAGCCAAGCAATACATAGCTCACCAAGATAGAATGAACCACCTGACATTGATTTTCTATCATCTGTTGAACGAGCCCAGTCTGCATCAGTATATCCCAATAACTCTGTCTGAGATTTGTCAGTATATGTCAAGCCGAAATCCACTATTCCATGGATATACCGAAGTATTCTTTTCACTGCAAGAATGTAGCTTTCCTTGGGATTACTCTGATATCTCGCTGCTTGGCATGTGGCGAATACAATATCAGGCCTTATTGTTGTTAAGTACAACATACTTCTAATAATTTCCCTGTATTATGTGATATTAACTGCCTTGGCATCCTCATTTTTGGATAATTTTATCCAGATAGCAACCAGAGTTTTCATCTCCTTGGAATTCTCCATTCCAAACCTTCTTAGATCCTCCTTGGCATATTTAGATTGAAAAATGAATGTTCCATTCCTTCCTTGTGTCACCTGTAGACCAAGGAAAAACGTTAGCTCTCCATTCATTAACATTTCAAACTCATTTTTCATGAATTTGGATAACTGTCTGCACTAAGCCTCATCAGATCCGTAAAATATTATGTCATCGACAAACACCAGCACCATCATCCTTTGATTACTGTCATTACTGAAATAGAGATTGTAATCAACTCCTCCACATTGAAAACCAAGCTTCTTCAAGTACTGATCAAGCCTTGAGTACCATGCTCTTGGTGCTTGTTTAACCCCATAAAATGCCTTCATTAGCCTATAAACTTTGTTCTCATCCTCATGAATGAGAAACCCATCTGGCTACTCAATGTACACCTCTTCTCCCAGAACCCCATTCAATAATGCGGATTTGACATCCATCTGGAACACATTGAACTTTCATTGCACTGCTATGGCAAAAAATAATCTGATTGTCTCCAGCCTCGCAACCGGTGTTAATGTATCATCAACATCAATACCCTCTATTTGGGAGTATCCCTTTCACACTAGCCATTATTTGTTCCAAATCACTATTCCATCATCATTCATCTTGTTGCGATAGACCCATTTAGTCCCGATGACATTCTTGTCTGCTGGCCTCGAAACAATCTCCCATTTCCGATTCCTCTCAATTTGATTTATCTCATAATTCTTGGCCTGAACCCAGTTATCATCATCAGTTGCATCATCAAATCATTTCGACTCAACCTATGATAGTAATGATGTCTGCTGTAGTGATTTCATTCTTCTGGTCTGAACTAGATCTCACTAATCACTGATGATATTCTGCCTATCAATTTCATCTCGACACTTTGTCTTTTGTGCAGATAAAGAATTTACTTCCTGGTACTCATCATCAGTATCCTCTTCTGAGTCATCTTCAGCCACTTCTACTCTCCCTGATTCTCTTACCACTTCTTCACTTTTAACAGAAAACTTTTCATTGTGTCAATGTTCAATGATGTCATTTCTTTGAACATCTTCTCTCACATTTTTTTGACACACATTTGATTTCCCTCTTGTAGCTTTTTGGTATCCTGAAAGCAGTCAGCTGATACCACATTTTTAGAGAAAAATAGATAAGCCTGAGATTCATGATTATTGCTACTTTTTGACAATAAGTCTTCCCTCGATTGAAAAAATCCTGAGCTGATTCATCCGATTATTCCTTTGATGGCGCTTGCATCTGATTTTTTTATTGAATAGTCCCCCAATGTTATGAAACCCTTTCCAAGGTTAGGCCCATCTTTTAAACCCATAACATTCTTCTTTTTCTACATCATCTATTATCATATTCCACTTGGAATTGAGCCATTAACAAAATATATAAGCCTACTGAGTTGGAATTCGTTGTAGGAAACAAGAGGTAGAGTTAATAACACAGTAACTTCCTAGTGTGCTCTGTTGCTCCCTTTATTCTTCAACTCTAGTACCTCATCTAGAGCATATTACTTCTTCACTTTTCATCCATAGATGCTAATTCCCCTTGGATCATATCTCCCTAGAACCTGAATCACATAAATCATCAGTTAATAGCATTTATATACATAGGGAGAGGGGATTCTTCTAGACTCCTCAAGATGAGGATTGCGGTTGATCCTGATGGGTCAACGCTTTGATTCTTTCCTGGAGTGCATCACACTTCTTTCTTGCTTCCTCCAACTGCCTAGCCAACTTCCACTTCTCTGGCCATATGACTAAGCATTCATTACCTTCATGCTGAGTCTTTTTCTGATATGAATATTCTGTAGGCCTGACCTTTCCCGCAATTTGGGGTTTAAACCCACTAGTACACATTTTTATCTTTGATGTTCTACCAAAATTCCATTTTACTTGATTATTTCTCTGAACAGGAATCTCTTTTCATTCCATCTTCCCTTCCATCTTCCACCATTGCAGGGATTTTCCTTTTTCATCCAGTCCTCTCTGTGGAACATGACTCATGAATTTTTCAACTCATTATTTTTTTATCTCCCGTTTATCAGATTTATGAGTCATCACCCTATTTTTCATTAGTGGTGGGTCCTCCATTGAACATTCATTCTTCTTTATCACAGCTGGAGTAGTTCTCCCATTAATCTTCCAGTTTTGTTCACATTCTCTCCTTGAGAGCTGTTGTGAGTATGAAAGAGGAGTTGACTGATACACCTTTCATTCATCTCCATGTGATTCCCCTGAGGCTCTAAGCCTGTTCTCAAACTTACCACTTTGTCTCTCAGTGTAGAATTTCTCATTATGCATCACTGGGGTTGAGAATCCCTTTTCGAGTCCATTTTCCTTTCTTTCTTTCTTCTTGCTGCAATGTCTTTCCAAATGCCCATAATTATAACATATAAAAAATTTCCATCAAAGCCATACCTCATTTAATCATTTCCCTGTTGAGATGTTGATTAATTTTGAGTTTATTCTCTAATATTGAGCTTCTGTGATTTTAGACACATAATCATTGTGTGTCCTTTAATTCCACAGTAACAGAATCTGATAAATGCTTTTCCCTGAGAGACTCTTCGCTCTGATTTCTTATGAAACTTCTTCTTATTCTCAAATTTATCAAAGTTTCTATTTTCACAACCTGAGATGTATTTCAGAGCCATTGAACAGAAGCTTGATGTGTGGCCATGAATCCCACAAAAGTATCACATGTCATCATTTCCTTTTGATATAGTTCTCTTATGCCTATCTCCAGCACCTAGATGTTTTTTTTCACTTCTGGAACTATTCACATCCCTCTTTCTGTCATGCACAGAAGGGGATTCATTAAACCCAATACCAGTTTTTCCCAAACTGTATGGTCTTTAAGCTGAGAAAATTTGTCCCTGCCTCTTTTCAGAAATAGAAAATTGTCTTTTCATTTCATCATCACCTACCGAGGGATAATCAAATAGCAAGTGCAGGTCATCCTTCATTTTAGTCATTCCTCTAGCATTGGATTTCTCCACTTCCTTCTTCACTGAATCTAGTTCTTCTTCCGACTTTTTAATTTTCATATCCCTTGATTCAAGTTGGGAATTGAGTTCTTTTCTGAGATTCTTTCCACAACTCATATCACCTTCCAGTTCACGCTTCAGCTTATCAGCCATATCATTTTTCTCCTTTATGTTCAATTTTTCTTGAGCAACAGAATCAGAACAACATGCATTCTCTTGTTGAAGCCTTTGATTCTTCTGAACCTCTGTAGAAAAGTGTGTTTCTAGATCATCATTTCTAGCTTTAAGATTTTGTACTTCATCTGACTATTGATTCTCTTCATAATCAACAGCCTTTTGTTTGCCCTTCATTTTAGCCACCTTTTAATGTTCTTCACCTTGAGAATCATTCTTTTTCTTTAGCTCAGTAGATACATCAATAAGTCTTTGATTCAAAATTCTTATCTTGTTGATCTCAGTTTCTAGTGCATGGATCCGAATGTCTTTAGACTTAATTTCATCGGTGTTTCCTACGTCACTTGGAATATCAGGTTCTTTGATGCACTTGACTTGATCTTTCACTTTTCTATTCAAGCCATCGATTTCCCTTTTCAGTTCTTAAATCTTATGCTTATACTCACCAACTAATTCTGAGTTCTCTAGTGCTGATAACATGAGTTTCTCAATTTTATCCATCAACTCAGACTTCTCTTCTTCCTTCTACTGCATATAGAGTTTAGCATCACGAACAAATTTTTTATATTTCTTAGTTTTGGCTCTCTAAAAATCTATCTCTTTAGGAGAAGCCTCTAAATCATCTTTCATATCTATTCTTCCTTCAATTATTTCTTCTTCATCATCACTTGTTTCAATATCTCTTTGATGTTCATGTACCTCACTCATTCCTGCATCATGCTTGAGTGAATCAATATTTTGCCTATCAAATTCATCCATACCTTCCTTCTGTAAGCTGTTTGATTCTTTTAATTGAATCACACTTTTTCCATACACACTTCCACACTAAGGAATACCACATGACTTCTACTTCTTCTTTGATGTTTTTCCCTTTGCCATGGCACACCAAGAAACGAGCAGACTGATTCTTTGACCACATAGATCGACTATTCCAAGTCGGAGTGAAAAAATATGATAACAACAACCTCCCCTATGATACCAATTGTTAGGACCAATAGGGTCCTATATACCCTAAGAGGGGGGGGGTGAATCAGGATATGTATATTCTTTTTTAAAGTTCTTCCTGCCCCACTGGATCTTGACCTCTTTATTACAAGGGCCACTTCGTTTGCACTTGTGTGGTTATTATGATAATTTATTTTCTTCTTTATCTGATGGTGATGCTTTAAATGCAACGCAGGGAATTATGTAGCCAGACACATATATTTTTTCTTGGATCACCCTCACTGGGCTACGTCCAAGGAGCATACGCTGACAAGTTGTCGGCCGTACATAATTCTACTATTCTTCACTAGTTTTGGATACAATGGTTCGGGCTAGATCACTTCTATGCCCAGGCTCACTACCGTTACAATTTTTAGGGTCATACCACGGCTTTCCCAAGGGTCACTCCATGTTTCTCTCTCTCTGGCTCCCTTCCAGTGGAGAGGATCACCTTATACCTCTTCCTTTGCTCACTGCTCTAGAAAGGATCCACTAACAGTTTATAGACCTGTAGGTCTCTTCATTTGCATGAAATAATGGATCTTCCTCTGTAAGTAGATTATCTGTTGATGCCCAATTTTCACCCATAGATGGATCTCTCTTTGCACTGAAGGTATCGGGAAAACTTCCAGCTTCCACGCAGCCTGAAAATAACTGCTGGAAATAAACCCTACTTGGAACGTAAGTCAATATCGGCGTGCAAGTATCAGCGCGCAAGTCACAACTGGCACAGAAGTCCTCCTTAGACACTTGCGCGACAAAAGCTTCCCAAAATCAAAACTTGCATGACTCACTTCCTTTTACACCCAAACCAATATTGGCGCATAACTGCCAACCAGCGCGCAACCTCTCACACTGGCGCGGAAGTTCACTTGCGCGACCCACACACCACTTGCTCGACCACCACACCTGCGCGATGGGAGCTCTGATTTCTCAAAGTGTTGAACTTTGGTAAAGAATGAGAAGTAGTGGTCCAGTATTTATAGGAAAATTGACCACCCTGCGCGACGGCGTGCAAGTCACCTACGCGACCCAGTCTCGGCGCGCAAGTCTTCTGTCCTCCTAGACACTTGCGCAACCAACTCCCAAACTTGCGCGAACCTATTTCCCTTTCCATATTTTGATCTTCTTATCATGAAAAACATATGGCGCACAAGTTTCCTATACTCCAAGACCTCAGTGCGCAAGTCCCTTTTCCAAAAACACTTTTCTTCATTTGTCGATTTTCTTGCCCAAACATTTGGAAAACACTGAAAAATGGTGCCACCTTGTATCTGTTCTTTTGTATCGCCTCCAGATCATCCATTCATTTTGTCAATGCTCTTGAATGAAACACGGATCGTTGACCTCATATCTTGAACTTGATATTCCATCATGAAATCCTCTTTGTCAGCAAATTTGTATGTCATTGTTTTGCTTTGTCAACAATCACTACTTAGATGTCCACTTTCTCAACAAACATAATCACCTCAAAAATACTTCAATGATGTCTTGCGGGATTTTTTCCCAACATAAACCGAGTGTTTTTGTTATATTTATTCTTACACTACCTTAAAACATAATTTGACCCTAAAAATATATTAAAATAAGTATCTCAAATATTCTATGATTTTATTTTATTAATTTAGGAATCTATAACCATCTCATTTTCCATAAAATTTGAAAATAAATCGGCATTCGTGTGTATGGAAGACTACTACCTTGTGATCCGATGCAATTTTTTTCCATCCCCACTTCTGAAGGTTTGTTGTAATTAGGTATTTAATGAATATGTATAATATTAATGAAATATTTATCATTAATTATAAATAATATATCACATATTGTTTTTTCTTTCAATTTAGTAAAAAATGAAAATGTCATTCGTGCGTACTTGTGGGCTACCACCACCATAAAGTGATGTGATTATTTTTCACCACAGAGTCACATGGATGTTATATTTTTTTTATGTAATTAATTAATAATTTATTTAAGATATAATAATATTTCATTAAATATAAAATAATACTTAAATTACTTCCTACGCGACCAATGAAAATGGAAAATGTTACTCATGCGTAGGTACGACCTACCGTCTCCATGATTTTGATGGTGTTCATTTTTCTTATCCATATTTATTGAATTGTTAATTTACAAATAATTAATGAATTAAAATGATAATTATATCTTCATTAAAATACTATAAATGATATAGTAATTATTTTTTAGGCTATAGTGAAGCGACTTATGTCATATTTGACATATTAGTTGAATGTCGTTAAAAAAACTGACGTGAACTTAATTGATTTAGTAATTGTATATAACATGGTAAAAAATAAAATAGACATAATAATTAAATTGGAAAATGTTATTAAGAAATTAAATAATTAGTATGTGTTTATTATTTTGGATGAAAAGTAACATATGTGATAGGTCGCACTCGGGGAAAGGGATTATGTCCCAATTTCTCTTCCATAAGACATCTTTTATTATTTTTTATCAAATTATTTTTATATGAAAAATATATAGAACTTTTTTCATGTTTTATCAGGATTTCATCATACTTTAGGCTATTTTATTTTCCAATGTAATTTATTTCTTCCATGTAGAATTTAATTGAAGGCTACTAATAGGTCAGGTGCTTCTTAACCCAATTTTCATTTATTAAGTTATACTTCTTATTCAATAACCATGTTATTCTAGGATTATGTGTGAAATGAACTATTATTGAATATTTAATTATATTTACACCTATATATATATTTAACGCATAATAAAATCATTGATTAATTATCACATCAATGATACAATCTACTTAATGGATTTATTCTCAACTACAACTTCATTGAGACATATTTGGTAATATAAACCAATTTAATTTTATATTATGTATATATATACCAATTGAGTTATTTAATAGGAATATATATTCATTCATGATGATTAATTATTCAATTCATGTTACACTTTCAATAATTATGTTTAAAATAAAATTATGTCTTATTTCTCTTCTTGAAAGGGTATATTTTTCTTCCATATCCGTATTTTTTAAAAGTGTTTTACGAAAATAGTTTTTATTTATATAAAATTATTTCAGATGGATATTTAAAGCTATACATGCCATTTTTTATATCATATGAGTAATAATTACATTTTTTTTCCCGAAGGAAGTCATTTTCAACTTTCTTTATAAAAAAGTGATATGAAATTATTTTTTAGCTTATACAGAATTATAGACCTACCCACCACCAAAACATTTGGGTTTTATTTATTTCATTATATAAGATTTCAATTTCATTAAAAATAACACTCTTTAGATAATGTTTTTATCATTGAAATTTTAATCTAAAAAATACAGGAATTTTTTAAAAACGTTTATTTATAATGAATTGGTGGTTATCTTTTATCTATGATTAATTTTGTGGTTATTAACTTTATCATGAGTCATTAAATTTCATATGATCATTGATCATTTAATTTACCATAAATATTCATATTACTTGTAACATGATATATGACTATTTTAAAAACCTAATACCATTTCTACATATGATGTTTACTTTGAATGTTATTTGATTGATGGGGGAAATTTGGAAATTCTATAATCTTTACTCAATACAGATATTTTTTATATATAAGATTTATCATGAATTAAATTGGTCATTTTATATAATAATAATGCAGTAGAAATGAAATTATGGGTGTGGACCAAAAGTATATAGCTCCTTGATGCATTGAAAGACCTCACGTGACATTTCTGTTGGAAAATTTACGGTGTCTTTACACATAATTTTATTCTTTCTTGGTGAAAGTTCTTGATTAAAAAATATCACGATTTATAAGACCATAATTTTTAATAGTATACAATTCATTCATTGAGAATTTAGTAGTTTTTATCC
Source organism: Viscum album (assembly GCA_963277665.1). NCBI lineage: Eukaryota > Viridiplantae > Streptophyta > Magnoliopsida > Santalales > Viscaceae > Viscum > Viscum album. The sequence continues at coordinate 1,316,194,803 of OY728147.1, forward strand.
ATGATATTATTACACTTTTATTTTTAATATACTCAATTATTTCTCAAGTGATAGATTTATTTACACATTTTTACAATTATTTACCATTCCCTATTGAATATTCATTATTTACTAACGATAGTTTCAACTACACATAAACCGTACTAAGTATCTCATTTCACCATTTTTTCTCCATTCCATTAGATATAAAAAAAGAATATTTAAATGAGTTGAAGGATGCCTAATATTTACTTCCACTATATTTTAATTTATATTTTAAATTGTAACTAGAGACTCAACAATTTATTTAATTTACCTATACTACTAAAATATTTGGTCTTTTGGTATGTGATTTTCTGTTTATTATGATAATGTAATAAATTAACCATTAATTCTTGGTATACTGCAGTAATGGTCTTTACAAATTGTGATAAAGATGAGTTTAGAGCCTGAATTTATCATCAATATGTCTTCACATTTTGTGAGGATTTATTTTTGGATAGATTATTGGATATTTCTTATATGATTATATTCTAATGGTTTAATGTAGTTATACTTTGTAATAGATATGTGCATCTATAATGCGGTATCTTAAAAGGAGTCTTATAGTGCCATGATAATTAATTAAATGATAAATGAATTAATTTAAAGATTAAGGATGGTTTTTTATGTTTATAGACAATGATAAAATTAATAAACTAAAAACATTTGTCCTAAAAGAACTTTTATAAGGCATTAAAATATATATCTTGGTAATGAAAATGGATTAATAATAATTAATTTCTTACTAATTAATTTAAATTGAAAAATATTTTTATATTCTTATCTAATATCAAGGATTTAGTTTTGGTAGCCGAGTGACTTGTGAGAGGATATTAATACATGATTCTAAAGCCATATATTATCCACTAGTGTGAATGTGCATCATATTATATATAATTTAGGATTTTATATTCCTCACCACTCTTATCAGTAGATCTATTGTCACCCAAAAGTTTTAGGTGGTGTTTTCTCAAATATTTATGATGGTGATGTGACAAAAGTATAACCTATACCTCTACCTCACTCTCCATCTATAAATATCTGAGTAGGTTTATATCATGAGATAGTGTATTGTTATATTGTTTGAGTTCCTATATGGGATTTAATGGCTTATTGTTTTACTAGACATTTATGTGATGGTTGTAATTGCTTGAGGTATATCGCATAATTTTTTCTAAAAAGGTAGGTTTAATATTTTAATGGTTCTATTCACATGTGATGTGATTTATTGAGGTATAGTGCACATATATAGGATATAGTGTCTTTTAATAATACACTTTCTTACTACATGGATATGATTGTACTGATATTTCGGGATATAAAAGTTGTCGTAATTGAATTTTCTATATTAAAAAAGCTATAGGATAAATTATAGGGGGAGGAGAGTAAGACACAACTATTGGGTGTGATATTTAGAAAGTGATAGATATGATAAAGAATGAAACCTTATTTTATATACATCGATATATACACAGACTTTTGAAAATGAATTTTTACTTCTATGTTTTATATTGTGAATGAGCCATGGTGAGTATGAGAAACATATATTACAAATTTTGGCGATGAGCTAGATTCATTATCTATTCATTGGAATTTAATATACCTATATCACATTTTGTATTAAGGGTTTCATGGAAGATCATACTGAGTATTCATGTCTGGTTGACCCTATGTTTATATAAAAAATTATTTTGGTCAACTATATATGGTTGGTGATCGAGATAATAATTAATAGTTTGAGGAGTAATTCAAAATCTTTTAAAAATTTCAATTATCTAAAAATAATTTCAAATTTTTATTTTCTTTTGAGCCTTATATAGTTATGTATAACATTACATCAATTATTGTGATTGTTTTTTATATATGCATAATTTTTATTGCTGGATTTATTATCTTATCTCTTAATATGTAAATCATTATAAGGGAAATGCCACCAGTGTGAGTGATTTATATACCTTTGTTGATAGTTAATAATATGTGGACTATTGGGGAGGGATTCTAGGGTAATTCATATCTCTTCCTTCATTGCTATCCCAGAAGGGGTACTCCTTCTAGAATAGAGTAGTGAAACAACCTAGTCCCTAAATAGACATACTGCGACTACCTATATTGATATTTGTGAAGAAACCCTTGGGAAGTATTTTTCCTATAATATTTTATCATGGGGTGAAAATGTTTTTATAGAATTTTCTCATGATTCCCATTCTTTTTATATTTTATCTAAACAGGAATCCATATATATGAGTAATGTATTATTGAAAGACTACATAAAAAATTATATTATAAATGTTCAAAATGAACCCTATACCTAGAGTCAATGTTCACATTCATCAATCTAATAAAATATTGTTAACACTTTCAAACATAGATGTTGAATTATAGGATGGATACTAGATAATAATTTTTTTTACATATATATAAAAAACTTCTAATTTTTTGAATATTCTATGGTTTGTGGGACATAAAATTTTACTCTCAAGGTGGTAAAATATTATCCATTATCAAATGATTTCATAGGAAACCTGATGCTAAAAAGAGACTGAGGTTATAAATAAATTAGTTTTGAGTATTGATTGAGAACAAGGGAATGGGTTTATACTTGAATCCATTGGATGAAATCCAAGAAAAAACTGATAAATTTTTTCCATTTTAAATAACCATGGAAAATAAACATTAACTATTATAATATTAAGAATGATTATAAAGACTATAATATTCACCTTTATATATTATTTTAACTATACATTTTTATTTTTGATGTATTGAATGTCTGTGATAATACCATCAATGAAGAATGGATACATGATTCTATGTTCTCCATCCACATGTGTCCTAACTGAGAATGCTTTAATGAGTAGAAGGAAGTTGAGTCAGGATTTTTATTCTTGTGAAATAATAATATTTTTCATATTATAAGGTTATTTTATACCTTTCTTGATATTTGTGACATTACATTCGAAATTATAGATGAGGTTACGTGAATACCCAATTTGAAAAGTAGCCTTATTTCCCTGTCTAAGATTTAAAATGATAAACTGTATGATCGAGTTCTTGAAGTATGATAATTGTCCACCAATCCCTTACTGTGAGGGCGAGAGATATATTTAATGGCTTGTTAGTGTTAGATTATATGACCCACATGAAGTAGTCATACAGTTCTTGTGTCACAGAGTATAAAAATTTTACCCTTTGACACTAAAGGCTTGGGCATGCAATTTCTTAAAGTAATTATTATATTATAAAATAAGGGTGGTTTATATATGATAAATTTTTAGTATTATTTTCTGTGAGGACAATGTGTTTGGTAGGTATAGGTGTGTCAGTTTAAGTATGTTATAATATAAGGAAAGTGTTCCACTTTAGGGTGTCATCTATGATATCTGGGGTCAATCTATTATTAATTCTAAGAGTGGAGGAACACAATTTGACTTTTTTATTGATGAAAAAACTAGGAAAATAGTAATTTACATCTATAAAATCAAGTATGATATGTTTCCTAAATTCAATAATTAGAATGATAAAATAGAAAATGAATTTGGTAAGAAGCTAGATGCTCTTAGAACTAATAATTTTTTTGATATATTTGCAATGATTTTTTGGGTTTTAAAAATATGATGGCATTAATATGGACTAGACTATTTTTGAAACCCCACAATAGAATGAATGATCTATGGTAATGAATAATACTTTCATAAAGAGGGTGGTGTCAATTACTTCATACTCAGGTATTTTTCTATCATTTTGGTCTAAATCAACAACCATGATAGTTTATTTTGTTAATTATTTCATATCCACATGTAACAGTTTCAAAAATCACTAAAATAAGAATGAAGAGGGAGTTAAACTTGTCTTATATCCCTTTGTATATTTACATCCATTTTATATTCCCACACAAAAAAGATAAGCTATAATATGGGGTGGTGAAGTGTGTCATTTTTGGTTATCCAAAGCGTGGGGGGTACAAATTATGGATAGATACCACATGATTTAAAAAATCAATAAGGAATTATGATGTTTAATTCCATTATTATACTCTATCTATAGAGAAATAAGGATAGTATGACATAAAAATTGATATAATTGATGAGCCTAGTAAGGATGCACCCAAACATTTGGGTGTTTCATTCCCCTTAGGATCTAAATAACATCACAAATTCGAGGTTATCTCCACAAACTATTCTATATGAACTCAAAATTAGAATGATTCCATGTTTAATTCATAAACTGAGGTATATTAATATGATAATGTTCAAGATTATTATCTTATAAAAGGTAGGTAAAGTAGGTTCATTAGATCTCCAACCCAATTTATCCATTTCGAGTTAGTTTCATTTTCTTTTAATATTTCATAAAAAACTGAATATTGAGGAACTAGATGTTTATAAAAAATTTTGATGATTAAAATGTCTAGGAAGTGTTATAAAATATATAATATTAGAAAAAATTATATTCTAAAGAATCAGACATAGATCACTATAAGTATAACAAATTATTAAAATATTATTATATGTAAGTGGATATTCAAAAGAATTTTGGATAATACTTGGGAATATAAAATTAGATACAAGGCCAATGAAGTTTTTAACTGTTTCCTTTAACATGAATGGTTCAATTATAGTGATATATTTCCCCTATCATTAAACACCCATCAATACATATTTTTTTCTTGTTTCCACTAAATTTGATTCCCATATTGGGAATTTGAATGATAAGATGTATTTTATGGATGTTAATATTAATGAATGAATTAATATGATCCCTATATGTGATTTTAAATTTATTTTAAACCTAAAAAAATTTTCTTCTTCAGAATGTTTAAAATGGGATTAATAAGACCTTAATACAATGGTATAAAAGGTTTATTCATTCATGATTGAAAATAATTTTTATAAAAGTAAATTTCATTCATATGTTTATGTTAAACATATTAAGAGTGAATTATTTTACATAATTTTATATTTTTATGAAACTATAATTTTATATAAAAATATTACACTTATTACCCATGTCATGGATCAAATAGATTATATATTTGAGATTGCTGATTTGAGTAATTCTAACCAAATACATGGTACATAAATAATTAGGGATAAGAATGAAAGATACATATATCCTTATAATAATTATTATATTTAAAATTATTTAAATGGAAACTTCATGAGAACAGTAAACCATGTAACATAACCATTACGAATCAATTTATGCCATTATTTGTCCAGTCCCCAACTAATATAGTAGAGGTTGATTTTATGAGTAAGATTCCATATGCGAGAATTTTCGTAATCCTCATGTATTAAATTGTATATTCTAGTATAGATTTTTGTATCATGTTTACAATGAGTGTGTTTATATATAAGCCATGAAAAACTCATTTTAATGATTTTATGTGGCTCTTTAGGTATGTTTTAATGTCTACTAATATGTGTATCTGATATTTTAATAATTATCATTTGGTATTTTTTTCATGGATTCTGATTATTATACAAATATTTATAATCATAAATATCTTACTTGTTTTTTTAATTTATATGGATAAAATATTTCTTATAATTGTAAAATGTGATTAATTTTTTCACTCTCTTCCATTTTTTCATAATTTATATCATTTAAAAAAGAAATTAAGGAATTTATTTTCATGACATTATTGATTGATGAGTTGTCTTAATATTTTAGAATAATAATAGTTCACTGTGATATCCAATCAACATTATTTTTTCATTTAAAAATGGTTTTTCCAAGTTATATTGAAACACATAGACATTGCGCTTCATTTTGTTCAGGATATGATTGAATTTGGGATATTATTTGTCAAGGAGATACACTATGGGGAAAAACTGACAGATAGTTTGACTATGTACATATTTTTTTCCAAATTTTAATAACTATTTATATATGATTAACCTAGTCCTAATTTGATAAACTAGGTTATGTGAACACCATCTCTAAATAACATTATTTCTATGGTGGAATTTTTTATTAAATTTTACACATGTATGTTTAGTGTTAGAATTAATCCACGTTTACCATTTTTTATCTACATCAATTTTTCATGGTCTTGATAAAATTTAATTTATTTCTATATTTTGGTATTATTATAACTGTTTCCCAATAGTTATTATTGAATTATTGTCTTCTTTTATTTATTATGTATTAGTGGGTTGTGTTTTTATTGACAGGAATTGATCTTTTCTGAATTGATAACCCTAATGTTAGCTTAGTGGTTTTATTTATTTTGAATTACATCTCTTAAAAATTGAAAAATATTATTTTCACTCCTTATTATATTATTAGAATCCAGTACATATTATGATTGCTTCCCTACCTTTTGTTATGTGAATGGTATCCTTGATATTGTTGGTCTATGCATCTTCCATCTTGTAGCCTCACTCATTTTATCTATGCTTTCATTTTTACCTTCTCATTTCTTCCAAGGATCATCCATAAATATTTTATTGGTTTCTATATTTCTAGTTTACAGTTATTGGAGAAAGCTATGTGAACCACTGGTTCATAAAAATATTTATATGATGAAAAATGCGGAATCAAAGGCTCACAATGCCATATTTTTGTAATAGATTTGATGATTATGGTGGCTTTTTTGGTTATGGAAGATGAAACAGTAAAACATGAGTCACCATACTTTACATATTTCATTATAACTAGGTTTGGTCAATGAAGCCTCAAATATTTAATCAATTTACATTTTTATTTCGACATGATTGATATTGTATTCATCTGTTTGGGTACTTATGTGACTACATTCAAGAGTGTATGGTACTAAATCACCATAATGGGGTTAATTTCCTAAATATAAATCAGAAATTTTGGCCTCCTCAAATAGTTTTACTAGTCCATCTTCTTTTGGTATTCAATTTTACAATCATACCTATTTTTTATTCAAAATAGATGTTATCCTAGGTTAGTGTTCTCATCCTTCATATATGGTCAATGAAATATAAATATTTTTTATCATTGTCTCATTAAAATATTTTTTATTTACTATTAAATTTCCTGAAGAATTCTCATCTATATATCTTAATATAATTCACGTTCTTCACAAATATAACCTACTGATTTAACCACTTTATATTATACTAAATATGACCGATTATATATATTACATTCCTTAAGATACCAACATAAATGTTCTCCCCAAAATCAATTAGTGGATTCATCAAAATCATCCTTTCTATGTAATCCCTCATAATAATAATTTAAACAGATTACATTAATTGATTTACATATATTATTCTGTAATGATATGGAACCAATACTAAAAAATTCTATAATAATTATAACATTCATACAAAGAACTATGATCATAACATCATCTTCAACTCAACACTTCTTCATCATAGAACCACTTTATCATTTAATAATGAAGCTCTCTATCTTAGAATATGAATACCCCACATCAAATTCCACTTATTCATCTATCAATATAAATCCATTAACTTTAGTGTTCTCATTACTGGTTTAATGGTGTCAAGAGATTCAACTAGTGAGGACCAAATTTTATTGGGTATGTAATGAAGCTCCCAATAATTAGTGCAACCTTAAGTGGTCAAATGGTGTCCAAAAATTGAAATGGAATGACCTAAATTTTATTAGCAAATCAATAACATTGAAAATCTAGGAAAAATCAAAGAACTATCTATATATATTTATTCCACTACCAATTTTGTAAAAAAAATATATATAGAAACTCACGAAAATCTCTTTCGTCAACAATGGAATCTCCTTTAGTTGGAGACCACCCCTTCCCAACACAGACATAAAATAGGTGGTAGTGGAAGTATTCAAGGGTTATGAAATAAATATTTATCATTAAAGTATATCCCCATCATAAAAATTGGATTTAATCCCATTAATTTCATGAATGAAAAACTCCATGTTAAACTATTGATCCTTTGACATTTTATCTGTAGAGATAAATAATATAATTCTATCCCATTTCTCCCATGCACATACCAACATTTCTGAACAAAATTAATTATTTCACTATCTATGTTTTTCTTCATTGTTTTTTGTGAATTTAATCATCTTAGAAATTTGATTCCCTAAAAATGTTGTATCATTTTTGCATGAATTTAAATTAAAAATAAGTATAAGAGTTTGTCGGTTTATCTAAAATTGATTTTTGTATGAATCAAAATGTAATATAGAATTTGTTTTCTTGTCACAATGATTACAATAGGGAAACAATTATTCAAAAAAAGTGTAAAAATGATGTCAATAGAGGTGGTCCAAGCTCAAGTCATCACCCAAGTGCTAGAGTCCCTATTGGTGAGAAAGAAGGAACTATTAAAACCAATGATGACTTTCCAATGACTTTTTTGGTGGCATCTCTAATATTCCACGTCAACACTACATCTTCAATAGATTTCAAAGATTGATTTTTTTACCATATATTGGTTTATAAGATTCCTGGATTGATTATCTTGGAGATGATTCCCACTATTTTTACAGATTTCAATGCGTTTGTATCATTTGATCTAAAAAATTTTGAATGCACCATTGGAGGGAAATATTGGTAACACGATTAAACTTATCACGTTTTATTATGTTATCCATATTCCATAAATGCATGATCTATTCTATATTTCTGATTTTTGTAATCCCATGGTTGATAATAGTAATCCCATTATAGTGTAATGAGATTACTATTTGAAAAGAATACAAACTAGTGAGAATAAATCTAATATTACAGAACAAGTTGATGTGGAGTGGATTGTGCTAAACAGGAAGTGTACAAAGCTATTCAGGTTGGTGTTTGAAAAGATTATCGTACATTTTTTTTCAACAAACATGATTCCTCTCTTCTATAGTGATAATTGTAAATGTGTTATTAAATGTAAACCACAAAAAAAGATCCCCAAATGCATGGTCTCTTTAACCTAAAGTTAATGGATAGAAAAGATATAAATAATATTATGATTGATTTATAAGGTTTTTTTAATTTAGTTATATTATATGAAAATTATTAATGATTATGATTTGTATAAACATGGGAATTTGATATCCTTACCTTATACATGGGGAATATTGGACATGTAAGTCAGTAATTTAGCACCAAATGGGAAATACACCATTAAAATGGTAAAGGAAATATATTTAAATGTGGAGTTCAAAAGTGAGGGAAAAGGATTCACTCATGAATCAAAGGCTCCTATCTCTTAATGATATGGGAAACAGAAATGGTAGGGTTGAATAAGTGAAAACTTACATCATGATGAAAATCAACAAAGGACTAAGTGATCATTATAATGATCAGCATATGACATAATGTGATTACATTTTTGTAAGATTAGAAACATCATATAATAATATTAAATGATGAAGTAATAGAAGAGGAATTAGTAATGAAAACCTAAAAATAATTATAATGTAGTTTTAAATGAAGAGATCATTATTGTTTAGGAAGAGCATGTTAACATTAAAAGATAGGACTATACATGGGTGATTAATTCTGTCACCTCCAAAAATTTTATAACCAAATGACATTCCTCCCAATTTTACACTTCAATGAGTTTTGAACAATTTAATATGGGAAATGATGATGTATCCAAAATCATTAGTATTGGTAATGTTTTTTTGGAGACTAATATTGGAAGCATGTTACCAATATTCACCCAAATCCAATATGCACTAGAATTATGAGGGTGATGGATATATCATCTCCTTTGGTAATGGGAAATGTAATTTACCAAAGGTAATATTATAATTTATAATATTTAGAAAATTTACTTCATTATACCTTAGAGATGACACACCAGGTAGAGGAGAAATATATATACCTATAAAGGATGATTCTATATAAGTTTTTCATATAAGGATTGGAAAGATTAGTGAGAGAGGAATATAAATTCTCTGTTGGAGGAATGACATACTATTAATCAATGATACACATTTAGAACTAGTGCTGACTACATCAAGGGAAAACACCCCCATGTATCACATCTTGGTTATTGAACATACAAGAAAAAATAGTTATAGATTTAATATATATTGATTTCTACATGATGATAACTAAGATTATTAAAGTTGATTTTTATTTTTTGTCCTTCATATATGGTCATTCAATAAAATTTTTTTCCTTGTATTTTTAAATTTAATAACATGTGAATTTTTTAAGTAGTTTCATATGAAGAGTGAACGAAAAAAATTTAGATGAATAGTGTTTTTGTGAAAACAATAGATGATAGTACCATGGTTCATTTGAAATAAATTGTATGATTTTTGGAATCAAGATGAATAAATCAATAATTATGACACCACAACATAATGTTATTGTGTATAGGATGAATATAAATATAAACAAGATAATCATTTAAATTATCTAAAATGAAAAGCTAAGAAACATTGTATAAGGGGAGGAAATCAAGACTAAAATAGATCTTAAAAAAATTATCTATCAATTCCAATAAACTATGAAATACTATAATTTTTTTTGATAGGTAAAGATATCACATACAATCACTTGAGATTATTTACCTATAATGAATTTATAAACATTCTAACATATGAGAAGGACAAACTTGATGAAAATGGAATGAATTTTTCTTAGAATATTGTCCTAAAGATTTTTTATTCTGAATATGGGATCCAATATGAAAGAGGATATTCTTATGAAGAGATTTTTTTAAAAGAACATATTAGATAAGATCTTGTGAAGCTAAATAATCTATAGAATCCAAAACTTGAGGAAATTGTAGTCAATATAGAACTATTCACACCACCATCAGTACCAAATAGTGAAAGAGAGATTCCTAAAGTTGACAATACACAACCCCATGTAATATGTCTTTATCTTCCAATATGTTTCCCTCATATGATATTCTTGATTATATCACACTACAATAACTTTTTAGATGATATAATAGAGATAAACACCAAATCTATAGATAATCACCACTTAAGTAGGTGACACTCACTAATTGGGGAGGTCTAGAAACTATGATAATGATATTAGGTTTCATCAGAGTTTGCAATCAAAGAATGGAAATTCAATAGGAGATGAGAACCTTGCATAATAAGTACACATTTGACCTGGAAATGTCAGCACAAGGAAAATGTCAATCAAGAGAAAGTGGGTATACAAAATGAAAGATGAGGATGAAATATTAAAGTCACTATGTAAAGTTATGATAGTTGTGAATGGATTTAGTAAAAATAATGTTGTTGACTTTAACAAAAAATATTCTCATTTGGTAGAAATGTATTATAAATAATTTTTTATTTGATTAGCAGAAAGTGACCACCTTGACGTGCAGGAACTGAATATGAAGATTGTATTCTTACATAGTGACCTTGAATAAGAGGTAAACATGGATCATATAAAGAGATTTTACTTCAAAGGTATTGAAAATAAGGTATTTAAACTTATTAAAAGTTATTATGGTATAAAATATATATTGAGGAATGATTAAAAGAATTCATACCCATCAATGGAAAAAAATATGTATAGGAGAACGACTACTGATCACTGTATTTTCATTAAATGGTTTTCTCGGAGTGTATTTATTTTTATCTTAATTTATTTTGATAATAATATAATTAATGTTAGAGAAATAATTGATATTGGAAGTTTTATTTACTGTTTGAATAATAATTTGAGATTAAATATTTATAAGATGCTACTCAGATTGAAGGTATTAAGATTAATCCGAACAAGAGGAATAAAAATATTTGGCTATCTATAGAATAGTAGGTTGAGAATATTCTTGAGATGTTAATATTTATAAATGAAAATCAAGTTAGTAATCTATTTTCAATTAATTTTAGGTTCATTACTAGTCATATCCCACCTAAATAATTAAATAATGAAGAGATAGTTTTTTTTTATCATAAGGTAGTTGGAAGTCATCTATATGCATCAGTGTGTTAGAGACCATTTATTTCTAATGTTTTTTTATTTTAAGTTGATTTTTATCTCATCTAGTAAATAATCATTGTACAATTTTCCAATGGAAATTGAGGTTTCTCTAAGCTTTATTTGTTCTTTGTTTGTGTTTTAAAAATTATAATCATATTTTTGAAGGATAAAAACACATAGATATGGATAGAGATGTTTACATAAAGAAATATATATCTTCGTTCATACACCAGAATTATAGTGTATCATAATCACTAATTGTTTCAAGAAAATAATATGGATGAAAAAGTTTCTATATGAACTATTATGGATTTGAGATAATTAACTTTTTTATTATGGTAGTCATTGGAATATTCATCTTTGAATGATCCCAATATTTCATTTCTATTCAAAACTTATTGATGTGTAATATACCTGATCAATAATGTTCTTGATGAAAGTATAATAATTTTTTGAAAATCAACAACAATGACAAGGGACGGTCATGATGATAAATGTTCTATATAAGGGGATGTTACGAGCCAATAAAGAGACTGCATGTATAGGTTTTACCCCCAAATAATTCGCGTGGGAGAGATTTTTTGGAGGCCAATCCCAATTTGGTAGTCAAAATAAAGGAGAAACTTATGGATGTTTCTTTAGTGGAAAACAACATCATCTTTAGTTATAAACTAACCTAGGGAATTAAAAATAAATTTTAGAGAATTGAGATTTCTGTAAAATATTTATTAAACATATGACTACATTTATAAGGATTGTCTTAAATTAATTATAATTTACCTTATATAAAATTATTTTGGGTTTAATAAGTTAATAAAATATTTTTAAAATAAAATAAATGTAATAAGATATATAAATAAATTATAATACATATCAATTAAATAAGTTATATAATATTTACTATGGAAATTTAAATATTAAATTAATAATATGTAATAATATTTTTATATTAAAAATAAGTTACACATAAAAAAATTTAAAAATATTTACTTCATTAATTTATATTTATTTTAACACTGAATAAATAATTTTTAGAAAACTATTCCCATAATAGGATTGAATATCTTATTATATACTTCAACCCATATTATGTTTTATTTAATAATATGTTATAAATTTAAATTAAGGGTAATAAATTAGTTATTCATAATTGAGAATTACCATTGGTTAAGTGGTAACAATTAATTTATATTTTAATATGTTTATAGAAACATAGAATGCATAATTAAATTAATAATATAATAAATAGTAATATAGTATTATTCATAGTACATTAATTATATAGAAAAATAAATTTAAGTAAAATAGATATTATAACATATAAAATATTAGATTGATGAGAATTATATTAATGAGAAGTAGATACATTTTATTATATGTTTTAAAGAAATTGGTTATTCTGATGTAGTAAAGCAACATTTTTTATGGAAGGTGAATTAACTTATATAGAATATATATATTTATATATATATATATATATATATATATATTTACATACGTGAACACATGATAACAAATATACGTATATGATAATTGGAGATTATAATTGTAAAATATCATTTAACTTTTATAGGTAAATTTTATTAATATAAGTATTATAATACAAGTGTAATGAGTTAATATATAAGAAAACTGAAAGGGATTATATTAATTAGATATAGATGTGAATGTTATTATAATTTAAATTAAATTAAATGAAAAATATAATTTGTTATGCTTGAATAAAATAATTATTAAACAGTATATTAAAAAATGATAATTCTTCCCCTCACACAGTGCCTTGATCCCCTTCCTACCACCAACAGACAATGAAGTATTAAATCAACTCCTCACAATAAATCAAATTATATAAGATCTCACTAAGTGTAGGTGATAAATACTATACATAGGTCCTATAAATTGAAGATGATAACGGGAATCTGACAACATCATGGGACTAGATTGGATCAGGCTCTTACTATAACATACACCAAATCCTTTGATAAAATATGAAAACATGTCAATGTTTAATATATAGCACTTAGTGATTTGAAACATAGACATTTCATCTCTAGATTTGATACATATTCATAAATTCTCCCTGGCGATGGCCTTCCTATCAGATCATTATTTTGGTTAGTTACAAGAAACACACACACATATGAATATAATTTTATGGAATGGAAGTGAAGTATTATGGGATTCTTTGGATCCATAGAATAATATGATAAGTTTCATGAAACCATTCATAATTTATTGGAATATTATGTTTATAAATGATTTTAATATATACACAACATGTTTAGATAAAAATAATAAGTTACCTAAAAGCAGGGAGTAATAAATTCACTTGCCTTGGGAGAGAAGTAAAATATGAGGATGCAAAAATCCCTATTTGTGGGGCGTCCTAATATTTATTAAATAGTTATCCAGTATTAATAATATAATTAAAATTTCATTACATACATTTAAAAATTCACCTTTCTCTAAGAGATCAATGAAAATATACCATGATGATTTCCGTTCACATATATTCATACACACCTTTTTCTCCAGTTATGTTTTTGTAGAAGACAATGAGGTGAGGTGAGTGTGCCTTAGTATTTATCTTAAAAGATATATTTTTCAAGGAATAAACAAAAGGTAAGGGAATAAATTTCTCCAAAATTTTATTTTTTAATATAATTTAATGAATCATTTGTTTATTTTAAAAAATAAATATTATTTCAATTTTCATTCAAGGATTTTTAAAGAAGAAAATTCATGTTCATGAGATAGAATGAAGTTTTAAAATTTTATACCAAAATGTTTTATTTCAAAAACTCAAAACATTTATTTATAAGGTTATATTGTATTCATTTAATGAGCTTTAATTTTAACACATCCTTTTTGAAGGAAAAATGTTTTAAGAAATAATGTTTTAAATTTCTTTTTTATTTTTTTAAAATCCTTCTTTATAATGGGGAAAATATTTTGATTAAAATTTCTCTTAAATTTTCCAAAAAACATTTCATGATTAAATAGTGTTTTTTCTAGGAAGGTTTTTTGTTTCGCATATAATAATTTTATGCGCTGGTGAAACATATTTTAAAGATTACTATTTTAAATTTCAAAATGAAATTATACAATTATATTATTTTGAAATTAATATTTCTTCATATGGATTTGTTATAAAGAATTATTTCTATATAATTTCAAAAATGTCATTTTATGTTTATGATGATTTATTCTGAATATCCAAACTTCAGTAGATATTTTACTCATTACATATATTAAAAATAATTTTAACTTCATGGATTTCATTTATTTATGAATTATTATGTCTTCATGTAGTAAATATATTATCAATAGTTTCATGTTGTGAATTATTTAATTTAATGATTTCTTTATAAGAATTTTTCTTCACTTTTAACATCATTAACATTATTGCCTATTTTTTTGTTGTGTATTTTTACCAAATATTTTTTCTTGGAATCTTGTTCACTATTCAGCAAATTATTTGTTTACCATTCTATTTACAAATCAAGTTTAGTTTTATTTAAATGGAGCAACCTATATTTTTTTATAAAATTTTGAAATTTTAAATTTTAAAAATGATAAGAAAGTAGTAGTGGAAAAAAACCTAAAGTATTTTTCCACAATTTCATGGGTAATATCAATACAACTTTCAATTATCGAGGTTTTCACATAGATATAATTTTCTATGTCTACAAAATTATTTTCTAAAAATTTAGGAATTCATTCAAAAAGAATTATTAAAAAATCTAATAAATGTAATAATATTTATTTTTAGCCTTTTTAAAAATAAGTTTTTTTAAATATAATATTAATATCATTAATTCTTTTCAATATTATTTTTTAAAAAAATATTTTTAGAAAAATATCTATCGGTATTTTAGGTAAAATATTAGTTTTTATTCTTAAAAAAATATTTAATGTTAAATTAATGTAACCTATTTGGATTAAAATGTTTCCATGAAGTTTATTATTATTTGGAAATAGTTTTATTTTAAAAAACCTCACAATGTTAATTTTTTCTCACCCCATGTTTTCAAAAAATGTTATTATATGGATTATCATTGAGTTTAGGCTATTAATAATACATGTTTTTCGTGATAAAAGTAGAAATAACAATTAAAGAGTCATATTAATTCCATTAATATGAGTAACATGAGTTTCACATTATTTTTTCTGTTCCAAAATATCAAAAATTCTAGAAAAAAAGAAAATTAGTTATGTTGTGTCCCAATATTTAGATTTTTTTATTATTATTTTTTTGTAATTTTGAGTCATTTCTTATAAATAACTTAAGAGTAAATAAAATGAAAAAATATATGTAGTTTTTTTCTTAAGACCCCAGAGAATGGGTCTTGGGAGTCATAGTTAGTATAAAATGAAATGTTTATATAACATTGAAGATTATGATGATACCAATTTCAAATAAAAAAAGCTATAAATTTTTCATGAGAACTTCATGATTATGATTTTTAGTGAAAAAATTTATTTTAGACGAAAAGCATTTTCTAAAAACCTCGTGATCTAAAAGAATATTTTATATAAATTTTATATTTTTTGGATTACAATAAATTTTTATTCATTTAATTTTTGGGTTGAATAAAAAAAGTTTCAATGTATAAGACACATATGGTTTTTGTTCATATAATATTTTTATCAAATTTTAAAATAACGTGTTTTTATAAATATTATATGGAACCAGATCGCGAATATGATAATAAAATAGTAATATTTTATAAAACAAATTGTTTTATAACTGCGGATGTATATTTGGGGTAATGTATTATAAAAAATAAAAATGTAGATAGATTATGTGTCATGAGTTAGGAAGATAAATAATATTTTTTTGAAAACCTTCATATGTTTTCAATAGAAATAAGAATTTTAAAAAATAGAACATAGTTTATTTAAGGGGGTAGAATGAACTGACTCTTGATTTCAGTACTATAGTTATTAAACATAAGATAATATTTTAAAATATTATGTTACAAAGTTTTTACACTAACGACATAAGAAATTATATTTTATTTAAAAAGATAGCATTTTAAGTAAAATGAATTTATTTTGTATCCATTAAAAAATTATGATAAATAAAAATTAAAAAAAATATATATTATTTATAATTTTATATTGGATATTATATTTAAAAAATATAAAAACTATAATAAGTTGATTATATTGAAAATAATTTATGAACAAAATATACTTAAAATATTCAATACATTAATTTATATTTTTTTCCACTCAAGAAATAATTTCATTAAATTTATAATTAATAACTTTTTATATATAAATATACACTTCAAAAAACATTTCTATTTTTTAATGAGTTTTTATAATGTTAAATAATGGGTAATAAATTAATTATTAGTAATTTAAAATTAATTGATGATAAGTGATAATAAATAATTTGGATTTTTATACAACATTTAGAAATATATAAATTATGGTAGAAATGAAAATATCATTAATATAAATTTTTTTATTTATCATATTATATTAATATGATATAAAAAATATATTTTAGTGTTAAAAATATTATAACATATGAAATATTTGTTTGAAGACAATTATATTAATGGGAAATGGATATATATAATTTTAAATTTTAATGATAACGGTTAATCATAAGCTTTAAATAATCATATGTTTTGGTATATCAATTATATCATGCTTAAGTCACTCACCCACAAAATATGTACATAATAATTGTATAAGTTAATGGTTAAATAATGTTTATAATATTATAGGTAAATTTTAACAATATAATTTTTAAGATATATGTGTAATGAATTAATTAAAAAGTTTACTGAAATGGAGTATGTAAATTGAAGATGTATGTATAAGTTGTTCGGTTGTTAAAAAAATGAAATGATTAATATAATAAATTATGTTTGAATATATAAATGATAAAATTGTAGAATGAATAAATGGTAACGATAAATATCCCCCTCAAACTATGTTTTGATCCCCTTGACACCACCAACACATAATATTTATATGATTCAACTTCTCACAACATGGTGCATCATCTAATATCTCATCAAGTAGTGTCACTGAATATAATTTTTTGGTCTTGAAATTCAATGATATGAATCAGAATTCACTAGATTTGTGGGACTAGTTCGAATGGGTTTTTTACTATTTTAGTCCCTAACAACTCCAATAAAAAATAATCATTGTACATTATTTTATATATGAAACCTCATAAGTTGAATCATGGGACAGTCTATTAGAAGTTTGAGGATTTTTTGTTTGAATATCTATGGTGATGGCTTGCGAATTACGAAATTGTTTTGGTAAATTACAGTCAATATAAACATATATATTCATTAATATATATTTTGTTTGAAAATGATGCCTTTAAAAAATATTAGGAATCATATGATAAAATATACTGTGAGATAAAACTATTGATAATTAGTTTTCATATCAAATGTAAACATCATTTTGAGATGCATACAATATTTTTATACCAAATAATAAGACACATAACAGTATGAAGTTTGAAATTTAGTCGTTTGAGTGGAGTTGTAAAAGATGAGGATACAAAAATCCATGTTTGAGGCCAACTTCATTGTTTATTATAAAATTATTCTATAATAAAAATATAATAGAAATAAAATTTCTTACATAAAATATCTTCCTATCCATGAGATTACACTAAAAATATACCCACGCTGATGTTCCCTTCAAAAAAAAAAATACATTTTCTTCTGTTTTTGTAATAGAAAAGAGACTGAAGGGGGATTTAAATCCTCAGTAATTACCTTAATAAGGATATCTTCGAAATTCATAGTAATAGGTAAATGATGAATTTGTTTAAAAATTTATATTGTGTAAATAAATTTATAGAATCATTTATTTTTTAAAAGGTAATTATTATTTCCTACTGGTTTTAATTGTTTTAAAAGTTATAATTTCATCTCTAAGAGAAATAATGAATCTTAAAAAATTTCCATTTAAAATTATCATTTCAATGATGCAAAACTAATTTTTGAAATGGTGATTTTTTTTATTTTAAGAATTTTTATTTTACCAATTTTATTTTAAGGAAATATTTCGTTAAAAACTGATGTCATAGATTTCTAATTTATGTATGGTAAACCCATTTTTGGTAGGGGAAAATATTTTACATAAAATATCATTTTTAATTTTTATAAAACACTTTTTAATGTAATTATTATAAAAATAATAATTTTGAAACAAAGTTATACGGTTTTGAAATTTATCTTTTTTTTGTGTAAGATAAAAATATTTTAATGATTTCTGTTTTAATGTTTTTAAAGAAATTATATTGTTATTTTTTTAAACATAACATTTAATATTAAGGAATTATTATCAATTTTTTACAAGATTCCAAAATTATAATTTTATTTTAAAACATATTTTTTTATAAATGTCCCACAGTTTATAATTATTTTATGAATAATACCTTTTTAAAAGAATTTTATCCTTATATATTTCATTTATGTTTAAATAATTTACTTCTCATTAAGTAGTATTCTTATATATTATTTAATATTCATTATGGTTGAATTTAAATATGTATTTTATGGAGTTTTACCTCACTTATAAGACCTATTAATTTGGAACCTATCCATTTTTTTAAATATGTGTATTCATACAAATTTTTTTCAGTTGGAATCTTATCTACTGTTTAATAACTGTTTTTATATACAATTCATTTTGTAAATATGGTATAATTTATAAAAAATATGAATAAAAATAAAATATTAGTATTTCAAATATTGTACTTGTACATGGTAATAATAACAAGGAATTGGGAGTGAATTCAATCCTCAAGGTACTTTTTCAACAAAGTGATAACTAGGTTCTCTATATATTTTATGGTTCCAAGTTCCTCCATAAATTTTTTCCTAGACTTGCGAAGAGTATTCATAAATTTTATGGATTCATTCATAAGGTATTAAGATGAAATGCAATAAATGAAAAAAACTACATTTTCTAATTTTGTAAAAATTCAATGGATTTGAATATTTTTTTTTTTAATTTTTTTATTTTTTTTAAGATATTTAATTTGAAATGTTTTCTAAAAACACTTTTGTATTTTAACAAAAAAAGGGGAGTTTTTATACATAAATAAAATTTTTATTAAATTTAATGTATTCTATTTTGATGAAATTTTTTTCTAAAAATTTGCAATTGTTTTGAAAGTTGTCTATTTTTGAAACTCTTATAGTGATATTTTTTAGATACCCCAATATATAAAAAAATGTTTTCCCGTTAGGACTTAGTGATGGGAATGATCTATTTAAAAAATAATACTATCTTTAGTGAAGATACAATAACAATTAAAGGGTTGTATTAATTCTATTTAAAAAATTTGCAAGAGTTTTATATTTTTCAAGCAGTTCCTAAATCTCTAAAACATTAGACCTTTGTCGATACTTGAATATATGGTGGCTTATTTTTTCTAATTTATGTTTATTTTTATATTTTCAATTTTGAGTCACCCCTTAAATTTTCAATTTTAATAAATAATAGGAAAAATATATGTCGTGTTTTCAGCATGGGCTCCATGAGAGTGAATTTGTAGCGACACAGATGAAAAAATCCATATTGGGATAATTAAAGGTTTGGCTAGTAGACCCTTAACATCAATGTATATCCCCATATATAAAATTTCGTTCAATCATATGATTTTTAATGATGAAAAACTTCTTATAACACTACTAATTCTTATATTCTTCTTCTAGAGAGAGATATAATACAAGTACAGATACATTTTACTGTTGGTGTAGGCACACTACCGATCCACATTAAATATGACATTCTCTATGTTTTTGTCTCTTTTATGTCTGTGTGTTTTAACTTATGGTAATTCTACTATCCCAGAAATATCCTAATTATTGGTTTATATTATCACCTCTAAGATTCAACTAAATTACACCAATAAAGTCAGCCATCACATCAATGATAGAACATTAGGAAATAACATCCGTAATAAAAATATTATAGTTAGATCTCTCTTTCATTCCAGAGCAGCATAATTGGTTATTAAATTAGTGTCTAGATAATGTTATTTGACAAAAACATGAAAATACTCAACATATGGATCATTTTTAAATATATAACTAAAGTCTGATAATTCCGGATTCACAAACTTCACCGCATGGTGTGACAAACTCGGTGGGACTAAAGCCAAAAGAACTCGGCCACGCCCGAGCCCAGCCCTATGGCAGATAGTAAACCCCCACCCCACAGGCAGATAATAGGCCCCCACCTTAGACAGGCCCAGATAACACATGGAAGGAACTGTCCCCTTCCTGGCGAGGATTTAATACACCTCCCCAGAAACTCGAATCTGTGACCATAAGTTTGAAGGCTGGCCGAGAATTGTTATGAGTACCACTAGTCCTTGATCAGTGGTACTCATAACGTTTCCCTATAGGCCTTGATGCCCGTGGTCAGTGGTTCGAGTTGCGTGGGAGGTGTATTAAATCCTCTCCAGGTAGGGGACAGTTCCTGCCAGATGTTATCTAGGCCAGTCTGAGGTTGGGGCCTATTATTTGCTTGTGGGGTGGGGTTCTGCTATCTGCCAGAGGGATGGGCTCTGGCATGGCCGAGTTCATTGGGCTTTAGGCCCACCATGTTCGTTACACATGGGATAAGTGTTTTAATATTATTATGTGTTAAGGATGTTTTACTATTCTCTATTAATTGAATAAATTATATACATGTAGTTTCTAAAACTTTTAGTCTCTTTAAAATTATATATTTTCCTAGAAATAACTCTTATAAGAAGACATAAAAATTATTCAACAGTAAAAACTATGATCATTACCCATTCACTTTCTTTTTTATTTATTATTTCATATCACATTATCATCTCTCATTTAATCTTACACAAAAGATTCAATTTCAAAATTAATGTTATGTAATATCCTAAATAATATTATTTCTAGTGAGCCAAACATAATATTAAATTTCAATAGTTACTTTGTTTTTATTGTTATGCAACTTCATATTCAGTACACAATTCAAAATATTAAAATTAATTCTTAAAAAATCAACACAATAGATTAAATTTACAAATATGAAATATTTAAATTCTCACAAAAATATACATTACATTATATTCAATTTCCAATTATCACATAGTATATTAAAAATAGAATTCATAGAATATGTGAAATGAAATATTAAACTTTTAACAAACATTAAAAAGACATTCATTTTATCAATAAAAACATTGAGTAATGTCTCAATTTCCAAAGTGATGGTCATAATTATTTAAGCACAAAACAACAAATAAAATATTATTTCTACTAAATATGATTTGTAAACATTATATTAATCTTTCATAAATAAATTATAAAATTCTAAAAACATAGATATTCTCCAAGAAAAGATATTATAATTAAATCCACATATAATATTGGTTTTTTATTCCAAAACTATTTAAAAACTGAAAAATAAGAATAATTTTTCAAATAAGCAAAAAAAATCTTGTTTTTAAATATTTACAATATTTAAAAAAAAAATTACTGAAGTTAAACATATATGAAAAATCAAAATATTTCAATTTAAAAAAATTATCAATTATTAATATCAAATTATATTTTAAAAACACTCAAAGATATTTTCAAATTGAATTTTCCCTCACTAAATCCGTATTCTTCAATAATAAATAAGTCCATCATTTTTAGTTTCATTGAAATTAATCTTAGAGTTATTTAAAAAACATGCATATAAAAAAACAATTTTAAAATGCGTTTCCCTCCATGAAACCTACTAATTCAAAAAGAATCCCAACTCTATCAAATTGGAATAATTTTTGAAAAAAAAAATTTCGTATGTATAAATTGATGATAGAATTTGGAATTAATGAATTTCATTGAATCATATTCACTATACATTCAAATGTCACTTAAATAATACTCATTTTATATATGGGTAATAAAAATATATGTCAATAATTAGTCTTAATTATTAGATAAACATTAATAACAAAATAATGTTGCGAAATTAAAAGAGTATGTACGTGAAATTAATAGAAGCATAGAATAAATAATGAAAACTCACCCATCAACTTCTCATACTTATGCAGCACAACCATTGACTATGAGTAAATTTTTTATTTTACTTGAATATAAAAATTAATATTTTAATCCAAAGGTTGAATATAAAATTCTTCAAAAAAAAAAGAAACAATCTTCCCTAAGTCTTTAGTAAGAATTAATTTTCATGAGATTGATTTTCAAAATTTTAGTAGATTAATTCCATAAAAAATGAATTGACTAACCACTCAAATAAGGAAAATTTTGTTCTATTTATAGAAATATTAATACACTACTCTGCATGAAAATCATGACATTAATACTAAAAATTATTGAAATAGTAAAGAATACTTTGATGTGTGTTTCACTGAATTTTAGATCAACTGAAATAAAAAACCACTACCTCATAGTTATTCATTTAAGGTGAATAGTTTCATATAGAAGATAAATTATTAGTTAACATTCAATTTAAAAAAATAAAATCTTTAAAATTTCATGATAATGTTCAAAAAGAATATTTTTACCATCAAATATCAACCAACTAACTCAATCACTTCGTAAAAAAGGTTCTCAAGATGTATCACATAGTGAAAAAGTATTTTTTGATCAAATATATCATTCATAAATCTCATTTAAACTCTCTAAAATAGTGTAATGATGTAACATCCCAGTTCCGGAAGCCACCCAGAGGCACCCCGTACCCGGATGGTCACATGGCCTCAAGCAAATTTCCCCAAATGCCAGAGGCTGCCGACTAGCAGCGAGGGTCTTGGGTGTGATGGTGGGGAAACTATGCCCTCATTGGCAGAGTACACAGCAGAAGTAACAACACATACAATAGCAGAAATAGTAAATATCCAACAAAAATAACAGTGGAAGACTGATAAACAAAAACTGGAGAAGAAATATGCAAACGATTCAGGATACATATATATGTCTAGAAAAAAATCCAAACAAATCACAATGCTGAATACAGTACTAATCCCAAGTACAAAAGAAAAACAGATGAGGAATTCCTCATCATCCCAAGCCTTGGCTTGGTCCCATGCTCTCCAGCTTCAGGGAAATCAAGGACCTGAAGTAGAAGGGCACTTGTCCTTATCTATACCTGCAACAACAAAGTCTATTTAGGCCCAAAAGCCTAACCCAAACAGGGTGTGAGACAAGGTCTTGGTAGGAAACCACCCAAAGATCTGTGCCTAACAGTCAGTGAATACATGGAAGTAAGGAAATACAGTAAGCAGTAAACAGTTAGTAGTAAGCAGGGTAATACATAGCAGTAACAAACCACAGTTTTTCGCATATAATCTATAAACAATAAACAACCACTCAAGCAATTAGAACAAAAAAAGGCATCCTTTGGGTAGTTCTCATAGTCTAACCGCTAATGTTCAACCTATAAGTACTAGCAACCCTCTGGGAAGCACACACAGTCTCACCCCTCTAGTTTAGATAAAGAATAGACTCTCTGAGGAAGCACTCACCATAAATTCCCCCTATAGTCTTGTATCGTACTAAATTATCTCTAGGGAAGCACTCAACATCAATTCCCCATGTGGCCCACATCGAGAAACTACAGACTCTCTAAGGAAGCAATCAACGTCAATTCCCCCTGCGGTCTTGCATTGTAATTAAAGACACTTTGGAGAAGCCATTATGCCCATTATCGCTATGGTCCACTATACTAGGTTCTCGCAGCCCTGTGTAAAAAAAACTTTCATAGCACGTGTATCGGATCAAGTAAACCTCAAGAACTACTTGGCTATCATTCTAAGGCACAACAACATAACAGTACAATAGTTCCACTATCCTACAAATAGGCATGACAAATGGAAAACATCGAATAAGAAAAAAATCATGGCAAAGCATCCAGAGCATAATACAATTTACCCTATTCCAAAGAAATGACCTCTACACAGGCATATCATTATGGAAGGAAAACAACAAGGGAAAAGAAACAAACATGCAATACCACATTCAAGGGTTTCGGTGGAATTTGCCCAAAATAATCACAGACTTCCTACGGAAAGGTACAAACCATCTTCCTCAATCCTAGGAGAAAGATATACATAAACTAAGATGATTGATTATCCTTAATTTGTTGAGGATTTGAGAAAACGTCAAAAAAAATCAACCAACGATATCTTGAGAAAGAGGAGGAATTGATAAAAAAGTCTCTTGGAGAAGTAATAATTCACCGATGCGGTTCCAACGCAATCGAAGGCGGCTGAAACAGAGATCAGACGGAGGCTCAGGAATCTGGAGAAGAATCGCGGTCGTACGGGTCTCTCTCGGACAAAGAACCTAGATAAAGAGTGTGTTCTGTCCGTCAGGCACGACCCTGGCCCGTTTAATGAAAAAAATAATAAAATACACGGTGTGTAATTTTGGGTTACACGGCGTGTACTATGTTTTTCCGTAATCCACTTTAAGCGGCCGCCACATCACCTCTACACACCAAGTGTGTGGCCTGGACACGACCAGCACACGTCATGGCGTGGCAAGGGAGTACACGACGTGTACTCAAAAAGTACACGACATGTACTTCAAAAATTTCCAGAAAATCTTTTTTTCTCAAAAACATGAGAATAAAGAAATACATACATGAAAAGAAGATCATGGTTCTTACAAACATCCCCCTTAAAGAAATTCGTCCTCGAATTTCCCTAACGAGGCGGAGAAGAAGAAATCTCGAACAGTTCCGGTCACTGTTATCGCACATCGACCTCCCTTTCCCAGGTCTCATACTGTACTCGCCCATGCTGCCATAGCACACATACTAGAGGAAGAGACCGCCCATGAAGAACATTCGTACTGGAATCGATAATTCAGATGGGATGCTCATCAAACGATGCATCCTCTTCGAGCTCAACTTCCTCAGATTGAAAGACATGAGACAGGTCTGAAAAGTAATGTCGGAGTTGAGAGACGTGGAAGACGTCGTGCATGGATCAGTACCTCTGAGGTAACTGCAACTGATAGGCAACCGGCCCAACTCTCTCCAATACCTCAAATGGCCCGACGCACCGCAGTGAATGCTTACCCTATATCTGAATACTTTTATGTCCCAACCTCAGTGCAACAAGAAAGAAAACCTGATTCCCGACCTCGAACTCTAGATGTGCTATTTGCTAATCAGCATAAGACTTTTGTTGAGACTATGCTATAGACATCCTCTTCCGAATCAACTCTATCTTCTTTGTTGTCTCCTGAGTAAGACGAGGTCCCAGTAATGTTTCATCTCCCGCCTCCAGCCAGCATAAAGTTGAACGACATAGCCTACCGTACAAAGCCTCGTAAGGTGCCATCTGGATAGTCTCCTGAAAACTGTTGTTGTAGGAGAACACCACTAGAGGTATATGATTCTCTCAAGAACCAAAAAAGTCTAGAATTTATGCTCGGAGCATATCCTCAGGCACCTGGATCGTACGCTCGGACTGGCCATCAGTCGGGGGATGGTATGCTATAATAAAAATTACTTGTTTACCTAATGCCTTATGAAGTCCCTTCCAGAACCGAGAGGTAAAGCACACAACTCTTTCTGAAACAATGGAGTGTGGAACTCCATGCAGACGTACAATCTCTCGGATGTAAAACTATCCCAGCTCATCAACACTAACGGTCCCCTTGATCGGTAAAGAGTGAGAATCATTTGTAAGCCTGTCGACGACAACCCAAACAACGTTGTTCCCTAAAGGAGACCTCGACAATCCGGTCATGAAGTCCATCGTGACATCATTCCACTTCCACTACAGAATGGGTAACTACTGTAAAAGGCCCGCTGGTCGCTGACGCTCTGCCTTTACCTGCTGAAAAGTAGAACACCGCTAGATGAAACAAGAAACAACTCTCTTCATACCTGGACACCAGTACTGGCGATGAAGATCCCAATACATCTTGGTGACGCCAGGATGAACTACCCAAACTGAGGTATGAAAATACCACATCAGCTCCTCTCGTATGTCTGCTAGTACCCATACGTGTCCCTTTAAATGCAAGATCTCATCCTCTCCCACTGTCTATCTCGGAAGAGGGTCCTCTCCTGACACACTCCCCCGCATGACTAAGCCTTCAGAGTCTTATAGTTGCCTCATCCGTAAACGATCAAGAAGTGTTGTTGTAACTCCTACAGAAGATACGCATGTCTGTCTCTGTCTGTCGTGCACCTTCAGATGCATCTTAAAGAATAATGCTATAATCTTACACTCACTGCTGGCCTTCTGAACTACCTGAATCTGAGTTCTCCTGGTCAACGCATATGCCACTACGTTGCCCTTTCCCGGCGTATAGGAAAGCTCGAAATCAAAAGACTGAAGATACTCAACCAACCTACATTGTCTCAGATTCAGATCACACGATGTACTTGAGACTCTTGTTGTCAGTGAAAACCAAAAATCTCTCTCCCAGAAGGTAATGTCTCCAACAACGTAAGGCATGAACAACAACTTCCAACTCCAGATCGTGCATCGGGTAGTTCCTCTCATGTGGCCTCAACTGCCGAGACCCGTACGCAATGACTCCATCTCCCTGTATAAGCACATCACCCAGACCAATACTTGAAGCATCACAATAAACAGTATAGCTCTTGCCTGGGTCTAGAAATACTATAATTGGTGCTGATTCCAACCTTTCCTTCAGCTCCTGAAAGGCTGACTCACAAGAATCTGACCATAAGAACATCGCCCCCTTTTTGGTCAGACCTATCAAAGGTGCTTCTAGGCATGAAAAGTCCTCAATGAAGTATCTGTAGTATCCATCCAGCCCTAGGAATTCTGTACCTCAAAAATGTTCTTCGGATGCTCCCAAGAAACTACAGCTCTCACTTTCTCTAGGTCCACGTATACCCCTGCCTCTGAGATGATGTGACCCAAGAAGTGAATATGGTCCATCTAAAAGTGGAACTTCAAGAGTTTAGAATAAAGTCGATGCTCTCTTAGTGTACTCAAAATGATCTCATGATGGGTAGAATGGTCATGTCGAGTGTGAGAGTACACCAAGATATCATCCATGAAGACCACGATAAAAGAATCCATGAAAGGATGGAACAATCGGTTCATCAGTTCCATGAAAACTACTGGTGCATTTGTGAGACCGAATGGCATGAACGTATACTCATAGAGACTATACCTGCTCTTGAAGGCTGTCAAAGGTATATCTGATGGTCTAATGCGCAACTGATGATATCTAGACCTCAAATCGATCTTCAAGAAAACACAGTCTCCTCGAAGCTGATCAAAGAGGTCATTAATCCTCAGCAAGGGATATCGGTTCTTGACATTCAATTGGTTCTGCTTCCAATAATCTACACATAGCCTAAGGGTAACGTCTACCTTCTTCGTAAACAGGAAAAGTGAACCCCAAGGAGAAGTACTGGGTCAGATTAAACCCTTTACCTGTAACTCCTCCAACTACTTCTTGAGCACTTGTAACTCAGGTGTAGCCATCCTATAGGTAGGAATGGACACCGGTGTTTCTCCTGAAATGAGCTCAATAGAGAATTCCACCTCACGCTATAGAGGAAAACCTGAAGACTCCTCTGGAAATACATCCCTAAAATGATCCACCATAGGAGGAAATTCCAACTTGGAAGTTCCCTGATCATCCAGATAAATACTTGCATTCTGGGCCATCACCCTTCCTAGCCCATGATGCTCGAGTCCTGATTGACTCGCCTAAACATCCCATTCGCCTCGATGATAAAAAGATTCACCCTCTGGTGAAACTAAACTCACCCTACGGTGATAATAGTGGACGAATTCCTGTAAGGGAACCAACCAGTCCATCCCGAGAATGACATCATAACCTGTCATATCTAGGATATAGTGATCCCAAAAGAAACGATACATTACAACCTCAAGAGTGCACTCTCTGCCCTGATGTACACTATATGTCCGTGTCCCCAAAGGTGTGTCTAGTGTCAACAAGTAGGTAGAAGAAAGGATAGAAATCCCAAGGCTCTCCACAATAGCAACAGAGATAATGCTATGCGTAACACCAGTATCTAAAAGAGAGGAAGATAAAACTGAGGCTACTAAGATCGTACCTTGAACTGTAGAAGGTCCGGGATCGTGTTCCTGATATTTCTCCTCCACCACAAAAGTCTGGCCTACCCCGTGACCATGTGACCCTGCCTGACCACCCTGAGCTGATACTCCCTGCTGGCGTTGAAGGAATAGTGACTAACTCCCACGGCCTCAACCTCCATCTCATCCCGAACTGTCGGAAGAACTCTCGTTCCCTGACTATTGAGAAAATAGTGGTGCTTCTCCTGAACAAGGAGTAATGGAAGAACCCACTTCACCATATACTAGTGAGAAAACCTGGCGGAAATGCTTAAGGTGACCCATCTTGCCGCAAGATCAGCACTCCACTGGGTCTCTCTGGCACTGTGACATCATGTGCCCTACACTTACACACTGGTACCATACGACCCGGCTACCTGAAGATGTATCTCGCCTTCTCAAATCATCACGCGTAGACTCCCTACGGTGCTTCCTACTGTCAACTGGAAGAACACTAGCTCTGGAAGTAGAACCACCCTGGCTCACAGCTCCAGAGTCTCTCAGATTGTGCTCCGCAATTAGTGTCTGGTTGATGATGGAAGTGATGGAAGTCAACTGGAAGAGATTCACCTGTGAGAGGATCTCCCTCCTGAGACCATCCTAAAACTTCCTTGCCAAGAACACCCCACTTCCATCCCGGAGGGGTTTGAAATGCTACAGATCAGTGAAATGAGAGGAATACTCAATGACAGATAGAGTACCCTGCTCTAGACTCATGAACTCCCGGGCTCGATCGGCCCTCAGGGTCTCCGAGTAGAAGTAGTTGTAAAACACCTGCTGGAACTCCTCCCAAGCCATAACCTACTGATGACCCGCCTGTGGGATCACGTACCACCACCTATTGGTGGAGTCTCATAGCATGTAGTTTGCGAGCTTGACCCTCCTCTCTGGAGGCGTCTTCAGATGCTCAAAGATAGTCAGCATGGCTTCCAGCCATGACTCTGCAGCCTGTGGACCTCCTTCCCCTGAGAATGTAGGAGGATGCTGCTGCTGGAAAACCCACATCAAGTCTGCCAAAGACGTGGTAGGAGACGATTCTCCCAAAAAGGTATGCATCATCCTTGGAAATCCTTCCATGAACTGCGCATCAGCACCTGCAACTGGTACGATAGACGGTGCCAAGGCTGGCCCGACTAGAGGATCAGCATGAAGACCCAGATTAGCCATATCTGGTGTCTGATCACTTCCTAACAACTGACGTACAACCTGGGGACGTCTCGAGGGCATAGCTCTGAAAGATCAAAAGCATACCTTGGATCAATAAAACAAGGATAGAGAACAAAGGCGTCTAAAACCTAAATAGGAGAAGGAGTCACTCAAGAATTAAAAAATGTAACTACACGACATGCATAAACTCTACATGGAGTGTACTTAACTCTTTTCCCCTTCCCGTGTCTCCTTGCATGGATAACCCGCACAGTCTTCTTAAACCGAGACTATGCAGCGTGTTACCATTGGACACAGCGTGTAGTAGACAAGGTTTCAATGACCTGTGTTGTTAGTTACACGGCTGACTACACGGCGTGTACTTGAAGATTTATCCAACCCGTGTGGTTGGCGACACGACCAAGTACACGGCTGACCTTTACACAGCGTGTTCTGAAGAAACACAGCATGTATATTAGGAGAGAACACTGTCTAGTGTTGTTCTCAAAATGGCCTAGTTTTGAGGACAAGGATACACAACATGTTCTTAGAAAACACGGCGTGTATGACATGAGTTTCTCCAACCCGTGTTGTTAGTTACATGGTCGGGTACACGCTCACAGCGTGTTCCTGGATATTTTCACAACCCTTGTATCTACTCACACAGTCAGTGACATAGTTTAAAACTATATGGCATGTATATATAAAGTACATGCCATGTATTCTGGGTTTTTCTGGGTAGTAGCTCTAAAACTGCACCGAATCCCAGAAAACACTGTAAAATGAGCATGAAGGTACCAAATTCCGATTTGTGAGGGCCCATAGTCCCCACGAATAAAATCTTGGAATCCAATACAATCACATTTAAGGAAATCAGGTCAATGATCCACCAATTTCCAATTCAAGAGGGCCCATAACACCTCAAGAATCAAAATTTGGCATTTATATAAGAAAAGTACAATACAAACAGTCCTCTATCAACCAGAAGATATTCTAAAAAAGCATCTATCACAACAGCATGGATAATCTACACAATGTCTGTCACAACAACATGAAATCACTAATTCACCCTAGATGGCATGGTAGGAATGCATGGAATGTGATTTCTAACGAGTGCCTATATTATGCATGAGATGGAATACCCTCGTCTCTTCAGGTTGAGACAGAAATAGAACTATAAGAGAAAAAACGATAACAACACAAGGCATGTGGATCACTCTAGGTGAAATCATATCAACCATAAAATCTCATAACTAGAAAACTGCATTAAACAGGGTAGTATAGATTTTCCATGTACACGGGTTAGCTGCTCCCGAACACAGCCTAATACTAAGTATTGAATCCGTCCTATCCCCGGAATGGGCTCCAAACAGTAAATCAAGAGAAAATAACTCCTTTGATACCACTTTGTATCGTCTCGGTTCTGGAAGCCACCCAGAGGCACCCCATACCCGGTTGGTCAAAGGGCCTCAAGCGCATTTCCCCAAATGCTAGAGGCTGCCGACTAGCAGTGAGGGCCTTGGGTGTGATGGTGGGGAAACTATGACCTCATTGGCAGAGTACACAGTGGAAGTAACAACATATAAAATAGTGGAAACAATAAATATCCAACAACAATAGCAGTGGATGACTGATAAACAACAACTGGAGAAGATATATGTAAATGATGCATCATACATATATATATCAAGGAAAATAGCCAAAAAATCACAATGCTGAATACATTACTAAGCCCAAGTACAAAAGAAAATCAGATGAGCAATTCGTCAGCATTCCAAGCCTCGTCTTGGTCCCCTTCTCTCCAGATTCAGGGTAATCAAGAACCTGAAGTAGAAGGGCGCTTTCCCTTATCTATACCTCTAACAAAAAATACTGTTTGGGCCCAAAAGCATGACCCAAATAGGGTGTGAGACAAGGTCCCAATCGGCAACCCCCAAAGATTTGTGCCTAACAGTCAGTGAATACATGGCAGTAAAGAAATACAGTAAGCCTAAAACAGTAAGTAGTAAGTAAGGTAATACACAGTAGAAACAAACCAAAGTTTCTAGCATATAATCTATAAAAAAACATTCACTCAAGAAAGTTGAACAAAAAATGGTAACCTCTGGGTAGTTCTCTCTGCCTAACCCCTAAGATTCAACCTACATGTACTAGAAACCCTCTGGGAAGCACACACAGTCATGCCCCTCTATTTCATCTAAAGAATAGCCTCTATGAGGATGTACTCACTGTATATTCCCCCTATAGTCTTGTATCACACTAAAGGCTCTCTAGGGAAGCACTCAACATCAATTCCACATGTGGCCCGCATCAAGGAACTACAGACTCTCTGAGGAAGCACTCAACATCAATTCTCCTTGTGGTCTCGCATCATAATTAAATACACTCTAGAGAATCCCTTATGTCCATTCTCTATATGGTCCACTACACTAGGTTCTCATAGCCCTGTGTAAAACAAAAATGCAGAGCGCCCGTAATGTCCCAATAAACCTCAAGAACTACTTGGATATCATTATAAGGCACAAAAGCATAACAGTACAACAGTTCCATTATCCTACAAATAGGAATGGCAACTGCCAGACACCGAACAAGAAAATAAGCATGGAAAATCATTCAGAGCACAATACAATTTACCCTATTCACAATCAATGACCTCAAAACAGGCATATCAGTAAGGCAAGAAAACAATAAGGAAAAAACAGGAAACACGCAATACCCTGTTCAAGGGTATCGGTGGAATTTGCGAAAAATAATCACAGACTTCCTACAGAAAGGCACAAATCACCTACATCGATGCTAGGAGAACAAAATAAGTGAACCACGATTATTGATTCTCCTTAGAACGTCGAGAATATGAGAAAACGTCAAAAATGCCCAACCAACAATATCTTGAGAATGAAGAGGAATTGAGAAACAAGGCTCCAGGAGAAGGAAGAACTCACCACTGCGGTTCCAACGCAATCTAAGGAGGCTGAAATGGAAATTAGACGGAGGCTTGGAAATCTAGAGAAGAATCAAGGCCGTACGAGTCTCTCTCAGACGAAGAACCTAGAGAAGGAATGTGTTCTTTCCGTCAGGTGCGACCCTCATCCGTTTAATGAAAAAAAGAAAATACACATCGTGTACTTCAGGGGTACACGGCATGTACTCTGTTTTCATGTAATCCTCTTTAAGCGGCCGCCACATCGCCTCTACACACCATGTGTGTGGCTCGGACACGGCCAGCACATGGCCATGCGCAGCAAGGGAGTACATGGTGTGTACTTAGAAATTACACGGTGTGTACTTCAAAAATTTCCAGAAACTCCTTTTTTCTCAAAAACTCCCGAAAAATGAAAGACAAACCTGAAAAGAAGATCCGGATTCTTAAAAATGAACTATAATGAACATATAAAATCAAAAAATAATTAATGTTGACATTTAATAGATTATAGTATAGAAAAATTTTGGGATGAAAAATAGGTTATTAGTTATAATCAAACACTTATTTAAGACTGTCATCCCCAAGTAGATCTTTTGTACTCTATCTATACATTACTTATCAGTTATAATTAAATATAAATGGTGTATTATTCTCAATACCATTCATCTATGTGACACTAAAAATGGAAAAAAATAGAAATAATAAAAGGAATGAACTATATAGAATTAAATTTACAAAGAAAAATATCAGGTATAGAATAAAATATAAACACATTTTCTCGTTTATTGAACTCCTTATTCAAAATCAAGTCATAAAGAAAAAATTTAGATTTATCTTTGTAAATACTAAAATTGTCATATTCATTATTTCAAATTTCATAGAACATCGGTATACATAATATTCTCTTATATATCCCTCTATTATCATTTAAAAATTCTCTGTTATAACTTTTGATACCTCAATAAATATTGTGTTTCTACCCAATAGATTGATGGTGGAATCTTCCATACACTAACCAAAATGGTGACATACAAATTGATGTTTTATAAGGCTTATTATAGGATCAAATAGAATTGTCATATATGAAAATCTAATATTTTACACTTAGTTGGATTAATTTCGCATGAAATTATTTTTTGAACTATATGAATCATTATCCATGACATTATTTGAATTTGGTATGATTTGGAATCATTATGATAAAATCGTTATTTTCTCAAAACAAACTGTAATGTTGTGTCATAAAAGTGGATTCCTTGACCCGCAATGATAAATTTTTGAATACCAAAGATCTGGAATTGGATCTCACTATAAAATTTATAAACTACATTGAAATCAATTTTCATAGATAGAATAGCCTACACCTACTTTTAAATATAGTCTATAGAAGTAAAGGTATATTGATATCCAAAGGAATTATGAAATGGGACGATTGAATCCTTAACCTAAACATAAAACACATAATATAAATACATGGGATATTGTATATTTTCATTTTTCATATAGATATTACATTGAAAATGTAAGATTTTAAATGTCATAACAAACTAAAAGGAATCTTCTTATAGGGCAGGAAAAAAACATGTACCAAACATATTCCTAGAATTTATTTTTTGTCTATAATGGTCACAAAAAACTGAGGATATGGCTGAATTTTAGGACTGATTGAAATTTAAAACATTTAAATAATATACTAATGATTTAGTCACATCAATTGTTTTTCATTTATGGACAATCCAATATGTAAAAACAATATTAATTCACTAACATAGAAACCTATTTATATGAAAACAAGTGGGGGTATTTCATTAGAATCAAATACGTCAATAAGTCAAACAAATCACTAGATAATACTCTATATATTATTTAATTTGTTATAAGTAATTGTTATATTAATATATTTTTTCATATAAATAATTTACACATAAAAACAATTTCGAACATTCAACACAGAATCAAAACCAGACATGATATATTTTATTATTAGAAAATTATACGAATTAATATTTCTATTATAATGAATCTATTAAGTAGGAGAGTAAAAATTGAGGTTGGAACATGATGAAATATATGTATAATGAAAAATAATATTCCTTTTTGGACACTGATTACACAATAAAATTCAACTAGAGTAGCAAAATAACTAATAAAATCATTTTATTCATAAAAGATATATTTTTCCTTAAATTTTTTTTATGTTCTATGTGCGCATATAGTAAAATTAAATTTTATAACTTATAAAAAATTAATAAGATAATCTTATTTGAACATTTTAATTTTCCCCATTTATATTTTTAATAAGGATAATTTTTGTTTTTGGTAATAACATGTATTTTGGAATAAAGTTAATTACCGCAGTAATGATAAAAATGGTTAATATGAAAGAATGGTTTTAAAAAAACATTGTGTAATTTTTATATTAAAATATTAAATTTATCCCTTTAAAAAATATAATTCTATTTTTAATAATATTAAAATATAGTAATACTCATTTAATTAGTAATTTATAGAGAAAATAGAGAAGTTAAATTAACATTTTAAAATGAATTTTATTATAAAAAATGTTTTCATTATCATTTATATTTTCATTTAAATTATAAATTAATAACTTTTACGATTTTAATATTGAATAATGAAATCCATTTTTTGATTCATCATAGTTATATTATCGTACATTTTTTTAAAAATATAGATTTTGAGATGAATATTATAAAATATTGAATTTATAAATATCATGAATTTTAGGATATCATTAGATTATAAGAATGAATTAAAAACATATAAAACCTTTTTTTGAAAAATATAAAGTTAATACATCAAATAATCCATTAAAAATATTATTTATTAAATAGTAAACAAATTTATTTTATTTTGGAACCGATGTTATATTTTTCGAACACTTTATTTAAAATATTATACATATTTTATTTTGAAAATATTTTTATTTCATATTTATAAATATAAATTTATTAAATTGTTATAATAGTAATAATTGAATTATTAAAATTATATATTAAGGAAAATATTGATTATATCGAATAAAATAATTTACCAGTCGTTAAAGGATGAGATGCATTGGTAAATGTAAAATATCAATTGAAGTTAAATTATGTTGAAAAGAGCTTCAATTAAAAAACATTTATAATTTTTTTTCTTGTATATGAGAAGTGGATTGAACAATACTCCTCAAGTATCTATTATTTCCCACATTTGGAGCCACTTTCCATTAAATTTGACATGCAATTAATATAATGTTGTGGGTATTTACAAAAGGGCCACACCGCTCACTTATAAACGAAACCCTTTACCTCACCACTTCTGCATTCACTAAAATGCTTGTAGTTTTATTTTTTTCTAAAACTAATCCCAACACTCTATATGAACATTTATAGGTTATAGTATCACTATAATACTATTCAAATAAGGTTCAAGGATTTTTACTGTAGATTATGGTAAAAACTCATAATCACTCAAATTTTCTTATTAATACTTTTATTAATCCAATAATTCGTAAATATATTTTATATACATGATAAAATAATTAAATAATTATTATAAGTATATTGAATTTCTTATGTTAACATATTAATAATTTTGTACCTATGTCAATATTGTTTGAAAATAAATGGCATCACACGTGCGTATATGTGGGTTACCAACTCTAGGATTGAAATATTTTATTTTTCAACAAAGGATCATTTAGATTGTTATAATAATGTATATAATTAATTAATGTGAAATTTATGACTATATTATGAATAATTTAAGACAAATAATAATAATTAGTCTTCACCTCATTCACTCATAAAACAAATACATAACCTATGTGAACATGAAAACTACATCCCCATTAATGAGTTGTTTTATTTTTAATCATCTCCTTAAATTTATATATAGAAGAATTTAATGAATTAATATATATAATATTTATAACATAATAATTAATTTAAATAGTTAAACTATTTTTTACCACACCATTTTATCAACTGAAAATGAAAATGATGCCCATGTAGACATGCAGACTACCGCATCCATAGATATTGTGATTCATTTTTCCTCACTAACTTACATAGATGATAATAAAATATATTCTTCCAATATAAATTACATTAATGATAACCATATTTCAGGAATAATAATCTTATAGGATGACACAAAATCAATGATAATTATAAATTAATATGTTGATATCGATAAATTATCAAAAGCATGC
The DNA here is from genome assembly GCA_963277665.1 of Viscum album. Taxonomy (NCBI): domain Eukaryota; kingdom Viridiplantae; phylum Streptophyta; class Magnoliopsida; order Santalales; family Viscaceae; genus Viscum; species Viscum album. The sequence continues at coordinate 1,316,232,061 of OY728147.1, forward strand.
TGGTAACTAATTTTATCTACCAGATTCATATACAAAAAATATCAATAAATTATAATAGAACCTCATAATTCATTATCAAAATTATTTCCATGTAAATAGAATAATATTTTATGTATGAAGTTTTTATCAAATTAAAGGATTTTATGTCTCCATTACAAAACATACACAAAATAATATAAATTAATAACATATGATGATAAAAAAACAAATATATGGGTCATTAATGATTAATATTTAATAATAGTAATGTTGCTATATATGATTATTTTTTTAATAATTTAATAAGATAGATATTTTAATTATATAATAGGATGATGTCCTGAGTTATGGTAAAGGTTTTTTCAACTCAAATTTCCCTCTGTAAGACATGATTTGTGGTTTATACATATTTTGGTTTATATGGTTTATATAATTTATTTGTGAACATTTTTGTTATGATTATATTTTATTCATGGAATTTAAATTTTTATTTCATGTTTTCACTTTCAAATGGCTAGGATTCAATGTTCACCAAAGTCATAAGGTTTTTCATCTGACTTTGTTTCTCAAAAACTTGTGTCATATTCTCTTTTTATATAGTATTATGTGTTTTATATACATACTTATTAATTTTTAATGTAAAATACATGTCATTAATTGCAATTAAATGACTATTTCAAGATATGTATTTCTTGTGCTTTTTATTCCGGAGATACTTGATGTAGTAATGGATTTATTTGACTCTAGAATCCATTCATTGAGTTATAATGTTTTGTATTTAACAGATATTTTATTTTTTTGTTTCATGCACCCTTTGAATTTATTATATTTTAATTTTTAATTCTATATAAGTAAAAGTTTAATTTTTATTCAAATATTATTCCTCAATTAAATTTTTTCTCATAAAATTGTTTCCTTTTATAGAATATTTCTCAACCTCTCTAATAAAGACATAATCTGTAGAGACCCGAAGCTTAATGTACATTGAAATTACTTTACATTTGCGGAATACTTAGTACATAACAAAAACACACACACAAGGATCGTAATATTTTAGTGTCTTTGGAAACTCGGTATATATTCTTCTAATCCTGGTGAAAGATCTTCAACATCTCCCATAAAGATATTCCTTTTTTTTATACCTAAAACCTTTCTTTATATCCTGGGGAAAAGAAAACATAAAAGGGTGAGCTCAAATGCTCAGTAAGGGTAAACAAAAGAAATATCAAACACATCATATACATAAGCACATAACTTTTGGAAATCTTAACCTGTAAAAGAGATCATAATTTCATAACATGGAATAAATCATGGCAGTGAAATGTAATCACAATAATCATAACTTAAAACATGAAACTTTGTGGCATACACACATAATCATAGAGAATCATTTCTTGTTAGTCAAGACTCATTGACAAGACTATCTTAGTGGAAAAAGTCCCTTTCTGAACCGAGTCACCCTCGTTCCAGTCCCGTTTCACTGAACCGGTATAACCTACCATTCCAGCCATGTCCATCTCATGAGATATAAAATCTTTACCCAATGCATTGGAGGGAGATATAGGTCCCACCCATCTCATAATGATACCATTCTTATTTGTGCTACAAAATCTTAAAACATACATCATTGCATAACCCATGTAATAAAATGGGATTCTTAAACATCATGTCATCATAATCCATAAACAATTGATATCATTTCATCATAAGAAAATTGATACCATTTAAATTATAGAGACATTTTACTTGAAACATACATATCAAATAATGTCATCTTAGATGGAAAATAGTTTTGGGAAAAACACTTGAAATGAATTCTTGAGGAAAATATCCTTTCTTCTTTAAAAATCATTTTCTTTTCACAAAACTCCATGAAATTTTAAAAGATAAGGGTTTTGTTGAAAATAATCATGCAATCTTGTAGAGGAAGCTTCTTAAAAATGAGGTGTTATGAAAACCATAAAAATCCTTTCACGCCGTATAAGTTAAAAATAACATTCTCCTCGTACTTTTGTCGGAAAAGTCAAAAAGTACCTTATATGGTAACCAAAGGAAAGATTCTATTCATACAATGTGGTAAAAATTCAATAACGGGTAAAAATGACTTTAAACATTCATGGAAAAATGGTAAAAAATTTATAAAAACATTTTTAGAAAACATGGTCATGGATGATAAACATAACCCCAGTAAATACTTACATATAAGCAATCTTGGACAAAAATGAGATTGAAAATTTATCCCTTACCTTAGGTCCGACTTGCTTTGTACGTGTCCGAACCTCCTCTTTTTGACGCGCCATTTCTTAACCTCCACTTAATGAACTAAGGATGGTCTTTGAAGAAGACCATGACCTCTAGGATGATACTGGGGAAGTGGAGAAGAGATTTTTTCAGGGTTTGGCCGAGCTTGAAGGCTCAACGTTGTGTGAGGAAGAGAGGGAGGAGGTGCCCTTTTATAAGGGAGGAGAGGAGCACCTTTGGAATAACAAAAAATATTATTTTATTATAAATCCAAATTCGGTTTTAAATAGTTCAAAATTGATTTATTTATAGGCTAATGTGGGGATGGGTCTAAATCCTCTCATACAATAGGATTTAGTCAAGTTTAGGTTATTATTTTAACCTTTTCAATTAGATTTAACTCTAAGTTAAATAATTTAACTTTTACCGTGTCTTTTTGTTTTCTTACACTATATGGTTAATAAACTTACCATAACAAGCCAAACTAACCCCAAGTTGTTCATTATTAATATATATATTCTTATCTAAGTAATTTGTCTGAACATTAGATTTTTAAAAATTAAATAACAATTGATAATATAATATTTGTTTTAAAAACTAATTTATGTCAATTTTGACACTATTTGGTACATGATTTTTATGAAACTCATAACAAAATGATAAGTTTGAACCAAATTACTTAAATCAACAATAAAATGTCATATTAACCTATAAAATTAGTTTAAGTCATAAAAAGTCTCAAATTACATTTATTTGGGCATTTATAACATCAATTATGTTAATTTTTCTTAAAAAGGTAATTACTGCATCATTGTTGTGTCATAAATAAATTAAATTATTTAAAGTATAAAAATTACAAATAAAATATTATTATGTAGGAAATCGTTTTATATTTCTAATGAATATTTATAGTCGAATTTAGATTATGCATAACCCCATATTAAAAATGTTTTAGTAAATAAACTTTGATTTTAACTCTTTTAACTCTTCTTTGAATTAAATAATAATAAATGTCCTAATCTAATCCAAGTGGGCCTAAATGATAATATTTTACACTTAAGGTTGTTTTAGGTCGATATAAACTTGTCCAATAGGATTAGTACATGTGTTAGGGTAATATTAATATCATTTTTACCCTTAATTACCCTATTTACTTTTAACCGTGGTAAATAAAAGTAAAAAGTTACTATTCACCAAAAATTATTTTCATCTCATTGAACCACATTTTACTTACTGAAATCAACCGTGTCTCTCGGATTTTTGAAATTCCATTCACAGAAGTGGTGAAATTAAGATTTATGAAAAAAATAATTTTTTTAACATCCACTTAGTAGTTTCACTATTCATCAAAAATTGATGTTTTTCAGAAAAATGCCAAAATTTCACCCTAAGCTATAATTGATATTCCGAATTCAAAAATGATTTCTATTTTACAAAATTCCCAACATATAAATTGCATTAATTAATTTTATAATTAATTTCCGCTGTCACAACAAATAGCGTGTTTTTAAGAGATAATAACTATCAAAAGATTAACACTTGTTTATGTCTGGTGTAAATGTGAAATTACATCTAATGACCAACATTCTATTGAATTGTAAAAATATATTCTAAATATACTTTAAAACCACTCAAATTAATAATTTATAACTATTAATTATTTCGATTAAAAAAGTTGTTTTTAATTAAAATTTAGTAATTTTCACTATTCATTAGAATATGAAAGTTATCCGAAAAGTACCAAAATTTCACCTTAGGCTAAATTCGATACTAAGAATCCAATAATGAAGTCCATTTTGAGAGCTAAAATTTCTAAAATTTTAAAACGTGGTTATTACTATTCATAACGGCTAGTTATAACAATATTTTAATAGCATATCGTTGTTTAGTGAAACTCGGTATTGTGTACTACACACGCTATCGAGGAAGGTCGCGATTGCGTGCAAGGAAAGTCAAGGATGTGTGTTGTGCAAGCTCCTTTTGGTGTAGCGTACAACACAAGGTATTAATAAAATTAAAAAGAATATTTTTCATAAAATCTCGTGCTGTTACATTCTACCCCCCTTAAAATGAATTTCGCCCTCGAAATTCGTCGAGGTTATAAATGGTTTACTATTTGAAAGTTTCTTTAATAGAAACCCACATCGTAAAAAGGAATACCAAAACTTGGCTTTAAAAACTAAAGTATGAAATGTAACGATTACCCAAATAAACTAATCACTGGGTTTCCACATATGTGAAAATATGGATATGGAAGAGAAATCTAACCATCATGTTCTGATGGAGAGTGGTAGAGAACAAGGCTATAGAAAATCCAGTAATCACAAATCCATAGATTTGTGATGATATAAGGTACCATCTGATTCATCAGGTATAAGATCACTAGGACAACATTTTTGGTTTTCAAGATCATTTCCCTAAAGTTGAAAATTTGAATTATAATAAATCCTTACTTTATTTTGGTACAATCTCACTGTTGTTCGTGCCTTGAACAATTTCCACTTCATCTCTAAAATAAATGAAGTTTAATTTGTTATTCGTGAAGTGTTAGCAGATCATGTGATAGAATGATGGGTCATTCCATCTGTCTCAAACAAAATATTAGAAAAAATTATATACATAAGTTGATCTATAGTGAGATTAATCATATATGGTTCCTAAAATGTACTTATACTTCATATATCATACTGCTTAATAAAACTAGTTTCTACTAAACAGGGACTTCCTGTAGGCCAGTGGTAGGTGATAAAGGCTAGTGGCACTTCGATTGTGGGTTCGATTCCCACATCCTTGTCCGACGCGATGGGCTATCGCCTGTCCTGTAGGTTGTCCTTTTTCTAAAACTATTTTACTATAACATCCCATCAATAATATCAAAAAAACTTATATCCTTAAACAATACTAACTTATGTCTAACATAATGCATTCCAATCTTTAGGCTTATCCATAATACTGCAGTCCACTCTCATAACATAGTAAAAACGATTACCAGAGATTTAACACCATCGTCGATCCCCATATATCATAAGATATGTTTTGTTGGTCATATTCCAAACATTCAAATTCTTTAATCATGTATTCTTTTGAATACCATAGTGAAAACATGAATGCAGTTAAAAGTTAACACTTTCCACATACCAAAATCCTAAAAATTCTATATACTCAAACCATGATATCACTTAGTCCTTATATCAATCATGAGCTCATGAATACTGTTAACCATTTAATTTTCTCGTTTTCCCTTCATTATGCGCATATCATCTTATTTCCAAAAATATCTCAATCACTTTGAATACCACATTATACCAATACATAAATATTCCAATACTCCATGATACAATATTATTTTGGAATCCCATTACATAAACACTTAATCATTCCACCACATCGTTGTCAAATTCAACATCGCCAATAGTGATCGCATGTGACTTCCCTTTGTCCTTTGCATTCAGTGGTTGCTCATGTTGATCATCACTAACCCTTGGATTAGGGCATTTATTAGCATAATTCCCCATTTCCTTGCACTAGAAGCATTGAAGTGTTGGTGGTGCGTTCTCTGCAGTGTTTTCTTTATTCACATCATTAGAAACCCTTTTTCCATTACTTCGACACTCAGCTGCTCGATGAACTTCTTTTCCACACTTAAAACATTTTCTAGTCCCTTTAAGACAATCTCCACCATGCTTCTTTCCACACTTTGTGCATAAGGAAACATTCATCTTCTTTTCACCATTATTCTGAGATTTCTCCTTGAACTCCATCTTTCGTTTCTTGTCAAAACCATGAGATGGATATGTAACAACAACTTCCATTTCTACCATGATAGCACAACTCACAATTTCTTCATAGCTACTGAAGTCTCTTATAGATAATTCCCTTCGAAGACTTGGTTTTAAGCCACTGAAAAATCGATCAACTTTACTTTCAGGTTGGATGATAATGCCAGATGCATACCTTTCAAGTCTTGTAAAATTTTCTTCGTATATACCAACAGATTCATCATCCTTCTACTTCAGCTCAAGAAACTCCTTTTCCATATTTGTTCAAATAATATGAGGGAAGTAATTACTGAAAAACAAGTTCTTGAACTCGTCCCATTCCATGGACTCAATTTCATCTCTTGGCCTCGTATTCTTGATAAGATTCCACCATTGATCAGCTTCACCTTCCAAACGATATACTGCTAAGATGACTTTATCATGTTCAGAACATTGAAGAACTGAAAATATCTTTTCAGTAGTTCTGATCCATTGTTCAGCAACATGTGTATCAGAAGACCCACTGAAAGAAGGTGGACGTTGCCTCATGAAGGACTCAATAGAATATTGTTCCCTTCTCTGCTCATTTGGAAGTCCAGAATGATTCATAGCTTGTGTAAGTATAGAAATAAAATTTTGCACTCCATCTCCCTGAACATTTTTTTGTTTAGGAGGACAATCATTTCATTGTCCATTGCATTGATCAACACGGTTCCTTCGAGTTCCATCCATCGTCTAAAACCCAAAAAGAATAGTGTGAGAGGAAAAAATCATGCTAGGGAAAATAACATAATAAATGGGGAGTACCTTCAATATCTAGAATCTTAGGTTTAATTCTATGATCATTAGCGTAATTCTAGTACTATAACCTATACGTATACTTAACCTTAGGGACATCCCTAGACATAACTTAGAAATATCTCTAGGGATCTCACTAACGTTTTCGCATCCTAGTTTCCAAAGGTTGACTAAACCTTTCTCTGATACCAACTGTAGAGACCCGAAGCTTAACGTACATTGACATTACATTACATTTGCGGAATACATAGTACATAACAAAAACACACACACAAGGATCGTAATAGTTTAGTGTCTTTGGAAACTCGGAATATATTCTCCTAATCATGGTGAAAGATCTTCAACATCTCCCATAAAGATCTTCCTTTTTTTATACCTAAAACCTTTCTTTATATCCTAGGGAAAAGAAAACATAAAAGGGTGAGCTCAAATTCTCAGTAAGGGTAAACAAAAGAAATATCAATCACATCATATAAATAAGCACATAACTTTTGGAAATCTTAACCTATAAAAGAGATCATAATTTCATAACATGGGATAAATCATGGCAGTGAAATGTAATCACAATAATCATAACATAAAACATGAAACTTTGTAGCATACACACATAATCATAGAGAATAATTTCTTGTTAGTCAAGACTCATTGCCAAGACTATCTTAGTGGACAAAGTCCCTTTCTGAACCGAGTCACCCTCGTTCCAGTCCTGTTTCACTGAACCGGTATAACCTACGGTTCCAGCCATGTCTATCTCATGAGATATAAAATCTTTACCCAATGCATTGGAGGGAGATATAGGTCCCACCCATCTCATAATGATACGATTCTTATGTGTGCCACAAAATCTTAAAACATACATCATTGCATTACCCATGTAATAAAATGGGATTTTTAAACATCATGTCATCATAATCCATAAACAATTGATATCATTTCATCATAAGAAAATTGATACCATTTAAATCATAGAGATATTTTACTTGAAAAATACATATCAAATAATGTCATATTAGATGGAAAATAGTTTTGAGAAAAAAACATTAAATGAATTCTTGAGGAAAATATACTTTCTTCTTTAAAAATCATTTTATTTTCACAAAACTCCATGCAATTTTAAAAGATAAGGGTTTTGTTGAAAATAATCATGCAATCTTGTAGAGGAAGATTCTTGAAAATGAGGTGTTATTAAAATCGTAAAAATCCTTTCACGCCGTATAAGTTAAAAATAACATTCTCCTCGTACTTTTGTCGGAAAATTCAAAAAGTACCTTATATGGTAACCAAAGAAAAGATTTCATTCATATAATGTGGTAAAAAGTCAATAAAGGGTAAAAATGACTTTAAACATTCCTGGAATAATGGTAAACATTTTATAAAAACATTTTTAGAAAACAAGGTCATGGATGATAAAGTTAACCCCAGTAAATACTTACGTATAAGCAATCTTGGGAAAAAATGAGATTGAAAATTTATCCCTTACCTTAGGTCCGACTTTCTTTGTACGTGTCCGGACATCCTCTTTTTGACGCGCCTTTTCTTAACCTCCACTTAAAGAACTAAACATGGTCTTTGAAGAAGACCATGACCTCTAGGATGATTCCAGGGAAGTGGAGAAGAGATTTTGGCAGGGGTTTTGGCCGAGCATGAAGGCTCAAAGTTGTGTGAGGAAGAGAGGGAGGAGGTGCCCTTTTATAAGGGAGGATAGGGGCACCTTTGGAATAACTAAAAATATTATTTTATTATAAATAAAAATTCGGTTTTAAATAGATCCAAATTGATTTATTTCAAGGATAAGGTGGGGATGGGTCGAAATCCTCTCATCCAATAGGATTTAGACATGTTTAGGTTACTATTTTAACCTTATCAATTAGATTTAACTCTAAGTTAAATAATTTAACTTTTACCGTGTCTTTTTGTTTTATTACACTATATGGTTAATAAACTTACCATAACAAGCCAAACGAACCCCAAGTTGTTTATTATTATTATATATATTCTTATCTAAGTCATTTGGCAGAACATTAGATTTTTATGAATTAAATAACAATTGATAATATAATATTTGTTTTAAAGACTAATTTATGTCAATTTTGACACTATTTGGTACATGATTTTTATGAAATTCATAACAGAATGATAAGTTCGAAGAAAATTACTTAAATAAACAATAACATGTCATATTAACCTATAAAATTAGTTTACGTCATAAAAAGTCTCAAAGTACATTTATTTGTCCATTTATAACATCAATTATGTTAATTTTTCTTAAAAAGGTAATTACTGCATCATTGTTGTGTCATATATAAATTAAATTATTTAAAGTCTAAAAATTAAAAATAAAATACCATTATGTAGGAAATATTTTTATCTTTCTAATTAATATTTATAGTCGAATTTAACTTATGTATAACCCCATATTAAAAATGTTTTAGTAAATAAACTTTGATTTTAATTCTTTTAACTCTTCTTTGAATTAAATAATAATAAATGTCCTAATCTAATCCAAGTGGGCCTAAATGATAATATTTTACACTTAAGGTTGTTTTAGGTCGAGATAAACTTGTCCAATAGGATTAGGACATGTGTTAGGGTAATATTAATATAATTTTTACCCTTAATTACCCTATTTACTTTTAACCGTGGTAAATAAAAGTAAAAAGTTACTATTCACCAAACATTATTTTCATCTCATTGAACCACATTTTACTTACTTTCATCAACCGTGTCTCTCGGATTTTTTGAAATTCCATTCACAGAAGCGGTAAAATTATGATTTATGAAAAAAATAATTTTTTTAACATCCACTTAGTAGTTTCACTATTCATCAAAAATTAAAGTTATTCAGAAAAATGCCAAAATTTCACCCTAAGCTATAATTGATATTCCGAATTCAAAAATGATTTATATTTTACAAAATTCCCAACATATAAGTTGCATTAATTAATTTTATAATTAATTTCCGTTGTCACAACAAATAGCGTGTTTTTAAGATATAATAACTATCAAAAGATTAACACTTGTTTATGTCTGGTGTAAATGTGAAATTACATCCAATAACCAACATTGTATTGAATTGTAAAAATATATTATAAATATACTTTAAAACCACTCAAATTAATAATTTATCACTATTAATTATTTCGATTAAAAAAGTTGTTTTTAATTAAAATTTAGTAATTTTCACTATTCATTAGAATATGAAAGTTATCCGAAAAGTACCTAAATTTCACCTTAGGCTAAATTCGATACTACGAATCCAAAAATGAAGTCCATTTTGAGAGATAAAATTTCTAAAATTTTAAAACTTGGTTATTACTATTCATAACGGCTAGTTATAATAATATTTTAATAGCATATCGTTGTTTAGTGAAACTCGGTATTGCGTACTACACACGCTATCGAGGTAGGTCACGATTGCGTGAAAGGAAAGTCAAGGATGTGTGTTGTGGAATCTCATTTTGGTGTAGCGTACAACAAAAGGAATTAATAAAATTAAAAAGAATATTTTTCACAAAATCTCGGGCTGTTACATCATCTACCTTAGGAATGTTCATTCTTAACACCAATATTCTCCATTCTTATTCAGAAATCTAAAAATTTAGTATTTCTAGTGAACACTATTATTTTTTTACACATATTTCCAAATGATTATTTCTAACTTCTTTAAATAAATATAGTTATAAAAAAAGTGTAATTAAGATAGTTAAGTGATTTGTTTCATGGTAAAATATGTTTATACCACAATATATTTATAATGTAAAAATATTATTTATTTTTTAATGATCCATTGTTGGGTTTTCTTTAAAAGTTTTATTTTAAAAAAAATTCTTGTTACGTTCTTGAAATATATTTTTTGATGGTGACTCATTCATTTTAAAAAAATGTCAAAAATGTTTTATGAAATCTATTTTCATTATTTTACTTTGATTTCCCTCATTATAAAAAAAATATATATCTCATTTGGATTAATTATTCCTAAATCACCCACTAAATCACATTTTTGAAATACACTTGTTGGGATATTGATTTTTTTAATATCAAATGATCTATCTTTTTAGGATATTTCATATCATACTATTTAGAAATGTTGTGTACCCCTTTTTATTCCCAATTTTTATTCAGGATATGTTACATGATGATTGGGTCTTAAGAAAGTTTTAATGAATTGTTTTTCTTACCAATAGGTTAATTATGATCGTAATTAATGATAAATTTTTTATTATTCTTATGGATTATATATAAATGATTAATTATTATGTTGTGGATGAATCCTATATAGCCCTCTAAGGAAATGGTAATGTTTATATCACATGAGCTAAAAATGGTATATAGAAGTTCAAACAATGCCAATGTCACATGGGAGGTTATCCCAAACCTAAGAGAATATAGGTGGTAAGACCATGAGTCTGGGTACATGGGTGGTGATCCAAATCCTAAGAATACACTTGTAGAAATCCCATTTCTAATTAGGTACATGGGTGGTTAGACCAAGTTTGCAGATGTTATATAGGGATTGATTAACATTTTAAAATATCCATAATGTAATCATTACCAATTTTATTCTTTTGCCACATTTATATGTTATATTCTTATGTAATTATTTTTGGAACAAGATTATATGTCTCATGATTCCACACCCTTATTCCAGAAATGTGTTAGATTATTTGAGATGAAATGTCCTTATATTATAAAGAAAAATATTATTAATTCATGTTCTTTTAATCAGATATTTATTCCACACTAAAATTTTCTCATTATTTTTATTTAAAATTTGGTCATATGTTGATCATTTTTCCCATACAAAAATTTTATGACCCCCCTTATTATGTTTTTTATTCCAAAGATTAAAAATATGTCTATAAAATCAAATATATACTAAAGAGGATATTTTGTGGTGAAACAATTGAGAAATGATCACAAGTATTGTAAAATAACTCATTTATTTATATTAAATGAAAAAAGTAATAAACTTTGGGTTCTTAGGTTTGTGAGAATATTATGAGATGTAATATTTAATTAATGTGAAAAATATAAATGTTTAGCTTTGGCCATATAACTTGGTATCGATTCTAGAAAATAATGAATCAATTTTTTACAGTGCTATTGGGAGTGTGGGTCTAGGGAATCCTAGTTAGTATATATTCAGGGTTAAGTTACTTTTATTGATTATGGTGAGAGAACAATAGTTAAAACCGTAGGTATATTTCTATTCATAGGGTAATATCATTAAATTTTGGTAAGGTATTAGATGTGTGGCTATCTAGAAATAATTTCTCAGATTATATATAAACAAGTAGATTCATGTTATATTTAATGACCCAAAATTTTTTATTATTGGTTTCCTAATTTTTGTGTGTTATTTTATCTTATACTTAACAAAAATATATCCTTTAATTATTATAGTGGGTATAATTAAAATGAGACTATTGGGTTTCGACTGTTATATGACCATTGGTCAATATGACCGTTGGTAACTATAATCTTAAAGTTGTGTTTTTATAAATTTGGTTATCCTAGTTAATTAATACAAAAAGAAGGTTGAATGGCCTCATCTAGTAGAGTCGAGCCATATGAGGCCCATCTGTCGGAGCTTGGGAAGGAGGTAGTGTCACTGGGCTTTTCTCTGGACTACGCCCAAGCTAAACTTCAATGTATAAAGCTTGAACGAAATCTCCTAAGGGATAAGTTCATGCTAATAGAAATCACCACCCATGCAATGTTGTCCGAGCCACCCCAAGATTCTATTACCATAGCACACCATAACCTTAAGTCCTATGTTGTTGTTATAAGTTCCTATGTTATGAGACCTTAGCTGCTTTGTGTAATCCTTTTATATACATAAATTTTTATTTCTTATTATGGCTATGATTGTGAATTTAAAATATCTGGATAAATATAGAATGTGTATTATTGATGAATTTTGAAAAAAAGGGCTTCTTAAAATATATTTTTTTCATTCGTTAAATAATATATAATGTGAAATCATTTTCAAGAAATTGTCTTCTACAGTTGTGTTCAGTAACAAATTTAGAGTCTAATAAAATCAACATGGTTTTTAGTTAATAGTAAAGTAGGAATAGTAACATACCCATATGAATAGTAATGAATAGTAATGAATAGTAATTTGACAAAAAATATCAACTTCACCCATTAATGTATAAATACATTTTTAGACATCTTAAAAGTGAAAAATTTATAATTATTTAAGATTTGGTATTTTTGTTTGTCATAAATATTTTATTTTCAATTTTATAATTAATTTTATAATTTAAAATTGAAATGTATTTTCATAAAATTTAATCATAAATTATTGCTTTATTTTCTTATAGTTATTCGTTAATTTTATGAGACCTTGATTACTATTTTAAGGTGTTACAAAATGAGTTATTATTTTAAAGTTGTAATTTTGGTATAATTAATTATTTTAATATTTAAATTAAAAATATTAAGAAAATTATTTTCATAAAATGGAATTAATTTTTTAATTAAGAGAATTGATTTTTTGTTAGGGTGAATTTTAGGGATTTTTCTGAAACAATTGAATTTTCGATAAATAGTAAAAATTCACAATTTTGAGATTCAGGTGTTTAATGACATCACTAATGATGTAATAATGATTTATGATTTCTGGTAGACTTATGAAAACTGAGATATGCTATGAGATTTCCCAAGTGGCCAATACCATGGTCAAATACCAAGGGCAAGCCCGTGGTTTTGCAAATACCACCGATGAGGTGTCCCTTAGAAATTAATAATTTATTCACTCAATTTTCCTATAAATACAAAGCCATTTACCTCATTCATTTCATTCCAAAATCATCCTAAATGATCTTCTGGTCACCTTACCTCCCAAGGAGTCCTCCCAAGGTTCCCTCAAGCCTCCCAAGGTCCAAACCTTCAAGCTTTCGAAGTTACACTTCGAGGTAAGGGATCTTTTCACCCTCCTCTATTAAGTCAGGAATTCCTTTATATTATGTCTTATAGTTTCCATATCTTTATGTTTAGGGTATGTTCATATATGTTCTAATTACTTTCAATTTTATGTATAATTGTTAAGATACCCCTTCTGCTCTCACCAATTTGTTTTCTGATTTTTTAAGTGATGCCTTTAGGCTGTCGAATTTCTCGTAAAAGAAATCGCATCTTCTCCTTCGTTTGAAATTTCCTTTTCTGGTGGTATGTCAATAAAATATCCATACCATGATCTTATATCCTGGTGATTCGTTATTTCTATTTTAATATTAGTTATTTATGAGTGGGTTATCCTTGTACCCTCTCTTTTTATTATTTTCTAAAACTATGTTATATGGCCATTATGCTGCAGAATTTTCATCGAAAAATATCTATCTTTTTATCAGGAAGTTCCCTTGTATAATTAATGAGAATAAAAAAATCTATTCTCATTTCCTGATGTATTCATCAATACATATAATATATCTATTTTATTATGGAATTTACTTACATATAACCCTCACTCTCTTTCCATGGGTTATAAATGACATAACGATCAAGTTTTTACGAATTTTTAAAACATCACAATTTTGAAATGAAACACATTTATTTTATTCTCTATGGGTTACTTATGAAATTATTTATTATGAAATATGTGTATCACATGAAAATAAATACATATTAAGGGTGCACCCATATATCCCTTCAATTCATTGGGTAATGAATTAATCTCTAGAGATGACAAGTTTCACGATACCTTGGTGAATAACCATGGTAACTTTTATGAAACCTCGAGGGTAAACCATAGTGATATGTTCATTAATGTCTAAATGAAATTTTGTAGACAAATATTCAAGTTATTATTCAAGTTATTTTTTTTGAAATTATTATTCTTCCATTGATCATGCCTTTATGACTTTTATCATGTTCTTATTAATATTCCTGAAGATCACATGTCAACTGTTTCACTTGTTTTCCTTACTGAGCCTTTTGCTCACCCTTTACTTTGATGTATGTCTCCAGGTTATGAGATGCAGTAATTATACTTAAGAAGTACTTATGATGAATCCCTACAAGTGGTTTAGAATAATGTTTTTTGTTTTATTCATGTTTTATTATTCCAAATTTCCAAGACACTAGAGTTTAATGATCCTCTGTATGTGAAATGTAATTTAATAAAAAGGAAGGATTCCATAGTTGGTATCAAAGGATAGTTTAGTTATTTAAGTAAATTAGGCTATGGAATATTTAGGAATAATCCAATAAAAAGTTTTAAACAAATGAAAACTACCTGGTATTTTGGTCAGTATTGAGTAAGTGGTTTATCGAACTAATATATCCTTGCCTGGATACGAGCTGGTAGAGGCAGCTCTGTAACAAATGTACATAGAGGTAAAACCCGAAAACAACGCCTTGACCTAGACTCAAATGGGAACTGGTTCACGACAATGGGCCTTTCTTCACTCTTGGTTACGACACTCTCGGGGGATATGTTTGGTTAATCATAAGCTTTTTATGAATCATTATGAAGGATTTATAGTGATATATAATTGTTTAAAAATGTTTTAAGACATTAATACTTTATAGTTAAGAGACTTTTAAATGAAATAAGTTTCTCATTAAGGTTTTATTCTTTTAGAAAATGGAGGGCAATAGGAGGAACTATGAAAATGGTGACCACAATTGAACATGCGAAGAGGACCCTTCAATGGAAGATGGAATGGAAAAATTCATTCGAATGATGAACCAACTGACTTAAATTATGGGAAATAACTCGAATCAAGATGAGACACCGATCTAACCACAATGGGAACAACATTATGTTGAGTCTTTTATTCATAAATGACCACGAACCTTCATTGGATCGAATAACCCATGGATTTTTGAGCAGTGGATCAGCTCTATCGAGAAGATCTTTTCTGTGATCTGTTGTTCAGAGCAAGAGATGGTCACCCTGGCTGTCTATCACATAGAAGGAGAAGCTGATCAGGGGTGGGAACTGATTTAAAACACAAGGAAAAGAGTGGAATTTGAAGCTACAGAGTGGGAATATTTCATAGGGATCTTCTATAGAAAGTATTTGCCTCATTCTATGAGAACAATATTAGAGAAGGAGTTTCTAGAGCTGAAGTAGAAGGAGAATGAATCTGTGGGAAGCTATGAGATGAACTTTATAAGGCTTTCATGCTATAACTCTAGCATTGTCATTGATCAAAATTTCAAGGTTTATAGATTCATCGTTGGACTGAGGCTTCATCTGCAGAAGAATCTAGCCAACCGAGATCATGATAGCTATGAGGAGATCGTGCGAAGTGCGATGAAAGTTAAACTAGAGTTTGGTGAGATGCAGTGGTCTCATTAATCCAATGACAAAAATAAATCAATGGAGCCAAGCTTAGGGAGGAGCTTTGATCAAAGAATAGGAGTCAAGAAGGTGCAATGTCCCACATGTAACAAGTGTGGGAAGAAGCATTTGGGGAGCTTCTTGCTTGGGAGTGGGAAATGCTACAAGTGTGGAAGAGATGGCCATATTGATAGGAATTGTCATAGTGAGGTGAAACCTCATCTTCCAAACACTAACCACAAGGAAAATATGGTGAAGTCCCTAGCTGATGTATAGTGCTTTAATTGTCGAAAACTTCGTCACTTTTCAAATCACTGTACAAATGTGAGGGCAGTGGAGGGGAACCACCATCAGCCTTAACAAAGGACAAGGGAGAAAGGTCATGCATCCTTTATCACGACATCTGAAATTGAAGCTCCAAATGATGTGATAGCATGTACTATTGTTCTTCTCTCAATGCTAGCAAGTTCTTTGTTTGATTCTGGTTCTACACATTCCTTTATTTCCTCCGAGTTTGCAATGAATTTATAATCAAAACTCGGTTATTTAAAAGTAGGGTTATCTGTCAGGACTCCTGGTGGGATTATCCAAGCACCATCGGGGTTTAGAAACTCCAGTATTTACATTAGTGTGGATAGTCTTATCGAAAATCTAGTATTCTTTCCCATTCTAGAAATTGACATTATACTAGGTATGGACATGATCTCGAAGTATAATGCTAAGATCAAATGCAGAAGTAAGGAAATTTTATTATTCTTGAATGGAAAACCTACAGTTTTCTTCCATGGAGAGATATCTCAACCTAATCATTGTCTAGAAGAACCTCATATATCCCATTTTATGGAATTTATCGATGAAGAAGACAAAGTAAATGGGAGTTTGAGGATAGAAAATGACCCCATCATATAGAAATATGTTAATGTATTTCTTGACGAGTCTCCAGGACCTCCCCTTGAAAGGGAGGTAGAGTTTTCCATAAACTCGTACCTGGATCTCAACCGATATGAAAGACCCTGTATATGATGGAAAATGTGAAGCTATAGGAATTAAAGAAACAACTCCAAGATCATTTGGGGAAGGGGTTTATCTGCCCAAGTGTGTCTCCTTGGGGAGCACCTGTCCACTTTTTGAAGAAGAAGGATGGAACGATGCATCTATGCATTGATTATAGAGTACTGAACATGATCACAATAAAGAATAAAATACCCTCTTCCAAGAATTGATGACTTATTTGACCAACTTCGTGGAGCATAATTCTTCTCTAAGATTGATCTTGGACCTGGTTATCATCAATTGAGGGAGAATAAAGAGGATATTCCAAAAAATACCTTCTGATCAAGATATGGACATTAATAGTTTATTGTAATGCCTTTTGGACAAGCTAATGAACCTGTTATTTTTATGGATTTGATGGACATAGTTTTTAAGGACTACCTTAATAACCTTGTGTTAGTTTTTATTAATGATATCCTGATATATTCAAAAAGTCATGAGGATCATGTGGATCAACTAAGGGTTATTTTTCAAACTCTACGGAAGGAAAGGATTTTTGGAAAGTTGAGTAAATTTGAATTCTGGTTACAACAAGTTTCATTCACGGGGAACATTGTTACCAATGAAGGAATCAAAGATGACCCTGCAAAGACAAAAGTTGTAGAGGAGTGGCCTCAGCCAACAAAAATAACTGATATTCGAAGTTTTCTTGGATCAGTGGGATAATATAGGAGGTTTGAGAAAAATATATCACGACATTCTAATCCATTAACCAAGTTAACTCGAAATTGGTCAAGTTAATTTGGAAAAAAGATTTTGAGTAATGTTTCCAAGAGCTGAAGAATAGATTGGTTACTTCACATGTCTTAACTCAGCCCTCAAGTGGAGAAGGATTCATTATTTTTAGTGATGCATCTCTGAAAGGGCATGGGTGCGTCCTCATGCAAAATGACAAGGTAATTGCTTATGCATCTTGACTGTTGAAGACTCATGATCCAAACAATCCTATGAATGATCTGGAGCTGGCGGTGGTTGTTTTTTCTCTAAAGATATGGAGGCAATATCATTATGGGTAGAAATGTGATATATACATAGACCATCAATTTTTGAAATATGTTTTCACACAAAAGTAATTAAACATGAGACAAAGAAGATGGTTGGAACTCCGTAAGGACTATGATTGTTCAATTCATTATCATCCTGCAAGAGAAAAAAAGTCACAGATGCATTAAGCAGGAAAGAACCAGTTGTTCTGCCCATTATGAGGATTCAAAGAGATCCTTTGATCAATGAACTAGTAGAATTTGACATGGGAATTATATAGGAAGGAGGAAAAATAAACCGTAACCCAAATTATTTCTCAACCATCACTACTAGAGAAGATAAAGAAATATCAAAAAGAAGATATTTTGTTAAAAAATATGTTTGAGGCTATGAAGGATGGGAAGTTTCTTGAGTTCAATACTGATCAAGAAGGTATACTGAAATTTTGTACAAGACTATGTGTTACATCTATTCCGGAAATAAAGATGGTGCCGAGGGATGAAGCTCATAACTCTACTTTCTCTATACATCATGGTAGCACAGAAATGTATAGGTAACTTCATGATCATTATTGTTGGGATAATATGAAAAGGGAGATTGCTGACTACACGCCAAGGTGCCTAGTATGTGAGCAAGTGAAGGCGGAGTGACAACTTCCTAAAGGGGTATTGAAACCACTACCCATACTAGCATGGAAGTGGGACAATAACTGTATGGACATCATCACTGGACTCCTGAGAACTTCCAAAAGAAAATAATGTGATATGGGTTATGTTGGACCGTATCACCATGTCTTCCCATTATATCTCCATTTGGGAAGATTTCTCTCATTATCAACATTCCAGGATTTATGTGAAGGATGTTGTTTGGCTGCATGGAGTTCCATTTTCTATCATATCTGATCGTGATCCAAGGTTTACATCAAAATTCTAGTGAATTCATCAACAAGCTCTGATCACTGAATTGAATTTCAGTACGGCCTATCACCCCCAAACTGATGGCCAATCTGAAAGGACTATTCGAACACTCGATGACATGCTGAGAACTTTCTCAATGAAATCTAAAGGTGGATGGGATCTACATCTCTATTTAGTTGAGTTCTCTTACAACAACAGCTTCCACTGAAGAATTAAAATGGCACCCTATGAAGCTCTTTTTGGGAAGCGATTTAGAACTCCGAATTGTTGGGATGAAGCTGGTGATAGAATGATTCTTAGGTCTGATCTTGTGTAAGAGATGACAGAAAATGTCCATGAAATCCAACAACACAATAAGACTACTCAGATTCGGAAAAAGAGTTATACTGGAAACCATCAAACGGACTTGAAGTTTGATGTTGGTGAGAAATTATTTCTGCGGATTTAACTTTGGAATAGATTCGTGAGGTTTGGGAAGAAAGGGAAGCTCAGACCTATGTACATTGGCCCCTATGATATCCTTGATCTTGTGGGAGTAGTGGCCTATCAAATTGCACTTCCTCCAAATCTAGAACAAGTTCATGATGTCTTCCACATATCCATATTGATTAAGTACATACCTGACCTTTCACATGTACTAAATTCAGATGTGGTACAACTGGAACATGACCTCTCTTAAGAGGATTAGCTGGTAGAGTTCTTGGATCGTAGAGACAGGGTTCTATGAAATAAATCTACCCACCTTGTTAATGTGTTGTGGAGGAACCGAAAATTTGAAGAATCCATGTGGGAACCAGAACAGTCTATGAGGCAGAAGTACACACACCTTTTCTCTTTAGATGGAACATGTTAAAAATTTCGGGGATGAAATTTCATAAGGGGAAAAAATGTAATGACCCGAACATTTTAATTATTTTTTTCCTAGTTTTTGTCTGTTATTTTATATTATACTTAACAAAACTATATCCTTTAATTAATGAAGTGGGTATAATTAAAATGAGACTATTGGGTTTCGACTTTTATATGAACATTGGTCAATATGACCATTGAAAACTATAATCTTAATGTTGTGTTTTTATAAATATGGTTATATTGGTTAATCAATACAGAAAGAAAACTGAATGGCCTCATCTAGTAGACTCGAGCCATATAAAGCCCATCTGTCAGTGCTTGGGAAGGAGGTGGCATCACTGGGCTTTTCTCTGGACCAAGCCCAAGCCGCACTTCAACGTATGAATCTTGAACGGAATCGCCTAAGGGAGAATTTCAAGCTGATAGAAATCACTACTCGGGTAGTGTATTTTGAGCCACCACAAGATTCTATCACCATATAACACCTTACACTTAGGTCCTATGCTGGTGTTTTAAGGGGATATGTAACAAGACCTTAGCTTCTTTGTGTAATCCTTTTATAAAAATAAATTGTTTTTTCTTATTATGGCCATGTTTGTGAATTTTAAATATCTGGATAAATATAGGATGTGTATTACTAATGTATTTAGGAAAAAGTGGTATTTTAAAATACTTTTTTGTATTCATTAAATAACTAATAATGTGAAATGATTTTCAAGAAATGGTCTCTTATAGTTTTTTTCAATAAGAAATTTAGAGTCTAATAAGATCAACTTGGTTTTTAGTGAATATTGAAGTATGAATAGTAATATACCCATATGAATAGTAATGAATAGTAATTTGAAAAAAAATATAAACTTCACCCATGAATGTATAAGTACATTTTAGACATCTTTAAAGTGAAAAAACGATCATTGTTTAGGTTTTGGTATTTTTGTATGTCATAAATATTATTTTTTCAATTTTACAATTAATTTAATAATTTAAAATGGAAATGTATTTTCATAAAATTTAATCAAAAATTGTTACTTTATTGACTTATAGTTATTCGATAATTTTATGAGACCTTCATTACTCATTTAAGGTGTTACAAAATGAGTTATAGTTTTAAAGCTGTGTTTTCGAAATAAATATTTATTTTAAAATTTAAATAAAAAATATATAGAAAATTATTTTCATAAAATGGACTTTATTTTTGAATTCAGAGCATTGATTTTTGGTCAAGGAGGATTTTAAGGAATTTTTTGAAACAGTTTAATTTTCGGGGAATAATAAAAATGCAGTTTGAGTTTCGAGTGTTTAATGACATCATTAATGATGTAATAATGATGTAAGATTTCTAGTAGACTTATTAATAGTGATATTTTCAATGAGGTGTCCCAAGTGACCAATACCATGGGAAAATACCATGGGAAAAACCATGGTTTTTCAAATACCACCGATGAGGTGTCCCTTAGAAATTAATAATTTATTCACTCACTTTTTCTATAAATCCAAACCCATTTCCCTTATTAATTTCATTCCAAAAGCATCCTCAATAATGTTAAGTTCTCATTATCTCTCAAGGTGTCCACCCAAGGCTCCCTAAATCCACCCAAGGTCCCGACCATCAAGCTTTCAAAGTTACACATCAAGGTAAGGGATCCTTTCACCATCCTCTTTTAAGTCATGAATTCCATTATGTTGTGTCTTCTAGTTTCCATCTCATTACGTTTAGGTTATGTTTTTATATGTTCTCATTACTCTCCATTTTAGTTCTAATTGTTGAGAGACCCTTCCCGCTCTGATCAATTTATTTTCTGAATTTTTATGTGACACCGTTAGGCTGCCGAATTTCTCGTAACAGAAATCACATCTTCTCCATCCTTTCAAATTTCTTTTTCCTGTGGTATGTCATTAAAATATCCATACCATGTTCTTATATCCATGTTATTCTATATTTTTTAATATGAGTTATTTATGATTGGTTTACCCTTGTAACCTCTCTTTTTAATTATTTTCTAAAACTATGTTATATAGCTGTTATGCTGTAGAATTTTCATCTCAAAATCTCTGTCCTTTTCTCAGGAAGTTGTCTTGTATTATTTATGGGAATACCCAAATCTATTTTCATTTCTTGGGGTATTCATAAATACATATAATTTATCTATTTTATTCTGGAATTGACATACATATAACCCCCACTCCCTTTCTATGGGTTATAGATGACAAAACGGTCAAGTTTTTAAAAACTTTTAAAACGTCACAATTTGGAAATAAACCCATTTATTTTATTCTCTATGGGTTATTTATGAAATTTTTTATTATGATCTATGTGTCTCACATGAAAATAAATACATATTAAGGGTGAACCCTGATAGAATCTAATGTATTGGGTAAATAATTAATCTCTAGAGATGAAAACTTTCACAATACCTTGGTGAATAACCTTGGTAATGTTTATGACACCTCGGGGTTAAAACTTGGTGATATGTTCATGAATGTCTAAATGAAATGTTGTAGAAACATATTCATGTTATGATTCATGTTATTTTTGTTATTAAATTCATATTCTTCTATTTCTCTTTCCTTTATGACTTTTATCATGTTCTTATTAATTTTTCCCAAGATCACATGTCAACTGTTTCACTTGTTTTCCTTAATGAGCCTTTTTCTTACCCTTTCATTTGATGTATGACTCCAGGTTAAGAGATGCAGTAATTATACTTAGGAAGAATTTATTATGAATCCTTACAAGTGGTTTAGAATAATGTTTTATGATGTATTCAATTTTTATTTTTTTTGATTTTCAAGACAGTAGACTTTAAAGATCCTCTGTATGTGAAATGTAATGTAATTAAAAGTGGGGATGCCATATTATAGAATTATTTCACTTATGGGTAATAACCCAGAAAATGGATGGGTAGTAGTTAACTTTATCATCACTCGGTGCATGAAAAGTTAACCTATCAATATACTTGGTTTTAAACTAATGGGGGATATTCCTTGGTATATTTACATTCTCCTTATGGATAATTATAAAGGATTTAAATTTTATGATATAATATATATAGAGTGCTGTTATAGAATTATTAAGAAAAAACCATGGAAAACCTAGGTTAAATAGAATGAGTTATAGGTTAATCAAATTATATCATAATTGAGCCAAAAGTATCAATTTCTTAAATGAAGGTATCATAAGAGAAGACAACTTATGATTTAATTTTCATTATTAAATAATTATTTACCATAAATTTATAGGATATTATCATAACTATTTTGGTTTTTGTTTTTGATTGGAACCAGGATTAAAAAAATTAAGCTAATAAAGGTAAGTATGTAGCCACCCATACGTGACAAAAGAAAACTAAAGAAGTATATTTGGAATAAATGGTTGTGAGAAATTAAAACATGCAC
Organism: Viscum album; assembly: GCA_963277665.1. Taxonomy (NCBI): domain Eukaryota; kingdom Viridiplantae; phylum Streptophyta; class Magnoliopsida; order Santalales; family Viscaceae; genus Viscum; species Viscum album. The sequence goes on from OY728147.1 coordinate 1,316,255,334, forward strand.
ATGTTTTTATCAAGAAGATGATGTTGAGTTACCCGATCATACCAAATATTTTCATCTTGATGTCTCATTAGGAATTTTATATTGGGATATGTATATCATAGAGATACCTTTAACAACATTTATTGGTAAATGATAAATAAAATCATGAGTATGCTGTTTATTTAAGGGGGTAGAATGTAAATGCCCCATGATTTTAATATATAAATTTTTCTTTTATATAAATACTATTTTTAATAGCTGGTATCACACATTACAACCAATAAAAACAAAATATGGTATATTTTATTTGTAAACAATTATAATTAGTAAATATAACTACAAAAATATAGATTTTATGTTAGAGGTAATAAATATAAGTATCCATATTATTAAATATATGTAGAAAAAAATAAGACTCAATTCAAATACTAATGCATTGATAAAATTCATTTAGTGTAACTAAATAACAAATAAATTCATTTTATTCATAAAATGATATATTTTTCACAGCATTTTTCTTATGTGTTACTATCTTTTACATTAAAATTTATTTTTATCACTTTTAGAAAACGAACCAGAAAAAATGATTGTCATACTTTTAATCAACATGTTCTAATTTGTTAATAATAGGTTTTTATTGTATTCAATAAAATAATTTAATGAAGTTAAAGTTAATTACAATGATAATTATTAAAGGGTTATTTTTAAACATTTGTTTTCACAAAAATTGTCTAATTATATATAAATACATTAAATGTATCTAATTTTAATAGACGTTAATGTTATTTGTAGACATATAAGTATATATAATAAAATCCATTTAATTAGTTTTTTATAATAAATTAGAACAAGAATAATTGATATTTAATTTACTTATTTTCTTATAACAATGATTTTCATTTTATTTTATTTATCTAATTAAAAGTTAAATTAGATTCTTTATATTGTTAATAAAAATGAATATATTTCATTTTAGAATTAATTATCATAATATAATCTTCATAGGTTTTTTTTATTTCTCTGGAGAATTTATTTTTATGTGACTGTTAAAAAATATTGATGTTTCAATTAAGGTGATATTAATTGATGAATTAAGATTTATGAATGACTCAAAATACGTGAAAGTTTTTTCTAGTTGAATATATAATAAATAAGAACAAATATATTTTTAAAAATATAATATTTATATTAAAAATCTATGTTTCATGGATCAGAATTTATGTTATTTTTTTTAAAACTATTTTTTTATGACCTATACATTTATTATGTTAGAAATAAATTTTTCAAAATTTTATAAATTTTATAATATGATTTTTTTAATATTTGAAATCAAAATATCCTAATTATCTAAAAAGTTTGATTTTATTTCTAATCATTATAAAAATATACTGAGCATTAAACCTGAGTTATTATGGTAAAAGTAAATTATGATCAAAAGTTATATTTAGTGGTAAAAGATGAAAATATCTCAAACATTATATGAATGTTATATTTGAGGTGTACCATTAAATAATACTAACCCTTCATTTATTTTAAAATTTTTATACACTTTCTTTGGAATCTTACATGAATCTAATATAATGTTATGAGTATTTTAAAAAGTTTCACTCAGCCACACTTATAAAATAATTCATTCACAACCATTCTTCCCCATGCTTCCCATGAATGTTGAATTGACTAAATTCTTCCCAAACCCATTCATACTCTCTCCCCCATATTCTATATGATCTTGTCTCACCAAAATTACATTCGTATAAGGCATAATAATTTTTACCAAGGAGTTGGACAAAAATCATAATCAATCCCTATTTATTTATATTCATTTATTTATTCTTATCATTACTAAAATATAATATATGTAGGCTAATATAATTTCATATGTATCATAATTATAATTATTTTTTATTAATTAAATGTAATAATCATTTTATTCCTTCCTAGCAACTATTCAAAAATAAAAATGATGTTCATGCGTATGTAAAATCTACCAACTCCAAGAATCACATATTTTGTTTTCCATAAATTAATATCATGGATGGATATCATAGTTTATTCATTGAATTAATATTATATTTATCTAAAAATTTATTTTTTCTAAAAAACTCTTGATCTATCTTAATTCTCCCACATTCACTAGAAAACTGAAATTGTCGCTCATGCAAATGTGTGGACTGCTACTTCCAAGAATGACATGTTTTATTTATCATCAACACAATTCATGAATAAAAAAGATAATTTATTGAATTAATATATATGACATTTATAATACATGTATGCTTCTAGTAAGATAAATCATTTTTTTCCTTAATATATATATATCTATTATAAAATGAAAACATAACCCTTATGTACATTTGAACTACCTCCTTCTATGGGAAATGTATTTCATTTTTATAATCATTATTTAAAATTTTTTACAATATATATTTCATGAAAATATTTTATATAAATTAATATCATACATCATGAGTAATTGTACAATATAATTAAACAAATATTAATGACCAATATAATGTTATATGTTGATATTATTAATTTACCAGAAACTAGCTTGACACTGATTATATCATCAAAAGTTTTGACTAAAAATATCATGGAATTATATTGAAACATCAAAATAATTTTAGAACATCCAGTATAGATCCTCTAATAATATTATATTGAAAAACATGTTATAAATCTTCGTGGTTCGACGTTCCATTATAAAACATGAGTGAAACAATAAAAATTATACACATATGATGATGCAATAGTACTAATCAGGATTAAAAACATTTTAATATTTTTTTGTTTATTATATTGGAAGATTAGGAGATTTTGTGGATGTCCAAAGTCATGTTAAATAGTTTTTATCTCATACTTCATTCATTAAGACATATTTAGTATTGTGGAACTATTTGATTATATTGTGTACATTCAAACAATTTTGATTATTTCATGATGATCATATCTGTTCATATTAATTAAATTAATATTTCATGTTTCTATTGTTAATGTAAATGATTCAAATGTTACAATTTATTAAGGGTTAGTTTTCTCATTTTTCATTCATTGAGACATATTCCATTTTCATTTCTCTTTTTGTATTCTGTGGTGAATATAATACCCTATGTTTGTTTTTATAATAAATTAATGAAATTGGATTGATTTAAAAATTAATATCAGATTATACATTTAATTATATTTTGATTTGTGACATACCATTGTTTCTAGGGGTTTTGTAACCTCAAATATCATTTTTTATTTGAAGTATAATGCTTCAAAATTTTACTTAAGTCTTCTATAATTTGTTTATTCTACACTAATATTGAATTATATAAAACATTCAATTTATCTTATGGTAAAACAACATTTTTATTTCTAGTATTATTAAATGATTATTTTTTTGATAGAAAATCATAGCGTTGTTAAAATGAATACATATTATCTATATGAAACTCTTTCTCATCCATGGCCATGTTCTCTGTTAATAAAAAATATCATTATTTATTATTTTTAAATCAAATTATGTATTACTTCTAGTGATATACATTATTACTATTTACACTGTTCAAATGGAAACATTGATACATTTTTTAAATGAAATGGGTCTCAATAAAATTATTCTAAAATAATAATGTATATTTTTTTCATGAAAAAATATTTTTTTCTTCACTCAAAATTTCATCTTATAAATAACTATTTATTTCTCAAAGAATAATTACTATTGTTTTTTCATTGAAAATGTTACATTTAATTTTTTTAACTTTTATTTTTGGAAAATGATTATTTTAAGGTGATTCATAACGTGATCTGTTTACAAAAATATTAAAAAATGTATAAAAAGGAAGAGTTAATATACATATGATACAATTTAAAATTTATATGAGAAGCATAAGAAAAAAGGATTCTAATGGCTTATAATATAGAAAAATGTGTAAAGGATTCATCACAATCTACACATTATTCCTAATTATCTTAATTTAGGACAAATATTGATTTATTTCTATTTATTATCCCTTTATAATCCTATTAATTTCTAAATATCCACATAGTTCTTATTAATATATAATCCGAATTTCTTTCCACTAAATCCCAAAAACCATTTCTTCTAAATTGGTAGTGTGATTCATATATTTATGACATCCATATATCATCTTCTAAAGCTTCATCAATTGATTTATATTCTAATAGAGATAGAAATATAGAAAATTCAACAATGTTTCCAACATTCACTATAGTTCAAATTATTGTATATTGGTCTCAAAAAAAATTACTATAGGATGGTTCTTTAGGTTTCTATACTATATTGGTAAGAAACTTTCAGGTTCCTTAATTTCATGTTATTTTGAGCTGTTATAAATTTTACTTATATCATTTTGAAAGACAGATATAGGGGATTCAAGTTCCGTGTTGTGAAATGAATTAGTAATTTATTCCATTTGATCTTTCTCTTTAATGAAAGGTTCATTTTCCTCAAACTTCACATGAACTAATTCTTCAAAAATTCATGTTTCTTTGTTAAACACTCTATACTCATTAGAATCATCATAATATCCTAAAATTGATCATTCATCATCTTTTATATTGAACATATCAAGGCTTTCCTTAATATTATTGATATAAACCTTGAATCTAATAACCTTACATCACCTTACTTTAGGTTTTCTGTTTTCCAAAATTTTATAATGTGTCTTTTTAATTATTGGTATTATCAAAAATCTATTCCTAATATAGAAATTTGTGCTTACCAATTCTTTATATAATTATGAAGAAAGACAATATTCATTCAGCATGGTCCTTGAAATTTCATGAATTATATTTTTTCATTCGACAATTACACTTTATTGAAGTGTTATTGGTTTTGAGAAGGCATGGTTAATACCTCGGTTTGGGAAAAAAGAATAGAATTTTTTATTCTCAAATAATACACCATGATCACTTCTTAATGAAATTATTTTAAAATCTTCATTTTTAATAATTTTTCAAAAGATTTCTAAAAATGTGAATATGGAAATTCGATACTAAATTTTTATTAGATAAAAAATGTAAATATTATACATTTCAATGATAAAATATATTATTGTCTATCAATGATTAATTTGTCTTAAGTGATAAAGAGCTAAATTTTGTTATACATAAGAAATTTAGATCCAAAGTTTAAACATTATCAGTCATAGGTACTCTAAATTTAAGCAGTTTATCTTCGAAAACAGATTAGTAATTCTTAGAAAAATCAATATAGAATCCATAATCCCAAAGTTGAGAAATACTTATCAGGTTGTGCACTAACCTTAGCATATACAATACATTGTTGATTTATAAAGTCTTTGGATCTCCAACTATTACAACCCAAATGATATTTATCTTTTCATTGTCACCAAAAGTGAGTAGAACACCATTTAATTGAGTCAATGTATGATAATATCAAGATTATCCACTCATGTTTCTTGAATTATCTATCCATATACCATAAATTTTTTTTATTCCTGTGGCCTTTTCCCTACAAAACCAATTAGTCATTTTTTTGGTACCCCAATTTTCTTGGGTCCAAAATATTCAATGAGAAATGATATGGGAGTCCAGATTTTCATTATTGTCCAAAAATTTATAATATTTTATTCACAAATATTTTTGGAAATAAAAGCCCTCTTAAGACCACTAATTTTAGGATTTCTTAAGTAACAATTGTTATTGTAGTGAACATTTATTCCACATTAATAACAGGTAGCATGTTTTGAAATGTGAACAAAATAATTTTTGTATAGTTCTTATTTTTCAACCTTTGATCATATTCTAAATTTTGATAATTTAATTACATTCTTTCCAAGAATATAAATGAGAGTATTTTCACCTTTAGTAAAAACAATAGTAACAATTTTATAAGATTCTAATTCATCCTAAAATTATTTATTCATTTTTTTATGAACAATACATTTTGATATAGATGAATTATATTTTTCAACTAATTCATCATGTTTCTCTAAAATTGTGTCTCTTTTACAAAAAAAATTATTTATATTTTTAAATATTTAAGTTCTATAATTAAAGAATCGAAATTGTATCCATGAATAGAACAATAAGAAGCTAGTTTAGTATTTCAACAACTACCAGATTCAGAGGTAGAATAATAATAATTTTTTATCTTATCCTCTTCCATATACATAAATCACATATTAGCATTGTGATTTTTTTGGATCTATCTGTGAATCAGATTTTTATGTGCTACTAATATCTCCATATACACACCACATAGATTATATGGTTCTTTTTACTTTTTTCTTATAATCTTTATTTTTTATATATTTACTTTCTGTCATCTTTTATTCATCATTCAATTTAGGTAAATCATGTCTTATGTGATTCAATTTTTTAATTCATAGTATCTTACTTCTCTAAATTCTATTTTATTCTTCTTGAAGGATTTTTTGAAGCCTTGTTTATTATTGTAGAATTTTATAAACATTTTTTCTAGTTGTGCTAGTTCCATATAAAAATATGGTGAGTCTAAATATTTTTTTGACATCTTGTTTTGATTTTATTTCATGCTTCTCATATGTAACCTTAAGGGTCGTTTTTCCTTTTTTATTACAATATTTTTTATCTTAAAATTCATCTTTCATTTATCTTTCATACATCATCAATTCTATAATTAGTTCATCATAGTACAGTTCTTGATAGGTTATGATTGTCGGATATCCATAGTTATGCCATTACATTTTGAAGGTAGTTATTTATGTAATTTCAATGATTGATCTAATTTACAGATGGGATTTCCCAAGGCAGTAATATTGTTAACAATCACTTTTAACTATCCATTCATTTATATGATGAATTCACCATCAACCATTATAATATTTTCTGAAATTATTTGGAAACAACATACATTATCTGTTTGATGTTTTTTATTCATTCATATCTGACTTCTATTGGCTAAAAAGTTTTATATGTAGTACAAAACTGTAATACATGATTAAATTCATCAGCTCCAAGACCACATGTAAATGTATTCAGTACCTTTTTTGATGATGTCATATTTGGCCTCAATTTTAGTAGTCCAAGTCTCCAATTTTTCATGAATCACATATGAAGTGATGATCTTTGCATAACCATTGAATCCCAAATTCTTCAAATAAATAATTATAAGAGATTTCCATCATCCATATTTCACAACTTTAAAGTATGGAACTCAAACCATATAAATTCCTTCTTTCTAATTATCCATTTGCATATTATATGTATTTATTTTATTTTCCTTAGTATTTCTATATCATTATCACAAAATCTCACATCTAAAACCAATTGTTTGGTCAGAATAATACAAAGGCAACACCAGAGGGGAGGGGGGTGAATTTTGTCTTTTTGATAAACTTCACCAATTTTTACATTTAACATTATTTGAGATTTATTTATATGTGTAGAATTTTCTTCTATAAGAAATTTGAGTGTTTGATAAACAGAAATGAATGATGAAAACAAAAATTTTATAGTGGTTCGGTTTATAAAAATCCCTGAGTCCCCTCCACCCAAACAGTCTATATGATCTCAGTGAATTTCACTACAAAAGGTATTCTTATTACATGACTTGGAATCCCTAACCGAGTGAAGGGAGTTCAAACCATTAAAAAATGATAAATAGAGTCTTTTGGTTCTTTTATTTTGATAAAATAAATACATAGGTCATAAAAAGAAGCTGATACTTAATCCGCAACTAATTATGATTATTTGATACTATAGTAAATTAAAATAATTTTATTTGTGGATGGTTTTGGTTGAACTTCTTAATTGCCACAGAAATTGACAGTAGTTGTATAATCTAGTTCACAAATGAAAAGTATTACAGAAAAAATAACTCTAAAGTGATCTTGGTTGAAAATAATATTCAATTTGAATATTAATAAATAGCAGAATTACTCTAAAAGTAGTATGAGGTAGAAATATGTGGAACTTTATATGATCAACCTCCTCATAAAATAACTGAGTTGATCAGACAATGCAGTAGTACTATAAAAGATATTCATAAGAAAAAATTTGAATATGTGGGTGTATCTATATATCTTTAAAAACAAATTGTGACATAATACATAGAGTATATAGCTTGCTTCATTATTCCAGATCAAAGAAAAATTCCTAATAGAATTTGTATATTAAAATAAAAAGTAATCAATGGAGTTATATCTTCATTTAATAACATGAGAGGTTTTACCAAATGAGTTTTTTCTAAATAAATAATAATGATCTTTGAATCAGAGATAAATTAAATTTCCTCAGTTCATTAAATCTCCCATGTACATTGCAGAAATATTAGAAAAAATCAAAAATAAAAATCCCCAATGTTTACCAGGAAAACATATGCTTCTTTCATAATATGAAAAAGTAAAAGATGAAGGGTTATAATATATGTTGTTCATTCTCTTAATGAAAGGTTGAAAATGTATACTTGATCATAAAATTAAGGCTTATGAATGATACATTTGTTTCTCAAATGTAGCGTTCCTAACTCATGTAGGATTTCTGAACCACATGTTCTCCTTTTAAAAAATGTATGGTTCCAACCAAAGTTATATTTATTTAAAAATACATTTATAATAACATTGTGTAGATGATCCATACGTACTATTCTAAAAATAGGATTCATTCCTTAGGAGGTGATATAAGCGTAGGATTTGTTTCATACATTACTTTTATCATTGTAGGATATGGATAGTGTTTCTAGAATATATAAAAACACGTTCCAAACACTTTAATGAATATTCCATGCAAATTTAAATATTCAATATAATTTCAAAATAAACATTTCAATAGATGTTAATTTTTTTATATATACTTATTGTAATATAATTATAAAAATAAACAAGGGTATTTTTTATCATCAAACTCACTAATATTTATATAGTATTTTTGAGAAGATATATTACTAATAAATCATACTCAGATTATTGATCTCACATGCTATGTACTCTGAATGGAAATATGTAGAACTTGTTTTTACAAACACATGTTGAGGTAAGAGATCAATTTTTGGAGGTGATTATTACTAAAAGTTGTTTTTAGTTGGTTAGTGGTTACATGGTTAGACTAAGATTTAATTCCACACTGATATTTGTATTAGTTTTAATTTAATTTTTTTAGAGGATTCTGAACCATATTCTTATAAAAATTACTCAAAATCCATCCATTTATTTTGAATACATATATGGTTGATTGTCCTTTAAATTATGTATTGTTCATTTTTTATATTGGTTGTTCTAATAAATTTGATATTATATTTAAATTATGTAATATGAAAGAGTTATTATTCATGTTTTATTTATTTTTGACCATGAAATAACAATATATGGAAGGGTTATGATGGTTCCTTAGTTCAATTCCATTAAATATTTTCATTTGGAAAAAAATTCCCAACCATAAGTCTTTTTTCCTAGACCATAGAGTCCATCCCATGGGGATTAAGAAAACCTTTTTGGCCTTTACATGGACTAATTTGTGTTTCTGGTTGAGATATGACCGTGGTTGGCTCATTATAGAAATTAATCGAAAATCTTTTGTGGATAGAATATCAATGCAAACTATGGGGTCTATAAGGCTATAAGTTTACAATAAATCTAAAACTGTTAGATGACTTCTCTATAATAAAATGAGGAAATATTGGGATGCAGTCAAGAGATTTTTAACATATATTAAATATGTATTTATGATATATTATTTATAGAGTGGATATGATTCAATCATGAATGTATATATAAATGGAAATATTATTGTAGATCCTAACAACACAATGTTTAAAACAATATAAATTTATAGGAGGATTTGTATCTAAATTTTCAATATTATCGAATTGAATCATTTTTTCTATGAAAAAAAATAGAGTAAATTATTAATGTAACGGTTGTAAAGAAGATAATGTGGTTAGGGGTTTTTCTATATGTGGTTAGATACTTATAGTGGAAGTACATGATTTAATACAATATTCATTGTGATTTTAAATTGGGAATGAAATATATGTAACATTCTAGGATGAATAAAATCTATATTCACAATCATTTGTAACCCATGGAAATGGATCAATAATTTTGAGTCTTTTGAGGACAAACAAGATCTCGAAACAACCAAATAATTTGAAAAAGTAAGAATCTTGGTAGAATCTAGATCTTTGTGGATGTTTTAGTGAATTTTAGTGAGAGTGTGATAATTGAAGGGGATTTCCTAGTTATCTTGGATGTTATATCATAAACTTACCTTCATAAAAAATTAAATCGCATCTTCGTTGCAACACATTTATTTAAAGGTTGGGGAAGAAGCATCAATTTGTTATTAAAGCAAACAAAATAAATCTTTTTAACTAGGTTGATGGGGACCCATTACATAGCCCAAAGGCCCAAAGGGAATGTAGCCCATTACATAGCCTGCAGGCCCAATTTTTTGGCCCAAGGCCTATTCTTTGAATAGTACTTCTATAGTACCCCGCCTAGTATAGTACTTGCATTGTACCCACTGCTGATACAATTCCATTTTAAGAGATAGTGTCCTTGAACCAACAGGTTTTACTTTGATTACATGGATTTTTAATGTATTATTTGATATTGTTCATTTTTATGCATGACTATGATGTAGTAATGTCCTAGAGTATTTGTTGCATTGATAAGGTCATGGAAGTTCCCCATAATGAGGAGAACCTTGAAATGCTATAACAAATTTCTTAAATATAGTTTTTCTATTGGATGACAAACTATAATGGGACATGTAGCGTGTATACCGTTAGGTGCAAGTACTTGTAAGAGGATAAGACTTCCTCTCATGAAGTTATCACCAGTTAATCTTCAAGATATGAGCTAATAAGAATAGACCCGCTAGTAAGAATTCAGTTTGTTTTAGTGTCATTAGATATTTCTATCTTTGATCATGTGTAATGATCCTTAGACTTTATGTTTATCATTAATATATGTCGTGGCTCACGCACTATTATTTACTGACAAAAACTGTCATGCAAAAAGTTGATAGGAATTAGGGTACATTGGGGAATCACGAGTGGCATGTTGTTAATGTATTAATCAAAGAGTGATTTTCCCTTCCATTTATGGATGTTTGTATCTCTACCCTTTGATTGAAATAGAAACATCACGGGAAATTCCCTGGCCATGCTGTAACAATGAGTTTATTTGAGGTAATTAAAGAATGATGTATCAAGCATAAAAGTTGATGACACTATCATGAAACCTGATTGATAAATATTATGACAAATTTTTTATATTTCATAATGAGTGTTTTTATGTGGATGTCGTTTCTGGGTATTTATGTTCTTTCTATTGGGTTCCTTGACCCGTTTCTAGACAGTAATCTAGAAGTTTAGGCAAGCCCGCCTAATGCCAATGAGAAAAAATCCTAGAGGGTCACACACTATGTGTTTATGGTGGTATAGGTTACATTATATTTGAATTTAATTAATGAAATAAATTTTATTCTCAAGACTGTGGAATAATTTTATTCCAGTTAAAACGATTGGATAAATTATATAAAATATATTTATTTATTTTATTGAACATTTAAAAAATATTTATTTACTAGTTTGTAAGTAAAATATTTTTTTTTAAAAGAATAATTTATTTATTTATTTATTTGCGTATTCAATAAATGGAAGTGGAGTTCAAGCGGACCGTGGTCAGACTAGTAGAAAAATAATTATTTGCAAGATGGTAAATAATTATTTAACTAGTTGGAACATGATAAAATTATAATGATGATGCTATTATTTTGTGATGTGGAATTTTATTTTATAATTATAATTTATTTTCATGTTGGAACACCTTGAATAATTATTCAGTATTATTATTATGATCATGGATTTTCACTAAGTTTTTGAATGCATTTAATTGTTTCTATTCAATTAAATATTGTAACTAAAATTCCATGTATATAAATAGACAAGTAGGCCTATTGTACAATATACCACACCACACGCTAGGTGAATTAAAAATTATAGAGTCAAACAATTTATTTCTTGAATCCGCTTCTTTCTCCTCTCATGTATGAGAGACTTTCTTCAAGGCCGAAGAAAAAGAAATAATGAATGACCAACACAAGACACTCGCTTCGCCGCGCTAGCACCCGAAGAACGAGCAGTGTCGATTAGAGGCCATTAGAGCACGTGTGGATCACCGCTAGAGGGATACTATTTTGGATCCCTATAAGTGAAACATGATAACATGGAAGGGTCATTCCGGATGACCAACATCATCAATGAATAATAATACCAAAGATCAAGTTATTATTTTTCCTTATGAAATTAATTAAATTAAATATAAACATGATGTACAAGATCCTCTCTAAAGGTTTTTGGTATTTTTCTTCTTTATCTAAATCGTTGATTATATTCCTTGGAGACTGGCATACATCATCGTATTGATTCTGAAATAATCATTGATCATGGTAAAAATAAAAGTTGGGAGTCGTCCCAACCAGACATCTGGTGCACCCGGAAGCTTCAAGTAGTATCAAAGGGGTTACATCATAGTTTATAATTATTTAAATATTTCGTTTATGAATTACACATTTAATAATTTAGTAGTTTCAATTCAAGTTAATTGTTTTGAAAATATGAATCTCGAGATATATACCTCCACTTTTGTTTCTCGTTGACCTGAGAGAAATGAACATTTATTTTTAATTTTGATTATAATAAAATTGGGGATCTGATCCGGAGTTGAAAAAACATCATGGTCGTACAACACCAGATCAAAAAGTGTGTATTCGGCAGTACACGTCATGTAGTCAAGATTCAATGCATCATACCGGTCATCCAAACCAAGTATTGTTATAGAGTCTTTCTACATCTTAAACGACTCTGTGTGTTGACCAGTTACAGGTGGCACATGGTTTCGAGATTACAGACCGTGTGGCGCAAATGGAAATGACGTGTAGTCCCTTTGGGTTTGGGTTAGAACATGTAGCCTGTACAAGGCTAGCCCCAATGTAGACCGTGTAATGAGGAACTACCTGGCCTTTGAAAATCTAGACATTCCGTGTACTCTGAAGATTTCCTATGTACACTCACACGCCCTTTCCCAGGGCATGTACTTCGGATGGACGGTGAACGATAGTACACTCCATGTACATGGAACTACATGTTGTGTACTCATCCAAATTACACAGATTTTTTAAAATTTATTATTATATTATACAATCCCTTAAAACTTGTACCATCATTCATGCATAAAGCTAAGACACAACATGTGATAGGAGTTTTATATATATGTGTTTAATTTAACATCTGTGTCCTATTAATTTATACTCATTGGGTAGTTAGGAATGTGAATTCACCAGGTTTCCTCCAAGTTACAAATTACGTACAAAAATAATTTTAAATTAATTAATTTGTTTAAAATTATGATGGATGAGAATCACAAGGAAATTCAGAAAAGGATTTAATATAAAAAGAGGGATCAATTAAAGATGATAATTAATTGGTTCGAGTGTGATTTATAATAAAAAATAATGATTAAAGAATTGAATGTTAGTTTTATTTATGCATATATATCTTTTCATGTATGGTTGATCATGTGATAGTCCATGACCTTTGTAAATGGTTGGTTTCATTTAATTTATTTATTTGAATTAAATTTGTTGATATGCGAGCCTTCTCCTCATTAATATGTTGGGCCTACATGTCTAAAGATTATTTTATGTAAAAACCCCTTTTACTACTCACCTACATGTGAGTTAAGAAAGGGAATATGTAATAGATGGAACTCCCAATCTAGTGGAGTCATTTCAATCTGGATTTGAGATGAAACCAATCACAGTAGAGATAGAGGTTGTCATGTGGAAGCTGTAAACATGTACCCAAATGGTTCAAGGTGTTTCTCCCCCATGCCAGGGTTATTTTATCAACCTCTAGATTAACCAAACATTATAAAATCTCATGATAATTACATTTAATTTATTTTATTATTTTAATTTTCCTGGTTTATCAGCATGGATGTGTTTTTTAGGTCACATAATTAATTAATTAAACAATCTTGCAAGATGGAACTAAAAAAATAAAATTATGCATAAATATTATCAAGACAAGTTTAATCATGTAAATATATTCCACTTAATATAAAAAAGTGTATGATGATAAGAAATCCATCCATAAGAGATAAAAATCTCTTATATAAAATATTAAGTCAGGCCAATCCATTCATTAAAAGATTAAGTAAAAAACTCAACAAATATATGTGTTTGAAAAACCCTTTTTGGGACACATAACTGTATATATGAAGCCCTTATAAAAGGTTTCAGGTTGACTCAACCATATTACGCCAAGAAGAGTAGCCATTAATAGACTTGGTGTAATATTAGAGGAAAGAGATGAGAAAATCCTATGTCATGATTTAATGATTGGGGAGTCCACTCAATAGATCAAGCAGCTTCAAGCCCACAATTGGAAAAGACCAACCTACCTAAATACCATCTAATAGATTTACCAACCCTTTTGGGGTTTTGAGAAGGGGAATATGTATCTTTTCCACTAGAATGTCATAGAAACTGGGTATTCTGAGTTCAATGGTGATGTCCATTAGGACTTGATAAAATTGTTGGAGACTTAATAAAATTTATTATTTCTCTTAAAATTTACCCAAGAAAGTAACTATGATATTCTATTTTATTTTTAGAATAAAAATGACAAGCTCGTAAACCACTGCAATCAATTCTAGATAAAGACAACATCCTCAGTAGCAGTAACTTCCAGGAATGGTTTAGATGCCTTCTGGTTATCTTACACCATGAACTGAAGTCTTACGTGTTGCAGTCATCATTTCCAGATCCACCTACCAAATAGGTGAGTGATGAGGATTTCCTAGTCCATGGAAAACATATTAATGACATGATCGATGTTCAATGTTTGATGTTATCTTCAATGTGTTGTGATCTCATGAAGTCTCATGAAAACATGGATTCTTTGTAGCATGCTCAAGAACCTCTATAAGGCCCCAGCCTTAAACCTTACATAATCTTGAGTTATCACAAGATTACACATTGAGGATCTTTTCAGGTTTAGTGTTTTAGAGAATTAGATCATGAAACTTGCATTACATTCCACCTTTAAACAAAGTGGTTACATAAAAGACAGGATTCATTCTTCCCATCAACGTAAACATATTTAAAATAAAACTTTGATTCTTTCTTGACACATCCTTGACTCTATCATCTTATCATGTACCTTTCCCTTGACCTATGAAAAATATTTCAAAAACTTGGGATGAGCATAAAAAGCTCAATAAGGGTTATAAAAATATGGAAAGGAAACATGAGTTCATATAGACATAAGAATGAAATCACACTTTACCCATAAAACATAGGCATATCGAATCATGAATAAATCATAGAAAACATAAGACATAAAGGTAACATGAGTCATTAATAACATTCTTACGTAGGGAGTAACCCTCTTGGTTACGTTTGGAATACCCATCACAGTATATTCCCTAAATCTCTTCGGAGAAACCTTAACGTTTCACTCCTTCGCGTTACCCAATGCATTGGAGAGCTATATCGGGCTCACCCGCCCTTAGTTTATCACGGAATCACCCGTTTTCATAACAATGCCCAAGAACCATAACATAAATTTATCACATAAAACATGCATAAAGGAAACATAAAATTTCCACATTTCAATCAAAATATAACATTTTAGTATATTGAAATAATGAATCCATTCAAAAAGAAACCATTTCCAAAACCATTTAAAACATTTAATAAAGAGATTTTTGAATCAAAGTGTCCCATACCACCATGAAGATTAAAATTTTAAACCATTAATATCCATATAAATAAATCATTAAAACCATTTTGAAAACATGGATATTAATAAGAACAAATAATTAAAACATTTAAAACGATATTTTGGTTAAAGGGGTTTTACCAAAATTAGAGACACTTGAATACAATAATTGAGGAATAACATTTAGTCAGAAATTTATAATATCATAAGAATAAATGGATTCATGATATAATATTACAAAGGACTGTATATACACCATATAAGAGTGAATTGGTGCATAACAACAATGAACCCTCAATAGAAATGTCAAATGTGATGAAATACCTTATAAAGAAGGTATCCTCAAATTAAGGACAAATCAATCTCAAAATTATGTGTGACAAATATAAATACACCCAATATAAGTGGATATTAAGTGTAAAACAATAAAAGGTCATTCACACATATTCAATGGATGACATATTCAATGACTACAAGTTGAACCCAAAGAAATCGAAATTGGGTTAAAAAGTTCCCTTGACAGCCTAACGGCATCACATCAAAATGAGGTGATGAGAGATAAAAACTGTATCTCATCACTTAGACATAAAATTTACATCAATAAGGATATATGAGAACATATCCCAACATAACAATATGTAAATTAAAAGACCCAACAAAAGAAGTCTTTTAAAAAAGAGGTGGGTGAAAGGTTCCCTTACATACTTGGGTATCTTTCAAAACATACACCCCATGAAAGAAAGACAATAGATCATTGATGTAAATACTCATAAAAGAAAGTATATTACACAAAGATTAGAATAATGGTCAGTACATACACAACTCAATGTAATTTGTGGCAAATGTAGCATAAATCTCTCGGGAATAAAAGTGAGATGAAAAATCCCTTACGAAAACTCGGCAGCCTAACGACGCCACATAAAACTTCCGAATATGGATTGATGAGATAAAATAGGGTATCTCATAACATTACAATAAAATTTACAGAAATAGGAATATAAAATAACATCCCCCAACATTACAAAGAGGAGTTTAAAAGAAGTGACATAAAGGAGAGTACTTAAAAAGAAAGAGAGAGGTTAGATCTCTTATGAAAGTTCGGCAGCCTAACGGCGCCACTCCGAACTTCCAAAATGGATTGATGAGAGAGAATAGGGTCTCTCATCACATGAAAATAAAAATTACAGTAACTGTAATATAAAAGATCATCCCAATGACAATAAATATTAGCTTTAAAAGGAATGACATAAAAGTGTGTACTTAAAAAGAAAGAGAGGAGTAGGATCCCTTACCTCGGGTCCGACTTGACTCGATCGTTCTTTAATCTCATGAATAATAAACTTGAGTTAATTTATACTTGATTAAGAACCTTTTTCAAGATTATTATTCGTTTTATATCACTTATTTCAATGTTATAAACATTATGTAATCATTAAGTTAATAATGATTGTTTTGTCGATATTTGGTTCTTAAGTCGAAAGTGGACTTCTTACAATTACATGTTGTTCGTGTGGTCAAAGGTTCTTTATATCCAGAATGAAATTCCTGATTTGGATATCATATATATCATATATATCCAGCATATACATGTATTTATAATATTACATAATCATCTAGAGGTAAGAAATGAAATGCACCGTTCATGGAGACGGTAAGCCGTACGTACGCATGAACGCTACTTTCATTTCATTCTCATATTAATGGAATTAAAATTAAATGAGAGGTATGTATATTTTAATTACAGAATTATATTAATCATTTAGATGTATAATTATTTATATATATCCATTATATACATGTACTTTTAATAGTACATTACATTTGGGGATAAGAAATGAAATGCACCGTTCATGGAGACGGTAAGCCGTACGTACGAATGAACGCTACTTTCATTTCTATCTCATACATTAATGGAATGAAATAATAATGATATAGAGGTATATAATGGTTCCAGTATAACATCATATATAATAACATTAAATCCATCCTTTATACGTCCCACGTATGGCATTAACGAATCACATCACTTTGAGGGGGCGGTAGTCCGTACTTCCTAAAATGAAGATATCGTGTATACCCATAATGGAAGCCATAAAGGTAAGCCACAAATAAAAAAATACAGAAGCTTAAGTAAAGAATAAAAATATTATATATCATATATAAAAATAGTGACATCATAATGGCCACCTTTGAAGGTGTTAGATGAGTAATGAACAATCATCGTTTCGGGAGGCAGAATTTCGCCATCCACGGAAACCGTATCTTCTTTAACCATTTGATGTTGTTGTGTGAGAGTGTAGCTAGAATAAATCATATAACAACATCCTAGTATATTGAATATAATGTTTTTGTTACAAAAGAAGTAAATAAAAAGAGTTTTGGGGGTTGGAGAAGCAAAATAAAACAAATGAACATGAGAGAATGAATTACCTTTAAAAGTGTAACTCCTTTTGATTTGAGCCTAAAGGCTTCCTTTGAATGGATTCTGCCCAAAGGGAATCCACTAGGATTAGGAGAGGTATGTGTAGAGATTAAATGGGCAGGGGTTGGCCGAGACAAATGCTTTGGGAGTGTGGGAAAAGAAGTAGAGGTGGGGGCCTTTTATAAGAGAAGAGGAGGGGAACTTTTGGAAAGTAAAGAAACATTACTTTATTTGAAAATGTGTTTCGGTTTAAAAAGGTCCCACATTGATATAATTCGTGGATAAGGTGATAAGGGTTATAAATCCACCCATCCAATAAGTTTTGGACATGTATAGTTATTAGATTGTTCATTATCTTTCCATTTTATTTAAATCGTCAAATAAGGATGTCATCGCTGCATCATTATTATGTCATAAATAATTTAATTTATTTAATTTCTAAAAATTATAAAAAAAATACTATGATGTATGAAATCTTTTTATCTTTCTAATTACTATTTATAATCAAAAATATGACTTGTATAACCCCATTTAAAAATTGTTTTAGTAAAACATATCATGTTTGTGCCATTTTTTACATTGACATTAAATAAAAGGTATTTATGTCATTTTCCAACCAAAGTGGCCCAATGGGGTCCCCAAGTTGACCCATGGCTTGTATCGGTCGGCCATGACACAACCAATGAGGGTAGGACATGTGTCAAGTTCATTTCATATTATTAAAACATTTTTTTTACCTTAAACTACACTAATTACCTCTAATCGCGATTAATGAAAAAAAATTACTATTCACCAAAAAATTATTTTCATCCCATTGAACCTCATTTTACAAACTAATGACAACCATGTATGTCGGATTTTCAAAATTCAATACACATTAGTGGTAAACTTTAATTTAACTGAAAAATCAGTTTGCTTGATTACCACTTAGTGGTTTCACTATTCCTAAAAAATTTGAGTTTTTCAGAAAATTACCAAAAATTCACTCTAAGCTGTATTTGATATTCCGAATTCAAAAATGAAGTTTATATTACAAAATAAAAAACATATAAGTCACATTAATTAATTTAATAATTAATTCCAGCTGTCATGACAAATAGCGTGTTTTTTATAAAATAATAAGTATCAAAAGATTGATACTAGTTTAAGTCCAATTTCAAAGTGAAATTAATTCCAACGACCACTATTGGATTTAATGGTAAAAATATTTTCTAATTTCACTTTAAAACCAATTCAAAAGATTATCTAATCATATAAATAAATTAGATTAAAAAGAGGTTTTGAATTAAATTACAACATTTTACACTATTCATTAAAAAAATGAACTTTATCGGAAAGACACCAAAAATTTACACAAAGTAAATTTTGATGTCCCGATTCTAAAGAAGAGTTATATTTGGTCCAAAAGAATGTAAAAGAGTGATAAAAACTATATTTAATGACGGTTCTCCATCAAAAGGTGATAAGTGAACCTTTAGTGAAAAAATTAGGGTATAAACACCTAAAATTGAATTCTTTCCGTATTTTAAGCCTCTATCCTCTATTGGATAAATGTAAAAACATTTAAAAACATATATAATCATATTTTAGTTATTTCTATCCATTCCCGCCAATACAACGGCTACATGTTAACTACCATTTAAAATAATATTATTTTATTATTAGAGTGCAACGTAAGATTCCCAAGAAACTCGTTGTTGCGTGTTGGGTACGCCATCGAGCATAGCATCCCCTTTAAAGTCATATTAATATTTTATTCACAAATAGGGATAAATATGAAAATTTCATATTCTTTATTTACCTGGGGTGTTACATTCTTCCCCCCTTTTGGGAATTGCGTCCTCGCAATTTTAAAAATTGGGCTTGGAAACATCCTTGAAAGTCCCACATCGGAAGAAGAGTCGGTAAAACAATCACATTAAAATAAAGGAAGATAAGTACAGAGGTCACCCGAGTTAACCCATACTAGGATTCCATGTAGAAAAACATGGACATAGAAGAAAAAGCAAAGGGTCATGTTCTGATGGAGAGTGATAGAAAACATGTTTAGGAGAAAGTTAACAATGAGAAAATCAGAAACTTGTGATGCATTAAATGGTATTTGATTCCCTAGTAGGAAAAGCTAATAGACAACATTTATGTTTTAAGATACTTTTTATTGAGGAATTTATTCATAAGGAAACATAATCACTTATCATGTTTACTTTCAACTTTTACTAGATTCCTTAATCAAACTCATATTTTTTCCAAAAGACGAGTATTTAGGGAGACTTGTTCGCATTAGGAGTACTATAATCAACTTTTAGAAAATCACCTAATCCACAAAAGAGAACTATATACTTCCCATGTCTTTAGACTTTAACCAAAACCAAAACCAAAAAGGCTAGTACAAGATCAGATAATCCAGAAAAGGATAACCCTTTATAAAAAGAAAATCTATTCTTAATCTCCAAAATTTGTCCAACAAAACCCAAAGTTCAACGAGGACCATTCTATAATGAATTTTTCCATAAAATCCTTCAAAGTAAACCAAACTAAGATTGAAACCCTAATATTTGAAGGATTTAGTCACATAGTCTTCCAAGTTAAATCGTAACATTTATCTCTAAACAATATCAGTTGCTCCTAAAGTCTCGTATTGAAAAGTAATTAACCTAATCACATATCCTCCATGATAGGTTAATAATTTTCATAAATAACCCAAAATAAACTTACTCTTAATTCATAAAATCAGATAACTAAAAAGAATCAGTCAAACTAACCAGGGACTTCACGTAGTCCAGTGGTAGGCGATAAATACCAGTCACACTTTGGTTGTGGGTTCGATTCCCACAGCTTTGTCCGACGCGACGGGTTGTCACACGGTCTACGTATTGTCCTATTTCCAAAACTATATAATTCTTAAAAAATTCCCCAAAATGAGATAAAATCTTCAAAATAATAATAACATATTTTAACCTCAAGTTTATCTCATTCCTTTCATTTTCCATCATATCATAGAGTAACCCATAATTACCTAAAAAGTAAGGATCATATAAACCCTAATGGTTACCTTTTTAATTATTACCTGAACTTCCACATCGATTGGCCATCTCGTACATGATGCATTATAGAACATACCAAGGTTCACGTGGTTGATCATGACTCCTTGATAGTTAGTTTAGAACAACCACGAGTTTTCTCATTGAATCCTCCATTTTATCTAGTATCTTAATCAGAGAACCACCATAGTTTCCTTCAAACCTGTTGTCTCTTTGGTGCCTGCTAGATCCATCCATTCACTAAAAATAGAAATGTTAGTGTGAGTATATCAACAAAACCATCATGTACTAATGAGTAAGATAAACACTAAGATATACTTACTCATTCACTTTATCTAAAACTATGACTCTTTCTGAAATCCTAACCATTATGGTAATGTCACTTATGCTTAGAGAATACCCTAACCTATAAAGTTATCTAAACCGACCTTTGATACCAACTATAAGGCCCCAGCCATAAACCTTACATAATCTTGAGTTATCACAAGATTACACATTGAGGATCTTTTCAGGTTTAGAGTTTTAGAGAATTAGATCATGAAACTTTCACTACATTCTACCTTTAAACAAAGTGGTTACATAAAAGACAGGATTCATTCTTCCCATCAACAGAAACATATTTAAAATAAAACTTTGATTCTTTCTTGACACATCCTTGACTCTATCATCTTATCATGTACCTTTCTCTTGACCTGTGAAAAACATTTCAAAAACTTGGGATGAGCATAAAAAGCTCAGTAAAGGTTATAAAAATATTGAAAGGAAACATGAGTTCATATAGACATAAGAATGAAATCACACTTTACCCATAAAACCTAGGCATATCAAATCATGAATAAATCATAGAAAACATAAGACATAAAGGTAACTTGAGGCATTCATAACAGTCTTACGTAGGGAGTAACCATCTTGGTTACGTTTGGAATACCCATCACAGTATATTCCCTAAATCTCTTCGGAGAAACCTTAACGTTTCACTCCTTCGCATTACCCAATTTATTGGAGAGCTATATCGGGCTCACCCGCCCTTAGTTTATCACGGAACCACCCGTTTTCATAACAATGCCCAAGAACCATAACATAAATGTATCACATAAAACATGCATAAAGGAAACATAACATTTCCACATTTCAATCACAATATAACATTTTAGTATATTGAAATAATGAATCCATTCAAAAACAAACCATTTCCAAAACCATTTAAAACATTTCATAAAGAGATTTTTGAATCAAAGTGTCCCATACCACATTGAAGCTTAAAATTTTAAACCATGAATATCCATATAAATAAATCCTTAAAACCATTTTTAAAACATGGATATTAATAAGAACAAATAATTAAAACATTTAAAACGATATTTTGGTTAAAGGGGTTTTACCAAAATTAGAGACACTTGAATACAATAATTGAGGAATAACATTTAGTCAGAACTTTATAATATCATGAGAATAAATGGATTCATGATATAATACATCAAAGGACAGTATATACACCATATAAGAGTGAATTGGTGCATAACAACAATGAACCCTCAATAGAAATGTCAAATGTGATGAAATCCCTTATAAAGAAGGTATCCTTAAATTAAGGACAAATAAATCTCAAAATTATGTGTGAAAAATATAAATACACCCAATATAAGTGGATATTAAGTGTAAAACAATAAAAGGTCATTCACACATATTCAATGGATGACATATTCAATGACTACAAGTTGAACCCAAAGAAATCGAAATTGGGTTAAAAAGTTCCCTTGACAGCCTAATGGCATCACATCAAAATGAGTTGATGAGAGATAAAAAGTGTATCTCATAACTTGGACATAAAATTTAAATCAATAAGGATATATTAGAACATATCCAAACATAACAATATGTAAATCAAAAGGACCAAAAAAAGAAGTCTTTTAAAAAAGAGGAGGGTGAAAGGTTCCCTTACCGACTTGGGTATCTTTCAAAACATACACCCCATGAAAGAAAGACAATAGATCATTAATTTAAATACTCATAAACGAAAGTATATTACACAAATAGTAGAATAATGGGCATTAAATACACCAATCAATGGAATTTGTGGCAAATGTAGCATAAATCTCACGAGAATAAAAGTGAGATGAAAAATCCCTTACGAAAACTCGGCAGCCTAACGACGCCACATAAAACATCCGAATATGGATTGATGAGATCAAATAGGGCATCTCATAACATTAGAATAAAATTTACAGAAAGAGGAATATAAAATAACATCCCCCAACATTACAAAGAGGAGTTTAAAATAAGTGACATAAAGGAGAGTACTTAAAAAGAAAGAGAGAGGTTAGATCTCTTACGAAAGTTCGGCAGCCTAACAGCGCCACTCAGAACATCCAAAATGGATTGATGAGAGAGAATAGGGTCTCTCATCACAAGAACATAAAAATTAAAGTAAGTTTAATATAAAAGATCATCCCAATAACAAGAATTATGAGCTTTAAAAATAATGACATAAAAGTGTGTACATAAAAATAAAGAGAGGAGTAGGATCCCTTACCTCGGGTACGACTTGACTCGATCGTTCTTTAATCTCCTGAATAATAAACTTGAGTTAATTTCCACTTGATTAAGAACCTTTTCCAAGATTATTATTCCTTTTATATCACTTATTTCCATGTTATAAACATTATGTAATCATTAATTTAATAATGATTGTTTTGTCGATATTTTGTTCTTAAGTCGAAAGTAGACTTCTTACAATTACATGTTGTTCATGTGGTCAAAGGTTCTTTATATCCAGAATGAAATTCCTGATTTGGATATCATATATATCATATATATCTATCATATACATGTATTTATAATATTACATAATCATCTAGAGGTAAGAAATGAAATGCACCGTTCATGGAGACGGTAAGCCGTACGTACGCATGAACGCTACTTTCATTTCTTTCTCATATTAATGGAATTAAAATTAAATGAGAGGTATGTATATTTTAATTCCAGAATTATATTCATCATTTATATGTATCATTCATTATATATATCCATTATATACATTTAATTTTAATAGTACATTACATTTGGGGATAAGAAATGAAATGCACCGTTCATGGAGACGGTAAGCCATACGTACGCATGAATGCTACTTTCATTTCTATCTCATACTTTAATGGAAATAAATAATAATGATATAGAGGTATATAATAGTTCCAGTATAACATCATATATAATAACATTAAATCCATCCTTTATACGTCCCACGTATGGCATTAACGAATCACATCACTTTGAGGGGGCGGTAGTCCGCACTTCTTAAAATGAAGATATCGTGTATACCCATAATGGAATCCATAAAGGTAAGCCACAAATAAAAAAATACAGAAGCTTAAGTAAAGAATAAACATATTATATATCATATATAAAAATAGTGACATCATAATGGCCACCTTTGAAGGTGTTATATGAGTATTGAACAATCATCATTTCGGGAGGCAGAATTTCTCCATCCACGGAAACCATATGTTATTTAACCATTTGATGTAGTTTTGTGAGAGTTTAGCTCGAATAAATCATATAAAAACATCCTAGTATATTTAATATACTAGTGGTGTTGCAAAAGAAGTAAATAAAAAGAGTTTTGGGGGTTGGAGAAGCAAAATAAAACAAATGAACATGAGAGAATGAATTACCTTTAAAAGTGTAACTCCTTTTGATTTGAGCCTAAAGGCTTCCTTTGAAAAGATTCTGCCCAAAGTTAATCCTCTAGGATTAGTAGAGGGATGTGGAGAGAGTAAATGGGCAGGGGTTGGCCGAGACAAATGCTTTGGGAGTGTGGAAAAAGAAGTAGAGGTGGGGGCCTTTTATAATAGGAGAGGAGGGACACTTTTGGAAAGTAAAGAAACATTACTTTATTTGAAACTGTGTTTCGGTTTAAAAAGGTCCCACATTGATATAATTCGTGGATAAGGTGATAAGACTTCGAAATCCACCCATCTAATAAGTTTTGGACATGTGTAGTTCATAGATTTTTCATTATCTTTCCATTTTATTTAAATCGTCAAATAAGGATGTCATCGCTGCATCATTATTATGTCATAAATAATTTAATTTATTTAATTTCTAAAAATTATAAAAAAAATTCTATGATTTATTAAATCTTTTTATATTTCCATGCACTATTTATAATCAAAAATCTGACTTTTATAACCCCATTTAAAAATTGTTTTAGTAAAACATATCATGTTTGTGCCATTTTTTACATTAACATAAAATAAAAGGTATTTATGTCATTTTCCAACCAAAGTGGCCCAATGGGGTCCCCAAGTTGACCCATGGATTTTATTGGTCGGCCATGACACAACCAATGAGGGTAGGACATGTGTCAAGTTCATTTCATATTATTAAAACATTATTTTTACCTTAAACTACACTAATTACCTCTAATCGCGATTAATGAAAAAAATTACTATTCACCAAAAAATTATTTTCATCCCATTGAACCACATTTTATATAATAATGACAACCATGTATGTTGGATTTTCAAAATTTAATACACATTAGTTGTAAACTTTCATTTAACTGAAAAATCAGTTTGCTTGATTTCCACTTAGTGGTTTCACTATTCCTCAAAAATTTGAGTTTTTCAGAAAATTACCAAAAATTCACTCTAAGCTATATTTGATATTCCGAATTCAAAAATGAAGTCTATATTACAAAATTCAAAACATATAAGTCACATTAATTAATTTAATAATTAATTCCCGCTGTCATGTCAAATAGCGTGTTTTTATAAAACAATAAGTATCAAAAGATTGATACTAGTTTAAGTCCGATTTCAAAGTGAAATTAATTCCAACGACCACTATTTGATTTAATGGTAAAAATATTTTCTAATTTAAATTTAAAACCAATTCAAAAGATTATCTAATCATATAAATAAATTAGATTAAAAAGAGGTTTTGAATTAAATTACAACATTTTAAACTATTCATTAAAAAATGAACTTTATCAGAAAGATTCCAAAAATTTACACAAAGTAAATTTTGATGTCCCGATTCTAAAGAAGAGTTATATTTGGTCCAAAAGAATGTAAAAGGGTGATCAAAACTATATTTAATGACGGTTCGCCATCAAAAGGTGATAAGTGAACCTTTAGTGAAAAAATAGGGTATAAACACCAAAAATTGAATTCTTTCCGTATTTTAAGCCACTATCCTCTATTGGATAAATGTAAAAACATTTAAAAACATATATAATCATATTTTAGTTATTTCTATCCATTCCCGCCAATACAACGGCTACATGTTAACTACCATTTAAAATAATATTATTTTATTATTAGAGTGCAACGTAAGATTCCCAAGAAACTCGTTGTTGCGTGTTGGGTACGCCATCGAGCATAGAGTCCCCTTTAAAGTCATATTAATATTTTATTCACAAATAGGGATAAATATGAAAATGTCATGTTCTTTATTTACCTGGGGTGTTACAACCTCTGTGGTCTTTACTAGGAGAGAGAAAGGAAGGAAAGGTTTGTGATCACTAAGGAACTCTTTCAAATTTATCTTAGAAAAGGTTCCACAGCTGGGCCTCATAAAGTCAAGCTCATTGGCTACATTGAGTGGTTGTAGGATCTAAGGTTTATGCACCCCGAAGAACTGGGAACCGATATCATTCTCGCATCACTCCCTCAGAGCTTATCTAACATTGTAGTCAATTTCAATATAAACAATAGTGGGATGTCTCTATTTGATATTCTTATCCTCATTCACCATGTGGACAAAGATAGGAATCGTGAAAATCCTTATGTTATTATGGTGAATAAGAAGAAAGGGAAGGCTAAGATCTTAAAGACCAAAGAAACTTCAAGGCCTTCCAAGAAAAGGAATACAAAAGGGGAGGAAATGAGAAAAATGATATTTCTTTCTCATGTGGAAACAAGGTCCACTGGAAGAAGAACTACACCCAACCTAAGAATAAAAGGGGAAGCTTCAGGTGCATTTGTTATCGAATGAAATCTATTTATTTCTACTAATTGGGTATTAGATACAACTTGTGGTGTCTACATATGTATCCAAATATATGAACCATGTAGATTCATGAAGACTGATTGAGGAGAGGTAGATCTACGAGTAGCCAAAGGAGCCTGACTTGTTGTTGTAGCTATTGGAGACTACCACCTCAAATTGCCAACTAGGATGATCTTTGTGTTAAAGGGTTGTTTTATGTGCCTTCTGTAACCAAAAACATAATTTCTATATCAAGAATAGATATAGATGTATTTATTTTTATGTTTGGAAGTGAATGATTCTTATTTTATAAATATAGATTTTTTTTGGTAGGGAACATCTATATGATGGTCTTTATGTGTTGGATTACAAAAACCAAGAAACAGAAATCGATGACAAAGATACTTAACATGACTCATACCACACCAAACTTTGGCAACACCAGATAGATCATGGAAACAAGAAACACTAAAAAAAGTTATATCAAGTTGGTTATTTAGATTCTTTTTAACTAAAACCACATGGCGTATGTCATGCATGTTTACAAGGCAAAATGACCAAGTACCTATTTGGTGGGAAAGGTGAAAGGGTTAAATAGAATCCTAAATTAGATCATACCGATGTGTGTGGACCATTTCTAGTTGAAGAAAGGGCTGGGTACTCAAAATTCAAATCTTTTACTTATGATTTTATTTGATATGGATATATCTACATAATGAGGTATAAGTCAGATTCCATTGATAAATTCAAGGAATACAACAATTATGTTATGAACCTGATTGGTAAGAAGATTATGAAACTCCATTCAGATCGAGGATGGGAATATCTTAATTATGATTTAATTGATTACTTATGAGTGTGTGGGATCCTATACCAAATCACTCCCCCGTAAAAAACATAATGTAATGGTGTAAGAGAAAGTAATAACCGCACCTCTTTGTACATGGTTAGATCAATGATGAGTCATGAATGTATTCCTATATCCTTTTGGGGGTATGCGTCACAAACAGTGGCACTCATACTAAACCAAGTATGAACTAAATCGATAAATAGTATTGCATACGAGTTTTGGAGTGGAGGTAAATCCATTTTATCCAATTTATAGGTGTGTGGTAGATAATCATTTGTTAAGGAATCTTTAGCTAACAAACTCGCACCCTGAGGCACAAAGTGTGGATTTATAGGATACCCAAAGGAAACAAGAATATATTATATATACAACCCGTCAGACCAATCCTTGAGAAGGAGAAAATTTCCAAAAGAGAATGTGGGAGCAAGATAGACATCAATTAAGTCAAGGATCATGGTACACTGGAGTTTGTATAGGAACAGATTCCACAAAGCCCAGTGGAAGAATAATTTGTTCTATAAAGAAAAGTACTACATAGGAGTACAAGAGATATTAGAGAATCAAAATGGTCCAATTTTCTAATTACTGATGATGGTTACACATGATTAGTTGATAATAATGATCCTATATCATACAAAGAAGCAATAAGTGGAACAGACATTGCTAAGTTGCAAGAAGCCATGAATTCTGAAATGGATTCCATCTAACGACACATAAATTCATTAATGAAAAATATTCTTGGTTTATTGAAATGTATTCTTATGGTTATGTAAAATTCATTCACTTATTAGGTTCTATTTTTTTTTATATTTTAAAATTCCATTAGGAATTTTGAC
The DNA here is from genome assembly GCA_963277665.1 of Viscum album. NCBI lineage: Eukaryota > Viridiplantae > Streptophyta > Magnoliopsida > Santalales > Viscaceae > Viscum > Viscum album. Next base: position 1,316,284,195 of record OY728147.1, read on the forward strand.
CGTTGTTAATATATCCGTTGAATAGTGAGCACAATATTAGTATAAATATAGGGCTTTAACAAATCCTATTTAATCAGACAAAGGAAGTGATGGCCTCATATAGTAGAAACTCCCCATACGAATCCCATTTTTCAGAGTTCAGAAATGATGTGGAGTCATTGGGATTCACTCTTGACCAGGCTCAAGATGAGCTTGAATACGTTAAGTTTGAGCAGAACTGCTTACAAGAAAGGTGGAACTTGATAGAGATTACCACCTGAGCAATGTTATCTGAGCCACCCAAAGAGTCTTTCACCATCGCACACCTTAACCTTCAGTCTTATGTAGGTGTTATAATAGGTTATCTAACAATACCCTAGTAAAATTATTATGTACAATATTTTTTTATAGTGAATATTCATTTATTTTATTATTTTTACCTTGTAAATAGTTTTTCCAGAACAAATCATATTTTTAGTTAACATTCAACTAAGAATTCTACGTTGATGAATTAATGGATTTTTGAATTATGTAATATTTTAATAATATATTATTATTATCATTAAATTACTATTTATAAAATATAAATGTTCAAATAACTTTTTCAAATACATTTGTAATTTTTACTATGGTTTGAAAGCTATTTTTGTCAAAACCCATGATTTTTTTATAAATATCTGTATTTATTTTTAAAAGTAAAAATTCAAATATTTTGAATATTATTTATATTAAATGAAAATAGCTTTTTCTATCAGGATGTTGAAATTATCCAATGTTTAATTTTTCATAATTTTTTGAAATAGTCAAATTTTAGGGTAAAAATTAAATACAATTTGAATATATAATTTCTTTTATGACATCATAATGACATAATATTGATGTTATAATATACTATAAATGACATTCTACGAAAATAAATGTTTTATCCTTCAAATAATGTGATTTTTGATTTGTTTGATTAATTTTATGATGGATTAGTGGACCCTCCATGACTTATAAATCATTTTATCTTTTTTAATTGTCTTCCTTGAGAGTGTGGATCACCTCCACATAAGAAACCCAATTATTTTAAGAGGTTTGGAAATTTTCCATTTAAAATATTGTTTTCCACCCCTCTTTGGATAAAAAAATGTTCTGGTTTGTGTTTTTGATTAGTTTAATGTGTGGTGTCCCAAACCTAAATAATAAACAATTACCTCTCCTTTCTTATATAAACCCACCCAATCTCCCACTTCCTCTCCACTCATACCCTTTCAAGTTCATCAAAATGCTTCCATTCTTTCTCTAGAATCATTCCAAGGCGCCCAAACTCCCAAGAAGCCTCTCCCAAGCCTTTGGGATCACACTTCCATGTAAGGGATTCTCATATTCCATATTTATGTTAATGTTTCTTTATATTTTTATGCCCATTTATTTTCAATTATATATGTTGGTTTTAGATTTGATAACTACAAAATAATTCCATATTCATGTTTGAAAAATGATAGATCCCCTCTATCATTAATTACTTCCATGTATACCCATTACCATGCCGAAATTCCTTAAGGAACTTCTCTCTCCTCATTTAAATTAAAGTAATTTTTTTGTATCATCAATCTAAATTCCATTAAATTTGATGGGACATGTATCTATATGATCCCATTACTGCATATTTCATGTAAATATTATGAGACACCCTTTACTCACTCATCAGCCATATTTATGTGTTCTTATGTCATGTCGTTACGCTGCAGAAATTGCAACGTGATTTTCCACGCCGAAGTCATTGTGTATTGAACACCATACCCATTTATCTATCAAGGGTATTCACCGTTATTCACATTTACTTATTGTTTAAAAATTTTCATATATTAATTCCACATTCCTTTATCATGGAATAAATGATGATTTCTAATGAATCCATGTTTTATGATCCATGTGTCACACTTATGCATGAAATGAAAAGATTAAGAAGGGTGCCCCTGATAGCGCTCCAATACATTGGGTAAAGTTTAATATCATGATATTTCATGTGCAATGAGTGTTGAATCATGATAATTCATGTTAAATGAGGTTTTACTAGTGCTTATGTGCAATGATGGTTTACTCATGCTCCATGTGCAATCAGCCTTGGCACATGCTAATTCCATGTCAAGTGTTGTTGCCACATTTCCATGTTATGATTATCATGCTTTATCATGCCTTTATGTTCATGTTTCTCTTGTTCTCCATTAATATTCCTATTTTATAACATGTAATGTATTCTTCATTTTATTCCATGTTTATACCCTTGCTAGGATTTATAGCTCACCCTTTTCTTATGCATGTCCTCGGGTTATCCTATGCAATGCTAAATACGAGGGAATGTAGTGGCCATGTAAAAGAAGTTTTCAATAAGATGTTGTGTTCTTTGTTTTAAGTTGTTGGGTAATGTTCCTAAGCCAAAAAGACACTACAAATCTCGATCTTCTATGTAGTATCAAGTGATGGTTTTATGTAATAAATCATGTTTATTTTTGTAATAAAGAGCCGGGTTGCTATAGTTGGTATCAGAGGATAGGTTTAGTTATTTTTGGGATTAGTATTGGAAACCCATATTGAAAGACTTTCAGATATGACTTAGAATAATAAAAACAACCCTGTGTTTTGTTGAGTATTTAGTAAGTGGATTATCATGAAAATACATCCATGTCTAGATACGAGTAGGTGGAGGAGGCCCAGGAAAAAATGTACCTAGGAGTGAAAAATCTGACAAGGAGTTCCAGGCTTGACTTGGGGTATCATGGTACAGGAAAACGAGCCTTGCTGCACTGTTGGTTATGAAACTTCTGAGGGAATATGCATTAGTAAATTCACAATATTAGTTTGAACCATAATTATGGTAGTTAAAAAATTTCCCGGAAGAATATATGTTAGAATGTAGATCATGGATAACATAGATTGAAGCCTATAGATTCATAAGTTAAGGAAATAAAAGATATTTATAAGTTATCCATTTTGTCATAGGATTAACCTTTATATGTTTAATGTTTTCTACCCTAAGTTGTTTTAGATGAAGTAAATAAGTAGCACCAGAATAAAAAAGTGAAATGTGGGGGTTATCATCATTAGTTCTATGCATTATTTTATATCCCAAATTTTTAGTACAACAATACCAACACCACCACAAATCATGGAAGTAATGATGTCAGTGAGTATGACAAATGGGAAAATCATTGCATCCCATGAATATAACTCCTCCCCTATCATAATTTTTGGATTGAACTTTCCAGAAAATCTCATCATACTCTCTCTAGTAGAATTTGATTCAATTCTCAGCCTGAATTGGCTTTCCTTATATAAAGTTGACATAAATTGGCATGAGATGGAAATTACTCTCCATGTGGAGAATTGAGCCTGGATTCTATACATGTTCGAAGAGGAAGGTGAATATTATTTAGCTCCATCATCTCAATCATGGATATTACTACCCTATGATCACACGTATCTGGATCAGATGATTGAGTATATGGAGGAAACCATATTTGAAGACATGCCTATTGTGAGGGAATTCACTAAAGTGTTTCCCAAGTAATTTCCTGGTCTTCCTCCTAGAAGAGATGTGGAATTCTAAATTGATCTTATTCATGGGGAGATGACAATATCCAAGACTCCATATAGAATGACTATTTTAGAGCATGAGGAGCTGAAGAAATAACTACAGGAGAATCTGGATAAAGGGTTTACACACCCATGTCCTTCACCGTGGGCTGCACCAGTCCTCTTCGTCATGAAGAAGGGTGGGACAATGCACCTTTGCATAGATTATCTTGAGCTTAACAAATTCATGATAAATAAAAGGTATCATATCTCACAAATTTATGACTTTTTAAATCAGCTGCATGGAGCACAATACATTTCCAAGGTAGATTTGTGGTCAGAATATTATAATGTAGGGTTGAAGAAGGAATATATCTCTAAGACTGCTTTTCGTACAAGATACATGCACTATGAATTCATAGTAATTCCTTTCGGACTCACTAATTCTCTATAAATCTTATGGGACATGATGAATAGCGTATTTTGGTATTCTTTATAGATGATATTCTAATATACTTAATAACCATGTAGGATCATGAGGAGAATCTAAGAACTTTACTAGAGACCTTGCGAAAGTAGAAGCTCTATGAAAAGTACATAAAGCATGAGTTCTGGTGGAAGGATGTCTCATTCTTGGGACATATCATCACAAGCAATGAGATATCGGTGGATTCCTTTGAGACAACTAAAATGGAGGGATGGATTAGGCCAACATTAGTAATGGATATTCATAGCTTCTTGGGGTTAACTAGATATTATCACCGATGTGTGAGAAATTTCTCATGATTGTCCAACCCTCTAACCAAGATAACTCTGAAGGTAGTAATGTTTTCATGGAGTGATGAATGTGAAGAGAGCTTCAAGGAGTTAAAAAAGAGGCTTATAACTACTCCTGTGCTCATTTTACCAACAAGTTGAGAACTTTTTGTGGAATTCAGTGATTCCTTGAAGAAGGGATTCGGCTATGTGTTGATGCAAAATGACAATGTCATTGCCTATAATTCATGTAAATATAAAGATTATGAGAATAATTATCCAACACAAGATCTGTAGTTGGCTACGGTAATCTTCACATTAAAAATTTGGAGGCATTATCTCTTTGGGGAGAAGTGTGAAATATATACGGACCAAAAAATCCTCAAGTATATATTCACCCGTAAAGAGTTGAACATGTGGCAACGAATATGGTTAGAGCTGATCAAATACTTTGACTGCTCAATCTATTACCACCTTGTTAAAGTGAGAAAGGTGGAAAATTCTCTAAGTATAAATGACCGAGTGATTCTCTAATTGATGATAATTGAGAAGGATATAATATTCTTAGATTTGATGAAGATGGACAAGGGAATCATAAAGTAGGGAACATCATCAATCCATTCACAAATGATATCTCAACCGTCTCTTTTGGAAAGACTAAAGGATGTTCAAAAGGATGATGTGGGAATTTAGAAGAAAGTGGAAGCTATCAGAAAAGGGAAATACTCGGAGTTCAATGTTAATGATGAAGGAATTGTATGATTTGGGAAAAGACTATGTGTTTCATCAAGTCTAGAGATGAATAAGGAACATTGGATGATGGACATTGTTCGAAATTATCTATTCATCCAGGAAACACAAAGATGTATCGAGATCTCTCAAAGCATTATTGGTGGGATAATATGAAGAATGATATCGCTGAGTATATATCAATGTTTTCTTTGTCTGTTGGAAAGTGAAGGCAGAGAGGTAGAATTCTAAGGGGATGATACAACCATTGCCCATACAATCATGGAAATGGGAGACCATCACTATGAATTTTGTCACCATACATCCAAAGACATCAAAAGGAAGAAATGCAATATATGTTTTTCTGGATCATCATACAAAGTCTGCAAACTTTATTTCAATTTGGGAGGATTTTTCATTGGATCAATAGGCATGAATATTTATCAGCTAAGTGGTAAGGCTACATGGAGTATCACTATCTATTTAATCTTATCAATATCATAGATTCACTTCTATGTTTTAGAAGATTCTTCAACATGCTCTGGATACTGAATTGAACTAATGTATGGCTTATCATCCTCAAACTTATTTCCAATCTGAGTGAACTATTTAGACACATGAAGATTTGTCAAGATCATGTTCGATAGACTTTAAAGGAGGATGGGAAAAACACATTCCACTAGTTGAATTCTCCTATAATAACAATTTTCACCTGGGCATCTGAATGGAACCTTATGAATCCCTGCATGGAATGAGGTGTATAACACTAACACGTTTGGATGATGTTGTTGAGGGTAAGCTTATAAGAAAAGAAATGGTCAAATGAATGGTGTTGAAGGTGAAAACCATTCAATATAATATCAAGGCATCTTAGAGTTGATAGAACCGTTATCCAGATAACCATCGATGAGACATCGAGTTTAAAATTGGAGACATGGTATTTCTATTCATATATCCATGTAATAAGGTCATTAGGTTTGGAAAGAAAGGTATGTTAAGTCCTACGTACATCATCCCCTATGATATTCTTGATCGTGTCGAGGATGTGGACTATCAACTAGAACTTCCACCTACCATGGTCAAAGTACATAACGTCTTTATTGTATCCCTCTTAAGGAAGTACACACCAGACCCTTCACATGTACTCTCTTAAGAGGTAGTACAACTATAGGATAATCTTTCTTACGAGGAGAAACCAGTGAAGATCATAAATTGTAGAGAAAAATATCTACGAAATAAGAAAATTCCCCTCGTCATGTTTTTGTGAAAAAACTACATGTTTGAAGAAGCGATGTGGGAATCAGAATAAGTGATGAATCCGAGTTACCCACATCTATTTTAGGGTTGGAAAAAGAAATTTTTATGGTGAAACTTATTAAAGGGGGAATATTGTAATGACCCAAAAATCCAGTAATGAAAATTCCTCTTGGTCTATTTAAATGTCTTTTTTTGGTTTTGTAAAATGAATGCGTTTATTTGGTTCTATGTTTTGGATTTTAAAATTCCATTAATCATTGTGGCCGTTGAAAATGTATCCATTGAAGAATGATGAAATTATTATTAGAAATATAGGGCTTTAACAAATCCAATTTACTCTGAAAAAGGAAGAAATGACCTCATCTAGTAGACTTTTCCCATACGAAGCCCATTTGTTAGAGCTCGGAAAGGAGGTGGAGTCATTGGGATTCTCTCTTGACCAATCCCAATCAGATCTTGAATACATTAAACTTAACCGGAACCGACTACGAGAGAAGTGGATGTTGGCAGAGATTACCACCCAAGCATTGTTATCTAAGAAACCCTAAGAGTCTGTCACCATCGCACACTTCACCCTTCAGTCTTATGTGAGTGTTATAAGATGTTATGTAACAATACCCTAGTACTCTGATAATGAACATTATTTTTGTATAGAGACTATACATTCATTTTTTATTGTTACTTTTAAATAGTTTTGAAAGCGCAAATTGTATTTTTAGATAATATTAAACAAAGAAATATATTTTTATGAATTACTGTATTTTTGAATTAAATAATATTTTAATAAATTATTATTATTATATTTATTCTACTTTTTATTTAATATAAATTATGGCATACTTTTTATGAATACAATTGTAATTTTTATTATGGTTTGAATGTTATTTTTGTCAGAATCCATGATTTTTTTATAAATGTCAGTTTTTATTTTTAAAATTAAAAATTAAAATATTTTGAAAAATATTTAGATAAAATGAATATTATTTTAAGAATCATCATGTCAAAATTATCTAACAGTGATTTTTTCATAATTTTCCGAGATAGTAAAAGTTTTGGGTAAAAATTAAATACCATTTAAATATATAATGTGATTTCTGATATCATAATGACAGAATAGCGATGCAATAAAATACTGTAAATTATAAGTTCGTAAAATATATGTTTTGTACTTAAAATAATGTTATTTTCGATTTGTTGAATTACTTTTATGATGCAATAGTGGACCCCCCAGACTTATAAAACATTTTATCCTTTTTAATTGGTTTTATAGAGAGTGTCACTCACCTCCACATAAGCAACCCTATTATATTAAGATGTTAGGCCATTTGGCATATAAAATATAGTTTTACACTCCCCTTTGGATAAAATCACGGGCAATAAACCATGGGATGGTTTGTGATTTTGATTAGTTTAATGTGAGGTGTCCCAAACCTAAATAATAAAGAATTCCCTCTCGTTTCATATATAATCCCACCCAATATCCCACTTACTCTTCAATAAAAGAGTTTGGAGTTCATCTAACCTCTTCCCACCTCTCTTTAGAATCCACCCAATTCCCTCCAAGCTCCCAAGAAGCCTCTCTCAAGCCTCTCCCCAACCTTTGGGATCACACATCCAAGTAAGGGATTCTCACTTTCCTTATTTATGTCCACGATTCCTTATATTGCTATTCCCTTTTATTTTCAATTATAAAAGTTGGGGTATTATTTTGAACCTGCCACATACATCCCTCCTCATATTTCAATAATGAGTGATCTCCTTTCTTTCTCATTAATTCCTTCCGTGTATACTCGTTACCATGCTAAAATTCTGTAAAGAACTTATCTCTCCTCATTTACATTCAAGTAATTATTTTGTAGCATGAATCTAAAATCTGTACAATTGTTGAGACATATATCTATATAACCCCCATACTTTACATTTCATGTAAATACGATGAGACACCACTTTCTCTCTAATCAGCCATTTTTATGAGTTCTTATGTCACCCCATTACACTGCCGAAATTGCACAGAAATTTTCCAAGCTAAAGTCATTGTGTAGTGAATACAATGACCATTTCTCAATCAAGAGTATTCACTTTTATTAACATTTATATATTAAATATAGAGTTCCATGTAAAAATTCTGCACTCCTCTATCATGTAATTAATGATGATTTTTAATGAATCCATGTCCTATGATCCATGTGGCACACTTATGCATGAAATGAAATGATTAAGAAGGGTGCACCCTGATAGTCCTCAAATGCGTCAGGTAAAGTATAGTATCATGATACGTCATGTGAAAATAGTGTTGAATCGTTATAATTTATGTGCACTGAGGGTTTACTAGTGCTTCATGTGTATTGATGGTTTAGTAATTCTCCTTGTTCAATGAGCTTCGACTCATGTTAATTCCTTGTTAAGTGTTGTTTCCACATTTCCACATTATGATTATCATTCTTTATCCTGACTTTGTGTTCATGTTTCTCTTGTACTTCATTGATATGCCTATTATCTGACATGTACTATATTACTCATGTTATTCTTTGTATATTCCCTTACTAGGCTTTATATCTCACCTTTTTCTTAGGCATATCCTCAGGTTATCCTATGAAATACTAAGTACGAGGGAATGTAGTGGTCCATTAAAGGATTTTTTCAATAAGATGATGAATTATGTTTCATCATGTTGTTATTTAATATTATTAATTCCCAAATACACTAGACCTATCGATCTTCTATGTTGTATAAAGTGAATGTTTTATTTAATAAAACATGATTAAGTATGTAATAAATAACATGGTTGTTATATTTCATGTATCAAAACCATGTCTTGATTTTTGTAGATCCTCCATTTGATGTATTGCCTGTTGGTTGCAAATGGGTATTCATGAAGAAACTGGACATGGAAGGACAATTCAGTACCTATAAGGAAGGACTGGTTGCAAAAGGGTTTAAATAGCATCAAGGAATTGACTACGATGAAACCTTCTCAGCAGTGGAAATTATGAAATCCATCAGAATTATACATTACATTTCGTCTTACTCTGACTATGAGATTTGGAAAATGATTGTCAAAAGGGAATTCCATAATTGAATCCTTCAAAAAGATGTCTATGTGACACACCCTTAAGGGTTTGTGACTCCAAAGGATGCCAATATTGTATGCAAGTTACAGAAATCCATTTATCGATTAAAGAAAGCATCCAGGTCATGGAACATTCGTTTTTCTAAGGACATAAAAGAATTTGGTTTTATTAAGAAAAAATGTGAGCCTTGTGTCTACAATTGGTTTAGTGGGAGTGTAGTTGTTTTCCTAAAATTATATATTGATGACCTGTTACTTATTTGAAACGAGATACCAGTATTAAAGTCTATGAAGGCATGGTTGAATCAATTCTTCTCAATGAATGATATGGGAGAGGTGGATTATATTCTTGGGATCGATATCCATCTTGATAGATCCAATAGATTTCTGGGCCTCTGTCAAAGTACATACATTGATAAGATACTAAAAAGATTCAGTATGGAACAATCCAAGAGAAGATTTTTACCAGCATCACATGTTATTCATCTTTCCAAGAAAATGTTTCCTCAGACACATGAGGAAGGACGATAAAGGCAAGGACACTGTACACATCTGCGATTAGGTCAATCATGTATGATATGCTATGTACTAGGTTGCTTGTCACCTACACATTGTGTTTGGTAGGAATATATCAAGATGATTCAGGTGACCACCATTGGATGGTAGTCAAGACTATCCTAAAGTATCTGAGGCACAACAAATATAGGTTCCTGATTAATGGAGGATATGAGGAACTAGTCATCAGAGGATATAAAGATTCTATTTTCCAAACTGATCAAGACGACATGAAGTCACAAATGGGAGAAATCTTCACTTTTTATGGAGGTGCATCAAGATGGAAGATCACAAAACAGAGTGTGGTTGTAGATTCTACAACAATGTACGAGTATATCACAGCTTATGAGGAAGCTAAAGAATTTTTTTGGATGAAAATATCCATCCAGGTGCTAGATGTGATACTCAAAAATAGAGATCCCATCAGACAGTACTGTGATAATACTGCAGCGGTGGATCTCGCAAAAGAGCCAAGCTCACATTAGTAGTCAAAGCACATATTTTAGAAGTATCATATCTTGAGGTATTTTTCTCAGAGAGGTGAAGTTTATGTGATTAGTATTTATATGGAATACAACATGGTGGATCCATTGACTAATGCCTTGACTCATCAGAAACATGATCATCATGTGAGGTCTAGCGTACTGAATGTCATATGCAGTTGTCTCTAGTCCAAATGGGAGTTTATAATAGTTGGCATCCTATAACCAACAAGTTTTACATTGATTACATGGATATTTAATGTATTATTACATATTTTTTCACGGTTCTGTATGACTATGATGTAATAACTTAATAGAGTATTTTTTGCATTTATAAGGTCATGGGAGTTCCTCTCTTTGATGAGAACCGTGAAATTATAAAAAATAGACACAAAAATAGGTCTGTAGTTTGATTACATACTATGATACGACACATAGCATGAAGGCCATCAGGTGCGAGTACTCGTAAGAATATGATACTTCCTCTCATGAATTTTTCACTTGGTAATATCCATGATAGGAGATTATGAGAACATATCCGCTGGTATGAATTATGCATATCTTAGTGTCATTGGATATTTCTATCTGCGATCATGTGTAAAGATCCTTAGACATTACGATTAGCATTAATACATGTCATGACTCACACACTTTGATTTGTTGAGGAAAACTGTCATACAGACAATTGACGAGAAGTATGGTGTGTCATGAGTGGAATGTTTTTAATTGATAAGTTGAGGAAGGATTTTTCCCTTCCATTAATGGAAGATGATATCTCAGACCTTTTATTTTAATAGAACCGTCCTGAAAAATTCTATGTCCATGGTGTAACAATGAGTTTATTTCAGGTAGTTAAAGAATGACGTATCATGCATAAAAGTTGATGACACTGTCATAAAACGTGCTTGATGAGATATAGTGATAAATTGATTATAATATATAGTGAGTGTTCATATGTTGATGTCGTTTTTTTGAATTCATGTTCTTTCTCTTTGGTGCCTTGACCCATTGCAAGACAGTACTCTTGGACTTTAGTCAAGCCTGCCTAATTCCAATGAGAAATAATCCTAGAGAGCCACACACTAAGTGTTTTTGGTGGTCTCGATTAAATTCTATTGGAATTTAATTATTAGAATAAATATTATTATCAGGACCTTGGAATAATTTTATTCAAGTTAAAATTATCGCATAAATTATATAAAATATATTTATTTATTTTATTAAGCATTTAATAAATATTTATTAAATAGTTCGTAATTAAAATATTTATTTAAGAGAATAAATTATTTTTTAATTTATTTAGGTGTTCAATATAGGGAAGTGGAGTTTGAGCGAACCAAGGTCGGTCCTGTAGTAAAATAACTATTTTCAAGATTGTAAATTATTATTTAATTAGTTGGCATGAGTTAAAATAATAATGATGTTGTTATTAATTTGTGAAGTGGAATTTTATTTTATAATGCTATTTTTTAGAAGTTGGTGCACCATGAATAATGACATTGTATTATTATTATGAGAATGTTTTTTCACTATTTTCATTAATGTATTATTTGTTCATTTACAATTAAATATTGTTACTGAAATTCTATGTATATAAATAGACATGAGGGACAATTGTGCCATACACCACACCACACGCCTGGTGAATTGAGAATTGTTGAGACAAACAATTTCTCTCTCAAATCATCTTCTCTCTCCTCTCAGGAATGAGATACGTTCTTCCAAATTGAAGAACAAGAGATCAAGAACGACTGACACAAGACACTCTCTTCACTGCACTAGCACCCAGAGAATGAGTTGTGTCAATCGTAGGGCCGTCCGAGCACATGTGGATCACAACTAGAGAAATTATAGTTTTGATCCTCACATGTGCAACTAAAAAATCAGGACGGGTTATTCAGGAGGATCAATAGCATCAGTGAAGAAACATACCAAAGATCCAACTATTATTTCTCTTTATGAAATTAATTAAATTAATTATAAACATGATGTGAAATATATTCTCTAAAGGTTTCGGGCCTCTTTATTCTTTATCTAAATATTGGATTATATTCCATTGAGACTAGAGTTCATCATAGTATTGATCCTGGAATAATCATTGATCATGGTAAAAATCAAAGTGGGGTGCCATCCCAACCACGCTTCTGTTGTTCCTAGAACCTTCAGCCCTGCTGTCTCTACAGTGCCCTGCTGCCGCTATAGTACAAGTCATTGCTATAATATCCGTTGCTGCTATTGTACAGCTACAATAGCTACACCCAAATGGTTTTGTACCCACATTATTCATGTATTTTTACAGTGTTCTTACCACTAATCCAAACCCCAACTACATCGCTACATATTTTAAATGTGTATAAACTATTATACTTGATGTGATTTGGATTGGCAATGTATTTTTGGGTGTAGGTGTGCATAACATGTTTTATTTGAGTGGTTTGTGTAAAATATTCAATTTTTTAATGATAATAAAAATTATTTTTAAAATATTTATGTTTATTTTTATATACTAAATATAAATTCTCAATTAAAAATCACTTAAATAATGTTATAAAGGATTTTTTACTGGGTAAAAATACTTCTAACACATTGGAATATTCTATGAAATGTTTTTAGATTTAGGTGTTGTGATAGTGTCATATTATGATGCATGTAGTGCTTATTCACAGATAGAATAAAAAATTTAATATATTATATTGTGTGTGTGTTATATATTCAAAAAAATGAAATATCTCACTAATATTGGCTCATATTAGAAATCAGATACCAGCGTTAGGTCTCAAATAAGGGGATTACCCTGGGTGGGACATAACATTTGTGTGAATCGGGGGTTGATTATATAACACAAGATGATAATTTATTTAATATTTCTATTATATATTTTATTTAAAAATAATTGAATATATTACAAAAAATGAATATTATGAGAATTGTGAGACCACCATTAGGTCTAAGATGTGAGACTTAGCCAAGGTGGGACATAACTTTTGTGCATGGACTTTATTTAGTCACATCACATGTGATAATAATTTTTAATATTTAATTATGTTATTTTTACTAGTTAAATTAATTATATTATGTTTTATAATACATCATCTTTTTTCCGGTGTGTCACCTCTATTATTACACACTGTTCAATCTAAAATTTTTGGTTTCAAACTAATTTGATAAATTTCGTCTTTTAACTCATTATTGTGATGAATTAAAACATGTCGTGATGAATTTTCTATTGAATCATGGTTTAATATGGGTGTAGTAAATTAAAGGTTTAAATGTGATGTTTTAGTGGTTTATTTTAAATTATTAACAATTATCATCTTTTAATGATGGTTTTTGTTTAAATGTTTATGGTGTAAATGATTGGAGATAAATAATAATAAGAATAATAATTATTGCTATTATTTTGGGAAATAATATTATTGTCCGAGAAAATAAAATATGTATATATATGGGTTAAATATGTTTATATATATATATATGTATGGGGAAGTGTACATACATATAAATAATGTGTGTATATATTTTTAAAAGTTATTTATAGAATAAAAATTCTTTTAGAGGCCATGAGGAAAATGAAAGGAGTTTTTATAGAGTATTTTTAATGTGTTAGAGTATATTTCACAAGTAGATAGAAATGAGAAGTAAATGGTGAATTAATTAGAATTAAATTTAAGAAATGGAATTTTTTTATTAAATATGAAATAGGTGGTGGTTCAAACCACTCCCACCCCTTTTTTCATCTCCCTCTATATTCTAAAATTTTATTTTATTATTATTTTTTCCAAACGAAATTATTTAATTTTTCTTCAATATTGATTGGATCTATATGATATCATAGCTATTGGATTCTTCTCGATGAATTAAATATTTATCCGAGATATGTATTTTTAGTGAGGAGTTGTTGGTAGGTGATCGTCTTATGGTTGTGCGAGAGCATTGTTCCGGCGATGAAAGCCTTTGTAAACCTTAGCATCGACATGGAAAACCATGATGTAGGAAGTTCCATACCTCTTGGGATATTTTTTAAAAATGTTTCCATACATGATTGATGTGTTGGATTAATTAATATCACACTTGATTGTTATTACATGTGTGTGTGCAGCCAATGTGACCAGTTGTGACCCAATGTGTGATATTAGTGTAGCATTTTCCATATTGTACTTTTATATCATGTTTTTTTGTTGATGATATATACTCATGATGATATATTGTATTATGTATTATTTTTTGATCACCCAGTACATATGTTACTATTCCTTGGTTGTTTTTAGTTGTATTTGAGATAGAAGGGAAATTGTGAAATATTTATCACTTAAAGGGGGATTGTGCTATTTTCTAATGATGGAGAAAAAGGATCTGGGTATAGGGATGGTTTTGAATTATCCATGGATTGAAGTGGTAGATTAATTTAAGGTAAAATTGATTCCCAATACCGTTCACATTGGTGTAACCTCCTTGTGATTAGAGGACACCACATGATACAAATGACTTGACGGATAAATAACAATGGGTGTATGTTTATGAGAAACAATTATTATGTTGTTCATGGGATGGATTGGTTATTATAGATTTGTAAAATATATGGTTTTTGATTTTTTATAACTCCCTTATATTTTTGACAATCATAGATAGATTCCGAGCACCTTGACATAGTTGACCCAAATACAAATTCAATGCATCATGCTATGGTTCACGTAGAGTTGGATTCGGAGCAACTTGAACTGGCCCATCTAGAACTTTCTTCAGAGTTTCATGTATTGGACCAAGATCCTTGAGATGTTCCTTGATTATCTATTAAACATGGAGACGAAGAAGGTATGATCAGGGATAAGGTGGCAGATTTGTTAGCACTCTACCTATCAGTTTGTATTGCATGTTTATGCATCTAGTACATATTATTATTATAATTAAATACGCTTATTAAAATTGATAAAACTAGCCAAGGAAACATTGAGGGTGTCATACTATGCCTATTACTCACACACTACTTGGAAATTTTGATGTTCTTGTAGATTTAATGAGATAATTGGTGAAGGACAGGGCCCATGTGGTAGTTGGTTGTGTATTGGATCATGGATATAGAGGTAGAAAATGATTAGATTTGGTGGACCCATAGTCTTATTTTATATCTTTTACATGCACGATAAAGGTATACCACACCAATGTCTAGTTATAATGTTTTCTATGTTATCTTCAGTTTTCTTCATTTACTATCATTATTTTTTCATTCTCAATTTATCATTATTACTTATTATACCTCTTGATGATATGATATAGAGGGTATATTCTCCCCATTATCATACATAGACCCTCCCTGCTATTTGAAACCCTCTTATATACGGGAATGTGTGCATGTTTTCATGTGGAATTCTGGATCAATACCTTTAGTTTAGGTCGGGATTCTACAAAATTATATTACAGGCCATGATTCACCAACCAGTTATTTTTTCCTTTGGATGAGATAGAATAGGCTTGATATAGAATGGCTGGGGATCTAATAGGTGAACTATGAAAGTAAGTTTCCATCATTGTATAATAGACCTATGAGTTTATATAAAGTTGGGATATTATTTTTTAAAGTATTAGTTAATTAAAATCAACTTAGGTGATGCACAAGATGTTGATATGTGATTTATGAGATTTCATGTATTTTCATGTATCAGGACTTGGAACATATGTTCACATTCCACATATATATGACACCTATTATTTCTCATAATAGTTCTATAATTAAATTCCCTTCTTTACACTATCTGTTTTGGAGAGTTTGTTTGGGTGATATATTTGGTTACCTTCATTAGTGCTATATCTTTATTTTCATTAATTAGTTAAACAATATATGTCAATGTGTAAGTATTTATATGATTAATGTGACCAATGTACAGGGATGAAAACAAGGGTTATCACTAGGAGAGGTATAACATGGTTTAACAGATGAATCCTAAGAGAACCATTAATGATACCATATACTAGATAAGGTTTGTTAATGCTCCTTATATTAATTTTATTTGAGAGATTCCACCTCCATGGTGTAAGAGAGGGAGGGTGATGTTCGAGCTCAGTGGTTTGAGTTTCTCAGACAAGTTTTCGAGGGATAATTCTCAAGGATGAAAATTTGATAAAGGGGGAAAATTGTATCATCCTCAATTTTTTAAGGACAATAAAATAATATTATAAGATAATTAATATTTATTTTGATGCGGAAAAGTAATTTTTTAATAAAAAAATCACATAATCATTTTATAGATGCTTTAAAAGGGGTAAAAACCCTATTACCAATTTGGATAAATCTATGGAAAATTTTTAGAGTCATGCACTATGATATTTAGAGATTACTATGCTTATATTACCTCTTCAAAGATGAAATAAAAATATTAAAAATATTATATTATTTGAACATGATATTTCCAAAAATATAATATATGTCCCAAATATAGTCATGAATAGAAAATTCAAGACTTTTGTCTGGTCTGAGATGAGGTGTTTACCCTAGGAATGACATAAAATTTTTCCCATCAGGTGTTTGGTCATATCAAAAATGATGAAAAATTATTTAATATTTTTTTTAAATAATTTAATATCTCCAAAAATGTGCATTTTAAGAGAAATATGATATCACAGTTATGCTTGGTATGTGGGCTTTACCCTAGACAAGAGGAAACTTTTTTTATGATGTGTGCTTGGTCACATCGCACACGATGATATCTTTTTTATATATAATTATATTATTAATAATAATTTATTTAATTAAATTATTTTTTATAGTATGTCATATTTCTTCCAACACGTAACCTCTATTATATTGCACTAATCAATCTAAAACATTTGGTTTTGAACTGTTTTTTATCATTTTCTGATTTCAATTCATCAATGAGATTAATTAATACTATATGTAATGAATTTTCAGTTGACAGGTGGTTTAAATCAGTTATTTTCATTTGGGGGTTAAAATGGTACGATTTGGGGTTAATATTAATTTAATAACTATTATCATTTTTTAATGATAGGTTTAGTTCAAATGTTTATAGTGGAAATGATTGGATATATTTAATAAGATTATTATTATTAATAATAATTATCTTTTTATTTATAGTTTGGGAAATTATTTTATTGTGTGATAAAATAAAAAATGTATATGTATGAGTTAAATATATGCATGTATATATATATATATGCAGGTGTGTATATACATATATTTAATGTATATATATATATATTTGGGTTAAAAAATATAAATTCAAACATGTGTATATATTTAATGATAATAAATAAATAAATAAATATATATACATATAAATGATGGACTTTTAATATATATTTAAATGTTATATATTGAATAAAAAATGATGGAAGGTTCCATGTGGGTGTAAGTTAGAGTTTTTATTTAGTATTTCTAAAGTTATTTATTGTATTTTAGAAAAATAGAGAAACAATCAATTAGAGTTGAATTAATTAGAAACAAATCAATGAACTGATTTTTTTTAAAAAACATGAACGGAGAGGGGGTGCACACCTCTATCATCTTTCTCTATATATCTACTATTTCTCTTATATTTTTAGTTTAATTTAATTTTTTCTATACTTATTTATCCAATATATTCCTCAATATTGGTCGGATTCATGTTCCATCAAAGCCATTGGATTCATCTCATAATGTATATTTTAAATCCTAAATTTGATTTTGAAGGAAACAAGGAGTTTCTGGTGGGTGAATATATTTTGATTGGGTGTGAGAATGGTTTTTGTGATGAAATCCTTTGTAGAAAATGATATTTACTTGGAATACTATGAGGTTGGAACATCCATTCCTTTTATTATCTGATTCAAAAAAGTTTCACACTTGATTGATGTGTTGAATTAATTTACACCATTATTGATTATGCTCGAATTTGGTTGTGTGTTTGTATCCCATGAGACCCAGTGTGATTCCATGAGTGATATTTCAATATATTTTTTCAGGATTTATTATTATCACATGTTGTTATGTTTTTTGAATCAACTTATGATGATATATTTTGTTATATCTACTTTGGTGATCACCCAATACGTATATTAGCGTGTAATGGTTATAGTGGAATTTGAGATAGGGGGACCATTATAACATATAAATCGCTTAAAGGAGGAGTGTGCTATTTTATGATGATTACGATAGAGAAGATGTGTATAGGGTGAAGGTACAAGGTAGCGATGGTGTCACGCAGTGGATGATTCGAGGTTGTCTTGATTCAAAGTAATGATCACGTTGACTTAGCATTGTTATGTCTAGAGGAAATCAGCTAATATGGTTGAATTGAGGGATAAATGTCATCGGGTTCTTATTCAGGTGACACTGTGAAAATTCAATATAAGGGCATGAATGGTTAATACCTAACTTTATAAGAGATGTTTTCCAAGAGTTTTATCTGGTCTATACTCGTACTCACACTCAATGATGGATTCAGAGTGCCTTACATTGGTCAACGAAGATTTGGATTTCAAGGGCCACTTGTGGGTTCAATCCAATATATATTCTGAGCACAATGCATTGGTCCATTTAGATATGGATTCCAATAATCATGCGCTAGTATTGAAAGAATAACTTGTTTCCATATCTATTAGTATTATTAAATTAAATTAATCTATTTTAATGAAATATTTTTATGTAATTTATATGCAACATATGCTATTTTTTAGAAATAGATCCTATAATTTTGATTGACTTAATTAAGAATATATCCATTTGTAAGCATAAAAATATATATTTTAATAACATAATATATTGCCACCATTTAATGGATAACATATTTTAAAACAAAATTTTGACCCTTAAAATTTTATTTAAAAAAACAAAATATTTTTAATTGGAATATCAAAATTGTATTATGGTGAAATATTTTTATTTTTTAGAGAAGTTTCATTATTTGATGAACAGTTTAAAATATTGAAACTAAATTAATGATCCCCTTTTCAAAAAATATATTTATATAGGTAAATTATATTTTTAATTTTTTTAATGTTTAATTAGTATAATAAAACATCATTGAAACTGATTTAGTTCGTTGGAATAAATTTCACATTGAAATTGAATATAAAAACATTTCAAGCTTTTGAACTTTTCACTTTAAAGACACACCTTTTCATTTTGTATGTGATATTAATTTTAAAAACAATTTCTTTAATTATGTGAATTTAATATGGTAAAATCGATTACCTATTTGAATTAATTAGTTCTAAATTAGGTTTTATTTTCATTTTTATTTTTCATCATAAAAAAATTACCATGGTAAAAAAATTAATTTATCGTAATATAAGTAAAATAATGTAACAGGTTAAAGATAAAATTTAATAGATTAAAATATGAAAAAACATATTTTAATGTGTGGTTCCGTTATTTTAGGCCCAAAACATCTCTATAAATATTTATTATGATCTTAATTCTTGGAAATTAATTCCATCCCATTATGTAGGCTCTAAATATAAAATAACCATCATTTAATCACTTCAATCCACCCCTCTTGGGTATTTATACCTCCCCATTAATCTTAAAAATCCCTTATGCTACATAAATGTAATAACAAAAATACACTTATAACTGTCACCATATCCGTGTTATTATGGTATCACTCAATGTAAATTTCCATGGTCCTTTAGGGGTTCCTCATAGAGGTGATATTCAAGAAGTAATTTTTAGAAATCACCACTATTATTTTATTATCTTCTTCTACATTATCCTCAACTAATTCACACATAAAAGAATTATAAATCTATAATAATGTATATAATACAGTTTTATGTTTCTAATAGAATATCTTATATCCATTTCATTTCTTATCTCATTTAATTCAATGAAATGGAACCACTGTCTAAATTATGGCAGTTTATCATCTCCAAGAGTAATGATTTCTCATTTTCCATTACCACTTTCATGGATAATCTTAAAATTATCATTATAGATAAATAATATTTTTTATCTGAATATTATAACTCATTTAATGTTATTTAAATATTATATTAACATAATATTAAATCAAATGAAACTAGATCATGGTGTTTAATGAAACAGCCAAAATAAACTAAACATTTATCATTTAAATTTTATCTAATGAATCATCCTCATGTAATAAAGAATAAAATATACTTGGGGGAATTTATAATTATGGATATTAATTAGTAAAATTTCATTCCATTTCTAGGGTATTCAATCCAATTTACAAGAAAATGCATAATTATACACTAGTGACTTATTACGAAACCATGGAACAAATTATCCCAAAAACAATGAAAATAATGAAATATTATTAATGAGAGGGTTATAATATGTTAGAAAATGATTATATAAGGTGTTATAAAGTATACTATAGTTATATAATGGGTTAATATAAATACTGAAAAAATTAAATAGGTGGTTTCAATATGTTTTCAAGAAGTAGAACATGAGTTAAGTGATTTATTAACAAATTTTCCATTATTTTTGTCAAACATCAACTTCCTTTATAATTCATTCCTAAGATTAGATATGACATGATTTTTATAAATGTGATTTATCTCCAATTCTTTCATGTGTATTTATGGTGAATATATATATAATATATTGTTTTTATTAATTATCAATTCAAAGATAATGATATTTTTACGTGACTTTCTTTTAAAAAAACACTTTTGAAGGGTCTGTTTCAAAAGAATGTTTTTTGAAATATACCACATGAATTGAATTTTGTCCATCAATGACAATTTAATATTTCGAATCATAGTTTTTATGTTTATATTATTACTTTAAAATAGAATGAAATTCATGTTATTTTATCGGTTTTTCAAAATTAGTTCTTTCTAAATTAAAACATCATTTTCATAAATGATTGTTTTTATAATAAAATCAATCATGATTTCTTTTTATTTTATGTATTGTTGGAATTTATTTTAATAATGGGTAGTTATATGATAAAAAATTATTGTTTGTTACGTGAAAAAACAATGAAAAGTGGTTTCATGATAAACTGATGATGAGTTGGGCCATGATAAACTAAGGATGAGTGGTTTTGTGATAACCTTCAATGGATTGGGTACTCTTGAGTTGGAGGTTGGCCATATTGGTTATTCATTTGAAAGAGTGAGATGTAAAATGATTTAAAAAGTTTTATAATTATATTTTATATGATTTTTATAGATTTTTCATGAAAATTTATTTATTTTAAAATTGTATGATAATCATCTTTTTAAAAAGATGATTAATTTTCCCGAATATAAAGGTTTATTTCTATGAAAATGTTTTTTATGGATTTCAACTGAACTGTTAGTTTTTCTTATTATGTCTCCCTTACCGAGCAATTATTCTCCAACCATTTTTTTAAATGTTATTCACATGTTACAAGGGAAAATAGAAATAATGATGAGATAAAGAGGAAAATTGTGAAGATATGTCATGAAGAGAAAACTTGTATTATTTTTTATGGGATTCCTTTGACGAGAAACATGGATATTGTTTATATGTTTTAATTTTAATCTTTTCAGATATTAATTATCATTTAGTCATATTTATTAAAATATATAAACATAAATTATCCTTGGGACTATAATAATGTGAATTATTGTTTAAATTTTCTAGAATATATGAGGTGTATGGTTGTGTCATTACAATACGTATCATAGGAAAATTTAGATAAAATTAGGGGTTAGGATAATGTGAATTTAACCCCCATAATGTATTTTAATTTGTGGTTAATAATGAATGATACATAATTTGTAAATTACCATTTTTCTTCATCTGAGATAATTATGTTCAGAATGGTTTTCGATATAGGAAACATGGTAGTAATGGTGGGAAGTCTTGGAGAGGAAAAAATCATTCCAAATTAGCATATGAGATGGTCCAAACAAGAATAAAATAGTTTGTGACATTGATGGATTAGTTTAAAGAATATATAAATAGTGTTGGTATCCATGAAAGGGGGAATATGGATCAACCATAGAAGAATATGTTTATTATGGATAATTCTTTGGGAAAACATCCTCAATATAACTATGGAACATTAGATCCATTTGATGAAGAAGGATGAAGCAATTCACTCTAAACTATATTCGAATTCATTGTATTTTATTAACATATAGATATAACCCTATTGGTTTTTCAGTTTGAAGGTGAATCTGATCAATGGTGGTATTTAGTTTGGAATACTAGAGAGAAATATCTAGATGTTAAGGAATGGGATGATTTTAATATTATTTTTTAGGAAAATTAATTTCCAAATACTATTGAACTCATAATGGAGAAACAATTCATGGAACTAAGGCAGTGGACTAATTTTCTATTTCTATATATGATACCAATTTTACAAGACATTCTAGGGATGCACCATATTCTTTTTAGGACATTTATTGTAAAATATCAACATTTTATTCTATATTGAAACAAATTTGACTAAGATATTTGGATTCATGATACTGTAAATGTTATGAGAAGCTTCTTTATTATTATGAAAATTTGGAGAAGGATTTTTCTAACATGTATATGACTTTTGAGGATAATTATAAGACGTGGTCTGATTGTTAGGAATTAGGGACTAATTCATCAATGAAATTTGGATGCCAGAAAATTAATATCGATTCTTGTGAAAAGTGTGGTAAGAATTAGCAGGGGTAATTTATCTAGAAATCTTGAATTTTTTTCTGATGTGGAATTACTGGTCACATTGCTCATAGCTATAAGGAAAATGTTGAAAAAATTAATGAAATCCATATCGTATGATTTTTTAATTGAAATATGTTGATACATTAGGAAAACGTATGTCCAATTTTAGTAACTCGGTGGGAAAATTAACACGATTGGAAACACCAGGGTGTGTCAAAATATTTTTCGACTGAAAATTATTTTTTTATTGAAATAAACCCCCTTTTTTATGATGAGGGGAAGTCCATCAGGACTTTAGGACTCAAACAAAAAAAAGTCTCCAACAGACCAAACCTCAAGCTCAAAAGTAGTGCTCACTACAATAGAGAAGATCCTCCCAACAAAAAGAACCATTAATACCAGCTTTCATTGTCTCATCTCAGCACAACTAGTTGTCTCATTCCAAAGAGCACGAGACTTGTACCGATATCCAAAGACATACCCTCTCAAACAGCCGATTCCGAAAAGTAATGAAACAATGAAACATATTTTCCCTGAACCTCATCTGGAGAATCTTCTTGTAAGAGAATGATTGCAGAACCCCTTGAGCCGCAACCCATCAAGCCCAAAACATCCATAAACTCATCACTACCCTCTAATCATGGGAACTAGACACACCTAGACAAATATCCAATAAACCAGAACCAAAATGTGAAACAAACATCATGCAATATCAATTCCTAGACCTGGTGACAAATTTAAAGCCAGAAGCACCCCACCGCAAAAATTGGAAACTCTAACTACATCCACAGCAACCCGATGAGGACAAAGATCCGGGGAGAATGAAACCAAGTCTTTATCACCTAGGATTGAGAGATACAGTAGCACCTCGTGGGAGAATCTCCGATAAAGGGATCCGAGCAGACTCAGCTAGTAACACCACTCTGGTCAGGAACCAGACCAATTAAACCCTGGAAGAACCCACACCGGATTCTAGATCAGGTGAACTGCAGAAATCAAGAGTATCCAATGAGGCAGAAGGGGCATACCAGAGACGATGAAGGAGCACCAGTGAAGCAACCTGATTAAAAAAACCTCCATCAAAGCTAAGTTTGTATTGTTAAATGATTTCACACCTTTTATAACATACATAGTAGAAGAGTAATTGATGAGAAATGGTTGTGAATGTTACTTAGCTGATGGATTAAAAAAATAAATTTTTAGATTTGTGATGTTTTAATTATAAATGGATACATGGATATTTTCCCTAATGAATTTAGTTGTGTTATTTTTGATTAAGTGGTTTATTTTTCTTTTAACTTAATCCCTGATGCTAATCCTATTTCATTTCCCCTTTAGAAAATAGAACAAGTATAACCGTTGTAAATGAATAATAAATTCAAGATTTGAACTATAATGATTTTATTTTACCCAAAATACCAAAATGGAATTCTTATGATTTTTTTATTAGTTGAAAATATGGTTCCATGACACATTTTATTAATTATAGATCATTGAATTAAATATCTATTAAGAAAAAGTACCTTGTACCTCATATCGATGATTTGTTTGATCAGATCTAGGGAGAAAAATAATTTTCAAAAATTTATCTCTTTTCGAAGTACAATGATTAGAATGAGAAAAATGAATATCTTACAAAGAATACATTTTGAACAAGATATGGGAATTATGAGTTCGTAATAATTCTCTTTGGGTTGAAAAATTTCCAATTATTACTTATGGATCTTATAAAAAGATATTCCCATCAATATTTTGATATGTTTGTGGTTTTTTATAGATGAAATTTTGTATTATTTATATTGTTATGTGGATCATTAAAAATATCTAAGGATTTTTCTACAACCAATAATGAAAATAATTTATATTGAATATTGGGAAAAGAATTTTCTTGTTACAACATATTTATTTTCATCGGAACATTATTTGTAAATATTGAATTACAATAGATCCCACCCAAAAAATTATTGATGAATGGAAAAGAACCAAAAATGATATTGAGATTTGATGTTTTCTTCAATTATTTGGATATTATAGGTATCTTGTTGAAAACATTACACACTTATTTATCTCTCTAACTAAGATAACATGAAAAATGATTTAATTTTATCTCCATAAATGAATGTTATAATTTTTTTAGAAACTAAGAAGAATATTTTTAAGTGATCTAGATTTTGCCATACTGTATAGAAAATATGATTTGTTATCTATATGGATGATTTATTGAAGGGAATTGGTTCTATTCTGAATAATAGTGGTCTAGTAAATTATTACAATTCACAAAAATTCAAACATCATAAGAAATATTACCCTAAAAATGATATGAAATTATCTCTTATTGTTCATTCATTAAAAATTTGGTGGAATAATTTTCACGGATTAATGTTTGAAATATATATTGATTATAAATGGTTTATGTATATATTTACTCAGAAAGAGTAGAACATGAGGCAGATAAGTTGGAAAGAATTGATTAAGGATTATAATTACATAATTCATTATCATTCTAAAAAATAAAATAGGGTAGATGACGAATTGACTCAAAAAGATAATGCTACATTAACCATGAAACATTTGGAACATGTCCCTTTATTTAATGATTTGATGAATTTTTTCTTGGATGTGGTTTTTGTTGGAAATTATTATATTTTTTTTATTTTAGGTTATAGTACAAAAATATCTATCAGATATAATTAAGGAAATGTATAAGGATGACTATGTGTTACAAAAATGGTAGAATCTATTATGATGGGTAAGTATCATGATTTTAATATTGATGAAGAAGGTTTTTTATGATATGGAAAAGGATTGTGTGAGCCTTATGACTCCCAATTATGGAAGTAAATAATAAATAAAGCTCATTGTTCTATGTTTTCCATTCATCTGGTAAGTACTAAGATTTACAAAGACCATCAGGTGTATTACTGGTGGTATGGAATAAAAATTATTATTTCTAAACATACAATGAAGTGTCTATCTTGTCAGTAGGTTAAAGCATAATTACTGATAACGAAGAGGCCACATAGAATTTTTTCAATACCAAATTGGAAATGAGAAAATATATCAACGGATTTTGTAGAGTAATTACCCAAGAATTCTCGATGTAACAATGCTATTTTTTTATTGTTGATTTACCGACTAAATCTCCACATTTCTTTCATATAAGAGATATTACAAATTTAGATCAACTTTATCGACTGTATGTTAAGGAGATTTTCAGGTTATATGGAGTTCCTATCTCTATTATACAATACCATGATCGTAGGGTTACTTTAATTTTATTGAAATTTCTTCAGATGTCGATGGGTATTTATTGAATATATGTAATTAGTTTCATCCTCAATTTGATGGAATGTCCAAGAGAACCATTCATACATTGGGTGATATTCATTGATCTTGTAAGATAGATATCCAATGTATTTGGGATCAAAAAATTTATTTGGTTTAATTTTATTATATTAATATTTTTCATTCCAATATTCATATGACATTATTTGAGAAATTATATTGAATGTGGTGTATAATTCTAACATTTTTGGATCAAGTAGGAGAAAGGAAGTTGTCGAGGCCAGAATTGGTAGAAGAAATGGCTGAGAAGGTGAAGATAATTTAGAAAATCATGAATTATGATTTGAATAGTATGAAAACATAAGAAGATAATAGATGAAAATGTCTTTAATTTGAGTTAGGTGATAATTTCATTCCTAAAAAATTTCCATTGAAAAGAGTTATGAATTTTGGTAAAAAAGAGAAATTATGTCTGTGGTTCATTGAAAAAATATGAAATCCTAGAAAAATTTGGATATGTTTCATATCGATTGGATTTTATTCTGAATTTATTTCAGTTACCCAAGTTTATTCATGTTTAAATGTTAATAACATATAAGCCAGTTTCATATTATGTTTTCAGCCCTAAAGTAGTTCAATTTCAAGATAACCTTCAATATAAGGAACAAACTACTAAAATTATTGGCCGAATAGTGTATGTTTTGAAAAATATGGTAATTCAAAAGGTTTAGGTATTATGGAGAAACCATATGGTTGAATATGAAACATGCTAATCTAAAACATTTATGAGGGAAATGTATCTCAACTTTTTTAGTAAGTGAATGAAATTGTGAGGGAATAATTTCTAGATGTGGGGAGAATGTAACAACCCACGTACTGATAGAATAATTTGTTTCCCAATTTATTAGTATTAATAATATAAATTAATAACTATTAGTTATAGGTATTAATTAAATTTCTATGTTATATATTCAGATATTTTTTAATTCCTTCAATATGTTATATAGTTTAAATATAAGAATATATCCAGTTTTGAGTATAAAGATATTTTTTATGAAATATAAATTTACCACCTCTTAATGGCAAACCTATATTGAAAATAAAATTTGAAACTTTTATAAATTTTATATGTATAAACAATATTTTTTTCAAATAAAAATATCAAAATTATATTTGGTTGATATTTTGGTATTTTTCGGAGAAGTTTTATGTTATGAAAAATACTGAAAATATTTAATTTTAATTGAAAAATGAATTATATTATAATTTATTTATATATTTTAATTTTTTAAGGAATAATTAGTTCAATTGTACATCTGTAAAACCAATTTCTGTCCTTATAATCAATTTCACATTGAAATTGTATATGAAAAAATTTCATGTTTTTGAGATTTTCACATTAAAGACACAGTTTTTCATAGTGTATTAAAGATTAATTATAAAAATAATTATCAAAATTCTATTAATTGAATTTGGAAATATAAATTTTTTATTTATAATCAAAAAATTTAAATAAATTATGATGTACATTATCACTTTTAGGTATATAAAAGTAATCGTGGTTAAACAAATATTCTCTGTAGTATAGATAAAATAAAGAAACAATTTCAAGTTAAAAGGTAAAAGTATAAAATACAAAAAAATAAAACTTTTATTTGGGTGGTTGAGGTATTAATAGACTCTATCATTACCTTTTAACGTTAATTATCATCCAAAATAATGGATAATAATTCCATGTCAATATTTTTTCTTTAAATATAAAATAATTATTATTTTATAACTAAATCCCACCCCTTCTCAAGTGTAAATACCACCCCTCACCACCACATTTTTTATCCCAATACATGAATATCCTAAAATATATTCCAAAACCAATCATAATATCTTTATCCACATCTATGTGCTTCTAGTTTTTTCCAAATACCTTTTCATGGTATTTAATGGATCCTTTAAGGAGGTGATATTCAAGAGGTAAGTTTCTCAAAGCACCTCTATTATTTTATTTTCTTCTTCTACATTTCCTCATCTCATTCACTCATAATGATATTATAACTCCATAATCGTGCATATATATAGTTTTGATGTATTTAATAGAATATTTAATTTCCATTTCATTTATCATCTCTAATTATTCAATGAAATGAATAAATTCTCCATATTATAGATGTTTACCATCTCTATGAATAATGTGTTTTTCCCTTATCACATTTATGGGTGGTAATAAAAGTATCATTATGCTTAAATACTATTTTAATGTGCATTTTATAACATATTTGATGATCTTTAACTATTATATACCAATAATATTCAATAAAATGAAACAATTTTGTGGTGTTTGAAAAATCCTCCAAAATAATCTAAACCTTTATCATTAACATTCCATCTAATCAATCTACCTCATGTAAGAAATAAAGATTATATATAGGAATATTTATAGTTATTTATGTTAATTAGTACAATTTTATTCCACTTATTCTATAATATTTCCAATTTACATGAAAACCAATAATTATACTGAATTAAATATATCTTGAATCTATGAAACGAATTATTCCGAAATAATGAAAACAATGGCATATTAATAATGAAAGGGTCTTTGTATTTTATAAAATCATATAATAACATATTATAAATTTTAATATAATTATTAAATGTGTTAATAACATTATTTAAACAATTATATAGGAAGTTTTAACACGTTTGAAGTACGTCAAACATGCTATAAGGGATTTATTATCCCAATTTCCATTTATTTTGTAAAATTTCACCTTCATTGATAATTTTTTTACAAATATTATGTGTGAAATGAAATTTTTTTATAATGATTTATTTCTAATTGTTTTAATCGAATTTACATTATCGATACATAATCAATTATTTTGATTTATTCTCTCTATAGAGATATGATATTTGGAAGGGAAATTCTTTTAAAAATCCACTTTTAAAGTTTTTTTTAAAAAATAAATTTTTTTCTAAAATATATATGGAATTAAAGAAAATTAATGCATCATATAAATTTAAAATTTTAAAAAATAAATTATAATTTTATAAGTTTAATTGCGAATAATTTTTTTCCATTATATAGGTGCTCTTTTTCTAAATCAATTATTTAAAAAATGAAATGATCATTTTCATTAAAGATTATTTGTTCGGTGAAATATTTCTTGATTTTTGTTTATATTATTTTTTGGTGAATTTTTTATAATGATGTGTAGTTACATGATAATAAATATTTGGGTGGTAATGTTGCAAAATAATGAAGGTTGGTTACATGATAAACCAATGATGGGTGGTTCTGTGAGAAACCAAGGATGTGTCGTTACTTGATAACCTCCAGTGCATTGGGTAATCTGGAGTTGGAGGTTGGTCATATTGGTTTCTCCATTTATAAGAGTGATAGGTAAAATAATTTCTCATGTTACATATATATATTTTATATGGTTTATAAAGAGTTTTAATAAAAATTTATTTATTTTGAAAGGGTAAGATATTAATATTTTTTAAAATAGTTTTCCAATTTCCAAATAAAAATTTATGTTTTTTTGAATTTTTTTTGAATTTTCAGTTAACAAATTGTTTCCATTCAATTATGTCCCATACTGTTATTTTTATCCATCCATTTTTTTCAATTTATATCCTAGGATTTAAGGGGAATATAGAAAAGGATGAGATCAAGGAAAAATTTATGAGGATATGTCATGAAATGAAATAATGTTTTAATTTTTTAATGGATTATTTTGGGTGGAAATGGATATTTTGTATTTGAGTCTACTGGCAATTTATAGGTTTTCCATGAACTAATTAGTCTTACTCTCCTAAAAAACTAAATGTAAAAGATCCTTAGAATTGTAATAATGGAAATTCTATATAAAATTACTATAATGTGTGATGTTTAAGTTCATGTCCTTACATACAAGCTCTTTGAGATATTACACGATTATCATTGTCGAATGAAGCTTATGAAGGTATGAATGAGGGGTTGGTTGGGGCTTGATTAGCACACTACCTCCCAATTTTAGATTGTGTGTTTAAACATCCAACATTTATTATTATTATGGATTACAACTGTTATACAAGAGCACAATAGGTAAGGACACATAAGTGGTGTCCCACTAAGTCTAGTACTCACTCCCTTGTCAATAATTTTGATGTGCTTATAGATTTGATTGGATACCCTCTAATGAAAAGGGACCCATTGTAGATGACTGAGTAGTTGATCATGGATCCTATAGTTGATGAGGACGATATCTATTTGACCTGAAGCATTTCATTAATTATTTTTACATAATATATAAAAGCTTACCACGTTGGGAACTAGTTAATATATTATGTATGTCATCTTCGATTTTCGTAATTTATCTGGATTATTTATTAACTATCCAGTTATTATTATTTATTATCTTATTTGATGACATGTATAGTCTCCCAACTATCCATCTTAGACACTCTCTGATTTTCTGCATCCTCTTATATATAGGGGAGGCACACATGAGGTCATGTGGTATTTTGTCTCGGAATTGGTGGTATAGTTTGGGATGTTATAGTTTTTGTTATATGTGACACTATAAATACTACATATACAAATACACTTTATGAATCCATCTATAATATCACCAATTCCACATACAGATCTTATAGCTTGAAGAGTCCATTGGATCTCTAAGAGTGATAGGTTGGTGTTTTTTAGGATATTTTTGTAAAACCATTGTTCATGGGAACTAAATACCATTTTATTTCAATTTATCTTCCACCATTCTCTTTTTTAGTGATAAAAATTCAAAACAAAAGAAACCCAACCACAACCTACAAAAAATTGAGGATTTAATATACTTCCCAACTAGAGATAATTAAAAAATAAAATATATTTTAGTAATTTAAATTTAGTCAATTCCACTATTAGGGACCCTTTGATGTTATAATGAAGAGTATTTTGAAAAGAGTCCTGCAATGTTAAAAAAAATATAGGTATCCATAACATGGAGAAAGAATGGATCCTTGATTATAATGACATATCCCGAAAAACATGAAAAGAAAAATATGATTAAATAATGTTCTTTGAATACATAATAAAATATATTCATATATATAATATTATACAATAAAAGGTAATATAAAATAAAATTATTCGAAATGACTAATATTGGAATTAGTCATAAAGCCTCTGATTTTGATTTTTAAATTTAAAATGGGTTCTTTTTTTAAATAAAGAAATAGTTTTCCAAATATACATCTCATTTATCCAAATAAATATATCATTCGGATGATTTTTATAGACCAAATCAGTTTTAATCACACAAAGGTAAATATAAATATATATATTAGATGTTTGTTTATAAAATTTTAGATCCAAAATAAATTAATTCTCATTCTAGTATCTCAATATATGGATAAAATGACTTTTTATCCAGTACACCTTAAATTATTATCAATTAGTTGAGGATTATTTTCACTATGAAACATATAATAAATATCCAGATTTGATGAAACCCTTTTAGATAGTGAATTAATTCATAGAACGAGTTTATCATCAAATTTTGTTTTAATCATTTAATCATGAAATTTATAACAATAAATTTTGTTTGATACCTCTAGGATATAACATCATTGATAGTTCTTGATTAATTATAAAATATAAACCAAGTCACGGTTAAACATGATTAGTTCTATTAAAAACCTCATTCTGACAGGAAAGAATGAGTAAGAACATCCATAAAATTTTTAATATTTTTTACCATTTTGAGTAAAATCTTTAACCATTTTGAGAATATTATTCTTCAAACCTATATGGGATCATGATTAATGTTTTGGTATAATAAAAAAATATTTAGGTATTAAAAAATTGTTCAGATAATGAGAAATTTTATCAAGGTCATATTCTTAACATATTCTATATTCATCATCTTGATTATTTATGATATGTTAAGTAGACATGGGAGATATGGGATGCACTAAAATTTTAAAACAGCATAGGAAGAAGGTACCAAAAAATATATGGTCTAAAAATATATCAATTCTAATATTTTTAATGTAAATTTATTTTCCGAAAAATTATATGTACTTTAATTTACTGAAAAAAACCTTCCTCTCTAAAAATTGTGACACCAAAAACATATGAAGATGGTGAAATTATTGCTTAATTTCAACCCACGTATACATCATATAGTAATTATTATATAGAAATTATTACATTAACATAAAACAACTCTAAAAAAAGTAATATTACAGAATAATCAATGTTTAAATATATGTGAATGGAAAAAAATTATTTGATGTTTATGATTTTTTATGTAAAGACACCTAAAAAATATTTCTTATATGCCCAGAAAAAAATTTATAAATTAAAAAATAAGTGAAATTATTAATTGATTAAGGGAGAGTTATTTCATTGTATAGAAATAATGATAATTCATAAAGGGTATATCAATATTTAATTAATGTGAATGATCCTTCCATGAATATATTGATTGAATAAAATCTAATGATGATGATATAAGAAGTTAACACAACACTACTATAAATTTAAACTATAATATTGAAACTATAGAAACGATTTTAAAAACTATTTGTATATGATCTTTCTGGGACTCCTATATAAATAGTTTTTTCAATCCCATTATATAGAACTATATATAGAAACAGATTGACTAAACTATTGGAATAATCCATGTTTTAGTCCACTCATACCAATGACATTAACAAACCATTGGTATAAGTATCCCCCTAAAAAAAATTCTAACATCGTTTTTCCCATGAACTCTGGGTTATATTAAAAACATAACATCACTCCATTGAAATGTCATTTATGTTTATATATATCAAAAATATATTAATTTATAAAAATATATATTAATGTTGAATTATTTATTTTTATTATTATTAAAAATATTTTCATATATAAATATGTTGATATTGATATGCATATAAATAATATATCTCCTTTAATATAAGACACCAATCATTATATATGTATATATATTTCAATATACATTAATTGTAATATGCATATTTATATATACTAAATAAAATGGATCAAAAATATTTTTTTCTATAGTTTATAGTTTTGAACATATATTATAAATATAAATGTGTCAGTTTTTTTATAAAATTATATTTTTATGTAAATGAATATAAATATATATTTGTATGAATATAAATATTTAATTATATATAACACTACAACATAAATAATCATCATCATTTAGTTACAAAATTCCTATATGAATATAACACATGGAAATTAATTTAGCATCAATTGAAAAAAGACTAGATTCCCCTCTTGAACAAAAAAATTACATTGAATATTCAAAACTCAGTTTACCAAAAATAAAAATTAAATTTTGTCAGTTTAGGTCCATATTACATAGATCATTTTTAAGAATTTTATTTAATATCTTAAGGAGGCCCAAATAACACCAAGATGAAAATTTATGGCCACTTCAGTCTCATGCCATGTATTAACCATTTTGAAATATATTATTTAATTTATTAATTTTTATATCATTGTATTGTTATTAAATTTTTATGAATCAATACAAAATTGAAAATTAATTATTAATATTTATTATTAATAATTTTATAAACTATTTTTATAAAATTTATTATATTTAAGTGTACAAAGTATTTATAAATATATAAATCATAGTTAGTGAAATGTGTTATACATGTTTAAAAATATCTATATTTTATATATTTAAATATCCAAGAAAATAATAATTATAAATAAATATACATTTAAAATATGTTTTGTATATATATATATATATTTTAATTTATAACAATTTGAGATGTTTTAAAACATTGGTAAAGTATTTGGACTACAACACAAAGGTCATAGGTTCAAAACTCGGTGCTGTAATTATTTTAATAGGATACCTATAACAATGGATTGATAAAACCATTTGGTAAAACCATTGGTATAGGTATTTCTTAGAGGAAAATAATCATAGGGTTTTTATACCATTGGTATAGGCTGTACCAACGGTTTGGGGGTCAATATCAATGGTAAATAAAATTATGTATATCTTAATTTTAATGTAGTGAGACTTTATTCACCATAGATTATATATAATATCTAGATCTACAATTCATTACTCCAATGATTTTTTACTTAAAAAATATTTTAGGATAGAGATACCATTAAGAAAGAATATTTTTTAAACAAAATTTTGTTTATGTAAGTGTATAACTAGATTTTACATATATATAGATGTTGACACTATTGAATGTGTTTTATGCACATTAAGTATTGAAGAATCTAGTATCTATTTATTTTATTTATAATAATGGATTTATAGATTCCAATAAAATTTACATGGTTATATTTATCAAGGGTGCTATATTTGTCTGAAAAGGATTTCTTTATGTGATGTAACAATTATGTTTCAAAAACTTGATTATGAATTTTCTGTATTTTATTGAGTCTTTTTAATTTTAGATATATAATAAATAAATGAAAAACACTAATACAATCTAAAATAGTT
This sequence comes from Viscum album, assembly GCA_963277665.1. Taxonomy (NCBI): domain Eukaryota; kingdom Viridiplantae; phylum Streptophyta; class Magnoliopsida; order Santalales; family Viscaceae; genus Viscum; species Viscum album. Next base: position 1,316,318,947 of record OY728147.1, read on the forward strand.
AAAAAATGTTCATCGAGTTTAATGAAATTCTAATCTAGTGGAATTTGTTCATTTTGATATTATTTAAATAAATGTTTTATTAACTCATAGAGGTAAATTTTTTATATAATTTTGTTGATGTCTAATGTAGGAATCTATAAATATATATTCATAAAAAAATATGGATTATTTTTATATTTACAGAATATAGTATTGATGTTGGAAGCCATGTAAAAATAGTAATAAATTATACTGAGATATATGTAGATAATAACTTGTAAATTTGTTTGATGAGTTTTTTATGAATATTATATAATTAATTATATTATTTATCCTTACACACCTCAATAGATTCATATACCAAAATGAATTTTATTATCATAATTGATAAAAATATGACTTAGAAAAAATAATATACCATAATATTTAAATGGTGAATATGTATTTTTCACTTGTGAAATTCATTATAGAAATTCATATAATTAGTCGTGATTATCCACTTATAAAATATTGATGAGTTGAAAATAAAAACCTTCATATTTTAATTTTTGGTTTATCCAGGACATTTCAAACATTATTATCCTAAAATAAATAAACATTTATCATAGAAAAATTAAGAGAATATTTATTTTCAATGAAGGAAATAGTAAAGAAGCTACGATTATTTACTTATAAGTGAGTTTTATTGAATATAGATAAGTATAATTATTTTAGAATAAATTTTAATATGATAATATAGAGTAATTGTTTTCTCATATTCTAAAATATAGTATTGAGTAACGTTTATTAACAATAGTGGAGAGTAAAGATGATTCTCAAGTAAAATTTTAATGAAATAAATTGTTTTGGATATAAAAACATCTAGGTAAATATTTTATTTATTTTGAATCATTGGTTTTTACTTTATTAGGAGATCAATATAATAATATACTTAATAAAAAGAGCATGTTGTTAAACAGCTAAGATGATGTTGATCATGTTTTAATTCAAAAATTTCATTAATTTCTTTTTGGTTTAGATTCTCAAAAATTCCCATATTAATTCGACAAATGAATTTAGTTTTATATGAATTATATAATTTTATTATTCATGGAAGTATTTATTTTGTAATTATAATGATGTTTTTGATCTGTGAGGATTATTTGTTAATGTGATTAGAACAAATTTTAATGTATTTTTGAAATATTATACATGACCTACCTGTGAAAGCATAATGTTAGGAAGAAAAAAAGATTTATAACTGTTAGTATTGATCATATACCCTACATTATCACGAATTTATGGTTCATCAGCCATACATTTTGAGTCACCCCTATGTTTGAGGAAACAAACTTATTGTTCATCAAGCCTACTTTTATAAACAACCCTATATTGGCAAACCCTATGTTTGAAGTTTTTTCATTACATGAAGGAACCCTATATGTAGTATTCATTGATTGAGATTTAAATCCATGATTTTTTAAATTATTTTATCGCTGATTTTATCAAATGTCTTGATACTATTAAGGATCTATTCATATATTATTTATGAATTATTTAAAGGATCATTATCATCTACTTAAAGATTCATATTCAATGGTGTAAATTATTACTATTATTATGGGAACATATGAGTCAGTTTAATATTTTTAAATTAAAATATTTATGATTTAGTATGAGATATATTTTAGAGTTATTATCTGACCTAGAGATGCTCGAGCAATAGTATAAAAATTGAAATGGTCTTCATCGATATTTATGTGTCTCTATGGAAAACATATAGGAATATATATCAGAATTGAATATAAAAAATATTTTCCTGAAGCTACACTTTGGAGATTTATTTTTATCTATCATCTCATTTTTGTTTCTCCTACTATTATTTCTATCAAAACTATTGTACCTTATGAAGACATCTTCATTTTAATGAATGGAGATGCATTTATTAAAGATACCCTTTAGAGACAAACATGTTTTACAATAATTCTGGTGTTTTCTCTGTTATTATTTTAAGAATGGATATGTGATGTTGAATATCGATTTACTATTTTGGAATACTTAAGATTTAATTACACATATGAGCTATAACTAAAAAAATTAAATCTATTCCATATCATCAAAAAAATTAATCTCGATTGATTTCGTGGTTTTTAGACTATATAAACTTAGTCACTGATTATGTTTCGGCTTCTTACAGTATGTAGTTGATAACTAGTTCCTTTTAACAAAAATAGAAGCTATTTTTAGGCGTAATGTAAAGGTGTCAACTACATACACACAGTTACGGATTATTGTTCCTAGGATAAGGGGATCCTGTGAATATCACCAAGCTATTAGAGTTGAGAATTAGTGTAATAGACTAGGGGATATTTGTTCCTTCAACCAATATATATCATTGCGTTCATTTCCATTATTTATATCCTCTAATCACCCATATTTGAGATAAAATGAATGGTTCACCACCAAACAATAGATGCATTATGAATTGTATAATGTTTTTGATGTACAAAATTCACCCCCTCTTGTGTGTTTATCTTCATCATCACAGTCCTAACCATACAATTGGTATCAAATGTAGGCCACTATTGGTATATTTTCAACTTTTTATTTTTTTATATCAACTATTGACATCGAAAGAAGTTATTTTTTTCAATCATTATTATTTTTTGGATATTATATTTAAATCTATTTGAAATCAACAACATGATATTTTAATATTATTCTATTTTAGGATTTAAAAATCCTTTGATGATGATTTAGATAGAGAACTCTGACAATAAATGGTTCTAAAGAAGTTTTATTTATGATCCATGCTCCATATTTCAATAATGATAAATAAGGATGATGAAAAATATGTATGATCATATACATGAAAATTTTTGGAATAAGGTTTTAAATAAAGGTAGTAAACCTTATTAGATCACTATAATATATTTGAAAGAAATGGATTAATGATTAATAAAGGTAATATGATCTAAATATAGAAGATATCACTTCTATTTTATGTGTTTTATGAACTGATAAATTAGATCACGTATCTCAATGTCCTAATGCATATGAGATTTAGAAGAATAGTTTCTGTTTCCTAGGAAAGAAATGATGTCATAAGACAAATGAGGTACACAGCTATGAAATTAAATTTTGATACTTTGAGAATGAGTGAGGATGAAACCATCACACATATGAATTTACCGATGATAAAAAATAGTAAATGATTATTCTTTCTATGGTTATCCAGTATCAAAATTAAAACATTCAATAAAAATAATCTTATCAATGCTCTTGAATTTGAATGGAATATCCGAATCAATATATCAATTTACAACTATCAAAAATTTATCTATGAAGGAGTTGATTGGAACTCTAATGATGATTGAAGATAATATACATGCTAAAGATGAAAATAATTGGAAACATGATGAAGATTGTCTCAAAATATCTATGAATGAATCATCCGATTCAAATAATCCACACATGGATAATGATTTATCATATCTTGCTAAGAAGTTTTATAATACGTAGAGAAAAATGTATAAAGGAAATAATTATAATATATTTTTTGGATATAAGAAAAAATGTCATATAAAGGTAAAATTCTCTTTAATAAAATCACAATTGAAAGATAAATATAAAATAAAATGTAAGATAATTATGAAGTCCAACTAGAGTAATAACATTGGTTCCCATAATGAATCTTATATAGACATTGAATCTGAGAAAAAAAAGAAAATGGAATGTCCATTGGAATGTATAGATCACGGAGTAGAATCTTCCTACTCTAAAAAACCTAGCTGTCTAGAATTAAATAATTATGAATTAAACCAATATTGATTTATGATAAATGAAAAATATGAATTTTTAAAGAAAGACTGTAGAAAAATAAATAAATATTATGATACCACTCGAATAAATAAAGAACATTTTTTAAAAAGTATTTTATATTGAAAATATTACTCTTTTAAATGAAGTGATTTAAATGATATTGAAATTAAATAACTAATGTATGAGATTTATGATTTAAAATAGGCCTATAATGTGATGATAAAAATAGAAAACTACATAACTCAATCCTTGGTAAAAATAAAATAACAAAATTAAAAATTAGGAATAAAAAGTATTGTTGAAAGAGAAAATATATATAAGAATTACATTGTTCAAGGATTAAATAGAAAAAACATGGCTACTGTTGAACATTTTTATTGTGGTATTAATGGTCATTATTCCAATGATATTTTGTTTTGGAAACTTGTTTAAAAATTAATATTGTTCACAATAATTTTTTTAACTTAAATAGTAAAATTACTAATAAAAATAATCATGTTCGGTTGCCTAGAAATTTCATTGATAAAACTGATAGACCCAAAGGTATATAGGTACAAAAAAGAAATTTTATTTGATATTATGCAAGATTACACCACAAAGAATCATTGTTAAATATTTTAGTTGATGATATATGTATATATATTAAAGTATCTATATAATGACTATAAATATACGAAGAGGTTATTTATAAAAAATACCAAATACTAATGTAACATTATCAAGAATTATTTATTTATAAATCTTTGTATACTTATGGTACAGTAACTATTCTATAAAAATATATTTTCAAATATACTTATATCTAAAAAATATCATTAAAATATTTTTAAACTATTGTACTAGTAATAAAATATTTTTATTGTCATTTTCTCATTATATTTCGTGTTATTAATAAATTGTTTAAATGGTTATGAAAACTAGAATAATGTTAGTACGTAATATGTAATGATTTCTATGTAATATCTGTCATAAAAACGAAGAGATGTCTATCATTTCAGAATCTACCATTTCACCTTTTTCTAAAACATTTTGATAATCATCGTATTAGAATTATCTTTTCCATGTTTTGTATGAAAAATGAGACATAAAAAGAAGTGGAGATTATGGTCTTCATGTTAAAAATAATAACATTATTTCAAATGGAAGAAGGGTAATATTTCATATTTATATGTTTTATTTTATGGGTATTGTCTTATAAATTCATTGAATTGAAATAAATAAGATCAAATACATAACTAAAAGGTAGTATTCTCTTCTCTAATATCTTATGAAAATCATATAGTCAAATTATGCACTCTGAATGAAGAAAAAGTAAATCTATGAGTTTTGTTGGAAGAATATAAATGTTCATATGAAGACCTATAGAAAAAATAAGTTTCTACTGTTAATTTATATTCAATACACAAGGTGCATCAAAAAAAGAAAAATAGATGTCTCTAGAAATAATATTTTGAAGCATTCAAAGGATAAATTCTATGACAGAAGAAATTGATCAGAAAAAAAGATGCTACAAATCTAGATGCTAATTAGTTAATGCTATTTTTTGTTAAACAATGTTCTTCTTCTAAATATCAAAGAAGGGTAGATATTAAAATAATATTGAAAGGACTATCAATATTTTAATATTCTATATGTGATAAAGTTATATTTTTTGAATGATCATATTATCCATCTACTTCTTTCTAAACCTTTATATTTTCAATTTATTTATTATTATTTTTACTCTTTTAAAACTATATTGTTTGAATAGATTATGTGGGAATAATTCGTTTATAATTTTTTATGTTGATAATCTTACATAATAATATTTTAGATATTTACTTAATCTCACATAAAACATATAGTTTTATTTTATAATGTTTTAATAAATATTAAACAATTAGTCAAATTTATTTTCCAATTAATTTAATATCCTAAATTCTATGATTCTGGGGGAGTGTTTACGAAAATAAGAAATTATTATGCCCCTTAATTTCTTATCTCTTTTTTCATGTTTTATGGGGAGTTTATTTTAAAAAATAATATTTACTCGTATATTTTAAATTTCTCAAAAGGGGAGACTACATCAGATTATTAGTCTTATAATTATTAGAAATAAAAAATGAATATTTATCATATCAATGTTTTAGTTTTCTTATTATAAGGATATGCATTTATCATTAGATTATTAAATTAATTATTAATAATTTGAGGAAGATGTTTTATATAGTAACATTTTATTTTTTTTGAATCTGTATAAAAAAGTTTATTAGGGGAGAATAAATTAATAATCTCTCAAATGAAAAATATATTTATTTCAACATCATTTTTTAGATGGGTTTTTTGACCATCAAATGGATGAGCTTGTTTATCATGTGTTGATTTAAATTTTGGTTAATTTACTTTTTATTTTGATTCTCACAATTCCCACAATTGATTTTCTAATGATTTTTCATTTATGTGAATTTCAAGAATTTTTTTCATGGAAATATTTATACTGCACTTATAATGATGTTTTTGATCCATAAGGAATATTCCTTTAGTGATCAAAACACATTTTAACACATTCTAGAAACATTGTTCATACACTACATGTGCAAGTGTAACGTAAATAACCCAACTTATGTTTGGAACCACACGTATGGGTCCAATATCATACGTCATAAAGATAGTATGGTTTAGTAACCCTAAATTCAGATAAAACCCAAAATTTGAGGAAGGAAACATATAGTACATCGACCATACTTTTATAAACAACCATACATTGTCAAACCCTGTGTTTGGAGTTTTTTCATTACCTGACAGAACCATAAATTTGACTCTTCAATCATGGAGAGTTAAATCCGTCATTTTTTTGAGACAAATGCAATAGTGTTGATGGTATTTATGACTTGATCAGATCTTGTTTATGACTAATTCAAAGGATCGTTATAATCAACTTGAATACTAATATTAATGGGGATAAATTATTACTATAAGAAATAGATTTTTTGAGTATAGTGAATATTTTTGAATCAAATTATTCATGAAGTAATCTGTGAAATTATATGGAGTTATTATCTATCCTTGAGCTTCTCAACCAATAGTATAAATATAAAAAAAATCGTCATCCATATATATATATATATATATATCTGTATGTGTATGGAAAAATATATGTGAATATACCACAGTGGTGAATATTCAAAATAATTTTTTTAGAGATACACATTGGACACAAACATGATTCGATCATTAATCTCATTGTTGCTGCTGACGATGTTATTGATATTAATGTTATTGCACCTTATCATTACATCTTCATTTTTAAGAACTAAAAAGCATTTTTCAGAGAGATACCAGAGATACATACATCATTAAACGTATTTTTGGTATTTTATCTATCATAGTTTTAAGAAATCCCATGTGAATTTTTTCACAAACCCACCTAGTTCATACCTTATCCGGTCACCCAATCCAGTCTACGATGTGGCATAAAGGGCGTTCCTGATCCCCATGAGATGGAATCTAGTTCCATGCATCAAAACATATAAGATGTAATGATGTACTGTAAAAAATTAAGGTCGGACCAGATAAATAAATGTACCAAATGAGGGTCAAGAAAAAACAACAGATCATAAATAATATAAACAGATCCAGATAAAGAAATTACCACTCAATAAGATTAAAATTAAAATAAAAAACATAAAGTAAAATAACAAAACAAATACACTAACACAAAATCTTTATGTGACATGTTGGTCATCTCCATCAACAAGACCAACCACACTCCAACTGCAAGAATCTACTGGGGTACTTGAACAAAATCTTTACCTACAAAATAGCTCGAGTCTACTGACACTGAGTGTTATAGGTAGGGTGTCAGCTCGACAGCTTAGTGGGTAATCACTAGATAATCCATGCCATTCATTTCCCAAAAACATTCCATTAATACCAGTTTGAGAAACATTTTAAAATGTAGAGTGTCAAACACACTTTAAAATTTAAAACAATATAACTGGATCCACGTCCCTCATAATTTAAAACAATGCAGAAGAAAGAAAAATGTTGAATTTCCTTCTCTCTTTAAAAAAATCTTCTTTGGAAATTCCATTTTAAACTGAGCATACATTCAGAGTCTTTCCAAAAAACCAAAACTAGGTAGAAGGAATAAATTTATACGCAACGAGGGTAATGAATCTAGTAGTGCTCATAATAGTTCAACACAAGAAATACGAGGAACTCAGAGGAGAACCATAACACACTATACATTTGACTCATCCTGAAGGTATTCTATTGCGCAAATATCCCTCAAGGTAACATTGAATCATTTTTGGATTGATTATGTTTCTTGACAATGCAGGTTTCCATGGTGAATTGTAGAGTTCCAGAGATATTGTTGACAATACAAGTTGACAAAGAACCATGAAAAATGAATGGATGATATGGATGTGGCATAAAGGAACAGATACAAGGTGGTTCCTTTTACTAGTGTTTTCCAAATTTTTGGGGTCCAAATTTGGAGTTTGGTGAGCATCGTGAAAATTGGATTTCCTAGAAGATAAAATGTTAATATGGAAAAGGCGTGAGTTTCATGAAGATAGCCCTCATGGATTGGATTTTGGGAAAACCAGAAGAATGTTGATGTTGATGCTTCGTGATTACGACAAGCTTCGTGAATGGAAGAGGTTGAAGCACATTGCAGTAGTGAAGGGCTTTATGAGGGATCTTTGTAGTGAAGGTGAGAAGGAAATGATGAAATGATCTACGATTACGAAGAGCTTCGTTATCAGAAAATTTACATGGTGGTTCGCGATTTTGGGAGAATTTTGATAGGAACTTTGGAGCTTCGAGATTTGATATGACGTGGGGTTGAAATTGCATGGACGGTTCGAGGGTCGGTGGAATCGCCTATAAAAAGACCTCAACCCCCTCGAGAGAAGTATAGAGTTTTAAAAGAAAATCATTTTCTCTCAACTTGTGAAGGTGGTTCGCGAAGGCAGTGTGCTTTGCGAAAGAAGATATTCCTGGTGACTTACCTAGCTCCGCGAATGTTTCGAGCTCTACGTTGGCTCAGTGAGCTTCATGAGGTAAGTTGCTTCGCGACGGTTGAGCTTTGCAAGAGTGCTTCTTCAGAGTGCTTCGCAAAAAGGAAGGAGCTTCACGAAGGCTTGTTTGAGCTTTGCGAAATTGGGATCCTCACGAAGTAAGGTGATTTACGACAGTACATCAAAAGTTAGTTGCCTTTTGTTCAGAGGCAAAGTGGTATTAATCTGTTGATGAAATTTGGACTTCAATAGATAATCTACATATAGTGGAGGATGCATTCATTCATGATAATTAAGAGACCTACCGGTCTATAAACTGTGAGTGGATCTTCTGAAGAAGTAGTGATCTCACTTCAGTTGAGGGAGCATTGGATTCTCAAATTGTGAGTGGTTGTAAACCAGAAGGGATAGTGAGTCCACTTCAAACTTGTAAACTGAAGTGTGGTTATAGTAGAATTGCTAAATCACCACAGTATCGGTGTATGCCTCTTAGACGTAGCCTAGTGAGGGTGAACCATGTAAAAATCGTTGTGTCCTGTGCATGCATTAATGTTTGTTCATACTCTGCATCGAGAACGAGAGAGAATACAGTTTCGTATAATATAAAAACAAGATCAAAAGGGGAAGTTGTTTTAATATGTTATACCCAGATTCACTCCCCCCCTCTCAGGGTATGTAGCCTACTGGACCTAACAACTGATATCAGGGAAAAAGGTTATATTAGTGTTTCTCTCTCAAATGGAGGTCACTAACCATAAAGGGATTCCGATATTTGAGGAAACAATTTCCATCAATAGAAGAATCAGATGCAACACTACTTCCTATCATTAGGAATGGTTGTGTTCACAGCAGCAATGCCTGGAATAACAACTGATATTAATAGTGGTTCATTATCAGAAGCTGATCATAGAGAGTTGGAGGCTGATGCTAATGGAATTAATGACTTATGGGGAGCCTGATCCAATCCTATCTATACAAAGGTGATGTCATGAAAACCATCACATTCCATGTGGGAAAATCTATTAAATATATTTGAAGTGGATACAATGGCCAGAGTGGAAAATATGCAAGTATTGTGAAATAAGTACAAAAATCTGAGAATGAACCCGAATGAGTCTTTTGATGTATTCTTCGATAGGGTAAATGATATAGTGGAGGACATGAGAGTTCTTGGATAATTTATTGAAGACATAAAGATTTTGAAGCGCATCTTGAGGAATCTTCCACCTCGGTTCAATCCAAATGTTTTGGTATTGGATGATAATGATCTGAAAGAGCTGAAATTGGATAACTTGCACAACACCCTTATCGCATATGAAATGAGAAATGATGATAACGATGCTGTGGAAAAGGGGAAATCCAAAGAGGTGGCATTCAAGGCTATGAAGGATCTCACAATTGAAGATTCATAGAAAGAAGAAGAGACAGATTAGGTGATCTCATTCCACTCCTCAAACAGTCAAAGAGGAAAATGAAAGTTTAAAGGGAAGCTTCCACTTTCTTCTTTTCAATGTGGAAAGGTAGGACATCTTGTGGAATGGTGCCCCAAAAAGTTCCAAGAGGATGATGATGTCGATGAAATAGAAATCCCCATGATGAAGTCCCCAGCTTATGGGAAAGGAAAGAAATAGTTCAAGAGAAATTTATTTAAGAAGAAGAACTTTCTGTCAAAAGAATATGACAGTTCAGATGAGTCTGAGGTTGAAGAGGATGAAGAGATAGATAACTGAAAAGATCATTGAGAAAATGCTATGGTGGTCGTTGTCAGTTTCTCTCAGAATAACAATGAAACCAAATCTGATGAAGAAGAATAAGAATTTGAGGGAAGAGTTGATATGTAAGCTGAGGTAAAGGCTTATCTTGACGCGATAGATTTTTGGAGAGACAAAAAAAGAAATAAAACAAAGATGTTCACGATGCCAAACTCTATATGCAGCAAAAAGAAGAAGAGAAGTTTGAGTTGATTGAAGAAATTGAGAAACTCAAGTCACCTACACCAGAGGACTTAGAATCAGCTAATGATTATAAAGTAAAAATTGAAGAACAGAAAATGGAGATCAATAGCTTGAATAACCGAAGGAATGATCAAATCAAGAAAATTGATGAACATGAAGGATAAGTTTTCGGCATTCGAAAAAAGGTTAAAGATCAAGAAAAACTCTTGACTCCTACTTGGTCATTAGGAATGCAAATCACTCAGAAAACTAAGAAGCTGAAAGTGGAGAATAATGGTTCAGCAGAAAAGAAGCATCAACCATGTGAAAATTCTATGACCGATGGGGGGATTGATTAAAAACAAAAAACTGTGAAAATTGAGGCGAGACCGCAAGCACCCACTCTGAGATTGAAGGTTGATTTGGGCACAAGGCTGAATCAGAATATTCAATGATCCCATGGGGAAAATCGCAGTGCAGAAGTCACACAAAGGATTGCACCTCATATCAGGTGTTATTGTTGTGTAAATATGGGACATTAATAGTATGTGTGTTCCATAACCAAGAGATATCAAAGGGCCCAAGAAAAAAGTTAGCATCCAAACAAAAAATGGTTCTCCAGAACATATTTTGTAGGAAACTGTTTTTGGTGCGGAGGATTTGGGCACAGTGGTAGGTATTGTAAATTGACTATATATGGGAACATGCAAAAGAAGAATCAAAATGTTCTCAATTAGCAGATCAATAAACTAACAGGTGAGTTGAAAATGAAAAACATATTTGCAGCCTTGCAAGATGATGCTCGTCCATCATACTCTGAGAAAGATCAGAAGTCTAAATCCATGTAAGTTATGAAGGAAAAAATATGAACCAAGAAGAAATAGGATGAGAAGTCATTGGTGGCAAAAATTTCCCTTAAAGCATCAGATCACTCTGGAGTGTGGATCCTTGACAGCAGTTGCACATCTCACATGACAGGTAATAAGGATCAAGTTACATGCGTAAAAATGAAAGAGAGGGAGTTTTCATGTTTGTAAACGATGAAGGCCTGAAGGTAATTGGCTCAGGAAAGGCCATGTTTGGGGGAAAAGAGATGAGACATGAAGATGTTATAGTAGTAGAAGTCCTCAGTCATAATTTTCTCAGTGTCAGTCAACTATGTGACTCAGGACACTCTATAAGGTTTAATAAAAAGGTGTGTATCGTCAAAGGAAGTGACGAGGTAGTGGTTCAACAGTGAAAAAAACAAAGTGGAATATCGAACTAATAAGTGGAGAAGAATATATGTGCTTTCTATCCAGAGAGGAAGAAAACAAGTTGTGGAACAAATGACTTGGTCATTTATGAAAACCATCCCTGGAAGATCGGGTAAATTGTGATTCAGCAAGAGACCAACCTAAGATATCACATGATCATACTCACACATGAAATGCATGACAAAAAGGGAAGATCATTATAAAGATGTATAAGTCAAAGGATAATAAGTTATCAAGAGTGCTCAAATTGGTGCATGCTGATGTTTGTGGGCCTATCACACCACGAGCAATTGACGGAAAGAGGTAATATATTATTTTTATTGATGATTATATCTGAAGGGCATGGGTGTTTGTTATTGCCAATAAGTTCGATGTATTCAGCTGCTTAAAATAGTACCGGAGAGAGTGGGAAAAGATTATTGAATAGAAAATTATGATGTTTCATACTGATAATAGTACGAAATTCCCAAACAGTCAGGTGGATGACTATCTACAGAAACACGTGATAAGACATTTGGATTCCTCAGTGAGAACTCCCCAATAGAATGGAGTGGTTTAAAGGAGAAATCAGAGCATCAACAACATGGAAATAATGATTCTCATAGAAAAAGAGCTACCAAAGAGATTTTGGAAGGAGGCAGTATTGACATTGTCTACATTTCTAATGGGGATCTTTTGTGTCTTAAAGAAGGAAATACTCCATATAAGATGTGGCATGGAAAGAAGCCAATTGTAAAATACTTTCAAATATTTCAAAGTAAGTGCTTTATCCTCAACAAGGAAAAACATAGGAAATATGTGTCACGAGAAGATGAAAGGATATTCCTAGGAAACTCAGGAAAAATAAAAGCATACAAATGCTTTAACAAAAGGATGGGAGAAGTAGTTGAGAGCAATGATGTCACTATAGTGGAGAATGAGGAGACCATTCAACTGCGCAGTGAATAATTTATTGATAAGAGTGATGAGGAGGAAAGAAAAAAAGGGGGAGTATAAGTGGATGATGTTGATTCATAAGAAGATTCTGATGTTGAGCACGAGGAAGTACAGTCTTTATCTACACAAAATCCAAGGAGTCAAGATGAAATTGATTGGTATAATATTATTGGTGATCAGTCAGCTCTGGTTCAAACATGGAGAATGAAATCTCTGCATCATACATCATTTCTATCTTAGGTTGAGCCGAAGTTCTTCGCTGATGCAGCTGAAGATGAAAACTAGCTTCAGGTAATGAATGAAGAGCTTGATCAAATAGAGAAAAATCAGACATGGGGGATTTTTTCAAGTCCAACAGATTAGAATGTCATTGGGACTAAATGGGTCTATTACAATAAGATGAATAGATATGGCATAGTGATTCGGATCAAAGCACAACTAGTGTGCAAGGGATACTCCCAGATAGAGGGGATAGATATTGTTGAGACATTTTTACTGGTTGCGAGACTAGAGACAATCAAATTATTTCTAGCCATTGTAGTGCAATGGAAGTTCAATGTTTTCCATATGGATATCAAATCCACGTTTTTGAACATTGTTCTGGAGGAAGAGGTGTATATTGAGAAGTGAGATTTTTTTCTCATTTATGAGGATGAGAACAAGGTTTTCAGACTAAAGAAGGCATTGTATTGGCTGAAAAAAGCTCTAAGAGCATGGTACTCAAGGCTTGATCAGTACTTGATGAAGATTAGTTTTCAGTGTGGGGGAGTTGATTACAATCTCTATTTCAACAACAATAGTAATACAACGATGATGGTCTTGGTTTATATCAATTACATAATATTTGGCAGTTAAAATTAAACTCAGTGCGGACAGTTTTCTGAATTCATGAATAGTGAGTTCGAAATGTTAGTGATTTGAGAGCTAATGATTTTCCTTTGTCTACAGGTGACACAAGGAAGGGATGGAACGTTTATTTCTCTATCCAAATATTCCAAGGATGTTTTTAGAAGATTTATAATGGAAAATTACATGGAGATAAAATCTATGGTTTCTACCTGGATGAAATTGTCCAAAGACGAGGATGGAAAGGAAGTTAATATCACAGAATACATGCAAATATTTGGAAGTCTATTGTACTAAACTGCGACAAGGCCTGTTATTGTTTTCTCTACATGCCAAGCAGCAAGATAACAGAGTAATCCCAAGGAACGCCACATGCTTGAATTGAAAACAATATTGTGGTATATCAAGGGCATGGTGGATTTAGGCTTGATATATAGTGACAAATCTCATTTAGAATTATTAAGATATACTTATGCAGATTGGGCCGGTTTAGTGGACGATAGGAAATGAATGTTAGGAGGTGCATTCTATCTTGGTGGATTGTGTGTTTCTTGCTTAAGAAAGAAGCAAGACTGCATTTCATTGTGCACCATAGAAGATGAGTTTATTTCTTCCACTCAATCTTGCACACAATTATAGTGGATGAAGCAGTAGCTTGATGATATGGTCATTGAAGAGAACTCTCCAATCGGAATCCAGTGTGATAACTCCAGTGCTATAAATCTCCAAAAAAATCCCCTCTATCACTCAAGGAAAAAAGAACATTGAGAAAAAGTATCATCTTATCAAGGAGAAGGTTGAGTAAGGAATTGTGAAATTGGATTATGTTCCTAAAAAGCTCTAGGTTGCAGACATTCTGGCAAAGTCCTTAACCAAAGAAGCTTTTGAGAGGCATCGTCTGGCTTTGGGAGTCCGGTCGGTTCCCCGAACTTGAAAAAAGTGTGGATGTGGGACCACACCTCTCTCCCCGAGGTATAGCATATTTTTATCTAATTCACTAATATGTGTTATTTCCAATATTGTATACCATAAAGGGGTAACCATTGGGTTTTTTGATAAAGGGGGAGAATTAGTGACTCCTCAAGGGGGAGAAATTGTGGCTAAGGAAGGTAGAAAATTTCATAGTAAAAGACATATGGAGAATCTGATAGGTGGAGCAATGAGATATGGGGAGAGCAATGAGATAGGAGGAGCATTTTAAATCTGATAATGCTAGAATTGATCGATCAACAAATATATATCATGACAGATTAGAATCATGATAAAAGCATAATAATGATGTTGGAAAGGTGTGAGAAGGTCATTAGCTATCACCAATTGTTATCAGTGTGGTATCAACAATTGGAATCAGTTTGGTAATAGGTATCAGTTGGGTTTCAACAGTTGGAGGAATAAATGAAGTGATTTATAGATGACATTTTCATTTCCTCTTGTTTCTCATGATGATCATTGCTCATATGGGCTTAGAGTTTTTAGTGAGTGAATCTCTGGTCGCTATATAACTCGCAAGAGGCGAAGGGTGGTTGATGATGGAAGGAGCTTCAGGGAGGCATCAAAGTGAATAAAATCTTTCGAAGAAGAGTTGTCAACAAACCGAAAGGGGGAGATTCTTGGGTAAAAATCCCTCAAGGTAACATTGCATCATTTTTGGGTTGATTGTGTTTGCTGAAAAAGAAGGTTTCCATGGTGAATTGTTGAGTTCCAGAGATATTGCTGAAAATACATGTTTCAAAGAACCATGACAAAGGAATGGATGATCTGGAGGTGGAATAAAAGAGTAGATACAAGGTGGTTCGGTTTTCCAGTGTTTTCCAAATTTTTGGGGTCCAAAATTTGGAGATTGGTGAGCATCACGAAAATGGGATTTCCTTGAAGATATAATTTTAATATGGAAAAGGCCGGAGTTTTGCAAATATAGCCCTCATGAATTGGATTTTGTGAAGACCAGAAGAATGATGACAGTAATGCTTCATGATTACGACAATCTTCATGAATGGAAGAGGTTGAAGCGCATCGCAGCGGTGAAGGGGTTTATGAGGGAAATTCACAGCGAAGGTGCGAAGAAAATTACTGAATGCTCTGTAATTACGATGAGCTCCACGATTGGAAAATTGCAGTGGCGCTTCATGATTTTTAGAGAATTTCGGAAGGATCTTCGGAGCATCATGATTTGAGATGACATGACATTGACATTTCATGGACGGTTCGAGTGTCGATGGATTTTTCTATAAATAGACCTCAACCCCCTCGAGAGAAGTAGAGAGTTTTCGAAGAAAATCATTTCCTATCGACTTGAAAAGGTGGTTTGAGAAGGCAGTGTGCTTCGCAAAAGAAGAGTTTCGTGGTGGCTAATCTAGCAATGCAAATGTTGCGAGCTCCACGTTGGCTCAGTGAGATTCACAAGGGAAGCCGCTCCGTGAAAACTTGAGCTTCAGGATTGTGCTTCACAAAAAGGTAGGATCATTGTGAAGTATTTTTTGAGATTTTCAGAATTGGGAGCCTCACGAAGTAGGGTTCTTTGCAAAGGTACTTTCAAAGGTAGTTTACTTGTGTTCAAAGGCAATGTGGTATTAATCTGTTGATGAATTTTGGACTTGAATAGATAATATACATTTAGTGGAGGATTTATTCATTAGTGATAATGAAGAGACCTACATGTCTATAAACTGTTATTGGATCATATGAAGAAGCAGTGAGCTCACTTCAGTTGAGAGAGTAGTGAGTTCTCAAATTGTGAGTGGTTGTAAATGAGAAGCGATAGTGAGTATGCTTCAAACTTGTAAACAACAGTGCAGTTATAGTAGAATTTTTACATCAGCAGACTATCGGTGTTTGCTCCTCAGACATAGCCTAGTGATTGTGAACCAAGTAAAAATCGATTTGTCTTGTGGATGCTTTAATGTTTGTTCATACTTGGCATCGGGAAGGAGAGAGAAGAGGGTTTTGTCTAATATCAAAAGAATATCAAAAGGGGAAGTCGTTTTAATCTATCATTCCCTATGCCCCCCCCCCCTCTCAGGGTATCTAGCCTAAAGGACCTAACAATTGGTATCAGATCTAAAGGTTAATATCAATGTTTCTCTCTCAAATGGAGGTCAATAATCAAAAAGGGATTCCGATCTTTAAGGGAAGAATTTACATCTATGCAAGAATTAGATGCATCACTACTTATGATGATTAGGAATGGATGTGTTCATAGCAGCATTTCATGGCATAACAGCTGATATTAATAGTGGTGCATTATCAGAAGTTGGGCGTAGAGAGTTGGATGCTGATGACAATTAAATTAATGACTTAGGAGGAGCCCTATACAATCTTTTATATACAAGTGTTGTGGAACCATTATAAAGATCTGAGAATGAACATGAATGAGTCTATTGATGCATTCTTCGACAGGGTAAATGTTGTAGTAGAAGACATGCAAGGTCTTGGAGAAGTTATTCAAGACATAAAGATTGTGAAGTGCATCCTGAGGAAACATCCACCTTGGTTCAATTTGAAAGTTTCAGTTTTGGAAGATAAATACTTGAAAGAGGTGACATTGGATAACTTGAATAGCACCCTTATTGCATATGAAATGAGAAATGATGATAACGATGCTGTGGAAAAGGTGAAATAAAAAGAGGTGGCATTCAAGGCCATGAAGAATCTCACCATTGTAGACTCTCAAAAATAAGAAGAGATAGATTAGGTGATTTCATTCATCTCTTCAATCCTTCAAAGGGGAAAAGGAATGTTTAAGGACAATCTTCCACTTTCTTGTTTTCTATGTGGAAAGGTTGGACATCTTGCGGCAAGGTGGCCCAAAAAGTTCCAATAGGATGATGATATCAATGAAATCAAAATTCCCATGAAGAAGTCCCCAGCCTATGGGAAAGGCATGAGACATTTCAAGAGAAATTTCTTTAAGATGAAGAACCTTCTTACAAAAGAACATGATAGTTTAGATGGGTTTGAGGTTGAGGAGGTTGAAGAGATAGAGAACTGTAATGATCGTGGGAAAAATTCTATGGTGGCGGTTTTCGATAGCTCTCAGAATAAGAATGAAACCAAAGCTAAAGAAGAATAAGAAGAAGAAGCTGATGGAAGAGTTGATATGAAACCTGAGTTAGAGGCTTCTGTTGAGGAGATAGACGTTTGGAGAGCCAAAAAAAGAAATACAACAATGTTCTTCATGACGCCAAAATCTATATGCAGCAGTAGGAAGAAGAGATGTTTGAGCTGATGGAATAAATTGAGAAACTCAAGTCACCAACACCAGAGGACTCAAGATTAGTTAGTGAGTATAAAATAAAAATTGAAGAACAAAAAGGGAGATCAATAGATTTAATAACACAAGGAAAGATCAAATCAGGCGTATTGAAGAACTTGAAGGAGTAGTTGTCGACTTGCGAAAAAAGGCTAAATATCAAGAAAAACTCTTGACTCCTACTGGGTCATCAGGAAAGAAAATCACTTAGAAAACCAAGAAGCTGAAAGTGGAGAAGAATGGTTCAGTGGAAAAGAAGCATCAACCATGTTCAGATGCTAAAACTGATGGGGGGATTGATCGAAAAAAAGCTGTGAAAATTGAGGTCACAACGCAAGCACCCACTTCGAGATTGAAGGTTGATTTGGGAACAAGGATGAATCAGAATATTCAGAGATCCCAAGGGGAAACTCGCAGTGCAGAAGTCACACAAATGATTGCACCTCATATCAGGTGTTTCTATTGTGGAAAGATGGGACATTCATAGTTTTTGTGTCCTATAGACAAGAAATATTGATGGGAATAAGAACAGAGGTGGAAGCGATACAGAGAATGGTTCTCCAGAACATATTTTGATGGAAACTAATTTTGGTGCAGAGGATTTTGGCACATGGATAGGTATTTTACATTGACCATACATAGGAACATGCCAAAAAAGAATAAAAATGTTCGCAAGCACCAGATCAATAAACCAACATGTGAGTTGAACATGTAAAATAGATTTGCATCCATGAAAGATGACGATGGTCCATCATACTCAGTGAGAGATCAGAAGTATAAATCCTTGTCCGATATGAATGTAGAAATATGAACAACAAAGAAAATGTATGAGAAGGCAGTGGTGGCAGAAATTGCCATTAAAGAATCAGATCACTCTGGTGTGTGGATCCATAACAGCAGTTGCACATCTCACATGACAGGTAATAAGGATCTTGTTACATGAATAAAATATGAAAAAGAAGGAGTTTTCAATTTTGGAAATGATGAAGGCATAAAGATAATTGGCTCCGAAAAGGCCATGTTTTGGGGCAATGTGATGAGACTTGCTGATGTCCTATAAATAGAAGTCCTCAGTCGCAATTTGCTCAGCGTTAGTCAACTATGTGACTCAGGACACTCTATTAGGTTTAATAGGAATGTTTGTATCATCAAAGAAAGAGATGGGGCAGTGGTTATACAGGGAAAAATAATAAATGTGAATCTCTACCTAGTATGTGGAAAATAATTTATGTTCTTTCTATCCAGAGAGGAAGAAAACAAGTTGTGGAATAAACGACTTGGTCATCTATGCCAAACATCCCTAGAAGATCTGGTAAAGTGTGATATAACAAGAGACCTCCCTATGCTATCACGTGATCGTACTCACATGTGCAATGCATGACAACAAGGGAAGATCATTATAAAGACGTATAATTTAATGGAAAATAAGTCAATAGGAGTGCTTGAATTGGTGCATGCTGATGTATGTGGGCCTATCACACCACGAGAAATTGACGGGAAGAGGTACTACATTCTTTTTATTGATGATTATAGCTGAGTGACTTGGGTATTTGTTATTTCCCATAAGTCTGATGTATTCAGCTGCTTAAAATAGTACCGGAGAGAGTGAAAAAGATTCTTGGATAGAAAGTTCTAAAGTTTCGTACTGATAATGTTACGGAATTCAAAAAAAGTCAGGTAGAAGACTATCTTGAGAAACACGAGATAAGACATCAGGTTTCCTCAGTGATAACTCCCCAACAAAATGGAGTGGTTCAAAGGAGAAATCAGATCATCAAAAACATGGAAAGAACAATGCTCATACAAAAAGACATACTAGAGAAATTTTTGAAGGAGGAAATATTGACATCAGTCTACATTTCTAAGAGGGCTCTGTCATGCCCAAAAGAAAGAAAGAATCCATATGAGATGTGGTATGGAAAGAATACAACAATGAAATACTTTCAAATATTTGGAATTAAGTTCTTTATCCGCAACATGGAAAAACGTAGGAAATATGATTCACCAAAAGATGAGGGGATATTACTAATATTCTCAAGAAAAATAAAAGCATACAAATGCTTTAAAAATGGATGGGAAATGTAGTTGAGAGAAATGATGTTACTGTAGTGGAGAATGAGGAGACCATTCAACAATGCAGTGAACAATTTTCAGATGAGAGTGATGAGGAGGAAAGAAACACATGGGGAGAAGAATTGGATGATGTAGATTCAGAAGAAGATACTGATGATGATCATGAGAAAGTATACTCTGTATCTGCACAAAATCCAAACAGTTGAGCTGAAATTTATAGGCATGATATTATTGGTGATTAGTCGGCTTCAGTTTAGACATGGAGAATGAAATCTCTACAACAGAAATCATTTCTATCTCATGTTGAGCCAAAGTGCTTCGCCAATGTAGCTGAAGATGAAAACTAGCTTCAGTCAATGAATGAAGGGCTTGATCAAATCGAGAAAAATAAGACATGGGAGATTGTTTCGAAGCTAGAAGATATGAATGTAATCGAGGCTAAATGGTTCTATCACATAAAGATGAATGAAGATGGCACAGTGATTCAGAACAAAGCACGACTAGTATAAAAGGAATACACCAAGATAGAGGGGATAGATTTTGATGAGACATTTGCACCGGTTGCAAGAGTAGAGACAATCAGATTATTTCTTTACATTACAGTGCAACAGAAGTTCAAAGTTTTCTAGATGGATGTCAAATCTGAATTTTTCAATGTGGTTATAAAGGAAGAGGTGTATATTGAGCAGCCATATGGTTTTAACATTCATGAGTATGAGAACATGGTTTGCAGACTGAAGAAGGAGTTGTATGGGCTGAAAAAAGCACCAAGATCATGGTACTCAAGGCTTGATCAGTACTTGAAGAAGCATGGTTTCTAGCGTGGGGGAGTTGATTACAATCTCTATTTCAACAACAACAGTAATAAAAGGTTGATGGTCTTGGATTATGTCAGCAACATAATATTTGGCATATCAGATGATGCATATTGTAGACAGTTTTCCAAATTCATGAAAAGTCAGTTCAAAATGTCCATGATTGGAGAGCTGACGATTTTCCTTGGTCTACATGTGACATAAAAAAGGGATGGAACGTTTATTTCTCATTCCAAATATTCCAAGGAGGTTTTGAGAAGATTTGGAAAGGAAAATTCCAAGGATATGAAGACTATAGTTTCTACCTGGATGAAACTATCCAATGACTAGGATGACAAGGTAGTTAATATCACAAAATACAGGCAAATCATTGAAAGTCTATTGTACTTAACTGCGAAAAGTCCTAACATTGTTTTCCCCACATGCCAAGAAGAAAGATATCAGTGTAATCCCATAGAAACCCACATTCTTACAGTAAGAATAATAATTTGGTATATCAAGGGAATGGTGGATTTCAGCCTAATATATAGTGACAAATCTCAATCAAGAATTTTTGGGATATACTGATGCCGATAGGGTTGGTTCTACAGATGATAGGAAATCAACATCTGGAGGTGCATTCTATCTTGGTGTCTTGTGTGTTTGCAGCTAAGAAAGAAGAAATACTGCATTTCATTGAGCACTGCAGAAGGTGAGTATATTGCTGCCACTCTAGCTTGCACACAATTATTGTTGGTGAAGCAGCAGCTTGATGATATGGGCATTGAATTGAACTCTCCGATCAGAATATAGTGAAATAACTCAAGTGCTATAAATGTCAGCCAAAATCTCATCAATCACTCAAGGAGAAAGAAAATTGAGATAAAGTATCATTTTATCAAGGAGAAGGTTGAGAAAGGAATTGTGAAATTTGAGTATGTGCCTATAATGCTCCAGGTTGCGGACATTCTGACAAAGGCCTTACCCAAAGATGCTTTTGAGAGTCATCGACTGGATCAGGGAGTCTGGTTGGTTCCCCGCACTTGAAAAAAGTGTAGATGTTGGAACAACCACATCTCCACGAGGTATTGTTTATTTTTCTCTAATGCACTAATCTGTGTTCTTTCCAATGTTGCAGACCGCAAAGGGGCAACCTTTTGGTTTCATTGACAAAGGGGGAGAAATAGTGACTCCTCAAGGGGGGGAAAATATGTTAGTAAAAGACATGGGGAGAAGTTGATAGGTAGAGCAATGAGATAGGGGGAGAGAAATGAGATAGGGAGAGTGTTTTAAATCCGAAGATGCTAGAATTGATCTATCAATGAATTGATATCATGACAGCTAAGGATCGTGATAATAGTTGAACAATGATGTTGCAAAAGTGTGAAAAGGTCTCAAGCTATCACCAATTGTTATAAGTGTGGTATCAATAATTGGGATCAGTTTCGAAATTGGTATCAGATGGGTGTCAATAATTGGTGGCAAAAATGAAGTGATTCATTGATGATATTTTCATTTACTCTTGTTTCTCATGACGATCAATGCTCAAGTGGGCTTCAAGTATGCGGTGAGTGAATCTCTTATCACTATATATCTCGCAAGAGGGGAATGGTGGTTGATGATGGAAGGAGTTTTAGGGAGGCATCAAATTGCAGAAATAATTCTGAGAATAGTTTTCAATGAACCCAATGGGGGTGATTCTTTGGAAAAAATCCCTCAAGGTAACATTGCATCATTTTTGGGCTGATTGTGTTTGTTGACAAAGTAGGTTTCAATGGTGAATTGTCAAGTTCCAGAGATATTGTTGACAATACATGTTGCCAAAGAACCCTAAAAAAATGAATGGAAGATCTAGAGGCGGTATGAAAGAACATCGTGAAAATAGGATTTCCTTGAAGATCTAATTTTAACATGGAAAAAGCATGAGTTTCACGAAGATAGACGTCATGGATTGGATTTCGCGAAGACCAGAAGAATGTTGATGGTGATGCTTCAAGATTATGACAAGCTTCGTGAATGGTAGAGGATGAAGTGCATCGCAGTGGTGAAGGGCTTCGCGAGGGAGCTTCGCAGTGATGGTGCGAAGGAAATGACGGAATCATCTGCGATTACGACGAGCTCTATGATCAGAAAATTTCTTTGGTGCTTCGCGATTTTGAGAGTGTTTCGGCGGGAACATAAGAGCTTCGAGATTTGAGATAAAGTGGCGTTGACTTTGCATTCAAGGTTTGAGGGTCGGTGGCATCGCCTATAAATAGACCTCGACCCCCTCGAGAGATGTAGAGAGTTTTTTATGAAAGTCATTTGCTCTCGACTCGCGAAGGTGGTTCATGAAGGCAATGTGATTCGTGAAAGAAGAGCTTCGTGGAAGCTAATTTAGCTCCCCGAATGTTGCGAGCTCTGCATTGGCTCAATGAGCTCCATGAGGAAAGTCACTCCATGACGACTTAAGCTTCGAGAGAGTACTTCGCGAAAAAGCAGGAGCTTCATGAAGGCTTGTTTGAGCTTTGATAAATTGGGAGCCTCGCGAAGTAGGGTGCTTTGCGAAGGTACTTGCAATGGTAGTTGCCTTGTGTTTAGAGGAAAAGTGGTATTAATCTGGGGATGGAATTTGGATTTCATTATAGAATCAACATATAGTGGTGGATTCATTCATTAGTGATATTGAAGAGACCTAAAAGTCTATAAACTACGAGTTGATCTTCTGAAGAAGCAGTGAGCTCACATCAGTTGAGAGAGCAGTGAGTTCTCAAATTGTGAGTGGTTTTAAACTAGAAGGGATAGTGTGTCCACATCAAACTTGTAACCAGCATTGTCATTATAGTATAATTGGTACATCAACACACTGCCGGTGTATGCTCCTTGGACATAGCCCAGTGAGGGTGAACCAAGTAAAAATTGTTGTGTCCTGTGCATGCTTTAAGGTTTGTTCATAATCTGCATCGGGAAGGCGAGAGAAGAGGGCTTTTTCTATCAGAAAAACAAGATAAAAAGGGGTAGTCGTTTTAATTTGTCATACCCTGATTTACCCCCCTCTCAAGGTATCTAGCCTAGTGGACCTAACACATTCCCTACTCAATTACATCATATCCCCATAATTCCTGACCATCACCCTAACTGGTCTAGTCGAGGGGCCTGAACCAATATCATTAAACATAAGTATCTACCTTCTATGTTCCTATTTCTAGTACAATAACCTAGACTAGTGTAACAATAATTCTTCTTAAACCTCTTTTATATGCTAGGATCCCATGTATATTTCATACAGGTGTGCACCGTACATTTCAAACAATAATCCACACATATGAAACCACAAACCACACAATCTGGCACTACCCCTACCACCTCAAGGATAGTCCCTTACCTTTAAATAATTATTATACTAAGAATATCCCCTACCAAGGACCCTTCAATATCATGAACAACTGTCTTGGAATGATGCCTTACTCAAGAGGTGTTTTCCAAGAAAACATTTAAAAATTCAAATAGGGCCTTTAGCTTCAAAACATTCAACCATTTATCCAAAACCCTTTGAAACCATTGTCAATGAAACAATGAAAATCATATTTTTATTAAGATTTAAAAATGGTACTTTAGACCAATAATTTCCTAAAATGTTCCCAAAGTGAATTAAAAATACAATATATATCACACAATCCTAATAATGTTCCAATCAATATTTCAAACTACTTACAAGCTAACCCACTTTTACAAATTCCAAACTGGCCATTGCAACACGAAGAGTCACCCAATAATAATTCAAGGCCAACGAGGCCAAACCATAAGAAACATGTCAGGAACCACTTTCAAACACAAGAGACGGTAGTTACCCCTTTTGTGAAAACATGAAGCAATTTTATGGAAATAGGGAAAATGGGATAACATATGTTCTTCAGGGATATTATTAATAGAGTGAAATATTCATTTGATTGCGTATCCATGTGTGCAGATAGTGCGCCAATGGATGTTCATTTATCTAATGGAAGACTATATAACCAATATAAACATTCGAAAACCATATTCATAAAACCTCTTTTTCTTTCAACCCAAATCTATCCATTTTACTCTTTTATAAAATACAACACATGTTCATAACCAAAAAGTTCTTCTCAAATATTGTTCCAATCCACATCAAATCAAAGCACCATGATTCACATATATAATCCAAAATATGACCCAAATGAATTATAAAAACATTTAAAATTGGATAAACCTCACACAAAAATCCATTTTCACTCAAAATGTTTATTATACATTTTATCAAACCCCAACAACATAAATACACATGGGAATAAAGTAATATTCATGTAAAAACTAATTTTAGTTTAATCTACCTACAAGAAAACACTACCATGGATTAACTATTATAATATTTATGGTGTGAAACATGTTTTAAGAAATAATTAATAAATATCAAGGGTCATATGGATTCAAATTGATAATAATGGCATGGAAACACCAACCAAAACCATATTAGGATGGGCAAAAAATCCAAAGAGAGGAAAAACCAAGCCTTATGAAAAATCTTTCTGCACTAGACACTGGAAAACAAACCACAATCATCCATCCCTAACAATAGGGTTTTTGAAATCAAGATCCAAGACAAGATATAGCAATGTAATGGGATAGGGAAAAGAGAAAAGTGGAATCCAAGAATAACCAATAACCATTGTATAGAAATTTCCCCAAAAATGACCCTAAGGGATGGATCATGATGAGGGAGGTGCCTATGGTCGATGGACATCTAGTAGGGAATCATTTTCAAGGTAGAATCATCCAAAATAGATACTAGGTCAAACTTTATTACTCCCATAATGGGCTACCCTGTTTTGTGCCATGGTGTTTCCAAACTATACACAAACTCTGCGAGGGATACTAGAAAAATATACTGCTTTTTAGGGCTAAGTTGAATGTTTTGTGAAAACCATGCTCAAATGGTGTGACCCCAAAATTTTCCTAAAACCACTCAAATGACACAGAAAAATCTAGGAAAACCCCAAACAATGATTCTTAAAAGATTTAAACACAATATATTGACATCATGGGTGTCCTAAACTCTCCACCAATCCATTTTCTCCAAATTACACTAACAATAACTGTGAATAGGATTTGTAGAAAACCGAAACAACCATAAACAAATCATATTTTTTGGAAACTCTAGATGAACCTCAGCCATAAGATCTAACATTGAGAAATAAACAAGTCCAAAGGATAACTATGGCCTGGGTGGGACAATTATCACCACCACACACACTTTCTATCCTAGAAAGTCACCCTATTGAAAGTTAACCCAAACGTGAATCCATCCCTGATTAAATACAAGAGAAACTATGAACCCTGGGGTGAATATTTACCAAACATGTAACACCCCAAAAATCAAGATGTTACCACAACATATGAATGAATATGAGGGGATACCATGAGAGGGTTCTCCCCACCCCAAGAACACAACTAACATAGGCAAAATTTAAACCCAATAAAAAACACACTCACCACAACCAAGAACAGTGAATTTTATTATTTCAAATATCTAGGTAGATCAAATGGTTTTTCCAAATGTTTTACCATACCATTCACCCATTGTGTTCAAGTTAATGCAAGGAAGGATCACCCGACACATCCTGGACACATGGTTTCAAACCCGTGTGCCAACCATGCCAATGCATCTTTCGAAAAGGACACCAAGCTGTATATTTACTTGGGAAAGAATCCAAATTTATTATAACCATGCACAAACCATTTCCAAGATAAAAAGTCACATAAAAGATCCATAATTTTAAAATTTTACTAGGGACTCAACTCGAATGCCCTTGTACAAGTTGGACACTACTGCCACAAAAAAAAGAGAACCTCCCACATGAACCGAACCCACAATACATACATTCTACAAGACTAAAGAATCTCCAAATGACAACTTATAAATGTTAAAACTGAGATCATCCTACACAATGGAATGACGCACTCAAGGGAGAATTATGAATTCAAAAGGCCACAATCAAATAGACTCAAACTGATGAGTTACAAATTAACAAGTAAATCATATATTTATAATGAAACGATGAAAATTCAGTAGTAGGTATACAAGAACAAGAAGAACATAAATAGCTCCATCCCAACATGAAAAAAAATTTAACATGAGGATTCAAACCCTCGACACTTTTTACTGTGTGTGATCTTCCCCCCGAAACTTGTGGCTGGGGATTTTAGGGATGAAGCATCTCTTACCTTATTTCCAGGAATTTCATCCCCCATTCCCAACTCCTTCATTCTTCTAATGATTCAAACAACCAAAGCGGTGGTATGTTTTAAGGGGGATACAACAAGTTGACTTATAATTACCAAACCAACTATACCATTGGCACATCCAAAAGTGGTCTGACAAACTAGATGTTAGAGGCAATGAGGATATCTTCATACAGATAGGTTCCCATGGAATGCACTCCTTGCCATTTGGGGAACCTTTTCAAGACAGTATCACCACCAACAACACTCTCAACTAAAAAGATGGAGAGGCATCTAACCTCCACTAGTCCAAAACTAGACTCCCAAACAAACATGATAAGACCCAAAACATACTAAACTCTGCAGTTCCCAACTACCCATAGACTCACCCTAATTCCATAACCAAACCACTACTTATAACGGACCCCGATCAACATGATAAATAAGAAAATCTCAACTAGTATTGGAACTTGTCCATGACTCGTTGGCATCCTTGGGGACAATTTCTGGGTGGCACATCCCGAACAACACGAGAAACACAAACTAAAACTATCATCAAGACCAAAACACAAGTAAAAGAAACACCTCGAGATCAAAATAACTAGCTCAAAATCTAGTAAAACTCTAGAACAACCAAAAAACCCTTTTCATAAATATCATTTCATATTAGATTTCAAAATTACCACATTTCTGATCCAATTTCCACAAACCAAAACTATATTTTTAAACCAAAAAAATTCCCATAGAAATCCATTTTCAATTAAATTTTTAAAACTTCCTTCCTCCCTAGATAATTTTCAAATAATGAAATCTAATTTCCAAAATCATACAATCTTAAGGACTCACCCATGGTATCTTATGAACCGTCACATTTGAGTTCATCCAATCCTGCTTACATTACCCACGAAAAAGTTCACCCATGCACTCTTCATACATTCCCAAACACATGTGACCATCATCAAATAAAAAGATATACCCAATATTAAAATTCAATAATATTTCCATCAAAACTGACTTCACTAATTTTAATCCATTTGAAAGAAATCCCTTTTCAAATCCAAAAATTCTTTAATTTTATAAAACAAATTTCATTTAAATGTATCCATTAATCATCATCTTATGATTACGCCAACCAATATTATAAGAGAACACAGCCAACAACGAACCACTAGATAAAGGAACCAGGTCTTTACCTTACCCAGTGACATGGTGGTGAGCCAAGCCCTAAATAAGGCACAACACTAAAAGGAATTTGTACTAGATCCCTAGACTCCACATGGGTCACCACCCCACGTGAGGCCATAACATAACCTAATTCACATCCATTGTCAACCCCAAATCGAAAATTACCCCACAAAAGAGGCTCAAATACCGAACTACCCATGGTGACTTGAGGATTAGTGCAAGAAAGAGTTTGTGATACTCTTACCTCATATACAACCCCAATCCCAACAGTCTAAATATCAATCTATCAGACACCCAAAATATCAAGGGTGTGTTGTAATTAAATTTTTTCATGAACCAACCAAGTTCCACCCTTATTCAGTCACCCGAGCCAGTCCTCGACATGGCCCGAAGGGCATTCCCAATCCCCATGGGATGGAAACTAGTGTCGAGAATCCAAACATACAAGAGGGAACAATTTATCCATAATGAAATGAACCAGGACCAAATTAATTAATGAATCAAATGAGCTGCAAGAAGAAATAAATAATCATAAATAATATATATAGATCCAGAAACAAAATTCCACACAACAAGCTAAAAATATGAAATAAAAAACTGAAACTAATACAAACAAACTGATATGCTAACATGTGATCTCTATGTGACCTCTTGGTCACCTCCAACCATAAGACCATCCATACTCCAACCAAAAACCCTTATAATGGAAATTGAAAAAAAAAATTACTTGGAAAATATCACTATTGTACCGACAAAAAGTGGTCTAGGTAGTGTGTGAGGTCGATAGATCAGTAGGTAATCACCTTAGAATCCATGAATTCCTTTCCGAAAAACATTCCATTAATACTAGTTTGAAATTCATTTGTTAAATTTGACTTTCACAAACACTTTTCAATTTAAATCAAACAAACATGATCCATTAACCCCATAATTTAAAAGAAGGTACAAGAAGAAAAATTGGATGTTGCACATTTTCTTTCAAAACAACTACTTAAGAAATGTCTTTTTAAACTGACAACACATTCATTGTATTTCAAAATAAATCCAAAACCAACTACAAGGAATAAATATATACACAACCAGGATAACGGCTCTAGTAGTGCATGTAACAAGTAAACATGGGAAATACAAGTAACTGAGAAATGAACTATGACATACTATACATGTGACTCTTCTTGAAGGCATTCCATACTCAATGATGTCATAACACCCTAACGCCTGACCGTTTTCATACCTATCCTGGTTGAGGGGCCTGATCACAAAGAAATAAACCCATGTATCCACCTTATATGGTCCACTAGATAGTAAAATATCCAAGACTAGTGTAGAAGTCATTCTTAGAAAACCTCATTTATATGATAGGTTCCCCTGTATATTTCACAATGTGTTTTCCATACATTTCAAACAATAGTCCACACATATAAAACAACACACAACAATATCTGGAACCACCATGGAGACCTCGAGGTTAGTTCCTTACCTTAAAATAATTATCATTCAATGGAGTTCCCATACCATGGACCCTCCCATATATTGACCAACCGGCTAGGCAAGAGACCTAACATAAGATGTGTTTTTAAAAAACCCATTTCAAAATTCCGACTAAGTATTTAGATTTACGTCATTCAACTACTAACCATATCCCCCTTGAAACAATCTTTAATGCAATGATAAACATAATACTTGTATAAACGTGGAAAAATTGTCCTTTAGATCAATCATTCAACAAAATGTGCCTAAGTTCATTTTGATTCCATGATAAACCACAAAACCCTACTAAAGTGCCAAAAGGTCTTTCAATCTAATTACAAGAAGACCATTTTTTACAAACGCAATTCAGAACATAACTACACAATGACTCATCCACGAATGTTTGAAGGCATGCTAGGATAATATTTAAGGAACATGTTATGAAAAACCATCAGACATAATAGAATCAACATTCCTTATTTTGGAAAATAGGGATCCATTTAGGTTAAAAGGGGAAAAGGTTACATGATATGTTATTGAGGTACATTAAATTTTGAGTTTCATATTCATTTAAATGCACATCCATATGTGTACATAGTGCACCCATGGATGTTCCTTCATCAAATGGAACACTCTATAATTGATCAAAACATTCGAAACCCATTTTCAGAAAACGACTATTTTCTTTCAACCCAAATCTATCCATTTCACACTTTTATAAAATACAACACAAGTTCACAACCAAGAATATCTTCTCAAATAAAGTTCCAAACGACATCTAATGAAATAAACATGTTACTCATATAAAATCCAAAACATCAACCAAATTAATTAAAAAAACATTTTAAATTTAAAAAACCTCCCACAACCATCCAATTACATCCAAAAGGCTCAATAGACATTATAAAATAGACATACAACAAAAATACACATGTGAATAAACCAAGATTCATGTAAAAACAATTTTTAGTCAAATCTTCAAATAATAAAACACAACCAAGGATTGAATATGAAAATAATAAAGGTAAAAAATATGTTTAAGAATTAATTAAGAAATATGAAGCATCATATGGATTGAAATTGAACAAAAATGCATGAAACCACCTACAAAAACCATTTGTGGATCGGATAAAATCCAAAAAGAAGAATAACTTAACTTTAAAAACAATCTTCATTCCATAGACACATGAAAATTAACTCAAATCACTCAACCATAACCCTACGGTTTGGCCAAACAAGAACCAAGCCATGAAAGTTAATCAAACGAGAGAGGGGGAATATGAGATGTCACATGCATGAATTATTTTAAATTTATTTTTTATTTAATTTCCATTGTTACTTTTTTTGGGGGGTTTTCTATTTTTTTAAGAATGGGTGAGTTTTCATGATTTGGGCCAAACCATGATCCCATTTCTAGAATTAAAAAACAATTTTTTTCTTTTATTAAATTTTCATTTTTTTAATTATTTTCACCCATTCCAATTCCAAAATGGCCTCCCCTAACATATTAACACAACCATTTCAATTTGGACCCTTTAAGAATCGATAATAATGGTGGATTTGGGTTAATATTTTAGGATTCAGGACAGCCCAAAATCCCTTTCCAGTTAATAGAAATTGTTTCTTTAATAAAATAATAAATTTTAACTATTTTTAGTGAATCCACCTCTTTACCGAGACCAATAAACTGTGGCATGACCCATTCTCTTTTCCCCCTCTTTGGAGCACATTTGCTTCATGAATTAAGTAGAAACTTCTTATGTTTCTTTAATTTGAGCAGATTTATAAAGGTAATTAATTTCCGTAATAAATCCTTAATTTATTAGTCTTTTACCACATTAAAATTCCTACATGATCTACTCATCCTTTTTTGAACCTCATTTTAATGTTTGTTTGTTTGAAAATTCATATACTAGTGGATTTAGGTCAATTTCCCCGAGATTCGTTCAAGTAAGTGTTCCTCCCTTCCCTTTCATCCATTTACATTGGGTTTAATCCTTATTTCCTGATGTTAAAAAGTGTGTAGAATATTAGATTAGAACCTAGGGTTTTACATGGTGTCTTTTTGGTGTAATATTGATATTTTAGGATTTTCTTCACTTACTTGTGGCGTGGTGGTGGTGCACATGATGTTTCGCACCAACATTTGAGAGATTCGACACTTTCGATAGGTGGTTACATGTGTAAAAAATTATGGATGAGTTAGAATTCTATATTTTATCATTATTCATATTCCTCAAATGTTTTTTTAGTGAGAAAACTATTCATGATTGATTTTGTTAAGAGTTTAATTTTATAGTTGCTTTTTAGATTGAAATTGGGTGTTTTTTTCATGTGTAACAATTGGGGTATTATTTGGGTGTATAATAGAACATTTGAAATTAGTTTAATAAATATTTTTTGGGATTTCAATTATTCATTGGTAGGGTTTGGGTGTGACACTGGGCTTTAATGTTGTTTTTTGAATATGTTTAAGTTGTAAAACCATGTTTTACTTCTAGAAAGTGATATTGAAAACATCTGTTTTTCATGTGGATCTTTTGTGGTGTTGTTTGAGGTATTTGTATAACACATGGGGGTTGTTTAATAAATTTTTTTGGGGCAGTAAATTCTATTTTTAATTTGTATTAGTGTGATTTTTTTCTTGAAAGATGGTTTTGAAGTGGGTTTTATATGAAAAGATTGGGTACACCACCATGGAACTATTTTATGAATGTTTTGAATGGTTTAATGATTTATATAAGAGGTGAGACCATATTGGAAAACTATTTTGTATTTTTTATATTTTGAAATGGTCCATTTTAAATGTGAATGGGGTTTTCATGTGATGTGTATACTCTTGGAAATGTTTTTGAAAAATGTTTAACAGATTTACTGAAATGTGAATGAGGTGTGAATGTGATGTGGGCAGTTTGTGTGAGTGTGATGTGAAAAATTGATTTTTTATGAAGAAAGGTTTTATAAAACATGTGACTACGTTGTTATGTTATGTTTTACAAATTTGGAAAGATTTTACAAAATTGATAAAAGATCATGTTGGATTGTGAAAGTTTTACAAAATGTGTTGTGGGCTATTTTGGTGTGAGTTTTTTTTTTCAAAATGAATTTGAATGAAAAGTGAATTTTGTGACTTGTGTGATGTACATGGGGATGTATCGTTAACTTGTGAAGTGGAAGTGATATTTTCAGATAAAAAATATATTTCTTGGGTCATTGAAATTTTTCGAGCACAAGAGGAAAACCTGGGTATCTATGTGGGTGGACGTATACTAGTAAGCTAGTGAATCCAAGAGGTTTGGCATTAGTTTCACGTAGCAAGATTGAAACTTAAAACACTAAATAAAGTATGATGATAATGATTGTGTACTACTAGATAATGGTTATGCTCCCTACTAGTGGCTCATGTTCACGACAATATATATTGTGATGGCTACTCTCACCGATATACGAGGTACTTGGGACCCACAATGAGCTCGTGCCTAGGGGTTATTTCATATTTCTTGTGCTCATTGGATTAATTTTGATTACCATTTCCATACAGTATTGTTTGATGGAAATTGATGTTGTTTTTTCATTTATTATAAAATTATTTATTCTTTAAATTAGACCACTTGAAAACAGTTTTAATTTTTATGTTTCCTCATTTAGAAATTGTGACTAGAATTACTTGTTTATGAAAACTTGTGAGCATTTCATATTTGAATGTTTATCACATGGAATCTCTTAGTGGGTTTATCCAACTAGGAATTGTATTAGACCCTACTTACACCTTTTTGTGTAAGTAGAATTGTTTATTTTTTTTGTCGCATGTTTGGGTACAACGTTTGTGCCAACATTTCAGGTTTTTACCGGTTCTTCAGGATGTTGTGTTATGGGGATGGCTGGAGGGTGGTGCCTCTTTTCATGTGGAGGTTAATGGGCTGTCCTTATTTTATTTTGTAATTTTATAATGGTCTTTAAAAATAGTTTAACTTATGCAATTCAGTTCTGAAATTTTTTGAAAGACAGTTTTAGTTGAAAAATCCATATTTGTTTTATTGAGTTCGTTAGTTGTTTAATGATTATATATTCAGGTAACTTTTTCCCATATATCATTTTATGATACCCGGGAACTTTTTTCAGCCCATGGGGATTAGAAACCCCCTTCGGGCCTTGTCACAGGCCTGGTCAGGAGCCTATTTTGATGGCGACTAGATCCGGTTCGTGACAGGAGAAGAGGAATCTAAGAAGAACCATTGACCTTTATTGATAAATCACCAAAAATATGAGACAAAAAAATATGGAATTAAGAGGGAGGCACCTCTGGTCAATGTAAAAATGTATGTGATTCATTTTGGAGGTGGAATCACCCCAAACGAATCTTTAAGTCAAACTATATTAATCCCATAATGGGATGGAAGGTTTTGTAAACAGTGTACAAACTATAGAAGGGCTACTGGAAAAATCTGCAGCTTTTGGGGCTTATTTTTCACGGTTTTGTAAAATCGTTCTCAAACTAGGAGACCCATAAAAATGTACAAATACCCTCAAATGACTCCCCAAACTCTAAGGAAGACATCCCAAAGATTCTTCAAGGATTTAAACAAAATATTGTGACATCGTGGGTGTCACAAACTCTCCATAATTCCATTTTCTCCCAATAAAACTCATGATAACCACGAATAAGTTTGGATGAAAACAAAAATCAATAATACAAAAATAATCTCATTGGACACTCAAGAAAAACCTCAAAAAAATGATCAAACATTGAGAAATCAATAACTACCAACGATAACCATGGTCGGGGTGTAAAAATGTTGAAAATCTATATGTTGTAGTGCTATATTGACGATCTGATTACAACTATCAGTTGTTACAACAATGGGGAAGTGTGAAAAATTTTATCTAAAAATAAATTTATATTTAATTTATAGAGTTTTGATTACTTTTACTGAATCATAAATTATGCGTTATCTTCTCACACTAATCTTGGGATAACCAGATCCTTATAAAATAACTAAAAGACTCTTTTTAGACTTACTGTAAAGGTTTCAACAGCATGCACTCAGTTGGGGATTTAATGTCTTAGTATAAGTGTACCTAGTGAAAATCATCAAGCTTGTGAAGGTAATTGTTGTTGGAGTGGAATATGTGATCTTTGTTCCCTAATCCACATACATAGTTGTGTTCATTTCATTTATTTATATCCTCTACTCTCTAATCATTGATAGAAATGAAAATGTTATCTATTATTTCCTATAGGAATTCTAAATTGTTTAGTTTTATTTAATAAAAAATTAACCCATATTGTGTCTTTATTGCCATCACCACCGTGCTGATCCAATATATAATTCCATGTTTTATTAAGAATAGATGTATTTAAAATATGAATCTTTCTAGAATAAAATTTTTATTATGATACGGATTCCTTTTTGGGAAACTGAACATGTGTCATTGTATATTTTCGATGAGATTTATATCCATTTGGATGTTTTCGGTTATTTATAAGAATGAATAAATATAATGAAAACAATAATGATTTTAAAGATCGATGAATTTTTATGTGTTTTAGATTATAGGAAGGGATTTATTTTTTTGATATATACAAATATATGTCATAAATAATATCAATAAGGATAGTGTTTTCTTTATATTTTAAAAATAATTTTTGTGTTTATCAAAAGTCTATTAAATCTATACTGTTAAATAGTGATTTAATGGTAAAAAATTTGCATAAAACAAAATAGGGATGTTTTTTTAAAAAGGACATAGAATTAAAGCATATAAGTTAGTTTTATAACATTATGGAAATAAAATAATAGAAGAAAAATATCATGAGATATTTAATTATAATAATTTATCTAATTAATTTTTTCACTCATTAGTTAAAAAAGGATAAATAACATTAGGGTTCTAATATTATTTATGAAAGAACCAATATGATATTTTTTTTCATCGACGACTAAATAAATGATATAACAACCTATTTTGTGAGAATTTTTTATGTTGGTTTTTAAATAAAAGGCCTGATGGACATATTTAACATTGGTTTTTTCATAACCAACAGAAAAACACAAAAAAAATGTTTTTTAATTTTTACTTATTTCAAGGACCCACATAAAAAATTATATTTATATTACAATAACCAAAATAATAATATAATCCTATCTTGAAAATTTCATTTAATTTTACGTCATTCCTATTATATTATTCATTCCCACCAATCTATCTTGTTGAATATTTATTTTTTCACATCCTACCCATGGGACTCTTTATCTTCTCATACATATATTTCCTAAAACACACTCCCTTTTAAACATTTCTCTAAAAAAGTAATCTTTTCTCCCTCTATCTACAAATATATCATTCTTAGGGTATCTCTCTCCCAAAATTTACTTTTCTCCCTCAATTGGATGTTCATTGATTCTCACCATGATTTCAAATTCAACATAAATATTTACCTATATTGTGGGTTGTGTGATATAGTGTGGCATCATGGATTAGATAATTAGAATTAAATAATGGTCCTAGAATATAGGTAAATTCAATGAAGTGATATCTTTTAATCTAATCTAAATTTTGTTTTCATTTTATTTATATAACTTATATTGATCAAAATGATCATTATTTTTTTTAATTTTATGTTTTAAAACAAATTATTTTATTATATATAAATATGATTCAGAATTGTAATTGATATATGTTTTAAATTTTTAAATTTTGTTATTTCATATTCATTAATAAAATTGTGTGATGCTCTATATTTTCACGTCATAAGAAAAAATTGATTTTGAAATTTATTATTTAAATAAACATTATGTAATATTAATTTTCACATCAGTAATTTGAATAACATACATAAAAGGTTTTTTATTGTTAGTTTTAAAAATAAGGAATCTGAAAAAGATGGAACATTTTTAAGAAAATATTAAATTTCAATAAAAGTTGATTTTGTATATGTTTTTTAATTCTAAATTTAATTGTTTTAATTCAAAATATGTTTAAAATATAACTAAAAATGATGAATTGTAAAAAAAATGAAATTAAACACATAAAAAATTGATGGGGAAAACCTATTTTTGAACAAGTGATAATGACTATTGTAGGAGTAATTATTCCAATCATAAAAATGAATATAGAATTATTACTTGTCACTCAATAGTTGATATGTTAGTTTTTGAATCCAATAAGACCAGAATTAATGATATGAATAAATATATATGATCTTTGATTAAAATTAATGATCATAAAATTGTAACTAAATTTTAAGGTATTATAGAATAACTGACATCAAATTCCATGAGTTCCCATTATATTTCATTGAGAGTTGTGTCAATATTGACTTCCTAGAATAACAATTTTCATCCTTGAAACTACTAATAATAAATTAAATCACAAATCATTCTTTATATTGGTTATTCACACATATATCGTGACATATATTTATCATTCATTAATTTTTGACTCGTTATTATTTATTATAAAACAGTTATCATGTTTCAACAATGAAATGTTTAGCACCAAAAATTAACTGTTCACTAAAATAGATGTTTCATTATTTACAACATTACCATAGGTTCTTCAATAACTACCATCACATAACTGTTATCCTTTTATTCATATAATTTATACTAACTAAAATGTCATTATTTGAATAACCTATAAACCAGGACCATTCCAATTTTAAAACATTGAAACTATTTAAAAAACAATCCCCCTAATCTTAAAACAGTGAGAGTTAAACAATAAATTGAATTTGGATACTCCCCACCATAATAACACCTCTTCAAAAAAATTAACTAAGGAATCTCCACATAAGGAAAACGTTCCATCTAAATCACACACCTCCAACAAAAATTTGGAACTACCCATTTTGAAATCATCCAACTCTAGTCTAAGTCAAAATTCTAGTCCTACATTGATATATCATGAAAGACTCAAAAAATTTCCATAGAGGACATGTCAAACTCTTTAATTAAAAATACCACAGTCACTCACAATAAAATAAATAAAATAAACAATGATGTTACCGATTTAAAAAAAAATCGAAAACATTTTATATAGACAAAATTTAATCAATATTGTATACAAAACCCTTCATCCATTATGTTTTTTTAACAAAAATATAAATCCTAATATATATTCTCTATAGGGTTTTTTCATAAAAATATATTCTTCTAAAAATCTAATTTTGAAGTAAAATTTTAATATCATTTTCTCTAAATTCATTAAATCATTAGAATAACGAAAAAAATAGTGAATAATTTTTTAAAACCTATCGATATGACTATTTTATACATATTATTCAATCTCGTAGAACTCACCTTTTAAATACTATATTTTAATAAAAAAATGTTTCCATTTCAAAACCAATGTCTCTATAAGAAATATGACAAAAAATCCACTTTTAAATTAGTTATATATATTTATTCTATTGAAAAACAAGACATACATTTAAAATATTGTTTTTTCTTAAAACAAATAAAACCCAAAAACTATTTCACTCAAGAAATATAATAGTTACAGTCTATAATAAAAGTAATAATTTTACCCCTATAATCGTATTAATACAAAAATCCATGATAATATTGTTTTATTGCTTCCATTATTTTGTGTGTTTGGCATGAGACCTCATACATGGATGGGGTACATTTAGTGTAGCTAGGAATTCATGCTTTCAAATGGTAGGAAACCTTCACCACCATTTTTTATGATGTTTTCTACTTGATCAGAATGGGATGATTATATTTTTTATCCATTTTTCCATAGATTTTTCTTTATAGTTCATCATATACTTTGAGCCTCCCTTATAGATTTGAGAAATTATTTTTAATCTTGTTCCACATGTCACCCTTTTATTAAAACTAGCTAATTATGTTTCTTTCTATTGTAATTGGGTGAATACCAATAGATGGTCTAGTTGATAATGGTATTTTGGGGAATATGTAATTGTATTCATGAGTTGGGATTATGAGGGAATGTAATGATTATTGCATAAAGTGAATCAAGTATGAAACAAGATCCCCCTTGATATACATGAGGTAAAATATACTAAGTTCATGAGACATAAAACTTATGCTCCTAACATAACGTTTCTTAGGTGGATCAAATTTTAAATGTAAGAAATCCTATGCTTTTCATTCTAGAGAACATATTATTTCGACATAAGGCTTTCTAGAATTGTAACCAATGGAATAATGTTCTTAACACAGTGGGTAATAGCTTTGAGTAATCCCCTAAAAAAGGGAAGATAGATCATATTATCATCAAATAGGATTCCTTTACTCATTACATAATGGATTTTATACATTTCACATGAGTAAAAATCCTAGATTTGTAACGTGAGTAGAGTGAAAAGATATCATATGGTTCTCGCGTATTTTTTTATGCTCATCAGATAATGAAAATAATGGTCAAAATATGATGCAACATGTCATGATTTTCACTAGTGTAGAGGGAGAATAGATCATATTCTCTTCACATAATCTTCGTATTCTCATTACAAAAAGTAATATCATACTCATTTCATGAGGTGGAATCTCCAGATCATTACCTGAGTAAAGGGAGAAGAGATCATCTGATCACCCTATATTGTTTTTAGAAATAGATATTATGCTTCCCCATGGTCTTCAACTAAACATGGGTTTCTAATGAATAATGAGGGGTTACATGTTTAAACCATAGTAAAGGAACTCATTTATTTAAATATAATGGAGGGACGTACCCATATATTATTATCACACAATGTTCTAACCATTGGTTTAAATTCATCTGAAGGTGGATATGGTTTAAAGACTAATGGGAATTATCATTGATTTAAATTCCAATAGTGGGACTCTCCCCATAAATTCTCATCATGTACATGTATGGTCATAGTTAAATATCACGTGGAGTATCTAAAATACTATAGAGAACATGGGTTTGTATAGTGTAAGGTTTTTCATTATTTTGGAATATGATTTGACCATAGAGTTATTTACTTCTTAGTGAAAGGTGATATAATGTTGGGATTGTAATTTTGGAGAAGGTTATGTCAACTCTAGCATGCCATCCATGAATGGAAGATATGGTTATTGTGATATCAGTTTAACCCTGGAGATGCATCCTACATTTAATGTTATAATGAAGGGATTAAAACACAGCTAGTTTTGGAACACAATTTTTTTGTGTAATGGGGCCATAAAATTTGGTTCAACATCATGTAGTATTAATGTTTTTGTCGCAAAATGTGACCTAAAAATAGGATGTTTTGGGGATTGTATTTTGGGACTGTTAAATGATGTGGTATTATATCATGATCACCACATGAGGGATCTATATTAATCATATAATGAATTATTAATTTGTAAAACAAGGCATCCCATCATAATCACATAGGTAAATGCTCCAATTTTATAGCCTATATGGAGGATTTTGTTATTTATTGTTGCATTGTGCGAACAAAATGTTGGGCTAGCTATGTGGTTATCATATTATAGGTCAATGGTTATTGGGGATTATGTGTTAATATTCCTAGGATATACTAAGGAACCATGAATGTATGCATGGGGTTCCTATGAGTTTTCTACCCAATTGAGACTAAATAGAATCAAGGGATGTGTGGGACCTACATGAGTGTGCTTCATTGATGAAACTAAGGAGTGAATAAAGTATATTTTGTGTTTACATGAGTGTTCTACCCAAGTGATATTATGTATAAGTGATGGATGTGGGGGGATTACAAGCATATGTTTCATGTGTGTTCTCAAGGAGAAGTGAAGATATGTATGTGGATATACATGGGAGCTCTATCTGGGTGACGTTAAGGATATATGAAGGTATGTGGAAGGCTTATGTTATTTAAAGATTGATTTGATGGGGACAATATCCTGGTCTCGACATGACCCATTTTATGTAAATAGTCCCATGTCTGATACATGGTAGATCCATGGTTTTTTACTCAATGCATCCTATGATCATAAAATAGGGTGAGATATAGTTTATATTCATGTAATGAGGATGTTATGATGAACATTTTATCATCATATAGTGATGATGTTATGGGTGGATACTTACACATTGATCTAGAAATTACTTCTTTATTATATCAAGACATAAGGAAATCATGTCCCAATGTGGGTTTAATGAATATGATTGGGGACTATAGTTAATAAGGATAATCCTAGGGGATTCTTATGAGGAGTAGATATATATATATATATGTATGAATCCTACATAATAGGGATTCCTTCCATTTCTTATTTATGTCAATCCATGAGGGAATCTTTACCCAGAGATGGGTCAGTGAATATGATTGGGGATTAATCCTTTATAGGAAGTCCATGATGGATACTTGGGATAGGTAAGTATACATGATGGGATTGTAAATCAATCCATCCCATTCCTTCTTCCTCATTCAGGTCACAAGGGAATCTCAACATTTTGATGGGAAAAGTAATGTGATTGGGTATTTCACCTACATAAGAGACCCATAAATATGCATCATGAATTTGATCACTATCTCAATATTTGGAGG
This sequence comes from Viscum album, assembly GCA_963277665.1. Lineage (NCBI taxonomy): Eukaryota > Viridiplantae > Streptophyta > Magnoliopsida > Santalales > Viscaceae > Viscum > Viscum album. Next base: position 1,316,360,192 of record OY728147.1, read on the forward strand.
TTGTTTTAGATCTAGGATTGGATCCATTATTGGGGATTTGTATGTTTCCATATGAAGGGAATCAAAACCCATGCAATTTTATAACACTGAACATGACATGGAATAAATTTTGAGGTTTTTCACATGGAAAAGTGTTGTTTCATGTAAGGATGTGGGCCCCAAACCTGAAGAAGTATCTTTTAATGTAATTTATCTTGGATCAATATACTATGTATTTTGGATTCATGTTGGAAGGACAAAAATGGTCTTCTCATTCTCATCAAATGAGGCCCCATATGCTCGACACATATGGCATCTAATTCTTATCACACAAGTTATCTTTTTATTATCACTTGGGATATACTATAATATAACATCATCTACAATGACTATTACTCTGAATATTCATAAAAATTTCTAGAGGTGGAATTATAAAAAAGCGGTCCATTCAATTCTAACCTTGAACATGGGTTTAGTGTAGATATTTCTGAAAAAAAGTACGAGGATTATTTCTACTAAAGATATTCGAGGAGACCAAGAGGATTATCTCAAATCCGATAATAGAAAGAGGACTAAGGGGAATATCAAAACTCTTCGAGTTCTAGGGATATAATTTTGGTATCTCAACTCATTTTACTAGTTAGGATGGATGTTGGGTTTGTAGATGTTTCAAACCAAAATTTCCCAAAACTGACATGTGAATTTCATAGCATGACTCTTAAAATTTCATGAGGGTCAGTCATGGTAGTTAAGGGACAGAAAGTCACTAGTATTGTATAGGGGGTTTGAAAATACCCCCCATGGTATAGAGTAAAATGTGTGGATTTGGATAAATATTTCTTCACAAAATAAATGGTTCTTTTATAAAATATTTCCCCATGTCACATAACTGTGAACTATGTTTTGAAACATTAGATTTGTTACAAAAGTGGTATGTATGAGGAATTTACTAAAAGTTTAATTATTAGAGACACTATATTGATTATCATTGAAGTTTCATAGAAATTAATTTACATGATGGTTTACCCTTTTTGTAAAATTATATTTTCCATGGAGAATGTTGTACAATAACCTCAAATGATGAAGGCCATGCATTAATGTAATTCCCATTTATAATTTAATAATATTTTTCTAGTGTTGGGTTTCACAAATAGTTAATTATTTATTTTCATGAGTCTATATAATTGATGTTTGAATCCAAGATCCCCCTAGAAATGGTGGCTGGTGTCATATTTATATGTATTTTCGGTCGATAAGGACACACAATTAAGAATTTGACATTAGGTCAAACAACAAAGGTGTTATATGAAAATGAATTTGTTTTTAGTAGATGAATGGCAGTTACATTTGGATTCTATATTTATTGTAACCATTCGCATGTGACTCATAGTTTCATCATATTTATATATTACCAAAGGTTATTAAAAATTTGTGTGAGATTATTAATTACTCCAAAATATCCATTTTTGGTTTTTTCCCAATGTCTAACTTAGAAAACCCGTAACGTTTGATCAGTAAGTTTGTTTGAGCTCCAAAAATAGTCAAATAATAGTTTTAAAAGTGAAATATGACATTTTTTTTGTAATTTTTTCTTTCAATCTATTATGAAAACATTTTATGCAACAAAACAATATAAATTTAAAAATAGAAAATATATTGGTTTTTGGTTTTAATTAATAATGGGAATATTTGAGTTATTCTATTAAATAAGAAAATTTTAGTTGTATGTATTGTTTCATAATCATGATACACTTGTGTAAAAATAGGTATTTGACAATAATATTTTCTCTCCAAATGTTAGTCTATGAAGCGACATCATTTCAAGTGATATTGTGAGTATATTTTTAACATCATATTGTAAAACTGATGATAAAAAATTTAAAAGGAATAGTTATTTTTTAAAATAGTTATTATATATATCTTTATATATAAATTATTGTCTTTTATTTGAAAAACTAATATTGAAATTAACATTTTATGTTAGTTATTAAAATTTCCTTTGTGCAAAATATATATTTTTTGAAAAAAAAATACTGAATATTGAACCTTAAATATTTTTTAAGATAATTAGTGAAAAAAATAAATTTTCATATATAAAAAAATATCAATTTCTATCTTATGTTTTATTTTCATTAGATAAAAAAATTATTTTACAATTTTTAAATAAAAATAAATTCTTATAATTCCCAAAAATCATGATAATAATAAAAAAATATTATACACAATTAAGGGGAAAATAAAATAAGAGTAAAATTGAATAGACAAATATTTTTTCCTCCATGAAAAGATCATTGATGAGCATAATATCTCTCATCACTGATGACACTCTCTTCTTTACAATGTTTAATATAGGTAGATATCCATGATGAATATTCTTTTAGGATTTGGAATCTCAAAATTTAAAATAGAGTGAGAAATGATAATTTGGGAAAGAAATCAAATTGTTGTGATAAAATGGAAGATGAAGGATGAAATTCATATTTCGGAGGAAAATTAAAAAATGAGTTTATGAAATAATATATTTTTTGGAGGGGAATGAAAATAAAGGGTCTGTGAAGCCTAAAAATAAATATCCATGATCATTGTCATAGATTTATATGTTCTAATGAAAAATCTTATAGATGTGATGTTAAAAATGAAATATCATGTATTGGTTTCATTTTTAACAAAAGTTGTTCAGATAACCTATATGTGTTTTTAACATCAATTTATTCAATAAATGATGTTAAAAATACATATTTGGTGAGTTTTATTATCTGTTAGTCCAATAGTCATTATTAAAATTTCTTTTAACTTTATTTTTTGATTTTTTGTAAAAGCTATCCATGTAGTTATTTTTGACATAGGTTATTTAAATTAAATATGGTTTTTAAATAACTTATCAGAAAAATAAACTGAAGAAAGTTGAAATGTATATTTTTTCAGTTTTTTATTTAGTAAATTTTGTATATAATATTTTTATTAATTGTTATTTGATAATAAATATTGAATCAAAAAAATTATAATTACTTTTTTACTAGTTCCACAATTATAATGCATGAAAATGAAAACAATATATCCCAAATAGGACCTACAACTCATAATAATCCTAAAAAATCTTAGACTGTGAATATCATCAAAAAACCTCACTCAAACCTTGGTGTTAGGTCCACTAGGTTAGATACCCTAAGAGGGGAGGTGAATCAGGGTATGCCAGATTAAAACAACTGCCCTATTGATCTAGTCACACTGTTAAGAAATACTCTCTTCTCTCCCTTTCCTGCAGCACAGTATGCCCAAATACTAAAGCATGCAAAAGACACATCGATTTTTACTTGGTTCACCCTCATTGGGCTACGTCCAAAGAGCATACACCGGCGATGTGACGATGTACCAAATCCACTAAAAGTACACTTTTGTTTATAATGTTTTGTATAGATCACTTCAAATCCCAGGACCACTTCCTTTACAATGTTTAGGGTCAGCTCACTTCTTTCCCAAAGGTCACTACCAGTTTCTCTCTCTCTGTATCACTGTCGGTGGAGAGGATCACCTTCTTCCTCTTCCTTTTCTCAATGCTCTGGAAAGGATCCACTCACAGTTTATAGACCAATAGGTCTCTTCATTATCACAAATGAATACAACCTCTATTGTATGTAAATGCTCTGTTGATGTCCAACTTTCAGCAGTAGTGGAAATCTCACTTTGATCCGAAGGTATCAGGCAATCATCCATCATTCACGCAGCCCTAAAATGATTTTTGTGCTTCAACCATACCCAGCTCCCTTCTCTAAGCCGGAGCGCAAGTCCCGGAATCCATGTTCAAACTGGCATGCTACTTCACCTCAACCACTTGTGTGACACTCCCTTATCCAACACCAAAATTGTGTGACTCGCACCCTTTTATGCCCAAACCAATTATCGCACGCAACTATCAAATATCACGCTTCTACAATGCTTGGAACACATGTGTCACCAAACCACATGCGCGATACCCCCTTTTTCAACTCCAGACACAGGCGACTCACAACCTTTCTCACCCAAACCACTTTGGGCGTGCAACTATCAACTGGAACGCAACATCCACATATCATTATACATGTGTGTCCACACCACCACTTGCGTGGCCACTAAACTTGCGCGATAGGAGCTCTGAATTCATCTAAGTGGTGAAATCCCACTGAATGAGAAGGTTTTGAACTCTATTTATAGGAATTTGGACACCCTGATCGTCGGCGTGCAAGTCTCCTCTCAGAGTGCAGGTCCAGCCGCCCTAGTCTCTACTGCGCAATTAACTTGCAAGGCCAAACCCAAAACATGGGTGCCCATTTTTTCCTTTGCAATATTTTGATGTTATAATATTGAAAAACATATGGCTCACAAGTTTCCAAGCCTCCATGACATCAGCGTTCAAGTCACATTTCCAAAAACACTTTTATCAATTTTTGGATTTTGAGGCCCAAAAATTTGGCAAACACTGGAAAACGGTGCCACTTTGTATTTGGTATTTTTGAACAGCCTCTAGAAAGACCATTCCATTGTCAACGTTCTTGAATCAATCATGGATCGTTAACAACATCCCTTGAACTAAACATGACATAATGAAATCCCCTTTGTTAACAAATTTGTACGTCATAGTTTTCTTTGTCAACAAACACAACACAGAGGCCCACTTTGTCAACAAACACAATCTCCTCAAAAATGCTTCAATGATAACTTGAGGTATTTTTTCCCAACACTTTGGTACCTTCTCCCAATATTTTGTATCCCCTTGAAATTTATGTTATAACCATGTAACTTTAAGAAAATCATGAAATCAATCTTTTTGTCATGTCATAACATCTCCTAAAAACCTTAGAGTGACTCTTTCCTAGCCGAATACATGATATTGTGCAATTTATTATAACCCATCCTGAAAAAACAGAAATATATCTGATTTAAACCTTTACACGACAATAGGAGTGTGTCAATATATACTTGGTACTATTGAATAGAAGGGAGGGCCTAAATATTTCAATTGATAATGAAACCACATAAAAAACCTATGGGTTATGTATGTGCTTATAAAAAATTAAACATGTCTTATATGTACATAAAAAATAAGAAAAAAACAAGGATACCAAAGTAATAACCTTCACTCTATCATATATAACAAATAATAGTCTAAATAATAAAACATTTATATAAAAATTCACTAAAACCATATCCCACATTGGAATGTGAAGATAAATTTACAACTTAACCTCATGGTTAAAATGTAAGAAGTATTACAACTGAAATAAAATAAACTACCACGACATGAGGTCCATATTTGTATAAAAGATCCTATAAAATCATTATCCTATATAAAACATTCAATTTAATGTCATATGTTCTTAACTTAGTAGATACTTGAACCTATAATGAAACATGGATTCCCATGAACATAGATTGAAAGCAATGCAATGCACATAGGTATGGGTGATATAATGACCAATATGAGCCATACATGCCACTACTAATTGAGTTTTAGTGATTAATTTGATGTATGTGGTATTTTTATTGTGATTATAGATCAAAACATTATAAGAAATACCATGGATTCTCAAACAATATCATACCTATGTGACTCCATAGTGAGAAGAAACACACACCTTGAAGACTCATACCCATATTACCCAACTTAAATTTGGTCCCATAATCACATAGTAAATGAATAATATACCTACATAATAAAATGTGATGTATTATATAGTAACACGTATCATAAGAAACCTTCCCCAACTGGTATCTCTAAATATTTTTTTGGATCTTATATGTTTTAATAACACTTTCTAGACACATCAGATAAAATAATGAAACCCAGTCCAAGATAACCATGCTGGATTTATAAAACAAACAATGTAATATAAATTATGAATACATAAATATGTACCTTACAATATTTTATCTATTACACCATATTTGCAGCATCTTGAAAGAGTTCACTAATAGGTGAGAATATAACATCTCTTATTTAAATATATTAATGGGTTTTTTCGAATAAATTTTTTTTTGTGAAATTCAACTTTTAAACATAGTTTTTTAGCACATCACAGTTCAAAATGTGAAAGAATATTAAGATACCATGGTTCAAGTGATTTTCAGAAAAGAATAAATAAGATTTTAATTTCCCCCAAAGAGTGGGAACTTCTTCCATATATTTATCCATCAATTATTGTACCAAATTGATTCAAAATTTATTATTGTGTTACAACACATGAGTGAATGCTAAATCCACTTCATCAAACTATTGAATGAATGTTATCCACACTTATTATGTTCATCTTATGAAATTATTATTTTTATATATGCAATGTGTAATATCACCTTGAATTTTAAAAATTATAATTTAGTTACCCAAACTTTCGTCGACCTTGTCATGTACAAATACCCTTTTATAGGAAAGTCGTACAATGTAACATTCATAGGAAATTTCAGCTTATGATATCCTTATATCCTAAAACATAAACCCCAAAATGCCTGAATTCAACAATTATTGATTGGTTATATCATATTATAACATATATATTATATGTATCAGGTATATATTAATTGTTTAGGGATTATATACATCAATGTTCCACTTGCACTAAATCCTAAAAGCTTCTTTCCATTTCACAATATATTGTTCTATATATAATAACATGCAAAATTATATCCAAAAAATGTTTAAATATAATCCAAAATACTTTTTAAAGAAATCATTAACATTAATGTGTATCACATCATATGTAATATCATTTAGAAACCCATACATAACTCCTCTGGATTAACCCTAAAACACTTTTTGAGTTGTTCTATGAGTCAAACTCAATCCCTGTTATGAAAACCAAAATGTATGACCCTATATTAATTATATAATTGATAAAAAATTGAATATATAAATATATAAATGAAATAAAAGAGTTTCCCCTATAAAATTATTAATACAACTCAATCTATAGAGGGACTTTGTGTGATTTCCATTAAACACATGTATCTCTATACCTATACCCCCTAGTGTCATCGTATATAAAAATTCATTCTCAGAACATCCCTTTAACTAAGTCATCAATTGAACATGGGACATACAATTTGTAAATCCATTATATCCAACCCATTAAATCTCATTTCTCTGAGTATAGAGTAAATGTGTCAATGAATATATCACATTTTATTATATTTTCTGAATGAGAACATCACATATCCATCATCAAAATTGAGAACTACATGATACATACTATTTAGGTGTGGTTTACACTACATAGTCCATATCAGTAAAGGTAAAATATTTCATAATCATTACATGAGATTAGAAAATAATAATTTGGTATATCTCTAACTGATGACGTGATAAAAATCAAACCCATCCACCACTAATTTGTTGAGAGTCGTGATTTTCATAAGAGAGGTATCATTGTGTCACAATTCTCATGCTTAGTATCCCCCCAATATCAAGTTGTGAGGACTTTAAATATGATTAAAAAACCTATTAAATATGATATATACAATATCATACTCTTTCTGGTATACATAGTGGGTAATAAAAAACGTTTTATGCCTCATGATCATAGTTCTTATCTATATACTAGATTCATACTCATGAAAACCATTAAAGTGTATCCTAACCTACGATACTCTATTGTGGAAATCTATTGAGGACTACTCAATGTCATACCTTGATAGGTCATTTATCATTAAACATTATGATGGAATGATAATTTGGATATTTATTATTATATGATACAATTTATAAACATAAAGGTATTTTAAGAGTACTCAAAAAACCATATATAAGATTTTGTCTAGAAAATCGTGTATATATATAGACTGTTATACTAACTCTTTGTTTTTTGTACTTTCTATGTTTTTAACTCATTAAAAATATATATAATTCATTCACACATATATATTTGACCACATTATAACAACCTCCGACTATCCTCTTTATTGAATAACATAATTGATGAAATAATGATTGAATAATGGTGAGATTGATAAATTATATTTCCAATTTTTAACTCCTTTAACATATTATAAATCATTAACTCTTTAATTATAGATTTTCTCATGTTAGTAAATTCTATTTTATACTCATAAATTTTTTATGTATGTCATCATCATTCTTAGAACCCATTATATCAAACTCTTCCTTGAAATACTTGGGTAAATCAAACGACTATTTACATTATTATGTACCATGATTTACTAAACACATTTCTGGATATAATAATATTCAAACCATTAATGTAATTAAATATAACTATTTAAATTTCTATTTACTCTCATAACCAAAATTTTTGTAATATATTAAGAGAAATTAATTTTGTATTTTGACAATAAATTTTTTTTATTTACTAAATTTTGATCTTATTATGTCCAAACATACTCCCACTATCTTATTAAATATTATATTCTTTTCAAAATATCATTCTATGATATAGAAAATCCTTTAATCATGGAAATAACACTTATTTACATTGAGAATGAATATCTAAAAATGAAAATATTTTTTATATCATATATCATATACTATGTTTTTGGAGAATTTTTATATAAAACAATGAATATTCATCAGAAGACACCACTAATGGGTTATGGGAACATCTTCCCGTATTTCATAACAAACATGTTGACAAACACTATTATCTGGGAAATTTATTTTTCCATGCCTTATTTTATAAACATGTTTTAGAATATTGAGAATCATTAGCCATATTTAATGAATTCTTTATCACAAGTTGTTAGTACAAACAGATTATTGGGAAACAATTTCTCTTATTATACAAGAGAAATGAAATTATTATAAACATATTTTTTTATATTCATTCAATCTTTAAATATTCATTTATATTCATATATTTTATATAGTAACATTTTTTTATCCCATTAAGGAAAAATAAAATTTATAGAAATTACTCAATAAATATTGAACCCCGGTATATTTAAAACACTTGATAATAATAAAGATTTAATAATAAAACATTAAAACTAAGAGAATTTATATCATTAATATTTATAAATACTATATTCAATTGGGTTTCATAAAAACCTTTAGTTTTTCTAACAATTTCATACAATGGAATAGTTACTCCTTCCTAACAGTAAAGTCAACAATGTTTTAATGACCTTGGATCGCTACTAGGGGAATCATTATTAGACTTTCTAAAAAACTTTAAATCTATTATTTTCAAATTATAGCCTTTTTTAATATCTATATAAAAAATAATCCTAAATATAATATTTAAATTTTAGCTATTCTTAAATCTTTGAATATATCAATTAATGTTTTTAATGATGGAATACACATTTTCATTATATTTAAACCGATCAATGTAAGATGTATTCATTAACCTGAAAGATCTATATATGAAATCTTTTGTCTCTCCAAGTCATTATCATATCCAATAATATTGTATATAAGTTCAAAGAGTAAATTAATTTTGGGAATTTTTTTATCGAATTCATTTCAAACAATAAGTGAATCATTCGCAGCTTCTCAAAATCATCTAGACTGGCCAATTGAATGACATCACCACCTACGTGTTGAAGAAAGGGTTAAACTAACACATACTATAGTTCCTTTCTTAAAAAATTATATTAATTTACATGTAATATTATTTTTTACATTAACATACATTTTTCATGTATTAATTTACATTTCCGATCTGATGATAAAGATTCTATTATGTACAGTTGAATATTTTACTAGACAAGTATAATGTTTTATTATAATTTAATACGGATTTTTTTAAGTGTGTTTCCGCTAAATTTTTTATCCCATAGGAATTCATCGTACCCATTAGTGGGACATGTTATATATTTCACTTATAAATGAGACTACATTGGCATTACTATAAAAAAATAGTTTTTTAGGTAAGGAATCATTCTAATTTATGTGATAAATAACTATTGTATTTTTTTAATAAAACACTATTCCAATCCATCATATAAATCAACCCAACTCTATTCAACTAGTATATAAAATCTTTGATTTTACTAACTATGTGTAACAAAAATCAAATATTATGATTTGGTTACCAAACTCTAAGTGTGATCCATTTCCACCATGCGCGACACAAGATAATCCACGTGTACCCTGCTTTGGATAATCCTATATAGTTGAATAATTGAAGGATTGATATATGTCTCTATAGAAGAAGTCGAAAAAATAATATTTTAATGGTGATTTAATCTAACTATATTATATCTTGTTCTTCCTTTTATTTATACACGCATATTATTATATAGTTTCTAGAATCCTATTCCCTTTAGAAAATCAATTTATTCATTCAAATTGATGCGTAACTCTTTTGAAAACTCATATTTTGTTTGACTCACCCAAAATATAAAGAGAAATATTCTTTCACATATCTAATTGTCTCTAATTCATGTGCAATTTAAAATTTTCATATAATGTTTTATAATTATATGAAATTAACGACCCCTCATGAGTAATCTAAGAGACACATATAGCTAACCCCAACCATTCAAGAGTAATGTATATTTCTCTACGCCAGTGGGAAATATGATCCATAACACATATAATTAGGGATATATTTCTATAGGGAGATTATAATAAATTATATCTTAATAAAATAATACATATAATCTATATTCAAAACTAAATTAATGATAATAACATAAATTTAAAACCAAGATCACATTAGAGGAAAACTATATCCATTACCATGCATATCATGTTAATCCGTAAATGAATTTATGATAATCCCTAGAAGCAGATTAATTATTAAAATTAAATCATTCAAATAATCAAAATATAAAAAATTATTAACAAGAATTGTAAACTAGGGAATAAAATTTAAGTAAATTAAAATTCACATATTTAAACTAAAGATAAATATTTTTGAATAATCCAAAAATAACATATAAATACAAAGACATTATAACTTTTCTATTCAATATGGGAATTCTATAATCATGAATATAAAAACCTTATATTCATTTTATAATAAGATATACATTATATTATTTATTATATGAAATTTCTATTTAAATATATAATATTTCATGAAATGTAAAAAATTTATATTTCTCTTTGAATTATATAAACAAATTATATAATCTTAATATCGCATATGAAATAATAATTAAACCTTGACATATCAATCATAAAAAATTATTTTGATGTGTTATAGATAATATGACGAATATGAACTATAATTTGAAAAATTAGAATAAATTATTGTGAATAATTAATAATTTATAATTATAAAGACTTCATATTTATCCATATTTCATAATTTATAAACAATTTACAAAATACATTTATAATTTCCTAATGAACACTTTATTTCTAAGTCATGATGCATGACATATAATTTAGTGAATAAATTTTCAATATCACCACTTCATATAATCGCATTTTAAAAATTATTATTTTTTGGAAATTTTTCTAATTGATTGTAAAATCATTAAAGTAAATTAATTTATAAGAAATTCTAAATTTAAAAATTTGAAACAAATAATTTTTTTTTATTTTTTTGAAACGTTAACAATAATAAAATTCTATTCATATTTTAATTTATTGGTTTTCTTTAAAATACACAGTCAATGATCTATTATAAATCATATAACATGAAAAAAGTCATATTAAATTATCTACTAGAATTCATAAGTTATGATTGATATGTCACACCCTGAGATTTTGTGAAATATTTTTGCTTCCTATTAATTGATTATATTTGCTAATTTTCATTTAATGTAATGCTAAACATTGTTTTTGTTATATAAATGCACCATTTTTGTATTTATTTTTATGAAACTCCTTTCTAAGATTGAACCAAAAAAAACTCTTTTATTATATTTCATTAGTCCCAAATCAATTTTTCTCTAGTGTTACACAGATCATCGAATTCATTAGAAATCTTGTGTGAGATACGAGACCTAGTTTTCCCAACTAAAATATAATAAAACTATTTTTATTATAATTTTATTTTACTTATCACATAGATATTGAAATATATGATTAATAAAATTATGAAATTATTCTTTTTAAATGTATATAATAATTATTATTTGGGTAATAACTAACATTAACTTAAAATAAATCCCTTTTGAAAAGAATAGGAAATCTTTTGTTGGAGAACTATATATATGCAATAAAAAATGTATTTACTCAATAAATTAATTACAATAATTTTAATGAATAATTTTAATAGAATTTATATATTAAATATTAAATAAAATATCAAACATTAATCTTAGGTTATTTTTATAAAAGATATATGAATAAAACCAATTTCTACGCATAAAGATTATTTTTCTTCTAAAAGGTAAATTTACCTCTCTTTAATACAGTGCCTATTTAAAATATTATATTCATTATTTTATAAAGTTTATTTGATAAAATATACATTATATTTTAAATAATAACATAAAAATTAGATTATGGTAATATTATGGTATTTTTTGTGATGTTTCATTTTTAGATGAATAGTGCAAATACTACATTTTAATTGTTAACTTCTTTTTCATCTAATTTATTTATATAGAAAAATAATGATTTTATTTGGTTTTAAACAGTAATTTATTCAATTATACATTAATTAATCCAATTTATTTCATTGGAACTAATTTATCATTAAAATTGGATATGAAAAGATTTAAATCTTTAGATATCTTTCCCTTTAAAAACATGTCGTATCTTCCCACATGGGAGATAAATTTTTAATTAATTTGCATCACATATGTCACCAGAATTTTGATAAATATATTAAATATTTTATATAATATTAATTTATATTTTATAATAAGTTCAATATAGTTTTTTCCATCAAAATTTGAAGATAAAATTAAAATTATTTACAGTGATTATGGTAAAAATGAGTTTACTTACTGGTTAATGTTTAACTTGAGGTGCCAGATAATCTAGAAAAATGGCCAAGATTCATTTATTGGAAATATTTCGACCATATCCACCCACTTATCTAATTTGTATAATTATCTTAGGAAAATTATTTAAAAGATAAATCTCAATAGTGTTTACCTTTTTATAATTATAAGCTATCTACTCCCCATACACTATAAAAAGGGAACTCACCCCTCACTTATTCATGCATATAAATGCCTTTGGATCTTCCAAACCCTAAAAAAATATGAACTGAAATTCAATATCTTCATCAATGAATCATCACATGGGAATAAATATAAACAAGTAAGCCCTTTGGTGAAAACCAAATTGAGTTACCCAAACAAAAGGTAACATCCTTCAACACACACTTTTGTATTATTTCATTCTCCACCCCTCAATTGTTATTTTTCCAGAATATATAATATCCTTATTTTATAAATAAATTAATATGTTATTATGTTAAGTTTTGAACCTACAAACACACACACTTCTTTCAAATGGGATTCAAAATCAGAATTCATGTGTACAACTGACTTCTGCCTCTCAAACTAATGAAAATCATTCATCCATTACCATATCACATGGCTGAGAATAATGTTGGAATTTATACTTTCATATAATTTATATTATATTTATGAATTACTTATAATATTGAATTAATTTATAACCTAGACATTCAGACTTTCCATTTTGGGGGGACATGATAACTTCTTTTGGGGACATATGGACTACAACCTCCTCAAAGTGATGTGACTCTTCTACACATTACATGGATTGTATTAAGGATGATTTTTATAAAATAATATCATATATATGACATAATAATTATAATATAATTATTATATATATTTTTTTATAAATTTAGGTCTTTCACCTTCATTCTTTCAATATGATAAGAAAATGGAATCAATGTTCATGCGTGCGTATGACCCACTGTATCAATGAACTATGTATCCCATTTAATTTTTATATATTTTAAACAATTATAAATACTAATATAATGAATATATATTATTTTTAAATCATTTTTTACATTCCATAAATTTGTAAATCATTATCTAATTAAGAGGTGCATGAGTGACTTATCAACGCATATAAAAAACAAAGAGGTTATTACCCAAAACATAACATTAATTATTAATAAACAGGAAATATAAAGTGAAATAAAATCAAATATGTAATGATATATTATAATATGGGGGTTTTAGATTTATAATAAGATTCTATTTATTATAAAAAATAATTGGAAATGTATGAATAAATTCATTACTTAAGGTATGGTTTTCTCATCACACTTTTATTTTTTTAGATATATTATCTATCACCACATATCTCTTATGTGTGGTGTATATAAAATCAATGAATGTATTATATGAATCATATCCTTAAATTTATGCCTATCTAAATATCCATTTCATGATCTCTCTTTCACGGGGTGTGTGGTTAAAAAGACACTGAATATGTAAAGTATTTTTTTTTATTAATTTTCCTTTTTTGAGACCCATGTTATGTTATATTCCTATATTCTTTTACAAGGTGTATATACTATCATTTTACATGTGTTATCATAAATTTATATAGTTTTTTATATTTTAAGATTAATTATCTATTATCCACTCATGTGAATTATGATTCAATATTACGGATGTGGTATGAGTTTATTACAACAATAGATTATTATCAGGATCATTTATGATTCTCATTCCATTGATGTAACATTATAATCCATATCATAGTAATTACCATCAAATTCTTTAGACTCTAAATGGATATTTTACTTCTAAATTATAATGGATATGATCCAATGGCTTAATTCATATTATTTATTTGAATAGTCTATATTTAATGACGTTATCTTTATGAAGCTTGTTTCTCATTCATGGGTTATATGATTACGGGACCCATTTCTATTTTATAGGTTACATTTCTCTGGAACCCATTTATTATTCATGGGTTATATGTTTATGAAACCCACTTCTTTTCTCAAGATATACATTGATGAAATGATTATGAAAAATGTCTATTTTCCTCAAGTTAGGATATGATGACTTGTTTATGATATGAATTTCATTTCATGGGTTATGATATTATTGTTTTTATCTTATGGAACACATATATATGATTTAATTATTATATGTGTGGGTCTTATATATCCCCCACATGAATTTGGTAACAATTTATATCTCATGTGATATACATGGATAGAATGGGGGTGAACTCGATTATGTAATGGACTTCATCTACTACAATGGTATTCTGAGTAAAACATGACATTTAATATTCCCAAGGGAGTGATACAATATTACCAAGATAGTTTTGGGAGTTAAATAATTCTATTAAGATGGATTTTTAATTAAGACTTGAATACTATGGAAGTCATTTTTAAAATAATTTCTGAATTCACCAATTCCACGTATTATTTCATTGTTATACATTAATGGATTGTGGTCTTGATTCATTTATAATCAATTACATGTGAACTATCAATATTTAAACCATTACTCTTGATTTTGATCTTTTATATTCAGGGTAAGTCGTTCTAATTTTCTAATGATGTTATTATATGCTTAATTTAGTGCATATTCTTACATATCTCCCTTGTTTTCCCTTATTAAGCATCTAATATCACATATTTTTATTTCCCCATGATATGAATATATGTACTGTGAATAATGTTTCTATGAAGGATGATAGTCATGTATAATATAGTGGGAGATAATTTGTCTCACATATTTACCTATGTTTATGTTTCTCGGTTTCCAAATTCCCTAAACTAATATGGTTTTGGGGGTGTGTTTGTGTAATGTTTTTAGTATTCCACTAAAGAGATGTAATGTACAAGTATGAAAAGTGATATTCAATATAGTTGTTATCATAAAAAATCTTTACTCAATATTTGGAAACTACGATGAGGAAAATTTAGTGAGATCAAAAGTTATATTTCTATGGATATGTATAGTGGTGTCTTCAAGGATAATTCCAAGGATGATTCAAAGTATTGGAAAAATCCATAGAAATTTGGTAAAATGTATATTGAGTAATTTACTATAAATTAATCCCTATATAGATACTACAAGTGGATGTGGCTCTAGAAAATATATACATAGGGTAAACAAACACAAAAATACTGTATTTAACTAGACTATATAAGAAAATGGTGCATGATAATGACCTCACTACACAGGTAGTTTGACACTGCATGGGGATATGCTATGAAAATACACAGACTCATTATTAACCATCCTGACATATATAAATAAAATATGAATATGAATAACCCAAGGTTTTATATATTAAATAAGGTGTCACAATTTATATATACTATATGTGATTTTTGATGATTATGTGGTTTTCCACTATGATTAATGTTGCTCACATTATGCATTTTGTTTTAGTCAATGTATAAAACCTGAAAGAATCATGTTAATAAAGAATATGATGGAAAATTTAGTTTCTATGAGTAACCAATTTGTATGATGACTAGAGAGAATGATATTGGGATTATTTCTAATTATCAGCCATTATATATGGTTAACAATATGAGATTCAGTGTGATTTTTCACGACCCATCCCGCAAGTCCCATGTCGTGACTTCCCCAAGCATGCCTCCCATTGGTCAGGGAATGGTAACTAGCACTAGAAAGAAATATCCCTAAAGAAAGGAAAGGAATTTCCTCAAAAACCTGTACACATAAATCCAAGGCACACTACGCACATGAATAACACAATCGAAGAATAAAGGTAAAACCACATCTAAAAACCTCAACTCAGTGTAAAAGTAAGTACTGAAAGTAAAAGGGGTCAGAATTCAAGCTCAACTGAAATGTAATTAATGGTAAAAAAATATCTCATGAGGTCACTCTACAAGGATCCTACTAGAAGGGTTTGCATAAATCGTCACTACGGCACTTCACGTCAACCGGTCAACTCCATACACCATCTAGTCTAGGCTCCCCAAGTTTCAGTCAAAACCTCTTCTCATTTGTGGAAGACACAACAATGTGTGGGAAAAGACTGTGTTGGGGTGAGTATAATAATACTCTGTAGGTACCCGGAGACCCCTGAAGGTCTCTAAGAATTCCACAAAGTAATAACCACAATTCCTGATCTCAATCACAAAGAACAAAGAAAAAGATATCTCACACTAGGTATAACTTAAGTATAGATGTATAGATGATTAGTTGAATATCTAGATCATTTATTCTATTATAAGGATCTGATGCTGAATCACATATGATCCGTAGGGACTTACTCTCACATGATTGTTGAGTACTGACCCACATAGCATCGATAGGAGTTGACACACATAGAATCTCATGCTCATAAGATCGATAGGCACTGACCCACACAGGATGGATGAGCGCTTACCCACATAGTATCACTGAGTTCTGAACGATACATGATCTGACCCACACAAGATCGATAGGTACTAACCCACATAGGATCACCCTACATTCTCCAAGTCACATCCAGCCACTAGAGTCCCACACTTTGCAGGCATGATTCTAGGAAGATCTGCTTGTCAATTCATTGGTCATATTTCAACTGACACGAAGTCCCATGATGATGAAACCTGGTTAACCACCCTTTTAAAAGGCTTCCATGCAATAGAAGGAACATCAATCGGACACTTGGTCTGTAAGTTATAGGCATTTTGGTGTCGAGGGCCGAGTTCGATTCAAGTCCGATCTGATCCAGCCATACCCTAACTTTCTCTAAAACACACAGGGAGTATCTAAAAAGGAATGCCTCGTCCTAAGGGGTATGGAACATCAAATAGTTCATCAAATGAATGTCTGGTTTAGAAGATATGCACATTTAAGCGAATGTAGGCCTAAAAGGATAATGGTTTGGTCTGACCCAATTGGATCGACCCAACCCAACACGAAGGGGCTGGGCTTGGCCCAATTCATTTGGGCTCGGACCTACCCGTTGGCCGCAACTAGGCTCACTAAACAATGGGTTTGGCCTAAAAAGCCCGACTGTGCATGGCCCACCGAGCTGCAGAACTGCTCGGCATACTGGCTGGTGCGGGGGTTCGCTCCTCTCCCGAATGGCTCGAACACTCAGGGTCTTCAAAGTAGTGGTACCAGTTGGTGCAGCATGTGTTGGATGGTCCACTTGGATAGGTTAATTGCGGACCCATGGGTGCGGGTTGGCCCTCCGCTATGTCTCGAAGCCATGACCCTCCTCTGCAGTGCGCCACTGCCGTCAACGTGGTCGGCGTCGGCTAGTCTCCCCTTTCTGATGTGGTGCCTTCGGGTGCCGCCTCCTATTCGCGGGCAGCGTGAGCTGACTGCCACCTTCTCTGGTCGTCGATGCCACCCCAATAACGAAGCTTCTGTGGACCTCTAGTTAAGCTACAGAGGTCTGTTTTCTCTTCTGACAATGCCTTTGGGCCACCTAGGGAACATCCATCCTTGTGTGTCTCCCAGTTTGGGCTTGTCACCTAGTTTCTTGGTCTCCCATGACGAATGCATCCAAACCAAGAAATATGGAGGTTCTGGGCCTTGTTTGGTTCGTCCTGTGCCCTCAGCGTTAGCATTATATCAAGGGAAGAGTTCAAATAATATCAATATAGATGAATTCATAAAACCATAGAAATAAATCAAGATAAACCACTACCAAGGTCACTTTGTATGATGTTGCAGATGAGAGAGATGAACCTCTGCTTGATGTTGTTCATCGTCTCTTGACTTTGTTTAGTTCGAATCCTCCAACGGTCATTGAATATTTGTTCTATGTTGGAGGGAGACACCTTTGGAACTTCGATAGAGGTTCCTCTCATGAGACCATAAAATTCATTCCAATGATTTTTTTAAATATAGAAAATATGAGTTTAACTCAACACATAATTAATGTTGTTCACTAATGAAATTTAATTACTCAACTTAATAATTTCTTTAAGATACAGTTTCAAAACCATGTGTAACCTGCCATTAAATGATCTGAAAACCCAGTGGTCCCACCGCCATCGCTCATCTGTTACAAAGAAAGATAAAAATAACACATAGAGTTATTTTGTTATTTTTTATAAAGTCCAAAAATTAACATTTCCATCAAACCTTTTCGTATCAATGTTATGTTTACCTTAAAAAAATCAAAACACTATGAATCGAACTGTGCCCTCAGATTTCTAATCCTAGCACCGGTTCAAAAGAAAAAAATCACCGCTCACATGTTTACTGAATGTACAATAAAAATGTCCAAAATTATTTTTTGGGCTATTTGCACCTCAGAATCATGTTCCGTCAATTTTTTTCAAACTAATAATAATCCCAAAATAATTTAAAAATATTATATGGAAATTCCATGTTTTCACATTCTCCCCACCTTGGGAATTTATGTCCCAGAAATCCAAAAAAAACTACGGAAACAAATGGGTGTTCTGGAACATGTATCTATGCCTCCTACTCCCAGGTGCTCTCTTGTAGGTTCTCGTGCTTCCACTGATCTATGACTATAGGAATTGACTTTCCACGAATGACCTGATTTTTTCGATCTTCTATCTCCACCGAAAACTCCAAAAACATTACCCCATTATCAATGTCCATCTCATCCCAGTCAATAATGTGTGATGGATCATGCACATACCTCCTCAACTGTGAAAATAGAAAATACTAAGCACTTGATAAATCTGTGAGGGGGGGGGGGTGATAGAAAGTACAACACCTATCCCACTCTACTGAGAATCTGAAAAGGTCGGATGAACATCAGATATAGCTTTCCTCCCTTGCCAAATCTCTGCAAACCTTGTTGAGGTGATACCCATGGTTAGATGTGGCCTACCTCCCCAAAATCAAAGGGTCTCCATCTCCTATGGGAAGAAGGATTATTCCTGCTATATGAAATCTTTATCTGCTCCTGGATAATCTGCACCTTCTTAGCGGTATCACATAACAACTCTGAACCCATAAGTGTATACTCCCCTGGGTCTGTCCAACATATAAGAGATCTGCATTGTACCTCATAAAAGGCCTCAAACTGTGTTTTGCCGATAGTGGAGTGATAACTATTATTCTATGGTAACTTCACCAGGGGAAGGTGGTCCTCCCAATTGAGGAAAAAATCAAGGACACAAACATGAAGCATGTCCTCATGCGGCTATATAGTCTACTCGGTCTAACCATTTGTATGAAGATTAGAAGAGGTGCTCCAATGTAGAGGAGTCTCGAACACCTCCTACGATCCCTTCCACATCCAGGATGTAAAACAGGTGTCACGATCTCAGACAATAGTCGATGGAACCCCGTGAAGCCGAAAAATATCTTATACATAGAGGCATCCAATGACTTTTACTGATCTCTGCTCTCGGATGGGTAGGAAGTGGGCCGACATAGTGACTAAGTCAACGATCTGTAAGATGGAAACATGGCCACTAGAAAAACGTGGTAGTCCTATCATGAATTCCATGGCGACTATATCCCACTTCCACTCAGGAACTTCAAGTTGCTGATTCAAGCTCGCTAGATCCTAGATCTTATCCTTCCCTTGCTAAAAATTGAGGCATCATGAAACAAACTCTACCACCACTCTCTTCATCCCTTACCACTTGTACTAACACCGGATGTCTGCATACATCTTCACCTCTCTAGGATGTACCGCCAAATGGGATGTGTGGTTCTCCTTCAACACCTCCACTTGTAGAATTACTGGCACCATGGTGAATCCTCTAAAAAGGAAGACATGCTCCCCACCTTTAGAAAATATTTTAGGTGCCTTTCTTGAGGATATATGATAACATAGGGTCTCTTAGTCAACATCAAAAAGATGTGCCTCCCTGACTATATGATAGGTTGGGGGAGAAACTATCATGGGCTGGAGGTATTCTCTTGCATCACTATCCACGAAGGATAACTTCAATGTATCTAGCTGCTCTTTCGTCTCACTCAGAAACTATAGACCAGACCTCCAGCTAAGTGCATCTTCTAGCACATTCCCCTTCCTAGGAGTGTATAATATCTCAAATTCTGAGAAATGATGGAAGTAAATTCATCTCCGATGTCTCATGTTCAATTCCTCATGCGAGAAGATATACCTAAGACTATTATGATCAGAAAAGACAGTAAATCGTTCTCCCATAAAGTAGTGCCGCCACATATTCCAGGAAATGACCACCGCTGCAAACTCCAAGGCATGTGTATCATAGTTTTGCTCGTGATGCTTCAGATACTGAGAGATGTAGGAGATCACCACTTGGTCCTGCATTATGACATATCCCAGTCCGGTTCCTAATGTGTCACAGTAGACTACTTACCCAATGCCCTCTTCTATTAGCCTCAAGATGTGGGCACTTGTCAGTCTACGCCTAAGCTCTTGGAAACTCCTCTGGAATATTTTTATCCAAAATAATTTTTGTGCCTTTTTTTGTTAAATCTAAAAGGGTGATACTACTCTAGAAATGTTAGTTATGGATCTCTGCTAGTAACCGGCCAATATCAAGAACATCAGCACCTCGGTCACACTCTTGGGTGGCTCCCAAGAAAGCATTGCTTCAATATTTGTCAGATCCACCACAAATCCATCCTCTGAGATAACATGTCCTAGATATTATACCTCACATATATAGAACTATAACATAGAGATATTTCCATAAATCTTTTGCTCTCATAGTGTATCAATAACTATCTACCGATGCGTGGCCTGGTCCTCCTCCATCGCAGAGTATACCCGTATATCGTCAATGAAGACTACCAGGAAGCGATCGAGGTAAGGATGGAATAACCTCTTCATGAAAACCATGAAAACTTCTGAAGCTTTGTTCATGCCAAATGGAATATCTAGGAAATCGTAATGGCCATACCAACATCTGAAGCCTGTCTTCGGTATGTCATCATCCTGTACCCGATGCTTATGATTGCCTGGTATGAGGTCTATATTTGAAACCCACCATAATCCATCAGGTGGTCAAAGAGGTCATCAATACTCGGCTAATGATGCATGTTCTTCACATTCACCTGGTTATAGGGTCGATAGTCAATGAAAAGACTCATACTCCCATATCACTTATTGGCGTACAAAATCGGGACTTCCCAAGGAGATCACTAGGCCTTATGAATCCATTCCTATGCAACCCTTCCAACTGTACCCTCAACTCATGAAGCTCCATTAGAGCCATCCGAAATTCTATTATAGAAATTGGTGCCATCCTAGGTTATCGGTCTATGAAAAAGTATACCTCTCTATGAAGAGGTTGTCCCAGAACATCATTAGGGAAGACATCATCATACTGGTCCACCAAAACATGAAAGCTTGGACTACTCTCATCCACTAATCAATGGGTGAGGCTGGAGAACTAATGAGTAATTGGATACACCCTCCTACGATAAGGTCCACCATATGATGCAATGGATTCTTCTCATTGGTGAAGGAAAACCCAATCCCCTCCTCACAAACACATCACACATTGCGCCTAAAACTGTCGATCTGAGCATGGACTATGGATATCCAGTCTGTACCCACGAACACATCGTAAGGCCTCAACGCTAGTACTAGGAAATCCTAGATGAAGCTCTTACCTCCTAGAGTAATCTCCCAGTTCCTACCCTAGTGTGTAATTCTCAAATCATCTCATGTATTAGTCTCTTAACTTAACAATCAAGCTAATGACTCCATCCAAATCTCTGAGCTCCAAACGTGTGTTATGGAAATAAAAGGCTGACTGGCACCTGGGTCTATATGAACTGCAATTAGGGTGTAAAATACACAGATCGTACCTCGAATCAACTCTGGAGATTTATGGTTTTAGGCCTCTATCAACTAAAGCTGAGCTCTCCCATGTCCACCTACTCCCGGTGGTTGGGCTGGACCATATATGGGTGGGGGAGGTAGAACCTCAAATCACCACCCACTGCCTATTCTAAGGCCAGCTCCTCTGCCACGTCCTCCACCATATAGTCCTACCACTTGAATAAATACTGCTTTTTAGTAGTCCCCTAATATCTACTGATCATCAGTACGGAGGGTCAGGCAGTCGTGAGAGATGTGACCATGCCCACCGCACATGTAGTATTGTCTAATTTTCTGGGTTGACCCTCTGAATGGTCTGACTCGCATGGACTTCATGTCATATACCTACTACCTAATTCAATGAATCAGATTCATGTCATATGGTGGTGGTTCTCACCATTAGTTCATAGTCTACTAGGAAGCTGTCCACCAATAGTGCTCGCTCTAACACTCCAGCATGTATTGGGATATTGAGAGATATCATCGATGATATGATCTCCTGTCGAAGACCCTACTCAATGGTCCGGGTCCTGAGGATAATCCCTCATACCATGTCTGCGGAGTAGTGATAGAGGTTAGTGAATCTCGCATATTACTGGGATAATGTCAGGCTTCCATACTGTAAGTGCAATTGCTCTTGAATACGAACGAAGCGTGGAGTTGCTGGTGCAAAATACACCTTGAAAAGAGTATCAAAGTCCAACACAGATATTTTCACTTCCTCATGTTTCTAGAGAGTCTATCTCCACCATCTCCATACAATTCCTTATAAGAGGCTAGCGGCTGGGATCACTATCTGGTCTACTGGTGTCTTGACCAAACGAAAAACCCATTCCACATCTTCCATCCAGTTCTCAGCTACATGTCAGTCGGTCTCGACTCAAAACCTCAGAGGTCCCTATATATGGAACTCATTCAATGCACTTAGTCAGCATGCATGGTCTTCTAGTGGGGCTGGTGGGAACTACTATCCTATGGGTGGTGGTGCTACTAGTACACCACCCGAATGTGATATCACCAAAAGAGGGCCCTTGCACTGACACCTCATCGCTCGGTGGGCCGTCATCGTGATCTCTCTATGGAATCTGGGGTGGCTGTCTAGATGGGGGAATCCTGAATGAAACATGTCTTCCATGGTCAATAAGTTAAACATGATGAGAAAACTCAATGATATCAAAAATAAACAAAAAAATTTCAAAACACACGCAACTACTGTTTTCGTGAATGGAGTCGAAAATCATAATTCAGGGTCCAGTTGTATGGATACATCAGTTTTTGCACCAACACTGGAATCCCCTATGTGAAACCCAATCACAAGACACATAAGATTATTGCTTCATTGAAAACACAAGCTATCAGTTATTTTGGTAGAACCGACCCCTTTGATACCACTTTGTCATGACCTGTCCCCCGGGGCCCTCGATGTGACTACCCCAAACCCACCTTCTATAGGCCAGGGGTTGGAGACTATCACCTAAAATTCATATCTCCAAAAAAGGAAAGGAATTGCCTCAAAACCAATACACACATATACAAGGAACACTATGCACAAGTATAATACAGTGGAAAAAGAAAAATGCAACCACAACTAAAACCTCAACTGAGTGTAAAAGTATGCACTGAAAGAAAAAGGGGCCAGAATACAAGACAATCTGAAATGGAAGTACATGTAAAAATGAAAAAAATTTCTCCTAAGGTCACCTTCTAAGGATCCTACCAGAAGGGTAGGTACAACTCATCACTATGGCTCCTCATGTCAATCGGTCACCTCCGTACACAGCCATGCCCTGGATTCCTATGTCTCATTCAAAGCTGCCTGTCATCTGCACAAGACACAACAAGGTGGGGGAGAAGCCTGTGCATGGTTGAGTATGTAACACCCAATGGTTTTAAAAATAAATTGAACTCTAGGAAAATTGTTTTAAATATATATTTATAAATATATTTTAATCATAATTTTTCAGCTTCTATGTTTTGAATTTTTAAAAACGTTCATCTAAATTTGTGTTCCTTATGTTATTTGGTGTCTGATGGAACCAACTTGTTTTTTTGGTGAATAGTAACATACCCTTAGGAATAGAAATATGAATAGTATTATGACACTGATGAATAGTAAATTGTATTATTATTTTTTAAGGAATTTTGATAATGATATTTTGGTTGATTTTTCAATGTTATATAAAAGTAGTCATAGAATTTAAATTGATAATTCTTGAGTTACGTTTGAAATTATTTGAAAATTAAATTAATAATATTTTGAAAATTATTTTAAAATATTGGAGTTTATTTTTAAATTCAACACTTTGAAAAATGGTATGGGCGAATTTTTGGGAATTTTTGAAATTCTTGAATTTTTGATGAATAGTCAAATACGGTAAAATATTGTATATTCAAATTATTAGTTAAATACAATATTTATGAAATCATATGTGATGTAAGTCCACTTGGATCGAACTAATGTGCCATTATTACTATTTTGGTCACATGACTTGAGATTATTTATTGTATTGAGAAAAAATATTATAACAATGATTTAAATAATGTAAAATACCTCGCTTCCTCCAATATAAATACCACCCATTTCCCCCTCTTCCTCCCACACCACTCAATCCATGAGAGTTGTCTAATATATGCCAAATTCCACCTCCAATATCCTTCCCCACATCCAAGACCTACTTTTCTCAGCCAAAGGCCAAAATCAAAGTCCTTAATGAGGATTTGAATGAGAATAGATCAAGAGGTAAGAAATCCTCTTCCCTTTTCATGGGGTTTCCTTTCCTTTCCATTTCTTTTATTATAGTCTTTTCCTATACACTTGTCCAAGAGGCATGAATGCTCCAGTGATCATTTATATTATAGATTTTTTCATGTTCATGGAAAATTCAACATCATTATTTTTCTCCTCTCCAACTTATTCAAGGAATAAAAACAGTATCCATGAGATGTCGAATTACCAACATCGTGGTCGATGTGATTTCAATTTGCATGAATTATTTCAAGTCTGGTCATGAAACCATTTCAATGGTTGAAAAAAGTTATAATATATATATATATATATATATTTTTACATCCATGGTTTTGGAATTATTATTTTTACATGGTTTTAATTTATAAAACAAAATGAGGTCATTATTATCCAAGAACCACTAAAATGATCTAAACGAACATCATTATTGTTTTAACATATGAATCATCCCCATTTTAGATTTAAAAATTATAAATGGAATTATTTATGGTTATATAAATATTTACCTACCATTACATTCCAATTATGGTGTTTCACATCCATTTGACAAGATCATCCATCATAAACTGATCATGGAAAACATGTAAATAAGGCACCCAAAACAATGAATGGTACAAAATACTAATAATTACAAGGGGAAATGATGTTATGAAATGATCATATAAGGCGTTATAAACATGAATATGTTTCTGTAAGATTTTAATAAAACTCTTTCAACCATTATACAAGAGGTTTAAACACATATGAAGAAAGAAAACCCAAGGTAAAGGAATTTTTAAACCAATTTCTATTATTTGGGTTAACCTTCTTCTGTATTCATTATGTGGTATTAAGATTATTGGTGTGATTTATTTGGTTTATATTATGATGAATTCTATTTATTTATAGTATATATACATATTCCATTCCATTCTATAAATTCTTGTTCCAATTATATTTTAAGGTACTTCTTTATTAAAATCATTTTTAAACTCTCGTTAATAAATTTTATAAAGGTTTTTTTTATGGAATTAGTTGTTTATTCTGTTTTCACGATAAATTATTATTGTGATATGTTCCCCAGATAGTATTTATGTTGGTTTGACCTCATTATAGGTCAATATATTTTGGTTTTATCCCATTATAGCTCAATATATGTTGGGTTGAGACCATTATAACACAAGATATAACTGGTGAGCCGCATTATAGCTCTCCAGTGAATTGGGTACTTCAAAGATAGAAGTTGACCAAAAGTTTATTCCATGTGTAAGGGAGAATGTAATAGTGATATGGTAAATATGTCTCAAGGAATCTACATTATGTTTTTATGCATATGAGTTTTTATGATTATGGGTTTTATTGGTTTTTATGTTATCACTTGACTATAACTTTTTTTCATTATATCCTATACTGAGTCTAATACTCATCTCATGTTTTCATTTTGTTTTCCACAGGATATATGGATGTGTATGAGGAGGAAGGGATTTGTGATGTATTATATGGTGTGTTGTAAAAGAAATCAAGTTTTATGTTTTATTGTTTTATATTCTAAAAAATTGATATTGTTTTAGTTGTATCTTCTTGTATGAATGTGGTATGTCATGTATATAAGATATCCTAATTATTTAAAGATATAAACTCTAAATTATCCTAAATGTTTAATAATGTAAGGTCTTTTGTATAATTATAGATTAAGTAATGTTTTATGGTCAGGTAGTTATTGTTGGTATCAGAGGATGGTTTAGATAACATTAGGGGTTAAGATGATGTTAAAAGAATTCCATAACCGATTTTTACACTATAAATAATATGAAATGTTATATAATCTAAATATTATCATATTGATTCATCTAATATATCTTTTTTTTAAAATGGTTTTCCATTGAGTAAATAGGGAAGCTTATGTAGGATGGAACCATGTGGTTGATTTATGTCCGAACCTACATCCTGAAAATAGTGGGAATCCAAACTGAGCTGTTTGTGAAAACAATGGCTTAGTTGACTCAAGAAATAAATTGTGGTGTTATCCGTGCTAGAGTGGAACATGATTAACCATGAAGAAACATGTCTTTTGTGGATCGTTTTATGAGGAAACTTCTTCAAGCATTCAGTGGAACTATATATCTTGTGATAGCTGAATGATGGATCAATGCTCTAGAAAAGATATTTGATGTCATGGTATGTTCAGAATATCAAAAGGTAATATTTACCATTTATCGTTTGGAAGATGAACATAATCAATGGTGGTATCATGTTATGAATACAATAGAATGATATGATCTTGACATTCTGTAATGGGATGATTTTAAGAGTCTTTTTCTGGAAAAATATTTTCCCAAATATGTTTGACTAAGAATGGAGGAACAATTCTAGAACTGAAGCAGAAAGAAGATGATTATGTGGAATCTTATGAATCCAAATTTACATGACTGAACAGGTATATAGAATATTTTACTCCGTATTTTTCAAGTAAAATTAATAGATATTACTCTAGTTTGAAACTGTTTTTTGGAAAAGATCATTGGCTTCCCAAGAGTTTAAAAGAAATGAGAAACTTGTCTGTTGTGATGAAAAATTTGGTATTGAGTTTATTGAATAATGTGTGCCTCATGATGACTTGAATAAGAAGTGGTCAGGTTGTCAGGAAATGGGTAAAAACTCGTTAAAAATGTCTAGAGATAAGAAAATGAAATTCCCTGATTGGGAAATGTGTGTTAAAAGGCATCCTGGTAAATGTCTTGTAAATTATGAGAAATTCTACCAATGTTGGAGGTTTGGATACATGTATCATGAGTGAATTAAAAATTATCCTAAAACTAATGTGAAGCTAATCGTTATATGCTTTAACTGTAATTAATTGGGACATTTTTCTAATGTTTGTCTGTAGCTAATTACACATACAGGGAATCAGCAAGATAGAAAGTAGAAGGGTTTGTGATTTGCAACCACTTTAGTAGATGTTTATATGTCAAGGGAGGTGGTATCAAATAAATTTCATGTTTTTATAGATTTTTCAAATGGTTTGTTTGATTCTGGGTCTATAGATTCCTTTATTCCTATAAAATTTTCGGAATGTTTGGGAATTCAACCTCATTAAATGAAACAAGATCTCATTGTAAAAACACCTTGAGGAAATATTGTGAAAAAAATTATTATAATCTACCTATTCTTGTATGTGGAAATATTTTACCAAAAAAAATTTCTGTTTTGACTCTAGTAGAGTTTGATGTTATTCTGAGTTTGGAATAGCTTTCTTTTTATTATACTAAGATATATTGTTCTGAAAAAGAAGCTTTTTCCAGAAATAATTTCAGTTTTTTTCCAAGATTGAACCCATACCATTAATAACATATCAGGAAGCTAATAAACTGATAATGGATGAAAATTAATGTTATCTTGCTCATATTATTGAAGAGAAGGGAACTATCAAGATTAATGATGTACAAGAGATAAATTAATATCTAGATGTTTTTACTGATGATTTTCCTAGTGATATTCCTAATCGAGAGGTTGAGTTTTCTATTTAATTAGTTCCTAATTCTAATAAAATTTGAAAACCTCTTTATCGAATGGACCAAATGGAACTTCTTGAATTAAAAACAGAGTTGGAATAATTATTAGATAAAGGATTCATCAAACCTAGCACTTCACCATGGGGTGCTCTTGTCTTGTTGGTTAAGAAGAAATATGGTTCAAAGAGACATTATATCGATTATAGAGCCTTGAATAACATTAATGTTAAAAACAAGTATCATTCACCTTATATCAATGATTTGTTTGATCATCTCTAGGGAGTGCAGTATATTTCAAAGGTTGACCTGAGTTCAGGGTTCCATTAGTTTAATGTAAAGGATGAGGACATCCTAAAAACTATGTTCCATGCTAGATATGGTCATTATTAATTTTTAGTTATGCCTTTTGGGTTAACTAATGCACCTACTATTTTAATGGATCTTATAAATAAAATATTTCATGAGTTTTTTTGATAAATCTGTGGTTGTGTTTATTGATGACATGTATATTCTTGAAGTTAAGAGGCGCCAGATAAACATATAAGAGTTGTTTCTCAAATGATAAAATAAAAGTAACTATAGGGAAAATTTAGCATGTGTGATTTTGGGTTGCAACTGATTTATTTTCTTGTGCACATTGTAAATAATGATGTAATAACAATTTATCCTGCAAAAACAAAAGTTGTGGATAAATGGACAAGACCTAAAAATGTTATAGAGATTCATAGTTTTCATGGATTTGCAGGTTATTACCGACTATTTTTTAAAAACATTTCATGGTTATCAAGCATGCTAACTATGTTAACATGAAAAGGGGTTAAAATATTTTGGATAGAAGAATTTCATTTTTGTTTTCAGGAACTGAAGACGAGATTGGTGAGATCTCTAGTTTTGTCAATGCCTTCCCGAAATGGTGAGTTTTTCATCTAAAGTGATTCTTCTATGAAGGGACTTGGTTGTATTCTATAGCATAATGATCAGGTAATTACTTATTCATATAGACAACTAAAACCACATGAGTTAAATTATCCCTCACATGATTTGGAATTAGCTGCTGTGGTTTTTTCTTTTAAAAGTTGGAGGCACCATTTATACAGAGCCAAATTTCAAATATATAAAGAGAAGAAATGTTGGAAATATATATTCAAATAGATATAATTAAACATGTGATAGAGAAGATAGATTGAACTGATAATGGATTACGATTTCACGATCAATTACGATCCAGGAAAATCACACCAAATGGTAGATGCCTTGAGTTAGAATCATCATGCATCATTAACCATGTTACGTTTAGAACATTATCCCTTGGTTAATGATTTGTTGAATTTTTTCTTAGAAATTGTTTGTGCAGGTTATACATCTATTTTTTTCAGGTTTCAGTGTAGTCATCATTATCAGACAGAATTAAGAAATCAAGGATGGAAGACTGTGAGCTATAAAAAAAGGTAGAGTTGGTTAAAATGGGTAAGTTTCATGAATTTAACCTTGATAAAGATTGTGTTTTGTGATTTGGAAAAAGGTAGTGTGCGCCTTGTGATTCCCAATTGAAGAATGATTCTTTTGTGTGAAGCTTGTAGTTCTCCATTTTCAATTCATCCTGGTAGTACTAAGATGTATAGAGACCATTAGGATTATTACTTGTGGGATGGAATAAAAATGAATATTGCAAAATTTATTGTGAAATGTTTGACATGACAATAGGTTAAAGCAGAGTAGAAGTTACCGAAGGGGATGCTTCATCCTTTTCCAGAGCCAGTTTGGAAATGGGATAATATATCCTTGGATTTTGTGGTGGGACTACCTAAGACTTCTCATGATAACAATGCGATTTTAGTTATTTTGATCGGCTGACAAAATATGCACATTTCCTTTCTATTCGAGATATAATGTCATTAGATTATCTTTCCTGATTGTACATCAATGATATTGTTATGTTACATGGAGTTCCTCTATCCATTTTATCTGACTGGGATCCCAAGTTCACTTTTAACTTATGGAAGGGACTTCATAAGTCGGTGGGCAAAGGAATAAATTTCAGTACATCTTTTCATCCTTAATCAGATGGGAAGTCAGAATGAATGATTTAGCTTATGGAAGATATGATTTGATCTTGTTCAATGGACTAATAGGGAACTTGGGATCATCATATTTTCTTAGTGGAGTTTTCTTAAAATAACTATTTTCATTCGACTATATAGATGGCACCTTTTGAGGCATTGTATGGGAAGTTGTGTCGGACTCCAGCATTTTGGGATGAAGTTGGTGAAAGCAAGTTTATGGGGACAGAATTAGTATAAGAAGTGGATGAGGAAGTGAAGATGATTCAGAAACACTTGAGGATAGCTCAGAGAAGGTTGAAAGGTTATGCAGATAATATACGGAAAGACCTCTCTTTCGAGGTAGGTTACCATGTTTTCCATAAAATATCTGCGTGGAAAATTTTGATGTGTTTTGGTAAGAAATAAAAGCAATGTCCATAATTCATCGTTCCTTTTGAAATTATAGAGAATGTTGTACTTGATGCATACAAAGTATCTTTTCTTCTATGTATATCTCAGGTACATTATGTTTTTCATGTTTCGATGTTGAGAATGTATGTGCCAGATTCATCATATGTCTTGAGCCCAAAACTAGTTTAGCTGGAAGAGATCCTTTCTTACTAAGAGAAACAAGCTCAAATTCTTGATCGAATGGAACATGTATTTCGTAATAAGGTAATCCACTAGGAAATTTTTTTTTGGGGAAACCACATGGTTGAAGAAGCAACATGGGAGTATGAAAATTGTATGAGGTAAAGGTACCCTCAATAGTTTAATGAGTAAAATAAATTGTGATGACTCGTTTTCTAGAAGGCGAGGATAATGTAACACCCCATATTTTTAAAAATAATTTGAACTATTGATACTTTTTTTAAATAGATATTTATATCTGGAATTTGAACATAATTTAATATATAAATTGTTTTTTATTTTAAAAAACGGTGATCCATATTTGTGTTTAGTATGTAATTTGAAGTGTGATGGAATCAACTTGTTTTTTGGGGAATATTAACATACCATTACGAATAGTAATGTGAATAGTATTATGACCCTATTGAATATTATATTGTATTATAATTTTATTTTCTTAAGGCTTTAACATAATGAAATTTTGGATTAATTTTCAACGTGATATAAAAGTTATATAACTAAAATTGATAATTTTTTAATTAAGAATGATTTTATATAATAATTGAGTTAATAATATATAGAAAAATATTTTTAAAAAATCTTGTTCATTTTTGTATTCTACAATTTCAAATAATGTTACTGGAGATTTTTGGCGATTTTTCTGAAATTCTTGAATTTAAGATAAATAGTAAAATTTGGTAAAATACTGTATATTAAAATTACTAGTTAAATACACTATTTATGTCAATATAACTGATTTAAGACCACTTGGTTAAAAATCAAATGCCATTATTACAGTTTGGGGTCACATTAATTGACATTATTTATAGTATTGAGAGAAAATATTATAATTATAATTTAAATAATGTAAAATACATCCCCTCCTCCACTATAAATACCACCCATTTCCCCCTCTTCCTCCCACACGTCTCAAGCCTTGATAATTGTATAATTTCATCCAAATTCCCACCCTAATCTCAATCCCCATGCCCAAGACCTACTGCTCTCACCCAAAGGACAAAATCAAAGGCCTTCGGGGGGATCTTCGGGAAAATTGATCAAGAGGTATGAAATCCTCTTCCTTTTTCATGTGTTTTCCTTTCCTTTCATTTTCATTTCTTATATTATCTTCCCTTCCTCTTATCCAAGAGATATGAAATATCACGAAATCTTATAGATTCTAGATGTTCTCTTGTTCATGGAAAATTCATCGTCTTTCTTTTTCTCCTCTCCCACATTTTCATGGAATAAAAACACTGTTCGCGGTGTATTGAATTACCGACATCATGGATGATGTGATTTCAATTTTCATTAATTCTTTAATGTCAGGTCATGAAACAATTATTATGGTTGAACCTGGTTATAATATATGTATTTTGTCTCATCCATGGTCCTGGAATTCTTTTGTATACACGGTTTTAATTTATAAAACAAAATGAGTTCATTGTTATCAAAAAACCACTAAAACGATCTAAAAAACATCATTAATGTTTTAACTTGTGAATCATACTCATTTCAGACATCAGATTGATAAATGGAATAAAATATGTTTCTAGAAATATTTTACTACCATTCCATTCAAAATCTAGATTTTCACTTCCATTGGACAAGGACATCCATCATGAACTGATCATGGAAAACATTTAAGGAAAGAACCCAAAACAATGGAAGGAACAATATAATAATAACTAAAGGGTGAAATGATGTTATGAAATGATCTTATACGGTGTTATAAACAATAATATGATTCTGTAAGATATTAATAACACACTTTTAACAAATATATAGGAGTTTTAAAAACATTTTAAGTATTGGAAACCAGGGGTAAGGGAATTATTAACCATATTTCCGTTATTTATGTTAGCCTTCTTCATTATTCATTATGGAGTATTAAGATTTTTGGTGTGATGAATTTTGTTAATATTCTAAAAAATTATATGCATTTATAGTTTATATACTTATTCCATTCCATTCTATTAATTCTTACTCCAATTATATTTTAATGGACTTTCTTTTTATAATCCTTTTTAAACTGTCTTGAATAAAATTTAAAAAGGATTGTTTTTATGGCATGACAGATTTATTCTGATTTCAAGATACCTTATTACCATGATATGTTCCACGAACATTATTAATGTTGGTTTAAACCCATTATAGCTCATGATATGTTGGATTGAGCCCAATATAGATCAAGATATGTTGGGTTGGTCCCATTATAGATCATTATATGCCTTGTGAGCCCCATTATAGCTCTCCAATGCATTGGGTACTCCAAAGAAAGAAGTTGACCAAAAGGTTATTCCATGTGTAAGGGTGAGTGTAAGTGTGATATGGTAAATATGTCCCAAGGAAACTATATGGGGTTTTTATGAATATGAATTCTTATGATTAAGGGTTTTATTGGTTTTTATGTTATCACTTGACTAAAACATTCTTTCATTACACCCCTTACTATGTTTTTTACTCATTCCATGTTTTCAAAATCTTTTTCATAGGATATGAGGGTGGGTACGAGGAAGAAGGGGGTTATAAAGTTTTATATTTAGTGTTGTTAAAGAAATCAGGTTTTATTTTTTAATGTTTTATATTTAAAAAATGAATATTGTCTTAATAGTATCCTCTTGTATGAATTTGGTATGTCAGGTATGTAAGATATCTTAATTTTTTAATAATCTAAGCTCGAAAATATCCTCAATGTGTAATAATGTATGGTCTTGTATATAATTCTATATTAAGTAACATTTTATGGTCGTTTATTTATATATTATAATAATACACAATAGGGACCCTGATAATCCCAAAGGTCTCTCAAAATTCCCCAAAGGAATAACTAAAAAGCATGATCTCAATCACAAGGAACAAAGAAAAAGACAGATCACACCAGGTAAAACATAAGTAAATATGTACAGATGATTATTCGTAATGCCAGATTATCTTATTCAATCAGGAGACTCTTTTGCTGACCCACATAGGATCAAAATGTGCTGGCCCAAACAGGATCGATGAGCACTGACCCACATAGAATCGATAGGTGCTGACCCATATAGGATCTTATCCGCACAAGATCGATAGGCGCTGACCCACATAGGATCGCTGAGTGTAGTCCCACAAAGGATCAGTATGGGCAGACCCACATAGGATAGTTGATCGATGACCCCCAAAGGATCTTTCCCACATAAAATCAATAGTTACTAACCCACACAAGATCAACATTCGTTATCCATATCACAGTCAGCCACTAGATTCCCGCACATAGTGAACATGATTCAAGGAGGATTCAATTCTCAAAAAATCAGTAATATTTCAACCAACCTGAAATCCCTATAAAAAGAAACCTGATGAACATCC
The DNA here is from genome assembly GCA_963277665.1 of Viscum album. Taxonomy (NCBI): domain Eukaryota; kingdom Viridiplantae; phylum Streptophyta; class Magnoliopsida; order Santalales; family Viscaceae; genus Viscum; species Viscum album. The sequence continues at coordinate 1,316,395,010 of OY728147.1, forward strand.
ATGTTATGTGGGTTCCAAAGAAACATATGGCATGTCAATCAGATGCCTGAATTGTAAGTTATAGGAATTTTAGTGCAGGGGCCCGATTGGATTCAAGTCATATCCTTCCTGGACATACTCTAAAATTTTCCAAAACCCACAAGGAGTATCTCAAAAGGAACATAACATTATATGGGTTCTAGAGCCACAGAAACTTCATCATATAGACGTATAGTTTAGGAGATATTTCAATTTTAGTGAAGCTAGGCATAACTGGGTCTAGGTCCAGTCCGACCTGGTCAGGATGACCGGAACTGGCCCACTGGGCGCATCGCAAAGGGGATTCACTCAACCGAGTTTGGATTGGCCCAGTCCATCACACTGCACCATGGGCTCGGCCCGCTGGGTCGTGGGCTCAATTCGCTGGCCACGGGTTCGACCCGGCCCACTCGGCAGGGCGGGGCCAACCGGGCCGCGGAACTGCCCAATCCGCTAGCTGGCGCAGGGGTCTACTCCCCACCCGAAAGGATCGACCATCCAAGGTCTTCAATGATCTGCTCCAGTTGGCACCACTAATGCTCTCCAGTCCTCATGGACCGGAAAACAACCGAACTATGGGCGCGGGTCCACCCTCCACCGCGAGTCAAAGGCATAACCCTCCTCTACAGCACACCACCACCGTTGATGTGGTTGGGGTCAGCCTACCACCCCTATCTTCTATGGTTTCTTCAAGAGCCACCTCCTCTTCACAGTTAGCGGGAGCCAGCTGGCGCCTTCTCCGATCATCAGCACCACCGTGCTGGCGAAGCTTCCGTGGGCATCTGATGAAGGTCCCACGTTCCGTTTTCTCTTCCGACTGCGCCTACAGGCCACCTAGGAGGGTGCCATCACTACAAGGCAGATGGTATGACCTTTCCGGCTTTCTTTTTAGTCTCCCATGAAGAAGACAACCAATCAAAGAATGGGGGAGGGTCCGAGACATGTTCGGTTCAGCCCACGCCGTCTATGTTAGAGTTATTACAACAGAATAGTTGAAAAAATATCAAGGGAGAGGAATTCGTAAACACTTAGAAATAAATCAAGACAAACACCTCCCTCAAAAAAATTGGAAGATTCTTTAGATGAGGGGGATGAACCAGTTCTCAAATGTGTTCATCGTTACTCGACGTTGTCCAGTTTGAATCCCCCAATGGTCGTCGAAACATTATTATATGTAGGTGGAAGATGTTGTGGGTACTTCTGTAGATTTTCATCTCGTGAGACTCAAAAACTGATGCCAATGATTTGTTTAAATAGAAGGAATTTTAGTTTAACTCACCACACAATTAATGTGGTTCATTAAAGAATTTCATTAATGAACCTAATAAACTCTTGACAATGTTGTTACACAACCATGTGAAACTGAACCATTAAATGACATAACAACCTAGAGGTCCCACCACAGTCGCTCATCTGTTACAAAGAGTGAAAAAAAATAACTCATGGAGTTATTTTATAATTTTTTATAATGTCTAAAAATTAAATTTTTTCATTCTACTTTTTCTAAAAAAAAGTAAATCTCACCATAAGATAATCATGGTATTGTGAATCCAACGATGCACTTGGAATTTTAATATGATCACCGGTTCAAAAGAAAGAAATCTCCACTCATATATTTACTAAATGTACATTAAAAATGTTCAAAATTTCGTTCTAGGAACCTCGGGTATTAGAATCATGTGCTGTCAATTTTCACAGACTCATAATAATCCCAATATAATTTAAAATATATATATATAAATTTTGGGTTATTACAATATTCATAATAACTCAAATGAGGGGATGATAGTATTTTATGAATGTTTATATGGGAATGAACATCAAGGAAAGAGGATTTGGATTCCAACTTGTCAATTAAAATTGATGAAGAACATGGAGTAACACATCAAATTTAGAAGAAGATGTTATATATGTGTAAAAAATGGTCATAGAGGGAAAAATTGTTGAGGGGTTCAATGTATTATACATGGAGAACATGGGAATTACACATCCCAATTCCCTAACATGAGAATTTACTTCTAAATAAAGGAAGTACCTTTTCCATGATAACCATTGAAGTGGTTTATTTGATGTTTTTATGTATTTGGATTTAATATTTATGAAATAAATAAGGATTTTTCAGTTTATGTTTTTATAAGGTTTTACAAGCATATATTGAATGACTCTATGGAACTTGTAATTTAATTCAATGGTAAGGTAATATATTCCAGGAAAACACTTGACTAATGTAATGGAACCCTTTATTATGTTCATGATATTGATATAATGATGTTTTGATAAATATTCAAATGATATGAATTAGAAAATTAGAGTCTACTGATTACCTTAGAATTTATAATGTATTTTTTTAAAAAAATTATTTAGTGATATCATGGATTGAGATTATGGAATTTTTTGTTACTGAATATATCAAATGATATTTGGAATAAAAATGATTTATAGTTTTCAAAATGGATTTATAGTAATTTCATTGTATCAAGAGAATACATGATGGAGTTATTCATATGTTTGGAATGTGACAACCAGGAGATAATTTATGACATATAGGGGATTCATTTTAAAAGTTTTTTTATAAATTTACTAACCTTATTTATAATGTTTTCTATATTAATCTTTTATAAGGGTTACAAGGTTCGCCAATTATGAAATGGTTTATGTTAATCTTTGTCTGGGGGTTTAGACATTGAAGTATTATCTCTCAATATAAAGATTTATTTATATTAGATGATATATTATAATAATTTTTAAATGGTTATAACTAATGATATATGGAATGACTTATCGTTCTATATATGTATATTATGAACCATTAATGCTTTAGTTACAAAAGAATAACCTTCATTTTTTGAATCAGGAGATAATGTGAAAATTGTACAAGAACCAACCAAAGGTTGAGGTTGTGGATATGAAATGGAATGATATTGAGTATGCATATCTCCTTGTGAAAATGATCAAACATTAGAAAAATGCTATAGAAATAAAATATGTTACCATTATCACCATTTCTGATGATATTAATGACCTTTTTCAATTCACTTCAGGTTATAGATTTGTGATAGTTATCTTTATCCTAACGATGTTTTATAGTATTCTCCATCAGATCATGATTGTTAAATTTATATTCAATGTCTATGATTTCACATTCCAACTATGTTCTCCCATGTTCAAACCTAATTATGAGTTACTTTTGGTTACTATTATGTTTCCTACAATCTATTTCTTAAATAAAGTATTAGAATTCATTTTTATAATTTGGAATTATATGAAAGGAAAATTAGTGTATTAAACCTACATTTAAATAGATGAATTTTGAGGAAAATTTAATTTCATGTGGGGTAGAATATAAAACCTTGAGATTTTGTGAAATATATATTTTCAATTCATTTAATCTTTTCAATATTTTTCATTTCACATAACACTGAATATAGGTTGGGCTATATGAAAGAACCAAGTTAGTATATCATTGTACGAAACACCATGTCAATATTTTACTACAAAACCACATATATTATCTATTATTCTATGTAATAAAATTTTTTCCATTTGTTACACAAAATAATGAATTCCATTAAAAACTTTTGTGACACAAACGACCTAATATTACCAAAAAACAATTCATAGATAATAATATTATTAAATTATTTTTATAGCTTTCACCTGGCTTTTAGAATAAGATCAATGAAATTATAAAAATATGAACTAAACAAGTATATAATAATAATTATTTGGTGACTATGTAACTATAAATAAAAATAAATCAATTTTTGAAATACAGGAATCATTTTGCTGGTAAAATATATTTATTCACTCAAACATATTTTTCTTCCATAAATAAATTAATAACATTTATATATATTATTTTAATGGTATTTAAATATCATATATTCAGTAAACTGTTAAACGTCAGTCTTATGTGTTTAATAGACAAGATATAAGAATAAAACCAATTTTTATTTGTTAAGATCTATATTTTTTCTAAAATGTGATTTTAATGCCTTTTAATGGAAGACGTATTTTATATATGATTTTCAATATGATTATATATTTTAAATAAAAAATAATATTTGTCTTTTGATTGGGAACATTAATTAAATTTAAATTATGGTGAAATTTTTTTATTTTTCAAGGAATTTTCATTTTTGGAAGAATAATTAATCATACTGCATTATAAATGATAACTACCTTTTCATCTAATTTATTTATATAGTTAAATTAATTTTTAATTTTATTTTAAATAATAATTAGTTAAAATAGAAATCAATTAATCTAATTTATAACATTGTAATGAAATTCACATTGAAATTGGATATAACAACATTTCGATCTATTGATCTTTTTCAACATAAATACCTCTTTTCTCATCCCACATTTGAGATTAATTTTAAATTTATTTCCAAAAAATATTTTATTTTATCATGAAAAAAAGGGTTACATATTTGGAATAAGAATAATTTTTAATTTTCAATAACTTATACATAGTTTCTATCCAAAAATAGCAATGAATGCATTTAAAATTATTTATTTTGATTAAAGGAAAATGAGTTTACTTAGTGGTTTATGTATAACATTAGGGGAAAAATAAACTAAAAATATGTAAAAAGTAAATATTATGGAAATTTATAGACCACATACTCCATTTTAAAAAATGGATGATTATTGGAGGCTTGTGGTTTAATGGATACCTCTCAATGGTGTTTACATTTTTATCTTTATAATATTTACACTCCTCCTCCAATCTAAAAAGGGAAGTCAATCCTTTCACTTATACAAACCTCTCAAGACATTTGTATCATATAAAGCATTCAAAACTATGCTCCATATTCCATACCTTTTTCATATAAGCCTAAATTGGTTTATAAATCAAACCAAGGAATTAATTTGGTTAAAACGAAAAGTAGTTAACCAAAGAAGTGGTAACAACATTCAACATGAAATTTTGATTTATTTTTATATCCACAACAAAAAATATTCTTAAGAAATTAATATATAATAAAATTAATATCCTAAATATTATTAGTTTTTTATTTTAATACTTCATCCTTCTGAAACACGCACAAAAACACTTCAATCAAATGGGACACACAATCATCATTCATGTGTACGGTGGACTACCGCCTCCTGAACCGATGTAGTTCATTCTTCCATAACCCCGACTCATGGTTGGGAATAATGATGAAATTTATATTTATATATGATATATACGATATAAATGATTTTTTGGATTGTTATTATTCTATAATTGTTATATAAAACAAATCATCATATATTTCATTTTTTGGTAAAAGGAAAACTTCATTGGTGGAGGTGTGGACTACTACCTGCTCAAAATGATGTGATTTGTACACACATTAGATATAATGTATTAACTAAGGGTTTGGTAAACATATTGGATTTAAATAAAAAATATTTCTACTATAATAATATATATAAATATAGACATTCACATATATGTTTGGTACATTCTTTTTTTCAATAAAATATGGAAACATTATAAATGTTCATCCTTAAATATGGACAAAGGTCTCCACGAACAACATACTCAATTTATTATTTTTACATTAATATATTACTTAAAATAATTTTATAATTAATACATGTGATTTTGTGAGTTTTTACATTCTCTAAATAAGTAAATCTTTATATTAGTAAGAGAATCAAGAATAAAATTCCAAACCTATACAGAAAAATAAATATTTACCTTATTACTCGAAACATAACATTAAAATGAAAATTTTAATAAACGTATAATATATACTCACAATAAAATCATATATCGTATGATATATAATAATACGGTTATATGGTAGATGTATAATAAAATTATATTTATTATACATGTGGTTTGAACAATTAAAAATTAAGTCAATACTTAAGGTAATTGTCTTCTCATCTTAGTTTGATTTATCAGAGATGTATGCTATATTCACCACTTATTTATATTTGGTGGTGTATATAATACCAATAAATATATTCAATTAATTCCATACTAAAATATATTGGCATTATAATATTTATTTTATGATATACATTCAATGGGGTTTATTACTTAAAAGGCATCAAATCATTAAGGTAATTATGTCTCAATTTTCCTTCTTTGACACACATGTTATGATATACTCCAATATTATTTTATTAGGTTTATATAGTATCCTTTTAGATTTTGTATATTGAATATCTTCATTTTCATGATACTTTTATATTTATTAAATACAATTATCTCATTTGTATTATATTTCAATGATACTAATGTGGTAAGAGTTTATTGTAGCAATGTTATCATTATCAGTATTGTTTATGATTACGATTACATTGATGAAATATTGGTATAAATATTTCATGAACACTCATGAATTATGTCCTACTCTATTTATTCCAGATATATTCATGTATTGGTACCATTTACCAGTATTTGGAACTTATTATAATGATGATTTGTTTAATAAAATCTGACATAATATCCCTTTTATATTAGAAATTTATGTTATTTCAAAACCATGACTTCTAAAAATGTCTTCCAAAATTGTCTAATTTATCCATTGATATTAGAAATAAATTTTCATACATGTTTTAAATATTTTTTTATTACAATGTTATTATCATTTTCAGATCAAGGTACTTTTCTAAACTATATATAAATAAAAAGGAATGTTCAAAAAATTTTCCGACGCTTTCGTTGGGGCGCGTGCATCAGTTTGTGGAGGACGCGATGTTGTTTCCCTACATTCCTGCTTTCCAATGGTGTGCGACATCTGCTCCTTAATCATGGACATCTTCTCCTTGATCGAAACCGGGATGACGAGATGTCGGTTTTTCCTTATGTGGATTCCTCCTCAGAAATCGTCACCTAGTCCGGGTCTCCCTCATAGATTTAATACGTTGTCTGTGAAACTCTTCCCAGTTCCATGTTTCCAGGGATTCATGTTAATTACACTGCTTCTGTTAGGACATTCCAAAGGATCCGGTCAGGGAAGCAACCTTCAGTCGGGGGAGTAGTCATGTCGAGGCGTCAGTAGCATGTCTGTATGCTGGGGAACTGGCGTGTCTGTCTTTTGTCGCTTATCATGGGGCTTCTCGAGGGAGTGGAAGCCCAAGGCATCCCACATCGACCGTGGGGAATCATACGCCCTAGGAATATATCTGAGGGTTTTTTTAGCTTCCTATGTTTGACACAGGGAATGCCGCAGGTTTAACGTCTTGCGGAGACGGTTACGCCAAGGGCGTGCCATCCAAGGTTTTCCTCAGGAATCTCATGTTTTTCATGAGGTAGGTCACAATTTTAACGTCCAGTGAAGACGGTTACGCCAAGGGTGTACCATCCAATGTTTTTCCTCAGGCATCTCATGTTTATCACGAGGTAGGTCACAAGTTTAACGTCCAGTGGAGACTGGTCGGCCAGATCAAAACACTAGATGGGGTGAATCAAATTGACGAATTTCCCTTGAAGGGATGCCGATATCGGGGCCAACCCGTGGGCGGCTTCCTAAATGTTGTGAAGAGGAGGAGAATGGCATGATCTCGCCGGGATATGACAGTCCGGGTGAGAATTAGGGTGAATGATGGATAGGTGGATGAAGCGAAGGGGGGAATGAGATGGGACTATCTCAAGGGAGACAGTGAGATTGGTCTTGAGCCTCGAAGAGACCTCCTACGTATCCCCGTGGTAGGGAATCAAAGTCCGCGTAGTTCGGGATTGTGCCGACGAGCCGACGTAAATGTGGACCTTGGCCAGATGGGCATCGTCAGCGAACCGACATGAAGGTGAACCCCGGGGGTCCACTGGTGGTGGGATTGAACCTTGTGAAGGCTTCTTATATACCATGCCTTGACATAGATCAATGTCCCCGTAGTTCATATGAGGTGTGGAATACAGTTTAACATCATGCGGGACGGGGGTGAACCGACGTGAATGAGGTCAGAACGACCGGGTGGTGGGCTTGAAGCTCGTGAGGATTCCTATATACCATGCCTTGACATGTATCAAAGACCACATAGTTTAATGTGTGTGTCGGCGAACTAACGCGATTGAGGACCTTGGTCGAGATGGTGTGGGGCTTACACACTAGGCTGCCCAGGTATTGGTGAACTGACACGAAGAAGGTCAGGGTGACCAATAGGTGGTGGGATTGAACCTCTGGGAGGCTTCCTACGTACCATGCCTTGACATGGATCAAAGACCACGTAGTTCAGGATGGATGTCGGAAGGCCGACGTGAATGAAGAGGACCAGAGGGCTCCCAGTGGTGGTGAGACTGAACCTTGTGGAGGCTTCCTACGTTCCATGCCTTAGCACGGATCAATGACCATGTAGTTCAGGTTGGATGCCAGAAGGCAGACGTGAATGAGGAGGACTAGGGGGGTCCTAGTGGTGGTGGGATTGGACCTCGTGGAAGCTTCCTATGTACCATGCCTTAGCACGGATCAATGACCACGTAGTTCAGGTTGGTCACAATGACTTGCCGCTGGACCAGAATGCAGTTTAGCATCATGTGGGACAAAGATGAAACCTGATGTGAATAAATGATGAGAGGTGGGCTTGAACCTCGTAGAGGCCTCCTACGTACCATGCCTTGACATGGATCAAAGACCTCATAGTTCAAAGGGGCTTCGTCGGTGAACCGACGTGAAGGTGAACTCGGGGGGGTCCACTTGTGGTGGGTGTCGGCGAACCAACGTGAAGAAGGGACATTGGTCCGATGGGTGATGGGATTGAACATCAGGGAGGCTTTCTACGTATTGTGGCTTGACATGGATCAAAGTCCTCATAGTTCGTGTTGGCCACAACGGCTTGCCGTCGGACTGGAATTGCAGATTAAAGTCATGTCGGATGAGGGTTGAACCTGACGTGACGAAATGAAGGGTGGTGGGCTTGAACCTCATGGAGACTTCCTACGTACCATGCCTTGACATGGATCAAAGACCTCATAGTTCAATGTGAGTGTGTAGTTTAATTTCATTGTGGTACAAGGGCATACAGTTTAACGTCATTTTGGACAAGGTAATACAGTTTAACGTCATGCTAGACGAGGGCATAAAGTTTAACGTCATGCTGGATGAGGGAAAACAGTTTAACGTCATGCTGGATGAGGGAATACATTTTAATGTCTTGCTGGATGAGGGAATATTGTTTAACATCATACTGGATGAGGCATTGTCATGGCCAATGCTTACTCTAATCCCACGTGAGTCATTCTCGGTGTGAGAAACAAGAGGCAGCAAGGACCTGACGATCATGTTGCGAAGGGTGCGTCCGTGAGAAGCAAAGAGGGGATTACGTGTTAGGTGGCCCATGGTGCTGGGACTTACTCTAGGATGGAGGCCCGAAGTGTGACAAAGCACGGAAGGATAGGTATTTGGGACCAACTATGGAAGGTGCCTCATTCCATATCGCGCCCTCCGCTGGACTTGGAAACGGAGAAGTGTGGAGGTGGATGGGTGCTACCTTCCGCAAGAGAGGCTTGGTGATTATACTAGGGTGGTTTCCCTTCTCCCATGGACATACACTTCTCCGAGAAGGAGGATATCATCCCTTGTGGTGTGGGTGACCCCTTCTCTATGGAGACGAGTGGCGTAAAAAATGTCCGAGCTGGGGGGACCCTGCGTGCGAGGTACGAGGCCGGATCACAGTTTAACGTCATGTGACGAGGACAAGGTACTTGGCAGTTTAACGTCCTATATCTCGGACGATGTGGGTTTACTCCACACCCCTAGGACTTACATAACCGGTACCCTCTGTTCCATGGGGGAGGGAAGGTACTGGCAAGGCCATGCTAAAAGGGGGTCGCGGAGCGAACCATCGAGGGGTCCACGTTAGCATGGCTATTTGAAGAAGCAATTGCCATTAGCGTGCCTATGAGAAGAAGAATTAGGTGAGGCAACGCTAGGGTTGGTGTTTTCCATGGGATTTTGAAATCACATCATGAAAACCTGGAGGGTCGCACGGGGAGAGGAATTGCCAAGCAAAGGAGTATGCTTCCCGAAGTGGAGTGCCTCTTCCTTAGCACGGGGCAGGGGTGTGACTGGGAGGTGCTTCGCGAAGTGGAATAGTATTAACGGAGCATTGCCTCACGAAGCAGAGGGGCCTCACGGAGCAAGGTGATAAGAAGCAGTGTGCTTTACGATGTACATAGACCTTGCCTTGGCATGTGGATCACTAGTACAAGATGGGTGTTTCGCAATGCATAAACTCTTCGCGGCTGCCCGAGTTTCCTTGGAAATCCCCTTCCTCTGCGAATTCCCTTAGGATTCGCGAAGGGAATCCCTCTGGGAAGAGGGGCTCAAGACTATACAGGGATAAGGCATCTCGCGAAGTAGAAGTACCTCACAGAGCTCATGATTCCCGGGAGGTGAAGGGTTCTTCACGATTCAGGAGCTGAGAAGCCGAAATGTGGGATCGTCCATCCTCCAAGCTTTGGGGGAACCTAGTATTTATTGGCAAGGGGCCCCGCGAAGTAGATCTCACGTGGCGCGAAAGGGAGGTGGATGCTTCACGGAGGGGTCGCGAGGGTCAGGGTGTTCGCGAAGTGTTACCACCTCCTGTGCATCACGGCAGGCTCGCGAACGTCAGGGCGTTCGCGGAGTGTTACCACCTCCTGTGCTTCGCAGTGGCCGTGCTGCCTGGGGGGTGCTTCGTGCCATAGCTTTTCCAGGCAGTGCACGTGTCTTCTTTTTCGTCCCTTTATTGTGTGTAAGAATTTTCTGCCAACAATTCCCCCCCCCCTCAGACTTGGAGCTGTGGAGGGGCGAAGGGTTGAAGTCTGAGGGAAAATATCCAAACTTATCCGTGGTTCGCGATGCGGCCTCGCGAAGGGGCCCGCCGAGCTGCCGGTGGCCACGCGGTCTGGATGTGTCGCGATGCTCCATGAGGGCGGGATGTGTTGTGAAGCTCCGGGGTTGCCGCCTATAAATAGGCAGGTTGACCACTCTTTTTTCCTCTCTCGACTCTTGTCCTCTTGCGCTCTCGACTTCGTGAAGCTCCGTGTACTCCGCGTCTACTCTTCGTGAATCGAGCTTCACGACGAACCACAGGTCTCCGACTCCCCGACTGCGCCAAGTGAACTTCTTGTTTGCCGGCCTAGGATAGACTCTGCGGCTTGGTTTTTCACCCAAACTTTTCAAGGGATATTTGCGAGAAAGATTCACGATCCAGTTCGAACAAAAATCCTTTTCCGAGTGCCGAAACCGAAATGGCCCATCGAGAGGCTGTATTGGGGGTCCTTGCAGATGCCGCCTGGAGGGATGAGATGGATAACTGTCTGTGTCTAGGGGAGATTGTCTGAAGCCACTTGGACCATACTTCATTGACAAAACTGCAATCATAGGGTCAGAAGAACTATACACAGTGCAAGAAACAGCCCTTGGATGGCTTCGGGATGAGGGATGATGTCTTCATCCCTAATGCAAGTAGGGACGAACCAGCTTGCTGGTTCAAGAGCACGCCATGCCAGCGCCAATGGTTTCGGGTGGCTGATGGTCATTCATGAGAGAATTTCACACCTGTCACCGCTGACTATCTCTAAAACCATGTGAGTGATATTGACAGGAAGCCAATGCAACCAAAGACATCCCCTCCTCTGTAATGTACCGTGCTGAAGGCGGCGTTTCAGGATCCGAAGAAGGGGAGTTCTGATGAGTGGGACCTGCGCCAGGGCGGCAACATCACCAATGACTGGGCATGGGACTACTGGGTAGGTGCCTCATGTGATCAGATTGAGGATAAGCTGAGGAGAGTGGGTTCGTATGAGTTGGCATGGGCCACCCAATTCCACATTTACCAACCCAAACAGCTGATTCCAGAGCTGCTGAGCAGATAGTCGTCTAGAACCAATACTTTTCACCTGCACCATTGGGAGGTGTGCATCAGCCTGTGGGATGTACACCAGATTTCGGGGGTTCCGATCTTGGGGGCCATGTATGATGATTTCCTCCCCATCATGACCACGTGGGAGGATACAGAGCAGATGCCACGACTGGCACCAGCACTGATGGAACTGGTCCTTGGAGAGGACAAAGAAGCAGTGCGGGATGTCCACTTAAATATGTGGTTTGAGCGGTTCCTGAACTTCCCGGAGAATCGAGTGTTTCTTCTGAGGCCTCAAACTTGTCTGAAGTCGGCTCAATGGGGCAAGGAGAACACGTACTGGCGGGTCTTGGAGGACATCCAATGGAAGACTTGGGGTTTCATTCTCAGCACTGAACAACATCTGATAGTCAGGCAGGCAGAGTTCATCGCAGCCCTTATCTGAGGTTGGATTCTACATTTGAGGGAAACCAGCATGGGGGTGCAGACCAACTCGTTTATCATGGCGTCATTACTGGACATGGGGCAACGGTTCATTATGGGGATTCTAATGCTCGCCAAGCTGTACAGGATTCGACGACACGTTAGTGAGGGAAAGAAGCCTCCAAGGATATGCGGGCCCTTCCACCTTCTGTATGGGTGGATTGCGGCACACATAAGGGGGATTTATGAGTATCCAAACCCTATCTCGCCGCCGGGATCGAACTTCCGTCCCTCCATTCTAAATGCGGCCGAGAGCTTCCCATTAAAACTAATTGTGCCGATGGTGCTAAACCGGGTGTGGAGTACATATGAGTTTAACTTCCACCCATTTCCATTTCCGACGGGGATACTGAATGACGACGGGAGGGGAATAGAAGAGCATCGAGCATATCTCCTAGCCTTTCAAGCCAGAGTTTTGGTGGCATGAGTGGATCATGAGCCGTTCTGTGAACCGTACACCTCGCATCGCTTTGTGAGGCAGTTTTGGTGCCTCCAGCAGCTGACCCCGCAGGTCTACTGGGAGGCGCGTCACGAGGAGCACCCATGTGTGATGAGGCAGTTGTGGCTCATGTTCACACGAGAAGATTGGAAGAAACGAATTGCATTGCCTCCATCCACTTTCTCTATCGGATTGGGCAGGGAGTATGCCATTAGCTGGGAGACTGCTTATCCAGGGGAGATGCTGAGGCAGCCAACAATTCGGGTTGGTGACGGCGGGCCTCCCCTATCCCGAGGTTGGGGTCAGAGGGCAGCAAGGGCCTCTCGCGGTGGCGGGGATGCCATGGTGGCGAGACCTGCGCCGGCCAAGGGTGTGGCAGCGGCGGCGGATCCAGTGATTCGGGAAGAGTAGGGCCATCCGGAGGGGCGACCACTGAGGGGATTTCATAGGATATCCACCTAGGCTCCGGGGAAGCGGCTGCGTCATATAGATGTGGCGGAGGATGTGGTCTTCCCAGAGGCCTAGGACATTTGGGATGTCAACCGGTAATTCCTCAGCCCACCCGAGATATGGGCACACTTGAATTGCCTTGGGATGGAGTTATCGGGCATCTACTCAGTCCGGGATGGTTTCACGGCATCTCCGGTGGAGGCGGAGCAATACCTGGACGAGATGGAGGACAACGTCCACTCCAGTGGTGTCCCACGCCCAATGACTGACCGGGTGAGGGTAATGCTGGATCAGACGGTCCCCCTATAGCTATCAGCCGCCGATCTGAGGGAGCGCTTCCCCTTGCCGGATAAACCAGAGGACTCCTCCCGAGAGGATGAGGCTGGTGGAGGGAGCCCGTTGGATGAGGGCGAAGTCGGAGACCAAGACTCGGATTCTGATGATTTCACAAAGGCTCTTTAGGAAGCATTCTGAACTTCATTCCTTACGGTCCGTTCTTGGGCCATCACAGATTTCTCACTGATGTTTGAACCATGCAGGTGGAACTTGTATGTAAGCCTCGCTCTCACCCCTTGGTGGGTGACGATGCAGGACATTCAGAACCTGTTCCTACGACTGCATCCAGTTCTGCGTCTGGTGGGGCCAGAGCACCCAAGGTGGCTCCTCAGGAATCTCTAGACCTTCCAACAGTATATGGAGGGCCACGCCTCGGGGTCCTGTTAGCATTAACTCAAGAGTAGCACCAGGAGATCGATCTCTGTAAGTTTCCTCTACTGGATTCATTGTTTCCACATGTTGATTATGCCAACTAATGTTTGTGTCTCTCTCTGTCGTACAGTTCTTCGACTGGCATGGGCTGCTGCGGCAAGGATGGTTGGGATGTCTGGCGGCATCCCTTCTAGGGGCATGTCGGTGATGGTGGAGATAGTCCCCCCATCTTCCCAAGCTGCCACACGCACTATCACTGGCGAGGCCACCAGCAGGGTCGTACCTGAGGTTTTGAAGTCGAGTCTGATGAAGAGGATCAATCGGCCGACCCATGTCCCGTCACGCCTGCTCCAGTGCCAGATGTCATGCCAGATTCAACACCAGATGCAGATCCTACCGAGGATTTCCTGCGGGCATATCCTGCATATGAGACTATCAATCGAGCAGACTAGGACGAAACGGTATCTGACGAGGAGGACAACAGCATAGTCCACCGCTGATCGTGGAAGCTGATCACACACTTCATCAAGGACACCCCCCAAACGCTATGGCTGAACGAAATAGACATACTTCCCTCACGGCTGCGCGAACTGTGTGCTGGGGGAGTGGATGCCCAAAATCCTCATGTACTCATCCGAGATCTCAAGGCCGAGCAGATCTGAGAGTATGATCGCGGGTTCAGCGTGGGCTATAAGCAGAGGAAGTCGACCAAAATCAAGATGCTCCAGGAGTCTAAAAGTGAGGTCCAACAGATTCTCACCCGGGCAAATGAGCACTCAGCCTCTCTTAATGCACAATCTGAGCTGATCTCATGGTTTAAGTCCCAGATGGAAGAGGTAGAAGAGAATATGAGGCAGGCTTCTGGAAAGATGGCTGCCATTCAGGCTGGCATAGAAAGGGCCAGAGCCAAGGCTGACGAACTGCGCCCCGCCGCTGCTGAGGAGGAGCGTGAGTTGAGTCGGTGACAACAACTCTTGGACGCCACAAGTCGAAGGGTGGCGGAGCTGCAACATTCTTTTGACAAGGTCAACCCGTCCATGGGGGGAGTCGACCCCCGGGTATTGTAACAAATTACAAACCTTTTAATGGTAAATTTGCGATTCAATTTTTTTCTTGAATACCGTAGCATGCACGATTTCCACTGTTTGAATCAGTTCATTACATACCTATAATGTTGGCGGGACATCCGGTGATAATTCTCCAAGCTCACGTGGGTCAAGCCCGATGTGAGAAACAAGAGATAGTTGCCTCATCGTCCCTCTCATCAGGGGAGTGGAAAAAAATCTTCGGGTATCCGGGGTTTGGATAACCAGTCCGGATTTCTGGAAGGTGGGAGAGGCCTGGCCGGAGAAGGAGGTCTATAGAATAGCTGAATTACCATTTCTTTAGCATGCTCTAATGCACGAATGGTTCAATTCCAGGGGCACTGAAATCGGTCCGAACAGATGGAAATGGGAAGTGTGGATCACGATACCCAAGATTTAGAACACTGCAGGGATGTAGTGACAATAGAGGAAAATTGTCAATCGTGGCAGAGAAACGATATCCTTACTGTGTTAGCCTAAAATGGGGACAACAAATGAGGGTCGACCATTGACCATGTTCAAAACACGGGACCAGGTAACAAATGTTGTCGGTTATTCTTTCGGGACGTTGGCCCATGACAGTAGGCGGGCCCATGGTCAAGCATCCATACTGTTAGGGGGTCCTTCCAACATGACCAGTCTTCTGGGACATTGGTCTAGGATGGTAGGTGAGCCAATACGACATGAGACCAGGCCGTTAGGGGGTCCCTTCAGAAATGAAAGGGGACGAGGGTCCAAAAAGGGGTACGCAAAGCATGGAATTTAGAGCGATGGTTTGTCCGAAAAGAATCCAACACATAGGTAGTTACACCACCGTGGTGGGAGTATACCAGATGGGCACATTGGTTTGGTCATGGATCCTTCCTTCTTTGGGATAGGGACTCTCTAGCAAGGGGTCCAGCCAGGGGTCCGGAAAGGGAAGGATGGTATTAATGATTTCTATAGGCTGGACCCTAGGAAAAATACCAGGGTGTTTCTACGTATCCCATGAGGATGGGAATCAAACCATACATAGTTATAGAGAAGAACGGATAGAAAAAATCCTATGGGCTAGACCCTAGACAAAATACCCAGGTGTCTCCACGTATCCCATGAGGATGGGAATCAAGCTGAACATAGTTCTAGATGGATCTTAGTTCATGGTCTTAGAGCTCGGACCAGGGGTGGATGAAAACTTTCCAGGTAGACGCAGACCTCGACCCTATCCCTAAGCCCACGTGAGTTAAACTCGTTGTGGGAAACAAGGGGGGAAGATCCTTATCGCAATACCTGAAACATCCATCGGGGGGAAGTCGGTGAAGATCCCCGAAAGACGCATTTAACACATCTTTGTTCTCCCAAAGTAGAGACGTGCACGGAGGAATAGTACCAAGAGCTTCGAAACTCTACTTGGACAAGATGAAGTGAAGAAGGATAGGAATCATGTACCTGACACTTTGGGCTTAATGGGGATTTGGCGTGGCGATGGAGGATAACTGTTAACCATGGCCGAAAATGGTATCTATATCGTGTTATCATGAAGTGGGAACAACAAATGAGAATCGACCGCTGACTGTATTCGCAGCGCGGGATTTTATCAATTTGTTTTCCAAAACCCTTGGGGCGTTGTCCTGTAATGGTAGGAGATCCCTTGGATGTAGTATCTAGGTCATTCATGGGGGTCCCTCCAAGTGTGAAAGATGATGGATGCCCTGATTAAGGGATACACAAAACCTAGAAGACGGGTGCAGATGTGTCTGAGTAAATTCTGTCATTCCAGGTAATAAACCAGAGTACCCTTAGGCACATTGGTGAACCGTCGGAAAGGTTTGATGAAACAGCTCGAGAATGAGAGGCCCATAGAGTGGTTATTACAAGACCGATGTGAATGAGGTCATAATATCGTACCACGCCATATAATCCCCTCGTGGAGAAAGGGTAAACGAAGGGGCCAAGGTGGGATGAAGATTCTCGAGAGATGGAGCTGGACCAGAGGCCTAAACATTCAAGTGATCCTACGTATCCCATGAGGATTGGAATCAAGCCACACATAGTTCTCTTGATGCAGTTTAATGTCACACAGGACGAGGAGGGGAGTAATATACCCCCAAACAGGGGAGGTGTATAGTACAAAGAATAAACCGACGTGAATGAGGATGTAATCCTACACCACACCATACACTCTCATAAGAGAGGACCTGGGCTGGGGGCCCAAAAATGCCAAGGGGCCTGATTGTTAGGCATTGGTCATGAAGGCCTGACTTGCCTGCAGTTTAACATCTTGCGGTAATGATGAGGGAAATATATAACTATATCTCATCCGGGGAGGCGTACGGAACAGAGATTAACCCAAAATGAAAGAGGATGTAATCCTACACCACGTAGTATGACTTGACCCAAGGGGAAGATTTTGGCTTTTGGTCTGGGCCAACAGACGAAATGTCCGGGCGTTCCTACATATCCCATTAGGATGGGAATCATTCCATACGTAGTTCTGGAAGTTTCATGCAGTTTAATGTCATGCTGGACAAGGGATGCGTCTCATTTGGGTATATGTACGGTATGAAAAGTAATCCGATGTGAATGACAACATAGTCCCACACCACACCATACAATCCCATAAGAGAACCTGAGTCGACAAAATCCATGGGGCCTGAGGTCGAGCCGTAGTTAGGAAGGCCTGACTGGATTGTAGTGTAACGTCTTGCAGTAAGGACGGGGGCTGTGGGCCCAAGTAGGCCAAGGGGCCTGAGGCTGAGCCTTGGTCAGGAAGGCCTGACTGGATTTCAGTTTAACGTATTACATTAAGGATGGGGCCAAGAGGCTTGAGGATGAGCCTCGATCAGGAAGGCCTGACTGGCTTGCAGTTTAACGTCTTACAGTAAGGACAGTGCCACGGATCCTGAGGCAGAGCCTCAGTCAGGAAGGTCTGATTGGCTTGCAGTTTAACGTCTTGAAGTAAGGATAGGGGCAATGGGTTTGAAGAGGCCATGGGGCCTGAGGCTAAGCCTCGGTCAGGAAGTCCTGACTGGCTTTCCGTTTAACATCTTGCAGTAAGGACGGGGGTTGTGGGCCCGAAGAGGCCAAGGGGCCTGAGGCTAAGCCTTGGTCAGGAAGGCCTGATTGGCTTGCAGTTTAACGTCTTGCAGTAAGGAAGGGGGTCATGGGCTTGAAGAGGCCAAGGGGCCTGAGGCTATGCCTCGGTCAAGAAGACCTGACTGGCTTGCATTTTAACGTCTTGCACTAAGGATGGGGGTCGTGGGCCCTGAGGCTGAGCCTCGGTCAGAAAGGCCTGACTGGCTTGTAGTTTAACGTCTTGCAGTAAGGATGGGGTCCCTGGGGCCTGAGTTTGATCCTCAGTCAGAAAGGTCTGACTGGCTTGCAGATTAACGTCTTGCAGAAAGGATGGGTCCATGGGGCATGATGCTGAGCCTCAGTTAGGAAGGCCTGAATGGCTTGCAGTTTAACGTCTTGCAATGAGGACGGGGGTCGTGGGCCCGAGGATGCCAAGGGGCCGGAGGATGAGCCTCGGTCAGGAAGGCCTGACGGGCTTGTAGTTTAACATCTTACAGTAAGGATGGGGCCAAGGGGCCTGAGGTTGATCCTCGGTCATGAAGGCATGGCTGGCTTGTAGTTTAACGTCTTGTATTATGGACGGGGGTTGTGGGCCCAAAGAGTCCAAGGGGCCTGAGGATAAGCCTCCGTCAGGAAGGCCTGACTGGCTTGTATTTTAACGTCTGGCAGTAAGGACGGGGGTCGTGGGTCCTGAGGATGAGCCTCGGTTAAGAAGGCCTGACTGGCTCACAGTTTAACGTCTTGCAGTAAAGACGGGGCCAAGGGTCCTGATGCTGAGCCTCGGTCAGGAAGGCCTGACTAGATTTTAGTTTAATGTCTTACAGTAAGGAGGGGGGGTGATCATAGTTTATGTTCATAGAGCTCGGACCATTTTTCAGTTTATCATCTTGCAGGATGAATATGTAGTTTAAGGTCGTGAAGGACCCTTTTTCCCTATGCAAAGTATCGCTTGAGGAACTTGGTGTTGGTGGGAGGAGTTATGTGCTCACCATTCGTGGTTTCCAAGGAGTATGCTCCGTTGGGGTAAACCTTTTGGATGACATTGGGTCCTTCCCATTTGGGCTCTACCTTGGGTGGTTTCCTACTGGGGATCATTGGCGCTCGAAAGGCCAAAACCATATCGCCCTGTAGAAAAGAGCGAAGGTGATCCTTCTTGTTGAAGGCCCTTGCTATCTTATTCTGATGTCTTTCCAGATTGTTCAGAGCATGAAGCCTATTCTCGTCCAGTGCTTCCAATTCAGGTAGATGGATTTCAGCCACATCATCTAGCCCTTGCTAGTTGTAGACTGTAGTGCATAATAATGGCCGCTGGATCTCAATGGGTAGGACGTCCTCATCCCCATACACCAGGGAAAATGGGGTCAACAGGGTGGAATTGCAAGTCGTCGTCCGATAAGCCCAGAGAGCGTTGGGGTGCCTATCCGGCTAACTTTTCTTATTTTGACCAACCATTTTCTGCAGAATGTTAGAGAGGGTTTTGTTGAACACCTCGATCTGCCTGTTTGCCTCTGCATGATAGCGGGAGGTAAGGTTCGAACAGATATTGTACTTGGCGTACAATTTTTTTCAGCTCAACCGCTTGAAATATGGTGTTGTTATCGGTGTGGACAGCGTGAGGGACCCCAAACCGGTGAATGATATTGGAGCTCACAAAGTCGACGATGGAATGGGCCTTGACCTCTTTGAGTGGAACTTCCTCTGCCCACTTGGAGAAGAAATATATAGCTGTTAGGATGAACCTACACTGGCGAGCTGTCTCTGGTGGATATGGTCCCACCACATCAAGTCCCCACACCGCAAATGGCCAAGAGTACCTGGTGGAGTTGAGGGGTTCCGGTGGCCGATGCAGGAAGTTGGCATGAACTTGGAACGTGTGTAATATCTTTAAAAACTCGATACAATCATGGATCATAGAGGTCCAGAAGTACCCCGACCTCCAGATTTGATGGGGCAGCTTTGGCCCAGCTTGATGGGAACCACAAGAACCGGCGTGGACCTCTTGCATAACCTGAGAAATCTTGACTCCTTGAATGCAATGGAGGAGAACTCCATCGAAGCTCCACTTATAGAGGATCTACTTAAGACTGGGACCACTATGAAGGGAAAATTGCAGTGCGCAGCGTCAGATTCGCTCGTACTCAGCCCAGTTGTCTGGGAGGCAACCACTTTGGAGATACTCAACAAAAGGTGCCCTCCAGTGAGGAGTGGCTTCAACCACTATGTCTAACGAACCTGAGACCCCTGATGTAGAGGGCCTGGTGGTGAGATGACTTACCTGCAGGTCGTCATTGTCTTCTTGGGTGATGGGGCAATGACTCTATGGTGTGCCACATGTATGTTCAAATCATCTTTCTCGGGTTCCACGAACGACGCAGCTAAGCCGGCGAAAGCGTCAGCTCGACCGTTCTGTGGCCGAGGGACATGGGTGACCTCTGGCCGAGAGGAGAATTGGGCTATTAGGTGGAGGGTGAACTCTAGAAATGGCATATGCTCCGGCTTCCTAACCACATAATCGCCATTGAACTGCTTGTTTACCAGCTCGAAATCTACTTTCACATGTAGATAGGGCATGTTGATCTCAAGGGCCAACACGATGCCAGTGATGAGTGTCTGGTACTCTGCCTCGTTGTTGGTACAACCTTCTTACAACAGGAATGAGTATGGCAGGATGGCTTGCACCGGGGTAATGAAGACGATACCCAGGCCCACTCTGTTGAGCTTAGGATCATTGAGCCTCCTACCGGTGGGGCTCCGGGAGGCACCGTCGAAGAGCATTTTCCAACATGGGACGAAACGATCGACTGAGAGGATCATCTCATCAAGAAAATACTGGCCTAGGGATTGATCCACGGAGGTTGTATGGGAAGATAAAAATTCTTCCAACTCCTGTCCTTTAGTGGCCTTCTGATGTACGAACCTGATATCAAACTGCTGGAGAATCACCGCCCACCATGCTAGTCAACCAGTCAACATGGGGCGGTTCAGGATGTACATAAGTGGGTCTACCTAGGAGACCAATTTCACCTCATGGTGTTGCAGGTAATGTCGTAACTTCTTTACGGAAAAAACGAGTGCAAGGCAGCACTTTTCGACAGGGGAGTATTTGATCTCCGAATCGAGAAGCATGCGGCTGAGATAGTAGAGACTGTTCTCTGTACCCTTGTTATTCTTCTGGGCGAGTAGTGCACCGAGGGATCGTTCTAGGGTGGTCACGTAAAAGACCAGTGGTTTTCCAAAGACAGGTGGCATCAAAACCAGAGGTTTGATCCGGTACTACCTGATTTCCTTGAAGGCGGTCCGACACTCTTTATCCCATTCGTAGGCGGTTCCCTTCTTCATGATCCGGGAAAAGGGATTAAACTTGCCAGCCAGATTCGCGATAAATCGGTGTATATAGGATAAGTGGCCTTGGAGACCTCGAAGTTCCCAAATATTGATCAGGGAAGGCATTTGGCTGATGGCCTTGATCTTCTCTGGGTCGATCTCAATGCCTCGGTATCTAACAAAACATCCAAGAAACTTCCCAGAGGTGACCCCGAAGGCACACTTTAATGGGTTCATCTTCAGGTGGTGGGAACTGAGGATACCGAAAAAATTATCATGGTCTTTGAGATGGTCCTGGCACTGGTGCGATTTGACCACTATGTCATCCACATAGCATTCCACCAGCGTCCCGAGAATCGGCCTGAATATGCGATGGATGGCCCTATGATAAGTGGCACCTGTATTTTTCAAGCTGAAGGGCATAACCTGGTAACAAAAGGTACCTTGGGGAGCCCTAAAGGCAGTTGGCTGCTTGTCCTCGGGGTCCATATGGATCTGGTTGTACCCGGAATACCCATCCATGAAAGAGAGGGATTGGAACCCGGCTATATCATCAATTAATAACTCGGTCACCAGGAGGGGAAAGTCATCTTTTGGGACGTGGCGATTGAGGTCACGGAAGTCGATACAGACCCTGATCTTCCCATTCTTCTTCATGACCGGCACAATGTTGGAAAGACACTTGGGGTACTGGGCTTCCTTGACGAAGTTGGATTTGATAATCTTATCAACTTCGGCCTCAACCATAGCAGCATGAGAAGGGTGCATCTTTCTGGGGGGCTGCTCGAACCCACGATGGTTTGACGGGAGGCCTAGGCGGTGAACGGCTACATGGGGATCTAGTCCTGGCATCTCATTGTAACTCCAGGCAAACACATCACGATGTTGCTTGAGAAAGTCTACGTACCTATGCTGCTCCTCGAGGGACATGGCTGCACTGATCAATGTGGGTCTTGGATCTTCCTCGCTACCAAGGATCACCTGTACCAATTCATACTCCGTGGTAGAGACACATTCCTCAAATGCGGGGGAAGCATTCTCTAGATCTTCCTCTCCACCCGTGGAGGGGCTTCCCGCAAAGGGGGCTTCCTCTAGGCTATCAACCCCTGACGGGCAGCTGGTGCCGGCTTGGGCAGCAGTGTTCATCATATCAGGGGACCCACTCGCCACTGAGACCATAGCAATGAAGGCAGTCGATCCTATCCCATCTGGACTTCGTCCCAAGGGGCCACGTTTGATGACATCAAAGCAGTGGTGATGCGTCGGCCTGAGTCGGTTGATTCCAGCCCGGAGGAAGAGACATGTATGATGTACTTCTGTTGTCATAATCTTGAAATTCCGGTACCACACAGGGGTAGGAGGCTCTGGGATTACCTGAGCCTGGTTGGTGTTGGAGTACGAGGTGATTTTCCATCGTCACTTGGACATGGGAATGCGCCTTCCTTGCATACCCAAAACAACAAAACACTGCCCCGTGTCCGGGGTTATGGCCTCCAATCAATGGATCAGGAAAATGTGGGTGCCATCCATTCGTGCCCATGGATCACTTTTGACCGGGGCGAGTTCATCCTCACTTACTAGAATTTTCTAATCATTTCTCTTGTAATAATCGGCATCCAGATAGTGGGCTTCACAGAAGGCGAAAGGAGTCTCATCTCCTTGGAGCACACCTACTCGACGATTGATGGAGTATTTGAGGCATTGGTGATATGACGATGGGACCGCTGCATGCAGATGGAGCCATGGACTACCCATCAATGCATTTTAGGCGGTGTCCCGAGAGACAACTATGAACTCGGTGCTGGAAATTAGGCTGTCGAACTGGGTCTTCAAGTGGATCTTGACAACTAGGGATTGCTCTGTCCTGTCGTATCCATGGATTCTTAGGTCGGAGGGCATCAAATCATCTTTAGACAAACCCAAATTTCACAGTGTCCATCTCGGGATTAGGTTGATCTAGAACCCGTGTCAACGAGGCAGTGGTGGACTTCCACGCCATTGAAGTGGCCAGTGATGTACAGTGGGAGAATATGCCCCTGTATGGGAGGGTCTTCATCTTCACTGGAGAACGAGATAACTACTTGAAATTCGGTATTCTCAGTTTCCTCAGCGTTGAAGGCCTCCGTAGCTGCTACCTTCGTCTCAAACTGAAGGGGGATCTTTAGGGCCTCGGCAAGTGCTTCACACATTTCAGACGATAGGCAAAAGGCCTCAAGGATAGAAAGCCTTGCTGGAATGTCGTCCAGGTGATTCAAGACATCACACTTTCATTCCAAGCGCGAGCCTTGGCTTAAAGGAGGTCAATCTGCAGTTGGAGGCATACCGGGTCCTGCTGGTTGAACCGGCGGTTGGCTAGTGTTGGGTACATCCCGCTGCCTACTAGTTGAAGCCTGGATAGTAGTCACCGGATTAGGATCAGACAGTAGAAATTGGCATGTAGCCGGGCAAGACTGACTGTGATATGGAAGAGGCAGCTCTGCCTGATCCAGTAGCACAAACGGCGATGGAGGTAGACCTCAGGGCATCCGATGAGGTTGCGCGTGCGGAGCTCTGCGTTGAGCCTGCTATCTGGTCTTAGTAGCGTGCACAGCCTGGATGAAAGTTCCCACTGACGTGCCTCGATGACTGGAGTGGTTGTCGTTCCACTAACGTTGTCGTCATCTGGGGACGTTGGGGAGGCTCGCCTGGCGTTATCCTTCGTCGGGAGTCATATAGGGCTTTACCAGCTCCATGGTGTTAACGGAAGCATACCCCTGGCTGTCGCTCGACGAGTCATCCACCACCGGAAATATTCTGGAAGGAATCCCCATTTTAGGGGGCATAAAGCCGCCAAGAGTGCGGGATGACGATTGCAGTTGTGGAGCGCATTGCTTCTTCTTGTGTCGTCGATGCTTGCCCTTCTGGGAAGAGGTAGGCTGTGAAGACGATGCAGAGGTACTAGATACTTTCCATGAAGGATCCAGCTAATTCAGGCGTGACCGAATGATACCATGGGCACAGGAAATGGTTTTTCGAGCCATCCGGTCATTGTATTTCTGGGACCCACGGCTGGGAACCTGCTACCACGCGCCTTCGTTGTCGCTACCGATCTCTGACCCTACAAATACACATGCAACTTGTGTTGGTGCCGGGCCCAACCTGACTATGATGTTGTCGACCTGGTCCTGAAGCCAGTATTTGAACACATTGAATTTCTTGAGGGTGTGCCCCAGAATCTGATGATAAGGACAGTAGTTGGTGTGATCGGTGAGATTCACCTCTACTGGCCTTCTGCACTCAGGTAGGCGCACAATACCTTGCTCTAGAGCACTTCGGAAGTAGCCATGGACCTGATTTTTGTTGAAAAAATAGGTCCGGTGCCTTCTTTCCGGATAGGAGGACCTGGGGGCCTGGTCCTGGTGAGGGGACGGAGGGGCCTGCCGAGGAGGCGGCGCCTGATTGTCTCTCATAGGTGCTGGTGGCACATTGCGCGGGGGAACCTGTCGATTCTGAGGCGGTCACTGCTGGGCAGGAGCCTGCGCTTGAGGTGGAGGACTTCTGCGAGGTTGCGGGGACGGTGCCACCGGCAATTATTCCAACTACCTGGGGGCTTCTATTTGGGCCACCGCAGTGGGTTCAGCTCTGGCAGCCCTCCTGGACGGGCTCAGAGGGGGCAGAAAACGTGCCTGACTAGCCTGTTGTAGAGCCTCCTCGAGGCGCTGAGCCTTATCTGAGAAATCCAGGAACCCTCTAGGATAGTTCTGGGTGATCAGGGAACGAACAAGCTCTGTTTTAACATTCCCTACACACATCGTCAGTAATTTCCCCTCAGTCGGTGGCATGTCGAGGGAGTATGTAAGTCCCTTCCACCGGGCGATGAAGTCTGCAACTCGCTCATCAGAACTTTGTTTGCACTTGAAGAGGTCTGTGATGCTGGTCTTTCGCGTGGTGGAGCTGAATTGGTATAGGAACTGTTGGCGGAGATCCTCCCAACCGGTCACCGATCTGATAGGGAGTTGTCTTTACAAACGAATGCGGGCCCCTCTAATGTGTGTACGAAACATCGGAGCTTAGAATATTCTTGCTGGGTTGGATTCCCCAGCATGGGGCCACACCTGGAAGAAAAGGGGGCCAAGTGCTGCGGTGGGTCCCCTGTCCGGTTGAAGGGCGAGAATGTGGGTTTCCCAAAACCCGTGGGTGCAAGCATATCATCCACCCAAGCGGGATACGGCTTGCCATCTGGTGGGACCACCACCTGCCGCGTTTCCAACACTTCGAGGCGGGCGATGAGTTCCGCTATAAGATTATCTAGGTGGGGGTCCCAGTCTTGACGGGGGTCCTTAATCACAAGTGTGTTGGCAGGTTCTTCGACACGGTAGATGGCTTCAGCAGATCGTGGAGCGACTGGCGGAACGGCCTGCGGGGCGGCTGCGGGAACCCAGGCTGGATTCCTTAGATTACCCTGTTGTTCAGGAGGGTTTGGCAAGACGTATCGCACCCTCTTGCCATAAGTTTCGGCTTCTGCCCTGTTTGCGGATGTAGCATGAACAGGGTTGCCCGGAGGCATCTCACCATGGGGGAATTGTTCCTGCCCCTGCTGCCCCGGCTTGGGATTACCACAGTCGGGTCGCCGCTCTGCAGCGTGCTCAGCCAAGAGTGCGTCAACTAGCCTCTTCTTTACAGAGGCGGACGGGTCGTATTTCTTGACGGTTCCGGCGTGCTCCTTACCCTTACTGGCATTTCAACTGAGTACCAACGACTCGGTGGTTACATGGAGGCCTAAAAGGTTCCTATGCTGACGGGTAACCCTCCCCGATTGGTCCAGGAGTGGCAGTATGCCCTCGAGAAGTAAGTCTCCATTGAGAAATTCAAGCTTGTCTTTCTTGTCCACTACGTCAGCCATGTGGACCACAACCCCTCTCGAGGGCATGTCCTCAATGTTGCATAACGAATCAGGCTGCCGTCGGATAGGTCTAAAGAGGAGAGCAGCATAGTATCCCCATCCACGGACTTACACTTGGGGGTAGCTTCCTTGATTACTCTGCGGAGTACTTTGAAACTCTGAACGCATTTCCGTTGAAGGGTGCACTGACAGCCTGATGACTCAAGGTGCTGGGCCACAGGGAGTGCTGCCAAATCGATCAGGAGGCATTGCTCGCTGATTTCTTCAAAGTGATCTCGACTCCTGAGGTACATCACCCGCTCGTAAAGATAGAGGAAGTGTGTCGCCCATAGGGTTCATCAAAAGCACCCCACTTCCTCTGGTGTAAGGGACTCTGGTGCTGGAATGTTCGGCACTGCCGTCGGCCAGAACTTCTCCGGGAAGTGATCTGCTGTGAGAATGCTCCAGAAGCTCCTGGGTTCAGACTCGGGGTCTGGCCTTTTATTTCCCCACTCACCGGGGGTGGTTGAGGGACCGGTAGTGGTACTGAGGCAGACCTCTGGGATAATAAACTTCGCGACGGAGAATACAGCGAACGAGTTGACTAGCCGCCGAATTCCAGGACATCCTCTGATGAGTGATGTGACCTGACCACAATATCACGATACGATGGGCTGATAGCCACATCTTCTGGCGTGGGATTTGCGGCCACCGGCGATGGGTTACACCATTTATCTACCATCGTTGGTCCAGAAAATAGCTCCCCGTGATCTCTGTTAGAGTTAGAGGGTGCTTCTGGCAACGACGGTGGTGATTGTGTATTGGGGACCTGCGGCATTTCCACAATTTCTTCCTCCTAGATGTACCTGCGGAGGGAGGCAGGAATCCGGTGGACCTCTCATTCTGGTACATTGAGGCTGATGCACCTGGTCCCTGCCCCAGTCCTTGACACCGAAGAGTGGGGAGAAGGTTCCATCGCTGAGTCTCATTCTGCTTCAGAGTCCGAGAAACGGGCAGGTTTGATCTCCACTCGGGCCTTCCCAGGACACTTCTTGTGGCGGCGACGACCCACTCTTCGGCCCCTAGATGGCTTTTCGGGATAAGGTTGATCCTCCACATGTGGTCTCGGGGCGGTTCTGACGCCATGGCGGAGAGGGATCCCGCTTGAGATAACTGGGGTGCGAGAGGCACGAGGGAAAATGTCGAAGGGCACATGGGGAAGGCCTCCATGGACAATACCCATGTGGGCGAAGCAAGGCTAACCATCACTCCTCAAGTTTCCGGGGCGAGGAGGTCCTTCGCCAGTTGCAGAGAGGATGTAGGGATGACCCCCCATGTTGGAGAGGGACCGGATGGGAGAGCCTTCACATCGACGGTCGGGGGAAGGAGGAGGGACTCCATACCCTGCATGGTGGGCGCAGGAGAGGTTTCTGTGCCGAGCGTCACTGCCGCGGGGCAGGTCTTTCATCGAGATGGGGGTAGCACAAGGCATGTCTCCAGGACGAGCATTAGAGCATGGGAGGCCCACGATCTGCAGAATATTGGTATGGGGTGGCCCTCCGTATGGGGTGACGTTACCGCGAATTGATTTGGGGAGATCACCACTCAGGCCTATAACCCCGAGGGCCAACCCCACCTGCCCATGGGGCGGTTGGAGCCTCGGTCCTGGTCGGGTGAAGGAGTGCCCCAGTTCAGTGTATACAGGGACTCCATGCTGCACGTTGGCGGTGGCTCGGGCCATAGTAGCTGTTGACATCGACTCACCTTGACGATCGTCCTCAGCTCGGGCCCGACGCTGACGTCGGGTCAGACGGGCTGGCACAGGTGGTGCAGGGGCGTTTCCTACCTGCTCTTCTTGTGAATTTGGTCAGCGACACTGATGCATCCGGCTGGGAGCCCTTTCCTAGAGCCCCTGACCTGGGACTCTGAGCGGGCCGATCCGGACATCTCCCACCTCATCAGCGTAAGGCGAGAAGTTGTCAAGGCGTTCCGGGGACAGGCTCCCGAAACGATTGAACGTTGGGGTGGGGAGCAGAGGATCCCCGCACGGCCTTTGAGGGCGACATTGATTGCGGGGTCTAGATGCCTCTAGGTACAGGTGGGCCATATCTCGAGTTGGGATGACCCCCTCTTCCTCGTACCTGTGTACAAGGCTTTTGATCACCCTTCGCTGGATGATCTTTGATGGAGAGAGGAGACGTGGGCGCCCCGTATTCAAGGATGTAGAGGCCGTCGTAGAGGCAGTGGAGCCATGCGTGGTGGTTGTGCCGGTATTTCCCATGCCCCTGCTTAGGCGAGAGGGTGGTGATCGTGTCTTCAAAGCAGCAACCTGGTTCCTGGGAAACTGAGGGATCAACTCATCAGCACTGCGAGAAAATGGATTGACAACCAGTTCCCCAGTGTCATTCCATTCTCTACATCTATAAGAAGGATCCATGCCAACACGTTGCAGAATGGAATGACCCACGCTCTACTGCCCCAAATTCCGGTGAGTATCACGCCATGCCCTCTATTTTCTTGGTGGGACCCAGTGACAGATATCTGGATCTGGTGACACGTTAATCTACTGGTGTCTCGATCGCTACTAATCTCCACATTGAGGAGAATAATTTCACATAGGGCTCACCATTTCTGTTTCTGACGCTTCCTCCGGGGCGCGCACATCCGTCTATGGAGGACGCACTGCTGTTGCCCCACATTCCCTCTTCCCAAAGGCGGGAGGTATCCGCTCTTTATTCAGGGACGTCAACTCCTTGATCAAATACGAGATGATGGGATGTCGGTTCTTCCTTCTGTGGATTCCTCCTCAGAACTCGTCACCTAGTTCGGGTCTCCCTCATAGATTTAATACGTTTTTCATGAAACCCTTCCCAGTTCCATGTTTCCATGGACACCGGTTAATTACACTGCTTCTGTCAGGACATTCCAAAGGGTCTGGTCAGGGCATAAACCTTCAGTCGGGGGAGTAGTCACGTCGAGGCATCAGTAGCGTGTCTGTATGCTGGGGGACTGGCGTGTCTATCATTTGTCCCTTATCATGGGGCTTCTCAAGGGCGTGGAAGCCTGAGGCATCCCACATAGAGCATGGGGTATCATACGCCCTAGGCATATATCTGAGGTTTTCCTCAGCTTCCTATGTTTGACATAGTGTATGCCGCAGGTTTAATGTCCAGCGGAGACAGTTACGCCAAGGGCGTGCCATCTGAGGTTTTCCTTAGTAAACTCATGTTTATCATGAGGTAGGTCGCAAGTTTAACGTCAAGAAGAGATGGTTACGCCAAGGGCGTGCCATCCGAGGTTTTTCCTCATGCATCTCATCTTTATCACGTGGTAGGCCGCAAGTTTAACGTCCAGCAGAGACGAGTCGGCCTGATCAAAACACTAGCTGGAGAGAATCAAATTGACGAGTTTCCTTTGAAGGGATGCTAATATCGGGTCCAAACCGTGGGCGGATTCCTGAATGTTGTGAAGAGGAGCATAATGACATGATCTCGCCGGGATATGACGGTCCGGGTGAGAATCATGGTGGATGATGGATAAGTGGATGAAGTGAAGGGGGGACTGAGATGGGACTCTCGCAAGGGCAACAATGAGATTGGGCTTGAGCCTCGAAGAGACCTCCTACGTATCCCCATGGCAGGGAATCAAAGTCAGCATAGTTCGGGATGGTGCTGACGAGCCGACGTAAATGTGGACCTTGGCCCGATGGGCATCGTCAGCAAACCGATGTGAAGGTGAACCCCGAGGGTCCACTGGTGGTGGACTTGAACCTCATGAAGGATTCCTACGTACCATGCCTTAACATGGATCAAAGTCCTCGTAGTTCAGATGAGGTGTATAATATAGTTTAACGTCACGCGGGACGGGGGTGAACCGATGTGGATGAGGTCGGAACGACTGGGTGGTGGGCTTGAACCTCTTGAGGATTCCTACGTACCATTCCTTGACATGGAACAAAGACCATGTAGTTCAAAGGGTGTGTCGGAGAACCGACGCGAGTGAGGACCATGGTCCAGATGGTGTGGGTCTTACACACTAGGCTGCCCAGGTGTTAGTGAACTGATGCGAAGATGGATGGGGTGACCAACAGGTGGTGGGATTGAACCTCAGAGAGGCTTCCTACGTACCATGCCTTGACATGGATCAAAGACCACGTAGTTCAGGTTGGACGCCGGAAGGCCGACGTGAATCAGGAGGACCAGGGGGGTCCCAGTGGTGGTGGGCTTGGACCTCGTGGAGGCTTGCTACGTACCATGCCTTAGCACGGATCAAAGACCATGTAGTTCAGGTTGGATGCCGGAAGGCCGACGTGAATGAGGATGACCAGGGGGGTCCCAGTGGTGGTGGGCTTGGACCTCGTTGAGGCTTCATACGTACCATACCTTAGCACGGATCAAAGACCACGTAGTTCAGGTTGGTCACAATGACTTGCCGCTGGACCGGAATGCAGTTTAGCGTCGTACGGGACAAAGATGAACCTTGACGTAAATAAACAATGAGAGGTGGGTTGAACCTCATATAGGCTTCCTACATACCAAGCCTAGACATGGATCAAAGTCCTCTTAGTTCAATGGGGCTTCGTCGGTGAACCGATGTGAAGGTGAACCCGAGGGTCCACTTGTGGTGGGTGTCGGTGAACTGACGTGAAGAAGGAACCTTGGTCTGATGGGATATGGTCTTTAACCTCAGGGAGGCTTCCTACATACCATGCCTTGACATGGATCAAATTCCTCTTAGTTCGGGTTGGCCACAATGGCTTGCCGTCGGACTGGAATTTCAGTTTAACGTCATGACGGGCGAGGGTGGAACCTGACGTGAAGAAATGACGGGTGGTGGGCTTAAACCTCATGGATAATTCCTATGTACAATGCCATGACATGGATCAAAGACCTCATAGTTCCAATTGGGTGTGCATTTTAATGTCATTGCGGGACAAGGGCATACAGTTTAACGTCATGCTGGACGAGGGAATACAGTTTAATGTCATGTTGGATGAGGGCATACAGTTTAACGTAATGCGGGAGGAGGGCATAAAGTTTAACATCATGCTGGACAAGGGTGTATAGTTTAATGTCATGCTCGACGAGGGAATACAGTTTAACATCATGCTGGACGAGGCATTCTCAAGGACAATTCTTACTCTAAGCCCACGTGAGTCATGCTCGGTGTGAGAAACAAGAGGCAGCAAAGACCTGACGATCACGTCGCGAAGGGTGCGTCCGTGAGAAGCGAAGAGGGGCTTATTCGTTAGGCGGACCATGGTGCTGGGACATACTCCAAGATGGATGGCCGAAGTGCGACAAAGCACAGTGGGAGAGGGATTTGGGACCAACGATGGAAGGTGCCTCGTTCCCTATTGCGCCCTCTGCTGGCCTTGGCAGCGGAGAAGTGCGGAGGTGCATGGGTGCTACCTTCCGCAAGAGAGGCTTGGGGCTTATACTGGGGTGGTTTACCTTCTCCCATGGACATATGCTACTCCGAGAAGAAGGATATAATCCCTTGTGGAGGGGGTGACCCCGTCTCTGTGGAGACGAGTAGCGTAAAAAATGTCCGAGTTAGGGGGACCCTACGTGCGAGGTACGGGGCCGGATCACAGTTTAACGTCATGTGTCGAGGCCGAGGTGCTTGGAAGTTTAACGTCCTGTATCTTGGACTAGGTGGGTATACTCCACACCCCTAGGACTTACATAACTGGTACCCTCTGTTCCATGGGGGAGGGAAGGTACTGGCAAGGCCATGGTAAAAGGGGGTCGCGGAGCGAACCATCGAGGGGTCCACGTTAGCATGGCTATGCGAAGAAGCAATAGCTGTTAGCGTGCCTATGTGAAGAAGCATTAGGTGTAGAAACGCTACATGTAGTGTTGTCCATGGGATTTTGAAATCACATCGTCCAAACCTGGAGGGTCGCACGGGAAGAAGAATTTCCAAGAAAAGGAGTATTCTTCGTGAAGTGGAGTGTCTCAGCCATGGCACGGGGCAGGGGTGTGACTGGGAGGTGCTTCGCGAAGTGGAATAGTATTCACGGAGCACTGCCTCGTGAAGTAGAGGGGCCTCGTGGAGCAAGGTGTTGAGAAGCAGTGTGCTTCGCGATGTACAGCGACCCTGCCTTGCCATGTGGATCACTAGTACCAGATGGGTGTTTCTCGAAGCATAAACACTCTGCGGCTGCCTGGGTTCCCTTGGGAATCCATTTCCTTGGAGAATGACATTAGGCTTCGCGAAGGGAATCCCTCTCGGAAAAGGGGCTCAAGACGAGATAGGGAGAAGGCATCTTGCGAATTAGAAGTACCTCGTAGAGCTCATGATTCCCGGGGGGGCGAAGGGTGCTTCACGATTTGGGAGCTGAAAAGCTAAAAGGTCTGATCATCTATCCTTTGGGCTCAGGGGGAACCCAGTATTTATAGGCATGGGCTCCGTGAAGTAGATCCCACGCAGCGCGAAGGGGTGGTGGGTGCGTCGCGGCGGGGTCGCAAACGTCAGGGCGTTCGCGGAGTGTTACCACCTCCTGTGCTTCGCGGCGGGCTCGCGAACTCCAGGGCGTTCTTGGAGTGTTACCGCCTCTTGTGCTTCGCAGCGGCCGCGATGCTCATGGGGTGCTTCGCGCTATAGCTTCACGAGGCATCGCACATGGCTTCTTTTCCATCCCTTCTTTGTGTGCAAAATTTTGGCCCCAATAAGCATATTCAAATTTTCCACTGTCATGATTTTCATCTATTGAAGATTACATTTCAATTTTAGGACATTTTTTATTATTAGTTTTTCCTAATATTCTGGATCTTTTTAACATGGTTTTCAATGAAATTGGTTTTATTTTTTATTTGTTCAAGAAGTGTTTTAAATGATACTCAATGATTTCTTTATTAGTTTTCAAAATTTTATGTTTAATTTTTTTTAATGTTATCAAATATTATTTTATATTTATTCAAAGATATTTTCAATGAATAACGTTGTAATATGATTATACGCTTCTATTATATTCCTTCATGGAAAAAAATTTTCAAAATTGTTTCAATATTCTATAAGATGTTTTCAGGGAAAAATGTTTTCAAAATGTTTTGAATATACCAATATAATATTTTATAAATATATTCTAAGAATATATTTTTAAAAAGGTTTGAATAATCATTTAAATGTTTTTTTGGAAAAATAATTTCAAATGTTTTTCATATTTTCTATATTATTTATCTAGTTTATTTCTAATGAAAATGGTTCTCAATGGGTTTTATATTTAAAAAGAGATTTTTTTTTCAAAGAAGAAGCTTTATTTTTCTCAATAATGTTTTTTGAAGATATTTCAAATTTATGTTCTATCTAAGATGAAATCCATTTTTCTTACTCAAGCCTTTTAGAAGATATTATTCAAGAGTTCCATTTGAATTATTTATCTGAATGGTTTATGTTATAGTGGCATTATGTTTATGAAACATTTTTCTTTTTCATGGGTTATCTATTAATGACACCCATTCCTCTTTCTCATGGAATATTTTTATGAAACCAATTTCCATTTCATGGGTGACATGTTTATGATACCTTCTCCTTTTCTTGGGTTATGATTTTATGAAATGATTATAAAACCTATCTTTTTTCTACATGATATGATACGATGACACTTTTATAATACACATTTAATTTCATGGTTTAGGATATTATTGTTTATGATATTGTGGAACACATATGTATGATTTAATTACGAAATAGATGGGACCTATATCTACATGCAATGAATTGGGTACAGATTTATATCTCATGATATAGACAAGGCTAAAGATGGGAGGGAACTCTGTTCACTAAAGGTAGTTATCCACTAAGATGGTATTGGGGGGTTCCTTGAATACTATGATGGTCATCTGTGTGAAAATGATAACCAATATGGTATAGGGAGTAAATCAATTCCAATAATATGGAATTACAATTAATCATTGGATTTTATGGAAATCAATTTCCTATGCTTATGTGTCATCCATAATTCATTGTCTTATTCATAGGGCATGTTTTCATGGTTTATTATCTTTATTCCATTATGATTCATGTATTAGGAATAGCCAATATTTATTCCATTACTCTTTATTATGATCTGGGATATGTAGGGTATTGTCTTATAATGTTATGAACTTGTTCTCATAAACCCATTTTCATGATTATGCTTATATATCTCCATTTTTAACCGTACTAAGAATATGAGACAAAACTTTTTATCATTCCTTTCCCGGGTCATAAAGATATGTATTATGTATGATATTACTAGGAACGGTTATAGTCATCGATAACCAAGTGCGGGATAATGCAACTCACTTATGTACATATGATTATGTATCTATATTTTTAAAGGCATTGAATTAATATAGTCTTTGGGAATGTGTTCGTGTAATGTATTATGTATTTCATAAAATTGATGTAATGTATATGTATGAAAAGAGTGGGTTTCTATATAATATACCAAAAATTATTAAATGGTTTATGTAAAATAAATTCTTTTTCGAGTAAAATCTATATCGTATCATATGACATGATATATAAATATAGAATCATATGTATTATATAATATTTTTTGATATAAACCAGTATTGTAGAGGGGATATAATGAAATTTTTATTAAATATGGAATATTTAATGAATTAACCATTATTTCCCAATATCATACACTATGATTGATACAAAACGGAGGGGTTTATATCAATTTTTTTCTTTCAATATCCCATGTGGTAATTCACGTCCCAACTATCCAAAGAAAAACACTGAATCAATTTTTTTATAAAGGATATGTCATGTAATTTGATTTAAAAAAATAATAATTTAGAGAAATTATTAAAATAATCTAAATACATGTTTGGATCTAATATAAATATTAGGTTTTGGAAAGAGTTGACAACAATTTTTAAAAACAATAAATAAAATATAGAAATTCAAATCTATTATAAAAATGATAAAATATAAAACCATACATATAATTATGTTGAAAAGTATTGAAAACATGTGACATAAAATATTATTTTTCTTGAACCATATTAACATGGGATTAATTATGTTCACCAAGAGGTATACTATCACAACGACAATGTCATTTTTTGGTATTAAATGTATTATTTGTTGGATTAAACTCTTAACTTTTATTTCTGAGTATTTTCATTTGAAAATTTTAAAAATGGGAGAATAGTGTCAATCAAATGGTTAGAAAATGGTTCGAG
This sequence comes from Viscum album, assembly GCA_963277665.1. NCBI lineage: Eukaryota > Viridiplantae > Streptophyta > Magnoliopsida > Santalales > Viscaceae > Viscum > Viscum album. The sequence continues at coordinate 1,316,430,413 of OY728147.1, forward strand.
ATAATCCTATTTAAATTGAAATAAATATATTCAATTTTATGTCTGTGGTAAATTGCATGGTTAGAATATAATGTATCTAATAGTTTATCTAGTCTATACATTTAAATTTTTTAAATTATGATGTATACACTATATTAATGAAACAACCTCACCCTAATTTTCCCTCCCACTCAACCACCAATTCCATTATCTATAATGATTTTATATCCACTACAATTAGGTACCAATTTTTTTGTGGGTTTCTTATGATTTTCTTCTTGTAATTCATCATGCTGGTGTTTCATCTCTACTCTTTTGGGTCTATCCTCTTATATTACATTTATTTCATTCTACCCTAAATACATGGAGTAATATGGTTCCCCATTCTCAAAATTAAATGTCGTATATTTTTATTTTTTAGGGTTATACGTGACTCCAATGGGTTCCCAATTCGAATATAAACTGTATTTAATTTTTGAATAGTGATTTTATCCAATTATTGTAGGTGGATCCATATTCCCACTTTATTAGTTGGACCTTTGATTCATGGATATATAAAATGTAACTCCTAAAATTATAAAAATGATTTTTATGGATGTTTAATTAATTGATTTATGAATATGTTGATTCCCATGGTTCATTGTTTGTTTTGAATACATACATCCGTTTTAAATATTTTTTCGTTTTAAATAAATTATTCTTAATATTTTTTTGTTAATAAGACTTCTAAAGGAATTATTTTTTGGTTTAGCATAACATTTTTTGAAATCTTGGTTACTTGAGTATGAAATAATTAATAGGGTGAAGGACCCTTAACATTAGTTAATTGTGCCACCTTGACTAGTGAAATAAGGAAAACTATATCCCCATTTGAAATTGAATTCATTATATATTAACTACAATAGATTATGGTATTTCCCTAAATAGGTATGTCATTATTATAACAACCATGTTCTTTATTACACACATAAACATGATTTATTACATAAACACTTCACTTTAATCAACATGGAAGATGGAGAGGTATAGTTTCATGGTGGCTTCAGAACATTACATGACAACCTATAACATGAAACACAACATCTATATTGAAAAATTCCTTTACATGACCACTTTATTCCGTCGTACATAGCATTGCATGGGATAACCTAAAGACATGCATAAGAAAAGGGTTAGATGTAAATCCTAGTATGGGAATATAATGGAATAACACGAGGAATAAAATACATGTCAGTAAATAGTCATATCAATAGATAACAAGAGAAATAAAAACATAAAGGAATTATTAATCATGATAATCATAGCATGGAAATGTGGTAACAACACATATCATGGAATTAGCATGAGCCTAGGCTCATTGCACATGGATCATGAGTAAACCCTCAATGCACATAAAGCACGAGTAAACCCTCATTCATATGATTTGTTCATGACATACATGGAACATATAAAGGATGGTGTTAATGAAATTATGGAACATATATATCATATTATATTATAATGAAATTATAATATACCTATGTATCATTATGTTTTTATTTTATTAAATATGAAATAGAAATGAAAGTAGCATGCATGCGTATGTACAGATTTCCGTCTCCATGAACGGTGCATTACATTTCATATCTACAAATGTTTTGTAATATTATAAATACATACATATACTGGATATATATGATATATATAATATATAAAAAATTAATATAATTATTTAGATAACAGAAATCTGATCACATGAACAACTTCTAATTATAAGAAGTTTATTTTTGACTCAAGTACCAAATATTGGTAAAACGACCATTATTAACTTAAATTAATTCATAATGATTATGACATGGTAATAAGTGATATAATAAGAACAATAAAATTTAAAATGATTCTTAATAAAATATAAATTAACTTTTTCTTGTTTTCGGGATATTAAAGAACGAACGGGTCATGTCGGACACAAGGTAAGTGGTTTCTTAGCTAACTTTTAATTCTGTGAGATTTCCATTGTTCAACACCTATTTATTGAATGTGGTGTATTGTGTACTGAAATTTGATATATATTATCATGATTCTATTTATATTCATGGTATTCTGTGATTAACATGGTGGTTATTAGCTTTTGGTCTTATGACTCGATTGATTACAACATGTTAAGGGGTTTTCATCTGAATTTTTATTCCAGTGAGATTCATGCTATGTTTGCCACTATTTATTTTTTCTGTGGTATATGTACTGCCCATGATGTTATTATTTGTATAATAAAATTTTAATTTGTGGGTATTTACTTCTTCATTGTATGATCCGTCTTTCATGTGGTGTATGTTTCGTAAGTTACCAAATTGGTAAGGGAACATTTTAACCCAATTTCTATTCCTTGGGTTGTTCTTCTAATTCTAAATTATGTCATGATATGATTATATGCGGAATCACTATATATTTTTATATATTGTTATTTACACTCCCCATTGTGTGGATATACTATTGATACACATAATCAGTCCATTGATAAATTCTCAAGTCCTCGATATGAACTTGATAAGAGTAATTTTAACACAATTTCCATTCCTTGAGTTATACATCCAAGTCCTTGGTGTTGTTTTTTAAAAAATATGGGTGAATGTTTTATGATTTATTTAAATTTATTATCCAATCATATTTATTTTATTAATATTTTCACACATTATTATTTAATATATTTATCCTCAATCTTAGGATATAGTTTTTAAGGGATTTTGACTGAATTTACATTCCATTGAGACTTCATTGTTTTTATGCACCAATTCACTCTTATATGGTGTATATACTATCATTTGGAATATTATATCATGAATCCCTTTATACTCATGATATTATAAAATTTCGATTAAATGTTATTCCGCAATTATTTTTATTCAAGCATCTCTAATTTTTTTAAAAATTCTTTAACTAAAATATCGGTTAAAATGTTTTAATGATTTATTCTTCTAAATATTTCTCATTAATTTCCATGATTCCAAAATGATTTTTAGGATTTATATTTATGGAAATTATTTTGTTCAAATGATGATTCATTTAATAGTGTCAATGTGGTATGGGACACATTGATTCAGAAATCTCTTTTTTAAATGTTTTAAATGGTTTTGAAAATGGTTTGATAAAGAATTGATTATGTCAATATCTTGAAATAATATATTGTGATAGAAATGATGAAATGCTATCTTTCAATTATGAATGATTTATATGTTATTTCTATATTATGGTTCTTCGGTGTTTTTTAGAAATACGGTTCGTTCTGTGATAATCCTAGGGATGGTGGGCCCGAGATAGCTGTCAAATGCATTGGGTAACATAAAGGAGGTAAAGGTGAATGTTTCTCCTAAGAGATTTAGGGATTATAATGTTATAGGTATTATATAACGACCCATACTTTACATACATTTTTAATACTTCGAAATTGAAGCACACTTATTACAACATATGACAAAACCACAAAGGACCGTATAGGTATAGTGTCTTTAGAAACTGGGAAACATAAACAACTGGTTCTTAAATCTTCTACAGTGTCTCCCATTTATTTCATCATATATAGGGTCCCTTTTAGCATATTCTACTTAATATCCATCTTCCTGACCTGGGGAAAAGAAAACATAAAAGGGTGAGCTCAAATGCTCAGCAAGGGCAAATAAAGGAAATAAAAATCATATCATATCTTTATGAAAATGAAAACCTGCAAAAGAGATCATAATATCTTAACATGGAATAAATCATAGAAGTGAAAATGAGATCCCCATAATCATAACATAAAACTTGAAACTTTGTGGCATGCACACATAATCATGGAAAATCATTTCTTGTTAGTCATGACTCATTGCCAAGACTATCTTAGTGGACAAAGTCCCTTTCTGAACCGAGTTCACTCCTCGTTTCAGTCCTGTATCACTGAACCGAAATAACCTTCCGTTCCAGCCATGTCTATCTCATGAGATATAAATCTTTACCCAATGAATTGGAGGGAGATATAGGTCCCACCCATCTTATAATGAATCCTTTCTTATGTGTGCCACATAATCATAAAACATACATCATCGCATAACACATGTAACAAAAATGGGATTCTTGAAACATCATGACATCATAAATCAATTCATATAAGATAAAGGAATTCATAAAAATAATTCCATCACAACATGAACAAATCAATTTAATAATAGGGATAAAAACAGAACCCTTTATTATCTTAGATGGAAAATCATTTTGATAAAACACTTGAACTCCATTCTTGAGGAAAATATCCTTTCTTCTTAAAAAATTTTTTTCCATTCATAACATGTCATACAACTTTAAAATAAAAGAAGTTGATTAAAAATAAACTTGAAAACTTGTAAAGTAAGCTTTTTGGAAACAATTTTTTAAAAATCCATTCATGCCGTATAAGTTAAAAAAAACATTCTTCGTACTTTTGTCGGAAAGTCAAAAAGTACCTCGTATGAAAAACGAAAAAAGATTCCTTTCATATCTTTTACAACAAAAAACTTACCGAAGGGTAAAATTGGATATAAAATATTGTAGAAGGATGGAAATAATATTACATATTGAGGGAACATGGATGTGGATGATAAAAATACACCCCAGTAATTACCAAAGTAAATACAATCTCGGATAAAAGTGAGATTGTGATATTTCCCTTACCTTAAGTCCGATTTGCTTTGTTCGTGTCCGAAGCTCCTGTATAATGGTTTAAATAATGTTATTGACTTATTCCAGAATCATACATATTGATATGATATCATATATGGTCATATTATTAGCTTCTTGTTAGTAATATTTCATTGTTACTTGTTACTCGGGTCTTTATAACTTTTTGTTCTTATGCGTGTTTTGTCGAATAAATTCTTATTCTTATCTTTAGGTTATAGATAATTCATTTACAGAATGGTATTAGTGTTGTATATACCATATTCATTCATTCAATTCATTTATATAATCATTATGAAATGAAGATCATGTAGAACGAGTCGCATCACATCGTGGAGACGGTATTCCGTACGTACGCACGAGTGATGATATCGTTCCTATGATCGTGGAATTGTATTGGAGTACATATATATATTATTTCAGTATCAATATTACTTCATAATAATCATATATAGTTACTAATTACACCATTTATACCCATCCTTGTAAGGTGATGGTGGAAAAATAGATTGCACCACGGCGTGGAGACGGTATTCCGTACGTACGCACGCGCGGTGATTTCATTTTTCCGTAGGATGGATAGAAGGTTAATTAGGGTTGTTTCATATTTATAATAACATATCAGTATGTAAGTAATACTGATGTTATTACTTTATCATGAAACAACTAAAGAAGAAGAATTTGAAGAAGAAAGAAATTGAAAAGATCGGTAATGGATATTACCTCTTCTTTGGAACGCCTCTTTGAATCCTCCACTTAAGGAACTAAGATTGGTCTTTGGAGAAGACCAGGACCTCTATGATTATTCTAGGGAAGTGGAGAGGAGAAAATGGCAGGGGTTGGCCGAGCTTGAGTGCTCAAATTGGTGTGAGGAGGAGGGGGAGGAGGTGCCCTTTTATAAGGGAGGAGAGGGGCACCTTAGGAATATCTCAAAATATTATTTTATATTAAAGTCAAAATCGGTTTATAATGGTTCCAAAGGGTCTTATTTCGAAGCTAAAGTGGGGATGGGTCGAAATCCTATCAACCAATAGGATTTATACAAGTTTAGGGTATTATTTTAACCTTATCAATTAGATTTAACTCTAAGTTAATTAATTTAACTTTTACCGTGTATTTTTGTTTTCTTTCACTATATGGTTAATACACTTACTATAACATGCCAAAAGAACCCCAAATTGTTTATTATTAATATATATATCCTTATCTAAGTCATTTGGCCGAACCTTAGATTTTTGGGAATAAAATAACAATTAATAATATAATATTTGATTTAAAAACTATTTTGTGTCAATTTTGACACTATTTGATATATGATTTTTGTGAAAGTCATAACAGAATTATATGTTCAAAAAAAGTTGATTAAATCAACCTTAATATATCATAGTAACCTATAAAATTAGTGGAATTCATAAAAAGTCTTAAATTACATTAATTTTGGTATTTATATTATCAATTTTGTCAATATTTCATTAATAAGATAATTACTGCATCATCTTTGTGTCATAAATAAATTAAATTATTTGATGTCTAAAAATTACAAATAAAATATCATCATGTATTAAATCTTTTTAGCTTTCTAATGAATATTTACAATTGAATTTATCTTATGTTTAACCCCATATTAAAAATGATTTACTTATTAAACTTTGATTTTAACTATTTTAACCCTTCTTTAATTAAATTAATAATAAATGTCCTAATCTAATCCAAGTGGGCCTAAATGGTCATATTTTATTCCTAAGTTTGTTTTTGGTCGAATTACACTTGTGCAATAGAATTAGGACATGTGTTAGGGTAAAATTAATATCATATTTACCCTTAGTTACCCTATTTACTATTAACCGCGGTAAAAAAGTAAAAAGTTACTATTCACCAAAAAATTATTTTTATCTCATTGAACCACATTTTACTTACTGATATCAACCGTGTCTGTCGGATTTTCGAAATTCCATTCACAGAAGCGGTAAAATTAAGTTTTATGCAAAATTCAGTTTTTAACCTACCACTTAGTGGTTTCACTATTCATCAAAAATTGAAAGTTTTCAGAAAAATACCAAAATTTCACCCTAGGCTAATTTCGATATTCTGAGTCCAAAAATGAAGTCCATTATGAAAAATAAAATTTATAAAATTTCAAAAAGTGGTTATTACTATTCATAACGGCTAGTTTTAATAGCATATTGTTGTTTAGTGAAACTCGGTATTGCGTACGACGCAAGCTATCGAGGAAGGTCGCGATTGCGTGTAAAGCAAGCCAAGCAAGTGTTGTGTAGAAAAAGATCCCTTTGATGATTTATATAACATAAAAGTCTTGGGTGTTACATTCTACCCCCCTTAAAAATAATTTCGCCCTCGAAATTCGTCACTTTGCAACAAACAGATGAGGATACTTCTCCCTCATCATATCCTCAAGCTCCCATGTAGCTTCTTCAAGTTGGTGGTTTCTCCATAAAACATTCACCAAGCGAGTGGTCTTGTTTCGTAGGACTTTTTCGCTACGATCCAGAATCTCTATCGGCTGTTCTTCATAAGAAAGATCTTGCTTCAGCGGTACAACTTCTGAGCTGAGTACATGTGAAGGATCTGGTATGTACTTTCTCTGGAGAGATACATGGAACACATCGTGAACTTGAGAGAGATTCGTTGGAAGCGCCAATTGGTAAGCTACCTTCCCAACACGATCTAGTATTTCAAAAGGACCGATATATCTAGGGCTCAACTTCCCCTTCTTTCCAAATCTCATAACCCTCTTCCAGGGAGATATTCGTAAGAACACTTTATCACCCACTTCAAACTCTAGGTCTTTTCTTCGGTTGTCGGCATAACTTTTCTGTCGACTCTGAGCTGCTCTTATGTGTTGTTGAATAGATCTGACCTTTTCTGCCATTTCATCAACGAGATTAGGTCCTAATAGCTTTCTTTCCCCAACTTCATCCCAGCAAGTTGGAGTCCTGCATTTCTTTCCATAGAGAGCTTCATAAGGATCCATCTGAATACTGGAGTGAAAGCTATTATTATAAGAAAATTCCACCAAAGGTAGGTGTTGATCCCAACCTCCTTTGAAATCCATAGAGCAAGCTCTCAACATATCTTCTAGGGTTTGAATTGTTCTCTCAGACTGACCGTCTGTCTGGGGATGATAAGCAGTGCTGAAACTCAACTCTGTATCCAGAGTATGCTGAAGACTTCGCCAGAACTTCGAGGTAAATCTCGGATCTCGATCAGATATAATAGAAAGTGGTACTCCATGCAATCTTACCACTTCCTTTACATATATCCTGGCAAGATGATCTAGAGAGAAATCCTCTCTAATAGCAATGAAGTGTGCAGACTTTGTAAGACGATCAACTATGACCCATATAGCATTATTGCCTTTGGATGTTTTAGGAAGTCCTGTGACAAAGTCCATAGTGATGTTTTCCCATTTCCATTCGGGTATGGGTAATGGTTGTAACATCCCCTTAGACTTCTGTCTCTCAGCTTTAACTTGTTGACAAACCAAGCATCGAGAGACATATTCAGCAACATCTCTTTTCATGCCATACCACCAGAAGTACTCTTTCAGGTCCCTATACATCTTCGTGCTTCCAGGATGAATAGAGAATGATGAACTATGAGCCTCATCCAGCAGCTCATTCTTTAATTCGGGGATGGGAGGAACGCAAACCCGATTCCTGAACTTTATTATCCCATCACAATCAAGGTTGAATTCAGGAACATTTCTCACCTTCTTTTGTAACTCGACATCTTCTTTCTGTGCCTCTTTAATCTTCACATGTATAGATGGTTGAACATTCATTTGAGAAAGATAAGATTTTTCCCCTTCCATTATAATTCCAAGATCCATCCTTTGTAAATCCATAAATATTGGATCTTTTGTGATCCTCATCATGGATAAACTAGCATGGTCTTGTCGACTTAATGCATCTGCCACCTTGTTTGCTTTCCCAGGGTGGTAATGGATTGAGCAGTCATAATCCTTAATCAGCTCCAACCATCTTCTTTGACGCATATTCAACTCCTTTTGTGTGAAAATATACTTTAAACTTTTATGATCAGTATAAATATCACACCTTTCACCATAAAGGTAATTCCTCCAAATCTTTAATGCAAAGATTACCGCAGCCAACTCCAAATCATGTGTTGGGTAATTTTGCTCATGGATTTTCAACTGCCGTGAGGCATAAGCTATCACCATATCATTTTGCATAAGAACACACCCCAATCCCTTCTTGGATTCATCACTGTAGATCACAAACCTTTCTCCACTACAAGGCAGTGTGAGCACAGGTGCACTGGATAACCTTCTTTTCAACTCCTTGAAATTCTCTTCACATTCCTCTGTCCAGACAAACTTAACTCCCTTCCGAGTCAACTTGGTGATTGGATTAGATAATCGTGAAAAATCTTTTACAAAACGTCGATAATATCCAGCCAAACCAAGAAAACTTCGGATCTCTGTTACTGTTGTTGGTCTTGACCATCTTTCGATAACCTCTGTTTTTGCTGGATCCACAGATATCCCCTCTTTTGAGATTATATTACCCAAAAATGAAACTTTTTGAAGCCAAAATTCACACTTGGTAAATTTGGCATAAAGCTTCTCCTTTCTCAGGGTCTTCAATATAATTCTCAAGTGATCTTCATGCTCTTCCTTGCTCTTTTAATAGACAAGAATATCGTCTATAAAGACTACCACAAATTGATCAAGATAGTCTCTAAAGACTCTATTCATTAGATCCATGAAGATAGCAGGGGCATTAGTAAGACCAAATGGCATCACTATAAATTCATAGTGTCCATACCTTGTACGGAAAGCCGTCTTTGGTATATCCTCCCTTTTGACCCTTAATTGATGATACCCTGAACGAAGATCAATCTTGGAAAATTATTGAGCTCCGCGTAGTTGGTCAAATAAGTCATCAATGCGTGGGAGAGGATATTTGTTCTTGATAGTGATCTTGTTAAGTTCTCGATAATCAATGCAAAGTCTCATTGATCCATCTTTCTTCTTAACAAATAGAACAGGTGCTCCCCAAGGTGACGCACTAGGGCGTATGAATCCCTTATCAAGATTCTCTTGGAGTTGCTTCTTCAATTCCTGCAACTCAATTGGGGCCATTCTATAAGGTGTCTTTGAAATAGGCAAAGCACCCAGTACGAGATCTATTGAAAACTCAACTTCACGATTTGGTGGAAGACCTGGCAATTCCTCCGGAAAGACATCATCAAACTCCCGTACAATGGGCATATTCTTAATCGTGAGTTTCTCACCAACCATTTGAGATAAATAACCTTCATTTAGTGGAATCAATACCCATAAGATGGAAGAAATTTCCACTGGAAGGTTATGTTCATCCTTTCATTGATAGACGATCGTAGATTGATCTGGAATATGAAATGTGACTTACCTTCTTTGGCAATTGATATGAGCTCCATGTAGAGAAAGCCAATCCATGCCAAGAATCACATCAAATTCCACTAAAGGAAGGATCACAAGATTTGCAGGAAGCACTTTCCCACAAACTTCGATCGGAGAAGAATTATAAACTTTTGATGCGATTGATGTGCCATTAGGTGTTGTCACAGCTAACTCAACATCTAATTGTTGAGGTAATACGGTGATACCCTTAGAAAAGTCTTCATAAATAAAAGAGTGGGTGGATCCAGAATCAAATAAAACATTTTCTACTTTAGAGTGGATGGTAAGTGTACCTTTCACCACATCGTTATCGTACTCCACATCGCTGATAGAAATTGCATGTGACTTTCCTTTGCCTTTAGACTTAAGAGTTTGTTGACGTCGACCATCATCATCAACCCTTGGATTTGGGCATTGATTGGCATAATGCCCCATCTCCTTGCACTTGAAACATTGAAGTGTAGTAGGTTCATTCTGTGTATCCCTTCCTTTGTTTGCGTCATTAGACATCTTCTTCCCATTATCACGGCATTCAAATGCCCGATGACCTTCTTTTCCACATTTAAAACATTTACTTGTCCCTTTAAGAAAACTCCCTCCATGTTTCTTTCCACACTTTGAGCATAAGGGAAAGTTCATCTTCTTTTCCGTGTGCTCTTTAGATTTTTCTTTGAATTCCATCTTCCTCTTCTTATCAAACCCATGTGACTGATGGGTTACTCCAATCTCCATCTCGACTTTGAGAGCACATCAAACGATTTCCTTGTAGCTATTGAAGTCCCGTATGGCTAACGCCCTTCGAAGACTTGGTTTTAAGCCACTAAAGAATCGATCGATCTTACTCTCAGGTTGGATAATAATACCAGAAGCGTACCTTGCAAGTCTTGTAAAATTTGCTTCATAGGTACCAACAGATTCATCATCCCTTTGCTTCAGTTCAAGAAACTCTTTCTCCATCTTTGTTCGGAGAATACGAGGGAAGTACTTATTGAAAAATAAGTTCTTGAACTCGTCCCATTCCATAGACTCAATTTCATCCCTTTGCCTCGTATTCTTAACAAGATTCCACCATTGATCAGCATCTCCTTCCAAACGATACACTGCTAGGATGACTTTATCATGTTCAGAACATTGACGAACTGAAAATATCTTTTCAGTAGTACTAATCCATTGTTCAGCAACTAATGGATCAGTAGACCCGCTGAAAGAAGGTGGACGCTGCCTCATGAAGGATTCAACAGAATGTTGCTCCCTCCTTGGCTCGTTTGGAAATCCTGCATGATTCATAGCTTTAGAAAGTTGTGTGAGCATGGCTACAAGATTTTTCATTCCAGCTCCCATATCGTTTGGTTGCTCAGGGGGACAATCATTGCATTGCCCATCACATTCCGCATTAACACGGTTCCTTCGGGTTCCAGCCATTGACTAAAATCAAGAAGAATAGTGTGAGCAACACTAATTATAATAGGAAACCACATAATTCAAGAATAAAATTTTCATGCTTAAGGTCTTATCCTAGGTTATTCAAGGCTATTTCTAAAACACTAAGATTGTGTTCTATGCTTAGACTTATCCTTAGGGTTCTTATTAAGGCTTTCACATCCTAGTTTCCAAAGGTTGACTATACCTTTCCTCTGATACCAACTATAACGACCCATACTTTACATACATTGTTAATACTTCGAAATTGAAGCACACTTATTACAACATATGACAAAACCACAAAGGACCGTATAGGTATAATGTCTTTAGAAACTGGGAAACATAAACAACTGGTTCATAAATCTTCTACAGTGTCTCCAATTTATTTCATCATATCTAGGGTCCCTTTTAGCATATTCTACTTAATATCCATCTTCCTGACCTGGGGAAAAGAAAACATAAAAAGGTGAGCTCAAATGCTCAGCAAGGGCAAATAATGGAAATAAAAATCATATCATATCTTTATGAAAATCAAAACCTGCAAAAGAGATCATAATATCTTAACATGGAATAAATCATAGAAGTGAAAATGAGATCCCCATAATAATAACATAAAACTTGAAACTTTGTGGCATGCACACATAATCATGGAAAATCATTTCTTGTTAGTCATGACTCATTGACAAGACTATCTTAGTGGACAAAGTCCCTTTCTGAACCGAGTTCACTCCTCGTTTCAGTCCTATATCACTGAACCGAAATAACCTTCCGTTCCAGCCATGTCTATCTCATGAGATATAAATCTTTACCCAATGCATTGGAGGGAGATATAGGTTCCACCCATCTTATAATGAATCCTTTCTTATGTGTGCCACATAATCATAAAACATACATCATCGCATAACACATGTAACAAAAATGGGATTCTTGAAACATCATGACATCATAAATCAATTCATATAAGATAAAGGAATTCATAAAAATAATTCCATCACAACATGAACAAATCAATTTAATAATAGGGATAAAAACAGAACCCTTTATTATCTTAGATGGAAAATCATTTTGATAAAACACTTGAACTCCATTCTTGAGGAAAATATCCTTTCTTCTTAAAAAACATTTTTCCTTTCATAACATGTCATACAACTTTAAAATAAAAGAAGTTGATTAAAAATAAACTTGAAAACTTGTAAAGGAAGCTTTTTGGAAACAATGTTTTAAAAATCCATTCATGCCGTATAAGTTAAAAAAAACATTCTTCGTACTTTTGTCGGAAAGTCAAAAAGTACCTCGTATGAAAAACGAAAAAAGATTCCTTTCATATCTTTTACAAAAAAAACTTACCGAAGGGTAAAATTGGATATAAACTATTGTAGAAGGTTGAAAATAATATTAAATATTGAGGGAACATGGATGTGGATGATAAAAATACACCCCAGTAATTACCAAAGTAAATACAATCTCGGATAAAAGTGAGATTGTGATATTTCCCTTACCTTAGGTCCGATTTGCTTTGTTCGTGTCCGAAGCTCCTGTATAATGGTTTAAATAATGTTATTTACTTATTCCAGAATCATACATATTGATATGATATCATATATGGTCATATTATTAGCTTCTTGTTAGTAATATTTCATTGTTACTTGTTACTCGGGTCTTTATAACTTTTTGTTCTTATGCGTGTTTTGTCGAATAAATTCTTATTCTTATCTTTAGGTTATAGATAATTCATTTACAGAATGGTATTAGTGTAGTATATACCATATTCATTCATTCAATTCATTTATATAATCATTATGAAATGAAGATCATGTAGAACGAGTCGCATCACATCGTGGAGACGGTATTCCGTACGTACGCACGAGTGATGATATCGTTCCTATGATCGTGGAATTGTATTGGAGTACATATATATATTATTTCAGTATCAATATTACTTAATAATAATCATATATAGTTACTCATTACACCATTTATACCCATCCTTGTAAGGTGATGGTGGAAAAATAGATTACACCACGGCGTGGAGACGGTATTCTGTACGTACGCACGCACGGTGATTTCATTTTTCCGTAGGATGGATAGAAGGTGAATTAGGGTTGTTTCATATTTATAATAACATATCAGTATGTATGTAATACTGATGTTATTACTTTATCATGAAACAACTAAAGAAGAAGAAGTTGAAGAAGAAAGAAATTGAAAAGATCGGTAATGGATATTACCTCTTCTTTGGAACGCCTCTTTGAATCCTGCACTTAAGGAACTAAGATTAGTCTTTGGAGAAGACCAGGACCTCTAGGATTATTCTAGGGAAGTGGAGAGGAGAAAATGGCAGGGGTTGGCCGAGCTTGAGTGCTCAAATTGGTGTGAGGAGGAGGGGGAGGAGGTGCCCTTTTATAAGGGAGGAGAGGGGCACCTTAGGAATATCTCAAAATATTATTTTATATTAAAGTCAAAATCGGCTTATAATGTTTCCAAAGGGTCTTATTTCGAAGCTAAAGTGGGGATGGGTCGAAATCCTATCAACCAATAGGATTTAGACAAGTTTAGGGTATTATTTTAACCTTATCAATTAGATTTAACTCTAAGTTAATTAATTTAACTTTTACCGTGTCTTTTTGTTTTCTTTCACTATATGGTTACTACACTTACTATAACATGCCAAAAGAACCCCAAATTGTTTATTATTAATATATATATCCTTATCTAAGTCATTTGGCCGAACCTTAGATTTTTAGGAATAAAATAACAATTAATAATATAATATTTGATTTAAAAACTATTTTGTGACAATTTTGACACTATTTGATATATGATTTTTGTGAAAGTCATAACAGAATTATATGTTCTAAACAAGTTGATTAAATCAACATTAATATATCATAGTAACCTAGAAAATTAGTGGAATTCATAAAAAGTCTTAAATTAAATTTATTTTGGTATTTATATTATCAATTTTGTCAATATTTTATTAATAAGATAATTACTGCATCATCTTTGTGTCATAAATAAATTAAATTATTTGATGTCTAAAAATTACAAATAAAATATCATCATGTAGGAAATCTTTTTAGATTTCTAATGAATATTTACAATTGAATTTATCTTATGTATAACCCCATATTAAAAATGATTTACTTATTAAACTTTGATTTTAACTATTTTAACCCTTCTTTAAATAAATTAATAATAAATGTCCTAATCTAATCCAAGTGGGCCTAAATGGTCATATTTTATTCCTAAGTTTGTTTTTGGTCGAATTACACTTGTCCAATAGAATTAGGACATGTGTTAGGGTAAAATTAATATCATATTTACCCTTAGTTACCCTATTTACTATTAACCGCGGTAAAAAAGTAAAAAGTTACTATTCACCAAAAAATTATTTTTATCTCATTGAACCACATTTTACTTACTGATATCAACCGTGTCTGTCGGATTTTCGAAATTCCATTCACAGAAGCGGTAAAATTAAGTTTTATGCAAAATTCAGTTTTTAACCTACCACTTAGTGGTTTCACTATTCATCAAAAATTGAAAGTTTTCAGAAAAATACCAAAATTTCACCCTAGGCTAATTTCGATATTCTGAGTCCAAAAATGAAGTCCATTTTGAAAAATAAAATTTATAAAATTTCAAAAAGTGGTTATTACTATTCATAACGGCTAGTTTTAATAGCTATTGTTGTTTAGTGAAACTCGGTATTGCGTACGACGCAAGCTATCGAGGAAGGTCGTGATTGCGTGTAAAGAAAGCAAGCAAGTGTTGTGTAGAAAAAGATCCCTTTGATGATTTATATAACATAAAAGTCTCGGGTGTTACATATTACAAATGTAACTCTATCTTTAATAGTGAAAGCTACAACATATGCATGTTATGGATTCCACAAGTTACCTTTATGATTTGTGTTTACTATGTAAATCTTATGATTTGATGAGGTATGTTAAAGAGCTTATGTTATGAATTTATTGATTAACTAATGATTTTTTCTGTGTTTTATAACCCTTACTGAGCTTTTTATGCTCATCCCAAGTTTCGAAATGTTTCTCACAGTCTTAAAGATGAATATGGTCAAGGACGAGATCAAGGAAAAGTCGTGCTTTTTAAAACATGGGACTAGACATGACTCTTTTTTTTCAAGAGTTTATATTTTATGGAAAAAATGGGAACTAAGTAGTAGTGTCTTGTTTGTAGTTGTTTGAGAAGTAATGTAATAATTATGTAGTAATTTTCTAAAAATATAATCCTTAAAAGATCATCAATGTGAATTATTCAATTAATTCAAGATTATGTAATGTTTAAGGCCAGGTCCCTATAATACCACTCTTCATTATTGGCCTTTTTATCATATTATCCTCCCATTATGGATTATTGTATTTATTTATGATCAATTCAGGCACAAAAAATTCCCTTCAATATTGGATAATTATCCAATATTAATTATTCTTGATCCATATTGCATAATTAAATTTACATATTGTTAAAACTCATCTAATTTAAAAATTAATATCATCAATCCCATGAATTCATAATGGAATTTAGACCCATGTCACAACAAATGATAATCAACATATGAACCCTTCATAAATTCTTTTTAATATGTTCAAACCATAGTGGTTCATGATCCAATTATATGAAGAAAAATAATCCCCATCCCATTGGAATCTTTATCAATGAAAAAACTGGAGATCACCTAAAGAGGGGGGTTTTATTGATATCCATTTCATGTATTAAATTTTTTTTCATGACCTGGTAAAATTCATTAATCAAATTGAAGGGTCCTAATGCATTGACATTTATAAGAGATCATAAAATAGACTATTATCTTTATCAGCAATGGATTCCTCAGACCCAAACAACTTATTGAATCCACCACAA
This sequence comes from Viscum album, assembly GCA_963277665.1. Classification (NCBI taxonomy): domain Eukaryota; kingdom Viridiplantae; phylum Streptophyta; class Magnoliopsida; order Santalales; family Viscaceae; genus Viscum; species Viscum album. Next base: position 1,316,446,788 of record OY728147.1, read on the forward strand.
GCATTTTGTCAATTATATAGTGGGGAACTATTTTTATCTTGGATAGAGTAATGAATGAAAACCAATATTAAAAAAATAAATTAATAATCCTAATAGGTTAAAAATATTTGATCAAAAATTTAACTTCAACTTAGATATCCTTTATATGATAACCTTTTTATAATTTAATATCTAGGTTCAAAATTATAGTATAAAAGACATGAAAAATATTTACCTTGTTAATGTATAAGAAAATTTCAATGACTTTAACGTACCTTTCGATGGTCCACTAGTACCATTAAACTCAATAGGTGCAAGAAAAATTTTATTTTACCAAGAATCAACATTGAAAATATACAATCCATTAAACTAGTATCATTATATTATTTTCTATATCATCTTTAATCCAATTGATTTACTAGAATAATACAAATGTAATCATTCCTTTTGTTTACATTATATATAAAATTAAAAAAAATCTACAAATCTAATCAAATTTTTTAATGGAGCTTATATTAATCACAAATGAAATTAGGTCTTCAATCAGAGTCTAGTTCAATATTCTTTGACCCTTGAAAAATAAAATTATCCTCATGTTCCTTATTAAATATATCCTTGATAGAACTCAACGATATTATATCATACATTTTCACATGGTAACATCATTTCATTATTATTACGCAGTGATGAAATTATCTTAGGCACCATTAGTTGATGATATTTTATATTATATGCTCATCAAAGTTGTGGTTGATTTAGTTTTATGTACTTACCTAGTAAGAATCCCTATCTAATAATACATAATAAAATTCATAAAATTCTATAAACATCACAATGCATTAAATATTCTGATACCATCTAAATTTACCAATTAATTATACATTTTACCTTGTCATCATCCTTATAATCTTTGGTAACATATATGATTTCCCAATTATTGTTATTAAATAGGCTTGAAAAATTCTATCTTTTGAGTCAAACATAATATTAGATAGTTTATAAATTTTTATTGTTATATAGTATTACATGTCTTTCAGAATATGTTACATTAAAATGAATTCTGAAAAATTCAACATGTAAGATAAAACCAAAAAATATGTAACATTAAAAATTTCAAAAAACCAAAAATTACAAATAAATTCAATTATAAAATATCATGTAATATTAACGTCTCAATATTAAAACCATTTTTCCAATTAAATATTGATCTTTTAACTTATATTAAACCCACATAAATTTTTAATAAGGAAAATAAATTAAAATATGAAATTAATAAACGATGCTCATGAAATATTTAAGAAGAAAAAAATTGATCATTTTATTTCCAATAAATATTATTTTAAAAAATTGTAGCCATAAATCATAAATAATTTAGAAAATCATCCCAAAATCTATATTCTATAAAAATGGTTTTATGATAAAATTACCTAAATACATTTTAATTATTTTCATAAAAATATTTACAAATTAAAACTGAGAATAACTGGTCAAATATGAAAAAAATTAGTTTTTTAAAAAATAATACAATTAAAATACATTTACTCTTAAATTTCATAGATATCAAGAATGAATAATAATAGGTAAATTTAAAAAAATTATCATCACATTATAATAAAATATATGTTTATAAAACTCAAATATAATGGAAAATGAAATAATTAGTTATATTTTTGAAAGAGATTCATTCACCCAAACCATGAAACAATATATCATAATTGAGAAGGTGATCAATGTTTTTGATTTATGAAAAATGTAATGTATACTCTCTCATAGAGATGAAATTACTATGTGGTAAATAAACTTCAGAACATTTATTAATAAAGGATATAGAATGGTGTGGGTTTTCTTCTTGTTAAAAAGGAAAAAGTACTAGATTACAAGATGATATTTTACATTATAGTGGTGTGTGAAATAAGAATATGGATTATGATTATTCAATCACAAAATATAGAAGAGTTATCATCTATGGAGTCTAAGGAATATTGGAGGAGCTATGGAATATTACCTTAGAAAATGATCATTCACTTGATAAAGTAAAATAAAGTGGCAGAATAATTTAAAAAAAACCATCATAGAGAATTGGTGGTAGATTCAGGTAACCTCATCAATAGATAAAATTAGGCCCCTATGAATTTCGGGATTCCGTAGAAGAAAATGTCTGGAATATAATATGGTTGGATTCATTTTAATTTATTTCTTTGGTTTTAATTTACATATGTATTCGAATAGATCATAAAAAATCTATATGAGGGATATAATACATGCACTATTATCATTTATTATGATAAATAGTATTGAAACATGATTTTTGATATAAATGAGATTAATTCTATCATAAACAAGGATGTCATGTTCCTTGAGAATAAGATGATATTACACATTTAATGTCCCAAAATTTTTAAAAGTGATTTTGTTGATGAATCAATTTGAAATGCAACATATATTCTAGTACTTATAAAGACTAATGTGGAGAATGTGAAATAAAATATATGAAATTAATATCAGATGTATTGTAGAATGATATTGATCAGGGTAAGACTCAATCCTCTCCCTGAGAATTTGAAAATTCCTTAGAAGTGCCCGAAGATGGTGTGCCTCGTAAACACAAAATTTAACATGTTTAATGATATTTTAATAGAATAATTTCATTAAAAATATATTAAAAATTAGAATATGTATTCCCATACAATGAATAGGATCAGTTAAAATAAAAAAATGTAATGACCCAACCCCAATTTCTCAAAGACAGTGCCTTATTTTTTAACATTGGAATATAAAAAAGGAATATCCATCTCAAAGGACTATGAATTTTTTTATATTTTGGAAACAATAAACATATATGAATTCCATATTACATCTTGAACGGAAATACAACACTATTTAATTCCATTAGAATCATCCTTTCCACCTAGATTATGCCTGCAAGTCATTTATAATTTACTTCTTCATATCCTGGGAAAATAAAACATAAGAAAGGGGTGATCTCAAATGATCAGTAAGAGTAATCAATACATCATAAGATAACATAAACATAAACATTAGGCATGGTGAATAGTTGAAAACACATGCCTTTTAAAAATAATAATCTTGAACATATTATGGAAAAAATATGAGTTGAGTAAATATTTCCATAATGGTATATAATCATAGATATTCTACGTGTTTAATAACAACATGAAATTTCAATTACTAGCTTAATATTATGGGATGTGCATATTACAGACATTCTGAAACATATTTTCAAGGTCTCAACTAAGACGTCTAAAAATGATTAATGCTTGAGCCAAAACCATATCTCAAATTGGGTGAGGCCTCAGACAAGTCCACGTCTATTTTTCTCATGTGACCTACCGATGTATTGATGGGATATTGTGGAACCACCCATCACCTAGTAAGTAAAATTAATTCCTCATATGAGTGGGGATAAGAATAAATAATATATACATTCATATTGAAACTAACATATGTAATGTAACTAACTTTTCTCAATCATTAAACATAAACACTAACCATTCAGAGTAATATGGTGTATCATTTCAAGAAAGCACATCCATAGTAAAAATAGTAATAAACCATTCAAAAAAATATGTTATATGATTTTATGATATATTAATCCCATTTATACATAATAATCAATAATTTTGTTCAATCAAATGAAAATACTCTTATAAGATCATTGAGTAATTTCTGAGAGAAATACTCTTTTACATTGAAAAGAAAAGTTATTTTGAAAAAACCTTTATCGTAAACCAGAAGTGAAAAAATATATATTTTTAATGTAATATTTTTTTTCTATAAAATAATGGTTTCTGAAAAATAGAATATATTGTTCCACTGAAAATAGGTAAGAATTTGAGAAATTCCCAGGAACCAGGATTGTATTTTTGGAAATAATATTATAAGTTCATTTTAAAACATGTAACTCTACATAATATAAGGAAGGATTATGGTTGGTAAAAATCTATAGAACAGTCACATAGTATTAATAATGAGTACATAGTTTTACATAAGAAATTAATTGAGGTAATTACTAAATAAAAGTAACCCGAATGAAAGTGGAGGTTCAGGTGAAAAAACCCATACCTTAGGTCTGAATGTGTTCCTCTCTTGAAATTTAGGTCCATGAATATGAAGTTAGACTTATTAAAAACTTATTTAAGAACCTATTATTAATGTAATTATTTTATAATTACTATGTTTAGTTAATTTATTTCTTTATTGATAAGTTATAATATTGAATTCTGTCATTATTGAGTGTTCATTTTCTTTTTTTCATAATCGGTTCACTCATTTTTACATAATAGACTTCATGTGTAATGAATATAAATCTACATAATTGAAATTAACTATTATATATGAACATAAAGAAGTTTTAATGGTTATTTATATCATTTGGTTATATTGAAATCAGATGAATCATTAGATGAAATATTAATGACATTCACTTAGATTATTTTAGCGGTATTTGATTATTAGGATCTAGCTTGGTCATAAGATTTAACAATATGTAGGAATACTTATTTGTAAATATTTATTAGGTTATAATAAAGATATTATAGTCCGATTAAACCTTCAAAATTTCTTCATAACCAGAAATATAGGAGTAATTGAAGAATGAAACTTCGTCATCCACGAAGGTTATAATTTGTAACATCATGGACATTGATTTCGTTTATAAAATAAAATGGAGAGAATAAAAATATTGATGATGGTTTATGTCACAACCTGACCTAATGGGGCTCGAGCCATGATTCCCCAAGCCCACCACCAATATGCCAGGGGCTGGCAACTAGCGCCGAGTAGGCTATCACACACAAGGGATGCATTAACCTAAGGTACCTGTACGCACGCACACACACACACACACCTCCATGCAACAGTGCAAAGATATATAAAAAAGAAAAATGGAAAGAAATGCATTCATACATCTTACCCACAACCAGAGTACAAAAAATGTACAAAGGGAAAAATAGGTCCCACCAAAAGAAAACTACAGGGGCATCCAACCTTATCGAAAGATGGGGTACGCTGCCAAAAGCACCACCAGAAAGCACCTTGACATAGCTCTGGTAAGACTCCATGGTCAATCTCGCTCACTCAGCTCCGCCTGCTCTGAGTCCTCCTCAGACACCGTCAAAAAGGCTATGGTCTACACCAGACACAAACATGTGCGGGAAAAGCCCTTGCAGGGGTGAGTATAATAATACTCAGTAGGCACCCCAAACACCAAAAACAAAAGAGAGCAACTGAAAAGCAACAGTCCGCTCATCCCAGCCAAAGGGAACCCAGAAAAGATAGAAACTCAATCTCATGACCATCCTCATTTAAACCAAAATAGTCATCTCAATCCAGGTGTATGCCCATATATACACCCTGAACATCCGCTCAGGTATACGCCCAAACATATACCTTGGACATCCAGATACACGCATCTAACGCACCAAGCCACAAGTGGTACTGACCACATCACCAGAAATAATTCACAACCAGGAGAGAACACTCCATGACCACTATCATCCTAGATGACACTCATCCGAGAGATACACTCCATCAGGTCCCACACAAACATGTCAGACGATCACCCGAGAGATCCCACTCCTCTTATATCGTCACTGAGGAAACCTCGCTGAAACAACATAATCACCAAACACAAAACTCCTCATATAGGGGATCGATCCTAGGGTCCACTAGGGGATACCAGGACCCACAATGGTATATGAAGATCTCACATATAAGGGATCACTTCTTGGGTCTGCTGTGAGATACCACAACCCGATCAGGGATTCGTCGATCTCACAGATTGGGGATCACTCCCAAGAACCGCTGGGGGATACCACAACCCGATCTGGCGCTTGATAGAAACATGTCACTCAGATAGAGGATTTTCACCCGTGTCACGATAGTCAAGATGATACCGAAACCATATCTGGTACATCTCGTCTTATAGGGCATCGAACGGACGATGTCGCAACCCTACCGACACCACGCACTAAGTAGGGAATCATATAAACAATGATTCCGCAACCCTAAATTATTCCTCATGCTAAGTAGGGGATCGTATACCCAATAATGCCACAAACACTACGGGGATAACATGCTAGATAGGGGATCACCGTCCTTGGATAAGCAGTCGCAGCGATACCATAAACCCGGTGTATGGAAACGATGCAAGAGGATCTCACTCAAGGACCACCGGAGAGATGTCACAAATCTAACAGATTAAACATCCCATGGAGAGGATCAAAAACCTATACTAAGGTTGTTATCCCACACAAAACCTCATAGGAATGAACCAAGGGAGTACCCTCAACCACTGCTAGTCCAAACATCACTAACACCAGCGGCTCGCCAAAATGCCACACTGCGCACCTCCAAGGCCGATACCGAGGCCAACATTGTGATCCACACAGAAAAAAACGCAGGATAGGCTGTTTACTCACCCGAAACGGGCAACCAGTGAAAAATAAAGTATTCACCATAGCTTGCCAATAAGGGCCCACACTACGATCCTAAAACTCATCAATCATCTCATATTAATGCGATCCCCTCATAAAAACATATGGGATTGACTACTCATTCGTCCAAAACGTACACCCAGCAGAAAAGTGGGGTTTCTCCGAAAACACAAAAACTCAGCCTCATAGGGCCCACACCCTGTTATTGGTGGGAAGAACTAAAAACCATAAAAAAAGTTTTTCGTACCCTCAGGGTCTTAATTCCACTAACGACACATTAATCAGACGATCTGGGTAGAAGATACAACATCCCAAAGTTGAATAATAATAAAATATCAATATTTTATTTGACATTTCTAGAACTCGGGCCAAAACCTGAACATTGAAACCCCCGAACCCACACTGAAAAGTTTTGCTTGTCCCCAGGGTCATGTCACTATATATGGAATGTGATTTGGATCTCCAAGGAGCATGATACAGGGATTTTAAAGAACCCTCAAACGAAAACTGGGTTGGACCGGCCCCACTAGGTAGGTCCGGCCGACCTGAACTGTCCAGCAGCGTCCCAAACTCGCCCTCCCCAGCCTGCCCGACCCCCACTACCACTAGATCACCCTGACGCAGGCCCACGGCCATCCACTGTGCTGGGCGGCATGCTGCCGCTCCACAGGAGGCTGCCCCCTTCTCGCCGCGCCAGCCTGCCATGGTTGGACGCCCCTCGCCGGTGCCGGTGAGACTTCCACGGACCGCCGATACCACACAAGTGGTCTGTTTTTTGATCCAGAGGTGTCTGCGCAACCCTCGGGACCCCTCCTACCCTGCTACGAATTTAAAATGAATAAAAATGAAGCATAGACAATATCAAGGGTTAAAACTCAAATCACCTACCAAGCGGGAGAAATGTCGAAGCTTCGGGTGTAGAACGATGCTTGCGACATGTTGGAGATTGATCTGCCCACGATCGGCATCGAAATCAGCTAACTTCAGATCCTTCATGGGTCGTTCATTCATCAGAGAAGAGAAGTAAATTGGGGTGGGGTTGGCATGTGCGTACAATGTGGGGGAGAAGGGGGTGGAGGATTTTTAATTCTTTTTTAAATAAATCCTCCTTTAACTCAGACGGCCGACTCGCTTTCAACCCCACACCTGATGGATAAAATGGTATGGTCTCCTTTAGGGTAAACATGATGTTATGAACTCAACCACAGTCTCATAATTTCTATTTGAGACTCTATTCAGAATTTATTCAAGCCAATTCTCATAAAGAAACATTTCCATTTATTTACGAAAAATCCCCTGGTGGCTTTACTCACAGCAGGCTCACATCTTAAAGGTTTACAACCCGCCTAGGGTAAATGGAATGCTCTGGATGCAACTGTGACCTCATATTCCCATTCTATCCTACCGTTTAAAAGATAAAACACCCCTTCCACATGCATAGAATAAAAAAATTAGTAGTTTAATAAAATTTGTTCCGGGCACACCAAGACTCAGAATCACATGCCGTCTTCGCACCTAGATCTAGAATCATTCGTAGAAATATTTCAAAGTCTGACACATCCCAAACGGAGTCTCTACATCCTCCCCACATTAGAAATTTTCATCCCTGAAATGTCATAGGCACACAGAATGCAACTGAACTCTCAGTTGGGTCTCCCACACTAGCGAGTTCGCCAAAAAATGCCCCTGCCAGAACACATAAGTCAAAGGGAATCATCCACCACACCTCAACACTATCCGCTTTGGGAGGCACTGACTCGCCCGCATGGTTTTGATCGTGTCATAAAACACTTCTTGTTGGAGGAAGGATCCCTCTTCCTCACACATTCAAAGCATGTCGAACAACACCCACACATGGTCTTACTAATGCTCAGAACAAAACTCGAGCAAGAAATAGAAAGGGAAAAGTACCGCTAAACAGTGCCTATCAAAACTACTGCTGAAAGTAAAAAAGGACACAAGGAGTACCTAAATCCATACATGGAGCCTCTAGGTAAACAGCTTCTAGGGCATACAGTTGTCCTCACCCACATTCTCTACCTCCTTGTTCGTGGCATGGACCACCTGGGTGTGGGGGTGGGGGCAACTGATACCTCCTAACACCTCCTACAATTGCACAAGATCCATCGCCACGTCCGCCGCCATGCGGACCTCCAAACATGAGATGTTGTCACTACAAAGGTAGAATGTCGACCGGCTCTCTCTTAGTAGCACGACGGGTCAGACTATCTCTAGCTTGATGTCCCTGACCGTCACAAGCGTAACACTGCCTCTCCTACGGCTGTCCAAAACTGGCATGCGAGCCCTGCGAGCCCTGAGCCTCGGATCCTCCATCCTGGGGTCGCCTTCTGAAATGTTGGCCACAACCAGACCCTTACACCTTCCACCGAATACCATTTTCCGATGTCTCAGATGCCACATGACCAACGCTGACTAGCTGAATCTACTTATCCAGAATGCTCTCCACCACCAAGGCTCACTCTAGCACTCCATCATAGGTGGGCAGACACAAGGATACCACACCTGCCTAGATGTCTCTGTGTAGGCCCTACTCGAAGGTCCTAGCCTTAAATAATGGGTCTCAAATAATATCTAGGGAGTATCACAACAGTTCTATAATCATCATTGAGTACTTCGACACAGTCATGCCCTCCTACCGAAGCTGCATAAGATTTTGAATCCGCACTGACCTCATCGTTACCGGATTGAACCCTTCCCTGAAGAGATGCTAAAACTATACTCACGTGAGCGTCTCCTCATCATTGGACGACATCACCAAACTCCACCATCACCAAGAAAACCATGAAAAAGTCTCACTTCTAGGACCAACATCTATTCAGGGGGTGTCCTCACCAGGAAGAAAGCTCAGGTGACTACTTCGAGCCAGCCATCAACTGCATGAGGGTCTGGATCACCACAGAACCTCAGAGGTCACTACCTCTGGAACTCGTGCAGTGCACTCAACATGCGTGCAACCTCATCCTGCACTACCAGCACAACCAGTTTCTCGACAGGTGGTGGCTCAACTGGACGACCACTTGGAGGTCCAGCCTCATAACCTGCGCCCTGGTCCACAGCCTCTACACGGGGCAGATCGTCACCACAATCCTTCTATGGAATCCTCGGTGGCTGTCGTCATGGAGGAATCTTGAAATACAATCAAGAAGCTCCATTTTCCAAGATTATATCTGGAGAGATGACTCAAGAAGAAAAAGGGAAACCCAAAAACCCAGTCCGATATGATGCATGTACTGTTATGTCCCTACGACTAGTGTCCAAAAGTCCCAAGTCGAAAGGCAGGTTATCAGAGTCCTGGTGTATCAATACGTCAGCCACCACACCAACACTGGAGTCCCTAGACTGAAAGCCTACCTCGAAACATCCTAACACTACCGCTATGTAACCCAAACCAAGCTCCAAACTAAACCAACTACGCTCAGAGATCCTAAAGGTGGAACCACCTCTGATACCACTCTGTCACAAACCGACTCAACGGGGCTCGAGCTGTGACTCCCCAAGCCCGCCTCTAATAGGCTAGGGGCTAGAGAATAGTGCTGAGTAGGCTATCTCAAACATGGGAGGAATTATGATAAGGTACTTGTACACACACACACCCACACACACCTCCATACAACAGAACAGAGATATATAAAAAATAAATCTGGAAAGAAATGCATGCATACATCTAACCCACAACCATAGTAAAAAAAATTAAAAATGGAAAAAATAGGTCCCACCAAAAGAAAACTACAAAGGCATCCAACTTGCTCGAATAAAGGGGTACTCTACCAAAAGCACCACCGAAATGATCCTTGGCACAGCTCTAGTAAGACTCCATGGTCAGTCCCGCTCACTCATCTCCGCCTTCTCTGGGTCCTCACGGGACACCGTCAAAAGGCATGCGGTCTGCACAAGACACAAACATGTGTGGGAAAAGTCCGTGCAGAGGTGAGATTAACAATACTTAGTAGGCACCCAAAAAAACCAAAACAAAAGAGGGAAACTGAAGAGCAATAGTCTGCTCATCCCATCCAGAGGGAACCAAGACGATAGGGAAACTCCATCTCATGAACATCATTGGCTAAACATGACTAGTAAGTTCAATATAGGCGTATTTCCATACATACACCTTGAAAATCTGCTCAGGTATACGCCCAAACATAAACCATGAACATCCAGATATACTAAGCTCATGCACCAAGACACTTGAGATACCGACCTCATCACCAAAAATGGTTCACAACTAGAAGAGAACACTCCACGATCACTGTCATCCTAGATGATACTCGTCCGAGAGATACACTATATCGGGTCCCACACAAACATCTCATATGATCACCTGAGATATCATGATCCTCTGATATCGTCACTGAGGAAGCCTCGATGAAACAAAATAAAAACCAAACACCAAACTCGTCAGATCAGGGATCGCTCCTATGGTCCGCAAGGGGATACCCTAACCCACACTGGTATATGATGATCTCACATATAGGGGATCACTCCTAGGGTTCTCTAGGGGATTCCACAACCCGATCTAGCATTCGTAGTTCTCACAGATATGGGATCACTCCAAGGATCCTCTAGGGGATACCACAACCCGATCTGATGCTCGACAGAAACACATCACTCAGATAGAGGATCGTCACCTATGTCACGATGGTCAGGACAATACTAAAACCCTATTTGGTAAATCTCCTGTTGTAGGGGATCGAACTAACGATGTTGCGAACCCTATGGCGTTAACCTTCTAGATAGGGGATCACCGTTCATGGATAATCGGTCACAGCGATACCAAAAACCCGATCAAGGGAAACGATGCTAGAGGATCTTGCTCTGGGCCCACCGGAGGGAGGCCACAACTCTAACAGATTAAACATCACATCGAGAGGATAACAAACCTATACTAAGTTTGTGATACCACGTGAACCCTTGTTGGAACGAACCAAGGGATTACCCTCAACAAATTCTGGTACAAACATCGTTAACCTGAGCGACCTACCACAATGCGCACCTCCAAGGCCGATAACGAGGCCACCATCACGATCCACACAGAATGAAATGCAGGATAGGTTGTTTACTCGCCTGAAACAGACTACCGGTGAATAATGCAATATTCACTTTAGCTAGCCCATATGGGGCCCACTCTCTGATCCCGAACTCATCAAGTGGATCATACCACTGTGATCCCCTTAGAAAAACCCATCGGATCGACTACTAATTCGTCCAAAATGGACACCTTCGTGGAAAAGAGGTGTTTCTCCGAAAACGCAAAAATCCAGCCTTGTGGGGCCCACACCCTATTCTTGGTCAGAACATCCTGAAAACCATCAAAATAATTATTCCGTACCATCAGGGTCTCAACACCATTTACGGCACGTCAATTGGATGCTCGGGGTAAAAGATACAACAGCCCGAAGTCGAATAATAATAAAATATCATTATTTTATTCGATGTTTCTAGCTCCCAAACTACAAACCTGAACTTCAAAACCCCCAAACCCACATAGAAATGTTCTACTCGTCTCCAGGGTCATGTTTCCACAGACGAAACATGATTCAGATCTTCAGGGAGCATGCTACAGGGTTTTTAAAGAACCCCCGGATGAAAACTAGGTCGGACTGGCCCAACCTGGCCCTTCCGAGCAGCCTAAACTGGCCCCTAGCGGCCCAAACCGGCCCAACCTGGCCGCCACCACCGTCAACTCTCCCCTGCAGGCAGCCCTCCTCTATTCTGCGGCCGACCCTACTGTAGGACCGCGACCCTCCGCCGAGCTGGGCGGCGCGCCAGTGAGACTTCCGCAAACCGCTGGGACCACCCCGAGGGTCCGTTTGTTCAATCCGGATGTGTCTATGTGACCCTCACAATGCCTTCTACACTGATAAGAATTAAAAATGATGAAAAATGCAGTATAAACCTGATCAAGGGTAAAAAAATCAAATCACCCACCTCACGGGTGAAACACAGAAGCTTCGGGTGTAGAACGATGCCTGCGACGCGCTGGAGCTCGATCTGTCGATGATCAGCATCGAAATCAGCTGATGTCGGATCCTTCATGGGTTGTTTGTTCATCATCGAAGAGGTGGAAAAGGGGGAGGGGGTTCCCTTCAAATACATGGTGGTGGAGAAGGGGTGGAGGATTTTTATTTCTTTGTTTTTATATAAATCATCCTTTAACTTCGTTCGCCGACTCTCCTTCGACCCCGTGCCCAATGAAGGAAAAGGTAAGGTCGCCCTTAGGGTAGACAAGACATTGTGAACTCATATATAGTATCATAATTGGTTTTTGAGACTCCGTTCAGATGTTATTCAATCTGACACTCATAAAGAAACATTTCCATTTATTAACGAAAATTCCCCTTGTGACTTTTCTCACAGCAGTCCCACGCTCGCTAGGTTTACACCCCGCCTAAGGTAAACGGAAGGCTCTGGACACAAAAGTGCCCTCATATTTCCATTTTGAGCTATTTTTTAGGAGATAAAACACCCCCTACATGTGCATATAATAAAAATACTTAATATTTCTATAAAATATATTTTGGGCACAATGGGCCTCGAAATCGCACTCAGTCTTCGCGCCTAGCTCTGGAATCATTTGTAGGAATATTCAAAAGTATGACAGGTCCAAAACCGAGTCACTATAGTTCATCCATTAACCTGATAGAATTATAGTATATATATGATAATGGAGTTATCATGGTCATTTAGACAAAGGAGGTGGAGGGAGGATAACCAAAGAAGATGAATTGAAATGAAACTAAATGAAAAGGAAGGGAGTTTTACCTATGGAAATAACATCCTTGTGGCCCCCTTTAAGTGAAGGTTTTTTGGTCTTTTGGAAACAAAAAGAGCTTATTGGACATTGGAAGTGACTAGGGAAGGGTAACTTGGTTGAACATTGGGAAGCATCAAGGCATACACGATTGAAGAGAAGAGGGAGTGAGTGGGGTTTTATAGTGGAGTACAGGAGTAAATTTTGAATTTTTTATTCATTATTTTATAATTTCCCTCACAAACACCAATAGTGTTGTTTCAGGTGACCCTAATAAGTAATAAGTGCATGTGTGTTTGAACTAAGTGGTCTGTAATCGCTTATGATATCATAAATAGTGTATTTGACTGATAATTTGTATATATGGTATTTTATTATATTTCACTATTCATAGAAAATTCAGTAATTTAAGAAAAATCCCAAATATTCATCCTAAAAATTTTATAATGTATATAATTCAATAATAAACTCCATTTTTCAGAAATATTTTTCTAAATATTATTAATTTAATATTTAAATAATATATAGTAATTTAAAAAATAACAATGTTAATGGAATAATTAGTTTTATATCACATTGAAAATTTAATTAAGATCTCAGTATCTTATTACATTAATAAAATAATAAAATATCATTATTTACTATTCATAAGGTTCATATTTCTATTCATATTACTATTCATAAGGGTATGTTCTTATTCACAACAAATGAATTTGGTTCTATCTGACTCCAAATGACTTAGTTATCACAACTCTAGATGACAGTTTTTAGAAATAGAAATCATATTACATGAAAAGTTGTGTTTAATATCTTGATTATAATATGTGTTGTTTTTCAAGAACACATTGTTTCATGCATTCAATATTTATTTTCAAAACCATGGGGTTTTTCATTCTTCCCTCCATATGAAAAGTTCACCCTCGAAATTCAAAGAATGTTACCTCCCAAAAATATGTGGGTAGGTCTCCAAAATAAGATCCTCAGGCTCCCATGCAGCCTCTTGGATTTTATGATTTCTCCAAATTATTTTTACTAGATGAGTCATTCGATTTGGAAACACTTGTTATTTGTTGTCCAGAATATGGATTGGATCTTCACAGTAAGATAAATCATGTTACAATTCTATACCTTTAGAAGTGAGGACATGTGTTGGGTCTATCAAGTATGTTCTCCGCAATAAGAAATGGAATAGATTATGTTCCTTGGAATGGCTTAGTAGAAAAGCCAAATAATATGCCACACCTCCAATTCACTCTATAATTTTAAAAGGACCAATATACATGGGGCCTAGTTTTAATTTCATTCCAAATCATATAATTCCCTTATATGGAGATACATTCAAGAAAACGTGATCACCCACATGAAATTCTAGATCCTTCCTTCGATTATCGGTATAGCTCTTTTGTTTTTTGTGATGTTTTGTTATGAACTTGAATAGTAATTACATTAACTGTTGTTTCCACTAAAATACCTATACCCACATGCCTATTCTCTCTGACTTCATCCCAACAAGTTGGTGCATGACATCTCTTTCCATATAATTATACATATGGAACCATTTGAATACAGGAATGGAAAATATTATTGTAGGAAAACTCCACTATTGGTGAGTATTGATCCCACAATCCTTGGATGTCATGTGAGCATGATCCAAATATGTCCTTTATGGTTTGGATCATCCTCTCTAATTTCCCATCATTTTATTAGTGGTATGCAGTACTAAATCAAAGTTCGGGATCCAATCCTTTCAGATGACTTTTAAAGAATTTCAATATAAATTGTGGGTCATTATCAGAAACAATTGAAGGAGGACCTCCATGAAGTCTCACAACTTCATTTGTATAAGGGCTTTCTATGTACTATAGTGTAAAATCCTCCCTTATAGAGAAGAATGTGAAGATTTCATAATTCGATCAACTTCTACCCATATTTGAGTCATTATTCACTTTAGTTTTGGGTAATCCAGTGAAAAAAGCAATAGTGGTGTCATCCCATTTCTATGTAGGAATAGGAAGAGGTTACATGAATCCTTTTGGATGTTTCCTTTCAACTTTAATTTGTTAACATACCTAACATCTTGATACATAATTTACAATTTCCTTTACATGTCATCCCACTCAAAATGTTCTTTAAAATGTCTATACATCTTAGTGCTATGAGGATGTATGGATAAATTTGAACTATTGGCATCATCCAATAACTCCCTTTTTAGCTTAGGTACATCTGGAATGCAAAGCCTCTTCCCAAATTTTATAACACCATATTCACACACAAAGTCATCCATCTTCCCATCTTTCACAAGATTAATTTTTTTTGAAGGTTCTCTTCATATGTTTTAGAAGAATTAATTCTTTATAACAAATATGGTTGCGAAACTATTTGAAAAATTAATGATTTTTCACATTCTTTGAAAATTACCATATCCACCCTTACTAGATCAATGTACAAATGATCCTTGTCATTTATCATTTTGGTGAGAAACCCATGATACTTCATGCTCAATGCATCAACTACCTTGTTTTCCTTTCTAGGGTGGTAGTGTATAGTATAATCATAATCCTTGAGTAGTTAGAGCCATAGTCATTGGCTCGTGTTTAGTTCTTTATGTGAGAATATATACTTTTGACTCTTGTGATCCTTACATATCTCACATTTTCAGCATAGAGATTATGTCTCTATATCATCAGAGTAGATATTACCTCTGACAACTCATGGTCATGAGTGGGAGAGTTTTGTTTAGGAATTTTTAACTACCTTGATGCATATGCAATAACTCTATCATTCTTCATAAGCACACAACCATACCATTTCTTTGATGAATCTATAATGATCATAAACCCATCATTCCACGATGGTAGGGTTAGGATTGGAGCATTCACTAACCTCCTCTTTAATTATTCAAAATAGTCGTCACATTCTTTTGTCTATAAAACATAACCCCTTTTTGTGTAAGCATGGTCGTTGGGTTGGCTAAACAAGTGATTTTCTAAACAAGATGCCAATAATAACATGTTAAACCAAAAAAACTACATACCTAAGTAATATTTTTTGTAGTAGTCCATTCTTGGATAGCCGTTTTCCTTTTAGGATCAACAGATATTCTATCTTTAGAGAAAATGTATCCTAAAAAGGAAACTGATTAGAGTCAAAATTCAAACTTGCTAAACTTTCCATTTAATTCATTTCCTTTAAAAGTTGCGTGAAAATGATTTTCAAGATCCTTTTAACTTTTGATTTATACAAAGATATCATCAATATATACCGCCACAAATTTATCTAGATACTCCTTGAAAACTCTATTCATTATATCCATGAAAATATAGGGTGCATTAGTTAGTCCAGAAGGAATTAGTGTAAACTCGTAATGCCCATACTTGGTTTGAAATTCTTTTTTTGGGATGTATTCCTTCCCCACAAGAAAATGATTAAATCTAGATCGAAGGTCAATCATCGGAAAAAATTGATCTCCATGAAGTTGAGCAATTAAATCATTGATGTGAGGTAGGGGATACTTGTTCCTTATTTTTGTAGCATTGATCTCCATGTAGTCAAAGCACTACCCCATGGATCCATCTTTATTCGTTACCAAAAGAAAAGGGGATACCCATGGAGAAACACTAGGGAAAATAAATCATTTATAACTCAATTCTTGTAGCTTTTTTTTAGTTCCACTATCTCTATAGTGTAAATTCTATAAGGGGTCATTGATATGGGCCATGAACTAGGAATTAAGTAAATGGAAAACTCAATTTCTTGCTCTAACGGATGTCTAGGTAAGTCCTCGGGAAGAACATCAACATATTCCGACACAATTAGTACATCCTCTATATGAACATTATTATCCTCACCCATATTTATTTCATTAACTTCCCCCCAAATATTTGATTTCAGTAGAGCTACTGGGGGTGGATCTTGATGAGAATCATATGGTGATGATTCAGCCCTAAAGATAAGGGATTCCACATTATCTAATAAAATTGTAACCAGCTTCTTCATGTAATAAATTTTTCACATCATGGTTTGAAATCCAAACCAATACAAGGTTTATATCAAAGTAAATCATGGGTATGAAAATAAAATCAGCAGATAAAGAAAATATATACGCCATAATGGGGACTGCGTAACAAAACTTCATTTTAATGATACCTCCCTTAAGAGTTTGGACCGACAACCCCCTTATTAAATCAAATTGTGAATATCTAATTTTATTAAAAAACATTGATGATATGATTGAAATTGATGATCAAGAATTGAATAAAGCATTGTCTATGTTTTAGTAAATAATTAATGTACTTTACATGACATCGTTAGTAACTTCAATATTAGTAGTTGTGGTCATATATGCTTGTCTCCACTCCCTTGGCATTTTCTGTGGTGTGTTTATTTGATACATTGGACAATCATTATCATAGTGTCTTATCTCATGACATTTATAACATTTATCATTAATAGATTCTTTCCTATCCTAACATTCAAGAGTAAGATCACCTTTCTGACCACATTTTTAGCATACTCCTTTTCCCTTAAAGAAGGAACCAGGGTGTTTCCTTCCACAATTATCATAGGGTGGAAATTCAACTCTTTCATTATCCTGTGTTCCCTTATTTCCTTTCCCATAGTTTTCAGCACCCCTCTTATTCTCTTGCATTCCCTTAATGTTATAAGAATTAGGGAATTTTTTCTCTATCTTTAAAGCACATTAAACTATATCTTCATATGATAAGAAACATTGGGAGACAAGTGCTCACGAGAGGAAAAAATTTAGACCATTAATTAATTGATCAATCTTGATCCTAGGATTTTGAATGTTTTCCATAGCATGCCCTACTAACCTTGTGAAGTTATCTTTATACATTTCAACATTCTCATCTTCCTTTTGCCTCAAATTCAGAAACATCATTTCTATATCAGCTCAATATTCATGAGGAATTATTTCTCTAGAAATATTTCCATAAATTCCATCCATTCCATCACTAATATATCTTCCTCCCCTCTGTGTTTTTGATTAATTCCCACTATTGATCTGCATCTCCTAAAAGATAATAAATCGCTATGACAAACTTCTCTATTTTATTAAAACCCAAAGTGAAAAATTTCTTCTCTATGGAACTTGTCCACTTCTCAGTAACAAAGGGGTTTGTAGTCCCATTTAATGTTTGAGGTTGTTGTCGCATAAGGTGGTATAACAATTCTCCTCCATGTGGTGGGTCCAGATGCTCTATACGGGTAAGGATAGAGTTCATAACCTAAGTAGTCCTAGTATAGCCCTAAGCTTCTTTGTACTAGTCCCAAAACCAGATACAACATCATTTACTTTTGTAAGAGGAAGATCTCTATATGGGATACACGTGTTCATGCAGTTTCCATTTATTTCTCTAAGAACCATTTCTAAATAATGGATTACACTAGATTAGGGTATGAATCATAATGTACCGTCCCAATGTAGAAAAATACATAGAATAAATTTATATTATACACATTTCTAATCTCTTAATGCTATACATGGGTTATTTGATGAAAAATTTATATTTAAATCCTTCATATTTTCTTGTAAAGAAAATGAAAATTATCCTAAGAATATCCCCTGTGAGTTTCAAACCAGGTTGGAAGTAAGGCTCATTTTTTTTAACCAAGATAGCTCGAGTTAAACTCGAAATGCCTTGTTAAAATTTTCACTCGAAGATACATTTTTTCTAGAACCACGTCCACCTATAATATCTAGAAATAGATGTATTTTCCATAAATATCCACAAAATACACTTATTACAAAACTACTCAGATGTTTTTGTACGTCTATCCTCAAATATTATATTTGGTATTTACTCTTTAATCGATGTTTTCTAAGTCCGGTTTCTAAGTTTTTACTAAATTTACTTTAATACCGACTGTAAGGAACCAGCCCCAATTTCCCAGAGCCGGTGCCTTATTTTATTACATTAGCATATAAACAAGGAATATGTATCCATAAGGACCATGTAGTTTATTAGCTTTTGGAAACTAGATACATATATAAGTCCTACATTACATCATGAAAGGAAATACAACACTAATTAATTCCATTAGAATCATCCATGCCTCATAGATTATGCCTAAAATTCATTCATAATTTACTTATCCATATCCTGGGAAAATGATAGATAATAAAATAATGAGCTCAAATGCTCAGTAATAGTAATAAATACATAAGAATATAACTTAAATATAAACATTAGGCATGGTGAATAATTAAAAACACACATCTTTTCAAAATAATAATCTTTAACACATTATGGAATGAATATGAGCTAAGTAAATAATACCATAATAAAACATAATAATGGGTATTATACTAGTCGAATAACCGCATGAACATAAAATTACAATCTTCATAAAGATGGATGTTCATATTATTGATATTCTGTAAAATATTTTCACGATCTAAGCCAAGATTTCTAAAAATTATTATGGGCTTGGCCAAAACCATATCTCAAAATGGGCAAGGCCTCAGCTAAGTCCATGACTATTTGTCCCATGAGACCTACCAATGCATTGAGGGGTTATAGTGGGAACCACCCATCACATAATAAGTACAATTAATTCTTCATTTGAGAGGGTATAAACATAAATAATATATATATTAATATTGAATCTAACATATGAAATGTAACTAACTTTCCCCAATCGTTAAACATAATCACTAACAATTCAGAGTAATATAGCGTATGGTTTCAAGAAAGCACACCCATGGTCAAACAAATCAATAACAATTAAACAAAATATGTTATATGATATCAAAAAATATTAGTCCCATTTATATATTGGAATCAATAAGAGTGTTGAAACAAATGAATATACTCTTATAAAATCATTGACTAATTCTTGAGACAAATACTCTTTTACTTTGAAAATATGAGTTCTTATAGAAAAATATATTTCTAAAACCAGAAGTGAAATAATATTTTTTTTCATAATAAATTTAGTTCATTAGAAAAAAATTCTTTCTTAAAATATTGTATTTAGTTACCTTGAAAATAGGTAAGAATTCGATAAATTCCCTTGAACCAGGCTTGTATTTCGGAAATAATTTTAAAACACCTTTTAAAATGTGAAAATATTAATCAAATAAGGATGGAATGTGGTTGGTAAAAATATATAGAACATAAAAAATAATTTACAAGGAGTACATAATAATACATAAGAAATTCATTGAGGTAATTATATAATAAAAGTTACCTGAATGAAAGTGGAGGTTCTGGTGAAACAACCCTTACCTTAAGTCTAAATGTGTTCTACTCTTGAAGTTAAGGTATTGGAATATGAAATTACACTTATTGGTAAATTATTTAAAAAACTATTATAAATTTATATATTTTATCATAATTCTGTTTAGTTCAATTATGTCCTTATTGATATTTAATTATATTGAATTTCCACATTCCAGAGTGTTAGTTATCTTCGTTATCATAATTGGGTGACTTGTTTTTAAGTAATGGAGTTCATGATGAATAGATGTAAATCTACATAATTGAAATTACTTATTATTTAATAACATTCATAAGTTTTAATTTTCACTTATATCATTTTTTACATGTAAAGAGGGTGAATCATTAGATGAAATATTAATGAAATTCACTTATATTATTTTAATGGTATTTGATTATTAGGAACTGGTTTGGTAATGCGATTTTATAATATGTACATATATTAGACCCTGAGTATTTATTAGGTTATAATATATATATATATATATATTATATTTTGGTTCAAAATCAAAAATGGTTTCATTTCTACTAATTAATATGAAATTAAAGAACTAAATTTTTCGTACATGATGGTTATAAATTAGAACAAGATGGACGTTTATTTGGTTTATAAAATAAAAGGGAGAGAGTAAGAATATTGAAGATGGTTCTTCCATTAAAATAATAAAATTCATATATATATA
Organism: Viscum album; assembly: GCA_963277665.1. Classification (NCBI taxonomy): domain Eukaryota; kingdom Viridiplantae; phylum Streptophyta; class Magnoliopsida; order Santalales; family Viscaceae; genus Viscum; species Viscum album. The sequence goes on from OY728147.1 coordinate 1,316,467,915, forward strand.
GATGATACTAGTGTTATCATTTTCATTTAGATAGAGGATTTGGGATAGGATAGCAATAGAAGATGAATTAAAATTAAACTAAATGAAAAAAGGGTATTTTACCTCTTGAAATAACATCCTTGAGAACCTCCTTAAGGGAAGGGGTTTTGGTCTTTTGGAAAGAAAAATGGCTTCTTGGATGTGGGAAGTGAATATTGAATTTTAATTGGGCCGAACGTTGAGGATCAACTAGTATTAGAGGTGTGAAGAGAATAGGGAGTGAGGGGGGGGGGGGGTTACAGTGGTGGAGAGGAGAATATTATAAATATTTTATTCATTATTTTATTATTTCCCACAAGAAAACCAATAGTTTTGTTTCATGTTCCCCCTAACAGTAATAAGTGCATTTGAGTTCGAATAATGTGCTATTAAATCACTTATGATGTCATAAATAGTTTATTTAACTGATAATTTTTATATACGGAATTCTACCACATTTCACTATTTATAAAAAATTCAGGAATTTCAGAAAAATACAAAAAATTCCCCCTAACCATTTATGATGAATAGTATTCTAAAATGAACTCAATTTTACAAAAAAACTAAATATTATTAATATAATTTTTAAATAAAATACAATTAATTTGAAAAATAAAAATTTTAATCGTATAATTATTTTTATATCACATTTAAAAACTAATTAAGATCTCATGATCTTATTAACTATTTAAAATAATAAAATATAATTATTTAATATTCATAAAGGGTTGTATTTCTATTCATATTAATATTCATAATTATTTGTTATTATTCACCAAAAATCAATTTGGTTCTATTAGTCTCTCAACGACTTACTGATCACAACTCTAGATGACTATTTTTCTAAATTCAAAACAAAGTAGAGGGAATTTTATTTAATGGATAGACTATAAAATTTGTTGTTTTGTTGAAACATAGTTTTTTGTGCATTCAATAATTATTTTTGAATCCTTGGGGTGTTACAAAAACATAATATCTCATCTAAAAAAAATCAAGTGGTTTTATGTAATAAAATATTAGATAGAGTCATAAATAAAGAACTTGAAATAAAATTTGGTGGAATGAACAATTCCAAAATGGAAGAAATAAAATAATGGGTGGTTAAGATGAATATGGTGGATATAGTAAAGGAGGATAGATAAAATGTCAAATAGTAGTTAAAGATCTCATTTAGAATAAATGGGTTAACTTTTATGAGACATTTTCACTCTAGGTGATGACAAAACTAATCGTAGTCAATTCTGGGCTAGTGGATAGCTTTCACCATGAGTTTGAGGAGATAGAAATGAAAAAATATTCTCTTCATAGAGAACCTACCAAGTATATATACAAAATAAAGTTGAAGGTTTCTTTATTTCTAGATACGGGAGCCTTCTGTTCAAATTGAATAATACATTCTAAGAATTTAAATGAGCTCCCAAAAAAATTGTATAAGAAATTTCAGTCATTTACAATGATATATAGATACAAGTAGACACAGGAGTACTATTGTGTTTACATTAAAATATTTAAGGATGCAAAATTAATTTATCTAAACCAATATAATTATTTCAAATTAATCATTAGGAAGTATTCAATGATGATTTTATAGTAGAATAAGGTGTCTTCCAAATCTTTTAATATTATATAATTTAGAGTGTCTTGGCATATATAAGGAATGTAGATCATTAATTACTAGAAGAGGTGGATGATTAAATTATCTACGGAGAAGAACATAGATAATTTTTGAAATATTTAATCATAAACAATGATAAATCAGGGAGAAATCATCTTCCTATTAATTTCAATTTGATCAAGACTTAATGTTCATCATCTAAGGTATAAAGTGAAGAAATGGAAATTTTCACAACCCCAACTATATTTTAGGTAAAACATTTGTTATTTATTATATTTTATTCATAATAATTATTCATGTAACTGCCTATTTAAAATAATTAAAAATGGGTAACATGGGTTGTTTCATGATTGGAACATAGTTTGTACTAACTATGTAGAAAACCTAGAAACACATAAATTATTTATCTCTGTGCTTATTTTCAAAGCTAGAATATGGTATTTCTAACCATTTGAAAAATCATTGTGAATTTCATTGTGAGACTCATTCAATCTACATAGTTGCACTTAGTTTTGAAATAATTATGGACAAACCCTAAAACCTTCTAGAAACATAAAAAATTAATATCTAAACACATTCCTTGAATTATTATTTAATATAACCATATTTTTACAATAATAATAATATCTAGAACCAATTTCATTCATGGAATTCCTATCCCCTTTTAGGTATTAATTCCAAATGATTTTGAAATAGAATCTTCAAGAAATAATTTAGTACGTGACTCCTTCTTTATATTTTTATTCTCCCCCATCCTTTTATGTTTTGAATTAACATTAATTTATGGAGACATATTTGTAATGTTTTATAGCCCTAATTATAATTTTTATGGTTTTTAGGGCTACACATACCTTTTGATTCCCTTTCTAATGTTTACAACTAGATTCCAGCTGATTTTAAGAGGTTTCATTGGTAATGGTATGTGGTCTCATAAGTCATATATTCTGTATGAAACACACTTTTTTTTTGGTTTCTCAGAAATGTTTTAAATTGTTTCGAAACATGTTTTCTTCTTTAAAAATTAATATACATGTCAAAAAAATTAAATGGTTTTCCTTTGGTTTTAGTGATTAATTTTTTTAGAAGCCATGGATATGAGATGACTTGTGTTTTTATTGATGAAATACCCCATAGAAATTTTATATTTAATAAAATAAAATCTCATTGGGTGGGAAAAACATATTATATCCTAAGTAAATTGGTTTTTGAATTAGTAAAAGCATATATATAAATGGTATTTCCTACCATGCCTTGTAATCCTCTTGAAACTCATATTAATTACCTTGATGATGGGAATTAGGTGTCACTTTTTGGGGTGACCCCTTCCTACTTGTAATTGAGATTAGTCACCCTGGTAGTGGTGCACCTAATTGATATATTTTGGTTAGATAATCATGCTGTTTTATGATCCTGTATTTAACTAACCATCAATACATTTGATCTTCCCCTTGGGGTTAATTTTTGGTTGGTTATTTAAAAGGATTTCATCAATATTTCTAACTATTATAAGAATGTTATGTGCATTAACTTCACTATAATATCAATGAATTATTTAACATGGGATGTTTTTAAACTATAATTGTGGGATTTTTTTAATAAATATTTCTTATGATAAACTTGGTGGGTACTAATTAGGATTATTGATCTCATAACCTATATAAACGCACTAAGGGTACATAAAATTCATTAGTATAGACAATGGTAGAGGAATGATATCACATGGTGGTGGTTGGTCTCGATGCTATTGGTTATTATCTAGTTTATGATGACATAGTGAGATTTATCCCTCATATCACATAGATATATGTAATTTTTTAATTCATTTTTTGTACTAGTTTTTGTATCAAATTCTTGAATCAGATACTTAGCATACCACCACATTATTTTGGATATGTATATGGTTGGTTATACTTTTCTTATATAATGGTCAGTGTTTATATTAATTTTTTTATTTGTCTTATCATTTTAAGATTGCTTTTATATTTGGGTGTGTAAATGAGTTGGTTTTATGGTTTAATTATTTAAGATAACGACATTATAATAATTGGAAAGGTAATGTAGGGTCCTCAATTCAAACATGTTTAGTTGTTTAATAGGAAAATCACTCACAAAAGACACTATTTATGTCTAGGAAATAGTTCACTACCTCTGGTGATTGTGAAAGCACATTACACCTCTGTAGAAATTAGTTTGGGTTCCCAGGTTAGGGGTGACCTAAGTTGGTTCTTGATAAAATAGTATTAAATTTTTTTTTTGTTATGATATGTAGCAATTCAAAATAGGAAGTAAATAAGATCCTTTAGATTAATGGGGTAGATTTCAAGTGAGTGTATTTTCCAACACCCATTCTAATAAGCCTTAATTATCCATTGGATTCTGGGGGACGATTTTTTTTTAAATTGTTTCTAGGTGGATTTTGAGCATTGAGAGACTTTGGATTATAAATGGGTGGTGTAGGGTCTTCCTATGAGGAACAAAATTGAGTATCTAATGATACAAACTATCTAAAAAATATGTGATTCTTGATTTTTTGGGTTCTAGTATTACACATATAGTTGGATCATGATTTAAAAAATCATTTTTGAAAACTGTGCATAGTATTCATTTTTTAATTAATTTAATTTTTAATTTATTATAGAAATATTATAATTAATGATGTTGTTTAATGAATATTTGGGATCCCAATTGACATTGTTTATATATTTTTGACAATTTATCTTTCTTTTTTGTTTGTATCTAATTAATTATATTAGACCATGAATGCATCATATGGACCCTTAGGAAAATGTTCTAGATAACATTCCACAAACCAATACCCTAGTGGATCAAATCCTAATCAATGTGGTTGAGTTAATGAACCAAGGTATAGAATATGTAGCATGTTCATGGTTGGCTCATGTTTATGAAACTATTTTACATTCTAGTGGATCTAGAGTTTGATATTTATAATTTATTCACTATAAGAGAGCTTCGTTATGAGGTAATAACTGTACTCAATAAGTAGTAAATTGACTAGAGAATAATGAGGAAATATTTGAATAAAATAGGATTTTTTATATTTTCAAGGTGACGTGTACCACATTTTTTATATAGGGTCCCAATCGATTGTGGTTGGAGAAAATGGTTCAATATAATCAATTTGAGAACATGTAGTGGAATAAGTTCAATGTTATATTCTCTTGGTAGTTCTATCCAAAAATACTATTACTTGGTAAGTATATGAAGTTTGTGTGTTATTAAGTATGTGATCAAGCCATACTGATATATGTTAATTGGTTCATTTAGAACATCCAATTTTATTCTCAGATTGTTTTGAATTGAGAGTTTAAGGATCACCATTTTGTAAAGGGGTTGAAACTGATATTTGATCTCAAGTATTTTTTCTATGATTAATTAATTTATAGAAGTGATCGACTAGGATTTAATGGCGAAAATTTACTGGGCTCGCCTATCCAGATTTAATGGTGTTCCATTCATGCCTATCAAGGGTGAAACAGATTCATCAGAGAATGAGAGAATGCGATATGAGTATATGGAGGGAAGTTATATATGATCTAGACTTCAACCTGATTCTTCATCATTTATATGGAATGAAAGTTTGCATATCAATTTCTATTATTGTGGTATGACTAGGCATAAAAATCATTCATTCCTAACAGCCCCCTATTCATTCCATTCTTCTGGGAAGGCATTCCATTTGAATAAAATTTTAAAAGATATCTACACTCCTTAGAGATTTAGAAGTTATTTATTTATGAAGGGATCAACAGTGATGTCTAATTCTTCTAATGTGGTATAGTCTAAAAATCAGGGATAGGGATGTTAGGCAAGTTCTTTTTATGGGAATAGTAAGTTTAGGACTAATTCCAAGCCAAGTAGCACACCCCAAACCCATCTTAAGATAAGATAGTTGCATTCTATAGAGGAGATATTGATGAAGGTTAATTCATGTCTACCTTGGTATCAGATGTAGAGTTATAATTGTATTTTCATGTCATTTTGATGGACCATTTTGACATTATCAACAAAATGGAAATAATGGATTTTGTTAATGATCATGTTAATTACTACCACCAAAAGGGGAAATTCAATATTTACAACGGGAGTACGTATGTTTATTAAGTGGATTATGTCCCTTTTAAAATTTCCATAGGACCTTCCTTTCTTGAAGTGGGATGTTTGGTTTATCATTTTTCATCCTCTTTGTTGAAGCTAATAATGTTATTTTTTAATGAAACTTCCTCCCACTATATGGTAGTTTCTTGAGATATATTATAATGTATTCTTGAGAATACCCATGGTGTGGGAAGTTAACTTTTCAATTAAATCATCCCCTAAATTGTATTCTATCTCATTCAAATTATATCATATGACAACTATAGACATGTTTAAATTGTTTATTTGTCTAGATGATTTAGTATTTAAAGGCTTCATCACCCTAGGGTTTCTCTTTAGTACACTCATTTTCACTTTTCAATGAGAATTGAGGAGTTCCACTCATTTAATATTGATTATTAGAAGGTATGTAAGTTTAATACTATGAAAAAATAATCATTTTCCTATATTGACTACCTCTTTGATATGTTAAAGGGAGAAATGTGGTTTTGGAAGATTGACCACCAATGTAGTTATTCGTAGCTAAGGGTGAAGGATTCCATTTTTCCTAAGACTAGTTTCCAAATTAGGTAGGTAATTTTAGATTATCTTGTTATGTCTGATGGGTTGAATTACGGTCTCGTCATCTTTTTGGAACTCATTTATTAGTTATTCCATCAATACCTTGATTTCATTATCATTGTGTTTTTGGATGTTAATTTTCATTGCATGTTATGTGAGGAGAATGAAAATAATATAATATTTATTCTTAAAACTCTTTAATGGAATCACCTCTATGCCAATATATTGATGTGTGATATCTAGATCTACGAAATGTTGATCCTTGAACATTTGATTTCAAAACGTGGAATCTCGATTGATCCAAAAAAGTTAATGTTCATTATTATTTGATAATTTCTAATGAATTTCATAAAAAAACTTAAATTATTGGGATTATAAAATTGTTATCATGGATTCATTAAATTAATTCTACATGTTTTTCCAATTTGAATACTATTACATATAATAGGGTGATGTTTGTGTTGATTTTTCAGTCCCAAGAATCCTTTGGGAATTTAAAGCAATGATTGAGCTCAATGATTATTATAATTATATATGAGGATGATTAGGGATAGGTTTTTTATTGAAATGGCTCATTTATGGGATTCTATATTGTCATGTCATATATGTTAGGACAAGGGAACTTGGTGACAACTTCCCTCAGCAGGAAGTTTCTTAATCAATTTTTTGTGGAACCTAGTGATGAATAAATCCCCATGGGTATATTATCTCAAATACATATCAATGAATGAGGCGATATGGATGATATGATTATTCATAGTATTCATATAAATCATTTCATTTATACTATTATCATTAATTATAAATCTAGATATGGGTTGTTTTAGTAGTTTAGGCGAATGTTAAATTACAGAGAGATTGTTAAAGACAGGTCTCTATCCTCTAAAAGAGTTATTTTATTTTGAGGACATCATCTTGTTCCTTTTTGTTAAGGAAGGATTGGATGGATTATTTCCATTAATCCCATAGGATCATCAACCCTAGACCCAGTAAAATGTACTCTGACATGAGATTCCAATAGATGTTCCTAGGAATGATATGGGTTGTAATAGTATTTGTGTCTTGATATCATCCCTATTCAAAAGTTAAGGCCTAGAACTAGAATCCCATTAGCCTGTTACAACTTTTGAAATTGCATACCATAATGTGTGATGATATATCCTTGTATTGTATTATTGGGTTTATTCATACACCTCATGGTAATAACACTAGATGTGTTTAAAATGATTGGATAACCAAATATTCTGAATTTTGTAGTTTAGAAATTCTTTGAATGTAGTGGAGCTTTGGGTTTTTTACGTCAAGAAGACTCTATGGTTGTAAGAGGTTCTATATTATATTATATATATCATAAAAACCCCCATATTACCAATTTGTTTTAAATGACCTCTAGGAGGGGATGAAATATCAGGTGACACTGAGGAAAAATTACCATTCATTGAAATATTTCTAGACATTGCAAGGGATAAAGATTCTACATGATATTCTTGATGAATATTTGATATAATTTTAAGGGTCATATCATAAGAATCTTGGTCTTGTTATGTTATTTAATAGAAATAGTGTCAATTAATCGATCATAATGGTCCTTATTTGGAATATTGCTTACAATATGATCCCTACAGATACTTTTCGACAATATTTTATGATCTACATTTTCTAAAAATGTTTTCTAAGTAATCAGCATAGAGATGATGCTAACAATTTATTTCATTCCTGTTCCACTGCCACTACTCTATGGAAATATATTATTGACATATTTTATTGCAGATGGTATACTATTGATTTTATAAAAACATATATAAAGCAATGTGTAGTTATGGATAACTACCATAAAATAAAAAAATTATTTCTTGTTGTAGTTTCTGAGCTTCTTCATGTGATCTAGTATGATAAAAATAAAATTCCTCTCAATAATTTCTCACTCAACATTAATGTCAGGGGGTTACAGATCCTCATTGATATTTTTGAAGATTATTTGATTCATAAGTGATACTAAAACAATAGAATGAATGACTTTATGATTATATGTCATCTATGGGTTGATGGAATTTTTCTCCAGCCACAACGTACATTTGACATTTTCTGGAAACCACTATTCTCTAGCTGGATTAAGGTTACTATGGATGATGCTTCTAAAGGAAATCTTGGCCCTGTGAGATGTGGTTCCATCATCAAAATCCTCTTGGATAGATCCTCGGGTGCTTCTTTGGATGGAGTGGTGTTGCCTCAACTCTAGTGGCTGAAATGATGAGTGTGATCTATTCTATTTCATTTTATAAGAACTATGGTTATAACAACATATGGATTCAAAGTGATTCTAATGCCATAATATAAGTGATTTGGATGGTGGTGATTCATCTGGCTCAGTTGATTACAACATGTTGGATGGATTGTCTCCATTCTCTCTATAAAATCAACCATATTACCACTCATATCGGTCATGAAGTGAATATGGTTGTGGATGGACACTCCAAAAAAAGAGTAAGTAAGGATATTACATAGTTGGATGATCTCCCTAACGATTTATTCACCCATTTTGTGATATATAGTAATATGATCCCATATTTTTGTCTCATGTAATATATTTTTCTATAATAAATGTTGCTTTGGTCATTTTTCAAGGGAACCACTTTCTTAAAAAATAGAGTTATAATTTTACAATCGGTATTTTTCGAGTTAATGTTGATTTTATTTAAAAATGAAAATTCTAATATTTTTAAAATTATTTTCCTAAAATTGAGTTTGTTTTTTAATTCTAAACAATGAAGAATAGATACGGAAATTTTTTGGGATTTTTCTAATATACTCAAATATTTAGTTAATAGTTAAATATAGTAATTTATGGTATTTAAAAATAACATGAATTATTGGGTCATAGATGATGTATGACAAAAAAAAACCCTCCCTCCTCCGCTATAAATACCATCCCTCACAATATCATATCCTCAATCCTTGAAAGCCTTGAAGCATGTCCACTTTTTATGTAATCCTCTTCCCAATCCACTAACCCACATCCAAGAGTATTTTTTCTCAACAAAAAACCAGAACCAATCACCCTAAGGAGGTTCCTTGGATGCATCATTCAAGAGGTAAAATCCTATTTCTTTTCTTTTAGAATAATATCAATTTATTTTACTTGATTATTGTATCCCCATATACCCTTATCCAAGTTTCACGAAAAATATAGTATCTTAAATATCGTATAATTTTAATTTTTCCAAGGAATAATCCTTAATCAAACCACTTCTCCTCTCCCTTTTATTATAAAATGAAAACATCATATGTGATGAGTCAATTTACCACCATAATCAACAATGCACATTCAATTTCCTATATGTCTATCCAGGATGGTCATAAAACCATTATAAATGTTTAAAAATTGAAAATTTGTTTTTATAACATTCTTTTTATTTAACAAACATTTATACAAAATACTAAAAAATAAAACTATGCGTGTTTGATGTGATCGAATATAGACAATATTTATCTAAAAAATTATCATTAAAATTATACCTATTGATTAATAATAATAGGTGAAAAAGTAATATATATCACTCATTAAACTTATGGTATATCATTAATGAAATATTTTTTCAAAGTATCATCATTTAATGTGATCTTAAATACTGGTATACAAGCAAACCGGTCATTAAAACAAAGAAAACAAACACTTCCAAATGATGAAATTGAACACTATAACTCCTCATAATGGTCGTAAAAGAACTTAATAAAATTTTAATGAATAAAATAAATGTATAATAAGTTATGAATCTATTTACTATTTAATATAATTTGATTATTTAGGATATTAAAGTGAATAAATCATTCAGACATAAAGTAAGGGGATTCACGAAGCCACTTTCCTTTCATTGGGTTTTTTGTCTTTCTTGCAAAATTTTAGTGTGGATGTTATTTAAATATTCATAAAATTTTAATTATTTTTTGTCACCAATTTTTTTGCATATATATGTTTCAAATATTATATAATGATGCCTAAAAATATTTTTCTAAAATTACTACTCTTTCTCAAAAACCAATATTTTACTTCTATTGTGATAATTTATTCTTCAATCAAGATTGATACTAAGCATGGTAACTCCTAAGATCAATGATATATTTTTTATCAAAATAAACCCATTAATTTCCATTGGACATTTCAGGTATAAGACTAATATACATTCCATAGGGAATGCATGATTGTGTAAATGTTATTATGTGATGGGTGCACCCAGAATTATATAGCGATCCAACACATTGGTTAGTGTGATACATCACATGATATAATTTTCAATATGTGAGAACATGAAGAAATATTCTTTCACAATGATGATTTTATGAGTATGAACATATTTTATGGATGAATATTATGCTATCTTTATTCACAACTATGTGTGGTAGTTGACTACTAAGTCATCATGTTTCATTTTTATGCATTTCTATATTCCATGGTTCTATCTAAATATATTATTCTGATTATGATGATGATATTATTATTACGTTATGAAGATGATGATTATTCTCACCCCATCTTATATTTATTATGTTTATTTTTTATCCACTTATTGGGCTTTTACCTTATCCCATTATTTGATTTATATCATTATCTGACTAAATATTCTAAGGATAAAATGTAGGACATTATGAAGCTAGAGAATGAGACATTAGGTAATGTTTATCTTTTATTATGTAAACTTTTATGTATATTCCTAATTTACCCAATACAATTAACCATTGGGATCCTATTATGTAACACTATTATATATTTTATCCTAAAAATGATGTAATAGTAATGTAATAATATATAGGGTCAATATTATTGATATTATAGAATGGTTTAGTTTATTATGGAACTAAGATTAGAGAAAATTAGTTTAAACCATCATAATGAGTATAGGTACATATAAACACTCAAGAATCATTATTTTAGATAAATGTTAAATATAAAGATCCCACATGACATTCTTCCAGTGTTAATCACACAAAGGAATGGATTATTTTTTTCATAAATTGTCGACATATGTTTTCTTCAAACAATTTCTATTTTAATAAATTTTGGGAAGTAGGAGATATCAGGATAACAATCCATGTGAAGGGCGATGTAGTGAATGCTCGAACAACATCCATAATGCCTTAGGGGGTGGAGTTAAAAAATATATAGTTAATCTTACCCAGTTGTATTTTTCTATGAATAGTAACTTGAATAATATGGAACATACACATTTACCTAAGAGAGAGAAACTTGTTATCAAGTATTTTATGTGGCAACTACCACTAAAATTAAGTGGATCTTCCAACCCACAAGTTGTGTAATTTTGGTTCAACTCAGTGGAGGAGATTTTTATTCATTGTTATGAGATAGAGAATATGACTCTAGCAATTTATCATTAAGATAGAGAGTCAAACCAATTGTGGGTGTTGATTAAGAATATAAAACTGAAAGTTGAAATTGAAGAGATGGATTGGGAAGATGTTGTTTCTTATAGAAATGGGAATGACCTTTTTTTAAGGTTCAAACATTCCATTCAGTTTCCATTTGGTTTATTTGTAAAACTGGAAACATTCAATGATTCTATTTCTATTTGGACCTACTTTCCAAAGGAAGGTTCTCATTAGTTGTGGAATGATGAGGCTTAAGAATATTCATTGGTCGAGAGGATGGGAGGTCAGGCTCATCACACCTTTTTGGGGGGAATCATTACCTACTCTGTGACTCTCTTATAGATATAAGTTATGTACAAGAATCCTTATTAATTCACCAAGACTGAAAAAGAGTTTTCATTTAGATTTGGAAATCAATGAATGATATGTATGGGATATAGAGAATCTTCTATATGTATTTGAGGTTTCTCATCGATAGAGAATCATCTGTATGTATTTAGAGATTATTAGTCAATGGTATCCTTCAATAAATTGTATAGGAATCTCTTTCTCATTATGATAACCATACTGGATTTAAAGACACTTAGTGGGGCACATGAAGTTTACTGTCATTAAGAAAGACAAGGATTATTTTATAGTTGGTATTGTTCACACTGATGGGCTACCTACGTATCCTAATAAAAAAGGAATAATAACCCACGTAGTTCGATAAGAAGGATATATTTTACGTCATATGGGACAGAAAAGAATTAATGAAACATGGCCTTGAACCTTATAACGTATTCCTAAGTACTCTACTTTTAAGGCATGGATCAAATTCCACATAGTTTGGGTAAAGAAATATGGGGTTTATGCATGGTTAATGGACCAAAAACATATTTCATTATTAATTTCACTCTCCAAGATGACGCGAGTCAAGATCGGTGTGTGAAATAAGAGGTTTCATTAAACGTGATGATGATGCCATTAAATATAAAGTCATGAGAAATGATGTGGGACTTACGTATGTATGACTGCCCAGGTAAATGAAGACCAAGACATACATCAGGAAAGAAGCCCATGAGAAGGGTCCATATAGGTATTTTTACTTTATAGAGATTTGGAGTTTTAATTTGGGGCATACTCTTGAGAAGGAGGCCTAATTAAAACGGACTAATGGTTGGGGTTTATTCCTAGGAAGGAGACCCAAATCAAAAGAAATTAAGAATGGGGCTTACTCCTGAGGAGGATTCCCAATGTTTAAGGAAACTATGACTGGGGCTTACTCTTAAAAAGGAGGGCTAGGTTATGGGGACTTGTAACTTGGGCCTTACTCCTGATAAGGAGGCCCAAATCAATAGACCTTCTCATCTCAAAGGATAAGGTTATACAAGAAACCTCTAACCATGGGGACATAAAACATGTAAGTCACAAATTTTTGGGAGAGGTTCTCACCAAATTCCTTTCAGATAAGGAAGAAAACAAAGGAACTATGCCATAAATGGCTTTGAAGAGGGTTTTGAAGGCTATGTCTTGAAGAGGAGTGGTGGAATTGAGGAAAGGAGGTGACTATAAAGGAGGCGTACAAGTATTGTTCAGGAACACAAGTCCTGGTCACGCAAGTAGACTTGCGTGACACGAGTCACCTTGGGGATGAAGAATCCATAGGGTAATTCTTGGGCGACTTTGAACTCAAGCCCTTAGTATCATCCCTAGAGGCTTCCAGAAGGATGGTGCGCGAGTTCCTTTGAGAGGGAAAGGCGGCACACAAGTGTCTTAATCTCCTTTAAGGGGTAGACACTTAGGTGTGAAAATATTGATGATTTCTAACACATAGGCCTTATTCTTTATATTTATAGCTTCCATTATAGGTAGATAAATACATTAGAAGTGTTTGGAAGATGTCAGACAGAGTCTTGGGAGACCAGATCTTGAATCTGAGTTTTGGAAAGTTCGTCCTCGAAATGGGGGGCCCATAGGGGATATTTATATGACACTGGTCACATTGGGAGAAAAAATAATAGGGTTCACAAGTGACTTACAGGACCCATAGGTGGCATGCATGTTACTTGCGCGGCGCGCAGGAAACCTATGAGACTCCCTCCAAATGAGTTCCTGGTCCATGCCTTTGTCAATTTTTGATATTCCTTAAAGGGTGACACTAATTGTGCTTAAGGTATTAGCCTTTTCCATTTGTTCGACTCTATGACAGAAAGGAGCATCAATAAAAGTCCCCCCTTATGGTTGGATCCATAAAAGGAAAGAGGATTTGACTCTGAGGAAAAAGAGAAACCAGGGTTCAGCGGCGTGCAGGTTTTTGGCTTGCAGGTTGCGGCGTGCAGGTTTTGGCGCGCTGGGTTACATGATCACCTATATATATGGGCATCACTTCACACAAACCATCCTTCCTTCAAGTGTTTTTAACTCTCGTCGCGCAAGTATTTTTCTTTCCTCAGTCGATCTCTCTTCATTGTGTCGCACTTCTCCAGTAAATATTTTGACTTGCGCGCCATCATTAGCACAACATTACTTGCACGCCAATACTTGTGTGGAAAAAATTTCACACAAATACTTCACCCCTTACTTCCTTATCCTTTTTATGTATTCTTTACAAATATTTCATAAAAATATATTTACTTAAAAGGTAATGTTTTATTTTTGTGCAGATTCAGTGGCTCCCAAAAGAATTGGATCAACTGATGACTTGGCCAGCAAGAGAATAGATGACTTGATGAACGTTGTTGGCCATGATTATTATGATATCTGTGATAGAACTCTTCTAGATTTGGCTATGTACTTGAATAAATATAATGCCAATTTCCCACAGAGCATCTACTTGCCTTTATATGGTTGTGGTCATCTGTAAGGAGTCAACGTTCCAGAGGAAAATAAATATATTCCCCATTCCTACTTTCAGACTTACACCAATGTCTCTTTGGAAAATGTCTCAGTTGCAGGATCATTTTTCAATGCTGTAATAGTGGATAAGGCATACATAATTCATCATATCCCTTGTGCTCTAGATCTGAAGCCTCCGCACCTGAGCTGCAGTCGCATTTCTATCCCTCTATTTTCCGAAATTCTCAGATTGACCAACCTAAGGGATGGAAAAAGAGTTGAGATTTCTGTCCTAGATGAGGTGTGAAGCCGACATGGATGTGGGAATACTAGTTGCGACATACATGTGTAGATTTTGTTGAGGATCTGAAGGGATCTGCAATATATGAAGCCGTCTGGGCTGGGCAAACATATGTTTACAGGAATGAAAATTTTGTGCCTGAGTTAATCAGACATTGGAGCCCGAAAATGAATTCTTTCCATCTAACTCATGGAGAAGTAGGAATCAGTTTGTGGGATGTCTACAAGATCTCGGGGGCTCCAATTTTTGTATATATGTATGATGAATTCATCCCCCCCTAAGGTGACATGGAATGACTCATAGAAGACTTCGGCTTTCGCTTGAGAGTTAATGAATTTTTTTTCACAAGCATAAGAATACCAAATCCATGAAAATCAACTCTAGAATATATATACATACAGAGGAATGGATGAAAATTTTTCTGATCATGAAGAAGGAGAAGGGTCCCACCTATACATGTACTACCAGCTACCTCGGAGCATAGATTAGGGGTGATATTGGCACATTCTGGCAACATTGGAAGAGGATGTGTTCGAAAAGTGGTGGTATGAAGTGAATCAATGAATCCCAGAGAAGACCCATCTGGCGGCCTTCTTATCCTAGTGGATCAGCATTTATCTTCTTCCAGTTAGAGATTCGAAGGGAGGCGTCAGGCCAGGGACCTTTATTGTTGTAGCCAAGTTGGCAGTGATAAAAATGGTTGGGTTCTCCACCCCAGTTTTGGCGAAGATTCAATGGAGCTTACTCCATGTATATATAGGTAAGTCTCATTTGATAATAGTGGGACCATTCCATGTTTTTTGGGGATGGATCGCCACTAACATCAGGAAATACATAGTACAGAGCATATTACAGGTTCTTGGATGTTCTTTTAGGCCATTGGTGCAAGCATTTTCCAGAATTTCTCCATTGTCCCTCAATTCCTATGATATGAAGGTGTGGCTGAGCATGTTCATGGAATTTTATTTCTTTCATTATGGAAACCCGCCAACCGGGCTGTTGGTTGACGATGGAACAACTAGCCTAGAATTGAGGTCATATATGCTGGCTTGCAGAGATGGTGTCTTGGGCACCAAAATTGACAGAGATATTATATGCAAGGCCTATGCTCTATATATATTTTCATGCCAATTCAACATTCTATAGAAGATTTTTGTATACCCCCCAATGCACGTCATGTCAGAGTAACATCCAATGTTTTAACGAAAAATATGGTTGATGAAAACTATGGATAATACTGGGGTAGTGTTTGATCTACCAGTTGCTGGAGCGGCGGGTCAATTGACTACATGGTATGCTAAGAACTGGGTAGCCTCATACCCGACATGGGTATTTGAATATTCCTGTCTCCCGGGTGGGGTGTAAAAAGAGAATATTTAGGGAAGAAAACTTTCTTCTAGAGGGTTACTCATCCTCACCCGGAGTTGATTCACTAGGTTCTTCACCTGGGGCTGATTCACTAGATTCCCCGGATGGGGATGATGAGGAACGACATGCATCAAAATCGCCTCCTTCCAGATATAATCCTCCTACCAGTGTCAGGAAACCAACTCCATCAACACATGGTGAGTTATATCATTGTGGAATTTTCTTTGTCATTATTTTATAGACCAACAAGTATCATTTTCTTATCATTTATCTGTGATTGCAGGAGCTGGGAAGAAGTTCAAGTCCCATATTGTAGGACCGTCCTCATGGATTTCTGGTCCACATTCTAAATATTTATGACCAGAGGCTGTATAGAAATGGCAGAGATTATATTGTGATGCTAAAACATCCTAGATGGACTTATGCGAAAGGATTCATATCCATAGATTGGGGGGTCGTCGGGCTTCTGTTGATATCTTCTTTGAGGATAACACCATTGAAGAGTAGTATTTCATAAGAGAGATGTAAATGATCATGTATGCCACTGATGATTCCATTCCTATCACCAAGAGGGTGAAGGATAAGATGGATCTTGGCACTACTGAGGGGATTGGTGATTTAGTAGATGAGGAGTGGAATGATTACGTGGCTACTAAAGATGTAAATATCATTCCTTATTTTCTTTGCAACTTGATTTTAGTTAAAGCATTGTTACATAAGGAAATTAATTTTTTCATCCTACAGCTTGTTAAGGAAGGAACTACTAAGGTCCTTTCACTACAGTATAGCCCTGGAGGCACAACATTTGGAGTCCTTGAATCTCTTTGTGAGCCAGGTGATGTATTTCAATGCTAGAAATGTATGGATGAGGAGTTAGACAGGGATTTAAAATATCTGATACCTGTATTTGGAGGAGATGATGTTAACACACCCAAAAAGTCAAAGAAGCAAAGTCATCGAAGGAAGAAGTCCACAGCTAAATATTTCATCAGTAGTGGTAAGTCCTTCGGATAGTCATGGATCCTAACTCATTGAAATTTTAATCATACTTATTGGTATTTTAGGGGCTTCGTCGTTTTTCCCATTGAAGGAGAGGACTAACCCTCCTCTAAAGATGACGGATGGTGTTAGTGAATACTCACAAATTCATGCTGATTTGGATACTCCTAGTACTACTTCTGTTACTGCTGCATTGAGAGAAGATCCTACTTCTGGTAAATTAATAGTAATCCATAGAATGTTGAATGAAAACATCAACTGACTTCCATTATATGATGATTTAGGTTCAACACCAGCAATAGAACATTTAACGACCACTAAAATTTACTTTGCAATTTCTCTGAGGAAGCTATCCGAGGTCAGAGGTCATAGGATGAGGGTCTCAAAGAAGACATGTCAAATGATTCCACTGGTGAGACTAACCAGGAATTTGGGATATCACTAGATGAAATGATGAATCTTGGAACATATTTTGATGAAATTTTAGATCATGTTAAATTACCGTGTAATTTAGAATATTTTGTATGTGAGTGTTATCCTTTGTCCTGTTAGAAAAAATTATTACATCTCTAACCAGGATTGGTTGAAATATGAAGTTCTGTCTGAGTAAGATGATGATCTGCCGATGCCTGAAGGGGGTAGAGGCAACCCTATATTTGTAGAGACACTAGATCAAGTGGAGCTTTACCCATCAAATATTCCTCAAACCAGTCCTGAAAATAATGTTAAATCTAGGAAAGATGGGGAGAAGCCTTCTCATGTTGTTGATCTACCATTGGGTAAAAGATGATAATATTTTTGGCTGTACTTAATTTGTAAGATAGAAAATCAACTTTTGTTATCCTTTGAAACTAATCAAAGCTTTCAACTGACTATGTAGCGCTGTCAACATCAGTGGTTAGATCCGGAGGTGAATCCTCAGCCTCAGCCCTAATGGCAGTAGAAAGTGAAGTAGCAAGGGTCATGGGGGAAGGAGTAGAATAGGGAACATACTTAAGTGCATTGATCCCAGACTATATTCCCCCCCTGTGATAGCGATGCTGAATCAGACCCAGAGGTGCAAAAGGTGCTCCAATTCTCACATCGCAAGGCATGGAAGAATATATGGAAGATCATATCTGAAGTGCCTCTTGAAGAGCTAACTTCGAAGATCCCGCGACTGTCATCCTTGTTTTTCATGATGGTACTTGGTGGTTTTGGATATCAAGAGATCCATAAAACAGTGAAACAAGTCATCTTAAGGAGAGAGTAAGAGAAAAAGTTATGTCAAGATCTGATCAGAGTGAGGTTGCTGGCCAATATCGGTGAATTCGAGGCTGTGGTGTCTTGAGCTGAGGCTGATAATGCTACAAAGATGAAGGAGATGAAGCATAAGATAATGAAGAAAGTTTTCCAGTTTCCCTTCAGCAACAGCTAGATGTCGTTACTGGGGAACTTGACCAGCTTAACAATTCATTAGAAGGAGTCCAAACGGATGGTACAAAATCCACCGCAGATGCCAAGAAGGCATTCCATCAAGCTAAAAGGAGTGAAGATAGCCGAGTTAATGAACATCAAGTGGTTGCTGATGAAGCTCTGGATGCCATAAATCAAATGAAAAGTTATGTTGAAAGCCTCTTGTAATTCTTGAAAATGAGAAGATACTCCAGTCATTGGATGTTCTTCTAATCTTGTGCATCAATGAAAAATACATTTCATCTTCAATCATTAGTACCTTAATTCTCTTGCTAACTACTTAATTTTTTTAACCTATGACAATGAGACTAGTATGCATAGTTTGATTTTGCCTGGATTATATAAACAACCCCACAAACATTGCATCTTTTTGTTGCTAAATATTTCCCAAATCATACAAAATGTACTTTTAGCGAGCCGCGACTTGAATTTTATTCATATTTCTTTTTACAGGATCCCAATTTAATGAGAAACCTTTCTCTTGTTGGCAGTTTAATTTCATGCAAGTCAGACCTAAAAAGGATAATGTTTAAGGTCGAATAGCTTTGACCGAATGAATAAATATTGACTCAATTCCATGATAATTTGTTTGAAAACATATTACCACATTCATGTATGGGGGAAAACACGTAAAATATGACTTAAGAAATTTTGAATATGAGGGATGATATAAGAAAGGGCTAAAAGGCATTAGAGGAAGTATTTCCTAATAGTGAAGTTACCACTATTTGACAAACCCGTTAGGGGGTTGAATTATGTAGGGCCACTTAAGGGCATTGGCTGCATAGTCAAATAATAGAATTTTTTGGCTGACAAGTTCATTATGTAGACTACTTATGCATGGACACCTAAGGGTACGTGCTACATAGTCAGGAAAAGGAACTCTAAGAAATTTTACTTTTCTATTGCTAAAAGCCTGTGAATGTTTATGGAGATTCAAATTTCCAAAGCATAGAGTCTACTGTATTGAGAGAGGTTCATGAATATGGATAGGATATTCCCAATCAGGATTGTCAATGAATTGGATGAATGTCATTCCTGCGAAGGTTTGAACCTAATGTAGGGAATGGAAAAATAATCCATAGACTTGAATACTTTCAGATCATGAAAATGATTATGGGACAAATATGTTAAGGATGGTTGTTTGGAGGATCCCTACGTATCGTTGTTAAGACCAATAAGGAAAAATGAGGTTTCCTCCACAAGAATGAAGTTATCACTATTTGACAACCCCATTAGGGGGGTTGAATTATGAAGGTCCACCTAAGGGCATGTGTTTCATAGTCAAATAATAAAATCTTTTGGCTGAAAGGTCCGTTATGTAGACTATTTATCCAAGGCCACAAAGGGCATGTGCTGCATGGAAAGGAAAAATAATTCCCGGGTATCAAATATTTTGTGACCAGAAGTCATGAAAAGGGTTATGGAGATCTGGAGGTATTTATATTTAGGATAATGACAACTGAAAATGGGTATTGTCCAATGTATGAAAGAGATACATAGACCAATGCTGACCATAATCATGTCGTGGTTGGGTCCTGAATTGAGATGTTGTACATTACTACATATCACATTAGGATGAGAATCAATCCATACGTAGTTATTGAAATACAGTTTAACGTCATGTGTGATGAGAATGTAGGAGATCTTAGTTTAGGGTCGTAGAGCTCAGACCATAATGATGGAGACACATTGAGTGTTTTTTATAAACCTAATGTGAATAAAGACCAGGGTTTCTATACCACATTCATGTGCTCACAGAGGTACTTTTCAGCCAAGGGACTGAAATTGGAGTTTGGGGTTAGGCCCAAAGACTTGTGGCTGGATTCGAAGGATGATCGAACATTCCTACTTATCCCATAGGTATGAGAATCAATCCATACATAATTTTTGAAATATCCTCTGTATATATTTGGTTCGTACATGTGAAGGGTGAAAGGAGACTTTAGTGCAATGATGGTTGGACCCAAGATTAAAGGTTTGGGCATTTCCATGAATGCTTGTAGTCCTTGTAATATGACATGATTGGAGATCAAGGTCAAAAATGATTCCATCTTAGGTGACGGTGTCAGAGACTATTGAAGTTTATTGTCCTATAAGAAAAAAGGTTGAATAGTTTAAGGTCATATCCATGGACCGGTTCTGCACAGTTTAGCATCATGTAGCTAGGACGTATTTCTATGCAGTTTAATGTCTTGAAGCGAGGAAAATGGGGGACTATATAGTTTAATGTCATATAATAAAGACGATGGTGCTGAACAGTTTAGTGACATGTAGCAGGGACAAAAGAGGCATACATAGTTTAACTCCATTTAGGACGATGGTGAACCAATGTGGAGATATTGGTTTCGGGGGGGCTTCACGGATAAACATCGTATGAGATAGAGGTGAACCGATGTGAGGATTTTGGTTTTGGGCTTGAACCTCAGGAGGTTACCTATATAACCAGCCTAGAAGGCTCGGATTAATGTCTGCGTAGTTTGATTGAGAATGAATTGTTGATCGTGTTTTACTTGAGGACAACGATCCAAAGATGGAGCTGGGAGTTACACGTTGTTAGCGGCCCAGAGAGGGTGTTATGGTTGAAGCTTAATCTAAGATCCTGTGAGTCATGCTTGGTGTGAGAAACAAGAGGTAGCAACAACCCTAATGATGCGCAGTTTAACGTCATGTGGGACAAAGGGTGATGTACAGTTTAGTGTCATGTAGCAAGGATGTATTGTTGTGTAGTTCAAGTTCTTGCATGACATGTGCACTGTTTAACATCATGTGGGACATATTAAGGAAATGTTTCAAAGTTTAAACATCATGTAGGACAAACATTTACAATGTATCATCATATAGGAAGAACATGTACAGTTTAATGTCATGTAGGACGTATAAGGGACTATTTATAGTTTATCGTCATGCAGGATGATAGCATTTTTGTAACAAAAAATACTTCTTCAGGAATATGGAATTTGTTGGAGTCATGATGAGTTCTCCAATCATTGAGATTAAAGAATATGATCCATTGGAGTACACATTATGTATTGAATAAGGTCCTTCTCACTTTGGATCAATCATTGGAGGATTCTTTCCTGGCATCATTTGAGTTCTGAGGACCAATAACAATTCTCCGTGAATGAATGAACGAAGATGAAGTTCTTTTTTGAAATCCCGTGCTATTCAATTCTGATATACTTCCAAATGGTGTAGGGCGCACAATCGTTTTTCATCTAATCGTTACAATTCGTCAAATCAATTTCGAGATTGTTCATTTGTTTATTACTGATCACAAATGGCTACACTGAGTAAATGTAATTGAACCTCAATGGGAAATAATGCTTTTGTTCCATATTCTAATGAACATGGAGTTGACTGCGTAGTAGTGTAGGTGGTGGTCCGATAAGTCCATAAAGAATGAAAAATTTTATCAGGCCATGATTTCATAACTTTATCCACCATCTTGTGCAGTATGTTTGAAGGTGTCTTATTGTAGGCCTCATTTGACCATTGGCCACTACATGATACTGAGATGAATGGTTGGATTTGATTTTGTATTCTTGATACAACTTTCTCACCTTGTATGAACAGAAGTTGATGCCATTTTCCATCAATATAGTATGAGGGACACAAAATCTAGTATTGATGTTAGATTTGAAAAAGCTAAAAATGATTTTATAACTAACTTCTTTGAAAGGTATTGCCTCTGCCCATTTGGAAAAGAATTCTGTAGCATTAAGAATATACTTAAACTGTTTGGATGTAGCAAGAGGATAAAGTCCTACTACATCCATTCCCCATGTTGAAAATGGCCACGAGTATTTAGATGTATGAAGCAACTATGGGGGTTGATGAATGAAGTTGGTACATACTTTGCAAGAATTAAACTTAGTGAAATCAACACAATCTTGTATCATTGAAGGCCTAAAGTATCCAAGACTTCGATTTTGAACAGAAAGTATATGTCTAGATTGGTAGGCACCACAAACTCCTGCATGAACCTCACTAATGACAACCATTGTCTCGAAACCATCAATACATCTGAAGAGAATTCTATCAAAACACTACTTGTAAAGAATATTTTGGTGATCTGGGCTTTCATAAAGAGGAAAATTGAACACACTCCACTGGACTTGTTCCTTCCTGGCTCTATCAGGTGGGAGTGTTCCATTTTGAAGGTATTCCCTTATAAGTGTCATCCATCCTATAATATGACCATATGGTTAAGAAATGGGACTGATTTCATTGATTTCATATATTATTATTTGAACAAAAGGTGAAAATACATGATGGTGGGCAATACTGATGATTATTTCATCCATGTTTGGATCTTCCAGGGCTGTGGCTACATTAGCCAGTGCATCATCCTGGGAATTTTGTGATCACAGGACATAAGAAAATGTCGATTTCGAAAGAAATTACATCATTATCTCTATGAAGTATCCACACAAAGGGATTAATTTTCCTTTTCTAATGGCATAATCCTCAATGACTTGTTTGATTAACAGATCTAAATCACCATTTACCTTCAAGTGATTCACCTGTGCCTGATGTGCTAATTCAAAGCATGTGATGAGAGCTTGATATTCTAATTCATTGTTCATACCACCTTCGAACAATAATAAATAATAGGACAACTCTACCTTTTCTGGGGAAATAATCATGATTCCTATCCCAACTTTGTTGAATTTATGATCTTCCATTTTCGTCCCTGTTGGACTTTTAGAGGCACCGTCGATGTACATTTCCCGAGCCTGGGAATTATCTTGAATAGAGAAGACTTCCTCATCAGGATGTTCAATATTTAAATATGTATCTTCTACAGATGGGTGTTCAACAAAGAAATCAGCTAAAGTGTGGCCCTTTATTTCCTTTTGAGACACATATTGGATATCAAACTGCTGTAAAATAAATACCCACGTTTCCATACATCCTGTAAACATTGGACGACTGAGGATAAATTTGAGCGGGATATTGCGAGATACCAATTGGATGTCATGATGTTGCAGGTAGTGTCTCAATTTCTAAACTGCAAAGATTAATGCAAGGTATCACTTTTCAATACCTAAATATCGATTTTCTCCCTCATGCATAGTCCAATAGAGATAGTAATGGTTTTTTTCATTCCCAGCATCATTCTTTTGGGAACGGAAATCACCCAATGATCGCTCTAAATATATCACATAGAGAATAAGTGGTCTTCCTTCAACGATTGACATTAATACCGGGGGACTCAAGAGATATTTCTTGAGAATATCAAATGCTTCATGTCATTTTTCAGTCCACTGGTAGGTGACTCCCTTCTTCATTAATCTGGTGAAGGGAAAACACTACCCTTCCAAATTGGCAATGAAATGCCGAATACAGGCCAAGTGTCCTTGAAGTCCTCTTAATTTCTAAAAATTTCTAGATGGTGACATGTCAAGGATTGATTTTTTTTTCTCAAGATAAACTTCAATACCATGATGGCATACATCAAAGATGATAACTTTACTTAAGGTTACCCCAAATGATCATTTCAAGGGGTTCATCTTCAAATTTTGTTGTCAACGTGTGTTGAATATGATTTCCAGATCGTCCAAGTGATCAGAACGTTGTCCTGATTTAACAACCAAATCATCCACATAACATTTATCAAATTTCCATAAAATGGTTTATAAGATATGTTGCATGGGACATTGATAAGTTGCACCAGCATTCTTCAGGCCAACGGGAAATACCTGATAGAAAAACACACCTTGAGGAGCTCTGAAGGTTGTAGACTCATCATCTTATGGGGCCAATCATATTTAATTGTACCGAGAGTATCCATCCATGATGTAAAGAGCATCGTATCCATCTATTGCATCAATTAATAGTTTTGTGATCGGAATTGGAAAATCATCCTTGGTATAATGCCAATTAAGATATCTAAATTCAATGCAAACTCTATTTTCTCCATTATAATTTTTCACAAGGAAAATAATAGGCTGCCATTTGGGATACTGAACTTCTCTGATGAAGTTATCCTTGATAAGCTTATAAACTTCTGCTTCAATTTTGGAGGCATAAGTTGGGTGTGTTATTCTTGCTAATTTATTGAATCCTCGATGTTGTTATGGTAAACCTAAATGATGAGTTGAAACATTGAGATCAGGACCCGACATTTCTCTATAATTTCATGCAAATACATCTCTATTTTTCTTTAGAAATGAAGTATACATTTATTTCTCTTCAATAGTCATGGCTACACTAATTAAAGTGGGGCGTGGATCTTCTTTTGTACCTAGATTTATTATTCTATGTTCACCCACAGTGGTAGAGATACCCTCTTAAAATGATGGAGGAGCATCCCAAAGATCTTCCACTTCCTCTTCAATATGTGTTACTTCTGCTATTTCTACTTGAATAGTAGATGATGAAGTAGAATTTCCATGATCAGGGGAAAAGTTAAAATTTGAACATCTTGAAGAAAAGGATGTCATTTCTGACCCTATTGATGATGAAGGGTCTTCCTGGGGTGATTAAGAGGAGATGATGGATTGGGAATCAACATCATTGTTTTCCTCTGATATTGTTATGACTTTTTCTAGCATGGTTGATGAGGTATATAATTTCTAGATTTCAATAGATGAAATTAATATATCTCCGTTTATGCTTTCATAACTTTTTAGAGAATCAACAATTTCTCCCATGCTTTCTGGCTTGATTGCCATAATTGAAATTATGGAAGATTCCATAAGATTGATTGGATTTAGGTCTACCCTGCCAATTTGACTGATAGGAAACCTATAATATGAACTCACATTTATGAATTGGTTTATTGGAATCTTTTCCAAAAAACTTGGAGCAATAATTTTGGTGACCTTCATTAACGTGGATTTTTCTTTTCCCTCCATCTGATAAAATTATGCCTCAATTTATGGGTATTCACACGTTTTGAATGGGGCATTGTCACCATACAATGTCCCAATTTGTCCATTGATATAATATTTGAGACATTGATGGAATGACGAAGGTACGACCACATGTTTATGTAGCTGAGGTCTTCCACGAAAAATGTTGAAGTCTGTGTCCTAACGAACAACCATGAAACCTAAATTATACACAAGGTCTCGAAACTAAAATTTGAGTATAATTTTGGCTATATGTTCTTGTTCATTCTAATCATATCCTTGCAACATAAAAGTATATAGAGATAAATCAAGTTTGGTGTGGCCCAATCGACGGAGTGTTTGATTAGGAATGAGATTGACTCTTAAGTCATTATCAATGAAATCTCGTCGGATGTCTATATCATTGAATTTTTAGATAGATACAAAGGTCTGATATGTCCATGTACAACATCATCTTTGTCCTCATCTGTAAAATATATCACTGCATGACATTATGTAGGATCATTCTGTATATGGTAGACCTCAGCCACAACAATTTCATTTTCAAATTATTGAGGACTTGACATAACCTCAATAAGTGCCTCCTGAAGATCTTGTTATAGATTTAGACCATCCAGAATTGATAACTGGGCCAGTAATTTGGCCAAATGATTCAAGACATCATACTTCGGGTCTGAAGGTCTGTGTTTTCCATCATGAAAATGTGATTTTTTAGGTGCCTTGGAAGTTCATGCTTTGGCAGTAGATGCATCCTGTATCGAGGTAGGAGTTGGAAACACTCCTCGCTTCGGTAGATTAAACTGACCAGGTCTATCTATTTTTTGAGAGGAATAAGGTGTAACCTCTAAGAGGTCCTCCAAAATAATTGTGTTATGACCAAATCATCCATGTTTGGAAGAACATTCTTGTTCCTGTTGAGCCCGCTAATGTGAATTTCCACGATTCTATGCCGCATATACAATTTTATCAGGGGTAGGATTGAAATAGTGGCTTCTGGAAAATCCACATCATCCTCTATATCCTAGACCTATGTCTCTTCCTATAATTTCTCTATTAGATATAGGGAACATTGGCTCATCATAATAAAAACCGTATTTGGCATAATGACCTTTTAAATGAACCATGTTAACAGAACCAAAGATCAATTCTTCATCTGATGATGTTTCCTCCTGATTAACAGGTTCAGGTTTTGTCGTTTGGTGGGGCGGTGCCCGCGCTTTTGAAGAAAATGACATAAAATCTTCCAACGTCAAAGACAACTTAGGTTTTGACATGAGCTCATCTTCTTCTTACTGCTCTTCTTTCATCAAATTACACCGCCTCTTCGAGGATTTTTCTTCTGATGATGGGGGTTTTTCTATAGAATTCATAGCGTAAGACACAATTGGTTGATTCAATAATTCTCATAAAATGGCATGAGTTTTCTTGATCATTTTCTTGACCATCCAATCATCAAAATTTTATGCATTTTTACTTTTGACTTCATGCCATTCGCCTTCTTCCACTGGATAAGTAGCAGTAACACATGCTACATGGGCTAAAGAACCTTTCAACTTTACATATTTAGTGTCCACCATCTTTTTCATGAGTTCTTTGAAGACAAAACACTCCTAGAATGGGATTCCCCTACATCTGATGAAACGAGAAATAGTTGGGAAGGTCTTCATCTCCTTCCTTGTTCGGCCATTAAAGCCTTGGCAACTGAACTAGATTATTTTCTAGAGCCGAGATGAAGTAGCCAGGAACATGTTCATTCCGTAAAGAATAAACTTTGTTCTTCAAATCATTAAACTGTTTCCGCCTTTGATCTCTTTGATCATCTTGACAAGGAGGCCATTGTTTTTGATGCTCAGGAGGTGTATCCCTTTGATATGATGAAGGTTTTTGAAGTGGAAGCAGGTATAAGTGCTTATTTATGTGTAACTGTAGCAGTTTTTTCTTTCCCTATTCTCCTTCCTGGAACTGATGGAATTACATGAGTATTAGACTTAGTCTTTATAAGAGAGTCTTCTATCTGTTGAGCGATTGAAGCAGGGTCTCGAAACCCTCCTGTGTATTTTACTGGGATCAACGGTGTGTGTAATTCATCACACAGATTTTCCATAGATATTGGAAACAACTCTTCTTGAAGGAGTGATAAACATAAAGAATATGTTAATCCCTTCCAGTGAGCACTGAAATATGAAACTCTTTCATTTTTTCCTTTACATGCAATTGGTATGATAAAAAATTGTCATCTTTGGAAATGGTGAGCTAAATTGAAGAAGAAATATTTGACAAAGATCTTCCCACCTAGTAATTGACCGAGATTGCAAACTTGTATACCAGAAAAAAGCAGGTCCTTGTAATGACTGTACAAAAAACCTGAGCTTATCTGCTTCTTGTTGTTGAGGAGTTCCCATCATAGGATCACAATGAGAAACTAAATGTGTTAAGTGTTGTTATGGATCTCTCGAACCATTAAAAATTGGGATTGTGGTATCCACAAAATTTGATGGGGGAGAGATTGCATCCACCCATTAAGAATAAGCTCTATTTTCTGGTTGAACTTATGAATGATTTCATTCAATAGCTTCCAATCGAGCTATTAATGACTCAATGGTAGTCATTAATTTTTAAGAAACATCTAGATGATCTTGGACCTGAGCAGGTGAAATAACTGGAGTTTGGATGGGTTTTGTGACATGTACTACCACTGATGGTAGTATTGCAGGTTGTTGTCACGTATGACCCATAGGATTGGACCTATGAGGGTGTACATGTAAAGGGTTATATTCTTGATCCATCCCAGTAGCTACAACATATTACCTTGATTGATTAAATCCAGCATTCTTTGGAGGAAGACTACCTTGAAGTAGTTTTGCATTTAACCTCCTTAATTCCTTTATTTCTTATTCTTATTGTGAGAACCTTACCTTCAATGAGACTGATTGGCCTTATCTAGAGGTAGGGTGGAATGTAACCTGACTTTTAACCTTTTCCTTAGAATGTTACTTTCTGAAGTATGTAAGGGCATTAACCAATGGAATATCTTGCCCCTAGGAAACCCTCTTTCTTTTGGTACACACACCTCCTTCATTTATTTCTGTGCATACAAGCTCTTAAACAAGAACTTCTTTATCTAATCCCTCTGAGTGAGCCTCATGTTCTGGGGGATTAGTGACAATGACATGGATGACATTTATCGATGCATAACGCATTGCAGCCCTTCTATCAGCACTTATGTGATACTGTCTTCTTTCATGTCCTTTATGAGATGTTGACTTTTTTTGGTTGATTCCTCAGTGACTTCTTGATGAACCGAAACGTGGAGGGAATATCCTAATAATTGGGATCTACGTTCCACTTGTGTCTTCTTCTCTAATCGAGAGAAGGATGACTTTGGCTGAGGAATAGATTGAGGATTTGAAAAAGTCCCTAATCCGGTGGACTTGGGATGTTCTTATTTTTCCGGCTCAACTCCTAAAATCCTATATGTTGATCCCAAGAGTTGGATTAAAAGAGTCCCAAATACAGCAAGATGAGGTGGCTCTTGTGCTTCTACATCTAAAACGTTCATAGAATCTCTCCTAATTTTGAGGACTTTAGTCCAGAAATTAGTCATATACATCATCTGACATCCACTCAAATCATCTTGCTCAGATGACTGTTGGACTATTTCTGACACCTCTTTCACCTGATGATGTGAATTCTCTAAACTAGAAGAATGTTCGGTATTCTAATTTGCTTGATGAAAGAGTAATTCAGCAACTTTTTCTTTATATGCCTGTCTTTGGGAAGAACTAGTTGAGGCTTATTCTTGGGAAAGATTTTGATTACGCACAAAACCGGTTATATGTGGCCACCCATGGACAATAACATTGCATGAGACCACTTTTGGAAGTCTTTGTTGACTGAAGAGCACAATGAAATGCAATTCTCCATGAACACCTCATCCCTTGATTTCAATACCAGATGCGGCATTGGTAATTAACTGGTGAAACCTTTTTAAAGCACCAAGGCATGAACGCTGAATGGATCTATTCTGCTTTTCAACCTTTTGATGTGTGGAAACTGAGAGAGATACCATGTCAATTTGGGGTTTCAACCCTTCTATTATCTTTACATGATTCTGATATTCATCATAATATAATATTTTCCCTTTTAAGTGACAAAGAGTTTTCCATATGTTGAGACAAATATCATGAATACAATCTTCTGTCAACATTTCTAGAAGATCGTATTGAGAGTCATCCAAAGGCCAAAACATGACCTGTATTTCACCTTTTTCCAGTTTTTTTCTCATATTCAGTACTTCCAATTTGTCATTTGATGAAGATTTTTCTACTTGATTGGACCAAAGATGGTGCTTCTTTATTGCTTCATCAGATTCAACATGATTGGTAAAGAATTCAATTTTCAAACTTGAAGATGAATGTCCTAGGGGTGCTTTGGAGAATAACCTACACCACGTTCTATCTTCTGATTGAGAAAGTATTTCACCTGTAGAGGTAAGGCATCCGACATGACTCGATTTTCATTTGAAAGTGCCTCAAAAATAGGAGGGATTTTTCATTACTACATTGTTCATTGAAGAATTTTCCAGGAAATGCGAATTACTAATGGTGAGAGGACTTTCATAGCTAAATTCATCATCATGGGGAGAACCACCATGGTGGGTTATAGAAAAAGATGAAACATCTTTCTCCTTGGTCTTCTAGCCACACAGAGGGTTATCGTGGCACTAATCTAAAGATGATACTTATAGATTGACCGAATTTTCATGAATCAAGCCTTCTTGAGGAAGTGTCTAATGAAGACCTTCGGAATTATTTTTCTTACTTCCAAAATCTGGAAATGAGAGAGTGGAATCTTGAGTTGCAACAGACAATTGAATGAGGGATTCAAGAACTCCAGCATTGAGCAAGGCCTTATTACAGATTGGCTCTTCATTTTTCAACTGGGATAAATGGGTCTTTTTCTTGGATGCCTTATTATTCAATTTGGAAACCACTTTTTGATGAAAGTGGTTATCCTGGGCAGGTGTATGTACCTTCTCTAGAGAAATGGTCAGGTTAGGCTAATTATCTCCATTTAAATCGGGGGTATGTGCCTGACTTGATTGTACGTATGACATGGGGGAGTATGCCCCACAACCACTCTGGACTGGGAAAGTGGTGTGTATTTACTCTGGAGTGACATGTTGATGAGTCAATCCACTGATAGGGATATATTTATGATTCTTTTCCTGTGATTCTGCTGATGTTGTTATAATATTCTGACATGTATCTAGAATATGGGTAGGGATTTGCTTCTTCTCTTTCACCACAGTCAGAATGTGCTTGGTGAATTCAACTGCTGGAACAGGAATATACGTCCATTCCATGTTTGGAGTAGGTCTGTGTTCCTTTTCATTCACCATTGTAATAATGTGCTTGGTGACTTCAGCTACTGGAATGGGAATATATGTCCATTCCGTGTATAGATTAGGTGTGCGTTCTTACTCTTGTCCTCCTTTTACTGTCATTGAATTCTGACAGTACTCATGTGTGGGGGAAGAAAGTTATGTTTGCCTCCAGTTTGTCATTGGAGGTTTCCAATTGACATCTCTAGGTGCTACCAAACGAGACTGTTGGTTAGCTTGATAAAATTGAGGTGTATGTGCCTACTGATTTTTCTCCACCAAATATTATTAATGAAATTTCTTCAATCCTAGAAGATGAGACTACTGAAATAATTAATGAGTGTATGTAGGTGTATGTTCTTGTTTACAGGTGGTCACCACATTTGATTAGCGAGCTTCATTGGTTGCAGTCAGAAGAGCATACTGACTGGCTAATGAATTATAAACAATTGTATGTTCCTTCCTATAATACTACACTGGAATTTCCTAGTGGGATTGGTGTGTTACTACTAGACGAGTCTGCTAGGCAGTGAAAACAGGACGGGTGGGTGTATATGCCCCATCGTTGTTTTCCATCATGTTAGATTGATGGACTTCTCCGAAGGGTGCAGAAATAAGAACTGTCTCCCTATTAGCCGAATTTCACCTCTTACGGTTCATCCTGCATGCTCGGGTTTGAGTAACCTGAGCCAAACGCCTAGAGGTGATACCCTCATCATGTTTAGGGTGCACTACCGCACGATTCTAGCAGAGATTGTTGGTGGGATTCCTCAGGAAGTACTCATGTCTTCTTAAATTGACCCCTTGAGTGACCTCTTCATTCCCCTCCCCGTAATATGGGAAGTACATGTTGTTTCATTCTAGGGATAGCGACCCAAAATGGTTCAAAACGGTGGTTGGAACCACCAACTTCTTGACCACTGGTCATCGCCGTCCAGAAAACCAGGGTGAGTTGTTAACTTGGAGGGCTTGTCAAGTGGCCTCCAAAGTAGAGATGGTATCAAGTTGATGGTATTCCCTCACCAATGAATTCAAGACCTAGCGCTGAGGACACTGAGTAGGTGATTTCATCCTCATAGTGGACTAGGATCTAGCAGGATTAGCAGACAAGGCATTCATAGTTGTGAATTTTAAAGAATCCATTCTATTTTGTAGAGTGATCATGGAAAAGAGTGCATGTTTGATATAGCAGACATTATCAAGATAGGTTTGGTCAGACTACATCTTTTGGATGAGCACATATGTCATTGATTGCTTTGTTATCCCTCATATTGAATTTAATAGGGACCTAACAAATAAGTAAAACATCATTTAACAATGTTAAGGATTTTGGTCAGGTTCACCATTTTTTTTGTTTCTTCTAGAAATGGGGATGACCTTGTTTGTTTAATGTTCAATCTTTCCAATCGATCTCAAACAGGTTTATTCATATAACCAGAAACATCCAATGATTTTATATCCATTTGGATCAAATTTCTAAAGCTAGGTGCTCATTAGTTGTGGACTGATGAGGCTTAAGAATTTGAATTGGTTGAGAGGATGGGAGGTCATGCTTCTTACACCTTTTTGGCGGGAATCATTACATACTACAGGACTCTCTTATAGATTTAAGTTATGTTCACAAATCCTTATTAATTCACCAAGCATGAAAATGAGTTTTCCTTTATATTAGGCAATCAATTATTGATATGTATGGGATTTATAGAATCTTATATATGTATTTGAGGTTCTTAATTGATGGAGAATTATCCATATCTATTTAGAGATTCTACGTCAATGGTATCCTTCAATACATTCTATAGAAATCGCCTGGTCATTATGATAAACATACTGGTTTTAAAGCCACTCAGTGTGGCACTTGAAGTTTATTTTCATTCAGAAAGACTGGGATTATTTCAGAGTTGGTATTGTACCCATATATGGGATACCTACATATCCACATTAAAAAGGAATCAGAACCCATGCAGTTCAATAAGAAGGATATAGTTTAACGTCATATGGGATGAAAAATAATTAATGAATGATGGGATTGAACCTTATCAAGGCTTCCTACTTACTCTACTTCTAAGGCATAGATCAAAGTCCAGTTCGGGTAAAGAAATATGGGTTTTATAAATCGTTAATGGCCGAAAATGATATTTCATGATTACTTTCACACTCAAAGTTCACGTGAGTCACGCTCGGTGTGACAAACAAAAGGTATCATTAAACTTGACGATGGTGACATGAAAGATGCAGTTATGAAAAATGATGTAGGACTTACGTATGTATGACAGACCAGGTAAATGAAGACCAAGACTTACTTCGGGAAAGAAGTCCATTAGCAGGGTCCATAACTATATTTTTACTTTATAGAGATTTCGAGTTTTAATTTGGGGCTTACTCTTGAGAAGGAGGCCTAAATTAAAAGGGACTTATTATTGGGGTTTTATTCGTGATAAGGAGACCCAAATAAAAAGAAATTAATATTGGGGATTTCTCTTGAAGAGGATGCCCAATGTTTAAGGAAACTATGACTGGGGCATACTCCTGAGAAGAATGCCTTTGTTAAAGGGGTCTTGTAACGTGGGACTTACTCCTGAGATGGAGGCCCCAATCAAAAGATCTTCTCATCTCGAAGGATGAGGTTATATAGGAAACCCCTAACCATGGTCACATAAAAATTTTATGTCCCGAGGTTTTGGGAGAGGTTCTCATATAATTATTTTCATATAATGAACCCAATAATGGAACCATGCCATAAATGGATTTGGAGAGGGTTTTGAAGGCTATGTCATGGAGACGAGAGGTGGATTTGAGGAAAGGAGGCAACTAGGAAGGAGGCATCCAAGTATCATTCTGGCATGCAAGTCCTGGTCGCGAAAATAGATTTGCACGACATGAGTCACCTTGAGAGACAAAGAATCCATAGGGTAATACTTGGGAGACTTTGAACTCAATCCCTAAGTATCATCCGTAGAGGCTTCCAGAAGGATGGCGCGCAAGTTCCATTGAGAGGGCAAAGTGGCATACAAGTGTCTTCATTTCTATTAAGGAGTGGACACTTAGGCGCACAAGTATTGATGTGTTCTAACACTTAGGATTTATTATTCCTCTTTAGAGCTTCCATTCTAGGTAAATAATTAGCTTAGAAGTATTCAAAAGGCATTAGACAGAGACTTGGGTGACCAGAGCTTGAATCTATGTTTTGGAAAATTTGTCCTCAAAATGGGGGTCCCATAGGGGCTATTTATAGGCCATTGGGCACCATGGGCAAAAAAAGAATAGGGCGCACAAGTGACTTGAGTGACCCATAGGTGGCACGGATGTGACATGTGCGGCTAATAAGAAACTTGCGTGACTCCCTCAAAATGAGTTCCTGGTCTATGCCTTTGTCAATTTTTTATATTATTAAATGGGTTAACCTCATCATGCTTAAGGTATTACACTTTTACTTTCGCTGGAATCTGTGACAGAAAGGAGAGTCAACAGATGTGAAGAAAATACTTCCTGACTGGTATTTCGGTTGATGTATTCCTATCAATAAGGAGAGAATGTTTATAGAGATGGTGAAAAATGAAGGTGAATCTATCATGTATTATAATGAAAATTTAACTAGACATTAAAAGTGTTACTTAATTTATGTTATCAATAATGATATTATAAATGATATATTCTTTAGTGGTTTAAAACCACACCATCAAATGGATCAATCAATTTTAAACATTGGGAGTTCTGAAAATTTTATTCAATGTCCTCTCAAAGTGGAGATGGTGTTTGGGGAGTGGCCCCACATATATGGTGATATGAAATTAATGTTGTCATAACAATATGGGGGATCTAATGCCAATGTTGGAATGAAATTTAAACCCCTCACATGTTGAAAACATGGGAAGAAGCATCATTGGAAATGCGTCAAATGGAAAGGAATTTGATTCACATGTGGGAGAAAAGTATACAAATTTGATGAATGTCAGAGATACATGATGAAGGTGGGAAATATAGTGGATGAATGGGGAGGACCACTGACGGATCATTGATTCAATTGTATGGAGAAGTGAACTATGTAAGCTAGTGCACTAAACCTACAGTCCTTGAGGGTAATTCGTATTGACATACACAAAGCCAAAGAAGTAAGGGAATGCTTATTCTATCACTACTATAGAAGTTGATCAAGAAAATGATATGTTGACATATAATCTGGTTAATAATTCAAGAATAAATTGCATACCATTTGATTCTAGTTCTACGTATTCTTTTATATCTTACAGGTTTAGTAGAAAAATTTAAACAACAACTCAAAATATTTATTTTTAGTTATATTTGAGAACATAAAATTGGGTAATTATTGTATCCAATGTATAAAAGTATTTCTTTGTTAATTTTTTTGGTTGAACCTTCAAGAAAATATTATTTTACATCCATTGGTGGAGTCTGATTCAATATTGGAAATGGACTTTCAATATTTATAAAAAGATAACACCAACTATAAGGAAATGGAGATCACTCTTCACATCCATAGGGATCCTCTAATTCTATAAAAGGGAATGGAAGAAGATGAACCTCCTTTATACTAGTCATATAATTTTTGTATAATACTGTCTTATGAGAAATCATATCCAACTCAAATTATTGATACAATGGACATAATCATGCTCTAAGACATTCCCATTATGAGGGACCACACTAATGTGTTCCCTAAAAAATTATCTGGTATTATAATGTTCCCAGAGGGTGATTTCTCAATTGAACTTCTTCTTTGATATTTTTTTATATCAAATACACCTTATATAATTTCCAACATTGAGTTAGATGAAATAAAGAAGCATTATCAAGGGAATCTAGAAAAGGGTTCCATATGCTTAATGGTTTCATCATGGTGTGTGTTAGTCTTCGTCATCATGAATATGGATGGATCAATGTTACTATGTATTTATTATCACGAGCCCAACAAAATCATGATAAAGAAAAAGTATCCCTTATAATACAAAGATGGCTTTTTCAATCAACTACTCGGGTACAAGAGTTTAACTATGGTGGATCTTTAGTTGGGATAACACCAATTAAAGGGGAGGAAGGAATATATTACCAAGTCTCCCTTTTGAATGAGGTATAGACAATAAGAGTTTATAGTGATTCCTTTTAGACTCTATAATTCTCCAAAAAAATTCCTGGACATAATGAATTGATTCTTTAGAGAATGCCTCAAATTATTTTTGGAAGTCTTTATTGGTGATATTCTAATATACTCCATGAGATATGAGGAACAAGAAAAGAATTTGAATACCATGTTAAAAAATTTGTGAGGGTTAAATTTTATTCATTCTAACGAAAATTTGAGTTTTTGAGGGAGGATATTTCATTGGTAGGGTATGTTGTCATAAACAAAACAAATCTATGGACCCTTCCTAGACAAAGTAAAGGGAAAAGTAGCCTAGGAAAACATCTGTAATTGAGATCAATAGTTTTCTTTTCCTATATGGGCATTACTAGTTATTTTTTGAGAACATATAAAAAATTTCAAACAAACTATTCATGTTGGGTTAGAAGAGAGAACCAATTTTTTGGACTAATGAACATGAAGAAAGCCTCAATGAGTTAAAAAGGGTATTCCACAATTCTAATATTCACAGTTCTGAAAAGTGTGGAACTATTTATGGTATAAAACTATGCTTCAAAAAAGGTATTAGAGTGTGTGATGATGGAAAATGATAATGTGATATCGTACTCTCTAAGTCAGTTGAAAATTAATGAGAAAAACTACCCTATGCATGGTCTAAAGATAGAAGATGTTATCTATTCATTGAAATTTGGAAGCATTATCTCTATAGGGAGAAATATGAGACATATACATACGATTAGAGCATCAAATATATATTCACACAAAAGTACATTAGTATGAAACAATGAATATGGTTAGATTTCATAATGAATTATGACTAATCAATCCACTATCATCATGGTGATGCAATTAAGGTGGTTGATGCACTATGTAAAAAAGGATCTTATATATTTATCAATGATGATTTTTGAGATGGATCCAATATTTTTTGACATGAAAGGAATATAATTGGGAATAATTATGTAATTAAAATCATTAATTCTTTCTTAGATCACTTCACAACCATCCCTTATAAAGAAAACAATTGGAAATTCAGAAAAATGTGGAAGCTATCATAAATAGGAAATCCATATATTTCAAAATGGATGAGGAAAGATTCATGAGATTTGGGTCTTGACTATATGAACCATCCAATCTAGAGATAAAGAATGTTATTATGAATGAAATACATAACTAAACAATCTATATACATCCTAGGACTCCCAATAATTATTGATATCTTTGAAATAAATATTGGTGTGAAAATATGAAGAAGGATATCATTGAGTATCCATTAGAGTTCATATTATTTCATCATGTGAAGGATGAAAGGAAAATGAAGGGATGATACGACGATTACCCATATCAACATAAAAATGAAAAAAAAATCACCATGTACTTCATCACCATACTTCCGAAGATATCTAGAGGAAACAATTATATAAGGGTTGTTATGGATCATCTTTCTAAGATAGATCACTATATCAAAATTTTAGAGGAATTATCCCTAGATCAACTTGAACAGGTATACATCAGAGAAGTGGTAAGGCTATATGGAGTACCATTATTGATTTTATTTGATAAAGATCCTAGATTCACCTCCACATTCTAGAAAATATTTTAACATGCTCTAAACAGTGATAAGAACTTGAACATGGCCTATTATGACAAAACTAATGTTCAGTTTGAATGGGCTACTCGGACAATGGATGAAATGTTAAGAGAATGTTATATAGACATCAAAGGAGGATGGGACAATCATATGGCTCTGTTCAAGTTCTCTTATAACAGTAATTTCCAATAGAGCATAAAAATGGATCAATATAAATACCATACTGGGAAAAGATGTAGAACACTAGGATATTCAGATGAAGTTGGTGATCGTAAGAAGCTATGACCTTAAATGGTCAAAGAACTGGGATAGAAGGAGGAATACAATTAGCATCACATCAAGAAAGACCATAGTAAAAAAAGATCATTATATACAATCATCGAAGAGACCTAGAGTTTGAAGTTGGTGACAAGGAATTCCTCTACCTCTCTCGATTAAAGTGGATCATTATATTTGGGATGAAACAAAAGATAATTCCCAGATACATCATCCCATTTGAGATTTTTTGTATTATATCGGAGTTGTGGCATATCGACTAGCACATCCACCTAACAACTCTTAAGTGTATGATGTATTACATGTATCCCTATTGAGTAAGTACATACTAGATCCTCATCATGTATTGAATCCATAGGAAATATAGTTAGAAAATGATCTACCTTAAAAGGATCACCCGATGAAGATCTAGGACCAAAATGATAATGTTCAATGCAAAAACCATCTCACATGGAAAAAGTACAATGGAAAACCTGAATGTATAAATAGGAAACATGGGAACCAGTGGAAGCGATAATGGGAAATACCCCCACCTGTTTATGTGAAATGAAATTTCACGGGAGAAATTTAATAAGGGTGATAAATTTAACAACCTAGAATTTTATCACTGTAAACTCCTATCATATAATTATTCCATATATAATAAATCACATAAAATCATACAGTGGAAACAATAAAATCATTATAGATGATGAATGGATGAAATATGATGTATTTACTGAAGTTAAAGAACCAATAATAATGAAATAATAACTTGATCACTGGAATAGTAATTTGATAATTAGGAATGGGAATCATGAAAATTTAATAGTAACCTCATCTATGAAAGAATAAATAAAATTTACACATGTTATAAATGATAATATGATATCAGTATATCATAATATATAGGAATAAATTTTTAAAAACTAATTGGTTGCTTTTTATAAAACATAAATGATTTTTTATAATTTTATAATTAATATAATAATTTGAATGAAAATCTACATTCGTGAAATATATTAATAAATTAGTATTTTATTGTTCTATGATTTTATGAGAGATTACGTAATTTTTCTATGTGTCAAAAAAATCAGTAATATATTTTAAATCAATATTTTTGGAGTAAATAATGTTTTTTAAATAAGTTTATCATATTTAAAGAATTATATTAATAAAATAGATATAATTTTGTAATTATACACTTCAAAAACTAGTTTGGGTGTATTTTTTAGATTTTTCTAAAATAGTCAATTTTTTGTTGAGTTGTGAAATTTGGCAATTTAGAGTATTTAACACTAATATGGATTATGGAGTTATATATGATGTGAGGCTGATGTAAGTCCATAATATATAGATCTACTTCTCTTTTTTGTTTTATTTATTCATGGTAATAAAAAATATTCATATGCTTGGGCCAACATAATAAACTAATGATTAAAATAAACAACCCTCCACTCCTCCCCTATAAATATCACCCCTCACCACCTTCCAACACAATAATAATGTCTAATTTATACCCAATCATATTAAAAATATTATACCCCATGTCATGGATCCTTTGGTCTCAAAAAATACCATAAACTATCTCCCCATATGGGGTTCTCAAGAAGGATAATTCAAGAGGTAAAATCCTCTTTCATTTCATTTAATTTCTTTTCTATTTCTTATCTGTTCTTATTCTCTCATCATATACGATTTTACATGTTGAATTATAAATAAAGTATCAAAAATATAAATTAATTATATTTTATTAATGGAATAAGTCACCATTTGACCCCTTCTCCTCTCCCTTTTATTCATAAATAAAAACACCATCCATGATATATTGATTTACCACCATCATGGACGATGAACATTCATTTTCCTATAAAAAATTCAAGTATGGTCATAAAAAATTATAACTATTTAAAAATAATATAAAATATATTTTATAATTTTTTTTATTTTTCATAATTAACATTCATACAAAATATTAAATAATAATATAAAACAAGGTCATTGTGATCAAAAACTACTAAAAATAATCTGAATGATTTCCATTAACATTATATCAAATTATTATTCCTCATATCAAGAAATAAAATAAAATATAACACTATTTAAACTCCTGGAATATTACTAATAACATATTTTTGAAAATTATCCTCATTTTACATGAACTTTTATACATGTATACAAGCGATTGGATCATGAAAGCAAAGAGAATAAACTCTCCTGAAGGATGTAATTGAACACTATAACTCAAAATAATTTCCTAAATGAACAAAATAAAACTATAATAAAAAAAATACATGTAGAAGATGTTATATAATTATTAATTAATGAATATAATTTTATTATTTGGGATATCAATGTGATGAAAGCATTCATACGTTAGGTATGGGGATTGTCGAACCCAATTTTATTTCTTTGGGATATTTATCATTCATTACTAATGTAAGTGTATAAATTATTTTAATATTCCAAGAATATAATTTATTATTTTTTACATTTTCTCTTATAGGATATATATGTTTCAAATCTTATTTTATGATAAATGAAAATATTTTTCTAGAATAACTCTTCTATCGAAATAACTATTCTCTTACAACTCTTGATATTGTTTCTTATTCAATCAAGATTGATAACAATGGTATTATTATTTTTTATTTTGGGAAAACCAATTTTTATGAATATATTTTTGAAAAAATGAACCACATTCCTTACCACAGGTTAATATATGTCTAATAAAGATACAAATTCTATGTGTCATGCATGATTATGTAAATGTTATGATGTGGAGAGTGTGAGGGAAAATATTTACTACTCAAATGAATTGTGTAATTTGAATTGTCTCATGAGATAATATGAAATGTTTATTAACATGGTGATATATTTTTTCAGAATGATTATGTTTTGATTATGAACATATTTTAGGAATGAAAAATATGCAAGCTTTTTTCACAGCTATGTGTGGTAGTTAATCACTAAGGAATTATGTTTCACTTTAATGCATTTTCACATGCCATTACATTATATAGTTCTTCCTCTCATGATTATAATAATGGCCTATAGATATTTTATGATGATAATGATTATTATTTCCCCATGTTATATTGATTCATGTCTCCTAATGGGATTTTAGCTCACCCATTTCATTGATATATATCCTCAGGTGACTACATATACTATGGTGAAAATTTGGGACACTAAGAATCTTGAGAAGAAGGAATTAAATAATGTTTATGTATTATTATGTAAAGGTTTATTTATGGTCATAAAATTACCAAATAAACTATTACTTTTTAATCCTGGTTTTGTAACAGTATTATATTTTTTATATTTTAAAATATGTAATAGTAATGTAAGAAAATACAGTGTCTCTATATATTGAGTATTGCTAAAGAGATGATGATGAATGGTCAAACTAGTAATAATTTATTTTTGAGTAAATAGTGTCACAATAAGTCTTATGATAATCATTGATATCGTATATTATATTTTTTTGTGGGAAATAATTTTCTCTTATAAGTGTCACCTAAATTTGGCCAACATCGGTTAGGAATACCAGGGAAGATTTTAAAAGGTTTTTGGGGAATTGTTTATCACTGAGATGTACAAGAAAATTTATTTTTATTTTTCACAACATTATTGATTGAAATTGATCCATGAAATGTTTCATTTTTTACAATTGAATAATTATTATCTTTTCCCTTCCCATATTTTAACTGGGATGTTCTAGAGTTAGTACCTGATTCCCTTATAATAGAGTAACCCATTAAAAATTCAACACCTATGTGAATGTGATTCGTATAAACTTAATACAATTGTTATTAGATTCTTTAAAACATAGAAATGAATCTAAAAGAATTTATAATATGAATATTTGGTGAGTGATCGATGGTCTAACCTTATATTTGTTCAATCATATTTTATATGACATTCTAGGGGAACACAGTGGCAAGATGGAGAGAATATTCAGACCCATTGTTCCATTTAAAATGTATTAAATATGTTAATTTTTGTGTTTTATTTATATCATCCATTTCCATGCCCTTATATTTGAAATAAATAAAAAAATGTAGGACATAATTTTCTTTAGGATTGGAGCATTGACTATACTCACCATTCAGCAACCCATGGAAGACCTAAATGTTTTTAATAAATATTTTCATGGATGGGAAGCAATTTGTCTTATCAAGTGACCAAGATGTTTGGATATCTAGGACAATTAAGTGCCATCTTCATAGTTGAAATATGGTTTGGAAAATTTCTTGGCCAATCCTAGCGACCTAACAATAATCATAACAAATTGAATTGATCAAAACTCACTTGTTCATTTTAGTATGTCTAACTTTCATTTAACCCCTACATCACTTCATCTCCCTCTTTACACAAGAGATTCCTCTCATCCATCATCAATGGATTTATTCTAACTAGTTTATACTTGGATTGTTCATGAAAAATCATAGTATGTGACTTCTTCATACTTTGGTTCATTCCCCCTCTTCTTGTGGGTTTATATATAGAATAGGTACATTGAAACCAAGGGTAAATATTGGATAAACATAGTGATAGTGTTTTTGGGGTTTTGGTTATTCCATTACCTCTCAAATGTTTTTTATTATATTTTTTTTGATTACCCCAGATTTAATGTAGATCAATTTGTTATGGTACACGATTTCATCAGTCTACATTTCTTTATTAATTATAATTGGGTTTTCGTTTCAAAATAATGTCATAAATGGTTTCTAAAAGGGTTTTAAGGTCTTTAAAATCTTATGTATATGTCACAAATATTTTAAAATGATTCCCATTTTGTTTTGGTGCTTAATGTGTATTGAATGGAATGGTATTAAAATATTATTATGTACTAATGGATGAAATTACCCAGCGTATTAGTTTAAATGATATAATGATTCATCTTTGACTAGGGGAAAACACATGTAGACTTGGGTTCTTAGGTTAGAGGATTTGAACAATCATGATTAGGAATGGTTTTCACTACATTGAACTAGAATAATGTTGAAACACTTATAAAATACTATGACAAAATATAATAGGATTCAATAATTAGGGTTACCCCTTTCAACTAGGATTTGAGATTAATAACACTAAAGTTAGCAGAAATAGTTCATATTGTTTAGTTCTATCACCGAGATGTGTTATGATACTATATTTCTTATACCTTACAACCCATAGGGTTTACCCATGGGGAAAATTTCATTTTGGATACTTACATGTAGTTCTTTAATATGTGATACCATGGTAAAACCGTTACCTTCTATTATATTCATAAACAATAAAATCAATCTTTCATATGGTTTATTCCAAAACTATTACTATTTGTTTTATTTAATTATTACTACTTAATGATAATTGTTTGGATAAACTAGGATAAATTATCTCTCACCATACATACATTGAATTAGTGTGTGTAGATTTTTTTTTCAAGCACATGTTGAGGTAAGAGATGACATTGGGTGATTATTATTT
This sequence comes from Viscum album, assembly GCA_963277665.1. Classification (NCBI taxonomy): domain Eukaryota; kingdom Viridiplantae; phylum Streptophyta; class Magnoliopsida; order Santalales; family Viscaceae; genus Viscum; species Viscum album. The sequence continues at coordinate 1,316,511,215 of OY728147.1, forward strand.
CTAAAAGTGATGTTTAGTTGGATGGTGGTCACATGGTTAGACTGAGTACTATTGTCACATAAGTATTGGAAGTAGTAATTTATTAATTTTTTGTTTCAGTTTTTATATCATATTATTATACCTCATACTAAGCTTTTTATTTGGTTATTCAGTGTATGTATATGGTTGATTCCCATTTTAATTATGTCATTTTCATTTTATATATGCGGTTTTCATCTCAATTTAAAATTATGATAAAAATAAGAACTATGAATGGGTCATTATTCCATTTTTATTTATTTGTTATCAGCAATTAAATATATATTGAATGGTTATTGTGGTTTATTTTTTCAATTCCATCAAATAGTTTTATTATTTTTATAGAAATTCCAAATGAAAATTATTATTGTTCAGACACTAGTTTCTAACACATGGGGATCAACAATAGACTTTGGGAGTTACCATTGACCATCATGGGATATATGATGAGGGGTGAACATTGTTGGTTAAAGATTTAAATAATACCATAAGTCAATGTATCCCACATATCAATTCACACTATGGTGTTTACAATTCTCAACATTGAAAATAATGTGAAAACTATAAGTTTATTTTTCACTAATACATTTAGGAAAAAATATAATGAAATCAATGGGGGTTTAAAGTATTAAAAATCTGTATTAAAGTTATATTTTTTATATATGGGAGATAATCCACTCATGAAGGTTTATATAAATGAAAATACGGTTGGATATCTTGATAACATCTTCTTTATGATAAGATAAATTAATACCTATGATAGGAGGAGTTGTATCATGGTAGGTAATATTATAAAAATCAATAATTTTATCAATAAAAAGTATATTAAGTTACTAATGTGATGGTTGGAAAACATATATTGTGGTTGACATGTTTTTTCAAGGAGCTTGTATGGATCTAGAATAATTACATGTGTTTTTGTGATAGTCAATGAGATTAGGAATTGAGAATTAAATCTATGTAACATTCATATATGAATAACATATACATTCACTATCCATTTATACATGAGGTAATGGATCAATAATTTTGATACTTGTTAAGATAACAAATAATCTAAATCTTGTAGATATTTTAATAAATATTGGATCTTGGGAGAAGATGATGCTTTGTAGTTGTTTTAATAGATTTCAGCTAGAATTTGAGATTTTGTGGAGATTTTATAGAATCCCCAGAAGGTATTTGGTGAACATAACCTCATCAAATATTTACTTCCAACTTAGTTTCTACACATTTTATTTGTGCATTAAATATTATATTGGATGCGATGGGATTTGTCAATCTATTACGGGGTGTTGGTGTGTATAGATGGTTTTATATGGGAGGTTTGTGTAACATCATAAATTTTTTAAAGATAATAATGTGAACAATATAAATATTCAATAATACATCACATAATAAATATTATAAGGGATATATGAAGAGGTAAAAACTCGGATAATACCTTCCAATATTCTATTGTATATTGTTAGTGTTTGAATCCAATTAGTGAGATATTCCAATGATTGTAGAGCCTTGGTGTAGATGGAATAAAAATACTAAATATATTATATTGTGCACATATGAAATTTTAAAAAAATATTGGCCAAATAGTGTCTCGTATTGGAGAATAGATGCCACTATTAATTGTAGGATTAGTTTTTTACCATAAGCAAAAAAATAACAAGTGTGTGCGTCGGGGGTTTGGTCACATCGCATAGGATGATAAATTATTTAATATTTTTATTTTATTTCTTATAAAAAAATATCTGAATATCTCATAAACATTGTACAATTTGAGAAATCAGAGACCACCATCAGGTCCGAGATGCAGGGTTATTGATAGTAGGGACATAACTTTTCAATGAGACATTAATTTTTTCACATCACATGTGATGATAATTTTTTAATATTCAATTATAATTTTATTAAAAATTTAATTTATTTTTTATAATAATTCTCCCTTTTTTCAATGTGTAACCCCCATTATCATATGTTGGTAAATCTAAAACCTCTTATTTCATATTATTTTCATCTATTTTAGCATTAAATGAATTATGAAGGTGAATTAAAAAACTATGAAAATAATTTTTGGATGGGTCACAGTTTAAATAAGATGTATTAATGTAGGGTTTAAAATTGTGTGCTTTTAGGGTTATTTTAAAACTTTTAAGTATTATCTTTATTTAAGTATGTTTTATGTTGAAACATTTTTTTTCTAAATTATTTGAGATAAATAATAATAATAATAGTTATTATAATTTTGGGAAATATTATTATTTTGCAGTAAAATAATATATATATATATATATATATATGTTTGTTATATATATATATACATATATATGAGTGTGTATATACATTTATATTTGTTATATACATATATATTCATATATGTGTTTATATATAATTATAATAAATAAATAATATTTATATATATAAGAATTTTTATCTGTATTTAAATTTGATTTTTGGAACTAAAAATCATTTTAATTGGCCATGGGTGCGATTGCGTAGAGTTTATATGTTTTTTTTAATTTGATTATTTATATTGCACAGGGAGAGAGAAATGTGAAATAAATATTGAGTTATTGGAACAAAATAAATGGAATGATGATTTTTACAAAACATGAGAATTGAGGGGGTGAACACCTTTCTCATCCCTCTCTCATAATTTTTATATCATTTTCCAAATTTTTTCCTTTAATATCATATTTAATATTGATTGGATTGACACAATTTTAGAGCTATTGGATTCATTTCAATGAGAATAAGTTTATCCCTAAATATTTTTTTGAAGGTGGTGATGATTTATTGGTGGGAGATCATCATCAGGATGCATGGGAGTGGAGTTCAGTTAATTAAAACCGTTTTAAACATCAGCATAAACTTGGATATATTTTAGATATGAATTTCTTTACCTCATGGGCTATCATTTTCTCATGTTTCCATACATGATTGATGAGTTTTATTAATTAATATCATGCTTTATTGTGATCAATTATTTTTTTTGTCCCATGATACCCATTTTTATTCTATGAGTGATATTTGAGTATATGTTTCTATGTTAGACTATTATAGCATGTTGTTATGTTGCATAAATATACTCATGATGATATATTATGTTATGTTTGATTGTGTTTTCACCCTATATATATATGTTAGCACGACTTAGTGTTTATCAAATGTATTTGAGACAAGTGGACCATTGTGAAATATTTATCTCTGAAAGGGAGTGCATTGATTTGCGATGATTGAAACAAATGACCTAGTTAGAGGGTTGGGGAATGAGGTATCCATGGTGGGGTACTATGGATTCATTTATGGTGTAATTTAGTCCATGTATTTATTACATATATGTAGCTTTATTTCTTCTAAAGGATTCCACATGATACAATTGACTTGAGGGATTGATGATGTTTGGTTCATTTTCACATGGAAACATGCGGATGTTATACATGGTCTGAAATAGTTACATCCATCTTATCCAATTGATGGATCCTATGTTTTTTTATCGGTACACAATCTTATAGACACTCATAGATTTATTACTAGTGCTATACACTGGTTCACCCAGATATAGATTCTTGGGAACCTTTCACTAGATTACATAGAGATGGATTCCATGTTATATTCACTGGTACATTCATATTTGGATTATGAGCTTCATACTCTTGTCCATGCTCTTTAGAAAACTCCACAATTATCTTTTCTACATGGAGAAAAAGAATGTACAACTAGGGGTTTGGAGGTGGCTTTGTTAACACACTACCATTAGGTTTGGGATTGTGTTTTTACAATTCTACCAATATTATGATTATTATGGAATATATATGTTATACTTGAGAATACTAGGTAAGTATTCATTGGTGGTGTCCAACTAATTCTAGTACAAAGCTCCTACATAGGAATTTTGATTCACATGTAGAATTCCTGAGAGGCCTAGTTGGTGGTGTCCAACTAATTCACACTAAGAGCACGTTATTATATAATGTATGTAATGTTTAATTTTATTCATGTTTTAAGATTATTTATCCATTTTTCTATTATTATTATTTAATATCCTACTTGATGATATTCTTATGAGGGTATAGTATCCCTTTTGTTGGACTTAGAACACCACTACTATTTGACACCCTCTTATGTATAGGGAGTGCTTCACGAAGTCATGTGGAATTCCATCTTGAACTTGATGTTTCAGGTCATGATGTTAAAAAAATTTATAATATGTTAGGATTCACTAAAATGTTCATTTTTTAACATTGAGATATAACATGATATACACGAGATAATCTAGTTAGGGCATGGGTAGGGGAACTATGATAGTGACTGGTCATCACAATATAGTGGACCTCTGAGTTTCTATAAAGTTGGAAAACTATGTTTTGATGTTAAATTTTACTAAATTCACCATGGTTGATTCATTAAATAATGATATGCGATTTATGTGATTTCATGTGTTTTTTTCACATCATTACTAGGAACCTAGGTTCACATTCCATGTATATAACAATTATTATTCTATAAAAAAGTTAATGAAATTACTTGTTTTTCACTATCTATTTGGGATAGTTTCATTTTGTGATATTTTTTACCATATTTTTTGGTATATCATTTTTGGTATTAATTATTTAAACTAAATATGCTTCTTTGTTGGTATATATTATGATTGTGACTGATTTGAATTGAAAAAAGGGTTAATTCTATGAGGGTAGTAACTATTGTTATGGGTGGACTTCTAGGGGAACCTTTTGTGATCCTCAAGACAAGACAATGCCTATTCATGTTCCTGTTATTATTTCTTTTTGATAGATGTCACCTCTATGATGTGAGATCATGATTCTGAGGTTCGAGATCAATTGTACGTGTTCTTTAAGAAAGACTGATAAGGATACATGTGAGGGATGAGAAATCAATCGTGGGGTATAATTGTGTACTATCTCAGATTTTCTCGGTATTATTTTTAAATATTATGTGGAATTATTACAAGACCAAGAACAGTGATGGCACGTCATTATGAGGCCCGGTGATCACAGAGTGGTGGTGTGAACATTTTTTTATGTTATGTGAGTTGGCACATGTGTTCGGTTGTGGTAGTATCCAAACGGATTCCCGGATTAAAAAACATGAGGGAACCAATATGTCTGGGACAATGCCTTATCCTAACAATGGGTCTAACCTCAAGCAGTGCCGGTCGAGGGGAAAAAGTTAATTTTCAGACGTTTTCATTAAAATAAAATAAAATAAATGGAAAAGTCCATTTTATTATTTTTTATTTGGAAACATTTTCTGCAGCGCAACAATGGGGAACCTTTTTAATAATTAATTCCATGTCATAATGACACAGAAACGACAACTTGACTCATTAATTCCACAAAGTGTTGGGATTCCAAAATGTGATTCCCCTTTTAATGGGTCAATCGAATGATGGTCGTTGATGTAAAATTGAGAGAAAACTCTGGAGAATCCATGGAGCCTTGGAGAAAACTCTCAATGACGATGGAAGTGACCCCTTCAGCAGCGATCGATCCCTTTTTATGTAGGGGTTGTTATTTTGATTCTCCTTTCCCATTTCTCTATTTAAACGACGAACACAGATCAACCATGAACAAGTTGATCCACAGATTCATGCTTTTTTGTGGGAGGGTTACATCAGGTTGATATCAAGGAATTAATTCATGATTGTTGTTTATTATTTTGTTCCTAATTCATTTGATCCTACTAACGGGATAAGATCAATGCCGTGAAGAATGTCAGTGGAGGTTCATTCCTCATTTTTTTATTCCCTCCCCCTTTTCTCTTCATGCATTCTTTGCGTTCTTCATGGGGAAAAAACATCGTATCGTTGCACATCCATTTTGCAAATCAACGGTCCCAAACACTGAGATACACCATCGTGACGACCTAGTGGAGGTGCGACGGTGATGACAGAAGATGAGTCGGACTGGATCGGGAGAGATCGTTCTTCGACCATTCTTCATGTGAGTGAATCAAAACGCGTTTTCGGAGCTGATTGGAGGCTCAAAAACAATGGAGACGACCTCGAGACATTGGGGTGACCTAGATTTGGATGTTTTGTGGTGATTAGATGGCCGGATAGATGAACGAGGTAGCACGGGAGGCGCACCGGCGAAGAGCATCGTTTCTAGAAAATTCCGGGATACCCGACGTGTTCTTCCGAAGAACACTACATGTAGTACCGGCGGTGGTGGCTAGGGTTTCAAGGGTCAGAGAGGAAACACATGGCATGTGACCCTAGTCACACGACATGTTAGACTTTCCACAAAGCTTGGGGTGTATTTTTGAATGTACACAGACACGGAATAGAGAACATGACTGTGTACACCATCAAATGGCCATGCGAGGCCAGTAACATGGGTCACCCTGTGTATAGATTACACGGGTTAGAGTACACGGGATTAATCCATGTACGGGGACATGTCCAGTGTACATAGAGCCTACCCCACTCACTTAGACACGATGTGTACACCATGCTACATGTCAGTACTAACTCTTATACACGATCTCTCTTACGACACATGCCATTGTACATAGGCATTACCTAGGGTCAGACGACACGACGTGTAATGTTTCTACATGCCGTTAACTTTTTGTAAAACTTCATGGTCCACTCATCCAATCTATCTTGGATATGTTTCATTTTTGGTTAGTGGCCCTTCTTTTCATTCCCCTGATGGTCACACATCTTCTTCTTCTACATGATTATGATCCCTTCTGTAGGACTTTCTGTGATAGAGTCTGTATCCCTCTGAGAGGCATGAAGAGAGATCCTCTATCCATTTCTGACCCTAGGTAGAGTCAGGCATTTCCATGACCAACCCTACCGAGCCTTGATCATCTACCTAGATGGTGAATCCGGATGAGTTGCAGTATCCACCATGGCCCTAGAAGTGATCCTCATCTGTGTATCGTGATCTGTCCCACTCAGGAGTTTGTCTCCCTTAATGAGTGTAACTACCTCTCGTGACATTTCCCAACAAAAAATAAATCTCGAACAGACATCATCAGAGCTACCAGACTCGTGGATTTTGTTCTTCTAGAATGACTGATTTGTGGAAATCTTCGAACTGAATCCCTAAACGGGGGTATGTGGTTGTGTGACTTGTCTCTAGACCGAGGGTATAGGTTTTGAGTATATCGGATGTGTGTTCACTAATTATATGTCTAGTAGGCATATACCGTATAGATATGACTGTGCCATTACTTTGTGTTTTTCTTTGTGTTGTTTTTGGGGTCCTCTATTTAGTATTTTTATACTCACCCCTGCACAGGCTTTTCCCACACGTGTCGTGTCTTATGCAGACGAGCAAAATTTTGACAGAATTAAGGGTGGACTAGGACTTAACTGAGCTTTTTTTGTTCCCTACAGGCTGAGGCATTTCTATGGCTATAAGCAGCAGTCCTAGTACCTCTCTGTTTTTATAGGTTGGACTTTTCCGTTTTCAGACTATTATTTTAGTTGGCTTGTATTCTGGCCCAGTTTACATTCAATACTTTACTATCCCTCGTACTCTGTTTGTTGGGTTTAGTTTTATGGATTCATTTTGTTCCTTAGTGGGTTTTAAATTTTAGTATTTGTGGGCTTGGATATGTTTGCAGTTACTCTGAGAGAACCAACTTTTTGGGAAGCTCTCGATGTGCCAGTTCTATATTTTAGAGGTCCACTTTCTGGGACATGTCATCTCAGCATATGGAGTAGCTCTAGACATATCCAAGGTGGAGGTAGTGCTATCATGGGATCCACCTCAGAGCATGAAAAAGGTACGAAGATTCCTTGGGTTAGAAGGATATTACTAGAGGTTCATCCCTGATTAATCCCTAATAGCATCACCAATGACGGCCTTGACCATGAAGAGGAAAGCCTTCATGTGGATAGAGAGGTTTTAGCTGGCTTTCAAGTAGTTGAGATCGAGTTTGACGAACTCTCCATTATTCAGATTACTGGAGGAGGGTGTCGAGTACGTAGTTTTTTGCGATGCATCAGGGACCAGGCCTGGCTGTGTCCTGATGCAGAGACAGGTAGTGATTGCTTATGGTTCACACTAACTTAGGCCACATGAGAAGAACTATGCAACCCATGATCTCGAGTCTCCAGTGGTAGTCTTCGCATTGAAGATGTGGCGACACTACCTTATGGACGAGTGGTTTATCGTCTACTTTGAACACAAGAGCCACATGCACATATTTCTGTAGAAGGAACTGAATCTGAAGCAGAGGTGTTGGCTAGAGTTCCTCCAGGACTATGATTTTGAGATCATTTATACTCCTGGGAAGGGGAAAAAGGTGGAGGATGCACTTAGAAGGAGGTCGAGCTAACAACTATTGAGTGAGACGATAGGGAAGTTAGCCACATTGTAGTAATACTTCATGGATAGAGAGGATATAGCATACCTATAGTCGATGGTGGTCTCCCCTTCACTCTTATAGCGGGTTAGGGAGGCACAGCTAGGAGATGTCGATTGTGTGGCTTTACGTTTTCATTTATCCATAGGACATGATTCTGATGAATATTCATAAGGTGGGGAGTACATACTAATTTTTAGAGGATGCACTATTGTACCAATAGCATTGTAGGAAGAGGTCCTGAGGGAGTTCCATAAATCCCCCTTGGTTGTACATCCTGGAGTGGAAAAGATGTACCAGGATCTCTGACGTCAGTTCTGGTGGTCAGGGATGAAGAAGGTTGTACCAGGGTTCATTTCTCGATGACTTACATGCCTGTAAGTGAAGGCTTAGCACCAGGTTCCTGTGAGATTACCTCACCCCCTAGATTTTCAAGAGTGTAAGTGGGATGGAATATTGATGGACTTCGTGATATGATTACCATGGATGTCAAGGGGCATGATTCCAACTGGGTGGTCTTTGACCAACCCACCAAGTCATCCCACTTCCTAGCTACAGGGAGCAGAGTTCTGTAGAGAGACTAGGACACCTCTTTGTGCAATAGATTTTTCAGCATCATGGAGTCCCTTCGACGATAGTCTTGGACCAAGACACCCTCTTTACATCCTGATTGTGGAAGGGATTGTAGAAGGACTTTGGGACTTAGCTACTCTTGAGCACGAAATTCCATCCCCAGGTTGATGGACAGACGGAGAGGACCATTCAAGTTCTAGAGGATATAATGCGGGCTTATATCGTGGAATTTGGTTGCAGTTGGGAGGACCAACTTCTATTGGTGGAGTTTTCATATAATAATAGATACCACTCCACCATTTGAATGGAACTGTTTGAGGCTTTGTATGGGAGACCCTGCCGGTCATCGCTTAGCTGGACCGACCCTGGGGATTCAGCACTCATGGGTCCATAGTTGGTGCGAGCTACCACTGAATAGGTTCAGATCTTCCAGGAGAAGATAAAGACTACACAGAGTTGGCAGAAGTCTTATGCCGATAGGTCACAGAGACCCCTGCTGTTTGAGGTGGGAGACCACGTCTTTCTTCAGGTCTCACCTCGATGAGTGTTATGAGGAATTGGCCAAACTGACTTGTTATCTCTGAGGTTCATCAGAACCATTCATGTAGTACGCAGAGTTGTCAAGGTGGCATACCACCTAGCTTTACTACCGCAGTTGCATTGTGAACATGATTTCTTCCACGTGTCGCGACTGAGGAGGTACGTTCATGGCCCACCACACGTCATCGATTGGGGAGAGGTGGACATCGAGGATGGAGTGACCATTGCTGAGTACTCGGTAGAGATCGAGGATTGGTTGGAGTGGATCCTACGTGGGTGATTGATTCCCTTGGTGCACATTTTTTGGCAGCACGTGAAGCTTCAGGAGAGCATGTGGGTGTTGGAGGCTCAAATATGTGCCCAATACCCACACCTTTTTGAGTAGTCTTGTTTTGGATTTTCGGGGACACAAAGCCCCAAGGAGGCGATAATGTAATGTCTCATATTTTCTGGGTATTATTTTTAAATATTATATAGAATTATTACGAGACCAAGCATAGTGACGACACATCATTCTGAGGCTCGATGATCCTGGAATGGTGGTTCATATTTTTTTTATGTTAAGTGAGTCGGAACTTGTGCGCGGTTGTGGCAGTTTCAAAATGGATTCCTAGACTAAAAATATTAGGGAATAATTGCATCTGGGGCATCAACTTTTTCTAAGAATGGTTTTATCCTTGACTGGTGTGGGTTGAGGGGAAAAAGTTAATTTTCACTCATTTTTAGTAAAATAAAATAAAATAAATGGAAAAGTTCATTTTATTTTTTTTTATTTGGAAACATTTGATGTAGCACAATGACATGGAAGATTTTTAATAATTAATTCCATGTCATAATGACACAGAAATGAAAACATGACTAATTAATTCCGCAGCATGATGCGATTCCAAAGCATGGTTCCCCTTTTAATGGGTTAATCAAATGATCATCATTGACGAAAAATTGAGAGAAAACTCTAGAGAATTTGTGGAGCCTTAAGGAAAACTCTCGACGATGACGATAGTGACCTCTTTTATAGCGATCGATCCCTTTCTAGTTATGGGTTGTTATTTCTATTCTTTTTTCCCATTTCTAAATTTAAACAACGAACACGGATCAACCACAAACATGTTGATCTGCAGATTTGTGCATAATTGCAGGAGGGTTTCATCGAGTTGACCTCGGGGAATTAATTCATGATTGTTGTTTATTATTTTAATCATGATCCATTGGATCTTACTATAAAGAGAAGATCAAAACTGTGACGAATGACGGAAGAGGTTCATTCCTCAATTTCTTTTTTTGGATTTCCTCCCCCTTTTCCCTTCGTTTGTTCTTCACGTTCTTTGGGGGGATCCGAATGACGAATCGTTTCACGTCTGTTTTGAGACGCAATGATCCCAAACTGATGATCCAACATCACGACGACCTATAAGATGTGCAATGATGACAGTGATAGATGAATCAGACCGGATCAAGAGATATCGTTCTTTGACCGTTCTTCTTGCAGGTGAATCAAAACACACTTTCGGAGCCGATCAGAGGCAAAAAAATAATGGAGATGTGCTCAAGACATTGTGGCGACCCAGATTCTAGAGTTTCATGGTGATTAGATGGCCGAATAGATGAACGGGGTAGCACGGGAGGCGCGCCAGTGAAGAGCGTCGTTTCGGGAAAATTTGGGGATACACGGCATGTACATCCGAAGAACACGTCGTGTAGTACCAGTGGTGGTAGCTAGTGTTTTAGGGGTCAGAGAAGAAACACATGGCATGTGACACTGATCAAATTACATTTTGGACTTTTCCCGAAGCACAACATGCATTTTGGAAAGTACACGGACACAGGATGGAGTACACGACTGTATACTCCATCACACGGCCAAGTGAGGCCAGTAACGCGGGTCACCCTCTGTGCCGATTACGAAGGTTGGATTACACAGTTTTACGCTATGAACGACCACATGGACAGCATACACAGATCCGAGCCCAGTCACTCAGACATGGCGTGTACATTTTACTACACGCCATGTACTAACTCTTCTACACGACCAGCCTTATGACACGGGATGTTGTACACGGGCAGAACCCGGGGTCAGACAACACGAAGTGTAACTATTCCACATTCCATGTTCTTTTAGGAAAATGGAATGGTCCTCTTGTCCAATGTATCTTGGACATGTTTCCTTTGGTTTAGTTCCCCTTCTTCTCATCCCCCTGATGGTCAGGCATTGTTTCCTTCTACAATATTATGATCCCTTCACAGGGCATTCTATGATCGGGTCAGAATCCCTCTCAAAGGCCCAGAGTGAGCTCTTCTATCCATTCTTGAACCAAGGTAGATTCAGGAATCGACGTGACCAACTCTACCAAGCGTTGATCCTCTACCTAGTTGTGGAATCCAGGTGAGTCACAGTATCCGCCATGGCTGTGGCAGTGATCCTTATCTGTGTATCGTGATCTTTCCCACACAAGAGTGTGTCTCCCGTAATGAGTGTAACTACCTCTCATGAAATTTATTATTGAACAATAATTCTCATATAGACATCTTCAAATATACCAGACTCATGGACTGTGTTCTCCCAGAATGAGTGCATCATGGAAATCATCGAACTGAGTCCCTAGATGGGGGAATGTGGTTGTGTGACTGGTCTCTAGACTACGGGTCTGGGTTTTGAGTATATCTGATTTGTGTTCTCATATTATATGTTCAGTAGACATATACTATGTAGATATGACTTTTCCTTTCCCTTGTGTATTTCATTATGTTTTTTTTTCAGGGTCCTCTACTTAGTATTGTTATACTCACCCCTGCACGGGCTTTGCCCCCATGTGTCCTGTCTTGTGCAGATGAGAAGCCTTTTGACAGAGTCCAGGGCGGACCAGTACTAGACCAATCTTTTGTAGTTACCTAGAGGCCGAGGCGTTCTTATGACCATGAGAAGTAGTCCCAGTACCTATTTGTGTTTACAGGTTAGACATTGCAGTTTTCAGACTCTTTTTTAGAGGTCTTGTATTCGGGCCCAGTTTACATTCATTACTTTACTTTCTGTCATACTCTTTTGGTTTGGTTTAGTTGTATGCATGAATTTTTTTCCTTATTTGTTTTTACATTTCCAAATTTATGGGCTTGTAGATGTCTGCATGTACTCTGAGAGCACCAGCTTTTTGGGAAGCTCTCGAAGTGCCAGTTCATGATTCAAGAGGTCCACCTTCTGGGACATGTCATCTCAGTAGATGGAGTAGTTATAGATCCAGCCAAGGTGGAGGCAGTGCTAGAATGGGATCCACCTCAGAGAATGACAGATGTTTGATGCTTCCTTGGGTTAGTAGGATATTAGTAGAGGTTCATCCCTGATTTCTCCAGAATAGCAGCAATGATGACAACCTTGATCAGGAAGGGGCAACCCTTCATGTGGACGGAGAGGTGCAAGTGGGCTTTTGAGAAATTGTGATAGATTTTTATGACAGCCCCAATCTTGAGATTACCAGTGTGGGTGTCGAGTATATTGTTTTCGGAGACGCATCAGGGACAGGGCTTGGTTGCATCCTAATGAAGAGATAGGTAGTGATTTCTTATGGTTCGTGCTAGCTTAGGCCACGTGATAAGAACTATGGGACCCATGATATCGAGTTGGCAGTGGTAGTCTTTGCGTTGATGATGTGGTGACACGACCTTATGGGTGAGCTGTTTATCTTATACTCTGACCACAAGGGCCTCAAGTACATCGTTTCACAGAAACATATGATTCTGAGGAAGAGGTATTTGCTAGAGTTCCCCTAGGACTATTATTTCGAGATCATTTATACTCGTGGGAAGGGAAACAAGGTGACGGATGATCCTAGTAGAAGGTTGAGCTCACAACTGTTGAGTGAGGCGACAGGGTAGTTAGCTGCGTTGCAGTTATCCTTCACAGACAGAGGTAATACAGCTTACCTATAGTCGATGGTGGTCGCCCCTCTACTCTTACAGCGGGTTAGGGAGGCATAGTAAGGAGATGTCGACTGTGGGGCATTATGTGGTTAGTTATCCACATGACATGTTCCTGATTGATATTCACAAGGTGGGGAGAACTTACTCCATTTCAGAGGATAAACTGTTGTACTAGTAGCTTTGCAGGAAGAGGTCCTAAGGGAGTTCCATAAATCCCCCTTGGTGGTACATTCTATAGTGGAAAAGATGTACTAGGATCTCCGACGTCACTTCTGGTGGTCATGTATAGAGAAGGTAGTAGCAGGGTTCATTTCTTGATGCCATAAATACCAGCAGGTGACGGCTGAGCACCAAGTTCCAGTGGGATTAGCTCACCCTAAGAAGTTCCAGAGTGGAAGTGTGATGGAATATCAATTGAATTCATGACAGGCTTAACACAGACGTCACAGGGGAGCGATTCCATCTGGGTGGTTGTATACTGACTCACCATGTCGGCCCACTTCCTAGCTATCTGGGAGTAGAGTTTCGTAGAGACATTGGGATGCCTCTACGTGCAAGAGACAGTTCGGCATCATGACATACCTTCTATGACAATCTCGGAATGAGATCCCCGCTTTAAATCCCTGTTGTGGAAGGGATTGTAGGAGGCCTTTGGGACTCAGCTACACTTGAGCACAACATTCCATCCCCAGACTGATGGTCAGAAAGAGAAGACTATTCAGGTTCTGGAGGATATGTTGCGGGCTTATATCTTGGACATTGGTCATAGTTTGGAGGACCACCTACCAATGGTGGAGCTTTCGTGTAATAATAGCTACCACTCAACCATTGGTATGGCACCTTTAAAGGCTTGAATGGGAGACCCTTCCGGTCACCGATTAGCTAGATGGATACCGGAGAGTCAGTACTCATGGGTCCAGAGTTGGTGTGAGCTACCCTGAGAAGGTGTAGATCATCCGGTAGTAGATGAAGACTACACAGAGTGGGCATAAGTCTTAAGTTGACAGGCGACAGAGACCCCTGGAGTTTGAGGAGGGATACCATGTCTTTGCTCAGGTCTCACCTTGACGAGGGTTATTGTGATTTGGTCGAGGTATCATGTTATCTCCAAGGTTCATTGGAGATTTTCAAGTATTGCACAGAGTTGGTAAGGTGGCCTACCTCATAGCTCTACCTCCACTGTTGCATCGTGTAAATGATGTCTTCCACGTGTCGCCGCTGAGGAGGTACGTGCATGACCCATCACACATCATCGACTGGGGATCGCTTGAAACAAGGATGGAGTGACCTTTGCTGAGTACCCGGTGGAAATCGAGGATCAGTAAGAGAGGATCCTTCATGGGTGATCAATTCCATTGGAGTGTGTTCGATGGCAGCATGAGAATCTTTAGGAGTGTATGTGGGAGTGCAGACTCAAATTTGTGCTCAGTACCCACATCTTTTTGAGTAGTCTTGTTTTGGATTTTCGGGGAAGAAAACCCCAAGGTGGGGATAATTTAATGGCTTGTGTATTATTTTTTAATATTATATGGAATTATTATGAGACTAGGTGTAGTGAAGACACATCATTTTGAGGCCCAGTGATCCTGAAATCGTAGTTTGAATTTTTCTTTAACATTAAGTGAGTTGGAACTTGTGCGCGATTGTGGTTATTTCCAAATAGATTCCCAAACTAAAAATCTAAGGGCACTGTTGCATCCGAGATGACGACATTACCTAAGAATGAGTCGAACCTCGACCAGTGCGGGTCAAGGGAAAAAAGTTAAATTTTCAGATGATTTTAGTAAAATAAAATAAAATAAATGGCAAAGTTTATTTTATAATTTTTTATTTGGAAACATTTGCTGTAGCACAATGATGAGTAAGATTTTTAATAAATAATTCCATGTCATAATGACACAGAAATGAAAACTTGACTCATTAATGCCGCAGTGTGATGGGATTCCAAAACATGCTTCCCCTTTTAATGGGTTAATCGAATGATGGGCGTTGACAGAAAATTGAGATAAAACTCTAGAGAATCCATTGAGCCTTGGAGAAAACTCTCAACGAGGAAGTTAGGGACCTCTTCATCAGCAATCGATCCCTTTTTAGTTAGGGGTTGTTATTTTGTTTCACCTTTCCCATTTCTAAATTTAAACGAAAAAAACTGATCAACCACAAACAAGGTGATCCGCGGCTTCGTGCGTTCTTGAAGGAGGGTATCAACAGGATGATCTCGAGGAATTAATTCATGATTGTTGTTTATTATTTTATACTTCTCAGTTTGATCCATCTAACTGGAGCGGATCAACCCCATGATGAATGATAGTAGATGTTTGTTCATCAATTTCTTTTTTAGGATTTCTTCCCCCTTTTCTCTTCGTGCGTTATTTGCGTTCTTCGTAGGGCGACGAACAACAGATCATTGCACGTCCTATTTGTGATGCAATGATCCCAAAATAGAGATCCAAAATTTTGATGACCATGAAGAGGTGAGACAACTCCAATGGCAGATGAATAGAGCCAAATTGAGAGAGATAGTTCTTCGACCGTTCTTCGTGCGGGTGAATCAAAACACGTTTTCGGAGCCGATCAGAGGCATGAAAATAATGGATATGACCTCAGAACATCAGGGAGATCCTGATTCTAGAGTTTTATGGAAATTGAACGACCGGAAAGATGAACAGGGTAGCACGGGAGGCGCACTGGTGAAGCGAGTCATTTATAGAAAATTCCATGATACACGACATGTGCTTCTGATGAAAATGCCCTGTAGTACCAGCGACAGTTGCAAGGGTTTAGGGGGTCAGAGAGGAAACACACAGCGTGTGACCCTAGTCACACGACATGTTGGACTTTCCTCAAATCTCAACGTGTATTTTAGAATGTACACAGTCATAAGATGGAGTACAAGACCATGTACTCCATCACATGGTCAGGCGAGGCCAGTAACGCGGGTTACCCATGTTCCGATTACACGGGTTGGAGTACATGGATTTAGGCCATGTATGGGAACATGGCCAGCATACACAGAGCTAACCCAAATCACTTGAACACGACATGTAAACAATACTAAAAATCGTGTACTAACTCTTCTATAAGACCAGACTTACGACACGAGCTATTGTACACATGCAGTACCCGGGGTCAGATGACATGACATGTACCTTTTCTACGTTCTGTGTAATATTTAGAAATTGGAATGGTCTTCTTGTCCATCATATCTTGGACTTATTTCTTTTGGGTTAGTTCCCCTTCTTCTCTTTCCCCTGATGGTCAGGCATAGTTCCTTCTACATAAGTATGATCCCTTCAGCAGGATTTTCTGTGATAGATTTAGCATCCCTCAGAGAGGCCCTGAGTGAGATCCTATATCCATTCATGACCCGAGATAGAGTCAGGCATCTACATGAACAACTCTACTAGTCATTGATTATCTACCTAGCTGATGAATCCGGATGAGTCGTGGTATCCTCCATGGACCTAGCAGTGATCCTCATAAGAGTATTTTGATCTTTCCCACTCAAGAGTGTGTCTCCCGTAATGAGTGTAAATACCTCTCATGATTTTTGCTGACGAACAATACTTCTCATATAGACATTATTAGAGCTACCAGACTCATGGAATGTGTTCTCCCGGAATGAGTGCTTCATGTAAATCTTCATACTGAATCCTTAGATGAGGGTATGTGGTTGTGTGACTTGTCTCTAGACTACAGGTCAGGGTTTTGAGTATATTTGATTTGTGTTCTCATATTAAATGTTCACTAGACATATACTATGTAGAGATAACTGTTTCATTCCTATGTTTATTCATACGTGTTTTTTTGGGACCTCTACTGAGTATTTTTATACTCACCCCTGCATGAGATTTTCCCACACGTGATGTGTCTTGTGCAGATAAGAATCCTTTTGACAGAGTCCAGGGTGTATTGGGACTGGATCGAGCTTTCTGAGTTCCCTACAGGCCGAGGCATCCCTAGAGCTATGAGAAGTAGTCCTAGTGCCTCTTTGTGTTTATAGGTTTCACTGTTTATTTTTCAGACTCTTGTTTTTAGTGGGCTTGTATTCTGGCCCAGTTTACCTTCAGTACTTTACTTTCTTTCATCCTCTGTTGGTTGGGTTTAGTTGTATGCATGCATTTTTTCCTTATTGGTTTTTACATTTCATCATTTGTGGGCTTGGAGATGTGTGCATGTGTACAGGCTGTTAGGAAATGCCTCCCATGTTAGTAATATGCCTACTTGGTGCTAGTCACCAGCCCTTGGCCTATGGGAGGCGGGTGTGGGGAGTCATAGTGGGGGCCCCACTGAGACGGGTCATGAATAATTGCAATGTCCTTAATTTTTTAAGGATAATAAAAAGTATTTGTAAATAATTAATGTGACCATTTTTGTGAAAAAAACATTATCAATAAAAAATCACCTATTAAATTTTTAAAAGTTTAAACAGTATTCAAAAATCTATTAACACATTATAATAATCTAGGAAATATTTTCAGAGTCAGGTGCTGATTTTGTATGAGATTACAAGGCTTGTAGATCCTTGGTGAATATGGTGTAAAAATAATAAAATATGTTATATTATGTGAATGTGATATTTCCAAAAAATAATATGTATACCAAACTATTTCTTGTATCAGAAATTTGAGACCACTATTAGATATGAGTTGTGAGGTTTACCCATGGCGCATCATAGAATTTGTGTTTTTCAGGAATTTGGTAACATTACATGTGATAATAAATTATTTATACTGTTATTAATTTTTAGTCATAATTGAATATATTTCAAATGGTGCATCATAAGATAAATTTAAATCAAAGTTTAGTTTAGGAGGTGGGGTTTACCCTAGAAAGTATATATCTTTTGTGCACGACATGTGTTTTAAAACATAGTATGCAATGACAAATTTTTAATATATATTTATATTATTGTTTTGGATTTAAATAATTTTTTTTAATATTTTATCTTATTGCTAATGTGTAACCTATATTATCACAAACCATTCAGTCTAAAAGAGACGGTTTCAAACTATTTTTATATGTTTCACCTTTTAATGAATTAATGAGGTGAATTATAATAAACCACAATGATTATTTGGTTGATTCAATTTTAATGGTTTGTTTTAATTTAGGGGATTAAATACAATGATTTTAGGGTCAAAACTAATTGATTAACAATTAAAATTTTTAATGATGTTTTTAATTGAAAAGTTTATCCTGAAATTATTGATGATAATTAATTATCATTTCTACTAATATTTATATTGATAGGAACTAATATTATTGTGTGATGAAATAGAATATGTATATACATGTGTGGGATATATTTATGTATATATCTCTGTGTGTGTGTGTGCAGTTGTGTGTATACATATATATGAAGTTTATATACATATATGGGTTAAAAATATATATGTTAAAATATGTGTATATATATAATGATTATATATATATTTGAAATTTAATATGTATTGAAATGTTATTTATAAAATTAAAAAAAATTATTTAAAGGGCCATGGGGGGAATTGGATAGAGTTTTTATGGTGGATTTTTAATGTGATTGAGTGTATTGCATGAGGATATAGACATAAGAAAAAAATATTGAATTAATTGGAATGAAATAAATTAAATGAATTATTTTATAATATATTGAAAGAGAGGGGTTGTACACCTATCTCATTCATCTCTCTATCCATTTCTCCCCTCTTCAATTTTATTTTAATATTTTTTTTTCAAAACTTATTTTTTCAATATCGTTATTATTATTGATCAGATTGGTTTATTGTCTAATCCATTAGATTAATCTCAATGTTTATAATTTTAGTAAAAAATATTTTACAAAAGATGAGTAGAGTATTTAGTGGGTGAACGCCTTCCTATTGAGTGTGAGGGAGGTCCGGGAGATGACAACCATTGTAATCCTCCATATCGGTTGACACAAACATGAGGTAGGAATATCCTTATCTATTGGAATATCCTTTACCCATTTTTCCATTGTTGAATGATATTTTGGATTATTTAATAACATGATTGATTGTGATCACATGTGGGTTTCTGTTTGTATCCCATGATAGCTATTGTGATTATATGAGTGATATTTGTGTATACTTTTCCATTTTTGATTGTTGTCACATGTTTTTGTGTTGCTTCTATTTACCAATGATGATATATTTTTTTACATAATTTTTTTCCTCACATCATATATATGTTATGAAGAATTTGTGGTTTTAATTAGTATTTGAGACACCTCGACAATAATGACATATTTTTTCTTTAAAGAGGTAGTAAGTTGTTTTGAGACCATGACAACGATGGACCTGGGTACAAGGTAGTGGTATGAGGTAGCCATGGTGTCACACTACCAATGAATTAGAGGTAAACTGGATTCCATTTTCCTTTAACATTGAGGTATCCTGGTTATAACTAGAGGACATCACATGATACAGTTGACTTGGGTGATAGATGTCACAAGAGATTGTTTATGTAACACCGTGAGGATTATATACATGGGTAGGATTTTTTTACAACCAACATTGTTGCGATATTTATTCCAAGTGTATTAATTGTCTATTTTCTTACTAACACCTAGAGAAGTATTCAGTTTTCCATGCACTGGTTCACTTAATGATGGATTCTGTGCACCATGACCTAGTTCAATAAAAAATGGATTCCAAGAAACATGTATTTGTCTTATCATAAATTCATTTTGAACATCATGTGATGGTCTAAATTCCATTATATATTCCATGATTATATTTTTTTTCAATTTATCTAAATTACGTATGCCCAAGGGTTGGTTGGTTTCTTTTTAAGTGACGTCCACTATATTTTTTATTTGATATTTACACTTCTAACAATCATTATTATTATGCAATAAACTTATTATACATTAAGACACTAGGTAAGGACACATTGGTGGTTTACTACCAAGAATAGTACTCACAACCAACATAGGAATCTCTATGCTCTAATATATTTTATGAGATACCCGGTGAAGGGAAAGTGCCCTATGTCAGATGGATGATAATTGGAGGATTTATCATGTGGTGGATGCAGTTGAAATCCTATGGAATCACATTATTTATTTTAACTATTATTTATACTCTGGATAGACTTAACACATGGGGATCTATTTATTATGTTATGTAGGTAATTTTCCATTTTCTTCATTTATTCTGATTATTTAATAATTCCACTTTTATTATTATTTTTTATCATTCTTTATGAAAAGATAAATAGAGAATAGTCTCCCCAACACTAATCATAAACCCTCATTGCTAGTCAGAACCCTCTAACGTAAGTGGAGATGCACATGAGGTCAGGTGGAAGTTTGGCTCATACCTAATAGATCGGTTCAGGATTTTATAGTCTGTCTCAAATGTTACACCTTTCCCACTACTTATATGAGGAATTATTTTTAATCCATCCACAATATCTCCCAATCCACATAGTGATATTGTATCATGAACAGGTCCTTGAGATATCTGAGAGTGAGAGGGTGGTGTGTATCGAGGGATTTTTTTATAAATGATTACTTCATGAAAAATAAATTCTATTTTTATTCATTTATATGCTCCCGTTATCTTGTTTAGTTAAAAAAATAAAAATACATGAATCCCCACTACAACAAATGAAAAACTAATAGTATTTAAAGAAAATATCAACATGATAAAAAGGATATCCTCAAGAAACATACCATATATAGACAATTATAAATTAGAATAAATTAAAGTAATTTTGTCTTTTGGTAAGTCAATTATCTGTTTACCTTTAATGTTTTAATGAAATGTTTTTTGAGAATAGAAATTGAATGTTTAAAGAATGCAGTTAATCTAAGATTTTAGAAAAGAATGGAAAATTGATTACAATTACACATCACAACAAATAATGCTAGAAAAATATGATGATATATGGTTATATAAAGATATAAGAGCCTCCATTATATATATATATGTAAACATAACCAAAAAATTATTATAAAATAAACTAATCAGAATGAAAAACAATATGATCAACAATAATTGAACAAATTTTGAAATTATAAATTCAAAATGGTTTCCTTCAATAAAACTGTTATGGTTTTCAAAATAATCACCCACTTTAGAAAAATAAATTCATCCTTTGGATGTTTCAAATTGAACAAATCAATATGAATAGAACTAATATATATATATATATATATTAGAAGTTCATTTAGATATTTTTAGTCCAATCTAAATTAATTTTTCTTTTGGTATATCTCTAGACAGATAAGTAAATTACCATCCTCTACTCCTTAAATCCTTTTCAAATAATTGCGGTTTATACTCACTATAATACATAAACAACTTTTGGGGATGTATGAAAGACCATTAGATAGTAAATTATTTCTAAATATGTGGTTATCATTAAATTGTGTTTTTATTCATTTTATTATTCAACATAAAAGAATCAATATGGTTTGATTCTTCTTGGATAAAAAATTAATTATTTTCGTTTTTTACTTGAAATAAATGAACCATGTAATGGTTATGAAATATATGTTTTACAAAAATACGATTTCTTAGGTGAAGTAAGAATCTGGGAGGGATTGGGTAAGGATTTCTAGGCCTTTATTGAATCTCAAATCGGATATTTCCATGTGAATTTATAATAATCCGGTTGTGGATAATTCTGTGAAGTTGATTTAGGATGACCTTGATAGGTTGGAGGAATATATTTTGCAGATATGGGATGAAGTTATATTCATGGTGTTATGCGGAAAGCATTGTTTTCTGGCTGAAAGGTTGTTGGATATTGAAATGGGATACAAAAAATGGGCCAGAGTCAGATGTCTTATAGAGGGTGATTATAACTGTCCATATTTCAATTAATTATTGAGGGCGAAAAAGAATATTAAAATCAATATCAGGATTGAGGATAACTCGTACTCTTGTGAAGTGAATATTTCATAGATTTTGGATTTGGAAGACATTGAATCAATGGTAGCAGGTGATATTATGGGGAATCATGGGGATACTATTTCATTGGAGGTTTAGGTGGTTATTATGGTGTGTATTAATAGAAGGATAGAAGAATATTTTAGTGAATATTTATTGGTTATTCCATCCATATAATAGGTTTTGGAAATAGTTTACAAAATGTCCAGTGATAGGGATCCTAGCCTAGAAGGATTCCCATGTGAGTTCTACTTGGCAGCTTCAGAATTTTTAGGGATTCATGTGATTAAATATATGTCCGATTATTTATGGGGAGTATCTATCAACATAAGATCTTTATCTTCTAGAGTTATTCTGTTAAAAAAATTTAATTATCCTTCAACCATTAACCATTAAATACCCATCTAACTTGGTAATGCATCCCATAATATTTAAGAAAGTTTACTTGTAGGGAGGTTCAATAAGTTGAGCATACAGATTATCTCTTAGGATCAAATCAGTTTTATTAATGGTAGAGGTATCAACATAGTGATTTTTCTTTCTACGGAGCTGGTGGAAGATGTTAATAAAACAATTATTAGCTAAAACAATACTATTCAAATTGGCATGGATAAATCTTATGTCAAGCAACATTTTAGCTTCATTATTCAAACCATGAGGAAACATGGTATTCAAAAATGGGATTTTGATCCCTTATTTTGTTTTTATTCTTCCCCTTGGATCTCCATACCCATTACGAGGAAATGATTTGGTTTTTTCAAATGTTTTTTGTGACTGTAGTAAGAGGACCCATTATCCCACATTATTTTTTTTGTTTCCCAGGATTCTCTATCTCCTAAAATTCATAGATTCATGGATAAAAGGAGGATCCTTCAGTATCACTCTCATGAATCAGATGGTATAATTTATCATTTTATTTTTCTAATGATATCCTAGTTTTTATGAATGGAAGGAGATCTTATTTTCATTGAATTATAAAAATAATGATAGTTTATGTTATTATAGGTGGAAAAATAATTAATTCAAGAAAGAGAACTATTTTTATATTCAATAGATACTCAAGATGAAGGGATAGAGACATCCTAAATATTCTCAAAATTTAGTTAAAGTTTTTTCCAATGATATACCTCAGGAATCCTGTTATATTTTTCAAGTTAAGAAGATTTTCATTGATGATTTCATTAATAGAATTCTTAGGAGTATTTTGATTGGAAAAAGTTGTTTCTATCCTTTAGTCGACACGTCAAACTGATTAACAGTGTTATATCCTCTATTCTGATGCATGCCCTGTCCACCAACACTCATCCGAATGGGATTATTTCTATGATGGGGAAGATTGAGAACAATATTGTATGGGACACCAATTCCATAGGAATGTATTATTGGGATTCATGGAATTTTTTGGTGAAGCCAATTCAGAAGGGAGGCATCCTACAAAGTGATGTGTCATTTAATATATGGTCCGTGTAGGTGTGGCGTTGATGGTATTATATTATTAGGGATTCTCTTTGGTCCAATGTTATAATAAATAAATATGGTTAAAAATTGGAGGATTTGGATAGCCATAAAATATTAATGTTGGATAAAATAGTGATATAACATCTAGAGATTATCTTTGATGATACATGTTGGGTGGTTGGGATAGTGGACATTAATTTCTAGAGAGATAATTGGTTCAGTGAGAAGTAGTTTTCATTGAACTTTCTAGTGCCTGATAATCATGTTAAATAGGCTAGTCGATATCCCATCCTTATTGAATCCATTTTGTTTAAAGATCAGATGTACACATTCAAATAGATCATTTATAATAAAGAGGATAATCGGTGTTGTTTTAGAGGATCTTGTTCAGGAACATTCAATGGCCTTGATTATAATGGCTTAATTGATTCTTATGATGAATGTGATGATTGGGCCTCACGTTTATCGTGTATGGAGGTCCTAGGAAGATGAAAATATTTGTATAGAGGATGCATAATCAAGATATTCTAATGGTGGATAATATCCCAAATAAGGGGGCTCCACGGCATATCACTATTACTATTGTGTGAAACTATAGTTGGAGTAAGTATTTCATTTCTTTATTAATAGAGAGAGTGATGTATACCTTTTCCCAGATATGGGTTACTGGGGATACTTTAGAAAAGAATGTATTTTCATAAAGGACTTCATTTCTAGCAGGTTTCAATGATCTAAACATCATGAGATGGAGTCCAAGATATGTGGCATCCTATTTACTTCTATTTTTTGGACTTACTAATAGGAAAAGAATAATTCAGCAAAAAAATTTGCAGCTTCGGGTTTCTTTTCTATAGATGAGAATGAAATCTATCCTTCATGATCATTGATTTATTGTAAAAGGTGGAGGAAACCCATCTTTCCTTTGTTGTTTTCTTAATAGTAAAATTATTTCTTGAGGTTCCCAATGATGTTGGGTTAAATGGTTCCCCCCATTGAATAACTCTAAGATTAATTTGGATGTTTCATATATGAATGGACAGATGCATAGGGGTGGCCTATGTTGGGATTATAACGGTTCAATTATAATTGATTTCAATAGATTTATGGTTCGAGGTTCTCTTAGGGTGCTGATGTGATGCATTGCACACCAGGGTCATTATTTTGAAAGTGATTCACATTGTTAATATCGAAGGTGGAATTATATTCTATTGTCTTGGTGCGAGCATTAAATGGGAAAGTGGATCTTCCATGGTATTTGATATATCTAGTTCGAAAATGATCTTGGGAGACTAATCATGGGTGTTCTATTTGTTATATTTGTAGAGACGAAAAATTTTCGATAGATGAACCTTCTCATGGGGTAGGTTAGACGAACCATTACTTTTTTATTCTTGTTTGATATCGATTCCCCTAGAATGTGGGATTTTTCTTCAAGGGGATTCCCTTGGAATTGATCACTTTAGATTTCCATGTTCTTTCCCTTGTTTTTATTGGATTATTTTCCCTTATTTTCTTAATAAAAATAAATATATTATCAATAAAAAATATTCTTTGATATGAAATTTATGATTGTGTTCCTATATGTAATTTTAAATATTATTTACATTTTTTTGAATAATCATTCTCCATTTCTACAATATTATTTTCCAAATATTGAAGGAACCAAGATTGAAGTGATGGTATAAGAAAATACATATTCAACTAAGAAAACTAAGGGAAGATGATGAGGATTTGTATCAAGCTCATATCATTAAAGGTTTTTAAGGTCACCATTATGAATATTTTTGAAAAATCATGTCTATATGGGAGATATGGGAAACCCTAAAATATAAAGAAAAATTAGAGAATGAAATTACTAATAAATTTATTATTTAAAAATATCTCAATTTTGCAATGATATATATGAATCTACTGTAATAAAATTTATATGTACATTGATTTATTAAAAAAACATTCCTCCCTATAAATTGGGATACAAAAAACATATCAAGTGGGTGAAATTATTGCTAAATTTCCACTGCTACGAAATTAATTAATATGTAAAATATAAAAAATGATTTAATTTCTTGAAAAAACCCCTCAAACATTAAATTATTAAAGAATAATCTATGATAAAAGATACTATAATGAAAAAAGTAATTCCAAGGTTATTTTTTGTTATGTAAGGACACCTCTATAATCATTGTTATATTGTTAGTGGAATATTTAGAAATTTGAAAATATGAAATCCTTCAAAGTTGAAGAGGAAGTGTTTTGTTTGCAAAAATATAGAAAATTTTAAAATGGAATATCAATATTAAAATATTGTATCTAAACCTACCATGAATATATTAAAAGAATAAAATATAATTATGATGATATAATAACATAACATGAAACTTCTATAATGTTACACTATAACAATGGATATATATAAACAATTTTAAAATCTATTAGTATGTGTATGGTTTTGGAATCCTATTCCAATAGTTTTTTTAAACAGTTGGTTCATGTCAATCTACATGAATTACTTGAACTAACTATTAGTAGAATCCATTTTAGGCCACATAT
The DNA here is from genome assembly GCA_963277665.1 of Viscum album. NCBI lineage: Eukaryota > Viridiplantae > Streptophyta > Magnoliopsida > Santalales > Viscaceae > Viscum > Viscum album. The sequence goes on from OY728147.1 coordinate 1,316,537,509, forward strand.
ACTAATGGTTTGGAAAAACTAGTGGTATAGTTGTCCATCTAAAAATATTCCAACATCGATTTTTTATCCTTGGTCCTCCAGGTTATATTCCTAACACATTACAACTCCATTGAAACATATTTTCATGTTTATTTATATGTTAATATATATATATATATCTTTAAAAATACAATTTAATATTGAATTATTTTATTTTTGTATTCACATATAATGTACAAAATAAGTATATTAATTTTGATATATATATATATATAATATTTCTATTAATATAGAACACCTATCATTATATATATATATATTTCAATAAATATTTATTTTAATATATATATTAAATAAAATAGATAAAAACATTTATATGAATATGGCTTATTGATTTTGAAAAATATTATAAATATAAATGAATCTATATTTTTTTAATACTACAAAATTTTTATATATAAATATATAAATATATATATGTTCATATATATTTTATCATATATATCACTAAAATAATAAAATGATTAAATTTGATTTCCCAAATATCATTATGAATATAATCCATAGAAATAAATTCAGTCTCCAAAAAAGTGAATATGACCCTCTTGAACGAAGTTGAAATTCCACTGAATATTCCAAAATTAGGGTATCAAAACTAAAAACATAATTTTCTTAGTCTAGGTCTAGAAAAAAGTAGTTCCTTTTTATAATTTTATTTAACAACTCATGGAGGCCAAATGAACACCCGTTTGAAAATTTATGACTATTTGAACTTCATGCCCAATTTTCACCTCTTCATAACATAATAATTAATTCAATAAATTTATATCACTAAATATTTATAAAATATTGATTACTAAAGTATAATTAGATAATTTTAAATTAATTTTAATTTTTAATAATTTTAAGAACCTTTTTTATAGAATTAATTATATGTTAGGTGTAAATAGAAATTTAGAAATATATAAATCGTAGTTATGAAAATGTATAATATATACTCCAATATCACTATATTTATATATTGAAATATTTGAAACAATAATATTCATAAATAAATAAAAAATTATAATATATTTTTTACATACATATATATTTTTTAATATATAAACCTAAAATGTGTAGTAGTAAAATGTTAAATTGTTTGGAACAGAAGCTAGAGGTCATAGGTTCATAACTCAATGATTAAATTTTTTTAATAGGACACCTATACCAATGGATTTACCAAACTATTTGGTCAAACCATCTGTATAGGTTTTTATAATAGTAAAGTAAGCCAATAATTTATTATCCTATTGGTACAGGATATACCAATGGTTTGGGGGCCTATGTAAATGGTTCTAAACTTCTAGAACAAGATAACTTTCTAGTAGTGAAACTTCAATGAAGACATATGGTTTCAAAATTCTAGATCCATTATTCATGTCTCCAAAAAAATTTGAGGTTTAAAATTTTTTTGGGAGTGATACCATGAAGGAACTATATTTTTTAAAAATCATTTCCATAATGTAAGTGTATCACAAGATTTTTCTTTTACGTAGAATGTTACTCTTCTAAATGTATTGTATTCACTAAATATATAGGAGAATCTTTTATTTATTGATTTTCGTTATAATAGAATCTTTATAGTTTCAACTAAATCTTACATGGTTATCTTTTTCACAAGTGTAATATTTGTAAAGAAAGGATATTTTAGTGATGAAATGTAATAATTATCTTTCAAGAAAATGAATAATTGTTTTATATATTTTATTGAATATTATAATTTTAGATATAAATTAAATAAATGAAAAATAACTATAAAATCTTAAGTACTTATAAAACAATTTGAAGATATTAATTAAATAATAATAAACCTGAATATTCTCATTCTAATATTTTTGAAATAAATGTTATGATAGGTAATAGGGTATTTTTTTTACTAATTTTAATTATGACTATAATAGATATATATAAATTTATCATGTTGGAAAAAATTTGAGATTTTTTATATTTAAGGAATATAAAAATAAAGTTTGAAAACAAATAAAAAATTATTCTTAAAAATAATTGGAGAATTATTTATGAATGTGTTTTTGAATTTTATTTTCATGAAAATTTTATAATTCATTAAATGATATCATTTTATAGGCCTAAGTTTATTTTATAAACAAAATTTATCTTTTAGTATGAATTATAGTCATCCTTCTTGACAAATCAAAGTTTCCCTCAAATTTATAAGTTTGTGATTTTTTAGTAATATTCATTAAATAATTTAATCTAGAAAATCTTAGTGATCCACTTATAAAATATTTACGAGTATAAAATTAAACTTATTTTATATTAATGTTTAAGATATCCTAAATATTTCATAGTTTCATATCCTAAAATGATAAATATTATTCCTGAATAATTAAAATAATTTTTATCTATTATTAAAGAAATATTAAAGGAGATATAATTATAGATATATAATCTAATATTATTTTATCATGATATGTAAAGTTATTTTTGAATAAATTTTATAATTATAATATAGGGTATATTTTTATGATATTCATAGATACAATAATCAATATAGTTTAAGTAAAATAGTATAAAATAAAAATGATTATCATGTATAACATTAATTGAATTCATATACTAGTATATAAAAACATAAATATCATGATTTTATATGTTTTTATTCCATGTTTTATTATTTATAATTAGATCAATGTAATAATATTCTTAATAAATTTAATATGTTTCTATCCAGAAAATAAGATTCCATGATTTTTAATGAATAAACTTCTTTTAAATATTTATTTATTTAGAATGAAACTACAATTTATGAGATGGATTATATTAGAGGAAACAATACTTGGATTATTATAGATTTTACATGAGTTTTAAAGCCTTGGTGATGTAATTGGTTATTTAAAATAAAGCATGATAGTAATGGAAACATTCAGTATTTTAAAGAGAGATGATATTTCAAAGGAATTAGATTAAAAGCATGGATTTAAAATTTTGATACTTATATTCCTGTATCATAAATATTTTAAATGAGGATTTTTTTATCTATGATAAACAATTTGTGGGTTTATTAAAAATCTATTAAAATTATACTTCTAAATAGATATTTAAATAAAATTAATTTTCATATAACAACATAGAGATGTTGTTTTAAAATAAAATAAAATTAAAGCATGTGAATTAGTTATATCACTTTATGGGCATAAAAATCATATAAATATATCATGATAAATTCAATTTTATTAATTTATCTAATTAATTTGTTCATATCGTAGTAAAAAATACATATAACATCATAGTATTAAGATTTTTTATGAAATAAAAAATTATTTTTTTTCTCATTAGTTACTAATAATGGATGGAAAAACCTATTATGGGATAATTTTTAATATTTATTTTTATAAAATAGACATGAAATATACTTTTAACTTCATTTTTTTCACAATTTCTTCAAAAAACCACAACATTTTTTTTAATGCCAGTTCCTTCAATATCAACATAAAAATTGTAATTATATTTTTGTAATAGACATAAAAAAATATTTCCCTTTCTTGAAAATATCATTTTTTTCACATAACTGCAATTATTTTTTTTATTATCTCTAGTCTATCTATTTTCATATTGAAAATTATTTTTTCCACATCATACCTATGTGACTCTTATTTTTCTTATAAGAATCCATCATGAAATACAAACCATTTTCTTATTTCTCTAGAAAACTATAATTTCTCCCTCTATCAAAAAATATATCACTCCAAGGGTATTTCTCTCCCAAATTTTCATCTCTTCTAGCATTCATAGATATTATGTTCCATACTATGACAAAATACTTAACATTGAAATTTACCTATACTGAATAATGTGTGATAGAGTTTTGAATACATGATGTGATAAAATGAAGAAAAAAATGATGAAATAATATATGTAAAACCCATTAAGTAATATCCTTTAATCTCAAATGAAATTTTATTTATTTCATTTTTTTAATATATTCTGATAAGAATGATGATTATTTATTTTATTTATATGTTTGAAAAAAACTATATTATATAATATAACTATGAATCAATATTTTTATTGATACTTGTTTTAAAAGAATACTATTGTTATCGTTAATTAATTAAAAAAATTTGTGTGGTTCTATGTTTCACATAATTCCAATAAAATTACAAACCATTTATTTAAATAACTATTTATTAATTTCAATTTTCACATCTTTTATTTGATTAACAAAAATAAAAAATCATTTTCATATTATTTATTAAAATAAAAAATTTGAAAAAATATTAATATTATCAAAAATATTATATTTTAGTGATAGTTAATTTTGTAAATATTTTTTAATTCTTGTATTAATAGTTGAAATTAAAAATATATTTAGTATTTCACTTAAAATGAAGATGGTTCAAAAACTATAATTAAATTCATAATTTTTTTTGGTGAAATACTATTTTTTAACTACTTATAATTAATATGATAAGTATATTTATTAAAATTTTATAAATATATATATATATATAATTATTTCATGTCTCTATATAGTTCATATGATAATTTTTGAATCGAATATGATTATAATTATTGATATTTATAAATATATATCATCTTTGGTTAAAATGAATGGTATTTGAATGGTTGATAGATTTTTAGTTATTATAAAATATCTGCCAAAAAATTCCATGAGTTCACATTAGAATTCATTAAAAGTTGTATCATTAGAAATATCCTAACATAACACCTTTCCTCCTTGAAACTCATAATATTACATTTACTCAAAAATCATTCCTATCATTGGTTATTTAATCATATATATTGACATATCTTGATCATTCATTCATTGGTCACTCATTATTATTTATCCTGAAACAATTATCATGTTTCAACTATGAATCTTCTAGGACCCCAATTCATTATTCACTAATAACCATTTTGTATTATTATCAACATTCCCATAGGTTACACTACAATTTCAGTCACATAACTACTATAATTTTTTATATAGTTTATAAAAACTATAATGTCACAATTCAAATATCACAATAAAATTTATTATTACCATTTAAAAACAGTGATAAGGTTAATAAAAAACCCATAAATCATAAGTCATTGAGAGTTAACCAATACATGGTGTTAAGATACTCTCCTCCATAATAACTCCCCATAAATATCCATTTTGTCTTAATGGTTTTACACATAATAATAATTTTCTAGTAAAATATCAAACCACTCATCAAAAAATGTGGAACAACCCAATCCAATATTTGGATACTTTATCCAAAAGATAAATTATATTCCTACATGGATTTATAAAGTAAGTCACTAAAATTTTCCACATGACACGATTTAAAATGTTTAATTCAAAATACCTAAGTCACTCACAGTCAAATAATTAAAATAATAAAATATGTTACCTATTTAGAGAGCAAAAAAAATTAAAAAAATTAATGTTAAAATTATTTTTCTCCAAATCCCATCATCATTCAATATATTTTTATAATAAATATAAAAAAAATTCTAGTCTCAAAAGTATTTTTCTAAAAAAATAGTTTCTTCCAAAAAAAGAATATTGAAATCAAATTTCAAAATCATTTTCTATAAATTTATTAAACTCTTTAAACAAAACAAACGTTTAACATGGTGACTAATTTTTGAAAACCTCTCCATAAAACCATTTGAGACAAATTATGTAATCTTGAAAATACACCTTCTCTATTACAGTATTTTTATCAAAAAACTATTATCTCTATAAGATATATAATTTAAATAACTTTTTTATAATATATTTATATATTCCTACTATTAAAATAGATGGGTTATTTAAGAAAATATTTTCTAAAAATGAAATGCAAAAAAATATTTCTCCATGGATACAGGATAGTAAAAGTCAGTAATCAAATAAATAATTTGACACCTATAATTCTAATTAGTAAAACACACTTAATAATATTTTTTGAGTACTTCTATGGGGGTATGTGTTAGGAATGGGAAAATTTCCTTGGAGTGGTTTCATTTCTTGTGGCATTGCAATCTTAACTTTCAAAGGTAGAGAGTCTTCCCCACCATTATTAATGATTCCATCTACTTGATTAGAATGGGATGATGATATTTTGTCCCTGATTTGATTGGATTTATCATTAGAGTTCGTCACCATATTTGGGACCCTGTTATAGATTTAAGACATGTTTTTTTAATCTTTCTCCTGGTGTCATCTTCTTATGAAAGATAGTTAATTATGGTGTTTTCTATTATAATTGGGTATCTACTTGTAGTTGGAGAAGTTGATGTTTTTTGGCATATTGAAAATCTATAAAATTATTACTCATTTAGGATTATGAGGGAATATGTTTATCAGGACATAAGGTATCATAGATATAAAACCTAACACATCCCATGATAATCTCTAGGCATATTATTCAAAGTGCATATGGAATCCAACCTATGCTTGTTCCATAGTGTTTCTCAGGTAGATCACATTTATTATATATTGAATTCAATGATTATAATTTTAGGAGACTTGCGATTTTCACATAAGACCTCCAATACTCATCACACAAGGCCTCATGTTTTCATCACATTGGGTAAGATGTTACGGTGATCACCTTTGAAAATGGTGGATAGACCCAATTCTCATCACACATGATTCATATTATCATCAGATTAGAAATCTTATTAAGGTATCATAAAGATAAATCATAAAATTTTCACTTTATTAGAGAAATAATATATCATTTTCCTATCACATATGATTCTCATGATCATCACATATGGAATATCATTTACATCATATAATAAAACATCTCAATCTTTTCACCGAATTAGAGGTAGAATAGATCATATTCTCATAACATAACCTTATTATTCCAATCTTGTAAATAATATCTTTGCTATTAGAAGAGGTAAAATCTCTGGATCATTACCTTATTAGTTAGAGATGAGATCAAAATCGCATTTAATATTCTTCTTACACTTTGATCCTATGGTTACATAGGATCATCACCTATGTATGAGTTTCAAATGCATAAGGAGGGGTCATATGTTTAAAGTAGATTGAATGAACTCATATTTTTAATTCCTTGTGTTGAGGATGTTTTCATGTTGTTTAAAATTTTATGACCATGTTGTTAGGCTATAAATATTTATGTCATGTGGTTGATAAATTTTTGGGGATTATGTGTTGAGCTGCCTAGGCTCCATTAAAGATATGCTATGTCATTTGTGGAGATTACATGAGTTTTATACTATGGTGATACTAAGGAGAATAGAGGGTTGTGTGGGGTTTACCTGATTATGGTTCCTAGGTGTATCTAAGGGGAAACTAAGGTATATGTGGAAATTTTGTGATTTACTTCGCAGGGGATTGTTTGGATAAGTGAGGGATTTCTGAGGCTTATGTTCATGTGATTCCTATGTGATATTTAAGAACAGTTAAGGAATGTTTGGTGGTGTACATGAGTGTTCTATCTTAGTGCTATTAAAGAGAAATGTAGGTATGTACAAGTATTATTAGATTTTTTTTTCTTGATATGGTGGGGAAAATTTAATTTTTTCCACAAGACCCATGGTATGTAAGGAATCCCATGAATGTGACATTGGGGAACCTTGGTTTGTAAGAAAAGGTATCATGTTATCATAGGGTAATATAAGTAATAGTTTTGAGTCATGAAATGAGGATGTTATTATATAAATTTTATCATCATGCAGCTAGGAATTTATATGTTAGGACTTACACATTATTAAAGACGTTACTTATGCCTTATACATGTATATGAGAGAATCCTGTCCCAATGACGGGTTAGGGAAAATGATTGTGGCATACAGTTGAGGATTAGGCCCATGGGGGCTACTTGTAAGGAGAAAAGATATATTTGTGGCATAAACATGAGGGCTTCTCATTCATTATTATGTATTCCAATCTATGAGGGAATATCAACCCTTTTATGTGTCCAAAAATATGAACAGGGTTTAAATCATTACTGGAGGACCATTGGGGATACATGGGAGTAGTAAGGATACATGTTGGGTTTGTATGCTATACCTCCTTGTTCATTATTTTACATTTTAGGTCATGATAAAAGCTCAAAATATTTATGGAATAGGTAATATGATTTGTTATTTCACCCAAATAAGAGACCTGAGTAGATAGATAATGAAATTCATTATTATCCATATAGTTGGATGGTTTTTCCGGACTATGATAGGACCCGTGATTGAGGATTCCTATGTTCCCAAATAATGGAATCAGAACCCATTTTGTTTGATTCCAATAAATATGACTTATCACACATTTCAAGGTCATATGACACAGAAAATTGTGGTTTTATTTAAGGATGTATGTCTAGAACATTTAGATGATCCTATAAATTTCATACATCAGATATTGATATTCTATTTAGTTATGTTTCATGTGTGAGAGACTATAAGTGTATTATCTTTCAAATTACATGAGTCATATTATGATTAAAATATAATTCTCTCATGCATGTCACTTAAGTCATCTTATTATCATCACAGAGAGTATACTATAGTATAAAATAATGTATAAATAACTATTCGTAATAAGAATCCTTGCAACATATAAAGAGGAAATTACAAAAAATATGCCGTATCTATTTTAACCAAGAATATGGTTTAAGTATTGAGATTTTTAAAATGTCATGATGATTATTTCTAATCAAGATACATGAGGAAACCTAGAGAAATATCTCACATTCAGGAATAATAAATGGAATAAGAGTAATATCTAAACACATAGCGTTTTAGGGATACAATAATAATATATCAAATCATAGCAACAAATGGGATGGATCTTGGGGATGTATATTTTTCAACCAAAAATATCATTAAACCAAAATTGAAATCTAAGAGCATGACTATTAAATATTCATAGGGGGTTAGTCATAGAAGGAAAGGGACATGGCCTCACAAGTCCTAAGAATGAGGGAGGGGAATATACCAGATAGTATGGAAAAGTCTATGTGGATTTGAATAAATATTTTTTCAGGAATTGAAATGTTATTTTCTAAAAAATTTCCCAGGGTTCATACCTTTGAACAATGTCACAGATAATTAGTGGTTTCAAAAAATTGTTTTCTTGAGGCATGAACTAATAGTTTTAATTTTAAAAATACTATATCGATTATCTTTTTATTATCACAAAAAATAATTTGAGCAAAATTTCTACCTTTTCATGAAAGTTTTTTTACCCAGGGATTATGTAGTGTGTTAAGATAAAATGTGGTAGCCCATACAATGACGACTTTCCACTGACAATTTCATACTAGTTAGGGTTTTTTGGGTTTCACAAATCATGAAAAATTTAGTTTCATTATTATATAGTATTTATTTTGGAATCCAAGTGGTCTCTCTAAGAAAATGGCAGATGATTCACTATTTAGAAGCATTTTATCCCGTGAAATCCATTGTATTACGCAACTAACATTGGGTCATACAACTATAGTATTGCATGAAAATGAAATTTTTATTATATTCCTTTAATATTAATGTGTCATCAATATTCTATGTCACCATTATCATGAAAATCGTATATTCATCACACATAAAGAGTGATATACACTATTATAAATTTGGGTGAAATTATGGACATTGCTCCAAAATATCCTTTTATGGACATTTTCCAAAGAATGGTGTAGAATAACCATATAGTTTAAACCATAAATGTGTTTGAGCTCCTATTCTAGTCAATTAAAATTGTTAACAATGATCTACAACTTTGGATAGGTTATTTTGGACTTCAATTTATTCTCATAACTTTTATATTCATTTTGAAAATCTATATAGGAGGACATAAATAGATTATTTATTAGTATTAATTAATAATGGCCCTCATCACTGTTGTATATTAAATAAATAACATGTATATTCATGTATTTTTCCTTAATCATGAAACATTGGTGTCATAATATTCCTTTACTATTATAAGGCCCCAGCCTTAAACCTTACATAATCTTGAGTTATTACTAGATTAAACTTTGAGGATCCTTTCAGGATTAGAGTTTTAGAGAATTAGTTCATAAAACGTGCATTACATTCCACATTTAAACAAAGTGGTTACATAAAAGATAGTATTTCTTTTTCCCATCAACTGAAACATATTTAAAATAAAACATGGATTCTTTCTTGACACTTCCTTGACACTGTCATCATATCATGTACCCTTCCCTTGACCTGTGAAAAACATTTCAAAAACATGGGATGAGCATAAAAAGATCAGTAAGGGATATAAAAATATGGAAAGGAAACCTGAGTACATGTATACACAATAATAAATGAAATAATACTCTACTCATAAAACATAAGCACGTTAACATACCTCATCAAATCATGAATAAATCATAGAAATCATAAGACATAAAGGTAACTTGAGGCATTCATAACATTTTTACGTAGGGATTAACCCTCTTAGTTACGTCTGGAATACCCATCACAGTATATTCCCTAAATATCTTCAGAGAAACCTTAACGTTTAACTCCTTTGCATTACCCAATGCATTAGAGAGCTATATCGGGCTCACCCGCCCTTAGTTTATCACGGAACCACCTGTCCTCATAACAATGCCCAAGAACCATAACATAATCGTACCACATAATACATGCATAAAGGAAACATAACATTTCCACATTTCAATCACAAGATATCAATACAACACATTGATAAAAAAAATTATGAAAACCATTTTCAATACCAAATAAAAATAAAAGTAAAACATGGTATTTATTTTTCTTTTAAAAAACGGTATGGCTTGTAGAGGAAGCCGTAACTCAAATAATGGTCATGGCGGCGGAGAAGTCGTTGTCGCCACATACGTACAAAAAAACATTACCTTTTTTAGTTTAGTAAAATGCTTCGTATATAAAGATTCCTTTTGGATAAACGTAAAATTCAAAGGGGTTTATACACTATATAAAAGAAAGTTGTGTATAAAACATAATATGCCTCAATGAAAGGAGATTGAGAAGAAGTCCCTTACCGCGGGTCCGACTTGACTCGATCGTTCTTTAACCTCCTGAATAATAAAATGGAGTTAAGTTTTACTTTCCTAAGAACCTTTTTCAAGTTCATTATTCCTTTTATATCACTTATTACCATGTCATGAACACTATGTAATTGTTTAAGTTAATAACGTCCATTTTAATGATCATTGGTACTTGAGTCAAAAATAAAATCTTTATAATTACAATTTTTTCATGTATCCATTATATCCAGAGTTATAATCATGATTTACATATCATATATATCATATATATCCAGTATATACATGCATTTACAATATTACATAATGTTTATAGGTAAGAAATGAAATGCACCATTCATGGAGACTGTAAGCCGTACCTACGCATGAATGCTAATTTCATTTCTATTTCATATATTATGGAATATAATCATAATGATATAAAGGTGTATTATAATTACATTATAATATCATATATAATACCATTAATTACATCCTTTATACGTACTACATATGTCATTAACGAATAAAACCACTTTGAGGGGGCAGCAGTCCGCACTTCCTAAAATGAAGATATCACGTTTACCCATAATGGAAATCATAATGGTATGCCATAAATGAAAAATACAGAAGATTAAGTAAAACATAAACATATTATATATCATATATAAATATATTTACATCTTAATGGCCACCTTTAAAGGTGTTATATGAGTGTTGAACAATCATCGTTTCTTGAGGATGAAATTTGCCATCCATAGAAACAGTATGTTCTTTAACTATTAGATGTAGATGTGTGTAAGTGTTGAAAGAATAATTCTTATAACAACATCCTAGTATATTTAATATACTGGTGTTGTTAAAAAAGAAATGAAAAAATGTGTTTAGGGGTTGGAGAAGTAAAATAATACATAAGAACACAATAGAAGACACTACCTTTAAATCGGGTAACTCTTTTTTATTTGATTTCAAAGGCTTCCTTGGGAAGACTTATTCCCAAAGTGAGGCTTCTAAAAGTTAGAGAGGGATTTTTAAAGACAAAATGGGCAGGGGTTGGCCAAGCCAAAGGCTTTGGATGTGTTGGTAAGGAGGTAGAGGTGGGGGCCTTTTACAGGAGGAGAGGAGCGGCGCTTTTGGAAAGGTATAAAAGGATTCATTATTATAAATTTTTTTTCAGATTTAAAAGGTCCCAAAATTATATATTTCTATGATATGGTGATATTAGTTCTAAATAATCCTATCCAATAGGTTTTTGACATGTTTAGGTCTTAGATGTTACATTATATTTTAATTTTATTTAAATCGTTAAATAATGAGGTCATCGTTGAATCATCATGGTGTCATAAATAATTTAATTTATTTAATGTCTAGAAATTATAAAAAATATATCATGATGTAGGAAATATTTTTAGATTTATGATGAATATTCATAGTCAAAAATATTACTTTTATTACCCCATTTAAAAATTGTTTTAGTAAAACAACTCATGTTTGTCACATTTTTACTTTAACATTAAATTAAAATATATTAATGTCATTTTCCATCCAAAGTGGCTCCATGGGGTCCCCAAGATGACCCATGGATTTTCTTGGTCGGCCGTGACACATAAAATAAGGTTAGGACATGTTTCAAGTTCATTTCATATTATTAAAACATTATTCTTACCTTAAATTACACAAATTACCTCTAATTGCGATTAAAAACTTAAAAGTTACTATTCACCAAAAAATTATTTTAATCCCATTAAACCACATTTTTCTACTTAATGACAACCATTTATGTCAAATTTTTTGAATTCAAAACACAGAGGTGGTAAAATTTCATTTAAACGAAAAATCAGTTTTTTTAAGTACCACTTAGTGGTTTCACTATTCATCAAAATTGATATTTTTCAGAAAAATACCAAAAATTCATTCTAAGCAATATTTGATATTCCGAATTCAAAATTGATGTCTATTTTAAAAAATTAAAAACATATAAGTTAAATTAATTAATTTAATAATGAATTTCCGCTGTCAGAGCAAATAACTTGTTTTTATGATACAATAAGTATCAAAAGATTGTTAGTAGTTTAAGTCCAATTTCAAAGTGAAATTAATTCCAACGACCAAAATTGGATTAAACGGTAAAAATATATTCTAATTGAACTTTAAAACCAATTCAAAAGATAATATATTCATGTAAATAAATTAGATTAAAATGAGGTTTTTGAATTAAAATACAACACTTTTCACTATTCATTAAAAAATGAACATTATCAGAAAAATACCAGAAATTTATCCAAAGTAAATTTCAATGTCCCAATCATAAAGAAAAAGTTTATTTTGAAAAATATAGCTTATAAAATTGTAAATATTTTGATTTAAAAATGGTTTTCCATCAAAAGGAACTAAAACAATCTTTTAAAAATATTAGTGTATTTCATGCTTAAGATTGGATTTATACTCATTTTAAGCCTCTAAAACACTATATAAATCATAATAGACATAGATAAAAATATCTATTATTCATTACTTACTAGGGATGTTACATCCTTCCCCCCTTTAGAAAATTTCATCCCCACAATTTATTTACTTATCGAATAAATGATGGTATTTATCCCTCATTGCATTTTCAGGTTCCCATGTTGCCTCTTCAATCATGTGGTTTTCCCAAAAAACCTTTACCTGATGAATCACCTTATTCTGTAACACTTTCTCCCTGTGGTCAAGAATATGGACTGGTTGTTCCTCATAAGATAGGTTCTCTTCCAGCAGAACTACCTCTGGACTCAAAACATGAGATGGATCTGGCATGTACTTCTTTAACATTGAAACATGAAAAACATTGTTTACATGAGATAAACTCGGAGGTAAATCAACTCGGTAAGAAATTGATCTAACTCTCTCCATAATTTCATATGGTCCAATGAACCTTGGACACAACTTTCCTTTCTTACCAAACCGCATCACACTTTTCCATGGTGATACTTTGAGAAAAACATGATCACCTACCTCAAAAGAGAAATCCTTCCTCCTGTTGTCCGCATAACTCTTCTGCCAGCTCTGAGCTGTTCTCATGTGTTTCTGTATTAGATGAACATTTTCTGCCAACTCTTCTACCAATTCTGGTCCCATCAGCTTCCTTTCACCCACTTCATCCCAGAAAGTTGGAGTTCGACACCGCTTCCCATATAACACCTCAAATAGTGCCATCTGTATACTGGAATGAAAACTGTTATTATATGAAAATTCAACCAAAAAAGATGTTGGTCCCAACTTCCCTGATAATCCATCAAACAAGCACGTAGCATATCTTCCAATGTCTGAATTTTTCGTTCTAACTGGCCATCTAATTGAGGATGAAAAGCTGTACTAAAATTTAATTAAGTACCCAATGACTTTTGAAGGCCTTTTGAAATGTTAGAAGTAAACCTGGGATCACGATCAGATACAATGGAGAGAGGAACTCCATGTAACCTGACTATCTCTTATGATACAAACGTGAAAGTTGATCTAGGGAAAAATTATCTCGTATAGCAAGGAAATGATCAGATTTAGTCAAGCGATCAACAATAACCCAGATTGCATTATTACCTCAAGGTGTCTTCGGCAATCCCACAAGGAAGTCTATGGATATATTTTCCCATTTCCACTATGGCACTGGTAAAGGCTGAAGAATCCGTTTCGGTAACTGCCTATCTGCATTAACCTATTGAGAAGTCAAACACTTCATAGTAAAATTAGCAATATCCCTTTTCATTCCGTCCCACAAGTAATACTCCTGAAGATATCTATATATCTTAGCACTTCCAGGATGGACTGAAAACGGAGAACTATGAGCTTCACATAACAAATCTCTCTTCAACTGTGAATCACACAACACACACTATCTCTTCCCAAATCTCAAAAGAAAATCATTATCGATGTTGAAATTAGGAAACTTACCCTTCTGAACTAGCTCTACCTTTTTCTGCAACTCACAGTCTTGCTTCTGTGCTTGCTTGATTCTGTCTGATTGAGAAGTTTTCACTGATACCTAAAACAAAACAGTAGAACATCCCAAACCAAAAACTTCTATTCCAAAGTTCATCAAATATGTAACCAAAGGATCATGTTCCAAACGTATCATGGTTAATGAGGCATTACTTTTTCGACTCAAAGCATCAGCCGCATTATTTGCTTTTCCTGGATGGTAATGAATTGTACAATAATAATCCTTGATTAATTCCAGCCATTTCTTCTGTCTCATGTTCAATTCATTCTGAGTGAATATATACTTGAAACTTTTTTGATCGGTATATATTTAACACTTTAATCCATACAAATTATGCCTCCAAATTTTTAAAGAGAAAACAACAGAAGCTAATTCCAAATCATGTGTAGGGTAATTTACCTAATGTGTTTTCAATTGTCGTGAAGCATAAGAAATTACCTGATCTTTATGCATTAGGACGCAACCAAGTCCTTTCAACGAAGCATCACTGTAGATAACAAACACACCGTTCCTGGATTGTAGTGCCAAAACTGGAGCATTCACCAATCTTTTTTTCAACTCCTAAAAACAATCATCACATTCATTTGTCCAAATAAACTTAACACCCCTCCGAGTTAGCTTAGTAATTGGACAAGATAACTGTGAAAAATTTCTAACAAACCTTTAGTAATAGCCTACCAAACCAAGGAAGCTACGAATCTCAGTTACATTTGTGGGTCTTGTCCATTCTTCCACAGGCTTTTTTTGCAGGATCAACAGTTATCCCATCTTTAGAAACAATGTGACCAAGGAAAGAAATTTTTTGCAAACAAAATTCACACTTGCTGAATTTCCCATACAATTCCTTTTCTTTTAAGGTTTGAAAAATAACCCTTAAATGTCTTTCATTCCCCTCTTTACTTTTAGAAAACAACAAAATATCATCAATAAAAACAACCAACATTTTTCACCTGAGTCAACTGAGCCATCACTGCAACAAACTGTTTAGTTCTGATTCTGACCATCTCAGGATACTAATTTGAAAGGTCATTTCCCCCTATATGCTTTCCCAAAAAAATCTGTTCTGTTTCCTCTATAAAAAATAATTCTTAACATAGAAATATCTTAGGAGAAGCAACATGGTAATCTTCAATGCTATATCATTTCAATTTGACTATAAAAAAAATATTTTTTGATAATCATTTAATAGAATTATAACTCCTAAATTTATCTAAACTGACCTCTGATACCAACTATAAGGCCCCAGCCTTAATCCATACTTAATCTTGAGTTATTACAATATTACACATTGAGGATCTTTTCAGGTTTAGAGTTTTAGAGAATTAGATCATAAAACTTGAATTACATTCCACATTTAAACAAAGTGGTTACATAAAAGATAGTATTCATTATTCCCATCAACGGAAACTTATTTAAAATAATACATGGATTCTTTCTTAACACTTCCTTGACACTATCATCATATCATGTAACCTTCCCTTGACCTGTGAAAAACATTTAAAAACATGTGATGAGCATAAAAAGCTCAGTAAGGGATATAAAAATATGGAAAGGAAACGTGAGTACATGTATGAACAAGATTCAATAAAATCACACTCTACTCATAAAACATAAGCACATTAACATACCTCATCAAATCATGAATAAATCATAGAAATCATAAGAAATAAAGGTAACTTGAGGCATTCATAAAATTCCTACGTAGCAAGTAACCATCTTGGTTATGTTTGGAATACCCATCATAGTATATTCTTTAAATCTCTTCGGAGAAACCTTAACGTTTAACTCCTTTACGTTACCCAATTAATTGGAGAGCTATATCGGGCTCACGAACCGTTAGTTTATCACGGAACCACCCATCTTCATAACAATGGCCAAGAACCATAACATAATTGTACCACATAATACATGCATAAAGGAGACATAAAATTTCCACATTTCAATCACAATATATCAATACAAATCATTGATATAAAAAACATAATGAAACCCATTTTCAATACCAAAATAAATGAAAAGTAAAACATGGTATTTATTTTTCTTTTATGAAAATGGTATGGCTTGTTGAGGAAGCCGAAACTCAAATAATGGTCACGGCGGCGGAGAAGTCATTGTCGCCGCATATGTACGACGAAAACATTCTCTTTTGTCATTTAGTAAAATGCTTCGTATAAAAAGATTAATTTTGGATAAATGTAAACTTAAAAGGGGTTTATACACCGTATAAAATAATGTTGTGTATAAAAAATAATATGCCTCAATGAAAAGAGATTGAGACGAAGTCCCTTACCTCAGATCTGACTTGACTCGATCATTCTTTAACCTCCTGAATAATAAAATTGAGTTAATTTCTACTTGCTTAAGAACCATTTTCAAGTTCATTATTTTTTTTGTATCACTTATTGCCATGTCATGAAAACTGTGTAATTATTTAAGTTAATAACGGTCGTTTTAACGATCATTGGTACTTGAGTCAAAAATAAACTCTTTATAATTACAAGTTGTTCATGTATCCATTTTATCCATAGTTATACTCATGATGTAGATATCATATATATCATATATATCTAGTATATACATGAATTTATAATATTACATAACGTTTATAGGTAAGAAATGAAATGCACCGTTCATGGAGACGGTAAGCCGTACGTATGCATGAACGCTACTTTCATTTCTATTTCGTATTTTATGGAATGGAATAATAATGATATAAAGGTGTATTAAAATTCCAGTATAATATCATATATAATACCATTAATTACATCCTTTATATGTCCCACATATGGCATTAACGAATCAAATCACTTTGAGGGGGCAGTAGTCCACACTTCCTAAAATGAAGATATCGCGTTTACCCATAATGGAAACCATAAAGGTATTCCATAAATGAAAAATACGGAAGCTTAATTAAAACATAAAAATATTATATATCATATATAAATATAGTGACATCTTATTGGACACCATTAAAGGTTTTATATGAGTGTTGAACAATCAACGTTTCGTGAGGCAGAAATTCACCATCCACAGAAATAGTATGTTTTTTAACCATTAGATGTAGGTGTGTGTAAGTGTAGCTCGAATCCTTCTTATAACAACATCCTAATATATGGAAGATACTGATGTTGTCACAAAAGAAATTAATAAAAATATTTTAGGGGGTTGGAGAAGTAAAATAAAACATAAGAACACAATAGAAGACACCACCTTTAAATAGGGTAACTCTTTTTGATTTGAGCTCAAAGGATTCCTTGGGAAGACTTATGCCCAAATTGAGGCTTCTAAAAGTTAGAGAGGGATGTGGAGAGACAAAATGGGCAGAGTTTGGACGACCCAAAGGCTTTGTACATGTTGGTAAGGAGGTAGAGGTGGGGGCCTTTTATAAGAGGAGATGAGGGGCACTCTTTGAAAGGTATAAAAGGATACTTTATTATAAAATGATTTTCGGATTTAAAAGATCCCAAAATTATATATTTCTAGGATAATGTGATAATAGTTCGAAATACACCCATATAATAGGTTTTGGACATGTTTAGGTATTATAGTTTACATTATCTTTTCATTTTACTTAAATCATTAAATAATGAGGTCATCGCTGCATCATCATGGTGTCATAAATAATTTCATTTATTAAATGTCCAAAAATTATAAAAAATATATCATGATGTACAAAATCTTTTTATCTTTCTAATGAATATTTATAGTAAAAAATATGACTTGTATAGCCCCATTTAAAAATTGTTTTAGTAAAACAACTCATGTTTGTGACATTTTTACTTTAACATTAAATAAAAAGATATTAATGTCTTTTTCCTTCCAATGTTACTCCATGGGGTCCACAAGTTGACCCATGGATTTTTTTGGTCGTCCATGACACATAAAATTAGGGTAGTACATGTTTCAAGTTCATTTAATATTATTAAAATATTATTCTTACCTTAAATTACACTAATTACCTCTAATCGCAATTAAAAACTTAAAAGTTTCTATTCACCAAAAAATTATTTTAATCCCATTGAACCACATTTTACTTCTTAATGAAAACCATGTATGTTGGATTTTTGTAATTCAAAACACAGAGTTGGTAAAATTTCATTTAAATGAAAAATCAGTTTTTTAAGTACCAATTAGTGGTTTCACTATTCATCAAAAATTGATGTTTTTCAGAAAAATACCAAAAATTCACCCTAAGCTATATTTGATATTCCGAATTCAAAAATGACGTCTATTTTAAAAAATTAAAAACATATAAGTTACATTAATTAATTTAATAATTAATTCCCGTTGTCAGAGCAAATAGCGTGTTTTTTTGAAACAATAAGTATCAAAAGATTGACACTAGTTTAAGTCCAATTTCAAAGTGAAATTAATTCCAACGACCACTGTTGAATTAAATGGTAAAAATATATTATAATTGAACTTTAAAAACAATTCAAAATATAATATAATCATATAATTACATTAGATTAGAAAGAGGGTTTTGAATCAAAATACAACACTTTTCACTATGCATTAAAAAATGAACATTATCAGAAAAATACCAGAAATTTATCCAAAGTAAATTTTAATGTCCCAATCATAATAAATAATTTTATTTTGAAAAATATATCTTATAAAATTGTCAAAAGTTTTATTTAAAAATTGTATAACATCAAAAGTCACTAAAACAATCTTCTAAAAATATTAGTGTATTCCATGATTAAGATTGGATTTATTCTCATTTTAAGCCTCTAAAACACTATCTAATTCATTAATAGACATAGATAAAAATATATATTTCATTACTTACTTGAGATTTTACAACTATGATTATTTTCTATATTCATGATAGTTTTTGAGGTGTCGTCATTACAAGTGACATTATGAATATTTTTTGAACATCAGATATTAAAACAAGTGATAAAAATATCTAATATAATAGTTGTTTTATTAAATAGTTATAATATATATTTCTATATAAACATTAATGTTAAATATTTTATGGAATAATTTGAAACATTACCCTTTTCATTGGATATTAAAATTACATATGTGAGAAATATATGTTATTTGAAATTTTTAAGCAAATATATAACCCATCGAAGTTATTTCAAAGAATAAATGATAATAGAAATTTCGATTTATAATCAATGACCAATTTCAATGTAATGTTTTAGTTTCATTTTATATAAAAATGTAGTCTATAATCATTGAACACAAATAAATAATAATCATTCCAATAAATCATGATAATAATAATTAAAATTTTATAAGTAATAATGGAAATCCAAAATCAAATAAGAGTGAAAGACAAGTAATTTTTTTTATTTACATACAAGTATCATTAATTTAAATCATTTATCTCAACAATGATGCCATTATCTTCTTCAAAATTTTAAATATATGTAAATACAAATGATGCATATATAGTTACGATTTTTAATATTTGAATGATGAATACACTGAGAAATAAACATTTAGGAGGGAAATAACCTTGGCATGACAAAAAAATAGATGAAGGATGAAATGAATAGTTGGGATGAAAATTAATAAATGAGTATACCCAAAAAATATTTTTTTAGGGGAATAAAAATCATTTTTTTGTTATTCCAAAAATTAAAATTTTATTTATGTCTTGTTAGGTTTATAGGTGGGAAATAAAAATCTTATATACATGATGCGAGAAAAATAAATTTTCATTTTAGGGTTAGAATTTTAATATTAGTTGTTCAAATATCCTATGTAAAAATATATTTTCAAAATCAATTATTTTAATAAATGATTCCAAAAAGACAAATTTAGTTACTTTTAGTATCTTTTATTTATCAATCTATATTAAAAGTATTTTTAACCATGTTTTTTGGAAATTTTATTATTAAAAATATCCTTTTATTTCATTTTAACATATATTATTGAAATTATTTTTTTTGGAAAATATTGTTCACATCAGTTAATAAATAACTGAAATTTAAAAGTTAATGTGTACATTTTTACATTGCTTATTTAGTAAATCGTATGAAAAAACTTTTAAATTTCAGTTTTTTCATTACCAATGTTTCACCACAAGCATTATAATTAAATATTTACAAGTTCCACTATAATAAATAAGGAAAAATATAAAATTTGTAACCTATATGGGACCTTCTACTTATATTAAGTCTCTTCTATATTGCACTAGCTATCTCCACCAAAAACCTCACTCTTATCTTGGGTTCCATCTCTCAATATTTGGGAAGCCTTGGAAATTTAGGTTTTATGCAAATCCATGCTAGAAAATCATAATCACAATCTACCTCTCATATCATAAAATCATATCCCTACCTATAAGAAAATCATTCCAAGAAATGTATTGTATCTAATAATATTTATTATAACCCATCTTATAATCCTAGAATGATATCTAAGATAAATATTTATAATACTATAGGCATTCTTCAATTTATACAAGATACATTCAACTATTAGGGAGGGATTAATGATTTTATAGAAAGACAACAACCAAAAAATATTATATGGGTTACAACAATGTTTACCAAAAACTAAACATGACCTGTATGTTTGTGAAATGTAACTAAAACCTACGAAAACATAACCAGGTTCTCAATGTGGAATCATATACTCTATCATATAAAATAAATCATTGTATATATAAAGAAATATTCATATAAAAATTCTCCAATAAAATTTAAATCATAGTCATTAGAATGTAATTTAACAACCTTTCCAGATGGTCAACATGAAAGAAGTGTGATAATTGAAATGAAATAACGTACCATGGAATGAGGCCCGAATTAATAAATAATGTCATAAAAATTCATTATCATTTATAAAAAAACACTTTTATATTTATATTTCCATATACTTGAAGATACTTTAACCGATAATGAAACATGTATTTCCACCCACATGCATTGAATCCCATGCCATGTACATTGATAGGGGTGATTTAGTGAACACGAAGGGCACCATATGCCTCAATGTATTGTGTTTTAGTGATCAAGTAGATTCATGCGGTTATGTTTGTGGTTATTAATCAAAACACAAGGAAAATAACCTATGGATTTCCATACTGTATCATACCTATGTGCCTTCATTGTGAGAAGACACACATACACCGAAGACTCATACTGGTACTACCTACCAATACTCTGGACCGAAAATCATATAATTGATTACATATATACCAACATACTCCAATGTGATGTACTAGAAAGTCACTATTATCTCATGACTAACTATCCTCAAGAGGACACATAAAATATTTTCTAGCATTTGAAGGGTTTAAAAAACACATGTTAAAAAAGTTATAATAAATATTGAAACAAAAATAAAAGATACCCATTATAGAAATATGAAACCAAGAATATAATATAAATCATGAATCTATATATATGTACCTTACAATGTTTTTTATAACACAAAATATTCATATTTTCATGATAAAGAACACTAAGAGGTTTCCAAATAACATCCCTTCTATGGATACATTCATTAATTGTGATAAATCACCAAAAAAATTAGTGGAACTCTTCTTCCAACTGTATCATGTTAGCACATCACAGTTCAATTATTGAAGAAGATAAATTTAAGGGGGTTTAAGTGAGTTCCATCTAATAATACATATCTGTTTCATTTTTCCCATCAAGCGGGATATACCTTTATATATTGATCCCTCGATGATGCGACATAGGTGATTACACATTTAGTTTTATATTAAAACACTTGATTAAATTCTCCTACATCTTACTTCAAATATTGTATAAATGTAATCTTCTAGAATTTCTTTCATCTAAGGAAATAACTGTTCTTGGATATCCATTTTAGAATATCACATTGAATTTTAAAATTTTTTAGTTTGTTTCCAAGAATTATGATAAAATTTCCATATATAAATAACTTTTTTATATAGAAAGTCCTAATATGTAACTCTTGTTGTAAATTTCAAATTATGATATCCTTATATATTATAAAATATACCCAAAAAATGCATGAAATCCATATTCAATGACTTTTTACATCATTCAATATCACATAGATTATATATATTATATATATATATGATACAATGAATATATCCTTCAATCTCTCACTTTCAAATGACTAAAAACATTGTTTTATTAACCTTATATAATAACATATAGTTTAGACCAATTAGGATAAATACTATATGATGGGTGAATCAGGGTATAGAAGATTAATAATACTACCACATCAGACCCTAAACTATCATTAAACAAAAAACTCTTCTCCCCTTCTCCCATATCCATGAATGTACAAAAATGAAATCATGCATGAGACACATTGATATTACTTTTTTCACCCTCACTAGGATACATTCAAGGAATACACAATCTAGGGGTTCCAATACACAAAATTCACTAATGGTCACTTCTAAATTACAATGTTCCTATTAGATCACATCTATTCCCAAACTAACATCCATTAAAAAGTTTTGGGTCTGCTCATTTTATTCCCAAGGGTCACACCCTATGTATCTATCTCTGGTTGTCTAATAGTTGAATGAATCACTGTTTTCCGCTTCTTCTTTTCACTACTCATGGGTGGGATCCACACAAAATTTATTGACTTGTAGGTCCCTTCATTTGTATAAAATAATTCATCCTCAACTATAGATACTTGCCCTTTGAAGTTACATTTTCACCCAAATATGAAATACTATTTTTCTTATACTCCTAGTTTATAGAAATTACTTTTTCAAAGTGATTTAGTCACTTAAAAAACATTCTTCTTATTCTCTAGGAATTTACTTGCACCGCATGGTGTGTGTTCCTCATTGACCACTTTTGTCATATGCAGACCGTACCTGCTTCATGGATGGATTATTCTTCCTTGGACCTATTTTCCTCCATGTAAGGTTGATTTCTAAAGAACATATTCTTATTTGTAGATTATTATTATTTTTTGGGATATAGTTCTCTACAAAACCTCTTCCATGAACTGACTTAGTGGAGCACTTATCCTTTACCATATCCCTCACACAAACACTTTCGTACTTCACTGAATTCTTCTCAGAGAAAAGATGTTTCTTTAGGAAAATATATTTAATTAATTAAGTAATTAGTGGACTTTAAATAGGATTTAAGAATCTATGAATATGAGTTACTCTAATCCTTGATATGGTACAACCTTGACTATGAAGGTTTATTCTCTTATGAATGGGTTTTCCTTCTATAGATCACATAATGTCTCACTTCTATTCTTAAAGAATCTCTTATTTGTGAACGATAGCCCTTCAAGGACCCTAAAATAATCACCTCATTTAATCAAATAATGAATCATACCTCAAACAACAAGCTTTCTATGGAATCCAAGCCTCATGTTGGTTATTTCTCGTACATGGTCTAGTTAGCAACCATCTTAGTCTGTGTAGCGCTACTATGATAAAATTTTGCTTTGTTTAATCTCATTCATCATTTTGAGAGAATACATTTCCATTCCCTGGCCTATTCTTCATGATCTATTAACCTTGAATCCTTTGTAAAAAACCATCTATTACAAAAAAATCTCTTGATTTTGGGACCCAAAAATTTGGCAGACATTGGGAAACTATGCCTCCTTAAAAACCTGCTTTGGAAGCAGCAACCATACTCATTTGTAGCCATCTGGATTTTAAAACAAACACAATCACACCCAAAACACCTAGAGTACTCCTTGTGAGAGTCTATCCCAACAGTGTCACCTTTAGGATTTTGAAAACTCATATTATTTTGATACATTTCTAAAGATTCATCTATCTTACACTATTACTATCATTTTGTGATTAAGATATAGTTAATGGAACAACTCCTGACACAATCTAAGCCACATTATCCATGATTATTGATAAAAAATAGTATAATTCTAAGATCATAAATGAATCACTTCATTCCATTCCAAAACCATTCTTACACTTTCATCAGGAATGTCATCTATCATTATATATCTTCTTTGATCAATCACCTTTATCATTGGCATATTTAATAAAAACCCAATCTTTCTTCCCACTTTCATCTCCCACTGCACCCTATTTCATCTTCTCCCCTTTCTTAATTATGACATTTTCTCCCATTTTACATATTGAATTTCTTCTCCTTTGTCAAGAAACCCAAATGCCCTTCCCTTTGGGTCATCAATAGGGTAAATAAAATATATTTTCACATTAGTAAAAAATAAACTATACCCAAAAAGAGGAGGTCACATATCCACACATTATCATGTCAGGGGAGTCTACTAAACCACTAGACCTAGTCGATGCCTTCATATTATCTTTTGTTAAGGCCTTTGTTAGAATGTCTACAACAAGATGCTCTATAATAACGTACTACAACATCACATGCTCTTTCTCCACTTTATAATGGATTAAATGATACTTGATTTCAATTATATTTATCATTGAGTGATATAATATATTGTTGTAAAGATTTATAGAACTTTAATTATAATAATATATTTCAATTGGAGAATTTACTTAAATTCCCATATCATCAAGATGATATTTCATCAACAATAACTAAGTTAATTCTTGAGTATTCAGGATATATTCATCTTCTATGATGAAAAAATAAATGAATCCTTGTTTATTTATTATCCAATAAATTCAAAATATAACAATTTATAATTCACCAATTGATATA
Organism: Viscum album; assembly: GCA_963277665.1. Classification (NCBI taxonomy): domain Eukaryota; kingdom Viridiplantae; phylum Streptophyta; class Magnoliopsida; order Santalales; family Viscaceae; genus Viscum; species Viscum album. The sequence continues at coordinate 1,316,563,044 of OY728147.1, forward strand.
AATTTTCTATCACCTGCTGAACCACCAAAATATTCTTCTATATCTTCCAATAACTCTTGTTTATATTTTTAATTATATATAAAATCAAAATAAACCATTCCCTTGATATTATATAGTATTCTTTTTTACTTCGATAAATTGGGTTTTCTTTGGATTGCTTTTATATCTAGAAGATTGGAATCTGGAAAATAAAATACCTGGTCTTTCCATTGTCATGTAAAATAGATTGAAAATTATTTGCCTGCATTCTGTGTTGTTGGAGGTGTTGGTTCCATCATCCGATGATAGTATCATTCGAGTAGCAATGGGAGATTTATTCTTATTGGAATTATCCATTCCATATATTCTCAGAAACACCATGTTATATTTGGATTTAGAAATAAATGTCACATTATTTCCTTGGGTGACCTGTAATATAAGGAAAGATATCAATTCATGAATCATAAACATTTCAAATTCACATTAGATGAATTATGTGACATGCATTCTTTTATATTCATTGATCCCCCAAATATGATGTCATCAACATATGTTGTCACCATCATCCTTTTATTTCTATCAAGGTTTAAATATATATTGTAATCAACTCCACTATTATGAAAATCATGCCTTTTCAGAAACTGATCTTCCATTGAATACCATGATCTTAGTGATTGCTTCAAAACATATAAATCATTCTTCAACAGAAAATCATTGTTCTCATATTCATGGATGAGAAAACCATCTAGTTTAGAATTATAAAATTTTTCTTCCAGAACCCCATTTAAAAATTATGACTTGATGTCCATTAACAAACCCTATAACTTATTATTTACTTCATTGAAAAAGAATAAATTTTTTTTATCTAGCATTGAAATTGGTGTAAATATTTCATCAACATCGATACAAACTATTTTGGAGTACCCTTTCCACACTAGACATGTTTTCTTTTAAATTACCACGCCCTCATCATTCGTAATATTGCGAAAAAAACTCATTTAACCTCAATGAAAACTTTATCAAATGGGCTTGAAACAATCTCCCATACCTGATTCTTTTTATTTTGGTCAATATCTTCATTCATATCCTAAACCCAAATCTTATATCTAATTGTATCATCAAAAAAATTAGGTTCTAACTGTGGTATGTAATATTCTTACTATAGAGTATTTATCTTTCTTGTCTACACTAGCACAATTTGATCACCAATTATGTGATGTCTATCAATTTTATCTCTCTTATTCTATATTTGTGTATAGAATTAATTCTCACCATTATTTTTCATTACCTGAATCATCTTCTGAATCAGCCTCTAAAATTGGAACATCCTGTGAACTACATATCTCTACATCACTGTCTTTCCTAGAGTAATGAATTATTTTTTGAGGATTTTTTACATTCTCCATTATAGCTACACCATGGATTACAATATCATTTCCCAACTACGTATTAAATAATTTATATGATTTTATTTTCTATGATTATCCAATAAATATACATTCATCTCTAAAATAATCATTCTTATTTTGTTTTTTCTAATTGGGAATGGAAGAATTACTTTTGGAGACCCGAAAGTACTTCTACATTGGCTTATTTCAATACCATAGCTCACGTGGAGTCTTCTCTATAGTTTGACATAATAATTATCTATTTTATGTGTAGACTGATTTCATCACTACTTCATTCCAAAATATCTCAACATTTATTTCCTCATTAAGAATTGTTATACACCTCTTGTTGATAATTTCGATCTCTCAACTACTCTATGACATTGTGGAGTCCTCACTTCTGAATATTGGTTCCTTTTCTATGTTTCATGAGACGATACTCTACTAGGTTATTTGTGAACTCGGTACCATTATATATTATAATCTTTCACATTTTATGACCTTTTATATTTTCAACTTACAGTTAATATTATGTAATGAAACTGAACCCCTCCGACTCCTAGGTGATAATTTATACCCACATAATTTTGCTAGAATCACCAACAAAGTTAACATAGTATCTCCTCTCATCAATTGTTCTTTATAAAATAAGTCCACACAAATTAATACGCACAAGCTCAGTCACTCCTTTGACCTTTGATATTTTTCATAATATGTATTTCGAATGATATTCCCCTGTTGGAAATCATCATATTTATGAATATGATCATGTGATAACCAAGGGAGGTCACGAGTAGCATCATATTTCACCATATATTCTATGAATGTTTGGATCAAGTGACGAAGGAATTTATGCCATAATTGTTTCCTTGTTATTTGGATAGAAATAACATATCTTCTTCACTACTCAAAAGATTTTGATTTTGTTTCATATGCTTTAACTATACAACAAGTGCACTATATTTTTCCTTTATAAAACAGAATTTATTTGAAATGCTTATGGAATGTTCAGAGTCAGACTATTGGAAAAAACTAAGAATGTTATGACTGATACGTTCAACAACAAATACATCAACATGTATAATGAATTTTCCCCCAAACATAGATTTTCCCAATCTAACAATCATAATGCCTTTATTATTACCAAAAATTATGATACCTTGCTTATCGTACATGGATTTGGTCACTACATTTTTATTTCTTGTCATACAAAAGGTGTACCCACTATCAATAATCCATAATCTTGTGTGATATGATTCCGTAAACCCAATCTCTATAGCCAAATCCTATTCATATATTTCATGTCTAATTATTGGTTTTCACTTCATACATTATACAAATTTATAATAATTATCTTCCTTGAAGAATGATGGACCAGCTTCATCTGGTAGAGTTGTAAATTTATTTCTTATTTTCTTCTCCATTGATGATGCCTTTAATGGCTAACTATGACTATATTCATTATTCTTCATCACATCACATTGAATTTTTGATGAGAAGTATCTCTCCATTTTCCAAAATCCACTACACCTGAAACAGTGACCATCGAATAATTTAAATGAGTATTGAGCCGTGTATAGTTTCATATGTTGGTTTTGTTACCTTTGATACCTCTTTTATATAGGAAAACATTTTTTGAGTGTCCCATATTTCCCAAATAATATCCTATAATGTGGGTTGCATTCCTGTGTGTAAATACTGCACTATCTATTCCCCATTAGGTTCTTTGAGTCTTATGATTCTGATCCATACCCAAATCAATCATCAACCTCAAAGGGGGAGCTTATAGTCTAACACCACCATTATCAATTTTATTACATAAATCATGAATGATACTATATTTATCATTTTGATCCATAATTTTCATTTCCTGACAATCCTTTGTTCACTTTATTAGAAATAAGAATTAATCCTTTCATTTTTTTGTTGATTATTTGTCCAACATTTCTAGAACCAAGTGTTTCTCCCGATATTTTAATTTTTTTCACATATTGACAACCTCATATTCATGATCTACGATACGTTTGATTCAATATTTTCTAGTATTACAGAAGATATATATTTTCCTTTTTTTCCAATTTTGAGATTGTACTCAATCACCTTTTATTAGATTTTTGGCATTGTAGACTTTAGTTTTTCAATTTTGTTATTCAGATTAGTTTTCTCATCTACATTGTACTGTATATAATTTTTGTCATCATAAACCACACTGTTCACTCTCTTTTTCTTTCTATCCAAACACTTATCTCTTCAACATAAGCTTTTATTTCATCTTGAAAGTCAACTCCTCCCTCTACTTATCTCTTATTACTATTTCTTTTTTCCCTTGTTTGGTAAATTTCCACAATGTCCACCATAGAATCTAATTCATGATCCATACAGTCCTTCACCTAATTTGGATCAGATTATTTTGAGATGTAATATTTTATTGAAAGTACATTCTTATTTTTTATGAAGTTCTTCTTGAACTTTTCATGCCTTTCATGTTGACAGATAAATTTTTCCAGGAAATTTATTCTTTATCTCCATCATCATCTTCAATATTCTTAGGACACTTTCATAAAGAATGTCAAATCATTTTACATAAGAAGCATGAAAGTGTAAGTTATACTTTGTACATTCATTTTCTACTTTACATATTTGAGGAGAGAAATGACATAACATAATTCAAATTGTCTCCCTCTAACTATCTCCAATAGATATATTTTTTCATGTCATTGAATTCCACATATTTGGACATCCCCATCTTTCTATAATTGTTATAATAATTTCTCATTTAATATGCATCATTAGTACTATGAAAGTTATCCAATGTAAGCTATATTGGATATTTATCATCCAATATAGAAACTACTTGTATAAAATGAGGTGGATGGTTTATCAAGATACACTTGAAAATCACTACATATTTAATAACTTCTCCAAACTTGCACATGTATTGCACAAGAACATTCACCAAAAAGAATAATGTATCAATTGACTAATTAGGGTGGATTATGAGATCCCCATATTTGTTCCATAGAACCTGAAGATTTACTTATCTGACTTTTGATTCACCCTCATAAATGTTCAAAAATATTTTCCCACATAGAATGTGATGTTTTAAATATATTCCACTCCCTATGGATGTTATTGGATAGGGATACCCATTAAGTATATTCCTTTTGAATCAACATCTAATTCCCTTTACAAATATTTTAATAAATTACCACTGTTTATAATGACCATCATTTCATTCACCACTGTAGTAAATACATCCATTCCAATGGATCGTAAGTAGTGATATATCCAATTCTTCCATAATTTATTACTATTTCCATCTAATATTGGAATCCCATTATGGATTAAAACATCCATTTAGTAAATTAAGATAAAACCAATGACTTTAATCCTTTTCCTCTGATACAAATTGCTATTCAAATAGGTTAAATACATTGATCGTGGTGAGTCAATGTATGATAGATTAATATTACCTACCATTCGAATTATATTCTGTCATTAAGAAAACACTCTTATATTATACTTCCACAATAATTTATGAAGACAAAAGAAATCATGAAAGGGGAAAATTGATTTTACATGGTTCACCCTCACTGAGATATATCCAAGCTGCATAAAATGGTGGTGTTTCGATGTATCAAAATCACTAAATCTTACGAAATAATTATAAGGTTCTAGACAAATCAATTTTATGAATTGGATCACTACCTTAATAAGGTTAAGGGTATGATTACTGCATTTCCAAGGGTCACTCTCTATGTTTCTTTATCTGAATTGCTATCGATGGACAGGATCACCATCTTCCTCTTCCACTGCTCACTTCTTTTGGGAAGGTTACACTAATAGTTTTTGGACTTTTAGGTCCCTTCAATGGCATGAATGCCTAAATTCTCAAATATATATAGACTCTATGTTGATGTACAATTTTCATATATAGATGAATTCCACATTTCCACATAATGTTAGTTTTCATAAATTACTTTCGAGAAGTATTTTAGTCCCGCCACAAACTTCCTCACAAATTTCATGAACTAATTACTCCACGTTGTGAGAGTGCTTTACAGACCACATATGTATTCTACAGAATGCCCACATTAACTGACAGATTCTTCATCCACATTCCACTTCTTCTCTAAGGATGGACGATGTCATGTACACAAAATCTACTCCATGTATTATTATTCTATTACATGTTATAATACCCTAAAAAACACATTCCATGATTATTCTTCACAAACCACTTTTCTGTTCAGGGATTCCCACCAGTGAACACTTTTTGAATACACCAAATTCTTCTCATAGAAAAGTTGTTTTATTATGAAATCCACTCTATGTAATGAATAGATTGGCGTACCTTATATAGAATAATAGATATGAAAAATCCAATAATATTTCTTTCTGAAATATTCAATGTAGTACAACCCTCATCTATGCGATGATTCCTCCACAATATGTTTTTCCATCCATAGTCTATGTAAAACCATTCTTTCATTGTAGCTACTGATCACATCTATGAATGAAAACACTTTTCATCCCCACAAATCGCCACCTCCTTTTTGAAAATGTGGAGCCATCCAATGAAAATTTTTCCTTCTGCCGACTCTAGGCCTCCTTTGAACTATTTATCAATGTGGTCCATGTATAATCCTTCGATGTCTATATATAACTTCTATACGGATTTTTTTGATGAATTTACATTATCGTCCCATGAAAATCTTTTTTTAGTTTGAAAACTAGTGTTCATGATCCTAAAGATTTGAAACCTTTACAAAAAAACCTTCTTTTCCCAAAAACAGACTCCTGATTTTGAGACCAAAAAAATTCTTAAGCACTAGGAAAATACATCTCCTTAAAAACCGGCTTCAGAAATACCAACCATACTCATTCATGGCCATCTAGATTCTTAAAAAAAATCCATAACACATACAAACACCTATAAGATTACATGGAAGGATTTTCCAAAAAATATATAATAAAATCTGATATTATATCCATTTTTTTAAAATATTATCCAAAACACTATTGGAAATATATCATCATCTTCACAGAGTATCACAACATATGTAATGCCCTATAAAAACCAATCCAAAACTCTCTTGGACTAACGATTAAATACTTATTGAGAAGCTATTTGAGTCACACTCAATCCCAATAAATGCAAAAAAATATAATCCTATAAGAAATTATAGAATTGTTAAAAAAATATTAATCTATGGATCAATTAATTTATGAATGGAGTGCCTTATATAGAACCATAAATTTCAATCTATGAATAAATGGACTTGGTGTGATATCTGTTAAACACATGTAACTTTATCCCCCAGTTGCGTTATAAATAATCACTCATTCTCATATTTTCCACTTAACTAAGACAACAAATGAACTGGGGACATGGAGTTTTAAAATCACTTATATCAAACCAATATAATCTATTTTTTCTATGTATGTACTAAATTTTACAATGAATACACCACAAGTTAGTCTAATTTATGAATGATTTCATCAAATATCCCTGACCAAAAATGATAACTGGATCATAAATATTATCTTGCTGTCGTTTCAATCAGCTAATTCTATATAAATAAATGAAACTTTTATTATTATAATTACATAAGGAAAAAATACAGACTGTTTTTATGTTTAACTGATGACATGATTAATAAAAAACCCAACCATCCTTGATTAGATATTATTCATGGTTTTTGTAAGAAAGGAATCAAGTTTTAATGGTTCTCATGCTAGGTATCCCACCAATATTAGGCGGTGGGGACTTAAAATATGAGTCATACACCCCTATTATACCTAATATATAACGTATAATACTCTATGAGGAATAATTATTTGGTTATCCAGTACCCAAAATCATTTTAGGGTCCCCATTATCAAATTTATTATCTCTATACTAGTGTCATGACCCGTCCCCTAGGGTCGTTCCATGACTACCCCATGCTCACCTTCTATAGGTCAGGGGCTGGCGACTAGCACCGAAAGGCATATTCCAAAAAACGGGAAGACATTTCGTTTAAACCAGTACGAACACACAGTCTGAGAAAAAAACAAGAAGCAATTGTGAAGTAAACTGCTATAGAAAAAGGAGTGCTTGAAGTTAAGGGGGGCAGGGGTGGAATTCTAGACCATATAAAAGTACATGTACATCTAAAAAGTAAAAAAACAACTGAAAGGAACAATACAACTAGAAAGGGTAAACACCCACTGAGTTTTCCTCTGGGGATCCTACCTGAAGGGAAGGTACAGATTGCCTCCTTAGCACTCCACGCCCGCCTTTCTCCTCTGTGTAATGCATAGTCTTAGATCCCTCAAACCTCATCCCAATAGCTCATCATCTTCACAAGACACAACAAGGTGTGTGCATAGCCCATGTAGGGTGAGTATAACGATACTCAGTAGGGACCCCAAGACCCCGGATGGTCTCTCAATATTTGAAAAGGACAACCACAAATCATGATCCCAATCACAATGCACAAAGCAATAGACAAAGCTCAATTAGTGTCTCAGCTCAATCCAGGTATACAACTCAGTGAAACAGGATTATGATGCTGACCCATATAGAATAGCTATGAATGTTGATAGCCACCTATAGATTCTCTAGGCCTAGGAACAAGTAACATTTATAGAAACAACATCGAACACCTTAGACACTGGAGAACTCCTCGTCTATCAAGAAAAATGGGTCTTCCGCATCACACAGAGGTGCTTCCAACTATCCTTGGACTGATGAGGCACTCCTACTGTCAAGTACCATGGGTCTTCTGTATCACATAGAGGGGCTCCCCACTTTGGGTCTTCCTCATCACAGGGAGGCTCTCCCCCTAGTGGCCTATTGAGTTACTCCTACTGTCAAATACAGGGGTTCAACTACATCTAATAGATGTGCTCCCCACCCTGGGTCTACCATGTCACACAGAGGTGCTCCCCCCTGGGCCGTCGAGTCACTCTGAGTCGGAAGGCCAGTAGTCGTCAAGTCTCAGCCATTTGTAGGGTTCCGTACATAGTGGTATTGGGAGAACAAAACCCTAATCCATCATCCATATTTCAATCAACATGAATTCTCACAATGAAATAACCCAATGATCTTCCATTTCATAAGTGTTCCAACGCAAAAGACGGTGCATCAATCAGATGCTCGGTCTACGCGTTATTTGCATTTTAGTACTGAGGGACATGTTAGATTTGGGTGTGATCCAACCTATCCATAATCCAATTTTCTCTAATACTCTCATGTAGTAATTTAAATGGTCTATATCACTCTAAGGATCTCGATGCCATAGACGGTCCATTAAACTAACATCCTGTTTAAAAGCTATGGCCTGTTTTGTGTAACTGGTCGGTACTGGGTCTGCGTCCGGTATGCCCCGGTTAGACCGGACTAGCATGGTTTAGCATGGGACAACCCAAATTGACCATGGTGGAACTAGCCTGACTTGGGTTTTACCCTACTAGGGTCAACCCAGCCCGACCTGGCTAGGCAGCGGGTCGGCCCGCAGGGCGGCGGGTCGATCCGTTGGGGCAACCCAGCGGTGCCACCCACATAGTGGCATGCGCTTCTAGGGATACCAGGATCCGACGGATCTAGGTATGGATGATGTGGTGCAGAGCAATGTGGAACCACGATTCCTCTATTCCATGGCCGATGGGCCACATCATTTCCTCCGGGCACCCTGATGGCGTGCACCTCGTCCACCGGCCGTCGATCGATATAGAAGCCCATACTCTAACTACTGCCAACGCAAGATGCTCCTCTGCTACCATGTGGTCGTTCTCCAACCCTATCGGTTCCATCATGGATGGTCGGGTGTTAGTAAACCTCTCCAGTGACGCGCAACGGCGCGCCACACCATCCCTCGTGGTCGACCAGTGTGTTGGTCGCCATCCTTTGATCGTTGTGTCCTCCTTTGTTCCTCGACCGCACACGACAACATACCGTGCCTCCCCCAATGTGGACCACTTCCAACAGCTTCGATGACCACCATGGATTTGTGTCGCTGCCACCCCTTACGACATGCAAAGAAGCGCTATCCCCAACGTAGCTGGTCAGTATTGTCATGTTGTTGGTGTTCCATGGAGGTGAGAAATTTTCAAAGTAGCATAGATTTTGGGCCAGGATCATTAGGCCCGCACCCTCCGTGTTTGGTCAAAAACAAGAGGGGGTTAAGGGTTTATCAAAATCTTTTAATTTAAATCAATATAAACCCCACAAAGATACCCCGCAATATCCACCCGCAAAAACAAATGAATTTTCGGTCAACCCGTTAGTCGATTGACCTGTGTTCATCACACTATTCTAGAACGGGGAAGTGGAAAATCATTTAAAATGAATAAATGAATAAAAATTAAACAATGTAAACCCATTGGAGAGTGTTCTCACTTGAATGTGGGTCGTGTTCTTCATTCCCACAATCGGTTTCCAACAACGCCACTTGTATGTCATCATTCAGTTCGTGGTTCGGTGTACCATGTCACCTCCCGCAAGATCGGCTCCATCCTCTAAGGGTTCAGCATCACATCTCTCCATCAGCACTTTGTTTCTTGGTGAAGCTATGTCGATACCCCACTTCATGCTCCATATAAATATGAGAGTGGAAGGGTAAGTAAAGACAATGATGTTTGATGGGGCTCAGTAATAAAGAAGCATCCTAATTTCCCAATGATGTCGTTACTTAGTGTTGCAAGCCAATCCATTTATTGGATCGACACATCGTTGGCCCCACCCCTTTGCTTGTCCGTTGAAGGATATGAAATAAAATAATAAAATTATTTTATTTCATTTCTATTAAAAAGTCACAAAACATAACTTTTTATCCTTTCCTACTATAGTTAATGTAATGCCTTCCTTAAGAGAATCTTGGTGTTGTGGATTCAACATTGCCCTCAGATTTTAAATCCTAGAAATGGTTTAAAAGTTTGAAAATGCCCCTCACGCGTCTACTGAATTTACCTGAAAAATATATCAGAAATTCATTTTGGGTACTCTGGGCCTCAGAATCACACGCCATCTATATTTTCAGAATCGTAATAATTCCATATAAACAAAATTACATGAAAACTCTGGGTCTTTACATTCTCCCCACCTTAGGGATTTTCATCCCCAAAAGCCACACCATAGACTAAGAAAACAAATGGCGGTACTGATCTCGAATCTGAGCCTCCCACTCCCATGTGCTATTTTGGAGTTTACCATGCTACCATTGAATGTGCACTAGAGGTATCAACTACCCACTAAGGACCCATTTCTGTCAATCCTCAATATCTAGTGGAACCGTTGTAAACGTCACCCCATCATCTTAGACTATCTCACCAAGGGCGATAACGTGAGATGGGTGGTGAACCTATCTTCTAAGTTGGGATATATGGAAGAGTTCGTGCATGATCTCCAACTACGGTTATAGTTCCAAGCGGTAAGACACCTCACCTGGCCTCCTAATTATCAAAAAGGGCCTGATAAACCTTGGTGGTAACTTGGATCCTCCTCCAAATATCTGTAGTCCCCACCGAGGAGAGACTCCAAGAAATCATCTTATCCCACCTATAACTCCAGAGGTCTCAATCTCCGGTCGACATATGACTTCAATCCGCTCTGTTGTCACACCCCAATCTTCCACGGTACGTTTCCCTTTGAATAATGCAATGGCGTGCGTTGTATGCAACTTCGAGATTCTAACACACCACAACCAATCAAAGTAGCTGTTATAAATATTAATAACTACTTTATAAAATTTTATAAATTTTATCTTTTGAAATGGACTTAATTTTTGAATTCATAATATCAAATACAGCTTAGGCCTAATTTTTGGTATTTTTCTGGAAACATTCATTTTTTTATGAAAAGTGAAACCACTAAGTGGTAGTTAAAAAACTGAATTTTTCATAAAACTTAATTTTACCACTTCAGTGAGTGGAATTTTGAAAATCCGAGAGACATGGTTAATATCAAGGAGTAAAATGTGGTTCAATGAGATGAAATTTTTTTTTGTGAATAGTATCTTTTTAGTTTTATTTACCACAGTTAAATGTAAATAAGGTAATTAAGGGTAAAAATGATATTAATATTACCCTAACACACATCCTAATTATATTGGACAAGTATATCTCGACCAAAAAACAACTTTAGGAATAAATTATTATCATTTAGGTCCACTTGGATTAGATTAGGACATTTATTATTATTTAATTCAAAGAAGAGTTAAAACAGTTAAAATCAAAGTTGATTTACTAAAACAATTTTAATATAGGGTTATACATTAGATAAATTATATTTTAAATATTCATTAGAAATCTGAAACGATTTCCTACATAATGGTATTTTATTAATAATTTTTAGACATTAAATAAATTAATTTATTTATGACACAATGGTGATACTGTAATTACCATAATAGTGAAAAATTAATATAATTGATATTATAAATACCCAAATAAATTTAATTTGAGACTTTTTATGAATTACACTAATTTTCTAGTTTAATATGACATGTTAGAAATGATATAATAACCTTGTTCTGAGTAATAATTCTGGTTTGATTTTCACAAAAATCATGTTTCCAAATATTGTCAAAATTGACATATAAGTGTTTTTAAAACAAATATTATATTATCAATTGATATTCAATTCCTAAAAATCTAAAGATCGGCCAATATACTTCTATCATGATAGGGGTATCATTAATGGACCAATTGGGTGTCTCTTGGAGGTATATAGTAAGTTTATTAACTACATAATATCAAAATACAAAGTGACATAGTAAGTGTCAAACTAATAAACTAAGAGATAAAACTAAAATATAAGGTTAATATAAAGACCCAAACCTGTCTAAATTATATTAGTTTAGTTGTTTTAGACCCATCCCCACCTTTAAATGATAAATAATCCACTTTCGAGCCATTAGAAACCCAATATGAATTTATTATAAAATAATATTTCTAGCTTTTCCAAAGGTGCCCCTAACCCCTATTATAAAAGGCCACTCCTACTTCTCATTAATTAACACATTAAAAGCCTTTTGGCTCAGACAAAAACTCCCCAAATACTCTCTAAAAGTCTTTAACTTCAATCTAGAGGCCTTATTTTGATCAGAAATCCATCCTAAAGAGCCATTTTGACCAAATCAAAAGGAATAACCCGAAGAAGTGGTAATGTTTTCACCGCCCTTTTTCAAATTCATTTCTTCCTAAACTTCTCCTTTATTTTTTATTACCATTCTAAATTAATTAATCCAGTATATCCTATATACTGTAATATTATCATAAATATGGTACAACCATATTCAGTATTCTATCCATCCTTTGAATGACATGTCACCGTACGTGCGTACGTACAACTTATCGTCTGCATGTCGTGGTGTAATTGTCATTCAATAAATTATTATTTGGATGGGTATAATAATGATGTGTAATTCATGTAAATAATAAATATAACATTATAATTATCTTTTATTTACGATATAACATCCAATTATATATTATTTTAACATCAAAAGAATGATATTGTCGCTCGTGCGTACATACAGACTACCGTCTCCACGAACACGATCAGATTCATTCTCCATTGTATCCATTCAAGTATAATTCTCATTTTATGATGAAAAATTATGTTTAAGGACTTGATATAATTCTGGATATGAATAAGATACAACCTTTCCATAACAAACACGGCTTACGTAGCAAAGAATACAAAGGAACACGAGTAAGTTAACACCCAAAATGACAATAATACTAAGATATTATTAAAAAATAAATTTTAAAAAATCATATATGATATCATATTAATGTAAATAATTCCTGTATAATTAAATAACAATTATTTCACCATTATACAAGAGGTTATCCTACCCTCGACCAAGTAAAAAGTACAAAGTAAGTGGTTTCTTATCTCACTTTTAATTCCGTGAGAAATCCATTATTCACCACTTATTTATTGTATATGGGGTGTGTACTGCCCATTATTGTATTCATTGTCTAATATAAATTAATATATGGATAATTACAACATAATTTTATGATCGTTCTTTCATGGGTGTATGTTTTTTAAGTTACGAAATTGATAAGGGAATTTGAAATTTCAATTTCCACTCATTCAGCTTTAGGCATACTTCATTGATTATTTTACTCCAAGATTATGTGTGGAATCACAATTCATTTGATTATGTCATAATTTCCACTCCCCTTTTGGTGGATATAATTTTGATACATATAATCACTCCATTGATAAATTCTCAAGTCATCAGTATGAACTTGATAAGAGTAATTTTAACTCAATCTCCATTTGTTGAGTTAAATATCCAATTCATTGGTGTTGTTTTTATAAGAATATGTGTGAATTTCATATGATTGATTTACACTAAAAAAACAATCATATTGAGTGTATTTATATTTTTTACAAATAATTATGTCATTGATTTATATTTAACCAAAGGATATGGTCTTTATAAGAGAATTCATCTCAATTTACATTCTATTGAGACTTCTTTGTTGTTATACACCAATTAACTTTTATATGGTGTATATAATTTACTTTGACATAGTATATCATGAATCCCTTTATTCTCATGATATTATAAAGTTTTCATTACATCAATTATTTGTATTCAATTGTCTTTATTTTGGTTAGGAACTCTAACTAAAATATCATCTTAAATGTTTTAAAGATTTATTATTCTAAATATTTCACATTAATGTCCATGTTTTAAAAATGTTTTTAAGGATTTATATATTTGGACTTTAATGTTTTAAAATTATGATTCCTATTAAAAGTTTCAAAGTGGTATGGGACACTTTTATTCAAAAAAATCTATTTTAAATGGATTCTTGACAAATTGTTTGAAATTTAAATGTTTTCAAGAAAAGGGGGATATTTATCTCAATAGTTTGATGATTATTTTAATATATGTCAATATCTTTCATTGTTCTCAATTGAGGTTAATCTGATACAATACAATCTTCCATATTGTATTGAATGAGTTATTTTTTACTGTCGATGTGCTATTTTTATACCATTCATGGTTTTTTGTTAAATGTATTGAAATTTTTTATGATAGTTTTAATAAGAATGTTTATGTTATGTTTCAAACTTTTCATATGAGGAATGCATTGGACTTAGTAGGTGACTGGTGGGTCCCGCTATAGCTCCTCAATGCATTGGTAGGTCTCATGAGACAAACTAGTGTCTTGGCATGAGGCCCTTAAAAAATATTATTTGTATTCTTGGCAGGAGGCCTTGGCTACGTGGTTATGATAGTATGACACTTTGCATTCCGTCATTATGAAAGTGGTTATTAATATTTTCATGTTATTATTAGACTAGTAGAATATCCATGTGAATAAGTAAATGGAATTATTTAATTTTATCCTTGCGATATTATACTGAAGTTCAAGTTTAAAAGTCTTTTGTTTTAGTTATACATTGCCTTAAATTTTTATGTTTATTTATAAAAGTTTCCTCTATATTGTTATCCTTACTGAGAATATGAGCTCACCCCTTTCAATGTTTTATTTTTCCAAGGATGTGAAAAATTATTTTATATGTGACCTGCAGGGATAGTATGATGGGATATTAAGACAATATGTTGTTGTAGTTTTTCACTTATTCATGTAATGTAATCTTTATGAATATATCTAGTGTTTCCAAGGCTACTAACCTAATCGGTCTTTCGAGACTTGATCTTTCTTGTGATCATGCCAATTTTATGTAATAATGCACCGACTCTGGGTATCTAGGGTCGGGGCATTACAGTTGGTATCAGAGGAAGTTTAGTACAAACCTTGGATGCTATATTTAGATAAACTCTAATTAGATCACGTAGACCTAAGATGAACTTTGAGGATTAGTATAGAAGAACTTCCTAGAATTGTGGTATTGTAGAGATTTTGTGAGTTTTCCGAGCAATACATCCCTATCTGGATACAAGCAGATAGAGGAGGATCTGGCACAGATGTAGCTAGGGGTAAAACCTAAAAACACCACTTTGAGCTAGACTCGAACGGGAACTGGTGCACGACAACGGGCCTTGCTGCACTCTTTGTTAAGACACTCCCGGGGGATATGCTTAGGATAATTTAAATTTTCTTTACAAACCGATTTGAATTATTATATATATAAGTTGAGAGTAAATGACTTTGTTTATTCCTAATGTGTTTCAAATAGAGAATATGATGACATGTTAATCTCTAAATGATTTTATGACTACTGTTACTCAAACAATACTTTCTGGTTTTAGTTAATTGCTGGATTCCAATGACGTCATAGTGACTATGAGAATGATGTACAAGGTGGGAATGATGGTGGCAATGAGAAACAAAATGGAATGTTGATAGGTGTAAAAGATATCATCTTTATGCTAAATCAATTTTCCAAAAATATGATCAAGAATATATATATTAACCAATTTCCAGACTCAACAAAGTAGAGAAAGGTGATAAATGATAAGAGCTCCAGCAGTGGAGACCATAGAGAAACGAATCCTCAATTTCTATCATGTAGGAAATGTGGAAGGAGACACCTAGGAAAGTGTATGAGTGGGACAAAGAAATGCCTTACGTGTGGGAATGAAGGATATAAAGGGAAGAATTGCCGAAGAAAAATGAAGAGTAATATGGAAGAAGATAAAATTGGTCCCAAGAATCCATTTACAGTCATTTTCTGTAAATGTAGGGGACCTGGCCATTACCTGAGTGAATGCCCTATTCTATATGATATTTTCTTGGTCAAAGAAGAAGCTATGTAAAAATAAATGGTTGGAGAAATGTTTAAAAAGTATTAGTGCTCCTTGTTGATGGGTTTACTTTGGAATAATTTTCTCTTGTATTTTTTACCCTGCAGTTTTCCATGTGAGTATGATATTTTAGGAAAAATTATCTTTTCTCTTGTGGATATAGTTATAAATAATCATTTGGTTTTATATGATCGTAGGGTTTGGGGCAATTATAAGTTATTATAATTTGGGATGAAAATGAAAGGTATGAGATATGATTTGTGGTTAAATTATGTTATGGTTATTTTGAGTAATTTATATCAATTTGGTAATGTTATAAAATATAGTTTTTGAAAAAGGACAACACGCAGACCCTGTGACAACCCGTCGCGTCAGACAAAGCTGTGGGAATCGAACCCACAACCAAAGTGCAATTGGGATTTATTGCCTACCACTGGACTACGTGAAGTCCCTGGTTAGTCTGACTATTATTTTTAGTTAAATGATTTTATTAATCAATAATAAATTGATTTTTGATCTTATGTCTTATAAAATTAATACCCTTAGTATAGGAAAATGATTTGGTGATTAAGTGATAAATGTTATTTTGGAAGTTTTTCGCTTTGTTGTGAACACTATATGCCCACAAAATATAGAATAATATGGGATTTTATTTGAAGATTAATGGTGGATTTTTATCTATGTTTTTATTGTGGATTTATAGTGATTTGGGTTATATATGGAAATGATTAGGTTAATTACTTTTAAGTATGTGACTTTAAGAGTAATTAATGTCATTTGGAGATACAATTTAATGTGGAAGACTACATTCTTATATGTTTTGGGTTTCAATATTATATTGGATTATATTGAATGATTTTAAGGAAAATTGATTATTGAATGGTATTTATTTAGCTTTGGGGTATTGATGGTTTAATTTTAGAAATTAAGATTAGTGTTTTTTTCTCTACTGGAATATCCATTTGGGGGATCATCAGATACTATACTAACCATTTTTGTTTTTATTAATCTCTAATGACAATGTAAATATATATTTTATCCTACATGGATCATGTATTTCTATTGAAGTTTATTCTAGCTCTTCCATTGTGACCAAGTCTTCTTGAATACTCATTGTTCAAAAAAAAATGAGTTAGTGGTAAAAATTTATTAAAGAATGAAACTCTACTTAAAAATTAAGTATATCTCTTTATGTTCTTAGTCAATATCATAAATTAATTCCTCTTACTTATGTAATGTAACATAAAACAAAAAATGTTGTCTGTTAACTTTTCCTACTGGGAGACTAATGACCGTTTTTCCAAAAAAAAAGTTTGTGATTTTTTATTGTTAACATTATCCTGATCATGTTTTATATCCCTCTCCATCAGAACCTAACCCTTATTTTATCGTCCATATCCAGGTTTTCTGACCTGGAATCCTAGTGTGGGTTATCTTGGGTGACCTTTATACCTCTCTTTCTTTCTTTTAAAGTTATAGTTTTATTGACTCATTTTCCAATGTGGGACTTTTTATTATATTCTCAAGACCAATTTTAAAAAAAATTGCGAGGAAGAAATTTATTAAAGGAGGGGAGAATGTAACACCCCATGGTTCCACGGTACGTTTCCCTTTGAATAATGCAATGGCGTGCATTGTACGCATCTTCGATATTTTCACACACCACAACCAATCAAACTAGCCGTTATGAATAGTAATACATACTTTTTGAAATTTTATAAATTTAACCTTTCAAAATGGTCTTCATTTTTGAATTCATAATATAAAATATAGCTTAGGACAAATTTTTGGTATTTTTCTAGAAACTTTTATTTTTTGATGAATATTGAAACCACTAAGTGGTAGAAAAAAATGATTTTTTCATAAAACATCATTTTAACGCTTTTGTGAGTGGAATTTCAAATATCCAAGAGAAACGGTTAATAAAAATGATTAAAATGTGGTTCAATGAGATTAAAATAATTTTTGGTGAATAGTAACTTTTTACTTTTATTTACCACGGTTAAAAATAAATAGGGTAATTAAGGGTAAAAATGATATTAATATTACCCTAACACATGTCCTAATTATATTGGAAAAGTGTGTCTCAACCAAAAAAAACCTTAGGAATAAAATATTATCATTTAGGTCCACTTGGATTAGATTAGGACATTTATTATTATTTAATTCCAAGAAGAGATAAAAGAGTTAAAATCAATGTTTATTTACTAAAACATTTTTAATATATTGTTATAAATAAGATAAATTCTATTTTAAATATTAATTAGAAATATAAAAATATTTCCTACATAATTATATTTTATATATAATTTTTAGACATTAAATTATTTATTTTATTTATGAAACAATGGTGATGGAGTAATTACCATAATAGCGAACAATTAAAAGAACTGATATTATAAATACCAAAATAAATATAATTTGAGACTTTTTATGAATTACATTTATTTTCTATGATAATATGACATGTTAGGAAGGATTTAAGTAACTTTTTGAGAAGTAATAATTTATTTATGATTTTCACAAAAATTCAATTTTCCAAATAGTGTCAAAATTTACATAAAAGTGTTTTTAAAACAAATATTATATTATTAATTGATATTCAATTCCTAAAAATCTACGGATCACCCAAGAGACTTGTATAATGATATGTCTATCATTAATGGAACACTTGGGGGTCTCTTGGTGGTATATAGTATGTTTATTAACTATATAATATAAAAATACAAAGTGACATGGTAAGTGTCAAACTAATTAACTAAGAGTTAAAACTAAAAGATAAGGTTAATATAATGACACAAACCTGTCCAAATTCTATTGGTTGAGTGGTTTTCGACCCATCACAACCTTAAAATTTAAATAATCCACTTATGAGCCATTATAAACTGAATAATAATTTATTATAAAATAATATTTCTAGCTTTTCAAATGGTGCCCCTCACCCCTCTTATAAAAGGGCACTCTACCTTCTCATTAATTCACAAATTAAAAGCCTTTTGGCTCGGAAAAACCCTACCCAAATACTCTTTCAACTTCCCTCACTTCAACCTAGAGGCCTTAGTTTGATCGGAAATCCAACCTAAGGATCCCTTTTGATCAAATCAAAAGGCAGAACCCGAAGAAGAGGTAATGTTTTCACAACCCTTTTTCAAATTCATTTCTTCTAAAAATTCTTCATTATTTGTTATTACCATTCTAAAATAATGAATCCAGTATCCCCTATATACTGTAATTTTATTATAAATATGGTACAACCATATTCAGTATTCTATCTATCCTTGGAAGGACATGTCACCATACGTGCATACGTACAACTTACCTTCTGCATGTCGTGGTGTAATTGTCATTAAATAAATTATTATTTGGATGGGTCTAATAATGATGTGTAATTCATGTAAATAATAAATATAACATTATAATTATCTTTTCAATATGATATAACATCAAATTATATATTATTTTAACATCAAAAGAATGATATTGTCGCTCGTGCGTACGTACGGACTACCGTCTCCACGAACGTGATGATATTCATTATCCCTCGTATCCATTCACGTATAATTCTCATTTGATGATTACAAATAATGTTTAAGTACTTGAAATAATTAAGGATATGAATAATATACAACCTATCCATAACAAACACGGCTTACGTAACAACGAATATAAAGGAAAATGAGTAAGTAAACACCCGAAATGACTATAATACTAAGCTATTATTAACAAATCAATGTTAAAAGATCATATATGATATAATATTAATGTAAATTATTCTTGTATAATTAAATAACAATTATTTCACCATTATAAAGGAGTTTAACCTACCGTTGACCAAGGAAAAATACAAAGTAAGGGGTTTCTTATCTCACTTTTAATTCTGTGAGAATTCTATTGTTCACCACTTATTTATTGTATGTGGTGTGTGTACTTCCCATGATCGTATTCATTATGTAATATACTTTAATTTATGGATAATTAAATCATCATTGTATGATCCTTATTTCATGGGTGTATGTTTTGTAAGTTAACAAATTGATAAGGGAATTTGAAATTTCAATTTCCACTCATTCGGCTTTAGGCATACTTCATTGATTATTTTACTCCAAGATTATGTGTGGAATAACTATTCATTTGATTATGTCATAATTTACACTCCCCTTTCCATGGATATAATATTTATACACATAATCACTCCATTTATAAATTCTCAATTCATCGGTATGAACATGATAAGAGTAATTTTAACTCAATCTCCATTTGTTGAGTTAAATATCCAATTCAGTGGTGTTGTTTTCACAAGAATATGTGTGAATTTCATCTGATTGATTTACACTAAATATCCAATAATATTGAGTGTAATTATATTTTTCACCAATAATTATGTCTTTGATTTATCCTTAACCTAATAATATGGCCTTTATAAGAGAATTCATCTCAATTTACATTCCATTGAGGTTTCTTTGTTGTTATACACCATATCACTTTTATATGGTGTATATAATGTACTTTGACATAGTATATCATCAATACCTTTATTCTCATGATATTATAATGTTTTTATTACCTCAATTATTTGTATTCAATTGTCTTTATTTTGGTTAAGAACTCTAACTAAATTATCATCTTAAATGTTTTAAGGATTTATTAATCAAAATTTTTCTCATTAATGTCCATGTTTTAAAAATGTTTTTAAGGATTTATATATATGGACTTTAATGTTTTAAAAATAAGATTCCTATTAAAAGTTTCAAAGTGGTATGGGACACATTGATTCAAAAAAATCTATTTTAAATGGATTCTGGACAAATAGTGTAAATTTTAAATGTTTTCAGGAAAAGGGGGACATTTCTCTCAATAGTTTGTTGCTTTTTTTAATATATGTCAGTATCCTTCATTATTCTCAATTGAGGTTAATATGAAACAATTCAATCATCTATATTGTATCTAATGAGTTATGTTTGACTGTGGATGTGATATTTTTATACCATTCATGGTTTGTGGTTAAAAGTATTGACATTATGTATGCTAGTTTTAATACGAATGTTTATGTTATTTTTCAAAATTTTCATATGAGGAATGCATTGGACTTAGTAAGTGATAGGTGGTGCCAGCTATAGCTCCTCGATGTATCGGTTGGTCTCATGAGACAAACTTGTGTCTTGGCACGAGGCCTTGACAAAATCTTATTTTTAGTCTTGGCACGAGGCCTTGGCTAAGTGGTTATGATATTATGGAATTATGCATTCCGTCATTATGAATGTGGTTATTAATATTTACATGGGATTATTCGACTCGTAGAATATCCATGTGAATAAGTAAATGGAATTATTTCATTTTATCCTTGCCATATTATGCTGAATATCATGTTTAAAAGGATTTTGTTTTAGTTATACATTGCCTTAAATGTTTATGTTTATTTATGAAAGTTTTTTCAATATTGGTATCCTTACTGAGCATCTAATCTCACCCCTTTCAATGTTTTATTTTTCCCGGGATGTGAAAAGTATTTTATGAATGACCTGCAGGGATAGTATGAGGGGATATGAAGACAATATGTTGTTGTAGTTTTTCACTTATTGATTTAATGTAATATTTATGAATATATCTAGTGTTTCCAAGGCTACTAAACTAATCGGTCTTTCGAGACTTGATCTTTATTGTGATCATGCCAATGTTATGTAATAACGCACCGACTCTGAGTATCTTGGTTCGGGGCATTACATTTGGTATCAGATAAAGTTTAGTACAAACCTTGGAAGCTGGATTTAGATAAACTCTGATTAGAACAATTATACCTAAGATGAACTTTGAGGATTAGTATAGAAGAACTTCCTAGAATTTTGGTATTGTAGAGATTTTGTGAGTTTTCCGAGAAATACATCCTTGTCTGGATACAAACAGGTAGAGGCGGCTCTGGAACTAATGTACCTACGGGTAAAACCCAAAAACACCTCTTTGAGTTAGACTCAAACGAGAACTGGTGCACGACAGTGGGCCTTGCTGCACTCTTGGTTACGTCACTCCCGAGGGATATTCTTAGGATAATTTACATTTTCCTTACAAACTGATTTGAAGTATTATATATATAAGATGAGAGTAAATGACCATGGTTAATCCTAATGTGTTTAAAATTGAGAATATGGTGACATGTTAATCTATAAATGATTTTATGACTACTGTTACTCACACATTGCTTTCTGGATTTTGTCAATGGCTAGATTCCAAGGAAGTCATAGTGACTTTGAGAATGATGTACAAGGAGGGAACGGTGGTGGAAATGAGAAAAAAATGGAATGTTGATAAGCGTAAAAGATATTATCTTTATGACAAATCAGTTTTCTAAAAATATGATCAACAATATATATATTAACCAATTCCCGAACTCAACAAAGAAGAGAAATGTGATGAATGATAAGAGATCCTAAAGTGGAGACCATGGAGAAAGGAATCCTCAATATCCATCATGTAGGAAATATGGATGGAGAGACCCAGGAGAGTGTCTCAATGGGACAAATAAATTTTTACGTGTGGGAAGGAAGGACATAAAGTGAAGAATTGCCAAAAAAAATGAAGAGTACTATGTAAGAAGATAAAAATGGTCCCAAGAATCCATTTACAGTCATTTTTGGTAAATGTAGGGGACCTGGCCTTTACCTGAGTGAATTTCCTATTCTATAGGATATTTTCTTGGTCAAAGAAGAATCTATGTGGAAATAAATGGTTAGATAAATGTTTAAAAAGTATTTGTGCTCCTTGTTGATGGGTTTACTTTGGAATAATATTCTCTTCTATTTTTAACCCTGCAGTTTTCCATGTGAGAATGATATTTGAGGAAGAATTATCTTTTCTCTTGTAGATATAGTTATAAATAACCATTTGGTTTAATATGATCATTGGGTTTGAGGAAATTATAAGTTATTATATGTTGGGATGAAAATGCAAGGTATGAGATAAAATTTGTTGTTAAATTATGTTATGGTTTTTTGAGGAATTTATCTCATTTTGGTAATGTTATAAAATATAGTTTTTGAAAAAGGACAACATGCAGACTGTGTGACAACCCGTCGCGTCGGACAAAGCTGTGGGAATCGAACCCACAACCAAAGTGCGATTGGGATTTATCGCCTACCATTAGACTACGTGAAGTACTTGGTTAGTGTAACTATTATTTTTAGTTAAATGATTTTATTGATCAATAATAATATGATTTGGGATCTTATGTCTTATCACATGAATACCATTAATATAGGAAAATGATTTGGTGATTAAGTGATAAATGTTATTTTGGAAGTTGTTCACTTTGTTGTGAACACTATATTCCCAATGAAAATTGAATAGTATGGGATTTAATTTGAGGAGTAATGGTGGATTTTTTTTCTATGTTTTTATTGTCGATTTATAGTGATTTGGGTTATTTATGGAAATGATTATGTTAATTACATTTAAGTATGTGACATTAAGAGTAATTAATGTCATTTGGAGATACAATTTAATGTGAAAGAATACATTCTTATATGTTTTGTGTTTCATTATTAGTTTGGATTATATTGAAGGATTTTAAGGAAAATTGATTATTGAATGGTATTTATTTAACTTTGGGGTATTTATGGTTTAATTTTAGAAATTAATATTAGTGTTTTTTTCTCTAATTGAATATCCATTTGGGGGATCATCAGATATTATACTAACCATTTTGGTTTTGATTAATCTCTAAAGACAAAGTAAATATATAGTTTATCCTATGGGGATCATGTATTTCAATAGAAGTTTATTCTAGCTCTTCTATTGTGACCAAGTCTTCTTGAATACTCATTGTTCAAAAAAAAGAGTTAGTGGTAAAAATTTATTAAAGAATGAAACTCTACATAAAAAGTAAGTATATCTCTTTATGTTCTTAGTCAATATCATAAATGAATTCCTCATCCTTATGTAATGTAACTTAAAACAGAAAATGTTGTCCGTTTACTTTTCCTACTGGGAGACTAATGACTGTTTGTCCCAACACAAGTTTGTGATTTTCTTATTATTAACTTTCTCCTGATCATGTTTTCTATCCATCTCCATCAGAACATAACACTTAGTTTATCGTCCATATCTGGGTTTTCCTACATGGAATCCTAGTATGGGTTATCTTGGGTGACCTTTATACCTTTCTTCCTTTCTTTTAAAGTGATATTTTTATTAAGTCTTTTTTCGATGTGGGACTTTCCATTATATTATCAAGCCCAATTTTAATCAAAATTGCGAGGACGCAATTTATTGAATGATGGGAGAATGTAACACCCCAAGCTTCCACGGTACTTTTCCCTTTGAATAATGCATTGGCGTGCATTGTACGCAACTTCAAGATTCTAACACACCACAACCAATCAAACTATCCGTTATGAATAGTAATACCTAATTTTTGAAAATTAATAAATTTTATCTTTCTAAATGGACTTCATTTTTGAATTCATAATAACAAATATAGCTTAGGCCAACTATTTGGTATTTTTCTAAAAACCTTCATTTTTTTATGAATAGTGAAAACACTAAGTGGTAGTTAAAAAACTGAATTTTTCATAAATATTAATTTTACTGCTTCTATGAGTGGAATTTAGAAAATCCGAGAGACACTGTTAATATCAAGGAGTAAAATTTTGTTCAATGAGATGAAAATAATTTTTTAGTGAATAGTAACTTTTTACTTTTATTTACCACGGTTAAAAGTAAATAGGGTAATTAAGGGTAAAAATTATATTAATATTACCCTAACACATGTCCTAATTATATTGGACAAGTGTGTCTCGACCAAAAACAACCTTAGGAATAAAATATTATCATTTAGGTCTACTTAGATTAGATTAGGACATTTATTATTTTTTAATTCAAAGAAGAGTTAAAAGAGTTAAAATCAATGTTTATTTACTAAAACATTTTTAATATAGGGTTATACATAAGATGAATTAAATTGTAAATATTAATTAGAAAGATAAAAATATTTCCTACATAATGGTATTTTATTTATAATTTTTAGACATTAAATAATGTATTTTATTTATGACACAATGGTGATACAGTAATTACCATAATAGTGGAAAATTAAAATAATTGATATTATAAATACCGAAATAAATATAATTTGGGAAATTTTATTAATTACACTAATTTTATAGGTTAATATGAAAAGTTAGGAATGATTTAATTAACAATTATTGAAGTATTCATTCTATTATAATTTTCACAAAAATCAATTTTCCAAAGAATGTCAAAATTGACATAAAAGAGTTTTTAAAACAAATATTATATTATTAATTGATATTCAATTCTTAAAATACTAAGGCTCGGCCAAGAGACTTATATCATGTTATATGTATCATTAAGTGACCACTTGGGGGTTTCTTGGTGGTATATAGTAAGTTCAATATCTATATAATATAAAAATAAAATGTGACATGGTAAATGTCAAACAAATTAACTAAGAGATAAAAATAAATGATAAGGTTTATATAATGAGTCAAACCTGTCTAAATTCTATTGTTTGAGTGGTTTTCGACTCATCCCTCCTTAAAATTTAAATAATCCAATTTGGAGCCATTAGAAACCGAATATGAATTTATTATAAAATAATATTTCTAGCTTTTCCAAAGGTGCCCCTCACCCCTCTTATAAAAGGGCACTCCCCCTTCTCGTTAATTCACACATTCAAAGCCTTTTGGCTCGGCCAACCCCTTCCCAAATACTCTCTCAACTTCCCTTACTTAAACCTATGGGCCTTAATTTGATCATAAAGCCATCCTAAGGAGCCCTTTTGATCAAATCAAAAGCAAGAACCCGAAGAAGAGGTAATGTTTTCACCGCCATTTTTCAAATTCATTTATTCTTCAACTTCTTCTTTCATTGTTATTCCCATTCTAAAATAATTAATCCAGTATCTCCTATATAGTATAATATTATTATAAATATGGTAGAACCATATTCAGTATTCTATCCATCCTTTGAATGAAATTTCACCATACGTGTGTATTACGACTTACCGTCTCCACGTCGTGGTGTAATTGTCATTCAATAAATTATTATTTGGATGGGTATAATAATGATGTTTAATTCCTGTAAATAATAAATATAACATGATAATTATTCTGTATATATGATATACCATCCAATTATATATTAACATCAAAATAATGATATTGTCGCTCGTGCGTACGTACGGACTACCGTCTCCACGAACGCGATGAGATTCATTCTCCATCGTATCCATTCAAGTATAATTCTCATTCTATGATTAAAAATAATGTTTAAGGACTTGATATAATTCTTTATATGAATAAGATAAAACCTATCCATAACAAATACGGCTTACGTAATAAAGAAAATAAAGGAAAACGAGTAAGTTAACACCCAAAATGACGATAATACTAAGATATTATTAACAAATAAATGTTAAAAGATCATATATGATATCATATTAATGTAAATTATTCTTTTATAATACAATAACAATTATTCCACCATTATAAAGGAGGTTAACCTACCGTCAACCAAGGAAAAAGTACAAAGTAAGGGGTTTCTTATCTCACTTTTAATTCCGTGAGAATTCCATTGTTCAACACTTATTTATTATATCTGGTGTGTGTACTACCCATGATTGTGTTAATTGTGTAATATACTTTAATTTATGGATAACTACATCATCATTTAATGATACTTTTTTCATGGGTGTATGTTTTGTATGTTACCAAATTGATAAGAGAATTTGAAATTTCAATTTCCACTCATTCGGCTTTAGGAATACTTCATTGATTATTTTACTCCAAGATTATGTGTGGAATATCTATTCATTTGATTATGTCAGAATTTACACTCCACTTTCTATGGATATAATTTTTATACACATAACCACTGCATTTATAAATTCTCAAGTAATCGGTATGAACTTGATAAGAGTAATTTTAACTCAATCTCCATTTGTTGAGTTAAATATCCAATTCATTGGTGTTGTTTTTACAAGAATATGTGTGAATATCATCTGATTGATTTGCACTAAATATCCAATCATATTGAGTGTATTTATATTTTCCACACAAAATTATGTCGTTGATTTATCCTTAACCTAAGGATATGGTCTTTATAAGAGAATTCATCTCAATTTACATTCCATTGAGGCTTTTTTGTTGTTATACACCAAATCACTTTTATATGGTGTATGTAATGTACTTTCACATAGTATATCATGAATCCCTTTATTCTCATGATATTATAAAGTTTTAATTACCTCAATTATTTTTATTCAATTGTCTTTATTTTGGTTAGGAACTCTAACTAAAATATCATCTTAAATGTTTTAAAGATTTATTATTCAAAATCTTTCTCATTAATGTCCATGTTTTAAAAATGTTTTTAAGGATTTATATATATGGAGTTTAATGTTATAAAATTAAGATTCCTATTAAAAGTTTCAATGTGGAATTGGACCCTTTGATTCAAAAAAATCTATTTTAAATGGATTCTGGACAAATACTGCGAATTTTAAATGTTTTCATGAAAAGGGGGATATTTCTCTGAATAGTTTGATGATTATTTTAATATATGTCAATATCCTTCATTATTCAAAATTGATTTTAATCTGATACAAAAAAATCTTTCATATTGTATCGAATGAGTTATGTTTGACTACGAATGTGCTATTTTTATACCATTCAGGGTTTGTGGTCAAAAGTATTGACATTCTGTATTCTAGTTTTAATACGAATGTTTATATTATATTTCATAGTTTTTATATGAGGAATGCATTGCACATAGTAAGTGACGGGTGGAGCCTGCTATAGCTCCTCGATGCATCAGTAGGTCTCATGAGACAAACTAGTGTCTTGGCATGAGGCCTTGACAAAATATTATTTTTAGTCTTGGCACGAGGCCTTGTCTACGTGGTTATCATAGTCTTGCATTATGAATTCGATAATTATGAAAGTGGTTATTAATATTTTCATGTGATTATTCAACTAGTAGAATATCCATGTGAATAAGTAAATGTAATTATTTCATTTTATCCTTTCCATAATATGCTGATGTTCATGTTTAAAAGGCTTTTGTTTTAGTTATACATTGCCTTAAATTTTTATGTTTATTTATGAATGTTTCTGCTATATTGTTATCTTTACTGAGCATCTGAGCTCACCCCTTTAAATGTATTATTTTTCCCAGGATGTGATGAAGTATTTTATGAATGACCTGTAGGAATAGTATGAGGGGATATGAAGACAATATGTTGTTGTAGTTTTTCACTTATTAATGTAATGTAATAATTATGAATATATCTAGTGTTTCCAAGGCTACTAAACTAATCAGTATTTTGAGACATGATCTTTCTTGTGATCCTGCCAATGATTTATAATAAGGCACCGACTCTGGGTATCTAGGGTCGGTGCGTTACATCTATACAGTCTTCATTCGCTCTTGGATGGTCTACACCTTCTTAGTGGTGGATCGTACTAACTCTGGACCCATAAGTGCTGACTCCCCTATGTCTGTCCAACATAGAGGTGATCGGCAAGGTCATCCATATAAGTCCTCGAATGGTGCCATACTGATGGTGGAGTGATAACTATTTTTGTATGTGAACTCCTCCAAGGGAAATTGATCCTCCCAAATGCTGCCAAAATCTAAGACGTATTCATGAAGCATGACCTCTAGAATTTGAATGGTCTGCTCCATTTGACCAAATATCTGGGGATGAAAGGCAGTGCTCAAATGTAGCTGAGTCTCTAAAATGTCCTGTAATACCTTCCCCAACCGGGATGCAAAACTTATGTCACAGTCAGAGATGATCGTCGATGGTACCCCATGGAGTTTCACAATCTCCTAAATGTAGAGGCATCCCAAGACCTCTACTGATCCCTACTATCGGATAGGTAAGAAGTGGGATGACTTAGTGAGTCTATCAACGATCACCCAAATTGGGTCATGTCCCCTGGACATATGTGGAATACCTATCACAATGTCCCTGGAGATCCCATTCCATATCCACTCTAGAACCTCAAGTGGCTGAGCTACTCCTACAGTAACCTGATGCTCGACCTTCACTCACTGACAAGTGGGGCATCGTAAAAAAAAATCTACCACTAACCTCTTCTTACCTGGCAACGAAGGATAACATTGGAGGTCCTAGTACATAACCACCACACCATGATGCACCACCATAGGGTACGTATGGAACTCCCTCAACACCTCCTCCCATCGTGGTACCGATACCATGGTACGTCCTCTGAAAAGGGTGTCATGCTACCCACCTTCAAAAAACCCATCAAGTGCCTGCCCTAAGGATATCTAAGTCCGTCAAGCCTCACAGTCAAAGTCCCCATGTTGTGCCTCCCTGACTCACTAAAGGTGCGGGGGAGTGACTGTCATTGACTTGAGGTATGCTGCTCCATCTCTATCCATTATAAAATATTTACAACGTGGCTAGCTACTTTGTCACCTCGCTCAACAACAGCAGACCGGACCTCCTGTTGAGTGCATCTTCTACCACATTCCACTCCCCAGGTGCATAGACTATCTCAAATTCATAGTCCTATAGGAACACTATAAAACTTCATTTTCTTTTGTTCCGGTCCTTCTGAGAGAATATATACCTGATACTCTTGTGGTAAGAGTGGACTGTAAAACATTCACCCATTAATTAATGACACCACATCATCAAGGCGATGACCATTTCTTCTAACACAAGGTCATGGGTATCACTGCTTGGCTCATGCTGGCTTAGCTATTGCGAGCTATAAGCGATCACTGCTCACTCATGCATTAGGAAACACCCATGTCTGGTCCTGATGCATCGCAGTAGACTACATACCCAACTCCCTCCTATGGTAGCCTCAAGATGGAGGCACTCATCAGTCTTTGCCTCATATCCTGGAAACTATACTTGCATCACTCTGTCCACGCGAATGGATTCCCCTTATTTGTCCATGCTGAAAGGGGTTCTGCAAGTCTGGAAAATTTAGGCACGAATCTCCAGTAGTATCCATCAAACACCAGGATACTTCATACCTTGGTCACTATCCTCAGTGGCTCCCAAGAAAGAATAGCCTATATATTTGCTGGATCCACTGCAAATCCATCCTATGAGATAATCTATCCAGAAAGTGGACCTCTCTTATCTAGAAATGGTACATCGAGAGTATACCATTAAGCTAGTGTTGTCAAAGTGTATCCAGAACTATCAGCAGATGATAGGAATGCTCCTCCTCCATCACTGAGTAAATCAAGATTTCATCAATGAACACCACCTCAAAGTGATAATGGTGAGGAAGAAATATCCTGTTCATGAGTCCCATGAACACTACTGGGGCATTGGTAATGCCGAAGGCATAACCTAGAACTCATAATGGCCATACCGGCATCTGAAGGACATCTTCTACACATCCTAATCTCATATCTTGAGCTGATGATAGCCAGATCTAATGTCTATATTTGAAGATCAACTGGCTCC
Organism: Viscum album; assembly: GCA_963277665.1. Classification (NCBI taxonomy): domain Eukaryota; kingdom Viridiplantae; phylum Streptophyta; class Magnoliopsida; order Santalales; family Viscaceae; genus Viscum; species Viscum album. The sequence continues at coordinate 1,316,593,607 of OY728147.1, forward strand.
CTTTATCTGATCTAAAAGATCATCAATCCACAGAAGTGGATACTTATTCATAATGGTCACCTGGTATAGGTGCCGATTTTCCACACATAGTATTGAACTCCCATCTGCCTTCTCGGAGAACAAAATTAGGGCTGCCCCAAGAGAAACCCTGGGCCTTATGAACCTCTTTCCCAACAAGTCCTCCAAATGTACCCGTAACTCATGAAGCTCTGTGAGGGCCATCAGATATATTGGTGTAGATATCAGTGTTGTCTCGGGGAATAGGTCGTTGTAAACGTATACCTCTCTGCATGGAGGTAGTCCTGGAACATTATCCGAAAAGACATCGACATACCATTCCACCACTACAGTATAGCTCAGACTCTCAACATCAACTGCTCAGAGGGAAAGGCTAGCCAACTAATTATTAATTGGCTTTACCCTCCTCTGGTTAAGTCCATCTTGTGCTGCAAAGGTTCCCTTCTCGCCAGTGAAAGAAAAGTTGGTCCCATTCGTGCGGACACACCTCACTTTGCGCCTAATATAGTCAATCGGAGCGTGGATTGTAGATAACCAGTCCATACTGAACTTGACATCATAAGGCCTTGACACCGCTACTAGGAGATCCCAGTTGAAGCTCCCACCTCTTAGATTATTCTCACACTGCCTGCACTAGTTTTTAATCATCGAATTTTCTCCCATAGGAATCTCTAACAGTAAGGATTGAGCCAACAACTCCACTAAAATCTCTGATCTCTGAACAAGGGTCATGGAAATAAAAGAATGACTGACATCTATTTCTATAATTACTCCAACTAAGGTTTAGTAGACACAAATCATACATCTAATCATCTCCGGAGCGTTGTGGCCATAGGCCTCAACTGCCTAGAGCTAAGGTTGTCCCTATCCTCCTGCTCCCTATGGTCGGGGTGGACCACCTGGAGATGGTGGAAGTAGAACCTCAAAATGTCATCCAACACTTGATGCATGGACCTCTCATCTACTACATCCTTATATTTTCTACATACCTCCTCGCTCGAAACTATGCCTCTACCTCGACGGACCCTCGACCATCTGATGGTCATCCATACGATGGGTTGGGAAATCGCAAGCCATGTAACCTTGCACCCCACAATTGTAGCACTTCTTGTCCCTCACCTAACCTCCTCTTCCTCACTAGCTCAGCACTTACGACCTTGTATCCTGGGCCCATCCACTAGAATATCTAGTCTTCTTGGACCACTGTGTCATCTGCTTACTACCAGCCATTAATGACTCTTCCATGTGTCGCCTGGTGGTGGGTCTTACTATCAGTGCCTACTCAGCTATAAATCTTTCCACAAAAAGTGCCTACTCTAGCTCCCCATCATGAGTCGGTATGCTGAACAATACCATCGATTCTTTGATCTCCTATCAGAGACCTTTCTCAAAAGTCTCGACCCTAATGAAAGGGTAACATACCATGTCGATGGAGTAGCGGGAGAGATCAGTGAACCTCACCGAGTAAAGCATCGTGGTCATGCTTCCCTTCTGTAACTACAGTAGCTACTATATACACACAGATCATAAGGTCATTGGGATGAATTCAGCCCTGAAAAGTCCCTCAAAGTCCTCCCAGATGAGGCTCTGCTTATTGTGCATTTTGAGAATCAGGATCCACCATCTCCCTGCTACTACCTGAAAAAGGATGGCTGCTTAGATCACAATAAAATGAGATGCTGTCCCAACTTAGTGAAAAACTCTGGCCACAGTCTCTAACTAGTCATCAGCCGCCTGTAGTTCTATCTCACCTCAGAACCTCAGAGGCCTCTACCAATAGAGCTCATGTAATTCACTTAGTTGGTGTGCATCCAACGCTGGTGGGGCTAGTGGCATCGAAATACCAACAAGTAGTGGTGCAGTTTGTTCCCCACCCAAAGGTGCTAACACAATAAGTTGGCCTGACACTGAGGTCTCATCGCTCGGTGGGCCATCATCACATACTCTCTTAAAAATCATGGCTGGCTATCTATGTGGAGGAATCCTGAAATAATACCAGTGTACCGCGGTCAATAAGGTATACCTGGTGAGATGACTCAAGAGATCAAAAAGAAAACTATTCAAAACACATGCAATCAGTTTTTTCATGCACTATGTCAGAAATAATAATTTAGGGTTCGATGTATGGATACATTGACCACCTCACCAAGACTAGATTCCCCAAATTGAAAACCAAAATCATAACACTTAACACAATTTCCATCCAGAAAATATTATATTCCTAGTTCTTCGGTAGAACCGAACTCCTCTAATACCACTTTTCCAAGACCTATCCCCTAGGGCCCATGCTGTTACAACCCGAATCCCACATTCCATAGGCCAGGGGCATGCGACTAGCACCAAAAGGCCTATTCCCTAAAATGGGAAGGCATTTACTTTAATCCTTTAAAAACACATGGGCTGAGAACACAACAAGAAGCAACTGTGAAGTAAAATATTGTAGAAAAATGAGTGTTGGATGTAAAAGGGGGCTGGAATACAAGCCCAGCTGAATGTATGAATACAACTGAAAAGTAAAAATACAAATAAAAGAAACAATACAATTGAAAAAAGAAAAATTGTTGCCGAGTCATCCTCCGGGTATCCTACCTAAAGGGAACGTATATATCACCTCCTCAGTACTATATGCCCGCCTGTCTCCTCCACTTACCTCCAAGTCCTAGCTCCCTCAAACCTCAGCCAAGCTGCTTGTCATATGCACATGACACAATAGGGTGTGGGCATAGCCCGTGCAAGGGTGAGTATAACGATAATTAGTAGGGAACCCGAGACCCCCGAAGGTCTCCTAGAATTCCAAAAGGAAAACAAAAAATCATGATCCCAATCAGAAATCACAAATAAATAGACACAACTTAATTAGGGTATCAGCTCAAACCAGGTGTACAACTCAGAGAAATAGGATTATGATGCTGACCCACACATTATCTCTATGAATGCATATAGCCAGCCACATATTCTCTAGAACCAGGAACAAGTAACATTCCTTATCAAAACATCAAAAACCATGACTACTGGAGAACTCCTCCTCTAATGAGTACAGTGGGCTTGTCGCGTCACACAGAGATGCTTCCCACTGTCCTTGGAATGTTGAGGTACTCATCCTGTCGAGTATCAAGGGAATGTCACGTCCCACTGAGACACTCTACACCATGGGTCCAGCACTTCACACCATGGCGCTCCCCACTTTGGGTCTACTGCAACACATAGAGGCACTCCCCACTAGGCTATCGAGTCACTCCAAGTCGAAAGGTTAGCAGTCGTAAAGTATCATCTAGTCGCACGATTTCGTACGAAGTGTGCCTGTGAGAACCATTCCCCAATCCATTATTCATATTTCAACTAGCACTAAGTCTCACAAATAAATAACCTGATGATTTTTCAAGTCGTAAGGGTCTCATTATAAAAGACGGTGCGTCAATCGGATGCCTGGTCTGTTTGTTATTGATATTTCTGTGCCAAGGGCTCGGTTGGATTCGTGTGCGATCCAACATGGTCGTACTCCATGTTTCTGGAAACCAGTCATGGAGTAAGTCAAAAGGAATTTCTCAATCCATGGATCTCAATGCATTAGACTGTCTTTCCAACAGATGTATGGTTTAGAAGCTAGGGCTTGTTTTGTGCAACTGGTTGGTAATGGGTCTAGGTCAGGTCAGCCTTGGTCAGACCGAACCATACCTGTTCGGAATGGGCTGACACATTAACCTAGGTCAAGTCGGCCCGACTAAGGTCTGAACCAACCCGAGTCAACCTAGACCGACGTTCCTGGCCCCACTCGGCTAGGTTGCGGGTCCAGTCACTAGGCCAAGGGTCGGTCCGCTGGGCGGCAGGTCGGCCCACTGGGCGGTGATTTGGACTACTCGGCTGACCCGGTGGTGCCACTCGCTTAGCGGCGCGGGAAAATAGGGTTACCCGGACTCAGCGCGGAGCCACATCAGTGGCTCAACCAGCTGAGGGTGACCTAATGTGGTGCCCCGTGGCATTGCGGGTCCTCTGTGCCATGGTCGACGAGCCACGACTTTGCCGACGGGCACACCGTTGGAACGTGCCCCATCCATCGGCCATTGGTTGATCTAGTGGCCCCTAGTCCTGTCATGGACAATGCCAACCACAACCTTACTACTACGTGGGCGCGCCCCTCCCATTCCGGCTTCGTCACGACTATCTCTCCAGCAGCATGTGATGGCCCACCGCACCGTCACCCTCAACTGGTCGGTGTGCCGACTTCTTTCCTTCGGTCATCGCGGCTGACGAGTCGTGGCTTCCTTTGTTCCTCGGCAAAGAGTGATGGTGTGCCATGCCTTTTCCGGAGCTGGATAGTGCCAACCGCTCTGATGACCACTAAAAGTTTTTGTCATGGCCTCTTCTTGCGGTGTGTGTCGACGCGCCATCCCCAACATAGTCGGTCGATATCTTCGCGTCGTCGGTGTTCAATGGAGGTGAAAAATTAGCAATGTAGCAGAGGGATTAGGCCGAGTTCGTCAATCCTCTTCCCTCTGCATTAGCTCAAAAACCGAGGGGGCTTAAGGGTTGAACAAACACTTGAAATTTAAATCAAGATAAATTCCACAATGATACCCCTCAATAACCTCCTGCAGAAACGAATCAATCATGGGTCAACCCATTTGTCGGTTGACCCGCATTCTTCATATTATTCAAGAATGGGGAAGAATAATATCTTTTAAAATTCATAAACAAATAATCCCCTACCTTCTAAACCCATTGGATAGCATCCATGTTTGAAGGTGGGTCATCTTCTTCATTCCCTGAACCGGTTCCCAATGACGCCACATGTACATTGTCCTATGGTTCGTGGTTTGGTGTCTCTTGTCACCTCTTGCTATGATTGACTCTGTCCTCTTAGGGTTCCATGTGATGATGCTCCTTCAACACTTCATTTCTTGGAGAATCTGTGCTGATACCCCTCCCAAAGCGCCATATATATAGGAGAGGGGTAGGTTAAGTAACAATGTTCGAGTGTAATGGGGCTCATCAATTTGGAAGCTTCCTAATTTCCCAACAAAGTCGTTACTTAGGGTTTGTAGGTCAATCCATTTATTGGCCTGACACATCACTGGCCCCAACCCTTTGCATGTCTGTTGGAGGATATGAAATAAAATGGTAAAATTATTTATTTTCATTTTCTTTAAAAAGTTTAAAATGATAACATTTTCTATGTAGCTAATAAGGTTAAATTAATGTATCCCTTAAGCGAATCACAACGTTGCGGATTCAAAAGTGCCCTCAGATTTTTAATATGAGCAACAATTCAAATGTTATAAAATTTCGGTCAAGTGTTTATTGAACTTACCCGAAAAAAGTTCAAAAATTCATTCCGGGCACTTCGGGCCTCAGAATCACATGCTGTCAATTTTCCCAAACTCGTAATAATTCCATACAATTAAAAACAATACATAGAAAATCCAAGTATTTACAACTAGAATCTTACTCATGAACGCATTACCATTTTATCATGATCTATAATAATCCATGATGATAATCAATTAAGGATAAGTCAATGTCTTACATTGATTTCTCAATTGTCATTACACTTCATGAATAAATAGAAGTGTGTAGAATTCCTAACATATGATACATTTTATATAATTAAACCAAATTTAAGAATTCTTAGAAAAACCCCACATAAGATCTTGTATAATATATCATATATATATATATATGGTCTAATAGACTAGCACAATGTGAATACACATTCTAGGTTTTTGTTAAATCATGAAATTTATATATAATACCTAAGATTATAACATTGGAATAATGCATATATTTTTTGAAAACACAAAAAAACAATGATTCCTATCTCAGGTATACCCACTATGACACTCATAATATGTTTGGATTCATTTAATCACTTATATTCCTGCATTGGGTTACAGATGATCTGTCATAGTCTCTCTTTTGGGCTTGGTATAACCTCCCATGAACACTTGTTTCCAGCCTGGGATAACTGATCATGTACCCTCTTGTTTAAGGTTTTGGTTTGACTATATCAACTCGGCCATGATGAAAACATAGACCTCCTCTCAAACATGATCGTCAAGACATTGCTCTCTATGTACCACCTGTTTCCCCACAAACATGTGGTCCCAACCCTAAGGCCCACCCACATTTCTGAATGGGTCATCTGACTAATTACAGTCCCCACATGTTGACACATGTCCCTTTCAATGTGCTTTTTCATCACACACTAATACCATGGGAAACATCCTAGAAGGTCACCCATCCTGATCACTACCCTTCGCCATGCACGCTTAACTATGGAGTTCTAATCATGTTGGCTCTCTAAATGATGGTTCACCTTGTGGACATGAGACCTATCAATTATTAATGTGACCCTTTATCATTCCAGGTTGTTTCATTTACCCCCATTTGGAGGAAAACGTCCTTGTTGTGGACCCGACATCTCTAACTAGTTAGTGAACCAAACATAAGGCTGGGTACCACCTCTGATACCAAATATAACAACTGGTCCATGTTGATAGCACAGAAACCCCACCCAAAAATAGTCATCGGGTCCGGGCCCTACAGGTTCCACATGTTTCTCTTCAGACACTTCATACCAACCATGGGGCCAACCCACATTCCTGAATGGTCATATGACTAATGATAGTCCCCAAAGGCCCACTCATGTCCTTTTCTTATGTGATTTCTCCTCACTCATACACACCCTGGGAAAATTTCAAGAAGGTCACCCATCCCGATCACTACTCAAGTACAAGAACAATTACATGTGGATTTTTAATTATGTAGGATACCTAAAATGAAGATACTCCTTGTTGAAATGTGTCATATAATTTAGACTTTTAACCCTTTATCATTTTGTTCTAGAGTGTTACATAAATTCTAATGTACCCTCTTGTTTCAGTCTTGGGATAACCATCAATGTACCTTTTGAGCTCATATAACATTATGCATTACCCAAATATGTTAATGGAGATATAGGTCCCACACACCACATAATCTATTAATTTACATTCCTTCTGATAATAAAACAATTAACAAATCATGAACCTAGAAAAGGATATGATTTTATTAAATATTTGAATATAGTAAAACATGTATCAATGAAATGGGTTTCATAAAAATATATTCATTATAATTATCAAAACAAGCCATCTTGTGGAAAAATAAGTGTGGTAATATTGTACAATATCCTGAATAAAACTTATGTAACACAAAATTTTATCTTTATTTATGAACTTAAATTCCAAAAAATGATCACCTAAACATTTTTGAGGACAATAACCTTTCCATTTGGAAATCACTTATTTAAAATCTAAAAATTTCCCAAACATTATGTGAAAAAATTTATTTTAGATGAACCTTTATTAACTTTAATGGAAACGCAAAATAATTTATTGGTCATGATTTTGGTAAATTATGTTCGTGTCACACTTGTTAATAAAACATACCTTTCATATTATTATTGAAAATTAAAAGTACCTCATTTAGAAAATAAAAAGAAGATTACATTTAAATCATTTGATAAAATAATAAACATGGTTAAAAATGTCATTAAATAAAATTCGAGAAAAGAGAAAACATCACTTAGAACATTTTTTAGAAAAAATATACATTGTAAATAAATGTTTTTCGACTTAAGAGTGAAATAACTTTGATTTTTTCATAAAAATATTATTTTTGAATATTGAGTACATAAAGTGAGGAAATTGAACGAAAAAATGTAATATAAATAAATAATGAGAGAATAAAAATATTCATTAGTTACATGAGAGGTATTTCAAAAGATCTCAAAATTGGGATCATAATCATAAAAACCCCCTACAAACAATGAGATCACAACATTAAACCCTTACTACGATGGAAAAAATTGAATCATAATCCCTAGAAAATAAAGAATCTTATATGTACATGTAAATCCACATAAATTTCCTAATAATAATTTTAGAATACATTTATAGAAAATATATACACCACTCACTACTAGAATACAAGTTTAAACTAACTGTTCATAATAGTTCGTATAGGCTAGAGAACTGTTGGTATAGCTTTTACAAATGGTTCTCCAAACAATTGGATATAGTTACATAGGGAAAGGACAATGGCAATGGTTCTTAGTGAGCCTTTGAAATAGTGTGGTATGTATAATATTTTATCCAACGATTCATAGAGAATTGTTGGTACAATGTTATTCCAATGGTTTTAGAATCATTTGTATTGTCCCATAAGTTACAAGAAAGTAATACCCCCACCCCATCCCATGGATTCAATTGGTAACCAAAAACATCACATATAAGAAATACAAAATGATATTGCACAGAGAATATCCTCTTCAAAACAAAAATATAAAATTGAACATAAACAAAAAAAATGGAATCTCCAATACAGGAAATATGAAATCAAAGAGCCACAATCCAATGAAAACAGAATAGACAATCCAACAGAACCTGGAATGAAACCCAGAGGACATCCTAACCAAAAGTAACCTTAAATAAAACCAACATAGTATCATCAATGACATACAAACCAATAAAGAAATATTGTTACCATAGTAAATTAACTAATCTATTTAACTAGTGATAATAAACATACAAACTGTCATAGAAAAAATCATCAAACATAAATTTTAATAAATATCATTCAAAATGTAAATGATCAATTTTTCCATCATCAGTGTCACTATTTTCACTCTCATTCTCAGCATCATCCCCATCCTCATCCTCAACCTCATTATCATCTTCATCCCCGTCCTTATCACTTTCAATATCCCCACCCTCTCCCATTCCATTATCCTACCCTCTTCCCCACGGTCATCCAGACCATCACCATCACCACGAACATTTTCATCCCAAACAATACGTGGACTTCTACTCAATTCACTATATAACATACATGTCATTGATATATTTGTATCACAATCCTCCATGGTATCTGGTGAATGTTATAGACATAAAACATCCATCAGTTACATAAATTCAGTGATTTTTCATTTTAATCCATTCTTCCACATGTGTTACCATTTGTTTGACCCTTTCTATCTTAAACTAAATATATTAAAATCATGCATTTGGTTATCCCAACCGATTGTTACAATATACTGTAGCTAAAATGTGTCAATACCTTGTCCGAACAATATTATTTATTAGTTTGCATCAAACTTTTACATGGTCCTCATCTCCCAAAACATGTTGTGAGTGATCATTGGGGACAATGTTTTCAGGTTCTTAGGAATCATGGTACCCCAAAGATGACTATTAAATATATGAATTGACTATTATGTATGAAAATAGATATCAAATTTTGAAATCAACAATTTATAACTAAAAATTCTATGTTTTGTCATTTTTTACCATGCTTCAATCTTTTTTCTATCTACTTGAGAAAAATAGTTTTCCTTGAGGCACACATCCATCTTAATTTAAAACATCAATCTATAATGACATTGAATTTATGATACCATAATTAAACATACATTACTAATAATGAATTTCTTATCTACAATCAAATGGATATTAATTAAAAATGAATACGAAAATAGAAACACTTTTTGGATGAATTATAACTAAGTATCAATGAATGGGTTACCACTAGAAATAGAATATATAAGTGAACATGTCATTGAATTAATTAATAATAATGTGGATATGTGGTCACTATAATTAATGATATGGTAAACATGTATTAGTAAAATATAAATTAATATTAATCATGGGGTTATTAACACTCTAATAATGATTATAATATAAATTAATTATGATTTATTAAGATTTAATAATACACATTTCATTCCCTAGATGATAATTTTGTGATTTTATATAAATTATTTGAGTTCATTCGATTAAATGATGCATGTAAAATTTTATTATTTATCACATGAGGTCCTGGAGATCCTTTAAACCCCTTATTCTATTACTTTAATCCAAAACATGAATAATAAACTTTTTTTCATATATTTATCCTAATCATTAAATAAATTTAGTTTAGTTTTAATCAATTTTTTTTATTCTAGTATAGTTACATTCTAATAAATCTTGGTCTGGAATTATTCATTCATGTTTACTATGTTTTATTAGGCCAGTATGATTTCATTCAATCCTATTCTATTTATTTTTGTTTATTTGTGGTTGTCGAGGGTTCATGCCAGTTCAATTCATTATTGAACTATTTATGTCTATTTTTTTAGTTTGACTTATTCTTTTTTGAGATATATTCAATTTCGTTTGATATATTTCATTATTTTTTAGTTCTATTTGGTTTGAATCAATTTAATTATGATATAATTAGGTTAATTGATTTCAGTTTAGTTAGATCTAGTTTCATTTCCTTCAAATCAATATGGTTCAATCCGATAAACATCATCATAATATACTTTAGTATAGACCAGGTTGTGTAAATTTGTATTGGTACAATCCTATTGGGGTTTCATATGATTGAATTACTTTATTTTTATTTATTTTACTTTAATTTATGATTGTTCTATTTTTTTAGATATGGTTGAGTCTATTTATGACGTTTTAGTTCAATATGGTTCATTTCAATTCATCTTTATTTGGATAGATCTTAGTTGTTTCAATTGTATTCTACATAATTAAAAAAAATTATTTATATTTTATAGTTTTATTTAATTTTATATAATTAAGTTTAGTGTGGTTTTTTATAATATTTTGTTCTATTGGGATTATTTTGGTTTTTTATACAAATATTTTCATTTATAGTAAATTTAATTTGGTATTAATATACTTGAAATTATCTAGACATGTTTTTTCGTTCACTTATGTTTAGGTATTCTTAGGCTATATTATTTAGATCAATTGTCTTTGATTCAGTTTGATTCAATTCAATATTATTTTGGTGTATTTTATACGGTTTGATTTCTTTAGGTGTCATTCAGTTGTATTTATTTAATGTAATGTCAAATAAATATGGTTCAAATATATACATTTTGAGGTTTGATAGAATTTTATTTAGTAAAGTATAATTCATTTTATTTCAGTAGAGTTCATTTTAATTTAGTTTATTTTTTAGTATTTTATAGGTAAAAGTTTCATTCAGTTCTCACTATTTTAATATTGTTTGATTCAATTCTATATAGTTTATATAAATTTGTTTTCATGTGATTTATTATGTTTTAGTAAAATTTGTTTTATTTTGTTTCAATTAACATAAATATATGGGTCAATTCTCTATGAATATTTTTTTAGTGTCAGTGGATGAAGGAACACAATCTAAATAAAGAAGTAATTGGTTAGATAACATCATTTTGAAGGCTTTATATTCTTGTATGATATCTACTAAAGGATATATACTGCGGAAAGAGACATGATGCTACTACATGAATAATAAATATCTTCAATGAAACGACCTCAAATGTGAAAATGGTTGTATTGATCAATAATGAAACTAATTTATAATGTTATTAAATAAAGAAACTCTATCTACATCATGTTGTAGGCAGTTTTGATTTTTTTTAAATAAAACATGGCATTTCATTGAAGAAGATAAAAAATTTAATGAAAGAAGACTACAATATTTGGTTGAGATTGTAAACTGGTAATATTCTTGAACATAAAGAATCATCGTAATACTTTATTTCCTTGTGTGATTTTTTAATGTTGGATATAATAATTAAACTTAATTCATTTTTCAGCATAATAAAATGTTGCTAAATTTAATTCTTCCTGAAAATAATTTTACACTGAGTGATACTCCTTAAAAAGAAGCATAATACATCGACTATGAATAAAACATATGTGTAAGAACTCTTCAATATAAAAATTGAGATGTCTCATAAAATAAAGAAAATATGAGATAATGTGTGTTCATGTAACATTAAATTTAATTATGTGAGATTTATGAGGCCACACTGTGAATATTTAAAATGTTATTTAGGAAGAATAGTTTTTTGGGTGATATTTTATAAACAAATATTATATTCATATGTATAATAAAAATATATATTTTACTAGGTATTTAAATGAGAATTCATGAAAGATAACATATATTGTTCAATATCAAGAAATTTTCAAATATAATTGGGAACTAGTAATGTGTAATATTTTTTTACACATATGTGTTAGTTGTGAAGAAGAGGACATAAAAAATTCTGAGATAGTATGCATACACTATACATGATGGTTCAGAGAACATGATAAAAATATATATCATAGAGTGGGAAGGAGATGAATTTGGGAAACATTAGAGAGTACATAGAAATATTATAAAACCTTGTATCAATGATGATGTGGGGGATTAAAATATAACAAATTTAATAGAATAAAATTAGAAAAATGAGTTAGAAGAAATCTTGTCCAATCAAAAGGGATAAAACATAAAATTTATAATTCAATTATATAAGCCGGACTAAATCACTTACATTAAGAACATTTTGGGAAAGGGAATTATAATTATGATTGAACCCCATATTTACATGAGATATAAAAAAATAATTACATCTACCTAAATGAGTGTCATTCATAATTCCTTTAATGGTCTAACATCGTAGTCCATCCCAATGATTCGAGGCATGTCGTAGCGTCCTTGTTTTTTTATTTATTTACGATGACTCCAAATTTTTTTAAATAATAAAAAAGATAATATTAATGAAAATCATTGTAATTTCAATTTAAAACTATCAAACTTTACTAATACCTTAATCTGAGTAGTCATCGAATGAATAATAATTTCTTGATAATATTCTACCAGACAATCATCCATGATAGGTGTGTCCTCTAAATCCATTCCTACTCTAGCACACCAGCCACTCTACAACGTATGATTATAGAATCTTGAAATCTAATTGAATTGATTAAGCCATATCATATGGTCATTAATTTTACATATAATGTGATGGATGGGGACCACTATATCCCCTCTTTGGAATCCATTTTTATTGATTTTCAAGAGCACCACATTGTGTTGAGTGGGAAATGGGAACATGAAATGTCAAAAAAACACAACCATAGAAAGAAAAATACATTAGAAAAACCCAATCTCTGGCCTGAGGGTGCACATTAATATTTACATGTTATATTAGTGTTGATACACTCATTATTAATCTAAATTGATAAATGTGTGGGGAATCAAAAAGGGATTAGATCAATAACTTCAAGATCTATCAAGTCCAATTTATCTTATATGTTTGGTGGGAAAATAATAGTAGTATGAGTAGGGTCCTAACCTTTAATATAAAATTGGTGTTTCAGAATAGACATGCATTTCGTTGGATAAGATAAATGTTGTTCGACTAGATCTAGAGTATCACCAATAGTGGGCTGATTCACTTTTTCCATCCCTTCTACTTCTTCGGGGATCCTTCACAAGTCTTGGATCCCAATGCTCTCCTAAAACATCTAGTGTTCATTAGACTGAGAAAATAATGTATTATTCATTTAGGGTCCAAAATGATTTCCAAGGTAATAATGGGAAATCCCCTAATTCATAGTGTCCCATATTGCCTTTTCCTGCACCTATTCCAACACAATAATAAGCTACATGAAGAACATCAAGGCCTTGAAAATCATGGTATAATACCCTTCCTTATTATCAAATGAGATAAAACTCCCCAAGGAATCAATAATTATCATATTTGGTTCTACTCCTAAAGAGTCATATGGTGATCCATTCATGATGTCTCACTGTATTTTCTCGGGTAAAAATATTTATCAAAATCCATTATTTTTTCAAATACCTTCCACCGTCCCTTGAAGGAAATGCTAGAGATATCACCCAAGAAAGAAAAATGATTCTAAAAATGTACGGCCTCCCTTGTATAGTAGTTGACACTACCCAACATAAGGTCACCCCAAATATTTTAGGAGCTAGATGAATCTAGCACCCGATCGGTTAGAGGCATTATATTCCCTTTTTAAAGCATTATAAGGGCCTTCGTGGCTTCCTGGTTCACTGCTTGAAAGAAGAAATAAGTACACCATCAGTAGGCATTGTTATGTCTGTCCTGTCAACATATCCTTATGCCAGATTGGGATTAAGAACTCTAAAAAACATTATCCAGTTGCAATATCCATCCTAGTATTCCTCTATATCCTCATAATAATCAATCATAGGATATAAAACCCAATGAACCCATGAAAGAAGAGACTATCCATCTTATATTAAAATACAAGCAGTACAAATTTTTTATTCCTCATCACCTCCTAATGAATGAGGATTCAACAATATATTGATGTTATTAGAAAGATCCCCATGAAAAATCCACTGACAATTGTGAACCATATATCCCCAAATAAACAGTTTCACATAGAAATATGTACATGATTTATTAGAATCATTTAGCCTAAAGTGATATTCCCCTTATATTTCAATCTAGAAGAAATCCACTGGTGATTTTGCATCATTGAGAACAAAAAAAATCCTATATGAAATGGGATGGAAAAGGGATTGAGTTATGTAGTCAACATTGATACTATGCCTATGATTATTTCCTATCAACACAAGGATAATTATATTCTTAAATGAGAGGGGTAAACCAGGAATACATACACTAAATCTCCATCGAGGGAAGATCACAATGTAGTTGAAAATCCATTGACCCATGAAATAGGTAGAAATTCATGGAATCTAATGATCAAGGTGTTCATGACCACACTCTAGCCATGTCACATTCATACAAGATGAGAGTGAAGAGATGTTTTGATTTAAGCGATCATACAACAACTAGACTCAATAAACCATAAGATTCATTGATGAAGATGTCAAAAGAACCTACCAAAGGGAGACGACTACCAAATCCAGGCTCCAAGAGTAGTTTAAGATGGACATAATAATGAAAAACTCCATGAAAGAAATTAATAAAAATGGTGACCTAATGAGAAAACATTTAACCTTGGGACAAAAGGGAATATCCAAATGTGTAAGCTGACATGAATCAAAATGCCAGACCAGAGTCCGAAAGGAGACATTGGGCCCCTCCCTCAAATGAGGAGGCGGGGATGGGTGATCAACCATGTTCAATTAGGTGATCACCAGTACCATAGTTGAAGCAGGAAGAATGGGAAAACCTAGCCAGGGGTTAGTTTATTAATTGAATTGTCACCATATCCCCTCAATGCATCGATAGGTATAATGAGATAAAATATATTGGGTTTTAGTTATGGCATTATATATATATATATATATATATATCTTGAAAAAAATGCCTCTTTGGTATTAAATGTATTTGGAAAAGGCTTCGATGAAATTTTTTAGATGTCTTGCATTCTAAATTCCATGATTATGAATCTATAAATTGAAATTCCATGTGATTATTGAATGAGATAGAATATCCATGATTATGTTTCATTCTCTTTTTTTATTTATATTGAATTATTTGATCTTCATTTATTCTTGTAATATTATTCTCATGTTATTTAATAAATGACACTTGTTTTAGTTATTTATCTTTTCATATAAGTTATTAAATATTTATTCATAGCATATATTTCACTATTCTCCTAATGGGGGACCTAATCACTCACCTTCTTATGATTTATTTTCTCCATGATAGGAGGAAGTTTTTTTATTTATATATTGAGATACAATGGGGGGAATAATAGTATTCTCATAGAAAATTCTTTTTCTATTTTATGTTTTTTAAATGAAGTGAAAATGTAATGTATATATATAGATTTACAAGACTAGAAAACTATTAATTCCATTAGGATGTGATTCTATATATCTCATTCCAATGAAATAAAGAACACACCGACTCTTTGTCACTGGGATCAGGGTTTCTATAGTTGGTATTATAGGGTGTTTAGTATAAACATTGGTAAAATGATTTAGTAAAACATAAATTATGGATCCTAACATTATGGTATTATTTAAGAATATTTATTATTGAAAATAAAAATTATTTGATTAAAAAGAGAGTATATGGGTATCCCTATAAATATATCCCAATTGATAGAATATTATGTGGGTTTGGAATAGATAAACCTATGGTTAATAATACTAAAAAGGGTGTATAGGGATTAACCCAATCATCACATGGTTCATGACAATGTGACTTACTATGGGCTTGGTTTCACACTCATGGGGGATATTTGAAGTATATTTCTCATATTTTTACAAAACATGATAAAGGATTTTAAAATGAATATATCCCCAAAAAAACCATGTTTACAACTATGGGATCGGATATGAAAAATGTATTTAATTTTTGTTTAGTATATCACTAGTTTTGGAATTATACATATGATTCATAATGATATTATATAATATAGTTTATTAAATCATTTATAAATGGAACCTAAAAAATTTAATGGAAACTAAATCAATTCATGTGATACAATGATTTAGAGTTGTCATTTATTTGATGGTATTAATAAAATATTACAAAGGGAACTAGTCTCCAAAACATTATCACCATATGAAGACATAATATCATGTTTTAGAAAGATAGAGGATGAATTATAAAATTATTATGGTTTTAATGGATGAAATAGAGGTGGAGGATGATATAGAAAACTACAAATAAACGGAATAAGTGAAAGGATGATTTTGTCCCATGTGATAATTGTGGAAGTAAACACTACTGTACTTACATAATGTAAATGGGTGTTTACTTTATAATTGCAGAGACATTCTACCATTATTGTTTTTAAAAGGGATAGAAAATGAGTTCCAATGTTGAATTATTCATATATAGGAAGTTGGGGCACTTCAAAAATGAATTACACCAGTGTTAAGTACATATACCTCAAAATAAACTAAGGGGTCGATGTGAGGCTTATTATATTTCCACAAATAAAGTGGAATGATTAATGATCCCTTATTTGGATTCTATAATTATGTAATTTTTTTATTTTTTAAAATATATCATGGTTATAAGAATTATAAAATATCTACGAATTATTCTATAAATTTTTTTAAAAAATGGATTTCAAATCCTACATTGAATGGTACATAGGATCAAGAAAAACACTTCAGTGGAAGGTTAAACTTAGAAAACACATGATGGAAATAAATATAACACTTTATATATTCCAAATGATGAGATAATGATATTGGTATATAGAGTTGATCGATATTCATAAGTTAAATTGGATAGTACATCTCTGTAACTGGTTAATGATTTATTGATAATGTGGTTTATTCAAAAATTGACGAAGTTAACATCATTTTTTGGATTTAAAGAAGCTATACATTAATTATTGTTTTATTTAGGATTAATGAATTATTAATGTTTTCAATATGGTTTCATGGAAATCCATTTTGTTATTATGCTTGAAGGGAATACCTATTGAAGGTATTTATGTGTTTGGTATGTGACGATTATGAGATACTATAATTTTCTTGGGGGATTAATGATAATTTAATTTTGGAAATTTATTGAAATTCATTATAATGATTTGGACCCTAGTAATTTGGATGGATCAAAAGGAAAAAAATTTACAAAGTCATTTTTGATTAACTTTTTACGAGGTTTTAGAGATTAATTAATACATTACAATGCAAATATTTATGCCTATTAGATAACATATTCTGAAAAGTTTTTATTATAATAATAACTATTGATTGAATGAAAGAATTAACAGTCTATTATGAATCTTATAATCAATTTAAATTAAATAATATTCTTCAATATTACAAAATCATTTTTTGTATATTAATTTCTTGTATTAAGTGATGAATTGTAATTTAATTGATGTAAACCAATGAATGACATTATTCTAATGAAATATAAACATATCAAGTTAATATAATTAATTATGCGTATAGTCAAGATGGTAATAGAGTTCCTCAACAATTGGACAAAAGGGACATGAGAAAAATGATATCCTATTAGATTTGTATTTGGTTAATCCATTATTATTTTAAATCATCAATGATTTATCGTTTTGAGGTCCTTAACATTCAAATAATCATTTACTTTCTTGTGATTAAATACCACTATCAGTCTCTATAATTATTTATGTTGTTATTTCGTGTCCATATATTTACATGCAACCAATGTTGTCATATGTATAATCATAGTTATTTATTATTTCATATGACCACTTTTCTTCCCATTCTATATTATTAATGGGATATTTAATTAACCCTTTCATGAGGTGGAATTATCCATAAGGTATTTCCAAATTTCAAAACCTAGATTTAGAGATCACGTTTAAATTGTAAGGATGCGATTTATATATGTTTGAAAGAATGTAACACCAAAAAATTCAAAAGAATAAAATTTTATTATATAGAACACGTGATATGAATCACTGAGATTAATATTCCCATGGAATATATTTCATTAAATTCAATCGCCTCGATTGCTTATGGAACAGACAACCTTGTGTCCAAATGAACAGTAATATACTATACTAATATATCATTACAATTAAATTAGATGTTCCAAATATTAATAACAAATATATTAAAATTATGGTTATCTATTCATCAAAAGTAAAATAATAATCATTTAAAAAATGTCAAAATGTCTTTTAAAAAATGTATTTTTCTAAAAGACGGTTTAACCAGGGTTTTCACAAGAAAAATTAATTTCTTCTAATTTTATAAAATTTATTTTATAAATTGGAATTAATTTTGAAATTATAATATCAAAATAATAATATGGTGAATTTTCTAGAGTTCTTTTAAATGTTTCATTTAATTAATGATTAGTGATAAAACAGATTTTTAATTGAAAAATACATTTTTATTTAAATTTTTTTATAGGATAAATTATATTTTGAATAGGTTTTAATGTAAAATTAGTTGAATTTTATTACTATTATTCTGATTTATGTCATTATAACCATTTTTTTAATTTTTATATAAAAAACTTCTAAACATTTGAACAATTTATCTTTGGAAACCAACTTTACCATGGAATCTCTTAAATTAATTTCCTATTAAATTTTATCACTTATATGAATATAATTTGGAAAAAGTGATTCGATATTTGCAATCAGAAAAAATTGATATTATCTAATAATACCAACAAATTTTTTTACTATGATGAATATTGAAATCATACATATATATTCCACAAAATCATAAACAATCATATAATAACCCATGAAGTGAAATGGGTATCATAATAATGTAATCATATCATAACCAATGAAAAAAGATACAGGTTTCATTATCATTTCTTTATAATAATAACCTTCAAAAAATATGTTGGTTTAAAAATCACATTACTCATGATAGTGAAATAAAAATCAGAGGTATCTTTTCATCAAAATATAAAACATTGAAGAAATAATATTAATAGATCCTTTTAGATTATTTTCTAAAAGGAAATGAGTAACATAAATGAATGACCTCTATGAAGAAAAATAACATGGAAGGATACTTTAATAACATTTTTTGGGGAACATATACTTTATTCTAAAAAAAATTCATTAAAACAGGAAATCTTTTGAAAACCATTTCATTTGAGAATACATTTAATTCATATAATTAAGGCTTGAAATCAAATTTTAAACCATTTTGGATGAAATCTTACAAAATAAACATGAAAAAAATTTGAAAAAAATTTTACTTAAAAACTTATAGAATGATGATGAAAATGATTATGAAAACCATTTCATTAGAAATATTTTCCAAACTTATAAATGAGGATTGAAATAATTTTTAAATCCATTTTCCATGAAAACATAAAAATGAATAATGAAAATTTATTGGATTAAAATTTCCTCAAAAAATGATAAAAGTATCTTGTAAAACATTTAAAAATAGTTTTAATTGAAATCATTGGAAAATTAAAAAAAAGTGTATATTTTTTAATGATCATATGAGAATAGTATATATTCTAAGAAACAATTTTATTTGAACATGGTTTTAATGGAACACAGATTTATGACCGAAGAGAGGGTAAAGGCGGGCATCCTTAAAAACACTTTGTTAAATATATTATGTATCAAAAAGTGTATGGAATTTTACCAATATATGAATACATAATCAATAAACCTATGATAATAAAATTCATGATTTTTTTATATATGGGTGATAAAATTTCCTCAATGGATGCATAAATAAAACTACCATGAAATGTGATGATGTTTTTTCAATAAAATCCTATCACATGGTAACTTGGGAACATATTCTCCATATAAGATTAGAATATCATGAAAATATGGATATTCATGATATATCACTGAAAATAGAAGTATAAAGCCTCAAAATTAATATAGGTGTATAAAAAAACATTATCCTCAACGAAGGAAAATTACAACCAAACTATTTTTCTAATTTGATAACATTTTAAACATAAAAACTATAAAATAATGGTTAAACAGAGGATATTTAAATACCAATTAATTTTTATATAATAATAATTGATTACATACATGGGTAGTTATAGACACCATAAAATTATAGGTAGCTTAATAAAGCTTGTATCTCATGGAAATAAAGAGTGATATAAAATACCTTTCCTCATATTGTGAATATCATCGTACTCATTCAAACCACCATTATAATAAATATTAACCAATTATATATATTTTATAGTAACATATTATTATATCTTGTACCATATATGATTTGATCATGACCATATATTTTCTTTTTGTTAACGATCATATGTTACTGATTCTTTTCGGGTAATATTTCCTTTGTTCTTCACATGTATCATAATTTGTTATATATTTGGTCCTTATACATATATTAATATTTTCATAATGTCAAACCTGATATAAATTTAAATTATATTTTATATATGTTTATAATAATGAAATATTTATTATAGAAGTATGAAATGGAATACACTGCTCATGGAGACGGTAAGTCGTACATACACATTAATGATTTTCGGTTTTTATTGTCAAATTGATAGAAAAAATGTAAATAAACTATAATTATATAAATATATAATATAATTATTGTCTGATTATAATTTCATATGTATCATATAAGTTCATTAAATCCATCCTTGATACATTCAATGTAATTTTTGATTGATTCACACAGCTTTGAATGGGAGGTAGTCCACACATCAATAAACGAAATTATCATATTTACACCCAATTAAAGTTTGGAAAAGTATGTATTTAAATTGATATTAAAAATCTTAAAGACATAATAATTAAAAAATGAAACATATATAAACATATTTTATATCATATGTAACCTCATGAGAGGTGGTAATGGAAAATTGAACAATCATCTTTTAGTGAGGCTGTAGTTCACCGTACGAGAAAAAAATATGATCGTTACCCATTAGACAGAGGTGCATGTAAGTGTAGGATGAACCAATATCATAAAATCATCCTAAAATAGTTAGGATAATGGTTGTTTTATAAAATAACATAATAAAGAGAGTTGAGGGGTGGATAAAGAAAATAATAGAAAGGATCATGGGGTAAGGCATTACCTCAAAATCAGGTAACTCTTTTTGGTTTGTGCCAAAGGCATTTTGAGAAGACTTAATTTCCGATTTGAGGATAAAAATGGAATTCAGGAATGTTGGTTTGTGTATTAGTTTTATATTTTTCAATCATAAGTGGTTTTAGATGTGTAATGTGGGGAGATAGTTGGTGGCCTTTTATAGGGAAGGGGGAGTGACACTGTTGTTAATATTTAAAAATAGAATTCCACCCACATTTCCATATTGAATGTGGATCCAATAATGATAAGAATTGTTTAATATGGTGGAAATGGTAGAAATATGGTGATAAAATTGATTTTTTACATCTTCATAGGTCATTTTGGTAATAATGTTATAATTTAGTCTCTTATTAAGCCTAATTTAACCTTAATCGATGAAATTTATTTCAATCGCAATAAATACATATTTATGGTCATAAACTAATTTCAATTTATTAGGAATAATTAATTATGTTCATTTAAAACTTTCTATCCATTATTACAAATTATAATCAAATAAATGGCAGAAATTAATTTATAAATAATCTCGTAGTTGGGTTGATAATGTGGGTTTTTTTATGTTAAAATGTTCGAAAGATTGATATGTTTTTATATCCTATTTCAACGTGAAATTGATATCAATGACCTAAATTGTATTGGTAGATATAAATATAATATAATAATACTTTTAATACAATTTGAAATATTATTTAAATATATAAATAAATTAAATGAAAAGCAATTTTGACCTACAATTGTGAATTTTTAACTATTCATTAAAGAATGAAACCTTATTGAAAAAAACTATCCTTAAATAATTTTTATGATTCACATTAAAATATTAAGTTTATATTTACATATTAATTCTCTAAAAGTTCCAAAATTAGGATTAAAAATGGGTTCTCCATTAAACAGTTGTAAAGCTATATTTACAAAATTATATGTTTTATGTATAAAACTTGGTTAGTTCTTATCTTATGGTTATAAAATATATTTAATAAATATAAAAAATATTTTATTGAATTTATAGAATATATATTACATTATTATCCCTCTCTAAATGTATTTAATATAATATATTAGTGTAAAAAAACATCCAGTCCAAAAAAACAATTATATTAACTTTTATATTCTATTGGCTTTCATAATCATTTATCAATAATTTGTTAACTATGAATTCCTATTATATTATTTAAATCATATATTTTTAAAAATTAGTTAATAATATTAATAAAATCTCATTTCACATCTAGGTTATATATAATTTTATTAAATAATCATATTTTAATAACATATTATTGTTCGGTAATCCTCGGTCTTGCATGTTACTGAAGCCATCGAGGAATGTCATTGTTGTATATAACACAAGCTATCATTAGTGTTATTTTTAGAGAAATATAATTTCAATGTTTCATGCAGTGAATGATTAACTTAGGGTTTGATGATCAAACCCTACATATCAAAGATCATAAACATGAACCATGTAATAAAGCACTAAATTTCTTATGACATGAGTCCTTATAAAATATAAAATAAAACCCATTAATGAAAAATATAAGAAGAAAACATGGAACTGTGGATAACACATAATAATATAATATTATTTTCAAGGTATCCATGGTTCACCTTCCAAACCATCTTAGTAGCATGGGTTAACTCCCCATAACATATTGGTAGTCAAGGTTCACTCCCACGGTCATCTTAGTATCATGAGTTCACTCCTCATACCATCTTGTTAGTAATGGTTTACTCCCATGGACGTATTAGTAGTCCATGATAACTCCCAAGACCATATTAGTATATCTCAGGAGATATAAATCATTATCCAATTCATTAAAGGGAGATATAGGTCCTGACAATATCATAATGAACTCTTACAAATATGTGTCCCAAGATCATAAATAATTATATCGTAACTCATTAAATAAAATGGGATTCATAAACATGTAATCACATTATAACCTATATAAAAGAGACTGATGTCATAATCATTTTATCAGTGAATAGCCCGTCAAAAGAACCTGATCTCATAGCCATATAACCGTTTCATGAGAAATGGTTTTTTAAAAATAATTTTATAAAACATAAAAAATTTAGATAAATAATATGAAAGGAAAAATTAAATAATATCCCCAGAAAATGCGGTATTAACACCAAAAGATGTTATCATAGATGGAAAATAATTTTTAATTATCTTTTAAAAATGATTCAGGGGGATATTGAATTTTCTACTTTGAAAATTAATTCCTAAAACATAAAACCATTGGAAACCCATTTCTCATGATAATAAATTTGAAAAACTTATAGCGTAATCATTGAACACATTTTGAAAGCCTTTTCCATTTGAAAACATGTAGAAGGGCATGAAAATCATTCAGAAAGAGATTAGCTTGAGAACATAAAAATAATCTTGGAAACATTTTGAAAAAAAATTCAATGAAAATTTCCATTATAAAAATTAAAAAAACCATTTAAACATGAAAGATAATCTTTATATAAAGGATGATCGGTAAATCTATACATTTCGAACAATCCTTTTACACCGTAAAATGTTTTGAAAAGTTCCTAGATTGCATAATAATAATAATATTCATTTTATAAAAAAAATTATTTAAAAGGTGATTCTAGGGTACAAATTAATTTTAAATATCATATAAGAATAGTTTAATATTCTTTTAATCATTTTTAAATAAAACTGTTTTGATGGAACAAAAACATCAAACCGCAGAGAGTGGTATGGCCATATTTTCCTAAATTATTTAAATTAATTTATGTTCCATAGTGTGGAAAAAAATTAATAATAATTGAAAATATAAAGATTATAAATGGGAGAAGACAATTATTTAGTGTTCTTGATTGATGGATTATAATATTTTATTAATAAAAATGTTATCATAAATAATCTCGACAAACGGTGAGATTGTTTCAATAAAAACCCGCCACATTGTAACATCGATTCATACTCAACAAGTAGAAAATTGAAATTAAATGAAGAATAAATTACAATGAAAATAATTAAATTCATTATATAACATTTCAAAGGTATTTTATACACATCTAAAAGTATAGTTTTATAACACGTCATGTGTCTCAAAGAAGGAAAATTGAAAGAAAATTACTTTACCAATTTGGATACTTTTGAGATATAAACCCCATGATAGAAATATCATAAAATTGTTATGTAAATATCCATATATTTAATTATAATAATGATATAATACGTTCATAGACATTATGTACACCCCAAAAAATAATTCATGGGTGAATAAGGCATGTATCTCATGGAAATGAAGACTAAAATGAAATTCCCTTATGTTGTTTCTTAACTCTCTCCGTACTCATACAAACATACAATATAATAAATATTATTCTATTATAAGTATTTTATCAGATAATATTTTTATATCTAACAACTTAAATTGTTTTTATAGCGTTATATTACCTACTTGTAATCAATTCAATTTTATTTTTTCACTTCAGGTAATATCTGCTTTGTTCTTCACATGTGTCTTAATTTTTTCTATCTTTCATCCTTACAAATATATCATGATTTATAGAAGGTAAAACATGATATAAATATCATATATAGTCATTATATTAATATTATATAATCTATAGGACATAGAAGAATGATATTTAATACACTGTTCATGGATAAAGTTGGCCATACACACGAATGAATGTGTTTTCTATTTGATTATCATTTTGGAAGAAAGATAATAACTGACATATAAGTATATATATGTATATATATATTATTAAAAAATTATTAATATAATATCATATGTATCAATTAATTACACTAAACAAATGCTTAATATATTCCATATAGTGTGAGAACGAATCACATATCATTGAGGGGATGGTAGTCCACACTTCCTCAAGCAAAATTATCATATTAACAAAATATAGAATATTTAATGATATATGTTTTAAGATTATTAAATAATATTTAAAAATATATAAACATCATAAATATTATATAAAAATAATGTGTCTGTAATAATGTGAAACATGAGAGGTATTAAAGGATGAATCAAGATTCATCATTTTGTGTGGTGGTAGTTCATTGTATACAAAAAACCGTCGGTATGTTACCTATTATAGAGATGTGTGTATATGTGTAAGTCATTTTACTAGAATAAAAAATGTCAGTATATTTATGATACATGTGTTTTTAATAATAATTTAATAAGTATATATGAGGGGATGGATAATCAAAATAAGATAAATAAGCATTAGGGGGTGTAACCTCTTCTTTGGGAAACTCTTTTTGGTTACACGCAGAGACATATTTTATTATTTTATTTCCAAATGTAGGATTCAATTACTAAAGGGGTATGTTGGGGATCTATTTTGGTAGATATTTTCCAAACATACATGGATTTACAGGTCTGTGGAAGTGTTAGGAGAGTAGGCATTTTATAGTGGAGGAGGAGTGTCAGTATTGTAATATTTTCGAAAAGGGAAACTCCACCCACATTTATTTTAATTCCATGTCGATCCAATAATGATCATAAGTTTCAAAAAAAGATAATTGGTTCGATATATTCCCATTATAGTGATTTTATAGAATTTATAGGTCAAATTAGGCCTTAAAATTAGGGATTAGTCCCTTGTTAAGTTAAATTTTATTATAATCATTTTAATAAATTTTAATTAACATCACTAATATTTTGGGTCAAAAAATAATATTATGTAATTATAAATCATATATTTTGTTAAATAAAATGTTAAATATTTTTTTGAATTCCATTAATGTAATATGAAGAAAAATATTTAAATTTAATCCCATGGACGTGATGTCAAATGATGTTTTTAAAGTTAAAATGTTAAAATGTTTACTAGGTGTTTTTTATGAATTCTAAAGTAAATTTATTACAATGAACTAAATTTGATTGATTGATAAAAAAATTATTATTGAACCTTAAAACCAACATAAAATATTAATTATAAATGTCAATAAATTAGAATAAAAATATTTTTTGAATTAAAATTAAGTATTTTAAGATATTCATTAAAAACCTCATCGAAAAATACGAAAAAAATTATAGTTACCAAATTTTTATGTTTCAATTTCAAAAATGTTGTTTATTTTGAAATAAATTTTTTTTAATTGTATTAAAACATATATTGATAATTGTTTCCCCATCAAAAGGAAATAAAAGGTCCTTTCACTACTACAAAAATGGGCTTTATCATAGCTCAAAATGGGATTTATGAGCGCTAAAAAATCGTTGTAAAGCTCAACGCTGATAGGGGTCCCCTTTATCAGCGCTCAATAAGAACTGATAAAGGGGTACATTATTAGTGATTAAAAGGGCTGATAAAAGAGACCTTTATCATTACTAAAAACTCACTAATAAAGGAAGACTTTATCAGCGCTAAAAAGGTGCTGATAAAGGACCCCTTTATCAGCACTAAAAAAGTGCTGATAAATGTGTTTTTATCAGCGCTCTTTTAGAGATGATAAACTGGTCCTTTATCATTTCTTTTTCAGCGCTGAAAAAAGAGGATCTTATCATCACTTTTTTAGCGCTGATAAATGCCCTGTCTTCTGCAACAAAATTTTTTTGCAGCAGCACACCCAAACAACACCTACGAAAAAATCAGCATCTCAATAAGTATACCCATACAAAATTAACACATAAATCAAAATTTAATTACACAATTTATACCCATAATAAAAGTATAACCACACACCATTAACATATATTTCATAACTAAATTAAATTCATAATGAATTCAATCAAGAATTCAGGGGGATGGGGGATGTTCAGGGGTTTGGGGTGGCTGTCCAAGGGGGGTTGGGGGGTGTCCAGGGGGGTGGTGGTGTCCGGGGGGAAAGAGGTGTCCGGGGGGTGGGGGTGGTCTAGGAGGATGGGGGGCTATCTTAGGAGGTTGGGGGTGTCTAGGGGGTTGGGTGTCTAGGTGGTGTGGTGGTGTCTAGGAGGGGGGTGTCCAGGTTGGAGGGGGTGTCCATGGGGGTGTCGGCTGGTGTCCGGGGTTTCGGGGGGGGGGGGGGGGGGGGGGGGGGGGTTGGTGGGTCTTTCCATGCGGGGCGGTGTAGTGTCTAGGAGGGTGGGATGGGGGTATCAAGGGGGATTCGGGTGCAAAATGGGGTGGGGGTGTCTAGGTGGGTGGCGGTAGTACAAAAGGTTGGGGGTGCTGTCAAAGGGGGTGGGCTGGTGTCCATGGAGGGGGGTGCCCAGGTGGGGGGGGGGGCTGTCTAAGGGGTTTCCAGGGGTGGGTTGGAGTCTAGGGTGTCGGGGGGGGGGGGGATTTCCAGGGGGTGTCCGGGGGGGGTCCAGGGGGTTGGTGGGGCTGTCTAAGGGGGTGGGATGGTGTCCGGGAGGGTGGGTGGTGTCTAGGAGGGGTGGGGTTTCCATCTAGGGGGGTGAGGGTGTCTGGGGGGGTTGTCTGAGGGGTAGGGGTGATGTCCATGGGAGTGTCCAGGGGGTGGGGTGTCCAGGTGGTTGAGGGGGATTTCCAAGGGTGGGGGTGTCCAGAGGGTTGGGGTTGTGCAGGGGTGGGTTGGTGTCAATGGGGTGGGGGGAAGTCCAGGGGGTTGGTGGGGATGGACACCCCCAACCCAATAGACATCCACCCCCACCCCAAATGATCCATGGATCGTTCTCCTAAAGGATTAAGAGAATTCGTAGGTCAGTTATTGTTTTCACTTAAAATTGTGACCATTTAAAAAAAAGAGAGACAATTAGAGTGATACCGGCCACACCATGCCTCATATTGAGCCAAGGATGACTCGTACACGTCTCAAAGGACCCATGGATAGTTATGATAATAGATCAAGAAAATCTAAATCCGTTTGGTTGGATTTTCGTATGTTAGTTGCTGTTTTCAATTAAAATTGTGTCTATTTTAAACAAAAGAGAGACACTTTGAGTGATACCGGCCAAACTATGCCTCATATTGAGGCGAGGTTGACTCATAAATGTGAAAAGTGACCCATGTATTGTTATCCTATAGGATCAGAACAATCCAAATGCATTTGGTCAGATTTTTGTATGTCAGTTGTTGTTTTCACTTAAAATTGTTTCCATTTTAATCAAAAGAGAGAACCTTTAAGTGATATCGGCCACACCGTGCCTCGGATAGAAATAGGGATGGCTCATACACATAAAAAAAGACTCTTGGACGTTTTAATAAAGTATCAATAAAATACAAATGTGTTTGGTCAGATTTCTATAGGTCATTTGTTGTTTTCATTTAAAATTGTGTCCATTTTTAACAAAAGAGAAACCCTTTGAGTGATATCGGCCACATTTTACCTCAGATTGTGGAGGGGGTGACTCTTACATGTCATAGAGGACAGATCGATCGTTATCTTAAATGATCAACTCAATTCTATTGCATTTGGTCTAATTTTCCTAGGTATGTTGTTGTTTTCACTTTAAATTGTGTCCATTTTAAACAAAAGAGAGACATGTTGAGTGATACCGGCCACATTGTGCCTTGTATTGAGGCGAGTTTGACTCATACACATTACAAAGAACCCGTGGATCATTTTCCTAAAGTATCAACATAATAAGAATGCGTTTGGTCAGATTTCTATAGGTCAGTTGTTGTTTTCACCTAAAATTGTGTCCATTTTAAACAAAATAGAGACACTATGAGTGATACCGACTACACTGTGCCTCATATTGAGGCCAAGAAAACTATTACATGTCAAAAAGGACCCTTATATCGTTATCCTATAGGATCAACACAATACAAATGTGTTTGGCCAGATTTATGTATGTCAGTTTTTGTTTTCACTTAAAATTGTGTACATTATAAACCAAAGAGGTACCCTTTGAGTGATACCAGCCACACCATTCCTCAGATCGGGTTCGGGTTGACTCGTACACATCAAAAGGACAAATGGATAGTTATATTAAAGAATCAATACAATCCGAATGAGTTTGTTCAGATTTCCATAGGTCAGTTGTTGTTTTCACTTAAAATTGTGTCCATTTTAAACAAAAGAGAGTCAATTTGATTGGTACAAGCCACACCGTGCCTCAGATTGAGGCGGGGTTGAATAGTACATGTTAAAAAGGACTATTTTATCTTTCTCATAAATTATCAAGAAAATCTGAATGCGTTTGGTTGGATTTTCGTAGGTCTGTTGTTGTTTTCACTTAAAATTGTGTCCATTTTAAACAAAAGAGAGGCACTTTGAGTGATACCTGCCACACCGAGCCTCGGATTGAGGTAGGGTTCACTCTTACATGTCAAATAAGAACCCATGGATCTTTATCCAATATGATCAACACAATACAAATGCATTTGGTCAATATTTCCGTACGTCAGTTGTTGTTTTCACTTAACATTGTGTCCATTTTAACCAAAAGAGAGACCCTTTGAGGGATACCGACCACACCATGCCCCATATTGAGGCAGGGTTGATTGGTACATGTCAAAAAGGACCTATGTATAGTTCTTATTAAGGATTAATACTATAAAAATTCATTTGGTTGGATTTCCATAGGCCAGTTGTTGTTTTCACTTAAAATTATGTCCATTTTAAACAAAAAGAGACACTTTGAGAGATACCAGCCACGCCATGCCTCAGATTGAGGTGGGATTTACTCATACACGTCAAAATGGACCAATGTATCATTATATTAAATTATCATGACAATAAGAATGCTTTTGGTCAGATTTTCATAGGTTAGTTGTTGTTTTCACTTAAAATTTTGTCCATTTTAAACAAAAGAAAGACACTTTGAGTGATACCAGCCACACCGGGCCTTGTATTGAGGTGAGGTTGACTCTTACATGACAAAAAAACACATGAATAATTATACAATAGGATAAACACAATAAGAATAATTTTTTTCAGATTTCCATACGTCAGTTGTTGTTTCACTTAAAATTGTGTCCATTTTAAACTAAAGAGAGACCCATTCAGTGATACAGGCCACACCATGCCTCGGATTGAAGTAGAGTTGACTCATACACATCAAAAAGGACCCATTTATTATTATAGTAAAGGATCAATACAATCCAAATGCGTTTGGTCTGATTTCTGTCATTTAGTTGTTGTTTTCACTTAAAATTGTGTCCATTTTAAACAAAAGAGAGACACTTGGAGTGATATCGGCCAAACCATGCCTTGGATTGAGGCAGGGATGACTCATAATCATCAAAAAGGACACATGGATCATTATTTTATAGGCTCAAGACAATCCTAATGTGATTGGTTGGATTTTAGTTGGTTATTTTTTATTTTCACTTAAAATTGTGTCTATTTTAAACAAAAGAGAGACACTTTGAGTGATACTACCACACTGGACCTTGAATTTCGGCGGGTTTAACTCATAAACGTCAAAAAGGACCCATTTATTGTTCTCCTATAGGATCAACACAATATGAATGCTTTGCTTCTGATTTTTGTACATTAGTTGTTGTTTTCACTTAAATTTGTGTCCATTTTAAAGAAAAGAGAGACCCTTTGAGTGCTACCGGCCACACCGTGCCTCAGATTGACGAATGGTTGACTCATAAATGTCACAAAGTACCCATGGATCATTCTACCAACAAATAAATTCAATCCAAATTCATTTGGTCAGATTTCTGTAGTTCAGTTGATGTTTTCACATAAATTGTGTCCATTTTAAACAAAAGAGAGACACTTTGAGTGATACCGGCCACATTGTGCCTCATATTGAGGCGGGGTTAACTTTTACACGTCATAAAGGACCCATGGATTGTAAAATTAAAGGATCAAGACAATACGAATGCGTTTGGTCATATTTTCATAGGTTAGTTGTTGTTTTCACTTAAAATTGTGTCCATTTTAAACACAATAGAGACACTTTGAATGATACCGGCCACACCATGACATAGATTGAGACAGGGTTGACTCTTACACATCAAAAAGGAACCATAGATCGCTCTCCTATAGTATCAGCAAAATTAGAATTTGTTTGGTCAGATTTTCATATGTTAGTTGTTGTTTTCACTAAAAATTGTGTCCATTTTAATCAAAAGAGAGATTCCTTGAGTGATACCGACAACACCATACCTCAAATTGAGGCAGGGTTGACTCGTACACATCAAAAAAGAACCATGTATAGTTCTAAAAAAGGATAAATACAATCCAAGTGCGTTTGGTTGGATTTATGTAGGTCAGTTGTAGTTTTCACATAAAATTGTGTCCATTTTAAACAAAAGAGAGACACTTTGAGTGATACTAGCCAAACTGTGCCTCAGATTGAGGCGGGGTTGACTCTTACACATCACAAAGATCCCATGGATCGTTCTTGTAAAGGATAAAAACAATCCGAATGCATTTGGTAGGATTTGTGCAGGTCAGTTATTTTTTTCACTTAAAATTATGTCCATTTTAAACAAAAGAGAGACACTTTGAGTGATATCGGCCACACCATGCCTTGTATTGAGGCGGGGTTGACTCGTACACATCCCCAATGCACCCATGGATCTTTCTATTAAAGGATCAACACAATTTGAATTCATTTGGTCATATTTCCATACGTCAGTTGTTGTTTTCACTTAAAAATCATTTCATTTTAAATAAAAGAGAAAAACTTTGATTGGTTAAACATTATTGAATGTTGTTGGTGCATATCATCTGTTAAAATAGAGAAATTAATATTTTGAGAACGGATTTTTTATTTAATAACAAATAAAATTTTCTTACGATCATTTACATAAAACAATGTTTCATCTTTTGATCCCATTAACCCCTCTAAAAAATGACCACCAATTGTACACGTCCCCAAGTCAGATCTTCTGGATATTTGTGTACAATCTACCATTAGGTATGTGGCCCACTCATTTCTCAAAAAATATATATCTTCTTATGAGTATGATGCCATTTGGCAGTCTGATTAGTATTGTAAAATATAAAAATAAAGAATTAATAATTAAATTAAATGAACTAGTAGTTGTTTTTGAAAATACCTCTTTAGTGATGCTAGTTTGTTGATGAAAAACAATCTCTTTCATAAATTTACAAACACAATAACCGAAGTCATTATCGTTTGATTTTTTATACACTACAAAATAATTGATCATTAATAGAATAAGTAACTTATGTTGAGATGTGTCTGGATAGTGACGTTTTATTATATATACCATGATATTTTTCCAGATGTAGTACTTGCTCGCCTCCTTATGCGTAGCCCCTGTCCTCATTCCTTTTTTAGATGATAATGATACACTGCCCTATCATAACAGTACCCTCAGTAAAATATAATATAAATTATAATACATTATTTTTAGA
Organism: Viscum album; assembly: GCA_963277665.1. Classification (NCBI taxonomy): domain Eukaryota; kingdom Viridiplantae; phylum Streptophyta; class Magnoliopsida; order Santalales; family Viscaceae; genus Viscum; species Viscum album. The sequence continues at coordinate 1,316,626,152 of OY728147.1, forward strand.
CCTAAAACGTAGGAAGTAGTGTCTTAGAGATTCAAAAACTCCATCACGTGTGGTTGGTATGATGAATATCCTTGCTTTGAATCCAGAAAATACATATTTGGGGTATCCATGTTCACCCTAATTAGCATCCAATGTTGCCTAAAAAAATAGAATAAGTAATAAATGAAGTGAAAATTTAATTTCTATGCTTTAATCGTAGATTTTTACCCTGCATGGTTGGTATTTGGAAGAGTCTATCATCTGTAATCTTTCTTTAAAATGTTTTCAGCAAGTCGTCCACTATTTCATTATTTTTTGATGGCACCAATTTCGTTAGATGTGTTGATGTGGTATGAGGACTAACGAGTCAGAATTTTGGCTCATGGGAAAATTCATTCAACTATTTTTCATATATACGTATTTTAACAATATAAATTACATTTAGTCATAATTTTCACATTAGATCAGATTTTATAAAATAAATTAATGAAAAAATACCTCATATATATATTTACAACTGTGATGCCTAGCCAACCATTTTGAAGGATCTCATTTACATTTTCAGCAGAAATGAAATATTGACTTTTCTCTCTGTATATATTATTTTGGAAAAACACTATATGACTACTACCTCCTCTTAGCTTCATATCCACATGAGTCTTCAATGATATTAAAAGTAGATAGAGAATAAGTGGTGTTATTATGCTTTCAGTGGCTCCTTGGGATCGGTTGGTCGATCCTTTATATGGTTTAGAGCCAATGTTTGTCACCACCTTCTCTTTCTCTATCTTTAAAAACATTCATTGGTTCATACCCTTATTTCATTAATTGTTAGAGGTTTAGCTTGAAAAAAATGGAAATAAATACATCTTTGTAATATTTTATTTATTATTATCTTTGGAATATAAAATGTATTAGATGAATATAAAAAATAATTGGATAATAGATAATATATATATATATATTACATTAATATCACTCACTAATTTTAATTAATTTAATTTATCAAAATAAAAAAACACTGTTAGTATAAAAAATAGTATAAATATATATTTATATTCAATTTATTCTTATAGTCATTGAGACTAATGAATTCATTTATTATTACTGTAAACCATATGATTTAATATGATAGTTTATAAAATTTATATATGAAAACTAAATGGGAAAGTTAAGTGTTAGTATTTTATATTATATTATAACAATATATTGTTTTTAAGTAAAACATGGTCCTTCGTGTTATGTATAAAATCATGGAAATTCAGTCTTACATATAAAGTATGCTAACCTCAGTGTTTCGTTTAGATATATATTACCTTTATGTTTCATGTACATCACTATTAACTTCATATTGGATATAATGAAATCCAGTCTTAGTTCTTTTATGTATAAAACTATTTTCAATTGTGAAAGTGATGATAAATATAAAAAATATTGTGTTATTTTGAATAAAATAATTCACAAAATCTCAGGGTGTTACATTCTACCACTCGAAAAAGGAATTTTTCACTGGAAATTAATATGGGTTTTCAATGTATTAAAACTTTTATTTAACATTATAGAAATCCACATTATAAAAATGAATACTTGAACTTCCTTATAAAATGTTGCAACTGTAATAGTAACACAATGTAACTCCAATATAGGATACCACATATGAGACCATTGGCAGAAAGTGAAAACATGGGTATGGAAGGAAAATATAACCATAATTTTCTAATTTAGGGTTGTAGGAAATATGGTCAGGATAAATTTAACAATCACAATCCCATAATGTAGGGATGACTTAAAGGACCATCTGAATCATCAAAAACAGAGTTACTAAGAAAAATTTTATTATTTAAAGATCATTTTTCTAATATATAAATAATTTTCATGAAAAGATATATTTTCATGATATCAGGACAGCCTCACCCTTTTTGTGTTCCCTGATCAACTTCACCTCTTTATCCAATAGGAAGGTGAATTGTTCATTCCCATAGCATAAAAAATCATGAGATCCATGATATTTCATCCCCTCGGTCATTAGTAATGATGAACACCATGTTTTTATAATATTCTATTAAATGTGCATAAATAATTATGTGGTGAGACAATACATTATCCCCACAAACTTCATCAAAAGTATAAATCAATATTTCCATAAATGGTTAACCTTATAATCCTTCCAAATATGAAATCACAAAACATTAAAAAAGATGGTCACACAATCGGGTTAACATTTATCCCTCTATATCTGAAAGCATCTCTTGCATGACACATTCCAAACATGTGTATATCATCATAATATATTCTCTTGAAACCTTGAAATAACCTAGATTACTGAAAGTAATTTTTGAATACAAGAATTTTTCTATATTCCAAATGCTACCAGATATAATCCTTTAATACAAGATGTTTTTAACATAAAACATGATGAAATAGATCAGTTTTTCAATAAATACATATCCATATATAGATTAATAAGTGCTATCCAATTTTCATTCTCATTATCTTCATATCTATAAACATTACTCATAACACCTTCCTCATTGTGTTTATGAAACTTCCACATGGGAAATAAAATATCATAATGTAAATACATTGCACATCTGAAACATGAAATGATTACCATATTCTATCTTGTTCATTCTGTTTACTAAAACCATAAATCATGGTTTTAGAATCACATATCATATAATAAAAACACATAATCATGAAAAAATACTTATAGGATGTATAAATCATGAATCATAACATTTAATAAATAAAATATTATATTTATCGTAGTTTATTGATTTTTAAAATCGATTAAAATTTTTAATAATAGTTTATGATGAGTTTTTTAATTTCCAAATCATATCCTCCATGATTTTCATACTAGTGGTGTAGCAAGGCATGTTGTTATGTACCAGATTACCCCAATTTTGGCCTTTGATAGATTTTTAGAGTTTTTATTCCTAGGTAAATATATGATAGATACAAATCCACTTGTTGAATCTAGATAAGGATGTATTTCTATGAAACAACTCTCTGTATCCTTTTCCAAAATTCTAGAACATTTATCTATAATTTTATTAATCATATGACTTATCTTTATAAATGTTTGTAGAGTTCCCAATGTTGTTTTATAATCCCAGTTTTTAAATTTTGAAATAATTTTTCCTTTAGTATGATCTATAATTAATGAGTATTAATGTACAAATATATTATATCACATTTTATGAATATGTATAACATTAAAAAAATAAATTTACAATGACCATATTAGTCAAGTGCCTTTGGAAACATGGAATCAAGAACACTTGTACATAATTCAGCTAAACTTTCTCCCACTAGGTTATTCATGACTATAACCTTCTTATAAATATCATACATAATATATATCTTCAAAACTTGTGAAAGGAAACATAAAATGTATTGTGCTCATATACTCTATAATTGTAAAAAAAAGGTAGACATATTCTCATAAACATGAGAATTGGGGCATGTGAATGTGTTCAAAACATTTTATGATAATTACTTAAATATTAAGGATCAAAAACATTATTCTTGGAAAAAATCATGAATGTTCATAAGACATGAATAATAAGTAAATAAATAAATCATGTAATGAAATCATAACATAAAAAAATCTAGGAATTATGCTGAACAAATAATTATATATAATGATATCTATAGTAGACAAAGAATCAATTCCAATACCATATGATTTTTATGGGTTTACTCCCCATACTAACATGGGTTTCATGTTTTACTCCCATTTGCATCATAATAGCATTACTCCACTCCTCATCCCATTTTGGTAGTCATGGTTCACTCCCTTTATCTATTCTAATAGTCAAGGTTCCCACCCAAGACCAACTTAGTTTAGATCATGAGGTTTAAATATTTTTCCAATGAATTAGAGAGATATATAAGTCCCACTCATCTCATAATAAAATCATTCATATATTTTCCATAAGATCATAAACAATAATTTCTTTACCCATGAAATGAAATGGATTTCATTAACATGTCATCTTATATAAAACTAAGGATAAGGGATTGATTTCATAGTCATTTCTTCACATAATAAACAATGAAAATAAGTGGGTTTCAAAATAATATATCCCTGGAATGATAAATATATTTTAAAAACATCATTCCATAAAACCTAACCATTTATAGAAAGATTGTAAAAGAAAAAAACTGAATCATTTTTCTATAATCTCATGACTAACACCAATATATGTTATCATAGATGGGAAATAATAATGAAATATATTTTTAAAATAAATCTTGGGTAAATTAGCCTTTATCCTATTAATAATTATTCTTAAAAATTAAAACATATTGAAATCCATTTCCATGAAAATAAATAAGAAAAATTATAAAGGAATCATTGAAATCATTTTCAATGATGGTTTCCTTTTAAAAATTTTAAATGAGTCTGAAAACCTATTAAAATATTTTTCACCTTAAGATCATATAAATTAATATGAAAATCCATTTTAAAACAATTTATTTGAAACTAAATTTTAAAAATATTTTATGAAAAAAAACTTTTAAACATGAAATGGAATCATCAAATAAAGGACGGTGGGTAAATATGTTAATGTTAAACATTCCATTTTCACAGTAAAAAGTATATAAAGTTTCAACGACCAAAAAAATTAAAAAGATTCCAATTTTATAACCCTTTTTTTAATTTGAAATGAGGTTAATAATTTATTATAGAGATATGGTACAATAGTTTAATATTCTGGGAAACCATTATAGAAATCACTATTTTGAAGGAACCAAGATGTCCGACCGAGGAGAGAGGTAAGGTCATATTTTCCTAAAAAAATTTATTAATAATATTCAGTATAAAATAGAGGAAAAATATAACTAATATAAGAATACATAAATAATAACCGTAGGAGAATAGAATTAATCATAGTTCATGAGTGGTCGATCAGAACTTTTCATTTGTAAAAACATGATCATAAGTTGTATCAGTAAACATGGAGATTATTTCAACAATATCTTACAACATGGTTACATTGAATCATAATACCCATGTAAGAAAATGAATTTTTATGGATCTTAAAATATCATTAAAAATTTTATATTTATGATATATCATTTCAATGTAATTTCATATAACTCATATAACAAATATAGGTTTGTAACAAGGCATGTTTCCCAAAATAATGAAAATAAAATCATAATTACATTACTAGTATCTTAACATTTGATACATAATAACCCTCATATTAATATCATAATTTGGTTATACAAATACAAATATATTTATATATAATAGTCATATAATAAATTCATGGTCAGTATATACACCACATAAAATAATTTAGTGGTGAATAAGGCATGTATCTTTTCGAAATAAAGAGATAGATTAAATTCCTTACATTGTGTATGGACTCACTTTGTACTCCCAAAATATTCCTGTATAATCTTTATAAGATTATTATACATATTTTAATGAATATTATTCTTATATAAAATAACATATATTGTATTTTATGGTATTATATTACTCACTTGTTTATAAATATATGACAGGGTTTCACTTCTGGTAATATCCTCTTTGTTATTTGCATTTGTCTGAATTTTTTATATCATTATTCCTTATAATTATATCCGAATTTATAGATTGTAAAAAAATATTTAAATATCACTTATATTAATTATATGTGTATTACAACAATATAGATGATATATAATTATAAAATTTAATGCATAGTTCATGGAGACGGTAGGCTACACATACGCATCAACATTTTTTTTGTTTTATTGTAGTATTTGAAGATTGAAATAAAATGAAATATAAGTATATATATATACAAATGTATATATATAATTATTGTAGTAGAAATATTATTTCATATATATCATATAATTTCATTAAACACATCTTAATACATTCTATGTAGTGTGTGGACGAATCACTTCACATTGATGGGTTTGTAGTCCACACTTCCTCAAACGAAATTATTGTATTTACAGAAGATGAAACGTATATAGAGATGTATTTTAAAATAGGTAATGAATAATAAATACATTATAAATATCATTAAATTTATATAAAATTACAGTTTTCATTGAAATTTCAACCATGAGAGGAAGTAATGGAAGAATGAATAATCATCATTTTTAGGCGATAATTCACTATACACATAAACATTATATTAGTTAACCGTTACAAAGATGTGTTTTTATGTTTAAGTATAATTATTATAATAAATATATCTAAGTATATCTAAGATTCCAGTTATGTTTTATATGAATTGAATAGGTGGAGTAGATGGGATGGATAATGAAAATATGATACAGGAGCTTGAGTTGGGATGTTACCCCTTCTTTGGGTAATTTCATTTAGTTTTTACAAAAGGACTTATTGGATTTCATTTTCCCAAAAAAGAGTATTCAAAGAGGATGGGATTTATGTTGGGGATATATTTTGGTAGATAATTTATTAACACACATGTCTGGAAAGGTGTGTGTATGTGTTATGAGAGGTGTCCTTTTATAGTGGAGGGTGATTCTCACTCTTGTAATATTTTGGAAAATAGAAACCCCACCAGCCTTTTTTTATTGAATTTGGATCCCATAATAGTCCAAATTCTTGAAAATGCATGATATGGTCAAAATATGTAAATAATAAGGATTTGGGACATGTTTCTAGGTAATATTGGGCATTAAGATAAGGGTATAGTTCCTGGTAAAGCGTAATTTCACCTGAATCATTGAATTTTTCTAATCATTCTTGTAATAAAAATAAATTTTTAAAATATTCAATTAAGAATTATTCAACTTCAAAAAATTAATCAATTATTTTGAAATTAATTTTATAGAAGTGGTAGAAATTATTTTTAATTTAATCTTGCAGATAGGACGACAAACCTGGTCAGTAAATTAAAATCATTTAAAAGTTGGCTTAGATTTTAGAACCAATTTCCTAGTGAAATCAATTCCAATGACCTAAATTTGATTAATTGAGAAAAAAATAATCTCAAAAACATTAAAACCAACTTAAGATAATATTTAACTATGTAAATATATTATATGGAAAGGTGTTTTTAATTAAAATTCACTATTTTTAACTATTCATTAAAAAATAAAACTATACAGAAAAACCAATTCACTATAACCTAATATTTATGTTTCAATTTAAAAAAATGAAATATATTATGACATATAAAATTTTTAAATGTACCAACATTTATATTTCATAGAGGTTCTCCATCAAATATGTATTATAATTGTCTTAATAAAATTATAGTGTTTTATGTGTAATATTAGGTTTGTTCTAATCTTAAGCATATAAAATATATTGTATGAATATCAAAAACATTTTCACAAATACATAAAGTATATATATTAAATTAATATCAATCAAAAATTGTAATCAATTTAATTTATCAGCATAAAACAACTTTGTGAGCCTACAAATTTCATTCTATAAAAATATTCCATTTATATTCAACTAGTTCTTATATTCATTATAACTAATGGAATAATTTTATATTTGGGTAATCCATTGGTTTTAAGGAAATAATTTAAACTATTTATATCATTAAACATGATGTCTACATTATTTCATAATATATTTAAATATACTTTAGTAATATATTTTTTCCTATTAACACTTTGTCTTGCGTGTTACGTAAGACAACGAGGAATGTTAGTCATGTATATAAGTTAAACAAACCTCAGTGCTAAATGTATATAATTATTAAATTTATGTTTAATTTAATGAATTATTAACATGGTATTCCATATAATTTAATACAGAAATAGTTATTAGACATATAAAATTTATTTTCACTATAGTAAAAAATGAAAAAAAATCCAAAAAATCAAATTATTTCAAAAAACAATATTGCACAACCTCTCGACCTATTACCTTATACCACCACCCCCACCCCCATAAAATGGATTTCTCCCTCAAAATTATTTTGGATTATATTTTGTTTAATACCTCAAATTTAATTTCTTAGAACCCCACATCGTTAAAATGAATACTAATTAATTATAAAATGTTGGAACCATAAAAGTTGTAGAAAGTAACACCAAACTAGGATACCACATTGAAGATAATTGGTGGAATGTGAAAACATGGGCATGGAAGATAAATCTATCCATCTTGTTCTGATGGATAGTGATTGAGAACAAGATTATGATAATGTTAAAAATCATGAATCCATAAATCTAAGATTAATTAACGGACCATCTAATTCATCAAAAATGGAGGTACTGGGATAAATTTTTTGGATTGAAGAAAAAATTTCCAAAAGATAACTAATTTTCATGAAAATATGTACTTTACTGATTTCAAAAAAACATCTCTATTTATTGTTCCCTAATACACTTCACCAATATCTCCAAATTGAAGGTGAATTTTCCATTCCTAAAGCACTAACCGATCATGAGATCCATGATATGCCATCCCATTTTCATCAATTATCATTGACACCATGTTTTTATAACAAGATATTCATTTCCATAAATCCTCACATGGTGAGATTACACTTCAGTCTCAATAAATTCATCCAATGTTTAGCATAATATTTCCATAAATTCGTAACCTTATAATCCTTCTAAAAGATGAAATTACAAAACCTTATAAAGACGTTCACAAAATCTGTTTAACATTTATCTCCCATAAATCCCAAAGAAGATATTGTTTGTCCCCTTCAAAACATGTGAATACCCTCAACATATATTCTCTTGAATCATGGTAATAACATGAATTACCATAAATACATTTTTAAAACAATCATTCGTCCATATTTTATATGTTATTGGATATTTTCATTAAATAAAATATGTTTTAAACTTCATCAATGATGGAATAAACCTCATTTTCAATCAATCATTAATAATATAAAGGGTAATCAGTGCTATCCAATTTAATTTATCCAAATCAATCATCTATTTATCCAAGAGAAACCTGATTTTATCAACATCTTGATCTCATTTAGGGTTAACTTCAATTAATAATAAAATAAATTTATGAATTCTTCGTCACTATTAAACATATCCATTTTAATCTTTAATTAAAAATTATGATAAATATTATTTTATATTTCATGATTCATATGCATAATCATTGAATTCAAAAACATAAATTCCTCATTCGTCTAACATAAATCTTAAACCATTACCCATGATTACTCAAACTCTTCAATAATATATCTCACCAAGAATTAGAAATATGAGTCATGTCCTAAGTTTACTAAACCTCAATCTAATAATTCTTTTTATGACTAATTTTTACAATACTGGAAGAACATCACATTAAATTCACATGTCGTCTTCTATCACTTTATCTTCATAAGTATAAACAATAATAATAATACCATCTAAATTTTATTTATGGGATTTACAATTGCGAAATAGATTTCAATAATTCCCATACATTCCACATCTAAAACATTTAATGTTTTCCATGATCCTTCAAGTTATCTCTAGTGATTAAACCAGAATGAATTGGGTGAGAAACACATATCATAGAATAAAACCACATAATCATGATAAATTACATATATTATGTATACATCATGACTCTAACCTTTACGTAGATAAAAACTCAGGGTTTTCCAGGTTTATTCACAGTCATATTATATTCAAATCTGAAATCATAGTTTTGAAGAGTTTGATAATTTCTAAATAATAATCCTCGAAAGTGTCTACCTAGGTGTACATCAGGGCCCGTTTTCATGTACTAGATTATACCGAGTCAGTGTTAGGACATATTTTCAGTCTTATTACACATAGGCACATCTGTTCAAGATCCAGGCCTAATGGTAGCATCCCAATTGGTTTGTATTGTTATAAAACCATTCTCTCCATCCTTTACCAAAATTCCATGAAATACCCCATATTTTTCCATTTCCAAACACTTATCATAAGTCGTATCCATATATTACTCATTAAGGATTTATCATCCAAGATTATAAATGATAACAAAAACAATTCTACAATACCAACTATAATGACCATGTCTAAAAATAAAAAGATGTTATATAACTTTTGTGCAATACCCCTTACATTACAAAAAATCCCAATGACCATATTATTCGAGTACTTTAGAAACATGGAAACGTGATCACTGGTACATATGTGAGATAAATTAACTATTAATACGTTCATCTTGACTATAAACTTTCTTAGAAACATAATAATTAATATATATCTTCATAAAATTCGGAAGGAAGCATAAAAAGGTGTGAACTTAGATTCACATTATGGGTAAAAAAGGAAGATATGTACACACAAAATGAGTATAGAAGTATGAGAATGTGATCAAAACTATTTATGATCATACCCTACATATCGATGATTGTAAACATGAATCATGGCATAAATCATGATAGTTCATAATAAATTAATCATAATTAAATAAAGAACTTAATTTATGAGATTCTAACGTTGGAAAAAACATTGAACTCTAGAAAACACATAAATACATAACATGATTTCTATAGTAGCCAAGGAATTATGTCTAAAAACATTTTAGTAGTATTGGTATACTCCCCATACCATCCTATAAGTCATGGTTCACTCCCACATCCATATTAGTATCATAAATTCACTCACCATACCAACATCGTTGTCATAGTTCAATCCCATGGCCAACTAAGTAGTCAATGTTAACTCTGAAGACCATCTTAGTCTATATCATGAGATAGAAATCATTAACCAATGAATTGTTTTGGATATATAGGTCCCACCTATCTCATAATGAAATATAATATAATTGTTCCACAATATAATAAACAATCATAAGATAACCCAAGAAATGAAATGGGTGTTATAAACATGTAATTTTATCTTAACCTATGGAAACTAGAAAGGTTTCATAATCATTTCATCAAAGCATATCCCATGATAAGAAGTTGGTTTCAGAATAATATAACCTATTAAATAGAAACATATTTCATAAAAATTATTCCATTAAACATAAACCATTCATCAGAAGAAAATGAATGGAAAATTGAATCATTTCCCTGGAATGACATGAGTAACACCATCAGATGTCATATTAGATGGGAAATAATTTTGTAAGACATTATAAAATCAATTTAGGTTTAAATTATACTTTATCCATTTAAAAATTATTCTAAAAATGTAAAACCTTTTGAAAAAATTTTCATGAATATAATCATTAAAATATATAAAAGATGTTTTGAAATAATTTAGAAAACCTTTTATACATTCAAACCATATATAAGAGATTGAGAACTATTTGAAAATTATTTTCATTCAAAATAATTAAATAATAATATTTTTTTTTGAAAACTATATCATTGAAAATCTCTTTCAAAAATATTTTCTAAAAAATAATCTCTTAAACATAAAAATCATTCTTCAATGAAGTTATAGTGGGTAAATCAAGGCATGTCGAACTTTCCATTTATACCGTAAAATGTTTAGAAATGTTCCTCAATCAAAAAATTACCAGATGGTTCATTTATTTAAATAATTTTTTATTAAAAGATTATAAAAGGTATAAAATTTATTTTAAAAATAAAATGAGAATATTTATTTTTTCTTTGATTCAATTTTAAAAATCATGGTTTTTAAGGAACAAAGTCACCCTTCCGAAGAGAATGGTATAGTCACATTTTTCTAAAAACATTTTTTTAATTATCTTAAGTACCATAGTGAGGAAAAAATTGTAATAGTACATGAATATTTCAAGATTAACCCATGAAGACAAAAATTCAACAGTTTCCTTGAATGATGGAATATAATATATTGTTAATAAAAATGTGACCATAAACAATCTCGATAAATAATGATATCTTTTCAATAAACTCTTACCCCATGGTAACTTTGAATCATATTCCACACAAATGAAAATGAATTTACGTGGAGTTTAAAATATACTAAAACGGATATTAAATATATAACATTGAAATGGTATTTTATACAACTCATATAAAAATATAAGTGTACAACATGGTATGTGTCTCTAAGAATGAAAATTGAGACAAAAATTACATTACCAATATGGAATGTTTTGAAACGTAAATTAATTAATAGAAATATTATGAAATAGTTATTTAAATACACATATATTTAATTATACTAGGAATATGAAACATTCATGGGTAGTATATAAACAACACAAAAAATGAGTTTGAATTTGGAATTTATCACACCAAAATAAAGATTCAGATGAAATTCCTTTACCTTGTGTCTTGGATCTCTTCATAATCATACAATATTCCAAAGTAATAAAAAAATTACTATTAATATCATAATGAATAATATTCGTACAAAATATACCATATATTTTATGATTATGACCTTATTTTACCCTCTTATAAACATTTATATGTTAGTGTTTCACTTAATTTAATATTTGTTTTGTTCTTCGCATGTGTCTTTATTTGTAATATATTGGGTCCTTATACGTATCTCCGAATTTATATAATATATAACATGATATAAATATCATATAAATATTATTTATATTTTAATTATTAAAATATATTTGGTATAGAAGTACCAAATCGAATACACAGTTCGAGGAGAAGGTAGGTCATACGTATACATGAATGATATTTGTTTTATTATCCTATTAGAGAAAGAGAGTAAATAAAATAAATATATATTTATATTTATATATATTTATATATGTATATATTTCAATATACTTGTACCATTATAATAACATATATATCATATAATTTCACTTAACCCATCTTTAATTCATTCAATGTCGTGTGTGAAAGAATCACAACACTTTAAGGGGGTGGTAATTCGCATTTCCTCAAATGAAATTATCAAATTACAATAGATGGAAACTAAAAACATATGTGTTGTAAAATATATAAAAAATATTAAAGAAATTATAAATATAGCAAATCATATACAAAAATATATTTCTCATCATAATGTTCACTTTGAGATTTCGTAATGAAATAATAAAAAATCGTCATTTCATGAGCTGGTAGTTCGTTGTACACATAAGCAGTATGTTTATTAACCCTCGGATAAAAGTGTGTGAATGTGTAGGTATAATTATTATAATAAATAAATATAAGTATATTGAGAATATATGTGTAATTTTATACGAATTTAATAAGGATATTGGAGGGGATGGAGAATGAAAATAAGACAAAGGAGCTTGTGGGAGGTTGTTACCTCTTCATTGGGTAAGTCTTTTTTGTTTTCACAAAAGGAATACTTTAGATTTATTTTTTAATAAAGGTAGGATTCAAGTAATAATGGAGTGATTTTGGGGATATATTTGGGCACATATTTCAGTAGCTTATGTGGCCTAAGAGGTGTGTGGAAGTGGTAGGGGAGGAGGCCTTTTATAGTGGATTAGGAGTGAGAGTAATTTTATATTTTTGAAATGGTAAACCAAAACCATGTTTTTTTATTTAATGTTGATAAAATATTGGTAGAAAGTAAATAATGTAGAGTAAAAGGTATTAATATGGTCATAATATGGATTTTCGACAAATTTTAGGTCATATTTGGCCTTAAGATTAGGCGTTAGTCCCATGTTTTGCCTAATTTCACATTATTCACTGAAATTAAATTAAATTTTCTTTACTAATATTTTTGCTAAAAAATAAGTTTATGTACATATAAATTATAAAATATATTGATTAAAAATAAGGAATCCATTTTTTCAAATTCTATTCAATGAATTTGTATGAATTAATTTTGGTTTAATCCTCCAGATGGGATGAAATGGTGGGTTTGAAAAGTAAAAATGGAAAAAAGTTATCTATTTCATTTAAACCTATTTAAATTTGAAATTGATTAATATAACCTAAATTGGATTTATTGATAAAAAAATAATGAAATTATACTTTGAACCCAACTTAATATATGATATCTCTATGAAAAAAATTTGATGAAAAAGAAATTTTTAATTTAAATTCTTTGTTTTTAACTATTCATTAAAAAACATCATAGAAAAACACAAAAACGTTACCATAACCTAATTTTTATTGTAATATTTCAAAATAGGAGTCTATTTTTATAGATAATATTTGTAAAAGTACAAAAATATGGATTTAAAATAGGTTCTACATCCAAAGGAGATAAATGTTCCCCAATAAAAATATAGGATTTTATCATTAATATGGGGTTGGTTTTTATCTTAGGCCAATAAAATCTATTGGATGAAAATAAAAAAATCATGAATATAATATATATATATATAATACTTTAATATCACTCAATAATTGTAATTAATTTATATTTTTATCATAAAAAAACATTGTGGGCATAAAAATTATTTTATATAAAAATATTCCATTCAAATACAATTGAAACTTATATTCATTATAACAAATGAATTAATTTTAAATTTCTGTTATCCATTGGTTTTTATAAGATATTTAAAACCATTCATATTCTCTATATTAATTTCTAGGCTATGTCTTTATATGTTAAATTATATTTTAATAGTATATTATTTTTTAGTAAAATTCCGTGTTTCTTATTACACAAGGCATGAGAGAGTGTCAGTATTGCATATAACATAAGCAAACCATAGTGTTCCATGTAGACAATGCTGACATTTATGTTTCTTTTATAGCATGATTTAATTGGTATTGCAGATAATGCAAAAAATGCATAGTGATTTGATATATAAACAAAATTTCATTGTTACATGAAATGAAAAATATCAAAAATGTTAAATTAATTTGAAAAAAAATATTTCACCAAATTTCTGGGTTTTACAGAGAAAATATAAATTATGATAGATTAATAGTTCATGGAATAATATTTACCATGAATTATATTTTGGGTGTCAAAAATATTATTTTAGAGTTCCCTATCCACTGTATATTTAACATCTATTAAATAAGAAATAAATAAATATTTATGAAAATATAACCAAATCATAAAGATTATTTATATATTATCAGATAATTGTAAAATATTTAAAATTTATTATATAAAAAACATGATTAATTAACTCAACATGTAATTCATACTAATATTAAATGACCATGGATATTGAAATAATTTATGTTCTTATAATATTATTAATTTTATTTACTTGAACACTTACAATTACCTTTAATATATAAATTCAACCCAATTATTCAATACTAGATTAAAAATAAATTCATTTTTTTGGTTTGTTATATAACATTGAAGACTCTGAGAACTTATGTTGGGGCCAACCAATTCTTATATACCTATTCAGTGGAACAATTTGGGTTCAATAATACTGTAATTAGTGTGACCCTATTGGCCCTTATCTCGATAGCAATGAATATTATTCAGTAATAACAGTGATTTATACTAATAAATAAATCATCCTTAAGAGATAAGAATGATCCAAAGTAAAAAAAACTATCATGTGAACAAGCACTATGTAATATTAATTTTAGTCTCATGATATATCCTATAGCATGATCCACACTAGTGTCACTGTCCTTCCTTTATTTATTATTTTTAGATCCCACTAGATGGATTTACTATATACCACCCTAGAAATATATTTA
The DNA here is from genome assembly GCA_963277665.1 of Viscum album. Classification (NCBI taxonomy): domain Eukaryota; kingdom Viridiplantae; phylum Streptophyta; class Magnoliopsida; order Santalales; family Viscaceae; genus Viscum; species Viscum album. Next base: position 1,316,641,586 of record OY728147.1, read on the forward strand.
TTAATATAATATAATACTTATCAACTAAGCACGAGATATGAATTCCTAAACTCGGAAGTGAAAAATTCTATAATGATTATTCTTCCAATTCCATACCACTAATGACACACAAAAACACAATTTACCTCATGATGACTTCTTATTCATGGTTTTTTCCTTAGATCAATGTACTAAAACAAATGGAACACATTGATAATGATCTCAAGTTATGAGACCAATACACATGTCCAATTATATGAATAATAGGTGATACCCAAAACATTTGGTCTTTCTATTTGAAGAATTTACCTCATGATCTCAACTAGTAGATATCATCAAGTATGAATTTCATGAGAATGAGTGTCATTTCTTATGATCCAATAGAACCTAATAGCCACACATCATTTGTGTACTACCAATAAAATGTATCTGGTCTATTGGATATTATATTAGTATTATTTTCATGGTATATCTTGGTCCTCATTAAAGCATAAGAACTACTATAACCTTTTGAAACGACACATAATCCAGAGATATAGCCCTAAAAATAGTGATTCTAGAAGTATCAACACTATTCTTGTAAGAAAAAAACACGTATATGTCAAACTATATATTTTAATGGTAATTAAGGTATATAATAGTATTGGCTCTAGGGAATTCACTTTCAATATTTTGAATATGGTAGATATTAAATTACATTTGTGATGCACTCTTCTTAAAGGGAATGGTGAAAAACAATATTGTATTTTTTAGGGTAGCACAGCGGATGTCCATGGTCATCTCACCTGAGGATAATTCTCAATATGGCTCACTTAATTTATCCAATTCACCTCAACTACATCTTTTTTATAGTTTTGTAGTAGAAAAATAATAATTTCAATATTTTAGTTTTTTTATTAATGGAAAGAAAAGATGAAAAATTTAACTAACATGAAACCTAAAAATTAATGTGTCAAGGAAGTAACGTACATGGGCTTCGGTTCAGCCTTGTATTCAGTCATTATCATCATTTAAATGTTTGAATTTAGTTTGATAATCCAAACATGAAATCCTAGGTTTGAATTATAATTCTTTTCCAGAATATAAATAGTAGGTGTTTGTTGTCATTGGGGGTATTCACCAAATCAGGGGAATTCACCTCACCCATGAAGGCTACTCAATTGTAAGAAAAGTTTTAAATAAATATTAATTAAATTTTAGAATCACCTTGACTACACCTGTGACAAGCCTTAGAGTCCACCTCTCATTTCTTATAGTAAGAGATCACAATGGTGGAAATAAATAGAGAGATAATTGTTGATGAATAAAAATGGAAATGGAAGAGCAGGGGATGAAAAGAGAGAGTGCGGGATAGGGAAGAATATTTTATTAATAATAAAGGTTTATATAATAATACTAAATATTATTATTATTATATATCAACATTTTTTAAAAATAAAAGGGAAGAAGAAAAAAATAAAATATTTTTTTAATAAAAAGTTGGAATTAACAATAATATTTATAATAATAATTATTATTATGATTTTCAATTATTATTATTATTATAAAAGAGGAAGAAATTATGTGGTGGAAATGAAAAAATTGAATGCATAATTTTTATTAAACTAAAGTCAAATTTAAATATATATTTAAAACAAAACAAAAATAAGGAATAAAACGAAGAAGAATAGAGGAGGATAAGATAATGCTGAAAGAAGCCTCCTTGGGGTGATCTCCCTAGGGTCTCCATCTCTAGACGATCCTTTGGAAGGAGTGTCTCTCCTCCTTTTATTGGAGAGGATGGTGAACTCATCCTCTATTTTCCATTTAAAAAAGACTGAAGGAAAGAACATCAAATGCTTCCCTATGTCTAAGGGAATGACACCTGCTATTGATGGTGTCATGTGGATATGTGGAAATGTTACTTGAAAGGGATGATCCTGGGTGCATTGATGACACCTAAGGGTCCCCAGGTTCCTCATTAGTAGGGTGTACGTAGGAGGTGGCATGGTGCTTTGGAGTCGGCCTAGTTCGCATTTCGGGAAGGAAGGGCCCCAAGTTTCGGTGTGAATGCAAGGGTCGAAAGAGGATATAGAGGAAGCGGTGGTTCCCGATGATGTGATCAACTTGTGGATAAGATACCACAGGTAAAAGTAGCATGAGTTCTCAAGTGGGTTGGTCCAACCGAGAAGAGGAGTGGAGGTGGAGCGGTGGCTTTCAAGGGTTGTGGCTGGTGGTGCTCTTGGATGACAACTGGATTACCCGTGTCTGTACGGTGTTGTTGGTGGACTTCGGTGTCCAATAAGGGTGTATGAGTGCCACCATATGTTTGTAAAATGTAAAAAAGTGGTGTTACGATGAAGAAACAAGGTATGGAAGTGGAAGAGAAGGGTTGCATTGGCCTGGGATACAAGAGTGTGGCAGAAGCGGTGAGCATCACAAACCCTTAGCAGAGTGCGACGATGCTCATACCCCACATCGAAATGTGGGGGAGTGTGCCACATCCTTATCACCCAGGATGTGGTAGCTCATAGAATGAATTATCTACTGTGGGATCCCGAGACACCACTCTCACAGACAACCTACGGGCCACAACACATACGGTTCGTGCAAGCCCTTCTGGATACTTATGTGTTGGATCGGGTAATACCAAATATACAAAAGAGGGGGTGAATTGTGTCTTTTAGAAATTCTTCGTGAGATCGTGTAATGTACTTTAACTTTAATCCGATATATTAATGCAACAAAAATTAAAATAGTATGGAAACACGATGTATAGCGGTTTGGTGAACAGAAGGCCCCTATTTCACTCCACCAACGCTCTACTCCACGAGGATGGTGATTTTCACTATCTTTTATTCTTATCAATAGACCTTTTCACAACTGAGTACATGAAGTTGACACATTTACAATCTAAGGGAAATGTGTGCCTTATGGTTCAATCACAGAACCTACACAACTTAGTATAAGAAGTCAATCACTCAATATAAAAAGAAGTATTTGTTTTTTGATAACACTTTCTCGTTATTCTTCACAATTGCAATAGAATTCAATTGACAGTAGATGGATTGTCATCTTCAGAAATAATGATCTTCATGTAAGAGTCATTCTTAGTCGATCTAGATGCATTATATATAGAAAATAATTCACAACTTTGTTATTAGTATATTCACAATAGATCTTCAATGTCGAATGATTGAATCTTCTATCATGTTTCTTCTTCTTCAATAAACATATTTTTTTCACCCTTCATAATAGCAGATCAATATGTCTCAATTATCTCAATTGTATAAATGTTGTCATGCATAGATTTATTATATCATAAGAGTATCTACTCTCGTGTTCTTATTTTGGACCATGTACATTGTATATATTGAATTTAAAAATAGCACAAATATATAGGGCGCTTTTGCGGCAATGTCAGATCCAAAAAATTCTCCTTGTGACTCACGATATTCAACAAATTGTAAATAATAGAACAGTCATAACTCCCGTAAAAATTCAGCATGAAAACATCCTTTTAAATTGATCATTCGAATCATAGATAAACATCTTTGAATCAGTCAAAGACATGCTTTAAAATCATCTTTTAATATGGATTGAAATAAGCCTAATAATTCACATGACGGTCGTTGCATAATAATATTGTCTTTAATTATCTGATGCCAAACGTAATGTTCATCTTTATAACATGCATCTTCTGAACATAAGGTAGATCACAAACATACGTTTGATGACGCATCCTTCAAACATAAGGTTGAAAACAAGCGTAAGGATTATAAAAAATGTAGTGTTTATCCTCCATACTTTTCATTCAAACATTAAAACGTATTATAAATGATCCATACTTTTATAAGATTCCAAATGAAAGTTACATGATCCATAATTTATGATGAAATGTAAGGTTGTTCAGAGAAGTAAGGTTGATGAACCATACTTTAGAGAAAAAATCACTACGTTTAAAACTTTCGTACGCTTGTTCTTCCAAAATTTTCAATATCCCAAATGTAGGGTTCTTTTTTAACGTAGGGTTCATATTCCATACTTTTCTAACAACGTATGGTTGTTTAACCATACCTTTCTGATATCTCATAAAGTATACAATGCATTCCATCCTTACTCTACGCTTCTCCACATAGTGTATTAATATTGTGTCTAGAACACGCTAAAAAAATTCCCGAATAAATATAGCATGAACAGTGTTTCCAGAACTCGCTAATGCAAATACTAATGCAGTTAACTCTCATTTTTCAAGAACATAAATATTTCGTCGAGTAATAAAAATATAATGAATAATAAATTCTTAAAATACACTTAAAATAAAATCATTAGAAAACAATTAATGGTATTTTTGAGAATAAAAATCATCATAAAGAGAGAGTACTGTTCTCAATAATCTCCACTTTTTTATAAAAATATTATGTATCGTTGAAAAAAACACTTTCTCGACAATCTACCCCATTTTGATGATAACAAAACCCATAAATAAATAAATTAAATTAACTTCTAAAATTAATTACATATCTTTTAGAATATTGCTTAGATAAAACAATATTTAATTTTAACAAGATTATTTCTAAAAATAAATAATCATTGTGTTTTCAGTAATCATAATAATAAACTTATCGCCCTTTTTCTAAAGTGAAAAAAAATTAAAATAAAATAAATAAAAATGTTTATCTAAATTTCTCCCCCAATAAAAAGTGTTAAAAAAATTTCCAATAAATTTAAAATAATGATTATAAAAAATTAAAGTACAATGTGAAATAGTTGAAATAAAATGTTGTACTTATCCAAATTTATCCCCCTTTTTGTGATATCAAAAAGAATGATAGAATATTGAATGGAACACATTTTAATGTAGCACTAAACTTAAATAAATGATATTATTAACTCTCTGTCAATAAGTGATTCTTGATTACCAGCATATCTAAACAAAGATAGTAAAACTAATAAAAAAACAAATATATAATGAAACTAAATTTTATTGAAAATAATTAAAAGTGACAATCATGATGAACACATGAAGCATGGTTTGGTAAGTGTATGAGATAGGGTCTATCTCTTCTGAACTATGACCATGATTTCTTTTAAGTGCTCCCTTAGCCTTCTCATCATGCCATCTCTCAGTTTGATAATAAGATATCTATTCTTTTGAGTCAAATGAATATCTTCTATCCTATTTACTCTCAAAAAATTATGGATCCTTTATTCCATATCCATAAACAGAGTCAACTTCGCTATGAACTGAGTCAGTACAGTTCTAATACTTGGTTCATTTTAGTTCAACTGGTCAACTAAAAACTTTTGATTATCTAATAACACTGACAATGAGGAACTATTTTATTGAATGTCCTACAATATTCCAATCATATTGCTCATTGATTCTGTGATATATTAAAATCTAATGATTAAATTTGGTGAAGTACCTGATGTACTGGCCTCACTTGGTCTGACAAATGCAAATTGTTGCTCTATGAAGGATTGGAATTCCATTAAATTTATCTTCATAACCATCTTAGATTTTAAATTTGAAACTTCATTTAACATTTAATTCTTATACACTTCAGCTTCCTGCTTTGAAACTGAACTATATTTTAGGTTCTGAAATTTCAATTATTCTTTCTCTATGACACTCCTCAGAGCATCATTTTCAAGTTCCAAACTTGACAGCTTCTTGTACAGCTCTCCTACTTCCTTATTCATAGAATCAGAGGCACCCTATGCTTGATTCTCATCCTCATCTTGTACTTGATGTAGATTCACTGTAGTTAATGAATCTGCATCAGATTTCTCTTTATTATTTTCATGAGAAGGTTTTTCGACTCACTTTTCTTCAAGGACATTCCCAGACTCTTCCATAGAAAAATCCTCGTTCGACACCTCTTTATGTACATTAGAAACATTTTCATCTTGAATTTCAATATTTTATGGAGGTTTCTATTCATGATAATAATCTGCATCCATTTCCTCTATTCGGTTTTCTAAAACAATTTCCTCTTGAATTATATGAGGACTGACCACTTCTACTTCACCAGGCACAACCTTTTTTTCTTTTTCAGTTTCATTTTCTACACCAGCCTCTACAATAGTTTCAACATCATCTACAACAATTACCTCTTCTCGAGCCTCTACACCTTTTTCAACTTGAGGATTCATCTTAATCTGAGAAGCAATTGGTTGAGCATCGTCTTATACTAGAGAGTCTCTAATGAATCTATAGCTCAGAATACGTTCAGTTTCATCTGGGAGTTCTTGATTAGTCTGGTCATCATCTTGAGCCACTAGATGTCTTGACCTCTAAAATTTGTTTTGAATTTCCTCATTAGATCATATTTCAAAAGCTTCAAATAGTATCCTTCATGATACTACGGTTGCTCTAGATTCAGCTACTCCATCTTTTGATTTTGCTAGTTGGTCCTGAGCACTTTCTTCATCCTCTTTATCTCTAAGAAGAAACAATTTGCATTTGATAGTGCACCAGAAATATCAAATTTTTCTAAAAGTACTAGCATTAATGATATTACTGTGATAGCATCTCACCTGAGCATCTATTGATCTGATCATTTCTGTCTTAAACATAATTTTTGAGATAAATCATTCAAAAGGATAAAAACTCGTTTTTGTCTCTAGTTGGAAATAGTAACTAAGAAACTTCACCATGTATCTAGGAATGTAAATTTAGTATCAATCATTAGAAAAAACATTAAATACGTATCTGTATAAATAATATTTTCTATTTCAGTCATCCTATGTGTAATCCCAATTTGTACAAACGTAATAATTATCTTATGGTCTGGTTCCAAGTCCTTTACAAACTTTTTCCAGATATTTGTTGTTCCAAACAGAAATGACATAATATCCTCAGATTTATGTACACTGTTTCCAATAGTTTTCAAACTGAAATGATAAACTCTCTGATGAGGGAAGTTTAGAATATGAGAAATTTCTATACATGAGATTAAAAAATCTCTTGCTTCTATTTTCACTATCATGGAATCTTTATCTTCCCCTAGACTAAAAAGAATAGATTTTAAGAAATAATGAAGCTAAACATCATATAAAAACTCAGTTTTCACACCATTAAAAGTATGTTAGAGGTTTTTAAAAGAAATATCTTGCTTCAGAAATAGGTTCGTCTGATATAACAATTCTAGATCTATGACCTTTCCTTGCAAAATTTTCTGTCTATCGGAGTGATGTCTCTTGTAAGTGCTTGTCTTAGCCTCATTGTTTCCCTTGGTCTTGGCCATTTCTGTCATAGATCTATGAAGGTTATAAATATGATTAGGGTTTCAAATGTTCATTTTCGGATTGACAAGGAGCGGTATTGCTTCGCAGGCTCGAAAGGGTTTTTGGTAGAAATGAAATGATTCAGAATTTGAATGGGCTCTGGCGGCCTTGATTCCCATGTCATTAATAATAATTACATAAATTAAAATAAAATTGTATGTGCCCATATAAAAATAAAAAATTATTCTGTTTGAGCAACAAATTAATAATCTATTTTAAATAGTATTAAAAAATAAAATAGAAATATCATAATCAAATGAATAAAATAAAACTTTATTTAAAATTAAATAATCCAATATCCCCCTTAATAAAATCAAACGTTGCAGTGGGAAGCGATTTAGTTAAAATATCAGCTAATCGAATTATAATACATAAAAAATATAAGAATATATCCTTTTTAAGAACATGACCTCATAGAAAATGATGACTTATATAAATATGAATATTACTAGAATGATTAATAAGATTTTTTAAAATATTAATTGGACTTTTATTATCACATAAAATAGGTGTAATATTAATATTTCATCAAAATTCTATAAGAGTGTTTTTCATCCACTAAACTTGTGCACAGAAACTATAAGCAGAAACATATTCTGCCCCGACTGTTTACAGGGAAACTGAATGTTGTTTCATACTTGACCATGATAGTAAGGATTTTCCTAAAAAGTGAAAAGTACCTGATGTTCTTTTCTTATCTAATCTACAACTACCAAATTCTGCATCTGAATATGAAATTAAATTAAAATCAAATGATTTTGGATAAAGAAGAGATCGAAAAATTGTTCCTTTTAAATATCTAAAAATTATTTTAACAGCCATTAAATGCGGTTCGTTAGGATTTTCTTGAAATCTTACACAATTACATAATGAATACATTATATCCAGCCAAATAGTAGTAAGATATAAGAAACTAACAATCATACCTCTTAATAACATAATGTCAACTGATTTCCCAGTTTCATCCAAATCCAGTTTTATATTAGTACACATAGGGGTTGTATATGTCTTACTTTTTTCAAATCCAAATTTCTTATGTAAATTAGTAATTTATTTTGATTGATTTAAAATATTTCCAAATTCTTTTTGATAATTTTGAAGTCCTAAAAAGAAATTTAATTCTCCCATCATACTCATTTCAAATTCTTTTTGCATTAGATATGAAAACTCTTGTAAGAGAGATTTATTAGTGGATATAAATATTACATCATCATCATAAATTTTAACTATTAAAATATTAGAGTTTAAATTTTTCTTAAACAGTGTTGGATCTGCCATACCAATAGTAAAATAATAGTACAAAAGAAAGGAGCTTAATCATACATACAAAGCTCTAGGGGCTTGTTTAAGGCCATAAAGAGCTTTAGTATATTTAAAAACAAAATGTGGGTTTTGTGAATTTTCAAAACCTAGAGGTTGATCAACATAAACTTCCTCCATTGAATATCAATTTAAAAAGGCAGACTTAACATCCATTTGAAATAATTTAAAGTTCATATAAGATGCAAAGGCTAAAAGGATTCTAATGGATTTTAATATCGATACAGGTGAAAAGGTCTCATCATAATCTATACCTTCTTTCTGATTATATCCTTTAGCGATTAGTCTTTATTTTTTTCTGGTAATTATTCCTAGATCATCTTTTTTATTTCTAGAGACCCATTTTGTTCCTATAACAAGATAATTATGGGGTCTTTCAACTAATTTCCAGACGTCATTTCTTTTGAACTGGTTTAGTTCTTCTTACATTGCTATCATCCAACTTTCATCATCTAAAGCTTCTTCTATAAACTTGGGATCTAATTGGAATAGAAAGGCAGGAAACTAAACATGATTTACTATGTTCCTTCTAGTTTTTATTCATGTTTCTAAGATTCCAATTATAGTTTATAAAGGGTGATTCTTTAAGGTCCTTGTTTGTCTAGGTAGTACACTTATAGGTTTTTAGTGTTTTTCTCTTCCAGATTGGACTGAATTTTATTTATATATTTTTTAAATTCACCGTTCAGGTCCTCTTGTCTCATATTATCATTATAATCAAGTTCATCTATTGGATCTATCCTTTTATCATAGGGATAAGATTAATCAAATTTCACAATAACCAATTCTTCAAAAATCCTTGACTTTTTATTAAAAACACTATATGATTTGGATGTAACAGAATATCATAAGAAAATGCCATCATCAGATTTTGGATCAAACTTACCAAGACTGTACAAGGTTTTTAAGGTGTAAACCTTTAATCCGAAAACATTGATGTAATTTACTTTAGGATATCTATTATTCCATAATTTAGAGGGATTTGTTTTCAAAATTGGTATAATTAAAACTCTATTCATTATATAGCAGGATCTACTTAAAGCTTCTGCCCAAAAATAGGTCCGAAGACTATATTCATTTGGCATAGTCCTAGACATTTTTTGAATAGTCATATTTCTTCTTTCAAAAATTCTATTTTGTTGAGGTGTTCTTGGTGCAAAGAAGGTGTGTTTAATGCCCAAATTTGAGAAAAAGGAATTGAATTCTAGATTCCCAAATTCTCCACCATGATCACTTCTAAATGAAATTTTTTTAAAACCTTTTTAATTTTTAACATCTTTGCAATAAATTTCAAATAATTTAAAAGATTCATTTTCAAATTTAGAAAAAATCCATGTAAATCATGAATAGTCATGAACTAAAACATATACATATAATTTACCATCCAAGCTTGCTACTCATAAAGGTCCAAAAAATCTATATGCATAAGTTATATAGTTTTATATGTAGAAATGTTGTTAAATAATTTGAAGGATGATTTGTGCTGCTTTCCATGTAGACATGCATCACAAAATATATCACTTTCAAACGTGAGACTAGGAAAATAATAAACTAATTGTTTCTTGGAGAACTTATGTAAAGAATATATATTTCAATGTACAAGTCTCATATACCAGATCCAAGATTCATTTACCTTATCTCCTAAGGAGTTTACATGTTATTTACAAAAGGAATTTAAATCCAGGGTATACCCATTATCAATTCTAGGTGCTCTAAATTTAAGCAATTTATTTTTGAAAACAGAACAAATTTTTTTAGAGAAATCAATAGCATGACCGTCATCACTGAGTTGAGAGATACTTATCATATTATGTTTCAATCCTTGTACATAATGTACATTATTTATTGATACAACTTCAAAATCTCCAACTGTTCCAACGCCAATTATCATGTCTTTGGCATTGTCACCAAAAGTGACTAGTACACCATATATTTGAGTTAGTGTCGTGAAATTCGATGAGATTCCACTAATATGCCTTGATAAGCCACTATCGATATACCATATTTCCTTTTTTGCATCTGTGACCTACTTCCTGCAAAGGCATTTAAACAAATTTCTTTGGTACCCATATTCTGTTTGGTCTATGAGTGTTTTCCAGTAATGATCTGAGAATCTAGACATGCTTAGATTTTCTAAATTTACCAGAATCAAATAAATTATTTGATACAAAAGCATTATTAATTCCACTTATTTGATGTTTTCTTAATAATTGTTTTTATAAATATTTCCCATTTTCCCACAATAACTAAAATTTATTATTTTTGTACTGGGAACAAAATAATTCTTTTATAGCTTAGGTTTTTCACCTTTACTGTCAATTCCAAATCTTTCATTCTTATTGGTTGTCTTCCAAAGAATTTCATTGAATGAGTTTTCTCATTTGGTAAAAACAAGGGCTGTAGTTTGATAGGTTTCTACTTCATTTTGTTGTGTTATTAACTTTGACCCAAATTCGATATAGTTTTTGTTAATTGAATTATACTTATCAGTTAACTCCTTAAGTTGTTTCAGTATTGTATCTCATTCATCTAAAGCCTTGTGAATGTTCTTTAAAGAATTATGCTTCTTAAAAAAAGAACTATATTTTTCTTTAAGCATGTTGCATTAGGCTACATGATTTTCATTAAAATATCTTGTTTTAGAACTAGAGTCAGCATTAGAATCAGAAGAGTAGTATAATTGTACGTCACCTATTTTTTCCATAAATCACCTTATATATTTCAATTTTACTTCTTCCTTTTCTGAGTCTAATTCTAGAGAGCCGCTGGAGTCTTCAAACACACTCCATGTAGATTACATTTCTTTCTTGTCTTATTTTAACTGAGTACAGTCAGGTCTAATGTGCCCCATTATCCTTCACTCATAACATCTGACTTCCTTTTCATGCCTTTTGAATGTTTTTCAGAATCCTTTATTCTTTCTGTAGAATTTACTAAATTTTCTAGCTAGCTGATCCAGTTCTACATTAGAATTTGATGAATCAGAAGGTTCTGATTTCACCTTACTTTTTTTTCTTTATATTTCTGCTTTTACATTATGGTGACACTTTTAGAGAAGTATCATCTTTCTTGATAAAAACCATATGCTCATTTTTTTCATCACGAATCTAAACTTCTTACATCATAAGTGGTATTATCAACTCTCTCATGGTTAAGTCATTGACAGTTGTTAACAGTCTGATTGCCATAGTGATTCCATTCCATTTAGTAGGTAGTACTCTTAGTACTTTTGAAGCTTGATCTGCTTGTTTGATTGGTTCTCCCAAAGTAGTTATATTGTTGAAAATTTCTGTCAATATTCCTTTTATTTTAGTAATTCATTCACCTAAAAACATTCTGAATGTATCAAATTTAAGCTTGTCAGTAGCATTTCCCATTTTCCTGACATTTTCAGTTCCTTCATAAGTAACAACAATAGTTTTCCACATCTCAATTGATGTCAGTCATTGAGATAATTTTTTTGAATTCATCATGTCCTAGACCACATATAATTGAATTCATTTCCTTCGAGCTCATATCATATTCAGCATCTGTAGCTGCACTCCATGTCTTAGGATATTCAGGAATTTTATATGGAGTTAGAATCAAATAATATACTATGTATCCAAGGATTTTTAGATAAATTATCATTATTGACTTCCAATATCCATAATATTTTCCATTGAAGTATGGTTCTCTCACCAAGGACATTCCCGCTCTTTTATCAGTCATCTTTCTTTGTGTATAATCTTTAATAACTTTCAGCTTGTTAAGGCATTATCAGAAATATTCTCCTCTGATACCTATTGTTGGATCAGGTTATACCAAATATACACCAGGGGTGGACTAGTACAAAAACCTTTTTTTACGTCGGTTTTTTTTATTTTTAACGTCGGTTTTTAGGCGACGTTATTGCGAGCGATGTTAAAAATACAATTTTTTAAGTCGGTTATTTAATAAACGACGTAAAAAATGGGGTAATATAGTTTTTAACGTCGGTTTTTAAAAAACTGACATGAAATACATTCTGGAAATGGCGATAAGGAGACATTTTTTACGTCGGTTATTTAATAACCGACGATAAAAGTTATTTTTAAAGTTGGTTATTAAATAACTGATGTAAAAAATTGTAACTATATTGTAGATAATTTTCTAATCTTTCATTTTATAGGTCATAGAGCTCAAACGAATTTATGGATCAAAAGTTATGACCATCAGAAGTTTGATATTTTTTTCGAGGAAAGATTGAATGAGCCAACCATAGCTTCATATTAGAAAGAGTTTTTGAATCCGTAGGAGGATTTGTAGTTTTATCATGATATAAAGAATCATCCATAATTATAATAAATTAACAATCATTAAATGGTATATCAATTAAGAAAACTACTCATAGAAAATATAAATCATTGGAAAATAATTACAAATAACTTGATGAGGTCGCAGAAATAAGAAATCGTTGATTCACGTTGAAGATAAAAAAAGTTGATTCGGTCAAACGATGTTGGTTGAATGAAATGATCATAAAATGGTGTGTCAATTAAGAAAACAAATCATAAAAACCATAAACCAAGGAAGTATGATTAAATATACCTTGATGAGATCGCGGAAAGAATAAATAATTGATTCACGTTTGAGAGAAAAAGAGTCGATTTGGGGAAATGATAATGTTTGAAATAAATGATCCTAAAATTAGTATGGGTGTATAATGGAAACATATAATTGAGATTCTATGATAAAACTAGGTATTAGAAATTTTAGGCGGCAATTCAATATTTCGACGCTGCGATGTAAAAAAATTGAAATTTGACATTCGTGGGATATTAAAATTTTAATTCACGTCGGTTTTATGATAACCGACGTGAAATGATATTAAAATTTTCACTTATTTCTCACGTCAGTAATGATAAAACTAATGTGAAAAATCAATCTTCTTCACTCTTTCACGTCGGTTATTAAATAACTGACGTGAAAAATTGATTTTCATGGCTTTTTCACGTCAGTTATTTAATAACCGACGTTAAAAGGTATTTTTCACGTCATTTATTTAATAACCGACATGAAAAAAGTTTAAAAAAATGTAGTTAATTTTCCAAGCTTTAATTTTGCAGGTCACGGATCTGAAACAGAGTTACGAATTAAAAGTTATGGCCTTCAGAAGTTGGACATCCTTAAGACATCGTTTAGAGATGATCAACTTCTGAACGCCATAACTTTTAATCTGTAACTCCGATTGAGCTCCATGACCTGTCAAATTAAATATTGAGAAATGAAATACATTTTTGTAAACATTTTTCACATCGATTATGAAATAACCGATGTGAAAAATACCTTTTATCATCAGTTATTAAATAACCGACGTGAAAAATAAGTGAAAATTTTGATATGTTTTCCTAGAAAAGGATTTTTCAGGTCGGTTATTTAATAATTGACGTAGAAAAGTGATGTACATTGATTTTTTACATTGGTTATATAATAATCGATGTGAAAAATTAGATAAAATTTATTTTTAATGTCGGTTCTTACATAACCAACGTGAAAAATCAGCGAAAATTTATTTTTACGTTGGTTATATAATAACCGACGTGAAAACTCGATTTTTAGATATTTTCACATCTGTTCTAAAAACCCGACGTGAAAAATGGTGACGTAAAAAAAGGTTTTTGTACTACTGGGGGGTGAAATGTGTCTTTTAAATATTTTTCGCAAACTCGTGTTCTATCCATTAACTATAATCAGATAGATTAGAGCAGCAAAAATTAAAATAGCAGGGGCACACGATGTATAGTGGTTCAGGGAACATAAGGCCCCTATTCCACTCCACCAAATCTCTACTCCATGAGCTTGATGATTTTCACTATCTGGTCCTTTTATCAAAAAACCATTCAAAAACTGAGTATAGGTAGCTGACACCTTTACAATCTAAGTAAAAACTAACCCTTATGGTTCAATCGCAGAACCTACATAGCTTAGTATGAGAATTTGGTCACTCAATATATAAAGAAGTATTTTTTCTTCGAAAATACTTTTCCATTATTCATCACAATTGCAACAGAATGAAATTGATAATAGATTTATCACTGTCTTTAGAAAATAATGATCTTCAAGTAAGATTCGTTCTGAGTCGATCCAGTTGTAGTAGATGTGGAAAAATAATTCACAACATCAGCAGTAGTAGATTCACAATAGAACTACGATGTCAAATGGGTGAATCTTCTATCATGTTTCTTCTTCTTCAATAAACAATGTGTTTTCTCTCTTTCTAACAACATATCTGTAAGTCTATATTATCTCAATTGTATTAATGTTGTTGTGCAGTTTATTTTGTATATCGTAAGAGTATATGCTCTTGTATTCTTGTTTTTGACCTTGTACATTGTATTAATTTAATTTCAAAATATCACAAATATATCAAGCGCTTTCTCTGCAAAGTTAGATAAAAAAGTCTCCTTCTGACTCTTGATATTAAAATAAATTTAAATAATAGAATATTTGTAACTCCCCTAAAAATTTTCATTAAAATATCCTTTTAAATTGATACATTGAATCATAGATAAATGAATTTTAATCATTCAATGACGCTATTTAAAATCATCTTTTAATCTGTCTTGAAATCAGCCTAATAATTCGCTTGATGACCATTGATTAATAATATCACCATTATTTCTCTAACTCCAAACTTAATGTTCAACGTTATAGAATACATCTTCTGAACGTAAGGAAGATCACAAACATTAGGTTGATGATGCAAACTTCAAGCATAAGGTTGAATACAAGCGTAAGGTTGATAAAAAAAGTAGGGTTGATCATCCTTACTTTTCCTTCCAATATTCAAACGTATGATAAATGATCCATACTTTTATAAGATTCCAAATTAAAGGTACATGATCCATACTTTTTGATGAAACGTAAGGTTTTTCACATAAGTAAGTTTGATAAACATACATTTGAGAAACAAATGTAACATTTAAAATGTATGTACTGTTCTTCTTCGATACTTTTCGATATCTGAAACGTAGGGTTCCTTCCTAACATAGGGTTCCTATTCCATAATTTTCTAATAATGTATGGTTGTTTAAGAAAACGTTTCTGATATCTCATAATGTATACACCACATTCCATCCTTACGCTATGCTTCTCCACGTAGGGTATGAACAGAGTTTCTAGAACACGTTTAAGCAATTCTCGAATATATAGAGCGTGAACAATATTTACAGAAAATGCTAATTTGAATAAGTTAGAAATTAATTATCATTGTTCAATAACATAAATATTTCTTCTAGTAATAAAAATATAACGAATATTAAATTCCTGAAATACACGTAAAATAAAATTATTAGAAAACAATTAAGGGTATTTTTGAGCATAAAAATCATCATAAACAGATAGAGTATTATTCTCAACAATATCCCCCTTTTTATTAAAAATATTATGTATTTTTGAAAAAAAAAACACTTTCCCAACACTATGCTCATCATAGGGCGTGACCACATGCAGCCCACCTATGGGGCTTTATCACCTGCAGGATGCGCTCAGTACGGACTCCCCGAGTGCCACAGTTGGATGCTGGCTCTCCCAGGGCCAGAGTGGCTGGGATGGCACCATGTGGGCCACCTAATAGGTATATGGGGCTTGGTTGAGAGATTTCCAAGTTTCAGAAAATGTTTATGTAAAATTCAATTAAAGAGTAAGAAAAATTTCATGAATGTTCATAAATTTTTTTCATATAATATGTAATTATAGAGTTCATTTATTTTTTCCTTATAAAAACAATATCATTTCCATTTCATTTTCATGTACAAAATTACCAAAAAAAATCTAAAACATTGACTTTCCATGGTTTCAACAGTGAAAATAATCAAAAAATCATGATTTTTAAAAAAAAAATATAAACATTGTTTTTTCCTAACAATATGGGCATCACATACCATCCATAAGTTAGTGTTTAGTTTAACCATAAAATTAGGATTATTAAGTATACTCCTCATGTGTGAATCCTTATTTTTTAATTCCTTAGGATATTCATCACACATTAATAGATTATTCCTATAAAATTATCTGTGAATCATCAATTCAGATTTAACCTTATGACTCACTATCTTATAGGCCTTATCTACCGCATCATTTTTTGTAGGTAGTGTAGTATTATTTTATTAGAATAATTATATTATAGTATATTTTAGAATTTATTTTATTTTTCATAAAGTGTTTTATTACCACTATGTTTATGAAGTGATCTTATTTAAATAAGTTATATATTCATCAACAGTTTTTAGTTGGTGATTAGATATTATAGAGTGTGACCGCTCATTTGGAGAAGTATAAAATGCTGTGGTAAGTGAAATTAGATCGTAGGTTTTTGGTTCCATTGGAGGATATTTAGTGGATTATTAGTGTGAAATAATATATAGCACTTCCTCATATATATCAAATGTGGGATCAAATATTACTAGTATCATATATTTATATATATAATAAATAATTTTATTTTGTTTTCAATTTTGAATATTTCAATTTGGAGATCGATTGTTCCTTTTAGGAATGAATATAAAGTGTAGTAAACTAGAGTTAGAAGATTCTCTGATGAATTATAGCACCCCTTGTATACATTCAGTGTCATCCTAGGAATACCTAAGAGGAGATCATAGTGTGAGAGGTAGATATATCCTCACAATGATTGGATATTTTCACCGAATTTCATCAATTTTTCACTGAGAAGATGATCTACAAAAATATGGGGTTTTTAATAACCCCCATCTTCCATGGTACAAATATAATTCATTTTAAAAAAAACAACTTTATTTATTTCATTTATGGATTTGGAAGATAATAAGAGTTAATTTTTAACCCAATAGAGTTGGTTTGGTAAATTTTCCTTGTTATCAAAGATACCATCATCTATCTAGTGGTCTGGTATTAAAAACTATGTGGACCTCGAATAAGGATATGTGTAGAAAGTGTATCACTAACCACCTATTGACCAATTAAAGGGTATTAGTGGTGTACTGCGAACCTTGTGTAAATAGACTAGTTACTCAATGAATATTTTTTTTTATTTAAAATATATAAATGAAATTTCGGGAATAACCATTGGGCCCTTTATATCCAATATTACCTTATTATCCATTGTTTATCTACCATAATTTTTTTCTAAATAATGGTTCAACAATTATTTTGGATTACTATAAGTAAATTTAATGATATTACTCCATCAAACATTGATTTATCTAACAATAATTGTGTTCATTTGAATAAAATCCTTAATTTAGTGTTATATGTAAAAGTTTAGGAATAATTTATATTGATTCTAAATTATGTAATTACCTTTCCAAATGGATGTCATGTAACAATGAGGTTTGTGGTACTTAGTATTTCCCTTTGTATTACTTCAGTTTGTGTATGATGTGTCTTGTGTTGGGTATTACAAGAATCTAAATATGACCAAGAATGAAACCAAAATGTATCTATTGATTTCTTATTGTTAGATTAACGACCATTGGATCAACAAGTGCTTTGTGAGATGTTATTATTTCTTATATGGTCATCGATGGCCATGTGTGTAATGTAATGGATGATGAACACTTGGAAATAAAACCGAATAGGGAGGTTCATTGATATAATATAAAAAGGTGGACCTCAATAGGTTTCCTCATGTGTCCTTTTATATAAAATATATTTAAATGTATATGGATAGCTAGTGTAATGATTGAAATGTGATTGGGACCTAGTAAGGATATAAATAATATGATAGATATAGCATAGGAGAAGGTGAGGGTTACTGACCATTAATATAAATGGTTTTGGGTAGATTGTACCTTGGATATAATATAGAGAGAGAATGTTTTGTGTGAGTTACCCAACATAATATTAAATTGAACATGAAATTGAATGTAATTAAAAAACATTATATATAATGCATGTGATATGTCTTATAATAATTTATTTATTATTCATTGGTTTTTTATTGATCTGGGATGATATTTCAATTTGTTATTTATCATAATACAATGTGGGGATATTACATTTTCAAAATTATTATTTTCCATTAAAACGTATTTTTTATATTTGTTTAGTATGTTTGGTGAAAATTTAATAATTGTAACTAAATTTATATCCTTATGCAAGGTATAGTGACTATGAAATGGTAGTTGGTTCCCACCCATATGTGGGGTGAATTTTTGAAGATATGTAAGTGTAATCTTCATTTACCTGTGTTTTGTATATTTTGGGTGGGGTTTCTTTAATATTAATAAGGTTAACCCTATAATTAATAAGAATATGTAAAGGTAAACCTCTATTTAAAGGGTTTTTGAAAGGGTATGGTTTAAGTTTCATAATGGTGTCTTGGACATTACATAAAGGTAAGATGAATTTTTTATACACTATTTATGGGCAATGCCTATGTTTTCTATGTGTATGTAAGAGTGTTATATGATGGATAAGGGTAAATACTAGCCAACAAAAAGGAATTCCTTTAATTTAAATGTATGTGTAAGGGTAAATAGATGATATGTAAGAGAAAGAGTAATTGTTTTTACTCCGCTTAAGGGTAAGCCAATGTTTTTAGAGGTCGTGTAACGATAGATCATTTTTCATAAAGCCTATGTAAGGGTAACCAAAGGTTTTGAAATGTTAAAAACCATCCCTTACGTGATAACTGAGACCTATGTAAGCATAAATCCATGTTATCCTTATGAAGCACAAATTTTATAAAAAACAGATTTAAAAACCATATTTTGGCATTTCTTCTTCCCCAACTGGCACCTAACATATGTTTATCAATTTTAAATTCTATAAATCATGGGAATTGATTATTTCTTAATTATTCAATTTTCATGATACCTTTATAATTAATTTTAAACCCTTCATATTAATAATTTTTGTAAAATAATAATTAAATGGTTAATTTAATTTATAGGGTTTAATGCTATGAAACTATAAATGGTTTTTATTCATGAATAATACATACACCTTATTACAAAATGTTTCATTACATTATGTAGGGTCAGTGTAGGATTTATATTATTAAATATTTTTGATGATTTCCTCAATAAAAAATTATCTTTTTCTAGGTTTAGTGTGTGTTATAACTCTCACCCTCACTCCTTCATTCAAGAGTTTAGTGTTTTAAAATGATAATTCCATGTGGGGATATGAATTAAAATTCATTATTTTCATGAGATATTTATGAATTTTATCTGTAAAAAACATATTGAAAAATTATAATGATGTGCAGAGTGATAATATTCTATAAATTTTCAAATGATATAAGATAATTATTATCCCAAGTTAAACCAGAATTATTATAGGGATAAAAATTTATTATAATATGTAAATTATGATTTTAAATAATGAATAAAGGACAACTCATTCCAAAACAAAAAAATTTAGAAATTTCCAGGTGAGAGAAATTGTTATCTAGTGTGTTGTTTTTATTTATTTTTGAAATAATATAATTTTTTTCAATTATATGAGTCCATTGTGAGTGATTTAAAATATACATATATATGGATTTTATTTGGGTGATGATTCATTATAGATATCTTACATTTATTCCAAAAACCATGATGTTGGATGTTCCTTACCTTTTCAGAGATTGTTTTACACTATATTACATTATTTAACTCTTTTTTTAATTCATGAATGTCAATATTGATTATGAATTCATTTGGGTGTCTATGTAGCCCATGATAACCTTGTATGGTACATGATTCTATGAGTATATTCATAGATTATTTTTTCATGATTTATGTTGATCACACAAACTTCTGGATACCCCCATACTTTTTATGATATTATATGATTTCTTCTATGTTCTTTCTCATTATATGATCCTTTAGATGTATTATTATGGGTGCTCGTAGCAGGTAGACCATCGTGACATGTTTATTACTATTAGGGGGATTTCTCATGACTTAATAATATGAATATGATGGACATAAAAAATATATTGTCTGTGACTATGCCTCATGGATGTCATGGGACACACTCAACCCCTAATGGTTGTTAAAGAGCATGTTATTAAATGTGTAGATATTGCTGAGTTTTCTGACATGATTCCTAGTTAATGTAATGAACATGACTCACATTATGCAAAAATGATTCCATGTAATATAGAAACCCAACATTGAGAATCATCATTAAAATTGTCATGAGTGGTTTTGGATTACTCAATATATCTTGAAAATCCTTATTTCATAGACCTAAGTCAAGAATAACTTGGGATCATGGTGGATTTGTTGGAAAATGGTTAATTTTCTATGATTTCTTAGTCTTTTATTATTTTTATGGAATAAAATTGTTTACATGAATAAATTATTTAAGGATAAATTAGAGGTTTCCAACTCATATTTAACTCTTAAACCTTAAATGGTCATCTTAATGCACATAAAGACTTCATGTGTTGGGATCTAGGTAAGTGAAAGGGCCACTTGGTTAATGGATGAGAAACGTTGCATGGAACATGTAGAAGAATGGTAAATACTCCATGAGAAACCAATGATTACTGATTTATTTATTTTAAAAATTTATACATTATTATGGAATAACACATTGGGAGATCATTCACTTATTGTATGACCAATATATGATCTAGAAGTTTTTTGAATGTATATTATGATTATTTTTTTATTTATTTTGTTTTAAATTATTATTTAACCTATGACATGATAATGATGATATAATCTCCCCCCCGGTGGTCTTAGATTGACACTGGTAATCATTATCCCCCTTCAAATAGTGATGTGTGCATGAGGCCCTATGGAACTTTGGTTTCGATCCAATGGTTTTTGATGGTTGACAAAAAATGCTATCAAAGTATGTCATTTTACGTTTTTTCTTGGACTAACCAATAACATGGTAAAAAGGAAATAGATGTGTGGAACTAAGGTAGGGGGTTACCATGTGCATGGCCATAACATGTGTAATGGACCTATGCGTTACTATGGATGGGATTTCTATTACTATTTATTTATGATTTCATGTGCATTCATGCAACATAATTTGTAGTTTATGTTCACATGCAATATATATACTTATTGTTATGATTCTTATTAGTTCTTTATTTTAATTTCTGTAATTGTGCTATCTTTTTTTGATATACATGTATTCTATATTTTTTGATATTCTATGTTGTTGTGACATATATTTGTTCACATTATTTTTGTTAAATTTAGCATGATGATATGTTATGTTTGTTTATATATGAGTGTAACTATCATGTATGGATGATATCATGGTTAGTGGAATGAGGTTTATACCATTGGTTTATGTATACTCTTAATAGATCCTTTTTTAACCTCATAGACACATTTAGAACTGAGCAATTCTATTTAGTTAATTTTGGATGTGTTTTGGTCTCATTATATAATATTTCACCTCGATGTTGTCTTATGGTACTAAATAGGAATCAATGATAGAATTATCCTATAAGGTATAACGTTCTTACTATACCACCAAACATGTTGGTGTTTAAATATGAGCATGCTCCCACACCAGCAATATAGTTTAGGTAGTAGGGACACCTAAACTAGAAGTATTTTTCTATGTACTTTTTTTATGAGAATGAGTTTAGAACTATGTTACAATATGGCATGATTTTTAACTCCATTATTCTACATTATTATAAAATATTGTAAACCATTAGGATGCTCTTTAATGGTTTTAAACCACCATGGGAATCTTTTTCCTTGTAGAGACTATTGTATTAAAATATCAAACTAATATAGATCTCACAACAGGTAAACATTCCATTTTGAAACCCTCTTATTATATGTAACCATTCATGTTACAGGATCTCAAGGCGATGCTCTAGGATTGGGAGAAGAATAGATTTATCATGTTGAGTACTTCACCATGGGGTGAAAATGTGTTTCTTTACAATAAAGAGGAAGTTTGTCTTCAACTCTACATTGATTATTGGAATCCAAACCAGGTGATGGTGAAAAATATATATCCCCTTCCCATGATTGAATGTATTCTTGATCAGTTAGAGGGAGACCTGTGGTCCTCCATTATTGATCATCGATTAGGGTACCACATGTTGTAGGTTATAAATGCAGATATCCTTAAGATGGTGTTCTAAAGAATGTATTGTCCAATTTATTATTTGGTGATTCAATATAGTCTATGGAAAATAAAATAACACTTCATATATCTCATAAAAAATATCTTCTTTTAACCTAGAAACATTTATCATGTTTTTCATTCATTATATCCACATCTACTCATCAATTTTGAAGTATCATGACAAAGATCATTAGAGAGTCCTATGTATGCTTTGAGAACATACTATTTATTACCATACATCCAAGGTTAGCTTTTAGATTCATGTGTTTATTTTTTGGTGATTGTGGTGTTTTAGGTAAGTATCTATGTTGACCAAGAGAATGATTCCTTAGAACATGTTCAAGATCAAGAGATTTGAGTGTTTACCTAGATATTACTAATATTTTCTCCAATAAATCTCCCAATTATCTTTAGCGATGATTACAGTAAAAATGAATGGATTTATGTTTGAATGGTTAGACCAGTGTGATGAAGAATTTATTTCATTGAGAATGTGGTTGACTATATATCTAGTGTTGATCCTCCCAAATCTAGCGATTAAATAAACCATGTTCTGCGATGCATCAGGAATTGGTTCAAGAGTAGAGTTGATGTAGAAAGAGAATGAAATGTCCTAAAAATTATGTCTGTTTAGACCCCAAGATTGGAAAAACCCTACTCATAACATGGATCTAGTATCCATGATCCCTGATATGAAGTGTTGAAGAAAATATATTTTCATTGAAATGTTTTTTTGTCTGCACTGACAATAAGAGAATCTTTTGCTTCTTCACATATGAGGATATGAATCTGATGCATATGTGTTGGGTAGGTAGTTTATACTATTATTAATTTGATTTTTCTTATAAACTTGGTATGGGTAATATCATATAATATTTTATTATCTATAAAATTATTGTATCTATGGAGTTTGGTGATCATCCTTCAAAGGAGTAGTGGTTATTGATGATATTTTTGGATGACTTTAGTGTCAATAATTCTAAGGATCAGGGATCTATATTGTGTACTCCCTTGGAAGTAATAGATTTTATAGTATTCAAGTTATATGTATGACATTACACTGTCCCAAAGGTTTTTCTGATGTTCGAATGACAAGATTCATGGATAATCGATGCACAACATATCATGGGATGAGGATTATGTGATCCTTCTGTATGATAGAGTAGTAATCCAAAATTCCACAAGAGAGGATCTGATGATGGAATTTCATACCTCAAGATCAGTGGTATATCCTGGTGAGAAAACCATTTTTCAAGACATTAGGTGACAGTTTTGGTGTCTAATGATGACGAGTGACATTGCTAGCCTTATTTCTCAATACATTACTATGAATAGGGTAATGACAAAGCACCCACATACTAGTGGGATAATCCATCCAATATTTGTCACTATGAATAAGTGGGAGGATATCATGATGGAATTTTGTTTGGGGTTACCCTGGTTTACAAGGAGTCAGATACTCTTTTTGTGGTTGTCTGTTGGCATGAAAAGGTTTCTAACTTCTTTTAATTTCTAGAGACTAACTCAGTAACCAATATGGTAAAATCTTATTCTCGTGGGATCGTTTTTCAATCACATAATTGTGTACTATTAACTTTTCCATTGATTATTTGATAACGGTGGATACTATAAAATATACTGATATATTATACACGAATAACATAGTGGTGGAATCCATGAATAATAGATGAAAAATCATCTTATAAGGAAATATATTTTGTTCCTCATTATACCATTTAACATATATTTTTTATCACCACAGTTATAGATTACCATAGCTAAAAAATTGACCATCCTAGATAACAAGTAATCCAATGAAACTAGGGGAACATGTTAGAGTTTCCTCAACCATGCCCTAGGATCCACCCTGCTAGAAAAAGGAGTAGTAGTGTATGTGGGTGTGTATAGCACTTGTTGTGTGCACATACATTGAACATTTATGCGTCCCTATGTGTTCCACATAAGGGATAATGAAACTAGTGATGGAATTGGTGAAAGTTTCATTCGTGTCATCCCCAATATAGGTTTCATGGTATTCCACTATAGAATATTTTATTATGTGAATCCCATACCTTTCTGAAATATATGTTCCATGGAAATGTTTTACGCATCACTGTTCCTATATTCAAATATACAGTAAAAGCACAGTCACCTCATAAAGATGATCCCCATCATCAGATCTACTCATGTGATCACCTTAAAAATACCACTCTCTCACTACACTATTGATATCACTGGTTCACTACAATGTGCCCCACCTAGCACCTGCTCGACATAAGCATTTGATGACCACTATGTCTACTAACTCTACTGATGAAACATAGACAAAGTTGACATCATCATCATCCCATATCCATGAATGTGACATCACATCCATCACTTCTTATAATGAAACCAAATCTACTACATTAGGAAAACCATGGGAGTTTTATGAATCCATGATGACAGTTTTTGAAGATTATGAAATCAAAATATTGATGATCATGAAAAGAAATATTTAAATCACATGAATCACATGAAAATCAACATTTGTTTTTAAATATAAGAGGATATGTTTTCATAAAACTGTTAGCCAAATGCTTTCTTGTTAACTAAGGTAATTTATGATCAAGAAAATGACCATTAAATGAGATATTATGATCATGTGATTATCTCAAATTTACATGATGTATCTAAATAAGTAGACCATTGAAAAAGATATTATCCACCCGAGTATCACATTATCATGAAAAGCATAATCATTAAAAGCATGATCATGTGAAGAAGGTCCTATGATGCTATCCAAGATCTGTCACTTCAACACAATGAATGCAATAGTTTTTGGTACATTGAATAAATTAGTGACACCAATGATCTAGTTGAAGTGAATCCTGGCGATGGGATCATAATAATCCTTCTTGATAAGCACTATGAATCAAGAAATATTATGTTCATGAGAAGTTGATAAATACATAAATCTATGTGTATTTCAATAAAAAGGATCATATATTTTCATCGTAATACCCATCTATCATTCTAAATATCATATGATGTCGGATGACGAAAGATCACACAATTATGTAATGTTATCACATAAAGGTAGATTAATTATTTGAAGTGGCCCAAGGCCTCTAGACGATGCACATCTCATGCACACCATGAAAACAGACAGCACCCTCGACTGCCTCCTTCTATATAAACCTCGTATCACTTAAAATATAAAATACAAGGGGGAGGGAGGATATTAGATAGAAAGGAAATGGGAGAGGATGAATAGAGGAGAAGTGATCTCCCATCAATTGGGGATGCATCAACTAAACAACATGTCTCCCATTGTGAGAATCCATCATAGTATTCCATAATGGGAATCCATTGTGTGGTCACCTTAAGGTCACGTGATCACAAGAAATAATTAACATTATGAAAACCCTCTTAATATGTGACACATACATATCAAATGGGAATCCACCTTTTGTCATATACCACTATCAGGCATCTCCATAATATTTAATTATCAATGAAAAATTAACACCTATGGATATGATATCCTATATCAAAACCGTAGGTTTTTTGGAGATGATGTGAACACTTGTCCACACATCCCATATTCCATGAAAACCCTCACTTATGTATACATCACAAATATGTAACCCCTACACATGTTCCCAAAACCCCTTGTTAAACCCCATAGAGTTCAATAGATCGTGTGAGTAGATAAAAATTATAAGAAGCACTCATGTGGGAGATCCTCTACATGTATGTGGCATTAAACATGCCTACGAGATCAGGTAATTCCATTGTAGATCCCCGTTTTCTCAATGTGGACACCTACATACATAGAACATTATCATTAAAACATTCATTGGAAATAATCCTTAACATGCATGTAAACTTGTGTAAATTCTATCATGTCACCTTTAATATCCTCATACATTCTTTATTTTTTATTCATGTGATCATGGACATGTGCACGCGATGTTGTTGCATGATTATCTTATGGTAACATAGTCACATGACTCACTGGTATCATGATTCCCACATATTTCCATGGATGTTTCATATTGATCATGGAATTGGCCTTGGACCAGTCTGGTTAAATATACAAAGACATCATGGAAAAGTCATCTTGTTTATTGGAAGACATCCTAGAAAATATCAAATGATTGTGTATATAAATCATCGACAATAAAGAATGACCATGAGAACAAATCATAGAAAAGGAATATTTACCATGAAATTTTATCCTTGACAAATCATCTTGATCATGAGAAGACACCATTGAAAAAAGGTTTTGACCATGTGAAGAAACCATAGAGAAGTCATCCATGATCATGAAACCCCCCCCCCCCCCAAATCTATCTGCTATGATCATGTGATGAACATCGCCAACATGTCATGGTTGATCATGTAAATCACCTTGGATAAGTTTGGAAGGCACTGCTAGAAGTATCTTCCATGTCAGGGGGACACTCAGGACATGTTTCGTAGACACACCAGACAGAAAGCCTAGACAATCAAGACATGCTGAAAAAAAATCTAGGTATTTCAGACAGACAATCTGGGATTGTGGGGAAGACACTTAGGAAATTCTAGGTAGATACCATGGACATGTTAGATAATAAATCATGACATGATAAGAATAATGTTAGGGCTGGTCAAATTGACACCCTAGACATGTCAGGCATAGACCCTTGACATATAATCCTTGTCCGACCGACACACTAGGTCATACACAATGTAAACCCCTAGCCATGAATATTCATTACAGTACCCCCTTTATAAGTTTATTTTCATTAAATATTAAGGATTACACAGTCAGGTGACTCTATTTTTTTATTCTCTCAGATGTGCCATACATTTTCTACAATAATTATTCTAAACACCATTCATGGTAATGAACTTTACTTTTTATATTAGAGGATAGAGAAGTAATAGATAACACAATATTATGTTCTGGTATATGTCACTATATTTCATAAACCACATGTATGATAATGGTACCTTATAGTGTAATCCCATATCAAAATCCATCAGTGTGTTAGGGGGTTACATGTAATGCCCTGACCCTAGTTACCCAGTGTCGGTGAATTATTTTAATACATGGGCATGATTACAAGGAATCAAGTCCCTAAAGATAGACCAGTTTAGCAGTCTTGGAAAATAGAATACATACATGAACGTTACATTACACATTAGAAAATTAAACACAGTATAAATGATCATTTGAGAACGCCATTAATCTCATAGATTAACCCTACTTATCCATTATAATACACTTCTTTGAATTCTGGGAAAATTAAAACATGGAAAGGGGTGAGTTCAGATGCTTAGTAAGGATAACAATATAGTGGAAACATTAATAAATAAGCATAAACATTTATGGAAATGTATAAGGCTAAAACATAATCCTTTTAATCATAAACTTATTGTAATATGTAAATGATAAAATAAAATAATTCCATTTACTTATTCACTTGGACATTCTACTAGTCGAATAATCACATGCAATATCAATAACCACTTTAAAAATGATGGAATGCAAAATTCCAGACATTATAACCACATAGTCAATGACTTTTTCCAAAACTACAAATATGATTTTATCAAGGCATTGTTCCAAGACACTAGTTTGTCTCATGAAACCTACCGAAGCATCGAGGAGCTATAGAAGGCTCCACCTGTCACTTACAAAGTCCAATTCTTTCCTCATATGAAAAGTTTAACCATTACATAAACATTCGTATTAAAACTGGCACACGAAACATTAATACTTTATCCATAAACCATGTAACAACCCGAAATTTTGAATAAATCTTGTTTCCTAATTTTATGTGTTATTTTATTTTTACACTCAACAAAAATGTTTCATTTGATAACATGAGTATAATTAAAATGATACTGTTGGTTTTTGACTGTTATATGACCATTGGTCAATATGACCACTAGAAACTAAACATTTTGATTATTGTCTCTAAATACAAGTAATCTTGGTTAATTAATATAGAAAGAAGATTCGATGGCCTCACCCAGTAGTCTTGGACCAATCGAAGCCCATCTAACAGAACTTGGGAAGGAGGTAGCACCACTAGGCTTTGCTCTGAACCAAACCCAAGCTGAACTTCATCGTATAAAGCTAGAACGGGATCGCCTTCGCGAGAAGTTCAAAATGATAGAAATTACTACTCGTGCGATGTTGGCCGAGCCTCCCTCAGATTCTCTCACCTTAGCACACCTTACACTTAGGTCCTATGCTGGTGTGATAAGGGGCTATGTAAGGAGACCTTAACTGCCTTATGTAATCCTTTGTTTTAAATAAAATTGGGATTTCTTCTTATGATGATGTTTATGAATTTTCAAATGACCGGATAAATATAGTATGCATATTTTTGATGAATTTTAGAAAAAGGATATTTTAAAAATGGTTGTGTAAACCTTAAATAATTAAAAATGTGTAATGATTTTCGAAAAATGGTCTTTTACAATTATGTTCAGTACGAAATTTAGAGTCTAATAAGATCAACTTAATTTTTAATGAATAGTAAATTATGAATAGTGATTTTATGATTAGGATTAGTAATGTGTCCAAATGGATTAGTAATCTCACTTAAAGAAAGTATTAATATAATCTAGGAACCTTGATTATGTAATGTGATTCAATAAAATGGTTAAATAATGGTTTCATAAATTATTATTCAAGTATTAGTTTTTTTTTGGGTGAATAGTTTTTTTTAATTAAAAATTTAATTAAAAATATTTAGATAATTATTTTTATAAAACAGATTTCATTTTTGAACTCAGAGCACCGATATTATGCTATGGTAATATTTGGGGTTTTTTCTGAAAAAAATGAATTTTCGGTGAATAGTGTTTTTATTTAAAAATTAAATTACAAATATTTAGAAAAATATTTTTATAAAATGGAGTTCATATTTGTAATCAGATCGTTGATATTTGGTTAAGGTGAAATTTTGGGATTATTCTGAGAAAGTTGAATTTTCAATGAATAGTGAAAATACAGTTTTTAAGTTACGGGTGTTTAATGACATCATTAAATGATGTATTAAGTTTGTAATCAATATGTTCGAATTGTGAATAGTGAGATAAGGTATGAGGTGTCCCAAGTGGCCAATACAATGGGCAAATACCATGGGCAAGCCCATGGTTTTTCCAAAACCACTAATGAGGTGTCCCTTTGCCTTTAATGCCTTGTCCCCTCACTTTCCCTATAAATACCAAGCCATCCTCTCATCCATTCGACTCCCCACTCTCCCCCAACGAAGTTCTGGTCTCATTATCTCCCAAGGAGTCCTCCCATGGTGCCCCCAATCCTTCATGGTCCCAACCTTTGAGTTTTAAGAGTTATGTTTTAAGGTAAGGGATCCGACCTCTCTCTTTCATTTCATGTAATCTCTTTTATGTAATTACTTTTATGCTCCATGTTATTATGTTGGAGGATGTTATTTTATACTCCTATTACTTACCTTTTCATGTTAATATAATGAGAGATCCCCTCTTTCTATCATTATTTCGTTTTATGGAGTTTTAAGTGGTGCCGTTAGGCTGCCGAAATTTTTGTAACGGATTCTTTCTCCCTTCTAATTTTTCAAGATCTATATTCATGTAAAGTATTTCAAGTTCCTTTTTATTATGTTGGGGTATGATCTAAAAATTTATCATACTGATCTTTCATGATCATATGATGAGAGACCCCATTTTATCTCTTCAATTCAGGATTTTGAAGTTTTAAGTGGCGCCATTAGGCTGCCGAATTTTTAAGTGGTTCTTCACCCTTCTCGTTTTGAAGTTCTACTTTCATGTCAATTCTTTCAATTTCCTTTTCTTTATATTGGGGTATGATCTCTATATCTATCATACTATACTCTTATGTTCAGATGATGAGAGACCCCATTTTATCTCTTCAATTCAGGATTTTGAAGTTTTAAGTGGCGCCGTTAGGCTGCCGAATTTTTATGTGGTTCTTCACCCTTCTCATTTTGACGTTCTACTTTCATGTCAATTCTTTCAAGTTCCTTTTTGTTATATTGGGGTATGATCTCTATATCTATCATACTATACTCTTATTTTCATATGATGAGAGACCCCATTTTATCTCTTCAATTCAGGATTTTGATGTTTTAAGTGCCGCAGTTAGGCTGCCGAATTTTTAAGTGGTTCTTCACCCTTCTCGTTTTGAAGTTCTACTTTCATGTCAGTTCTTTCAAGTTCCTTTTTGTTATGTTGGGGAATTATCTCTATATCTATCATACTGAACTCCTATTTTCACATGATGAGAAACCCTATTTGATCTTTTCAAATCATTTTTGTTGAAGTTTAAGTAACGCCGTTAGGCTGCCGAACTTTCATAAGAGAAATCTAATTTTTGTCTCCTTTCCATGTTTTTCATTACAAATGGTATGTACTTGAAATTTCATTACCATGATCATGTATCCTTCTTATTCTGTCCATATACTATTTTATGGGTCATTTATGAATGTTTGAACCATTTTACCTCTCTTTTTAATGTCTTCTAAAACCTCGTAACATAGCTGTTATGCTGCAGAATTTCCGTCTCAAAATGTCTCTCTCTTTTTATAAAGTTATTTTATATTATTAAGTGAATACTCAAAGCTCTTTCTTATAAAGGGGTATTCACATATATACCAAAATGTTCTATTTTAAATTCTGGTATTTACATACATGAGACCCACCTTCCTTTTCTGTGGGTTTTAAAGTGATGTAAAGATCATGTCTTTAAAGATGTTTTTAAAACGTTATGATTATGAAATGAAACCCATTTATTTTATGCTATATGGGTTATTTATGAAATGTTTGATGATTATATAAGTGGCTCACATGATAATAAAGGAAAATTTAAGGGTGTTCCCTGATAGCGCTCCAATGCATTGGGTAATGATGTAACCACTAGAGATTACAATTTTCACGATACCTTGGTGAATAACCTTGGTAATTTTCAAATGACACCTTGGGGATGGACCTTGGTGATATGTTCATGATTTTCTATGTTAAATGATTTAGCCACTTTTTCAAGTTATGAAAAATGTTATTTTTATTATGATATGCCTCTTTATTTCATTCTCATGCCTTAAAGTTCTTTGTCATGACCTTATTGAAGTATCTCAAGTTCACATGTAAAATGTTTCTCTTGTTTTACTTACTGGGATTTTTGCTCACCCTTTCTTTTGATGTATTCTCCCAGGTTATGTGATGCAGTAATGAACCTAGGATGAACATGAGGAGAAGACTTTCATGTGTTTTAGAAGAATTTTTTATGTTTTCATGTTTAAAGTTCGTGGTTTCCAAGACACTAAATCTTAAAGATCCTCGGTTTTGTAAAATGTAATGAACGTTTATGTGATAAAGAGGCGGGATGCTATAGTTGGTATCAAAGGATGGTTTAGTTATTTGTGGAAATTAGGATATGAAAAATCTAGGAAGAAACCTATAGAACAGTTTAAATATAGGAAATCTTCCTGCTATTTTGGTGAGTATTGAGTAAGGGGTTTCCAAGAAAACACATCCCTGTCTGGATACGAGAAGGTAGAGGTGGCTCTGGCACAGATGTACATAGGGGTAAAACCTGAAAACACCGCTATGAGCTAGACTCGAATGGGAACTGGTACACGACAAAGGGCCTTGCTGCACTCTTGGTTACAACACTCCCGGGGGATATGCTTTGGTAAATTCATAAGCTTAGTATGAACCATTATTAAAGGAACAAGGATAAAACAAAATAAAGATTCATATAAGAATATATGATCATGGATAACCTAGATTGGAACCTAGGGGATCACAAGTTAGGATATACTTTTATTCTACATGTTTATCCTTTTATGCTTAAAGTTTCCTTTTCATGATTATTAGCTAAGTAAATAAGCCCCTAATTATAGTTTCTTGTCTTAGTTAATGGCGGGAAATGGAAGAACATGTCCCAAAAACCAATGTGATAGGAAATGCGACGATTGCCGTATTAATACGACAGAGGTGATTAGGGGATTAAAATATGATTATTATTTTGGAAAATGTTCACTATTTTAGGGACCCTATATGATCGAGGTAAATAGATTACTATGGTATATTCATTGAGGAGTAAGGTTGACTTATATTTTGAAGAATAGATGAATTTATGGTGGACTTATAGTAATTTAGGTTACTTATGGGAATGATTAACCTATCTTGGGTAAAATATGTTTTGTTTAGATAATTTTGTTATAAGATGTTAGGAGTGGTTGATGTTGTTTGGAGATGAACAATGAAGTTTATTTTGGAAGACTATGTTATCAAATCCTTCTTGTATTTGGGTTTCAATCTTAGTTTGGTTTATTTTGAGGAATTTTAAGGACCGTTATTTATGGGATGGTCTATGATGAACTTTGGGTATTACCATGGAACATTGAAGATTTAAAATTAGTTTCCATTCCTATGGGATTCTTCCTTTTTGAAGAGTTGTCTAACCTTACCCTTTCTGTTTTTGGGATAATGTTTAAAGATAGAAGAAATAGATAGTTAATATTTTGTGGATTATGTGTTTCTCTATAAGATGATTCTTATGTTTTGATGAGACTAAGTAGTTTTGAATGATCATCATTTGGGAGAAAATATTAGTTTTGGTAGAAACTTATTAAAGGGTGAAACTCTACATGAAGGTAGATATATTTCCTTATATTTTTGTTCTATGTTGTAAATGAATTCCTCAAAATTATGAAAAGGAACGTAAAACAAAAACATTGTTGGGTTACATTTCCTACTAGGTAATCAAAGATCATTTACACACATCATATGTTTGGGATTTTCTTATGGTTCAATTTCTCCTAATCATGTTCTCTGTCACTCTCCCTCAGAACGTGACCCTTTGTTTTCTCCTCCATGTCCATGTTTTCCTATATGGAATCCTAGTGTGGGCTAACTCGCGTGACCTTCGTACTTCCCTTTCTTTCTTTTAAAGTAATAGTTTTACTGACTCCTTTTCCGATGTGGGACTTTCAATGAAATTTCTAAACCTAATTTTACAAAATTGCGAGGACGCAATTTCTTAAGGGGGGAAGATTGTAACAACCCGAAATTTTGAATAAATCTTGTTTCCTAATTTTATGTGTTATTTTATTTTTATACTCATCAAAAATGTTTCATTTGATAACATGAGTATAATTAAAATGATACTGTTGGTTTTTGACTGTTATATGACCATTGGTCAATATGACCACTGGAAACTAAACGTTTTTTATTATTGTCTCTAAATACAAGTAATCTTGGTTAATTAATATAGAAAGAAGATTCGATGGCCTCACCCAGTAGTCTTGGACCAATCGAAGCCCATCTAACAGAACTTGGGAAGGAGGTAGCACCACTGGGCTTTGCTCTGGACCAAACCCAAGCTGAACTTCATCGTATAAAGATAGAACGGGATCGCCTTCGCGAGAAGTTCAAACTAATAGAAATTACTACTCGTTCGATGTTGGCCGAGCCTCCCTCGGATTCTCTCACCTTAGCACACCTTACACTAAGGTCCTATGCTGGTGTGATAAGGGGCTATGTAAGGAGACCGTAACTGCCTTGTGTAATCCTTTGTTTTAAATAAAATTGGGATTTCTTCTTATGATGAAGTTTATGAATTTTCAAATGACCGGATAAATATAGTATGCATATTTTTGATGAATTTTAGAAAAAGGATATTTTAAAAATGGTTGTGTAAACCTTAAATAATTAAAAATGTGTAATGATTTTCGAAAAATGGTCTTCTACAATTATGTTCAGTACGAAATTTAGAGTCTAATAAGATCAACTTAATTTTTGATGAATAGTAAATTATGAATAGTGGTTTTATGATTAGGATTAGTAATGTGTCCAAATGGATTAGTAATCTCACTTAAAGAAAGTATTAATATAATCTAGGCACTTTGATTATGTAATGTGATTCAATAAAATGGTTAAATAATGGTTTCATAAATTATTATTCAAGTATTAGTTTTTTTGGGTGAATAGTGTTTTTTAATTACAAATTTAATTAAAAATATTTAGATAATTATTTTTATAAAACGGATTTCATTTTTGAACTCAGAGCACCGATATTATGCTATGGTAATTTTTGGGGTTTTTTCTGAAAAAAAATGAATTTTCGGTGAATAGTGTTTTTATTTAAAAATTAAATTAAAAATATTTTGAAAATTATTTTTATAAAATGGAGTTCATATTTGTAATCAGAGCGTTGATATTTGGTTAAGGTGAAATTTTGGGATTATTCTGAGAAAGTTGAATTTTCGATGAATAGTGAAAATACAGTTTTTAAGTTACGGGTGTTTAATGACATCATTAAATGATGTATTATGTTTGTAATCAATATGTTCGAATTATGAATAGTGAGATAAGGTATGAGGTGTCCCAAGTGTCCAATACCATGGGCAAATACCATGGGCAAGCCCATGGTTTTGCCAAAACCACTAATGAGGTGTCCCTTTGCCATTAATCCCTTGTCCCCTCACTTTCCCTATAAATACCAAGCCATCCTCTCATCCATTCGACTCCCCACTCTCCCCCAACGAAGTTTTAGTATCATTACCTCCCAAGGAGTCCTCCCATGGTTCCCCCAATCCCTCAAGGTCCCAACCTTTGATTTTTAAGAGTTATGTTTTAAGGTAAGGGATCCGGCCTCTCTCTTTCATTTCAAGTAATCTCTTTTATGTCATTCCTTTTATGCTCCATGTTCTTATGTTGGAGGATGTTCTTTTATACTCCTCTTACTTCCCTTTTCATGTTAATATAATGAGAGATCCCCTCTTGCTCTCATTATTTCGTTTTATGATGTTTTAAGTGGCGCCGTTAGGCTGCCGAAATTTTTGTAACGGATTCTTTCTCCCTTCTCATTTTTCAAGATCTATTTTCATGTAAAGTATTTCAAGTTCCTTTTTATTATGTTGGGGTATGATCTCTAAATTTATCATACTGATCTTTCATGATCATATGATAACAGACCCCATTTGATCTCTTCAATTCAGGATTTTGAAGTTTTAAGTGGCGTCGTTAGGCTGCCGAATTTTTAAGTGGTTCTTCACCCTTCTCGTTTTGAAGTTTTACTTTCATGTCAATTCTTTCAATTTCCTTTTTGTTATATTGGGGTATGATCTCTATATCTATAATACTGGACTCTTATGTTCAAATGATGAGAGACCCCATTTTATCTCTTCAATTCAGGATTTTGAAGTTTTAAGTGGCGCTGTTAGGCTGCCGAATTTTTAAGTGGTCTTCACCCTTCTCGTTTTGAAGTTCTACATTCATATCAATTCTTTCAAGTTACTTTTTGTTATATTGGGGTATTATCTCTATATCTATCATACTATACTCTTATTTTCATATGATGAGAGACCCCATTTTATCTCTTCAATTCAGGATTTTGATGTTTTAAGTGGCGCCGTTAGGCTGCCGAATTTTTAAGTGGTTCTTCACCCTTCTCGTTTTGAAGTTCTACTTTCATGTCAGTTCTTTCAAGTTCCCTTTTGTTATGTTGGAGAATTATCTCTATATCTATCATACTGAAATCTTATTTTTACATGATGGGAAACCCTATTTGATCTTTTCAAATCATTTTTGTTGAAGTTTAAGTAACGCTGTTAGGCTGCCGAACTTTCATAAGAGAAATCTAATTTTTGTCTCCCTTCCATGTTTTTAATTTCAAATGGTATGTCCTTGAAATTTCATTACCATGATCATGTATCCTTCTTATTCTGTCCATATACTATTTTATGGGTCATTTATTAATGTTTGACCCATTTTACCTCTCTTTTTAATGTCTTCTAAAACCTCGTAACATAGCTGTTATGCTGCAGAATTTCCGTCTCAAAATGTCTCTCTCTTTTTATAAAGTTCTTTTATATTATTAAGTGAATACTCAAAGTTCTTTATTATAAAGGGGTATTCAAATATATACAAAAATGTTCTATTTTAAATTCTGGGATTTACATACATGAGACCCACCTTCCTTTTCTGTGGGTTTTAAAGTTATGTAAAGATCATGTCTTTAAAGCAGTTTTTAAAACGTAATGATTATGAAATGAAACCCATTTATTTTATGCTATATGGGTTATTTATGAAATGTTTGATGATGATATATGTGGCTCACATGATAATAAAGGCAAATTTAAGGGCGCGCCCTGATAGCGCTCCAATGCATTGGGTAATGATGTAACCACTAGAGATTACAATTTTCATGATACCTTGGTGAATAACCTTCGTAATTTTCAAATGACACCTTGGGGATGGACCTTTGTGATATGTTCATGATTTTCTATGTTAAATGATGTAGCCACTTTTTCAAGTTATGAAAAATGTTATTTCTATTATGATATGCCTCCTTATTTCATTCTCATGCCTTAAAGTTCTTTTTCATGACCTTATTGAAGTATCTCAAGTTCACATGTAAAATGTTTCTCTTGTTTTCCTTACTGGGCTTTTTGCTCACCCTTTCTTTTGATGTATGCTCCCAGGTTATGTGATGCAGTAATGAACCTAGGATGAACATGAGGAGAAGCCTTTCATGTGTTTTAGAAGAATGTTTTATGTTTTCATGTTTAAAGTTCCTGGTTTCCAAGACACTAAACCTTAAAGATCCTCAGTTTTGTAAAATGTAATGAAAGTTTATGTGATAAAGAGGTGGGATGCTATAAACCATGAATGGTATAAAAAAAACTTCCAAAGTAAAACATTTCACAAATAAATCAATATAATATGGATGATTAGTATCATAATAAATCAACTTCAAACATGTTTAAAATCTATTGATGGATTTTGACATAGATGAAAATGATTTGTTAAACTCTTTTAGAGAAATATATCTCTTTCATGAAAACATTTAAAGGTCACACAATTTAGATAGGAATACATTTAAGATATTTTAGAATCAATGTTTTCCAAACCACTTTTAAACTTTTGAAAGGAATTAGAATTTTAAAATATTCATGTCCGTTTAAGTAAATCATTAAAACCATTTTGAAACCATGGACATTAATGAAAATGGTTTAGAAGAATAAATATTTAATATATTTAAAATGATGATTTAGTAAAAATTCAATTAAAAGGAATCTCTTTGTAAAAACTTTTATGTAACCTGGACATGGATAATAAATATGTCCCACTAGATACATACATAAAAACAACCTCGGATAATAAAGAGATTGTGAAATTAACCCTTACCTTGCACTTTCCTTTATTCAAGGGTACATTTAACCTCTTGTATGAAGACCATAGTATGTTATTAAATTAAATTAAACCATATTAAAATTTGTGATATCATACATGATTCATTTATGACTTTATACTACCCATTTAATTATATTTTTCACGTTAAATTAATATTTCTGGTAATAATCGCTTTCTTTATCGAATGTGTTTTAACTTGTTACTCTTGATTGTATCACTTAGATAAAGAATTAAATAATTATATAATATAAAACATGATTTATATATCATATAAATTTATAATATAAAAATGTATAATAGACATATATATATGAAATGGAAAACACCTTTTATGGAGACGGTAGTCCGTACGTACGCATAAACGTTGTTTCCGTATTCATATCATATTGAAAGGAACTAAGTGAATAAGATATATGTAAGTAAATATATATATCTATATAATATCATTATAATAAAATATATTAAAAAATTATTAGTGATATATATTTTATAATAATCGTTGAATGGGGAACGTGGGAATGAATCTCATCACGCTGTGGAGACGGTAATCCATACGTACGCACGAGCAACAATATCATTATATTGATGGGGAAATCACATGTAATTGGATGGTATATCATATATATATAATCATTAAATTTCTATATTTATTATTTACACAAGTTATACACATTATTATACCCATCCAAATAATGATGTGCTTGAATAACAAACTACACCATGACGCGGCGATGGTAATCCGTACGTATGCACACATGGTGACTTTGTCATTTATAAGATGGATAGAATAATGAATATGGTTGCACCATTTCTATAATAACATCATAGTATATAGAATATACTGGATTTATTATTTTATAATGGAAACAAAAAAGAAAGAGGAAGTGGAAGAAGAAAAGAACATGAAACATGTGATGAAATAATTACCTCTTTTTCGGGTTCTTCCTTTTGATTTGTTCAAAAGGGATTCCTAGGATAGCTTTATGAACAATTGAAGGAATTTATAATTAATGGATAAATGTTGGGAGTTTATTTTGGTAGGGTTTTTCTGATTCAAATGGCTTTGTAGGTGTGAAATTAAGATAAGGGGAAGAACCCTTTTATAAGAGAGTCGAGGGTCACGTTAGGAAAAGTTTGAAATATTATTATATAATAAAATAATTTTAGGTTTATAATCGCTCAAAAATGAATTATTTAAAGGATAATGAGGTTATAGGTCGAAAAACACACAACCAATAGTTTTAAACAAGTTTAGGTTACCATTTTAACCATATTTTGTACAATTAGCACTTAGTTAAATAGTTTCACTTTTACCATGTCTTCTTGTATTCTTACACTATATGGTTAATAAACATACTCTAAACATCCAAGATAAACTAAAGTGGTTAATTAATGACATATATAATATTATTTATTCCATTTTACTGGATCTTAGATTTTATGAAATATTATATCAACCAATAATATAGTATTTTTTTAAACAATTTAATGTCAATTTTGATATTATTTGGTATTTGTTTTTTTGTTAAAATAATAACAGCATGATTACTTCAGAAAAAATTGATTGAATCAACCATAATAAGTCATATTAACCTATAAAATTAGTGAACTTCATCAAAAGTATCCAAATACATATATTTGTGTATTTAAAATATGAATTTTTATAATATTTTATTAATAAGTTAATTACTGCATCATCATTGTGTCAGAAATAAATTTAAGTATATAATATCTAAAAAATTTAAATAAAATACAATTATGTAGGAAATCTCTATATATTTATAATGAATATTTATAGTTGAATTTATATTATGTATAACCCTATATTAAAAATGATTTAATTATGAAAACTTTAATTTTACACTTTGAACTCTTCTTTAAATTATATAATAATAAATGTACTAATATAATCCAAGTGGACCTAAAGGATCATATATTATTCCTCAGGTTGTTTTTGGTCTAATTACACTTATCCAATAAAATTAGAACATGTGTTAGGGTAATTATAATATCATTTTTACCCTTAATTACATTATTTACTTTTTACCGTGGTAAATAAAAGTCAAAATTTACTATTCACCAAAAATTATTTTCATCTTATTGAAACACATAATACTTATTATGGTTGACTATGTCAATTGTATTTTTTAAATTCAACTCAGAGAAGCTGTAAAATTATGTTTTATGCAAATTTGCAAATGCTCTTAGGAGGTGGGTAAAAGACGGTATAAAGTTCGATAAAATATTATATATCTAAACATATTATAAAATGACACCAAGTAATTAAATTGATCATATATAGGTATTATATATCTATTTTGCACTAAAATAAATTAAAATAAAATAACTAATTACTTAAATAAAAAGTCGGGTTTAAACAAAAACGCAATGGTTTTCACTATTCATCAAAAATTAAAAGTTTTCAAAAAAATACAAAAACATCACCCAAAGATAATTTTTATATTCCCAATTCCAAAATGATTTAAATTTTACCAAATTAAAAACATAGAGGTTTCATTTATTAATTTAAAATTAATTCCCGTTGTCAAAACCAAAAAGCGGGTTTTTAAAAAGTGAAAACTATCAAAAGATGGACATGTGTTTATGTCAAAGTTAAATGTGAAATTACTTATAAAGGCCCAAATTGTATTAAATTATAATAATATAACCTAATTATACTTCAAAACCTTTCAAATTCACAATTTAAGACTATAAAATATTTCGATTAAAAAAGTTTTTTTCAATTTAAACATAGTATTTTTCACTATTCGTCAAAATATAGAAGTAAACAGAAAAGAACCAAAAATTTATCCAAACTAAATTTTAATTTCCCTATTCTAAATAAGAATTTGATTTAATTAAATTAAATATATAAAAGTATCAAATATTAGTATTAAAAAGGTTCTCTATTAAAAGGCGGTAAAATTGCATTTTTTGAAAAATATTTCTTTTATATAAAAAAATGAATTTGTTCTTTTATTATTTTTAAGAAACAAAAATATGGATATAAAAATAATATAGAGCATATAAGATTCAAAATTCAATTAATAATATTCTTAACCTCTTTTTTAACGGTTAGTTTATTAAGTTGTGATTCGCTAGAACTCACTGTTGCGTGTAGCACAAACTATTGAGTTACCTTAATGAGATAATGTACTATGAAATCATGGGGTGTTATATTCTCCCCTCCTTAAAAAAATTACGTACTCAGAATTTAAAATTTTTCTTTGAAAATAAATCGTTAAAAATAGAAAAATACTTTGTGGAAAACCCACATCTGAAATTGGGTTAATAAAATTTAGTCTTAATAAAAGGGAAAGGGAAATGAAAACATCACCTCCCAATTATGATATCTATTAGGAGAAAATTGGTGGAAATTAAAGAAACAAAATTTGGAAAAAATGTATATGTTTATAGGGAGTTATTTTTGTCATGCATCACAAATAAGAATTCAATTGAGAGCCTCAAAGTCATTAATCTATGATGTTTCAAAATATCATCGGTTCAACAAATCATAAGGTATTCATATAAAAAAAAATTTGTTTCAGGATCCCTTCCCTAATGTTCATGAATTAATTTATTCATAGAATATGAGGATATATATATATATATATACTTGACAAGTAGAGTTTCATATTTTATTTAATTCCTACCCCAAACTAATCTTTCACTCCAAAATATTATAGAATTCAAAAAATATTCTATTTATCCTAATCATATAGGGTTCAAAAAAAATTAAATTCCCAATTTATTTGTTATACCATTAACAAACAATATTATACAATCCAGAGCATCACGTAGGCTAGTGTTTGGTGAACCACCCTTGTCCCTGTTTGGTTGCGGGTTCAAGTCTCGCGGCCTTGCCGAACGCGAGAGGTTATCACCCGACCATTGAGTTTTCATTTTTATGACAATCTGAAAATATTCTCAAGAAATGATTTAACCTTAACAACAGTATCCATTGTCAAACATATTCAATTCCAACCTTTTGACTTATCCAATATACTTCTATCCAAACTAACAATCCAAAATTTATAAACAAGGTAAACACAATGAAGATCCTTTTTTCCATGTAATAACATGTGAATACCTTCATCACGTATTGGTTTAAAACATAGTAACACCCTGAATTACTATAAAACCTTATTGATTAAATTCATGCTCCCTTATTAATTATTGAATCTTGGATATACTATTTATATCCAAAAATGTTGTAAACTCCCACCATGATGTAATATAAAAATCATTAATCATTTTCAAGGTTGTCAAAAATATCTAATATAATTTATTCAAATAAATCATCCCATATTCCAAAATAAATATCTCATTATCAGGACCAAATTAAGGTTTTGTCTTTCCTTCAACCATGTATTTTCCCGAAAATATAACATTCAATTGTGTCACTTTTCTTAGTTCCACACAATCTCATGTCCTTAGTGAAATAGTACTGTAGTACAATCCTTATATACTATTTAATTATTATAACATGTCCATCATTAATATAATACTCAAATGACCCAATATTTCAATAACAACATAAGAACTCTTAATCATTCCTCTTCAACTTCGGTAGTATCATTACATGATTATTATCCAATAGCAGCATTCGAGGTATACTCTGATGATTTGTACATTGATTCGCGTTGTGTCCCAAATCCTAGAAGATGAAGCATTGTACATTTGAAACATTTTTCATACCTTTTCAATCACGTACATGGTGTCCTTTTTCTCCACACATATAAAAAACTCACATTCCCATCATTAATTTACCTAGGTGATTCTTTCCATTGTAATCTCATATGGGGAAATGCTTCTTGCCCTTATTCAATTTATCCATATTTCATTATACCATCTTTTTCTTCTCTAACTTCCCTTCAAATCCATAGGTTTGAAAGAATTTTTTACTTATCTTATTAAAACATGATACTATTTCTTAATATGATGATAATAC
Organism: Viscum album; assembly: GCA_963277665.1. Classification (NCBI taxonomy): domain Eukaryota; kingdom Viridiplantae; phylum Streptophyta; class Magnoliopsida; order Santalales; family Viscaceae; genus Viscum; species Viscum album. The sequence continues at coordinate 1,316,684,337 of OY728147.1, forward strand.
ATGGTAGATTTTTCCTTTCTAAATGATGGCTTTATATAATGAAATATATGATCCTTCTTACTCTTTGGATCATGTGTATTACTGGAGGTGTCATTCCTTCTACTAGGCGCCATTTATATACAATGGAATACACAAGGTTAGTTTATGAATCACAATGCATAATTTCAAACTTGTCAAATACCTAACGTACATTGGAAATACTATGCATATAATCTATAATCATAAAATGTATTTATTGAGAATGTATTTACACTTAAATCCTTCGTAATGTATTGTAATGAAAATTTGAATTATCCTATGAATATCCCCTGGGAGTTTCATAACCAAGAGTGTAGCAAGGCCCGTTGTCAATCACCAGTTCCAGTTCGAGTCTAGCTCAATGCAGTGTTGTCAGGTTTTACCCCAAGGTAAATCTATGCTAGAGCTGCCTATACCTGCTCATTTCCAGATTGGGGTGTATTTCTTGGAAAACTCAAAAAATATCTACAGTACCAAAATTTTAGGATGTTATTCTATACTAATCCTAATATTCTATCTTAGGGTAATGTTCTTTAATAAGAGTTTAACTAAATCTATTTCAAAGGTTGTTTCTAAACTTCCTCTGATACCCACTGTAATTCCCCGACCCCAATTACCCAGAGTTGGTTCATTATTTTAATACATTGGCATGATTACAATAAATATAGTCTCTAAAGACCGATCAGTTTAGCTGTTTTTGAAAATAGATTACATACATGAATGTTAAGTTACACATTAGAAAATACAACAAAACAAAAATGATCCTTTGAGAATTCCAATAATCCCATATCATTACTCTACTTATAAATCACAATACACTACTTAGAATCCTGGGAAAAATAAAACATTGAAAGGGGTGAGCTCAGATTCTAAGTAAGGATAACAATAGAGTGGAAACATTCATAAATAAGAATAAACATTCAGGGAAATGTATAAGACTAAATCAAAAAAAATTAAACTTAAACATTACAATATTATGTAAAAAATAAAATAAAATAATGCCATTTACTTATTCACATGGATATTATACCAGTAGAATAATCACATTCAATATCAATACCCCCTTTTATAATGATGGAATGTATAAATCCTGACATCATAACCATATAGTCAATGCCTTTTGCCAAGACTTCAAATAAGATTTTTTCAATGCCTTGTTCCAAGACACTAGTTTGTCTGATGATACCAACCAATGCATCGAGAAGATATCGTGGGTTCCACCCATCACTTACTATGTCCACTGCATTCCTCATATGAAAAGGATTAAACATAACAAAAATATTCTTATTAAAACTTGCATACAAAATGTAAATACATTACCCATATCCTAGGAATGATATAAAAATAACACATCCATAGTCAAACATATCTCAAAACCTTTAATACAATATGAAATATTTGTATCATAATAAATCAACTTCAATCAAGTTTAAAATCCATTAATGGATTTTGACATCGATTAAAATGATTTGTAAAACTCGTTGAGAGAAATATCCATTTTTCCTGAAAAAATTTAAAGGACGCACAATTTAAAAAGGACGACATTTTTGAACCAATGTTTCTCATAAAACTTTGAAACTTTTTAAAGGAATTATCATTTTAAAACATTCATGTCTATTTAAATAAATCCTTAAAACCAATTTGAAAACATGGACATTAATGAGAATGGTTTTGAAGAATAAATATTTAAAACATGTAAAATGACGTTTTAGTAAAAATTTCCTTCAAAATAATCCCTTTAAAAATAATTTTATGAAGCATGGACATGGATAATAAAGATTTTTAGTAGATACTTACGTAAAAACAACCTCGGATAATAAAGAGATTTTGAAATTAACCCTTACCTTGTACTTTCCATTAGTAGAGGGTACATTTAACTTTCTGTATGAATACAATATTATCTTTTTAAATTATACCAGAACCACATTAATATTTATGATATCATAAATGATACATTTATGACTTTATACTACCCATTTAATAATAATTTCCATGTAAAATTAACATTTCGGGTAATAATCACTTTCTTTATCGTATGGGTTTTAACTTGTTAATCTTGATTGTATCATATAGATCATGATTTAAATACTTCTGATAAATTAAACATGACTTATATATCATATATATTTTGAATATAATTATGTATACTAGACATATATATGAAATGGAAAACACCGTTTATGGAGATGGTAGTCTGTACGTATGCATTAATGATGTTTCTGTTTTCATATCGTATTGAACAAAACTAAGTGAATAATATATAAGTAAGTACATATATATATATATATCCAGTATCATTATTATGTCATATATTACATTATTATTAGTGATATATATTTTATAATCATTGTTTAATGGTGAACATTGAAATGAATCTCATGACATCATGGAGACGGTAATCCTTACGTATGCCCGGGTGACAATATAATTCTATTTATGGAGAAATAGTATGTAATTGGATGGTATATCATGTATAAAAAATAATTAAAATTTTATATTAATTATCTTAATCAGTTATCTTAATTATTATACCCATCCAAATAATGAAGTTTTTGAATAACAAACTACACCACGACATGGAGAAGGTAATCTGTACATACGCACATATGGTGACTTTTTCATTTATAGGATGGATAGAATAATGAATATAGTTGTAAAATTTCTATAATAACATCATTTTATAAATATGATACTGGAGTTATTATTTTATAATGGAAACAACAAAGAAAGAGGAAGTGAAAGAAGAAAAGATCTTGAAAGGCGTGATGAAATATTTACCTCTTTTTCGGGTTTATCCTTTTGATTTGATATAAAGGGATTCATAGGTTGGCTTAATGACCATAGGAAGGCATCTAGGATGAAGGTAGGAATGTTGGGATGATATTTGGGCCAGGTTTGGTTGAGCCAAATGGCTTTGTAAGTGTGAAATTAATAGAAGTTGAAGTGCCACTTTATAAGAGAGGTGAGGGTCACTTTATGAAAAGTTTGAAATATTATTTTATAATAAAACCATTTTCTGTTTGAAATGGCTCCAAAATAAATTATTTAAAGGATAAGGTGGGAATGGGTCGAAAACCTCTCAACAAATAGGTTTTATACATGTTTACATTATCATTTTAACCATATATTTTATATTTAACTCTTAGTTAAATAGTTTAACTTTTATAGTGTATTCTTGTATTCTTACACTATATGGTTAATAATCATATTCTAAAATTCCATGAGAAACTAAAGTGGTTCATTAATGACATATATAATATTCGTTAATCCCTTTTACCAAACCATATATTTTTAGAAATATTATATCAATCAATAATATAGTATTTGTTTTAAAAACTAATTTATGTCAATTTTCAAATTATTTGGTATTTTCTTGTTTAAATAATAAAAGCATGATTAATTCAAACTATATTAATTTCATCAACCATAACATGTCATATTAACCTATAAAATTAGTGGAATTCATTAAAAGTCTGAAATTACATTTATTTGTGTATTTATAATATCAATTATTTTAATATTTTATTAATAAAGTAATTACTGCATCATCATTGTGTCATAAATAAATTTAATTATTTAATGTCTGAAAATTATAAATAAAATACCATTATGTAGGAATTAATTTAACAATTCTAATGAATATTTATATTCTAATTTATCTTATGTATAACCCTATATTAAAAATGTATTAGATATGAGAACTTGAATTTAACACCTTTAACTCTTCATTAAATTAAATAATAATAAATGCCTTAATCTAAGACATGTGGACCTAAGGGATCATATTATATTTATATGGTTGTTTTTGGTCGAATTAGAATTATCCAATAGAATTAGGACATGTGTTAGTGTAATTATAATATCATTTTTATCCTTAATTACCCTATTTGGTTTTAACTGTGGTAAATAAAAGTCAACAGTAACTATTCACAAAAAATTATTTTCATCTTATTGAACCAAATTTTACTTAATGAGGTTAAATATTTCTCTCAGATTTTTGAAATTCTACTCACAGAAGCAGTACAGGTATGTTTTATTCAAATTTGTAAATGCTCATAGCAGATGTGTAAAAGACGGTACAAAGTTTGATAAAATATTATATATCTAAACATATTATAAAATGACTCAAATGAATTAAATTGAACATATATAGGTATTATATATATATATATATATACTTAAAATAAATTAAAATAAAATAACAAATTACTTAAATAAAAAGTCAATTTTAAACAATAACGCAATGTTTTTAACTATTTATCAAAAATTGAATGTTTTCCGAAAAATACAAAAAATTAACCAAAATGTAATTTTGATATTCCGAATTCAAAAATGAAGTCCATTTTACCAAATTCCAAACATAGAAGTTTCATTTATTAATTTAAAATTAATTCTCGTTGTCAAAACCAAAAAGAGGGTTTTTAAAAAGTTAAAACTATCAAAAGATTGACATGTGTTTATGTCAAATTTAAATTTAAAATTACATATAATGACCTAAATTTTAATAAATGATAAAACTATAATCAAATTATACTTCAAACCTTTCCAAATTCATAATTTATCAATATAAATTATTTTGATTAATTTTTTTTAAAATAAAACATAGTATTTTTCACTATTCGTCAAAATATAAAATTTATTGGAAAAGTTCAAAATTTTTATCCCAAATAAATAATGATGTCCCTATTCTAAATAAGAATTTAATTTCATTAGATTGAATAGATAAAAGTGTCAATTATTGGTTTTAGAAATGGTTCGACATTAAAAGGTGGTAAAATTGCATTTTTTGAAAAAAAAACTTTTATCTAAAAAAATTATTTTGTTCTTATATTTTGTCTAAGAACAAAATAATGTGAATTTAAAAATTATATAGAGTATATAAGATTCAAAATTCATTTAATACTATTCATAACTTCTTTTTGAACGGTTTGTTTAGTAATTTGTGGTGCGCTCAAACTCGGTGTTGTGTGTAGCGTAAGCTATTGAATTTCTTAAATGAGATAATGTTCTATGAAATTTCGGGGTGTTACATTACATTTGCAACATGAACTCAAATTTATCAATTAAATAGATTTGTAAGACTCCTTCTTATGGACAGAGCTCTAATGGGTATCTATCCTGGTGTAAGTCCGTCCATATTAAAAATATTCATAACATACGGTATTGAATTCTCTCATAATTATAGCACACATCATCATCAATCAGTGGATGCGAAGTGTTCTGGTACAGCAGATTGTACTTGATTACTAAAATAGGAAATGAGCTTATGTACCTTAAACCCATCAATGAGATAGGGAGAAACATAATTACGAAGACTCTTATTCCTATTATAAATAGAATTTATAGGACTTCTTCTTGAAGAACGATCTATATACCATATTCACAATGAGAATGGTAATCATACCACTCTATGGGAAATATTTATATGTAATCCATGTAAAATATTTCTCTCATGTGTTGTTTTAAATATTCCACTTTCACTTTTTTTCACCCTGAGCATGACTCATGTGAGCCTAGAAACTGGAGATGATTGTGAAAACAACATGGTGGGGACTCCCCATGTGTGGGGACTTCATTAGGATGTATTATAGTTTACATATGATCTTCAATAAAATATTTATTCTCCTGATTACTAACTTCATGGAATTATTACATGAAAAAGACCCACTAAAGGCCTCTTTTGTAACATATTTTGTGACACCAAATCCCATAATAGGAACTCCATAGACTCTGAATCCTATATTAATTGGATATATAGGGTTCCTTCTTAAAGAGAGAGACCTATATTAACATCATTACTACATCATGGTAAATAGAATGGTATAGTCTAATTATATGACTGTATACTATGTCAAAAAAACAATGTGTTTCTTCATACCTCTTCTCACTAGATAGATAGGATTCCTCTTTGATGTTCAATCCCATCTCCATGATTCCAAACACCTCCATAGATGGTATATAACTATAGAGATTCCAAATATGGTTATAAAAAATCAATATAAATGAAAAGTATATTAGTAGGAGAACTGTGACACACACATTAGTTCTCGTCAACACAAGGTCTTAATCAGGTATATAGCATAGGGGTCACCAGTCATGGAATGGGTATTAGGAAGGATTTCCTAAATAAATCATAAATCTATAATAATTTCTAAAAATATATAATAATTACCCCCAACAGGTTGATATAAGCCTGACCTCCCATCCTCTCATCTAATGGGAGTTCCTAAGAGTCATTTTCTTTGATACCCCAATAAAACACATACCATGGGAAATTAGGTTTTTTTTTTCCATTTTTGGGATGTGGGAACTATTGTGACTATTTTTTTTATTGTAAAATATATTAAACCATATGTAAATTATTTTTCAAACACCCTTAATCATCCACATTCTAGAATTGGTAGAAACGGTCATTATTTTTTGGGAAAAAATAGTAAACATGACATGAAATTAATTAATTGTTCCATTCCTTTTATAGGTTAAAAGGTACAGAAAACCCAACTCCCACTGAGAAATTCTTTCATGATTTTTTTGGGAAAAAATGGAAACCTGATGTGAAATATTTTTACTATGTTGAACAATTCCTAAATGATGGTACTTCCTCTTCATCCTTTATAATTTAAAGAAATTGATAAACCATGTGTTCTTATATATGATGCTACACTGACAAGGTTCCCCTTTTCATCTCTAAGAATTCAAAGAATCAATAAAATAAAAATGGAATCATAAAATGTGACAATGGATTTCAGACCTCTAGAAATATTGGTAATCCATGAATAGAACCTCAAGATGTTTTGGATAACCAATTGACAGATAGATCACGTGCATCATCCACCGTGGATGCCTTGGCCCCGAGGCACATATGTATTATATCACCTACAAAACAACTCATGTGATAGTTTAAAACATATCATTTTGTGATTACCACATCAATATATCCATCCAAAATTGGGAATAATATCATGAAATCACCTAGAGGATGAATCCTTAAAGGCTATCTTTCCCACAACATGACATATAAGGGATATTGACCCTTGTTTCCACATTAAAATGTGCTAGAATCATGTGCCCAGAGTGAAGAAACACAAATATTCCTTACTTAAGTGGTGTGGATGAAGAAAAAACCAAGATAACTAAACCATTAAAGATATTCCTATGTGGGTTATCATCTATTCTGGTCAGTATAATTGACATGTGTCAATAATTATAAAGGGATATGTAGAGGAATTTGGTCCTACAACAACCATCTAAATTACAGAATCCAAACTGATGGATCTCTTGAGTTAACCCAAAGTTTAATCTTCAAAAAAGAATTTTATCTATGTTACAACCAATATATTGGAGGCCCACTGGTGTATCCCGAGAGTTCTATAGAATCAATCTCTAGTCATCACAATCTGGGAACCTTTGAGTTCATAAAAACTAGCCTTGGTGACTGTGGAATCCCAATTAAAATCCCATTCCATAGGACTGAGGAATTTTTATCATATTTACCATAGGGTTGTCTTTAATATGGGTGTTGAACCATAAAATAATACAATGGGTACCGACCCACAAAATAATACAACATGAATTATCCACAAAAATTGCATATCGGCCACCGATTTGTCAAATAAGAGGCTCTATTAAAGAGGGGAACAAGCCCACATAGTTTTGTTATTACATGGTTTCAATTTTATTTAAGGAATTATAATCAGATCCATAAAATCACAATCCTATATTTTATAATCATTACCACATACAGTCATACAATTCAGATTAAGTTATCTAAACTTTTTCATCGAACAAAAAAATTGGCTCAACTGTAACTTTCATGCTTCTGCAGAATATATTATGGACCATGATGGTGTTTCAGAGTATAATTTGGATTGATAATGAAACCATTGTAATAGTATGATATAGTCTCCAGGGTCCACATTGAGACTCCCATCATCATCCACTAACACTAAAAATGATAGTAGAAAGGGTGTTTTTATGGATAATGTGAGTCATTGTCTTATGTATGGCAAGGAAATTTCTATGGAAGAATGGCTCACCCAACATCAATAAAGGAAAAATGATATTTGGGAAATAATTGTGGGAATACTCACGGTATCTATTCCTCGAAATGAAACATCAACACCTTACTATAAAAGTTATCCTAAATTTTATGTGACCCATTCTACCAGGATTGGGGAATTTTTTTACTCTCAAGACCCCAACCCACAAGGTTTGGGGATTTCAATATTTTTAACCCCCTCATCTAGGGTACTATGGAAACCATCTGCCCAAATACAAAGACACCAATCCTTTTGGAGAGTATGGTTTCAATCTTCATAGGGAATATTCTTCATCATCTAATCCCTCGAATTCCTAAAAAACTTCCATGAATCTATAATGAATGGTATTATTCACCCCCAACTCCAAAAATCAACAATTTTCAATGATAACAGAGGTACATATAGCATATATTGGGAGAATCATGGTCTCCCATGATTTTTTCGAAGGTGGAAGAAAGTAGATTCTTTTTTAATAGAAAATGTCACTAAGTTCATTGAGCATTCTATGGTTAATGATTTGATAAAAATACATATAATTATGAAGCTTATTTTGGAGGGTTTAATAGTCTAAAATAATCAATTAATATACCAATAAAGTCTTAGTAAAATAATATAGAGTTTCTATGTAATTTAATACTGGATAGAGAAGTGGGTAGCTGAAGGAATGATAGTGTTAAAGGATTCCAAAACTCATGAAATATAGATAATAGTGATGAAAAATCCATCATAAATGGTTCAATTTTGTTATGTTATGGGATGATACATCCTAGTAACAAGATTTTAAACTTCATTATACATCCTAGTCACATGATTATAGACTACATGATATATCCTAGTCGTTTGATGTTAAACATCTTGATATCTCCTGGTTACAAGATGTTGAACAACAAGAAAACTTCATGACAAAATGATGTGAAAATCTAAGGAACCCATACTGATAAAAATACAGTAAATTGTGAAACATTTCAATCTATGGTAGATAGTGGAAACATAATGCAGAAATTATAGTTTCCTAATGTTAAACTAATACAATAAACTCTTGATCCTAATAATATCACAAAATTAAAAATACCCCATAATTTCTTGCAGAATAAAGTACCAAATATTTAAATCACATCCCAATGATGGATATATATATATTTAAGAACTATAGGAGAGAACTCTAGGAAGCCAAATCGAAACATGGATATTCCTCATAAAACTTTGGTAGTCATCCACGCTCAGTAATCAAACACGGCCATCTGGATGGGGTTCGATTATAAGAAAATATTTGTTTATAAAATGTACATATGATTTTTTTTGATGAAATTACATATTTATTCACTTTTAATGTCCCACAATGTATTCATATATGTAAAAAGGGTTTCTAAGTCTGGTTTCGAGCACCGATACCTAGGAATTTGGAAACCTGACTCACCCACACGGTAAAAGGAAATAGTGTAGCCCAACCTCCGGGATTTCAACTAACTATGTTGGGAGTTTTAGTGGGCCATGCTAGGGGAGTAGATTATTATAACCATGTACACTGTTCAACATGCCTATTATTGTATCTCTGAAAAATGTAGCAGAGCTAAATCATATAGTTTGGGCATGGTTTGGAAAACTATGGGCATAACCCCAGTGGGGTCCATCTTTATACAGTGGGGGAAACACAGTTTGTGTACTGTTTTTTCAAACCGTCAAGAGAAATAGTGAACTCTTATTTCTAATGGTGATTTTAAATTTTCCCCTCAATGAAATAGTAATAGAAACCCTCCTTCTCACTTTCACATTTTTAGATGATGGGTTTTGTTCCCTCTCCTGTAATTTCTCCAAAATCAAACCTTACACTTATTGATATGTATTTGAATCATACTCCAAATAATGGTATGATGGTCATGTTGGATCCAAATTGGTAAGATATTTATTCCTTTTTCTTCCTTCCATGGTTTCTCATTCCATCCCTTGCTCTATTTAGGTGTGATCTAGTTCATCCTATTTTTAGGGCGTTAGACCATTTATCATTTTTTTATGATCTACTAAAAATATCAATTTAATAATGGATGGGGAGTCATCCACAACCCTAAGGTGGGTGTTATAGATGCTTCACCATGTTCTTTATTTTTCTTCATAGATCTTCCATTATTCTTCACGCTGGCTGATGCTTCTCTTTGCCTTAAAATGCATTATTTATCATTAAATTGATATACAGAAGTGGATGTCCTATCGTTGGGCCTTGATAGGTAATTAATGAATTTTACCTCTTTAAATGTTACCCATTAATGTTTGAAAAATGGTATTCCCTCAATTTTATAAAGTTTTAATGAACCAATGTACATTCTAAGTTCATTTCTTGTCCATGAAATGGATTTTCCCACATTAATATAATTATTCAATGGGCTAGAACACCTTCGATGTGTTTGGTTTGACTAGGAACTGATTTTATATGCCTTGATTAATTTAATGTAATATATATATGTTGATTGTAATTACATAAATGTTGGTTTCCTTAAATAATTATTTAAATGGAATAATTATAATGAATGTTCATTGGAGGAAAGGACACGCCAATAAATGTTTGTTTTCTCATGGATTATATATACTGTGAATCCTTTTTTTATTAGGACTCTAATATTATTATTATGACTCTAATATTATTATTATGAAGAGGTGACACCTCAAGTAATTATTATTATTATAATTATTATTATTCCATTGTTAATTATTTGTGGAATGATAGTTGAGGAAACTTTTGAGCATGAAATTCCACTCTCACTTATATTCGGTGTTAAACATGATGTATCTTACCATTGTACTTCTATTTTTTTAGTGTGGATGATGTTCCATGGTCCTCTATTTAATGTGTTGAGCATGTTATCTCACCAAAAATATATTGAGTTGTGAACATGATGTATCAAATTCATTATGAGATTAAGGGAATGTATCCACGTTGAATCCTATAACCCATTAGACTGATTATGGATGCTTGAGTTCTTCTCCTGGTCCATCTAAAACCAAGTATCCATGTATATTCCAACTTAAGTAATCAGGTACACAATTCATATACGTGTATATGAAATATAAATAAATAAATATATATACATATATATATATATAATGATTAGATATATATATTTGGTTACCAATCACACTCTTATTACAGATTACACTGAAGTAGGTAGAGCTGCTAGATGTACTTTAGGAACCTAATCCTTCTAGTATTTATTTATTAGAAATTGGTTTATATTATATGTTCCCACACAAGTCTATTATTATGTACACTGTATGGGTTATCTATACACACTATTGGTGGTGGCATACAATGATTTTATCTCACACCCAATCCAAGCGGCCTTAGGTAATCAAGTAGATTACTTATCTTTAGGTATTCATAATGGATATCACCATTTTATAAAAGTTTGTAATAGTAAACATATATAATTAATCTTGGGGGAAGAGGATTGACCATATTATTAATATTATACTTCATTATTATTTTATCTTTTTTATTTTTTAACGCATGTTGTATATGAATATCCCAGGTTTCGCTATTTTATATCAACATGTCATGACATCAATGTATATGAATCGTCCAGTTAGATATTGATCTTATTATAGTTTCTCTGTTATTTAAACATTTTTAGTTGTTTCTTATATTTATATCTATTATTTCATCTATTTTTATATTCTTAGGATATGACGGGTTACTAGTCCTATTGTTATAGTATCTGTTTATTTTATTCTTCTTCCGTTGTCTATAATTTCTTATATACATTATGACACACAAATATGAGGGTATAGTCTTTGTAATGTCCATGATAAACCCTCGATATTAGTTAAAATCATCTGGCATAATGGGAGGTATGTTTGAGGCCATGTGATACACCATCTTTAGGAACTTGATAAGTGGATCTCAGGTCAGTATGACACAAAGTCGTATTAGAGGTGTTTTATTTTCATATTACTTTTTCTGTGTTAGAAAATGGATTAAGACAAAAATTAAATTTTGTAACGATCATGTTCCTAGGAATAGTTAACCCAAGTACAGGGAAAACCCCAATTACCATGTACGAGATTTTTTGTTATTGATTTCTTCTATTATAGATGAAACAACTTCACCATTGGGTCCACAAATGATTTTTTTATTTTTTTGCTATTGTTATTAGGACAATGATGATTTCTGTTATGTGGACCAACAAAATGAGGGTGTGAAAATTCCTTACATGCATCATTTATAGGTACTTTAGGACTGATATTCCTTGAATTTCTTTGTGCCACATTTATTTTTATCTTGTATTTCATATTGAAAATGGTTAGTGAATGGATTTTTCATATATGAATGTGATGAAATTTATTCTAGGGATAGGATAATGGACTTAATTAATGTGAAAAAATTAAATCTAAAACGTGTTTTCTGAAATATATTAATTAAAAAACCTTAATTATCAAATTATACTAATTTTTTTATATTTTACCTAGTAGTTATAAATCGTGATATATTTATATATTTTTTTGGTTAATAAAATAAATTGGAATTAAATATCTAAAATAAAATGGTTTCCACTGAATGGGATGCCAATTGCAATGTAAAGGGTGTTTTCCTCTATACCATGCAATTGAATATCCATATAATAGAACTAGTATTGTGTAATATGTAACCAAGACCTGAACCCGACCTCAATATAGGGTATATTGGAGTGTCTCTTTGTTCTTACATCTTGATATGGTTTCTCCTTACCACCAAGACAAGGACATTAGAGTGGGTAGAGTTGTGTGACATTTCCTATAGATAGTCAGTGAACCTATCTTAGTAATATACCTATGACCAGTCAAATTTTTTATTCTATATTGAGGAATGAATTTGGATATTTAGAATCATGACTCTATGATTTCTTCAAGTCGTATTCTCTAATGGGAGTCATGATAATTCACCTTAGGTGGTGGCCCCAAATCTTCAATGGATAACTCTAGTAGGTCTACATATAGAACATTTTTCTATTCCTAATTTTGGAATTAATGACCAGTATTTAGAATAATTATTCCACATGATGGAATTTTCTTAAGGTGTTTGTTTACCTTACAGTAATAGAAGTGTCGACTCATGTGTTACAATAGTAGTAACAGCCCACCTTTTTGGGTGATGGTGGATTACATAATGTTGGGTCACATATCAAGGCCATGATTTATGTATTTGAATATATGGATACACATATAGAGAATAGGTTATATATCACATGATATATTTTATGTGATTCTTCCAAGTGATGGTGGGATGTTATCCCCAGGAATACTGACATTGATATATGGTCTTTGTGGACTTCTAGATGATATTTGATGACTGTATATTTCAACAGATTCTAAGGGATGACCATTCTAGGGAGTTGATGAACCTATAGAAGATAGCCATTCATATCATGGAATATTATTCTAGTTTTTATGATATGAAACTTTTTTCTCCTACATTTTTTGGTTTTGATGTTATTACCGTGAGGAGATTCTAGGAAGGGCTAGTATATGACATCTGATCATAGGAAGAAATATTTTGACTGATAACTATTTTTGAGATCTTTATCTAGGAACACATTAAATATAATAATATAATAGAATTTGATGGTGCGAGCCATGGTGGTTCTGCAGCTAGGTCTATTAGTGTTTCTTCTATCACATGCAAGCATATCATCATAGTTTTTCTTAGAGAAAGTAGTAGTCATCCAGATTATTTTAACAACATTCATTTCATTCCCTATTGTAGGAATGTGGGAAATAAGAAAACTCAGTGTATGTGAGATCTAGTGGAATGTACATACTGTGGTAGGAAGGGTCACATTCAATGCTTTTCTCATAATTTTCCATCAGAGTCTAGAATGCAGGGATTTATGCTTATGTCACTTTCTAGAGAGGGTCCAATAGTATCTCTCTAGGTAGTAATTTGTAATAACACGAGCTTCTTAAGATGAGGTTGTGGTGGAAGAAGAGGTAGTAACACTTATGATTTTTTTTCACCAGTAGAGTGAGATTGATCTTCAATGTTAAGTTGTGACTCTAGGTCATGGTAGCATCCAGAAACAAGAAGTTCAGCTTATTCTAGAAGATTTTTTTCACAAAATCTTCTATTTTTTGTGGAAATATTCTAGTATCCTTTACATTAATGTATAATTTATTTGAAACAGACAAATGTCACTATTATATATATAAAGTATTATGGAGATTCTAGTCCTTGATATAAAACACTCCTATGGTGTAACGATGCCTGATACCACATTAGGTATCCAATCAGAGATCATTTTCTGATGCTTGAATTTTCCCCTTGAGGAAGTAGGTTTCCTCTTTATATGAAATATTTACATCATTCACACAACATGGTTCTATATAATCATCAAGATGGATTTGATAGTTACCTATTGAACCCTTATTCACCTTTACCATTAGAGGGTGATGTTTATATCACTATAGTGTATTAAGAATGTACATAAGAGAGAACTGAATATCCAAGCTGCACATTCAGGGCCTGAGAATTAGGGGATAAGAAGTGTGAAATCCCTTATATCCAGTCTATTAACAATAGATTATGGCGTTTGACCATTTTTTAATGCTTTCTGTGTATCATTTTTTGGATTTCTTCCCAAAAGTATTTTCTAGGATTACTCTAGTGGAAAATGTATAATTCACTGTTAAGATAGTTTGTAGACTATAACTAGTGAACATTCCAACTTATAGGGAAAAACATAGGGATCTTATAGAGATAAATAAATAATTATAGGATCAAGAGTTTAAAGGCTTTATACTCCCCAAAACTTATCCATGTTGTTTATTTGTCAATTATTTTGAAAAATGATGATGTTACACAAAAAATTGATTGCATTACCAATTTTTAAATAAAATTATGGTAATGAATCGGTATCCATTAGTTTTAATGGAAAAACACATTCACAATATCCAACTAGTGATTTTTTTTTCAATTATTGATTTGATGTTATCTTATCATTATGTACATGTTAGACCCTCAGTGATACCTCACTGAGATTTCTAGATCATTTGTTGTCTTTTTGAGTACCTAGTAATTTTTTTCAGTCATACAAACATGAAAATTATTTTTGTCGATTTAATGAGGTGGGCTATCCACCAATATCTATATTCATTATTTTGAGACTTTTTGGATGACATATTAATGTATTAAAAAACCATAACCAACCATTCAAACCATCTTGGGATCACATTGAATAAGTTAGAGGGGGCCACATATATGCTAACCTTAAAAAATTCAACATTTGGATAAAACAATTCTACATCATGGGTAATATATTCTCAGAGTGATGAGTTTTAGTTTACCCAAAGAAAGAGAGGCCAATATTTTTACGGGAGAATCCCAAGATCTTCATTAATATAATACAAATCTTGGGATATAGAGGTGTTTCAAATACTTTATCCATGATTTATCATAAATTTTCATCACCAGTAATGTGATTGAAAAATAAGGGTGTAAAATTCATTTGGTCAAAAGTGTGTGATTCATCCTTTCAGGAGTTGAATGTAAAATTGTCTATAGTTCTCATCCTAATTCAGTTGGAGCTGTGAATAAGATATATTGTATTCTATGAAGAATCATGTATCTGTTGAGGGTCCAAAGAGAGTCATAAAATACATGTCTTATCATTTTAGGCATCACGAGAGAATCTAATTGATGATCGACTTCAGGCTAGTTGTTGTAGTTCATTATCTATGATTTTATAGAAACTATCTTCTTGGAGTGTGTTTTGTGGTGTACATTGACGATAAAAACCTCATGGATATCTTTACACAGTGAGATATGAATCAAAAACAACACATATGGGATGATTAACTAAAATATTTTGATTTTCATATTTCCTATAAACCTAGAAAAGGAAACATTTTAGCTGATAATCTGAGTCAGATGACTCAAACACATGTCATTCATGAGGCTATTGGTGAGTGGTAGCTCATGGAATTATTTTCAGATACACACATTGGGGTTTAATAGTGTTATGTTTAGACTATCCACTCATTATTAGTAGGGACCGATACTATTATAGAATGTGTATGAATAATGAACCATTAAATCATATGGGATTATCCCTATGGTAATGTATCCTAGATAATGATTCGTCTTCAGTTTGGACCATGGATGCAGATGACACATTATGATTTCATTGGTTTTTTTGGATCCCAATAGAAATTAGGGGGAATATTATGAAGGAATTACATTCCTCAACTTGTGTACTACAATACATTTTCACCAACATATATTGAGACCTACATCTCTTGTATTGGTGTCATGACAAGAAAGAAGTTATGGCTAGTTTTATCACTCGGGGTTCCACCAATCAGTATGTGAATATGGAATATTAGTGAATTGAACTACATTTACAACTATTACTTATTATTGAGTGGAAATAAGATGTTGTTTATTTGGATTATTTGATAGGTTTACCCATATCACCTCAATGAAATGATACAGTTTTGGTAGTCATTGATCGTATGATAAAGGATTCACCCTTCTTGACTATGTGAGATGCCATATCAGTAGACAAGATATGAATTATATATGTTAGAGAGGTCATCTGTCATCATAGAGATCTGTGGCCTATCATTTTAGAAAATGATTATCACTTCAAATCACAATTATGGTAGGGGTTACAGAAGACCATGGGTACACATATGTATTTTGGAATGTCCTATCACACCAATGAATAGAGAGAGCACACAATTAAAGTGTTATAGGATATTCTATATTCATGTTTCCATGTCATTGGGGGTTCATGAGATACAAACACACCTCTTCTTGAGTTAGCATAAAGTAACATCTTTTAGGATACCATTCATATGGATCCTTATGAATCCTTATATAGTTGGACTTCTGTATAAACCATTTTTTTTCAATCAGGTATGGATCCATGAATTTTTTGTCTAAATATGTATATTGGACCTAATATGGATGTATAATGAGTTATTAAAGGTTCTAAAGTTGTACAGGTCTTGTTTGGAGCATAGAACCCATCTTTTCGGAGAAAATAGGGCTTGCCAAGGGTTTAGAGAAATCCATGCAGGAATCTAGCATGGTTTGGAAAATCATGCTGACAATGTTTTTTTTTTAAAAAGCCACATCAAAAGATTGGTGCACAAATATGTGGCCTAACCGTGTGAGAGCCCATTTTTCAAATGAATCTACGCATGGATTTTTCTCATTTTGATAAACCGTGTGGACCAAACCATTCGGGAAGATCCATCTTGCATGGTTTGCGCACAGTTTGATAAACCCTGCGGACAAAATGTGCACATGGTATTTTTTTTGGGATTATTTGTACTTTTTCCCTTTATGATTTAATTATGTCACCCCTTCCTCCCTAATTCAATTTTATGTGTGATTGACCTATTTTTCTCTCATTTCGGGTATTTTTTAATATTTAAACATGGAATCAAAAGATTTTCTTCATCTGAAATCCAAACCAAGATTCCGTTCAGCATGTCACATGTGCAATGATATGTACTCGAGTCCTATTTTGGCATTATTCTACTCATTACACTTAGTCTGGGTATCTCTACGTGAGTGTTTTTTCACCTTTTCAAGATCTAATCTGATCCATGGAAAATAAAGGGCTGATACTGGAGGAGAAATATCATATAACCTTATAATGGGTGGTCTATAACACATCACTAATATTAGTCGTTTTTGGATTTTTCCTATGGGGCCCACCAGTTTCATTGGAATCTATCTCTTAAATTTACCTGTCATGGTTATACATGTTAGAATCATAAGGTTATGCTATTTCCAAATATGTGATTTGTTGTTAGTGGTTTCACCCAAAACTCAATCCGCCTCATGCTAATGCTTATGCCGTTATTGGATTTTTAGTGTTTTGACACAGTTGATCCACTATTCAGGTGGTCCTTTGCTTGACCTTCCTAAAGGTGTTCCTTATTATAATAAATATCTTTTTATGAATGAGAGTTTCATGAGGGAATGTACCATGTATGGTCACCACTTGAACCGCCGAAGGTAAGTGCTTCCAAATGATTAATTAAAAGTGAAATGTGAAATGGAATGTATACTATGTATATATTTTGTCCTTAAAAAATGAGTTGAATTAAGGTTACATGTTTGTAGCTCCCCTTTCCGTGTTAATAAAAGGTAATGGAGTGAGCCTATCAAATATTTTATTCCTTAATGGTTAATTAATAATTTATTAAATGGTTGCAATGCTACTTAGCCAATCCACATTAATGGATGATAGGTATTGGACTAACAATAATGGATTCAACTCTACATGACCTGTCCACACTAATGGATGGAAATACATGAACCTAATGAATTATTACATTATTACAATATCAAATAAGAATGGAATAAATTGATATCTCATTGGATTCAGAGAGGAGAATACCTTTGGCCTTGGAATCCCCATTTCAATTCTAGGATGTGGTTTTCTTAGGAAGATACCCACCTAGACTCTAGTTCATTTCTATTCTTTAGATGCCCAGTATATTATAGTTGGATCCTTTTTAATATTACATGATACCTCAGATACACTCTTTAGATCCAACATTGACTAGCAGGTGCCATGGTGAAAGCCCATATGGCCCTATTATTTCATAGACCTATTTTACATTGGTCTATAACCTTGGACTCGGTAGGTGTCTTATTGTTGAAATCCTTGGATTACGCTCCATGGATTACATTCATACCCCTTAGCAAGACTCATAAAATACTAGGATAGAATTTTATGAGATTTATGTTACCTTGGTTATTACCACGGAACTCCCTCACTAGATATCTTTTTAGGATTCTTTATAACGTCATGGGACCTTAACTACATATACTATTATGAGGTGATGTCAGTGATGGATATAACTGACATGAAATATTAAAATTAAATGGTAATTACATAATTAATGAATCAGTTAAAAGTCCATACACCAGCCAAGGGTTGAAGCATATACTTGGGTATTTAGTAACATTTTATTGTTTTATGTACTTTGTATATGCATGTATGGACACAAATATATTCAATTACACCGGAAAGATGTTATATACAAAATTGGTGGTTACACACTATGAATTATCTCAAACCCTCTCCAGGAACCATTTGGTACCCATAGTAGATTAGATGGTCTCATATATTGATTAAGGGAAGCAAATAGCTTCTAACATTTGATTGCATGCTGATATGATGGAGCTTGATAGTAGATGACTGAGTAGGATCTTGGGGTTCTTATAGTAGTCATTGATTTCTATCACCTTGTGAAAAATCATATTGTTATTTTATTGTATCAATGTTTTCTAGTTTTCTAGTTACATTCCATTATGTCACTATTTTTCATGTTGATATATTTATTATTATTCTCATTTATCTATTGTGTCTGTTTGCTTCTGCTATTTATTTATATCATTTATATTGCTTCCACTATTTACTATGAATTTATATTACTTCTTCTATGACACGCTCTTCTACTGAGGGAATAGTATTCCCACAAACACAACCTAGGCCCTCAAAATTAGTCTATAGCCTCGGGAATTTGGGAAGATATGCTTGAGGCCATGTGGCCATCAGGATCAGGACACCCGTTAAGGGGCATCTATGTCTAGGACATCAAAATGTGGTATCAAAGGTAGTTTATGTTCTTGAATTACAATTTGTAGATAATAGATTATAGAATAATAATGAATGGTACATGGACATAAGCCGTTATTTGGAATTGTGGACCCATGTTTGGGGTAAATACCATGTTTCCTAAATTAAAAATATTATTCTACTTTTTCTAATTACAATTGATATTATCTCATCGTTGAGTGATGCAGATGTTGTTTGTGTTGAGTCAATAAGGATTCCTTATGACTTTTCCATTCCTTCATGTTTTGAAAATCAAAAACACTTTATCTTAAGGAAAATTTTATTTTCCCTCAGTTTCATCTTGATAATGAAAATTTTCCTTCCCCAAGGAAATTTATCCTTACCATGTTTTTCTTTGTTCTATATTTTAGTCTAACTCATTTTACGTCTAACTATAAAATTCGGATTCATATCTAAAACTTTGTAATCTTAAATACATAGATATAGAGAATTAAGTTTTCAGGATTCAAATCCAGGTTCCGAATTCTTTGAATTTAGGTTCTGAACATTCTGAGTTCAGACTCCGAATTCTCTGAATACAGGCTCCGAACTTTCTGAGTTCAAACTTCGAATTCTTTGAATTCAGGAACCGAACATTATACTTTCGGACTCTGAGTTCTCTAAATTCTGGTTCCGAACATTCTCAGTTCAGAGTCTAAATTCTCTGAATTCAGGCTCTGAACTCTCTAAGACCAGACTCTGGATTCTCTGAATTCTGGTTCGGAACTTTCTAAGTTCAGACTCCGAATTCTCTGAATTCAGGTTCTAAACATTCTGAGTTCAGACTCTGAATTCTATGAATTGAGGCTCTGAACTTTTTGAGTTCAGACTCCGAATTCTCTAAATTTTGGCTCTAAACATTCTGAATTCAGACTTCAAATTCTCTAGATTCAGGTTCTAAACATTATGAGTTTAAACACCGAATTCTTTGAATTCTGGTTCCAAACTTTCTGAGTTCAAACTCTGAATTCTCTGAATTCAGTCTCCGAACATTCTAAATCGGATTATAAATTCTTATGAATGCAAGTTCTAAATTCGCTTGAAATTAAGACTCTAGAATTCAATAGAATTCAGGATCCAAATTCTTTTAGAGATAGAATCCGAATACCCATGTATTAAAGACACTGAATGGTTTTTGGTTAGAATCCAAACTTTTATTTTTCCTTACTCTCTGAAAAATGAATTTGGTTAAGAAACCAAATTTTTTCTTACTCGTGTTTTGGTTATAAAATTATGTCATGCATTCAATTACTAATCAACCATTGTTTGAGTAACAAGTGTATAGGTCCCTCAGAAATTCAAGTTTTTCATTGTTCTATATTTTCCTTAATTCGGATATTTTTATTCTTTACATTTATTACTGATAAGTTTGGGTGGAATGATTTTCATTAAGATAAATGAAATGAATGTTAGTTCCATGAAAAACATAAATCATACTAGAGACCCTATTTTTGATGTGATTGATTATGAATATTGGAGATATCATATGAAGAATTTTTTCATCAATACTGGAGTGGAAAACTTTGTTATGCTCATAGGATATTACAAGATTCTGGATAAAGAAGTCAGAACATTTATTAATCAATAGAAGTCAGAATATCAACTAAACTATAAGGTACGCAATACTTTGTTGTGTTCCATGATTAGGAACATATATAGCTACATTTCTTCTTTTAAAGCAGAAAATTGTATTTGAAAGAAGCTTGAAATTACACATTGTTGTATATCCAAAGTTATCAAAACCAGAAGAGCTATGCTTAGAGCTGAGTATCATGGTTTTTTCATTCCCTACGGAGAACCAATACGTAAGGTAAAATAATGATTTATTACTATTGTCAACAGATTACAATCCATGGGGGTAAAAGGTTTCGATGATGAGGCACTTGTAGACAAGATTATAGACATTATGCCTAATGATTGGGAATCCAAGAGAATATCTATAGATGAGAATAGGAAAGTCTCACAGATTACCCTTGATGAGATTTTTGAAACTCTTCATCAACATCAGACTAGAATGAACAGAAATCCTTACAATGTAAAGAAGAAGAATTCGAATGGAATTTTTTCTATTACAACAACATCAAATCATATAAAATCCAAGACTCCTGAGAGAATTACAAGAACTAAATCTAAGAAGGTTGTTATTCAATATGAATCTAGTGAAAGTGAACATTATGAGAATGAACTAGCTAATCTTTCTCAAAGGATGAAAAAGATAGTTGGGAAGAAAGACTTTCAGTATAGATACAAGAAGAAATAAATAAATGATAATAAAGACTCTCAAGTCACTTGTTATGAATGCAAAAGAGCAGGACATATAAGGCATGATTGACCTATGCTTAAGAGAAAAGATAGAAAGGAAAAGCATTATGAGTGGAATAGATAAAAGTATGACAAAGATATAGCTACAAATGTCTTGAAAGATAATGAAACCTAGAGTTCCAGTGGTCGAGACACTTCTGATGAATCCTCATATTACAAATCTTCTGGATAGAAGAATCTTGGTTTACTAGCCAGACTACCTATTAAAAATCAATGTTTAATGGATAAGGTACATAATACTGAATCCATAACCATTGTATCCGTGAATGCTAATTATAGTGATAGTAATTAATATTAATCCTTGGATAACAAATATTTTTCTGTTGAATATAATACTTTACCTATATATGAAGATGTTTCAAGGTTTTCTCAGATTCTTGGGAATGAAAATTCTAAAGTGATGAGAATGATTGATAATGAAAATTCTCGGATTTTTATCCTTAATAAAGAAATATTAGATCTTTTTGAAGATCTTGATAAGAAAACCCTTGATTTTGAAAGTATTTCAAAAACCCTTTATGAATTTAATTCTGAGAAGTATAAACATTCTAAGCATCTATAAAAAGTAATTTCTAAGAAAAATGTTTTCGAGCCTAACCCTAGTGCTAAAACTGATGTTTTGGAGGATAAGAACATAGTTATTAGACTAATGTCAGAAATTTTTTTCTTGAGGAAGTGTTTTTCAAACTTTTTCTTTATTGAAGGAAAACATTGATAAAATGTATTCTAAAATTTGACCTCTAAGGAATAATTCTTGATTTGGTTATACTAGTTCAAAATCGATTTTTAGTAACAATTATTTTGTTCCTGAAAGTGATCCATTTTGCAATAAGTTTCAGTGTTGTGGGCATTGGTCAAGAAATTGTTCCTTAAAAAAACCTAGTCATTAGGTTTACATAAATCTTATTTCTCTATGAAAACGTCGATACCTAAAATTTAGATTTTTAATGTTTGTGCATCCAATATTTTTTGGATTTCGAAAGTCTAACATTCTTATTTTTAGGAAAATAATGAAAGTACCAATAGAAATACTCAGTACATGGATAGTGGATGTTCACAGAATATGACTGGTAACAAAAACAACCTTGAAAATATTATCATGACAAAACGAGATATCATTTTTAAATTTATCGGAACACAATATCAACATGTTGATATTTTCAAAAAATCATTACCTTTTGATAGATTTTAATACATTAAACAAAAGTTTGTAATGATAATCATATGGTAATCCTCCGTATTAAAATTCTGTTGAAACCAATCACCATATAGTAAAGAACTCCTTTTCTTAGGGGGGTGGGGGTATTTTTCTGTTAGAGTCTAAAATTTTTCAGAGTCTAAAATTTTTCGTAGTCTAAAATTTGCGAACATAAAATTTCGGTAATGAAGATTTTCGTACTTATATTTTCTTAATGAAGATTTTCGTACTTTCATTTTCATAATGAAAAATTTCATATTTAGAATTTTCTTAATGAATATTTTCCCACTTAAGTTTTTGTAAATAGAATTTTCGTACTTGATGTTTTTCGTAATGTGTTTTTGGTAATAAATATTTTCGTAGTCAACGTTTTTAGAATTAAAATTTTTGGAATCTAAAGCACTTCAAGAAGAATTTTAATCAATAAAAATAATATTCCTAACAATATGAAAGGTATGTTTCCATTCTTAAATTTTCTTAATCATCTTTTACTTCTTGGTATTTTCATCAGTTTTTAGATTCTCGTATTCTCTTTTTCTTAAATTCGAATATTTTCCCAACCATTGGATTGAGTATGGAAGCTGAAATGTTTCCACAATAACCTATATAAAGGACCCCCAATGGTTTTACCACATAAAAACTCAAGCTCATTCATGATAAAGCTCTGAATTTGGACTTATTCTCAATCTAAACTTCTCAGATCATTCTTCTATCCGAATGTATGCCAAAGTATCCTCTTAGAAAGTTATGTCAACTGTCAAACCCATCAATGAAGGGATGATATACAGAGAATGGTTAGTTTATCCAATGTTTTTCACAATGTATGATTCTATTATCACCATGATTATAAACCTGATTGGTTGGGAAAGTGTTTGCCTTTCAAAACCAAAAGCTCGAGATTTGGTTTATCCAGAATTGTTTATAGAATTCTATTGGTTAGTAACATTCTTCAAGGAAGAAGACAGAAGAAAGTTTTCATTCAAGAGCTACAGAAATACATATTATATTTCTTACACCAAGTATGAAAGCTTGGTTGGAATCCCTAATGAAGGATAAATAGAGTTTGATTCACATAAGTTGCCTAATTATCTAAGGTAGTTTCATTAAGGACAAAATAATGGAATGTCTTGGTATTTCAGAGGTAAAGACTCTGAAGATTCTTCACCTGTCTACAAATTTTCAGATTTATGATTTGTGGGTTCACGAATTAATCATACCGAGAAAAGGAGACAAGGATACTTCGAATAAATTTGATATGTACATTCTGGATTTCTTGGTAATCCTAAGGATGATACACTTGGTAAAGCTTATCTTGGTTATGATTGAGAACATAAAGAATGGAAATATAAAGGCTCAAATTGTTATGTATCTAACCATTCTTTCAAAGATGATAGTTTAGTTTCTATAATCATTCAAAATCCATTGATAATATAATTAGAGGATTTGAAAAGTTATTTTTTTAAGTGATGACACACTGAGAAGGATGGAAGTTGTATTTTCTAAAGTCTCCGAAGAATTTTAGGATTTTCTTGAGGAGGAGGTAGAAGCCTTATTGATAAAATTGGAAGTGGCTAAGACTTCCAAAAAGGGTGCAAGGAAGATAAATTAGAAGGAAGTGGAAGAAAAGACAAAAAACCCAATGGCTAAGGAAACCCAATCCACACCACCAATGCCAAAAGAAGCAAAAAGCATATCCTGATGAGGTTGTGGCTAAATGAAGAGATGATAAGATAAATCCGAAAGAAGGCAAGCCAAAGTTTGGCTTGGTCCCTACTGAGGCAAAGACTTTGAAAGAAAAGACAGATGAAGAACATGGCAAGTAAGAGAAACAAAAGAAGCAGAAGAAGAAGTTGTTTGAGGCTAAAATAGTACAATCCCTTCTAAAGGATTTTGAGAAATATTTCTAAAATATTCCGGTACAAGAATCCTTCCTGATAGGACCATTACCTGAGACTCTAGGAAAGAAGTTTGTGACTCCAGAAAAAGTCTAAGAAGAAGAAGTAGAAGAAAAACAAGTAGATAAAGAAGACGAAGGTAGTGGTGATACCGAAAACCTGATAATGAAAGTTGATGATTTTCATGATATGGAAAGGCGTTGTCATGACCCGTCCTCGGGGCATGTGTCGTGACTACCCCAAAATAACCTTCCATAGGCCAGGGGCTGGCGACTATCACCAAAGGCATAAATACCGATAAAAATGGAAGGCATTTCCTTAATAAAGTAAACAAACACCACAGAGTACGCAAGCTGAGTAAACACAAAGTAAACTGAGTACAAAAGTAATTGCTAGAAAGTAAATGGGCCAGAATACAAACCAAAATGAAAGTAAAGTACAACTGAAAAGAAAGTACAACATCTGAAAAGTAAAGCAGCAACACCAAGCCATCCTCTGGAGATCCCACCTGAAGGGTGGGTAGAGATAGTCTCCTCCGTTCCCTGGATCCAGTCGTCCGCTCCATGTACGTCCCGTCTAATGAACCACCTCCATGTACCATCCAGCTCCACGAGCTCCTACTTCGATCAGCGCTGTCCATCGTATGCATCCAACACAATGTAGTGAAGGCATATCCCGTGTAGGGGTGAGTATACGCTACTTAGTAGGGACCCCGAGACCCCTGAAGGTCTCCTAGAATCCACGAAGTATAAACCACATAGGAAAGATACAATAACAAAGTAACAACCAACTCTTACTTAAGTATATGCCCATACATATACCTAAGTCATCAATTCCAGCTCGGCTCCAGCACATGAGACCAAGTACAACCCAGTCCACACAGGAAAACATAACCCATTCCACATAGGAATTCACAACCCAATCCACACAGGAAAGAACAACCCAATCCACAAAGGAAAGCACAACAATCATATCGATGATATTGATTGTAAGTTAAGACTCATCTCACACATGTATAATTCTTGGTAAGGTGATAGAGATGATCCGATGTATCCACTGATTCATTTAAACTATCGGACCCACATAGGATACAAGACCAGTTATGCTGTCAGACCCACAAAGGATACAAGACCAGCTACTCTGCCGGACCCACATAGGATACAAGTACAGAGTCAAATACTGTCAGACCCACATAGGATACAAGTACAGTAGTCAAGTACTGCCGGACCCACATAGGATACAAGAAAAGTAGTCATCGCCATCGAACCCATGGAGGATTCCAGTACGGTCATCGTCACTCCCGAACCCATGGAGGATCTCAGTATAGTCGTCATCGTCATCACAGTCGCAGCCAGCTCTAAGGTTCTCGTACACAGCATGCTTGATTCCAGGAGGGTTCGCTCCACGAGCCAAGGGGGTCGATACATCAAATGAAACAATGTCCGAATTTGATGTATCCCAATGTTCTGTCTCATCAACAGGAACTCAACGCGACAGATGACGCGTCAATCAGACGCCCGATCTGAGAGTTATTGGCTTTTTCGTCCTAGGGTCCCAGTTGGTTTATAAGCCAAAACCAACCTGACTATAATCCAACTGTGTAAAAACCTCTATCGGAGTAAGCTAAAAGAACCGTTTCCCAAAGACAAATCCAACAAAGTCAACGACACGTCAATCGGACGTCCAGAGCTCATTTTATAAGTGTTTCTGCTCTGAGGGCCTGGTTGATTTTGTGATCGAACCAACCGGTCCGTACACAAAGTTCTCCTAAACCTTGAGTGTAAGATACCAAAACGAGAATCTTGATCCAAGGATCTCTATGCAACTGACGGTGCATCAATCGAAGGTCTGTTGCCCATGTTATGGGTGTTTGAATGGATCTGTCTGAAAACCAGGGGGTTCGGATCTTGTCCGACCCGGCCCGAACCGGGTCGACCCGACCCGGTTCGGCACAGACTGGCCCAGCCGGTGAAGCCTGGCCTCGCACGGGGGTCCGGCACAGTGTGGGAGGCCCGAACCAGCATGGGCGGTTCGGCCAGGCGCGGGCTGTTCGGCCAGGCGCGGGCGGTCCGGCCCAGCGCGGGCGGTTCGGCCCAGCGCGGGCGGTCCGACCCAACATAGGCAGTTCAGCCCGATGCGGGAGCCCGCACGCTGAGCGGATGTGAAAGGAGGAAGGGCACCGCCCCCTTCAAACCGAATAGTGGACCCCACAGGGTCCACCCTATCTGTTGACCGGGGGTTTCAACCCCCAGTTTTCCTGGGTAGCGGGCGGCCATTATGGTCGGTTGTTCGATTCATGCAAGACCCGCAGGGGTCCCGCCTATAGGGTGTGCCGGCGGCTGGCTCAGCCGGCTGCCTCCCAAAACCGCCATGTCCATGGGACACAGCTCTTGGCCGTCAGGGGCAGCGCGACGGCACTGCGCCCCTTCGCCGCGGCCCAGCTCCGACCACGGCCTCTTTCGGCCTCAACGACACGGCGTGACGGCGTCGCGCTCCTTTGCCACGGCCCGCACCGGCTGCGGTTCCCTTTTTCCCACATGATGTGACGATACCATGTCGCCTCCATTCCAATCCACAACGATGTACAACAACAATTGAGAGGAGGGCCGACCATGTTTGTTCGGTCTGACCTCCTCCCATAATACCGATAGAAAACAACCAAGAATGAGTATTCATAATGACAATTTAAGAGCAATTTTAATTGATTAAAATTGAACTTAACCCCTTCCTCGAAGATGATGTCAAACGATGATCATCATGGGAAATAGTCTCATGAGGTGAAGCTCCATATATGTTGACGGAGAATGTCCGAGGAGGAAGCGGAGCCTACCTTCCATTGACACAGGGAGAAGATCGAAAGAGGGAACGTCGTCGTTCTTCAGGAAAGGCGTCAGACATCGACTGCGGAGAGGAGAAAAGACGACATGTCAATATCTCCTTGCAGTGATGGCATTCTTCATCGAAGTCTTGGCGTTCTTCGCGAAGAAGATGAAGTTCTTCAGGAAAACACACAAGATCTCTCTCCTCAATTATCCCCACACAACAACCAACCAAAATAAAATAAGGTTCATCCTTATTTTATTAACTCATTCCATGAATTCAAAATTTCAAACTCTTATCTCACTTAATTGATTAAGTGTATTGGCATAATTAAAGAGCGGAGAGGGGAGAGATACAAATTAAATGAAAGAGGGGGGTTTAATGGGGAGTTAGGGAACTTGTAGGTGGTGGGGCTTGTGTGGGCCCCACCTCACTAATATCCTAACAAGAGGGGTTAGGATAGTCCCTCACATGGAAATTAAACCACATAGAAAAACAATGTTGTGACACAACTTTATTCACGTAACACTTAAACCACATTTTAAATAACTCTTCCCAAGCAAACACAACTATAGAAAAGGTCTTCTTAAGAAAATGTTGGCACTGTGGTTTCATCAGTGCCCTCGGATTTTGATTCCGAGCACCGGTTCAAAAGTTAGAAAAACTCGATGTTCGTTCACTGAACGTACCCGAGCTAAAGTTTTGAAATTTATTCCAGTCACAACGGGCCTCGGAATCAGGTGCCGTCAGAAATTGAGTACTCGTAATATCCAAAAAAAATTATGAAAAAAATTTCCTTGAAAATAGTGGTCTTTACATTAGTCCCACCTCAAAGATTTACGTCCTCGTAAAGATACATCACAAACTAGGGAAACAAATGAGGGTACTGAGCACGCATCTGAGCCTCCCACTCCCATGTGCTCACGTGGAGGTTCCTGTGCTTCCACCTGATGCGCACTAGAGGAATCGACCGCCCATGTAGTACCTGCTCTTTTCGACCCTTGATCTCCACCGGGACCTCCGAAAAAGTCACGCCGTCATCGATGTCCAACTCCCCATGGTCGATGATATGCATCGGGTCGTGCACGTATTTCCTCAGCTAAGGTATGTGGAAGACGTCGTGCACCCGGTGCAACTGAGGTGGTAGGTCCAGGCGATAAACCACATCACCTATCCTTCATAGAATCTGGAATGGTCCGATGATGCACGAAGGTAACTTGCCGCCCTGAAAAATCTCCATAATCCACGCTGAGGTGAGACCTGTAAGAAAACGTGGTCGCCATCCTCGAACTCTAGTGGTCTCCGCCTCCTGTCATCATAAGACTTCTATCAGCTCTGATCTATCCTCATTAACTCTTGGATGACCTGGACCTTCGCAGTTGTGGTCTGGACTATCTATGGTCCCACAAGTGCCGACTCCCCAGGGTCTGTCCAACACAGAGTTCATCTACATGGTCGGTCGTACAATACCTCGTATGGTGCCATCCTAATGGTGGAGTGGTAGCTATTGTGGTACGCAAACTCTACCAAGGTTAGGTTATCCTACTAGCTATGACCAAAGACAATGAAACATGCACAGAGCATGTCATCGAGAGTCTGAATGGTCCTCTGCATCTGACCATCAATATGAGGGTGAAAGGCGGTGCTCAGGCATAGCTACGTCCCGAATGACTCCTGCAACCCCTTCCAAATTCGGGAAGTAAAGAGAGCGTCACGATCGGAGATGATAGATGATGGAACACCATGAAGACGTATGATCTCTTAAATGTAGATATGTCCCATTCTCTCCACTGAGACCTGCTCTCTGATGGGTAAGAAGTGGGCCGACTTGGTGAGTCAGTCGACGATCACCCAAATGGATTAGTGTCCTCTAGAAGTACGTGGAAGTACAGTCATGAAATCCATAGATATCCCGTTCCACTTCCACTCCGGGACCTCCAAGGGTTGTACCAAGCCTATTGGTACCTGGTGCTCCGCCTTCACCTGCTGGTAGGTGAGGCATCGAGAAATGAACTCTGCCACAACCTTCTTCATACCCGGCCACCAGTGTTGTCCTCTGAGATCCTGGTACATCTTCTCTACTCCGGGATGTACCACAAATGGGGAAGTGTGAAACTCTCTCATCGCATCCTCCTGTAAAGCAGCTGGTACTATGGTACGTCATTCGAAAAAGACGATGTTCTCTCCTCTTATAAGGAATTCCTCAGGTGCCTGTCATGTGGAAATGTGTGCACGCCGCGTCTCACAGTCAACATCCCCATGACGTGCCTCTCTGACCCACTGAATAAGTGGAGGAGTGACTGTGAGTGACTTAAGGAAGGCTACTCCATCTCTTTCCATGAAGGATATCTACAAAGCATATAGATGTTCTGTAGCCTCTCTAAGTAGCTGAATGCTCGTCCTCTTGTTAAGAGCATCAACTACTACGTTCCCCTTTCTACGAGTATAGTCTGTCTCAATGTCATAGTCCTGGAGGAACATGAGCCCTAGTCACTGTCTCAGGATCAGGTCCTTCTGTGAGAAGATGTACCTGAGACTCTGGTGGTCAGAATAGACTGTAAAGCGCTCTCCCATCAGATATTGACTCCATATCTTCAGAGCGAAGACCACTACTTCTAATTCCAGGTCATGGGCAGCGTAGTTCTATTCATGCTGTCGCAACTGTCATGATCCATAGGCAATCACTGCCTGCTCCTCCATCAGGAGACACCTGATTCTGGTCCCTAATGCATCGCAGTAGACTATGTACCCTACTCTCTCCTCTGGTAGCCTCAAGATGGGTGCAATGGTTAATCTCTGTCTAATATCCTGGAAGATCTGCTAATATCTATCTGACCACACGAAGGGTCTCCCCTTCTTTGTCAAATCTGAAAGTGGTGATGCAACTCTAGAGAAGTCTGGCACAAATCTCCGATAGTACCCAGCCAAACCTAGGAAGCTTCGCACCTCTGTCACGCTCTTGGGTGGCTCCCAAGCTAGCATTGCCTCGATCTTCGCAGGATCCACCGAAACTCCTACCTCAGAGATGACGTGCCCCATGAAGTGGACCTCATGTATCTAGAACTGGAACTTCAAAATCTTACCTTAAAGCTGGTGCTCTCAGAGTGTGTCCAGTACAACCTGCAAGTGGTAGGCATGATCCACCTCAGTAGTCAAGTATATCAATATGATGTCGATGAAGACTACGTCAAATTGATCGACATAAGGCTATAAGATCATGTTCATGAGACTCATGAACACTGCTGGAGTGTTGGTTACACCAAAAGGAATAACTAAGAACTCATAATGGCCATACTGACACCTAAAAGTCGTCTTCTGCACATCCTCGTCCCTAACTCTGAGATGATGATAGCCTGACCTGCGGTCTATCTTCAAGAACCATCGTGCTCCCTTGAGCTGATCGAAGAGGACGTCAATCCTTAGAAGCAGATACTTGTTCTTCACAGTCACCTGGTTCAGGCGATGGTAATCGACACATGGTCGGAAGCTCCTGTCCACCTTCTTGGCGAACAATATCGTGGAAGTCTAGGGTGAAATACTAGGTCGGATGAATCCCATGACCTGTAATCCTCCAACTGTACCCGTAGCTCTCGAATCTCAGCCGAGGCAATCCGATATGCTGGAGTAGATATCAGGGTTGTCTCGGGGTATAGGTAAATATAGAAGTCCTCCTCTCGGCGAGGAGGTAGTCCCGGAACGTCATCATGAAAAACGTCTGCATACTAATCCACCACTACAGGAAGACTCAGACTCCGCACGTCAACTTCTCCTAGGATGAGACTATCCAACTGATGAGTGATCGGCTGTCCTTTTCTCTGCATGATTCTATTCTATGCTGCAAAGGCTCCCTTCTCACAGGTGAAAGTGAACCTTCTCCCATCGGTGCGAACGCACCAAACGTTGCACCTAATACAGTCGATCTGAGCATGGACTATAGATAACCAATCCATGCCCAAGATGGCATCATAAGGCCTCGACACCGCTACAAGAAGATCCCAGCTAGAGATCTCGCCTCCTAGAGTAAGTTCACAGTACCGGCACCAGTGCGTAATCGTTGAGTCTACTCCCGTAGGAGTCTCTAGCCATAAGGATTGAGCCAATGGCTCCGTAGAAATCTCCGAGCTCCGAACAAGGGCAGTGGAAATGAAATATTGACTCGCTCCTATGCCTTTAAGAAATAGAGAAAGGGTGTAGTAGACATAGATATTACCATGAATCATCTCTAGTGCGCCATGGTCATAGGCCTCCACTACCTGAAGCTGCCCATGCCTCTGTCTGCCAGCTCCCTATGGTCGGGGTGGACCTCCTGGTGGTGGTGGTGGTAGAGCCTCAATGCATCGCCCACCACCTGCTCCTCATCCAGCTCCTCTGCCTCATCCACCTACTCCATGAAGACTGCCATAGTCGTACCTCTTCCTCTACCTAGGTGGTCCCTCAACCATCTGCTGCTCCTTTGCATGGCGGGTCGGGCAGTCATGAGCCATGTGGCCCTGCCCGCCGCAGGCATAGCACTGTCTGCTCCTCGGAAGGCTGGCTCTGTGCCTTGTGCCCCGCTCCTCGGAGCCAATATACTGAGGTCATCCGCCGGATGGTCTGGTCTGCTTGGACCCCTATGACATCCGTCGACTTCCATCTGCAGATGACTCTGTTACATGATGCCCTGCGGTAGGCCTCGCCGCTGGTGTAGATTCAGCATTAAATCTCTCTATGAGAAGGTATCGCTCCAGTACTCCTGCCTGCATTGGAATGATGAGCGAGATCATCAATGCCCTGAACTCATTCCTCAGTCCCTGCTTGAAAGCCCAGGCTCGGAAGAATGGGTCTCATACCATGTACGTGGAATAGCGCGAGAGATCCATAAATCTCACCGAGTACTGAGCTACCGTCATGATGCCCTGCCGCAGTTGTAGTAGCTCCTTAATACACACTGCACGGAGGGTGGTTGGTACGAACTCTGAGTGGAAGAGGCTCTCGAAGTCTGACCAAAGTAGAGATTCCACATCGTGCACCTGGAGCATTAGGCTCCACCATCTACCTGCTACTGTGTGCAGGAGACTCGCTGCAAGGATCACCATGAGGTCATCTGTTGTCCCCACTAACCTAAAAACTCATACAACAGCCTCTAGCCAATCCCCAGATTCTTGAGGGTCCGTCTCCCCGCAGAACCTGGGCGGTCTCTGACGCTGAAACTCATGCAGTGCATTAAGGTGACGTGCACTCTCAGCTTTTGGGGCTGGTGGCATCAGTGGCTCGGCGGGTAGAGGTACCGCTGATGCCTCCACTGTAATAGGGCCTTGTACCAAGGCCTCGTCGCTCGGTAGACTATCGTCTTGCACAAAGCTCGGAACCGTAGCTGGATGCCATCATGGGGCCATACTGAAAAGAGACAGGTGCGTCACAGTCAATACAGTATACCTGGTGATCTGACCGAATTTAATCACAAAGAAAACTTTTGAAAGACACATGCAATCAATGATTTCATGTATTGAGTCGGAAATCAAAAGTCAGGGTCCTGGTGTATGGATACGTTGGCCGCCACACCAACACTGGACTCTGTGGACTGATAACCATGCTCAATACCCTTAACATTATTGATTCACATAGAAGAAATATCAGAGTCATAAGTTCTACGGTAGAACTGAACTCCTTTGATATCAATTAGTCACGACCCGTCCTCGAGGCTCGTGTCGTGACTACCCCAATCCCGCCTTCCATAGGCCAGGGGATGCATACTAGCACCAAATAAATAAATCTCTATAAAAGGGAAGGCATTGCCTTAAAAAGGTAAACAAACACCATAGAGTACACAAGATGAGTATACACTAAGTAAACTGAGTAAAAAAGTAAGTGCTGGAAAGTAAATGGGCCAGAATACAAACCCAACTGAATGAAATGTACAACTGAATGGAATGTACAGAAGCAGAAAAGTAAAGCAGAAACACCGAGTCATCCTCTGGAGATCCCACCTAAAGGGTGGGTACAGATAGTCTCCTCCATTCCATGGCTCCAGTCGTCTGCTCCATGTACGAACCGTCTAATGAACCACCTCCATGCACCATCTATCTCCATGATCTCCTACCTCGATCAGCGTTGTCCATCGTCTGTATCCAACACAACGTAGTGCGGGAAAAGCCCGTGCAGGGGTGAGTATACACTACTATGTAGGGAACCCGAGACCCCTGAAGGTCTCCCAGATTCCACAATGGATAAACCACAGAGGAATGATACAATCACGAAGTAACAACCAACTCTTACTTAGGTATATGCCCATACGTATACCTAAGTCAACAATTCCAACATGGCCCCAGCACACAAGCCCAAGTTCAACCCAGTCCACACAAGAAAACATAACCCATTCCACATAGGAATTGATAGCCCAATCCACACAGGAAAGAACAACCCAATCCACAAAGGAAATCACAACAATAATATAGATGGAAATGATTGTATGTTAAGACTCATCTCACACAGGTATACTTCTTCATTAGGTAATAGAGATGATCAGATGTAGCCACTGATTCTTCTAAGCTGTCGAACCCACATAGGATACAAGACCAGCTCAGTTTTTGGACCCACAAAGGATACAAGACCAGCTACTCTGCCGGACCCACATAGGATACAAGTACAGAGTCACAAACCGCTAGACCCACATAGGATATAAGTACAGTAGTCAAGTACTGCTGGACCCACATAAGATACAAGAATATTAGTCATCATCATCGAACCCATGTAGGATTCTAGTATTGTCATTGTCACTACCGAACCCACAGAGGATCTCAGTACAGTCGTCATCTTCGTCACAGTCGTAGCCAGCTCTAGGGTTCCCGCACACAACATGCTCGATTCCGGGAGGGTCCGCTCCATGATCCAAGGGGGTCGATACATCAACTGAAACGAATTCCCGAGTTGATGTATCCCAAAGTTCTGTCGCGTCAATAGGAACTCAATGTGATAGATAGCGCGTCAATTGGACGCCCGGTTTCAGAGTTATTGGCTTTTTCGTCCCAGGGGCCCTATTGGTTTTTAAGCCAAAACCAACCTGACTGTACTCCAAATGCATCCAAATCTCAAGAATAGTAATCCAAAAGAACCATCTCACAAAGAGGAATCCATCAAAGTCGACGACATGTCAATCAGACATCCGGAGCTCATGTTATAAGAGTTTCTGCTTTGAGGGCCCGGTTGGTTTCATGTTCGAACCAACCCAGCCATAGCCAAAGTTTTCTGAAACCTTGAGTGTAATATTCCGAAATGACCACCTCGATGCAAGGATATCTACACAATTTACGGTGCATTGATCGGAGGTCCGTAGGCCATGTTATGGGCGTTTGAACAGATCTGTCCGGAAACCATGGGTTCGGGCCCGGCCCGAAACCCCTGGGTCGGCCCGAACCTGGTCGACCTGACCTGAGTCTAGGTCCGACCCAGTTAGGCGCAGCCCGGCCCTGCAGGCGCGGCCCAGCCTGGTTGGGGGTTCCGGCCCGGCGCGGGCGGTCCGGCCTCGCGCGGGCGCCCGCGTGCTGAGCGGACGCGGAAGGGGGTAGGGCCCCGCCCCTTTCGAAACGAACGGCGGACCCCATGGGGTCCGCCCTGTCTATTGACTGGGGTTTTGAACCCCTGGTTTTCCAGGGTAGCAGCCGGCCTTTATGGACGACTGTTCGGTTCATGCTGGACCCGTGGGGGTCCTGCCTCCAGGGTGTTACGGTGGCCGGCTCAGCCGACCGCCTCCCATAATCACCACGGCTCTTGGCCATCCGGCGTAGCGCAATGGCGCCGCACCCCTCGGCCCCGGCCGTGCCCCTCTTTAGTCCTCTGGCATGGTGCGACGACGCCGCGGCCCTCCGCCGTGGCTAGGCTCCGGCCACGGCCTCTTTCGGACTCAACGGCGCGGCGCGACGGCGCCACACTCCTTCGCCGCGGCCCACATCGGCCTCGGTTCCCTCGTTCCCGTGCAGTGCGACGACACCACATCACCTAAATTCCAATCTACAATGTTGTACAATAACAATGGGGAGGAGGGTCAACCGTGTTTGTGCGATTCGACCTGCTCCCGTTATACCGATAGCAAGCGTCCAAGGATGAGTAATCACAACAACAATTTATGTGCGATTTTAATTGATTAAAATTGAACTTAACCCCTACCTCGAAGAAGTTGTTTAACGATGATCGTCGTGGGAAACGACGTCGCGAGGTGGAGCTCTATATATGTTGATGGAGAACATCCAAGGAGGAAGCGATGTTTCGCTTCCTTTGACGCGGGGAGAAGATCGAAAGAGGGTGCATCGTCATTCATTGGTAAAGGTGTCACACACCGGCTGCAAAGAGGAGAAAAGATGACAAGTCGATCTCTCCTTGTGGTGACAGCGTTCTTCGTCGAAGTCTTGGTGTTCTTCGCGAAGAAGATGAAGTTCTTCAAGAAAACACACAAGAGCTCTCTCCTCAATTATCCTCACACAACGACCAACCAAAATAAAATAAGGTTCATCCGTATTTTATTCACTCATGCCATGAATTCAGAAATTCAAACTCGTATCTCACATAATTGATTAAGTGTATTGGCATAATTAAAGAGGGTAGAGGAGAGAGTTCCAAATTAAATGCAAGAGGGGGGTTTAATGGGGAGTTAGAGAATTTGAAGGGGTGGGGCTCGTGTGGGCCCCACCTCACTAATATCCAAACAAGAGGGGTTAGGATATTCCCTCACATGGAATTGAAACCACATAAAAAAATAAAGTTGTGACACAACTTTATTCATGTAACACTTAAAACACATTTTTATCAACTCTTTCCAAGCAAACACAACTCTAGAAAATGTCTTCCTAAGAAAATACCAGCGATGCGGTTTCATCGGTGCCCTTGGATTTCGATTCCGAGCACCAGTTCAAAATTTAGAAAAACTCACTCATTCAATCACTAAACATACCCGAGCTAAACTTCGGAAATTGATTCCAGGCACACTGGGTCTCAGAATCAGGTGTCGTTAGAAGCTACGTACTTGTAAAATCCCAAATAATTTATGAAAAAAATTTCCTTGAAATTCCCGGGTCCTTACAGTCCTTCAGGGATGTTATTATTCCAAACCTTTCAAGTTGATTCATCAAAGATTTATACCTTTGGAAAGGATGAATAAAAGGTCAGATATGATGTTGACAAACCATATGAAGAATAAATCATAAATAGAGATTTCATTCACCCATAGGATATTGAGGTAGGAGGTAAGAAATACGAGGTAGATGGATATAAAATTGTTCAGCTATCTGAAAGTGAACATGAATATCCAGATCAAGAAGAATCCATTCTGAAGATTGATAAGGGAAAACAGTTTGTAGTTGATACACCTAACAATGTAGTTGTGAAGAAGACAGAAAAGTTGAAAGTAGCTGAGTTAGAAAAAGAAACCTCACCACGAAAAATTTCTAATTTGGAATCGTCATCTCTTGGACATGATTTTTAGTACAGTCTTTGAAGAAACTTGTTGTAACTATTCCAATATTTCCCAGCATATACTCAAGATGCAAGATGCTTCAAAATTCATTATATAAGAAATCAGATTCATTATACATAGTGATGGATTAGTGTGTCAAGCTTTAAGTAGATTTCATAACCTTTTTCATAAACTAAGAAGCCCACAAAAGATCTTGCAAGAAAATGACCGGCTGGTCGAATAAAATTATATAAAACAAGAGAGTTATTGATGAATTCCATGAATGTTTCAAGGATGCACTTGACACCGAATATGTGAAGATTAAGGATCTCACAAATTGTTTTGAGGAAAAGTTTTCTCTATAACAGAATTCCCAGATGTAAGTAGTAAAATATCTAAATGGGAAGTTTTACTCAGTTTCTCAGAGTTGGAAGAGGTAATGAGATATTAGATTCTAATTTGAGTAAAAATTTTCTAAGGAAGTAGAAATCCTGAAGGGTTAGGCGGAATCCCTTAAGGTTCAGGAAGAAAAAATCAAAGCCTCAGAGAAGAAATCAGAAGATTAGGATCAGCTTCTCAAACGAGCAGAGCAGGATCACAAGGAGCTAAAAAAGCTCCAAACCATAGTGAAGAAGTTTATTTTGAAGGAGAAGGATGGATAATATTCTTCAATTCAGATCACTTGTTGTATTCCTTAATATGATAATTTTTTCCTATCCTAATGAAATTTTTGGTTTCTCATCATATATTTTTGGTTTTCTTGTACTAATATTTTAGGGACCTTATTTACTTATCAATTTATCATATTTATTTTTTAAAATCACAATGGAGGTGAAAGGAAAAAATAATACTATGTAAAGAAGAAATTTCCCTATGTAAGGGCACGTTCATATCAGGGGGATTTCTTATCCATGAAGATTTTTGTTTGCAATAAAATGCTAAGTATCATTATAAAAATAGAGAATATGATCCTTAGTGTTTCCAAAGCCTAAGGGGGAGTTAGTCATGTTTATATTTGGCCATGTGTTATGGGAAATAAGTTTTACTTTCAAAGTCCAGAAAAATATTTTCAATGTCCTTATATTCTTTTTCATAAGGAGGTTTGTGCTTTCCAAAAAGTGGGAGATTATTGAATCAATAAGGATTCGTTATGAATTTTCCATTCCTTCATGTTTTGAAATTCACAATCACCTTATCTAATGTCAAATTTTATTTTCCCCAACATTCATCTTGATAAAGATCATTTTCCTTCCACAAGGAAATTTATCCTTACCATGTTTTTCTTTGTTCTATATTTTAGTCTAAATCATTTTACGTCTAAGAATAAAATTCAGTTTCATATATAAATCCATATAGTCTTAAATACTAATATATAGAGCATTATATTTTCATGATTTCAATTCATGTTCTGAATTCTATGAATTCATGTTTCGAACATTATGAGTTCAGACTCCGAATTCTTTGAATTTAGGCTTCAAACATTCTGAGTCCGGACATTGAATTCTATGACTTCAGGCTCCAAACATTTTTAGTTCAGACTCTGAAATCTCTGAATTCAGGTTCTGAACTTTCTAAGTTCAAAATCTGAATTCTATAAATTTAGGCTCCAAAAATTCTGAGTTCAGACTCTGAATTATCTGAATTCCGATTCAGACCTTTCTGATTTCACACTCTGAATTCTCTAAATTCAGGTTATGAACATTCTGAGTTAAGACTCCAAATTCTTCGAATTAAAGCTTTGAAATTTCTAAGTTTAGACTCCAAATTCTCTGAATTCCGGCTCTGAGCTTTTTGAGTTCAGACTCTGAATTTAGGTTCCAAACACTCTGAGTTCAGACTCCAAATTCTTTTAATTCAGGCTCCGATCATTCTGAGTACAGACTCTGAATTCTCTAAATTCCGACTCCAAACATTCTGATTTCAGTCTTTGAATTCTTATGAATTCAAATTCTGAATTTTCTTTGAGATATAGACTCTATAATTCTATAGAATTTAGTTTCCAAATTCTTTTGATGACATAATCCGGATACCCATGTATTATAGAAACATAATGGATTTCTGTTAGACTCCAAACTTTCATTTTTCCTTACACTCTGAAAAATTAATTTGGTTAAGAAGCCATATTTTTTCATAGTCATGTTTTGGTTATAAAACAATGTCATGA
Organism: Viscum album; assembly: GCA_963277665.1. NCBI lineage: Eukaryota > Viridiplantae > Streptophyta > Magnoliopsida > Santalales > Viscaceae > Viscum > Viscum album. The sequence continues at coordinate 1,316,723,823 of OY728147.1, forward strand.
ATTTAGTTACTAACCAACCATTGTCTAAGGGACACATGTACAGGTCTCTCCGAAATTTAATGAGAAATATGACCATTGGAGGAGGGAACTGACCTTTGAAGATGTGCCTATCAATAAGAGCTCATTTGAATGAGATCACAATAAGTTTATCAATCTAGAGATTACATGAGGCTAAAGTGATTTCTAGAGAGAGAGACTTTATTGGTTTGTGCGTACTAAACATCTTGTTCAGAATTGCTTCATGCGACTCAAAATGTTGGTGAGTACATTCGAGGGCTTCTGGGGACAAGAAGACAGAGGTGCCGACTACCTTGAAGTTTGAGGTCTTGTGGGGATAGAAAGAGATATTCTGATATTCATATCAATGACTTACCATGGTATGGGTAAGATAGACTTTATTTAAAGAATAAATCAAGGTAAATTTATCCCAGGTTGTTGGATTCCCTTCTCTTTAAGTTAAAAGATTTACAACTTGTTACTTGTATTGTTTCAATTTTTCTGTTTCATTTTGGTTGTCGAGGAAAGTTTAACATTCTTATTATTTCCTATATGTGTGCTCGGATAAATAAGATTCTATACGCTTTATGGTGGAATCTTTATCTTTGTAAATTTTTTATATGTTTCATTTTCGGAACCACATTTCCAGAATAAAGCTAGTTTTTAGAGCTAATAGGACTTATGAATTTACCTTGTTTAACCGTGTTAAACATTACTATCTTTATAGTTCCAAAGGAAATTTTAATGTATACAATTCACCCCCCTCTTGTATATTGAGCATTTACATAATTATTATAATACTACAATAAATATCATTTCTATCATACAGTGTGGTGTTGTTGATTATTTTCCAATTTGAGAATTTACTTCATCCTTGTCCAATTATATGAGGGCATGTAGAATTTCTACCTGCATCATTATACTCACCTAGAATTAACATTTCATATATTTTGTTTTTCATATAGTTTCATTTCAAAACTTTTCATTGCTTAATATGCTTATGATTGTTGAGTGATGTTGTGATATATGCATGTACTTTTATTTCTCCTGGTTACGATTGAGTGATTTACTATCTCGATTCCTGAGGTTTATGGGCCCTCATGGGTTGGAATGAGTAATTTACCGAGTCAAGGCACTATAATATAAATAAATGGGTGTTGTTTCTGGTGATAGGTGTACTGGAATAGATTCATTGGAAAAGGCTATCCATTATGATGTGAATCCAGGATTATAAAATGATTTGGTTTCACATACATATCATTCCATGTAATATTTATTAAAGGTAAATGAGAAAACTGGAGAATTAACTGCAAAATGTCATGAAAAATATACTTGAGCACACATTGATTCCTGGCCATCGAGGTGGGTAGTTTTGGTAGTGAGTTTTTATAAGTTTGGTTTTTACCAGTGATACTACCTTATGATCCAATTATTGTTCTGAGGGGTGTACATGGAATTTTTAGACCAATCACACCATGATGTCCTCATATTGTTCTCCAGATGTGTGGTGAGGACCACACTCCAGACATGGTGGGACCTGAGCCTCCAATCATACTTCCAAGAGTGCCACATGAGTAAACGCCTACTATACCTGATCTGAGAACTGATTCTCATGTCCATGATAGTTTCTTATGTCTGATGATGTCCATGAATGTTGCTCCACAAGTTTCACCTACAATGGCTGATCTGACCTATAAGTTCCAACAACCACATCCTCTTACTTATCTAGGGGATGACAATTCTCAAGCTATTAAGTCTTGCCTAGAGGCAATTTTTTCTATCATTGAGCATCTACAAACACCTCAAGAAGAGAGATTCAAGGTTGCAACATACATTGTTAGGGATTTGGCCATATATTGGTGTGATGTGGTTTTCTAGGGTGTTAGTCATCATGGCATGTTATATGTTGACTTCCAATCTTCCTTCTATGATCAGTTCATTCCTCAGGCACTATGGGCTGACAGATCTAGATATTTAATGCATCTTGTGCATGATTCTTTGTCAATTATGGGTTATTCAGCATGTTTTACTGATATACAGCACTTTTCAAGACTTTTACCTAGTGATGAGCTTTCACATGCTAGACATTTTGAGGATGGTCTTTAGTACACAATCCAAACTCATGTGAATGTCTTTATCCTTCCTTCCTTTTCTGAAATAGTAGATCATGCCCTTATCAGGGAGCATATACAAAGAGACAGTACATGTACCAGGTTTAAAGGACTAGTACCGCAACAAGCTAGTAGTTCTTCCAGGGGTAGGAAACATTCCCTTGAGGTTTTTTATTAGGGAAGTGGTAGCCAGAGTATCATGTTTGGTAGATCTATAACATGTCAAAAGTGTGAAATACTAGGGAATAAAATTTTCCAATGTGATAGATACCCTTTAGAGTCTTGATCATTGTGGCCATATGGGCCATCTTCAATTATTTTTTAGGTCCTTTCCACCAGCTTCGAGTGGAAAATGATCTGTGGTAGCTCCACCTTTGGGAAAAAAGTTATTTTACACCATGTCAGGTGAGGAGTTGGAATAACACTAGCAGGTTTGGCCATGGTAGAGGTTGTGGTTGTGGTTGTCTGATCCCTGATCACAAGTAGTGATAGAAGAGAAGTCATGGTCATAGTAGTCCATCAATTTCATTGGGACATGGATCAGGTCAGTTGTATGCTTTATAGACGATACTCAAGGATCATGCTACGAGACCATTTAAAATATGAGGTATTATTATAGATTCATATACAATGGTCTATTATTTGTTTGATACATGTGATTCAAAATATTTTATTTTTTTATCTATCATTGTAATTCTTAGACTAGAGAGACAATATCACTATGGAGTAATGACCTTTGACACACCATTAGGAATAAGGACGGAGGGAATATGCTAATGCAGGGACTGTCCCATTGAGGTAGGCAATTACCCTTTCTTGTGAAATCTCTTTGTTCTTGAGATGACATGCTTCGATGTCTTTCTTGGGACAGACTGGATAGTCCCCATTAATTCATTTTTAGACTGGTATCATACTAGGGAATCTTTTACATCACCATAAGGCCACTTTTATATTTTCAAATGTTAGTTGCATGTAAAGGCTAAGAGATTTAGAAAGAAGCATCATGCACTAGATGGAATGACCACCCAGTTTGAAAATCATTTCATGGAGGATCATGGTTTGCTTAAAATTTATTTTCCTCTAGTAGTTTATCATTTCAGGGATGTATTTCATGGTAAATTTTATGTTTTACCTCCTAAGGGAAGTGTAGAGTTTATAATTGAGCTTGTTCGAGGAGAAACTCATATGTCCATTACTCCGTAGAGGATGGCACCTATTGAGCTTCTACAGCTCAAGAGGTAGATAAATGACCTAGAGAACAAATCTTTTATACGGCCTTGTACATCCTCTTGGGGTTCACCATTGAATTTCACTATGAAGTTGGCTATAAATCTATTTCTATGCATCGATTATAGTAGGTTGAACTGATTTACGGTCAAGAACCAGTAACCAATTCCTCAAAAAGGTGATCTATTTGACAAGCTCTAAGGAACAATGGTGTTCACTATGATTGACTTGAGATCGGGTTATCATCAGGTTTGAGTCAGACCATCCTAAATTCTTCATACATCATTACATAGCATGTATGGTCTGTATGAGTATCTTTCTATGTTGTTCAGTCTTACAAATGTGCCTCCCATTTTAATAAATTTGATGAATAGGGATTTCAAAACCTATTTGGACTCTTCTTCATGTTCATTGTAGACAACATCATGGTGTATTATCGCACTCATAACAACCATTACAAATATCTTGATATCTTTATGAGAACACTAAGAGAGAATCACATTTATGCAAAGCTTTCTAAATGTGAAACCTGGATTGACAAACTCCAATTCCTAGTGCATATTATCTCAGAATCCAGATTTTCATTGATCATGAAAAGGTTAGTGTTTTAGTTTCTTAGGAGCCGCCCCCAAATGTGTTTGATATATAATGTTTCTTGGGGATGTCTAGGTATTACAGGCATTTCATACATGATTTATCATGACTTTATTCAACTATTGAAGAACTTAATAATAAGGGTGTTAAGTTCCTATGGTCAAAAGCATGTGAGAAAGCCTTTCAAAAGATAAAATGGATGCTTGTATTCCCAAATATTATGTTTCTTCCTGATCCTGGTAATGGTTATATCATCTTCTGTGATGAATAAGGAATTGGGATAGGATAATTGTTGATGAATGGAGACACAGTCTTTGGGAATATATATCGGCAATTGAGGCCTCATGAGATAAATTACTCATCGCACAACCATGAGCTTGTAGCAGTTTTTCATGCCTTACATGGCTGGAGATAATATCAGTTGGGTGAGATATTTGTGGTGTATACAGATCCCAAAATCCTCAAGTATATATTTTATCAGTGTGACATCAACCATAGACATCGAATAAGGGTCAAATATCTACATTCTTTTGATTTTGAGCTGGCCTACACACTTGTAAAGGGAAATGTGGTCACTGATGCGTTGAGTCTGAAAACATAAACGTATGTCATACTGGAATCCAGTGATGATTGGATGTTAATGGCCCTCTTTTCTGAAATTCACTTAGAGTTTTAAGATATTCATGAGTAGTCTTACGACATAGCCTTAACAGTTACATATTCCCTCCATTAGAAGGTGAAGAGTATGCAGTTTTCAAATCCTAAAGGTTTGGTTCTCCATTGGAGTATATCTGGAGATAACACACATTCATATTGGTTTTTGGACAGAGACGACGTCCTACGTCTAAACAAACATATCTAGGTTTCTGCAGATATGAGAGAGGAGTTGATAAAATAGTCCCATGCTTCATAGTGGGATGTTTATCCAGGCATCTCAAAGATGTATCGAGATATGTGATGCCAGTATTGGTGGCCTGGAATTCAATGTCAGATTTCCAAATTCATCACTAGGTGTTCCCCCTTTTAATAGGTGGAGTTAGAGAACCATAGACTCATAGGATTTTTATAGTAACTTCAATTCCTAGAATGGGTATGGGAATATTTTTCTATTGATTTCATAGTCGTCTTATCTAGGTCTCCAAGGTGTATCGATGCTATTTGGGTAGTCATTGACTGACTAAAAAATCACCCCACTTCATTCCTATGCTAGATGCATACTCAGTTGATTGTTTGTGAAAACTATAATATTGTGGGATCATATGACTACACGGGGTTCCATGTACAATCCTTTCAAACCGAGATGCTCGTTTCACATCACAGTTATATCATGGGTTTCAGAAATATTTGGGGTCTCAGGTGATTCTAAGAAAATATTTTCACCCTTAGAATGATTGAAAATAAGAAAATACAATACAAGTTCTAAATGATATGATACGATCATGTGTCCTTGATTTCAGTGGTTCTTGGGAGAAGCAAATCCCTCTCGTTCAGTTTGATTATAATAGCATTTTTCTGGTGACAGTCCATATGGATTATTTTGTCGCCTTATATGGTAGGCCATGGTCTTCACCCATGTTCTATATAGAGGTAGGTGAGGCATCCCTTATAGGTCATCGTCTCATTCTGGAGACATCGAAATAGGTTCAGCTGACCAGGAAGTGTATGAATGCCACTCAGTCTAGGAAGAAATATTATGTCGATCGATGTCGAAAACCTCTTGAGTTCAAGGTTGGGGATCTTTATTTCTTTTGGGTATCACTTTGGATAGGGCATAAATGGTTATGAATGAAGTGAATGTTTTCCCCTCATTTTTTCGATTCTTTTGAGATTCTAGGGAGATCCGAACTGGTAGCCTATGGGATACTACTGCCTCAGAGGTACCATGCCATGCATGATGTCTTTAATGTCATATAACTTCCACAACATCATGCTGACCCATTTCATACCATTGATCCCATGGATGTTTAGATAGATTCTGATGCAACCTATGATGAGTATCTAGTACACATCATTGACTGATGAATGAAGGTTCTCCTAGGAATGTCTTCGCTCTTGTATGGGTGCTATAGCAGCACAGTTGATTATAGGATGAGGATTCAGAGAGGGAAGCTGACGTATGTGCCCAATGGCCAGAGTTTTTTTCTGATAGTGTTTCTCTACCCATAGAAGGAGAACTCGGGGGGGGGGGGAGTTCATTTGAGTGCGGACGACTGTAAGAACCTAGTTTTTCACTTAGGAATGAATCCTTTTATTTTCTATGAAAATATTTACTTTGGACATAAAATGGATACCTAATGAGTTAATTATGGTTCTAATGGTGTCCAGAGCTTGGTCGGATCCTAGAACCCATATTTTCAATAAAAAACAATCCTTGAAGATGTTTTAGAGAAAACCGTACATACCATGTATTTTTGGATAGAGCCACATCGCACGGTAGGCACATGACCGTGGGGATTAACCATGCGAGCATGCATTTTTTTACCAGGTATCCACACATGGATTGTGTATGGTTTTATAAACTATGTGGACCAAACCATTCAGGCAGATCCGCCTTGCACGATTTGTAAAATCGTATGGACAAACCATGTGAAGGCTATTTTTCAGTGATATTTTTCCTTTTTTCCCATAATGATATAATTATGTCTCTCATTCTCCCTAATTCTAGTTTCTGTAGGATGGACCTATTTATCTCTCATTTTGTGGATTTTTTATTTTCTAAAACTGGAATTAAGAGATTTTTTTTTCCAACATCTGTTCAATCTTTCGTACATCATGTTTAATGTGCAACTGTATGTACACTAGTCTTCTTCATTAACTATTCTTCTCTTTTACTCTCAACCTAGATATCACCATGTGAGTGTTTTTCACCTTTTCTTAGATTTTCGTTGATCCAAGGAAAATCAAGGACTGATTCTAGAGTGAAAGGATCATACAACCCTAAGGTGGGTGGTCAATAACTTTTCCCTAATGTTCATCATTTGTGAAATATTCTTTTGGGGCCTACCAGTATCATTGAAAACTGTTTCATAAATATAAATGCCATGGGTACACTTTTTAAAATTTTATGGTAATGATTTTTCGAAATATTTGATTATTTGTTAGGGGTTACACCAACAACTCAATCATCATCATGTCAGAGGTTATTCCATAATTGGGTTTTTAGTGTTTTCACAAAATTGAGCCACTGTTCGTGTGTTCCATTGATAGAAATTCCAAAAGGTGAGACTTCTTATAATAAATGGATATTTATTAAGGATAATTTCATGATGGAATATACCATGTATGCTCCCCACTTGACCTACCTATGGTGTGTTCTTCCAAATTATTTATTATAAGTCAAATGTGAAATGGAATGTTTACTAGGTATATATCATGGCCTTAACAAATGATATTAATTAATGTTACATGCTTGTAGCACCCCTTTACATGTTAATGGAAGGTAACTGATTGCACCTGTCTAATTTTTTTGACTTAAAGGTTAATTAAGACTTGATTAAATTGTTGCAATGCTACATGGAATATCCCCAATAATGGATGATAAGGCTTTGACCAAAAATATTGGTTTCAACTCTCCTTGACAGATCCACACTAATGGAAGTAAATACTTGAACCAAATTAATTATTATATGATTAAAAAAGCAAATATGAATGGACATAGTCAAGCTCGCCTTGGATTCTGATAGGATAAAAACATGTGTCTTAGGAACCCCATTTCGATTCAAGGATATTGGTTTCATAAGATGAAACCCACCTAGACTCTTGTTCTTGTATATTCCTTGGATGCTCGGTATACTACTGTTGGGTCCTTTTCATTATTACCTGATACCTCACATACACTCCTTGGATCTAGCATAGGCTAGTAGGTGCCATGGTGAAATCCTATAAGGGTCTGTCCTAGCATAGTCCTATTTTTTTCTTGGTCGATCATCTGGGACTTGATACAAATATTATTTTGCAATGCCATTTATTACGCTCGATGGATTACAATCTTACTTATTATCTAGATTCATATACTACTTGGTTAGAATTCCATGAGATTAACGTTAACTTGGTTATTACCCTAGAACTCCCTCCGTGGATATCTTGTCAAGCTACCATGTTATGTCTTGGGACCTTCACTACATATACTATCACAAGGTGATGTCAGAGCTAGATATTCCTCACTTGACCTATTAAAATTAAATTGAAATTACATAATTAATTAATGGGTTACATGTTCATACACCAGCCAAGGGCTGAAGCAGGTACATGGGTATATAGTTACATTATAATATTTTCTTTACTTTATATATGAATTCATGCACACTGCTATATTCCATTCCATGGGTAGGATGTTATAGTCACCATTGGTAGGGGACCACTGATACTTATCTCACACCATCTTTAGGAATTTTTTGGTACCTAGTGTAGAATATATGATTGTAGGTATTGAAAAAATAAATAATACAACTTCCAACACAAGATTGCGTGCAGATAGGTTGGATCTTGATAGCATATGACTTAGTAGGATCATCGGATTCTTATATTAGTCATTGTTTTCTTCCACATTGTTGGACAGTTTATTCCAACTGTGTTGTACCCATGTTTTCCAGTTTTCTAGGAACATGACATTAAATCATCATTGTTCCAATTGGTACTGTTTTTTTGTTATCATTTATCTATTGTGCCAGTTAGCATATACTAATTATTTATATGATTTATATTGATTATGCGGCTTACTATTTTTTATATTCATTCCTCTGTGCCAAAAATTTCTAATGAGGTCATAATCATCCCACGGATAGGTCCTAGGCCCTCACTGCTAGTCGGCATCCTCTAGTGTTCGGGATGATGCGCTTGAGGCCTTGTGGCCACCAGGCTTGGGGAACCTAGTAAGTGATATCCAGGCCCATTACATCACACCTTGTATATAACCTTTCTTCTTGTTAGAGGCATGGAAGAAAACATTACATGGACCATGTAACTCCCCGACCCCAGTTACCCATAGTTAGTGCATTATTACATAACATTGGCATGATCACAAGAAAGATCAAATCTCGAAATACCGATTGGTTTAGTAGCCTTGGAAACATTAGATATATTCAAAATGTTTTACATTACATCATAATGTGAAAAACTACTACAACAACATAATGTCTCCATAGTCCACACTATTATCCCCTCATAATATCCCTGCAGGTCATTCATAACGTACTTCTTCACATCCTGGGAAAAATAAAACATAGAAAAGGGGTGAGCTCAAATGCCCAGTAAGGATAACAATATAGCGTAAACATTCCGAAATAAGCATAAACATTTAAGGAAATGTATAAATAATACAAAATCATTTTAAACTTGAACTTCAACATAGTATGGAAAAAGTAAAATGAAATAATACCATTTACTTATTCACATGGATATTCTACTAATCGAATAATCACATGCAATATCAATAACCACTTTCATAATGATTGAATGCATAATGCCAGACTATCATAACCACATAGCCAAGGCCTCGTGCCAAGACTACAAAAAAGATTTTTCCAAGGCCTTGTGCCAAGACACTAGTTTGTCTCATGAGACCTACTGATGCATCAAGGAGCTATAGCAGGCTCCACCCGTCACATATTAAGTCCAATGCATTCCAATATGTAAAGGTTTAAACATAACATAAACATTCGTATTAAAACGAGCATATGAAATGTAAATACTTCGTCCACAAACCATTAATGGTATAAAAATAACACATACATAGTAAAACATATCACAAAACCTTCATTACAATATAGAAGTTTTGTTTCATAATAAATCAACTTCAAATAAGCGTAAAAACCATCAAAGGATGTTGACATAGATAAAATCAAAACTCTTTTTAGAGAAATATATCTTTCTATTTTGAAATCATATAAGAGTCATATATTTATAAAATAAAACATTTTCTTTGAAAATATTCTTATAAGCTTGTAAGGGAAGGTTCGACGATTTTATAACGGCGGAAAATAGCCTCCCCCGCCTTATAATTTAAAAATACATTCTTACCTTAATTTTGTCAAAAAGGTTAAAAAACACCTTGTTTGGAAAATGATAGAAAGATTCCTTTATAAATATCTTATAAAAAGTCAAAAAAGGGTATAAATGAATTTAAACCATATTCTAGTAAATTGTAAAAATGTTTTGAAATTCATTTTTAAGAAACATGGATGTTGATGCTAAAGAGATCTCAGTAAATTATTACGTATAAACAACCTTGGATATTGAAGAGGTTGTTAAATAAACCTTACCTTGAACTTTTCCTTGGTTTGGGTAGGTTAAACTCCTGTATAATAGTGAAATAATTGTTATTAAACTATACAAGAATCATATACATTCATATGATATCATTTATGATCTTTTAACATTGCTTTGTTAATAATATCGTAGTATTATCATCGTTTCGGGTGTTAACTTACTCATTTTCTTTTATATGTTTTGTCACATAATCCATTATTGTCATGTATAGGTTGTATATTATTCATATACAGAATTATATCAAGTCCTTAAACATTATTATTAAATCATCAAATGATAATTATACTTGAATGGATACGATGGAGAATGAATCTTATCACGTTCGTGGAGACGGTAGTCCGTACGTACGCACGAGCGACAATATCATTCTTTTGATATTAAAATAATATATAAATGGATAGTATATCATATATACAGAATAATTAACATGTTATATTTATTATTTACATGAGTTACACATCATTATTATATCCATCCAAATAATAATATATTGAATAACAATTACTCCACGACGTGGAGACGGTAAGTCGTACGTACGCACGTATGGTGACATGTTATTCAAAGGGTGGATAGAATACTGAATATGGTTGTAACATATTTATAATAACATCACAGTATATATATGATACTGGAGTTATTATTTTAGAATGTTAATAACAAAGTAAGAAGAAGTGGAAGAAGAAAGGAACTGGGAAAAGGCTGGTGAAATCATTACCTCTTCTTCGGGTTCTTCCTTTTGATTTGACCAAAAGGGCTCCTTAGGTTGGCTTTATGGTCAAACTAAGTCTTCTAAGTTGTTGTGAGGGAAGTTTGGAGAGTATTTGGGTAGAGTTTGGACGAACCAAAAGGCTTTGAAGGTGTGAAAAAATGAGGAGGAGTGCCCTTTTATAAGAGGGGTGGGGGGCACCTTTGGAAAATCTAGAAATATTTATTTATAATAAATTAATATTCGGTTTCTAATGGCTAAAAACAGGATGATTTAAATGATATGGTGGGGATAGGTCGAAAACCATTCAACCAATATAATTTAGACAAGTTTGGGTCATTATATTAACCTTATCTTTTAGTTTTAACTCTTAGTTTATTAGTTTGACATTTACCATGTCACTTTGTATTTTTATATTATATAGTTAATAAACATACTATATACATCCAAGAGACCCCCAAGTGGTCCATTAATGATGAAAGTATTATGATATAAGTCTGTTGGACGATTTTTAGATTTTTTGGAATTTAATATCAATTAATAATATAATATTTTTTAAAAAAACACTTTTTTGTCAATTTTGACACTATTCAATAATTGATTTTTGTAAAAATCATAACAGAATGATTACTTAGAACAATGCTAATTGAAGAAATCCTAACATGTCATATTAACCTAGAAAATTAGTGTAATTCATAAAAAGTCTCAAATTATATTTATTTGCGTATTTATAATATCCATTATTCTAATTTTTCATCAATTAGGTAATTACTGCATCATCATTCTGTCATAAATAAATTATATTATATAATGTCTAAATATTATAGATAAAATATCATTATGTAGTAAATATTATTATATTTTTAATGAATATTTAAAATCGAATTTATCTTTTGTATACCCCTATATTAAAAACGTTTTTGTAAATAAACTTTGATTTTAACTCTTTTAACTCTTCATTGAATTAAATAATAATAAATGTACTAATCTAATCCAAGTGGACCTAAATGATAATTTTTATTCCTAAGGTTGTTTTTGGTCGAGATACATTTTTCCAATAGAATTAGGACATGTGTTAGGGTAATATTAATATCATTTTTACCCTTAATTACCCTATTTACTTTTAACCGTGGTAAATAAAAGTAAAAAGTTACTATTCACCAAAAATTATTTTCATCTCATTGAACCACATTTCACTTCTTGATATTAATCGTGTCTCTCGGATTTTTGAAATTCCATTCACAGAAATAGTAAAATTAAATTTTATGAGAAATTCAGTTTTTTTAACTACCACTTAGTAGTTCACTATTCATAAAAAATTGAAGTTTTTCAGAACAATGCCAAACTTTCACCCTAAGCTATAATTGATATTCCGAATTCAAAACTGATGTGTATTTTACAAAATTCCAAACATATAAGTTGCATTAATTCATTTTATAATTAATTCCCGCTGTCACAACAAATAGCGTGTTTTTTAGAAACAATATATACCAAAAGATTGAAAATTGTTTCGGTCCAATTTCAAAGTGAAATTAATTATAATGAACACCATTGGATAAAATGGTAAAAATATATTCTAATTATACTTTAAAACCACTCAATAATATAATTTATCACTATTAATTATTTTGATTAAGAAAGTTGTTTTTAAGTATTTTTCACTATTCATAAAAAATTTGAAGTTCTCAGAAAAATACCAAAAAATCATCTTAGGATAATTTTGATATTCCAAAACCAAAAATGAAGTCCATTTTGAAATATAAAATATATATAATTTCAAAAAGTAGGTATTACTATTCATAATGGCTAGTTTGATTGGTTGTGGTGTGTGTTAAAACTCGAAGTTGCGTAAAACACACGCTACTGTATTATTCAAAGGAAAGCGTAACGTGGAAGCTTGGGATGTTTCATTTTAAATTTTTGATGCCCCCATTTAGTCAAAAAGTTTAAAATATTTTATTTAAAAATGGTTAACTATTAAAATTTGATAAAAGTGCAATACTGAAAATGAATTTTTTCTTGCATTATGTCTAAGAAAATCATAATATGGATTCTAAAATTATAAGGATATATTAGTTTAAAATTTAGTTAATACTATTCGTAACCTCTTTTGAATGGCTTGATTCATAAGTCATGGTGCGATTTAACTTGGTGTTGCATGTAGTGCATGTTATTGAATTATTTTGAAGAAATAACACACTATGAAATATTGGGGTGTTACATTCTCCCCTCCTTCAATAAATTGCGTCCTAGAAACATGAAATTGTTCTTTGAAAATAAATGGTTGAAAATAGAAAATATCATTGTTGGAAAACCCACATCAGAAGTTAGGTTACTAAAATTTAGTCTTAATATGAGGAAAAGAGAAATGAAAGGGTCACCACCAAATTATGATCTCTATTAGGAGAACATTGGTGGAAATTAGAGACATATAATTGAAGGAATAAAGTAAATATTTATAAGTAGTGATTGAGGTCATCAATCACAAACAAGTGTAAAATTGAGGTCCTTAAATTCATCAATCTATGATGATTTGAAATACCATCGATTCAACAAAACGTAGGGTATTAGGATAACACATTTTTGGTTTTAGGATTCCTTAAATAAAGTATAAGAATTAATTTCTTCATAGAATAAGAGAAGAAGAAAAATATATTCTTTAAAAGCAGAGTTCCATCCTTTAACTAATGTTTACCACAAACTCATCTTTCACTCTAAAAGATAATAGAACGTAAAAAATATTATATTTATCCTATTCGTATAGGGTTCCAAAAAACGAATTTATAATACATCTACTAGATCTTTTAAAAAAACTACATTATTTAATCCCAGACATCACGTGGGTCAGTGGTAGGTGATACACCCTTGTCGCCCTTCGGTTGTGGGTTCAAGTCTCGCGGCCTTGCCAGACGCGACGGGTTTCCGCCCGACCTCCGGGTTATCCTTCTATGGCAATCCAAAATAATCGAAACTAGAACTATCCAAAATACTTCAGTCCAAAATTTATAAGGATGGTAAACACAATGAAGATACTTTTTTTCCGTGTAATAACATGTGATCACCTTCATCATGTACTCTTTTAAAACACGGCAACATCCTGAATTATCATAAAACCTTATTGATTACATTAATGATCCCTTATTCCTTATAGAATAATAGATATACTCCTTCAATCCAAAATTTTTTTAAACCCCAACAATGATGGAATATACAAATCATTAATCAGTTTCAAGGTAGTCAAGAATATCCAATATAATTTATCCAAAACAATCATGTATTATTCTAAAATCACTACCTCAGTATCAGAACCATATTATGGGTTATCTTTCTCTAAACCATATATTCTCCAAAAAATTAACCTGCTATTGAGTAACTTTTCTTTGTTCCACACAATCTCATGTCCATAATGAAATAGTACTATTGTACAATCCTTATATACTCCATAATTATTATAACAAGTACATTGTTGATACAACACTCAAATGACATAATCAACATAAGAACTCTAATGATTCCTCTTCATCTGTGGTAGTATCATAACTTCATTATTATCCAATAACATTATTTGCGGCATAGTCTGATGACTATGACATAGGATCGCGTAGTGTCCAAACTCCTTGCAAATTAATTATTGTACATTTGAAACCATTTTCTTACCCTTGTAGTCACGTACTTTATGCCCTTTTCCTCTACACTTATAACAAACTCTCATTCCTTTTAGGCAAGTTCCAGGGTGTTTCTTCCCACAGTTATCACATATGGGAAAATTCTTCTTTTCCCACTTCCCTTTATCCATCTTTCCCTCTTCCATCCCTTTCTTCTCTTGCTTCCTGTCAAAGCCATGGGTCTCAGTAAACTTTTTACTTATCTTATCAACACATGATATTATTTCTTCATAAGTTGATAATAAATGGGAGACTATTTCTCTTATAAATTCTTTCTTAAGACCATGAAATATATGATCCTTCCTTCTCTTTGGATCCTATGCATTGCTGGAGTTCTCATTCCTTCTACTGGGCGTCATTTTTAAAAAATGGCATACACTAGATTAGATTAAGAATAACAATACCTAATCCCAAAATTATAAAACACATAACATAAATTAAATAGTTTATGGATATAATCCATAATCATAAAAATGTCTCCTTTTAGGAAGTATATACTCATAAACCCTTCATAATTGTTTGTAAAGAAAATGAGAATTATCCTAAGCATATCCCCCGGGAGTGTCGTAATCAAGAGTGCAGCAAGGCCCTTTGTTGTGCACCAGTTCCCGTTCGAGTCCAGCTCAAAGCGGTGTTTTCGGGTTTTACTCCTAGGTACATCTGGGCCAGAGCCGCCTCTACCTTCTCGTATCCATACAAGGATGTATTTCTCGGAATACTCACAAAATCTCTTCAATAACAAAATTCTAAGAAGTTCTTCTATACTAATCCTCAAAGTCCATCTTAAATCTATGTGCTCTAATCAGAGTTTATCTAAATCTAGCTTCCAAAGACTGTACTAAACTTTCTCTGATACCAACTGTAACTCACTGACCCCAGTTACCCAGAGTCGGTTCATTATTAAATAACATTGGCATATTCTCACGAAAGATCAAATCTCGAAAGATCGATTGGTTTAATAGCCTTGGAAACACTAGATATATTAATAAAGTTTTACATTACATCATAAAGTGAAAAACTACTAAAATAACATAATGTCTCCATAGTCCACACTATTATCCCCTCATAATATCCCTGCAGGTCATTCATAACTTACTTCTTCTCATCCTGGGAAAAATAAAACATAGAAAAGGGGTGAGCTCAAATGCCCAGTAAGGATAACAATATAGCGAAAACTTTCCAAAATATGCATAAGCATTTAAGGCAATGTATAACTATAATAAAAGCATTTTAAACGTGATCTTCAACATAGTATGGCAAATGCAAAATGAAATAATTCCATTTACATATTCACATGGATATTCTACTAATCAAATAATCACATGCAATATCAATAACCACTTTCATAATGATTGAATTCATAATGCCAGACTATCATAACCACATAGCCAAGGCCTCGTGCCAAGACTACAAATAAGATTTTTCCAAAGCCTTGTTCCAAGACACTAGTTTATCTCATGAGACCTACCGATGCATCGAAGAGCTATAGCGGGCTCCACCCGTCACATATGAAGTCCAATGCATTCCCATATGAAAAGGTTTAAACATAACATAAACATTCGTATTAAAACTAACATATGAAATGTAAATACTTCATCCATAAAACATGAATGGTATAAAAATAACACATACATAGTCAAACATATCACAAAACCATCAATACAATATAGAAGTTTTGTTTCATAATAAATCAGCTTCAAATAAGCGTAAAAACCATCAAAGGATGTTAACATAGATGAAATCAAAACTCTTTTTAGAGACATATCTCTTTCGATTTTGAAATCATTTAAGAGTCATATATTTATAAAATAAATCATTTTCTTTGAAAATATTCTTATAAGCTTGTAAGGGAAGCTTCGACCATTTTATAACAGAAGAAAATAGCCGCACCCGCCGTATAAGTTAAAAAAACGTTCTTACCTTAATTTTTTCAAAAAGGTTAAAAAGCACCTTGTTTGGAAAACGACGGAAAGATTATTTTATAAACCTCTTACAAAAGTCAAACAAGGGTATAAATGACTTTAACCTATATTCTATTAAATAGTAAAAATGTTTTGAAATTCATTTTTAAGAAACATGGATGTGGATAATAAACAGATCCGAGTAGATTATTACATAAAAACAACCTCGGATAATGAAGAGATTGTGAAATAACCCTTACCTTGTAATTTTACTTGGTTGGGGTAGGTTAACCTCCTGTATAATAGTTAAATAGTTGTTTTTAAATTATACAAGAATCATATACATTCATATGATATCATATAAGATCTTTTAACATTGCTTTGTTAATAATATCTTAGTATTATCGTCGTTTCGGGTGTTAACTTACTCATTTTATTTTATATGTTTTGTCACATAAGCCATGTTTTTCATGGATAGGATGTATATTATTCATATACAGAATGATATCAAGTCCTTGAACATTATTTTTAAATCATCAAATGATACATATACTGGAATGGATACGATGGAGAATGAATCTAATCGCGTTCGTGGAGACGATAGTCCGTACGTACTCACGAGCGACAATATCATTCTTTTGATATTAAAATAATTTATAAATGGATGGTATATCATATATAAAGAATCATTAACATGTTATATTTATTATTTACATGAGTTACACATCATTATTATACCCATACAAATAATAATATATTGAATAACAATTACACCACGACGTGGAGATGGTAAGCCGTACGTACGCACGTATGGTGACATGTTATTCCAATGGTGGACATAATACTGAATATGGTTGCACCATATTTACAATAACATCACATTATATATATGATACTGGAGTTATTATTTTAGAATGTTAATAACAATGTAAGAAGAAGTGGAAGAAGAAAGGAACTTGGAAAAGGGTGGTGAAATCATTACCTCTTCTTCAAGTTCTTCCTTTTGATTTGATCAAAAGGGCTCCTTATGTTGGCTTTATGATCAAACTAAAGCCTCTAGGTTGTAGTGAGGGATGTTTGGAGAGTATTTGGGAAGATGTTGGCGGATCCAAAAGGCTTTGAAGGTGTGAATAAATGAGAAGGAGGAGTGCCCTTTTATAAGAGGGGTGAGGGGAACCTTTGGAAAAGCTAGAAATATTAATTTATAATAAATTCATATTCGATTCCTAATGGCTCCAAAGTGGATTATCTAAATATTAAGGTGGGGATAGGTCTCAAACCATTCAACCAATAGAATTTAGACCTGTTTGGGTCATTATATTAACTTTATCTTTTAGTTTTAACTCTTAGTTAATTTGTTTGACATTTACCATGTCACTTTGTATTTCTATATTATATAGATAATAAACATACTATATACATCCAAGATACCCCCAAGTTGTCCATTATTGATGAATATATCATGACATAAGTCTCTTGGACGAACCTTAGATTTTTTGGAATTTAATATCAATTAATAATATAATATTTGTTTTAAAAACACTTTTATGTCAATTTTGACACTATTCAATAATTGATTTTTTCAAAAATCATAACAGAATTATTACTTCGAAAAATGTTAATTGAATCAATAATAACATGTCATATTAACTTATAAAATCATTGTAATTCATAAAAAGTATCAAATTATATTTATTTGGTAATTTATAATATCAATTATTCTAATTTTTCATTAATTAGGTAATTACTCCATCATCATTGTTTCATAAATAAATTATATTATATAATATCTAAAAATTATAAATAAAATATCATTATGTATTAAATCTTTTTATCTTTCTAATTAATATTTACAATCGAATTTATCTTATGTATAACCCTATATTAAAAATGTTTTAGTAAATAAACATTGATTTTAACTCTTTTAACTCTTCGTTGAATTAAATAATAATAAATGTCCTAATCTAATCCATGTGGACCTAAATGATTCTATTTTATTCCTAAGGATGTTTTTGGTCGAGATACCCTTGTCCAATAGAATTATGACATGTTTTAGGGTAATATTAATATCATTTTACCCTTAATTACCCTATTTACTTTTAACCGTGGTAAATAAAAGTAAAAAGTTACTATTCACCAAAAATTGTTTTCATCTCATTGAACCAAATTTCACTTCTTGATATTAACCGCGTCTCTCGGATTTTCGAAATTCCATTCACAGAAGCGGTAAAATTATGTTTTATGAAAAATTCAGTTTTTTAACTACCACTTAGTAGTTCACTGTTCATCAAAAATTGAAGTTTTTCAGAACAATGCCAAAATTTCACCCTAAGCTATAATTGATATTCCAAATTCAAAATTGATGTCTACTTTACAAAATTCCAAACATATAATCTGCATTAATTAATTTTATAATTAATTCCCACTGTCACAACAAATAGCGTGTTTTTAAGAAACAATATATACCAAAAGATTGACAATTGTTTAGGTCCAATTTCAAAGTGAAATTAATTCCAATGAACACCATTGGATAAAATGGTAAAAACATATTCTAATTATACTTTAAAACCACTCAATAATTTAATTTTCCACTATAAATTATTTTGATTAAAAAAGTTGTTTTTAAGTATTTTTCACTGTTCATAAAAATTGGAAGTTCTCAGAAAAATACAAAAAAATTATCTTAGGATAATTTAGATATTCCGAAACCAAAAATGAAGTCCATTTTGAAATATAAAATATATATAATTTCAAAAACTAGGTATTACTATTCATAACGGCCAGTTTGATTGGTTGTGGTGTGTGTTAAAACTCGAAGTTGCGCACAACACACGTTACTGTATTATTCAAAGGAAAGTGTACCGTGGAAGCTTGGGATGTTTCATTTTAAATTTTTTGATGTCCCCATTTAGTCAAAAAGTTTAAAATATTGTATTTAAAAAGGGTTCACTATTAGAAGTTGATAAAAGTGCAATACTGAAAATGAATTTGTTCTTGCATTATGTCTAAGAAACTCATAATATGGATTCGAAAATTATAAGGATATATTGGTTTAAAATTTAGTTAATACTATTCATAACCTCTTTTGAATGGATTGTTCTGTAAGTCATGGTGCGATTGAACTCGGTGTTGCATGTAGAGCAAGTTATTTAATTATTTTGAAGAAATAACACACTATAAAATCTTGGGGTGTTACAGACCACATCTTCTCTAGGAGACTTTAGATTAGATCCAGTTTATAAATAATTTCATTTATTTATATTATTTATAAAAAATAATATTATAATCAACTCTAGGGAACACTTGAGTTTGAGATTGGAGGCTAGGTTTTCTTATAAGATCCACATAGGTTGGTCTATCAATGTATTCCGTGACAGGGTAGTCTCTCACATATATTTGTTCGACCCTTTTAGGATATGAATCCAATTGGACCAGTGGCATACCAGATAGAACACCCTCAGAGATACTAGACTATGCATGATGCATTTCACACATATCATATTCACCGATATTATATAGACCTATAGAATATATTCTAACCGGTTGAGGTTGTTTTATAGATGGATTCTTCTATTGAGGAGAGTCCAATTCATGTCATTTATCAGAGCATGATGATGTCTGAGGCAGGTCAGTCCCTTTAGCATGGGTTCCATAGAATAATGACTTAGTACATAAAAATATATTGGGTTGGGAAGCTGATATATGAACATAGTGGCTGGAAAATATCCATGATGATACCTCTAACCATGTGACTAAGGACTCATGGCCATGCGAGTGTCTCAGAAAAATGTCGTCAATCTATATTACACTATTTTCATTCAAACTATTAGCTTAAACTATGCTTGATACCTCTTTAAATACTAAAAAACATAGTCTTCACATGGTTTGTCCAAACCATCTAATCAAAACATGCTCCCATATTGTTGAGGGTGAGTTTTTAGTTTTCTAGTTAATTACAAGAAAAACTAAACCCTCTTTTTTCCCTTTATCATTTCAACTTGATGGATTCTCCTCCCTCTTCTATAAGTTTTCCAATAGCATAATATTGGATTGTTGATTAATCTTTAACACATATACCATATAAAACTCTGTCAGTCACACTGGATTCAAATCTGTAATAGCTTAAATACCATTTTTCCCTTCCTGGTTGATCTTCCAATATATTGTTGTATTTTGGTGTGATCCCATTCACTCTATTTTTTGGGTGTTGGGCCATTCTTTATTTTTCATCCAATCTACTTCTAATATGAAGTTAATATTGAATGTGGAGTCATACATGACCCAGAGTTAGGTGTGTTGACACCAAAAAACTCATCCCCAAAATTTTCCAAATTCTCCCATAAATGATCTCAGAGCATAGATCATTCCGCATTCTTCGATTTGACTAGTCCTGGAGCCCAAATGGAGTTACAGATCAGTTGTTATGGCTGTTTGAATTCGGGCTATAGGAAATGGCCATCCAGGATGGTTTTGGGGCAAAGTATGGATTTGTGCGTAAAAAGGAAATCTCGTGCGGAAAACCATTTTCACCCACCAAATATACGCGCCCCGCCTTATGCACATGGAATTCCAACCGCATCGAGTTGCGCGTAGAGAATTTTCCGCGCCCCGGCTGGAACGTGCGGATGTTTCTGCACCCCACCTTGAACGAGCGGAATTTTATACGCACCGCCTCATGCGGAAATACACTTGTGCGCTTGGAATTTTCCATGCAATGACTCCCAGGTTTCCACCTATAAATACAAGTGCACCCCCTTCTTCCAAGGGGTCCCTGGAGGTGGGCTGCTGCTCGGATGCGTGTAAGTCTGAATTTTCCATGCCCACATGGAAAATCCCCTCTCTTGTGCGGAAAACACAAATTTTGTGTGTAAAGGGGGGAAACTCTCCCATTTATGCGCATGCGGATGACTATTGCGCACCTGCCTCTCCTATTGTGTGCACGACTCCCCTATTGCGCGCACGCATCCCGTATTGCATGCCCACCTCCCTTTTTACACGCCCGAACTGCCTATTGTGTTCCCGTGTCGCCTATTATGTGCCAGTCTCCCATTTTGTGCACCAAATCTCCCCTATTTGGCACCGACCCGATGTTTTCCACGCCCATGTCCCGTATTGCGCACACACCCGCCCTATTGTGCACATGCCTCCCTTATTGCGCGTAACCCCTCCTTGTGCACAACCCATCATGCGTGTCGCTCCTATTACGTGCAATAGTATATAGGCCTTCACCTACTGGTCTATACCACACTGACCCCCATGAATAATGGAGAGTCGCACAGTGAACTTCACGGGCCAAGATGTCGGGATTTTCTATTGTACCCTTATGCACACACACCTTCCTCCTATGGAATACCATGATTTCAGATACTCCTCTTCACACCATGAAACACCTTGAGTTTACATATTTATCTTCTTTCATTTCCTCTGTTGTGAGTAGAGGTTCCCATCATCAATTCCCCGAGTACCTTGAGTCGAGCCATTCCTCAAGTAGTTCATCCAATCTCCTATCACCTAGCTCCTATGCCAGGTTAAACCAGAAAGGGATTCCCTTGCGTAAGTCCCAACACCATCCATTGCTAGGTACCTTATGCCTAAATAGTCTTATCTACATGACTATAAACTGTAGTACACCCTATGTGGAAAACATACGATGCCTCTTTCTCCATATGAGAGATTCCTTGTGCTCCAAGAATATGTTTCTAATAGTCCTATCTACATGACTTTAAACTATAGTAATCACGATGTGAAAATATAGGATGCCTCTTGCTCTATACGAGAGATGCCTTGTTCTCCATGCATAAAATGCTAATACTCCTATCTACATGACTATAAACTGTTGTACACCCTATGTTCCTAACATAGGATGCCTCTTCTCCAAAGAATAGATGCCTTATACTCCAATCATGAGATTCCAATAGTCCATTCTACATGACTCTAAAATGTAGAAATCCCTATGTTCCAAACATAGGATCCACTTTCTTCTAAGAAGAGTTTCCTTATGATCCAAGAATGAGATTCCAATAGTCATATCTACATGACTTTAAACTGTAGTAATCCCTATGTGCAAAACATAAGATTCATCTTTCTCTCTACAAGGGTTTCCATGTGCTCCAAGAATAAGATGCCAATAGTCCTATCTACATGAATTTAAACTGTAGTAATCCTTATGTTCCAAACATAGGATGCCTCTTTCTCTATATGAGGGATGCCTTGTGCTCCATGAATAAGATGCCAATAGTCTTATCCACATATCATTAAACTGTAGTATTCCCTATGATTCAAACATAGGATTCCTATTTCTCTAAATGAGAGATGCCTCACGCTCTAAGGATAAGATACCAATAGTCCCTTCAACATGAATATAAAATGTAGTACTCCCTATGTTCCAAATATTCGATGTCTCTTTCTCCATGTAAGAGATGCCTTATGATCCAAGCATGAGATGCCAACAGTCCACTCTACATGACTATAAACTGTAGCAATACCTATCATTCAATAATATGATGCACCTTGCTCCAAACAAGAGATTCTTTATGCTCCCAACATAATATTTCTAATTCCATGATTAAAGTGGTGTAATTTCAAGAGCGTTGGAATCTTTTAAAACATTCCATACCTACACCTCACGCTTTGCATGTCCTACATTATGATCTTCATCCTATTCCATGTCTGATGGGACCCCCTAATGGCCTGGTCCCATACCACATCGACTCACCTACCGTCCTGGGTCAACACCCCGTAAGTCTTTGGACAACACTTCGATTCATGTCTAGTCTTTCAAACACGGTCAACAGTCAACCGTCATTTGTTTGCCCCCATTTTAGGCTAACATGGTATGGATGATGTGTTTTGAACATGGTCAACAGTTATCCTCTATCACCACGCCACCCTCATTGCATTCGGAATGTCAAGCATGTGATTCACACTTTTCATCCCCCTTTGTTCGGACAGATTCCAATTCCCCTTGGCATTACCCCTCTTGTGAAAAAGCGCAAAGGAGAAGGCCTCCACCCACCTGTGGGTCAGGATGCGCTCATGGACAGACAGGAGGAAGACATTACAGGTAGTTTCCTTGCATAATCCCCATCCACCATTGTCGCTCCATAGCGGCACCAAGGCAGCTTCCTTGCATAATCCTCATTCACCATTGATGCTCCATAGAGGCACTCACACAGCTTCCTTGCTTATGCCCCATTCATCGTTACCACTACATAGCGGCACATGGGTAGTTTCCATGCATAATCCCCATTCACCTTTGCCGCTCCATAGAGGCACCCGGGCAACTTCCTTGTGTATGCCACATCCACCATTTTCACTCCATAGAGACACTCAGGAAGCTCCTTTACATATGCCCCATCCACCATTGTCACTCCATAGCAGCACCCCGGAAGCTTCCTTGAGTAAGCCCCATCCACCATTGCCGCTCCATAGCGGCACCTGGGAAGCTTCCTTTCATAATCCCCATTCACCATTGCCACTCCATAGCGACACTCAGGCAGCTTCCTTGCGTAAGCCCCATCCACTATTTCCACTCCATTGCGGCACCTGGGTAGTCTAGAATGTAGGCCCCATGCACCATACATGAACTATGAGGTCTTTGATCATTGACAAGGCAGGGTACATAGGAAGCCTCCATGAGTTTCAAGCCCAACAACCATTGGACACCAAGTCCAAATTCATGTCGGTTCACCGACCCCATGGGCCGCCAAGAGTGTAAGCCAAAATTCCACCACCTAAACTATGAGGTCTTTGATCCTTGCCAAGTCATGGTACGTAGGAAGCCTCTCTGAGGTTCATGACCACCATCCACCTGGACCCCAGGTCCTTATTCAGGTCGGTTCACCGACCCCTTGGGCAGCCTAGAGTGTAAGCCTCATGCCCCACCCTGTGAAGTATGAGGTCTTTGATCCTTGCCCAGGAAGGGTACGTATGAAGCCTCCATGAGGATCAACCCACCAACACTCGTTCATTCCGAGCATCTTCACATCATCTCAACAACACCCTGGGAAGCCTAGAGTGTAAGCCACATACCACCCCCTAAACATCATGGTCTTTGATCCTTGGAAAGGCAAGGTACGTAAGAATCCTCCATGAGGTTCAAGCCCACCAACCACCTGGACCCCAGGTCCCCATTCACGTCGGTTCAACGACTCCAGCCCCATACCTGAACTACATGGTCATTGATTCCCTACCACATTGATATGTAAGAAGTCTCTTCGAGGCTGAAGACCAACACTACTGTCACCATCACGACTGTCCCATCTCATCCCCCCTACACTCCATTCAACTCTCCATCATCCATCTTGATTCCCACCCAGGATGCCACATCCCGGTGGGATCATGTCCTCCACTGCCTCGCTGCTCCTAGCAATAATTGGGCCGCAATTCACGCATAAGCCTCTGCATGTCTCCAGGTTTTTGTTCTTTTTGTACACCCTGATTCATCACCCCTTCGAACTACATGGGTTTTGATCCCTGCCCTCTACATAGGGTATATAGGAGACCTCCATGAGGTTCAATCCCAGCCAATGGTAATCCTTGGTGTCCCCCATTCTGGGGTGCACTCTCCCTGATCCGCCCTCAATGGTGTTCAGATCAGGCATTACGATGGGACATCTCCCCTCCATGGGGCACACCACCTCAGATCCATCCTCATTGGGTGTTCAGATCCATCCATCTTCATGGTGTTCCCTCCTTGGGACATACCAATCCAATCCGTCTCTATGGGACGTTTTGATCACTCTCATTTCATCTTCAAAAGACGTTAAACTCACGACCTACCTTGTGATAAACATGAGATGCTTGAGGAAAACCTTGGAAGACATTCCTTTGGTGTAACCATCTCTGTCAGATGTTAAACTCTCGACGTATCCCGTTCTAAACATGGGAAGTTGAGGAAAAACTCAGAGACATGCCTCTGGCATAAGATACCCCACGTCTGATGTGGGATGGCTCAGGTTCTGCACTATTGAGATGCCCTCTTATGAAGAAGAATACTAGTACTATTATGTCCACGTACCCAGGGATTCACCGGCATGCCTGATGTTTTCATCTACTCCTAACGAAGGTTGCTACCATGTCAAGAACCCATGGAATGTCCTGATGAATGTAGTGTAATTGACCGGTGTCCAGGAAGACTTGGTAGAAGGAATGAGATTCACAAACCATGACTTAATCTATAAGGGAGAACCAGACTAGGTGACGAGTTCTGAGGAGAAACCCACAGAAGGAAGAACCGACATCCCATCATATCGTTCTATCAAGGAGAAAACGTTCCTGAACAAGGAACAGATGTTTCCCACCTTTGGAAAGTGAAAATGCGGGTTAACAAAAACCATGCCTCTCCTACCCGAACAAGACAGACGCGCGTACCCCAGTGAAAGCGTCATAAATACGGTGTTATAGACTTTTTCTATAAAGTTTTTGTTTTTTCATAGCTCTTTTATTTTTCCACACACCGTATGTTGACACACATTCCCTTTAAATGCATTCTTTATCATTTAATTTATATTTTCATGTTATTATAATCATGTTAAGCCTTATTAAGTAATTATAGGTTTTTGACATCATTCAAGGTTACACATTTGGGTGTGATAAATGATTTTACCTCATTTGTATAAATGTATAATTATCCGAAAAACCACTTATGTGATTGTCATGTATTGGAAATTTAATTTACATCTTCAATATAATTATTTAATAGACCAGAACACCTCTAAAGTTCCCTATGTGTCATTGTATTGAATTTCCATTCCTTAATTAATTTAGTGTCGTGTATATTTGTTGAATGGCCTTACATCAAGATATTGTTACTTACTTAAATGAATTAAATAGATTAATAAAATTGAATGTGCATTTTTGGTATGGACACAAAAATTGAAGTTTTCTTTTATGCATGTATTATATAGAATGTAATACCTCTTTTATTGGGACCTGATAAATATAATTCTGAATAGGTGACCCCTCTTGTTATTATTATTATTATTATTATTATTATTATTATTATTATTATTATTATTATTATTCCATTTTTATTGTTTGTGGAATGATGGTTAAGGGACGTGTTGAGAATAGAGTTTCACTCTCCCTTACGGTAGGGCTTGAGACTGAAGTCTCTCAACCATTTTACTTCAATTTGGGTTATGTGAATTGCATATCATGTTCCTCTATTTTGGATGTTTGGAATGATATCTCACCCCACCTTTCTCAAGGGATTAGCATGATGTGTCACATTTATTATATAATTTAGAGAAAGTACCCATGTTGGAGGCTATAGCTTATTATAGTGGGTAAGGAAGAATGAGTTCTTCCCCCAGTCTAAAAATCACCAAGTATCAATGTATATACCTACATACTTACTAACATACATATGTCATATGGGACATTATGATATATATATATATATATATATATATATTATCAAGGTTATAAATATATATAGTTACTAGTCAAACTATTATTTCTCCCTATGCTGAAGTAGTTAGAGACTCTATGTGGCCATTTAAACATTATCTAGTCAATATTTATTTATTCATTGTAGGTTACTATTATATATACCTTTACAAGGCTATTTATATGTATAATTATTTTATTTTCTCTAAAAACAATAGGTGGGGGTCTACTGAGATTTTATATCACACCATATTATGGTCACATTTGGTACCTGAGTAGATTAATTCTTTGATATTGTGGATAAGGGAAAGTAACCTATTACATATATTTTATATTCTTTAATTATAGCTTAGGGATTATGAGTTGAAGACCGAGGATATTCTCGAGATGTGATTATATCAATATGTGGTCCTTTTTGTATTTTTTATAATAAGTTGTATATGGATGACCCATATTTCCCCTTTTTCAATATAATCATTCCATATTATGTTTTGAATTAATTAACATGTTTTATTTTTATAGTATTAATATATATTGTTTATTAATACTTATATAGTGTTTTATTATATATATTTTTGTTGTGAAGTAAATTTTTATATGTTTTCGCCACAACGAGTTACTGGTCCTACCGTTAAGGTTTCAGTTTATAATTGGATTCCTCTATTTTCTTGTTAAATAGTATTATATCTGTTGGGCCTCCAGGATATGTGCATATTGTCTCCCACTATACAAGATCACACCCTTACTACTTAACGGAAGCCTCTGGTGTACGTTGTGGCATGCATGAGGACCTATGTGTAACTCGCTAACCCCAGAATGCTAGAGCCAATGCATTATTCTAATACATTGGCATGATTACAAGGAATGAAGTTCCAAAGGATAGATCAGTTTGGCAGTCTTGTAATTTAGATTACATATATTAACGTTACATTAATATTTCTATAATAAAACACAATATTAATAATATTTTGGGAATTCCATTATTCCTTGAGATTAACCCAGAATATCAATCATAACACACTTCTTCACATCCTGGGAAAACAAATCATAAGAAAGGGGTGATCTTAGATGCTCAGTTAGGGTAAATAAGTTAGAAGAAGCTATAAAATGTTAATTCAAGTTGTAAAATAATAATAAAATCCTTTTTAAACATAGAATTTAACATAATATCGAAATAATAAATCAAACATTACAATATTAGAATTCTCATGGATAATCTACTATTCGAATAATCACATGTAATAACTAATTGCATAATGAGTGAATACATAATGTCGGACATCATGAACACATAGTCCAGGCCTCGTTCCATGAAAATAAATAAAAATATTGTCAAGGCCTTATTCTGAGACTCTAGTTTGTCTCATGAGACCTACGAATGAATCGAGGAGCTATAACGGGCTACACCTGTCACATACAAAGTCCAATGCATTCCCCATATTAAAATGTTGAAACATAACATAAACATTTGTATTAAAACCAGCATACTAAATGTACATACTTTAACCATAAACCATGAATGGTATAACAATAGAACATCCAAAGTCAAATATAGAATAACTCATTCAACACAATATATATGATTGTCTTATAATAAAAAAACCTCAATTATGAATAATATCCAGTAAAGGATGATGACATAGTTGAAAATGATCAATAAAGCTCGTTGAGAGAAATATCTCTTTTTGTGAAATCATTTAAAAGTCACGCATTTATAAAGGAAGTAATTTAAAAGAGATTTTTTAATAAAAGTGTCCCATACCACTTTGAAGCTTTTGAGTGTAATTAACATTTTAAAACAAAACATGCCATTATAAACCAATCCTAATAATCATTTTTAAAACAAGGAAATTTATTAAAAATATTTAGAAAAACAAGTCATTAAAACATTTGAAATGATGATCTTTATAAATATTATCTTCCAAAAAACCTTCAAATATTCATTTTGAAAACATTCTTCTGAAACATGGAAATGGATAAAAAAAATTCCCAATAAATACTTCCACATAAACAATCTCAGATAATAATTACCTTGAGAAATTAAACATTACCTTGTACATTATGTTGGAAAAAGGTATGTTTAACCTCCAGTATAATGACTTTAGTATGTTATTAAATTATATTATAACAATATTAATATTTATGATATAATTATTGATTTATTTATGTCATTATACTAAACATTTAATAACAATGTCTATGTTAAAATAACATTTTGGGTTATAATCATTTTCATTACCATATATGGTTTAACTTGTTTTTCATGATCGAATAACTTATATTATTATTTAATTGATTCCAATGAATAAGAAATTATTTATGTATAATATATATTTATAATATAAGTATTTATAATAGATTGATTTATTAATTGGAAAAGATCGTTTAGGGAGACGTTAGGTCGTACTTAGGCATAAACATTGTTTCTATTTTCATATCATTTTGAAAGGAAGTGAATGAGATATATGTATATATATATGAGAATTATTATGTCATATATTACATACTTATTAATAATATATATTTATAATCATCATTTAATCGTGAACATGGAAATGAATCTCATAGCGTCGTGGAGATGGTAAGCTGTACATACACACGAGCGATGATATCATTTTGTTGATGGGGAAACCATATGTAATTAGATGGTATATTATATATAAATAATAATTGAAATGTCATATTTATTATTTACATCAATTAAAATCATTATTATACCAATCCAAATAATTAAGTGTTGAATAACAAATATCACCACGACGTGGAGATGGTAAGTCGTACGTACGCGCGTATGGTGACTTTCTCATTCATAGGATGGATAGAATAATAAATATGATTTTACCATATTTATAATAACCTAAAATTATGTATATATTACTGTAGTTATTATTTTGGTATGGAAACAACATCTAATGAAGAAGTGGAAGAAGAAGAGAACACTCAAAGAGTTGATTAAATAATTACATTTTCTTCGGGTGCTTACTTTATATTTGATCAAAATGGTACCATAGGTTGACTTTATGATAAAATTAAGGCCTCTAGGTTTGAGTGAGGGTATTTTGGAGGAAATCTGAGCTAGTTTTGGCCAAGACAAATGGTTTTGGAGGTTCAGTTTTGAGGGAAGGAGAAGTACCATTTTATAAGAGAGGTGATGGTCACTGTCGGAAAATTTTGAAATATTATTTTATTATAAAATCATTTTCTTTTTATAATAGATCCAATGGATTTATTTAAAGTATTATGTGGGAATTAGACTAAATACTACAAACTAATAGGCTTTAATCATGTTTAGTTCACACTATTAAGCTTATTTTTTAGATATAACTCTTAGTTAAATCGTTTAACTTTTAAAACATCTTCTTGTATTTCTATATTACATGGTTAATAAAATTACAATAAAATTCTAATAGAACACCAAGTGGTTCAATAATGTCATATTTATCATTAAATAATTCCTTTGGATGAAATTTAGATATTTATGAATTTTATATCATTTAATAATACAATATTTTTTTAATCTCATTTATGTCAATTTTGACACTATTAAATGGTTGGTTTTTGTGAAAGCAAACAAAACCTGATTACTTCGAAACAAATAAATTAAATCGATACCAACATGTAATATTAACCATTAAAATTAGTGGAATTCATTAAAAATTTCAATTTAAATTTATTTATATATTTATAATATTAATTATTTTAATATTTCATTAATAAGGTAATTACTGTATCATCATTGTGACATAAATAAATTTAATTATCTAATCTAAAAAAATTATAAATAATATACCATGATTTGGTAAATAATTGTATCTTTATAATGAATATTTATATTGTAAATTATCTTATGTATTACCCTATATTAAAAATGTTTTAGTTATTAATATTTTAATTTTAAACTTTTAACTCTTCATTAAATAAAATAATAATAAATGATCTAATCTAATACAAGTGGATCAAAGAGGATCATATTTTATTCCTAATGTTGATTTTGGTCTAAATAAACTTATCCAATAGAACCAGGAGACGTGATTAGGTAATTATAATATCATTTTAACCTTTAATTACAAGATTTACTTTTAACCTTGGTAAATAAAATTGAAAAGTTAATATTCCCCCAAAATTATTTTCATCCTATTGAACAAAATTTTACTTACTGATTTCAATTGTATCTCTTAGATTTTTGATATTCAATTAACATAAACGTTAAAATTACATTTTATGCAAATTTGGAAATGTGCCTAGAGGGTGTGTAAAAGACGTTAAACAGTTCAATAAAATTCTATATATCAATTATTTTTATAAAATAACCCCAATAAATTAAATTGGAATAATATAGATATTATGTATCTATTTTGACATTAATATAAATTTATTTAAAAATAATAATTATTTAAATAAATGTCGGTTTTAAACAACAACACAGAGTTTTTCCTTATTCATAAAAAAAGAATGTTTTCTAAAAAATACCAAAACATTACACTAAGCTATGTTTGATATTCCGAATCCAAAAATTGAAGTGTATTTTAACAAATTGAAAATACATAAGTTTCATTAATCTATTTAAAATGTATTCCTGTGGTCAAAACCAAAAAGCCTGTTTTTAAAAAGTAAAACCATCAAATTATTGGCATGCATTTATGTCCAATTTATATGTGAAATTACTTATAATGACCTCAATTATATTAAATGATAAAATTATAATATAATAATACTTTAAAACCACTCAAATTAATAATTTTACTCTAAAAATTATTTCGATTAGAAAAGTAGTTTTCAAATAAAATTTAGTATTTCCACAATTCATCAAAATATGAAAGGTATCAGAAAAATACCAATATTAAACTAATTTTTTAATTCCATCATCTAAATAAGAAGTTTATTTTGTCAAATTGAATATATAATAGTGTCAAATATTGGATTTAAAAAGCATTCTCCACTAAAAGGAGATAAAATTATATATTTTGGAAAATACTTCCTCTATCTCAATAATTGAATTTGTTGTCATATTATGTCTAACAAACATATAATATAGATGTTAAAATTATATGAAGTATATAGAATTCAAAAAATCAGTTAATTCGATTCATAATCACTTTTTGAACAGCTAGTTCGGTAAGTTGTGGTGTGTATGTACTCAGTGTTGCGTGTAGCACAAGATATGGAATTCCATTAAAGAGATAACGTACTATAAAATCCGGGGGTGTTACATTGTCCCATCAATAAATAAATTGTGTCCTCATAATTTAAAAAAAAAGAAAATAAAAGGTTGAAAATAGAAAATACCTTGGTGGAAAACCCACATCAAAAATGGGGTTTATAAAATTTAGTCTTAACAAAAAATAAAGGGAAATGAAAAATTCACCAAAAAATTAGTTTTTGGAATATGAGAACATTTGTGGCCATTATAGACACATAAATGAAGAGAACATAAATATTTATTGGGAGTGATTTAGGTTTTCAATCAAAAACTAGTGTAAAATTGAGGGCCTCAAAGCCATTAATCTATGTAGATTTAAAATATCATCAGTTCAAAAAATAATAAGGTATTAAGATAACACATTTTTTGTTTCAGGTCCAATTACCTAAAGTATAATAATTAATTTCTTCATATAATAATTGAAAAAAATATAGATTCCAAGTAGAGTTTCATTTTCAACTAATTTCTGACACAAATTCATCTTTCACCCCAAAAGAAAATAGAATTCAAAAATATTCATTTTATCCCAATCATATAGGGTTCCAAAATTATTGAATTTATAATTCAATTGTTATAGTATTTAAAAAAAGCTACATTATACAAACTAGGATATCATGCAGGCTAGCAGTAGGTGATGCACCATTTTCTCCCTTTGGTTTCAGGTTCAAGTCTCACGGCCTTGCCAGACACGATGGTTGATGCCCGAACAATGGGTTTTCCATCTTATAAAAATCCAAAAATAATCGTACGAAATTATTTAACCTTAAAAATAGTATCCAATGTCAAACATAATCCATTACAACCTTTAGACTTATCCACAATACTTATGTCCGAACTCACAATCCAAAATTTATAATGAAGGTCACATAATATACATGTTAATAACCTCATCATGCATTCTCTTAAAATGTGGTAATAAAATGAATTACCATAAAACCATATTTGAATAGTTATGTACTTCCTTATTCCTTCTGTAAAACATAGAATACTAGATATACTCCTTAAATCAAAAAATGTTTTTATCTTCAACAATGATGGAATAATCAAACCCTTAATTAGTTCCAAGGTAGTAAATAATATTCGATATAATTTCTCCAAATTAATCATCTCTTAATTAAAAATGAATACCACTATAGCAGAAATATAATAAAGTTTATCATTCCATAAACCATGTATTTTCCAAAAAAAACTTGTAATTGAGTCACTTTTCTGGGTACCACTCAATCTCAACCCCTTAATGAAATAGTACTGTTGTGCAATCCTCAAATACTCTAAAATTCTTATAACTTGTACATCATTGATACAAAACTCAAATGACATAATTATTCAATATCAACATAATAACACTAGTTATTCCTCATTTTCTGTGGTAGTATCATAACATCATGATTATACAACAACATCATTTTCGGCATACGCTGATGATTTGGACATTGATTTGCGTAGTGTCCCAACACCTTTCAAATAATGAATAATACATTAGAAACCTTTTTATTACCCTTCAATCACGTACTTGGTGTCCTTTTTTCTCCAAACTTATAACAAACTCCCATTACATTCATCAATTTACCAGGGTGATTCTTTCCATAGTTATCACATATGGGAAATCATTTTTCCCCTAGTTCCATTTATCCTTCTTTGTCTCTACAATCCTTTTCTTCTCTATCATCCTTTCAAAGCCATATAACACATATAATTATTTACTTATTCTATTAACACATGATAATATTTCTTTATATGGTGAGAAAATGTGAGAGAAAAGTTACCTTCAAATTGTTTTCTTGAGACTATGAAATATGTGATCCTTATTACTCTTTTGATCATGCATATTGATGGATTTCTCATTCCTTATACTTAGAACCATTTATAAACAATGGAATTAACTATGATAGTTTAGGAATCAAAATGTATAATTCCATACTTGTAAAATACCTAACATAAATTGAACAGTTAATGTATATAATCCATAATCATAAAAAAAATGTTTTCTTTATGTAGGTATTTACTCATAAATCCTTCATAATGGTTTGTAAATAAAATGTGAATTATCTTAAGCATATACCCAGGGAGTGTTGTAACAAAAAGGGAATCAAGGCTCGTTGTCATGTACTAGAATACCTAAGGTAAATATGAAACTCATTTTTGGAGTTTCCACCTCTAGGTACATCTATGCCAGAGCTGCGTCTACCTGCTCATATCCAGGAAAGTATGTATTGCTTGGAAAATTTACAAAATCACTATATTACCAAAATTCTAGAAAGTTATTATATATTTATCCTCAAAGTATATATTAGGGTAATCTTTAAAAACAAAAGTTTATCTAAATATTTTTCAAGGTTGTTGCTAAAATTCCTCTAATACCAAATATAACCTCCCAACCCCAGAAGCCCGAAGCCAGTGCATTATTTTAATAAATTTGAATGATTACAGGGAATCAAGTCCCGAAAGACTGATCAATTTAGAAGTCTTGGAAAATAGATTACATATATGAACGTTACATTAAAATTTCTAAAACAAAACACAACCTAAATAATCCTTTGAGAACTCCATTATTCCCCTAGCTTAACCCAGCATATGAATCATAAAACACTTCTTCGCATCCTGGGAATGTAAAACATAAAAAAGGTGTGAGATCTAATGCTCAGTAAGGGTAAATAATTTAGCGAAGCTATAAACATTTAAAGAATGATTTGTGATAAAAAAATATTTTTAAACATAGACTTGAAAATAATATAGAAAAAAATCTGACAGTACCATATAAACATGCAAATTGATATTCTACTAGTCAAATAATCACATGTAATAACTAATTTCATAATTAGGGAATACATATTGCCAGACATCATAACCGTATAGTTGAGGTATCATGCCAAACTATAAATAAAACTTTTGTCAAGGCCTTGTGACACGACACTAGTTTGTCTCATGAGACTTACTGATGCGTTAAGGATATTTATGGGCTCCGCCCATAAATTACTAAGTCCAATGCATTTTTCATATGAAAATGTTGAAACATAACATAAAAATTCATTTTAAAACTATCATACGAAATGTTAATAATTTATCCATAAACCATGAATGGTATAAAAATAGAACATCCAAATAAAAATATAGCATAACTCAGTCAATATAGTATGAATTATTTTCTTATAATAAATCAACCTCAATTAAGAATAATATCCTTTAAAGGATGTTGACATTGTTGAAAATGATCAGAAAAACAGTTTGAGAAAAAAATACATTTTGTTAAATCAATTAAAAGTAACACAATTATAAAGAACATAATTTAAAATAGATCTTTGAATCAATGTGTCTCATACCACTTTGAAACTTTTGAATGGAATTATCATTTTAAAACAAAAATGTCTATATAAACAATTCCTTGAAATCGTTTTTAAAACATGGACATTAATTAAAAAGATTTAGAAAAATAAATCATTAACACATTTAAAATGATGATAATGACAAAGAGTCCCTTCCAGAAAATCATAAAATATTCATTTTGAAAACATTATTATAAAACATGGACATTGATGATAAAAATTTCCCAATTAATACTTACAGATAAACAATCTTGGATAATAAAATGATTGAAAAATTAACCATTACCTTGTACTTTCTTTTGGTCGAGGGTTTGTTAAAAATCCTTTATAATGACCATAGTATTTCATTACATTATTACAGAACCATATTCACATTTATTATTTCATACATGATTCATTTATGGATTTATACTACATATTTAATAATAATGTCCATGTTAAAATAACATTTTAGGTAATAATCACTTTATTTATCATATGTTGTTTAACATGTTATTGTTGATCGTATAACTAAAATCATGATTTAATTGATTCCAGAATATCAAAAATTATTTATGTATCATATATATTCAGAATATAATTATGTATAATATATATATATATATGAAATGGAAAGCATCGTTTATAGAGATGGTAGGCCGTACGTACGCATAAACACAGTTTCCATTTTCATATTGTATTGAACGGAAGTTAGTGAATGAGATATATGTAAATACGTGCATATATATATATATATATCCATTAGAATTATTTTTTCATATATTACATACATATTAATAATATATATATATATATTTATAATCATCGTTGAATGGTGAACGTGGAAATGAATCTCATCGCGTCATGGAGAGGGTAATCCATACGTATGTACGAGCGAGGATATCACTATATTGATGGTTAACTCATATGTAATTGGATGGTATATTATATATAAATAATCATTAACATTTCATATTTATTATTAAATAAAATACACTCATTATTATACCCATCTAACTAATGAATTGTTGAATAACAAACTTCACCGTC
The DNA here is from genome assembly GCA_963277665.1 of Viscum album. Classification (NCBI taxonomy): domain Eukaryota; kingdom Viridiplantae; phylum Streptophyta; class Magnoliopsida; order Santalales; family Viscaceae; genus Viscum; species Viscum album. Next base: position 1,316,760,235 of record OY728147.1, read on the forward strand.
ATATGGAGAGGGTAAGCCGTACGTACGCACGTACCGTGAATTGGTCATTCATAGGATGGATAGAATAATGAATATCGTTGTACCATATTTATAATAACATCAGAGTATGTAGAAGTTTCTGGAGTTATTATTTTGATATGAAAACAACAAGGAAAAAAGAAGTGGAAGGGAAAAAAACATTGAAAGAGGTGATTAAATAATTACCTCTTATTTGGGTGATTACTTTTGATTTCATCAAAAGAGCACCATAAGTTGGATTTATAATAAAATTAAGGACTATAAGTTGATGTGAGGTTAGTTGGGAGGACATTTTAGTAAGGTTTGGCCAAGAAAAAGGCTATGGAGGTGTGATTTCGAGAGAATGGAAAGTACCCTTTTATTAGAGAGGTGAGGGTCACTTTAGGAAACGCTTGAAATCTTGTTTTATTATAAAATCATATTCTATTTATAATTGCTCCAGATAGATTTATTTAAAGGATAATGTGGTTATGGGTCGAAACACTCTCAACCAATAGGTTTTATAATAGTTTAGTTTACCATATTGACCGTGTCTTTTAGATTTAACTCTTAGTTAAATAGTTTCACTTTTACAATGTCTTCTTGTATTTTAATATTACATGGTTTATAAACATACTATAAAATGACAGGAGAACCCCATGTGGTTCATTAATCGAATATCTATAATTATATAAGTCCTTTGGCCAAACCATATATTTTTATGAATGTTATATCATTTAATAATATAGTATTTGTTTTAAAAACTCATTTATGTCAATTTTGACACTATTCAGTATTAGGTTCTTGTGAAATTAAAAAAACATGATTACATCGAACCATATAAGTTAAATAAATTCTAAAATGTCATATTAACCATTAAAAAAATTTAATTCATCAAAAGTCTCAATTTACATTTATTCAGATGTTTATAATATCAATTATTTTAATCATTCATTAATAGGGTAATTAATGTATCGTCATTGTGTCATAAATAAATTTAATTATATAATGTCTAAAAAATAAAAAAAAAATATTTAGGATGTAGGAAATTATTTTAAAATTATAAATAAAATTTATTTTCTATATTATCTTATGTTTAACGCTATATTAGATTCGTTTTAGATATTAAAATTTGAATTTAACACTTTTAACTCTTCTTTAAATAAAATAGTAAGAAATGTCCTAATCTAATCCATGTGGATCAAATAGGATCATATTTTATTCCTAAGGTTGTTTTTTGTCGAAATACACTTATCCAATAGAATTAGGACATGTGTTAGGGTAATTATAATTTCATTTTTACCTTTATTTACCATATTTACTTTTAACCGTGGTAAATAAATCAAAAGTAACATTTCCTCAAAAATTATTTTCAACCTATTGATCAAAATTTTACTTACTGATGTCAAATTTGTCTCTCAAATTTTTAAAATTCAATTCACATAAGCGGTAAAATTACGTTGTATGAAAATTTGCAAGTGTGCATAAAAGGTGGGTAAAAGACGTTAAAATGTCCAATTAAATCATATATATCAAGTCTAATTATAAAATGAATTCAATAAATTACATTTGAATAATATAAGTATTATGTTTCTATTTTTAGATTTAAAAAAAATTAAATAAAAAATAATTATTATTTAAATTAAAGTCGGTTTTAAACAATAAAAAAGTGTTTTCACTATTCATCAAAAATTGAATGTTTTCAGAAAAATATCAACAATTCACCCTAAGCTAATTTTGATATTCCAAATACATAAATGAAGTGTGTTTTACCAAATTAAAAACATATAAGTTGAATTAATTAATTTGAAATTAATTCCAGTTGTCAAAACAAAAAGGTGGGTTTTTAGAAAGTAAAAACCATCAAAAGATTGACATATATTTATGTCCAATTTAATTGTGAAATTATTTATAATGACCTAAATTATATTAAATAGTAAAAATATAATATAATTATATTTAAAACCACCTAGGTTAATAATTTAACACAAATAATTACTTCGATTAAAAAAGTTGTTTTCAATTAAAATATATTATTTTTCACTATTCAGAAATATATGAATGTTATCAGAAAAATACCAAAAATTTATACAAACTAAAATTTTATGTTCTGCTTCTAAATAAAAATTTTATTTTTTCAAATTGAATATCTAAAAGTTTCAAATATTTTATTTAAAAAGCGTTCTCATTTAAAATGAGATAAAATTGCATTTTTGAAAAATACTTCCTTTATCGGAAAATTGGAATTTGTTCTTATTTTATGTCTAATAAGCACATAATATGGATGTTAAAATTATATGGAGTATATAAATTTCAAAATGTATTTAATACTATTCATAACCTCTTTTTGAACAGCTAGTTTGGTAAGTTTTGGTGTGCTTGAACATTGTGTTGCGTGTAGCGCAAGCTATTAAATTAGCTTAAAGAGATAACATACAATGAAATCAAGGGCTGTTACACTATGACTCACCATCTTAAGGAAAGTAGTTTATAGGATCTCTAATTGTTATGTCACATTGATTGGTTGATCACCCTAATCAATTAGGAAGGATAATCAAACACATTACACTAGTATAAGATCCCTCGTCAACCTATTCTCAAGAACCATACCCATCAACATGAAACACCTATTCTCTTAATCCCCATAATATGGGGAAAATGATCTTTTGGAATCATAGAAATCTAGAATAAAAGTAATACATTATGAAATAGTTGGTTGTTTTCCCTACCAAACTACCAATCCTTGATGCTCACTATATTTCAAAAGAAATTAGAGAGGAACTTATTGAAGCCAAATAGACCCCAAAATATTTGGAGATGGAAGTCATTGTATTAATGGTTTATAGAGTGGAAACTATACCATTATAATATCATGTCACCATCACATTCCTTGAACAAGGTCATGAATATCATCTCCTAATATATATCAGACCACTTTATGTTTATAGAAAGCCTAAAAATTTCAACAGCTTAAGGGATCTAGTTGAAAATAGTTCGGCGATCAACCTCATCAACTTTTTTACAATATGATGATTGGGATTGATTGAGGGTGTCTTAAATCTGAAAAATATAACCATTTAATGGTATGATAAGAGAGATAAAATACCTCTTAAGAAGATCAAGATCAAGACTCGGTTTTGGGATCTCACACATAAAACTATGTTCAAGGTTGTCAAGAAAAAAAGAACATATATTGACCTACTTGGATGACCTTGGATTTATAACCACATAGAGGTTACTTTGACATTCGAAGAATGCTTTAAATTCCCCTATCGATTGTAAGGTTTTTATTCAACAAGGTGATTGTTCCTCCATTGAGTATTATCGAGTGAGATTTGTTATGATAGATTTCTAAAAAAGTAAAAAAATTACAAATGGTGGGTAATTTTATATTGTTTGTATTTCATAATATATTGGGGACCAACAATATGAATCAATAGAGTATGCCTGAAAGTGATTATGTGATATCCATAAACCTTCCTGTGGAGGAGAAGTGATTCTTGGATTCTTAGGATCCTCCACCACCAGTGGAACCATAAAAGAAAACAATTGTCTCTAGAATCACTCTATGATGACTCAAAGTGTCCATGGAGACAATGTATCTTCCCATGGGACCTCTTACCTCAAAAGTGACATATATACCACTACATTACCCACAATTTATGAAAATTACTCAATAGATTATGTGATGGAAGAAGAAGAGGGAGACACCATGAATTCCCCACCTATATTCGAGGAAGGAGTCCCCATCACCATTGATGATATCAAAAAGGTGAATATCAGAACATAAGAGACCTGTAACCTAAACAGATTATTACACTCATTACATTCAAGGAGCATGAGAATTATATTGTATTTTTTATGTAGTATCAATAATATTTTCTCTGAACTATACCAATATTCCTGGGATATACCCTAATGTGGCTACTCATCACCTTGTATTACCATATGATCATCGAGGTTTCATGTAGGGATATAAGAGATATAACTCCTCTTGTGACCTAAGTTAAGGAAAAAATACTCTAAATTGAATAGAATCATATATATTTCTTGCAATACTATATAAATGCATATCATCAAAACTCCTTGCTACAAGACTCTAAACTACATAGTGTCCTATGTCTTGTAATGATGACTATAATCTGTAATGTGTCATAATTCATAGTTGTATGACATTAAACATCATAACGTATTACATCATAGTCATATGATGTTAAATTTCATGATAATATAAGAAAACTGGACATAAACTACACAATATCTTACTTCCTTACCACATGATGTTAAATTTACAAGAATAAGTACTTCCAAAATGATTTTAAGCAACATTATATCGCACATCCTAGTCACATGACATTAAAATACAAGATATAGCCTAGTTTCATGAAGTTGAATTACAAAATAAGTAATAGAAAAAAGACTATATACTGCACAACATCTATCATCCAGTCACATGAAGGTAAACTACACATTATACCCTAGTAATATGATGTAAAATTTTACAATACATCATATTCGCATGACCTTATACTACACAATAACGCATTGTTGTAAGAAATTAACCTACAAAATTTCATTAATCAATACCGATAGATGTTAAACAACATTGAAGTCATCCTTAACTTATGATTTCAATCTACATGAATGTCATATTTACCACATGTTATCATACTACATAGATTTATTCATTACTATATGACTTCAAATTGAATGGAAAAAATCCACTAATCATGATGTTAAAATTCATGGGTGATGTTGCTTTGAGGGTGGAATGATTCCCATGAGCTATATCTATGAAAAATAAAATAAAATTCATTCTTCCTTATGAGTGAGTCATAATCATATAAGGAATCCCACTAATCTAGGAATATGTATCTATTTATTGCCACCATAAAAGGATATGTAGTTACACCCAGTTTTCAAATATTTGTTATAGACTCAATATAAATGGAAAAAATACCCCCATTAATATAGGTTAGATATTCATGAATCATTTTTCATTAAAGAACAATTTTTTGCTTGATTATTTCTATCACAGACTGCGTAGTGACTCCCAAATCATCAATTTTGGGAACAAATACAATATTAATGGAAAAAATACCCACTCTGGGTATTGGTCAGACATATATGGAGATAGTTCTACTCAAGAATAATGTGTGGATTTATTCCTACCATCATGGGACATTTATTGACAACAATATCTCCAATAATTGGTCCAACATCAATAATATAATGGGAAAATTTCACCCTCTAGGTATGGTAATGAACAACGATGAGAGTTTTCCCTTCAAGAACTACCTATGTCTTCAATCTCATCTCAACAAGATAAATAGTGACACAAATATCATATATCATGTCCCAACCACCACATGATAAAAAATTTCATTAAAATTATGAAAATAATCCATGTAAGGTGAATGGATCCTTTTCCCTTACTGGGTTTCTCACCCCAAGAATAGATCACATGGGCTTAGGAATTTTGGAAAGTGATTCACTTCACAATTGATATGTATTAGTTAATGTCAGGGTTAGAATGGTCATATATGAATGAATTAACAAGAAAGATAATTTTTTTACCTCAGGTTGTTAAACGATAAGGTTATAATATCTTACAAGATGTAAAACAATGAATTTATATATACATCACCTGATTGGAACACTAACCTTAATTTTGGTATCCCACCACACATCCACTCAAATGATTCTCGTCAATTGATTCCTTTCAAAATGGGATGCATAGAGACATAAAGATGTATAATCCAAGGTCCATCCATAAATAAATATAATAATACACCATCATCATATGGTTCAGATCTATATGTAGTGTTTTTCTTTCAATATGTATGTGTGGCTTGATTACTATAATCATAGAATATATAGTGACACCAAGATCATAAATCTATTTTCTATCCATAATATAAATTATGAAAATGATCAGCTCTCAATATGGGTTAGAACTACATAGATAGTTTTCAATTCAATAAAGACATTTGTCTTGATACCTTCTACTACAAGATACTTAGTGACACCCAAATATAAAATCCTAGATCAATACATAATATGAATTGAAAAATGCACCATTTTTATGATTTATACCATCATGAAGCCTTTTCCATTCATGAATTAGTAGTGGCATGATTCCTTCCATCAAATAATATATAATGATACCCATATCCCCTGTCAAGGGTCCAATAATAATATCAACTGAAAATAATTCCCCATATTTATATTATTCATAAATATGTTGAGATTTTTCTATTAAATAACAACAGATGTATGGATTATTTTCCATCATAAGATACACTGTGACACATGGATCTCTAATAATAGGTTAAGACACATTAACCAATAAGGAAAATTCTAACCACTTTGTATGGTTTAGAAGTACATGGAGCGTTTTTCATTTGTGAACTAAAAATGGCATGATTTCTATTAATGTAGGATATCTAGTGATATATGGATCTCAAATCTGGGGTCCATATTCAACATATGTAAATATAAAAATGAACCACCCCTTAATATGGTTGAAAACAATGAAGGGAATCATAAAATAACTACAATTGGACTGATTCCTTCCATAACCAAATTAGTAGTGACAAATGGATCCTCTATTTTAGGACCAACCAAGGATATCAATCACTCTTAATTATATTCCCTATATTTAATTCATATCTATGAAAATGTTTCTCTATAAACGTGTTGATTACAGAATTATTTTTTCCCTTATAATATTAATTGGGAATACCGAGGAATCCCAAACATAAAAATTATATAAAACTTGGTTTAAAGGGGTCTGAGTAATACATACTACCTATTACTATGCATGATTCAGATATATGTACATACTTCTTATGCATGAGACAAATCATTATTATAAGGGATCCCATATAACACTACCAATCAATAAGCCTATTCTGGGATGAATGATGTTTTTCATATATAAATACACCAAACTAGTGAAAAATTTCACGAAGGTTGTATTTCACACATTGAATTCAATTCCTATATCCATACAATGTAAAGATAAGTAGTAAGGAAACACATCCATATCACATGATGGTAAAACATCATGTAATACATGTCCCCACTACATGATATCAAAATGTGTATACCATCATCCTCCATAATTACATATCAAAGGACCACAAGATCATGACATTGTTCAACCATTGTATGAGGTTCTTCCATCATATTTTGGGACATAAATCCCTAAATCACAAATCATATCATTAGTACCTTAGTTTTTTTTAAAACATTCATGAACCCTAGAAATGTGAAAAGATATTTTTCATTGACCATGCATGAGGTGGATCTGTAAAAGGTATCTACATCGATCAACCTATGACCTCGTGGCCTTACCAGAAGGGAATTATAATCCTTACGTTCCCAGATATAATTTTAATAGATCTAATCACCTTTGAGTAAGTCATGATCAGTTTTGGAATGATATTCCCACATCACTACTAATGATCTGAGACCCATGAGCCATGATTTCCACATTTTCATCTACCACTCCAAATGATGTTGGATTAATCTTGATTAAAAGTATCTTAAATAGGATATTATGTAACATTCCCCTCATACATGGTCTACATGCGTCATGAAATAAAATTTCATGAACTTAGCTTAAATCAATAAGACCTTAATCATACTCCTACAATGTACCAAATAAAAAGGCCCTAAACATCTAGTGAAAGGGAAATTATATTTTTCAATATAAATATTTATAATGGGAAGCATGAAAAAAATTCATGTCTCTTCTCACTAATCTATTTGTCTGTAGAGTTTATGAAAATATTAGAGTGTCTAAAAACAAGGAATAATTCTTAGGGGGCCCACTTTCTACCCAATTAAAAGCTGATATATGATAACATGAACCTTTGGTCTAACGAATAGTTAAATTAATGTTCTTTCACTTCTCATCACCATGAATACATGTTCAATGGGATGTGAAAAAACATTTTTTTTGATTGACCCCTTCTTAAATGTTATGATTTTCACAGAGCACATTCTTTTCATTTAAGTCCGAGTTGACAGAACAAATTCCTCGAGTTGTCTTCATTCTACAAAAACCTCTATGATCTTCAACACCCCCACTCCACAATTATCATTATATAAAACCTCAAATAGGTATTTGATAATGTATAATGTCCCTTCTTGTAGTCATTGTAAAATCTCACCCTTCCGAATATATTTTCCTTAGAGGATTTGTCCTAGGGATAGCTCCACCATAAATCCTAGAGTTTTTTTCATGACCACATTGAATATGGACTTCCACCATTATCAATAGTTGACCTATAACCACTAGTTTTTACCTCAATTTAGTTTAAATATTCCTGAAAGATGATTTAATATCTATATAACAAGATAATTCAAGTGGATTCCATATCCTTTACATTACATCACAATGTATTGTACCCTTTATCAAAGAAAGAATGTGATATTCCACTCATGAAACTTTTGATGGCCCTTTACATGTGACTCAAAACCATATGGTGTTGGGATAGAGCCATCTAAATGGAATTTTAACTACCTGAGGGTTCCATGACTCTTTATGGATAGGCTCCATCCAACTTATGAATTCATTATAATAATTTTTGATTCTTTACAAGTTTTTTGATGGCCTTAGGAAATGAATGGGTATCCCATTTACATGAAATATCATGTAAGGCCTATGGTTCCATGGATAAGGGACTCTTAATCAATAAATGGGGTCATATCCTCCTTTCAGGAATGGAACTCCAATCCTCATGAGCCTCGAAAACAATGTGATGAAACTCATCAACCTAGGATGTTTCTAGTCATCCCTCACATGTATACCCCATTTATTATTTATCAGTTACTACTTTAGGACATGTAATTTACATGAATAAAATTCAAACTATCCATGAAGGCTCAATAAACCTCTTATGCAATAAATTCTTGGAATCAAGACATTAAAATTCATGGCACTGTATGTCCTAGAATATTTTCTCTAAATTGAAAAACATCTCAGGTCATAACAGCTAGCCATTGAACATCATAACATTTTTCATACTAACCACATGATGTGAATGTCAATGGAAGACGTCCATACTTCCTGAGTTTAATGTTCATGGATGTATTCCTCACTATAGGATATTAAATTACACTCTAAACGTTATGTCATATATGGTTCACTGGGCTTGAGATCGATGGTCCATGAAAGTAGACAAAAAACTATAGTAGCATATGGTCTGAGATGGAAGTCCCTATCCTATGTAATAATAATGGTCTTGTTTTCTAGACAATAAAACATCCAATTAATAGAGACCTAATGATTTCTAGGTTGAAAACTCAAAAATGCACCCTAGAAAAAAGTCAAATCTATATTAACTAGACATGAACTTTGTTTGATCTATGAATTAGTTAGTCCACATAAAATGGAAAAAGAATAAAACATGAAAATTTAAAAACACTCAAAAGGGCATAATAAAACAGATACTAGTTCATGGCTTCTATGCTTTACCCATCTGAAACTCAGGAAAATTATATGGAAACAAAAAAAAAGTTTCAAATCCTATGGGGACCATTCGATATCCATAGAAAAAACCATGCTAAACCCAATAGGTTCCCAGATATAGGAAAAATAGAGTATCTCCCAATTTGAACCTTCCTATGAGTTCCTAGTACTCTCAATAATTTAAACCACATAAGACATGATATATCATACAAGACCACAAACTCCTTAGAGTGGCCTTATATGTGTCCTGAGAGCCATATTCCTAAAACATCGCTACCAAAACAAGGGTCTCTACCAGCGATTTTGTCAAAATATTATGGTATTCCAATTCAAACAAATGTTCTAGTTCTATAAAAGATATGTCATCATATATTTCTTCTTTCATGAATCTATGTTCCCTATAAATGAGATTGAACTTTATAGGAATATTTCAACCTAAAACTATGTAAGGGTTTATTTTAATTCCCTCGGGGCCATAGTGATGTCCAAGAAACTTATCTTGGATATAAACACAAATTCAGATTCATTCCAGTTATTCTATATCCTTCAATAGGTACCTACTCTTCAATTTAGAGTATACATGCACCAATACAAGGATACTACATATCTGGGATTTATACATGAAGTCAAAGACATTAGTCTCCTCTTTATTGTACCTAAAATCCCTTAGTCAATGCACTCTTGTAAAATCCTCTCATATGGATCATTATCAAAGGCATTAAGATGATTTTAAATATATAGAAATTTGTGAAATCTTTACCTTTAAATCCGATTATTTTCATTATGAATGATTATTATTCCAATTTGGGGAATCATGTTGACACTTACAATTTTGTACTATCCACATATCCATTGATCATTTGAGATTTATGAAGACAATGAAAAATACCATTATATTTTAAATAAAGAACATAGAGGTAGAATCCATGAATAATAATGGATTCAACTTCATCTTATCAGGAAAAATATTATTTCTCTTATTATACCCTTTCACACATAGATTATTTTTCTATGTTATTATGGATTCCCCTAGCCCAAAAATAGAATTTTCTAGCTAACAATCCAACTAGAAAATCGTAGGGCACATGTAGGAGTGGCCTCAACCACACCGTGGGGGATATCTAGCCATACATCCAACGAGTAGTGTGTGAGAGAGAGTATGTCACCCATTGTGGGCACACACAAGGTACATAAAGGTGTTCTTTGGTGGGCCACACAATGAAAGAACATGTCTAGTGAGGGAATTCGTAAAAGTGTTGTAGGTTTCATGATCTTTTTCATCCTAACATATTTATAAGGAATAATCAATTATTAAGAACACCCCATTCATTATAAAAATATATGTGGGATGGGAATGTTTTTTGTGTAACTGTTCCTCTAATAAAAATATTCGATCAAAATCAATGCTGACCGATCTAGTCAATATTGAATGTCCAATTTACTCACACGATTGTGTTTAGAATCCCTCTAACCAGCCACATTCCTGATGACACTGGTTCACTATCATGATTCAGTCCCAACACTTACTCAACAACAATTTTCAACAAACAGCATTTAATCCTTCTTTGAATTTCAAACTAAAAAAAGGATAAATGTTTGATATCCCCAAGCCATGCATGTGACATCATTTCACATGAATGACTTATATAACAAAAACCAAATCCATCACAGGAGGTCAACTATTTGATCCATTTAAATCCATCATGATATTTTATGAATACCATGAAATAATAGAAGTGATGATCATGTTACAAAATACTGATATCACATCGATCAAATGGAAATCATTGTATGTTTTCTATTCATAAGGGTACTATATTTTACATAAATCCATCATCCAATTGACCATCTAGACTCCAAGATATTTCTTAATCAAGAATAGGATCATGAAAATAGTTCATTAGAAGGAATGATTACCCTGATGATGCATGGTGAAAATGAAGAAATTGACATTGACCATGTTACTACCCAACTATGTATCATGTGATCATAATAAAACTAACCACACAAGGCATGGTCACATGAAACCAATCACGTGAAGATATCAATAATCCATTTCCTCAAAACCATGAATTCATCCATTTTCAGTTCATTGAAGAAGATAATCACACTGAATCACATCTTGATTTGAAACTAAATAATGCAATCGTAGAATTTCACCGATAGAAGAAATATGGATCACTTAATTGGATGTTGACGATCAGGTGAGATAGTGAATATATCATAGAGTATTCAAAAAAAAGATAACATCATTTCATCACAAGAGCCTTTAATCATCCTCTTTATCGAATGAATCTAGATGAAGACCGATAATGCAATTTTTTTGTTCCATCACATGATGTTTGGGAAATCATGCAATCCGGTGACGTCTTCACAAGAATCCCTCATCATTTTTTTAATAAATATACTACATGAAAAATAAGTGATAATGGAACTATCAAATATCTTCAATGAGAATTCATAGGTTCTATCAAGAATTACTTCATGTTAATCCGTATTGTGATCACATGATGTTAATAATGAATATCTTATAATCACCTCAAGCTTCTGCACATGTAATTCACACCCTAAAAAGTGCAACAACCCTCATCCAACTCCTCCTATATAAATTTTGTATCCATTAAAAAGGACATGTGACAGGGACAGTAAATAGACAATATGGAACAAAAATGGAAGACCAAGTATAATGGATAAGATTGTTTACATCATTAGAGGATATTAAAAGGGAACCACGAGACACCCATCACAAGAACCCAAAAAAGCATTGCATCATGAGAATACATCATGTGATCACCTAAGGATCAGAAAATCAAAAAAAAAATATAATTAACATAATGTGAACCCTTTGATTATGTTACACATACATATGGATTAAGAATGAACATCCTTCTCATGTGGAACTAATATACAGTACCCTTAGGGTACCTCAGACATGATATTCAAAAAACCATGGAATATAACTTCCCTATGGAAACCCTAGGGTGTGTGTCCAGGAAGGGAAACCTCTTCCATTCACCCCATATTCCATGAAATCATTCTTTAATTCATGTGTTTCTGACATGCATTCCTTGAACATGATTGTAAACCCCATTGCAAGACCCATAGAGGTCAGGTGATCACATGGGTAGTTAATGATCATGTGATGACATCATACATGTTCGCCTTAACATTTATTTTTCGCTATACATGTCTACCATGAAATGAATTTCCCTTGAAGACCAGTGTCCATGATATATGGCACCCACTAACATGAATAATTATCATGAGAACACGACTTGGAAGGTGGCCTTACCATGCTTGTGGACATGTGGATATTCCCTCCCCTCACCATGAAAACCCTCAAATATTCACTATTTTTATTTAATGTAGTCATTGAAATATATGTGAGACCATGCCTCTGGGATCTATTAAGGTAAAACAGTCACATGACTCACTATTCTTTCCATTTCGTCATGCAACATGGGACATATCAGATTGATAACAAGATAGTACATGGACATGCCAATTAGATCATGTGAAGGAGTCTTGGAATATATAGCGTGTTCTTGTGAATAAATCCTAGAAAATAAAACATTATCACATAAATATATCCTAAACAAGGAACATTGATCATGAAAATTCATCCTGGAGAAAAATATATTATTATGTGAAAACATTTTGGACAATCAAGGTTGATCATGTGAAGTAATCCTATAAATTAATTTTTGGCCATGAAAATACTTCCTTGATAATTTAGTATGATTAGGTGAAGACACCCTAAAATATCAACCATGATCATAAAAACCTCCATGGACATATGTATTTTGATTATGTAAAGACATCCTAGATTTCTCATTTCTGATCATGTAATGATACTTGGACATGTTATGAAGAAAAAAATGGAAATATATTTCACATAAGACAGGCAATGAGTGCATTTTCGGTAGACACCCCACAATTGTTAGTGAGACAAAAAATACCAGAATGAAAGAAAATCATGTCTTTTCATGAAGGAAATCTGGGAATGTTAGTAAGACACTCAGGATGTGTTAGGTAGACTCCCAGACATGTCATCCAAAAAATCAGAATATGCTAAGAAGAAAATAATGTAATGTCAGGATGCCACCATAGACATTTTAGGTAGACCACTTCATCATGACCACCTTATATAGTAGGCACACTTGGTAATACAACTTGAAAACACCTAACCATGAATAATTGTTTGAGTACCCCCTTTATAATAGAGTGTCATTAATTTGTTACGGTTATACAGTCAGGAAACCCAATCAGTGTTTGGATCATTGAAAGTCACATCAAGTCATTCTAAAAATACTAGAAATACCATTCACAGTAATATTGTCCCTTTATTTTTTTGTGGATAAAAAATGATTATGAATCATGGTATTAAATTCTATAATAAGTCCCAATATTTCCTAAAGATCCAAGATGATAGTGATTCGTTCAAGTGTAATCACATATCATCACCTATTAGTGAGTTTTGGGGTTACACGAACTACGTGGTCTTTGATTCTTGTCCTGACAGGATAAGTACGACACCATTTTAGGCCTGAGATCCAAGGGGAATCCACCTTGGTAATAGTCCCACCGTATAAAAAATATTAACATATAATGGGACTAAATTCTCAAATAATTATAAAATCCTTCCTCATCCATTGGAAAATTTGAATTAAGAATATACAATGGGAATCTTCTTGATCATAAGCTGTGACCATTCCCTCAAGTACCTCATACACATCTGTGAGTTACATATAAAATTATCTATATGGGCCCAAATTCTTGTTATAAATTAGATATGTAGGGTTCATTCCTATGTCCTGATATGCATAACATGGTCTCCATGAGACTAGTAATCATACCTCACTAAGGCAACCATTAACGTGTAATCCTCATACACATTTTCTCTCATTTCATGTGTCCAATATTCCACTACCTCTTGTTTCTCACACCTATCATGACTCACATGATATTAGAGACATATAATGAATGTACCAATATCATGATGAGGATTACCCCAATGTAGTCCCTTATTTGTGATGTAATCCCTATTACATACCATCTTCACTCAAAGAGTAATACTCTTGATGTTGAAATTTAGGGTACCCTTACATGAAAAATTCACACTCAATTCCATTTTTGTTGCATATTTTAAATTATAGATTCTCATAACATGATCATTGTGGACTATGATTCCTATCTTTAGAGGATATGTTGGTTGCCTCCTCAAGTTTAAAACTCTTTATTAATGTAAATTTTGCATGATGTTAAACTGTAAGGGGTAGTCCAATCAGAATACCTTAAAATATAAAATAAACTATTATGGATATGATTTTAATTATCATGGAATGTTTAGAATTCCTAAAAGATATTCAATCCCATATCCAAGACCGAAACATCATACATTGGAATGAATAAACACCAAAGATACCAAAAATGGATATAAACTAAAGAATCGTTAATGAAGAATAGAATAATAACACAATGTTATTCACATCAACACATGGTCTTAATCAGTTCATTGGAAAAAGGGTAACTAATGTTTTATTGGGGATTAGTAAGGATTTCATGAAACTAACATAAATAAATAAGTGACTCCTTGATGAGGAAATAATTCCCCTAAAAAGGTTATGATAAGATCAACCACCCATTCTCTAAGCCAATGTGAGTACATAAGAATCATTGGGCTTGAAACCCTAGAAGCCCCAACTGAACACCCACCTATGTAAAGAAGGACAATGAATTGTAATGGATTTGGGAACCATATAGAATTTTATAAGTAGAAAATATCATAGACTAAAGGAAAAATACTATCCAACCACCCTTAATCACCCACAACTGACTGTTAGACGAACCCATCTGATTTTCGGGGAAATAAAAATGCATATACATGGAGTCCACTTGAGAATTGTAACTAGCATATATGTATGTTTCTAATCACAGTTTTTATAGGGATTATAAAACAACATATATACTCAAATGATAATATTAACAATATACCTCACTCATATATATAGTTAGTTAATGTTAATTATCTACATACTAGAGGATATTCTAAAAGAATCTGTTTCATAATTTTGTTGAGGTTGGGATGATCACCAAGACCTGTTTGATTTCATATATAAAAT
Source organism: Viscum album (assembly GCA_963277665.1). Taxonomy (NCBI): domain Eukaryota; kingdom Viridiplantae; phylum Streptophyta; class Magnoliopsida; order Santalales; family Viscaceae; genus Viscum; species Viscum album. Next base: position 1,316,775,835 of record OY728147.1, read on the forward strand.
TTAAAATGATTGAATTTTATGTAAGTAAAGGATTCTCATTAAAGGATTCCAGGCCATTCACAACTCTGTTTCCATGACATTGGTAAGAGAGTGGTTGCGGGTCCAAGATCAGTTTAGGAGACAATTGAATATGTTTCAGAGATTTAGAAGTGGATTATTAGTTCTCATAATAGGCTTATTTCACAAGAAGAATACCAAAAGGGAAATTTTCAGTTTTCTGTGGGTACTTTAGATTTTTGGTGGAAGAGTCTTGGTTAGGCCACTCTTATCTGGGGAAGAATAGAAAGCTAGAACCATTTTATGTTTTTCCCTACAAGATCACTTAGTGGATTTGTATAGTGGTTTTTTTTTCACATTACATAATGTTAGTGACATATTCATGATTTCTTTAATGTGTATCGATACTAAAAATACATATATAATCATTGGAATTCCATAAACTATGTGTATGTTCTTTTGGTTCTTGATGCATCAGACGAGGAGCACATGACATAGACTGTATACCATCGTGATATTGTTATTTGTTTAAAGATGGTGCTAATTACTTGGATCCTTTGGTAGAATTGATAGATACATGAGGAGACTTGAGAAAAGGTTTTTAATGATCTAGATCATTTTATTGAGTTGTTCGAGTAAGACTACAAGTGACACATTTTAAGGATGATAAGTCAATCAAGGGGTTGGATTTTGAAATTCAAACATTTTGAATGATTTTTATACCCTGTTTTTATTATAATTTATAATATATTTAGGTAAAATTTTAAAAAATTATACTAAATATTTACAATAGAACATATATATAGGCTAGTTCTTTCTACCATTATAGATGTTGGTTTTGGGATTTTTGTAGTAGTAAATTCACAATTATGTGAGCCGTTTATGGGTAGGGTGGTGTTTCAATAGGCTTTTTAAGTGTAATCATATATTTAATAATGGTACATAAAGGTACGCCTTATTTATATGGTTTGTGTAATTGTATGGTATGAGTTGCATAAAGGTAATTCAGGCACTGTGAAAAGTTATGTAGGAGTTTGTATATGCTACTTAAGGGTACAGATTGGCGTGCATTATAGATTCCATTTAATTTTAAAAATTGGTTAAGGTAAAATATCCACTATTTAAGGGTATGATTAATTCCTTATAAACTATTTTAGGGTAATTGTATGATTTTAAAGGCTGGTATGGGTAAATGATGTGCTGGGAATGGGTATCATCTCTTTTTTAATGGCTACATACAGGTATCCCAATGTTGCGTAATAATGAAATCCAACCCTTACTTTATGTTTTAGAGACATGTAATGGAAGAACTATAATACCATTATTTCCTTACCTTTTGTGGAAAATTATTTAAAAATATTTTTTCCTGATTTATTCCTTCCCATCTCGCACCTAAATCACATTTGATCATTTTTAGTTCCTCTAATCATGGGAAGTGATTATTTAGACTTGTTCAATTATTGTATTCCTTTTTATTAATTTCAAACACTTTAAATTTAATATCCAAGTAAAATTAAAATAAAATTGTTTATTTAATTTTTGTGGGGATTAATGTTGTGAATCTATACATGCTTCTTCATTTTTTAAAAATACAAGAACCTTTCTTCCAAAATGATTTGGTATTTTTTTAGGTCTATGTTTCCCAAGAATTACATTGATATTGATTGGTGAAGCATTATTTGAAAAATATGAGTTTATAATGTGGTTTTAATGTGTGGTAGATCCCTCAACATATCTCTTCTATTCTCATGATCTATGTTATAAAAGGACAATTCTTGGTATGTTTAATATTTATCTTTTCCCTTCTCATTAGTGATTTGTGTTGTTTTGAATTATCTAACAGTTTAGAAAAATTGATTAAGAGTTGATAAATGATAATAATATTTAAAAAATCAAATAATTATATATAATTATCATATAAGAAATACTAAAAATTATTCTATATAGAGATAGTAATTATTATACATAAATTAATATTTTCTATAGTAAAGGTAAAGCTCATGCCAAACAGAAAACAAAAATGTTTTATTATCACGGATAGAGAATGATTTATAAAATTTGATTTGTTTATTTCATTTATAAATAAAATAATTTGAATCAACTAGGAGTCCTTTACAAGAATTTTGAACCAACTAATATGCATATGTGATTTAGGTGATGATTCTTTGTTGAAACATGACATTGACACCAGAAACATGGATTTAAAAAGCCCCTTACCTTTTTAGGGATCTTATGCAAAGTTTTTTTATTATATAACACTTGTATTAGAAAACTAGAATGTAATAAATTATTATGATCACATGTGGGTGTGTTTATATCCCCAGAGAATCTTATATGATACTTGTTTCTAGGGTTATATTCATATATTGTTTCTTCAAATTTTATATTAAACACATGTATTTCATGTTTCTACCTTAATAAATATCATATGATATGTTTTCATGTATATTATGCCCTATAATATGTTCATTTGAAGGTATTTTTCTAGGAGGCCAAATTAAGTGGATCCTCGTGACATGAATACCCCGAGAGGGGGAGTTCACATTATTTCTGAAAATTTTTATACAGAACTATAAACAAGGTAGGTATATATTGATGCCTCATGTAAATCATGTGATACACTTTACGTCATGTGGATTCCAGGGATAATGTTACATATTTCCGAGTAGATGTTGAATATGATTACAAGATACATATTGGATGTCAATAATATGATCCTATTGATTCCTAGTGGATGTCAGGTAGTATGTACACATCATGTAAAGCATCCTGATTACTATTCTTTTAGGAAGTTCTTCATTACTCATGATATCATTAAATTCCTTCCATCATGGGTCCAACGTAGGTTTAAATGAGGATCATAGTAGATTTATTAGAACATGGGTTCTTGAATTTTTAATTTTCTGTTATATGTGCTTTTATCATTTAATTACAGCATAAACACGATTACATGAGCATATAGTTTAATGATGAATTGTTTGCCCTTTTGTGGGATTAATTACTCACACCCTGAATGGGGATCTTGTTGTGAATGTATACATCATGTGTAGGGATTATAATAATGGACAAGGTCCCATGGATAATGGTTGAGCGGAGGAGCATAGATATGGTAGCGGGTCAAGAGTGACTTTTGCAGACACTATAGTTTTCTAATTTATTTATTTTCTGCTTTCTGTGTTTTTTTTGGATTTTCACATTGTGGATCCTTTTTCTTATTGTATAAATGGTGTTCCATCTAGTTAGTTTCAATATGATTTCTCAATTTTTTTTAAATTATATTTATTTATTATTTTTCCTGTGAAATTATATAGAGGGTACTGTCTCCCCGTTGATAGACATAATCATACGCTTCTTGTTATTATTCTCTTACATATATGGAGGCACTCATGAGTTCATGTTAAACTCTTGTTCAAACACAATGGTTTTCGGTAGGGGTTTTACAAAGAAAAATAGTCCGTATTATAATGATATTTGTTAGTGAATGGGACATTATGCATGTTTACCATGTTGTGTCTCTAATGATGGTACACATTAACTAAAAGAATGATATTACTCTTAAATGGCAAAATATATTCAATTTTTTCTTTTAGTGATAAAATCATGGGATGATATTCCCACTTTTCCTTAGTATTCTTAAATACATGATATGATATTCCACGATTGCCACTTTTTTGTTAAAGTTGTTAGATGATACTCCCACTTGTCCTTGATAGGGTAATTTTATCTAAGTTATTCCAAATATTCCTTAATATTAATAATTTAATTGGATGTTACTCTCCATTTCCTTAATATTACTACAATATGGGCCTCTATTTTAATGACATGTGATTTTGATGTATATATATTTTTTCATTAATTAAATATTACGCTTAACAGTTTTCTATAAAAAAACTAAATGAAAAAAGGCATGGCATATTAGATGAATATTATAAGAAAAATTATGAGGAAAAAATACTCTATTATTGAAAAAGATAGTGCATTTCTATGAAAAATAATTATTATGGTATAATGATTAAAGAATTGATTTTATCAAAGAATATCTTTCTAAAAAATGCATACTATTTATTCGTGATAAATTTAATTCACTAATTTTAAAATTTTATTATATGTGATATAATATATTACCATTATTCAAATTTAATGTTTATATGAAATTATGAATAGTTAAAAACATCACTTTTCAATAAAGACATCTTTTATTCCTAATTTTTCTTTTAATCTATAAAATAAATTTTAGAATTTTAGAATTTTAATTTCATAATATTGTTAATGTTATTAAATATATCATTTAAAATTTATCTTGGGATGAATATTTGATATTTTTCATAAATAATAAATATGTTTTAAGAAGTTAAACATTTGAATTTTGAAAATACTATAATTTCTATGAAATGAACAAAATTAAAGAATGATATGAAGTATTATAAAATATTTTTATATAAAACCAATAAATTTTTAAATTAAAATAACACATTTTAGAAAATATAATATAATATATAATAACCACGTTTAGTATTTCGGAAACATAAGTAGTATTTTACTATAATGAAAACTATTTTTATTATATTTCTTTTAAGTAAGTATCCAAAAGGTGTAATTGGTGTTTAGATTTTTTTTAAAGAAAACTAGATCATATTTGGTTAAAAATAAACTATGTAATTCCATATAAATAAATAAAATTTATAATTTTATTTTAATTATAATTCTTTTGTTTGAAAATAATCATTTTCTAAAAATTGTTTTTCACTGATATGTGTGATAATTTTAAAATTTATTTTCACCCTAATGAATATATTTTTTTAAAAATCTTGATCTCAAATTTATAATAAATAGCTATCAATTATTTAACAAGGGCCATTTTATTTTATGCAGTACTGGTAAATTACTAGGGATAAAATTAGTTACTATAGTAAAAACTGAAAATGTAAAAAGTGAAAAATATATGAGTAAAAAATTTAAAAACCGCTAGAATGAAATTTTGAAAATCTATTTTTTGGGATCGATAACCCATGTAATTTCCCTTCATAAATTGTTTTCTATAATCATATCTATTTGAAAAATGAATAGGGAATTTTCATTTTATAGAATTAAAAAAATGTGACTCTTGTCCATTATAAATGGATCAATCAAAACCCAACTTTTATTCACATACCATTCCACATATATTAGACCAAACACTACATAAAAAACCCAAAAAAATATAATATTAACATCATGAAGGTTCTATTCTTTTAAAAAATTACCTCACATATCCTTAATCCAATTTTTAAAAGAGTGTTTACAAGGATTAATGGAAAATTTTAAATTTCTCAAATCATATTCAATTTATACTATTTCAGCTTTTTCAGCCTTTGAATATAATCTACCCATGTTATCATAATTACATTAGTATCATGAGTACACATAAATATTATTTTTTATAGGGTAACCATTATCTACCCTACCCAAATATTTTAAAATATGTACATGCCAATTGTGTTACATATAGACTACCACCTCTATAAGGGATGTGATCCATTTTCCATACACTCTATACATGGAAGGCATAAATGATGTTTTTACTGAATAAACAAAATATTTATAATATTATTATTATATTTAATATAAAACACAATTCCTACCTTCATTACAATCTATGAAAATTGTGGGCATCACTTGTATATACATACAAACTACTCCTCCATGAACAAAAATATTTTCATTTTGGTATAAAATTTCATTATTTATAATAATATATTAAAATATGAAACCCAAAATTGTTAAATATATATAATATAACTATAGTTCCTTAAAATTATATTATTCCAAATTAGTAACTTTATTAACCATACTCACCCATTGATTATAGCATGATGTTTTTTGAGTCGGTTAATCCATATTCATGAAAATTTTATAAATATCAATAATTTTGACCATGGAGACATTATTAATGAAATTATTATACAGTATTGAGAAATAAATGTTTCTATTGTCGTACTGGAAATGTTATATTGATATTAAACTTATTATTTACATACAACCCCATGTTTAATAAAACATAATGAAATAAGAATAGCCTATAATTAATCTCCATGAACAATAACTAAATCTATTATGAAAAGATAATTAAAAATAAATAATAATAAAATATTTATAAATCATCCATTCTAGTGCCTAAAATTATATCATCATAACAAAATTTTATTTTATAAATATGATTCGACAACAACATTATGAAAATAATACTAAACAAATATATAAACTAATAACATATAGTGATTAAAGTTAATCATATATGACTATTAAATTTGTAATGAATGTTCATAAAATATGTTTACAAAAGGTCATAGTATATGTATAAATTTATTAAATAATTTATTAATATATTTCTGGGTTTTATACAACAAGTTCTAGTGCATTCATCTAAGATAGAATAAAATGTAATTGAATTTTATCTCAAATTTCCTTTCATTGAGTCAAATTCTATTTTATGCACTAATTTAATTTAAATGGTTTCTATTTATCTTATTGGATATATAATTTCATAAATTATTTTTTATTTATGGAATTTTATGTTCAATTCCAATCTTTGCCTTGTAATATGTTTCTATTAAAATGATTCTGATGCCGTAATGGGGTTTATTGAAAAATAATAATAATTTTATTGAGTCATTAAAATTCATCATTAATTATGGTTTTGTGAAATTTTAATCCTCTATTATATGATTAAATCTTAATTAATTTAATCATTATTTTCAATAAAATTACATTGGTAAATTTCCCTCATATGAAATCTTATTTTGTCAATATTATTTCTCACTATCTCTAAACTAGCTCTTTCTCTTAACAATTAATATTAAATTAGCCCAAAAACTCTAACCATTCCTATATTAAATTTAAATTAAATTTTATTTATGTTTATATTTGAATTTCCATTGACCATTATTAAAAATAAATAATTATCATGATTTTTTGGATGTGGGTTTCAATAATGGATTTCAAAAAATATTGTGAAAATATTCTCATTCCAGGATTGAATATATTATCTTCCTCTATAATTTATATATAAATAAATATGAGTTTTACAAGGATCCTTAATTAATTATTCTTTCTCAAGGAATTTTTTTCCAAAAAAACTCATATTATATTTATAAACTATCTTTTGAATGTGACCTACAACATTTTCATTTACAATTGTGGTGTGAATATTTTATTAATGAACACAAAAAATTATTTCATGATTATTATAACTATTCTCTAATAAAATTCTGTTACAATTTTTAATACGATTTTAAAAATTATTTTAAATATTAATTATTTTTAAATGAAAATAAAATATTATTATATCACTCAAAATTAAATTCTTTATTTTTGAAATGATTTTATTTCAATATAATTTTATTAAAGAATTCATCATTATTTTTATGTATTCTTAGAGAATGTTTTTTTAAAATATCTTTTACATAAATTTTTTTAGTTCCTTTTAGGATTTTAAAGGAAATTTTTGAAATATATTATCATGTTGAAATATTTTCTATGGAATTTTTTTATGAATTTTTTTTGAATTTCAAAAATAGGTATTTATTGTCATATTTCAATGTAATATATCAAATAATTTTAAATTGTTATATATATATATATCAATATCCATTGAAACACCTTATAATACACTTGAGATATGTTCTTTCCATTTGATTTAACTTTTTTCTCTCCATGGAATGTGAAATATTATATAAATGAATTCATTAAATAAGTCTCAATTTAAATGTCATATATGCGATCTTGGAAATTTGAATTATTGATTTCAAGTGTCACAGACACACACAGATATATAGATATGGATGGTTGAGAGGTTGGGTATGGTAAATCCATAAGATGTATTGGGCATGATAACTCTCTAAGACAGTTTGGGTCCAACAAATTCCAATGATGGTCTGGGCTTGATAAGTCATTGAGATGGTTAACATCTATTATATCCCTCAAATTCACTGTATATAATATTAAATCTCCTTTTATATGTATATATTGGTGAAATTATGTTTTATTATCAATGGTGGGTGTGAGTATTAACTTATTAAGGTTATTTTCCATATTCTTATGGTTGTGATAAAATTATTTTTTATGATATGTTTTAATCAGATGTGATATTTATATTAAATATGTATATGATTTTTCTTTATGGATCATGTTTATTATATCATGTAATAATAATCCATTTCCATGTTATGTGTTTAATAATTTCAGATTACATGGTCTTATTTCATTACATTTTGGGAAGAAATCATTATATATGTTCTGTTTAATGATATATTTCTCCCCTACTCATATTTTAAAATATTCTTATTAACCATCCCATGATGACATGTCCATGCGTTTTTAACTTATTTATCATTTGAGATCACCCATTAATTTTATTTCTATTTCTTATCTTATGATGTTCAGTGTAATCCATGAGAACTATTTTAGTAATTTTGTGTGGATTAATAATAGAGATATGTTCACACATATCATAAAATAGGTTTCTTATGAAACTGATCCTTATAGAAACTAAATCTCTCATTCATGAGTTTATGTGATCATTTTAAAAAATAATTATTAAATTATTTAAATATACTTATTTTTTGGCACATCTCACTTGGTATTTAATACTACATGTAAATTATGTTTTTTAGCACTAGACGTGGGAGTGTGGGTCTGAGGCATCTTATTTACAAAAAATTATGATATTTTTTATGATATTTTACTTTATTACCTTTTGTTTGGTTTTTCTTTTAAATTGTATTTTAATTCCATATAATCATGATTTTTTATGATATTGGTTATTATTCCCTATCTATACTCGATACTATGATCTAGAAGATTCTATGATAACCCTTGTATATTATATGTGATATGTTTGATATTTCACTAGGCTTAGTAAAAGCGGGTATGGTAATTCATTGGGTGGTGTGTTTGTTAACCAATGATGTGAATGGTATTTTCTTTAGTTATATTATTGATTAATAACATGTAGTGTTATAAAATAGCTTTATATTCTAGATTATTTAGTGGAAATATTATTGGTGGCCCACTACCCTGTACTCACACCCTATAAAAGAACCATAATGGATATAAAAGCCACATGTTCATGGATTTAAGTATGGTAATGTACTATATAACTGATTGGTGGGATTGATTGATTAGTTGGGCAGTAGACAAGACCACAAAACATATTAGAACATGATTTTTAGGACTCTCAATTATTATTTTTTCTTTTTGATTGTGTTTTATATGATCATAAATGAGTTAATCTAGGTATATTTATGTGATATGTTATATAATATTGATATATTTTTTTACAGCACATGGTTTGTTATTTTATAGTCGTTCCATAATTGTAATGTACATATTTTTGTTGACTAGATTGATTATTTCATATTTATAATTATGTGTATATTTATTATCATATGTTTCAATGAGTTTAGTCACTCCATGTTACCTATAAAACTTCACTTCCATTCTGAATCATTAGGGTTCACAGTCAATAACTTGAGGTATTTTTGATATATTTAATCTGGTTGTTTAGGCTGACCTTGATGGGAATGTCACACCATGGTAGTAATTCCCTAATACAAGATGAGTGATTCTTGATAATTGATGATTAATTATTCTTATTTGTATTTATTATTTCATTATACAAGAAATATTAATGAATTATCATTATGTTTCTATATTCAAATAAATTTTATGAATTCAATTGTTTGGTAATGAATTTTTATTTAAAATTGTGTAAATTATTTTCAATATAAAAGGAAAAATAAAGAGATAATTATGCATTGGTTTTTGAAACTATGCAATGAATTATTTTCAGGGTACGTTAAGAAAATATTAATTTGTATCATTATTAACTTTCATGTAATGATTATTTTTCAAAAATAATTTTTGAACTAGTATTCATGGAATTTATTATAAAAGGAGTGGTATAGAATCTTAGTTGTATCATACTGGTCATTTCTAACACCCTATATGCACATAATATTATGTATAATGTCTTTTAACATTGTTGTTTTCCATAGATTTATAAGTGATGTTCCCATACCTTAAGATAAAATTAAGGGATTGTATATAGAAGTATATATATTATTATTGAAGAAGACGACCATGTATCACATTTAAGGATTTCTGTTTCTAATTTTATTTATGTCTAATTTCATGTAATATCAATGTAAAATAACTTACTTATAAACCATTGACTGTTTTCTTGACTTGAGACACTACATAACATCTAGTATGGAAGCCCAAACATTAGAGGTTGTTGACTAGTATTGAGTGTATATGGGGTTACTTTGGAGAGGCTATAAACTCATATTAGAGTAAATAATAGTTTAAAAAATTAATAATTTGCCACCAAAAGTAAATTATATTTGTATAAAAAATAGAATCTACTATTTTATATGAAATTAACTGTATCATGGAGCATTTTGTTTCAAAACTAATCACCTTTTGGGTCAATCATATTCAAAACTATCTAATTGAAATAAAATAAAAATTGGATATACTATGATATCAAAGAATTCTCTCATCCAAATCTCCAAATCTCACCCATGTTATCCATTTAAATGATCCAATTATATGAATCTACCATACCTAAACCTATGAATAATGAGGTTCGATTAGGTAAGAAGAGAAATAGATTCCTGATTAGGGTGTGAGGATTTTTTTTAACCCCCAATGGTGTCCCTAATATATCTAGAAAACAAATTTTATTCAAAATTAATATGTCAAAAAGATAAATAACAAACATGATAATAATAATAAAATAATCATTGTCTAGCATAGGGCTATAATGATACAACTGAGATCAATAAAAACATCTTTGGATAGTGTCAGAGATTCTCTGAGCATGGAAGCCATCCTTTGGATAAAACATGTGTACATGATTCCCACTAATAAATATACGTGACCTCATCTAAAACATAAGGGAATAATCACTCAACTATTTAAAAAATGTATCTAAACATCTAGGACCCAATTATAGAGTCTCCATACTAGAAAAAACATTAAAATAACTCAGGACACAAGGGGAAGAATCTTCTTATCATAAAAATCATATAGTTCATATGGAACCTAAGTGTCTTCCCACACACATCCATGAAACAAATACATAACATCCATAATTTGGTTGTAGATACACTTTTATAGGAAACACATATAAATAATTGAGAATGTAATGGAATAACTAATCTTATACAATAAAAAATAAAGGTAATAATGATCCCAAGGGGGGAACTAAAGAATTGGAAACATATAAATATTATCTTGATCTTAGGGGAGCCTCTACAAAATTAAAATCACATAAATATCATCAAGAACCTAAATTATCAACCTATACCAAATATGAAACACTTGAAGGTGACATCATACACCTTGGGGTATATTATCTACAATGTACCATCATATAGAATACACCCATTTGAAAATAACTTCCACAATATACTCAATAACTTATCATGAAGAAACTAGAAAATTGGTCCGAGCATCCAATCTCAAGCAACATATATTCTTCCACTTATCAACTAATACTATACAATCAAGGTTATCATGTTTTTATAGTAAAAGAAATAAAAAACTATCTATATCCTCATCATTCTGATAATTTCACTATCTAAGGTCCTTTAAACATGTCTTTGTCTCTTCTCACAAGATGAAATCCATATCCAACAACCCCATGGAGATCTCTAAAATCATAGGCCTTATCTAACCAAAACATCAAAATACTAGATCATATCCTCATCATAACTATGTCTTTCTGATTTTATACTATCCAATCTAACTTTTACCAATCCTTTGGTAATTTTTATTCGAAGATATCTAGCGAATAACCTCAAACGACCCTTGGTTATCTCTGCACCAGTATACAAATAGCTTTTAAAAATAATGTTTTAACATATTTGTTTCAATAACAGATGTAATTATTTATGTCTGTTATAAAAATAACTGATTTAAAAATCTTTATCCTTGGGGTTTTGACAAAGGGTAGTTGAATAATCAATATTAAAACCCACTATCATTTAGTTTTTACATCAGTTGTATATATTACCAATTTTGAAACCCATTCACAATAGGTGTCAACATCATATATATATATATATATATTTGATTTTAAAACCTTTGTATGATATGATATTTAACATTGGTTATATATTTACACGGGGAGAACATTAAAATTTCAAATATGTGGTAATGGTATTTCAATTTTATCACAATGCATTTTTAAATTTTTAAAACACCGCCTAAATTTTGATACATTTCATCCTCACATATATTTTTACAATATATACTTTATCATTTCCTTTCTTTATAAATTTTTTAATTCTTTGATCTAGTGAAATTTTTATTATTTCTTCAACATATAATTTAGTCCTGGTATTTACTCCCATCATTTAATTTCAATATTAATATTTCCAATATTATTTATCCTTCATGAAAATTTATCTGATGATGATGAATACATATTCCAATCAGTTTATAAAGATAAAAAATCAAAATTATATTCCCTTGAAAAAGTGAAAATATCATTATTGATCATCATTTTTGTTTCAACATGAGAAATTCCCTTAAAATTAATTTAAAAACAATAAAAAATATCAATTTTAACGAAGTCTCCAAAAAATTAAAATTAAGTTGAATAATTAAGGTTATGTTTTTTATTCTCATTTTGGTTCTTTATTTTTCAATCCATGTTTCATTTTCTTTCATTAAAGTGGTTACTAGGTATCTATTTTCTACAAAAAATTCATTCACTTACCTCATAAGTTTTTTTAAAAAAAAATGGAATGTGACTTTTGACCACTATTTTTCTGGAAGATTGAGGTCCAAATAATGAGATTTTAAATTCCATATAGGTTATTAAAATAACTAATTTGAAAAGCCTTGAACAAAATTATTTTAATGTTGGTTAATAGAAATATACAATTAAAGAATAAATTCTTAAATTATTGGCAACTAATGTTGTTTATAAACGACGTTAAAAGGAAAAAACCAATGTTAAAAGATCATTCTACACTAGTGACAATATATGTCAATAAATCAACCTAAAGAAAACTATGAATTCCATACTCATCAATCTACACCAGGATTATTCCATGGATTGAACTCGCCGTGGGTGCACATTTAACTTGTTGAGGTGTTTCAATTTAAGAATGATGTAAAACCATCTCAATCACCACCATTAGTTACATTCTCCACAAGTATATCAAACTATAATTAGGAATTAACCAAGGCTATTTATATCTCATCTCATACTCAATGACCTATCATGGTCATCTTTCAAATAAATCTATAATCCATAATCATCATTAAAATATTTATCAAGTAATCACAACATTCATAAGATCCTAATGAACCTAATTCAACATTGGGGATTAAACTGCCCTATCTCATTGTGGACTATATTAATTCATTAAATGTATACCCTTAAAAAATTTTATATCTCATATAAAACAATTATAATCATTCACTCATCCATAAAAAACAATGTTATCAAGTTAGTGTTCAATGGTCCATCATATCCCTTGATACATTATCTATCCATAAGTGTTTCAAATTAATGTAACACTTTATTTAATTTAAAAATCCATTAAATCATAGTTTGATGATAATAAATTAAATTCTATATGAAATTCATAATCAAATGATGATTTTCATAGACCACCAACCACATATTTTTTTATAATATTTTAACCACTACATGATGCATCCCTTCCATTTTTGTCTAACATTATCAAAGCCCATATATTTTAAATAGATCCTATATTATTCCATGATATCCAATTTAATTAAATATAATAACAATTAATTATTTAAAAAATTTAATACTACTAATATTGAATACATAAAATCTCAAAAATAAATATATGTTCCTGGAATCCTTAAGAAATTGGTTTTTCTTCACTCAAAAAATAAACCCAAACGTAATATTAAAAATTCCAATAATTTGTCTCATAATTCATGGAAAAGTACATCTATCATTATAAAACAGCATATATAAAATCATAGGGTGGCTTTATTATAATGAAAATTTGACCAACATCAAGTATTCATTCTCCTAGCAAATCCTCTAGCCAAACTGAGAAAAATCACCCTCAAATCGAATCATTTAAACCACTATATAATTGAAATCATCTCATAATCTTAAGGGAAACAATAAAAAATAAATGGATAATAAGGGAAAAAGTAACCAGAGTAACTAGATAGAGAGTATCAAATAAATCAATATAGAAATTCGTTAAGAACACTCTCTAACAATGATTAATTGTAGGAGAAGTGGGGTAAGAGACTCTCATGGTTTGACCATATTAGGGAGAGGATAAAAGTTGTGGGGGTTACATAAAATTATAGTAGGGAAATTATAAAACCTGTTTCATTGGATATTATTAGTGTCCACGTAGTTAACAAATCATTTTCTAGACCATAAACAAATAATTTCAATGAAACTATCTTAATAAACACACCACTTAAACAGTTTTTACTTATGGTTTAAGAAACATCACACTAGTTATGTGTCTAGATCAATCTCAATCCACACCCCACCTTGAATGATTTTTTAATATAATATACCAAGCCACATACCAACCATATAGTAACCTATGAGACGTCTCAATGTTATGAATGGTTTTCCCATTATAGATATATAAAACCATGTCCATGATATCGTCCTTAAGACCATGTAAAATAATATCGTACACTATTTTCTATAATAACTATAATGGTTTTCTATAACTGGGAGGGGACCGTGCATTGTGTTAAATCCTTCATTAATTACAAACTCCAACACATACATCATGTCTTTATCCCGAGAACCCAAAACCATATATAAGTATCTATAATTATGAAAATAATTCTTCTTAAAATGTTGCACCACTAGTAAAATCAATCAAAATATTGATTCTAAATAGAATCCTTTATCGGGGATCAAAAATATCTAAGTCCTATATTTTTTATAGTATATAAGGGAAAATGGTTTTACAATCCATATAAACTTTGTCTCCATATCTGGACATGCGTATTGAATATTTTATAATTATATGTTTGAATCTTAGTTGATTCAGGTTTTTTATTATTTCCGCTTTATTTCATTATTATTGATTTATCATTCCCATTATGACATATAATTACCATGGAACTTATACCAGCCTATGGTGATTGAAAATGAACCATATATTTTTAGTCTTTTGGTTTATGTATAATGGAAAGATATTTGGAATGGTATATAAAAACCTAATAAATATTTAATTTTCAATCATTAAACATATTACCCTATCAAATTATCTTTTTGAATGTAAATTAGAGTTCTGTTTAGATAAAACACCTAATGTTCAACGATCCTTTCATCAATAATATCCATTATAATCCTTTTACTATAAGAGTAACTAAATTTTTTATTAATATAAAACACATCCAATATAAATGAAAATAGATAACAAAATCTATAAACCAATCAATCCTAATAAATTTTCACATAAAACAACAAAATTATTTTTTACATTGAATAAAAATAATTTATTAATCACAAAAATATTAAATTTCAAACAATCTCCATTGATGAATATACTAAGAATAATATTTATTCAATTTATAAAAATTTTAACCTTAATAAATCATAATAATTTTTCAACCAAAAATATGATATATATTTAAGGTTACATAATATGTATTTGGTATTGCATAAATTAATTAGTTAATTATTGATTAATATATTTTACATATTTTCAAATATAAATTATAATCATAAATTATTTTGAGTGGATTAATTTTTTTTAATATTATTTATTATTAAAACTATATCAAACAAGGCGGATAGAATCAAGAAATAACCAAAAAATTATTTGATAGTGGTTTTACCTTATGTGAGTTAATATTTACATGTATTGTTTGGATAAAAAAAATTCATAAATTTTAAAAGAATTATTTAGTAATTATAATAATAAAGAGTATTATTCAATATTATTTATTATAATTTTTAATATATTCAATTTAATTATGTATAAAAATCACATTGGACACATCAATAAGAAAAATTTGTATCTTGAATTAATTATATTCTTTTACATTCGTAACATATAATAATTAAAAATGGATTATGAATAAAAATACCAAGAATCCCTTCCATTTATGTATAAATAATTATGTACTATTCTATTGAAATGAATATTTTTTATTTTGAACCATTCAAGATATAATTATTCTGATTGAAAATATAATATTCAATCATGACGAGAGTTACTAAACATCATTAAATATGTATACCCCTTTTACTATACTATAATTTGGACCATTGATTCATCAAGATTGAAAAGAATTATTAATTCTCATAACAAATTTTCAACAATATTTGTGAGACCCCTCCAACACCCATGGAACGTTTTTATAAGAATAATCTTTTACCATGACCTTTTATTTTATTTAATTTTATATGTAATAAAAATATCCTATAATATTATTTTCATTTTTCTAAATATTTATGTATATTGTGTGAGTGTCTATATATATGTGTGTATATAAATATATGTGTGTGTGTTTATAAATTCATACATATAGAGATGTATTTATTTATTTATATATGAATGTATGTATGTCTTTATGTATGTATGTATTTATTTTTGTATGTATGTATGTAAGGATGCATTCATGTATGTATTGTTTTATGTATATATGAATGTATGTATGTATGTATATATTTATGTATGTATGTATGTATGTATGAATGTATGTATGAATGTATGTATGAATGTATGTATGCATATATGAAAGAAAATTTATGTATATATTTATATATAATTAAATTTACTTGTTAGTATATATATTTTTATATAATTACTTGTATTTATTGGTGTATATATATGTATTTATCTAAATGTATATTTAATTATATATATATGTACTTATATATATATATTATATTTATACATCTTTATATATATTTATATGTACTTCTCTGTGTGTATATATAATATAAAATATTTGTATATATTTGTATATGTATATATTTGTATGTGTTTTTGTTCATAGTTTAATATACATATATTATATGTATATAAAAAAGTATGTAAATTTTTTGTCAATATGTTAATAGATGATGAGCTTAGGTATGTTTTAATTTTTCTCGAATATGGGGAAGGGGTTATGAGTTCATCTCTCAACTGGCTCTAATATATTATGGAATTCTTATAATCGAAGTGGAAATCTATGATTGGTTCTGTGATTATGTTGGTTATTCCACCTAGATCTCCTCACCTATTAAATATAATAAATATTTTAAAAAAATTATTATTTTTAATATATTCTAATAATTAAATTTTTTTCTAAATGACACACTATTGTTTTTAAGATTCCAGAAAATAATTATTATTTTTTACTTCCTAAAATTAATATACAAGTCCAATTCAAAATATAAAAAATAATGGTAAAAACCATTATGATGTAATTAATAACGGTTTAAAAAAACATGAAATAATTATTGAAGAAACTAGTCATGATGTTTTTTAAAAAATATTTATTAAATAGTGTTTATGTCATACTTATCTCATCATGTTGGGTATATTTTAAAATTTCATTCATGGATTAAAATAATAGAAATTTGGAAGAACATAGTGACCATAATGTTTTAAAAATAAAATATGTCCTCTAAACTATAAAATATAATATAAATTATTTTTATCAATGAATAATTTAATATGTTATTTAATCCAACATATGATTCTGATAAGAATTTTCATTCTAACCATTCCGGAATAAAATAATGATATGATTTAAAATTTAAAATTTCGAGACTAAATTTGTGATCATGCTTGAAGAATTAAATTGGATAAACCATTACTTCGTAGCAGGGATGGGTTTCATTTTTATGATGAAAAAATTACAGTATATTTGCAAATATATAACCATAATAATGTTTTATATGGTGTTATTATTATAAAAATTACAATAATTATAGAAATATAATAATTGTAAAATAACAAAGGCAACAATAATATAGAATAAAATATTATATCTTTTTGTAAGGAATATTAATATGAGATTAGGGAACTAAAATTTAAAGATGATGATGAATATTAAGTGGGTTATGGGGAAGGACGTTTGGAGTGATAGTTTTATATATCACATTATTTGTGATCATCATGAAAACATACAAAATAAATTATATACAAGTTATGGTTCACAAAATTATCTCTAAATTCTTTTTTATAAATGAATTATAATATATTTTAAGAAATTATAGATCCAAAATTAAATGATAACAGAGTGTATGATTAACCATATATAAGAAAAATATTATATTATATTATATTATTATAATTAATAATTTAAATTTAAATTACACATCTAAAACCCAATGGTTTAGTATCTTTATATATTTGATATATATTATAAATAATCTTATAAATAGTGTAAATTTACTCAAAAAAATCACTACATATGGATACCTTCTAGGATTATCTTCACATATCAAATAATGATGAAAATATTAAATGATGTAAAGGGTGAGTTAACCTAGAAAAAGGGGAAATCAAAGTGGATATCAATAGAATATACAAAAATAATCATTATGTATGAGACTTTAAAGAACATACAAGTGTAAAACATAAACATGATACTTGAACTAAGAGTATATAAATCATATTTGAATAGTAATGATACATTGAAACATAAAAATAATACAGGATTGTGTCACATACATAATGATAATATATGTTAATAATAATTCATGTTTAGCTTCCAATAAAATCATAACATTGTGAACTAGGAACTATTCAAATTTTCAATACATATATATGTGTGTATATATATATCTTGTGACATATAATATTTCCCCAATGAATTATAAAAAAATATTTTTTTATCCTAACCATATCATAATAATATATCAATTTATGCATGAAATCCACATGAAAATAAATAAAATCTCATATCCATTAATTTTTTCATCACAATTAACCAATTAAAATATAATAGTAAGCAAAATTTTTATTGAAATAAAAGTACTCCTTAAAAAATGTCGATGAATATAATAACATAAATAATATGAGAATATGATTAAATGTAACATAAGATATATCAAAAGTTTAAAATACAAATAAATATTTAAATAGATGATAAGTACCTTACGTGGAATAAAATAAATACTAAAATAAATGTGAAGAATTGTGTTTTGGGTTTTCACATCATTGAAATATTCAATTTTATTTAAAATAGTGTATTTTATAAAAAAAATTAACTAAATAACATAAATATATGAATAATTTCATAATAAATAATGATTAAAAGATAACCAATTTTTTTAAAATAAAATAAATAAACACAATGAAAATAAATTTTGAAGATACATTAATGTAATTTTATGAAATTTTAAATTACATATTTTAACATTTAAATTCTATATGGGATATCTATGAATAAAATAAAATTATAATCTAATGATTATATAATTGAAATATTATGACGGTAAAGGAATTGACATTGAAATATTCCTAATCCATATACCCAAATAGATGATAAATAATGTGGATATAGAATGAAAATATGCAATGTAAATAGTAACAAAGAAGAGGGTTCGACTTACATTAAAACATAAGTTTTTCAAACATTCCTTATGTACATTTATAAATAATTTCATTACTACTATACTATTATGGTAGGGGTATTTTTTATTTATGTTACTAATAATTATTAAAATTAATTTACTAATTATTAAATAATTATTTATTATCTATATGTTCCTTTAATTTCCTTCATCCAAATATCACTATAACTTCTCTATAGAGAAAATATCGACCATAAATCCTTATTAATGTGTTTGACATCTATATAATTATAAATAATATAAATCAATATAATATAATTTTTTTGAAGACCAATATTTGTTACTGGGAATGTATGATTTTGATTCCAAAATAATTTATAAACATATACAACCCTAGAGTTTATGAAATTATGACTGAATATAAATTATTATATTGGATAGGGATTTGTTTTGAGAACAAATATTTGAAACATATTATTGAGATTTGAAACAACTCAATGAGATGTTTTTGGATGTTGATCAAGGTCAAGAGGTTTTTGAGTGTTTGTGTGGATAGTGAAGTGAGGTGGGGTAAACCTATAATTATTTTTATCATAGGTTATCTACCACATGGAGCACTATGGAATGGAGATCACCATAGTTGATTGTTCAATAAATTCTCAAAAATGGTTACAATATGTTTTTCATGATCATTGTTCTTTTAAAACCCTATCACATTGTAATTCCTTGAAGTGACGAGTATTTCTGTGAAATTTTCAAAGTGGTTTCCCTTTTGTGTAATGGATAGGGAGAGCATTCCATAGTGAGGTACTTATTCCTCAATCAAGTTTATTTTTTAATTGATTCTTGGAATATGTTTCTCAAAAACCAAAATTCTTGAATATGTGATATGTTTTGTAGATCATGGTGGCCTTGGTTCCTCACTATGAATCAATGCTGGAAAAAAACCTAAGTTTATAGTTATGGTGGGAAATTGGGTGGTTGAAGTAATGTATCTTATGTCATAGTGTGATTGTAATGGTAAATTTGATGGACCATATTTAGAATTATTCCACAGTAAATGGTGTTGTCTGAGGGAGTACCATGTGTAAGAAACAACGAGTATCAAGGGAAGACCTTAACTCTAGGTTTGGGAATGTCCAGGGATCTTGGGAGATTTCAAAGAGGTGAACCACAAAATGTTACATATTTGTATGATCCCATGAATAACTATTTTAAATATATATATTTTTTCCCATATTTCCCATCTTGATTATAATGTAAGGACCATCCCTTTTCCTTATATCACCCATGACCGATCCAATGGATGTCTTCCCTTATCCTTTGTCTTGATACCCTTCATAATTGGGGGGGGGATCTTAATGATTCTTAAAAATTTATGTTGATTTATCTTCCATAATTCCTCTATTATTTTCAATTTTAATTACACTTCAATGCCACTTGTTTTTATTATATAGCTAGGTTTTGGTAATGATTTCCCCTAAAGATTGGTAGAAATTGTATGAAATGATGGGGATTTTTCTCACCATGTATAGAGGATGTCAATGAATCATGATCACATTCCATTACATTATGATTCACTAGAGGTATCTTGATTAGTGGATTTATTCAAGGGTTCTAATTTTAGTTATTTATTTTAGAAATTTAATTTGTGTCACAATATAGGTATTCTGCACACGATGGTATCTAGGGTACATCATGGACCTTCCATGGGTTGTTGGACCCTATTTTAATGAGATATGTTTTCTCTATGAGATTATAGGAATTCTTCTTATGTGAATGAGAATGATAAATTAATTATAAATTATTTAATTTATTTTATTAATAAATTATAAATAATTTTATTTAATTATTGGATTTTATTACCTGATTCTGGGCCTCATGTTGTGTAGTGGTCGTCAGGTGGACCTAGACCGGATTGGTAGAATGTTTGAGGGAATATATAAAAGGAATAAATACAAGGCCTAGATAATAGACCATTATAAACTAGATTAAAGATGCAGTCATTGATGGTCATGGACTAGATTATAAAGTCATACCTCATGAACGTTTTACCAGAGAGTTATGAGTTTAATGAATATAATAGAATTCTTCCAACATAGTGTATGATCCTTATAACCCACTATGTGGATGAGAGTTTTAGATGCAGATTATTGGATTAATAATACCATGATGGAGTCGTGAGATTCATTTTATCCCCTAGGATGGGTGGAGTGATCAAGGGGTGAATGTTTATTCCTTGTGAGACCTGATTTAAACGATGTGGATGTAATGAGTTTTAATTCTAGTTTTTGTTGGTTTGTAAGCAACAAACTAGGATTAATTTTAAAAAGAATGTCCTAGATAAAATATTCCCTTCCACACATTGATATAATATATCTTGTGAGACAAATGGGATTTTGGTTGGCCTATGATTATGTAAATGGATGTTATGTCCACTTAGTCATTAGCATTTATTTCTGACATTTTAATTGGATAAGGAACCCATGCGGGGTGTTTTTATATTATGTGACTTAAGGGAACTCAGTGGGTGCCCTAGTGAAATAACATCCACTAATAGGGTCGAGGTTGGAATTAATATTAATCACTTTAAGTGCCACATTATAACTCAAATAAATATTAATATGAGATTTCATGAGTGAAATGTTTCACTCAATCTTATATATATTCAAGTATGGTATGCCTAATATTCCCTAGATTTGGATTATATGCTTATAGGTTGGGATTATCTATGGAAATCTCCTTGAAGTTTCTTGTGATTACTTTTTGATATTGAATGATATGGTAAATCACCTTTTATAAAATGTGATTACTATATATTTATAATGGCCTATAAAATCATCATGGAGTAAATTGACACCTATATGGGTTTCCCATGATGTTAGGATCTAGTTATCGAGGATTATATGGATTACATAGGGCCATAGCCCTGGGATTTGAAAGTTTTCATAATCATCCTACTATATTTCCAATGGTATCCCCCATGTGATTTGTTTCATTCCTACAACCTAATAAATTCAAAGGATTACTTATTATGGATTTATCCCATAGTCTTAGTACTATTGTAATTCATGGATTTCCTCCAATGAAAAGGTGCATTCCCATGCAACCTTATGTTCATTTTTTCAAGTATACATGAGATGGGTTATTTGATGTTCTCGAAAACACATTTTCACTGAATCAAGAATGTATATTGGATCATAGGTGTAACCTTATAAAATGATGATCAATAATGATAATTTATTTACTCTTCTAGAAATGTATATCTTTATTTAATTTTATAATAAAACATGGTGTATATACGAAATTATTGATTGTCCAAGAGGCATCATTTGTGGTGACCTATTGAGTTATACAATCATGATGATTTAATATTAATCGAAATTGGGTACTCAAGTAGTCTACAATATTCATAATTTTAGGTTGGGAAGAGGACCATTATTGAGTGATAATGTATGATAACTCATATATATCTAATTACTAGAAAGATATGATGCTCAATTTTGGTAGTAAAACCTACATTTATTTTATTTCATTGTTTATTATATATATATAATCATTTAGTGTATTATTAGTGTTCTACACTATCGTGAATATGGGTATGATTGAAATTTATTATTGAATGATTATTTTTTATTTCATATATTCCATTGATTCATTATTATGGATGTTAGATGATTATGTTTTCACTTTTCCACACTGATATGAGGGTATGGTCTCTCTATTGTAACACCCTATAACATCACTACAATTTAGAAGCCTCTTTTATATGGGTAGGTATTCTTGAAGATACATAGTGACCACTAGTCCAAGAAAAAATAGAGTGGTCTAGAGTGGTATATCATTAAAAATGTGGTATCATCCTCGTCTATTTTGTCTTAACATTTTGTTAAATGGTATAATGGGACAATTATTGTTTTAGAAACTACAATTGACCTCATAATAGTGTTATATAAACACATTTTCAAATGAAAAATCTATTTTACTAGTGATATGGGATTATTAATTTATTGTAATATGGTTTTTCCTAGTGCAATAAAATTGAGGGTTATAGAATGATTATTTTTAGTTTTTATCTCCCTGCCTATTAGAATGATGCATGTGTAAATGCATCATATTTATCTCACTAGATTCACATGAAATACATCAAATGTGTATAAACGATATACCATATTTTGATGGTTAAACTATTTAATGTTTAAATAAAACATATTTGTATTTATCTAATATATATTTTTGGGGGAATTCTTCTGAGTCTATCTAGATAATATTTTCACTAAGGATATCTCATGTGGTTATTATGGAAATATTTTACCTGATGGATACTATATAGTCCATATATATAAGGGATGTAAATTAACCCTTGGTATGTATGGAATTTAATGACATGACTTAGTAATGGGGTCTATTGGAGTGATTCTGGTGATGGTTCTAATAGAATATGGGTTTTGTTATTTAATATATAAACAAAAAGCTATATATTGTTTCCCAAAGTTTCTACTATGTGAAATTATATATATCAGATTGATATGATTATGAATTATTTTACATGGCTCTAAATGGTATTATTTAATTATAAATATCAATACTTTCATTATATAAAGATCATAAAGGGGGAAATCTTATATTTAGATGAATGTTGAAGATTTTTTCTCAAAAAAGATGAAAATTTTCATGGGGAATCTAGATTGGGGTTTGTGAGAACCCTATGTGTGCTGATTTAAGCACCTGATTTTACTTTTGGTCTTTATCATGAGAGAGGTGTACCGCATTTGTTTTTAACAATGTTAGAAAAGGATTATAGGATAGTTGAACAATTCAATGGACTATGAGATACGACTTCCGATGATGATGAGGTAGGTGATTTATTTGATTGAAACCAGAATGATGTGTTATCTCGAGGGTTTTTAATTCCATATATAATGTTATAAACTCTAAAAGCATTAGAATATGAAAAATGTTCACAAAATATGCTACCATAAATTTGGTATATTAACATTACAAGACTTGAATTATTTTGGATAAATAACCCTGAGTGCTAGTGATTTTTTAAGGCTATTGATCAATTGAAGGACATGTATGATTCATGGAACATCTGAATTCAGATGTGGATTACAATTTGGATTCAAATTATGATCTAAGATTCTTGGTTCAGGGATGGTCAGAGAGCATGTAAATTTTTTTTGTAGTAGATAGGATTTTAGTTATTGGTTGATTGTGAGACAAACCTTATCATTGGAGAAATGAAATGATTTAAATAAGTAAATTAATGGTTATTATGATAATACAAGAATGAAATACATGATTATAATGATCAATAATTTATGTTAGTGAGAAAAGATATAATTTCTTGTATCTCTTATTGGAATAACTTCCAAATGCTTTGACGTTAATTAAATATGTACCTATAATGAGACATAACATTAATGATGGATCGTGTTATCATGGTACGATTGAAAATGGATTGTATCTTAACATTTATTATACTGATGGGATGATATTGGAAATGCAAAGGGAATTGAGCTAACGTAGTTATATAATGGAATCCATAAGCTGGGGAGTGAACCATTGATCATGAGGGGTGTTTCCCTTAGTATAGATGAAATTCAAACGTTGCTGGGGTGAAATTATTATGAGAAAACAATAGAAATTGGTTGGTAGTTTTTGTTGGAACTCAGATATGAGTGGGAATGTCATGTCTATTTTTAATGTGTGGTAATGGATGGGATGTCTATTGTAGAGGAGAGACACATATGGGAGTATGGTCACAGTTACAATGAGACAATTCAATGGATGGTCAATATGGAACTTGTATGTGAGTATGTATATGTATCTAATGTAATTTAGCAGACTTATAAATTATATAATCTAGATATAGATGTAGTGTTCAATAGAGTCGGTGTGTTTTCACTAGGAAAAGTATGGGTATAGATGTCATAAGAGGGTGTGTTTTATCAATAGGGAGTTGGTTTTCATGAGTTCAATATGCTCATAAATTTTCTTATTCAATGAATAAACTATGGAAATACATTTACTATCAAATTTGGACATCGAAATAGTTGTTATGGTGATAATGTGATGCTTATGAGGATTTAGGATTCATTATTAGGTAATGATACCATGGATATATTGTTTAAACTAATATTGTTTAAGTATAGTCTTCTAGATGAGGATTAACTGGTGTATACATGTATAATAGGATTTAATGGGAGTAAAATTATATTGATCATGTTGTTCAACCACTATAATTTTGTTTCAATAGGAAATTATAATAGTGATGATAACTATGGTGTGGAATATTCCCTTATAGGAATACGCTTATGGTTGTGGTGTCCATGAGCCTAATGATAAATCATTTGTAAATACCTTTTTGTATTGGGGGTAGATATAGCATCTATATCCTTTTATATATATATATATATTTACATGATTTTAAGCCTAACTAAACATCAAATTACATTTCATGGATCATAAAGTCTAGTGTCATTGAACAAATGGTACATAATAACACTTCATAGAAACAATTTTTTTTATTCTCCATAATGAGCTCCTAACATCCATTGTGCTCATACATCGACATTGGATAACCTAAGGATAACATAAAAAAAGTGATGAGCTAAAAGCCCAGAAATGTATTAATCATAATAATATATCTTTATCACATTGGTTAGGAATCATGACATAATGAATTAAAAAGGAATAGAAAGTAAATAAACATATGTATCCAAAACATGTATAACTTGGGATCATATAAACATGGAATCATTGTAATGTGGGAGAAACAAAAATCAGGAATTTAGAATTATTGAAGGCTCGTTTCACTTAGAGTATCACAATTCAAGTTTATCCACAATGACAATTGCACATGTTAGCACACGTCAAGGGAAACTTCCAAGACTATTGCCCAAAGTGGCATAAGTTAATGCTTACGGCCAAGACTGTTGAACATAACATCTCATGAGACTCAATTTCAAACAATGAATTGGAGTGATATCTAGGCACACCCATCATAACATGTTCATGAATATTCTTTCCACATAATTAATCATACATAATAAATCGTACATAAACATAAGGGTACCCATGGAAAGAAATGGGTATCATAATCATGGAAAAAATCTTAATTTAATTGTTGTATCATAAAATCTTCCATAAAATAAACTAATTATAACATACATGGGCACTAATAAATTGAAATAAGAAAATATCATAGTATCTGATATCAAATAGAGGTGATTACTTGTAAAAAGTGTATTAGAGAAATTTTAGCATTAAAACATTTTAGTGCGGTTTGAAGGAAAATTATAAATAGAATTTGAAAATGAAACGGGAATAATCTTATATATATAACCAGAATTGAAAAAATAATTTTTTCATAACTTAATTAACGATTTTATAAAAACAACAGTGGCTTAAAATAGATAGTATAGTGCACTTTAAATTGGGTAAAAAAATTGGCAAGTTCCCTTAAAATGGGTTTGCTTATCAGGAAGTATTAAAGAGGGGATCACATTAAATCCTGTCTATCCCCAGAAGATAATGATTAATGGATATTGATAAATTATTTTGAACTTATAAATAGAAGTTATATGATGTATAGAAATAGAATATAGTGTTCAAATTTGGGTAAAAAGAGAGTAAGAATGACCTCAAAGACTAAGGTAGGTTCAGGAAGAATCTGTTACCTTAGGTATGATGGAGTAATCCACTTGATATTTATGATTCGAATAATCAGATAATTTTCACTAATTAATAATTCCAAATCCTCTTTTACTGGTAATTGATTTATTATAATTTTC
The DNA here is from genome assembly GCA_963277665.1 of Viscum album. Lineage (NCBI taxonomy): Eukaryota > Viridiplantae > Streptophyta > Magnoliopsida > Santalales > Viscaceae > Viscum > Viscum album. Next base: position 1,316,803,171 of record OY728147.1, read on the forward strand.
TGAGTTCATTCGTAAATTTTTTGATGGGTTATGAGGTTCAATTTAATTGTTTTGTTCTGTTTGTTTTAATAACAGTTTACTTATATACATGAAAATATAATCATGTAAAATGAGTATGGTTCTATGGATTTGATGTTATATTTTATTATCTAACATAAAGAAAGTTACATGGTTTTAATTTATATTTTTTCACATGTAGTGACGATGATTCATTAAATAAAATTTTTGTGATAACCTTTTGGGTTAATTGGTAGTTTTTTATCACAACGAAGAAATTTTGTTTGATAAATCAAATCTATATGTAAAAAAAGATTCCAGAACAATACCAGAGTCAAAAATACATATATATTAGTCACGTTCAGCCATAATAATGGTTTCATTACCAGAATTGAATACAATACTAGATATCGAAAACCCATCGTCCTTGAATGTGGTAAATTAACACCTATCAAATTGTGTATTTACTACTAGTATAAGATAAGGGTAAATTATATATCATAGTAACTGATTCCATTATAAATATTTTTATCAAATATATGGTACTATATTTTCCAAAACATTTGGATGAGGATATGTATGGATAGAAATCAAAACAGAGGAACTATAAAGAAAAGTAAAAGAATTGAAAAAGTGGAATTTACCTCTTAAATTAATATTTTTTGAGAGCCTCTTAAGGGGTAAGGAATTGGTCTTTTTTAGAGATAAATGGATTAAAGACGTGGGGGAGGATCTTGTGGTGATATTTGAATAGAATTTAGGAAAGGGAGAAGGCTGTAGAGGAGTGATGAAAAGAGGGGAGTGTGGGTGGTTTTTATAGTTGAGGGGAGGGGGTTTTCTTAATATTATAATCATTATTTTATTATTTCACCAAAAGAAAATAAATATTTAAGATTAAATGAAAAATAATATTAATAATTTTATGTGAGTTTGAACAAAAGTCCATTTACATCATCCCTAACTCAAGCATGATGCAAAAATTCAGGTTTCGTCACTTATCATAAATTATCGTATATAATTATTCAAAATAAATTCAAGTTTTTCATAAAAATCCAAAATATTCATCCTAACCATTTTTCAAGATTTAGAATACAAAATGAACTACATTTTAGGAAAATAATTCCCTTAATATGGGAAATTTAATTTTTAAATAAATTCACCATTTACCTGAAAAATATATATTTCAACATTACAAGTGATTTTATAATACATTGAAAATTTTACTATTATCTCATAAAATTACCATATAATCATAGAAAATTAAAAAAATTGAATACATTTCATAAACGTATAATTTATTTTTTAATTATTAAATTATTCTTAAATTTTTAATTAATTATTAATGTCTTCTAAAAATACCAACACTTTCATATTGTCAATTATAAGATGGAAATTTTATTTATACTTTCATTGGTAAGGTTACTATTTACATGTAATAATTTCTATTCATAAAGGTCATACAATTATTCATAAGGGTATCATTACTATTTATAAGCGTATGTTACTATTTACTAAAAATTAAGTTTGTCTTATTGGACTCCAAACAGCTTACTTATCACAACTCTGTATGTCAAATTTTTGAAATTCTAATCACAGAAGAGAGAATATTATATTTACATGTCACATGGTACACCGTAGTTCATTTTTCTATGATTTTATGTGGTTATATGATGTAATTATATCATGTTAATTTCCATTGATTAAACATTGGGTCTTTACATTCTTCCCCCCTTATGAAATTTCATAGTTGAAAGTTAGTTTTACATTCTAATCAATAAATTGGTGCATGTACATTTCTTCATAGCGACCTACAGTTCTACTATTTCATCTTTGTACTTATGGTTCTTCCATATTACATTAACCAGTTGCATAGTCTTGTTACATAGAAAATTAGCTCTATAATCCAAGATCTTCACTGTCTTCCCCCCATAGGAAAGATAATTCTCCAAATGTACCATCTCTGAAGATATTATTTGGGAATGATTGGGTATGTACTTCTTTAAGAGGGATACACAAAAGGCATTTTTTACTTTAGAACCATTAAGTTGAATTACTAGTTGATTGGCCACATCTTTAACATGATGAAAAATCATGAATGGGCCGATGTACCTAGGAGATAGATATTCTTTCTTCCCAAATCTCATGACCTTCTTCAATAGAGATATGTAGAGGGATTCCATGTATCCAAAATTGAACTCAATTTTCCATTGATGATTGTCTTCATAACACGTCAATCAACATTGGGATTCCTTGATATGCTGCTGAATGGTATTCACATTCTACACCATTTGTTTGACAATTTCAAGTATTACCAGTTTATGTTCACCGAATTCATCCCAACATGATGATGTTCTACACCTTTTCCTATAAAGGGAAACATATGGTACCATTTGGATGGTGGAGAGGAATCTAGTATTATAGGAGGATTAAACTAGTGTAAGATTTTGGTACCACCCTCTACTCATGTTTATTGACCACACTCTCAACATGTCTCCCAGTTTTAGAATTTTTCACTCAGATTGGCTATCAGTTTGACGATGATAGGTCATAAAGATGTTTACTTCAGTTATTAGAGCATGTTGGATACATTTCCAAAACATTTAGGTGAATCATGAATATATTTTAGATACAATATATAGTGGTAATCCATGCATCCTTACCACCTCTTTTATATATACCCATGAAATTTTATCCATTTAAAAGTCCTCTCAAATAGTGATATTTTGAGCTGTATTTGTATAAAGATCCAAAATGAACCATATAGAATTGATTCTTCTAGATGTCCTGGGAAGTCTAGTGACAAAGTCAATGGTGATGTTTTCCCACTTCCATGTCAGTATGGTTATTGGTTGAATCATCCCCGTAATTTTTTTTCAGCCTTAACATGTTGACATACTACACATTTTTATTTATACTCAATAATATCTTTATTCATAATTTCCCACAAATTTTTCTCTCAGATATCTAGATACATCTTGGGGATTCCATGGTGAATATAGAAGGTTGAGGTATGTGAATCATTAAAATTATCATTCTTTATCTATGGATTGGATGGTACAAATAACCATGAACTATATATTACAATTCATTTCTCATTTATTGTTAAATCATAGAATTTCCCATTTTTAATGGCTTCCATCATTTTTCTAAATTTTCAGAACTTTCATTTGATCATCCATTATTCAATCTATAAGATATGGTTGATAAATAAATTTAGAAAGGATTGATGACGTTACCCACTTGATGATTTCCATGTCTATTCCCATAAAATATAACATGATTTGATCCTTTTCAATTGTAATCATTGATAAAGATATAGTATCATTTATAGTTAGATCATCTGTCACTTTATTTTCCATACTGGGATGGTAGTGGATTGAGAAGTCATAATACAAAATGAGACCCTACCATCTTAATTGGTTATTATTAATCACTTTCTATGTGAATATTTTATATACTCATTTGATCAATAAATGTCTCATAATTTTCCACATAAAGATAATTTCACCATATTTTTAACGCAAAAATCACATCTACCAACTCCAGATAATGTATGGGATAGTTTTTCACATTGATTTTCCACATCCTTTTGGTGTAGGCTATCAGTTTATCATTTTTCATCTGCACACAACCTAATCCATTATTTTATGATTCACTACACACCACAAAGATTTCTCCAATTTTTTGGAGTGTGAGTATTGGGAATGTGATAAATCTCTTTTTCAACTCCTTATAGAGTTCATCACATTATTTAGTCCAGAAAAACTTCAGCCACTTCCATGCTAGTTAGTTCATTGGGTTTAAAAATCAAGAGAAGTTATCCAAAAAACAATGATAATACCCATCAAGGAAAAGAAGATATAGATCTTTGTTATAGATGTTAGCCTTAGCCACGCATCAATGTCCTTTTTCTTGGAAGGTTATACAGATATCCATTTTTTGTTGAAAAAATGACCAAAGAATGATCCTTTCCCATCCATAACTCACATTTATTGAACTGTTCATATTGTTTATCCCTTCTCAAAGTCATTACCATGGTATTTAAATGCTCATTGTTTTCCTCATTGCACTTGGAGTATATCAGAATATCATTAATAAAGACTACCAAAAATTTGTCGAGGTAACTCCAAATACTCTATTCAAATATCTAGGAATACTTATTGAGAATTATTCAGGCCTAAGTCATCACACTGAATTCATTGTGTCCATATCTTATTTTAAAGGATTTTTTCGGAATATCTTTTTTCCTCACCATCAATTCATGTTATCCTGAGTAATGGTCTACATTATAGGAATAAATGGAAACTCAATATTGATAGAACAATTCATCTATTCAAGGAAGGGGATACTTATTCATTATCATGACTTTATTTAGCTCATGATAATCAATACAGAGGCACATTGAGACATCATTTTAAATAAAAAAGAGGATTGGCGAACCCCATGGTAAAGCACTCAGGTGTATAAAACCAATCCACAGATTCCTGAGTAACTACTTATTTATCTCTTCTAGCTATACAATGGACATTATATAAGGTGTCTTTTATATAGAAAGAGACCGAGGAATAATTTCAATTGATAACTCAACCTCTCGATCAAGTGGAAGACTAGAGAACTGTTTTTTGGAATACATTAGTGTAATCCCTCACGATGGTCATATATTTGAGAAGTATTTTCTCCTTTATCCCAATAATTTGAGATATACATGCTTGATCATAAGGTAGTAATATCAACACATGAGATAATGATTCAAAAGCATATTCATCTTCCTCCTTATACTTACAACAAATTAGAGGATTCTTCGGGATGTGAAGAGTGATCTCCCTTTCCCAATAGTTGGTGTTGTATTTGATTAAAGATAGCTAATCCATACCCAAGATAACATTGAAATATACTAAAGGAATTATCAAAAAAATTTATGGGAGGTTAAATCCACAAACATTTACCGAGGAGGATCTATAATAATTAGACTCAATAATGTCCATATTCACAATTCTCATGGATAACATAGCCTCCAAATTTTGAGTAGGTATTTGATTAATTATACTAAAAAAGAACGGAACGAATGAATGGGTAGAAAAAAAATCAAATAGTATGTTCTCTATTCATGAATGAAGCACTATAATACCTATCACCACATTGCTCTCCAGATCCACCTCAGTAGTAGTGATTGCAAACCCATTCCATGTCACCTTGGTGGTTGTTGTTTATTCCCTCTAACAACACATGGCTTAGAGATGTTGTTCTCATAATTCCCAAGATCCTTATAGTTATAACATTGAACCATTGGGAGAGTGTTTAATGTAACATTCCTTTCATCTTCGACATTAATAGGATTATTCATATCCCTTCGGTTGTTTTTAGACAGATATCTCCTTCTTCCACATTTGAAGCAACACCGGGCTAACTTTAGAAAGATCCTAGGTTTTTTATTCCCAAAATTTTTACACTTGGGATATTCAATCTTCATTCCATCGTGATATTTATTTACTGAACCACCCATATTAGACATAATTTTAAACTTCTTGTCACTAGTACCATGACACGATTGTGAGTCTCTAATCTCTATTTCATCTATTCAATCACAATGGAAAATTTCCTCATAACGTTCACAGCCTTGAATTACCAATGCTTTTTTTAGACTCGACATTAGTCCACTAAATAATAGATCTACATTTATTTCAATGTTAATTTCAAAGCCATAGGTGTATCTTGAATTCATTGTGGGGGTTTCTTAATTTTCCTCTAAGGACTCATCTTCTTTCTACGTGATTTTGAGGAACTATTTTCTATGTTGAGGTAGAGGGTTTAGTGAAAATATTTATTGAAAAAAAATTTCTTGAATATCTACCAATAAATGGAATCAATTTCCTCTTGGGACAACATTTTATTTACCAGTGTCCACCACTAATCAACTACCCCAACCAAAGGAATGACCACAAGTACAACTTGTTCTTCCTCTAAGCACTGGAGGAAAAAGAATATTTTTTCAATGGAGTTAATACACTATTCTGCTAGAATGGGATCATAAGATCAACTAAACATGGGAATCATTTCCAATATGAATGATTAATTGGAATCTTTCTATTTCCTTGGGGAGGGGGGCGTTCGGTCTGATTTAGGTTTTTATTGATTACTTGATCTAGCTAAGCACGTACTTTCATGAGGCTTTTAGCACCCACTCCTCTCATATTTGGAATATCATTAGAGAAATCATCGCATTTCCTACCAAATTAATTATTGGAACATGTTCTTCTATTTACCTCCATTATCTATGATATAGAATGTATAATTATTAGTCTTGAATACTTATATAATAATAATAAAAAGGAAACTCAAATTATAAAAGGATAAACTCTTAATGGAAATGTATATACAAACTTTTGATTCTGTATGTTTCAATATAGGTTATCCACGATCTATTTCATAAGATATATTATTATTTCCTTTTTTTCCCTTAATAATGGTTCATACTAAGATCATTAATTTACCAAATCATATCCCTTGGGAGTGTCAAACCAAGAGTGCAGTAAAGATCATTTTTATGCACCAGTTCCCATCCGGGTCTAGCTCAAAGCAATGGTTTGGGTTTTTACCCATAGATACATTTATTCCAGATGCACCTATAACTATTTATATCCAAACATGGAAGTGTTTTCTTGACAAACTACTTACACTATACTTACCAAAATTTAGGGATGTTTTCTTATAGTTAGTCCCATCTTTATGGTTCTTTCTAAACTATACTATTTCTAACATCCAAAATAACTAGACCATCATCTGATACGAACAATAGAGACCCTATTCCTTTACAAACATCATTACATGATTTTAAAAACAAATAAACGTCAAATTTGAAGCCAAGGATCGTAATGTCTAGGGTCTTGGAAGATTAGGTACACAATAAAGCATAAAAAACATCAAAAAAACAAATATTTATTTAATTTCCATAATAGGGTTTTTAATTCCATCGTGATAATATATTTTCATTAGATAACCAGGGAATAACATGAAGCAATAGATTAGCTAAAATAAATGAAAGCGATTAAGAATAAGAATAAAGCTTTATCAAATTGGTTAGGAAGAATGACATAATGATATAAAATGCATAAAACGTAAATGAACATATGGAACCGTAACATGTATAATAATGGATCATATAAACAAGAAATCGTAGTAATGTGGTTACAAAATAATGAATAAATTTAAAATGATCCAAGGATAGTTTCACAGAGATTATAATAATTCAGGGTTAACCACCAAGACCATTTCACATTGTAGCACATGTCAGGGGTAACTGCCAATACTATTGCACATGGTAGCACAAGCCAAGTCTAACCAGCGTGACAGTTGCACAAAAATGTGTCATGAGACATAACCATACACAATTAATTTGAGTGATATACGAGATCACCCATAATAAAATCATCATAAATATTATTTCCACATAAGGGATCATAAATAATCAATCATACATAAATATAATAGTACCCATGCAAATAAATGGGTATCATAATCATATCATAAAGAAAATTTAATGTGAGAATCATAATAGAGTTCATGAAGGCATGAAATTAGAATATACATGGACATTAGTAAAGTAAAATGGGCATATATCTTGTTAAGTAATTTCAATAAGTAGTGATAACATTTAAAAATAGTATTCAATAAATTTTAGCATTTATACATTTTAGCGCAGTTTTAAGGAAGATTCTAAAAAGAATTTAAAATATGAAATAGATAATCATTTATATAAAACCATATATGAAAAAAGAATATTTTAATTAAAAAATAAAGATTTTATAAAAACAATGGTGGAAACAAATAGGTCGTAGAGTTGACATGAAATTGGGTAAAAATAGGGATGTTCACTTAAAATGGGTTTTCTTATCGCCGTGTATTGAGAATGAAATCACGTAAAATAAGTTATATAACTAAAAGAAAATAGTTAATGGATCATGATAAATGAGTTTGTACATGTAAATAGAAATTAAAATATGCACATCAATAGAATATAGGATGTCTTTTGGTTAAAAATAGAGTAAGAATAACTTGAAGGAATAATGGATGTTCTGGTAGAATCTGTTACCTTAAGATCGAATGTGTACTCTAGATGATATTAATGAAATAAATAGTCAAATTAGGTTCATTAATTAATTATTACATAACCTATTTTACATGTAATTTATTTAGTGTATCATTTTTTATTTTATTCATAAACATTTTATTTGGTTATTAGGATCAATTTTATTGTTTGGGTCCATTTGTTTCATGATCGGTTTACTTATACACATGAATGGAAAATAAAGTAAAATGAGGATGGTTGTATAGAATTGGAGTTATATTTTATTGTTGAAAATTAAGAAGGTTACAATGTTTTGAATTTTTTAGGTTACTTAGGATGAAGATGAATAACTATGTAGAATATTAGTCGTAACCTTTTGGGTTAATTGGCGGTTTTTGATCACAACAAACACATTTTGTTTTATAAATCATAGACATGTGTAAAAAATGATTCCAAAACCATAAATGAGACACAATAATTATATCAATTTATGGTTCAAACATATTACTATTTTCAAGACCATAATTGAATATGGTAATGGACGTTGAAAACCCATTTTTCTTGGATTTGGTAAATTAACACATCTCGGATAGTATTTTTACAACTAGTATAAATAAAGGGTAAAAGAGAGATGATAACAAAATCTTCCATTAACATAAAAAAATTATAGTACATATAATGTAATGGATTTTTCATAACTTTTGGATAATTAGAGGTAAGGATTGAAAAGAAAACAAAGGAACATGAATGTACGGTAAAAGAAATGAAAATAGGAATTAAAAACATAAATTAATCTTCCTTGAGAACCTCTAAAGGGGAATGGATTTGGTATTTTTTAGAGACCAAGGGATTCAAGATGTGTGGGAGGATCTTTCAGAGAAATTTGAGCATATTTTAGGCAAGGTATAAGGAATTATAGGTGGTAATAATATAGGGAAGTGTGTGTGGTTTTTATTGTGGAGGGGAGGTGGGTTTTCATCATATTTTAATCATTACTTTATTATTTATCCATATGACAAGAAATAGTGATTATTTCTTGACGAATATAGTAATAAGTGTAAGTGATTTAGAAACAAAGTCAATTTATATCATCCATGAATCAATCGTGATGAACAAATCATGTTTTATCACTTATAATAAATTATCTTAATTTAATATTCATCCAAAATTCAAGCATTTCAAATAAAATCTCAAAAATTAACCATAAACATTTTTCAACATGTAGAATCCAAAAATGAACTCTATTTTATGAAAATAGTTCTCTAAATATGAGAAATTTAATTTTTAAACAAAATAATCATTTACATAAAAAATAAATATTTGAAATTTGAAATTGATATTATAATACATTGATAAATTGACTATGGGATCATAAAATTTTCCTGTAATCGTACGATGTTAGAAAAAAAGCTTATGAAATAATTTTATTCAAATAAATTTTATTTTTTAATTATTAAATTCTTTATAAATTCTTCACTAAATATTTATGACTTATAGAATTACCAACCAATCATATTTTCAGTTATAAGATGAATAAATTTTATTTATACTTTCATTGGTAATGTTACTATTTTCATGGACAGTGTACTATTCATTAGATTTTTCTCTTGGGGATTTCTTTTAAGGTTATTTTATAGAATTACAATTTCGTTGTGCAGGATTTAGTGTCATAGTTAAGGGAGTTCTATCAATGATGGATGAGTTATGTTTCTTAGAATCTAAGAACCTCCAAAACCAAATAATTTTGGAGACTGTATAGGCCTAGAGGCCTTATTTCCTCACTATAGAAATTTCATAGGTGAAATTTAATACTCATGAACCGAAATTAGTTGGTAATCACCATATTCGAAACTATAACACATTTCATGCTCTAATGATCTGTTATTCCAAAAATTATTTAAAATTCAACTTTTAACTTTAACAAAAAATATATTACTTCATCCTTTTTGGTTCAATTGATTCAATCTTATATTTTGATTTTTTTTATAATATTTTTTTAAAATAATTATTTTTTACTTAAGAGTGAAAATACCATTTCATCTTAAAACCATGATTTTTATGATATATCTTCGATAAAAGTATAAAATAAATTCCATAAGACCCTATTCATGGAAAAATTTTCTACAAGTAAAATAATAAACATTAAACTACTGCGTTTAATTTATTAAGAAATATTTTATAGTTTTAAATATATGTCACATTTTTTACTAAAATTGACATAATTGATTATAGATTCACTATTTCAAAATTATGACATATCACATTTATAAAATTATTCTTATAAAAATTGATTACAATAATGGAATCAATTTTCCAAAATTATATAATGCTTGACATTTTTGTATTAATTGATTAATTAATAGGGTAAAAAATTTACCAAAGAAAATGTTAAAATGGAAATAGTTTAAAATCTGTCAATAAGGATTTGAAATCATGTTTAAAACAATTTTAAAATTTAATGGTGGAATATTTATTGACTATATATCTTCCCCACAAAATTATTTCTCAAAAACTTCTCAAAATTCTTTGAGAGTTACTATGCATTATTAAAAAAAATATGGATATTTACAAAACAAAATCCAACCCTTTTCAATGATAAAAGGGACATATCACCACCTATTCAATACATATCTTAAAATTGTATTCCCATATAAAAACATTACCTATTCTCATCCCCTTTAATCTTCTCTTTCATAGAATATTTTATGGTCAGAAGAGTTTATCAAAATCCATCTATTTCCAAAAGATCCTCCATTGAAAAATCTAAGTACCCAATGTGAGTAATCATTTTTACATAACATCATTCAAATTTCTCATACCTTTAGGATTATAATATTTTCCCATCTATATTATAATATATCATGATTAATTTTAAAAAATTACTCTGTTTGAATAATACAATAAATTAATGACTGAGTTCAAATAAATAAAGGATTAGAATTATTTAAATGCAACACTTATAACCAATATCTAAAATTGGTAGAAATAAACATTTTTAACAGTATTATAAAATATATAATGGTCTTACTCATTTATAAATTATTTATTAATTATTTATAAATAATAACATAGTATTTAGTAAATTAATTTATTTCATTAAAGATATGATGTAATCAAGAAGTGGGTTATTTATTTTTATGAGTGAATATTTTAATTAATTAATTAATTTTTTAGAAAATTTATTTAAAAATTATACTTTAAATGTTTAATTTAAAATGTAAAAATCATTTTTGGATAATATTTTTATAATTTGATGAAATTATTTATTATTCATGAATTGTGTAGATAATAAATTGATATTAAAATTTTTGTTTTTATTTTAATTATTATAAAGTAAATCCCTATTTAATATAATTATTTCCTTTTGATTAAAAATATTACAATTTTAGTTCTTAAATGGAATATACACTTGAATTTCTTATGAAAACGTATTATATTTTAAAATATTATTTTTATATGAAATCATATTTCATCATGTTTTTACACTATTATTTCAAATTATACTCTGAAATTTATATGGTTTGAATTTTGAAAATGGATTACATATTTTAAATCAGTGGGCCCAAATTTATAAAATAGGTCCCTTTTATTATTGGTTCTTATTATTTGTAACCATAGTATTTCATTAAGGCAAGAGTAAAATTGATTACTAAGAAAACTACTCTTCAATGGGTGGTATAATTATCATAGAATGTAATTTAATTTGAAAAGGAATTGAAATTGTATAACCAAATCACATTCATACACACGATTTATGGAAATTTAGGTGAATTAACAGCGAAAGAAATTCAAAAAACATATGAAATACAAGTGAATATAATATGTTTATTGTAATAACAAAAAAAATTCAACAAATAAGAGGAAATGAAGAAATTTTAGAGGAGATCTATGCTTGATGGATTCACTCCTCCAATGATGGATTGAAATTTGAAGGAACCACTTTTTATTTGATCCCAATCCTATAAGGAACGTCCAACCCCCTCTAAAAAACAAACACAACTTTTATATAGTGAAGGGGAGGCTAGGGTAATAACGGATTTCTATTGTGAATGGGGAATTCATTAAAATATTTTAATCAAATTTTAAATGTGAATTTCACCACCATAACATGAAACCAACAATCCTTCCTGAAGGATTATTTTTTATAAATTGTTTTATCAATTTTATCTCCACATCTGTGCACAATAAAATCATCGATTATGATTTTATAGCCAAAATATTGAATTGGTGTCCAATACGGTGTGTCCAGTCCATCTCTGATTTCATGGAATATTTACTCAAATCAAATGAATGATTTATCATTGATGTACATAGTAAAATATGTATCCCATTAATCTTGGAACACTTCATAAAAATTAATGTTCAAATACATAAATTTAAAAAACGTTTTTTAATAAATACTACAGTGAACATTAAAATGGAAAAATAAGAATTTTCATTCAATCTTCAAATGAATTATCTTATCCAAAATAATTTCTAAATAAACGTATTTAACAAAATTTTGATAAATTATGTCATTTATTATCAACAAAATATTCAATTAAATTTTTCTTTAACTACTCCACTACACTTACCTATTTTCATTCTTTGGCATTTTCACAGGTCATGTATTTTACAAAAATATATGATAAGATATGCATGTTCATATTTCTCTATCCACAGTGACATATTGGAAAAGTAACAATCCCGTAAAACCCAAAATCAGTATATTTGATATTCATTATCTCATAAATTTTCTCAAAATGATGTCTAGTGATAATAATGACAATAATCATAGAAAAACAAGTTATGGTTCTACCATGCCATTAATTACCAACATGTGTGTTTTCTGACCATTTTATGCTCATATTTCCAGCCTTCATTCTGTATATTTAGTCTAAGTAAAAAAACATCATTACCTATTTTATTTCAATAATCCTATTCTATATTAAACTAAAAAAATTCAATACCCACTCACTTAATCATTCCTGATAGTCAATCCTTAAGCTCGCTACCTTGATATCCCAATTTCTTGTACATTTCACCACTCCCACATTTATTAAGATAATATATATTATAATTTTTATATTTAATAATGTTTTTTAGTGGGTAATTTTATTATTTTAGGTACGCATGCCTAGGTCAAATCTATATAGTAATGATAACCATTGGAAGAGAAATAAACATACAGATCAACCATTGAGAAAATATCACAATTAATGGTCTCAGAATAAAAAATGTTTTATAATGAAACAACCAACTATATCATGGATAACTTCCATTTTTATAAAAATTGAACCTTAATAATAAAATCATTTTCATTATTATCATTTCAAAAATGATTTTTCAAAATAATCTTGTTTCTTAATTTCCACACGTAAATAGAAATTTTCAATGAGGTATTGTTTTCTTATATTTTTGAAATGTTTTGGGTTTTTTAAAATTTCAACAGAAAACCTAATAGAAAATAGAAATAAAAAACCTTAATTGCTAACCAAAAATGATTTCCCCTCACCCAAACATAAAATATATCATATTATTCAATGTGAAGGAATGAGCTGATATATTAACATGATATATATAATTTTAAATATGGAAAAAAATATTAAATTGAAATGGTTAGAAAAACCCTGATATATTTTAGTGATGATGCGGCCATGTAGTGTGATTAAATCAACTACATTGGTAGGATGTCCTTAAATGTATTGGATTGAACATTTCCCATTTATTATAAAAAACCTTCTTGTGTCCTCCCGTGTGATATCCACTCCACAATAGAAAAATCATTAGATACAATATAAGGACCTAATGATATAGAACACAACTTATCGGGTATCAGCTTTAGTAGTGAACTGTGTAGAAGGGCATTCCATAAAACATGAAACTCACTTTTTTGATCACTCTATTTTGATATATTTTTGATATTTTATTATATATCTAAGAGTTATCATATTCTGACAATCAAATATCCTCATGCTCATGAATTTTCATCTTAATTTGAATTCCATATTGTGCCAAATCCACGTTGTAATTATTTATAGCCCAATATGTCTGATGCATAACTTCCACCAAGAGATGACAGTATTTCCTAAAAAATATTTAAAATGGGGACATGCTGATCTGAGTTTTTTATGTCACCCTATAATCCAACATCCCATAATCAAAGAACTTCTTCCAATCCTTCCTATTTTATTGTACAATTTTGACCAAAATTTGATTCAAATCACAATTTCTAACCTTTTCCAAGGAATCCTTTTAGAATGGTATGTGGATGATGTTTTTCTTAGGTCACCACATAATTATGATAGTGGGAATCCAAATTCGGATTGAAAAATTTTGTCCCCTGATCACTGAATAATTTTATTGGTAGTCCAAACCGACAAAAAATCAATGTCTTGTAAAATTAAATTACATTAGAGGAATCATCGGTCTCCGGGCCCTTAGAATCCACCCATTTTATAAGATAATAAAGGATAATAGAAATATAGAAAAATAAAATTGATCTTGGAAAAGGACCCATAAAATCAATTCCCCATATATAAAAAATGTACCAGAATAATATAGGTTTTGGGGGAATCTCTTTTATCCTTGAAATTTGTATATTGTTTTGGTTATGATAGAATGATTTTCAAAACACATGGACATAATAAGAAAAGATAATCTAATATAATCCAGATTCTAATACTTTCCTAGGTGTCCGTCGGGGTCTAGATTTTAATCCATATGAAATTTCAGGGCATAATTACATAATAGACTCAAACTCAAGATTAGGAACACACCAACTAATAACATAATCCCTACACATGTTCCATATGTGGGGATTATCCCACACTAAAAACCTATATTAACACTTTAATTTTATGTCTTGATGTTTCATTAAAATTGATTGAATTTTATAGGAAAAAATTTAGTTCATGAAATGTTCATAATAAGGATGTGTACCTGAGATATCATGAAGATTCTCATCGCGAAAAGTGTCCCAAATTGGTACTAGGTCCTATTTTTTAGCATATAGTGTTTGAGTATTCCTATCATGAGGTACACCACCAAGTTTTTTGAAACAATCTTATCCTTTATCTCAAAATCCAGTTATTTAAGAATTTTCATCCATCATATATGTCTAGGATTTACATTTGGTTTCTTAAATAGTTACATTAGTGCTAACCGTCATAAAAAATTGCTTTAGAGACA
Organism: Viscum album; assembly: GCA_963277665.1. Classification (NCBI taxonomy): domain Eukaryota; kingdom Viridiplantae; phylum Streptophyta; class Magnoliopsida; order Santalales; family Viscaceae; genus Viscum; species Viscum album. The sequence goes on from OY728147.1 coordinate 1,316,818,403, forward strand.
AATAAATAAAAAATGAATTTATATAAAGAAACTATGAAGGAACAGAACTAATTTTACTTGGTGTTGTAGTTTTATTAGGGTAAATCCAATGTCCTCAGTACATAGGCAATCATTGTGAATGTTCCCCCACCCATTTTGATAAGACAACTCCAACAGTAATTTTTGAGGCATAACAAATAATTTGAAATTGAATGTCCCACCATGGTGTGGTATGAATAGTGTAGTGGTCATATGATTATTTATCTCATCAAATGATACAATACTTGAATCATACAAAATGAAATAAAATATCTCATTCAAAAATAGTTATTATGTTAGGTAGATCTTATTGTAATATCTAATAAGGAGTCCATAAAAACATGCATGTCCTATGAATGATGAAACATCGGACACACATAATGGATATGTAAAGGATGAAATAATATTAAAATTATACATATGAACCTACAGTCCATGTTTTGACACTACATTTCTTAATATAGTTCCATTATCTTTTAAAAATGACACATTTTAATGTTCTAAACCAGATTCTTGTCAATATAACGATTCATAAACATTCCCAATATAAAGATATATTGCACTAATGATGATACATATACTAAATATCATAAATAAAGACCTCCATGATTCTTTTAATGACATAAAAAATTCAACATGAATATCTAGAATGTGCCTAAGGCATTACAGACTCCAAATAGAATCCTTTGGTAAGAAATATACCAAATGGTGAAGTTAATGTTGTCTTCTAAAAATCCTATGGAGCTATAGAAACAAAATTAAAAACAAAAAATCCTTCCAATAAGAAATGGTTTATCATCTTACCTAGTCTCTCAAACATTTTCTCACCAAATGGGAGGGAAAATGGTCCTTGCGAGTGGATTGATTAGTTCCCCATAATCAAAAAACATAGGATGACTATTTTTCACCCTAATTGGAACTAAATCCTCTCCCTAATTACTAATAATATACACTCCACTATTCTTATGAAGAACCTCAATCGTACTCCCCCACTATGAATATGAAATGGGATAAATGATACCTACCTCAAACAATTTTTCAAATTCTTTTTTAATACCTTCAATAAGTGTTGTATTTTTATCCTTTCTAGATGCCTAATCCATTTATCCCCATCCTCTAAAATAATGTTATTCCATAAAATAAAAAGGATAATACAAGTTATGTCATCCAAGGTCCACTTTATTTAACTAATGTTCTCCCAAAAAAGGTTCAAATGTTTTTCCTCATTTCCAAAGGGATATTTTTAGTAATTATAAAAGGTAATCTCTCACCCCACAAAAAGTATGGGTATTAGATATTTTGTTGAAATGGATTGAGATTCAATTAAGGTGGTTTTTTATGCATGGAGAATTTGAAGGTACTAAATTATGTGAAAAATTAACATTAGTATCAGAATAGAAATCATCCAAATAAAAGAATAATTCATCAAATCCATCATCACACTCAACAACCATGTCATAATCAACATTAAAATGATAAAAATAAAATAATTAATCAAGATAAGAATAAAATAAAAGAGGTGATTATTAATTTAAAGCATGTGTGTAAGTGATCTTAGACATAAAAATGTAACAAATGATCATTATCTTTTTAGTCATAGAAAATCCAAAATCCATGGGATTTTTACAGGATGGTTCAAAATGGGAGATACAAAGGAATAATGTTCCTTTGTGGGGTAATTAAAGGAGTGTTTTAAATTAAATATTACAACTTCCACTAAAAATACATGGAATCTATACCCTCAAATACATTTATTATCATTTAAATATTGTTGAGTAAGGGCCTACCTAATATAATGGGATCACAAGAATTTATCTGATCATCCCCTATATTATAAATTTATAACTCTTTTAGAAAGATCATGTCTCTTAACCAAAAAAGTCAATCCTCCTTGACTATCATAGTATATGTTGTGTCTCTATCTTACAATTTCACCACTAATCTCATCGAATTCCACACACCAACCTATAAAGAAGATAATAAAATTAGAGGAATCAAAATTACGGAAGCCCCAAAATTACAGATCTCATCAGAAATGTTTAACTCTCATATGGTGCATGGTTAAGTGAATGTCCTTATATACTTTCACTTTGTTGAAATTTTTTGAGTTGGTGAAATGAATAATGAAACATTCCTTCCAATATTGATCCATTAATTTAACTTGATCCCTCATCGATTGGTACAATGTTCTTTTATGAATTCCATACCTTGAGATTTTATTAATGGCCTTAAAAGGGGGTTATTTCTCTCAAATTTCTTGCATGTGTCCATGAACACTTTTTTAATCACCTCTTCTGCCACATTTTTAATTCAAATAACTTTATTTTTAATTTGAAGGGTTTTTAAGGAGAATATTATTAAATTTTTCAGAATTTTTTCTTTCTCCCTGAGTTTCTAATTAGTTGGTTTTGAATAAGGATTTATTAAGGTTGGGGTGAATCTTGGTTTAATGATTGGTGAAAATGTATCAGTTTTTTACTTCCAATTTCTCAATGGGATTTTACGGACATTCCCCTTAGGATTTGGAGTATGTAGGTAAGGAATATTTCTACAGTCCTTACCAACCTATTTATGGAGGGTTGTGGCAATCCATCTCATTAGTGTCTTCAACTACCACATCTCTAAAAACTGTATCTTATGATAATATTTTTGAGAAAGAACAATTAGTTTCAAAAGTTCATAAGTATTAGAATCTATTTTTTTATCATTACCTTGTTCATGATGTGTTTATTCTTGAGAGTCATATCGCCTTTAAGATTTTTGGAAACCCTATTGGTAATGTAGAGGAAGAAGGAATTTTTTTGAAAAGGGGGAAATTATTATTTTCTAGAACCATAACTCATATATAACTTATCCTTACTCACATGGTTGTATTTTGGTACAATGGAATCATACATCTTATTGGGATATAGTTTTATCTGCTCCTAACACTGGCTCCTAGGAAATACAACTGAACAATCTTTTGTCTCTTATAATTTGGAAAAATACTCATTAGGGTGGTATGTTTCAGAGAAAATTCCACAAGACCATATTGGTGTGGGTTGGTATCTCTTTTGAGACCAGGAAATATGACTCACCATTTTGGTAAATGCATCCAACATGGTACAAATTAAATTATTTTAAAGAGAATATGGAATTACATGATTTACATGACTTACTCTTATAACATGTTGTATACCTCAATATCTAAATTTATGGGAGTGTTGATCCATAATTTCAATCAATGCATGTGTAGATACTAGTGTTTTGTTAAAAAATTTCCCTTTGACTACATTATCCACCATTCTCCTTTCCATAGGTGTGAGGCCTTCATAAAATATTGGATGATGAGTTTCTTACTTATTTGATGGTGTGGGAATATTTTATTAATTTTTTTGAATCTCTACCAGAACTCATACATTGAATCCACTATCTTTTCATAATCCTCGGTATCTCCTTTCGAATAGAAGTAGTTATCAATTCTAAAAAAACCCTTCAAGAAAATATGTTTCAAATCATTTCTACATGTTTCCTCATCATGTTGTAAATAATGCATCCTAACCATCATTGTCCCATCATGTGAAAATAGAAATGCTCTTAGTTTGATTTTATTTTTTGATAAATTTATTTGTATAGTTATTGATAATTCCATATTAATTCATTTAAGGTAATTATTTGGTTCCACCCGATATAATGCATGAAAGTTTGGAAGAAGGTTAATTGAAGCAGATTTTTGTACAATGTCTAATTCAGGAGTTAGATATGTAATGTGTGTAGGTTGATAATTAATATCTAGTGCAACAAAATCTAAAATAATTCTATAAATTTCAATGTTATTTTTTTAATACTTTTTATCTCGTTTACAAGATTTATAGGAGTTTCCATTTTCTAAAGACCTTGAGTGAAGGAATTCCTCAGGTGGTTGAATGTTGAACATCCTATATATAGAGTCTATATAATTCATGACCTAAGGATGTGTTCAATCTCGGGGTAAAGATCATTGAGATCTTGGAGATTAATTCTTGGCATAAATAAATGAAAATGAAAAATGAAATAGAGATAGTTGACAATTAAATAAATAAATGAATATTTGAATACTGGTCCATGAAAGGAAAAAGGAAGAAAAGAATAAAATTTATGAAAGTGGAAAGAATAAAGAAATAAGAGAAGAATAGAATAAAATGAAAATAAATAAATACCCTTAATTTGTTGAATAATTTAATTTCCTCACTGTAAATAATTCCAATTTGAAATGAAATGTCACTGGTTCTCTCAAATGATGTTAATTTTTTGGTTATTTAGTTGTAGTAGACTGGATGACCAAGGCCTTCTCTCAAAGGAGGATGTAATTTTCAACAACAGATTAAATTTAGTTTAAAAAAAATTAAATATTCTAAACACACTAGCTTAATTTATTATGGGGATATATTCATTTATAAAACTATAATTAATATGCTAGAACAATATTTACATTTTTTTCTATTTTTGAAATAATATTGGGAAAACAAAACGACATGATAATTTTATAGAATTTTTTTTTAAAAAGATCCGTATGTCTAACTATAATTATTCAATTACATATTAGTAGTTATCATTTGGATTAAACTCATCAAAATTATTATCTCCTAATTTTTCATCCCCCAAACCATACATGAGTAAATTTATCCATAATGATGAAATAAATTAAACCCAAGGATAGCTTCATAATTTGAAATAATAGAACCCTAAGTTGATTTCTATTTTAACTCTAGATTATTCTTAGTGGTAATTTAGCGAACACATATGTTCATGAAATAGAAATTAATTGAGTTTTTTTTGTTTTTAACATAAAAAATAGATCCAATGTCAATTATTTATAGGTTATGATAACACACTCACAATTTAAACAAATCTAAACCTTTCATGTTTGGTGTGAATTGTTAAATTGCTCACATATTTTTCTATAAATTAAAAGAAATAAATTAATAGTTCATATTATGTGAATTATATTTTCTCATTGATTATTTATAATTAAATTAATATGGTAATAAAATGATTGACTACTGAGAAAAAAACTCTTCCATGGGCGGTGTAGTCATCATTTAAACTAATTGAATTTGAAAACCTTTAGAAAATAAATAACTCAACGAAACATAAAATATCTATTTCTAAATAAAATAATTGAATTAATGAAGGAGAAAAATTTAACAAACAAGAATAAATAGAAGATAATCTATGAATTTTATTGCATGAACACGAACATTATAATAAATCGTATGAGATTAAGATCATTTTATAGGATATCCCATCTTGATAGATTCCATCCTCCAATGGATAATTCAGAAGTAAAAGAAATAATTATTCTCTACTCATAATCCATTATGGGCCTTCTATCCCCCTCTAATTGACAATGAAACACATTTATTGAGTGGATGGGAGGGTTGGGTTGTAAAAGGAATGAAGTTTGAATGGGGAATTATTCCAAATATTTTTATTCAATTCTCACTCTCTATTTTACCTCCAAAAAAAATCTAGCTATCCAACAATGAGTATCACTTAAAAGAAATTGTGTTTTGAAGCTTATTTACTAATTTGGGCCATATCCAATAATATATGATGATTTTATGGCCAAAATACTTATGTGGGATTTAATATTAAGTGTTGAGAATATCATTGAATTCATTAACCACTTAATAAAAAAAATCACGATTTATCTCTTATCCAATTATTGAATGTTCTATAACATTTAGTTTGGAAAAATGTTAAAAAAATAATGTTTTAATGCATCATAGAGATATAGTAATTTCAAAAATACTATAATGAACTTTGATATGGAAAAATAAAATTTTCATTAAATTTTCATATGAATGTTGTAATCCAAAATAATCTATAAATAAACATATTTAACATAATTTTGGTGAAATTATATCAATTATTATCAATAAAATATTATTTAAAATTGTTATTTATCAAGAACCGAGTGATAAAACTAACTACCACTCATTTCATACCTAACCACCATTACATTCTATGTATATCCTAATAGATTTTGTTTATGTAGGGATGCAATTACAAAACTGAGGCATGAAACTCTTGCCTTAACACCTTGATTATTTCTTCATGAACCAAAATAAAACCTTTTATACATCGAATTTAATCATTCCCAATGTTCCAACCAGGAGGTAGGTCCTCACAATCCATGGTCTCCCATTAAACTAATCCCTTAAAATTTCATGGTTGTCTCATCCAAACCCTGTATGGAATTATGTAATTAACTGCTATGGATGAGATAAAATTCTACCCTTGAATATCCTCCAACTCTAAGTGAATATTTTAAAATAAGACAACAAGATTCCACTCATTACTAGCCACCTGAACTACATGCTTCTGAGTTCTCATGGATGTTGTATTGACAACAGCGTTATCCTTTTCATGCACATTTGCAAGATCTATGTTAAAAGACTAAAGTTAATAAATGCACCCGAATTTCTTAATATTATATTCATGTCGTGTAAATTTATACTTGAGTATTTTGGGGTCCATATAGATTGTAAAACTATATACTATTATGTAATTCCTCAAACAATTCATGGAATGGAAAAAAAGAGCTGACTCTAGATCATGTGTAGTCTTCACCAAAGAGACTCATATTCCAAGACTCCCCCTACATTATAACTACTCATAGTTCAACACTCAATCCATCACAATAAATATTATATCTTCTATTCGGCTATGGAAGAATCCGGACTTTCACCAAAGTCAACCATCACTTAAGCTCTTGAAAATGTTCTACACATTCCTTATACCGTATTAATTCGACACCATTATCATTAAATCCTATAAAAGGCATATCTATATTGGAAATGTCATGAATGAAGAGCATGTACTATCCAAATATCTCCAAGAAACATCGTATGTAAAATAAATTTTGGGAATGATCCTAGGAAACTGCATCTCTCATTGACCCTAGTACAACAATTGATCTTTTCTTTAAGATAATGTGAACTAGGAAGTAAATCATATCATTATAGAGGTGTTCATTTTGGAGGTTTGAATATAAATGATTCTTTCTCGGTGTATCCAATATGATATAAAGATTATTTATGGTCATTTCAATGATGAGAATACACCAGAATAATTTCTTTTAATACCACCACAAAAAATCTAGATAAAGATGGAAACCCTAGATTATCAGTTCCATGAAAATGACTAGTATGTTGAAATGACTTAACAGTATACCCTGATAATCATATAGAACATACCTTATAGGAAAAGTTGCACGAGGTATGTATGAAGGTCCAACAAACACCTAGTGATAACACTACCTCTTATCAACTGTCGAGAACACCAGAGCTCCTTAGAGCTGGTAAAAGAGATCTTCCATCCAGGGTATGGTGTACTGTTTCTTAATCATCAACAAGTTAAACCTCTAGTAAACGAAACATAATATGAGTGTTCCATTATCTATTTTATTAAAAAGAATAGGTGATCTGCAGATTGAGAAATTATTTCATGAAAACCACTTGTCATATAATCCCTCTAAATGTCTCTTGAGAATCTGAATCTTATTAGAGAAAATTCTACAAATATGAATAGATGCTGATGCAGCTCCTAGAACTACCCCACTAGAGAACACCACCTCTCACATAAGAGGTAAATCAAAAATGTTTCCAATAATGAAATCCCAAAAATGATCAACTATTTAATTGAATACAACCTATATATTTCTTTGATTATACTGATATAAAATAGAAATATATAATGTCATCCCACGCAGACCATGATGTTGTGGTCCATATTTTCCCTCTTTGACAACCCATTCGCCCCTGTAAATTAAACACCTACTTGGTGGTGATGTGAATTTTACCCTTTAGTGATATAATCTTACTAAAGAATAATAGAGGGTAACCATCCCATCCCAAGAATGAAATCAACACCAGTCATCTTGAGGATGAAGAATTCCTACAAGAAATGGTTTCTTCTAACCTCAGGGGAGAATTCTTTACATTGGCGTACATTCTCAGGTCGTATACCAAAGAGAGTTTTTACTGATGCAATTCCATTAGAATATTTTTGATTGGGATAAATTATATCCATTCCATGTACTTAAATGAAATAATGTAAAGAAACTATATCAAAAAAGATAATATAATTGTTTTGAAGCTACTAATATATTTCCACTCCCTTGTAGATGGACTGAGTCTCTACTCCTATGCTTTAGGATATTCTGAATAAATCAACAATGAACCCAAACCCTGATAAAAATAAATACTACGTTGAGAGGGAAAAATCTAAATTCACTAAGAATCAGTTGTCTGTCAACCCATCTAGATCCACCATATCAACTAGATCTTCTCGTCTTACTCATGCTCCCTTTGAAATTAGAAGTTGTTGAACCTTCAAATAAACATCAAGTCGATGCATAGCCCCTCTCATGGGATACTTGAGGAAAAGTGTAGCATAACTAATCCATATGGCCCAACCATCCAGAAGCTCAAAAATCAACTAGGTATCGATAACACTGGCTCCTTATGTTTACTGGCCTCCCACCGTAATGGATGAAAATATAACTACTATCAGTCATACACTATATGGTATTCCTCTCATGAGAAGTCTCAAAGTGATGCTTCCTACCACATTATATTAGACCACTATTTCTATAATCTATACTATCTGACATTGGGACTCCGCCTTCCATTAAATTATTTTCAGTAATAAGAGCATGATTTATTATATCCTTAACAATAGTAAATAAAAGTATGTTCACATGTGACCGTACGACTTGCTTGAGGACTAACTCAAAGAAGATTTCCATTGATGTCTTACCAAAAAGATACATAGTTTCATATAATTTAATCTCTATAAAGAGCTCTGGATACTCCATAAAAGTAATTAAAACCTCCACCATATTCATTAAATCACTAGCCTCTTCAGCTTTTAGAGTCTCCAAAATAAATCTTCATAAAATCTGGACTATATGTCCATACAATCCTTATCTAGAAGAATATCATCTAGGTTTAGGACATCCCACTAGTGCATAGAACCTTCCCAGATCATATTCATTGTGAGATTCACTCTATTATCAATATGTTTATCCATATTCTTGAACGTCGATAAAATTATCTCAGGCCACAACTCAGTATCATGTCTCCCATCATCCATTAAGAATGTGGGTGGATGCTGCTATATGAACACAATTGTGATCTCTTTTGTAGTTGAGGTAGGTTGTGTGGATCCCTAAATGTTTTGTATAAATCACAGAAAATTCTCTTAGAACAAAGCCTCAACACCCATATAAGGAATGGAATGGGGTTCCATAAGTTCTCTTCTATGAGGTTCTACTAGTTGATGAACGCCTCAAACATCTGGGGAATGGTTGTCACTACCAACCTGATGTATGATTGGAGGCCTTCATGGGGGAATACCACAAATAATTATAATAACATGTCTTAGAAAAATTTATTAATTACCATATTATACATATAAACATAGAACATGTACATTTCTTCCTATAACTGATCCCAACCACACTGCCTACTCTTAAATTATAGACTCAGTAATAAGAACTACCTTAAAATGAATTAGATACACGACAAGAATTCCAATCTATTGTTCTGTATGGGTAATGATCTTAGTTTCATAGCATGTGTCCATGTATATAGAAAAAAATATCAATTATAATCTCTATCTAACAAATACATTCCCACTTTGGAATTTTAATTTCATATATTTTCATATTTATATTAAAATTATATTTAAATGAATAAACTGCATGGATCACCATTTATAATCCAAAATTCCCCATTTACCTTATCAATCTATGTACTAAATCTATTTAATATAAACCATAACATTTTATAGTCCATGTGTCCAATGGTCTATAACTCAATGTGCAATAAATTATCTATGTAGACTGTATGTTGTAGCCTTTGTTGGAAACACTATTTAGGTTACAATGGGAATGCTAAGTACCCATTATGTTTCTCAATCTCTTGCAAGAAACATTAGTTGATAATAATTATATACTAAAAGGATCATATAACAAATTTCACGAAGTAAAGCAATGAATTATATATGGAATGACATATGTATGTCAGGTAAAATATGTAAGGTTACTAAAATGATTATTGATCCATGATTCCTTGCCATGTTGGGGTGAGGAAAAAATTAAATTAACCAGTCATAAACATAATAACATCAAACAAAATGTACATCATCCAACGGTGGAATAAAATTATCTATAATCAGAATAAAATATAACAAGAAGTCCTCTTTTTAGTAAACATGGTAATTAACCCAAATGTGGGTTAGCTATTCCCATGAACAACATTTAACCTTGTTTTAACTCATTACAAAACTCTTATATATTACCTCAAAATAGTATGGTATGAATAGAAAACCCTATAATACCACTTCGTAATGTCTCAATCATGGATCCACTAAACAGTTCCACCAGATACTCGATCAAAAGGCCCTAATCCCACCTCCTCGTATGCAAGATGATGTCGACCTGCTCAGTAGGTATGTAATGATATAGTTGGGAGACTATAACCTCATGATTAGAGTAACATTGTGGTATCACAAGTGAATAAATATGATAAATCATAATATAAATTAGATAATGTTGATAAACATCTATATGATAGCAGTAAAAGTAAAAGAATCTAGAGTAAATATCAAATACAAGAAGACTATGCAAAGTCTATATACAATAAATAAGGAAGAAAAATGCATCATTCATATATATTATAACATGCATCAGAAGTAAAGAAACCAAAAAACTATCTCCATAGAGAATCATGGGAACTACTTAGTTTTGTGACCCCCTTCATCTATGCATAATAAATCAAGAATCCCCAAGTTGATGTTTTTGAGGATATCTAATAGAAGACATGATGTCTTTATGGGAGCCCAAAAGTGGCCCAAACAGGTTGTTAGATAACAAATAGTAGTCCACCATCAAGAGTTTTTATAACAAATCTAGTCTGTGTATATATGCCGAAGTAATGTGTACAATATAAGTGGAATATAAATAGTATAGAAGGTGTAATACTTTCCAGTCAATCATTTATAATTAGGTACCCATGTCTAGGGTCTTCTATAATGCATGATAAAACATCCACTGTGTCCTGTGCTGACAAAAAATGTGCTAGACCCACATGTTATAGATCAAAGGAGTAAACATTTCCATGGAATCCTCATCGGTCAATTTCATGTAATTAAGTGTCAACCCTAAAAAGAAGAATCTACAAAGAATAATGTCCACATAATTCCATTTAGTCCAAACCCATGGATTAGAAATGTATTTAAAATCTAATATATATATATATATATATATATATATATATCTGTGTGTGTGTGTGTGAATCAATGGTGTATAAATTTCAATGGCATTAAATGTAATTATAAATCCATGTCATAGTAATGTCAATGGAATTCACCATGTTCACATTTTCATAAAAAAGTTTCATTTATTAACTATGACCTTTACCATTTATTCCATTTTATAATTCATATAACAATCTTTGATTTCATCCAATATTGTCAAAAATTTCAATTTAATCCATTTAATCAAAATAATAACATGTAGTCACATAGATAAGGAGGCATAAAGTCTCTAATAAGATCTCATTCAATTCCTTAGGGCTCCCACTTTGGTGGATAGCTCACAAACACATCCAATTGGGTGGTAACTCGTGGAGAAAATAAATAAACACAACTCACATTTACCCTAGTTGAGGCTAATAACCTCCAACGATTACATGTTACTAAGTGGAAAACCAAACAAGGTTCCCATTATTTTTCAGATAATTTTATTTAATTATGGAGAAAACCCTAGTATATATGGTGTGTAACAAGATTAAAAATATATATAATATACTGTATTTTTATGGAAATTTTATAGACCACCTACCCTACGTATGTTATAAAACTCTCATCAAGTATCATCTCCTAACTCGACCCAATTTTGGAGAAAATAACAAAATATGTCAATACCCAGAAAATAACTTATAATATTGTGTAGAAAAATAAACCATCCAAGGAAAATATAAATAATGAAAGGCGAAATATTAATGAATAAATCACTGAGAGGATTCCAAATAGATTATAAGGAATAAAAATAGACTATATATAGAGAATTGGCAGTAAATACTATGCTAGGATTGATGGTTGATCAACGAGATAATGAGACCTCCACTCTGTCTGCAAAAAAATATAATAAAAACGGAGGACTATATTTTTGAAGTTCTCATAATAAATTTCTCAAAAATTTTTAAAAAATTGTGGATGCATGGTATGGCTGTAGGGTTGGACAAACCGTCTGTCAATTGTGCACCCGTCTCTAATAAAGAACCCCCTCAAATTGTTCATGCACACAGTTTGTAAAATAGTGATATAACCACGTCATTTTCCTCTAGTAAAAAATACAGGTGGCTCACACGATCATGCATCATGATATTATATGTAAGGAAAAAAATTCCCGATTATTCTCTCCAAAATTCCTACATGATTTCATTAAGTCGTGCACACTGGGTGCACAGTTTTTACTAAAGTTGTAACATATTCGTTCTCTACAAATCTGAACCTTTGGTCTCTAAACAAGCCCATAACACCCTAAAAAATCTTGTAACCTCATTAGTTAATCATGTTAGGTCATAACAAACGAATTAGTCTTAAAATTAAAAGATCGTTACCTTAATGAAAACTAATCATCGTACACTTTTTGTTGCAATTAGTATGTTAATCTAACCATTATAATATTTTATATAAGGAAATTTTGAGAATGTCACACTCTCGTTTTTAATAACTGTAATATTTTTAACATGGTGTTCACCAAATGTTATATTATGTTAAAAATATTATTTTCAAATTTAAAATTTTTATATTCAAAATTGTAATTTTTATATTTTATAATTAATTATTATTTACCTTAATTTCTTACACAACACTGATATATTAATTACTAAATTAATAGAAAAAAAAGAATATATTTTATTAAAAAATAAAAAATAAATATGTTTTGATTTAATTAATTTCATCAATTAATTATATAAGTGGATATGAAATTTTATATTTGTAATAAAATAATTTTCTTTTATATTTACTTGTTTTATTGATGTTATTGCAATTAATGTAATAAATAGCTCTAAAAATAAATATTAATGATTTTTTATATTAAATAATTTTTTATTACTTGATATAAATATTCTATAAATTATAAATTAAAATAATTTATTACCATATTGAATCTAATATAAAATATGGTCCCATTATGGGTTTTTTTCAATCTATAGTTACTAACTTGACCCACTAAGAGTAAATATTCTTATTGTCATGGTAACTGCGAAGGGTTTTAAAAAGGGGTTAAACCCAAAGGTAAAGGTTAAAAAATATTATAAGCCTGTATAATTAAAATTTTCAAAGTATTATTTAACAAATTATCAACCTATATTATTAGTAAATAATTTATTTTCCATTTAAAATTAAATATAAATATATAGTAATTTAAATTTTTTGGGATAATCCAAGAGTTCCCATCCACTCTATTAAAAAAGGTACTCCTTATTCCCTTTACTTCACAAATAAAAACTCTATCAATTTAGATAATTACAACACAAATTTAATCTTAAAATCCCTCCATGCATTCTATAGGGCTTATTTATGGTACAATATAATCCTTAGTCTTCTTTAGGTGATAAGTAATGGAGGTTTGCTGAAGTAGATGTAATTTTTTAATCGAGTGCTTGTTTTTTGTTTATTTTCCAATTTCCTTCAAATAACTACTAACCATGATTATATAATTACTATGTTATCTTTTATATAGTCATATGTTTCTACATTAATGTCTAAACCCAAATTTTTCCTTCTAATTTCCTTACCCTAGAAGCCTGAGATGATGCATTATGTAACTACATTATCATAGTTACAAAGAATCAAATATGAAAGGACTGATATGTTTAGTAGTCTTAGAAGTCCATATTACATATATGATACCCACAAAAAAGTGGAAAATATAATATATTGAAATTTTATATAATAAAATTAAACATAAATCATCCTAAAAAATCATTCAATGGATTTCTCTTCATAACATAGGGAAAGGAAACATAATAAGGGTGAGCTCAAATTCTCAGTACTTGTAACAGAAGAAGAATCAATAATGAATCAATGATAATTAATAAATATATAAAGTTAATTAATTAATAACTCATTCCATTAAAGTAACTACAAAAGGAAAAGTTAATATACACAAGTAAGCAACTAAAACTAATTCAATTTAATCAATAAAAAAATTTAAATGTATCGATAGACATGGCGATACAAAATATCATGGATGAATAATAATAGAAACTATATGATGTAAATTATTAATTATCATATGGATTTTTCCTAGGTTAATGTATCAATTACCATAAATATCGTTCACAAGATGGTTTAGTTATGGGATAATACCCCATTTATTTGGGCCAACTATTTCTGTTCATGTGACTACTGATGCATATAGGGGCTATCTATAACCAGTCCCTACCTGTGTCATACATGTCCAAATTATTTCTCATTTCCAATGATGGATTTAATCATCGAATAAATTTTATTATGAAATAACCTTTTTGAATAAAAGATATAAATTTTACAATTATTCCCCAATTATTCAAAAAACTGCCAAAGTATACACATTATGAAAAAGAATTATATTGCATATCCAATTAATAATATCCATCAACCATGAATGTAAATATTTAAATAAAGTTATTTTTAATAGAAATTTTACAATAAAAATAAGGTGATATTGTAAAACTGATCATTAAATACATTATTGAGGAAAATAATCATTAATCATTCTACGGTCTCACAAAAAACAATGAAAAATTTTAATCATAATATAAATGAAGTAATAATAATTAAATGAAACTTATAATTTCATGAGAATTAATATTTTCTTTATATAACATTTCAAATGGTATTATATATGGAATATAAAATAAACTAGCCACATAACAACAAATAAGACTCAATGGTATATAAATTGAGACAAAATCTCTTACCTTAAACATCCTTTTGTTGTGTGGTAATTATAATATTTTATAATGTATTAAAATATGTTAATAACTTATAAAATAACAATAATATGGTTTATAATATAACATATCAACTTATTTTAATATATTATTACCCATTTTTAACACTCTACCATCATTTAACTGTTTCAGGTGCTAATTACCTGGTTTTATCAATTATGTTTTTTACATTTCCATATTTGTTCCTTGAAATTAGATCACTATTTTTATTCTAAATAATTTCAACCATGAATTAATTATCATATATATTTCTTATATATGTATTTTGAATAATATGTAATGTTTGGAACTAAGAAATGAAATGCTACATTAATGGAGATTGTAGGTCGTACGTACGCATAACGCTAATTTCATTTCCTTGTTTTATTAAAAGAATGAAATGTAAATGATATATTTGTATATTATAATTTTATTGTTATATATATATTATTTATGTAACATAGGTTTATTAAAATAATTCTTAATACATTCTATGTATGGCATGAACTAGCCACATTGCTTTATGGAGGTGGTAGTCCACACTTCCACAAAAAATGTTATCGTATTTACATAAGATTGTATGAATAATGGTATGTTAAAAATAAAAATTATAGAAGCCTAATTAAATTATAAAAATTATATAGATCACATGTAAATATTGTATCCACCATAATGGTCACCATGAAAGGTGGAAAAGGGAAAATAATCAATTATCATTTCGTGAGGCAATATTTCGATGTATATAGAAACATTATATTCGTTAACCATTAGATAGAGGTGAGTTTATATTTAGGTAGAAATATTAAAATGAATAAAAAATATTATATATATGATACTAGTTCAGTTATATATTCATATAATAACTGGATTTTAGAGAGTGGAGAATGGAAATAAAACTAAAAATCTAGAGGAAGTGTGTTACCTTTTATATGGGTAACTTTTTTTGTTTGTACCAAAAGGATTCCTAGGATTGCGTCATGACCAATGTGAGGATTATAAGATGTGGGTTGGGATATTGAGAAGCTATTTTTTAAGATCATTGTCTACTCATTGTTTCTTGAGAGGTGTGAGGAAGTTGGAGGAGAGGAGGTCTTTCATAAAGGAGGAAGAGTTTCAATGTTGTAATATTTTGAAAAAAGAATTTTTTATGCATTTTCCACATTGAAAATGTCTTAGATAATTCACCAACATAGAGAAATGGGATTATGGGGCCAAAATATATCAATTAAAATGATTTTTAAATGTTTCTATGTTATTTAGGACATTATTATTGTGGTTTTGTCCTTAGTAAGCTTAATTTTACCTCAATCATTGTAATTTATTTTAATTACATTCACTAATATTTTTGATCAAAAACTATGATGACCTATTTAGAAATTTTAAAAAATTTCCTTTAAATATGTAATAAACTTTTTAGAATTACAATCATATTAGTGGTAGAAATTAATTTAAATTTAATCCCATATAAAGAACAACATTGTTGGTTTATAAATTAATAATGTCCAAAAGTGTGATATGTCTTTATAGTCAATTTCAATGTGAAACTGAATACAATGACCTAAATTGGATTAATTGAAAAATATATTTTATAACTAATATTTATAACCAATATAAAACACAAGTTATCCTTATAAATTAATTATATTATAATTATGTTTTGAACTAAAATTCTGTATTTATACTATTCATTAACAAAATGAATCTTAAAAAAAATTACCCTGTTACAATTTTGATGTTTTTTCATACAAATATAAAGATTTTATTTACATATTCAATTTATAAAATATTTAACATTATATTTAAAACTGGTTCTACATTAAAAGTTAGTAAAAATAACCAAATAAATATATAATATTTTTATACATAAATTGGGTTTGATTTTATCATAAGACTATAAAATTTTTTGGATGATTATAAAAAATATATTATTGAATAAATAATATATATATATATAATAAAATAATATAACTCAATAATTCTAATTTATTTAATTTTTTAGCGTATAATAATATTGTGATAATAAAAAAATTTTCCTTTATATTCAATAAATTCAATATTAATTTGTATTTAAATTGTAAGATATGAATTCATTTTATATTTCTTTAATCCATAAATTTTCATAAGTTAATAAACAATTTTCATAACTAATAATTTAGAGCTTAGTTTATATCTTATTTTATTATATAATAATATTTAATAATTTTTTTTCTAAAATCAGACTTACATGAAGTGCAATCCATTACATAAACTTCTGGTTGAATGTTTCTCATTCTACCTCTAGGTCACATGCATTTCCAGTTAAAAATTACATTGAATTAAATTGGAATATTAAATAAATTAGAAATACTATTGAAATTGTATTCCTTTTTGTGCATGATGTTTCGTGTCATACACCATCACATAAAATGTTCCTACTTTATATTTTCGGGGTGTTAAATTATCCCCAACATAATTAAATTGCATCCTAAAAATTTAAACATGGTATCTGTAATCAATGGATTCATATCGGATGATAAACTACTATTGAAAAAAAATGTGAATAGTTTTAATAACACACCATCTTAATAAGAGATATTGTAAAGTACAATATTCATGTAACTATGAAACCATGTAAGAGAACATCAGTGTGAAATGAAAACATAGATACAAAAGAAAAATATAAAAATCAAATTATGATGGATTTTGCTAGAGAACATAGTTAGGATAATTTTTTCAATCAAAACTCCATTAATCATCAATGATCTAAGGGGTCATTTGATTCATTAGCAACGATGTTAGTATGATAATATTTTTGATTCAAAACCATTATTCCTAGAGTTGATGAATTCAGTACACCCTATGAATATAAGTAAATATACATTTCTATTTATAAAACATAATATTATCCTTTTTTGGTTTGATGAGCTACTTCCACTTTGTATCTTTACCCAAGATGAATTATATAGTGAAGTAATACATTAAACTCTAAAATACCATCTAATGATCAATTTAAACAAATTTAAAATTTTTTATCTTCTCCCAAACATTATGATCCAATAATTTGGAATGAAGGCCATTGGATTTCAAAAATTAACATATCCATAGCCTTTATTTAATTTGAATTATCTCAAAATTATCACATTCCAAACATATGAATTACTTTACCATGAATCCTTAGAAATTTGTAGGATTGAAATGTATAATTAGATTACTCAATTACAAGGGGGGGATTGTAGGTTTAAAATCATACTTTTTTATCCTTATGAAAATAAATAAATTAGAAAGAAAAACAAGAAAGAATTTGAAGCCTTGTTTTTTTCTTAATAATGAAACTAACTGGATTAGGGACCGATAATATAGATCCAATAATGAAAATTAAGTCAATTTTACTTAGTGAAAGATTATAAATTAAATCATATAGAATATTATTTATATCAGAGTATACATTAATAAGTGTGGGTAAGAATGTTACACATTCTAACATTAATAAAATGTAGAGGAATTAAAATATGTAACAAAAAAGGAAAAGTTTAAGAAATGTTTTAACCCAAATAGATGGGTATCCCACAAAATTGGATAAAGGTCCCTTGATTTATACATTAAAGAGAGTCTGACATACCCATACGAGGGTAATACCACGAGACGATGATCAATATCTATCCTTCTATCCTCACATGACCTTGATCTATAAGGTGACTGGTACCTCTATCTTATTATCCCCATAAGACCTTTATTGATCAAAAACACATAGAATCACAATAGGTAGGTTGAACAAGATTTTATTATCTTGAACAAGTGGTTCATAGGAATCAAAAAAGGCATGATTGTGCAAATATTTCGTAACGTATCACATCATTCTAAAGATCAACAGCTCTCAAGGAAAAATCTACAGCTGAGATCAATCAAATGGATAGGTATTTATAAGAATGTATTCAAAAGGTATAATTATCTTCCAAGCATACTATTTTCCCATTAATTTTGGAGGGATATTTACACATGGAACTCAATCAATGGTTAAGTTAAAATAGAGTGGATGATGTCATTTTATATAACAAAATAAGAGAAACATTATAATTCTTAAGAAGAATTACCACATTTTGGATATGATGGAATGGAACGTTACATTAATGAAATAGGATAAATGTAAGAAAATTATATAATCAGAATCTTAAGGAAAATAAAATCAGGGTCCAGGAAATAATGACAATTGGATTATGAAATAATAGAGAATTAGATTCTGATTTTTAAAGATATCAGAGTAAGATTTTAGAAGAAATCAGAGTTTGTTTTCAAGAGAAATCATAGTATGATTTTATGAGAAATCATAATCTGAAATTATGAGAAATTAGAGTATTGTTTCAAATGAAATCATATTCTGATTTCAAAAGAATTCATAATCTCATTATAGGAGAAACTGGAGTCTAATTTTTAGGGAAATTGGACTCTAATTTCAATAGAAATCAGACTATAATTTTAATAGTAACTAGAGAAACAATTATGGGGAAATAAAAATCTAAGGAACTATTAGGTTTTGAGTTAGATAAGGATCTAAATTATAACATATAAAAAATTGTTATAATTGGTATGAGAAAACAGTATATAAGTCATTGATTATCACAAGTAAGGTGAAAAAATATTCTTAGAGAAAATAATAATCCTTATAAAATGTTTCTTATAAAAAATATAATTTTCTTCAATAAAGAGTGTTTGTGATATTCCAAGCTTTAAGGAATGAAGAAGTCATAAGAAAATTTTTTAAATCAACAATATCCCCCCTTTTTGGAAAACATAATCCATATTCCATAAATTAATATATAGAACTATGGTATTAATTATTTAACATAAAAAGAAATACATATTTCTCTTATTTTATGGTTCATTATGAATACTACTACCCCCCTAAGGTTATCAAATCTATTAGGATTTTATTATTGTCTATTGTAGAGAAATAAATCTTACATAATTTAGAATATATTATTTTGGTAGTCCCCCTCCCCTATATAGGCATATTCTATCATTAACATAATATTCTTTTTGATCACCCTTTTCTACCCCTTTTTTATTTTCAAAACTGAATTGTGGGAAAACTGTTATGCCTAAATTGTTAGAAACATGAAAAACATTAAAAATAAACAGATTTTATTATTATAAAAAATTGTTGTAAATAAAAAAACAACAAAAGATCAGTTTTCAAAAGAAAATTATTCACCCTTTTTTTCTCCTTTTCAAATAAACATTTTCAATGTAGATTTCAGATTCTAAAATTCTTTAGGAGTGTCTTTAAAAATATTGATCAAGTGTTTCTGATCATGATTTTTTCTTTTGAGATGATTGATTGTATATTCTTGAGACTTAAGAATTTATCCTCGAAGAAATTATCACTACTTCCTGATATTTTAGATTTTCCATAATTTATTCTCTGAGATCCCATTCCATTTTCAGATTGAGAAAAACTGAATTGAATTTTCCATTGAAATTTTTATCATTCTATTGACAGCTATCTTGATCTTCCATCACTTTATCTGATTTTTCTTGAAATATTAATTATTATTTCATTAGACTTATCGACATAATTTTTGACATAATTTTTAAAATCCTCAAAAAATTTAAGATTATATGTGACATATTTACACTACATTGATATTTCATTACAAGATCTCATATGTGTATCATAATTGATCTAAAAAGTATTAAACATAGATTCATGTTTGATAAACTTATCCATAAGAAGATTTGTTGAATATAACATTTGATTGACTATTTCTGTAAGAATTTGGAATCTGGAATGAATACTCGGAAACAAAGGGATATAATTCACAAGCTTCATTAAGGGATAAACCATAATATCATTTTATTAAGAATATGATAAATCAGAATAAGATTATTTGGGGGGGAATTATCATTCTCATCTTCTTTCCTCTTTGATGTTCCAGCAACAATTTTCATCACTATTACAACAACAACATTCTTTAGTGAATAAAAAAGAACATTCCTACATTTTTCATATTTACAGAAAACCTTATCAACGATATGAGAATAATTCAAACTATCAAAAACCCGAACTATTCTATCATCATCATCAACAAAAATTTCATTATCAGTGCCTTTATCCAGAATTTCATTATCAGCCTTGTTGACAAAACGTGGAACAATTTAATCATTACTACTTTCACTATCTGAAGGAACATTATTAACCACATCTTGAGGATCATCATCTTCTGGAATAGATTTTAATTCTAAAATATTCATGGGGGAATCATCTTGGGATGTTTTTTTATATATCTTATCAGAAGGGATCTCCTTCTCTTGATATTATTTTCCCATTCTGATCACATCCTCACATTATTTTGTTTGTTATATTATTTGTTGAATTTATTCTGCTTCAATAATTGGTTCTGTAAATGAAATTTCTTTCATTACCATAACATCCACTATAGTCTAGATTATCATAGATTCATGCATGAATGATTGACGTCCCTGAACTTTTTTATATTCCTTCTCGGTATCTTCTAGTAAATCTTGGACAATATAACTTCTAAGGTAATTTTTATATTATTTTCTATTTCTTTATTCCCATATCCATCATCTCCATGAATTTTTAAGTCCTTTTCCTCACTAGGATCTAAACCAAAAACCATATCTCCTTTATTTTTTTCCTTATTGAGATCTCTCCATTTGGAAACAACTTCATCTGAAAACATCATTTGTTTGTTAGGATAGGGTGGAGGAGATATTGGTTCAGGTGCGGGTGATTGTTCCTATGGTTTGGCATATTTGTATTTTCTATTCACAAGGGTTGTCTTAGAGCTTTTCCAATTCCCCCTTTCATGCTAGAAACTTTCTCATCCTTATCAGAAAGTTCAATCAATTATTAGGATTTAACACTAAAAATAATCTTCCTTCTTCTCAACGTATCATCGATTAACAATATTAAATTGAAGGTTTTGGCCTTTGAGATACATGGTATTTGGAAGGATTCTAATCACAAGTCAATGATCATAGACAAGATCACATGATACATACTTATTTGAGACATCATGGTTCCATTCTTTATATTTTTTATGGTCAAAATAATGGAAAAAATAATATTTATCTTTCATACATTCACAATGAAGTCCATAATAATGATATGAAGTATCTTTAAAGAATCATTATCTCTCATCTATGGAATCAAATAACCTTGTATCAGTAGGGTTACCAATCTACGATTATTTAAATAATGACCAATTTTTTGTGTCTTTTTTTTTCTTTTATGATGAAGGCACTCAACAAACATAACTTTTTCAAAAGAACATTTCTTATATGGTAATCTGTGTGAGGAAAATATAGATTCTAATTCATTATATATGTCCCAAATACTAACTATATTCTTGTAAGATTAAAAGTATTCCTTTCTATACCACTTAAAAGAAAAAAATTTCTCTTCCTCCTTATTCTTAAAAATATACATTATCAAAAAAAACTTATTACCAAATTAGTATACAATGGATCCTGATTTATTCCCTTGGATACATAGAGGCTTTCATATATATTCTTATTTATGATTTTTTATATCAAATAATCATATGTGACAATGAAATTTATGTTCCACTAAACATTCCCTACTGAATAGCCAATACTTGAGTTCCTTGTTGGATTCCATTGGAGTCTGTGAAGAAACCTGAAGAGAAATTCAGAACCTAATAAAAATGGGAAGACATAATGGAATGTTTGTAGGTAAGTAGGGCTTCGATGAAAAAATATGAGAAAACCATTATGGGATTTGAATAGGGGCCCCTTTATGTAGTCATTGCATGATGGTTCAAACTACTCAGTCAATCCAATGGTTGGGATTTACTTTATATGATCTAATGGTTTATATAGATGTTGCATAATGATTTATAAGTTCTGAGGTTTTTAGGTTTTAAAGAAAAATCATATTTAAGGAATGTGAATATGATAAGTTTTAATTAATACAATATTAATATACAAACAAACAAATAATGAAATTACAATTATATAAGTATGAAAACATACCATCCGGATTTCTCATATAGAAGTTTTGTTATTGATAAGGTTACGCATATAAAACATAGGTTCTGAAAAGTATTATTCAGAAATGAAAAAAAATTTAGGTTCCTAATTTTTTTTGGAAAATATTATAAATGAATGAATATATATACCCCCCCCCCCTTTGAAAAGTAGTATCTTAATGTTAGGATATAGGTTTCAAAATAAAGTTAATATGGATAATTACCTTAAAATTATCATTCCGAACTATTGTTCAATGAATTTTATTTAATTTTAGGGTATAGGTTTTTTAGGTATGTCAGCAAGTTGATCTTGCACTCTAATAAATTGAAGAATGATATCACCGTTATGTGTATGATCCCTAAGAAAGTGTTTCTTAATATTTATGTACTTATCTCAAGAGTGATATGCAGGGTTTTTTCTTAGGGAAATGGAACTAGTACTGTCAAACATTTTTTTTGTTTTGGTAAAACTCATTCCATAATCAGTGAGTGTGTGTTTCATCCACAATACCTGAGCATAACAACTTCAATCTCCTACATATTCAGCTTCAGCATTGGATGGTACTACTGAGTGTTGTCTGTTGAATGACCAAGAGGCTAATGAATCTCATATGAAATGACAAGTTCTATATATACATTAACTATCCATTACACAACCAATGAATCCATCATCTGAAAATATTTTTAAAAAATCAATTATAGAATAATATAAAACTACTAAATCCATGGTTCACATTAAATAGAAAAAAATAATTTTATTTTAATTTAAATGTAATTGTTTTGGAATAGATTGACATCTTTCACATAACCGTACTAATAACAGTATGTCTAGAAGACTAGCTATTATGTATAATATACTTCTTATAATACCTCTAAAAGGTGTTTGATCTACTGGTTTTCTAGATTTATCAAGATCAAGAGTGTTTGAGGCATCTATTGTAGTACATATAGTGTTAGTATTTTCATATGCATACATTTTAGGAGTATCTTTAATATACTTAGGATCTAATATAACAGTTCTTTCTAGTTTTTTAGAAATTTGAAAACCATTAAAAAATGTTAACTCATCCATCATACTCATTTCAAAATCATATATTATATGATTTAGAAATGAATCGGTTATGGATTTCAAGGTAGATCTGAATAAAATTTCATCAACATAAATTTGAAAAATGTATACATTTTTTATATCATTATTTATAAAAATGGTTGGAACACAAGATCCCTTAAAAATTGATTTCTATATAAAATCAATTATGTCTATCATAACATGTTGTAAGGGCTTCTTTTAGACTATATGACACATTGTTAAGTTTGTAATCATTTTTTGGATGTTTTCTATCTTGATAACTAAAATTTTATTCAACATAAACATCCTCCTAAACATATCTGTTATGGAATGAACACTTCACGTCCATTTTAAAAAGTATAAATTAAAAAATGCAGCAAAGGATGTTAGAATACGAATAGATTCATGTCTAGATACTAGAGCATTGGTTTCTTCATAGTCTATTCCTTCTTTTTGATTATATCCTTTAGCCATTAATCATGATTAATATCTTACGTAAATTCCATTTTGATCACACTTATTTCAGAAGACCAACTTTACTACACTAATAGAGGTTTATTTAGGTCTTTCAACCAAGGTCTATACTTTTTTCCTTTCAAATTCATTTAGTCTATCTTGAAGATATTTAATCCAATCAAAACCACCTAAAGCTTCATCATTTCTTTTAGGTTATAATTGGGATAGAAATGCAGGACTCTCTACTTCGTTTCTCAAATAAAATCTAGTACTTATAGGTTGATTTACATCACTAATGATACTATCACTAGTATGATTCTTAAAAAATAACCTATATGGGTTTTTCAAAACTGGTTCATCAATATAAGGTTGAAAATAATCTAGGGTAAATATTTCAGAAACATTTGATTTACTATATTACATTTTAGAGGAATCTTCCTTCAATGTTTGATAACCAATTTTTGAAAACACATCCGAAGATTTAGGATGGGATTTTTTAAAAACAAAAGGTTCTATTTCATAAAATTTAAGACACACTATTTCATTAACAATATAATACTTTTTGTAAAAAAAATTATTTATGATATAGAATAAGTGGAATATCCTATGAATGTGCCATCATCGTATTTGGGATTGAATTTAAGTAAGTTATCTGTTGTATTCGAGAAGAATACTTTGCATCTAAATAAATTTATGTTCAAAACATTAGTTTTTTGACCAGTCCATAATTAATAAAGTGTTTTATTAAGAAAAGTAATGTTTTATACACAAAATATATTATAGAAATTATTACTAATAACTTGATCAACAATGTGTTTAGTAATATAATATTCACTTAATGTGGTTCTTTTTATTTCTTGAAGAATATGATTTCTACTTTTAACAATACCATTTTTTTGGGGAGTTCTTGGAGCTATGATGTTATGAGTAATTCCTTTCTGACTAAAAAAAGATTCGAAATCTAAATTTTCAAAATCTTCACTATGATTGCTATGAAAAGTCTTCAATGCAATGTTTTTCTCACTTTTAACTTAGGATGAAAATGATTTAAAATAAGAAAAGTCCTTGATATATTTGCTAGAAAATAGTCCATTGTAGATCTAGTGTGATCATAAAATAAAAAAAATACATAGTATTTACATCCAATACATCCTCTTTGTGTAGGATAAAAAATATCCATATGAACTACCTTTAATGCATCTGATTTTGAGACATCAATAATTTATTTAAACCATGACTTGTGTTGCTTTCCATACTGAAAATGATCACAAAATTTTCAATAATCAAATTCATGATTCATTAGATCCTTTAAAAGACTATTATTTGTGAGTTTTAATATGTTTCTATGATTATAATGTCCTAATCTTTGATTCCATAGCCAAGATTGATCTTCCATTTCACTAAGGCAAGGTCAGTCTTGGATTATAACATATCCTACATTAAGTGTGTAAAAATTCTCATGCCTATGGAAAGAATGTATAAACTCTTCCTTTGAAGTTAGAATGAGACATTAATCATTCCTAAAATTCACAAGGTAACCATCATCACATAATTTTCCCATGCTTATAATGTTTTTCATAAGACTATTAACAAATAAAACATTTTAAATTAAATATTTTTGAAGAATAACAATGTTACTTATACCAAATATTTATCCTTGATAATTGTCTCCTAATGTTAATTTTCTACCATTAATCATAATAATCATTTCAAAGATGTTTCTGTTACCATTCATGTGTCAGGAACATCCTCTATCCATGTACCATGTATTATTATTTTCACATTCTTTGTTTCTCTAAAAATAAAATAGTTAACCATTCGGAATCCAAACATTCTTGGATAAAAAATGTTAGAAACTAAAATCTTATGTGTCCACATTTTTATAGAAAAATGGGCTTTATAAAAACCGAAAGATTGTGTTCTATTCAATTAACATATTTTAGAATGTTCACCACATTAACACTTAGCGCAAAAAATGAGCTATTTTGGGTACAAAATACTTTTGACTAAAAATGGTTTTGAATGAAAATAACCCAATCCCGAACTATTGACTAGAGGAGAATTTATGAATAAATTATACCAAAATCATCCTTTCCATGGGTAATGTTTGAAAAAATGTTTCTCTAAGGAAAATATTTTATATTTTTGTTTGATGACTATATTCATATCCTCCTAGTCGATAGACTTATAAACTGAGTTTGTCTCTAAATTTTTTCTTAGAAATAGATTTTTCAATATACTTAAAAAGCGTATCATATGTAGAATATAGTTCCTTAAGGTTTTTGGAAACATTTTCAAAATCAAGGGTTTTCTGGTCAAGAACTTCTGAATGATCTGATACTACTTTTGTTAAAATAGAGGTTCTAGAATTTTCCTTATCATGATTCTTATTGATCTTATAGTTTTCATTCTCATGTAACATGGAAAGCCTAGATTCTTTATCAAATATAGGTAGTGTATTAACTTTTGATAAGGAATATTATTTATCTAATGATTTAAAATATTCATCATTAGGATAGTTGTCACATAAATAAATATTGGTTGAATATTTATTGGTTTTTACCATATCCATGTGACATTGATTTTTAGTAGACATTCTAGCTATAAGGCCAATATTTACCTATCCAAGGAGATTCAATATTAGAATATTCATCAGAAGAATCACCACCACTAAACATCCCTATTCCATTCACAACATGTATCCACTAATATATTCTTATCCTTCCTTTCTATAATCTTATATATATATTAGAAATATTTTTTCCCACAATATTGTTCAATCGTTGAGAAATATTGGTATGGTCACTCTCAAAATGATCACTATCACTTGATTCGGTTATAACAGTATCTTTTTTCGATTTTAATCTAGTAATTCATTCAAGTGTCTTTTATTTCATATGATTTGATGTAGCAGTGAATGAAACACTTCCACTACCAATATATTTATTATTAATCTCTGTATCTCTCCTCAATCTTCTTTTACTCTCCAGAAATGTCCCAAATAACTCTTCTTGAGTGATGTTTGAAACATTCTTATTCTCATCAATTGTAGTTCTTTTGTATTCCCTATCATTCGGGATAATTTCAATTATATTATACAAGAATATCATCATCAAGTCCTTACTCACCCATAAAATTAAGGCTATTGACAATAGTCAAAAAAAAATTATCAAATTGCATACAAGTTCCCCATAAGGAAACATAAAACCATGAAATTTAGCACTAAGAATAGCTCTTTAGGTTTCATTAACCTTGGATGTGCCAAAATTTTTAATTTCTATTTTCCTCTAAACACTATTATTAGGATCACATGATGAAATACGAATATAAATGTTCCTAGTCATAGAACAGAGTAAAGTATTGCATAAACTAAGGACTAGCTAGTTTTCTTGTTTTTCATGATTGGGAAATTGTCTGATTTCCCTCTCTGGAATATTTTAGTCCCCAGTTAACATAAAAATGTTATCCAAACTGGTATTAATAAATATAAAAATATTCAACCTACCTCTCTAGTATTCATAGTCACTTCCATCAAAGATTAGGTGTCTAGTAGGATTTATATTGTCTACTGATCCAATATTTATTCTTTCCATTCTATTAGAAAATACAAAAAATAATTTCCATGAAAAGGATTTGTAAAAAAAATCATTAAAAATTAAATCTTTAAGAAAAAATTGAACATGTAAATTTAAGGATGAAACATTGATCTAGTAAACATATATGTAGGTATAAGTATTATAGAGACCTCATTCGATATCAATTTTATGATCAAAATGTATATGTATATTTCTCAATTACAGGAGGGGGTGAATTTTAGGGTTAAAAACATTCATTTTTTCCTTAATAAAATCTATGTTTAGAAATGTTTAACGAGATGAATTTTCAAGTACTCATTAGTTATTCAAAATGAAACTAACATTATTATGATACAATAGTATGGATCTGATAAATAAATATAAGGAATGTTTACATAGGTAATGACTCTAAAATAATGATTATAGATTCTTATTTATATCAGAGTATACAACAATAAAAAAATTTAGGAATGTTACACTTTTGATCATTAACAAAAAGAATCATAATAAAAACATGTAAGAAAACATAAAAAGTAAACGAAATGTTTTAACCCCAAGATATGGGTATCAAAAAAACTATGGATAAAGGTCCCCTGATATATACTTTCAAAAAATTACATC
Source organism: Viscum album (assembly GCA_963277665.1). Classification (NCBI taxonomy): domain Eukaryota; kingdom Viridiplantae; phylum Streptophyta; class Magnoliopsida; order Santalales; family Viscaceae; genus Viscum; species Viscum album. The sequence continues at coordinate 1,316,847,150 of OY728147.1, forward strand.
TTACCCACACGAGGGTAAGCTCCTGATATGAAGATTGGTATTTGTCTTGCTATCCCTGCTAGCCCTCGATCTTTAAGGTAATGAGTACCTCTATCTTCCTAGCCCTAGAATACCTAAATTGACCATAAACAATCGGAATCACACAAAGCAGGGATAACAAGATGTTATCAGATTGAACAAGTGGTCCGCAACATTCACACAAGGTAGATTTGAGTAGAGCTTTCAAAGTATATCTCTTCATTCCAAATCTCATAAGATTTGAATAAAAGATCTACAATTGATCACGTTGAAATGAATGGGTATTTATAGGAAATGATTCAAATGGTCAAATTATCCTCCTACGGTCATATATGTCCGTGAATTTTGGAGGTACCTGCACATGTGGAACTCTTGAAATGGTTATGTTAAAACAGTTTGGATGACATTGTTTTATATAAAAAACAATGAGAAATGTTATAATGCTCAAGAGGAATTATCACATTTAGGATCCCATAAAAAGGAATCTTACAAAAAGTATCTTTTATTACTAAAATAAAATAATTTAACAGGATTCTTAAGTTAATAAAAACCAGAGTCTTAGAAATATTGAAAATTGGGTTTATAAATAATAAAGAATCTCATTTTGATTTCTAAATAAATTGGAGTCAGATTTCAGTTGAAATCAAAGTTTGATTTCAGAAGAAACCGAAGTCTAATTTCGGGGGAAATAGGAGTCTGATTCTAGTAGAAATCTGAGTATGGTTCATAATAAATCAGAGTCTGATTTCAGAAGAAATTATAGGCTTGTTTTATAATTAGATGGAGTTTGATTTTAGGAGAAATATGATTTTTATTTCCATAAAAATCATATTCTAATATCCAATAAAATTAAAGTCAAAATTCTGGGGAAATCGATTTCTAAAGAACTATTAGGTTCTAAGATAAATAATGATCCAATTTTGGACATAAAAAAGGTTAGATTCTATTTGAGAAAACATTAGATAAGGATTTGAAGATCATAGGTAATGTCAGAAAATATTCTTAGGGAATGAAAATATTCCATAAGAAAATTTTTCTTATAGAAATAGAATTTTCATTAATAAAGAGTGTTTTTTATATTCAAAACAAAAAGGAATGACGAATATATAAAGAAACATATCGACACAACATAAATATGGTAATAACTAGAATGAAAATAAAACCATTTTGGAAACATGAATTATTCAATATTACTTATGTATGAAACATGTTGTTGGATATATCCCATAAATACAAAAGTGTTGCAAACTTCATTAGAGACCAAATAGAACACTTTTTGACAAGTGAAAAAAATAGTTCCAATGTATTCATCACTCATCCATGTCAATAATTTCTTCATCATTATCACATCAGTATGAACATTTTAAGGGTTTATCCCCCAATCATGTGTTTTAGTAAAATTTTAGCATTATAATAAATAAAATTACTTAGTATGATTCAATATATGATCTCAAATATATATTGAAAAATTACTGCATTAAAATTATTATATTTTTATTTATTCATATAATAAAAACATCATCAATGAAATACTTTTAAAACATATATGTTAGATCTGAATATAGAATTACAATTATCATTACACTTATGTTGGCACAATAAAATATGCTTGACCTTAATCCCATAGATTATTTTAGAAATTAGTTACTTTCAAGGGATTCAATTAATTCATTCAAACAAGTGGTCATTCATTCACTCAGTTTTTCATATATATATATATATATATATTCTGCTGCAATCCTAGTTATCCTTATAAAGGATTAAACATAATCTACAACAATATCTTCTTCATTTGGAGATAATCTAAAGAATATCCTCTTTATCCCGATCTCTTAATCACGAGGGAAGTATTTATCAAATAATGTCACCTTTAAAGTCCTATATTCCATGAGTACACTTTTTTCTTCCTCCTTTGTATTCTGGATCAGAGGCCACCAATGATCAACATCACCTTAGAGATAACAGACTACAAGAATAACCTTTTTCTTTCTTATCTATTCAAGTTCCATAAATATATTTTCTATAGACTTAACACATTTCTCAACTACAATTGGACTTTTAGTAACACTAAATGATGGGTATTATACTGTCTAAAAGAATCAAATAGAGGAGATTCTATTTGTTGAATAGGTTTCCCTATTTAGGAATGTTTATTATTCATATCCTGATTAAGTTTCCCAAATATTTCTTTGATTTTATCCATTATAGTATTAGATTTATTAGTTTCCTTTATAGCTCGATATTTTCATTTTCCACCTGTATTGACACCATTAATCCTTATAGGTTCTTTTTCAAAACAGAGAAATATTCTAGATTTGCTACTAATATTATAAACATTTTTTAAATAAAAATATGGAATATAACAGAAGATAAATGTATACATCATAAATCCTAGAATCATAATCATTCGTTAATTTGGGGAAATATTGAATTGCAAATCCTTCAAATGGTTAATAAAGAATATAGGAACTATCTAAAGAATATATCTTGACAGTGTTAAACTAGGTGTAAAATAAGTCTTCTTGTCATGTTTTAGGATACACTAATTCATGCATGACACTCCTTGTCAGTGTGGTTACTTTTATGTACATATTTGTCTAAAACCACATCCACATGAAGTATCCACATAGGGATGCATTTTTTATAATGCCTAAATAATATCTACCATATTAAATTATAGAATTTTATTATATATTTATCCTATAATTATATCATCGAGTTTTTATCTATAATACTTATTTCTAAATGTTATTTCAATGTTTGCTGCTAATCACCCTTTAATAAAAACTGTTACACCCCAATCCCAGAATCCTAGATTTGGTGCATTATTTTATTACATTGGAAGAAATACATGGAATCAACTCCCAATGGAATAATCATTTTATAAGTATTGGAATGATATATTACATAAAGGATACCCAAAATACATTGGGAAATATAAAATAAAAACATGTTGCATATAATATGAAACAAACTGCATCCTTGAAATTCATTCAATGTATTTCTGTTCATAACCTGAGGAAAGGAAACATAATAAGAATGATCTAAAATGACCAGTAATGATACTTAAAGTGGAAAAATAGTGACAAAATGTGAATAAATTTAAATGAAAAGGTAAATAACTAATAACAACTTCCATTCAAATATGAAGATAATGATAATTCAATATGGAAAGGTAAGAAATGTAAACACATTCCATTAAATCAATGAGTTGAAAACTAAATGTATTCATATATTTTTCAATGAAAAATATCATGGATGAATAATAATTAAAAATAAATAATAGAAATGATTAATTATTTTATTTTATGCCTTATATATACAAGGATACATTACCTTCATGAACATTCATGACATGGTTTTGCTATCAGGTACAAACCCATATATTTAATCCAAGTATTTCGTCTCAGCAGCCAACCAATTCATCAAGGGGATATCTATAACCTGGCCCAGATATTTCTTACATGTCTAAAGCATTAAATATATCTAATATTATATTTAAAAGATAAATAATATGTATTATCAAATATATTAGTTGAATAAAAGTTTCAAAATTATCAATAATTCCTTAGTTAATCGAATAACATTCAATTTGATCACAATAAGTAAAAATAATATACAATTTATTCAATAATAATAACCATCTAACAAGAATTTGGATATTTAAATAATGTTATTATTTTAATATTGTGTTATGAATCAAAAGAAGGTGATATTTTAAAGGTGATTGTTAAACACATTCTTGTGGAAAATAATATTTTAATATTCTAATGTTTCACCTTCCACTTTCAAACATTTAAATCCTAATTTCATTGAAGTAGAAATCATTAAATAAAACATATAATATCATGAATATTATCAGTTTCCAGATATAAAATTTCAAATGGAAGTATATACAACATATATATAAAACAATGCATAAACAATAAAGAAGTCTCGACGAAATATAAATTGAGATAAAATCCATTACAATAACCTTACCTTTATTATGTGGACTTTGTCCTCTATTAGAGTGGTATAAAAATGATAATAACCTATAAAAAAACCATACTCATTTTTATAATGTCATATATAAACTTCATATAATATTTTATTACCTGTTTGTTAACACCCTTTCATCATTTTAACTATTTTTGGTGTAAATTTCCTAGGTTTCTCAAGTATGATTTGGATGTGTAAGATTTTTTCCTATTAATTAGATCATGATTTATCATCTTAATAACGTAAAAAATTTATTAATTATCATATTTATTCATTATATATGTATTTATAAAAATATATAACATTTTGAGATGTGAAATGAAATCCACCATTTATAGAGACCGTTTGTTATATGTATGCTAGAATGCTATATTCTTGAATTTGTTGTATTTAATAAAATAAAATGTATATGATAAATTTTTATATAATAATTATAAAATTCAATATATGTTATATATTTTATATATTTTTAATAAATTCATTACTAATTCATTCCATGTATAACATGAATAATCACATCACTTTATAAAGGTTGTAGTCCACACTTCCATAACAGATATTATCATATTTACACAAGATGGAATGAATAATGGTATGTTAAAAATGAAAATAACATATGAATATAGAAAATTTCAATATATATATCATATATAAATATTGTGTACATCAAAATGGAGACCAAGAGAGGTGGTAAAGAAAAAATGAGTAATCATCAATTCGTGAGGTAGAAATTCATCGTACATAGAAACAGTATGTTCATTACTAATTATATAGAGGTGTAGGTATATTTAGATATTAATATCAATATTACAACATAATTTTATATTTAATATAATTATTTATGTAATAATAGTATAAGAATAGTACAATGAGTAGAGAATGGAAATAAAACTAAAAAGCTTGAAAACGTTTGATACATTTTATTCAGGTAACTGCTATTAGTTTGTACCGAAAGGTTTCCTTGGATTTATTCCGTCACCTACTGAGGATTATAAGATGAGTTGAGGAATTATGTGGAGCTATTTGAGAAGATATTGGTTGATACATTGTGTATTTAGAGGTGTGCTTATGTGGGAGAAGAGAAGACATTTTATAGTGGAGGAGGAGTGTCAGTATTGTAATATTTTGACAACGAAATTCCACACACGTTTTTGCACATTGAATGTGGATCCCATAAAGAAAAAAATCAAGAAAATGGAATATAAGTGATAAATAGGGACCTAAAATGGATTTTGGACACGTTTTGTTTTATGTTTGGACCTTAATATTGAGGTTTAGATCTTTATTAAGCTTAATGTTACCTTAAATGTTGAAATAAATTTTATTTAATTTCACTAATATTTTTGGTTAAAATTTATGTTGACACATTTAGTGATTATAAATTATGATAATTAAAAATTGGGAATAATTTAATGATATTTAAAATTACATAAGTAGAAGAAATTAATTTAAATTTAATCCTGTATATGGGACAATAATACATGTTTTTAATGTAAAAACATTCAAAAGATTTCCATAATTTTAGAGACATTTTCAAAGTGAAATGGATAGAAATGAACAAAATTTTATTGATTGATAAAATTTGATATAAATATAATATAAAACCAATCTAAATCTTAGCATATCCTAATAATTAAATTATATGAAAAATCAGTTTGAATTAAAATTTTGTATTTTCACAATTCAATAAATATGAACCTTTAGAGAAACATACAAAAAATTTCCCCTATGATAATTATTATGTTTCTATTCAAAAGATGAATTTATTTTTGAATTATTAAATTTATAAAATGGTATAAATTTATACATAAAATATATTCACCAATAAATGGTGATAATGTTACCCAAATAAAAATATAGTATTTTAAGAAAAAAATGGGGCTTCTTTTTTTGCTAAAACTTTAAAATCTATTGGACGAATATAAAAACAATTTGATTAAATATATAATATTTATATATAAATTTATATCATATTAATATCACTCAATAGTGGTAATTAATCTAATATATTATTCTATAACATATTTTTGAGGATAATAATATTTTCTTTTATATTCAATCAGTTTACATATTCCATTATATTAAACTTTTTACTAGTGCAATCATTTTTTATATGTGTAAACCATAAATTTGAAATAGTTATTTAACACTTTTAATAAATAATAATTTAATAGTTATTATTATATCCCATTATATTAAATAATATATTGTTATTTATCATAAAACTTGTCCTTGTGTGTAATGACTTCCATTGAAGAAACTCGTTGTTGTGTGTTTCGCATGCGAACTCTGTGTCGCATGCCTTGCTAGCTATAAATTATATTTAATTTATTTACAATATTTAATATATTATAAATTCATGATATATTATATTGTCTTACTTTCTTGGTGTTTTGTGTCATATTCTTTGGAATACAATGTTACTACTTTGTATTTTTGGGGTGTAACAATACTCTCTTCCATTTAATTGTAACTGAAACGGTCATTTGTGGTTATGGTGGACTATCACCTTATGAAAAAATTAATTAATTTTACATAAAAATCGCTAATTGATCGATTATAATGGTAGAATTAATGTCCAAATATGATATTAATGACATATTTATAATTCAAGAAAAATTATATATCATTAATATTTTTACTTTTCCATTACTTGAAAATTGATTATGTCGTTTGTGTGTATGTGTTGACTACAAACTCCACGAAGTGATATGACTCATTTTTCATCACCACATCGCATGGATGATATATATAATTATATTTAAATGAGTTATATTATATTTATTATATTATTATCATTATTAAATTATTATATAGTATATACCTTCCATTGTAAATGATCGTTGAAAAATGGAAACGTCTATTATTAATATGTACAGATTATCATATTAATGATTGTATCATATTTCAGTTTTCAAAACCATATTTCATGATTATTTTTTAAATTATGAACTATGTAAAAAATTATAATTATTTCGTGATGATTATTCTGGATATGTTGTAATAATGAACTCTTTGAAAATAGTATACCTATAAAATACATTTCTAAATATGAGACAAATATCTTCAAAACCACATATGTAAATTTAATTAATTAAATTATTATATGAACTGTGGTATTAAAATTAAAAAAGAAATAATTATCTTGAAAAAAATTATTAATAAATTAAAAAATATTCTATTTTTTATATTGTATGTTAAAAACATACATGAAGAATTAGACTCAATGTAAGGAACTTTCTTTTAAAAAAATACACTACTGATGTTTCTATTAAAACATTCATTTTTTCCATATCCAAATTTTTTATGTTATTTTATAGATTCATTAATATGGTTGTAAATGATTTCAAAAGGGAATTTTATTTAACTTTTGATATTCATTCAATGGTTTCAGAAATGAATCTTTCTACCATTAAGAAGATAAAAACGAATGTTCTATTTTAACATATTCAGTGATAATGAATTTTCATACCACTAAAAATCTAATATGATGTTTTTATCCCTATATGATGTTTTATGATTTCATAATTGAGAAACCAACCTTCTCTTGTTCTAGGTTATTTACGTTTCCAAAATGGGGTTCTAAAATAAAAGGGTGTTTTGATATATGAAACTGTTTTTCACAGATGTTTTAAATATTTTTCAATGGATTCCTTCATTATATGGTTCTATGAAATTTTTTCTAATGGTTTAAACCCCATTAATACTCATGGTTAGTCATGATGAAGATTATACAAAGGGTTTATCCACCTATAGCTCACAGGATTTCCGGATGTGGATTATACATTGGGTGTGCCTAGATAGTGTTTGGATATCCCATTACAACTTATAAGATTGTTGTTCCTAGATAGAGATCCATTTAATTGGGTAATTATTATGTTCTATAGTGAATTATATTGTATGTTGTTGCATGGTTATTACAATTGTATGTGTTTTGTAATGGTTTTTATGATGTTGTCTCCCCAAGGAACCAAGAAAACTAATATATTCTTTATAATGATATTTAATGGAAATAATTAGACTTTAAAAGAAAAAATAATGATATTTGTAAAGGAAAAATTATGTTATTTTTTATAAATTCTATGTTTTTCAGAAATGTTATTAATGAGATTTCTGGTTTTTCACATGACTAACAAATTTTTTTTAATTCTTATCTCTCTAAATAATATTGTTTTATTCATCCAACATTTAAAATATTATTAATATGGATTTAAGGAGGGGTATCGACAATGATGATGCCAAGATAACCTTTATCATCATATTTTATAACGAAAACTATTTTCTTTTAAAGGGGTTTCTTTGGTGGGAAAATGGATACTTAATAGAAGTTCCACCTAATAATATGTGGGATTATTAAGTAGGAGTTATAAACGACCTCTCTACGACCATCAAACTATATTATCTATGGGAATGTAATTAATTTAATACATGTTTAAAGTCACTTGATATTTAATTTATAAGGATACAACCTTATAGTTGGTATTATAGAAGATATTAAATAACATTGGTGATTATGATTCTATTTTAACATTTTTTAATAGTCCTCAGTAACCACAAAGGGTAATATATTAGGTAGCATTATGATTACATTAGATACCATGGTTAAATATATTTTTTACAGTCCTTCTATGATGGTTTATTAATATTTTTTTATTATTATTGCACAGACAATTTTGGATTTTATAAATGACTCGATCTAGTAGAAACAAAATTAATAAGGGATGCAAAAAATTAGGTGGGTTTCTCAATGAGAAACTAAATGGAATATGAGAAATATTGAGAACTATTATTCTTATTTATAACCAATTATACGATGTTAGGATTAACCACATGAGCCAAGGAGTGTTTTTCAATACATCAAATATGAGATAATTGAATATCTGAAGATCATCATGATATAATGACCATAAAGGTAAATATATTTAATGGATTTTGTTTCATGAATTTTTAATGAAAAACTTTGGAAAAATGACTTTAGAGAATCAGAACATGTAATATATGTGGTAAAGGATGATATAAAGTAATAATATTTCAAGGAATAATGAGGTGTTAAATTAACACCCTGAGGAAGAAATAAGATCATCTCAATGTATCAATTTATAATTTAATATATGGGGAGAATTGTAATCATGTAAATAGTGGTCCTCGGGGGGAAGATAAAAAATATAGTCAGTAATACTATACTAATGAATGATTTAGAATTATTAATTACATTATTGTTGATTTTGAAGAAACTACATATGACATGTGAAAGTAATGTATTATATCTCTACATTTATTTGGATATTTTTGAATCTTATATAGTAGAATATATATATTTGTTTTCAACAGGTATATATCAGTTGTGATAAGGACATTTTATTTTTTTTTAACATTTTACCAATATATATTTCCCTATCACTAAACTATTTCAAAAACCACTATCACTAAATGTTATTTTGATAGATAAAATTATTCTCTTAAAATTATAAAATAACAAATATATAATATATTTGTTATTAAAAGTATTTATCATCTAATTCCTAAGAATTTTTTTTCAATTGAGACTAATTTTACCAAAAAATAATTTATGTTTCTAAATTATAGTTATTTTTTTATAATTACTATTACCAATAAAATTTCATATTATGTTTATTAATTTTCTATTTATAATATCGTTGTTCAGTTATTAAATTTAAACCCTTTTAAATGGTAAAAACATAGATAATGATTAATTATATTAATAATTAAATATAATACAAAATGACTAAATACGTGTTTGAAGTTGATCAATACCATAAAATATCATAAAAACTAAAAAACTCCATTATCCATCATTCCCCCACCCAAAAAAAATATGAAAAGGGGTATGTTTCCATCCTCTTCCAATACATATATTAATTGAAATCCTACAAAATCATAACATTTTCCACCCTGATAGAATAATATATACCCTCGATGGCCTAAAGTGAATGATCAAACATCATCCAACAAGAAGGAAAGTGGAAGAAAAAAATCAACTTTGTGCCATCAATTCCAATTAAGATCCTCATGTTACTGCTTTGTCACACCTGTCATCTCAAAAAAAAATATCACTAAAAAGATAGAGCATACCCGCAAATCTATGAATAATATATTCCTAAATTGAAACAAAAATTGAAATAAATAATATTAAATAAATGTATACAAAAAGGAAATTCATAGAATGGGAATTTTTTACACTAATAACATCATATTTTAACAAATATCGATTAAAACCCCTAAAAGTATATTGATTAGTAATAGTAATGAAAGAACATGTAATCATTCTAATTGAGGATCTATGATATACTTGATGTGAACTAGCTAGAAAATTAACAGAAAACCAAAGAGCATAGCCATTAATATGTGTAAGATACTTATATAAATTTAATACAAAATAGAAATAAATTAATACATAAATAAATTATACGATGTTAATGATCATTTGTTACCCCACGAGCCTCTAATATTATCAACAATCCTCTACAAAGAACCTATAATTCCTCTGAGTGGAACTAGTAACGAAACTTCATGTAATAGATATGACATTGAAATTTATTCTCTACCAGATGAGAACAACTCATTGAAGACAAACACACCAAATATCATACCCAAAATCAATTAAAAATGTCATCATGATTTGATTCAAAAATAGAAAATGTTCTTAGAAAATAATGATCTACATAGAATGAGCATTTTTACCATATTAACATTTAATTCTATCAATAATCCACTAAAAGGTAACTCATAATGCTCACTGAGTATCACTAGTAATAAAGACACCTAATATTATCACTTGTTAAATATAGTGTGAAGAATTAATTGGTGGAAGGGAATTACATTAGTGTTGGCCAAATATAGCTTGAGTTGGTTGTCATTTCTAGAATTATTGTTGTTTAGTTTGATGATGCTAGATATACCAGTCAATGTCATGGAATTTAATGGTTAAATGGGCATCATTATATTGTATCTAAAAGAATTTTTTGTTCACATGGTCTGAGATATAAAACATATTGAAGTATTAATATCAAAAATCCTTAGATATTATATAATTCTTGAGGCTTTGGGAGTTGATGTGGATACATAAGAGTTTGGTGTTATATAAAGTAAATATTAACATCATGACATGTACAACTATGAGGATGGTTCATGTCTTGTGATCATAATTTTTCATTTTAAAATTAGTCTCATAATGGGGGATCCCGATATACTACTAGATACACTAGAGGGCATTAGGATTCTACATGTTGTAGATAATATGAATAGCTTGGGGAACAATGTGTTCTATTACTACTACAGGCTAAGGAGCTAATACCCTCTTTGGGAATACACCTAGAGTGTAGCTTGATATAATTTAAGAGTCAAAGGAAATTTACATTAACAAAATATCCTATAAAAAACAAATCCTATAAAAATTTCTATGAAACCCATGAAATGTAAGAAAAACCAAAATCCACATCCATCTATAACTTCCATTCAAAAAATACAAGAGGAGGAGAGAAAGTTCTGAGAAGAAGAATAAAAAAATATAGTTTTTTAATGTTATAAATGGATTAGATTTAATAAGAATAGTTCATTAAAAATAAATGAAAAAATTACATTTTTTCTAAACATGGTTCTATAATGAAGTATATTTTTCTTTCCATTTAATTTATGATAGAAAAACCCAAAACAAAAAAACATGTATCTTCTTTATAATCACAATAATGTAGTAAGTAAAATTTATGTCACTGCAAAACTTCTATAAAATATTCCATAATGTTAAGGATTGAAATTTTTATTAAAAATACTACAAAAAACTAAAATTAATAAAAATGAATAATTTCATTCTACATGAACATTATTAGTGAATAATATTTTATAACAATATCTATCACCCCATTGTAATCATATTGTATAAAAATAATTATATCTTCATTCTTAAGTAAAAGAAATTAAATTCATATAATATCTCAACATCAGAAAATATTTACTAGGGTTATTTGACCATAAAAGATTAAAAACTTATCAAAAGGATAATAGTTATTCATGAATGTTCGAAACCAACTATAAAAACAAAATCATTAAATCATTAATAAAGAGTATAAATTTCCTATACATCTTATTTGACACTAAAAATTACATAACATCTCCAATTATAATTATACCGTAGTTTAATTTTATCTACAAAATGAAAGTTAAACTGTCACTCCTAGAGTCTTCTTTGTAGTTTTTATTAAAAACTATTTATTACACTTCCCATTTGTGAAAATTATATTTTAAAATATGATGGGGTGTTCCTGATAAGACACTTGAAGATGAATTTTAGAATAAAATAACCTAAAAAATTTGTACAAAATATCATGAATAAAATGAATTGTGGTAGAAATAATTATTCAGTTAAATTTCTTATTATTTTAATCCATACAGCTAACCCTAGTTTATTGGGTTGATATATTGTTTTTTTATTTTTCATTGTGTTATTTAATTTCATAATCAGTTCTATGAATTTTATGTCTCAACTAATAAACCTCATTAACATGATCCCAAATAACATACCATCATTAGTCATTGACATGGATTACTATTTTTTGAAAAACAATTAGCATTAAAAACACCGAAAATATGAAACAAATAATAATTTTATATCAAAGGTAAGATAAATCTAACATTATAGGGATAGAAATTCAGGGTAACATATTTAATTATTATTTTAAAAAATACACTACATATTAGATAACATAACCTAGAACATGGGGCATCAAAAACCAAGAGAAGGAATAATAAACAATGTTTGATGCATGTAGTGAGAATAACCAGCTCCTAACTTCACCAATTACCCACAACAATAGGGATACTATAAACCACATAGAACAACACCTTGAAGCCAATTGGGTGCTACATGGTTTCCATTCACTGATCAAAAATCCAATGTTGAATAAGAAAAAACTATGGAAATATTATTAAAATATGATTCAATAACAAACCTTCTCTGATGATGATTCTTGAATAGACCCCTCAATCATTCCCTAACTCAGTAATGCTTAAACATTCTATAGGATGACCACAATCCGTGAACACCTTGATGAAATCACAAGACAAGGGCTCACAGTACAAGGAACCCATAAAAATCAACATGAAAAATTCGAACTGACCATCTCATGGAACTACTTTAAGCATAGGCCGATGGATGCCCGAGCTACTAAAAATCAACTCGGTCAATTGAATCCCCCAGAAAATTCACATGACCATACATCAACCTACTCTCTTCAAAAATAATAATCCATATATTAAAAACATTCTAGAGGGAAGAAACACTAAATAAACAAATCGATGACTCTTGGTTTTTGGGATAAATACTATGGCACATATCTAAAAGCCTATAGTTGGGAGGGTTTGAAAACATTGATGAATGATGGATGTAGTTTGAAAGATTTTAGTAACGCAATTGGAATAAGGATTTTCAATTGATCCACAGTAATGATCGAATAGGAAAAATAAATATTAGCAATTTTATATATTTTTAATATATATAAATATATTATTTATTGATCTAAATACATATAAATAGTTTTAAATATTACATAAATAAATTCAATATATAAAAATATTTTTATTTCATAAATAATTTGTGGATACTAAATTGTTAATAAATATGCATAATTTAGTAAAAAACTGATATTAAGGGATAATTTTTTGTAATTTTTTTAAATGGTAAAATTTGTATCAATAATGATAATTATTTATAATTGATCCATATTTTGGATAAACAATGCTTTTATTAGTATGATAAAGTATCATTTTTTATTGTTTGTGAATGATCTTTTGGAATAAAACAATCAATTCAAATATATATATGTGTAGGTATAAAATAGTGGCTACATGAAATCAATTAAAAAAATAATAATATATATTTGAATTACAGATTTCTACATACAAATATATTATATGTCACTAAATTATTGTTATTACAAATCTTTTCTGTATTTGAGGAATGATTAATATTATTTATAGTATGTATGTGTTAAGAAAAAGATTAAAAAAATATTCGTTAAAGGATTATGAATAATGTTGAAAGTTTCAGTTGCATATGTATATGGATTAATGTATTTAAGGATGATTGTAAGAATTAGTACTCTTTTTATGTTTTATTTTTTGTATGTTTGTGGGGAGAAATTTATTTTTGTGGTATTTGTAAACATTAACTCTATCTTGTGAAAAACATATTTGAGGATGAATACCCTCTTTTGTTTTTGTACATGCGTTTAAAGTATTTGATAAAAATTATAATTTATAAAATCCTTCATTATGTTCATCAAATTTTATATAAAAATTATATTAGTATATTTTTTAAACGGAAACACATTGGACGGGCAAAAACCCAACAAATCCAGCAAGGCCACTGGGCATGAACCTAAAACCGAATGGATATAAGGGTGTATCACCAACCACATGCCTATAAGATATCTTGGTTAGTATAAAATTTCTTTTATTTAATTAATTGATCTAAAAAATTACATGTTCATTTTTGGATCATATTTTATATCATACAAATAACCACGAAATTGGAATGTGATTTTGGTGATTATGAGATTAATGTCATTTCAAATGAAATTCACTATATTGGGAAACATATATGATTAAGGTAATCAAAATATTGTTAAATTTTATATGGATAATAACGGATGAATTATATTTTTTATGTGTATATGATTTTAATATGGATTAATGGTGATTGGGGTTATTTATTGACATGATTATAATATCTTAGATATTTACATATAAAAAAAATTAGATTATTGGTATGAGATAATAAAAGTAATTGATTTTATTGTAGATAAACATTAAATATATATTATAAATCTATGTTATTAAATACTTATAATTTTATTTTGGATATATTCTTAATCTATAATTTTTTTTAAATTATAAGGTTACATATTTATTTTATGATATATGATGAAATTTGAGTATTACTGTTGATTTTAAGAGATTATTGTGGTTTATCTTTGTATAATGGTTTTTTAATTTTTGGAATTACATCATATTTTACTAAAAATTTTGGTTTTTTAATGTAAAATGACATGAGAAATATCTTTTTAAAATATTAAAGACTATGAAATCCATTATATGGTGGTTCTAGTGTTCTGGCATATAAGATCATCTTGAATTCTCTACCGTTGTAGAAGAAAGATGAGTTTGGGGTGAAAATTGATTAAAAAATAAAATACTCATTGAAAGGTAACTGTAATTCCATATTATAATACTATAGATGATAGTGTTATTCCTTAACTCTGGGAAAATGTTCTTTAAATAAAAACATTATCTATTTAATTTTCTTACTGAGGATTAAATTTCATTTTTGAATATTACTTATTAATTTTTTTCTTGTTAACTACCTTATAGACATGGTCTCTAAGACTCACGTTTAATTATTGAAATTTATATTTTCCTTCATTATCCATGTTTCCACTTCCATTTAATGTTTTCTTACATGCAATCCTATTGATTTATTATTCCATAAGTCCTCCATACTTCCCTTTTATGATGTGGAATTTTTATTAACACTTTTTATAATGTGGGAATCTCTAGAAAGTTATTTTGAAAACTAAAACCCATTATTTTTTACTGGATATAAAATTTTAAGGGATCCAATTTCATAAATGGGGGTTTAATCTAATATCATGAGATTTTTTTAAAAGGAAGAATGTATTCAACAACTTACAATATGTGAAACACTAAGCTGAAAAAAATGAAAAATTCTTATTACTTAAGTGTGACTATTATCATTAAGATGTCAAATTGGTTGGAATGAATTTTATTGACCATGTTATGAAATATAAAATTATAATATTCATTTTAATGTATTAATTAGTTCATCTTACACAAAAAGTCAATTTTCTGAAAGTCCATTTTATTCTTTGAAAATACATTTACATCATAAATTGGTTTTATACCTATTATGAGTGAATATTGTAATTAATTTCCCTGTATATTTTATAAAAATTATTAGATAAAATGATTATAATTTTTAAATTCAACAATTTTATAATTATATTATTTGGATTTTTTAGTTTTCCGAAATGTTTAATTTTTATTAAATAGTGAAAATTAAGGAACTTTTTATTAAAATTTGAATTTAATTCCAAATTATATTCATTGAAAAATTATATTATCTAATTTATTTTCTTCCATTTAGTATTAAATAATCTAATAATGGGTTTTAAAAAAAAATTCTAGTCGAGTGTGGAATAATGAATTTTTTTAAGAGGCCATTTTACTAAAAACCCAATTTTCATCACATTTTACGAGAATGATTTTATATTAAACTCCAATATTTAAATATTTTTAATTTTTCAAAATAAATTCGATATTTTCAATCATTTTTTCTAAATACTGAAAATTGGTTCTAAAGTTTCATCATGAAGAGTAACCTTAATAATGTTTTTCCATAGTAAAGATAAAATGAAGTCATTATATTTAAAAATAAAATGATAACGATTATAAAATGACCCTAAAATATACCTTAAATTCATTTTAATATTCCATATCATCCATACACATCAATAGTTCAGTTATATGGATTTTAGTCACCTTCTTTTATATGATAATATTTTTTATATTAATTTTTTTTAAGAATTATGAAAAATGTAAAACTCTTATTTTTGAAAACTAAAATATTTTTTTCTTGGGTATAACTATAGGGTATGTGTTTTAAAAAATCATAACATAAAATATAAAATGTTTTATTCATTATGGTTATTTATTTTTAATTTTTGGGAGTATATAGTTACCCTAAATTCTTATACAACAGGAAAGAGTTATTGTTCAACTAATGTTAATATGAAATAAATGATATTAATAATATTAAAAGAAATATAATTTGAGATAAATAATGGGGTTCATAAATTTTTTTATTTTGATAATACATATTACAATAATAGTTAAATAATTTATTCTAATTTACTTGTTTTATTGATGTTATTAGTTTCAATGTATTGAATATTTATAAAAATAATCATCAATGAAATTTAATAAATAAATATTATTATACTAAATGATATAAAATTACAAAAAATCATAGATTCTTCAAATTGAATATTTTATGATTTATAAAATAATTAATTATCCATTTATGGATTATTTTTCATTTATTGTAACTATCATGACTGATAATGTGTTAAAAATTAAGTGGTCATGGTATGTTATAATGAGGTTAATGAGGGGTTAAAACCAAAAATATAAAGGTATAATTTTTTAATAAAAAACATATAATTATTATTTTAGGTGATAATTTAAACCCAAAATAATGATATATTAGATATAAATTTGTTTTGAGAAATTTTTAATTTAATATTAATTTATATAAATAAAGTCTTTAATGAAATTTGAAGAGCTCCCCTCCATTCTTTAATAAATGTGAACCGCTTCTTCCCTTTACATCAGTATTCAAAACCCTTTGGGTTTAGAAAATATCTACCAAAATACAATTAAAAATTCCCTCAAAATATTTTATAAACTTTATTTAAGGTAGAATACAAGCCTTAGTGCTCTTAACATATTAAGAATACTAATTTTTCTAGAGAAGTGGTATCATTTATAATAAGGTGTTTTAATATTATTTATTATTTTCCATACATAAAATATTACATAATTATTATTCTATAATTAAATAATTATATTCCATCTAAATTGGCTTTTAATTTAAATGGAACAAACTATATACTTCACCACATTAACATAATGGGAGACAGAACCATACTTTTTGTGTATGGCAGTCTACCTCCTCACGAACAGATATAATTGATTTTCAATCACCATCTGTCTTTGATGGATTATAAAGATTTAATTAATATTTACATATTATTTTATTGGAATACTTATGATTCTTAAAAATTAATATATAATTTATATTCTTACCATTACATTCACTAAAAAATGATGACATTGTTCATGCCAAGGTGTGGAAAACCACATCAATGAAATTATGTGATTTGTTTTTCAACAAAACATTATAGTGATGATAAATTAAAGCATATTTAAAAGATGAAAATAAGTTTTATTATATTATCTTAATTTTGGAATGATAAAATATTACTTATCTTCTTTTACATAATGACTAGTGAAAAATTATCACTTTACTCTTGTGTACTTATGGACAATCATCTCCGTGATTGTGACATAAATTATTATTCTTAACCATCATTAATGAATATTTTTAAATGTACAATTAATGTATAAAAATTATAATTATATCTTGATTATTATTCTAAATATTTTGTAATATTGGACTCTTTGACCATAATCACCCTAAAAATGACATTTCTGACATATAAGCAGAATATCATCAAAACACCTAACATAAATTTAATTGATTTAATAATTATATTAAGAAAGGAATTAGAAGAAACAAAGGAATAATTAATTTGTAAACGGATTTTAGGAAATCATAAAATCAACATATTTGTTTTATTCCAAAAGATAATGTATATATGTGATGAGTTGGACTCAAGGTAATGGGAATTCGTTGTAACAAAAATACAATTTTTATGTTTCTCTTAAAACACTATATTTATTCTGTATTAATATTTTTGAAGGTGTTTTGGATGTTTTTATATTGTATAAAATTAAATAGAATGAAAATTTTATGTCTCTTATAAAATTACTTCCATAGAATTCAAAATATATCCCTTTATAAATTATTTAACATTCCATAGAAACATGGAAAAATACAATATTTTTTGTTATGTAATACCCTGACAATGAATTTTCTCACTATCAAAATTTTTATTTTAGGTTTGTATGTCTCTTTAATATTTCTTGGGTTATCTACTACAAAACCACCATACTCCAATTCTTGCTGAATTATTATTTCAAAATGAGTTTTAAAAGCATGTTCTGATATCAGAAAGTGTTTTACAAAAGAGTTTAAATTCATTTTTCAAGGGTTTTATTCAATATATTATCCCCAGATATTTTTTTATCATGGGTTGATCCCCATTATAGCTCACAGGTGAGCATAATATATATTATATGGTTGGTGGAGCAAGATAACACTGAGTTTTCTTTTTATAACTTAATCAATGGGGGCACTAATATAGTGCTCCAACGCATTAGGTAATGATTATGTTATTTGAAAATTTATTTTAGAATTTGGATGTTTGATTATTCCAATTAAAATGGTAATGTAATATTTTTTACTATCATAATGTCCCAAGATAGCTAAATGACTTTCCTATGCTTGTAAATGAGTTTTCATGGATCCCATTTAATATTCAAAGGATAAATAGTGATTTTAAAGAGAAGGAATATTTACTTCTTGGATAGAATTTATATATTAATGAAAATATTTTTCATTTTTTATATTTTTTTCAGTGGATTTATATATTTATTCTTATTTATGTCCCTTAATGAATTTTTTTTACCTTTCCAATGTTTAGTATTTTGTTCATAGGGATTCAAGGATGAGTTGAGAAAAGTAAAGAGAAAAAGATCACATTTTTTAATATATTTTTTCGGAAAACAAAGTTTCATTTTTTTAAAACCATGTTCGGAAAAATGGCTACAAATTAGAAGATTTGACAATGTAATATTTTGTATTAGTATGTACGAGTTATGAACTAACAATCTAAAACTCTAAAACACCAGGTTCTTTATGAATTTAAGAGTGAAAATTCTTGTTTAATTTCACTAGAATAAGTTGTTTCTAAAGATGGGTACTTATATATATTGTATTATAAGTATATATTATATACTGAATGATATTATCTCAAGATAATAATCCCCCATTAATGGCCTAAATTCCTCCTTATTTTAATTTATTTTGGATAATCTCAATTTTTAGATTAGATCAGGGGGAACCCTTACAATATATGTTGGCCCAGTGGCACAAGACCTAGTACATGACCCAAAGGACTAGAGGCATAATGCCTAAACATGACCTGATGGCCCAACCCACTAAAAATTCCCCAAACTAGCATCTCCATCATGTAAGGTTACTAGATACCCACATCAAATTACTATTGGGCTAGTATTTCACTATGCAACGTAGCATGGTGCCTGGTCCCGATGGTGATTTCCATACCCTCTCGTTCTTCCAATCTGGTTTCATCTTCTATAGTGGCTTCTAATTTCCTTTAAATCCCATTCTGGGTCCCACTCTTTGTATTATATTGGTTACTCCATGTACTTTGTGGAACGATGGCCATGTGGCCCAACTTAATTCGGTGGCCTATTGGCCCTATGGCCCGTTGGCCCAAACCGGCAACCCGAAGGCCTAATTGGATGAATATTTCATGCTACTACATTACATCTATAGTACATATACAGTTACCGAGAAATATGTATCCTCCAATATTTGATCATGGGTTTCATGAAGACTTAACTGGGGACTAAACCACTTGGCTACCACCCACACTACATAGGCAAATTATTATGAACCCCTTGTCCATTTTACAAAATAAATGAAAATGTGATTCATGTGTATGTGTTTACTACTACTTCCACAAGGAATCATATTTTGTTTTCCTTAAATTATTAACATGGATATTCCAATAGGGGAACATATTAATTACTTAATAAGGATAATAATAACCAATATATGTTTTTATGTAACAAATAATGTTACACAGTTATTCTATTCTAGGGAATGAAGTATTCTATTTTTAGGAACACATTTAAAGGATGAAATTAAGAATGATATTAATGGATAAATATGAAGATAATATCACTCATATGGTTCTATGAATAAAAATTGAATAACCTATAAATAATACACATGATAAAAAATCATTATGAAATTATACTTCATAAACAATTATACTAAGAGGAAAATATTACATTCAAATTTTGTAATAGTTTAATATTAATTAATTATTAATATAATCCAGTAAAAATATGATATATCACAATTATAAACACAACATAAAATAATTAATCTTCTTTTATAATTTTGATACAACTAAACAACCAAATAATCACTTATTTTATCTGGGTATGTTCATGTTTCGGTTGGTTTAACTACCCAGATGAAAAATATTTTGAATTCTTATAATGAATGAATATGAGAAGAAAATTTTTGTTATAATTTGATATAAAATATTATATAATTTTTTTGGGTTCAAGATATGATAAAAAAATTATTTCCTTATATATGAAAACTCACTTTGATCATCAAGAATCATTGAAACACGCTTGTTAGTGATTTCATCATAATAGATAAAGCCTAAAACACTCATGAAAGAAATTTGAAGTCCAATAAATCATTATAAATCACCAGTAATAGTTACATTATTGACCTACAATTGATTAAATTTTTACAAATAATTAATATTGACACTACAATTCTTCAACTAATATATATGATCAAACCATAAACTCCTATTGTGGGAAAATATATACTAACTTACTAGAATTATTTTAGATACTGACTATATATGAAGAGTATAAATGAAAATGGATATTATTAAGGATATTAATTAATTAAATGAGATATTTTTGTTTGTGAAACTGATGGTCAATGTGTGATCATGGATGTCAGGATAAGAGGAATGATATTTTCATCTCAAATTCCACTATTTGATACAGGTTTAGTATTATGTACATAATGTCATTGGGGTGGTGAAAATACTACCAATTTTAGAATCTATAAAATTAGATTACATTTATTCACTTTAAATAAAGATCAATTTTAATCATTATCTTTCATGAGGGAATTATTGAACTATAACTAAGAACATAAGTGGATTGTTTCGTCTTAATTTTCATTTTTTGTCCCTCATTCTATATTCAACATTTATTTCCTTTTTTGTGGTGCATTAATTTTCATGGAATTATTTTTAACATATTTTCAGGAATTTATATTAATTCGTAAGTCAATATTTTTATCCCTATTTCGTATTCTTTTAATTTAATTTTTAACAAAACTATTATAAAACACAATATTTTCCATGTGTGGAAAACTGTCCTTTATTTATGTAAATATTTTTTTTGATTTCTATAAAAAACACATCATGTATATGTTCTATAATGTGGATTTATCTATAGAATTGATGAACCTTAGGATAATCACCCATATTAGGTTTAGTTGGGAATTGACTTAATAATCACTCAAATTCATGATGGTTATGCCTAAGATCACACACCTACAAAGTCACTTCTAGAAGATATTCATTGAAATATTTACCCACACATTATGAAAAATAATGATGTATTTTTTCTTACAATTTCTATTCACTCCTATGAATTTAATGTATTAATACCAATTACAATATTTTATGAATAACATATAACAATGAATGTACATTCACCACTATATTTCATTCATTTTTTAATTATTGTTACATTTAAAATACCCCAAGTATTATAAGTTTATAAAGTTATATTAAACAAAACATCCAAATTATTTTATTGAATGGGAAATATTTTCATTGAATATTTTTGATTATTTGGATAGCCATATTTTTATTCATTTTGAGGTTCCATATGGAATGCTATTAAATTCATTTTTGACTTTTACAGTGAATTCAATAGACTTAATCAGGTGATGGGTGGGAAATGAAGTTATATAGTACCTCAATGCATCAATTAGTATCACAAGACAACCTATCTTGGGTTTGGGTGTATAGATCCCCCATATCATTATAATTTCTTGGCACAAGGAATTGAGAACCTATTTTGATATTAAGTATTATTCATTCCATTAGTATGAAATAAATGATTTTTTCCATCTCTCGTTTAATTTATTATGTTGGATTTACCAATCCCAATGTTTTATTTGATTATGGATTCATGTTTATTTATTCATGTTATAACACTTTTTACTTGTCTATGTCATGATATATTACACTATATATTACTCCATTCTATGAATTTGATTTCAGATTATTATTTTTTCTTTTGCACATTATCCTATTGGAGAGTGATACATAATTTTTAGGGACATGATGGATGGGCTAATAGGGTTAACACTATTTGGTCATGATGTATCTTATGTATTCAAATATAATTTATTCTTGTATATAGCCATCAATGACAACTCTTTTTTTAAATCATATGGGAAAACTTTTATTCCATTACAATAATATAATATTAATAGTTGCTATATGTTTCTATAATTCTATTATTCAAAATTGGAATCTATGAAATTTTAGTAGAAACCTTTCGGAAAAGATTTAGAGGTCCCTAGTTACAAATCACAATTATTAGGGAAACTCCATAACATTTTAACTAATTATTTCTAAGGAAATATAGTATGAATGTTATTTTACAATCAAATCTCATGATCTAATGTTTTATAAACCATTACTTAATATATGACTACAAATGGAAATAATGAGAACTATATCAACACCCATAATCATTTTATGGATGTTCCCTCTAATAAAGTTAATTATTGTGAGTTTATGGATGATCACATCATTAAAATATTTGGAAATTTTTACTAGGTTATAAATAAAAATATCTCTTATAATGAGAATCATATATATCTATAACATGGTGTAACTATGTTTGAAAACTTCATATTATACTAACCTCTATCAATAAGTGAACTACTATTCCATTGGTTGTTGAATAATGGGCATAGTCTCTAGAGAATATGTTTTTCAATTGGGGGAGTATATAGAATGAAAAAGTCATCATGGTGATCTATCATATTAATAAATATGTAGATCAATGTTAGTCACTGATTCAAATAATAAAGATAATGATAACACAAAGTGCATGGAATAGGAAATATTTAAGATGTAATTCTATATAAAACATTAATATTGGGAAAATAAGATAAATAGATTTTAATTTCATCAATATTTGTCAATTGGATAAGGAGAATGTATAATTACATGAGGCTAGATTTACAAGCATATATTGAAAAATTCAAAACTATGTACATAGAAACAAAAGGAATATTTATAATTTCATGGATGGATTAGAGGATAATTTTTCATGGGTACAGGTTTTTAATGACCTTTTAATCATTGGAGTATATAGTATTAAGCACTATTAAGATAATAAATGTTTTCTCCATGAAATTTGTATTCAACGAAAATCCGTAGAAGAAAAGGCCAGATCAGAATTAAAGGAAAAATATTGTGAAAAAATATAAGAAACAAAGGATGGAATTTACCACATGTTAGAGATGTTGAAAGAAATTCCCTAGGGCCTATATGAAAGGAACAAGAATATGTTACATGTATAGAGAAAAAGGCCATCAAGATCAGAAATGCAAAGGACAAGTTGACTTTTTTTAAATTTAATTCATTAATTTTAAAGGTAATGTGGATTATTCTAATAAACTCCCTAAATATAAAGGGAATTTATCTTAGAAAGTGAAAATGGATAAATTCTATGTATATTTAAACTAAAAATGTGAATTATAAGATCCTAATGATGTAATGTAAGGTACATTGATCATAGATTCAATGTTGCATCCTATTTTATTTCATTCGTGATCTTTATTCTATTTTATATCTTATATCTCTTCCATGAACATTGAATATTTATGCAGAACCCTAGTAAGGGAGTAATAAATGTCAAAACTATGTGTAAATATTTTTAGCAAAATGTCATGTCCTTAGATTAGATTTATAATGCATAGACATATCTTATTTTAAAACATGGTTATTTTACCTATCATGGACTTGATATGATATTTGTAATGGATTATATTTCAAGTTACAATGATTAAAATTGTTTCCAAGATAATGATATTCTGATTGGTGAGGACAAGTTGGAATATCATATCTTTTGAAGATATAATATATCATGAAAATGACATTTAGACCATTCCTTGGTAGATCTCCTTTGTAAAATTCTCAGAAGAGGGGACGATCAAGCCCAATCTATAGATAATTAAGATATATTAATACAATAGGATGTACCTATAGTAGAAAAATTTATTTTTCTTTTTCAAGATAAATTACATGATCATCCAAGTGAGTGTGAAATTAAGTTCTCCAATTATATAAATCTTGATGAAATCCTTATAAATGAAAATCCATATATAATTTCACCACATGGGTTAGTTGAGATGAAGAAATAGCTATAGGATTTATATTATAATGGATTTATACACACTAATGTTTCAAATATGGGAGCATTTAATTTATTATTGAATTATATTTATGGGTTTATGATATTTTGCATCAATTATTGGTAGAAAAATGTAATTTAGCTAAATAATAAGTTCCATTAACCACACATTGATTACTTATTGGATCAACATCCAGGATGTCAATACAATTATAATACTAATATTATCTCTTGTTATCATCATCTAGTAGTGAAGAACGATGATATATAGAAGTTGTAATTTCGAAAATGGTATCTAAAATATGAGTTTATAGTAATTCCATTCGAATAAATAAATTCACCATATACCATTATCAATATGATTAATAGAATAATCAAGGATCTTTTGGATTACTTTTTAGTGGTATTAATTAATTATATCATTATATACGATAATATATATAGTGTTTATGGTCTCTTTTCAATAATAAATTTGAATCCCTTTAGAAAATGGAATTATATGGGAAATATAGTTACTGTGAATTTTGGATCAATGAAGTTTATTTCCTTGGAATATTGACTCCATGGATGGAAAATATATTGATCATTTAATGAAAAATGTATTCAAATAAAGTCATACACCAACAAACATAATGAAGATATGATGTTTATATTACTTTCAAGATTTAATCATTACATTGTTCTAGATTTCACCCATTGGGACACCAATTAAACATGTCAACATATAAAGGGGTTAATTTCACACAATAAAGAGATTGTGAGGAATGTATTGATTATATGAAGTGCATGATGATTAATGAAACATTATAAAATTTAATATCTAATAATGATGAATTCATAATATATATTGAATCATTGATAAATTGTTTTAGTGGAGTACATATTTATAATGAGAGGGTGGCCACATCTTCAATATGGGAATTAAAATTTCTTGAACATAACTATAAAACCAAAAAACTTAATCTATAATCTATAAAGGTATCTTTACAAAATATATAGATGCCAGATTTATGGAATAATATTTAAAATATATACATACCATAAGAGTTTCAAGTATAAATTCTCTGTGCATGACATTAATAAGTGGAATTGAATATGGGTGTAACTAACTAGTGACTATTATATCTTGATACACTTTTACCATGGGATTGAAAATAAGGTGGTTAATGCATTGAGTAAAAGCAACCATCAATTCAACACATTAATGAAAAATAAAATAAATCATATATATAAATATCTTATAAATATGGATATAGTTATTTTTTAAAAAATAGAGGACATTATTTATTCTCTATAAAATTCATAAATCATCCTTAATATAAAAGATTGAGATGTCTCAACCCGTTGATGGGAAATTAAAAAACGAATGTAAAATAATTAAATGATAGAAAATTTTCTGAATTTATATATATAAGTGGAGTGTTGATTTTTGAAAATAGGTTATGAGTTCCACCCATACCATAGTGTAAAAAGGAATTTATAAATAGAGATAATAACTTAAATATCTCTATAGACGCTAGTAGAATAATGGTTTATGGTTATCTAAGAGAACATTTTTTGTTGGGGGGATGGAGAAGAATATTTTACATTAGGTCTCTAGATGCATAATATTCTCGTTGGTAAAGTATGAAAGAAATCATCTTAACGGATCCATTTACACTATGCCTATATATATATGGAATTGGTACAATATTAAAATGTATTTTGCCATTGGAAATTTTAAGGCACCAAGGAATAATAATGGATCATGGGAAATCATTTATCACCTTACTATGTCTTCTCATTTAATATTGATAAGAGAATATATACCCTTTTAATTCCTTTCATTACTATATATGAATGAAATCATAAGGCTTCATGGGGTACCACTATCAATTGTATCTTATTATGAACTTTAGATAACATAAAAATTATATAAGTTCCTTCAATGGAATCATAAAACTAAGATACATTTAATCACTTCCTACCATTACCAAACTGATGTTCAGTATACAAGGAATGTACAAACATAGGAATACATGTTGATAATGGGTTCTCTTATCATCCATGGTATATATGTTTACATGTACCTTTGGGAGAATTTTTAGATAATAATATCTTCTAATCAATATATAGATTGCTCCATATAAAGAATTGTTTTGGAAGAGGTTTCATACTAAACCATGTTGGGATTAAGTGGGAAAAAAAGGTACATTTAATAGTTCTGGTGGAAGAGATTATGATTAATTTACGTAATATTTATGATTATATTAAAACATATGAAAGAGAAAAAGTACTATTCAAGGACATATAATTTAATTTGGGGATCACATTTTTTATGGTTTAACTATGGAATTTATTTTTATGATTTGGTGGAAGGGGAAGTAAATACCTTAGCACAGTAGGCCTTTTTAATACTATAAAAGATTACAGTTTTATCATACTTATTTGATATACCATTCAATAACATATTCCTCATTTAATTACTATTTAAACACATTATAGATCCAATGCAAGTTTTCACATCTAAAGGAATTAATTTAGAGTCTGACTTCTCTTATATTTAAGAGCCTATATAGATTAATTACACTAGAGTAAATGTGTTTCATAATCAAATATCCAACATGGATAAAGTATTATAGAGAAATCACAAACTAAAAGATGAATCCTAGGATACTAAATAATCTATAAGGAAATAATGTCAAAAATTTCTATTTTCTAATATATACGCCAAATTTAAGGGTAAATTTTTGTGTGTGGGGGGGTGTAATAATCAAGAACGTAATATAAGAGGTAAAACCCACATTTTGAACTATTACACAATACACGCCCAAAGAGACATTATTCAAGGTTTTAAAAGATCATTTTTAGTTTTAATATGAAAAAATTAAAATCATCTTTTGATTAAAAATGTCAACATTACCTTATTAAATGATTTTGATATTTTTATATAATAAATTTTTAATTGAATTGTGGAAATAAAATTTCTTGTTTATGTGGTCACTTTTATGTAATATTTTGGTTGGATGTGTTATCAAGAACTCACAAGACCATTTTAATGAATAAATATATGTTTTATATTTATATTTATATATTTTAAATTACTCTAGTTTATTTACAAACCTATATTTTATATTCTAAAACTTATCTATCATATTTAACTAAAATATTATTAATGAATTATATATTTAATATTATAAAATTATGTCAGGAAGAATTTTTAGATTAAATTAAATTAAATTAAATTAAATATTTAATTATTATTATGAAATTACATAAAAATGGAAATTTTATTTTGAGGAATAAATGAAAAATTACTATGGTAAAAACTATTTTATATTGTAAAAGTTAAAATGGAAAAAACATTCATGTAATTTAATAGTAGAGTATTTTTGAAACTTATCTGGTAACCACTATATTATTTCTCAATATTAGTGACACATTCCATAAAATTGACTTCACATTATTAAAATTTGTTGGGTATTTACAGAATATCCATACCATTTCAATTATAAAAGAGGTATTTCACCATATCTTAAATATCACTCCTAAATTTATGTTTTCACATAAAAACCATTCCATATTCCTTAACATTAAATACTAGTTTCTTATATTATATTATTATCACATGATTTTCTTTCAATCCATTCAATTCAATGGGAACATCCAAGGGAATGTCCAAGTGTTCAATGTGATTAATCCTTTTTATATAACTTATTTACTTTATATCATACCCTTACATATATAATTTAATCATTACAAAATGTAACATTAATATTGCTTATATATTTAATTGTATTATGTTAACATAATAATCATCAACCATCTTTCACCTTTTCCTTTGGAAAAATGAAAACATGAATCATACAGATGTGTGGAGTACTACCTCTACAATGAAATTATGTTTCCTTCACTAACATAAATTCATTTTATTGAAATGAAAATTAGAAATTAATTATGAAATATATAAAAATTATAAGGTTTCTATATAATTCTCTATCATACACAATTTTCTATCCCTGAAAATTTGGGCACAACCACCTCAACGAAATGGTACATTACATTTTATGCTGACTTGCATTCATGTTTAGAATTAATAATGGGATAGAAGGATAAAAATTATGTTTATATAAATGTTAAAGTTAATTGAATGAATATTTAATAAAATATTCATAATATAAAAAATAAAAAATTATTTTAAATTTAATCATCATAGACAATCATACTAAGAGTAAAATAATTTTATTTATTTTTGTAATATATTCATATCCATTAATTATTATTATACATAATGACAATTATAAAATCTCAAACTAATAATAACTTACTAAGATCATTATTATTATGAAACAATGATATTACAACTAGTCCACCATATAATCGTTCACTAGATCAAGGTATGTTCAGATTTGGGTCAATTTAATATCTGACTTGAACAATAACATGAATTTCCAAAAATTATAAACATAATATGATATAAATGTGTAAATAGGTTTTTAATGTTAATTTATCTTCAAGAATAAAAACTAGAACAATATTAAAGGGAATTTAAAACATTATTAATTATTATAAATCCTAGCTACCAGTAATTTAAATGTTATTTTAATGATTTACATTATAAAAATAATGAATATAAACACAATGATTATGGAACACATATAATCAATCGAACTAAACTTATGATGTGGGAAAATTGGTTAAAAATTACTAGAAATAATTTAAAGATTAACTATAAATGATGAGTATAAATAAAAATAGGTATGAGTGAAGTTATAAATGAATATAATTATATATCTATGTTTATCATCCAAAATGGTAAAATATGTTCTTGTAATTTAATAAAATCTGTAATGTTTTTCCATTCCAAATTCCTCTATTTGAGACAAGATAACTATTATTCAACAAATTTCATTTGTCTGGTGTATATACTACTTATATGATATTTATTTGATGAAATTAATTCTATTCATGGTATTTGAAGATAAATTTGTATCATCTACATTGTATAGTTTTTGATTGAATTGTTACATAACCCATATGTGGGATTTCCATCTCGAATATTATTCTTCGGGGCATATTCTATATTAACCACTTGTATAAATTTTTGTGGTGAATTCATTTTCATAGAATAAAATTTTCTACATTCATCTGGAAAAACATGTGATTTAACTATCTATATTCTATATAACCTTCATAATATTTTGATTCAAGAGTAACCAACCCCATTTTAAAACTCAATATTTTTCATTATAGGAATAACATCCTACATTTTGGTAAAGTAAATGTGTCTGTAGATTTCAATAATATATATAACTATCAAGATACATGGTTGTTAAAAATTTTGTGGCATAAATTCACATAAGGGTAATAACATTGAAAAAGGATAGTTTAGAATTGAATCAACCATCACTCTAATGCACAACTATTGTGTATATGGCTGCACAAAATTCTAGAAAAACCTTGTGTAATAGGCTTTACAACATTCACACAGAATTTATAACCCATGGTAAAAGATGTTTTCCTTATTTCCTTTTTCTACTACCAATGAATACTATTGAACCCAATTATTATCTTTAATTGATAAACCTAAACATTGATATTACATTGAAAACTATATTTCATGGATAAGGTTACTTCCTATTACTTTTATGATACTATATATATTCAAAGTTGATTAAGGGATGTTCTCCTAGAAATCATAATTATTCCATTGAATGATGAATTATTTTTTAAATATTTCTAATTATTTGAATACACATTTTCTTTTGACAAGAGTTTCCATAGTGAATTGTATTGAATGTGTTGTTGAGTCATATAATGAATGAATAAAGAATTATCAGGTGAGGTTTGGGGGCTAGATTTATATTATCCATGATGCATCAATAAAACTAATAAGTCAAAATAACTTCAGTATAGATTTACACCGATCCCCGTATTACACAGTACCTTATAATAAGGCATTGGAAACATTTTTTATATCATTCATTATGGATTCCATTATTACAATATCAGATATTATTGTAATCCATATTTTTATTTATTATAATGGATATATAATTTGATATGTTTTACAAGATTATGGTTTCATATTCTTTATTTATGCGTTTAATATCACTTATTCCATGTTTATTTTTTGAATGATTCAGATGTATGATACTACTTACTTGGAATTTGATCTCAATATTATTTTTTTCTTCCCCTAGAAATCCTAGATGAGATCTATCATTAATTATTAAGAATATGATGAAAGGGATCATAACTTAATCTCAATATGTACATGTTGTATCTTATGATTTTAATTTTAATTTGTATATGTGTCTAGACTTCCCAGAAAAATATCCATTTAGATCCTATAGAAATCTGTTATTCCATACCAATCATAAAATAGAAATAATGTCTCTAGGTTTTTGGAGTTTGGATTGTTATATGAAATTCCTAAGTGGCTAGTCATAGTGATTAATTGAGATATCTAAACAGTGTCCCATATTCCATTGTGTGTTCTCATTGGGTATTTGATGGAGCACATTAATCACCATGTTTTTATATTTTCATTGTCACACAGGAGGAGTCTTCTATGATAAATTTCATTTTCTGGGGGTTGGGGTATCCCCTCATAATAGGGATGGTGTGTTTGTGTTTCTTGTAGGAGTTTTTTGGAGTTTCATCGTGTATTAGAGCATGTTTTAATTCCATCCATGGTGCACATCTGCCAATTTATATTAAATAGTGATTTACCATTTTCAACTCTCTATAATTATGTATAACTCCTACCCCCATTATAGTTCTCTCGATATGGACTGTTGGTTATTCAATCCAGAACATGGTAAAAATAATCTAATATTATGGGTATTCTATTTGACATTTACAAAGGCTTTTCTAGAAGGATGATATCATGCCATTGTGTTTCGGTGCATTGATGTCACATCACTAGGTAGATTTATTGAAGGGTTTAAATTAAATTAAATTAATTTTGTGATTGAATCAATTTCACTGTATATTGTTTTTTTCAACAATGGTACTATATGTAAACCATATACATTTCATGAGTGGTTGTTCAATGTTTCAGTGCAACATGGCTTCCTGGCGATATTAAATAAATTACCACTATTTGAATTATATTTAAAAAATAATAAATTTATAAATTAATTAAATAATTAACTATTATTTGGATGTTTTTAGGGGATCATGTGGTTTTTTGATGCCCGGTTTCACTTGGATATGCTTGGGTGACTTTTTATCTAGATGAGATTAAAGGGAATAACTGAAAAATTGATATAGGTGGCCCCTTGAAAATAAAATCAATGTTAATAGATATATACATATATATATATATATAATGTGATATATATGTTATCACAAATATGGTAAATCATCCTTTTAAATAAATATTTTATTTTTTGTAAATTTAATGCCTGAATTGAAAAAAGTTATAAGGATCATGATGAACCCTTGGGTGCTAGCTTGATTACTTAGAAATCGATGGATAAGATATTTATTATATATTCATTATTTGGGATTAATTGAATCTAAGGGGTATAAATTAATTGATTTAAAGATAACATAGTGGTCTTACATTAGGATCCTTTGACACCTCCTTATAAAGGAGAGTTTCAAATGGGTATAATTAACCCATGTAAAACCTGATGGTGCTATGAAATTGATTTAAACCTATAAGATTGTTGATTTGAGAAATGATTGATGATTACTACAAAAATGAATATATATATATATATATGGATGGGGACTTATTGGCTAGGTATTTTGTTTCTTGAGTAGATGATGACTGACATAAGATAAATTAAAAAAGTAATGAGCTTAAGACCATTTACATTGAGTGAAATTGATATGTGATTTTTTCATAAGTCCAATGATATAGTCATATGAATATATTATTTTAATTAGATGTTATTTCCTCGGATTTATGGGTGTTAAACTATGATATTTGAATAATTTAAATGAACCAATGTGGGGATTTAATGTATGATATGACTTATGGGGCCCTAGTGGGTTCCCTAGTGATATAATGACCCCTGAGTGGGTGAGAACAATTATGGGTATTGAAGATTATGAGTGTCATGTTTGAACCTAAATCAGTTGTGAGATTAGATATCACAAGAAAGGGTTTTACCTCTGATATATATATATATATATATATATATATATATATCTGTGTGTGTGTGTGTGTTAATTTATATATAGTGCTCCTAATATGCAGAGGATCTCTATTTTTTCCTTGCCTATAAAAAATTCATTTCTAAATCCCCTTGGATTCACTTGTGATGCTAACATCATATTGAATGACATGGTAAATCCCCTCCATTCAGTTGTTATTACTATCTATTTATAATTCCATGTGTTTTCCCCATAGACACAAATGATGCTTATATGGGATGCCTAGGATGTGTAGATCTATTGATTGATGTTTATATAAACTACCTAGGGGAATCCCCCAATGTACTGGATATATGATTATTGTTTTTTGTAGATTAGATAATGACACCCCCCTCATAATTTTTCATTCTTCCTACCTTATAAAAAATTATTTGGATAATATTATATGTACTCGACTATTGGGATTAGTAAAATTTGATTTACGTGGAATACCTATTTAAAATTAGTAAATGAAACTTTTACTATATATTTGTTTGTCCTCACACTATTTTTCCCAATTACTTGATATGCTCATGTGTATTCCAAAACTGAGCAAAGAATGAATCATTAATCCAATGTGTCACCAAAGAACCTAGGGATCTGTCACACTTGGATTTCAAATTTTGAACTTGGATACATTTTTAATTTTGGAATTGTGTTTTTTGGCACAATTTTGAGGTGTGACAATTTTGAATTTTTCTTTTTTGGTTGTCTTTATCTTAGTGAACAATTAGCACATAGTTAGTGGAAACTATGTGGAATAGCCAAGGAAACAGTTTAACCTTTTGTGTGGTTCATCTTAAGGTTTCATGTCCCAAACACAATTAGTTAAATCATGAATAATTAATGTTTGATTCCACTATCTCGCGGAAGAACCATTCTGTATGACTAGTGCCTGGTTTACCAAACCGTGTGAGCTGACCAGATAAAAAATTGAAATATGTATTATACCCTCTGCATATTTTTTCCCAAAAGGGAGCCTCTAAGTCCCTTTTATTATTATGTCCAGAAGAGGCATCATACCTTTTACTTCAATCCTAAAATCCAAACTAATAGTGTCGATCTAGAGATTATTCAAGGTTTTAGGCTAGATTTCTCAAGGTAATCTCCTCTCTTTTCCATCGTCATCATTATTATTAAATATTCTATACCAATATCCTTCTCCCATGGTCATGTGGATTTGGGTTCATGTTTCCCTTGATTTATTTTTGGGATTTTTTGAGGTTACTTGTGGCTTTTCTTTCTTTGTTAGACCTTCTTGAAGTGGTATTAGGTGTGTTGTTGATGCACCTTGAGAAAGGGGTATGTTTCTATTGACCATGACTTCTTAATTTAAAAATCATTAGTTTCAATATTTTATATGAATTATTAAATATATAACAATGATGTGTGATCTCTGAAACAAAAATGTATTGAAAAGCGCTGATTTTTCCCTTGTATTGTGATAAATGGAATTCTTTTGTCAAATGTTAGACACTAAGAATTCTATGAAATGAAAAGTTTTCTATCAAATATAATTTTTGATATCTAAATCATTTTTTAAGGAAAATATATTTTTAATATTTTATATGTTGATTCATGTTATTTTAATTTTTTCCAAAATGGTGTTGGGTTTTTAAAAAAAGTGCATATTTTTCATTTAAAAATAAGTTTTATTTGAGATTGTGTTTAATGGCCCATTTTTAATTTTGATGAAAATAGATTTGGATTGATAATTTAATGTGAGAATTCAATTTGGATTGCATAAATGATTCTGAACTGAAAAATGATGTATTAATTAATTTTGGAAAAGTAGTCAGGGATCTTTAAAAAAAATATGGTTCCTTAATGAATTCTTAATGGCCCATTTGTCACTATGGTGAAAATAGTAAAAGTGATTTCCAAGAAAACTCTCTATGGATAATTATCATTCAGAGCATATGTTGTATTAGGTTGATATACACACTATAGACTCCATGTAACCCATTTACTTTGTGCAGATTGAGAGATCCTCAGTGTGCACTCTTTTCTATATATTTTTCTTATGGAAGTAGATTAGTTCACGAGGTTACTCATGTGATTATTATTGAGTGAATTATTATTATATAGGTTAATGTGATTCGATGAACTATTACCATTAGTTGGATAACATTATATTATATTTTAACCTGGGAACCTTGAATACTCAATGAATTTTCTGGGAATGATTGCTGCGCAATCATAAGTTACACACTATATAGTGGTCCAAAATAGTGGGGGAAATTTAGTGTCACTACTAGATGATTGTGACCCTTAGTTTTTACCATAAATGGGATGTCCAACCGTGAGACGGTGATATTGATTTTTTCTAGTGAAGCATTATTTTCAAAAATAGTCCATATTTATAGGTATGTTCTATATTATTTATGATATTATAGGTTCACCCATGTTTGTTGGAACGTAGTTTTCTTTGGAGATGGATTATGACACAATTTTTGTAAGATTCTCTTGTGTGATATTTTCCCACTACCATTTTAATATGATTATTGTTATTATTTATTAATATTTTTTGGTTTATTCCAAGAATGATGAAATGTTTTCATGTGTTCATGTTATATGGTTTTGGAAATGTATTACCTTAATCCTCTCTTTTAAATGGAATGTTACCATTTCATTTTAAAATTATTATGTTTTATCCATGTAAAAGATTGTGGATTTAAATGGCAAAAATGGAAATGGAATGAATTTGGTTTTAAAGTGAAATCATGTGGGAAAATATTAATTTCATATATTTTATTTAAAACATGAATTTTATGTTTCTTTTTATTTTAACAGAAGTGTATTGGGATTAGATTTGTTTCGGGATGCCTATTTGGTCCTAATTCCGGCACTAATAAATAATTTTTAGCTTGTAGTGTAGGTGGGAGATTGGTTTCAATCACTATGGTAAATAGTGGGTTTTGTAATCGAAGAGTGACCCTCAGGGTTACGTTGAGATTATTTTGTCTTCATTCTCATATAGAGTTTTATTGTTTTGTTTTTTTATTTCTAGTAATGTAGTAAAAATTATTTTGTTGATTATTTACATATATTGTATTCTAGGTTTATCATTCCATTATTTCCATTATTTATTAATTTTTAGGGAAATTATTTCCTCGGTTACTTTAATGATTCATGGCACTAGTTTCCAGTCCATGGGGATCTGGAACGCCCTCTGGATCTTGTCTCAGATTAGCCTAGGTCACCAATTTAGGGTCGATTGAGGATGGTCCTCAAAAATGGTATCAAAGGATTTTTATTCCTTGGAAGAATTTTTTTTTGAATTCCCAATGTCATTTGGTATTTAAATGAAGATAGATTATGGTATTCAAAACCTAGGTGTATAGGATTGAGGGATTTTATGGACCACACTTTCTAAGACAAACCTAGGGATTTAATGGGATGATGGGTTTTATTTGTTTTTTTTGCTCTTTTGGGTTTTTTATTATTAGGGATAGGAATAGGGAGTTAGGATAGTCATATGAACGTTCATGAAGGTCCTATAAATCCATGTAGAGCCAAGGAAATAGTACAAGAAGAATCTCAGTGTCATTGGAATGTTTCTCATATGGCCTCCACCATATGGTCATGTCACCCATCGACACTAATTTTCCCCTTTTTATTTTTTATGTCTTCCTTGACTCCTAAAAACATTTAAAAAAAATCTTGGGAATTTGAGGCTTTTTTATTTCATTATAATTTTTTTGTATTTGTAAAAAGGAAAATGGTTATTCATAGTCAGTTTGATAAAGCGTTAGAAAATTGGTTTCAATGAAATGATTTTAATGGAATGTAATTTGGTGAGCTGCTAAAAATATTTAGAAATTGACTTCTAATATTTATATATTGAAATAAATTAAAGAATGGAATTTAAAATTGGTTTTTTTGATTTGGTGTTTGGTGGGGTTTTGTAATGTTGAATGGATTTGGGAAAAAATAACTTGTTTTGAATATTGGTATTTCCAATGGTTCTCACAAGAAAAGATATGTTTAGAAATTTAATGATTTGTGGATGGGTTGATGAGTTCATGGGTTGGAATGATATTGTTCATGTGAGAAGATCTATAGAACACCATTGGTGATTTTGCAACACACAAAGTCTATTTTATTTCTAAATTATTTTCAAGTAGAAATTTTGGATTTTTTGATTGACCAGTAGTTGTGTCGATCATTTCCCCTGATTTGGGATGTTTTATATTTGTGGTGTTTGGAGTTTATGAACTATTGTTGATGTGTTATTTTTTATTTATCTTGTGATTTTATATTTATGTATTCTCTTCACCCACAATTATTTTATCCATATTTGTGATGGATCTATGGGTAATTACCCATTATAAGGATTCCCAATTGAAAAACCTATGGATTTTATTTTTGAGATTCTAATGTTAAATCCAACTCTCTTTTAGGGTAAATCAGATCTACTCATAGTGGAAGTGTGTTTTTGGAAAATATAATGTTCCTTCAGTCTCCATGAGTTTCCAGAGAGGTTGAAGGTGATTTTTTCTACCTTCATACTTGAAAGACCAACCCAGATGTGGTGGAAGTTGGTATCTTGAAACTATCATCAAGAAGATCTCACCTAGGAGTTTATCAAGCCTTCATTCATCCATTGGTACTCATCAGAGATGGTAATGGTGTGAAAGTTGAAAGAGATGTGTTGTTGACCACAAGTTGATGGATTAGATGATGAGTTATTCATTAATTTTTTCTATATTGTTCCTTACACACTAGAGTTTCCCATACGATATTCCACACATGCTTGACATTTTTAGTATGGACATCATCGTGATGTGAATTTAATGGTGTTAGAGTTTGATTAAACCACTTTTTTCAAGGTGTGAATGAATTTTGTTCATGTGGATGCTATAATATATGGATTTAATGAGATTAAAAACCATACCATAGTAACTATAAGCGGTAAAGATGAATTTCATCATGGAGTTAAGAAAGAACTTTAAAGCTATTGCTACAGTTTGTGGGAGGAAACATCCTCTAGATCTCTCATCAACTTTCCCTATTTAAAGGATTATGGTAATTCATCATTAAGGAAATTCAGATCATAAAATGTAGCCATTTTTTAATACATTGAATAAATTTCATGCTTGTGGATTCTTATTTCAATTGCAATGGTTTTTTTTGGGGTGTTTACATGAATTGATATGGAACCTTTTTCATAGAAGTAGAGTGTTGATGGGTCTCTGGTTAATGTCCCTTTATGTTGTAGTGTTTCATTCTGTTGTGGTGGTCGGTTTGGGTAGTTTTTTCAATGATGAGTTCTCTTAAAATTATAAAAGTGGATGATGTGAGTTTTCTTGAGAACTTTTGTAATAATGGACGCATTTTTGTCTTCTAGAAGATCTAAATTTATTCCCTCATGGGTCAATGGATGTTCCACTATGTCTCTATTTCCTTTTTGTTCGTTTGATGTGAAATAGTGTTAGGGTCTATCTTTAGAATCCTCTATAATAGTGGAATGATTGTGTCTTGAATAGGGATCTTCAACTCCTCAAAATGAGGAAAGAGATTATTTAAACATCAAGGATATATCCAAAGGTCCTATAGTAAAGGTGGTATGTAGTTAGGAAACCCGTGGGTTTGAGGAACCATGTTCTAGAATTTATCATCTATGTGAACATGGTGATAGTTTATAGTTCCCTATTGAAACTATTTTTCTCTTTATAGTGGTATCAATTTTATCCTTGTGGGATAATTATTACAAGTTGATTCATTTTAGGATTCCCATATTGGCCGGTTTACAAATGGTGGGGAGACCCTATATGGGACTCGTTGAGTTTACTCTTGTGATAGATCAGTTTTATTTGTTTCCTAATGGTGGAGAGTCCATTCCATCCTCCATTAATGATTATTTAGATTTGGTTTCTTTTCTTTTCTAGGAATGATTAATGGATTTAATTTCATGTTGATTGATATGTTCATGGTTGAAAGGAATAAATCACATGGTTATGTAATCCTTGGCCTTTTATGGATCAACTCGAAGATGTTGTGCCTTTGTAGGGTAGAAATCCTAATGGTCAGGAGGATTTTCAAACCCAAATTTTTAATATTAACCTCTGATATAGTTTCTTTTTTCTCCTCATGGATTTATTTCATGTTCTATGTATTATAGTTTTCAAATTTGAGTTCCATGGTCTTTTTCTATTATTGCACGGTTGGAGCACGGACAAAGGAAATTGTGTGGCCTAGAACTAAAAACTGTGTGGGATGTGTTGTATTTCTTGGTGGGGTGCACAACCCATGCATTAGTAGAAAAAATATGCTTCAATCATGAGGGAATCCACTATCACATGGAATAAAAAAATTTCATGGTTGGTGCATGGTTTACAAAATTGTGTGCCCAAAGCATTTAAGCTTCCCATATCATAAAAATTATGAAATTCTGATTCAACCCTCTCTGGATATTGACATCAAAATGCCTCCCTCATCTCCCAATTGTTTTTAAAACCCTAAGGGTCATATCCTTTGTCCTACTAGCCTTCATTCATCCCCTATGGTGTGGATATATTAATTATTCATGGTTTTCTGATAGATTTATCAAGGCCATCTCATCTCTTCTCTACCCTATGCATTCTTCTTTCATTTTCACTAGAGATATTCTTCATCCTTGGTCAATATGATCTAGTGTTCATTTTTACCTCCATTTATGTTCGTTGGTTTTTTTTATGGTTCCGTTTATTTTACATACTTTATTGGACCTTCATTAGGTGGTTTTTGTTGTTCGTTGTTGAATCACTGCAAGATTGAGGTAGGTTTCCCATTCACTTGCCTTTTTAATTTATGAATAATTTTTTTTTCTGGAATTTCACACATTCCCTGAATATTAAATAGTATCGTTTGGTCATTAAAATATTTTTTAGTGTGAAATGTGTTGATTTATCACGTGTTTTTTGTTAAATGGAATTTTTTTGTTAAATGTTGCACACAATGTGTTTGATGAAATGTCGGGTGGTCTTTTACAAGTGATTTGTGATATCTAAAGTTGGTTTTTTGTTTGGTAAATATATTTTTTATATGTGATGTGATGATTCAGGTCCTTTAAGGTGTTTCCTCGAGTGGTTTTGGTTTTAAAATAAGTGTGTATTTGGATTTTAAAAAAAAATTTGTGTTGTGGTGGTGGTTAATTTCAAATTGGGAATTTTCATGAAAATGGAATTCTCTTAAAAATGTGAATTTATTTTTTAATTTATGATTTTATAAACGATTATCAAATAAAAATGGTGTATTTTTACATTTTTGGGATATTTTTTCATGGTTTTTTGAAAAAAATGATTATATAATAAATAGTTACTGATATCCCCTTTGGAACATTTGTGAAAATGTTGAAAGTGATTGTCGTGAAATATATCCATGCATAATTATCTTGATGAGATTATGTATAATGGGAGAGAAATCATCAATGTGGACTCCTCATAAAACTTTTAATTTGTGAAAAACTGGTTATCCTTGATTTGGAATTTTTGTGATCTATTTATAGTGGAAAGAAATTATCCCTTGGGGTGACTTAAGTGATTCATGTATTGTGAATTATTATTATTTATGTACATGTTATTGGATTCTTGTTTTGAATCCATCAGATAATCCTATTTTACATCATGAAATGAGAACCTGGTATAGTGAGTAAATTTTTTTAGAATGAATTATGTATAAGAATAGGCTATGCATTAGCTAGAATACCATATAAGGAGAATATATTGAGTTTCATTACTATGAGATAGTTCCCCTTGGTCTGTATTGTGTTGGGGATGGTCGAGCATGTGGGGTAATTATTGATGTCATTGAGTGAAGAATTATTTTTGGGATGAGTCCACATGTATTAGTATATTTTATATTATTCCTAATCTCTAAGTTTCACCAACGTCTATTACCACTTAGTTGTATGTGTTGTATGACTATGACACACTATTTTTAAGATTATCTTATTGGATATTTTATCATTTCCACTATTGTATGATTATTGTGATTAGTTATTTATAAGTGTATCTTTTTTCCAATAATGATAAAATGCTTTCAAGTGTTTATGGAAAATCGTTTTGGAAATGTTTCACTCTTTCTCTCTTATAAATGGATATTTACATTTTCCTTTTTAAAATTTATATGGCTCCAACTTGTAAGTGATATTTTTTTAACATGATAAAAAGGGAAATGTGCCAATTTGGGTTATAAATATGAAAATGTGTTGCCAAATTATACTTTTATATATTTTATTTGAAACTAGAATTTTTTTTATTTCATTTATTTTCCTGGTAGTTAATTGTGATTTTATTTTTTGGCACGTCAACTGAGTTCTAGTACTCACACATATAGTTATTTCTTATATTTAGCATGAGGTGAAGTTATAATCTATGTTTTAATCACCTTGGGTGATTATTGGTTTTGATATCAAAGGGTCACCATCAGGGTCACAAGGAGACTTTTTGGACATCTTACTATAATTGTTTTTTGTCGTTTAGTTGTTTTTTTAGTTTTGTAGCTAAATTTGTTTAGTTTATTGTTTATATATATTTGGGATTCTTTGTTAATATTTACTATTTTTCTATTATTTATTTATTTATTTTGTGTAAAAAAAATTGATGGTTACTCTAATGATTTCTGACATTAGTTTCTATAACATATGGATCATGAATAACCTTTGGGCCTTGTCTCAGATCAGATCATGTTATCGGTTTAGGGTCGGCCTGTGTTGGTTCATAATAGGATCAATAGTTATGGTTTATTTACACATTAACACCATTATTTATTTATTATTTATTTATTTTGATCATATAAAATAAAATATACAAATTTTTACTAGTTAGGGTTGGGAAACCATTGGTGGTTCCCTTTTTTAATCACACTATGAGAAAGTAGGCATTTCACTTGGATAACCATGTAGTGTTTAGAGTTATCATGCTCAGGTTGGGAAGTGTCATAGTGTTTCATGATCAAGAAGGATAGAATAGATGATTCCAGAGTTTGGGATGAGATGAGACTTTAAGATGATTGTGATACCAACTTGTATTTAAATAAAATATTTATTTCAAATTTGTAATCCATTGGAAGGCAGTAATCAATTTATGTTATCATGACCATGGGTATGTATAACTTCATTCATTCAGATACAATTTATTATATCATTATTCTTTATTCATTCATGCACTCAGAATTATGATTTGGGGTGTTTTTATATATTTTCCACCATTTGTAGTATGTTATATTTGTATTTTTATCCAATGGTAACAACCTAGTCCCTTAATAGTAGTTGATAGCCTTTAGCGTATGGGGAGGCATTACTATGATATTATATTGACCACTAGTCTTGGCACTGGTCATGTAATAGGGGGTAGTAGGATGATATGTTAGCACCATAAATATTCTCTCACTCATAATGATATTATAATCATAAGGAGTTATTTTTATTAAATATATTTAATTATATAAGTATCACATAGATTCCCTAAATTTAACATAATTTACTTGTTAATTCTAATAATCCCCATTATAAGGTATGATTAATCTATCTTGTTAAGGATAATGACTATAAATAATAATCATTAATGTTGGTGGTCAAAGCAACCCAAACATTACCATTCTACAAGAAAGAAGTACCTAGTTGTTTTATAATATTACCCTTATTATCAAATTATAACAAAAAAATATTATTATAATCTTGAGGTGAATAATTATTCTTATTAAGAATTACTCAGATATTAACAAGGAAATAGACAATGAATAATATGCTAGAAAATTTCAATAATCAAATCCTCCCTTGAAAACCACATTTGTTTTAAATTCCATTGGAATTATTATTACCAGATTCTTCTAAATATGATCAAATATTATAGGAGATGAAATTTTTTAATACATTTAAAAAATAAATAATACCGTTGTGGTTTTTATACATTTTACGAGATTCATTATAAAGCTATAATTTAGTGACATTTTTAAAAATTCCCATTATTTAATGGTTTTGAAAATATTTTGTGTATGGAAGGAGGCATTTAAATATAATGGGATGTTGGGGAATGTAACACCCGAGACTTTTATGTTATATAAATCATCAAAGGAATCTTTTTCTACACAACACTTGCTTGGCTTGCTTTACAAGCAATCGCGACCTTCCTCGATAGCTTGCGCTGTACGCAATATCGAGTTTCACTAAACGGCGATATGCTATTAAAATATCATAGCCATTATGAATAGTAATAACCACTTTTTGAAATTTTATCTTTCAAAATGGACTTCATTCTTGGATTCGGAATACCGAAATTAGCCTAGGGTGAAATTTTGGTATTTTTCTGAAAACTTTCAATTTTTGATGAATAGTGAAACCACTTAGTGGTAGGTTAAAAACTGAATTTTGCAGAAAACATAATTTTACCACTTATGTGAATGTAATTTGGAAAATCCGACAGACACAGTTGATATCAGTAAGTAAAATGTGGTTCAATGAGATAAAAATAATATTTTGGTGAATAGTAACTTTTTACTTTTTTTTACAGCGGTTAATAGTAAATAGGGTAACTATGGGTAAATATGATATTACTATTACCCTAACACATGTCATAATTCTATTGGATAAGTGTAATTCGACCAAAAACAACCTTATGAATATAATATGACCATTTAGGTAAACTTGGATTAGATTATGACATTTAATATTATTTTATTTAATGAATAGTTAAAATAGTTAAAATCAAAGTTTAATAACTAAAACATTTTTAATATGGGTTTATCTATAAGATAAATTAGATTATAAATATTCATTATAAATATAAAAAGATTTCCTACATAATGATATTTTATTTATAATTTTTAGACTTTAAATAAATTAATTTATTTATGACACAATGATGATGAAGTAATTACCGTTTTAAGGAGATGTTAACATAACTGATGTTATAAAAGCCCAAATAAATGTAATACGAGACTTTTTATGAATTACAATAATTTTATAGGTTACTATGATATATTAGTGTTGATTTAATCAACTTGGTTTGAACATATAATTCTGTTATGACTTTCACAAAAATCATATATCAAATAGTGACAAAATTGACACAAAATAGTTTTTAAATCAAATATTATATTATTAATTGTTATTTTATTCCTAAAAATCTGAGGCTCGGCCAAATGAATTAGATAAGGATATATATATATTAATAATAAACAACTTGGAGTTCGTTTGTCATGTTATAGTAAGTGTATTAACCATATAGTGTAAGAAAACAAAAAGACACGGTAAAAGTTAAATTATTTAACTTAGAGTTAAATCCAATTGATAAGGTTAAAATAATAGCCTAAACTTGTCTAAATCCTATTAGTTGATAGTATTTTGACCCATCCCCACTTTACCTTCT
The DNA here is from genome assembly GCA_963277665.1 of Viscum album. Taxonomy (NCBI): domain Eukaryota; kingdom Viridiplantae; phylum Streptophyta; class Magnoliopsida; order Santalales; family Viscaceae; genus Viscum; species Viscum album. The sequence goes on from OY728147.1 coordinate 1,316,891,639, forward strand.
AAATAATACCCTTTTGAACCATTATAAACCTATTTTGACTTCAATATAAAATAATATTTTGAGATATTCCTAAGGTGCCCCTCTCCTCCCTTATAAAAGGGGACCTCCTCCCCCTCCTCCTCACACCAATTTGAGCACTCAAGCTCGTCCGAACCCTGACAAAATCCCTTCTCCACTTCCCTAGAATAATCCTAGATGTCCTTGTCTTCTTCAAAGACCAATCTTAGTTCCCTAAGTGGAGGATTCAAAGAGGCGTTTCAAAGAAGAGGAGCTTCAGACACGTACAAAGCAAATCGGACCTAAGGTAAGGGAAATATCACAATCTCATTTTTATCCGAGATTGTTTATACTTTGTTATTTACTGGGGTGTATTTTATCATCCACATCCATGTTTACTCAATATTAAATATTATTTCCATCCACCTACAATTTTTTAAATCTAATTTTACCCTTCGGTGAGTTTTTAGTAAAGGATATGAAAGGAATCTTTTGTCGATTTTCGTACGAGGTACTTTTTTTACTTTTCCGACAAAAGTACGAAGAATGTTTTTTTTAACTTATACGGCAAGAATGTATTTTTAAAACATTATTTTCAAGAATATTCCATTATAAGTTTTCATGTTTATTTTTAATCAACATCTTTTATTTTATAATTTTATGCCATGTTAAGAAAAGAAAAGTGTTTTTGAAGTAGAAAGGATATTTTCCTCAAGAATGGAGTTCAAATGTTTTATAAAAATTATTTTCCATCTAAGATAATATAGGGTTCTATTTTTATCCATATTATTACATTGATTGGATTATTTTGTGAGGGAATTATTTTTATGAAGTCATTTACCTTATATGATTTGTTTTATGATGTCATGATGTTTCAAGAATCCCATTTTTGTTACATGTGTTATGCGATGATGTGTGATTTATGATTATGTGGCACACATAAGAAAGGATTCATTATAAGATGGTTGGGACCTATATCTCCCTCCAATGCATTGGGTAAAGATTTTATATCTCATGAGATAGACAGGGCTGGAACGGTAGGTTATACCGGTTTAGTGAAATAGGACTGGAACGAGGGTGACTCGGTTCAGAAAGGGACTTTGTACACTAAGATAGTCTTGGCAATGAGTCATGACTAACAAGAAATGATTTTCCATGATTTTGTGTGCATGCCACAAAGTTTCAAGTTTTATGTTATGATTATGGGGATCTCATTTTCACTTCTATGATTTATTCCATGTTAAGATATTATGATCTCTTTTGCAGGTTATGATTTTCAAAAAGATATGATATGATTTTTATTTCCTTTATTTTGCCTTGCTGAGCATTTGAGCTCACCCTTTCTTGTATGTTTTCTTTTCCCCAGGTCAGGAAGATGGATATTAAGTAGAATATGCTAAAAGGGACCCTAGATATGATGAAATAAATGGGAGACACTGTAGAAGATTTATGAACCAGTTGTTTATGTTTCCCAGTTTCTAAAGACACTATACCTATACGGTCCTTTGTGGTTTTGTCATATGTTGTAATAAGTGTGCTTCAATTTTGAAGTATTAACAATGTATGTAAAGTATGGGTCGTTATAGTTGGTATCAGAGGAAAGGTATAGTCATCCTTTGGAAACTAGGATGTGAAAGCCTTAGTAAGAACCCTAAGGATAAGTCTAAGCATAGAACGGAATCTTAGTGTTTTAGAAATGGCCATGAATAACCTAGGATAAGACCTTAAGCGTGAAAATTTTATTCTTGAATTATGTGGTTTTCCTATTATAATTAGTGTTGCTCACACTATTCTTCTTGGTTTTAGTCAATGGCTGGAACCTGAAGGAACCGTGTTAATGCGGAATGCGATGGGCAATGCAATGATTGTCCCCCTGAGAAACCAAACGATATGGGAGCTGGAATGCAAAATATTGTAGCCATGCTCACACAACTTTCTCAAGCTATGAATCATGCAGGACATTGAAACGAGAAAAGGAAGGAGCAACATTCTGTTGAATCCTTCATGAGGCAGCGTCCACCTTCTTTCAGTGGGTCTACTAATCCATTAGTTTCTAAACAATGGATTAGCACTACTGAAAAGATATTTTCAGTTCTTCAATGTTCTGAACATGATAAAGTCGTCCTAGCAGTGTATCGTTTGGAAGGAGATGCTGATCAATGGTGGAATCTTATTAAGAATACGAGGAAAAGGAATGAAATTGAGTCTATGGAATGGGATGAGTTCAAGAACTTATTTTTCAATAAGTACTTCCCTCATATTCTCCAAAAAAAGATGGAGAAAGAGTTTCTTGAACTGAAGCAAAGGGATGATGAATCTGTTGGTACCTATGAAGAAAATTTACAAGGCTGGCAAGGTACGCTTCTGGTATTATTATCTAACCTGAGAGTAAGATCGATCGATTCTTTAGTGGCTTAAAACCAAGTCATCAAAGGGTGTTAGCCATAAGGGACTTCAATAGCTACGAGTTAATCGTTCAATGTGCTCTCAAAGTCGAGATGGAGATTGGAGTAACCCATCAGTCATATGGGTTTGATAAGAAGAGGAAAATGGAATTCAAAGGAAAATCTAAAGAGAACACTGAAAAGAAGATGAGCTTTCCCTTATGCTCAAAGTGTGGAAAGAAACATGTAGGGAGTTTTCTTAAAGGGACAAGTAAATGTTTCAAATGTGGAAAGGAAGGTCATCGGGCATTTGAATGCCGCGATAATGGGAAGAAGATGTCTAATGATGCAAATAAAGGAAGGGATACACAGAATGAACCTACTACACTTCAATGTTTCAAGTGCAAGGAGATGGTGCATTATGCCAATCAATTCCCAAATCCAAGGGTTGATGATGATGGTCAACGTCAAAAAACTGTTAAGGCTAAAGACAAAGGAATGTCACATGCAATTTCTATCAGCGATGTGGAGTACGATAACGAAGTGGTGAAAGGTACACTTACCATCCACTCTAAAGTAGCAAATGTTTTATTTGATTTTGGATCCACCCACTCTTTTATTTCTGAAAAATTTTCTAAGGGTATCATCATATTACCTCAATAATTAGATGTTGAGTTAGCTGTGACAACACCTAATGGTACATCAATCGCATCAAAAGATTATAATTCTTCTCCAATTGACGTTTGTGGGAAAGTTCTTCCTGCAAATCTTATGATCCTTCCTTTAGTGGAATTCGATGTGATACTTGGCATGGATTGGCTTTCTTTATACGGAGCTCATATCAATTTCCAAAGAAGGGAAGTCACATTTCATATTCCAGATCAATCTATGATTGTCTATCAATGCAAGGATGAACATAACCTTCCAGTGGAAATTTCTTCCATTTTTTGGGTATTGATTCCACTAAATGAAGGTTATTTATCTCAAATGGTTGGTGAGAAACTCACGATTAAGAATATTCCCATCGTACGGGAGTTTGATGATGTCTTTCCGGAGGAAATTCCAGGTCTTCCACCAAATCATGAAGTTGAGTTTTCAATAGAACTCGTACCGGGTGATTTGCCTATTTCAAATACACCTTATAGAATGGCCCCAATTGAGTTGCAGGAATTGAAGAAGAAACTCCAAGAGAATCTTGATAAGGGATTCATACGCCCTAGTGCGTCACCTTGGGGAGCACCTGTTCTATTTGTTAAGAAGAAAGATGGATCAATGAGACTCTAAATGGATTATCGAGAACTTAACAAGATCACTATCAAGAAAAAATATCCTCTCCCAAGAATTGATGAATTATTTGACCAACTACACGGAGCTCAATACTTCTCCAAGATTGATCTTCGTTCAGGGTATCATCAATTAAGGGTCAAAAGGGAGGATATACCAAAGACGGCTTTCCATACAAGGTATGGACACTATGAATGTATAGTGATGCCATTTGTTCTTACTAATGCCCCTGCTATCTTCATGGATCTAATGAATAGAGTCTTTAGAGAATATCTTGGTCAATTTGTGGTAGTCTTTATAGACGATATTCTTCTCTATTCAAAGAGAAAGGAAGAGCATGAAGATCACTTGAGAGTTATATTGAAGACCCTGAGAAAGGAGAAGCTTTATGCCAAATTTACCAAGTGTGAATTTTGGCTTCAAAAAGTTTCATTTTTGGGTCACATAATCTCAAAAGAGGGGATAACTGTGCATCCAGCAAAAACAGAGGTTATCAAAAGATGTTCGAGACCAACAACAGTAACTAAGATCCGAAGTTTTCTTGGTTTGGCTGGATATTATCGACGTTTTGTGAAAGATTTTTCACGATTATCTAATCCACTCACCAAGTTGACTCGGAAAGGAGTTAAGTTTGTTTGGACAGAGGAATGTGAAGAGAATTTCAAGGAGTTATAAAGAAGGTTATCCAGTGCACCTGTGCTCACACTGCCTTTTAGTGGAGAAAGGTTTGTGATCTACAGTTATTCATCCAAGAAGGGATTGGGGTGTGTTCTTATGCAAAATGATATGGTGATAGATTATGCCTCACGACAGTTGAAAATACATGAGAAAAATTACCCAACTCATGATTTGGAGTTAGCTGCAGTAATCTTTGCATTAAAGATTTGGAGGCATTACCTTTATGGTGAAAGGTGTGATATTTATACTGATCATAAAAGTTTAAATTATATTTTCACACAAAAGGAGCTGAATATGCGTCAAAGAAGATGGTTGGAGCTGATTAAGGATTATGACTGCTCAATCCATTACCACCCTGGGAAAGCAAACAAGGTGGCAGATGCATTAAGTCAACAAGACCATGCTAGTTTATCCATGATGAGGATCACGGAAGATCCAATATTTATGGATTTACAAAGGATGGATCTTGGAATTATAATGGAAGGGGAAAAATCTTATATTTCTCAAATGAATGTTCAACCATCTATACATGTGACGATTAAAGAGGCACAAAAAGAAGATGTTGAGTTACAAAAGAAGGGGAGAAATGTTCCTGAATTCAACCTTGATTGTGATGGGGTAATAAAGTTCTAGAATCGGGTTTGTGTTCCTCCCATCCCCGAATTAAAAAAGGAGCTGCTGGATGAGGCTCATAGTTCTTCATTCTCTATTCATCCTGGAAGTATGAAGATGTATAGGGACCTGAAAGAGTACTTCTGGTGGGATGGCATGAAAAGAGATGTTTCTGAATATGTCTCTCGATGCTTGGATTGCCAACAAGTTAAAGCTGAGAGACAGAAGTCTAAGGGGATGTTACAACCATTACCCATACCCGAATGGAAATGGGAAAATATCACTATGGACTTTGTCACAGGACTTCCTAAAACATCCAAAGGAAATAATGCTATCTGGGTCATAGATGATCGTCTTACAAAGTCTGCACACTTCATTGCTATTAGAGAGGATTTCTCTCTAGATCAGCTTGCCATGATATATGTAAAGGAAGTGGTAAGATTGCATGGAGTACCACTTTCTATTATATCTGATCGGGATCCAAGATTTATGTCGAAGTTCTGGCGAAGTCATCAGTATACTCTGGATACAGAGTTGAGTTTCAGCACTGCTTATCATACTCAGACAGACGGTCAGTCTGAGAGAACAATTCAAACCCCAGAAGATATGTTGAGAGCTTGCTCTATGGATTTCAAAGGAGTTTGGGATCAACACCTACCTTTGGTGGAATTTTCTTATAATAATAGCTTTCACTCCAGTATTCTGATGGCTCCTTATGAAGCTCTCTATGGAAAGAAATGCAGGACTCCAACTTTCTGGGATGAAGTTGGGGAAAGAAATCTATTAGGACCTGATCTCGTTGATGAAATGACAGAAAAGGTCAGATCTATTCAACAACACATAAGATCAGCTCAGAGTCGATAGAAAAGTTATGCCGACAACTGAAGAAAAGATCTAGAGTTTGAAGTGGGCGATAAAGTGTTCTTACAGATATCTCCCTGGAAGAGAGTCATGAGATTTGGAAAAAAGGGGAAGTTGAGCCCTAGATATATCGGTCCGTTCGAAATACTGGATCGTGTTGGGAAGGTAGCTTACCGATTGGAGCTTCCACCGAATCTCTCTCAAGTTCACGATGTGTTCCATGTATCTCTCCTGAGAAAGTACATACCAGATCCTTCACATGTACTCAGCTCAGAAGTTGTACCGCTGGAGCAAGATCTTTCTTATGAAGAACAACGGATAGAGATTCTGGATCGTAGAGAAAAAGTCCTACGAAACAAGACCACTCGATTGGTGAAAGTTTTATAGAGGAACCACCAACTTGAAGAAGCTACATGGGAGCTTGAGGATATGATGAGGGAAAAGTATCCTCATCTGTTTGTTACAAAGTGACGAATTTCCAGGGCGAAATTCTTTTTAAGGGGGGTAGAATGTAACACCCGAGACTTTTATGTTATATAAATCATCAAAGGAATCTTTTTCTACACAACACTTTCTTGGCTTGCTTTACACGCAATCGCGGCCTTCCTCGATAGCTTGCGTTGTACGCAATCCCAAGTTTCACTAAATGGCGATATGCTATTAAAATATTATAGCCATTATGAATAGTAATAACCACTTTTTGAAATTTTATCTTTCAAAATGGACTTCATTCATGGATTTGGAATACCGAAATTAGCCTAGGGTGAAATTTTGGTATTTTTCTGAAAACTTTCAATTTTTGATGAATAGTGAAACCACTAAGTGGTAGGTAAAAAACTGAATTTTGCATAAAACTAATTTTACCGCTTCTGTGAATGTAATTTTGAAAATCCGACAGACACGGTTGATATCAGTATGTAAAATTTGGTTCAATGAGATAAAAATAATTTTTTGGTGAATAGTAACTTTTTACTTTTTTTTACCGCGGTTAATAGTAAATAGTGTATCTAAGGGTAAATATGATATTACTATTACCCTAACACATATCCTAATTCTATTGGATAAGTGTAATTCGACCAAAAACAACCTTATGAATATAATATGACCATTTAGGTCTACTTTGATTAGATTATGACATTTAATATTATTTTATTTAATGAATAGTTAAAATAGTTAAAATCAAATTTTAATAATTAAAACATTTTTAATATGGGTTTGTACATAAGATAAATTCGATTATAAATATTCATTAGAAAGATAAAAATATTTCCTACATAATGATATTTTATTTATAATTTTTAAACTTTAAATAAATTAATTTATTTATGACACAATGATGATGCAGTAATTACCCATTTAAGGAAATGTTAACATAATTGATGTTATAAAAGCCCAAATAAATTTAATTTGAGACTTTTTATGAATTTCAATAATTTTATAGGTTACTATGATATATTACTGTTGATTTAATCAACTTGGTTCGAACATATAATTCTGTTATGACTTTCACAAAAATCATATATCAAATAGTGACAAAATCGACACAAAATAGTTTTTAAATCAAATATTATATTATTAATTGTTATTTTATTGATAGAAATATAAGGTTCGGCCAAATGAAATAGATAAGGATATATATATTAATAATAAACAACTTGGGGTTCGTTTGGCATGTTATAGTAAGTGTATTAACCATATAGTGTAAGAAAACAAAAAGACACGGTAAAAGTTAAATTATTTAACTTAGAGTTAAACCCAATTGATATGGTTAAAATAATAACCTAAACTTGTCTAAATCCTATTGGTTGATATGATTTCGACCCATACCCACTTTACCTTCAAAATAAGACCCTTTGGAACCATTATAAACCGATTTTTACTTTAATATAAAATAATATTTTGAGATATTCCTAAGGTGCCCCTCTCCTCCCTTATAAAAGGGGACCTCCTCCCCCTCCTCCTCACACCAATTTGAGCACTCAAGCTCGGCCAACCCCTGCCAAAATCCCTTCTCCACTTCCCTAGAATAATCCTAGAGGTCCTGGTCTTCTTCAAAGACCAATATTAGTTCCCTAAGTGGAGGATTCATAGAGGCGTTTCAAAGAAGAGGAGCTTCGGACACGTACAAAGCAAATCGGACCTAAGGTAAGGGAAATATCACAATCTCATTTTTAACCGAGATTGTTTATACTTTGGTATTTACTGGGGTGTATTTTATCATCCACATCCATGTTTACTCAATATGTAATATTATTTCCATCCACCTACAATTGTTTAAATCCAATTTTACCATTCGGTGAGTTTTTAGTAAAGGATATGAAAGGAATCTTTTGTCGATTTTCGTACGAGGTACTTTTTTGACTTTTCTGACAAAAGTATGAAGAATGTTTTTTTAACTTATACGGAAAGAATGTATTTTAAAACATTATTTCCAAGAATCTTCCTTTATAATTTTTCAAGTTTATTTTTAATCAACTTCTTTTAGTTTATAATTGGATGCCATGTTAAGAAAAGAAAAGTGTTTTTGAAGTAGAAAGGATATTTTCCTCAAGAATAGAGTTCAAATGTTTTATCAAAATTATTTTCCATCTAAGATAATATAGGGTTCTGTGTTTATCCCTATTATTACATTGATTGGATTATTTTGTGAGGGAATTATTTTTATGAAGTCATTTACCTTATATGATTTGTTTTATGATGTCTTGATGTTTCAAGAATCCCATTTTTGTAACATGTGTTATGCGATGATGTATGATTTATGATCATGTGGAACACGTAAGAAAGGATTCATTATAAGATGGGTGGGACCTATATCTCCCTCCAATGCATTGGGTAAAGATTTTATATCTCATGAGATAGACAGGGCTGGAACGGTAGGTTATACCGGTTCAGTGAAACAGGACTGGAATGAGGGTGACTCGGTTTAGAAAGGGACTTTGTCCACTAAGATAGTCTTGGCAATGAGTCATGACTAACAAGAAATGATTTTCCATGATTATGTGTGCATTACACAAAGTTTCAAGTTTTATGTTATGATTATGGGGATCTCATTTTCACTTCTATGATTTATTCCATGTTAAGATATTATGATCTCTTTTGCAGGTTATGATTTTCAAAAAGATATGATTTGATTTTTATTTCCTTTATTTGCCCTTGCTGAGCATTTGAGCTCACCCTTTCCTGTATGTTTTCTTTTCCCCAGGTCAGGAAGATGGATATTGAGTAGAATATGCTAAAAGGGACCCTAGATATGATGAAATAAATGGGAGACACTGTAGAAGATTTATGAACCAGTTGTTTATGTTTCCCAGTTTCTAAAGACACTATACCTATACGGTCCTTTGTGGTTTTGTCATATGTTGTAATAAGTGTGCTTCAATTTTGAAGTATTATCAATGTATGTAAATTATGGTTCGTTATAGGGAATTTATTCCTCATTTAAAAATATTCATTTTAATGTTTTATACATATCAAAATAATTTACAAAAAAATTTACAATATTTTTCGAGATTATCATTTATCGGTTTAACTCATTATTCAATAAAATAAATTACGTTTCCACCAAAATTAATATTTACCTATATTCATAAAATCAATGATTTAATTTCCAAATATAATATATATTTTTTTTATTAAAAATCACTTTATGAGTAATTTTACTTTTAAATAAAAATATATAATTTTTAAAAGTGATTTTTTAGTAATAAATATATGTTCCCATGTAAAAAATCATTTTATTTTTTCTTATAATTTAATATGCATAAATTAAATGATAATTAATTTTTTTTATAAGTATAATATATTATTTTTTAGTATCAATTTTAAAATTTAAACTATGTTTCATGCATAATGATCACATATTAGTTCTACCAAATTATAAGAGGTTAAATATTATTTCACTGATTACATATGTTACCAATACATATACCCTATGAATATATAATATAAAAAATGATATATATATATATATATCCATTGACTATATGTACCAAATTTATATATATAACGTTTTTAGGTTCCCTTGCGTCAATGTTATATATGTTGTTAATAATTTTTTTAAAGATCTTATTAGTGTAATTATGTAAAGTTAATTTGATGGGTGACTAAGTGAGTATTAAACTTAAATAAAATGTAATGGATGTATAAAAAATACATTAAAAATGATGAATCAACAACTAAGATGAATACATGGAAAATAGATGTATACTCTATTGTATGCCCCATTAAAATATGATGGTAATTTTAGTCGATCCTCATGGAAAAGACATGTACTAAAGGTTGGAGTACAATCTATAATAGTTACATAAAATGAAAGATAACAGCATGTTTTTGAATTCTATTATAGTACTAAAAATCTTATAAAATATGTTTTTAAATTATTTAATCAATTTTCTTTCAATAATCAAGATAATGATTGGATAATTCATCCCTCAGTGTACATGTATGTTAGATTATAGAAATAGTTTTGAACAAACTCATGAATTATGATTTAATAGGTTAAGTATGAGGCTATAATTTGATGATAGTAAATACCATAAAATACTCTATTTGAGAATTTACACTCTATAAATGACTTTAAAAACAAATTGAAATAGTTTGGGATTATTTTGAAAATCAATAGAATTAATCAAAGATAGTTTAAGGACATCTGAGGTGTTAAAGAATTCCAAATTTTATATGAAGATTCACTTGATCCCATTTCATAATATCCATATTTGTTTTTATAAAGTTGAAAATAAAAGTACTTCATATTGCTTATTATTTATGATTCAACATATAATATGGGGTCCTTTTACATACTTTGAGATATTTGTGAATAATAATTTTCAAGACCTAGTGTAAGCATTTAATCCCTTGAATTCGACACAATCATATACGAATTTCTACCACATAATACTTCAAAAAATAATATCTTATAACGTTGAATCCCTTTGAGACTTCTAGTAAATTACTTTGATATAAGGTGAAATGCATTTAAATATCGAATTATGAGTAATGTATGAGTTATTTTTAGAATTTTTATGACATTTATGTCTAAAAAATGGGATATTGGTGGGATTATTACATTTGAATCCCACTATATCAAGTCTAGATAAATTAGATTATAAATTGTTGTGAGGTTATAAATTCAACATATAGAATAATTTTTACAATTTTTCAAGGTGAAAAATGAGTTTACCAAATTTATCTATTGAATATTAAATTATATTTATTGAAGAAATAGTTCTTTATTCATGTTATAAAAACCATATAGCTTTGATTATCACTGACTAAAACCTTTGTTTGAATAAGATAATGTGGTCATGATGATTTATAATAAAATTTTATAGGGGAGTGTGAACATGATCATTAATATTGATTCAAAGGAGATCAATGATATGTAAGATAGATGTTTTGGAATTTATCAATACTAAAATAATCAAATTCCCAATTTAATTATATATGGAAGTAGAAACTATATAATGTGTGATTTGTTTCTCAGTGTCATAAAAAGTCTAAAAATTACTCATACAATACTCATAATTCTATTTTTAAAAGCATTTCACCATAACCTAATTTTTTAATTACACTTAGAGTTGAAAATTAATGATACTAGAGATTTTGGGAAGAATAAAATTGTTTTTTTTCATGTTACATTAACTTGAGAAAAACAATGTATGTATTTCCATGTATGGACATTTTATAGCACCTTAAAAAATGTAATCCCACTATTTTACTACGGATGAGTGGATGACAATTATAAATATGAAGATAGAAAATTATGAGGATTTTTTTGACCATTAGTGATTGAGTCGGTAAAATAATGGGACTCTCAATGGATAAAAAGATATAGGATAATTTAGTGCATACTGTATCAAAGAAGAAAATAGAAATTGAGAATGTGATTAACAAACAATATCATGGGTTTCAAAGAATATAATAGGGAATATAACCCACCAATTACATAATATGAACCATTATGTAAAATTAGATTGATAAATAATAATATTAGAAGAATATTAAGACCAAAGTGATTCTGGATATAGTAAAAAATATAGGAAGAATTTATGAGTATTCCAATTGGAAAAAATATTTTAAAAAGAATTGTTATTCATTTTTAATCCCAAGTCAATATTTTATTAGGTTTTATCCCTGATGTCTAAGATAATATTTTAAACTAATTAGATTATGAAATAATTAAATTAAGGTATAATAAAGTTGTGTTTTGTGTTTATTTCCTATGGAACAAAAATAATTTATAGTATTTATTTGAAAAAGTAGATCTGTTATAGATTTTATGGAATCATTGTATAGTATTTATTATATTATTCAAAATATAAAGGAAGAAAATTCCATATATTTTGATGTCTATTTTACATGGGTCTATAGGATATAGTGCATTATTCACATGTTTAATATTATGAACAAACAAACACCTATAAAATATTTTGTGATTTTTTTTCCAAGTAATCCATAATAAAACAACACTTGTATTGATGATAATATTTTAGTGTAGAATCAAGTACTTTATCATCCATAGAAAATTGAATTTTATATATCCTAGGATGTGTAAAAGCTTGTATATATATATATATATTAATGTTTAGTATTTTACATGAATTTACTATAAGTGTATGGTAGGATAAATGAGAAATGATCAATTTTTCATATCCAAAAATAGAGGTTTAATGAGAATTTATTATTAAATTCAAAAGAATAATTTAGAATTTGTAAAATTATTCCAATACATGATCAAAAAATCACTAGTGTGTTTTCTAAAATAATGTGTCATAAATATCTGTTATCTAGGCCATAGTTCATGTTTAGTTTGGAAATCGTTCATTCATGTACTTGGTTATCTATGACTATGAGACTCCTCTAATACCTTTCTTTTATTCCTAGCACATCATAGGAAATTACCCTTAAGGGTCACCTAATAAAATATCTTAAAATTAGGAAAATGTAATCAACATCTGATTCACTTTTCTCTCCCCAAGGTGTTTGTTCACAAATCATATGTCACAAATAGTTAAAATCGACACTAGGTTCTTATTTTGATACAACCTCATTGATACATGAAACTTATCAACTAATCGTATGAGTATCTTTTAATTCCTAAGTTTTCTTCTTAGTACACCACATGATATTAAAAAGTATGGTCACTTATCAGACTAATAATTTTCCCCCCAAACCAACACTAGATATTTCAGTTTTATTTTTAATCACTAACAAACATCATTGGATACTTTCATGAAGGTCACCCATTCTGAAACAATTAGAAATTTTATTTTGAAATTGGAAAAATATTGCCACACCAGATTCACCTCGACGTATTTCACCACAAATCTTGTGGAATAAATAGCTGGAATCTAAGATATGATATAGTACAGATCCAACATTCTTAGGTAATGAACCTAATAATATAAGACTGTGGGTAACTTTTAATGCATTGGTTTACTACCTATGACACCACATGATGTTACACACTAGGGTATCTTATCATAGTTATTTTATTCCACAAAACAAACACTTTTTATTTCTTTTTTCTTTTTCCTTACTCACTCACACCATGAGAAACTTTCCATAAGTCACATATCCCAACACTACTCCAGGACAATTGTGCTTAAATGTGGATTTCTTATTAGGTAGGATATTAAAAATAATTATTCACCTTTTTTAAACAGTTATTAATATTTATACTTTTAATAATCACTTTTAAAGGGGTGTTAATCTACTCCCTTAAATAAAGACATCCACACTATGTACCAACCCCAAACTCCTTGGGCCATGAACATTATCATATGAACTCTTGGGTCTCGAGTTATACCTATTTTTTATCACATCACAATATATTTCCTGCATGGGTAACTTATCATGCTAATGGAATTCCTCACAAACTAACACATTTCGGTTTATTGTGACTTTTCATGACCCACAAAAACATTTGAAAAACTCTATAGAATGTCACCTGTATAGACAATAATACAAGGAAATAGTCATAAATATGGATTTAAAATATGTTAGTCTTTATAAAATATGGATTAACTTTATTTAATATGGTAGTAAAATTTAGTATTTTACGTCCTACAATTCTAGGTCTATTATAGTTCCCTTTGATATAATCCTCCATTTCACAACAATTGAAAATAAATAAAATTTTTTATCTCTATGTGGTTCTAAAAATTCCTTCCATAATGTTTTTACATGAAAAATATTATGTATATATATTTAGATGATGAAAAATAGATGGGTAAGTAGTTTCCATCCCATCCAATTTGAAATTAAAGGTTTCATCAAAAACAATATAAAGAAACAATAATAAATAGTCCAAAAATTATAGAAAATTTTCAAATAAGGAAGTGGAATGACTAATAGATGAATGTATTTATAATAGTTAGTGAACTATCAGATCACAAATTGATTTTTCATATAAAGAATATATCAGTTCATTTTTTTTAGAAAATTAATTTTATGAGTCACATAGTGACTTTAATTATGATATTAAATATCATTTTAAGAAACCCCTATTATAATTATTTTACAAAAAATTGTTATTATATATTGGAATAATTTATTGAAAGGAATAGTTAAAAATAGATAACAGTTCCATGGGAAAATAAATATTTAAAAATATGGGTTGTCGAGAAATCCTCAAAAGACATGTAAAGTCCAAGGAAGATTATTTCACACATTTATATGAAAGAGTTTCCTTGATTGCTGAATAATTATAAATATTTAATTGTTTGAAATAAGAGGTCATAAATGTTTTCTTGAGTTGATCCGTGCATTTTAAAAGCACCCTAATGATAAAAAATATGTTAAAATAGATCGATAATAAATAATGGTAAATTATATTAAATAACATCACAAACATTTTCAAGAGTAAAATGGAATTAATGTATATTATTATTAGATGTGAGAGAAATGTTAAGAAGATGTAATCATTTACTTAGGGATGAAACATACACTCTCAATGTGATGTTCGTATGTATAGAAGTAAAATAGAAAATTATAGAAGCAACACAGTTCAGTTCACTACAAAATACTAGTCAGAGATGTGGTTCTAATAATTGTTTTTTATATTTTTTTCACTAAAAGATGAATTTTGATTATAGTTAATTGATTTTGAAAAAATATAAAAAATAATCTAATCCATGCACATGGTAATGATATCCTACAACATGATTCAATTTGTATTTTCTAAATATTTCTAAATTTTTCCTATAGAATTAAATTCATTAACAATAAAAACAATGGTGACAAAAATTCCATGAATGAAAAAATATATCAAGGGTTTATTATAGTTTATTCATAAATAGTTTCCTCTTAGTTTGATCATAAATAATTGGGGTTAATTCCAAAAAAATTATAAGGTATAGATTCATGACATACTACTTCATTATGAAATAGAAAGTCATTTGGTTGGAATTGATTGTAATTATATATTTTTTGGCTTATAGACATCAGTTGATTTGGTATCTTTTAAATGTGTACAACCCAAAGAAGGCCTAACCCATTAGGGGCAATGTGGAATATATGTGCAACCCTAAAATTAAAAAGTATAATTCAAATAAAATAGAAAATATATAAATCATGACTATATTAGAATATTTGGATGATTTTTGAGAGTTTTATAAAAGGTGTCCATTTTAAGATACTTTTTGGAATTTATTATCCCAGCTAAACTCTCATGATAATAAAAGTACAAGGACATAATAAAAATACAAGAAGAAATAGAAAGAACATTCTTAATTGGGAGTTTGATCGAATAAGAATTCAAAAGAATCAACTACTCCTAATAATTCCTATAATAATGAAACCAATAATGATGTCAATAGGAATATTATATGATTATTATTGTATAATAGGCTGTATAATAGAACATTTCAATATGGTCTTGAAAATAAGTAATGATTTTAGAATGTCAGAAATAAAAAGAGAGTCAATTCAAGATATGGATGGTGGGGCTTGGTTAGTTTTTGAAATTCCATGTGAAAAAAGAGGAAATCAGCCGATTGAGGATAATTAAAAATAATAATTAATGTCTTTTTTGGAAGGTGAAAAAATGTAATCTATAGAGATATTAAATATATGACATGGATACATGAATATGATGAACAATTTAATGATAATGAAAAATCACCGATGAATCAAAGTAACAAGATGGATATAAATATACTATATAGAACAATTATATATAAATTTGTTTATACATACTATAAAGAGTTCTTGAAAATATCCTAAAAATAGTTCTTGACCACATGTATAGCCTAATCGGAAGATACACAAATGTCGGAGCAGGGTGAAATAAAACAAGGTGTTCAAATTAAAAAAGTGAAGAAGTCTACTCTAGATAAGAAGAAAGCATAGAATACATATAAGCAAATATAGATCATTGATGAAAATATTTATAAAATCAAATATAGTGGACACATTAAGAGATATAGACATTTTAAACCTTCAAGGGGAGTAGTTTTTCTATTTAGAGTAATGTTTTATAATTTTTTCTCATAACTAAGTGTTGATGGATGTCCAATATATTTTTATATTTTTTTGGGTAATGAATCGTTAAAATGATAATTGGTTATAAATCATGAAAAAGAAATAATTATAATTTATATTTATGAATAATTTAAATTTAATTAATAATCAATATTAGAAATCATAATTGGTATCACACATATATTGAATATTCCATGGTGATGTGTCGATACAATCCATTGGGTGGGATATTTTAAATTAGTCAAATCTTTTAGAGATTCATCATGTTCTATAAAATGATAGATTTTGAATAAAATTAATGGAACATGAATTTTTATTTATTATATTAGTACTATTCTCATTATTATGACTAGCATAAATTATGAATATCATTGGAGATTATCTTCCAAAATGTGGGAAAAGAAATCTGGGCCTAAATATTTCTGATTTGTCCTGAAATGTTGAGTGTAAGATAATAAAAATACTTAAAAATATATTTATGTTTATCTAAGAAGGGAAACCTTGAGTGGGTATCCAATTTGATATTTTTAATGAATATACTTATTTTATACATTAAGCTATTCTATTTTCCAAAATAGTTTATCAAAATTCTTCTTAGAGTTTTTTAGATAATGGTACATTACAAATAATTGGGTGACATCACTATTCCCTCATCTAATAAATTGAGCATAGCGAACGAGGAGAAACAATTAGGAAGAATATGAATTTATTTATATTAATGGACTAATATTAACATGAGAAACCATCCCATGTACACATAAATTAATTAAGGGGCATAAAAGTTCCACCAATTTTCATTTATTTTCAATTAATGAGATAAAAAATACATTTATGTTTTTAATAAATTATGTATTTTGGAATTGAAAAAAATACAAAGGGGGGAATTAAAGTGCCAAACAGTTGATGATTTATTTACTATAAAATATATTTATCTTCAAATATCATAATTATAAAATACAATTAAGGTAATGTCATGGGTTAGGGAATGATTATCCCCCCAATATACTATTTTATGGTTTCTAATACAGTTTATTTATAAATATAATGATGTTTCTACCATAATAAATTCAAGGAAAAGAGTTTAAAAAAATTTAGTTGGACATTAAAATCTTGTGATTTTTTTATATTTTCCTCATGAAAGAGACATTTTTTTATTGTTAGGATATTTTATAAAATATTTCTATGGAATAGAGTACCTAATAAGGACACCGGTAGTTAAATGTGTTTTGAATAGTTTTTATTATTTATATTCAAAATAATTTCAAAATGTTCATCATTTATAATAAACTAGCAGAATATTATTGAATCCATCCAAATGTAACCAACAATATGGTCTACTATAGTCTATGATGAACCAAATATGGGATAATGTTTTGAATATTTTCATTATGAGGCCATAATTTGAGGACAATAATTTCTGGTAAATTCTCTATTTATGTGTTTATATGGTTTAAAACCTCATGGAAACAATCTGGTGGTTTTTTGAATTATTTTTCCAATAATTTGATTAAATTAAAGATGGATTATGTAAATTTTATGTTTTTTATAAATAATAATTTTATTTTAATAATACCTTTATATCATTTCATACTATTTGGAGTATTTTATATGTAGATAAAGAACAAGATAAATCATACCTCATATGAATTAGGATCCTACTTATGAATTTGTGGTCTGTAGAAAAATTTTAAGAATGGTGTGTAAGACATTCAAGACCCAGAATAATACTATGATGTTATGTGTATAACATTGGATATCACTCACATAATTTTTTTTTCATGTAAGACTTTATAAACCACCTCATATTACTTTGAACACATGTTAAGAATTCAATCTATAATTGTTACACTAGGTGTAATATTTTCCATGTCATACTTCAAAGATGCCTACAAATTTTAAGAAGATTTTTTATTGTATTAAAATATAATTAAATGATATATTTCTTCACTTATGACTTCGGATGATCATTTTATGAATTTGATATGAATCCATGTATGACTTTCTACTATCTTATGACATAAAATTTTGGATGAATTTTGAGATTTATTCTCCATGGAAAATGTGTTTTTAGAATCAATATATTATTTAGTGAATTATTTTTGATTAATAGAGAGATAGTATATCATGTTACAAACATCATGAATCTAAGATTACCCATGCTTTCATATTGATTTTGAGGAATATAATTTGGATAAGTATGTGGTAAATAAAAATAAATGTCATTTGGGATCAAGAATAATAAATATGCAATGAACATAATGCATTGGTTGGTCATAAAATAATAAATAACTATAATAAACATTTAATGAGTTATTTTGAATCTAATATTGAATATTTATTCATAGGAGATCAAATATTGCTGAGATGGAAGCCTAAAAAGTTATCTAAAAAAGATAATAAATGTTTTAATTAAATTTAGAAATAAAAATAAAAATATTCTTGATCTATGTATCTCTATTATAAATACCAGAAACATAATTGTATTGAAATAATTAGAATGAATAATAAATGAGGTTAGTTTATTTCGGAAATATAATGACCTAAAATGGAGTCTGTAATGAACATTATGAGAGTATCTCATGTTAAATTGTGATATTCTCTAATAAACATATTTATGTGGGTATACTTTATATATCTTGAATTATGGTTTAAATATGGAATTTTATGGAGTAAATTTTGATAGGAGATGAAGAAAATCCTATTTTAGATTTAATAGATGATTTATCTGGCCTTAAGAAAATAAATCAGAGAAATCTGTATTGGTATTTTTATAATAGAATTATATTTGAAAAATAAATATAATATAGATCATTGAATGTAGAAATGTTTTCGACAAATTGTACCTTTTCTTTCATGAATCTATTACTACATTTCTTTTTATGGAAATATTAGAAGGTCCCATAAAAATAAATTGAGTTTCTTTAAATGTTTTTGAAAAAAACAATAACTAAAATTTATAATATCACTATATACGATTGATATTAATATTTTATGAGCAAGATGAGAGAAAAATAGGAATTTTAGTAAAAACTAACTAGGAAAAATTATTTTATATTATAGAAAATAATAGCTATGAATATATTATTATATAGAATAGATAATCTTTTAGCAATCATGGAAGAGGAATACGAAGAACATGAATAAGAATAAGAATAATAATTATGATTATTATCATAAGAATATGAGTACTTCTAGGGTAGAACATTAATTTTATAGCATATTGAAAAATAAGAAATGAATAATAAAATGAAAATTGAAGGAGATCTATAACTTTTAAAAAATATCCTACCTTATAATCATTGTTTTTATGTCTATGAATTTTTATAAAAATATTTTCAATTTATTGTCACATTCTTTTCACAATTTTAGAGAGATTTTTGTTGAAGTTTATGTTGAGATTATCAACGAATAATATTTACAATTTACTAAGTTGAGGTAAAAATAGTTTATGAGTTACATGTGTATTTCCTAAAGACTAACAAGAGATAAAAGGCTATCTATGTTTAAGAAACAAATTAAATTTGGATATAGTGACTTTCCTATATAGTATATATGATCTATTTTAATAAAAGGGGGATGAAAATACGATAAGGTGGAATCTATTTTTAAGAGGATTCTTGGGACATTTCACTATTCATAGGTGTATTATTGTGAACACACACATGTTTTATATGAAGGGACATTGTTTTAGGATAATTATTCTGCAAACAACATTTGTTTGATGACTTAGGTATCCTAAGAACATGAATGAGTAAGATACATGTGGGTGGTTGGATCATGATTCCAAAAAAATCATAACCTTAATAATTTAATTGAATTTATTATAAGCATATTTTAGGTCAAAAATAATAGGGCCATTTGGTATGACTAAAATAAGTTTTCTAAAAACCAAATGGGAAAAATGTTAATGAATATATAGGATATACTAAAATTTGACCACAACAAATTCAACCCCCTCCCCTCAAGTTTTCGTTCATAAATAATGTGGGACTAACACCATCAACAATACATATAACTATACACCTTTAAATACTTCTATTAACCAATTATGTTTATCCATAATTTTAATCCAAATTGAAATCGTATTTGTTATATTTTGATTTCTATTTATAGTGATTAAATAAGGAATGCTATTCTTGTGAAACTAGGTGAAAAAAATGTTATAATATTTTAAGTTTTTATTTACTTATAGATTTTTTCTTATATATCTTAAAATTATATCTGTTATTAGTTTATTATAAAACATTTTATTTGGTCATGTAATAATATAACATAATGAAATAGTTAACTCTACATTATATATTCAAATGGAATAAATTCAAATTTTTCTTACATTAAAATGATTGAAAAATTATAAAATAAAATTTGTCCTATATTTTTTGTGAAATATTCCCATTATTCGTATACATCACAAAAAATGCACTAAAATCACATTTATTAATTTATCATTATGGTTTGGGAATATTTTTAAAAAATTACCAAATCTAAAAATATATGCGGAAATAAAATTAGTAAACAATTAAGACTAAGAATACTAACAATATTATCAAAACATTTTAGGAATTGGATTACCTAGTGGATTTTGAAATCATAGTGTCACATATACCAACGACAATACTCGTCAATGAAAATATGGAAGAATATTTAAGAGAAAACATCATTTGAAACATAATTATTCCATTTATAAAATTGATCCATTAATAATTTTCAAATAAGAATTTTTTTTTCTTATTCCTAATGGGGAATCCTATAACTAACTATCTTGGTTAAACCTAAAACGTCCCCAGATCAAGCTAAAAACAAGAACTGAATAGTGTTATATATTTTATTGGGATGGAAATATGTAACACCTCATGTTTCTAATGATTATTATTATAAATTTCATTTATTACATTATAAATATAAATAATTTTAATCATTTTTTAATATATTTTATCTCTTATGTTGTTATATTATATATTTTTCTATTATAATTGAATTTTTTTAATTATATTATGTTTCTAGAAAAATGGAAGCCTGTAGTCTAAGAGACAGTGTGTTCAGCCTGTTGATGAATCTGGGTTTGAACCCATAGTTTTAGAGAGACAAGGGTGAAGTTCCTACCATAGGCCTATGTGTTGTCCAACATACAATTTCCAACTCTTTTACAAATTCTTATATCCCTTTTCCATTCTGAATTCTACATTACATATATAGTTTCATAATTAGTATTTTTTATTTTTTTTTATCATCATTATAATTAAGTCATTTCAATCTAATCGTTTTTGTAATATGATACATAATTTCAAATTTATAAAGGATTTAAATATTAAATAATTTTAGAAACAACAATATTTAGGAATAATATGGGAAATGGTTAAATATCATTTTCAAAATAAAATAAAAAATTATCAATATTTTTTAATTACATTATATCTTATTTAATTTATAAATTATTTTTATCATATTTTATATAGATAATTTATTAGTCAAAAATATCATTTTAAAAAACTATATATCATATTTTATAATAAAATAAAATTATAAGAAATGTATTATTTTCAATTTAAAATGTCATTTCACATATCTATAATGTATAATTATCACAAAATGGTTATAAAATATTAATAATGTATTGTTTAGAATTGTATAATATTCATTGACATAGAATTCAATTATTTAATATAATATTTATTACACAAAAACCATTTCCTTAATTATGTATTTAGAGGATAAATTTCTCATAATTAGAAGAACAATTTAATGAAATATAAATTTCTAATTTTTACAAATAATTAATTATCAATGAAATATAAATTAATAGATAATAGAAAATATAAATGTAATAACTCATAAAATAATATTTTTTTGTTCCTAATAAGTTTTTTTTGTAATAAATAATTTAATTTGAATGTTAAATTACTATATTAATATTTATGATTATATAAAATTCCTTTCATATTTTAAATCAAGTAGTCTAAAATATTATATCGTTAAATTTTGAGATTTTTATAAATTACAGGTTTTTTAGTGAATTGTAAAAATATAGTTTTTAGTTATTTATATTTTATGATTTCATAATTATGTAATATTAATATAATAATATATTTTTTGAATATTTTTTTTAAAAATGGTTTACTTTTTATAACCAAAAATTATAATGTTATATAATTTATAAAAATATTAAATGTAAAATGTTCCTTTTTATTTTTAAAAATAATTAAAATTAATTAAAAACAATTGTGGTGAATTTAGTATAAAAATATTGGAACTTGGTTCACATGTTTTTTATGTAAAAATAAATGTTCTTAATTTAATGAAACATGATCCAAAACCATTACTTCCAAACTAAACTATATTCCAAAAAATAAAGAATTCCAAAGGCAACAATTAAATAATGAGAAATAGCGTTTATAATTTGTATATTTATACCCACATCTCCAATCTATTCCATCTACTCTAAATATCATTATCAAATTCCTCACTCACTTATTATCTCTTTATTGCATTTTTGGAAACCCATCATCACTCACAGAGTCCCCTAACTAAACATATTTAATGTGGTTAAAAATAAGATTTTCCAAATCCTCCTCTTTATTTTTCAATTACAATCCTCTTGTTTTAATGAAATTTGTTCTACATTTAAAATACTTAAAATCTTGAAATTTTAATTTATATTCAACCATTTGATATATTACTAATGACATATTACATATTCACTATAACTATATCATTTTTTAAAGTTGTTATTATGCCAATGTTTGGGTTTTTTGATCCTTATCTTTCAATTTCTGTTGCAATACATTGATATAATTACATTTAAATTTATTTTTTCTATAGTATAATTTTATTTATTCCATGGTAACATCATCCAATTGATATGTTGTTAGTGGAATATTTTTTTATTCCCTATTATTAAATTTATTTTCTATGTCTGTATTATGATTATGTTAGGGTCACTAATATTTTATCATTCATTAATTATGATATTACGTCTAATAACTTTTCAAATCAAAAATAATTGTTATTATACCTGAATTTTATCAATTCCATAATATAATTTCAATAACAGAACACTATGAACATTCATTATACTATATTTATAAGCCATTATAATGCTCAAAATTTCTCATAGCCATAAAACCGAAATGAATATTAGAAAAGAAAAGATTTTGTGTTGTTTTCCTCGAATGTAAATTCCCAACTAGATATAAACAAGTAGATATAGATTTGGAATATATTCACCATGGGTTAATAACCATAAAAAGTCTGGTTTGTGTTAAATATATATTTAATCAATGAACAATAAGTGTGCCTCAGTATATACCTCTTATGAAACTTACTGAGGATATGACATAGATTATTCACAAACTATTTATAGAGGATAATGATGGACTTTATTACAGTACTATGTGAATTTATTCATAATTTATTTGGTCACCAATCATTTAAAATAATTTATATCTATTTCACAAACTCATTAATAATATCATTTTTTATAAGTATTAGGATAACAATAAATTCACATTCTTCACATGAAAAGGAATCTTATTTGAAAACTGTGAACTAATAGTTACTTCTATCATGATTCATAGGGATTCAAATAGCTATAATTATTAATTCACTAACTAGGGTAAACAATTATTCTGAACATAAAATCCTTTATTATATATGGGAAAATCATTCAATATAAGCAACTTTGGAAGTTTATTATATATATTATCATATTAATTATTATTGTGAATTATGACATATCCATTTCATCTGTTACGGATTGAATTGATCTTTAGGGATGAGAATTATATATCCACTAAATAAACTGGTAGGTCTCCAAAGAGAATAATAGTTGTGTAATAAGAGATTGCATCCCCATTGTGTTTGATGTCTTGGAACCTCTCCTTGATGGTATTTTTGTTTTTTGTAACATTATATTTTCATTACATTTCCAAAATTATGAGATTATTTAGTTATAACCATGTGTCATTAAATTTAATTTTATCTATGAATATTTTATTATCATATTTATATTATTATGGAATTTTTTATTTTAATTATTCCATCATTTTTTATCTATAACCTACTTAAGAAATGATAACGTCAATTATACACTACCCATGACTATTAATATATTAAAAAAGTATACCCTTTTCCCCAATAATCGATGAATATTACTATTTCAAACACAAGGTCCTAAAAGGGGAATAAAATTAATTTTTATTTACTCAAATTGTGTATCTAAATATCTCAGTGCAATTTAATTTTTATTTATGTATCCAGATTTCATTACTTCTAAAATGTCAGCTCATATTCAATGTGATCTATGTAATTTGTACTAATATATTGTACTAGGCATTGGGTGCAGGTCACTAGATTTAGGGTGTTATAATACCGATATAATAATACTTACTTGAATGCTTAAGAACTATATTTAGAGGAACATCTTCATAGTACATAAGCCTATGATAACCCTATTTGATATTCTCTAAATATTTCTATAATACATTACTATTATTTTCATTAAATTCATAATAATTATATAAAATTATATTTAAGTCATATTTCTATTCATGGAATAGTTAAATATATGGAATGTTCAATAAATTTAATCTACTAATAATCAGTGAAACAACTTAACTAGTAATTAGATTTCCCTACTAATAAAATCAAGGATATTGTAATTGTAGAAGAGTATATTATGAATATATTTGGTTAGATTAAATTGGTTATATAATTTGAAATTTATTATATATAAATAAAATTCACCACATCATGGTGTAACAACATTGGATTGCATCATGTGGTAGAAACATATATCTTTCAAAAGAAGTAATAATAAATTAGATAACATTAGTGGTTAGGGTGTCATAAAATGATGAATATATATTTAGGAACTCTAGATACCTCCATGATTTTATATGATTAAGTATGATTAGATGTTCAAAAGAATAAATATCAATTTTCTACATATTTCACTAATGATATTTGTGATATTTTTATATGTTTTATTATATTTTAGGATAAAAACATGCTTTTGATATATATAACCCGTTATGTTTTTATGTGATTTAATTTCGATGTAATTATTGTTAATTGGGACGATCGTTAAATTGATTTTTGAAATATAAGATTAGTTTTATTGAAATCCTTATGGATTTCAATGTGAGTTGATGATAAGGTATTTCAGAATATTTTTGGAAAATATTAAAATCATAATGGGAGTATTTATAATGAAGACATAAATTGATTTACTTATAATTATATATTTTCTAGTTATAGTGGTGAAGTTGAATTATAAGGATTCTGTGGTTCCAGGATTTTTGGGATTAAAATATACTGGGAATGTTCATGGTAAATTTGAGTTTATTTATTTTAAGACACTAAATTATTAATATTAAGATGATAAAATTATATAAGTGTACATTTATTATAATGATATATGGTTTGAATCTGTAATATCGAATGTATATTTTTTTAACTTAATAGTTTCAAAGGATAAGATACTTATGATTGATTTTTCATATGAATATATTCATTTATTTTCAATATTAAAAGTTGGTTTTAGTATATTGTTAAAAAGGACTATGAAAATGAATCTATTTAAGGTATGTATTATATCTAACTAGAGAGGTATATTTTTAAAATCAATGTGAATAGTGAAAATCTTAACCTTTGACTATGAAAAGTAAATATTGAGTCTCCTAGTGTAACCTATAATAATAATATTTAACATTTTAAATTATATCTAGAGTTATAAATATATTAAGAATACTCTTATTAATATCCCATTGTGGGAGAAATTAAAATTGGGAGGATCCAATTAGTTTAAGGAGGGTAGAATGTAACATATTATTTTAATAATGACTATTTTTCTAAATTTCTTTGTAAATTATAAATATAAAAGATATTTAAATTTATTGATATATTTTAAAACTATGTAGTTTGATTTTATATTTTTTTAATTTTATTGGAATTTTATTTAATATTTTTTCTGTAAAAGGTAGTCCCATTGGCTGGGTGAACGATCTTATCATCCAACAAGGCCATGGGACTGGACCCCATGACCGAAGGGAAATATTTTCGCAGAACCTACCATTATTCTATGTGTCGTCCTACTTTTATTTTATTCTTTTTATATATAATTATATCCCCTTTTATATATTCAAAATTATTTTTACAAATATGGTTCTATAACCAATCTACATTTTAGTCTTACTTTCATATCATTATTTTAATTAATCTATTATAATCATATGGTTAACACCATATGATATATATTTTCAAATACATAATTTTTGAAAAATTAAAAATAATTTCAGATAAAATTTTATGAGAAATATACGATGAATTTTTTAATATAATTTAATCACCCAAAATAATACATTATCATATATTTATGTTTAAATTATAACTGATTAAATTTCTCATGGGTTTTTTTCATAATCAATTAACATATTTTATTTATCATAATTATTTTTTTTGAGACTTTTTTCATTATGTTTTATAATAAAAGAGCATTATTAAATTAATATTATTTGAAAAAAAAATTCTCTAACATCGAATGTATTATAATCATAAAATTATCATAAAATCTCAAAAACGGGGTTTTTTGAAAGAAAAGTGTTCTTTGTCATGGAATTGTTGTCATGATAAATAAACAATATTACACTAGTACCATTTTTTAGTTATATATTAGAATAATAATTTTTAAATAATTATGATAATAATTTCATAAAATATTAATTATCTATTTGTATAAGGAAGTATTAATAAATCATATATATATTAATAGATAATATATAATATAATTGTAATCACCCATAACAAATAAAATTCTACTAATTTTTTTAATTATGTATTAAATAATTGTATTATAATGTAATGTACCTATTGTTTAGAAATTGAATTTTTCAAATTGGACTTAATTTTTTGAATCAATACATCAATCATAGGGTTTAGTGAAATTTTTATTATTTTATAAAATAATTTAATATTAGTAAATAATAAACAAAATTGTTTTCTGTTTTTTAGTATATTGTATGCCTTCATGATTATTTAATAATGATGTAATAATATATAGTTTTTTCATTAAATTAACATCATTAAATAATTATTTAAATTTTATATAATTATTGAAAACATTTTATAAAATATATAAAAAATGAAAAAGCCTAAAAAGTACATTTCGAAATTTAAGAATAATTTTTAGAAAATAATGGATTATTTTTCATTCCAAATTAGCATATAAAATAATAATTTTGTTCTAATATTACAATATTTAAAAAATATATTCCTAATGTCAAAAACAATGATCCAAAACAATATCTGGCCTATGGAAAACGTATTTTATAAAACGTCCAATTATAATTATTATATTTTCATAATAATAAAATATTATCCTCATTTTTCTATAAATACCCACCTCTCCCTATCATTTATTTTACTCAAAATGAAATTACCACAATCATACCTATATTTTTGTCTAGTTAATCCCTTTCAATAATCTCCAAATCTCTTATTAAGTGACCCATATAAACATAATAATAAATTCATATGGTATGGGTTTCTTAATCCTACCCTTCACATTTCAAATGGAATTCTTTTTTATAATATCATTTAAGATATTTTTCATAGACATAAAAAATTCAAATTATAGATTTTTATCCTGATTTTTTTATATTATTAATCTATCATAACTTATTATCACTTATTATATCGTTTTATTGTTTAATTATTATGTCCTGGTAAGGGTTCTCTAATCCTCCTCCTTCCTTTTTAGTTGAAATATTTTGTTATATATTAATTTAGATTTATTTTTTATATAATAAAAAATATTTTCAAGGTTAATAATTTTATTACTATTTTTTATAGTTTTTGTTATTAATAATTATGTTTCCCCTTACCTAATGTATCTAACTCAGTATAACATTCTAAAGAACCAGATATTATAACATGGTTCCAATAAAATTTGAATCTAATCATTAATGTTATTAAAGTGATTCTTCTGTAGTCTGTATGGATATCAATGAGTATCATCAGGTTGATCATAAAACTCAATTATTCTTTTCTGAATTTTTTCCTTCATATGAGCGAAGAATAAGGAAATAATACAAATTTGGGTTGGTCTCTTGAGGGTGTAGGTGAGAATTGTTGATTTTGATATTAGGTGTTTAAAAACATGGTAGTTAAATTAGAGATTTGTAGGTCTTATGTGAGTGGTTATTACACAAAATATTGATGCATAAAAAGTATAATTTATTATATTAATGATATAACATGTTATAATTATATTATATAAATGTTGGTATTAAATTTAATGAGTTAAAATTATTATTTATGGAAGTATGTGTCAATGGTACCATGAAGGGGTCTCATTTCCCAAAAAAAATTGAAAAATATTAATTGAATTCTAAAATCAATAAATTATCTATGAAGTTTGGACTCTCACTATGTTTGGGGGCTGTTAAAAATATTTGTCTTCATATAGTAATGATAAGTGTATGTGGGGTCTGTTTAATGTTTTAGTCAATTAAAGAGGGAGAGCATACTGTGGCCCAATTGGACCCCTTGTGATTATTTTTATATTTCATTATAATCTTTTTAATACCTGTGAGTAATTTTTATCTTTTAATTCCTAATTAACCAAATTTTCTATTGGATAAGACTGGGGTTTATATAATGAATTTTTTGCGTTTTGCCTTTGTTATTTAAAATTTACCTCAGAATATTTAATTTTTTATATTTATATCTATTTTAAATAAGTTTTTATGAATTTTTAGTGTCTTTTGTATTATAGGGGTTTTAGTGAAATGTTGTAATTTATATATATAACATATGTATCATATTTAATCAAATGTAGAGTGTGAATCATGTTGTAGTAATTTGGTATGAACACATAATCGTATAAGATTAATATAGAATTGTGAAATCGTGATGAAATACCAAAATGGATAATATAGCTTGGATGGGGGAATAAATAAAAACACCCAAAATAGAGAGAAGATGAATAATGTTGAATATAATTCCATGTATTTAGAAAAATGTTATTCCACATTAGTTGGGATGTTAAACTCAATAGACATTGTTTTCATAAAAAACCTGTTATAAAATACCCCAACTAAAATATTAAAATTTATTTTTCTTTATTTTAGTCCTTGTGTTAATTTCCTAGTAATAGACCTCTATAAAATAGTCCCACTAAGATCAATAAAAATTTGCTTCTATCATGTGTGTGGGTAGAACATGGAAATGGTGTGATCAGAACCAATTTTGACCCATTAAAGGTCTGTACTATTTTCATTAGTTATAATTCCTTCATAACCTTAATGGAACCTTATTCACATAAATTACAACTCAAGGAATATTCTAATGTATCTCTAGCTATAATTCACTAACAAATATTTAATAACCCCTCTCACTATATTCCATCACACATGTCATTAAGAAATGATTCACTAATGCACAAATTCATATATCAATAGTCACTAGGTCTTCCCACCGAGACCAGTGGTCAATTATTATATAGGGTTAAAACTAACAAGAAGTTATTTGTGATACCATATTTAAATATCCCTTAGAATACATAATTTACAAACAATTAGCACTTCGAGAAATGATCCTCACTAATAATCCATTTATGGGACTTCTCCCTCGAGGATCAACATTGTAATAGACCATGATATAATCATGGAAAATATGTATCGATGGAAAAAAAATCCATTAACTCTATTAAATGAAATATAATTCTAATATCAAAGGGGAAATAAGGTTTAGGTTGACACAATATATAACATTTCCTAGATAAATCATCCTATTGACACAGCTTGACCTCAAATTTCTCCATAGAGGATCTCACTAAATCACATAGACACGCACATTAAACTACCATCAACCACTGATGATCTTTATCCAAAAAAACACTATTATATGGCTTGATTAAGTCTATATACATTTCAAGGTAAATTAGAGAAAACCATATAGGTTTTAATAGATATTTAAATAACAAAACCCTTAAAATAATCACATATAAGGGGCTCATTATCCAAGAATCAAATGCATATGGATCCACTAGGGTCACTGCAAGTCCTATGAACCATGGTATGGTTCAATACTCCTCCTTATTGAGAATCTAACAATAAATCCAAAATTAATTTATATTAAAAGGAAATATATATATATATATATAATTCATCCCAAATGAGTATGATTCCGCAAAGTTATTATATAAGAAAACAACAAATGAGTAGTTTTCGACACACTAGCATAATGAACCTCTCATCAATGATAAAAATAATTCATAGTTAGTAGTAATAGTTCTTTATATACTATGTTAATAATCATGATGGATGTGACACCTCTTACCTTTGTAGGGAATGTGTTAAGTCCAATATAAATTGCTTCTTCCCAATGTTCTAATATACAAAAATCTAGAACAAAGCATAATTATCAAACCACATGTTTTTCACATGAGGTGAAAAATATATACAACTATAACATCACATAAAAAACATTATTCTAATACATGTAACCCTAAAAATTGTATTATTACATGTGTTCTTGATACAATATCCCAAATCCATCACATGGTCTTACACATCAAAATATATCCTAGATTCCATATACCAAATAGTATGATAAAATATAACTGGATATGATACCACATTCTCTTGGACCCCATTGTAGTTCACAATGAGATGTAATCAGTCTGGACTAAAGCATCACCGTTGGAATAACTCCCCATGTTCAAGAGGCTATTAACTAGATTTAGCGGTATGTATAGGTGTCATGGGGAGAATATACCCCTATATCCAAGTGTGAAATCATAAAATAAATAGCTATGACTAATTTACCAACATATAAATCTATTATTGTACACACAAAAATAAACTAGGAGAACATATGACAAACAAATGAAAATATAGGCATACAATAATACATAACATTTCACCAACTACACCACCTTGGTCACACAATCCATGCCTCAGATGAACCTGTACCTGTATCGTTTTGGGAGTTTTCTTGCATAAACTAACAAAATAATTTCATGAATGGGGTGTGAGTACATAAATCTATAGGGATCCACCAATGAGGACCAATATGACATGAAATATAATAGTATTCTCAGCTATATATCATAAATAATTTTTACACCAAAACAAGTAAATTAGGATCAAAAAATATTTTCTTTCCAAAGATATAAAATATATACTTGTAATTCATCTTGATTATTCCAACCATAGAATATCATCCACCACTATGAATATACTTATATGTTGTAGTAAATGAAATACCCATAACTGATCCTTAGGTCGGTGACCCCGATCAGTCATTCCTATATCCTAAATTGTTGAGTTTCCTCTAAGCCTAAGCATCATAATTGGGAAATATCTATCACAACACTAGGGATCCCATGATAACACCTCCATTATATTTAGTAACAAACCCTAGGGTATTCCAAGTAATCCCATTCCCTTAATCCCATATTATAAACCACATGGTAATACCTATGAAATTTAAGTATTAGGTCAGGGTTTTATTCAGATGATTGGAAAACCCTAGGGAGCCCTATGTATACTAATTACCAACAAAACATGGAAATAATGTGAAATAACCTATTGGTTCAAATTTTTTATATTTTTGGAATCCAATAAAAATATTTTCCACAATGATAACATATATTTATCAACCACCTACTCTAGTGGTGTTTGAGGAATCAATCTCGGGGATCTAACAACAACCCTCAAGATGTTCAATATGAATGGTCAGGGATATATGGGAACTCAACACCTCATACCACTATTCAAATTATGGAAGTCATTGGTATTTGAAATTGTCTAATGGTGTGCAATTTTTAATCATGGATCCATGTGAAGTATCAATTGTCCTATTGTATCATTGAAGTCCATGGTTTCTCAGGTATTAATACAATTGTACTACATATATAGTGATGTTGGATCCTATGAACCACCACTTGGAAGAAACCATCGTATGAATAATAGTGGAATATAGGAAAACAAGCCATTATCCCCATAAATGTTTTTAAGTGAGGATCCTAGACATCATAGGAATCTTAGGGTCACATCCATATCATTTGTTGATTTTAAGGAAATATGGGTAATTACACCCATTCCTGGACCAACAGCCGATTCCTATGAATCCCATGTAATCTCATGTCATATTTATTAATAACATAAATATATATAATATGTTGGATTAATTATTATACAATACTTATCATAACAAACCCTTTTTTCATTAAAAGTTTTTTTGGGTATTATGTGAGACCCATAACCATCTATAAACATAACCACATAAATCTTATCATATTCATACTTAAAATGGTTGTCTACAAGGGTCACTAATAAATCACTACTGTAGAGGAATCCCACTTGGGATCCTTTACCACAACAGGTGTCTCAGTCCAATGCAAAACACTCATAGAAAATCCTCCCCTCTTCATCATCAAATTTATAAAATTTCCTCAAAATCCTCAGGGGTGAACCGCATAATCTTGAAATATGGATCATGGACCATCTCTATGTTTAGGGTCACTCTATACAGATCAACACAAAAAAACCCTATCTAATATACCAAAGGTATATTCTCCTTGTTCTAACTCATTTTTAAGGTCCTCACATAGCCCACTAGTAACTTCTATATCAAGTCACATAAAAGTAACTCTTTGAGGTTTCCAAGGGTCAATTTATGATTTAAGGCCTTGGCCATCATTGGTCAAGGTAATCAATATAGTTCCAAAAACCCTCATGGTCTAGTCACTCTATGTAGGTTACCAAAATTTTGCATTTTTAAAATAAAATTTTATATAAAAATATGTTCATTGACATTAATTTTGATACTACACAGAACATGAAAAGGATTAAAGTTTAAACAATCGGGTTAGGCATGAAACCAAACTCATTTTTTAGCTTCTTTTTCTTTCTAGATGGCCTGAAACCTCAATCCCATACCTCTCCCATGATCTTCCAAAACCATAAACCATTGTATATAAAAATCTTTCCCACTAAATAAATACCAAAAAACATTAATTAAGGACAAATCATAAATTTTTAATTATTTAATTGACATAAATAATTAACAGTTACTTTACCATTTAATTAAAATTTCCCAAAATTCCAAAACAAAAACTCATGAAATCATGTCACATGGAAACCACAATCAATGAGGTAAGGCCCACTCATGAAACCCTCTTATCACTAAGAAACATAATTTCCCTAATTAATAAATGTATTTAGTGGAAATATAAATGAATATAAGTGAAAAAATTTAGACATTCAAATGATGACATATTGTAACTAAAATTATGTGTGGACCTTTTCGAATATCGTCTCATGGCCTCAACAATTGAAGACAATAAAAATACCATTTGAAGAAAATATCAACCTTTATCAAGGAAAAATTGTCAAAAACACCTAAAATGGAAATTATTGAAATTAGTAGTGATCGATAAGCACCATCAAGGAAGTAAGGGGGAGTATGATTTTATCTCTTACATCGTTAAATCAATAATTGAACAAAAAAACACATGAGATATGAAGAAGGGGATCTTTTTATGATATCCCCAATGATTGATGAACATCATAATATTCAAGGGGAATCAAGCCTCTTTTAAGAAGCAATAAACACAAACTATTCTACTTTCATTGTGTAATGGTTGGAATCACACCATGAATTTTAATTAAAAGATCACATACACCTCTTTCACTCCTTCAATACCTATAGCACACTCCAAGAGACCATATCATGGTTTAAATACCCTATTTCACACCATGAAGTGGAATATGCTACAGCCTTCAATACCCCTAGACCCCTGGACACTTTAATGGCACCCTCCCAACCCCCTAATTCATCACTAAAGCCTTGAAAAGTTTTTTAAGACTCAATTTATACCCACTGAAACCCTTATAACCTTAGTTATACCATCAAATTCTAAAATTATTCATCCACCAACCAAAAAAACCATATTCCTTATGTTATTTTCAACTCAGTCTGATATAGGTTCTCAAAAATAAAACATCTACTCATCATGAAAATTTATTTTTTCTATAAATTTTTAATATATGAAATAATGATATAAACCTATGATAAAAATACTTTAGAACATAGAATATATAATAAAGAGTGTACCACTAAATATCATTGGGTTTTCCTTTGAATTATTTGTTGAATTATTCTAAAAAAAGTTATTCCTAAAATGTTTTAATGAAACCACTAAAGGGTTTCCTATATCCCTTACATCCATATTTATTATATTTCTATAAAAAAATCATTTTTATTTGTTTTCAGTTATCACCTAAAACACTATAACCTCAAAAAAAATGTTTTAAAAAATCATTTGATAACATAGATTACAAACCAAATGAAATGTAATAAACTCATTGGTATAGACTTTCTATAGGTGTGTTATACAACCATATATGTAACACCTATTATATATACTATATTGAAATTCAACCAAGAACATATATTTCTAATAACTTCTCCCATATTAGAGTCAAATAATTTCCTTGTCTTCCAACTATAAAAATATTTTTCAACTTCATTCAACGGATAGGAATAAATCATTTTCTTTTCATATATCATGACATCTTCTTTCAGAGCTAATGTGTCCATCTATACTACATAGGTAGGTGTATAAAGTATAATAATCCTCTAAAAATCATTTTAAACATTCTTAGCTTCATAATATCATCAGTTATAAGTTTTATGAAAATATAATAAAAAATATATAGAGAAATCAAATATAATATTAGTAACATATTTCAATTCCCTTTATGTAAGCATAATTACTATATCATCATTTTTAGTGTCTCTAGATATAACTACATATTACACAATCTATAGGATTTACCCTATTTAAAATCCTTATAGAGCTTTATTTCCATATCCATATTTAACAATGTACAATCTTATCCCATGACCTTGTGTGTAGTAATCTACACTATAGAGTTTATAGATGTATAAATTAAATATTCTATTTTATTTACACTCTCAAATAATTCCTTGGATTCATGGACTTTAATGACACTATTAAATGTAATAGGATTCATATTCAAAAACTCAAAATAGAAATTCATTTTATTATTTCACTCTTAATCTACTCAATTCCCATTTTCCTGTATCAATTTTAATAGTATGTAAGAGTGTTTTGGATCAATTTAGATTTTCTTATCTCTCTAATAATAAACATTATTACTCTATACATGTATAAACCCTTCCCCAAGAATAATATATCTTTATAGAGGCATAATGAAAACTCCATAATCTAATAGATCAGTAAATAAATACATAGATTCTCAAAATAACTAAATAACAATGATAAAAAATATAGATTCTTAATTATATAAATAATTTGATCTATTCACTTTCTAGTGATTCAATTCTAAATAGATAATATTTCACACAAATAATCATATAAATTTTAAAAATTATTTTCTATAAATATAAAAACATGAAGAAAACTATTTTAAATCATTTTTAGAAGGAAATTATATACCAAAATACCAATATAAATTAATATACATTCTAAAAATGAAAATTATTTTGAATTAAGACACCTATATTACAAACCAATCATGTTTGTATACACATATAGGGAACTACTACCCAACATCTTATAATGTATCCCTTAGACTCTTGTACTACTCAAAAAAAAGAAACTCATGTCCTAACATAAATATGTTATCAATGAAAGTTATTGGTACATCTTGAGTTATGACCATAATAATCTCCACACATATTGGCATATGAATACTTGACCTTTAAAACCAATATTTTATTTCATTTTATGATTACCCTAACCTGGGATCTATAATCCAATGGTCAAATTGGAGCTTCCCTTGGCCATAGGTGCATCGCCTAATCCCAGATAGCCATATACTAGTACCAAATTTATATATATAATCTTTGGGGAATGATTTTCCCTTATAACCCAAAAATAAAAAATAAATAAAATAAGTATATAATAATATTAATATCTATAACTAAACATTTAAAAGTAATTATGCTATTTAAAATTGAATAGTGTGTGGTGAAAATAAAAAATTTATAAAACCTCAAAATACATGATAAACTATGTAAATAATTCCAAAACAATGTGGATAGGAAAATATATTATTTATATAAAATTCCGAACACTATCATGACCACAATGAATTATAGTTTATGAAAATTTTCTGGATGGGTGGAAGTATTCAAATAAAATATAACTTGGGTTGTCAATTTGATTAAGGCTTAAAAAATTTAAATACAACCAGCCATTACAGAGACTGATTTAGTTATATATAGCTGAATATAGTAGTGAATTTCTGAAATAAAGGAAAACAATATGTTATATATAATATTTATTGGAAAAAATAAATTTCTCATTGGTTATTTTTAATGACTAATAAGATGGATTTTCATTATAGTTAATTTATATTTTTTTATCACAATTATTTTATTTCGAGGAGATAATAACTAGCCATTTCCCTTACATGTTGAATACTAACACAATTCCACAGATAATAACCTAAAATCATAATATTAATTGTTAGGAGAAAAACATACTATAGGATTGTATTAGTTCTCAAAATGTAAGCCCTAATAATCAATAAGGATAGGGAAAATAAATCAAAAAATGTAAATATAAATTGTTATATGTGATTATAATATAGTGAAATAAAAAATATATTCCAATAAATCCTCCTAAGATCAATTGATATGATTATTATCCTTATATTAATAAAATTATATCAATAAAAGATGTAAATTGACTCACATAATAATAATTAAATATGAAAATAAGAAAAAATTGAAAAAACCACCATTTTTAAAGAATGTTAAACTTTTTATGTGAGTAATTTATTGCATGAAAAAATATTATCACCATGGTAACTTTTATAGAAATATAAAATAACCACAATAAATTTTATTTTGATCACTATAGTGGTTTTGAATAATATTAGATTGAAAGAAAACCCGGAAACCTTAAAGTTGATCATAACATTAAAAAAACATACTCACTTTCCACCTTCAATATACAATAAATATAAAATTTATGAGTCTTTGTTTATACCCCAATATTTAAATGTCACTAAAAATTATTTGGCTGGTTATATGTGCATGTAATTTTTATAAAAGGTAGAATCTCAAACCATTGACCCAAAATGATGAATTTTCCCCCCTACAACTGAACAAGAAATAAACATCTTCTATAAGTAATATTGTGAATAGTTAATAGAAAATAAATAATAAATATAATATTTATACTAAAATATAATGAAATTTAGAAAATTGTATTATCGGTGGTCTATTTAGGATACAAATTTTGGGTTTCCTTTTTGGATTATTAAATATTCCTATGAATTTCATGTTCTAATTGGGATAAATTTATCACATTAGAAACAAATAAAATATCTTGTAAAATAGTTTGATGGAATTTTCTAGTGATTTGTACTTTTTTTAGTAGAAAGTTCAGCATCATATTATTATAACATTGTCCCCAAATTCATTTTAGTGGACCAGTTCCCAGTTTCTCTTCCCGGAAAATTATATATTAAAGGCCTAAAATTATCATTTTTGATAATGATAACCACTTTATCAAAAATGAAAAATTATTCCCCATTAATTAATTAATATTTTATTGTATTTTCTAATTTAAATTATTAAATTAGTGTGGTTTACAATATCCTATATATTGTAAAATATTAATTCATTAAAAAAATAAATGAAACAAATAGTGAAATGATTTTTATGTTGTAAAATTATTAAATATGGGAATTTTTAAATTATTAATCACATGTAAAATATTTAAAATATAAAAAAAATTATCCTCTTTATGTATGTGGTTTAATTTATCTCTTAGGATCGAAATTAAATAAATTTCAAAGCCTAAACATTACCTAGATAACAATATGAGATATTAACACACCCAGTCACATGTGCATGTAGGGGTCAATATAAAAATACATTGTAGGATTTCATTATATTAATCTAATTAAATCATATACAAGATATATTTCAAATTATTAAATTACTTTAATAAGAAAAATGTTATTATATTTTTAAAACAAAATTTTCCTTCAAAACCAAAAGATAAAACTAAACCAGTAGATAAGATAACCCTTCTCAGTTCCACAACAACATTAATAAATTTCATAAACAATTAAATAAATGAGAAATTATAAATTATTGAGAATATAATAGAAATTTCAACGTATTATCATAGAAGACACCAATGGTATATTTTCACCAATTTTATTATTTCTTAAATTCACAACAAATTGCATATTTATTACATGAAATATATAACTCTCATAATAAAAAATACTCATCCCATTCATCCATATCTAAAAATTTCAAGTCAATAATTATACCCAAAAAAATAAATGTCATTACTTAATTTAAGGACCAAAAATTATACCAAAACAATACATTTATCCAATGTTATTGGACTCAACCAATTTATAAAACAACAAAACTAAACGTTTTTAAAAAAACCCTATTTCAAATAAAACATCAATGGTTTAAGTAAAAACAAAAAATTTATAGTATTATTAAAATTCATAAAATAAAATTTTTTAAAATTTATTTCTAAATTAATAATAATAATAACACATAGGCAAATGAACAAAAATCTTATCATTCACACATGTATTAATCATAGTGAATAAGACCTTTCTATATTAAATGAATAATAAAAGAGATTCTGAAACCCTAGATTCAATGACTGCAACAAGGTATTGAGAATTATATTCCATGAAATAAGAATATGATATCTCAATTACATTATTAATGATTCAAAATCAATAATATTGATAACATAGATCTAATTCAGGAAGATAAATGTATTCCTGTTGAAATAAAAATATTTATAAAAAAGATGGGTCAAAGAATGAATTAAATCATTTGAATAAACAATTTTATCTAGTATTAATCCAGAACATCCTAATGATAAATGAAACATTCTTCTATTATCTAATACTAATTCCACTTTGGAGAAACCCTAGTGTCATGACATTTTAATTTAAAGAGACTAATGTGGTTTATGCGAGGCTAATCAAAAAAATTTCAATTATATCAAACTGAAACCTAATTTCATTGACCTCAAAACCAAGCTTGATTTCATATAGATATATTTATCTATAAACATTGAATTTATGGTCCTTATACACAATCTTCAAGAATATGTTCTCATATATGCCTCAACCAAATAACTTCCACAACCCATCTACATGGTCCACAAACCATGCAGTAGACATTATTGTCTTCACTACCAATCTAAATACATAGAATACAATCTATAAATCACTATAAAACGTAATTACCAATAAAAAATGAGATTTTATGTAGTCAGTATTTTTTTTTAAATAATATATTTGAATATTTAAAATAATATTTATAAATGTGGTTGTGTAACCGTTTCATTTTATTTTCCATCATGGGTATCCAAAAAATACATCATTTATTAAATATATTATCTGTAGAATTGCAAATGAAAACATTTAGAAATCCATAAATAGATCCATGAATGGAAATTTTGACACCATTATAGTTTCTAAAATAGTTGTTTTTTCTAATAGTGGTGTTGTTAATTTACTCAGGCTTAATGTATGGGATGGTGAATTATTATGGTTTGAAATTAACGTGTTAGTTGATAGAACCCTTAGCATGAGTATCTATCTAAAATATAATATAATAATATAACATTTTTAGGTTGTTTCACCAATGTAATGATCATATATGAAAAATAATTTTATTCATTGAAGCTGATCTTATTCATTAGAGCATAAATTTTGACAAACAATGATTGATATTTGATCAATGAACCATCATAATTCACACCATCAAGTTAGCACATTAAATATTTAACATTAAACATTATTTAAAATTGATTATTTATAATTTCTATCATTGAATTTTCTAAAAAAGGTTTCAATACGATGACATCATGGAAAATAATTAATGGGAGATTACTTCTTGATATCCCAAAATGGTAATTGATTGTGGTGATGAATCAGAATCTTAAATAGATATTTGAAGAGAAACATAATATTGAATTATTTTATATTGAATATTATTATTTCATGATGAATTTGTAATGTGGTTTTAAAATTAATATCATATTTTGACCTATTATGGATATTTAATATAATTCACTAAAGTAGAAATATTTCCTTATTAGTGTGTGTTTCTTGTGTTTCTGATTTCATCAAATATTCATTTTGCATCCCATGATTAAATCAATATCAATAATAAAAATCCTTCTCATTGGATATAATACATCTTAAAACATACATATGATTAGACATGAATATTTCAATATTTTTGTAACACCCCAGGTAAATAAATAATATGACATTTTTATATTTATCCATATTTGTGAATAAAATATTAATATAACTTTAAAGGGGATGCTATGCAAGATGGCGTACCCAATACGCAACAACGAGTTTCTTTGGAATCTTACGTTGCACTCTAATAATAAAATAATATTTTTTTAAATAGTAGTTAACGCCTAGCCATTTTAATGGCGGGAATGAACAGAACTAGCTACAAAATGATTATATATGTTAGAGGATTAAAAATACAAATGAATCCAATTTTAAGCGTAGACATTCTAATATTCTTTAAAAGGTCGATTAACCGCCTTTTGAAGGCGAACCACTTTTAAATCCACTTTTTGACAATTTTATGTGTTATATTTGAAAAAATAAAATTCTTCTTTGGAATCGGGACATCAAAATTTACTTGGTGTAAATTTTTGGTATTTTTCCGAAAAAGTTCAATTTTTAATGAATAGTAAAAATGAGGTATTTTAATTCAAAACCTCTTTTTAATATATATTATTTATATGATTAGATTATCTTTTGAATTGGTTTTAAAGTGGAATTAAAATATATTTTTACCATTTAATCCAATAGTGGTCGTTGGAATTAATTTCACTTTGAAATTGGACTTAAACTAGTGTCAATCTTTTGATACTTATTGTTTCATAAAAACACACTATTTGCTCTGACAGCGGGAATTAGTTATTAAATTAATTAATGCAACTAATATGTTTTTAATTTTGTACAATAGACATCATTTTTGAATTTGGAATATCAAATATTGATTAGGGTGAAGTTTTGGTATTTTTCTGAAAAACTTCAATTTTTGATGAATAGTGAAACCACTAAGTGGTAATTATAAAAACTGATTTTCCGTTTAAATGAAATTTTACCACCTCTGTGTTTTGAATTTCAAAAATCCAACATACATGGTTGTCATTAAGAAGTAAAATGTGGTTCAATGGGATTAAAATAATTTTTTGGTGAATAGTAACATTTATGTTTTTAATCGCGATTTGAGGTAATTATTGTATTTTAAGGTAAAAATAATGTTTTAATAAACTGAAATGACCTAGACACATGTTCTAACCTCATTGGATGTGTCATTTCTGACCACGAAAATCCATGGGTCAACTTGGGGACCCCATGGAGCCACTTTGTTTGGAAAGTGATATGAATACCTTTTTATTTAATGTTAAAGTAAAAATGACACAAACATGATATGTTTTACTAAAACAATTTTCACATGGGTTTATACAAGTAATATTTGTAACTATAAATATTCATTATAAATCTAAAACGATTTACTACATCATGATATTTTTTTATAATTTTTAGACATTAAATATATTAAATTATTATGACATCATGATGATGAAGCGATTACCTCATTAATAATGGATTTAAATAAAAAGAAAAGATAATTTAAAATATATGACCTAAACATGTCCAAAACCTATTTTATGGGTATATTTATAACCCTTATCACCTTATCCTCAAATTATATCAATGTGGGACCTTTTAAATCCGAAACCCATTTTAAAATAAAGGAACATTTCTTTACATTCCAAGGGTGCCCCTCCTCTCCTCTTATAAAAGGCCCCCACTTCTACCTCCTTACCAACACTTCAGAAGCCTTTGGCTCGGCCAAACCCTTCCCATTTTGTCTCTCCACATCCTTATATAACTCCTTGAAGCCTCACATTTGGCAGAAGTCTTCCCAGGGAAGCCTTTGAGCTCAAACCAAAGGGAGTTACCCGATTTTAAGGTAATGTCTTCACTTGTGTCCTTTTGTTTTATTTTGCTTCTCCAACCCCCTAAACTATTTTTATTCATTTATTTTGTAACAAATCCAGTATCTTAAATATACTAGGATTTTTTTATAAGAAGTATTCTAGCTACACTTATACACACCTTCATCTAATGGTTAAAGAACATAATGTTTCTGTGGTTGGCAATTTTCTGCCTCACGAAACGATGATTGTTCAATATTCTTTTAACACCTTTAAAGGTGGCCATTATGATGTCACTGTACTTTATATATGATATATATGGTATTTATGTTTACTATATTCTTCTGTATTTTATATTTAAAGCATACCTTTATTCTTTTTATGTTGTGTAAATGCGATAATTTTATATGAGGAAGTGTGGACTACCGCCCCCTCAAGTGATGTGACTCGTACATGCAATACATGGAATGTATAAAGAATGAAATTAATGAACATATAGGACCTATATAACATATATATTATACTGAAATTATAATATATATATATATCATTTATTTTAATTCCATTAATATGACAAAAAAATGAAAGTAGCGTTCATGCGTACGTACGGCCTACAGTCTCCATGAACGGTGATTTTCATTTTTATCTCCAAATGATATGGAATAGTATAAAATGAATATGTACTGGATATATATGATATTTTAATCATTAATAATATTCTGGAAATTATTTACTTATAACAACATGGGCAATCATTTTTCAAACAAGTTCATTTTTGACTCATGTACCAAACATCGGCAAAAACATCTCATATGAACTAAAATTACTAAACAATTATTATAACATTATAATATGTGATATGAACTGAATAATAATCTATAAAGGAGTTCCTTAGGCAATTATAAATTGACCATATTTTATTATTCAGGAATATAATGAAACGAACAAGACAAGTCAGACTTGAGGTAAGGGATCCTACGCCTCTCTTTCTTTTTAAGTACACTCTTTTATGTCATTCCTTTTAAAACTCATATTTCATGTAATTGGGATTTTATTTTATATTACTATTACTGTAATTTTTATGTTCATATGATGAGATACTCTATTTTTTCTCATCAGTCCATTTTGGAAGTTTTGAGTGGCGCCGTTAGGCTGCCGAATTTTCGTAAGAGATCTATCCACTCTCTTTCTTTTTAAGTACTCTCCATTATGTCACTTCTTTTAAGATTCTCTTTGATATGTTTGGGGATGTTAGTTTATATTCCTATTTATGTAAACTTTAAGTTAATATGATGAGAGACCCTATTTGACCTCATCAATCCATTTTTGAATGTTTTAAGTGGCGCTGTTAGGATGCCGAGTTTTTGTAAGGGATTTTTCATCCCACTTTTATTCTCGTGAGATTTATGAAAAATTTGCCACAATTTCCATTTAGTGGTGTATGTACTGACCATTATTTTACTCATTTTGTAATATACTTTCATTTATGAAAATTTACATCAATTTTGTATTGTCCTTCTT
Source organism: Viscum album (assembly GCA_963277665.1). NCBI lineage: Eukaryota > Viridiplantae > Streptophyta > Magnoliopsida > Santalales > Viscaceae > Viscum > Viscum album. The sequence continues at coordinate 1,316,935,493 of OY728147.1, forward strand.
TCACAGGGTGCATGTATCCAAAGATACCCATGTCGGTAAGGGAACCATTCACCCTCCTCTTTTTAAAAGACTTATTTTGTTATGTCTTTTAATTCACATACTATTATGTTGGGATATTTTCTTATATATCTTTATTGATTTAAATTCTATGTCCATGTGATGCGATACCCTTTTTATCTATCATCAACTCAATTTCTGAATTTTCTAGTGACACCGTTAGGCTGTCAAATTTTTGGCAAGGGAACTTCTTAACCCAAATTTGATTCTTTGGGATAAACATGTACTCCTTAAATATGTCATTCTATGAATATGTGTGAATATCCTCTGATTGTTTTACACTTAATATCCACTTATATTTTGTAAAGACCTGTAAATTTCAAGGAAATGTTTTTCTTAATTTTCTTTGGAATTTTACAAGAACGCAGTTTCTGACGGCACCTGATTCCGAGGCCCAGTGTGCCTGAAATCATTTTTCGAAGTTTGGCTCAGGTACGTTCAATGAACGAATGAGCGGGTTTTTCTAACTTTTGAACCGGTGCTCGGAATCAAATTCTGAGGGCACCGATGGAATCGCAGCGCCGGTATTTTCTTAGAAACGCCTCTTGCGGAGTAGCGTCTGCTCGGGTGTGGTTTTTAAATTTTGGTGTTAAGTTAAGAAATAAAATAATGTGATATGACAAACTTTATTTTATTTCACTTAAAGTCACTTAAATACCACTTTAAGATGCTTAAGCTCAGTTGAAATGGATTGGGTGCAATCCAAAATATCCTACCCACTTGGTAGGATATTTGTTAGGTGGGGCCCGCACGAGCCCCACCGTTTCTTTCCCGTAAGTAACACACCCACGAAAACCCTTTTTAAATAAAGGTCAACTAACGCATGTTTTAATTTCATAACGCCTCATTAAATGGGCTGTTATTTTGTTACAATTAATTCATTGAATTAATTGTTTGTTTCTTTTCTTTTGAATTTCAAACATGTCGTGTGCGTTAATAAAATAAGATAACTCTTATTTTATTTCTGTTGGAGCTTGTGGCGTTGAGAGGATTGGGAGGAGCTTGAAGAACTTCAACCTCTTTCGTGAAGAACGTCGGCCTCCGCGACGAACACGAAGAACGCGAATAACACCAAACCCGCGGAGATCGACGACGTGAAGCCGTGTACCGCGACGCCAACAAATCTCCCTCCGTGACACTTCTTCCGCGATGATCCAACCCTGCAACAACCTTCGATCGACAATGAGAAGTTTGTCGATGCGACGCCAAGTACCGCGCGACAGCAACACGACGATTCTTTTCTTCTGCGACGATCAATTCCGCGAAGAACGTGCGTACGACGAGGTAGGGGTTTGATTTTTTAAATCATTGTGATTAAGTCCCCGGTTGTTTAAATATTGTTGGGTGAATATCTTTAAGACCGCTAACGCGGTGTGTGCGGACTCACAAACAAGTCCGAACCCACCGCACCTTTTCGTTCTTGGTGCGCGAAACGGCGGACGACAACAAACGGGGACTCAAGGGCGATTCTAGGGCCTGGCAATGAAGATCAGGTCCCGGGAGGACCACTGGTGAAGACCGCAGGAAAAACGGACCATCGGAGCGCGTCCGGTGGCCTGCGGAAGCTCCCACCGGTGCGCCGCCGACAAAAAACCGCTGCGGCTGAAGCCGCGGTGGCGAGCTGGTTCTGCGGGCGCGCGGAACTGGGAGGAGCGACGCGGCCCGGCCGCCGCGTCCGCTGGCGAGGTGGCCCCACCCGGGGCCGCGGCATTTCTTCACGCGGGGGCAGCAAGCCCCCAGCGGCTTCCCCTCGCTCGGCCGCCCGGCCACACCGAGCCGAGCCGACCCGCTGGGCCAGGTAGCACCTAGGCCAGGCCGGGCCGGGCGGACCGGTTCGGGTCGACCCGGTTCGGGCTGACCTAGGGGGGGTCGGTCCCGGCCCAGACCCCCCATTTTCAGACCATTTTCTTTCTTTTGCCAATATAATGGGCTACGGAACTCCGATTGACGCGCCATCAGTGGAAACATGATCCTTGGATCGAGACGGTTGTTTCGGTATATTACACTCAAGGTTTAGGAATACTTTGGGTTCGGCCGGGTTGGTTCGTACACGAAACCAACCGGGCCATCGGGGCGGAAACACTCATATCTTGAGCTCCGAGCGTCTGATTGACGTGCAGTCAACTTTGTTGGATTCCTCTAAGTGAGACAGATCTTTTGGCTCACTCCGCCCGAGGTTTGGATGCAGGTGGAGTATGGTCGGGTTGATTTTCCCAGAAAAACCAATCGGCCCCTAGAACGAAAAAGCCAATAATTCTCAAAATAGGCGTCCGATTGATGCGCCGTCTATTGCGTTGAGTTCCTGTTGATGATACAGAACTTTTGGATACATAAAATTCGAACTATGTGTTAGTTGATGTATCATAATCTCTACTCTTGGAGCGGACCCTCCCGAACGAGCTTGCTGTGTGCGGTAACCCTACCGCTAGCTGCGACTGCGACAACGACGACGGTACATATATCTTATGTGGGTTCGACGATGAAGACTATCGTACTGGAATCCTATGTGGGTTCGACGATGAAGACTATTGTACTGGAATCCTAAGTGGGTTCGACGATGAAGACTATCGTACTGGAATCCTATGTGGGTTCGACGATGAAGACTATCGTACTGGAATCCTATGTGGGTTCGACGATGAAGACTATCGTACTGGAATCCTATGTGGGTTCGATGATGAAGACTATTGTACTAGAATCCTATGTGGGTTAGATGATGAATACTATCGTACTGGAATCCTATGTGGGTTCGACGATGAAGACTATCGTACTGGAATCCTATGTGGGTTCGACGATGAAGACTATCATACTGGAATCCTATGTGGGTTCGACGATGAAGACTATCGTACTGTAATCCTATGAGGGTTTGACGATGAAGACTATCGTTCTGGAATCTTATATGGGTTCGACGATGAAGGCAATTGTATCAGAATCCCCTGTGGGTTCAACAACGATGACTACAGTGCTTGTATCCTACGTGGGTCCTAGTAAGATGAATCAGTGACTACCTCTGATCATCTCTCTTAATTTACAAATGATGTGTACCTGTGTGAGCTGAATCCTGTTTACTCTCCTTTGTGGATTGTGTTGTGCTATCCTTTGTGGATTATGTTTTTCTTTCCTCTGTGGATTGTTTTGTTCTATCCTGTGTGGATTTACGTTTTGCTTTCATGTGTGGACTGGGTTGTACTTGAGCTCGGATGTTGGAGCCGAGCGATAATTGATGACTTAGGTATATGTATGGGCATATACCTAAGCAGTGTCAGATGTTACTTCGTGATTTTATCTTTCCATTGTGGTTTATCCTTTGTGGATTCTGGGAGACCTTCGGGGGTCTCGGGGTCCCTACTGAGTATCTTATACTCACCCCTACATGGGAAATGCATGCACTACGTTCTGTTGGTTGCAGACGACAGACATCGCTGATCCTGGTAGAGGCTTGCGGAGCAGGACGGTACCTGGAGGTGGACCACTGGGCGGGGTGTACTCGGAGCGGACGGCTGGACCGAGGAGCTGTGGATGCTATCTTTACTCACCCTTCAGGTGGGACTTCCAGAGGAGGGCTCGACGCTGGGAATTTTCATTTCAGTTGCTATTTTTCCCCTTTCAGTTGTTCTTTATAGTTGGGCTTGTATTTCCGGCCCCCTTTACTTTCAGCACAGCTTGTTTCAGTTTTTACTTAGTGTTTTACTTCCGCTTAATCTGTGGTGTTTGTTGTTTACATTACAAAGGCAATGCCTTCCCTTTACCTAGATTTACGCCTTGGTGATAGTTGCCAGCCCCTGGCCTATGGAAGGCGGGCTTGGGGTAGTCACGGCATGGGCCCCGAGGACGGGTCGTGACAAATTGGTATCAGAGCTTGTCGGTTCTACCGCACACTCTAATCTTCCTTCTATGTGAAGCAATAGTGTTAAGCGTATTGGGTGTGGTTATCAGTCCAGGGAGCCCAGTGTTGTTGCGGTGGTCGACATATCCGTACACGAGGACCCTGACTTCTGATTTCTGACTTAAGGCACGAAAACATTAATTGCATGTGTGTTTCATGTTTTCTTTGTGATTACTTTGTTTCACCTCACCAGGTGCACTGTTCTAACCGTGTTGCACCTGTCTCTTTTCAAGATGTCCCCACGACGGTATCCAGCTAGGGTTCCGAGCATTGTGCATGGCGAGAGCCCACCGAGCGATGAGGACTCCGTACAGGGCCCTTTGACAGCAGAGGCACCGGCGGTACCTCTACCCACCAAGCCACCGATGCTTCCAGCCCAAGCCGCTGACGATGCACGTCGCCTTAGTGTACTGCATGACTTCCAGTGCCAGCGACCGCCCAGGTTCCGCTGGGAGACGGACCCCTAGGCAGCCGAGGACTGGTTGGAGGCAGTTGACCAAGTTTTCATGCTATTGAGGACACCAGCAGACCTCATGGTGATCCTCGCAGCGAGCCTACTGCATGAGGAAGCAGGCAGATGGTGGAGCTTGATGCTCCAGGTGCACGATGAGGCATCTCTCCTCTGGATGGACTTTGAGAGAATCTTCCACTCGGAGTTCATCCCAGCCACCCTCCGTGCGGTGCGCATCCAGGAGCAACTACAGCTGCGACAGGACATCATGAAGGTTGCCCAGTACTCGGCAAGATTTACTGATCTCTCACGCTACTCCACCGATATGGTACGGGATCCATTCTTCCAGGCCCGGACCTTCGAGTAGGGACTGAGGAATGAGATCAGGGCCTCGATGATCTCCCTCAACATTCTGACACAGGCAGAGGTGTTGGAGAGAGCCCTTTTAGTAGAGAGTTTCCTCACCGAGCAGGCACCAGCAGCAGGACCCTCCGCAGGACGACCCGTAGGGGAGTCTTCTAAAGCTGGCAGTCAACAGGTGATGCAAAGGTCCAAGTGGGCCAGAACTTCAGATCGGAAATCTCAGGGTGATGATTTGGTTGTGCGGGGCACACGAAGGAGAGCCATCTACTCGAGGAGCAGGAAATGCTATGCATGCGGCGGGAAAGGTCACATGGCTCGAGACTGCCCGACTCGTCCTGCTGATGAACAACAGGAAGTAGAGGGACCTCCCAGGCAGAGGATTGACCATGACAGTCCGTAGGGAGCAGGCGGGCGAGGCAGAGGAGCTGGCCGTGTAGCTGGAGGTGGACGACACTTCTGGGTGTTCCCACCACCACCACCAGGTGGTCCACCCCGACCGCAGGGGACATGAGGATGTGGGAGAGCTCAGCTTCAGGCAGCTGAGTCCTATGATCATGGAGCTCCGGGAGCAGAGGGACAGGAGTGGGACTAGCTCCAGACCTGGAGAATTTTGTTCATGTTGCTTCTATTTTTGTTGATGTGTGTTTGTAGATGCTTTGTGTCTTTGTACTTGAGCTGCAGTAATCAAAGACACCTTTTCTTGTGGCTTTTACTTTCCTATCCTCTCTTGTGTTGTTACTAAGAGGCCCCGGTTTAGACTATTGACTTGACCCTCACTTGAGAGATACCTACTGGAGGAGACCCAATTAACACACACTAATGCCAACAGTGTGACTCAACCATTGGAGGCGAGAGTAACGGTTGGATCTCTTGGTAGTAGCGTCGAGGCCTTACGATGTCATCCATGGTATGGGTTAGTATCATCCATGTCGGGATTGACTTTATTAGGAAAAAAAGTGGTTTATCCATTGGATAAGACCAGATTTCTCTTATCGGAAAAGAAGATATCCTAGAAGCTCTTGTGGGACCTGAGAAGTTCCAGGACACCCAGGAGGCGGAGGCCACTGGAGTTCAAGGATGGCGACCACGTCTTCTTGCGTGTCTCACCTCGACGTGGATTACAGAGATTTGGCCGAGGTGGCAAGTTGTCTCCACGCTTCATCCGACCTTTCCAGGTCCTCAGTAGGATTGGTGGGGTGGCTTGTCTCCTGGCTCTACCACCTCAGATCCACCGGGTGCCCGACGTCTTCCACGTATCTCAGTTGAGAAGATATGTGCACGACCCGACGCACATCATTGACCATGGGGAGATGGACGTTGATGATGGGGAGACTTTTGCGGAGGTCCTGGTGGAGATCGAGGATCGACAGGAGCGGGTCCTATGTGGACGATCGATTCCTCTAGTGCACATCATATGGTAGCACGGGAAACTCCAGGAGGGCACTTGGGAGCGGGAGGCTCAAATGCATGCTCAGTACCCACTTTTTTCCCCTAGTTTATGATGTATCTTTATGGGGACGTAAAGCCCTGAGGTGGGAGTGATGTAAAGACCCTTAAATTTCAAGGAAATTTTTTACTTAATTTTCTTTGGAATTTTACAAGAACACAGTTTCTGACGGCACCTGATTCCGAGGCCCGGTGTGCCCGGAACCAATTTTCGAATTTTGGCTCGGGTACGTTCAGTGAACGAACGAGCGGGTTTTTCTAACTTTTGAACCGTTGCTCGAAATCGAATTCTGAGGGCACCGATGGAATCGCAACGCTGGTATTTTCATAGAAACACCTCTTCCGGAGTTGCGTTTTCTCGGGTGTGGTTTTTAAATTTTGGGGTTAAGTTAAGAAATAAAATAATGTGATACGACAAACATTATTCTATTTCACTTAAAGTCACTTAAAGACCACTTTATGCTGCTTAGGATCAGTTGAAATGGATTGGGTGCAATCCAAAATATCTTACCCACTTGGTATGATATTTGTGAGGTGGGGCCCGCCTGAGCCCCCCCCCCCCCCCCGTTTTTTCCCCTAAGTAACGCACCTGCGAAAACCATTTTTAAATGAAGTTCAACTGACGCGTGTTTTAAATTCTTAACGCCTCATTAATTGGGCTTTTATTTTTTTACAATTAATTTATTGAATTAATTGTTCGTTTCTTTTCTTTTTAATTTCAAAAGTGTCGTGTGTGTTAATAAAATAAGATAACTCTTATTTTAATTTTGTTGGAGGTTGTGGCGTTGAGAGTATTGGGAGGAGCTTGAAGAACTTCAACCTCTTTCGCAAAGAACGCCAGCCTCCACGATTAACGTGAAGAACGAGAAGAACGAGAAGAACGCCGAACCCGCGGAGATCGACGACGCGAAGCCGTGTACCGCGACTCCGACAAATCTCCCTCCACGACGCATCTTCTGCGACAATCCAACCCAGTGACAACCTTCGATCGACAACGACAAGTTCGTTGATGTGATGCCAAGTACCACGCGACAGCGACGCTATTCTGTGACGCGACGATTCTTTTCTTCTGTGATGATAAATTCCGCAAAGAACACATGTACGACGAAGTAGGGGTTTGATTCATTAAATCTTTGTGATTAAATCCCTAGTCCTTTAAATATTGTTGGGTGAATATCATTATAAACGCTAACGCGGTGGGTGCGGACTAACGAACAAGTCTGAACCCACCACACATATTTGTTCATGGTGCGTGAAACGGCGGACGATGACAAACGGGAGCACAAGGAAGATTTGAGGGCCTGGAAGTGAAGATCGGGTCCCGGGAGGACCACTAGCGAAGACCACACGCAAAACAGACCAACAGAGCACGACCGGTGGCCCGCGGAAGCTCCCGCCGGCAGCGGCCGGCCGCCGGCAAAAACCCGCCGCGTCTGAAGCCGCGACAGCGAGCCGGTTCTGCGGCCGCGTGGAACCGGGAGGAGGGATGCGACCCGGCCGCCGCATCCACTGGCGAGGCGGCCCCACCCAGGGTCGTGGCGTTTCTTCATGCGGGGGCAGCAAGCACCCCGCGGCTTCCCCTCGCTCGGCCGCTAGGCCTAGCCGAGCCAGGCCGACCCACCGGGCCGTGTCGCACCCCGGCTGGGCCGGGCGGACCCGGGTCGGGTCGACCCGGTTCTGGCCGACCTAGGGGGGGTCGGGCCGGGTCAGTCCGGGCCCAAACCCCCCGTTTTCGGACCATTTTCAGTCTTTTGACCATACCATGGGATACGAACCTCCGATTGACACGCCGTTAGTGGAAACGCGATCCTTGGATCGAGACGGTCCTTTCGGTATATTACACTCAAGGTTTCAAAATACTTTGGGTTCGGCCGGGTTGGTTCGTACATGAAACCAACCGGGCCCTCAGGGCGGAAACGCTCATATTTTGAGTTTCGGTCGTTCGATTGACATGCAGTCGACTTTGTTGGATTCCTATAAGTGAGACGGATCTTTTCGCCCACTCCACCCACGTTTTGGACGCAGGTGGAGTATGGTCGGGTTGATTTTGCCTTAAAAACCAATCGGGCTCTTGAAACGAAAAAGCCAATAACTCTCAGACCGGGCGTCCGATTGACGTGTCGTCTATTGCGTTGAGTTCCTGTGGACGATACAGAACTTTTGGATACATCATCTTCGGAATATGTGTCAGTTGATGTATCAGCCTCTCGGCTCGTGGAGCGGACCCTCCCGAACGAGCTTGCTGTGTGCGGGAACCCTAGCGCTGGCTGCGACTGCGAAAACGACGACGGTACATATATCCTATGTGGGTTCGACGATGAAGAATATCGTACTGGAATCTTATGTGGGTTTGACGATGAAGACTATCGTACTGGAATCCTAAGTGTGTTCGACGATGAAGACTATCGTACTGGAATCCTATGTGGGTTCGACAATGAAGACTATCGTACTGGAATCCTATGTGGGTTCGACGATGAAGACTATCGTACTGGAATCCTATGTGGGTTCGACGATGAAGACTATCGTACTGGAATCTTATGTGGGTTCCACAATGAAGACTATCGTACTGGAATCCTATGTGGGTTCGACGATGAAGACTATCGTACTGGAATCCTATGTGGGTTCGACGATGAAGACTATCGTACTTGAATCCTATGTGGGTTCGAAGATGAAGACTATCGTACTGGAATCCTATGTGGGTTCGACGATGAAGACTATCGTACTAGAATCCTATGTGGGTTTGACGATGAAGACAATTGTACCGGAATCCACTGTGGGTTCGACGGCGATGACTACAGTGCTTGTATCCTACGTGGGTCCCAATAAGATGAATCAGTGACTACCTATGATCATCTCTCTTACTTTACAAATGATGTGTACCTGTGTGAGCTGAATCCTGTTTACTCTCCTTTGTGGATTTTGTTGTGTTATCCTATGGGGATTACGTTTTTCTTTCCTCTGTGGATTGTTTTGTGCTATCCTGTGTGGATTTATGATTTTCTTTCCTGTGTGTACTGGGTTGTACTTGAGCTCGGATGTTGGAGCCGAGCGAGAATTGATGACTTAGGTATATGTATGGGCATATACCTAAGCAGTGTCGGATGTTACTTCGTGATTGTATCTTTCCTTTGTGGTTATCCTTTGTGGATTATGGGAGACCTCCGGGGGTCTCGGGGTCCCTACTGAGTAGCTTATACTCACCCCTGTACGGGTTATGCCCTCACTACATTGTGTTGGTTGCAGACGACGGACAACGCTGATCGTGGTAGAGGATTGCGGAGCAGGATGGTACCTGGTGGTAGACCATTGGGTGGGGTGTACTCGGAGCAGACGGCTGGACCGAGGAGTTGTGGATGCTATCTGTACTCACCCTTCAGGTGGGACTTTCAGAGGACGGCTCGACACTGCGGCTTTTCCTTTGAGTTGCTGTTTTTTCCCATTCAGTTGTACTTTACAGTTGGTCTTGTATTTCCAACTGCCTTTACTTTCAGCACAGCTTGTTTCAGTTTTTACTTAGTGTTTTACTTCTACTTACTCTGTGGTGTTTGTTGTTTACTTTACAAAGGCAATGCCTTCCCTTTACCGGGATTTACGCCTTGGTGCTAGTTGCCAGCCCCTTTCCTACGGAAGGCGGGCTTGGGGTAGTCACGGCACGGGCCCCGAGGACGGGTCGTGACATATTTGGTGTATTCTTTTGTCACACATAATTATGTAATTTATTTATCCTTAAACCAAGGATACCATCTTTGTAAGGAACTTCGTCTCAATCTCCATTCATTGAGGAATATTTTGTTTTATACACAACCTTCCTTTATACGGTGTATAAACCCCTTTGACTTTTAAGTTTTTCCAAAAAGGAATATTTTTTATACAAAACATTTTACTAAATGACAAAAGGGAATGTTTTTTTCGTATGTATGCGGAGACAACGACTTCTCCACCGCTGTGACCATTATTTGAGTTCTGGCTTCCTCTACAAGCCATAACTTCTTTTTGAAAAGAAAAATAAATACCATGTTTTACTTTTCTTTTATTTTGGTATTGAAAATGGTTTTCATAAGGTTTTTTATATCAATGTGTTTTATTGATATCTTGTGATTGAAATGTGGAAATGTTATGTTTCCTTTATGCATGTACTACCTGGTACGATTATGTTATGGTTCTTGAGCATTGTTATGAAGACGGGTGGTTCAGTGATAAACTATGGGCGGGTGAGCCCGATATAGCTCTCCAATGCATTGGGTAACGCGAAGGAGTGAAACGTTAAGGTTTCTCCGATGAGATTTTGGGAATATACTGTGGTGGGTATTCCAAACGTAACCAAGAGGGTTACTCCCTTTGTAAGAATGTTATGAATGCCTAAAGTTACCTTTATGTCTTATGTTTTCTATTATTTATTCATGATTTTATGAGGTATGTTAAAGTGAATATGTTTTATTAGTAAAGTATGATTTCATTAATTCTTATGTGTACATGTACTCATGTTTAATTACCATATTTTTATATCCATTACTAAGCTTTTTATGATCATCCCAAGTTTTTTTTGAAATGTTTTTCACAGGTCAAGGGAAAGGTACATGATATGATGATAGTGTCAAGGAAGTGTCAAGAAATAATCCATGTTTTATTTTAAATATTTTTCCCTTGATGGGAAAAAATGAATAATATCTTTATGTAACCGCTTTGTTTAAATGTGGAATGTAATGCATGTTTTATGATCTAATTCTCTAAAACTCTAAACTAGAAAAGATCCTCAATGTGTAATCTTGCATTAAATCAAGATTAAGTAAGGTTTAAGGCTGGGGACATATAGTTGGTATCAAAGGTCGGTTTAGACAACATTAGGGATTAGGAGTTTTTTTAGACAGATGATTAGTCCCTATATCTATTATTTTAGTTTAATCCATGTTTTATAAATTTTTTCAGGTCAAGTAAAGTCGGTTACGAATGTAAGGAGAAGGATCACAAACGGAATTCCTATCTCTTCCTAATGACATGCTTGTAATAATTATTAGAAAGTCATGTTCGGATGATTTTGAAACTTTTTCTAGCATTCAACTCACTTGCAAGTAGTTGTTTGAGATATCAAACACCTCCACTATACCTCGTTATCATCATGGATCATGGGTTGTTTTTAGAAAAATACTATTTTCACAATATTCTCATATTTTCATGAAAGGTAAATATTATCAATGTGTTTTCAAATATTTTACCTTATCACAAGAATTTGAAGCATATTATGATTTTAAAAATGTTGCTAAGGAAGGAGACCCTTGCGCAACCTATTTATATTTTCTCTTAAATTATAGTCTCTCAGCACATACTTATGGTATTTTAAAAGGACCAATAATAGAATGTTTCAACTCAAATTCTGTCCGACTATTTTATAGAAATCATGTTTTATCAAATGTTTTGGAATTATATGTCATATGTGATTATTTTCCAAAACTATTTTTCTGTGAACACCCATATGACCCATGTTGTACAAGGTGTATTTGGTTGGAGGAAGCAAATGATTTTGAAAGATCTCTAAATCATTATTGTAATGCATGGGACTTGTACCTATGTGAGCAATATGACGATGAAACCGAGTGGACACCATGATCATGGTATGGTGTTATTCATTTTGGGAATCATTTTATTTTAACTTATGGTGGTGAAATTAGACTTCAAGAATTAAGATGTTGAGATCGTAACGAATTTGGATGAAAATGAGAGGTATAAGGAAACTATTGAGGTTAAAACATATTAGGGTTATTTTTGGAGTTTTATAAAAATGACAACACGTAGACCGTGTGACAACCTGTCGCGGCGGACAAAGCTACGGGAATCAAACCCACAACCAAAGTGTGACTGGTATTTATCGCCTACCACTGGACTATGTGAAGTCCCTGGTTAGTTTGACTGATTCTTTTTAGTTATATTATTTTATGAATTAAGAGTAAGTTGATTTTGGGTTATCTATGGAAATTTATTAACCTATCATGGAGGATATGTGAATAGGTTAATTACTCTTCAATACGAGACATTAAGAGAAACAGATGTTTTTTGGAGATAAATGTTACAATTTAACTTGGAAGACTATGTGACTAAATCCTTCAAATATTTTGGTTTCAAACCTAGTTTGGTTTACTTTGAAGAATTTTATGGACAAATTTTTTATCAAATGGTCCTCGTTGAACTATGTGTTTTGTTGGAAAAATTTTGGAGATTAAGAATAGATTTTCTTTTTATAAAGGGTTATCCTTTTCTGAATTATCTAATCTTGTACTAACCTTTTTGGTTTTGGTTTTGGTTAACGTCTAAAGACATGGGAAGTATATAATTCTCTTTTCTGGATTAGGTGATTATCTAGAAGTTGATTATAGTACTCTTAATGTGAACAAGTCTTCCTAAATACTCGTCTTTTGGAGAAAAAATGTGTTTCTGTAAGGAATCTATTAAAAGTTGAAAGTCAACATGATAAGTGATTATGTTTCCTTATGAATAAATTACTCAATAAAAAGTCACTTAAAACAAAAATATTGTCTATTAAATTTTCCTACATGGGAATCGAATACCGTTTTACCCATCACATGTTTGTGATTTTCTTATGGTTAACTTTCTCCTAGACATGTTTTCTATCACTCTCCATCAAAACATGACCCTATGTTTTCTCCTCCATTTCCATGTTTTCCTACATGGAATCCTAGTATGGGTTAACTCAGGTGACCTCTGTACTTAACTTTCTTTATTTTAAAGCGATTGTTTTGCTGAGTCTTGTTCCGATGTGGGATTTTCAATGATGTTTCCAAGCCCAATTTTAAAATTGCGAGGATTCAATTCCCAAAAGGGGGGAAGGATGTTACACCCCAAGTAAATACAGAATATGACATTTTTATAGTAATCCATATTTGTGAATAAAATATTAATACTACTTTAAAGGGGATGTTATGCGCGATAGCGTACCCAATACGCAACAATGAGTTTCTTGGGAATCTTACGTTGCACTATAATAATAAAATAATATTATTTTAAATAGTAGTTAACACCCAGCCGTTGTAATGGAGGTAATGAATAGAACTAACTACAAAATGATTATATATGTTAGAGGATTAAAAATGCGAATGAATCCAATTTTAAGCGTAGACATTCTAATATTCTTTAAAAAGCCGATTGACCGCCCTTTGAAGGAGAACCACTTTTAAATCCACTTCTTGAAAATTTTATGTGTTATATTTGACAAAATAAAATTATTCTTTAGAATCGGGACATCAAAGTTTACTTTGTGTAAATTTTTGGTATTTTTCCAAAGAAGTTCAATTTTTAATGAATAGTAAAAAATGTTGTATTTTAATTCAAAACCTCTTTTTAATCTATTTTATTTATATGATTATATTATCTATTGAATTTGTTTTAAAGTGAAATTATAATATATTTTTACCATTTAATCTAATAGTGGTCATTGGAATTAATTTCACTTTGAAATTGGACTTAAACTAGTGTCAATCTTTTGATACTTATTGTTTCATAAAAACACTCTATTTTCTCTGACAGCGGGAATTAATTATTAAATTAATTAATCAAACTAATATGTTTTGAATTTTGTAAAATAAAAATAATTTTTGAATTCAGAATCTCAAATATAGCTTAGGGTGAAGTTTTGGTATTTTTCTGAAAAACATCAATTTTTGATGAATAGTGAAACCACTAAGTTGTACTAATAAAAACTGATTTTCCGTTTAAATGAAATTTATCACCTTTGTGTTTTGAATTTAAAAAATCCTACATATATGGTTTTCATTAAGAAGTAAAATTTGGTTCATTGGGATTAAAATAATTTTTTTGGTGAATAGTAACTTTTATGTTTTTAATCACGATTAGAGGTAATTAGTGTAGTGTAAGGTAAGAATAATGTTTTAATAAAATGAAATGACCTAGACACGTGTCCTAACCTCATTGGATTTGTCATGGTCGACCAATAAAATCCATGGGTCAACTTGGGGACTCCATGGAGCCACTTTGGTTGGAAAATGACTTAAATACCTTTTTATGTAATGTTAATGTAAAAATGACACAAACATGAGATGTTTTACTAAAAAAAATTAATGGGGATATACAAGTCATATTTTTGACTATAAATATTCATTATAAAGATAAAAATATTTCTTATATCATGATATTTTTTATTGTAATTTTAAGACTTTAAATATATTAAATTATTTATGACATCATGATGATGCAGCGATTACCTCATTAATAAATGATTTAAATAAAATGAAATGATAATGTAAAATTTTTGACATAAACGTGTCCAAAACCTATTGGATGGGTATATTTATAACCCTTATCACCTTATCCTATAATTATATCAATTTGGGACCTTTTAAATCCGAAACTCATTTTAAAATAAAGGTACATTTCTTTACTTTCCAAGGGTGCCCCTCCTCTCCTCTTATAAAAGGCCCCCACCTCTACCTCCTTACCCACACATCCAAAGCCTTTGGCTCGGCCAAACTCTACCAATTTTGTCTCTCCACATCCTTATGTAACTCCTTGAACCCTCACTTTGGTCATAAATATTCCCAAGGATTCCTTTGAGCTCAAACCAAAGGGAGTTACCCGATTTTAAGGTAATGTCTTCACTTGTGTCCTCTTGTTCTATTTTTCTTCTCCAACCCCCTAAACTCATTTTATTCATTTATTTTGTAACAAATCCAGTATCTTAAATATACTAGGATGTTTTTTATAATAAGGATTCGAGCTACACATACACACACCTTCGTCTAATGGTTAAAGAACATACTGTTTCTGTGGTTGGCGATTTTCTGCCTCACGAAACGATGATTGTTCAATATTCTTTTAACTCCTTTAAAGGTGGCCATTATGATGTCACTGTATTTTATATTTGATATATATAGTATTTATGTTTACTATATGCTTATTTATTTTAAATTAAAGCATACCTTTATTCTTTTAATGTTGTGTAAATTCGATAATTTCATATGAGGAAGTGTGGACTACCGCCCCCTCAAGTGATGTGACTCGTACATGCAATACATGGAATGTATAAAGAATTAAATTAATGAACATATGTGACCTATATAACATATATATTATACTGTAATTATAATATATATATATATATATCATTTATTTTAAATTACATTAATATGAAAAAAAAATGAAAGTAGCGTTCATGCGTACGTACGACCTTGCGTCTCCATGAACGGTGCTTTTTTTATCTCCATATGATATGGAATAGTATAAAATTAATATGTACTGGATATATATGATATTTTAATCATTAATACTATTCTGGAAATTATTTACTTATAACTACATGGGCAATCATTTTTCAAACAAGTTCATTTTTGACTCATGTACCAAACATCGGCAAAAACATCTGATATGAACTAACATTACTAAACAATTATTATAACATTATAATATGTGATATTAACTGAATAATAATCTATAAAGGAGGTACATAGGCAATTATAAATTTACCAAAGTTTATTATTCAGGAATATAAAGAAATGAACAAGACAAGTCGGACTTGAGGTATGGGATCCTACTCCTCTCTTTCTTTTTAAGTACATTTTTTATGTAATTCCTTTTAAAGATAACATTTCTTGTTATTGGGATGTTATTTTTTATTACTCTTACTGTAATTTTTATGTTCATATGATGAGAGACCCTATTCTCTCTCATAAATCCATTTTGGAAGTTTTGAGTGGCGCCATTAGGCTGCCGAATTTTCGTAAGAGATCTATCCTCTCTCTTTCTTTTTAAGTACTCTCCTTTATGTCACTTCTTTTAAGATTCTCTTTGTTATGTTGGGGGGATGTTCTTTTATATTACTCTTTCTGTAAACTTTATTTAAATATGATGAGAGACCTTATTTGATCTTATCAATCCATTTTTGGAAGTTTTAAGTGGCGCTGTTAGGCTACCGAGTTTTCGTAAGGGATTTTTCATCTCACTTTTATTCCCATGAGATTTATGATACATTTGCCTCAATTTCCTTTGAGTGGTGTATGTACTTCCCATTATTTTACACATTGTGTAATATAATTTCATTTATTAGTATTTACATCAATGTTGTATTGTCCTTCTTCCATGGGGTTGATGTCTCGAAAGATACCCATGTCGGTAAGGGACCCTTTCACCCTCCTCTTTTTAAAAGACTTCTTTTGTTATGTCTTTTAATTCACATACTATTATGTTGGTATATGTTCTTCTATATCCTTATTGATTTAAATTTTATTTCCATGTGATGAGATACCCTTTTTATCTCTCATCAACTCATTTTCTTGAATTCTGTAGTGACGTCGTTAGGCTGTCAAATTTTTTGCAATGGAACTTCTTTACCCAAATTTGATTCTTTGGGATAAATTTTTACTCCTTGAATATGTTGTTCTATGAATATGTGTGAATAACCTCTGATTGTTTTACACTTAATATCCACTTATATTTGGTGTATTCGTTTGTCACACATAATTATGTAATTGATTTATCATTAAACCAAGGATACCGTCTTTGTAAGCGACTTCGTCTCAATCTCCATTCATTGAGGCATATTTTGTTTTATACACAACCTTATTTTATACGGTGTATAAACCCCGTTGACTTTTACGTTTATCAAAAGAGGAATATTTTTTATATGAAGCGTTTTACTAAACGATAAAAGAGAATGTTTTTGTCAAACGTATGCGGCGACAATGAATTCTCCACCGTCGTGACCATTATTTGAGTTTCGGCTTCCTCTACAAGTCATACCTAGTTTTTAAAGGAAAAATAAATACCATGTTTTACTTTTCTTTTATTTTGGTATTGAAAATGGTTTTCATAAGGTTTTTTATATCAATGTGTTTTGTTGATATCTTGTGATTGAAAAGTAGAAATGTTATGTTTCCTTTATGCATGTATTATCTGGTTGGATTATGTTATGGTTCTTCGACATTGTTATGAAGACGGGTGGTTCCGTGATAAACTAAGGGCAGGTGAGCCCGATATAGCTCTCCAATGCATTGGGTAACACAAAGGAGTGAAACGTTAAGGTTTCTCTGAAGAGATTTAGGGAATATACTGTGGTGGGTATTCCAAACGTAACCAAGAGGGTTACTCCCTACGTAAGATTGATATGAATGCCTCAAGTTACCTTTATGTCTTATGTATTCTATGATTTATTCATGATTTGATTAGGTATGTTAAAATTATTGTGTTTTATTATTAAATTAAGATTTCATTTATTCTTATGGGTACATGTACTCATGTTTCCTTTCCATATTTTTATATCCCTTACTGAGCTTTTTATGCTCATCCCATGTTTTTTTTTGAAATGTTTTTCACAGGTCAAGGGAAAGGCACATGATATGATGATAGTGTCAAGTAAGTGTCATGAAAGAATCCATGTTTTATTTTAAATATTTTTCCGTTGATGGGAAAAATGAAAACTATCTTTATGTAACCACTTTGTTTAAATGTGGAATGTAACGCAAGTTTTATGATCTAATTCTCTTAAAATCTAAACCTGAAAAGATCCTCAATGTGTATTCTTGTATTAACTAAAGATTAAGTAAGGTTTTAGGCTGGGGCATTATAATTTTTTTGATCAATATTAAGGGTATATATATTAGGTCAGGCCTTATGTGGGAAACAAGTATTAAAATGGTTGACAGTTAGCATGGGGAGTGATTAAGGACTACCAAAAGTTGTATGAAGATGAGATGGATGATCAAATAGAATTAAAGAATCTTTATAGTGAATGGGGGTTTAAAAATTTATTATATATGATAAAATATCATATAACATGCACTAGTAAGGGATGATAGTAGCATCAGAAGAATTGAGTCCTTCCGACAGGGGTATGACCAGTGATAATAGCATTAGAGGAAAAGTGATAAAAACATAGAGAAAAATTTATTCCATTTTAGTAATGATCAATTACAAATTATGTAATCCACTCAGATATATACCTTGTAATAAATTGGCTGTAGTGGTTGTGTTGTGTAGTTTTTTAAATATCATGCATCATGTGACATTGGGTTATACACCTGGTATCTCCATACCACATAACACATCATGTATCCAAATACATGTGAGGACATCAAGTTAGACCCACAAATTATCTTCCACATCACACACATCATGTATATCTAAAAGTTTGACATGTTGTATGTTGGTTTCCATTCCATGTATCTATTTATACCTTCATTCTATTTACATTTCCAATATCCCATGTATAGCTAGGCAGGCACCTCAATGTGTACCCTAAGTACACAATATAAATTGTTATTAGTCATAAATATCTTGAACTATAATTAAATTTAATGAAATATATGTAATTTTTTTGTATAGTGTTACATGAAATGGACACCCATATAGTACACTTTTAGTCTGTCTGAGTGACTTACAAGTCATCAACCCTATAATGGTATGACGTGTACTAAGAAAATTCATGTTTTACTTATATATATAATCCAAACTATACATTATTGATATATTAGTATTCCACTATGTGCTATTTTATATATATACCATGATAATATCTTTATCATCACCGTCTCAAAATTATTTAAAAGTCTTTTGAGTAGTTATGTTTCCTTAGTTATCATAAAGTTGATGACATGTGATAGTGGATGAATTGAGTAAACACAAGGTCGGAAACCCTCTTATAAGAATATTACCTCATAGGTGTAACACCCCAACCCATCTAGAGGTATGTTTTTAATCACTTTAATTAAAAACCTATTATATTATATTCTTTACTAGTTGTTATATGGGTTTAAAGGGTTCTAGGTTTTTCTTTGGTGGAAATAAGTTAGGGTAGAGAGATATTCACAAGTGCATATCTCCCAATAGAGCACTGGTGGGTAGCCATCAGAGATCCAATGACACTTATCATGGGCATGTGACACTAGATGACCCACTCAAGTTCTGTTGGGTAGCCAATAAATTTTTTCTGGTAATAATTTTATTTTATAAAAAATAAGTAAATGGATTTAAATAGATTTATTTAGGTTTTAAATTGTTTCATTACCTTTCTCACAATAGGGTATTGTGCACCACGCAATACCCTACTCCTTCTCTCTTTGTCTATTTCTCTTCAAAGGATAGTTCCTATAAAGAACTTTTATGGGTTATTGTAGCCATATATTTCCCTTTTTTTGGTCTTCTTCTCTACTACACCTTATTTTGAATGATCAGTCAAAATTTAGGGGTTTACCTTTGATTTCAAATTTATACAGTTTGATGACAAATCAACGTCTGTTCATCAATGAGTGAGACTGGATTAGTCTCTAGTAGGTTCTATTTTTTGTTTCCCAAAATTTTATTTATTGTGTCATGTGTACTATGAAATGTAAAAACTTTTAGGAATCTTTGAATGACATAGGAAAAACCATTCTATGATTCATGGGTTTAAATGAATTAATTAACTGGGTAATTCCATTTAATGCTCTGATTGTGTTGAATTTTATTTCTATGTTCCTGACTATTTTTCCATTGTCCATAGTTTTATAGAAATAATATATGGAACCCATGTGGGATATCCCCAACATGTCCACAGCCTTCTGGACGAAGGTAGTGACCCTAGATCCATCCTAGATAAATTTTAGATAGTTGTTAAATGGAAAACATAATAGTTTCCCTAAGAATAAATTTTAATTTTAAATAGGATAGGTGGGTGAAATATAACATCCTAGCTTGAGTATAATTTATAGTTGGGTGAGTTACCATCCCATTAGAACCCATATAATTTCATGTGAGTACATGGGTTGTTTAAAGTTAATTAATTGAATTTTTATTTGTGACATTGGAATTATTCCATATATTTTTTGATTATCAGATTGTATTCATGGTTCAATTACATTGGTTGGGATATCATTACAATAATGCTGGTAGAGGAAATGAAAATGTGGGTTGGGAGTTCATTTCATCCACGTACATATGGTATGTCATTGAATGTGTTGTGTATTATTAGGTATGAAATATTCATAATGAAGAATTTGTATTATGTGAATGAATCAGTTATGTAGAATGGGTTGGGTGACAATTTTAACCACAGTTGTACTTAAAAATATGTTATAGAATATATATTATGGTATGAGAAATCATATTGACCATTTCAGACCATATTTTGAAAGGATAGATGAGTGGGATGGGTTGGGTGTAATGTCAACTCAATGGAGATAGTTATTTGAGTTAAGAGATCATTCCATCCATGGTTTTATAAATTTGAGGAGTTGGGTTTCATTTTAACTATCCATGTTTAATGTCAAGGGTTAGGGTATTTTCCCATTAAGAGAACAATATTTTAGTGTATGAGAGATCTGTGTCCAAATTAATTTATTGCGATAATGATATAATATAATGAGTGACAACCATTCAAAACCCTCTTTTAAAAACATTATATGTTCAGACATGACATTTGCAATGTTCAATGTTGGTATGATTTGTCCCAGTTTCCACCATTGAACGAAAGGATTGTTGGTGCTTAATTTTATCAAGACATTGTTTTATATAACATGTCACATCAACGTGAACATTTAATTGAGTAAATATATTTAATGTAACCATTGTTGAGGGACTATTTGTTTGTAATAACACCTTTTATAGCTGTTATGGGTTCTAATGTAGTCTTCATAGTCTGTAGGAATTAGAATATGGTCATGTATTCTTGATGTGTGTAAATAAAAAGTCCATCAAAAAGAAGGTAATCATGATTGGGGACATTACATTACTGTATCAAAGCATTGTTTCTTTTATTTTACATTACTATTTGGTAATTTTAGATAAGTGATGTACTTTTTTAATGCTTGGTATGAATGTTGTTCTTTGGAGTACCAGACCTATTTATAAGGAATGTTCAATTTACAGCATACGTCAAAATAATTCATGGTATTTCCTTTAATGGTAGGGTTATTTTTTCATTTATGATGCATTTTTATATTGATTTATGATTTATAGGTATTTTTTAATCATAGACAAGTATAGTTTTAATTTGTGGGTTTATGCATCATTTCAAGTACATAGGATTCAAAAGTAATTCATGTGGATTTCTTAGATTTGTTACACTAATTAATACATAGGGGTTTTTTATCAGAAGAATCAATGAAATTTATCAAATGTTTTCTTCATAACATTGTCACAAAAAACTCCCACCAAAAATGTGAATCACTCCTGACCCTATAGTGAAAGGGAGAATGACCATAGAGTCTTGATTCTAACAGGTCCAGATATGGTAGATAGCACAATGGATATAAAATAAGAACACATGAGTAATTTCCCTTATATATTCTTGGAACATGTAATGAAAACCACCATTCATTATGATGATATAAACAATATAATACAAAATATAACAAAATAAATCATATATGTAAGAGAAAAATAATAATCTGAATATAACATACTAAATAATGTCCTATGTAGTGATTCCATAGCTACTCCCAAGTATTATGATAAAACTGTCATCCATGATCATTGAACATGCCCTGGAAAACTATAAACTATTTATGGGTTAAAATAAAATATATACTCATTTGGATTATACCAAACAAATACCATGAAAATGTTGAAGAATCATAATAACACATCAGTTAATATATATTATAATCAACTAGAACCTATCAGGTCACCAATCACCAGTCCTCACTATGGTTCACTAAAAAAAATCATATCAAAAATAAGAAACATAATATCAAGATATTTTAAAAATAAAAAAATTCATCTACTTCAATAATAAATTTAAACTCTCCCACCCCAATATTAATGGTCTTGTTCCCAATCCATCCAACATTGTCCTAGGTTAACCTAATACCTTACCTACTCTTACATATAGTATGTATAATATCTCATATCAGAATTATCCCATATACACCTTGACAGAAACTATACTTCTATATAGAACTATATAATCCTAATAATCTGACATACAATTACACATATCACATCTCAACCAAATATCACATAGCCCATATATTAGTTTATCTTAGACATGAACTACATCAATGTTGCAACCACCTCCTACCATGTATGAACCTGCCAAAACATATCACATCATCCCCTTAGTCAATCAACTACAACTCCCATAAAAGCGTTATTAGGGATTTGGGTTTAGTCAACCATCAATTCTCCCAAATAATGATTTTGAAAAAAAAACACATGAAACCTAAAACATTTGAGTGTTGGTAAGGTTATCTTACTCTAGTGGGGTGTGTAAAAAAATTTGAGAATATACATCTTATATAAGTAAATCCACATAGAAGACCAACCCAAAGGGTTCATATCAATACATCTCCCATATAGCTTACTACCATTACCAAAATTTATTTACCACACACTACTAGTATTATGAATTATAACAAAGCAAGACATCTCCCTTCCTCACATAAAAAATCCATAACCATCATGAACAAGCCTAATTAACTAAATGATTGCACTATTTTGAGATTTACCAATTACAAACCAAATAATGTTGATAAATATGTTAAAATCCATTTTTAATTGAAATGAATTTTTATCCACTTCATATATTAATTGTAGTTTTATTCATTCCATAATTTTATTAGAAATATATTATACTATCCAGAAACTATAAATTAATCAAAAAACAGCATGTAATACCATCCTTCCACAACAAATATTTTTGTTCAATATTTCTAAACATGTAAAACAAACCACATTATCTCTGCCCAACCCATATTAATAGCCAAAACAACATCAACCAACCATCGTAAAACCTTCCCCCAATGTATAACATGTTAACCATCAAGACCATACTCGATAAAAAAACTAATGGTATAATTAATAAAATAAATAATTATAAACACATACCAATTAATTAATCTAAAAAAACATATATATCACCCCATTCTATCCCCAAAATTAACCACAAAAACATATCCATATTAACATGCAACTAATAAAAACACAATAATATATGTCATTACCAGAACATGAAACTATTCCTTATTACAACATGCATTAATGTTAATTAAATTTTCCCATAGAACCCTTTCATTACCATATTAAAGTGTTTAACATTTATGGAAGTCTATTTGACAAAAGATACATAGAATAGATTAATAGAATCAAAAACAAAAATAATTTATATTAATAGTAGAAACAATAATAATGTAGTGAGGAAAAATCCTGAAAGAAGGCAAAAATATATATTATTCCCCTTCCTATCAATTTCCATTTGGTTTGGATCAAAATTTTTGTTTCATAATCCATAATGTTAGTATAAGGAAATAAAAAACCATTCAACATCTAAAATTTTCACACATAATAAAGGATTTCATGAACCTCACTCCTCATCTAACACTTCAATAATTGTTTCATGAACATAATTAAGAGATGAGATGATTTTAACTTACAAATAACGTGATGTTAACCTAAAAAATCTAAAATTCACTTATAAACATAAGCTAATTTATAAAAAAACTGCCAAATGAACAAATCCCACATCCAAGACCATCTATGAGAAAAAATAGAGAAGGATATTAAAGTAGAAATTGGGGAAAATTCACCTAATATGAGAGAACTCTTGACCTATGAATCCATAGATCAAAATACAAAAAAATGATCAAGATTATATAAAAATAAACATATTGTATCCTAAAAGTTATTATATTTTAAATAAAGAGGTATAAATTGAAAAAAAAATTAATTAATATATAGATGGGTAAACATAATGTCAATGAGTGACATGAGATGATCGGGTAATAATTGGGTTGAATTAAACTCCTCATGAGATATATTTCATGAATCCTCCCATATCACCCTCATTCAAGCCTTAACAAAACTATCAAAATGAGATATGATAAAAGATTGGTTTTCCTATAATATATCTCACCACTCTACAAAATATTTGAAAGTAGCATCACTAAATATTCGCTTCTATGATACATTCTATGAGTGATTCCTTAACATTGTTACACATAAATCTGATAGGAGTCATTATAAGGGTCAAATTAGTGCTATATATGATTCATTAATTCATTTTATAGTAAATAAATTCACCAAATCCACCTTTTAATCCATCATTCTAGGAGACATCATATCATACAATAACTATGAATTACAGAACCACACATCTAATACTGCCATCCATTTTTCATCATGACCGTAAATCATAGATTGTTACAGTCTACTCTACACTAATATTCCATATCCTAAAACATTCTTCACCATAAAAACATTCTCCAACACATTCAAAAACTAAGTATAAAAATAATTTTTTTAAAATGTTCAAAAAATATACATCAAATACATGTGATTTTCATTGTCGAGAATGAAAACCAAGCACATAAGAGATGAAGCTGAAAAAAATTCTACCCAAACACCCTAAGTTGATACTTGGAAAATATAACAATGGGTTTTTCTAGAATTATCCAAAATCAAGATAAATAACTTACCAAAATATTTATATAAACTATTACATAATATTCAATACAATATCAAGCATCTCATAAAAAGTGAAAATCTATAAATTCAATACATCATAGGATATAGTGGATTAATATATTAATATTATTCACATTTACACACCCCTATATCATCATGCCTCCACAAGACATGAACTAGTGGAATAAATTATCTATGTAGAACCTCTTCTAGGTGGTCTTGAACATCAATAGTTTTTCCCCAAATATCATGATATCCAAGATATCCAACTCTCCAATTAAAGTTCACGTGATTCATAATGACGATACGAATGAAGATATTACACATGGAATACATCGTCAAACTAGTCACATTATATGAGAATATCGATTTAATACACCACATAAACAACACAAGAAAACTTCTTGAAAGGACCAGTAAACAGGTGATATATTGAACTAAAATTTTCAGAAATCTTATTTCTATGATATGTGTAATCACTTATGAACACATAATCATATATTTTGAACATCAGAGGTCTCCACCATTATCTAGATAATATTTCCAATATTCTTACACAAGTTTCATCCCTTCCCAATAAATCTGATGCTTCTGAGTCATCTATTATATAAAATATATGCTAAGGACTTTTAGCACTCCCACCTTGGTCTAGTATAATGTTATATGAGAATGTTTACTTAGAAAAACCTCAAATAGGGCTACTCTAGTGGTTTATTGAAAGATATTATTAAAATAAAACATATCCAAGGAAATCACATCATCCAAGACCAAATAAAATTCTAAATAGAAGCCCACATCATATCCTCTATTATTTGGATAGTCTACATTAGTTTTATTTATATAGGGATAGAATTAAATTTTAAGTCACAACAAAAAAGTGAATAATGATATCATGTTAAAAAATTTACGACCTGATGATCTCACTCATAAATGATGGTCCTCAATACCCTTTGAAATTGAACCACCACATTGATATATTGCCTCAAAAAACCTCTACAACACAAAACTCCATAATTGATATGAAGTTGTATTAAATCATCATCCAATAAATGATCACCTAAATAGAGTCACATGATCCTTAAGAACAAGGTAGAAAAATGATATAATCACTTGAGATAACCTCTCATTTCCACAAGGGGATATCCAATGGCTACAATAGACTATCTAAAACACGATGCTCTACCTTCACCTGATGGAAGATTAAAGTTATTACTTAAACTCCACCAAAAAACTCTTCATCATGAACCTCTAAACATTACCCATAAAGGAATGATTAATTTTGGCCACAATTGGATGAACATACACATAATGAGTTATAAAAAATCATGGAGGGGCCTCTAACTCACCATTACTAGAATAATTAACCTCCCAAAAAAATTTATCTGATGTCAATAATACATAGAGCATGAATCTTGTCCATCAGCCTGGATGATACAGTCCAACATAACCTCTACTAATTATTCTTGTCATTAATACTCCTCCACCCATTGCACTAATGATTTTTTTCACTATCATTTGAAATATCAAACATTTACCACTAGTTTACCTTATGTCATGATACATTAGATTAAGATTTTATATCAAAATGCAACAACCTCTAGGATATATAACAACATATAAAGATGAATTTATATTAAAATAATCATCAATAATATCCCCCTTCCCCCTCATATAGATGATCTAAATTTCATAGTCCAAAGGAAACTCGAGCCCCCACATTTATGGTAGATTTAGATCACACTGAGAGAAAACAATCCTCAAGATCATTTGACTAATGAAAACCATAAATTACTAATAAATGACGTAATTTTACCATATCTTCAGTGAATAACCCCACCAACACAAACACAATATCATTTTTGGAATAGTTACTCTCATGAAGATATAACTTCTTGGACCCATATGAGATCATTTCTCTATAATATATAAAAAACAACCCAAAATGTGGCAAAAATAATAAAAGACAAAATAAAATAATATCCTACTATAGTGAATAAAAAATGAGATAATTGATCAAAATCAAAATCCACCATACATAGATCAATTAAAAATAAATCATGGTAATTCCTATTAAAACCATCATAAAATTTCATGGAGAAAAGAAACCATCCAATATAGTGAGACCCTCATCTAGATAAATATTTCATACATCCCATCAACAACATAAATCTTAAAATATCATAGCAATGAAGGTACCATCTAAAATGGATACATAGAAATCGAGGATAACTATTCTGTAAGTGTATCCCAAATATGTTATATTTTTAAGGGGTTAAAGCCAAATGAAAATAAATCTGGTAACTACACCATGAAACTAGGGACCTCCAATTCCTATCACACTATAAAATTGATGGATAGTTTTTTCTGCTGAGATAAAAATGGATCCAAACATATATGGACAATTTATTATACCAAATTATCAATAAAAACCATACGTTTTCCATTATCATAATATAAAATAACAACCCTTCAAATGAAATAAACAACCATTTATATAGAATATAACCAGTGAATGATAAAACTAATAATTTTTCTCTATGTATAAATAAATCCTCAGATGGCTGATGTATTCCCTTTATCCTCATAAAACCTTCATACACATCAAACTGACACATATAAACTCTAAATAAAATAGTCAAAACTAGGGGAACTGAAGTTCCAAAGGGGATAATAAAAAATAAGAAGAGGTGGGTTGAACAATTTTTTCACTCATTATAAGATTCAATATATTATAAAACATAACCCCTGTAACCTATTAGATTTCATATACTTATCATTTTTTTTGTAAATACGCAAGCATGAAAAAATAGGAAATCATTTATAGTAGAATACATTTACAAGGTGTGGCCTTAGTTTCAGAACTTACATCCTTGACATAGATACTCTAATGTGTCTATAGAAACTACCTATTAAGAAGAAGTAAATAAAACTTGTGAAAACTCCCATTAAACACCTTCTGTATCATGATTTGAGTGATTATACTGACTCTAATTAGTTTAAAAAATTTCTATCATTACAATTGGGGAAAAAGAATAAAAACTTTGTTTAATTTTCTCCAAAAAAGCTCCTTAGTCAAATAACCCAAAGTCTGATGAAATTTAGTCATATAAAAAATCAAATTGACACAATTTAATAAACTCAATGTGATTCTATAATTCTCAATATACAAATATTACACTCAACACAAATTTTTGATATGGTCTTCTTCAGTCTGAATGACTCAATATGATCTTCTCAATATTTTTTTATTAATCCAGTAAACAAAAAAGTGTTCTGATCTTCTAAAGATAAATCTATATGGAATTAACTCTTACTCAAATTCCATATTTCTCTACCTTTTCCGCTAATATAGAAGATACAATTTAAAGAATAACTGAGAAAATATTTATAGGAAACTCATAATAGAAAATGGTTACATCTTGAAAACAATCCATGCTCTCTCAAAGTTAAAATTTCTGTAAAAAAATTCATTTAAACATCATCTTTAAATTCCTCATAACCGCTTGAGTTTTATATGAGACCTATACTATTGAACAAACTAACTTTTCATCAGACCAATTAACTTCCTTAGATTCATTTAATGTAACTTATTCAGCTTCATTATATTGAAACATCTACAGTTCACCATAATATATAATTCTTCCTCTTTTCATTAGGATATGACTATCTTCATCTCATTATGATCTGGTTATATTACACTTATCATTACAATGGACATCCTGAGATTTAGATTCATCAACTCATTTGAGGAACTTCCTTATGTTCAGTTTTATCTACTCATTATGATCATCCTTTATTTCTGAACTCATTCTAATATATCGTTGATCCTCATCCCATTAAGATAGTCCTATCTTTATCATATAATAACAATATTTACAAGATATATTAGCATCATCACCTTTGATTACTCTTATGTTCTCCATCCAATATTTTATCATTTTGAGACATTCATATGATGAATCAGTGCTTTTTCCAAATATGATCAATCTTCTACCATAGAATCAGAGGAATATAATCCTCATAAGGGTGGAATTATCATTACAATGGATTCATCATTATGATGTTCTACATCTAACAATAACTCCACTCAGTAACATTGATATTCATCAATATTCATCAGCTTTATCTATCCTTACTTCATAAAAACATTTTCCTCTAGTACTTCTAGATATGATCTTAGGTGTTCGGGTTTTTACAACCAATAAAATCTTTTTGAGTCCTCCATTTATTGAAAATATTTTATCATGATAGATTTCATGATTTTTGATTACATCATGACCATAAATGCGTCATATAATATTTTTTCTGAATGTATGAAAAAACTATTATAATGACTTTACTATATTCTTTCAAAACTCATCAACAACATTATGACTTATTCACTCAATAAAATATGTGTTTATAAAAAAAATCCAAGTGTGATAGATCTTGAACTCCATACTTATGGACTTGAGATAGATGTTGTGTTCGATAAAAACATCATCTTTTTGACCACCACTACCAATGGTGTTTCCCGGTCTAATACTATGCATCCAGTACTTCTTATTTCGATCCTCGAAGTTTGAAAAACAACATTCAAAAAATAGCTCCCCCTTTATGGTTGGGTTTAAACATTCAAAAACATATTTCTTTCTTACCAAAAACATTATGATGTATTGGTTCTGATCCTGAATAAGAAAAACATTTGTTTTCAAAAATTTTATTGTAAAAAATTACAATGACTTTGTTAAGATAAATTATCTCATTGTTTATTCAATCTCCTCCTTTGTATTTGGTGAACCCTCATTAATAGCTTTTCCAACGCTTATAAATTTTCAAAACTCAACTACTTTAAATAACTCTGGTTTTTTAATTTTCCCAAAACAAATCCTTTATCAAATGTTAGTGTCTTAACACCACACTACTAAATAATGAAATTTTTTTAATGAATTTCATAATTTGATGACAAGAAAATTTTGAGGTCATGTTATGATAATCTCTCCCTCACATTTATATTTTCCACTCAGTTTTCTTTTTTCCTCCCCCATTTTATGATATCCACATCATCATTTTCATTAATGAAATATAAGTTAAAACTTATTTTAATGTATAAAAATGTTAAATTATCTCGCCAAATGTCAACACAATCCAATGCATGGTAGGGGACTTCGTTATAAATATTTAAAAGTCTTTGGATGAGGTTAAACATGATGTTCCAACCATTACTCAATAAACAATTATTTTTCTCATTACCTTTTTTAAGATACGATCAATTTGATAGTGAGTTGAGATATATACCATAAAGACCATTGTAAGAGAAAATTTTACTTTTATAAAGTGTTATTTTGTATCAATATGTTTTGAACATGAATCTTTGATATGATTTTTTGTAATATGAATTGAAATCTGATTAACAAAAATTATCTTCAATGGTTTAGAAACATTCACATTCAGGTATTTTTGCTGAAAAGTCATCCGTAACATTTTATTATTATCTTGAAGTGATGATAGATATTCAATTTTATCTATTATTATACATACTGAATACTTTTTCTCACTATGCCAACTCAAAAAACGTTCACCCAATAAAAATGTTATTCCTGAGGTCAATTTTTTATCATTATGATCTCATACCAAAGGGAATCAGTGTAACCACAAAACATCATTTTATTATGTATTTTTTATAAAAACCCATGGGATGTAGTTCCTTTGAAATATCCCTAAATTATTTTTTACAAACATTTGTGATTTTTTAATATTCCTTTTATGCCTAGAACACAAAGTCATAGAATAAAAAATATTAGGTCGTGATTGTGTATGGTAAAGTAGTCTCCATATGAGCACTTGAACGTCATTGTGATTCAAAAAATTTCTAAACTCATACTTACTCAACATAGTTCTGAAAGCTATTAGAATGTAAACATAATTGGATTTCTCTATTCTAAACTATTGTAACAATTCTGAAACATAATTTTCTTGAGATAGGAAAATATATTTTTCTTTTTTTTTACTTCTATACAATGTAAGAATGTTAATTCTCCTAGAATTGATATTTCAAAAATAGTTTTTATTTATATATAAATTTATATATAATCATTTTCTTCCTCTTGAGAAAATATTATAACATTCATATACACAATAAAAATTATTTTTCTAGCGTTAACTTCGTTAACATACAATTTACTACACAATTTTACCTTAGAAAAATTCAATATTTTGAAAAAGAACATGGATCTACTTTCATCCCATACAAATATTTCATTAGTTTATAATTTTTGTCATCCTCATAACATATAAACCAACAAATTTATTCAATGTAAACTACTTCTTAGTTCTCACCATTTAATAAGGATGAATTTATATCAATCTAAAAAACATAGTAACTCTGGTCTATGAAAACTGATATAAATATTCTAATTGTTTTGAATATTTCAACTGGGGAAAATATTCTTGAAAATACACCCCACTCACCAGGATGTATCTTAAAAAACACATTATTTCATTCATGAAAATTACCCATGCTCATTCAATTTGTTTCTATAAACCCACATTGTTCAGATACCATTTTTATATTGAAACCATTGAAGAAGTTACCTTGTTTCATTTTTATAAATCTGATCCAACTCCTCATTCATAGAATCCATCTAGTATTTGGGGTAAATGGATTCTGAAACTGATTCATGTTCATATTTTGAGATATGTGATGTCTGATTTTCTAATTTCAACATTCATATGGACTGAACTGAATCCCTATGATTTCCAAAAAAATAGACTCAATATTTTTTATAATGTATGATACTTCAATACTTATTTTCTAGTTGAACATTTCTCATCAAATGATTATCTATAAACGAGGTATGGATGTGTTAAATTACTTTTGTTGTCATTGTAAATCACCATTTTATCTTCCACGACACTCTCAACATCTTTTCTTATAGAATATTATATTTCAATTACATTCATTTTATATGATTCCCCCAGCATTTGAAAATTATTTTTCCATAATTTTTAAATAATTTCATTTGTTGAGGAACCCATAAAAATTTGTTCCTAAACATTTTCATCAATCATTCCCAGATCCAATTTTTTATTTTAAGTAAACATGGACTTATAAAAACATTGAATAACTTCAATTAAGATTTTTTGTTATACATCATTTTATAAAAAGTCTTGTTGGATTCTAATCTCATAAGTAATATGTTTTGAACATGTAAAACATTACTAACTTCTTATTCCTAATAGATATTGGAATGTTTTCATTCTGTTAACATACTTTATCCCATTTCCAGCAAACTTCTATTATTTATTTATTATACTCCATTTTTTAGGGATTATAGGGAGAACTATACTAATATTTTATACCATGATTTCTCATATAAGTTTCAAAATTATTTCTTCTGAATTTGGTAACATTATATATTTTCAACCTTTTTATATGAACCCCCATTTCATTCTCAACTTCATTTTTTTAAACCTAAACATTTACTCATCCTGTGACATGTGTCTCATAAACATTATGTTTTTCTTATCAGTGAAATAAAAGATGAATGAGATGATGTTTAATCTAATTTTGTTAATTTATGTCTCACTCCTCCAAATAAATTGGAATGAATAATCTCAATAGGTTTGGTAGGTTGAATATCAACTCAAATATGATTTTTTTAGTCATATTCCCTTTTTTGATAGTGACACAAACCTCTACATTTCATATTTTTAGTTCTGGAATATAACATACAACATCAAATTTAGAAACATTTTTCATGTTTTTTTCCCAACAGGGCTGTGTCATCATTTCCATAACATATTTTTATATTCATCACTCAACTAAAATGAGTAAAAAAACAATCCAATTTTTTCGATATTCTGACTGGTTCGTTCTCCTTTTGTTATAACATATCTATATTT
Source organism: Viscum album (assembly GCA_963277665.1). NCBI lineage: Eukaryota > Viridiplantae > Streptophyta > Magnoliopsida > Santalales > Viscaceae > Viscum > Viscum album. Next base: position 1,316,967,973 of record OY728147.1, read on the forward strand.
CACACGTTTGATAACAAAATAATATTTTATAATCATAAATTCATCTCCATCATCATGATGTTTACTTTCATTACATACGTTATGTTTTATCCCATAAAAAATCACCCTTATATTTCAACCTTTTCACATCCTGATAAACTCTTCTGATTCCTTTGATTTTTAGGAGTATCCATGGTCTATTCCTTTTACTTTATTTTAAAATTGTCTCAACAACAAAAGACATTTATTTATTATTATTCATTATAACTTCCTTTTTTTCTACCACATGTGACTTGTCCTATAATGAGTGTGATAAATCATTTATCCTAATGTCTTACCTCATCACAAATTTTAGAAGCTCCATCTAAAAAGACAAATTGATTTTTCATTGGGTGAATTCCAACATTATAATATATTTCTTTTCAAACAACTTGCGGGTTAATAAATTTTCTCATCCTTATTCATCCATTGCTTTCAATTTTTTCAAACCTTCTATTGGGATGTGAAAAGTTATGTCAAATTTGATAATCCATATGAAAATAGAATCCAAGAAAATCTAAACATCCATAAAATTATTATATTCTATTGAATTAAGATATTTCTCTGTAGAAACCTTGTTGTGTTCGATAAATTATTTCTGATATATCATACTTAGGACACGATTCATCATTTTTTCTGCATGAGATTTAAACATTTGTAGATTTAATATGTTTCAAACATAATTTTCCCACCAAATCATTCCAGAAACCTTTTTCAGAAAATATAATTTTATAATAATTAGAGGAATCATTAATTTTATTGAGTGATGATTTCACGTTAATCTTTTTTTGAACCTTCTCGCAATCTTTATAAGGCTTAAATTTTACTTCTAAAGCATTTCTTTAATTCTCATTCAACTTATTTGAGGTACTTTCATCCTCATGATGTTTTTATTTAAATCTATTAACTTTTTATTCCTTATCTACCATCATCTTACTGAGATCTTCAATCATCATTCCCAATTATACAATTATTTATTTGTAACATAATATCACAGGAATATATTATTCCTCCGGTAGATGAAATATTCTCTTCCTTCTGAAAATTAGTTTATGGAATTATTTATTATTTTGATCGATTTATTGAGATATTTTTCTCTCAAGATGTGCAAGATGTTATGTTTTGTCCTGATTCTTTTTGTAATATTATTCACCTCCTTCTTCTTCACTATTTTTGGAGTCATCGACTTCCTCAAATAATGTAATGGATGATCTAAAAATTTTGAAACATTCATCCCCTGATGAATTGTTTTCATTTGAGTATGATTTGTTGCTCATACTTAGCATACACATTTTGTATCCATTGAACTTGTTGTTATAATTTTTGGATGATTTAATATATTTAAAACTTATGTTCGGCTTCATTCATTATCATTTGTCATCAGAATCATCACAATATTCTCAAACATTTTTCATGAGGAAATTCACTAAAAATTTTCTTCTTCCACCATACTCAAATAATTTTAGAGGAAGTTTACCTCCACACATTCATCTTCTTCATCAACAGTTCATAGATATAGAATACATTATTTTCTCATCTTACTCATCATCTTCTTTATATATTGATTCATAAATATAAAAATCTTCAACATTAGGTAATTTAATTTTTCTCATGTCATCAAAAGCTATTTTTTATTTTATATTATTTTTCTACATTATTGAATTCTTCATTTCAAATAAACAATAATGTTATGCAATTCATGAAGAGGTAAATAATATTTATCTTCTAAGGAGTAATTTTTAGAATAAAACATAATGGGACTGATTCTCATATGTTTCACCATAATTGTTGAATCTTCAATGAAATATTTTAATCCACTAATGTTGTAGAAAAATTCATTAACTATGGTGAAGTATTCACCTATATTTTTTTCATTTCCCTTTTTGATGTCTTCAAATATACTAGACCATATTTGTAAAATTTCACCTATCACATTAGTAATCCATTAAAAATACATTCCATCTTGTCCTACACACTCTTTCATGTTTTGAGACAATCACTTTCAAATAAAGTTTTTTGGAAAGGACATAAAAATAGGATTTCAATCTTTTCCTTCAAGTTAAATATTTCTAATATTATCACAATTAATTCAGGAATACTTCTCAATAGGTGGAATACCAATTTTAGCAGCATCAAAAAATTCTATGCCAAATTATAGGAGATAAAAATTCATCTTATTTTTTCTGATAATAAATTTTCCCATCATATATAAGAATACCTCTACTATTAACAAATTGCATATTATCAATGATATGTATTCGATAATGGACGCATTGGATCGAATACAAATTAATTATATAAATTATCAAATAACAATTTAGATGTGGGGGTGAATCAACTGTTCAATTATTATATTATTCAAAACTTTTGAAAATATAACTCATGAAACCAGTTAGAGATCATATATTTAACATATTTTCAAAATAATATTGCATTTCAAAATAGGAAAAAAATTAATGAACATGAGATTTATATGTTTTGGCATTAGTCTGAGAAATAACATCCTTTCAATAGCAACTCATGTGAAACTATGGAAATTCAATATTATAAATAAATGAGTATAACTTCTTTTGAATTCTGTTAGATAAATTTTATCTCCTGATGTGAATGATTATAATGACCTTCATTAAATTACAATTTTTCTTTCAATAAAATTTTTCCAACCTAATGGAATTAATATTTTTTTCAATTTTCTCTATAAATGTTCTTAGGACCAATGATCATAAGTCTGATGGCCTTCATTATGATGAACATAATCATACTAACTAAGATTAATCAACCCAATATTACTCTCTCATTCTCAATATGCAATTATAAAACTCTACTCAAATACTCAATATGATCTTCCTCCATTGGATTGACTCAATAAAATATTCTTAATACTATTCTTCTCAGTTTGGTAATAAAATGGATGTCTGGTCTTATAACAAGATCTCTGTCCAAAAATAAATATTACAAAAATTCATATGTGCTCTGCCTTTTTCACTGTTATAAATGTTATTGGATTGAAATGTATATACAAATAACAAAATGTAAGATGGGGTAAATTTTATGTTTAAAAACATTCATTTCTATAATTAGAGGTCACTTATTTTAGTAGAATTAAACTAATCATATTCAAATACCTATTTTCTATTTAACTAATAATTTTACAGGGAACTAGGCCTGAAGGTTAATTTTTCATAATCAATATGTAAAAATAAGTATTCAATATGTTGTATTTGAAATTAATCGTATACGTATTTACGAAATGATTTTATTAGAATAAGCATGATATAGATCATAATAATAATAATCATTAAAATTAGAGTAATAAAATTAATGATTTTATCATAATGAATACAAAATAATATGGGGTAAATGAATTTATCTTAATAAATAAAATCATTATTATAGAGATTGTAATAAATAAATAGAGGATATAATGATGAATATATTAAATGATTTACTTTCTATTACAAATAAGTTGAAATGTAGAAAATTTAAAGAGTACAATCCTTTAACACAAGGAGAAGGGTATCCAATAACCTTTAGTAGAGGTAACTAGATTTATACTATCATGAATGTCTATCTTTCCCTCATTAGGGTAAGCCCTCAATATGATGATCGTCTTATGTATTTCTATCCCCATTACCCCACAAACAAGAATATGATTGGCTTACCAACTTTCTTAACCTTTGAATCCCTCAATCAAAAAATGATCGGTAAAACTATCTTCCTGGCCTTTGAATACCTCAATTTTAATTTCCAATTATTGGTGTAAAATTAAGAAAATAAAATCTCTTGGATGTGACATGTATGTAGAATGTGTAGTTCAAAACATGAACTCTTCAGAGTCTATCACATTAAGTATCAATTTGAAAAAGCGCTCTCACAATGTCTCGATTTTTTCAAATGTTATGAGATCATTCCAGTGACCTGGTATTTATACACCAACATCCCAATCATCATCTTTGATCCCAATAGGCATATTTCCTTCTAAAAAATCATATAGAAAATTACACATGTCCCTCCAATGATCATTTTATAACCGAAACAATGACATTGTTTAATAAATCATATCGAAATAGAATACAATACATCATTTTAATTTAATTCTTGTCAATTGATTACAATATAGTTTTCTAGTAATGATAATAATTAGTTTTAAAGGATCTGATGATTCTTATTACATGATTCAGTAATACTTTTATTGTTACATTAATATTGTATATATGAAAACTGAACATTATGTATAATGAAAACAAATATTCATTATATATGATATAAATATTATCTGGGCTCGTAATGATAATCATGGACAGACATATTTCTATAAAACTTATGAGTACAATTTTTATCATTTTTATATAAAAATTTGTAATGGGGAAAGGTAAAACAAAATCCTTAAAGAATGTACAATTGTAAAATTTAATTCATTTAGAAATAGAGTTTTTGATTTCCATACAAAATTAATAAAAAATTAAAAATAAGACGTTTGACTCAATAGTCTCCCCATTTTTGGAATGCTAAAAACATAAGATGAATCAAATAAAATATTACTTAAGAAGAAATAAATTTTAATCAAAATTGAACACTCATTCATATATCCCTTTGGTTTTAAGAAACAATTATAATTATTTTTTTTAATATGAATAACTCCCCCTTATGATAAAAAATACATAGGGATTATATTCTCTATTATTGTAAATAAATAATCCCTCATAATCAAGGAATTACACCATCTTAATTTTTATTCACTTATTCTATATTTTTATAAAACTTTCTACCTCTATCGAATACATTCTCCCCTTTTATAAATCAGTCCCACCTTCGGATTTACAAAAAAGGAATAGGGAATGAATTTTAATACATTAAACCGGGAGATAGAATCAAAATATACAATAAAAATTATGAAATTGATCATCTTTAAAAACTGAATGAACATTCATACAAAAATACATTGAAAATATTCAATCAAAATGTATTTAGAAGAAAAAATAATTTCGTCAATGTTTTCAATGGAATAGAAAGAGTTCATAAATTTATTTTATACCCTTTTCCTTTTCCTTCTTTAAGATATCTAGGCTAACTATCTTCATTTTCATGAATTCATTCCTATCATACATTTTCATATAAAGATATTCCTTCTAGGACCGAAACAAATTGTTTTCTTCTACAAATAATTGGTATTAGGTATGATGTTATTCTTCATTATAATTCACATTTCATCTAGAGTAACTAGCTTTTTTCCAATGATTTGTTCGTATGATCTTAAAAAATATTCTATTATTATATTATTCATCAAAATAATTTGATTTTTCAACTCAATTATCTATTATTTTTAAATAAATAATCATTGAAGCCTGAGATTGAATATAATTGAGCTTATTATCAAATACTTTGAATCCATTTGATTTGATTACATCTAGAATACTAAAATATTTCATCCTTCGAGTTGTATCTCTATCTAATTTGTTTAATTCAATAGATCGTTTCTACAATAGCCTTCTAATATCATCAATTTAAAACTCATGAATATTTAATGTTTCCTCAAACTTATGCAACCAATTAACCACTTTATTTGAAGCCATTATATGTTCTTTCGTAATTTCTTCACACACTTTGAAATTATCCTCAATCATGATTAGTTTTTTCATAGATGATTACTAGAGAATGATCATTTTTCTTGATTATCTTCAAAAAAATCAATCCTCTATTAATGTCTTGGAAAATAAGGAAGTGTATTTTTACTTGTTCTAAGGGCATGAAAATGTACTGGTCTTTTTTTAAAGAAATTGTATTGTCTAAGTGAGTGTCTTCATCGTAATTAAGATGTTCTACCGAATGAGATCTAGTATTATCATATGACTCTTGATTCAGATATTTATAGATTTTCTCTATTCATAATTATCTGAGATTTGAATTAAATTATGATGATGAGTTCACAGAGTATCCTACTTCAATGATTATACTCTTAGTGATTGTATTTTGTATGAGAATTCTTTATAAGACAACAATGAAATTCTGGTAGACAAATATTTTTCATATTGACATAATTTTTTTATTAACACATTCCTAATTTTCTTTTTATTCTTCATCTTGATTTTATTTTGATTCTTCATCTTAATTTCACTTATCCACTTCACTAGAATACTGATATATTTATCATATTTGAGTACGTTCTTTCTATTCTAAAACTCTTTCCCAAAAATAAAATGGTGGATCTAATTAATCACCCACTTTTTTCATTTTAATTCCCTTATCATGGATATAGGGAGTTATTTATTATTCTAGAAACGGTTCATGGATACTAATTATAGCAAAAACCTTTTGAACACATCAAAAAAAATTAATATAATGAATTTCAACCTTTCTCATTTTCAACTTCTTTTTCTTCATATATTCTTTAATATTTTCTGATATTCTATTATTTTTAGAGGTAGATACATCTATATTCATTCCAATCTATAAGACACCCTTTTAACTTTCAGCTTGCTCATTTTTCAACATCAAATTTGATTCTTCACTGTAAACGCTTTTGTTATTTGGTTTTTTCACAGAATCTTAGATGTATTTATTTTTCTTTTCTAAAATAATCATCACTGATTGTTTTAGAAATTATTGACCTTCTACAATTATATATTTTTTAGTTTCATATTCAATATCATTAAAAAAATTATTTGATTATGAATTGAAATGAAATTTCAATATATTTATCATATCATCCCTAATCGAAGAAACATTCAAATTTCCCAGAAATAACATGAGTGAAAGATTATAAAACATTAACCTTTCATGAATGAACATACTAAGAATTTCTCAAAACAAAATCAAATGAGACTTTATAGAATTGGATATAATTTTTTTTGTTAAGAATATATATCCCTTCCCATTCATCTTCAACATATTCACCAAATATAAAATAAAAAAACACATATAAGACTTTGAGAGTTTCTTTATATCCATTCCTAGGAATTAGAAAAAATTTCATCCATAAATCTATTAAACAGTTTTCCAATGAAAAATGAGTTGATTTTTTTTGTCATTCCTGCACTCCAAATATATATTGTTCATCCCTTTCATTATTAGAGCTTCCATTATCTTTTAGATCTTTGTGGGAAGGAAAAAAGGCATCACCTTTAAAATGTAGACCTAATAAGTTTGTAGCATGTTTATTAGAGATAAATATCACTCTACCATACATTGAAAACGATTTTTTTTGAAATATACATCAATATTCATATATTTATTAATTTTTATAACCACATCAATAATAATGAGGTCATGATGGGAATTGGGTTTCTCTAAAAAAATTGATTCCCTCTTTGAAACATAATGATTATTTTGAAAAAAATCATTCTTATCATAAAACTCTCTACTTATTATCCTTTACCAAAAAAAATATCATTTTCGTGTAACCTTTTGTTGTCATATTCTTGGGAGATGAAGTTGTGGGTTATGATAGGGGAATGTTTTAAAATATGGTCATGAAAGCTAATCAGATGTTGATACATGATGGTCGGTAGAGGTTTGGAACATTGTTAAAGACAAACAATGTGTGATTGGCAAAGGGTTCACATTATATAGGTGAAGAAAAATCTGATCATTAAGATTCTACTGTTCAGATTAGATAAACAAATATCCAATGTTTATAATATTTTGAACTCTTGAGGTTTTTTTAAAAAATTTGACATATTCATCATGAATCTGATAATGTATAAAAGAATATCTTATAAACAATGAATTTAATTAAAGTATTTAAAAAAAAATAAAAAAATAATTGAAATTAAAAGGTATTAGATAAGAAATCATATCTTCCAAGTTCATAGAATAGATCTATTGGTTTCATTTATTTTTTTTTCAAAATAAATTGAGTCTGAAAAAAAATGAGTATCAATGATTCTATGTACATTAATGATTACTAACATTTAGAATTATATAAATTTTTGAGCACTAAAAATTTCTTAGTATGAAAAATTATTATCAAAACAATTTATTGAGAAAATAAAATATAGAAAGAATAAAAATAAAATTTCCACTCATATGTAACCCACATTTGAAAAGGAATAGCTTAATGTAAAGAGATGATTTAAACAAGAAGTATTTTGGAGTAATTAAAAATTTTCAATCATTCCTGTCATCATATTGATGTATTAAATTCTTTCAAAAGGTCAAATTTTTTTAATGGTATTATAATTTTGATGTTGTATTTTGATGAATTGTAAAATGATTTATCCATTAAATTCCTGATCCATATAAAAGTGAATCCTAATATCTATGAGTTTTTCATGTGATTTGTGTTAAGTGTTTTTATATAGAGATATGGAACTATTATAATCACATGGTATTTGAGTTTTATTAAAACTCATTATTTAATCAGTGAGCGTGTGTTGTAACCACAATACTTGAGCATAAAAACTTCCAACTGCCACATATTCAGCTTCAACACTGGAAATTACTATTGTGTTTTGTTAAATACAAGACCAATAAACTGAATACTCACCTAATAATGGAAGGATCCAAATTTAATATTCCTATCCATTATACAACCATAAAAGTCACCATCCAAAAAATATTTTAAATCCAAATAATTTACATAGTAATACAAAAGTCCCAAATCCAAAGTTCCCTCTAAATAATGAAAAATTGTTTTTAAATGTTTTAGTTGTGATTCCTTTGTATTTTCATGAAACCATGCACACAATCATACTGAAAACATTAAGTCTAAAAAACTATCAATTATGTATATTATACATCATATCATCCCTTTAAAAGTGTTTTGATTTACTAGTTCTCATGATTCATCCATTTTAGGAGTATTTTAAGTACCAACTATAGAACTAAAACTTTTTGTAATTTCAAATTCATACTTTTTAATATGTTATTTCAAATACTTCTATTGGGATATATAAGTCCCTTTGGGTTTTCTTAGAAATTTGAAAAGCCAAAAAAATGTTTACTAACCCATCATTCTCAATCCAATATCATATTTCAAAATATTTTCCATATAATCTGCTAAATAATGCAGATTTAATATGGATATAATGTCATAAACAAAAATTTTAAGGATCAAATCATTTTTCTTTTCTATCTTTATGAAAAGATATAGATCATAAGTTTAATTAAAAAAATTAACAAAAAATCTATTTATCTAACATACCTACCTTTAGGGGGTTTTTTAAGGCCATTTAATGCATTTTTAAGATTATAAACAAATTCAGGATGTCATTAATCATCCAAAATATGAGGTTGTTCTACAAAGAAATCCCCTTGAACATATATTTTAAGGAAACAACACTATACATCCATTTTGAAAAAGATTCAAATTAATGAATTCTACAATATATAATAGAATATGAATAGATTCAAGTCTATCTGTAAAATAATAGGTTTATTCATAATCAATTCCATTTTCAAAATTATATCCTTTAGCAACTAGTATTTATTTATTTTTATTTATTATTCTATTTTCATTACATTGATTTTTGAAGACCAATTTTACTCCAATTGTATATGTTTCTTTATGTATTTAAACTAATATGTATATTTATTCCTTTCATATTCAATTAGTCCATCTTTCATTTCATTAATCCAATCTTCATTACCTAATGCCTCACCAAGATTTTTGGGATTGAATTGTGAAAGAAATTTTATATTTTCTACTAAATTTCTCAATGAAAATCTTGTCCTTGGAGGTTGATTTACATCATAAATGATACTATCATTCCTATGATTCTTAAAAAATTGATTTGGGTTTTGTAAAACATGTTCATAAACATAAGATAAAAATTCATATTCAGTAAATATGTTGAAAAAATTTATGGAGTATTTTCATTATTAGAAACATATTATATCAAAGGATGGTAATCATTTTTGGAAAACACATCATAATATATAGGTTGGGATTGTTTAAAAACAAAAGGATTAGTTTCATAAAATATAACATGTATTATTTCCTCAGCAATACAATAATTTTTATTGACAAATATATAATGCTTAGAAATAGTGGAGTATCCTACAAAATACCTTAAATGGATTTTGGTGTGTAATTTGGTAAATTATATTTTTTATTCAAAATGAATACTTTTAATCCAATTATATTTAAGTATGAAACTTTTTGTTTCTAGCTTGTCCATAACACATATGTTTTCTTACAAAATGGTAAATTAAAACATGATTTATAGTATAGATTGTTATACTCACAACATCGGCCAACAAATTATTTCAATAGATTATTCACTCAACATGGTTCTTGCTATCTCTTGAAGAATAATATTTAATCATTTAAGAACAACATTTTTTATGGGTTCTTAGAGATGAAAAGTTCTGTTTACTTCCTTTCTTACTAGAAAAAAGTTTAAAAATCCTAATTTACAAATTATCTACCATGATCGATACAAATAGTTTTCAATGGAAGATTTTTTTTCATATTTAAATTTAGCTAAAAATGTTTTAAAAATACTTTAGGTTTCTTATATCTTAGCTATAAAATAGACACATGTTAATTTATTTTAGTCAACAACTAAAACACATACATAAAACTGGCCCCCAATACTTCTAGTTTATGTCGGACCAACTTCGATGGATGATATTTAGAAACATCACTAATTGATTTAAATCACAACTTATGTTAATTCCCATAAAGATAAGGTTCTTAGATTATTTAATAATCAAATTTATGTTCTAGTAGATTCTTAATAAGTCTTTTCTTATAAAATTTATATAGGTTCCTAAGGCTATAGTTTCCAAGCCATATATGCAATCAGAAATATTGGTCTTCCATTCCACTAAGGCAATGTATGTCTTGTATCCCATGGTATTCTTTTGGAATGACTAAACCATCTCATGAAGATGGGTAGAAAGAATAATTATATCATTTTAATTTTGTACTACACATATATCATTCCTAATATTCGCAAGGTATCCTTAATCACATAATTGAATTTTTCATATAAGGTCTTGGTTATGAACTTTTACAAACTAAACATTTTAAGTTAAAGATTTTATGAAAAGAACAATATTACATATACCAACAATCATTCTTAATGCATTGTATCAGATGTTAACTCTTCGACCATTCATTTCAATAATATTTTCAAATAATTATTTATCACCAGTCATATGCCCGAATAATATACTATCCATGTAACAAATATTCTTACTGGTGGTACATCCTTTGTTTTCCTAAAAACAAAGCAATTACGCATTTTTAAACCAAAAATTATTGGACCAAGAAATGATAGAATGAAAAATTTTAGGAATACATATTTGTTTTGATAAATGGACTTTATTGAGCCCTAAATATTTAATTTTTCATTAAGGATAATTTTTTTTACAACGACCTCTAAATTGGAATTTTGGGGAAAATGTTGAATTATTTGGAATAAAATAATTGTTACTATTTTTTTTGAATTAGTACATCCCATTCATGAACTATTACCTTATGGAAAAAGTTTTTTATACATTTTTTCAAATTCATCTTTACAACTGGTTACGTTCGATAATTTTTTTTAATTAGAATATTTCAAACATTCATTTTAAAACTACATTCTTATCCACATTAGTATTAGTTTTATGTAACACCCCAAGATTCTACGGTATTCTTCTCTTTGAATAATGTGATAGCGTGTGTTGTACGCAACACTGAGTTCTAACACACCATAACTAATCAAACTAGCCGTTATGAATAGTAATACCTACTTTTTGAAATTATATATATTTTATATTTTAAAATGGACTTCATTTTTGGATTCGGAATATCGAATTTAGCCTAAGGTGAAATTTTGGTACTTTTCGGATAAATTTAATATTTTGATGAATAGTGAAAATTAGTAAATTTTAATTAAAAACAACTTTTTAATCAAAATAATTAATATTGATAAATTATGAATTTGAGTGGTTTTAAATTATATTTAGAATATATTTTTACCATTTAATACAATTTTGGTCATTGGGCATAATTTCACAATTAAAACGAACATAAACAAGTATCAATCTTTTGATAGTTATTATATCTTAAAAACACGCTTTTTGTTTTGACATCGGGAATTAATTTTAAATTAATTTCTACCACTTCTTCGTTTTGAATTTAGAAAAATGGATTCCATATTTAGAATTAGGATGTTAAAATTTTGTAAATAGGTAACTTTTATTTTCAGACATTTTGAATAACTACTGCGGTAAATATTTTATTTACCATGGTTAAGGGTAAATCCGGTAAATAAGGGGTAAAAAATAATATTATAATAATAAAAATTACCTGAAAACATGTCCTAACCTTATTGGTGGATACATGTCCGACCATGGGCATCTTTGGGTCAATTTTGGGACCTCATGGAGCCACTTGTAGGTGATAGGGACACTTTATTTTAATTAAGTTAAAATGAATACAAAAATGACACAAGCATATATCTTTTAGAAAAACAATTTCTACATAGGGTTATATATGTTGGATTTTAGATTATAAATATTCATTAAAAATATAAACATATTTCCTACATAATGATATTTTATTTATAATTTTTAGACATTAAATAATTTAATTTATTTAGACACAATGATGATGCAGTAATTACTATAATAGTGAAAAATTAAAATAATTGATATTATAAATACCCAAATAAATATAATTTGAGACTTTTAATGAATTAAAATAATTTTATAGGATAATATGACATATTATTATTTATTTAATTGACTTTTTTTTGAATTAATCAATCTGTTATGAGTTTTACAAAAATCAACTATTGAATAGTGTCAAAATTGACATAAAAGAGTTTTTAAAACAAATATTATATTATTAATTGGTATTAAATTCCTAAAAATCTAACGCTCAGCCAAGAGACTTATATCATGATAGGTGTATCATTAATGGACCACTTGGGGGTTGCTTGGATGTATATGGTAATTTTATTAACCATATAATATAAAAATACAAAGAGACATTGTAAAAGTGAAACTAATTAACTTAGAGTTAATACTTAAAGATAATGTTAATATAAGTACCCAAACCTGTCTAAATTCTATTGGTTGAATGGTTTTCGACCTATACCCCCCTTAAACTTTGAATAATAAACTTTTTAGCCATTAGAAACCGAATATGAATTTATTATAAATTAATATTTCTATCTTTTCCAAAGGTGCCCCTCACACCTCTTATAAATGGGAACTCCTCCTTCTCATTTCTTTACACCTTCAAAGCCTTTTGGTTCAGCAAAACTCTGACCAAATACTCTCCCAACTTCCCTCAATAAAACCTAGAGGCCTTAGTTTGATCATAAAGCCAACTTAAAGAGGCCTTTTCATCAAATCAAAAGGAAGAAACCGAAGAAGAGGTAATGTTTTCACCACCCTCTTTCAAATTCATTTCTTCTTCAACTTCTTATTTCTATGTTACTACCACTATAAAATAATACATACAGTATATTATATATACTACGATGTTATTATAATTATTGTACAACCATATTCAGTATTCTATCCACCCTTTGAATAACATGTCACCATACATGCGTACGTATGGCTAACCGTCTCCACGTCGTGGTGTAATTGTAATTCAATATATTATTATTTGGATGGGTATAATAATGATGTGTAACTCATGAAAATAATAAATATAACATGATAATGATTTTTTATATATGATATACCATCCAATTATATATTATTTTAATATTAAAATAATGATATTATCGCTCGTGCGTACGTATGGACTACTGTCTCCACGAACGCGATAAGATTCATTCTCCATCATATCCATTCAAGTATAATTATCATTTTCTGATTTAAAAATGATGTTTAAGGACTTGATATTATTCTGGATATGAATAATATACAACCTATCCATTACAAACATGGCTTACGTAAAAAACATATAAAAGAAAACGAATAAGTTAACACCCGAAACAACGATAATACTAAGATATTATTAACAAAGCAATGATAAATAATCATATATGATATCATATTAATGAATATGATTCTTGTATAATTTAATAATTATTATTTCACTATTATACAGGATTTTAACCTACCCCAACCAAGGAAAAGTACAAGGTAAGGGTTATTTCACAATCTCTTCATCATCTGAGGTTGTTTATACGTAATAATCTACTGGGATCTCTTTATCATCCACATCCATGTTTCTTAAAAATGAATTTCAAAACATTTTTACTATTTAATAGAATATGGGTTAAAGACATTTATACCCTTTTTTGACTTTTTATAAGAGGTTTATAAAGGAATGTTTCCGTCGTTTTCCAAACAAGGTGCTTTTTAACCTTTTCGACAGAATTAAGGAAAGAATGTTTTTTTAACTTATATGGTGGGTGCGGTTATTTTACGCTGTTATAAATTCATAGAAGCATACCTTACAAGCTTATAAGAATATTTTAAAAGAAAATGTTTTATTTTCTAAATATATGATTCTTAAATGATTTCAAAAATAGAAAGAGATATTTCTCTAAAAAGAGATTTGATTTCATCTATGTCAAAATCCTTTGATGGATTTTACGCTTATTTGAAGTTGATTTATTATGATACAAAACTTCTATATTGTATTGAAGGTTTTGTGATATTTTTTATTGTGGATGTGCTATTTTTATACCATTCATATTTTATGGTGAAAGTATTGACATTTCATATGCTAGTTTTAATATGAATGTTTATGTTATGCTTAAACCTTATCATATGGGAATGCATTGGACTTAATATGTGACGGGTGGAGCCCGCTATAGCTCCTCGATGCATCGGTAGGTCTCATTAGACAAACTAGTGTCTTGGCACAAGGCGTTGACAAAATCTTATTTGTAGTCTTGGCATGAGGCCTTGGCTATGTGGTTATGATAGTCTGTCATTATGCATTCCATCGTTGTGAAAGTGGTTATTGATTTTTCATGTGATTATTTGATTAGTAGAATATCCATGTGAATAAGTAAATGGAATTATTTCTTTTTATTTATGCCATACTATATTGGAAGTTCAAGTTTTAAAGGCTTTTGTTTTAGTTATACATTGCCATAAATGTTTATTCTTATTTATGAAAGTTTCTACTATATTGTTATCCTTACTGGGCATTTGATCTCACCCCTTTTCTATGTTTTATTTTTCCCAGGAAGTGAAGAAGTAAATTATGAATGACCTGCAGGGATATTATGAGGGGTTAATAGTGTGGACTATGGAGACAATATGTTGTTGTAGTAGTTTTTCACTTTATGATGTAATGTAAAACTTTATGAATATATCTAGCGTTTCCAAGGCTACTAAACCAATTGGTCTTTCGAGATTTGATTTTTCTTGGATTATGCCAATGTTATGTAATAATGCACCGACTATAGGTAACTAGGGTCGGGGCGTTACAGTTGGTATCAGAGGAAGTTTAGTACAAACCTTGGAAGCTAGATTTAGATGAACTCTGATTAGAGCACGTAGACCTAAGATGAACTTTGAGGATTAGTATAGAAGAACATCGTAGAATTTTGGTATTTTAGAGATTTTGTGAGTTTTCCCGAGCAATACATCCCTGTCTGGATACGAGAAGGTAGAGGCGGCTCTGGCACAGATGTACCTAGGGGTAAAACCCGAAAACACCGCTTTGAGCTAGACTCAAACGGGAACTGGTGCACGACAACGGGCCTTGCTGCACTCTTGGTTACGACACTCCCAGGGGATATTCTTAGAATAACTATCATTTTCTTTACAAATCATTTTGAAGGGTTTATGAGTATATACTTCATTAAAGAAAACATTTTTATGATTATGGACTATATCCATAAATAGTTCAATTTATGTTAAGTGTTTTATAATATAGGATTGTGTATTTTGATTCATAAACTGATCTAGTTTATACCATTGTTTAGAAATGGTGCCTAGTGGAAGAAATGGAAACTGAATCAATGCACGCACTCCATGTAGGGATTTCCCTCCTGCTCAAGATAATTATAATGGAGCTGGTGATGCAACTGGTGCCGATCATCTAATCACCATACTGGGACAACTTACTCAGGTTATGAATAATAACCTTACCCGTATGGAGCACCCTGATCCATAGTGTGGAGGATCAATGTTAGATCGATTAATGAGGCAAAAACCACCAACGTTCAATGGGAGTACAAATCCTTTAGTAGCTGAGAAATGGATAAATTCCCTAGAGAAAATATTTCAGGCTTTGGGGAGCAGTGAAAGGGAAAAAGTTATCATGGCAGTTTACCGCCTCACTAGAGATGTTGATCAATGGTGGTCATTGATTCAAAACACGAAGGAAGATGATGAAGTATCAAATATGGAATTGAGGGAGTTCAAAGATCTGTTTTTAGAAAAATACTTTTCTCGCGACCATCGAGCAGATATGGAAAGGCAATTTCTGAGTCTGAGACAGAAGGAGGATGAGAATGTCGCAAAGTATGAGGCTAACTTTACAAGGTTAGCAAGGTATACTAGAGATTATATACGTAACCCAAGAAGTAATATTGATCGTTTCTTTGATGGGTTAAAACCATTTCTCCGTCGAGCATTAGTCTCACAATCCTTTTCGTCGTACGAAGACATTGTCTCATGTGCTATCAAGACCGAAAAGGAATTCTCTTAGTCTTATGACTTTAAAGCAAAGAAAGAGAAGAAGAGACCTGCTGATCAATCTGGGAATGGAAATAAGGGGATGAAGGGAAAGGTTGAATATCCATCATATGGTAAATGTGGGAAGAAACACCCCAGTACTTGCTTTAAGGGAATGGGAGTCTGTTACAAGTGTGGTGAAAAAGGCCACCAAGCTCGTGATTGCAAGGGGAAGAAGGAAGCTACCAACGTCCAGTGCTACAATTGCAGGGAGATGGGGCATTATGCAATTGAATTTCCTAAATGTCAGGAGAACTTACCTCAGAAAAGGCCAAGGGATCAAGGCCAAGCTTATGCTATCACTACTGCTGAGGTAGAATCTCCGAAAGACGTGGTGGAAGGTAATTTAATGGTTTCCTCAAGTTTAGAAAATGCATTATTTGATTCTGGATCATTGCATTGTTTCATATCTTCCCAGTTTTCTAAGAAAATTAGATATTTCCAGTTTGATTTAACAAGGGAGTTGTTAGTTAAAACTCCTAAAGGAAGTATCATTGCAATAATGTTTTGTGAATCAGTCCCCATTAGAGCACATAAATGTTCTTTATCTGCTGATCTAATCGTCATACGTATGATTGAGTTTGATATAATCCTTGGTATGGACGGGATTTCAGACTATGATGCGAAGATTTATTGTAAGAATAAAGAGGTTATGATTCTTGATGAAAATGATATGGAACACTTTATCTTTAGAGAAGAATCGTCACCACCTAATTATTATTTAGATCCACCCCCAGTAGCCCAACTAAATTCAATTATTGGGGATAAAGAGAATGAAATGACTGTGGGTGAGGAAAGGAATGTTAAAATAGAGGATGTACCTGTTGTGAAAGAATTTGTAGATGTATTTCTGGAAGATTTACCTGGACATCCTCTAGAACGAGAATATGAGTTTTCCGTTGACTTAATTCCTAGATCAAGGCCTATATCAAATACCCCTTATAGAATGGCCACTGTACAATTAGTTGAACTAAAGAAACAACTATAGGAATTGAGTAATAAGGGATTTATTTTCCCTAGTGTTTCTCCATGGGGAGCCCATGTACTTTTTGTGAAAAAATAAAGACAGATCTATGATGTTATGTATCGACTACAGGGAGATCAATGCTATAATAATAAAGAACAAGTATCCCCTACCTCGCATTGATGATTTATTTGACCAACTGCATGGAGCTCAAAACTTTTCAAAGATTGACCTTCGATCTGGATATCATCAGTTGTGTGTGAAGAAGGAAGACATTCTGAAGACAGTATTTTGATCCAGGTATGGGAATTACGAGTTTACTGTAATGCCTTTTTGATTGACTACTGCACCCTCTATATTCGTGGACTTGATGAATAGAGTTTTCAAGGAGTATCTCGATGAATTTATGGTGGTGTTTATTGATGATATCTTGGTATACTCCAAAAGCTATGAAGATCATGAAAATAACATGCGCATTATTCGGAAGACTCTGAGAAGACATGAATTATATGGGATGTTTAGAAAGTGTGAATTCTGGCTTCAAGAGATTTCTTTTCTTGGCCATATTGTCTCTATAGATGGAATATCTGTTGATTCTTCTAAGACCATGGCAATCCAAGAATGTCCAGCACCTACGAGTATAACTGAGGTACGTAGTTTTATTGGTTTAGCAGGTTATTATCGACGATTCGTCCAGAATTTTGCCCGATTGGATAACCCATTAAAAAAGCTCACACGTAAAGGGGTTAAATTTGTTTGGACAAAAGAGTGTGAAGAATGTATCGAAGAACTGAAGATAATATTAGTTAATGCTCCTATATTGACTCTACCATCGGGGAATGATGGGTTCGTTATTTATAGTGATGCATCGAAAAAAGGAATTGGTTGTGTCCTTATGCAGAATGATAGGGTTATTGCCTATGCATCACGACAGTTGAAAATTCATGAACAAAACTATCCTACTCATGATCTCGAGTTAGCAGCTGTGATCTTTTCTTTAAAGATATGGAGGAACTACCTCTATGGTGAAAAATGTGAGATTTATACTGATGACAAGAGTTTGAAGTATATTTTCTCACAAAAAGAACTCAACTTGAGGCCGGGGAGATGGCTTTAATTACTCAAGGATT
This sequence comes from Viscum album, assembly GCA_963277665.1. Classification (NCBI taxonomy): domain Eukaryota; kingdom Viridiplantae; phylum Streptophyta; class Magnoliopsida; order Santalales; family Viscaceae; genus Viscum; species Viscum album. Next base: position 1,316,986,678 of record OY728147.1, read on the forward strand.
ATGATTGCATGATACACTACCACCCGGGGAAGGCAAACAGGGTGGAAGATGCTTTGAGCAGAAAAGACCATGGAGTTTTGAACAATATGAGAATTGAAAGGGATCCAATCTTCATGGATCTAGTGAATATGGACATGGGAATAACTAGGGAAGGTGAAACATCAATTATTTTTCAAATGGATTCCAAACCATCTTTACTAGAAAGGATTAAGAGTTCTCAGACCGATGATGAAGAATTTCAAAAGAAGATTAAAGATGTGAATGATGGGAGATTGAGAGACTTTGTTTATGAAGATGGAATTTTGAAATTCGGGAAGAGACTTTGTGTTCCTGATATACCTGATCTAAAAAGGGAATTTTTGGATGATGCTCATAGTTCCTATTTCTCTATACATCCTAGGAGCACCAAAATGTATAGAGATTTGAAGGAACATTTTTGGTGGGACAACATGAAGAGGGAGATTGCTGATTTTGTGTCAAGATGTATGGTTTTTCAACAAGTGAAAGCTGGAAGGCAATAGCCTGGAGGAGTCATGCAACCTCTTCCCATACCGAAGTGGAAATGGGACAATATTACGATGGACTTTGTCATGGGACTACCAAAGACTCCTAGAAGGAATGATGCAATATGGGTTATTGTTGATTTTCATACCATGTCAGCACATTTTATTACTATAAGAGAAGATCTACCCCTGGAACGTCTAGCAAGACTATATATTAATGAAGTTGTGAGACTTCATGGAGTACCCCTATCGATTGTTTCTGATCGTGATCCCCGTTTTACTTCAAAATTCTGGAAAAGTCTTCAAAAATCCCTGGATACTGAACTTCATTTGAGCACTTCTTACCACCCTCGGACAGACGGACAATCAGAACGGACTATTAAAACCTTAGAAGACATGTTGAGATCTTTCTCACTTGACTTTTAGGGTATGTGGGATCAATATTTACCTCTCGTAGAATTTTCCTATAACAATAGCTTCCATTCGAGTATTTAGATGGCACCATATGAAGCGTTATATGGAAAGAGATGTCGTACACCAACCTGTTGGGATGACGTTGGTGAAAGAAAACTTTTAGGCCCAGAACTGGTGGAGGAAACGATGGAAAAGGTGAAGGTAATCCAAAATCATATCAAAGCGGCTCAATGTAGGCAGAAGAGCTATACCGATAATCAAAGGAAGGATTTAGAATTTCAAGACGGTGATCATGTTTTCTTGAAGGTATCTCCCTGGAAGGGAGTCATACGTTTTGGTAAGAAAGGTAAATTGAGTCCCAGGTACATCATACCTTTCGAAATTCTAGAACGAATTGGGGCTTTTGCTTACCGATTGGCAATGTCGCCAAGCCTCTCCAAAGTTCACGATGTGTTCCATGTATCTCTGTTGAGGAAATACATGCATGACCCAACGCATGTACTCACCTATGAGGAATTAGAACTGGAACCCGGTCTGTCTTATTGCGAAGAGCCCGTCATGATTCTTGATATAAGAGAACAAGTACTGAGAAACCGGACGACGCGTCTGGTAAATGTTTTGTGGAGAAACCATAAGATGGAAGAGGCAACGTGGGAACCCGAGGAACTTATGATGAAGAACCACCAGAGTATTTTAATGTGATAAGTATTCTAGAAATTTCGAGGAAAAAATTATTTGAAGGAGGGGAGAATGTAACACCCCGAGCTTCTACGGTATGCTTCTCTTTGAATAATGTGATAGCGTGTGTGGTACGCAACACCGAGTTCTAACACACCATAACTAATCAAACTAGCCGTTATGAATAGTAATACCAACTTTTTGAAATTATATATATTTTATATTTCAAAATGGACTTCATTTTTGGATTCGGAATATCGAATTTAGCCTAAGGTGAAATTTTGGTACTTTTCGGATAACTTTAATATTTTGATTAATAGTGAAAATTACTAAATTTTAATTAAAAACAACTTTTTTAATCAAAATAATTAATATTGATAAATTATGAATTTGAGTGGTTTAAAATTATATTTAGAATATATTTTTACCATTTAATACAATGTTGGTCATTGGACATAATTTCACAATTAAACCGAACATAAACAAGTATCAATCTTTTGATAGTTATTATATCTTAAAAACACGCTTTTTGTTTTTACAGCGGGAATTAATTTTAAATTAATTTCTGCCACTTCTGTGTTTTGAATTTAGAAAAATAGATTCCATATTTGGAATCAGGATGTTCAAATTGTGGAAATAGGTAACATTTATTTTTAGACATTTTGAATAATTACTGCGGTAAATATTTTATTTACCATGGTTATGGGTAAATCCGGTAAATAAGGGTAAAGAAAGTAATATTATAATAATAAAAATTACCCTAAAACGTGTCCTAACCTTATTGGTGGATCAATTTCCTACCATTGGCATCTTTGTGTCAATTTTGGGACCTCATGGAGCCACTTGTAGGTGATAGGGACACTTTATTTTAATTAAGTTAAAATGAATACAAAAATGACACAAGCATATATCTTTTAGAAAAACAATTTTTACATAGGGTTATATATGTTGGATTTTAGATTATAAATATTAATTAGAAATATAAAAAGATTTCATACATAATGATATTTTATTTATAGTTTTTAGACATTAAATAATTTAATTTATTTATGACACAATGATGATGCAGTAATTAATATAATAGTGAAAAATTAAAATAATTGATATTACAAATACCCAAATAAATATAATTTGAGACTTTTAATGAATTACAATAATTTTATAGGATAATATGACATATTAGGATTGATTTAATTGACTTTTTTCGAAGTAATCAATCTTTTATGAGTTTTAAAAAAATCAACTATTGAATAGTGACAAAATTGACATAAAAGAGTTTTTTTAAAAAATATTATATTATTAATTGGTATTAAATTCCTAAAAATATAACGCTCGTCCAAGAGACTTATATCATGATAGTTGTATCATTAATGGACCACTTTTGGGTATCTTGGATGTATATTGTATGTTTATTAACCATATAATATAAAAATACAAAGAGACATTGTAAAAGTGAAACTAATTAACTTAGAGTTAATACTTAAAGATAATGTTAATATAAGTACCCAAACCTGTCTAAATTCTATTGGTTGAATGGTTTTAGACCTATCCCCACCTTAAACTTTTAATAATAAACTTTTTAGCCATTAGAAACCGAATATGAATTTATTATAAATTAATATTTCTATATTTTCCAAAGGTGCCCCTCACACCTCTTATAAATGGGCACTCCACCTTCTCATTTCTTTACACCTTCAAAGCCTTTTGGTTCGGCAAATATCTGCCCAAATACTCTCCCAACATCCCTAAATACAACCTAGAGGCCTTAGTTTGATCATAAATCCAACCTAAGGAGGCCTTTTGATCAAATCAAAAGGAAGAAACCGAAGAAGTGGTAATGTTTTCACCACCCACTTTCAAATTCATTTCTTCTTCAACTTCTTATTTCTATGTTATTACCACAATAAAATAATAAATCCAGTATATTATATATACTATGATGTTATTATAATTATTGTACAACCATATTCAGTATTCTATCCACCCTTTGAATAACATGTCACCATACGTGCGTACGTACAGCTTACCGTCTCCACGTCGTGGTGTAATTGTTATTCAATATATTATTATTTGGATGGGTATAATAGTGATGTGTAACTCATGAAAATAATTAATATAACATGATAATTATTCTTTATATATGATATACCATCCAATTATATATTTTTTTAATATCAAAATAATGATATTATTGCTCGTACGTACGTACGGACTACTGTCTCCACGAACGCGATAAGATTCATTCTACATCGTATCCATTCAAGTATAATTATAATTTTCTGATTTAAAAATGATGTTTAAGGACTTGATATTATTCTGGATATGAATAATATACAACCTATCCATTACAAACATGGCTTACGTAACAAAATATATAAAAGAAAACGAGTAAGTTAACACCTGAAACAACGATAATACTAAGATATTACTAACAAAGCAATGATAAAAGATCATATATGATATCATATGAATTCATATGATTCTTGTATAATTTAATAATAATTATTTCACTATTATAAAGGAGGTTAACCTACCCCAACAAAGGAAAAGTACAAGGTAAGGGTTATTTCACAATCTCTTCATCATCCGAGGTTGTTTATACGTAATAATCTACTGGGATCTCTTTATCATCCCCATCCATGTTTTTCAAAAATGAATTTAAAAAAAAATACTATTTAATAGAATATGGGTTAAAGACATTTATACCCTTGTTTTACTTTTTATAAGAGGTTTATAAAGAAATATTTCCGTCGTTTTCCAAACAAGGTGCTTTTTAACCTTTTCGACAGAATTAAGGGAAGAATGTTTTTTTAACTTATACGGCGGGTGCGGTTATTTTACGCCGTTATAAAACCATAGAATCTTTTATTACAAGATTATAAGAATATTTTCATAGAAAATGTTTAATTTTATAAATATATGACTCTTAAATGATTTCAGAAATAGAAAGATATATTTCTCTAAAAGAGTTTTTATTTCATCAATGTCAACATCCTTTGATGGATTTTACGCTTATTTGAAGTTGATTTATTATGATACAAAACTTCTATATTGTATTGAAGGTTTTGTGATATGTTTGACTGTGGATGTGATATTTTTATACCATTCATAGTTTATGGTGAAAGTATTGAAATTTCGTATGCTAGTTTTAATATGAATGTTTATGTTATGTTTAAGCCTTCTTATATGGGAATGCATTGGACTTAATATGTGACGGCTGGAGCCCGCTATAGCTCCTCGATGCATCGATAGGTCTCATGAGACAAACTAGTTTCTTGGCACAAGGCCTTACAAAATCTTATTTTTATTCTTGGCACAAGGCCTTGGCTATGTGGTTATGATAGTCTGGCATTATGCATTCCATCATTATGAAAGTGGTTATTGATTTTGCATGTGATTATTCGATTAGTAGAATATCCATGTGAATAATTAAATGAAATTATTTCATTTTATTTATGCCATACTATTTTGGAAGTTCATGTTTGAAATGGTTTTGTTTTAGTTATACATTGCCTTAAATGTTTATTCTTATTTATGAAAGATTCTGCTATATTGTTATCCTTACTGGGCATTTGAGCTCACCCCTTTTCTATGTTTTATTTTTCCCAGGATGTGAAGAAGTAAATTATGAATGACCTGCAGGGATATTATGAGGGGTTAATAGTGTGGACTATGGAGACAATATGTTGTTGTTGTAGTTTTTCACTTTATGATGTAATGTAAAACTTTATGAATATATCTAGTGTTTCCAAGGCTACTAAACCAATTGGTCTTTTGAGATTTGATCTTTCTTGTGATCATGTCAATGTTATGTAATAATGCACCGACTCTAGGTAACTAGGGTCGGGGCATTAGATTTTAGAAGTTGTATTTGTTCTTAAATCATTTTTTTCAAAATAATTTGAAAAGTAATCCTTAAAAAAAATTCTTCCTCAATGTTTTTAAAAGTAGAACCCATTTCAAAAACATTTTTGTCATGGTATCTAGAAATATATTATCCTTATTTTGTCAAAATATTTATTCTTTAATATCTTTTCCAAAGTGTCTTATTAACTTTTTAATATTCATTCTCATGATGGTAATGTATTGTTATAATTGGATAAAGTGTATTCTTCATCCGATGATATAGAATTATTTTCGTTAGGATAATTTGAACTTCCTAGAATAATAATAACTAATTCTATAGTGTGTACATTTTCAATGAAGCATTGTTTTTTAGAATGTATTCTGGTAAGAAGATCGATATTTTTCTGATTAGATATTTCATTATCTAAATAATAATTAAAATAATCTACTCCCCTCTCTCCCCAAGAGTCATTGAATTTCAAAACACTCTTTTCTTTTAACTTTTAATAGATTTTCTGATTTCTATCAAAATTAATTTCTTTTTAATCATTATTTTTTGACACATAAAAATCATCTCTCTTGTATCCTTCTTTCTTAAATTTGTTTCATGTGACTTTATTATCCTTTTTGAATTTCTTTTCCTTGTTATTTTTCTTATATCTATATTGAATATCTTTATTCCCAATAATCATGTTCTTTATTTTAGTAAGACTAGACAATTCATTATCTGAATTTGATGATGAACATGAGTCTGATTAAAATAAAAATTTCTTCATAGTTGCGTTGAATATATTTTTATGTGTCTTAGAATTCATCTTCTTTGAAATTGAAGTAAAATATACTCCACCATTATTGTTTTTGAAAATTTCTCCACTTATATCATATCTGAACTCTTATTATATGAGATTTAAAAATAACTCCTCATGATTTTCATTAGTGAATTTTCATTACTCAGTAACATTTATCCATTAGATTACCATTCATTTGGCCTGGTATCTATGATCATTTCAACTAGGATTTCATCATATAGTTGTTTTCTCCTGTGGATTGTAGACTATTCACAATTTTCATGAATCTCTATTGAACCATACCAAAAGGTTCCCTATAAGTGAATTCCAAATCTTGATAATCTTCTCTTAGCCTGGCTTTTATTATTTCAACAACTTTAAATGTATTGAAATGGGTATTTTCATTATTATTTTGAATACTATTGACTTAATCGCAATATGAAATATGGGTCGATATATTTCTAGTCAATAAACAATGTAATGTATTCTATATCATTTAATTAAATTGATTTAAAATTTCTCTGGATTGATAAAGGTTCAGACTTCTTTTTAATGAATTTTATATTATCAAGTCAGTATAACAAACTTATCAACCCCAATGTTGATCACCAAAGTCTTCATTATATCTCTCCAATATTTATACATGATTCCATAAGAAATTGGGGGTCTTTTAAGATTGATATTTCCAAATGAACGGAAAATATGTCCTTCCATATTTTAAATTGAAATTTGTTTTCCCATAGTACATGTATTTATAAAAAAATTATGAAATAAAAAATTATAAATGAAATATAACATATTTTTATATGTAATGTATGAAAATATATGTGCAGTAAAAACCTACTATAATACCAATATCCTGATCGTAATGTATATTTAGAAGAAAAACAACATATGGTGTGTATTATGTGTTCAAAACATTAATTTTAATTATTAGAGGATAAATAGATTAATAAAATTAAACTAATATTATTCAAAAACCACATTTTTATTTAAAAAAATAATTTGACAGGGTGGTAGGTCTGATTGAAAAAGTATCATAATCAAAAGGTTATGATAAGTATTGCATATCTAATATTTGAAATTATTCATATAAAAAAGTAAGGAAGCAATTTAATCATAATAAATGTGATATAGATTGTAACCCCAATGGTTACGATAAATAGACTGAAACAATAAATGATTCTCATCATAAAGAATACAAAATCGTATTTGGTAAATGAATTGATCCCAATCAATAAAGTCATAAAAAAAATTACAATAACTAAATAGGGAATATAAATATGAATATATAATATTATTCACATTTTATTAAAAAGAAGTGGAAATGAAAAAATTAAATAATTAAATTCATTAAATCCAAATAGACGGATATCCAATATCATTCGATAGAGGTCCCTTGATTTATACATTTCAGAAATTCTGTCATACCCACACCAGGGTAAGTACATGATATGATAATTGACATATGTCTTGCTATCCCAATAAGCCTTTGAACTAGAATGTGATTGGTGCCTCTATATTCCTAGCCTTGAAATACCTCGATCCACAATCAATCAACACAGTTGTATTCCTATAAATGGAAGACATCAACTATAATTTCCAATAATTGATGTCTCACTAAGAAAAGAAAAACTATTTGAAATAACAATTATGTAGAATGAATAGTTCCCAACTTGTACTCTTTGAAGTTATTCACATGAAGAAACATTTTGATAGATCTCTCACACTATGTAAAAGTTTTATCGAATGTTATGAGATCATTAAAATGACCATATATTTATTGGAAAACATAACAATGGTCATCTTGGATTCCAATGACTGGATTTTCTCATGAGTGTTTTGAGGCACGTGGACACTTAGCACTCCAATGGTCATCTGATTTCTAAAACAACGACATCCTGTAATAAAGTATATCGAAATAGAATAGAGAACATCATTTTCATTTAATGGTTTTCAAAATCATTACAATATAGATTTCCACTTACAAGAAGAAGGTTTTTTAATGGATCTGATTATCATTATGAGATTTAGACTAATTTATATCGTTATAATAATATTGTTAGTTTGAAAACGTAACAATATGTACGATAAACAATTCTATTTGGAATGGATGATATAAATCATATCTCGTCTAGTTATAATAATCATTTAATGATTTATTTCTAAAAAACTAATATATTTGATTATTATCGTTCATACATGAAATAATAATAATGATTAAAGGTAATACAAAATCCTTAAAGTAAGTACGATAGAAATAATATGAAATATTTTAAAAAGAGTGTTTGTGATTTCCAAAACCCAAGGAAAACAAATGTTAAAAGAATTCTTTTTACTAAACAAAGTTATAGATTGAGACTAAACTGAGATAATATTTATAGACACCCCCAAACGGAAAAGTTAGTAATATTTAAAACATTCTATGCTTTCTCAAATGTCAAATGTCCCAAAAATCATACTATTTAATCATTATATTAGAATTTTTAAAAACTTATCATGAATTCTCATGATTTTTATCCTTGATAAAAATATCTTTTCTTCTATATTATTAACTTGATCAACATCATTCTGAAGTATCATTCTTATCATCAATATAGTGAAACTTCTTCATCTCACTAAAATTTTACTTTCTTCCTCTTCTCATTATGATCTAACTATATTCATATAATTATGATTTTTCAATATTTCAATACTCCTTACAATGAAATTACTCATATTTAGCTTCCAATTCTCATTATTACGAACTTCCTTAGATTTAGCATCCTCTGCTCAATAAAATCTACCATTATTTATAATCTCATTACACTCATTCTTATTTCACATCACATTATGATCTATCTTTCATTCTCTAATCATTACAATATTACAATCATGGTTTAGAATCATTAAATTTGATCAATACACATTATCCTCAACCCAATCAACCCTCCTATGGTTAAATAGTTCAGTCTTCAAAACCTCGAAATCCTGGACAACATGTGGATGATGTATGGAAAGCCTGGTCTTTAATAAGAATTATTTAATGAACAATTGTATAAAAGAAAACATAGTAAAAAATAGAAGATTGCTAATCCATTTGTATTTTGGATATTGGGTATACCGAACATCAACATAATAAATAGATATAAAAACATTATTTAAAACATCCTTAGCATGCTATAAAGTTTTGTTTCTCATAAAAATACATTGGATAATTTGGAGATACACCTAAAAAAGTGGTGAGCTATAATAACCAGTATAAAAATAAACAAACCATAACATGATGAAATAATCACATGAAATTCAATAGTCAATTAAATATGGAAAAAAGGGTTGATAATCATAATCATGGAAAAAGAAACATGATGTGACATGAATGCCTAAGGAAAACATGGGAATTTATAAATAGTCTTAAACATGTAATCCTAAATATAGGTCAACATTAGTAGCCAAGACATTATAAAATAGTGGAAAACGTCCTATAATGGGTTAGTTTTACTCTCTAATCCAACACATGACATCACATGAGACTAAAATATAACCCAAATCATTCTTGAACAATATAATTTCAATTGTACCCATCACTTTCTTATAACATACATGCATAATTGTGAAACATAGATTAATCAAAAATGGATTATATTTCTTAAAATTTAATACCATTACTAGTTATTGTGGAATACATAAATTTATGTACCAAAAAAATAAGGATATATATTTCTTGATGAGTATGCTTGGGTGGAAATTGAAATTGTATCCACAAAAAATGGTTTGACATGGAAAAATCATAGGATACTTTTGGAGTTCTAATGAGGAACATAAGAAATCACTGGAGGGATTAACTATAGTTGAAGGGGTATATCATTACATGGAAATACTATATTATATATGAGTTATGTGGAAAATAATATCCCTTTAATAATAATTTAGAAAAAAAAATCATTACATAAAGGAGGGTTTTGAATAAAGAGGGGAAGGAGAGAACCCCTTTCCTTGAGAGGGTGTTTCCAAAAATATTGTAAAGCTCTTATTAATATCATAAGGAATCTAGTGTGTGATATTGGGAAGAAATGGAAGAGTATATTTCAGTTTAAGTGAATTTTAGTGGTGTCAAATGTGATTTTGTGTGTGTTTATTTAGAAAAAGATATGGAAGTTCATCATTATTTTACAAACATAGGTTTTGGTCTCCAAACAATAAAGCAGTCAAAAAAATATTCTCTTGTTTTTTATCATGCATTCTTCTAATGATGTGGGGTTTTAATTATATTATATGGGTTTGGATCAAAAAAATTTAAATAATAACCTCAACAATGTGGATGTGAGTCATGCATACAATGAAATGATTTTACAAGCTTAAAATATAATATTGTTTTCGGAGGATTATATCATCCCCTTACAATATGAAAGGTTTTTTAGTTCTTCCTATTATTTTAATTTTTAATTGGCTAGGTATGGTCGAGAAAGAACTGGGTGGATACCTATAATTGATAAGTCAAATATTTTTTAAATTTTCACAATAAAACTAACTATTCCTATATCCTTCTATGGATTTACACACCATGTAATGTGGATACATGAAAAGTATGTTCTAAAATAATAATAAATCTATCTGAACAAAAGAAAATCAGTTTTCATTTATTTTGGGATTTTTCAATTGCTCTACGTGTAATTCGTATACACATCATATATGGTAGAAATGATTGTTTTTTACATCCATCTTAGATGAGTTTCCTTTTCCTCTTCATATTTCATTTCATTCGATAAAATATCCTCTTTCATAGTAATTTGGATCCCTCAAACCCTTCCATGTTTTTTCGATGAATTTTTTATCATTGTTATGGTTTTGGTGTGACTCACCAGTTAGGTGTTCTCTCTATCTCATAATCCCTTTCTCTTTCTATCCTGGGATTCTGATAGATCATCTTGGGATTAAAGGATATATGGTCTTTGTTGGTGAATTTTTCTTCTAGGTTGAGTTCCGAGATCTTCAATTCCTACATTCTTTTTGGAAAGTTCTATTGCGGGTATTGTGTTTCCGTGAATGCTTACCGGTTCGGTCATATTGCCCAATTTTTATTATCCCTAATTTTTTTGATTTCAATTTAAGTTTTTTATTTAAATTAAATGGATCTTACAAATTAAATTGAAAGAAATTGATTGATTAATAAAAAAATTATATTGAATTGAGGTTTTTATAAATATAATTATTCCATAAAATTGGGAAAACCCCCTAATTCAATTAAATTGGGATTTGATTGTGAAATTGATGAAAATCTGTTGAGATTTAAGATTTTCAATTTAAATTGTTAAATTAATTGAAATTTTTTTAATTTTATTGATGAATTTAGATAAAAAAATTCAATTTTGAAAATAAATTGTTAATTGATATTAAATTATAAATTGGGAAAATTTCTTATAACGGATTTCATAGAAACCCTTGGTTTTAATCCTAAAAAGGGAAGTTTTGATAAAAAAATCGATGGTTTTTAAATTAAAATTTTGAATTTTTGAAATAATAAAATGGGATTTTATATTATTTTATGGTTCCTTAAATTAAATTTTTCATCATTGATTTATGAAAGAGAACATGAAAGTTGTGGTAGTTAGTGATATATTTGGAAAAAATATGAAATTATTGAAATTCCCTAGCACTGGAATGATGTTTTACAATAGTTATAAAAATACTTTTCAGATCATTTTTTTCCTTAGTATATCATAGAAGAATATTTTATTAATAGTTCTTGCAGACATGTGCATAAATTGTGGTAATTATCACTTGAGCATGTAAGGATCCCATAACCTAGAATAGTCATACCTCTTGAAAGATGACCATGTTTCTCTCTTTTTTATACATGATTTAAAAATATATTCCACTGTAGTGAACTATTTTAAATGTTTTATGATTTATATGTATTATTTTTTATAGTGATTTGAATTAAAGAATTTTTTACTAGTATTATCATCATTTGAAATGAAAATAATGGTTTGTTTAAATATTATTTTAAAATACCGTACCTATTTATTTAGAATGGAAGGATGTTTCTTTGGTTTAATAAATATAGGCATCATTTATGGAAACCTTGGTAAGACCCTACTGATATTTTGGACCACACCATACCTATGCCATCAATATCTTGTAGATTATCTCCTTCTAGGTTCAAGTAGGAGGAAACACCACTTTGAGTGGGTTATAGTTGTTAATTAGTGTACTAATAGTGTTTTTAATTTTGGGATATGTTCTATAATTTTAGATTTATGGAATGTTTACAATGTACATTAGATTTTTTATAACTGTTTGAAATATAATAAACTTATCCCCATGGAGTTTCCTTTGTGTGTATAATGTCTGTTATATTGGTTCTGCAATTCCTATGGAAAAACAATTCCCACATTAATATTTTATGATGAAAGGTTTTATTAGTGACGCCATGGGGATACAAAACACCCTTGGGGATATTTCACTGCTGGATCAGTTATTGGGTTACCATGTTAACCTGGCTTGTTTGCAGCAAAGTCGTATGAGGGACAGGTTGAGCTTATTTTTTATTTCAGTATGAATTTATATATTCTTGTTGGGATTTGGGAGTTAGTTGAGATTGACTAGCTACACATCTCTCACTAAAATGAACATTAAGTCACCATGGATGGTTAAGGAAACACATCTTGATGTTTTTTCTAGTCGTTTGGTTGATTTTTATTTGGATATATTGAAATCCTAGTCTTGGATGTCTATCTGTTGGGATTAATTTTTATTTATTTAGTTTTAGTGTTAATCTAATGCCTTATTTTTTGTATGATAATGTTCTTAGCATCATGCCTCCATGAAGACATGGGAATAGGATATAAGAGTTATATGATGCTGGAACATAGTGAGAAAATCCACTTTTCATCCCAAATAAGGTTGAGTTGATTGTGCATACAGTCTGAATCTGAGATAGGAGCAACCACAAACTCTCATTTGGGATCCAAAAATGATTCAAAAAAGGTATTATCCACATAATCACTCTATATAATTCCATTAACATAATCCATTAGTGTTTAAGTGGTCAAATGATCTTCAAGAGGTTGAGGAATTGTAGATCAGGATGGGGAGTTTTTATTAATTCAAGTAAAAAAATGAAAAAATCAAGGTGAAGTGCATCCCATTTTTTCTTGAAGGACATATTAGTATATGGTGTAGAACTATGGTGATGATGATGAATCATGAGGGGTTAGATTGAAATGACTTAAATTTTAATTTCAATGACTATTTATATGTGGATTCGATGTTGTTTTCCAATGCTATAGATTTTTTCAAGCTTTAGTTGGATAATATGACCGTGGCATAATTTGAAAATCATTTTTCTAAGCTACTGCGGATTTCACCTAATATTGTACGGTATAAAAAGATAATTTCTCAAAGGTTTGAGTTTCTAATTCAATAGGATATTCATTCTCAGTATTTCTTGACTAAAATTCCTTTTTATAATTATTTGTTGGATATATCACTGAAGGTTGAATGGGACCTAGATTGAAAGATAGTGTTGTCGATAATTTCATTCCATCCATGTATAATTCCATGTTTCCTTAATTAAAATTAGAAAATGATGATTATTGTGGTTTTTATCAACATCATGGTTTTTCTAAAGTAGTTTTAGTGCTTAAGAATAGGTCCATGGATTTGTTATCATTGTGTAATACTCGGGAATTAAAATAGGGGTTTCACTGAGGCACCGAAGATATATATTTTCTATAGAAACTTGGGCCACAAATATATGTTTTTTATATCTATTTCACCCTTATAATTTTAGGGGATCATAAGTTCCATCTAAAACTATATGCCAATCAGATGCTTCATGTATAAGATCATTTCTTACATAGGCTTTTAGAATGATGAATCTTCATGGAGTGGAAGAGTCTCTATATGAAGAGGACATGGGTACCGCGATAGTGAGAGGTACAATCACTATAAAATCATCATTAATTACTACTTTATTTGATAATTTTGTATATCAATTGTTAATTTCAACCCAATATAATTAATATTCTAAATCTTCATATGGATTATTTTTATTATGTAATAGATATTACTACTGCCATTGGTACGAGTAGAGAGGATGGTCTCTATAGTCCTTATTGTGTTTTCACTCTATCATATTTTGACCTTACTTGGAGTTTTTTTGTTATCGAAATGAATCAACTTGGCATCATATTTAGGATGGATTATCTCATTGCCAATAATTCATGTATTGAATGACCTATTCAATGGGAATCCTTTATTTCCCCTGATGGTATATGTGATCACTTCTAAGGAGAGTGGGTTTCATGGTAGATTATAGTGGGACCTTCTAATCCAGAGTTTAGGAAAGTGATATATTTTTTTATCAATCATCAGAATCATTGAACAGTTGTCTCCCTTTAGTTTCTATTGAGTTTCCCAAAATTATTTCTTATAACATCTCTAGTTCTCCAATGATAAGGGAGGAAGAGTTATGTATTGATTTAGTTTGAGGAACTAAAAATATTTACAGTCCTTCATACTGCTTGGAACTAGCTTAAATGAAAGATTCAAAGACTCATTTGGATGATCTTCTAGGGAAATTATTTATACGCCTGAGTGTGGCACCTTGGGCGGCATTGTTTCTTCTTATTGAGAAATATGATTGTCAACTATGTGCATGTGTTGATTACCAAAAACTCAGTAGAGTCATGGTAAATAAAATATATACACTACCATATATTGATGATCTTTTTGACTAGTCGAATGGGGAGAAGTGGTTCTCAAAGTTTGATCCTCAGTTTAGTTACCATCAGTTCATGATAAAAGAATATAACAATAAAAAACGACCTTTTGGCGAAGGTACAACCATAATGAGTACATTACCATTCCATTTGGTCTAAAAATTTCTAATTTAATCATTATTTATTTAATTAAGAGTGTCTTCCATGATTATCTAGATACATAAATTGTAGAATTTTTTTGATGAAAATCTCATTTACTCTATGTCTTAGGAGGATCACATGTGCAATCTGATAGAACATATGGAATTATTGATAAATCACCAACTTTATTCAATGTATTCAAAATGATATTTCAAGATTCATAAAGTTAATTAATTTTGAATAATGGTGTTATAACATGGTACTTCATTCAATCATAAAAAGGTAAAGGCTATTATGACATGGGAATAACCAAAAAATGTTTTCAAGATCTCAAACATCATGGGAATAGATGGTGGTTATTGTCGGTTCGTTAAGGGATTCTCAAAGATGGATTCTTTGATGACTAATCTAATATGGGAGGGAGTAAATTTTGATTGGGATGAAATTTTTCATATTTTTTTATAGATAAAATTTCTTTTTTACTACTTTTCTAGTGTTGACTCTCCTAAAGCCCGAGCAAGGCTATATGGTATTTCCTGATGCATCAGGTTCAGGTTTGGACTACATTATTATACAACATGATCACATAGTTGCTTATAGATATTTTCTTCTTGGGCCACATGAGAATAACTATCCATCCCATGAACATGAAAAATTCATTGTGTTTTATGCACTTATGAGTTGGCATCATTACCTTTATTGGGAAATTATTACTATGATTTTAGGCCACAATAACTTGAGTTATATATTATCTGAACAATATTTGAATCATCGCATGAGTCATTGTGTGGAATATTTGTAATGTTTTTCCATTGAAATCCCCAATACCCCGAAGAAAGGGGATGAATTTACAGATTCATTGAGTAGGAAACTTCCAACCCAGGCCATGAAGGAATCATCAGAGGAGTGGAAATTTATGTCTGTTTTAGCATAGATTCATATTAGAGTAAGGGAATCAGGGGGTGTGGTTACTTTTTCCGGTGTACAGTAGACATCCACTCTTGTTGGATTTATTACATATAAATAACAGCTTGATAATTAGTTCCATTTCATTAGATACTCTATTTATGCTGGAGAAAAAATTGTTCTGTGTTCATTCTCCAAAGAAAATAATTCTATGTTATTAGGATCCATTTATTTTACCAATATTAGTAATAAAAGTTTTCAATGTGGATTGAAATAATTACTAGTGGGTTGTGCACCCTGGTACTAAAAATATGTTCTTTGACATACAACATAGATTCTGATGACCAGGAATGATATGGGGCATTGTTTAATTTGTCGCTCATTATTATAAATTCCAATAGTTCAATGTTGAGAACTAAAAACTGTTGGTTTTGATTCATCCACATCCATTCCAAATGTTGGATTAGAGTGATATATCAATGGAATTTGTGGTAGGGTCTCTTCATACCAATATAAAGACGAATTTAATATGGTGTGTGACTGATAGGCTGACAAAATCGGCTCACCTTATATCCATAAATCATTCAACCATTGTTGGGGAATTTAAAAATCTTTATTTAAAAGTAGTTTTATCATGCATGGATTTCTATATATAGTAATCATTATTAGGGATCTATGGTTTACTTCTTTTTTTTAGATTTTCCTTCAGAAAGATCTGGGATCATAGGTCCATTTCAGCATGACATATCATCTAGAGTCAGATGGTCAGATAGAAAGAGATATACCTATTCTTGATGATATGATCTATTCATGTGTTCTCGACCTTGATGAGGCTTGGTATGATCAATTGGGGATATTTTAGTCAACTTGTAACAATAGTTTTCATTATGTGGTCTGCATGGATCCTTTTGAGGCCTTGTATTGATGGCCTTTTAGATCTCCATTTTGGTGCTCAGAGATTAGTGAAAGTTCCAGGTTGGGCCATGAATAGCTCAAGAGACAAAATAAATGGTTCATTTGATTCATCAATGATTTTTTTTTCACCAATCCTGCATAAGCCATTTTCTAATCTTCGTGAAAATTTTGTTTTTAGTTGGTGGTATAGTTCTCCAAAATGTTTTACCTTTTTCGGTTCATCGAAGGTTTTGGATGTAAGGGAAACATTCTCCTAAATTTTTGGTACCTTTTGAGGTTGTTGGGTAGGTGGGGTTTTTTTTCATTTAGGACTTCCCTCACATATAACATATATATATTATGTGTTCCATGTATCTCAACTATGAAATTATCTATATGATCTATATCATATTTTGATTAGGAGGGATATTGAGTTTGAGAATAATTTATTTGTGACAGAATGACCGGTCAATATAGTTGATATTGAAACAAGTTACTTCATCTGAGGGTGATACCTCTGGATAGAGTTTTAGGGCACCACAGTTCAAATTTTCATGAGATTTGGGAGTATGAGGCACTGATGAGAGAGTAGATGCATCACCTTCTTCATATGTAAGATTGTTGATTTTTTTTTATGGGGTCGTAATATTTTTATGGTGGGGAGGTTGTAACATCCCATTACTTTTAATCTAGGTAAATTTTAGGTATTTTCATGTTTTGACCATTTTAATTTTATGGAAATGGCTGATAAGGTATTGGGAGATTTCTATAATGGTTATGTCAATAATTTGTTCGACTTTTTGCATAAAACCAAAATTTCTATAGCATGCTTGGATTTACATGTTTTTAATGTTGATTCTCGACATGTATGATTTAAAATCATAATAAATCTATTTTTATCCAAAGGAGATGGTTTTTTATTGGTTCAAGGATTTTTCAATTACATGACATGTAATTGGGTTATACAACATGTAAGGTATTGATTGTTTTCTACCTAGTAGTTTGGTTTTGTTTTTTTTTTCCTTCTCTACAAATTTAATTGATATCCTCCCAATATATTTTTTTTTGGTGAATTTGATGCCCTAAAACTCTGTCAGTTTGTTTTGATATGTGATTGATCTTTCTTTCCATTGTAGTGTGACTTATCTGGTAAACTCTCTCCTTGTCTATTTATCTCTTTACCTTTCTCTCTATGTAGTTTGATATATCATCTTAATATTATTGGATCTATGGTCAGTTTTTTAGAATACCTTTTCATGGTTGAGTTCCTAGATCTTCTATTCATATGTATTATTGTTGGTTCTATTAAAGGAATTCTATTTCCATGAAATGTATGTGGTTTTTTCATGACGCCCAGTTCGAATTAATCCTATATTGATTGATTAAAATTCAATTGATGATTAAAATTCAGTTGATGTTATAAATGAAATTTCTTTTAATACATTAATTAGAAAAAAATTTCTATTGAATTTGGGTTTTTATAAATTGAACATTGACATGACAATGAGAAAACCACCATTTCCATTGAATTAGGGTGTGATTTTGAAATTGATGGAAAATTGTGGATTTTTAAATTGTGCAGTATAATTGTGTAATTGATAGAAATTTTATTGATTAAATTTTTGAATGAAATTGTGTAAATTGATTTGTGAAATTGAATATTGAATTGATTTCAAATTCTTATTGTGTAAAATTTCATAAAATGGTATTGACAGAAATCATTTTGTTTTATCTTGGAAAAAGGAACTTCTTGGATTAAAACAACATTTTGGGTTTTAAATGGAAAATTGGAATTTAAAAAATGTGTGAATGAGATTTAATAATATTTTTTTTTCTTAAATTAAACTCCCCATCATTGATTTATACTAGAGAACATGCATGATGATGCAGTTAGTGAGTAATTTGGTACAAACAAAATAGGATGGAAATTCCCTAGCACCATATTCACATTTTACAACACTAAAAAACACTTTTTAGAACATCATGTTCCTTATTAGAACATAGATGGGTCATATCATCCAAATGATAATGGATGTGTGTAAACATTGTAATTATTATCAAAAGTGTTTCTGAGGATTCCATAAACTAGAACTATCATACCTCTTAGAATATGAAAATGTTATACTCTTGTTTATATAGGAGATATAAATGTATGATAGTGTCCGGGATCTATTTTCCATTCCATTTGATTTATATATAAAAAATTATATAATGTGTTGAATCATTTAGTTTTTTTAAAAGTATTTCCATCTTTTAAAATGAAAATCTTGATGTGTTTAAATTTTATTCTCAAAGGATAAACTAGTTTATTTAAAATTCAATGACCGTTATTTCATTAATTAAATATTGGAATGTTTTATGGAATCCTTATAGAATCCATACTTTTCTTTTAGCTACCATCCTACCTGTTCCTTCTGGTTTCTATAGATTATATCCTTCCAGGTTTTAGAAGGGTTAAATCACCACTTGGAAGTGGGTATAACTATTTATCCATGCACTTGGAGAGTAGAGTCCTTTGGTACAAGGGATATTCTTACAGTTTGTTTCATTATTGTATTACTTTGGGTTGTTTTTACATGTTTGACATATGTTACACTTCTCCCTATAGAGTTTCATGTGTATGAATACTATCTTATCTTCATCCTTTTCACAATTATTGTGAAAAAATAATTCTAACACTCATTTTTATGATTCCAGGTGTTATTTTCTAAATTATAAAGATTGAGAAATTCCTTCGATCTATGTCAGTGTTAACTCAATTATCGGGTTTCCATGGAACATATGCTAGTTCATGACAAGGAATCAAAAGGGGTTTATAAAATTAATAAAATAAAAAATAAAACATATTATTTTACATGTAAAATATAAATTTGTCATTGATAACTTTTATGGATTAAATTACATCACTTTTGGTTCATTATGATGTCTTAACTCTGATAATATATTTATTACTTGTTAAATTTTTACCTGAAAATTCGAATACCTTTGAAAATTATGAAGAATTCATAATTGGATAATTATAAAAAAATTATATGAAAATGAATATTTATTTTATGAAATAATTAACTAAATATAAAAAATTACACTTAATTAAAATATCCATTTATTAAAAAATACTATCTTTTTTGAAATAACTGTATTATGGCCCTTATAAAAAGTACATTTTCACTTCATAAAATTATATTTTAATTTATATTTAATAAAAAATATTATATAATAACATTTAATTAAAATATAAAATAATTCATGGATTCATAAAAAAGAAAGTCCTAATTGAATATCAATATTACTAAATGTTAAAATTTGAGTTTTTTCATGTTAAAATGTAATTTTTTTCGAACTCATTACCTAATCTTTTCAAATGTAAAAATAATAAGAAATATATAAAATAATTATTTTATTGAAAATAAAATATAAATATTCATACTACTAGGGTTGAGACACATAACCCCTTATTACACTAGTGAATGCCCTAGGGTAAGGTGCACATTGGTGAGATTCTCATGGTGAGGTTTGGATAACATGGTTTGGTCCCTCATCTTGATGGGAATGAAATTATCCCATAAATATTGTCTCTCATACATTATTTGTTGGATCTCAGATTGGGCTTCTTCAAGGGAAATTCCAAGAGATGTTATCACCCTTTAATTCATTGATAAATAGGGTTTTTATGTTGGATCTAACTATATGAGGCCATCAATTATTTTTAATATGCCAATTAGATTTATCATAAACCATAATATATAATAATCATGTTGTCAAAGTTATGTGGATATATTATCAGTGGTCATGATTTTTAACAGTATATTAAATTCAATAGGATATAACTAAACAATTTCAATTGTTTTATATAACCACATCACATCATAGAGAATATAATCCAATCGAAAATGGAATACCATTTATAAAATTTGGGTTCATTCCATTATTCCCCCTTCAAAAACATCACCATTTAAATTTTCATTTAATACACTTACATTGATGAGGGAATTTATATTTCATCTCCACTTTGGATCCCATGTCTCTTCTCAAATAATTTTGTTCTTCCCCAACAATTGGACTCTTGTAGTTTTCTTGATTCATAGAACCTTGTCTCTACAATATTAGATATTCATTAGATAATCCTCCTGGGAAATATTATTGTCCAATCATACACAATAATGATTTAGTGGTTGTGAGCAGTCTGCTATGTACTTTCTCAATAGGGATACATGGAACAGAACATGTAATTGAGATAGGTTAGTTGGGAGTGATATTCAATATTACATATTTTCGATGTGATCAAGGATCTCATAGGGGAGAATGTAAATTTGAATAAGATTTCCATTCTTCTAAAACCTCCTGACATTATTCCACTTAGATATACAATTGAAATTTGTTTCTCGATTATAAATCTGTAGATCACATTGGAAATTATATTCATAGATTTTATAATTCCTTATTGTGGATTTCATGAGACAATGAATGGTTTTACCCCGCTATGTTATCTATTATATAAGATCATGGATCATCATCTTCCACTATCCAACTTCGTCCAATCATGTTGGTTTTTATCACCTATTCCAATATAGAACCTCATAAGCATCCATTTTAATGCTAAGAAGGGAAGTCTTATTATATGAATAAATTAATAGGGGAAGGTGTTGGTCCCAAAATCCTCATAAATCAATTAAAAAAGAACACCGAATTTACTACCATGTTTAAATAGTCTTCTTAAACCAACCATCCATCTGAGGGTTATAATACAATTGAAGTTAAATATTATTTTCAATAGTTTCTGAAAGATTATCCAAAACCTCGAGATAATACTCATATCTCAATCAAATATAATGGAGAGTGGAACTCCATACAGTCTTACTTTGTCCTCAATATATATCACAGCAGAGTGGTTAAGAGATAAATATTCATTGATAGAAATGAAATAATTTCAACATTCTAATGTGATCAACTATCACCAAAATGGTATTTTTAATAATAGGTGTACCTATGTGTCCAATAATGAAATCCACAATTTTTTCACTTTCTACACTAATATAAAAAATGGATGCATCATATAATTATATTTTGTTCGTTTAATATTGACAGTATTTTATACCAAAGCATTGAGACATGAACTCCTCAATATCCATCATCATTTTATCACATAATAATTGTATGTTCCAATATCTATAAATCATACAGAATCTAGGATGAATATATTTGGATTATCTATGTTCATAATCCAAAATATCCCCCTTCAGTTATTATTTTGATTGGACACATATTCAATTTCTAAACCTTATCACTCCATCTTCAGCAAAGTTGATCTCCTGAATATTTTCAACCTTTTTTGTACCAACTTATCATATTTTAGAGACTCCTTGATCTCTTTAATAATGTATGGTTGTGATATAATTCTAGACAGGTAGGATAATTATTATTCTAATATTCCCATAACCATTTTTTTATTTCCCTGAATGTTTGATCCCTTTAAATCCTCATCACGTATAGATTTGTAGGATCCTTTTTACTAAAAATAATATTCCACATTTCTTTCCTTCTTTTGATGTTAATGGTTTTAACAATAATAATCATCAACCATCTGTAACCACGTCAACTGGTGAGTACTAAGCCTCTTTTTATGAATATCTACCTATGGTTATTATGGACTGTATTTATATCAAACTTATCCCAATAGAGATGATGTTGAAAATGATTATCATAAAGATCAATGCATCAAACTCTAGATCATGAGTTGGGTAGTTATTCACATGGTCCATTAGTTAGCAGAAGGTATAAGAGATTAAATTTTCATTTTCATTATTACACAACTCAATATTTTTATGCATCACTATAGATCAAATATCTATCCCCACTGGTGAATAATGTGAGAATAGGGGTGGTGGTTAACCTCTTCCTCATCTCTATACAACATTTACCACATTAAAAATTCCAGAAATACATGTCTATTTTCAGAGTGATTTTGGTTGGGGGATTGAAAATAGTGATAAGTTTCTCATAAATTGTCAATAATACCCAACTAATCAAAGAAAACTATTTATTTATTCCATAGGGGTGTTTTTAATCCTACCTCTAATTATATTCATATTTTAAAGATCCATTGACATACATTTATTAGCGATTACATTCCCTATCAATGTTACTTGGTCACGGTATAAGTTTAATTGATAACATAACCTCTTCATTTGGAGGATGATCATATAATTTCTCAAGAAACAAATAATAAAATTCCATTACAATAGTAATGTCATCAGTGATGATATTTTATTTAATATTAATCATTTTGGAAATATAGTGTTTTTTACAAAGAAATAAAATCTATACATGATATGTTGATACTAAGAAATATCCATCTTATTCCACAAATATTTATAGAATCAGAGGGTGGTTTGTGATTTAAATGGAAATACATTATCAATTTATGTTGTATTTATTAATGGAGAACCATTATATACTAGATCATCAAAAAATTATATTTTACAGAGAATAAAATAAATTTTCAAGAAGTAAATTAACGAAAATATTTACCTATGACAAAAAAAACATAGAATTTTATTCTGTGTTGATATAAAATATTTAAAGACTCTTGTTTTTCCATTAACATGATTGGAATATTCCTAGAAAATTTTTTAGAGCTAGTCACTGGGAGGGAGTGTGATTCTGAGGCCTGATTAGCATAGAATTGATTTTATAAAAATTTTAAATATTTTTTTATTACGCACACACATTTTCCCTAAAAAGGATTAATATCCCATAAATGGTTCCTCATATTGGAAATATGATACCACAGTTGAATTTGGTACAAGGTATTTACCCATAGCATGACCTAATGTTGGTTGGTATGGGACATTCGGATTGGCCAGTATTTGGTGGGTGCATTGAGTGAATTGATTAATTTAATTTATTTATTAAATAACACTATTGAATGAACTCACAAACAGTGGCTTGTATGGGAAATACAACACCACTGTTGAGATTTTAATGAGGTGTTTACAATAATTGTTACCAAAATCTAGTCATCATTGGACATTCAAATGAGGCATCTATTGGTAGGTACTTTTAATTAAAATAAATAAATAATTTTTTTATTTTTTCTATTAAATGAACTCGTTAAAATCTCAATAAATACGCTATTAGGACAATTTTAAAATGCTTGTTTGTATATCCTTTTTTTAATATAAGAGGGGGAGGTGAGCATCCTTCATTATTATATTGAGACTATATGACAACTAGTGAATAGAATGAGGAAAATCCATAGACAACAGATGCATCACAACATCTTCATTTCTATCAGAAGTATTCTTCACCAACGAGTGATCCCTAATCGAGGGACTCATCAATTATGGTTTCAGAAACTTTTAATAAAAATATTTATAATGGGGAAATATTTTTCCTCTATCATCCATTAAATCAACATTTTCATGTGCCTCTGTAGATAAATAAATTGTTCTTTCAGTTTATTTCTTTTTCATACCATTTCCACCCTATTTTCCCCACTAGAAAATAATTGGCCAAGAACTCTTAGCCAATGATTTTTATCACTTTTTTATTGGTGTTTTACCCTTTTCTATTATTGGTGTTATTAATTGTTAGATCATGGGGTATTTATTGGGAATTTTCAGGTTGGGTTTGATTGTGATCAATCCCTTAGATTCACTGTGGTGGCATGAACTATACCAAGATCGATGGGTTTTGGAAGGATTGATAATCAAGAGAGATGGTGTTTGGTGAAAGGATTGGTTTGGTGCTACAAGTGTGATATTATATATCATAGGTGGTTCAAGATCGGATATGTGAACCTTTTTTCTACATTTGGAACATGGAGATGAGTTGTGGTTTATCGATATCGATTCTGAGTGGAGGATGAATGTAGAGTCCCTTAGAGGGGACTACTCAGAACGAATGTGATTATGACCAAACGCAAATATCTAATGATATGGTTAGGGGTGTTCATTACCGTGATCATTAATATTATTACAATAAATAGTAATGATGGTAATTGATTGCTAAAAATTTATTGAATATTTTTTGTTATAAGAGTTATTATATTAAATAATAATAATAATTATGGTGGCATAACGAGTGTTGTTAGAAAACATCATTAAATGGGTTTAATTTAATTGTATTTTTATTATTCATATTGATCATTGTGTTAATGATATTAGTAATTAATGAAATTTTAAATAAGTTAATTGTATGAATGTCATAAAAAATTATTGAAACAAATAAATTAATTAAATTGGATATATTAAAGATGAAGGAGGTGTCGTTGATGTGAGTTATGTTCTATGTGATGAAGTGTGGAGTGTGGACTTGTTTTTGATATTGAGGGTTAGAAGGTATTTTTTTTATTTATTAATAATAATTTTATTTTAAGAGTTCAGGTGGAGTGCATGAGGATTGGAGAATGAGAATTATGCACCTCCATGTGAAGACACTCCCATATTGAATTAATATTCATAACACAATAATAATAATAATAAAATAAAATATTTATTATTATTAATAAAACATTAATTTGGGTGAAACTACTTCATATGATAATATATTGGTGATTCATTCATGGAAGCATGATCCTGGAACTAATACAGTCATTTTAATATTGATATAGGAAACCTTTTTCAGACATATTACACAAGTCAATTAAATGACCAAAAAAAATAAATGAATTTTTATTGTGGAATATTGTGTATGGAGTATCTCCATCAAATGATGTCGTAATGATTAAATGTCGGTGGCATCATGAAACTTCTGTTGAGGAGTATGGTTTGAGGTTAACATATTAGGTCTGATTGAAGCTCCTATATAGGGCCCATAAAGCACCGTTCAAGAGTTAGGTGGTGAAATCTGACTACTTCACTGGGTGTCTGATTTTTACATGTAAATAGCTAATACTGAGCATTTTTCCCTGATGACTGCAACAGTGTGATTATTTTTTCCATATGAGGTTATATTTATTGGAATATTAATGAAATTATATTTTCCCTTTCAAACGAAAGATCGTTCTCTTGAAATCATGAGGATTTTGGTTGAGATATGTTGTGTATCACACTTACATGTCTTATAGTGCAACACTACTTAAAATATGTGCATTAGAAAGAACATAGCTTGACAACCAACCAAGACCACACATCTGGTGGGTACCTTACATTCTTTTTACTATTTTATATATCATCAATGTTTCCTATCTTCTCCATTTGAACATGGATTTATTATTGTGGGTATAGTATATATTGTTTTTTCCATGTAGAATGTGATGTTACCCTCCTTTATGGATATCAGGATATGTTGTGGATATTTTTACGAATATAACCTGATAAGGAAATTCATGATGATGGATGTGATCACAAAGGATCACTTGTCCCTTTCCATGTGGTTTTCTCTAGCAGGGATGGGGAGTTGAGTTCCACGAAAACCTATACTAGTTAAACCTACATGATAGTTGGGCAGTGTTTTCCTCGACAGATACTGACTTGGCCCTCCAATATCTAGATAATAGTGTCCCCAATGAATACCGAGTTGACCCTATATCATATAAATGTAGTGGTGTACTTGATTTATACTAATTTGACCCTCCAGCGTAGTTGGGAAGTGGAATCCTCAATAGATACCAAGGTGACCCTCGGTCAAAGCTGGGAAGTGGAATTCTCAATAGATATCGAGTTGATACTCCATCATAACTGTTTAGTGGAATCCTTAAAGACTAATAATGTGGACCCCCCCCCCCCCAACATACAATGGTGTGGGTCCTCTACATCTACTTTTTGTCTCTTCGACTATGTGGAACTGTGATGATGAATTGTTAGACTAGGATGGTAACTCTTGAAAAGACATGTGAGATAATGGGATTCATTGATATACTTTTAGAATAGTTGGATACTCTCCTTTAATGAGAGGAAATGATTCATGGTTTATTCCATATAATTTTTTTGATTATGTTCTCATGGTTTGATGAGTCTACTGCTCTTCTATTGGTGGAGAATAATTGATGTGTATTTCATCTACACACTATATCATACCCTTTTTTGAAGCTGAGGTAACTCATCCTCTTGGATTGAGCTGTGAGATGTGAATTATCTTAATCTCTACATTGGTATTATTTAATTGAAAAAATATATTATTATATATCCACACCTTGAATTTCATCACTCTTTTTCTATGCGAGCCAAATACGTGCGAGGAATGCCACATGATTTCTGGGGTGAGCTTCTCACCGTTGAGTGAGTACAATATCCTAGTATTGGACAAGAATACTTGATATTTTATTCATAAACTAACCATGATTATAACCTTATGTCTAGATTATGTTACTTTCACTCGTGATTTAGGTTTAGTTTTTCTTTTTGGTTGTCTCAAGTATCAATTGTATTTCTTTTCTAATTGATGTTCTTACTGCCCCCCCCCCCCCCAACTATCAGGGGTGTATTATTGTTTATGTAGATACCCACCCCTGCATGCTATTTTTCGGTACAATTCATACAATATGAAAATGATTGAATGGTTGATAATTACTTTATAGGAGATTAGGGATACCTGGGTACATTAGAAAATATATGGTTGTTGTATGTAGGACATCTCGATATGGCTCTCTCATCATTTTATTTTTCTAGTTTTCTTAGCATGGGACATTTTTTGAGTTGGGATTCTATTTGTACCATTTACATTTTAGATCTTACGATTGTACCCTATGACGTGCTAGAGGTTATGTATTCCTTCTTTATAATATAGATATGCTTCAACTTTTAAACTTTTTCACTACACTTTTACATCGAGATAGATGTGTGTGTGTGTGTGTGTGTTTAGGTACAAAGGGAAATACCCTATTGTGTTTAGATATGCCTCTAGTTATGATCGAAACCCCCTGTCTTTTAGAGATGGGATTGTGGTAGTTGTTGCTTTAGCCCCAATTTGGGTCGAGTAATGATGGATTGGTATCATAGCAAGTTTGTTACATGGAGAATTGTTCAGACTAGTTTCATTAAATTAATTTGGTTGGGATTTAGGAAAATAGTTTCAACGTATCTCAAGTATTATTCTTCATCTGTGTAATCTTATGATGGTGTGGGAAACCAATGTATCCATTCACCGGGACCATTACTACCTTATTATCGATGTAGAAAACTAATACATTGGTTGTAAGGATTAATGGTACAACATCATATAGGATTGAGTCTTTAAAATTGTTTCTTTAGTAACCTCACTATTGATATAATTAAATATTCTTATTTGACCATGGTACATCTCGATCACTTTTTAGATTCCTTTGTGATGATATCCATTCAAGATACCAGTTTTGAATCATGAAGATGACCCAATTAGAGATAAGTCCTGAGTTTTGGGTCCATCATAAGAGAATATTTCGTCTTGGAGGGAAGGTAGTAGCACCCCCACCTATTGAGTAGTAGTTGGTACAAAAAAATGTATGAGAATGAACATAGGATTAGTGCACCCCATGAGTTCATGTTCTAGAGGCCGATGAGGTTATATGATAATCTAATTCCATAGGTAGTGGAGGATTGGATTGAGATGGTGATCCATGTTTTTAGACATGTATAGATCTTTACTAGCCATATTGTTATACTTGAAATCATTTCCCTTAATAGATTTTTACTTAGTACAGTGGAACAATAAGATGATGAAAATTTTATTAGTGCACAAACCATTCACCAAATATAGGGATCACACATGTTTTCTATTCATCCATACTCCATTATTTGGTGGTTGAGTTAGGGCCTGATCATGTTGTTTGGATATCTGTCTTGGTTAGGATTCCTTTCAATGATGATCCTTCTGAAGATACCTCTCCAGGATGATGCTTTGTGTCCATAGTTTTTGAGATGGAGATGTTTTAGGATAAAATTTGACATGAATATAAATAGTAAACTTCCCCCACGGAGACGCATCCTTGATATGTGATTCAAAAATGTGTGGGCAAGTCAGTTCATTTCAAAAGAGGGTAATATCAAGGTGTGATGGTTTATTTCTATAGACATTAAGGATTAGGATGTGTAGAAGTGATAAGGTTTCAGATTAGGTCTTGGAAGAAGAGAATAGGTTGTCAACGGATTGTATTGCTTCCAATATTAGGAGGTTGTTTCTTAATGGAATTGACTGACGTTCAAGGTATAACATGTGTTTTCACTTCTCCATCATCAGTTATAGCGCAAAGTCTTATGTCAGATTTCCCTAGATGAATCCCTGGTTCAATACCTGGGGAAACTAGTGGTGTCTATTTCTCTTGACCCATGTGCTAGAGGCTCTTGAAGAGTGTATCAGTGATCACACATTTCTACAGATAGTGTTACATGACAATGCATGGGGAGAGAAAACCTCACATGGAATCCTTCCATTGTGGTAGTGGAAACCTATGATATTTTTTGATAGCATGTATTTGTTTTCTGCAATACATGCTTATATGATTGATACCAGTGAGTGTGGTACTATTTCTGGGATTGGGGATGTATTTTTCAACCTTTATGATCAGTGATCTATAAAAGGAGAAAGATGATGTCATTCGTAAGAGGCTACAATTGACTCAATAGTTGGATAGTATTACCCTTGAAATAGTAGATGTTATGATATCTCATCTCCATACATCATTGGTAGGGTATGGCGACATGTCAGGATTGCCTCCCTACTATTATATAGACATCTATATATACTTTCACCAGAGATGGCCTGATGATTGCACTATAACATCATATTACCACACAGAGATGTGATATCTACTATTGTGGTTGGAGATTCTATAAAGGTATGGGTTCATAATACCTAGTGTTCATCTCAAAAATCATACATTGGTTTACTATGAGGAAGATAATATGTTTAGGTCAGGTTTGGGATGAAATTACTTAAGCAAGGTAAAGCAAGGAAGAGTATTCACCCCCAAAAATCATTGTGTTCTTTAATCAATTTCATTGGGTGAACCAGATCATAGAGTTTAACCTCAGTATGGGTCATCACTAGCACCTAGTTTTAGAGATTGATGTATAGAGAATGGATTTCTAGACCCACTGTAGTTTCTATGATATATTAGTGACACCCTTTGTCGTTTCTAAATCCACATCAGTGTTCTCAAGAATTATGAGTTGAATCCTTAACAATTAATTTATCATCTTGTGGTAGTATTTTTTAATGGAGACCTTGTGTCCTTAATATCAGAGTTAAACAATGCAAGACCCATGAAGATGATTCTAGACATTCTTCTAGAGTGTTAGTTGTATGAGATATCTTAGAAAGATAGTTCTAGATTCTATGTTCAACTACTTTGGATAATTATTTTTATAAATATGATTTATAGTGAACCCTAAATGTTTAATATAGCTAGATATTTAGTTCTACGTAGTGCGTGGTCATGGTAGAAGATGCTCATAATGACTTTCTTAGACTCTGGTAGTAAATCATGGTGAAAGAGCAGCTGATCTCATTAATATTGATTCCTATGGGTGAGGACAGTGTAGCAGACCTCCAGTAAATGGTTGTTACCCCTTAACTTCCTTAGTGAGTCTCATATTCATAACTTTGCAATATAGACTACGTGATATTTCATGACTATATATCCTTTGGAGTTTCACCAAATGTATTTTATTAATAAGGAAATCTAGTCACCCATTTTCTAGGAAAATCAGTGATTCTGGTATTACTATTGGAGGGTATGATGGAGGTGTCTCAAAAATTTCCGTTGGTTTTATATCCTGATGATGAGAAAATGTATATAATTGACAATATCATCACCATTATTATTAGTTTGTTCTTTTTGGGGATGAAAATATCTGAATAATGGAATAGTGTAGAGACTCGTGTTCTTACATGTAAGATATTGGAATATTCTGAGGCATATTTTTAGAGTTAGACACATAGTTAAGAGGCCTAGTGAGTATGAAATTCAGTTTATAGAATAACAAATATATTTTTATTAAGAATGGATATTTTCCCTTAAGATGTTGAATATATCATAAACCAATTCTCATATCAAAATCATAAACAACAGCTGAATCTGGAATTTTTATTTCACCCTAGTTGTAACCTAAAGTTGATCGGTATGGGGCATTCAGATGGGAAATACATTAGTGGCTGTGTCAGGTAAATCAATTAATTTATTTAGTAACCCCAACAAAATATAACTCGCAAACGGAGACTCAGATGGATAATTTTACACCACCATTGAGTTTGTAATGCAGTGTTTACCCTATGAACCACCTAAATTCAAACGGAGTAGGACATTCAGATGAATAAATCATTGGAAGATATATTTAATTAAAACAAATAATAAATTTTTCAGTTTTTAATATTTAATTTCCTCATTAAATTTTCTATAAGAACCCTCTAATTAAAATATTCCAAGGTATTCTCACATATCCCATACTAGATCTAAGAGGAGTAGGAGAGTGTGCTTCGTATGTGGATTGAGACTGGATGATGGAAAATTATTAAACTGAGATTAATTGATGGAAAATAGACCTAGCAAATCATCTTAATTTCATGAAGATGAATTTTTCAGAAATTATCAATCCATAATCATGGAAGGACCCACCAATTGTGGGTTCTATCCATTTTTATTAAAATATTGATCACGATAAAAAAAATTCCATGATCTGCATTTGAATAAAACATCACATATTCTTGTATATCAAAATAAATTATTCTTTTAATTTATTTCTTGGTCACTCTATTTTATCATCCTGGTTTCCCCACTATGAAATCTTTTAACAAAAATTCGTAGCCAACTGTTTTTTTTTCACTTTTTTTATTTTTTTTCATCCACTTGTGTTATTCATCATTGGACCAATGGGTAATGATTCAGCATTGATGGGGTGAGTTCAAGTGTGATCAAACCCCATGATTCATTTTTTGGCATGAACAACATGTAGATTGACGGGGTGTGAATGGATTTATAAACATGTGGGATGATGTTTGGTTAATGGATCAGTTTGGTACCATATGTGTGTACTTTATTATTCGTGGTGGTTCGACATTTGATTGGTGATCCATATTTCCTTAATTGTTACGTGGTGATTACATTTGGGGTGATAGGATCAGTTCTGATTGAAGGCGGTGCAAGGAATCTCATGGGAGGGGAAACTCGGTGGGGATGTTTCAGTGACGGGATTCAGATCATTTAAGATGTGGTTTTACATGTTCAACTTCCTTCATGTAAATATTATTATTAGTATTATTGTTAATGTTGATCAGTTTAATGAAATTAATGACAATTTGTTAATATAATCATATTTAATAAATATAATAATCTTCTTATAATGGGTGTTATTCGATAATAAATTTAAATGGATTTTAATTATTAATATTGGTCATAATATTAAGTATATAAGTATTGAATGAAATTTTAAATAATTGAATGAGATGAAATTCATCAAAAATTATTTGACCAAATTATTTAAATTTATTTTATAACATAATGGTGAAGGTCCCACCTTGGTTATGAGGAGTGAACCACATGAAGAAGGGTGGGGCATGAACATCTTGGTGATAATGAGGGGTGATAGTTATGTTCACTAATTTATATTTATTGATAATAATAATGATCTTCAAAGTGATAAGGTGGGGACAGTGGGGATTGGCGCATGGGAATATCTTCTCTCCTTGTGAATACATTCCACTCATTCTATAATATTGATAATACAATAATAATAATACTAATAATATATTGTTATTATTATTATTATTTTCATGTTATTGTAAATTTTATCATAAATGTAACATCCCATGTTTAAAAAAATGAGAAACAGTGTTCATTAGCATACATAATACACGACTTCAAACAAAAGTGGAAAAAATATATATTATTATTTTGATGTTACCTTATAAGATAGCTATTAAAAAGGAAGTAATGAACTATGTTAAGTTAAATATTAAAATATAGTTTATAAATTTATATAATTAATTATTTGGAGGGATAATAATGATAAAAAACGTAATCCCCTTTTTAAATAATATTATATGTTTTTCTAAAAAACTGTGTGAATAAAATATGTTTCCTATAAAATAATGTAATCAATTTTTTTAAGGATTTTATTAAGGAAATATATATTTTATATATTCAATTAAATGATTAAAATTCGTCTTCTGTGTTTTCTAGACATCATATAAGAAAAAATCCAATTTTTTAGATTAAATGTGTAATTTTTTGAAAATACAATTTTTCCCCCTTTTGAAGGTGCTCCCATTTTAAATCTAGTTATTGTCAAATTTATATGTTTTTTTGAAAAAACAAACTTTTTATTTGGAATATTGTATTCAAAATTTACTTTGGTTAAATTTTTGGTATATTTCTAAGAAATATTCATTTTTTTTATGATTACTGAAAAAATAATTCATTTTAATTGAAAAAATACTTTGTCATCAAAATTAATTATTCTATTATGTAACTTTTTGAATGGTTTTAAAGTATAATTAGATAATGGTTTATCATTTATTAAAATTTATTTCATTATAAAAAATTTCACATTGATATTGGATATAAAAACTATGTGATCTTTTCAATTTCTTACTTTAAAAACTAGTTTCCTTATTCAGTTAACAAGATTACTTTTTAATTAATTTCGGTCAATTCAGTGTTTTTTATTTGGAAGAATTTAGTCCATATTTGGAATCAAAAGGTACAAACTATGTAAATATTTACCTTTTATTTTTGGAAATTATGAATAGTAACATTAGTAGTAATGTTTATTACAACAATTAAGGTAAATCATGTAAATAAATGTAAAATTTAATAATATAAATATTATAAAACTGCCCTAACAAATTTACAAATATTATTGGATGAGTTAAGTTTGACCCCAGAAATCATTTGGTCGAAAATATTTTCTTTTTTGGAAACTTTGGTGTGTTTATAATATTTATAATATTCTATTTGACGTAATGTCAAAAATGACATAATCAGGTATCTCATAATTTCAAAAATTTATAATGTTGGTTTTGCGTAAGTCATATATTCAACAATGAATATTATTTTTATTTCCAACATGATTAATTACATCATGGTAATATATTTATAATTTTTAGGGAATAAATAATTAAAATAAATTGTGACACAATGACAATAGAGTAATTACTTAATTAATGAAAGAATAAAATATAAGATATTATTGATTATAAAATAAATATAATATTTCATAGTTTACTCCACCCAATAATTTAATAGATTACATTGACGTGTTATTGATGTGTTCAAAAATTATATTTAATATATCATGTTTTATTGTATTTTTAAAAAGTCATGAAATGAATAGTTTTGAAATTGACATTAATGGTATTTTAAAATATTAAATATATTATTAAATGTTATTAAATTAATAAAAATAAATGATTCAAAAAACCAAATATGATATTTCCTAGAATTTTATAAATAACAATTTTATTGGTCGTTTTAATTTTTTTGTAATTATAATGACTCTCAAAGTGTAAATTACATATGAAAATAGTAAGTGTAAAAAGGGTAAAATAAAATAGATAGTGATTAATAAACAATCAAAACCTGACTAATTTTTATTGGATGAAATGATTTGGACCCCAAATCATCCTATACTATCTTTAATTCAATTTCTACAAAATATTAATTGAAAATTAACCTATATTAAATCAATATTTTGAAGAATTATAAGAGTTCCCCACCCCTATTTTATAAAATGGAACTACTTCTTATCATCTATTCAAACTTCATTGACCATTTTTGATTAAAACATATCTACTGAGATTACATCCTATAATCCATACCATATTATTGAGGCCTTTTTTAAGCATAACACCCTCCTTTTATTTGTTAAGATGTGGATTGAAGTTGATCATCTAACAGAATGGTATAATTTTTAATAAAGTATTTCTATTTTATTTCTTCTTCCAGATCCATAAAATATTCATCGAACATGATGATATAATAGCTTCAGTATCCTAAATATATTGTTATGTTATTATGTTACTATTATCACTTAAATCCATCACCACTTTTATCAAATGGGAAAAGAATTAACCGTTCATGCATACTTGAGAACTATCACATTCATGAACCGATACAATTCATTTTCGATTACCATCCCTCATGACTAGTAATAATGATGTAATCATTTTTTATATATGATATTTATAAAATATTTATAATTACAAGTAAAAATATATATATGACTTTCTTACCTTCCATGAACATAAATATGATAGTGTTGTTTATGTGTACATGTGAGCTATCACTTCTACAAAACGATGTGATTCATTTGTATTCCCCAAATCAAATTTATGATATATATAAGTATATCTAAATTATTAATATGGTATTTATGATACTATGAAAAATTTATAAAGATAAAATACTAATTAATCACTTTCTATAATAATCAATGAAAAATTGAAATGTTACTCATGCATATGTATGAACCTCTGTCTCTATGATTTTAATGTGGTTAATTCTTAATAACCACACATAAATGGTAGGATTTAAAATTGTAATTAATGTATAAAATTTATTACTATGTAATTAATATTATTTTGAGATTATGGAATCATGACTATTTTGATTATTTATGTCATATCAATGTCATTTTTTATTCAAGTACTGAATATCATCAAACTGTCCGACGTGCACTTAGATGATTAGCTAAATTTTGATACATGGTATGAAATGATATAAAAGTATTAATAAACATTAAAAGGTTCTAAATACTGTATAAATTAATATATTATTTTTATTCAGTATGATAAAGAAGTTATTTGGGGAATCCCACAAGAGGTAATGGACTTTATATCAATACCCTTTCATTAAGGCATATTATGATGTTATACACCACGTTCTATTATGAGGTGAATAAAAAATCCCCTTTGAATTTTTTTATCATTCAATGGTTTTCAAAATAAAATGTTAAATATGGATTTTTTTACTTTATTTATTGATGAAAAAAGGAGTTTCCAATTTTAACATGTACATCGACAATGACTTCTCTTCCACCATGACTGTTATTGGATATTTTAATTCCTCTACATGGAATATTTCTTTGAAAAGAAAAATAAATCACTTATTCCTTTAATGGGTATTTTGTTATTGAAAATGGTTGTTGAATTTGATTAATTATTCCAAACCTTGAAATGGTTTCTTGTGATTGAAAATGAATTTTTTTGAGTAAAATGATGAAAATTGAAATATTTTATGTGTTATGATTATATAATAGAACTTGGTCATCTGATAGGTGGTTACATGATAAACCAGGGATGTGTTGTTTCATGATAAACCAAGGATAGAATGTTATGCAATAACCTCCATTCTATTGGGTATGGAATTCGATCGTATGGTTGTAACACTTTTATTAGTAACATGGGTGGAAGGAGCCTTTATTGTTATTCAATTTATGAATATTTATATCCTACATTAACATTACATGTTATATATTCTTTTAATGAGGTTTCTGGTTGTATTTTTCATTACAAGATGGAATGGAATGATCTTATATTCAATGGAAAGTATTTTCTACTTCTTAAGAGTGATATTATTACTTTATGATAAAGTATACATGATTTTACATGTTTTCATAAGAGTAATCATTTTATTTCTATTTGTTTCCCTTATTGATCTTTTTTATGATCATCCTAATTTTTAGAAAGTTTTATACAAGATTAAAGGGAATATAGAGACTATAATAGGATTAAGGGAAATTTTCGAACTATTGAACATGAAAATATATATTATTTATTTTAAAAAAAATTGAGAAAAAGTGGGTATCGGGTAGAGGTATCTAATTTGTAATATTTGTGTTGTTATGTACGAGTTATGGTGAATTTCTCCAAAACTCTAAAACTGAAAAGATTCTTAATGTGAAATAAAGTAGAATTCATGACATAACTAAAATTATGTTTTTCTTATGGTCAAGTATTTTTAGTTGGTACTAGAGGAATGGTTTATATAACATTAGAGGTTAAAAAGGTGTCTCGTTATAGGATAATGAACCTTTATAACCAACAGGGTTATTATGATATAGAAAATTTTATAGGATTAAGGTAACATAGGTATATTGGTTCAAAACCTAAATAATATAACATATAAGGATGTTAATGGATTAGAGTATTATATAAATTTTATGTTATTAACTTTACTTTATAGGGTATTCTTCTTTTAATAATTCACTCCATGTTTATGTGGTTTTATTTTCAGCGGAATATGGATAATTTGTCTAGATAGAAGAAAATAGATCTTTCACAACCTTATTATACCATCCGAATGATTTAATCCTCAATATTACCAAAAATATTCTTGCTGAAATGATTTTTACAGCTTCTTTAGTATTCCATTCTCCTACAATAAAGTCATGAAGTTATCAAAAACCTACCAATTTCTAAAACAATTTTTTGGGTCAAGGTATCTATTTCATTATCATTTCAAGATCTCAACTCATCCAAATATTTTTAATAGGGGAATATCATACGTGGGGTGAATGATTACTTTTAGAACATAGGAATATATGCTCAATGTGAAAAGGAACATCAATAAAATCCTAAAATCATGATTCAAGCAATTAATTATCTTCTTATCCATAAAAAATGAAACATGATCCAATTGATATATGTGAATCATGAGGATATAATTAATATCATTGGATTTAAATAATGATATATGAAGAAATAAGGTGTAAATCATAGTTAATGGATGATAAAGATTGTTGAAATATTAAGATGTCTACATATAAATGATTTAATAGTTCTTGTATACATGAGGATGTTGAAATGCTTTGATGTATTCATACTCTTTTGATGAAGGGGGTAGTTTTGATGAATATTTTAGTCTTCTAGTATGATATACTAATGTTTTTTTAAATGTTATTTGAGTATGAAATATATTTTTGGGACATAATTACAATTTGATAGATAATCATTAAGGTTTATATGATCATTGATTTGGAGGTAATTATGGTTTATTACAATTTTCTATTCAAAATGAAAGGTATGTGATCATAATTTTTGATAAAATAGGTTATGGTTATTTTTTGATGACTTTATCAAATTTTATGAATGTTATAATAATTATGATGTATTAGCAAAATGAAAACAGATATGGTGGGTGACAACCCATCACATCCGACAAGGTTTCGGGAATTGAACCCGAAATCTAAGGGAAAGAAGGATGTATTTCCTACCACTAGCCAACGTGATGATCGAGTTCGGATGATTTTTTTTTATTTTAATGATTATATTTTTAATTGATTAATGTTAATTTTTTTAAAAAAAATATATTTTTATATTCCTAAGTTATCAAGGTAAATACAATACTTGTGTATATTATTTGAGGAATACAGGTTGAATTGCATTTTGGAAGAATTTATTATGTACTTTTCGTGATTTGGGTTATTTATGGAAATATTTATCCAATCTTAAATATTATTAGGATAGTTATTTTTATGTGTGAGACATCAAGAGTAATTTATTTCATTTGGATATTAATTTTTAAATTTTATCCTAGATTAATTTGTGAATAAATCCTTCTAATTTTTGGGTTCCCATTATAGTTTGGTTAATTTTTTGGAATTTTAAAGGATATTTATTTGTATAATGGTCTATGTTGAACTTTTGGACTTACTATTGAATTGTGGAGTATAATGTAATACTTTATAAAATAAAGTTTATTATATTTTGGGAATTACATTATCTTTAACTAACCATTTTGGTTTTGGTTAATGATTACAAATAGTAGAAATAGATGGTTAATATTTTCAAGATAATGTGATTATCTAGAAGTTGATTCTAGTGATTCAGGAATGAAAAATTCATCAAAAATACTAATTGTTGTCAGGAAAGATGAGTCTCTGGTGGAAAATTATTAAAGGATGAAACACTACTTTTCATGTATGTATATATCCTTATGTTTTATGTCCAAGTGGTAATATAATTTTTTAACTCTATGAAATGGATCAAAAAACAGAAACATTTTCCATTTACGTTTCCTAATATGTAATAAATGACTATTTAGCTAGTCACAACATTATGTTTTTTATAGTTAAATTTCTACTAATAATGATTCATATCACTCTCGATCAGAACATGATGGTTATTTTTCTTTTCCATATCCATATTATTCTACATGGAACACTACTATTAGTTTTCTCAGTTGATCTTTTTACTTCCTTTTCTTTCATTTGAAATGGTAGTTTTATTAATCATTTTGTTTAATTGGATATTTAAATAAACATATATCAAAATGTAAAATCCCTAGTTTTTTATCCTGAATTTAAATTATGAGGACACCATTTATTAAAAGGGGGGAGGATGTAACATCCTGAATTTTGTTTAAAAAGATACACTACATTCAATTACAAAGATTATATGCCCCATAAAACATAATAGAACAACTAAATATTATTATTTATAATTTATCTTATAACCCAGATGATAAAATGGAATGAATGGACAGTATTAATTGAATTATAGAAATTTTATTTTAACATGTATATAATTAATTTTTTGAGAATACTTATTTAAAAATAAATGTAAAACCCTTTTTAAATAAAATGAATTTTTTTCTAAAAGTGTATGTAAATGAAAATAAGTGTTTCTATAAATAATAAGACCACTTTTGTTGTATTTTATTAATGAAATATATATTTTATATTCTCAATATAATGTCTAAAATTTCTCTTATATTTATTCAAGGAATGAGTTAAGAACAACTTGAATTTTTGGGATAAAATGAGTTTTATAAAAATAGTTTTTACTCCATTTAACGACACACAGATTTTATATCTAGTTTTATTCACATTTATATGATCTATTGGAAAAAAGAATCTTATAATTTAAAATGAGTACAAAAAACTCCTCTGATTAGATTTTTGTTTTATTTATGATAAAACACATTTTTGATGATTAGTGAAAAAATAATGCATTTTAATTTAAAACTACTTTTTCATCTAATTTATTTATTATGTTAACTAATATTTATGAATGGTTTTAAAATATAATTTGATAAAAAAAATTCATTTAATCCAATTTCATTCACTATAAATAAATATCACATTGAAATTTGTTATAAAAACTATGTGATATTTTGAACATTTTACTTTAGAACCTCATTTTCATATTTCGTAAATCTGGTTAATATTTAACTAAATTCTTCTCATAATGTGTTCTGAATTTAGAAAAATGGATTTCATATTTTGAATCATAATTTATAAATTAGTTGAGTATGTCCTTTTTATTTTGAATCATTTTAAATAGTAACATTAGTAAAAAAATATTTTCTTGATTAAGAAAAATCGGGCAATTAAGGATAAAAATTCTATTATATATATTATTAAAACTCCAATAACACATGTCTTAGTTTTATTGGATAGATATATTTGACCAACACAATACTTGGGCTATATTATGGCATTTGGAATCCATGTGGGTTTATTTATAACATTTATAATATTTCATTTAATGTGAAGACAGTGATATAATACCCATGTATCTCATAACTATAAAAGTTTTAATTTGGTATTATTTTAGTGATATTTTAAATTATTAATATAATTTATAAATATTAAATTTTATCCTATATAATGGTAATTTATTTATTACTTTTTATAAATAAGTAATTAAATTAAATAGTGACACATTGTTGATGCAATAATTTGTTAATTAATGAAAGAATTAATTAAATAATAATAAAAATATTTAAATAAATATAATTTTACATAATTTATGAAATCATGAATTTTATATATTAATTTTAAATGTTTTGGATTTGTTCAAATGTTTTTTTAAAATATTTTTTGATGTTATGATGATATTAGAAAGTCAAAAAATGAATACATTCATAATTGACAGTAATGGAATATTAAAATATAGAACATTTTATTAAATAAATAAAAATTAATAATAAAATGATTCTGACAAATAATATTATTATGTCCTACAATTTCATAAATAACGCTTTTATTTTTCTTTTTTCTTGTAATTTTAATCATAATAACCCTAAAAGTGAAATTTTTTTAATAAAAAGGTTATAGTTAAGAAGGGTAAAAAATGAGAATGATTAAAAAATAATAAAAACTTGTCTAATTTTTATTATATGCATATATTTAGACACATAATCATCCAATATTCTAATTAAATCAATTTATTCTCATTTGGAATAGAAAATTAATTTATATTAATTTAATATTTTGAATATTTCCTAGACTTCCCCTCCCCTCTCTATTTAAGGGAACTACTTCTTATCAAGCCTTCAGACATAAAAACCCATTTTATCAATAAAATTTATTCTAAAATCCCTTCCTAGAATACCTTCCCATATTATTTAGGCCTTATTTTTTTGGAATAACACCCTGTTTAGAGGTGTAATGTTGTTAATCAAAGGTAATCGTCCAAAGGAAATGTATCATTTTTTTTCAAGTATTTCTATTATATTTATTATAATGATTCCATAATTTTTTATTAAATCATGATGATATAATAAATATATTATATTAAATATAATGATTTGTTATTTTGTTGACATCATATTCTAAATCCATCTCCACTTCCATCTAATCGGTAAAGAATTATACATATGTGCATACATGTGACCTATAACCTCCACGAACCGACGTAAGTTTTTTCTATTACTGTGTATCAAGACTAGTTATAATGATTGAATCAATTTTTGTTTATAATTTTCATGAAATATTTATCATTTTATTGAAATAATATATCAATTATTTTTAAATCTTCTATGCATAAAAAAATGATAATATTGTTTGTGCGTATTTGTGAACTATCACCTCCACGAAGCGATCTGATTTTTTTCTTCCCCACATAACTACTATGATATGTATATGTATATATAAATTATTAATATTATATTTATGATATTATTATATTTATATAATTTGAAAAAATAATTATTCTCTCTCCATAATGATCAAGGAATAATTGGAAGGCTAGTCATATGTATATATTGTATATTGTCTCTATGATGATAACATGTTCATTTTTCATAACCATACATAAATGGTATGATTTAAAATTATAATTAATGTAAAAAATTTATTATTATGTTGTGAATATTATGCTCGAGATGATGGACTCATGACTATATTGAATATTTACATCATATCAATGTCATTTTTGACTCAAGTACCAAATATATTGAAAAAGTCCAACGTGAACATAAATAACTAACTAATTGTTATAACTTGGTAATTAATGATATAAAAGGAATAATAAAAATTACGTGGTTCAAATGATTTTATAAATTGTCATATTCTTATCATTTCGGATAATAAATAACCTATGTGATGAATCATACTCGAGGTAAGGGACTTCATCTAAATCTCCTTTCATTGAGGCATATATTGATATTATACACCACCTTCTATTATGAGGTGTATAAAAAACCACTTTTACTTTAAATTTCATTCAAATGTTTTAAAAAAATTACATATAGAGTCCATGAATATTTTAACAGATGATAAATTAAATTTTCCTTCATAAATGGTACGATGACAATGACTTCTCTACCACCATGAACGTTATTTGATATTTAGACTCCTATAGGAGTTTTACAATTTTTAAAAGAAAAAAACTCGCATTCAATTTTATATATTTTTTTATTGAAAATGTTTTTTGAAATAGATTTATTATTTAAATACAATAAAATGGCTTCAAGTGATTGAAAATGAAATTTTA
This sequence comes from Viscum album, assembly GCA_963277665.1. Classification (NCBI taxonomy): domain Eukaryota; kingdom Viridiplantae; phylum Streptophyta; class Magnoliopsida; order Santalales; family Viscaceae; genus Viscum; species Viscum album. The sequence continues at coordinate 1,317,029,188 of OY728147.1, forward strand.
AGAGTATAATGTTGAAAATTTTAATGCTTTATGTGTTAGGATTATATAATGGTACTATGATATTTGAAGGATCATTATGTGATTAACCAAGGAAGGGTGGGTATGTGATAAACCATGGATTTATTTTTATTTGAAGAAACACATAGAGTTGGTTATGTTATAAGATAAAATTTATTGGTTATAGAATAAGGTCGTATGGTTATTCCATTTATTAGAGTGACATGTCTGTAAGTTGACCACACTGTTTCTACATTTATGTGTTTTCATAACCCGAGTTATATTTATCTGTTTTATATTCTTTAAATTTATTTTATTGTAATATTATTTATTAGAAAAGGGTAATAAATGAACTTATAATCCAAGGAAATCATTTTGTAACTATTAAGGTTGAAAATAATTACTTTATGAGATGTATTCATGAGTATACTTATTTTATCAAGGCTAATAGATTTCAATCTTCCTGTATCCCTTACTAAGATTTTAATGCTCCTCCCAAGATTTAAAATGACTTTCATAAGATTTAAGGTTGAATAGTGACCTGTATTGGATCAAGGAAAATGTTATGACTATTGAACTATAAAAGAAATTATGTTTCTTTGAAAAATAATTTGTATATTGAGTTGAAGTGTGTACATTGTAATAGTTGAGATGTTATATAAGAATTAGGTTATAATTCTAATATTCTACACATAACTAAATATAATGTTTTTTATGGATGTTTATTTATAGTAACTCCCTCATAATACATTGGATTGTTCATCTATCTCTATTATAGTGATATTGGAATTGAGAAGACCATTTTATAACTGATGTTGGACTCCTTTCTCAGACTCCTATCTTGGGTCAACATAATTCCTAATAATAATAAATGTATTATTATTGTGGAATATTTTATCTAACAAATATTCTCTGTATTGTTTTTTAATTAATAATATTTAGTGGTATTAGGACTCAGAAGTTGAGGATGACATTTCAAGACCAATATCATGTGTTTAACTCGAACTCATGGCATGGGCCCATGAAGCACCGTTTATGTGTTAGATGGTGTGACCATTTTAACTCATGTACAATTTATAAAAATGAATATCCCATCCCAAGTGTTTTAATGTGAGAATATAAAATGTGTGATGTATTTTTCCTTATAGGGATATTTTCAATAGAATATCAATGAAATTACATTTTTTTCACTTCGAACAGATTATGAGCCTCATGTGTTCGCCATAATTTTATAGAGACGTGTTGTGTAGTACCCTTAAATTCCATGTGGTACTACATGGATAGAAATATATGTGATGACATTGAAACAGACCGATAAAAGAGTGGTACCACATTCCATGTGGATCCCTTACATGATGTGTACTCCTTAATGAATTTTTGAGATTTTGTATCTCTATCATTTGAACAAGGATTTTGGACTGAGAGAAGCCTAACATGTGTTATTCTCCATGTAGAACATGTTGGTGATATCTATTGTGGCTTTAAATATATGATGTGACTTTTCTCAGTATGATTCCTAATTACGCAATTCCATATCGCGACAGTGATCACACATGATCCTTAGGAAATTTCTGAGTATTATCCTATAGTACCGATGGCTAGTTCATTTCCACAATGACGCATCTATGTTGAAAATCTAGAATATATGGGTAGTGGAATCCATTATAGATACCATATTGACCCACCATCATAGATATATAGTTTTGTCTTATATAGATAATTAGTTGACCCTATAGCATGGCTGGGTACTGTCATCCTTAAAATATACCAAGTTGACCATCCGGCATAGTTGGGTAGTGGAGTCCTTGATGACTTTGAATGTCAATCCCACCAATTTTACTAGGTCACAGATCATCTAATTTGAATTTTTGGACCTTTTACTATGAATAAATGGGATGATCCATGGAATGACATGGACAGTTACTTCTGATAAGACACATGAGATGTTGGGAATCGTTGGTAGAGTTTTGGAACTATTGGTTACTCTCCTTCCCTGAGTGACCAAGGTGTGAGGGTATTCCGTTTTCTTTCCATGTTTATCTTCTTGTGGTTAGAGAGTTTTATCTCCTACAATTGGTGGTGGTTACATGACGTGTAGTTCATCTACTCCCCATGTCGATCCCCTTGTGTTTGGTTGAGGATACTCTTCGACATGGGTTGACCAGTGAGATTGATATCTACTTACTCTCTCATTTGGAAATATATTAACATGACTATATATTATTATGTATACAAAACATTTATTTTATTAATATAATTCTATGGTAGGTGAAAACATGTGGGTATTCCACACGATTTTGTGTTTTTATTCTCTTGGTTTGGTGATTCTACTCTCCCACTAGAAGTGTGAAAAATCATCGTGTTATTCATCTACTGACCATGTTGAGATACTTGTGTTTGAATGAGGTTACTTTAAATCTTGTTTTGGGTTGAACTATTATTATTAGATGCCTCTTGAATCTTATTTATTTCTTTTAATGTTGCATCTCTTATTCATCCCCCTTATTATTTTAGGGAGTCATACTTATTATGTTTGTACTAAACCCAAAATGGGATTTTCCCTCACGTGAAATGACTTATGCAGATGAGTGATAAGTCTGAGGTATCCTAAGAAGAGATTTTGGATACCGATTACTTTAAATAATATATATTGGTTGTATCCTATAGGTCTTGAGTAGGGATCTCTCAACAATATACTTTTTTAGTTTTTTTCTAGTTGGGACATATTTCTAGTCGGGTGTATCGTTTTCTCCAACACTTTTCATCTCCTAATATAGTAATGTTGTATACCCTACAAAATATTCATGTTTTGTTTAATTTATAACTTTGTTAACTTATTTTACATTTCCCTCTACACTTTTTCATCAATATGGATGAGTTTATGTTTATAGGTTCTTAGGGAATGGCCTCCCGGAGTTTATATATAACATCAGAAATGGTCACCACCCCCTTGACAATGGAGGCGGACTTGTGGTAGTTGTGGCTTGAGCCTCATCCTGATTCGGGTCACGAAAAAATCATTTAGGTTTGGGAATCAATTATCTATGAAAACAAAAAAAATATAATAATATGGTAAGAATTGAGAAACAACATGTCATACTCAATTATGGAATATGGGTTTCATGTACATCATTCATCATGATAAATCTCTATATAGGTCTTTCCTTTTTCCCTTATTCATGGATATTTTGGGCTCTCATAAAGATTATAATACATTGGATTATATAATTGGATTGTATAATTCCCAACTTCTCCTCATTTATGACATAGAATGGTATATGGTACCGTATATTGATCATTATTTCTAACCATCATCTTAATCATATTTCAATAGAAATTTTACACTCTATGCCCAATTTTTATTCACATAAAAAATCTTCCAATTTTCTTATGACATTTCCTTTATTTTCTCATTCTACTTTTATTATAAATGTTAATTTATTCTTATTTTCTTTATCACATTTATCAGATAAAATTGCTTAACATGTCATCCTTCTATTTATTAACGTATTTTGACATTCTATTTTTTTCAAGTTGTTAACCATTAATTTTATAGCTACTGTTTCATTATCAAAATATTCCATACTTGAGATCACATGATTTAATAATTCTAATTTGTCCATTCATCACAAAACCCCTCAAATTGGTTGTTTACTAAATTTAACTTATTTCATTCCATTAACAAGACTAGAAGGAAAATTATGGATAATAATTTTTAAAATAATTAATATATAAAAGTGAAAAAATAACCTTAATGGGATAACTCATAAATAATGTATATTCCTTAACATATGAATTTAGAGTCATTAATCTATGCCATTCCTGGTCTATTTACTAATATAAAATCATATGGTAAATTTTAATCCGTTAAAATGGTTCATAATGAGCCTATGAGTGTACCAAAGAATATCCTCTAAGTGTGTCAAACTGACTATGAAATATTGGACATTTTCATACTCCCAGTGACAATCATGTCTAGGTCAATGTGCCCTTTTTAGGATTATTACCACTAGGTAACTGTATACCAAACCCACACACACATGTAGTATCTAGAAAGAGATTTATTATCATGTAAAACAATTACTCTATTATAAAATTTGGGGTTGTTTATTTTTTTTAGTCTTATCCTTGTGTCTTTTCCTAATGTTTCCTAATTCCAATCCCAAAAATAACTAGAACTTCCATTGATACCAACAATGAAAACCCTTATCTTTAACACACATTATTTCAATATTTATTACATAAAGGAACACTTAATAGAACCCCAAATATATTTAATCATAGTTCCATTATAATATTGTGTACGTAGCATGTCAAAATGATATATTGATACAAAAAACTATTTAAAACATCCTTAAAATTCACTAAAATTACATTTCACTTTATGATACATGGGATAACCTAAGGATATACATATAAAAGGGGTGAGATATAAAACATAGTGAGGCAATAAAAAAGAATAAAATGATGAATGTATTATGTGTCAAATAATGATAATTTCAAAGGAACAAAATTGAGGTGAGAATCATAATCTTGATCAATGAGGAAAGATATAACATGATACCATAAATTAATTATGGGATTGTTACAACAACATTAGACATGAAATCATAATCATAGGTTAAGGATAACCACGAGGATTTCAAAAAAATGAGAATACAACTCCCATAATGGATTAGGATTAATCACTAATACCATGTTCTATGTATCATGGGACTAAATAATTACCTAATTTATTTACTCACTATATAATTCTTTGTTCACCCATCACTTTCATATCATGTACATGCATTTGTTTCCCACATATATCATTCAAGACATGATCATCTTTCATCACATGTAATATGATGATTAAGTATTGTTGAATAGATACATAAAATTAACAAATAATTTAAATATAGGTATCTCTATTTCACTACCCTTGAGTGAAAATGGTGATGGTATTAACAATACAAAGGATTGGATTGTAAAAATTGAAATAAAATTTATGAACAAAATAGGGGTAAATAATGAATCATTGTATGGATTAATGAGACTCAAAGGGGTGTCTAATTATTTTTAAAACATAAGGATTGTTCGAAAAAAAATTTAATATCATATCACATTAATAAGAATTTAATGAAAAAGGGATTTACGGAAAAAAGGTTCTAGAATTAAGTGGTAAATAAGAAGAACACGTTCCATGAGAGGTTGTTTCCAAATTAATATGTGTATCTACATTACAACATTGTGGAACCATGGGAGGGTTCAAGAGAATAAAGTTATGAGTTTAGTCTTAATCCAATGGTTTTTATTGTATATTTATGGGAGTTTCAGTAGGTTTATATGGGAAAAGAGAGGGGAATTATTTATTATTTTCCAAACATATGTTTCAGAATCTATATGATAATTCAATCAAAACAAAAGACATTCACATTTTTTATTCCCGTGGATTATATAAAAATTTAGCTTTTTCAATATTTTTTATGGACATGAACCAAGAAAATTAAACTAAAACCCTTGGTGATTTGGAAGTCAGTCATTTTTACAAAGAATTGATTTTAAAACCTTAAAATATAATATAATATTGGGGTGATTCATAATGGGTTTATAAAATTAGTCAAATAACTAAAAAATATATTTTAAACTAGAAATATTTATTATATAGTGGAAACCTTTTATCGCACATATTATCTAACTTTTGTGTTGTTAAGATGAAAAATCACACATTGTATATTTATAATTATTTAATTTTTACAAAAAAATACTACTATCTAAGAAAATTATAACATGTTTCTTGGTAGATAATATTTACTTTTAAATTATAAGCATAATATTTATTTTTTCAAAATAAATCACTTTATTCAAGAAATTAAGGAATTAAATTACATTCCTTGTGTATTGAAAAATTCTAGTTTTTTACAAAAATAGTGTTCTCACCCTTATAAAAAATTAATTTTTTTACATCATAAATTTATATTATCATATATATTTAGTACATACTGTTAAATAAAATTATTCCATTAAAATTACTTTAATTTCATGGATTTATAAAAATTAATATCTCAATTTTTGTTTAATATCACCCAATAATACAATCTTAGTTTTTTTATTATAATCTATCTTTTATCAGACACATTAATTAATCATATACAAATTAAATATAATAAGGAATTAATATAATCATTATTTTATTTGAAAGAAAACATATATTCATAATTTTATGTTCGAGATACATAACCCCTTTTTGAATGGGCAAATTCCTTAATGGCAAGGTCTATGATGTAGAGATTCTCATTGGGTGGTTTAGAAAACATGGTTTGGTTCATGACCATAATAGAGTTTAACTTCTACCATAAATATATTTTCTCACACTTTATTTGTTGGATATTGGTAATAGATTTATCTAGGGTAAAGACCAAATATGATATCTCTCTTAGAAGCTATGATAAATTTGCTTTAGTGTGTATGGTTATATTGTTAATGGTCATCTCTTATTTTTTATTTTTCAATTGGATTTTTAATATCACATCGTATATATTAATAATATGATCTCTATATAATGATAATATTATCAAAATCCAATATTCTTAATATTCCATTAAATCTGAAAGCATATAACCATAAAATGTAAGTATTTTCAATAAACAAATTAAATAATAGAGAATTTAGATCAAACATAATTTGAATTTAATTTGTAAAAGTTCACGTTGCCAGATGATTAATTGTCAGTATATTTATAGATAAGGAAACTAACTCCTAAGTCAAATTGATTGGAATTTATTTAAATTAATTAATTTAATGAGTTTTATTTAATTTTTATGATATCACATTATTTCAAACCCATCACAAAAAAATAATTATGTATGCACGTCTCTCGAGTCTCTAACAAACATGAAAACCCATTTCACAATGAATTTTTCTAAACTAAGGTTATTTATGTTAGATCATATGTGGCCCTAAAATCCCATTTCATATATAATCTTCATATACTACATAATAAACCATGTTCAGTTTGTACTATTACTCTTGAAACCAATGTGAAATTTCTATTTCATAACTCCAATCTAAATCATATTGGTCAACAAAATGTTTTGATAAAAATTATTCAAATCCCACCCCAACTAGGATCACCTCTTAGGACTACATCAATGATAAGGGTGAACCTTGAGGCCTACCTTCGATAGTACCAAGATTAGAAAGTAACTCCAACAAAATTAATCAATATAATGGGAGGTATCTACCCCATATATCCTGGGAAAATAGAAAAAAAAAACCTATAATAACCACCATGGTATAAATAAATTTATGTCCACAAGAATCACATAATTCATGCATATAGAATACAGAAACAAATATCAAAATTATATTTTTAACAAAGTCTTTGGAATTAACTCTATAGCCATTCTCAATATTTAGGATATAAATATCAAAACCAATCACAAAAAATTCCATGAAAACCTGAAAGGTAGTATATTTTTATATGTGGGTGATTTTAACAAATATACCCCCTAGTATTTGTGATGACCTAAAAATTTATAAATTGATTTCCCAATGTGATTTAATTAATTGAATAACTATATATTATAGTTATTGAAAAAGCATGCCATTATTTGGGTTTATTATGTGCTATCATATTTAGAAGACTTTTATGTATCATTAACTTTGATAATATATCCTTAGAATAGTGATCAAATGATAATTATTGATATAGGGTTTTATCAAATATAATTAACATAGACAAAGGAAGTGAAGTCCTCAATCAGTAGTATCGTACCTTATAAATTCTATTTATCATATATTCCAATGGAGATATAATCATTGAGATTTTCTTGTGACCAAGACCAATATGATATCGAACAACTTAATCATGATAGAAACCATTTATGGTAGAATTTCAAGATTATTGAGATCACGGCCCAAACCATGTATGCAGAACCACCACATGAAAGTCTCATCACCACACACCTTGTCATTCAATAGTTTTTCAGTGTACTAGAGGGATATGTATCAAGATCATATAAACATGAGTATATACATTATTTTCAATATAATAATGGTTTTATATACTTCTAATTATGGATACATTATAAATGATTATGATTTTGATACAATAAAACACAATGTGTATTTTTGGGTAACATTAAAATTCATTAATGAAATTTAATTTTATTCATTATTGTATCTTTGAAATAAATAATATTTAAATAAATATAATTTTGAATTAATTTTTATTAAATATAAATAAACATATACTTTTTGAACTATCTAATGTAATTTTTATAAAGGATCAAAAACTGTTATGTCCAAAATCCCATCCTTTCTAACTAAATACCAATTATTATTTTAAAAGTCAAAATTCACTTATATTAAAAAATATTTTAATAAATTAAATATTAATTTTGAAATCATAAATTCTAAATTATTCGATAGTAGATATTTCATAATTTCTTGATCAATCCAATTTCTCGGATAAATTTAAATATGATATAAATTTTAGTTGTGTATTATGACATCAAAATACCCCAAATGTGATGTAATAAATAATATAAATGTTATAAAATAAAAAATCAATGTTTTCCATTTAAAATAATGTAATTTTATGTTTAATTTATTACTTTTATGAAGCCATAATGAGTCCTCCAAAACTGGTAATATATTTGAATATTTTTAAAATCATTTTTTATGGAAATAAATCTCCTTGACTTCAATAGGGGTATTATTTTAATATGTTCCACCCTTTTTGAAATAAAAACAATAAAATCACTCATATTTGTATGATCTAATGGTATAAACCAAGGGGCTTTATTATGTTACTATACATAATTGAAAACCATTGGTGGAAAAATAATAATGAATTCCACACACCATTCCTATATAAACCAACTGAAAGTCCCATTTAACATCACTCAAAAAAATTTGATCAAGTACATAATCCACCCTAACCACTAAAAATCCCCCACAAGGTTCCCCCAAACTCTCAAAAAGCTCCTCCAATGAATTTAGAATCACACTCTCATGGTAAGGGATCCTTTCCTTCCATTCCTTATTCAGGTTTCTTCATTATATTATGCCTTCTATTTACAATACATAATGTTGAGATATATTTTTACTTTGCTATTTTAAAATTAATGTTATGTCTGAATGATGATAAAAAACATTATCTATCAACAAATCATTTTGTTATTTTTAAATTAATGTCTTTATTGTACCAAATTTCCACCATGATTTTTCATTCCAAAAAAAACTTTTATGAATACCCATACCTTTTTTCCTATCATGTTTTTTTACAATTATGCACGTATACCACTTTTATTAGTTAAATTTTTATATCTTCCAAAGAATTCAAAATATCGATCAAAAATAAGAATCATATCATGGGGATATGAATCCAAAATTGGATTGTAATTCTGGCATTCCGATGGAGAAATCTAACATGGATAATAGATCTCAACACCACTCCTGTAAAAGGTATAGAAAAAAGCCCTTTATAAATTTCCTAATTGGGATGATGAAATTATTTAGATATGTGAAATAAGGAAACCTATCTATATATTTCCAATGATATAATACCACTAATGTAATGTAGGAGAATAATTCTCCAGTCATCCCTATAAATTTTGTTCATGGTTTTAAATATGTTGAACTAGGAATATTTTAAAACCAATGGACTAAGATAAGGGTTTTCATAGAAAATTGATATCCTCCAAGAAACAAGGGTGAGTTTTTTTATTATGGTTCAATAGATTCCTTCATATCACAAATGATTGGTTGAACAATTTGAACACCACAACAATTCATGGAAGTATAGTTAAATGTTAATAAAATGGGAAAATTATTTCATTCGGGTATATAAATCATCCCCTATCAAAATTTATGTGATGTACATCACAAAAAACCTCATGAAACTCCCTCTAGAAGAGTTTTATTCAATTATATATATGGATTTTTTTCCCTATAAAAATCCAAAATAAATTTTCATTTTAAGGAAATCGCTCTCTATATCATGAATTGACCCCTGATTGTTTACAGCTACAAAGAGTAGTAAGAGTCTTCTTAGCACCAACATCTAAAGCATGGATATTATTTCCCTAAGATAAATCATATCATTCTAAAATTATTTATTCTATGAAAATTATTATACTTCAAAACATTCCCAATGTGATTGAATGTAAATATGTGTATCCTGATGAATTGCATGGTCTTCCTCTTAGCGGATAAGTTTATCTTTAAATCAAGATTATACATAGGATATTTCTATTATCTAAAAATCTATATATAATTTATTTTTATGAATATGAAGAGGTGAAGAAAAATATATAGGTAAATTATATAATGGGTTCATCCTCCCCGGTTCTTTACCATGAGGTGAACTAGTACACTTTATCATGAAGAATGATGGTTCAATGTGCCTTTTCATTGATTATCAATTGATAAATAAGATCAAGAAAAGGAAAATTATTTTCTACCATGGATTAATTAATTTTTCAATCATCTCCAAGGACAAACATAATTCAACAAGGTGGATATTTGGTCAGGCTATTACCATGTATGGGTGAATAAGGAGGATATCCCCAATACTGCATTCATAACAATGTATGAGCACTATTAGTTCATCATAATTAAATTTTGGATAAAATATTATATAGAAATATTTATATAGATGATGAATAGATTATTAATAAATTTCCCCAAAAAAATTTTATAGTATTTAGAGACTATATTCTAATATACTCCAAAATAAATGAGGAATAAGAGGATCATATGAACTCTGTGTTAAATATCATGTAAAAGTATAAGCTTTATAGTGTGTATAGGAAATTTTATTCTTGTTGAAGGATGTCTCATTGTTGGAGGTATATCATCACATGCAATGAGATATCTATAGACTCATATAAAACTAATGAAATTAGAGTATTGACATGGACCAAATCTATGAAAAATATCAATTTTTTTCACATATTAGCTAGGTACTATTTTCAATTTTTGTGAAATTTATCATGATTTTGAAACCATATAACCAATTTAACATGGAATGGAGTCATATTTCCTTATAATTATAGAATTTGATGAGAGATTAAAGGAGCTGAAAAAGAGTTTTAACTATAGTTGTGGACACACTACAGAAAAGTGTAAAACATTTCATGTTATTGTGGAATTATTAAAAGATGGAATTTGGATTCATTTTATTATTGAATGAAATGTTTAAAGTCTTTGATTTTAGTAAATTTAATTTTCACTATTTGAACTAAAAATTACATGATTTAATGTTGGGTACAATGATCTTCAAATTGAAAATATAGCACCATTATCTCATTTGATAGAAGTTTGAAATATATATGGATCACAAAAGTATCATGTATATATTCATTAAGAAAGATATTAATATTAAATAATAAAAATTGTTAGAATTAATTATTGACTACCACTACTCAATATGTTACCATCCTGGGAAAGCCAATAATGTTTAAGATACTCTAAGTATAAAAGATCAACCAATGATATAATTGTTGAGAATGGACAAGGATCTGATATTCATATACAAGTAAATGATATACATGGGAATCATAAAGGAATAATCATTATCAATCCTTTCATAAATTATTACTCAACCACCCCTACCATTGATGTTAATGGATGATCAAAGAGTTGATGTGTGAATTTAGATGAAAGGAGAAGCTATAATAAATGAGAAATAAACGGAGTCAAATATTAGTGATGAAGTGTAACATCCAATGTTTTTTTAATAAGAAAATATAATTTTTTGATAGGATACATGATATGCCACATTTATATTAAATTAACCACTTAATATTGTTATTTAATATTATGGTTATTACATATCATTCCTGATGGTGAAAATGAAAATTATTAAATGAATTATGAAAATATGGTTTACATATGTTTACATAATGATTAATTGGATACCAAATTAATTAGGAAATCAAATAAAAATCATTTGAATAAAAATTATGTTTTATTCTAAAGAACTATTTATATGAAAATAAGTGAGTTAATAAAATAATAAAGTCGCTAATTATAGATTTTTTTAATGAAGTATATATTCAATATGTTTAATTTAATATTTAAAATTCGTCTTATATGTTTTCTAGACATTATATATGAACAAATTCAATATTTCTAATAAAATAATTATTTTATTAAAATATTGCATTTTTTCAACCTTTCGGTGGTGACCTGGTCTTAAAAGAAATTTTTAACACATTAATAACTTATAAATGAAAAAAATATACTTCTTATTTTCAATAGGTAAATCAAAATATGTTTTGGATAAGGTTTTGTTATTTATTTGATTAACTTCTTATTTTTACTTAATTGTTTAATATACAGTGTTTTAAGTCAAAACTATTTTCATGTCATATTTATTTCTGTTGATAAAAGATAATTTTAATTGGTTTTATGGTATATATGGATAATTTTTTTATCTTTTAATTTAATTCTATCCATTTGAATAAATTTGTAATTGATATTACATATAAAAACATTTCAAACTATTGAACATTTCAGTTTTAAAACCCAATGTATCTTAGTCTGCAGAATTATTTTTCAATATAGTTTTCATAATTATGTGAGTTTATATAGGTCAAATGGATTCCATATTTGTAATAATAAGGTCATAATTATGTTTTATGGGCAATTTAATGTTTAGTTATAAAAATGTTTTCATGATGACAAAATTATTTGCCACAGTAAAAGTTAAATTTTGATAAGGGTTATGGTTAAACTATAAAAGCCTAACTTGCCTAAAAATTACAACATTTAAAGGGTTTTTGTGGTGTTTTTGACCACAAAAATAATATATAAAATTAATTTAAAGTTAAATTCATTTTATTTAATTCCATGTATATATGGATTTCTTTTAATATAAAATAATAGATAAATTAATCACAAAAACCCACCTCTACTCTGGTACAAATAACAATTATCTCCTCCCCATTTCTACCCAAAAAAGCTTTATGGATCCTAAAATATCTTCCCAAAGCTATCGTCCTCACTCTCCCCCCATCCAAGTGTAGCTGGTCTCACCAAATGTTCCAATCCAAGGTCGTCAAGGGTCATTCAAGGATGGGATATTCAAGAGGTAATTTTCTCAAAGAACCTCTCTTAATTTCATTTATTAATCTCATTTCTCCTCACATATGTCATCTATCAATTCATGATTACTAAATATAAATTTATATACTATATTTTTGTTTATATTATTGAATATCTCATGCAAATTCTACTTCCCAGCTCTCATTATTCAAAGACACAAATTTTTTGACCATGTTTGGTTTGTTAATAACCTCCATGAATAATGGTTTTATTATTTTTCCATTAATTTCTTCATGGGTGGCATTAAAAATATTTTTATGGTGAAATAATATTTTAAAACGTATATTATGAAATATTTAATATTACTTATATGTTTCATTAATCATACATTCTTTCTTTCGATATTGTGGTTATATGATTCCTTCATTTGGGGACATGTGGACTACATCCTGCTCAAAATAATGTATTTCATTCACATATCACATTGAATTTATAAATTTCTTTTTATTAAAAATTTATTATATAAAAGAAAATTTTATATCCATAGTAATTTTTTTATAAATATTTACATATATTTCATTTAATTTCAATTAATTTAATTTAATTTCATTCGTTTCATAAGACAGAAAAATTGAAAATAGCATTCATGTGTATGTTTGTCACATAGTCTCCATGAATGGTGTTTTTAGTTTTTATTCAATGATTAATATAAATACATAAATAATTAATACACAAGATATTTATATCATGTTTTATATTCAATATATGAAAGTATTACTACTATATGGATTGGTGACATCAATCCAAGTTCATTTACCACTTAAGTATCAAATATCGACAAAACATTAAACATGAACACAAATAATTAACTAGTTATTATAACAGGGTAACTAATGATATAAATATAATTATAAAAATTAAAATGTTCTTAATAAATAATAAAATATACAATTTTTATTATTTATGAAGAACAAATAACATTAGTGAAGCATAGAACACTAGGTAATGGACTTCATCTTCATCTTCTTTCATTAAGTAATTTCTTGAAAATAAGAACATTTAATCCTTTTTTATGTGTATATAAAGCCACTATGACATTTAATATCCATATATTACCTATATTAATTATAGGTTTGGTAAATAAATTAATTTTGAGATATTAATTTTTTAATGTTCGAAGAAGTATGAGACACCATGAACATTTGAAGAATAATTTTCAAATTTTTTATTCAAGATATTAATTCACATATTATATTTATATGGATATAAAATTATTATTAATTGCATCTTATTTCTACTTTTTCATTTTATAAAAAGAATCATTTTATACAAATTGTTTTACTTTCACTACAAAATGAAAAAATGAATTTTTTTCATTGTATGCGGTGATAATGACTTCTCTATCACCATAACCGTAATTTGATATTTTGATTCCTCTATAAGACATAATGTGTTTAAAAGGAAAATAAATCCATTATTATTTTTTTGTTCTTTGGGGTTGATAATGGTTCTGAAATATGATTGAGTATTTCAATATCTTGAAATGATTTTTTGTGATTGCAAATAAAATTTTAAGAGTGAAATATTGATAATTGAAATAATTAATGTGTTATAATTATATAATTGTATGTACGAATTTGAAGGTACTTTACATGATAAACCAAATAAGGATAGTTGTGTGATAACCAAAAAATCGATGGTTCTTTAGAAAAACAGATACAAGTGGTTATGTTATAACCTCCTATGTATTAGGTTTGTAATTTAGTTGTATGGATAATCCATTTCGGGATATGTGTGGAAGTCAATCGTATAGTTGTTACATTTAAGTTTTATTATGTCCCAAGTTATATTTATATGTTATACATTTCATTCTAAATGCTTTAAGGTATCATTTTAATTATAAAAAGGGTATGAAATGAGCTTCTAATAAGTGATTTGTATTTACTACTTCTTAAAGGTAAAATGTATTACATTATGATAAAGTATTCATGGTGTACAAGTTTTCCCAAGAAAAATAGTTTTCCTTCTTTTTGTTTCACTTACAGATCTTCATAGGCTCATCCAATGTTTTGAAATGTCTTTTAATTTATATTAAGAACAATAGAGTCATGTATTGGATTAGGGAAAAGTTATGATGTTTAAACATGAAATGAACCCGTGTTTATTTTTAATCATTTTTTGTATTATGAAAAAATGGATAGTGGGTAAAATTGTATAAATTTTAATATTTATGTTATAATGTATGTGTGATGGCTTAATTATTTATATCTCTAAACATGAAAAGATCCTCACTATGAAATAAATTAAAAATATGGACCTAACTAGGAATTAAGTAACGATTAAGGCTGAGGCATTATAGTCTATATCATAAGATGGTTAAGAAAACATCAGAGGTTCTGGTGATATTTAATCATAATTTTCAAGATATATATAACCAAAATGGTTATCATAATAAAAATATTCATAATTATTTTATATTATTTGAATTATTTTTAGATAACATTAATAAGTATATCTTAATATTTATCTTCTTCATAATATAGTATATGATGGTTTTATTGATATACTCATAGTAACCTTTTTTGTTTTAATAACTGTATGGATCCTACATGCACCAAAGTAACAATGGATGGGATGGAAAATGTTGTGGTTATCTGAATAAGCTACTAAATTCAGTTAGTGATGAAATGATAATTATAATTATTTTTGTAAACCAACTATCTGGAGTAATTATTAACGACTTGAACCTTGGTTTTTTATGCATCATTTATTAGAGAAAAAAATACCATTGGAAGATCAGGTAATACTGATCATAAAGGTAAGTATACTCATCAATATTTGTGTCATGGATGTGGAATTAAATAGCAAACAAAATGTTTTAAAGGGATGTGATGGTGTTATAGATTTGGAAATGAAGGTCATGAATTAATAACCTGCTAATTAGTTAGAAGTATTCAGTTTACTCTAGGAAAGGAAAATATGTTCTTTCTATGTTTTCAATTGAATTTTTCAAATGTAGGTAGTATGGTCCTTAGGAAAATATATTTCTTACGAAGAAGTTTTTATAATGGGATCATTAGGACCATACATATAAAGGTCTAGAAATACTTAAATCCATTTCAATTTAATATAAGGAAACTAAAAACACATATGAAAGGCATTGATTATATCCTGACTCATGTTTTGACATTAATGATTCATAGGATGATATTTATGTTTTTCTTTTTAAAAATATATATTATAGAATAAGATGAAAAATTGTGGTTAGGGGAACATGAATAATGCTGAATGATTTAAGAAGTCTACATGTAAGGGATTCAAGAGTTTTTTGCGATATATCGATTATGATATTTTTAAAATTATTAATGTTCTTTTGATTATGGGGTTTCATTGGAAAAAATTTCAAATATGTGAAAACCGAATGTTGTTTATGAAAAAAAATAATTTGAGTAAGAATTACCTTTTCTTATGAAAACATAATTATAATGGTATGAATAACCTTTAGGGTTTGTATGGTCATAAATTTTTATGTTATTATGGGATATTAAATTTTGAGATGTTGAATGAAAGGCATGAGATAAAACTTGAGGTCAAAATATGGTATGGTTATTTTTGAAGATTTTTTCTCATTTGAGGAATGTTAAAATAATTATATAGTTTTACAAAAAGGACAAATCATAGGATGGGTGACAACCCTTAACTTTGGACAAAGTTTCAAGAATCGACCCCACAACCAATGAGAGAAAAGGGTGCATCGCCTATCATTGGCCAATGTGAATTCCTTAGTTAGTATGACTTTTAATTTTAGTTTAATGAGTTGATGAAATATAATGAAGGTTATTTGGGTAACATATGTTTTATAAAATAGATATCACTTGAATTCGAAAATTATTTGGGAATTAAGTGATAAAAGTTATTTTGGAATATGTTCCCTATTTTGGGAACCCTATATGCCAAAGGAAAATAGAATAAAATGTGATTTAATTTGTGGAGTAATGGTTGATTGTTTTCAAAGAATCAATGTTTTTACTATTTACTTAGGGTGATTTGGGTGATTTTTTGAAATGATTTACCAATCATAGAGAATATGTGTTTTTTGGAAATTACATTTTTTGTAACAAGACATTAAAAGTTATTGATATTATTTGTTGATCAATGTTAAATTATATCTTAGAAGACTAAGTTATCAAATACTTCTAATTTTTGTTTGTTAATATTATTTTTCATTATTTTCAGATATTACAATAACGATTATTTATCTAATGTCTTATGTGGATCATTGGGTATTAGTTTTGATTTTGGGATATTAAAAATATATTTTAGATATACAGTGGTTTATTCTTTTGTGGGAATTGTTTAATATTATCCTAACCTCATTGGTTTTGGATAATGATTCAAGATATGTAAAATACATATTTAATCATTTATGGAATATTTGATTCTATAAATGTTTATTCTTGTGTTTCAGGTGTGAAAAAAATCATCAACAATACTCATCTTTTGGGAAAAAAAGATGAGTTTTTTTGTGGAAATTGATGAAAGGATTAAACCCAACTTGAAATTAATGTATGTTTCATTATGTTATTATTCAAGGTCGAATATTAATTCCACATATTTATGAATAAGATCTCAAAACAATTCTATTTACAATTCTTATTATGAAGTCAATGACCATTTAACCCCTAAAAAATGTATTGCTTTGTGATTTTTAGCATTTTCCTAACAATGTTTTCAATTATTATCCATCGTAACATGATCATTAGTTTTCACTTACATATTAGTGTTTTCCAATATGGAACCCAAGTAATTTTTAAATGAGGTGACCTTTTTAATTTTATTTCTTTCTTTTAATGTGGATGTTTTGATATTAATTTTTCTGATGTGGGATTGAAATGAGGGTATTTTGAAAAATCATAAGTTTTTTACGGACCCCAAACTGAAATTAAAAAGATGAAATTTTCAATGGGGTATAATGTAACATCCCTTCTTTATGGTAAGGAAACACTATGTTTGATAACATAGAAGATACGCCATAATTAGATTAAATAATCAACTTAATATTATTGTTTAATATGACAGTCATCAAATAAACATTAGAATGATGGAATGAAAAAGAATCACTAAATTATGAAAACATGGTTCAAACATGTTTAAATAGTGATTCATTGGTTATAAAATTATTTATGAAATTAAATGAAAACCAATTTTATATAAATGATGTGTTTTTCTAAAAACTATTTAAATAAAAAATGGGTTTATAAAATAATTAAATCACTTAGTATAGATTTAGTTAATTAAATATATATTTAAAATTTTATTATGATGTTTATAATTAAACTTATTTTTTTCTAAGCATCATATAAGAAAAAATAATTTTTTATAAAAGAAGTATATCTGAAAGAATGCATTTTTGGCACCTTGTGATGGAAGATCCATTTTTAATATATTGTTTGACACATTAATAATTTATATTTGAAAAAATACACATCTTGTTTGGAATTGGGACATCAAATTTTTATTTGGATAATTTTTTGGTATTTTTAGATAAAATACATATTTCAATGAATAGTGAAAAATGTATATTTTTAATTAAAAAACTACTTTTTAAAATTATTTATTCTATTAGATTATAATTTTAATAGGAATTTCATTATATTTACATAATTTTTATCATTAAATCCAATTATCACCATTGGAATCAATTTAAAATTGATATTATAAAAAAATATTTCAAACTTTTGGACATTTCTCTTTAAAACCACGCTTTTTAGTTTTGACTACTAAATTAATTTTTAAATCATTTTTAAAAAATATATATATCTAGGTAAAATTGATTCCATATTTAGAATCAGAAGGTCCAAATTATGTTTTACATTGAATTTCAATTTAGTTATAAAAAATTACCATGCTATAAAAATTATTAACCCTAGTAAAAGTCAAATTTTGACAATAGTTAATGATAAAATATAAAAGCATCACATACCAAAAATATAAAACCTGAAAAGGGTGTTTGAGATGTGGCTAGACCCTAACCAGACTATAATGAATTAATTACCAGCCAAGTTCCTTTAATTTGATGCCACCTCTATATGGTTATCTTTTAATATAAAATAATCAATTAACTAATCACTTGAACCCATCCCTACTCAAGTAAAAATAACAACCCTCACCTCTACATTTCGACCCAAAAAGCCTTTCTGATCTACAAATATTTTCCCAAAATTCTCCTCCTCACTCTCCACATGCCCAATTGTTGTTGGTATCAAAAACAAATACCAAATCTTAGGTCCTCAAGGTTCTTTCAAGGAGGGGATATTCAAGAGGAAATTTTTCGAGGTACCTCTCTAAATTTCTATTTTTTTCTAATTTATCCTCACCTATTTCATCCATTAATAAAATATTACTCTAGAATCAGGTGTATACTATATTTTAATGTTTATAATTGAATATATCATGTCTTTTTTATTTCTCACAACCTATAATTCAAAAAATTTAAATAGTTGTACAAGATATGTCGGTTAATCACCTCTGTGAATAATGTTTTCGTTTTTTTTCCATTACCACCTTCATGGATTCTCTTAAAAATATTTTTATGGTTAAAAAATATTATAATATGTATATTATAACCTATTTTTTTTATAAATATGATATTAATCATACCTTCATTCTTTCCATATGTTGGTTTTACGATAACTTCGTTTGGGGACGTGTGGACTAACACCTCCCCAAAATGATGTGATTAATTCACACATCACATTTAATTTATTAAGAACATTTTTTAAAAAATAAATATAAAAAATAAATATAAATGTCTTATTAATTATATTTTATATATTTATATACATTTTATTTAATTTTATTCTTTCAATATGAGAGAAAAAATGAAAATAACATCTATTTTTACGTACAACCCACCATCTCCAGGAGTAATGTTTTTAGTTTATCATCAATTATTAGTATAAATGATTATATAATAAATACATAAGATATTTATATAATGTTTTTTATTTTGGGAATGAGGTAATTATGACCACATGTACTTGGGACATCAAACCATGTTCATTTTTTACTAGAGTATATAATATCGACAAAACGTATGACATGAACTCAAATAATTAAATAATTATTATAGCATAGTAATTAATTATATAAATGGGAAAAAACACTAAATTTTTTTTGATGAATGTATAAATTATCTGATGTTTATTATTCTATAAAAACAAGGAACAAACCTGACACATTTAACTCAAGGTAAGGGACTTTATCTCATTATTCTTTTATTGGGGGAAATAATGATAATATGAACCTTTATTATTTAATGAGTTTCATATATACACACTATGAAATTTTATTTCCATATTTTATCTATACAAATTTTATTTAATGGTTTGTTAAATATAATAATTCATGGAGATTATGATTTAACAGTTCAAATTGATATGAGATACATTGATTGTTTAAAGAAATAATTATCAAGAATTTTATTCATGATATTAATTAACATAATTATTCATAATGATATGAAAGGATTATACATGAAATTTAATGTACATATTTTAATTGTTTTCAAAATGAATATTTTTACGTGATTTATTTTTCTTTATTTAATGAATGAAAAAAGGAATGGTTTTTAACGTATGTCGACACAACAACTTCTCCATCACTGTAAGAGTTATTTTATATTTACCTTTCTCTACATGAAATAACATTTTTAAAAATAAAAGAAAATCCATACTCCTTGTGGTTTTTTTATTACATAGGGTTTTAAATAACTGATGAAATAAACTACGACTCTGAAGCATTTTTCTCTTCGGTTATTAAAAAACCGACATGAAAAAAGATGTTTTGACGTTGGTTATAAAAATAAATGACGTGATAAACCAGCCTATGAAGCATTTTTTTCATGTCGATTAAACTTTAACATATGTGAAAATAGATATACTACGTCAATTATTAAATAACTAATGTAAAGATCATTCCCATGCATTTAATACGTGGGTTTTAAAATAACCGACATAAAAACAATTTTTTTAATAAAACCGTTTAACCATTACAATGCTCTGCCAAAGAAGAAAAAAACAAGAAAAAAACAGAACATAACCAAACCAAAAACAGACCAGAATACATACAATAAAAACATCAAAACCAGACCAAAACAAGAAGAACCAAAGAAAAATTAGACATTCACAAACATAACAATAAAAACATAAAATGTCATCTAAAAAATCCTAAAACCCCTTGGACAGACCCCACCCCCATTGATAGCCCCCACCCCCACTAGACTTCCCCCACCCCTTGGACACTCTCCCACTCCCTGGAAACCCCCCACCCCCCGGGACAACCCCACTGGACACCCAACCCCCTGAACACCCCCATCCCTAGAAACCCCCCACCCCTACTCCCGAGATAGCCCCAACCACCCTAGATAGCAGCCCACCCCATAGAAACCACCCCGCCTCACTGGAGATCCCTCAGCCTTGGAAACCCACCCACCCCCTGGACACCCCACCCCCTAGAAATCCCCCCCCCCACACTAGACACCCCACCCCCAGGACTCCCCTAGACACCCACTAACCCCCCTAGAGAGCCCCATCCCACCTGGACAACCCCCACCCCCTATAAACCACCCCACCCCACTGAACCCCCCCCCCCCCACACACACACACCCTGGACACCCTCCCACCCCTACCCCCTTGGACACCCTCAAACCCCTAGACACCACCCCAACACCATGGAGAAACCCACCCCCCACGGACACCCCCACCACCTGGACACCCCCAACCCCCCGAGACACCCCCTACCCTCGAAATATCCCCCACCCCCTAGAAACCTCCCCACACCACCGGATAGCCACCTAGGACACACACCGAACCCCCTAGACAACCCCACCCCTGGAAAACCCTCATACCACCCCTTGACAACCACCCACCCCCTGGACACCACACCCCACACCCTAAACACCATGCCACCCCACTAGACAACGCTCCACCCCCTAGACATCGTCCCACCCCCTACCCCCTTGGACACCCTCCCACCCCCTGGACACCACCTCATCCCCCATGGACATCCCCTAACCCATGGACACTCGCCCACCCCCCTCGACACCCCCACCCCCTAGACAACCCCCCCCCCCCCCACCCTTCTTGGACACCCCCCCCCCCCCCCCACTACATACACCACAACACCCCCTGGATATCCCCCCACCCCCCGGACACCCCCAGCCCCTAGACAGCCCCCCCGCCCTTTTTGGACACCCCCCCCCCCCCCACAGACACCAAAACACCCCCTGGACAGCCCCCACCCCCCGGACACCCGCCCACCCCCCTAAACACCTCCCAACACCGAGACCCCCCACCCCCACCCCTCTGGACCCCCACCCCCTAGACACACCCACCCCCTTGACACCTGCCCAACCCTAGACACTTGCCCACCCCTGGACCTACCCCCACCCCCTAGACAGAACCCCACCCCCAGATAGCCCCCCCCCTAGACATCCCCCCTGCACACCCCCACCCCCACTGGACAACCCCCCACCCCCTGGACACCTGCCCACCCCATACCCCCTTGGACACCCACCCACCCCCTAGACACCACTCCACACACCATGAACACCCCCCCCCCCCCCGGACACCCCCACCCCCTGGACACCCCCTACCCTGTGGATAGCCCCCACTACCATGAAACCATAACATTACACTACCAATGTATGAAAACAAGCCGAAACGAGACCGAAAGTAGACTAAAACCAAACCAGAATCCATAGGAGAAAAACATCAGAACTACACCAAAACTAGAAGAACCAGAGAAAAATTAAACATTCACATATATAACATTAAAAACTTACAATGTCAACTAAAAAATCTATATCAAACCAAAAAAACTACCAAATACACAATTAGAATTATAATATTCAAAATTTCATTTTACACTACAAACAAACTAAAATCCAATCAAACCTATAAAATATTTTGACCATTCCACCTGTAAATATTTGATGACTTGATCACTTTAGGGTTGAGGGTCATCAAATAGCTACAAATTAATTGTATATTAGTTCCAATGTATAATTAAAAAATCAAATGAAATATTATAGAAATGTTTAGAAGGGAATTTTACCAAGTCAAACTTCACAAGTCTTCCAGCTGTAATTATTTCATACATAAATCATAATATATATTATCTGCATCTAATTATTCCTTGTTGTTCATGAAAATTATGTTTAAATTATTGTTAAATCAAAATATCATTTTTATGTTATACATAAAAAAGTAAAAAATATAAATGGATATTCAACTTTACATTTACATATTTGATATTGGCACTCTTTTTCATTGTGTTATTTTCAGAAGTATCACCATACCCTTTTGAAAATAATATGAATGGGATAAATTAAATGTTTATCATAATATAATCAACTATGAATAAATTTAATCTTACTTTTCCATCATAGTCAAAAAAATCCCAACACATTGCCATGGACTGATCATTTCCAATAATGTCTTTTATCCCTTGGAAAAAAATCACATAACATCCAATGATCGATGATATAAAAAAAGTTATGGATTTTGTTTTTTTATGTCAAATTATATTGAATACTTTTCCAGATATATGTTTCATACCTCTCACAAAATGCCATCATCCAACACTGCGTGATTATATTATGTTCAAATCTTTTAGCAATATAAAGTGTTCATTGTTCCTCATCCAATGCATGTGTTTCAGGGGATGTAAAATACGGGTCCATGAATCCATATACATATTTCTTCTAATTATTCTTACACATTTTATAAATATACCTGATACAAAATAGAAATAAGAAAACATTTTTAATAAATATAATGCAGGGAATGGTGTTAATAATTACATGGAAAAAATATGCACCATGTTGATGCCCAACATATCTCGAGTAACAAGTTCCATGATATCATTTTTCAAAATCCACACATTTATTTCATTCCCCAAACATGAGAATCCATTGGAAACAAATAATTATCTACCAAAAAATTAGAATATCTTGACAATCTATCAAGACAACTAGAATTTGTAGCATATGTCATACCCAATTGTCTTTGTTGTTGTCTATATGGAATTTATTTACCGTTGAAGTATTTATATAAATAAATAGAAAAATATATTAGTTTTCAAATGTTAAAAAAAATTATAAAAAATAAAATTAATGATATAGCATACATACCTCTATGGTAATGATTCATAGAAGTCTGGATGGCCAAACTATGAACTGACTGATACTATGTCCAATTGTCATCACCTCATCTGTATATAATGGTACTCGAGGTGATCTATCTATAATATCATGTATAGTGACCCTATGATGATCTTACCTATATCTTCTGATGATGAACTCTATCTATTATACAATATACCATCACGTATGCCACTATATAACGGTGAGGATTATCAACATTCAACTCACAATAAGTAAGAAGCTGTGGGGGAGGAGTATGATAAAAAAGTGGGGTCCGTAGGATGAAGTAGAGGATAAATAATGGCATCTAGAGGTGGGGAAGTGGGAGCTATGGGAAGAGGTGGAGCATAAATAATGGGGTTTGCAGGGGGAGGAGGAGGAGTGGGAGCTTTAGTCCAAAATTATCTTTGCAGGACTACAAAAATAAATTGTACCGAACCTATAATATTTTCCTCCATCGTCACATTGATATTATGAAATCAAACTCCAAGGATTCTATTGTTTTATAAAAAAATATATGGAATATCTTTAATAATTTGGAAACACTTTTATTATCGATACTCATGTTGGGTATAATCAAACATGTCTATGGTGTTCGGTCTTCACCAATGTTTTAGATAAAATAGCTTGCCTACCAGCAGATGTAAATACCCCCTATGTGTTCTGCTCCATAAAGGAATCTGGTATTAATTAATTGATAATTTCTATAATTATTCAAAGTATATAAATAATATAAATAACAAAATTAAATAAGATAAATATTTTACAATACTCTCAGCTATGATTCTCGATTCTCTCAAAAGATATTTCCCATTTCTGGTCAACCAAGCTCTCTTCCATTTTTCATGTCTAGATGGAGGGGATGGAGGGGATGGAGGGGAATCCTTTCCAGAGTTTCGAGACTCAACTCTATGTTTTTTTTAATTTTTCTACCATTATTTTTTCTTCTAATAAATTATACCATCCCCAAGATAAACTATGGGTGTTTAAATTGAAAGATTGGATCTCCTGATGAGATTCCCTTATTTGATGTAAATTAGGAATAAGTAGTCATTAACCAAATATTAATAAGTTAATTTATATAATAAAAGTTATAAAATTTTACATTTCCCTTACCAAGAATGAATCTTTTCTTCTATTATCAACAATTTTTTTTGGCGTGTCTTCATCTATGAAAGGATATATATGACATGGACTGTCATGTCTCCTATGAAGAAAAAAGAAATCATATGTGAGGGTTGATTTGAAATACCTCCATCTCCTAGAATCCATTGATAGACATTTCCTCTGGACTCCTATAGTTCCAATAATATCAAATTTCATCTGATAAATAAGAGGTAAAACATATTATACTATAAAAATTTAAAGATTATTCAAACAATAGAAAAATTTCTCACCAAAATTATCTCCCATGACAGGGATATTATCGCCTTTTCCACACTTCTCCAATTACCATACTAAATTTTTTCTTTTCTTTTACCCTAAGTTGATAAAAAACTCATAAAATAATTTCCATTTGGACCTCTAGGAATATCATCATAATCAAACTCAATGAGTATCATTTGGTCCTGGCTATAGGAAAGTGATAATTTTGTTAAATTTGTGGAGCCATGTTTACCTACTATTGAACTCTTCTTTTTTGTTATGGGAGAACATGAGGAAGATTGGGGAACATCAATAGCATGCGGATGTTCCTCCTCAAAGGTATGATCATGATGATCACCTCTAGAATCATGTGGTTGATCATCTGATTGATCTGTCATTATTATTAAAATCAAAAAATAAAACATTAGTTCACAAATATACAAATTCAAATATTAAAATACTAATGTAAAAAAATTGAAAAACCAAAATATCTTATGTGATAGTAAACATTATAAATACGGTAAGCATGTTAAAAAATGGTAAATATGGTAAATATGATAAAAATGGTAGTTTTATTGTCATTAAACAAAATCAATAAATATATAAGATATATAAAGGTAAACTATGTTAAACTATGACAAAACATAGTAAACATAATAAACATGATAACCATCGTAAAGTAATTTCTATTCAACAATATCAATATATATAGAAGTTATGAAATGGTAAACATGATAAAATAAACTAAATAAAATAAAATAAACAATCATTTCTACTTATTTGTTTTAATACTTGTTTTAATAAACAAAAAAATTACAATATCGAACATTTTATGAAATAAATAAATTTTAACAAGAAATAAACATATGTTACCTGAAATTTTAAGAATGTACAAATGGATTTTTTTCCCAAATTCCTTCTTCTTGATCATTCCTTAAGGAACAAACCATGTGTTCAACATGCTCATCATTATTTTTTTCTAATCATTCCATAGAAGTAGGGATCAAACAAAAATCATAATCATAATCATGTTGATCCTCAACAATATATATATATTTGTTTCTTATAAAATAATTGTCCATCGAATATAGTATTGATCAACAACATAGAAAATCTTTTTTGAATGTGTTTCCATTAAAAAAATCGTTTGTGTCTTCCAATCCATTTAGATTAACAACTATATTTCCAAATTCATCAATTTAGACTATGTTGATGCCGATAAACCATTTGTAGTTAAAAACATGACATTTAATTTTAATGTAATCAACCTCCCATATTTCATCAATGACACTATAATATGCACGTGATGCAAAAATTGGGTTTTTTTCATTAGAACTTGAAAAATCATTACTTCTCCAAAAACCAATACACAACTATTCAGAACTGCACCCTTGTTGTCCTAAACTTTCATATGAAAAGTATATTCAATAATTTCAAATCAGAACCATGTTATCACATTTAAACTTGGAATACCCACTAACCATATTAATGTCTCTGATACATCTGATCTACCAATCAAGGTCTTTTTAAACCATGGAAAAAATGTTTTGTTATGGTCATACAAAATCCACATTTATTTCTTCATTGGAAGAAATTGTATCTAATCATAAATATGCAATGTGATATATAGGTGAGCATCAACTATATTATCAAAGATGTATAATTTACCTTCTTCATCTATTCATCTATCAATGATTTGAATTTCGAGCCACAAATCCCCTTTCCCTCATTATTAACTCGTTCATAGAGAGAGAGAGAGGCAAATCTATGTGCTCTGCAACAACCATGTAGCTCATTAAAAACTCAGAAACTTCCTCATAAATATTATTTTACATAATGGAGGATTCAGGTCAATATATATTCTTAACATAACCCTTCGATATTTTCTTATACCTTTCAAAAGGATACATCCAACGAAGTTATACAGGTTCACAAAGCATTATTTCTCGAACCAGATGAACCATTAAATGCACTATTATATCAAAAAAGAATGAGATAAATACATTTCCAATTGAAAAATTATATAAATTGATTCATTTTCAAAAATATTCAAAGCCTTAATTTCAATCACCTTCTTAAAAATTGAATTGAAAAATAAGACACCTTCATTATAGTATTTTTGACACTGATGGGAAATATTCCACGCAATGAAACTAATATATGTTTTTACATCATGACGTGCCAATCGTGATTTTCATACCTATGAATATCAAATCCTTTAAATATAAAAAATGATTTACTTTTGAAGAATGACTTTGAGGCAATTTGATATCATGAAGACACTAGAAGAAGATAATTTTCTCCCTCTTGGATAATGTATGACAAGCTAGAGGAAGAAATGTTCGTATTCCATTAGGAGTGGGAGATATCTCCCAATGTATTCCCATTGATAGTAAGTATAATCTTTCTTTCATCCCATCTTTTCTCTTTCCTTTAATATCTAACAGTGTTCCTATCAAACATTCACATATATTCATCTCCATGTGCATGAAATCAAGATTATGATTCACTTCATGATATCTCAAATATGGTAGATCATAAAATGATGATGATTTATTTCAAATATTTATATAATTACCAGATTTATCTTTATTTCCCAATGTCACATCAAGGTTTTTCACCGTCTCAAAATACACATCAAGGGATAAAGGTTTTAGAGGAATATCAAATTTTTGTGGGCCACTGAATTCCTTTTTTATTATTTTATAAGAGTTATCCATAGGAAAAAACTTTTGATGACCCATGTATACTATTTTCCAGTCATGATGAAATTGACAGTATGAAGTCTATTGTTCGCAAATTGGACACACTTTATGCCCCTAAAAATTGTATCCAAAAAAAATTCTATACGGTGGGAAGTCATCTATAGTGAACATAAGCACGACATGCAGTTGAATATATTCCATTTTATAAGAATCATAGACACTAATACAATCCTCCCATAAAAGTTTCAAATCATCAATAAATGGTGACAAGAAAACATCAATATCATTTTCAGGTTGCTTTGAACTTGATATCATTATACTCATCATGACATATTTTCACTTCATACAAACTTCATGAGAAATGTAGTAAATTACCAATAAAATAGGCCATGAACTATGTGTGCTACTAACGATCTGATATGGATTCATTCCATCTGTTCACAACCCAAGTATGAGATTTCTAATTTCATTTCCAAATGTAGGTTATTGCTCATCAATTTTTCTACATTGTGGAAAATCATCTTGATGACGTATTCATCCATCACATATCTTCTCACTAGTATTCCATCATAACATTTTTCCATCATGAGAATTATAAAATAAACGTTTCAAATGATGAATCATATGAATATACCCTAATACCTTTGTAGTGATCTCATTAATCTCTACATTAGACTGCGATTTTTCTTTCAACTAATACCGTGATGTCCCACATTTCGGACAATTGACAGAAATTTTTAGTCCTTCCTATTTATCATACAGTCATTTGGACAAGCATGTATTTTCTTCTATCCCAATCCACTCGGGAATAATATTTTATTCACCTTATAATGTGAATGTGTAAGAACATTTTCATTTGGAAGAATGGATTTCAACAATTGTTAGCATCTCTGTAAAACTTATGTCACTCCATCCATGTTTCACCTTCAGGTAAGTCACTCTTAACACCATAGAAAACCCATAAAATTTGGACAACCAGGATACAGTGGTATTTCAGCATCACCATATAGATGTGCAACTATCATTATTTTCTCTATTTGTTCTACTGCAATATCATGAATCATTTCATCAATTCTATCGGAGTTACTATCATCAAAATTATCACCACTAGTTGATCTGACATTCTGTCCAATTTCACCATGCCAAATTCAAGGGCTATAACTCGGATTAAAACCATGAAAAATCATATTATCTTTGATTTCTCTACTATTCAACTTCTTCATATTCAAACATTTTAGGAATGGTCAGAAATTAATGTCATTACTTTGATCATTTTTTTAGAAAATTCCAAAAATTAATCAACACCTTACTCATATTCATAACTCATTTGATGTGACATAATCCAACATTGACTCATTATTAAAAAAATATCAAAATTAAAAATGTTGTTATGATATACCAATTTTATAATTATATGAAAAATATCATAATTTGAATGT
The DNA here is from genome assembly GCA_963277665.1 of Viscum album. Lineage (NCBI taxonomy): Eukaryota > Viridiplantae > Streptophyta > Magnoliopsida > Santalales > Viscaceae > Viscum > Viscum album. The sequence continues at coordinate 1,317,058,935 of OY728147.1, forward strand.
AAAAAAATTGAAATATAAAACAAATATATGCGTATTTGAGAAATATATGCAAGAAAAAAAATTAAAAAGAAAATTTGGTTAGATTTTACAATTTTATACTTATTTGAAAAATTGACAAAATTTAAAAGTTAAAAAGTTTTTAAAAAACAATTAGGAATAAATGTGTTAGTAATCAGGGATTGGGTAATATTCAACAGAAATATTATACTTGATTTCTATTGATATTAAAAAGTTAGTCATCTCATAAAAAAATTTCCTATGAAATTATTATATGATGATGATAAAAAACCATGAGAACTTTTCTAAGGGTGTGAGAGGAAAGATTAATTTATAATGGATATCCTTTAGAATGAAATAATTGCTTTATGATGAAGCAAGAAGCTTCAGGTCCATGATGAGGAGACATTACTCTAGACAGACTTCGAGAGCCTATTTCGGTCATAGATTGTTCCATCCACCCTTCGAGCGGTGTGGATACTTGAGCCACTTCATCTGTAGTAGGGCATCATGACAGTAGCACAATACTCATCATAGTTGAAATGCCCCAACCCCAATTACCGAGAGTCTGTGCATTATTACATAACATTGGAATGATCACAAGAAAGATGAAATCTCGAAAGACCGATTGGTTTAGTAGCCTTGGAAACACTAGATATATTCATAAAGTTTTACATTACATCATAAAGTGAAAAACTACTACAATAACATATTGTCTCCATAGTCCACACTATTATCCCCTCATAATATCCTTGCATGCCATTCATAATATACTTCTTCACATCCTAGGAAAAATAAAACATAGAAAAGGGGTGAGCTCAAATGCCCAGTAAGGATAACAATATAGCAGAAACGTTCATAAATAAGAATAAACATTTAAGGCAGTGTATAACTAAAACAAAAGCCTTTTAAACCTGAGCTTGAACATATTAAAGAAAAAATAAAATGAAATAATGCCATTTAATTATTCACATAGATATTCTACTAATCGAATAATAACATGCAATATCAATAACCACTTTCATAATGATGGAATGCATAATGTCAGACTATCATAACCACATAGCCAAGGCCTCATGCTAAGACAACAAATAAGATTTTTCCAAGGCCTTGTACCAAGACACTAGTTTGTCTCATGAGACCTACCAATGCATCGATGAGCTATAGAAGGATCCACCTATCACATATTATGTCAAATGCATTCCCATATGAAAAGGTTTAAACATAACATAAACATTCGTATTAAAACTAGCATACGAAATGTCAATAAATTCACCATAAACCATGAATGGTATAAAAATAGCACATCCACAGTCAGACATATCACAAAACTATTAGTACAATATAGAAGTATTGTATCATAATAAATCAACTTCATATAAGCATAAAATCCATCAAAGGATGTTGGCATTGATGAAATCAAAACTCTTTTTAGAGAAATATCTCTTTCTATTTCGAAATCATTTAAGAGTCATATATTTATAAAATGAAACATTTTATTTGAAAATATTCTTATAATCTTTTTAGGTAAGCTTCGATGATTTTATAACAGTGGAAAATAGCCGCACCCTCCGTATAAGTTAAAAAACATTCTTACCTTAATTTTGTCGAAAAGGTTAAAAAGCACCTTGTTTGGAAAACAACCGAAATATTCCTTTATAAAACTCTTATAAAAACTAAAACAAGGGTATAAATGAATTTAACCCATATTCTATTAAATAGTAAAAATGTTTTGAAATACATTTTTAAGAATCATGGACGTGGATGATAAAGAGATCCCAGTAGATTATTACATATAAACAACCTCGAATAATGATGAGATTGCGAAATAAACCCTTACATTGTAATTTTCCTTGGTTGGGAGTAGGTTAACCTCCTATATAATGGTTAAATAATTTTTATTAAATTATACAAGAATCGTATTCATTAATATGATATCATATATGATCTTTTAACATTGATTTGTTAATAATATCTTAGTATTATCGTTGTTTCAGTTGTTAACTTACTCGTTTTCTTTTATATGTTTTGTTATGTAAGCTATGTTTGTAATGGATAGGTTGTATCTTATTCATATCCAGAATTATATCATGTCCTTAAAAATTATTTTTAAATCATCAAATGATAATTATACTTGAATGGATACGATGGAGAATGAATCTCATCACGTTCGTGGAGACGGTAGTCCGTACGTACACACGAGAGACAATATCATTATTTTGATATTAAAATAATATATGATTGGATGGTATATCATATATACAGAATTATTATCATGTTATATTTATTATTTACATGAATTATTAATCATTATTATACCCATCCAAATAATAATTTATTGAATAACAATTACACCACGATGTGCAGACGGTAAGACGTACGTACGCACGTATGGTGACATGTTATTCAAAGGATGGATAAAATACTGAATATGGTTGTACCAAATTTATAATAACATCATAGTATATATAAGATACTTGAGTTATTATTTTATAATGGTAGTAACAAAGGAAGAAGAAGTGGAAGAAGAAAGGAACATGGAAAAGGGTGGTGAAATCATTACCTCTTCTTCGGGTTCTTCCTATTGATTTGATCAAAAAAGATCTTAGGTTGGCTTTCTAATGAAGTGAGGGAATTTGGGAGAGTATTTGGGCAGAGTTTGGCCGAACCAAAAGGCTTTGATGGTGTGAATTAATGAGAAGGGAGAGTTCCCTTTTATAAGAGTAGTGAGGGGCACCTTTGGAAAAGCTAGAAATATAAATTTATTATAAATTAAAATTCGGTTTATAATGGCTCCAAAGTGGATTATTTAAAGGTTAAGGTGGATATGGGTCGAAAACCACTCAACCAATATAATTTAGACATTTTTGGGTTACTATATTAACCTTATCATTAAGTATTTACTCTTAGTTAATTAGTTTCACTTTTCCAATGTATCTTTGTATTTTTATATTATATGGTTAATAAACATACTATATACATCCAAGAGACTCCCAAGTGGTCCGTTAATGATACACCTATCATGATATAAGTCTCTTGGCCGAACCTCAGATTTTTATGAATTTAATATCAATTAATAATATAATATTTGTTTTAAAAACACTTTTATGTCAATTTTGACACATTTCAATAATTGATTTTTGTAAAAATCATAAAAGAATCATTAATTCGAATAAATTTACCTAAACTATTCTTAACATGTCATATTAACCTAAAAAATTAGTTTAATTCATAAAAAGTCTCAAATTATATTTATTTGGGTATTTATAATGTAGATTATTTTAATTTTTCACTATTATGGTAATTACTGCATAATCATTGTGTCATAAATAAATTAACATATTTAATGTCTAAAAATTATAAATAAAATACCATTATGTAGGAAATATTTTTATATTTCTAATTAATATTTGTAGTCAAAAATCCAACATATATAACCCTATGTAAAAATTTTGTTTCTAAAAGATATATGCTTGTGTCATTTTTGTATTCATTTTAACTTAATTATAATAAAGTGTCCCTATCACTTAAAAGTGGCACCATGGGGTCCCAAAATCGACCCAAAGATGCCCATGGTCGGAAATGTATCAACCAATAAGGTTAGAACATGTTTTAGGGTAATTTTTTATTATTATAATATTATTTTTTAACCCTTATTTACCGGATTTACCCTTTAACCATGGTAAATAAAATATTTACCGAAATAATTATTCAAAATGTCTAAAAATAAAAGTTACCTATTAACACAATATGAACATACTAATTCCAAATATAGAATCCATTTTTCCAAATTCAAAACACATAAGTGGCATAAATTAATTTAAAATTAATTTCCGCTGTCAAAACAAAAAGTGTGTTTTTAAGATATAATAACTATCAAAAGATTGATACTTGTTTATGTTCGGTTTAATTGTGAAATTATGTCCAATGACCAACATTGTATTAAATGGTAAAAATATATTCGAAATATACTTTAAAACCACTCAAATTCATAATTTATCACTGTTAATTATTTTCATTTAAAAATGTTGTTTTCAATCAAAATTTAGTAATTTTCACCATTCATCAAAATATTAAAGTTATCCAAAAAGTAAAAAAATTTAACCTTAGGCTAAATTCAATACTCCGAATCCAAAAATGAAGTCCATTTTGAGAGATTAAATTTAAAAAAATTCGAAACTTAGGTATTACTATTCAAAACGGCTAGTTTGATTGGTTGTGGTGTGTGTTAGAACTCGATGTTGCGTACAACACACGCTATTGCATTATTCAAAGAGAAGTGTACCGTAGAAGCTTGAGGTGTTACATTCTCCCCTCCTTCAAATAATTTCGTCCTAAAAATTTCTAGAATACTACCGCATGAAAAGACTCGGGTGGCTCTTCATCATAAGTTCCTCGGATTCCCACGTTGCATCTTCCATCTTATGGTTTCTCCACAAAACTTTTACCAGATGCGTCGTCCGGTTTCTCAGTACTTGTTCTCTCGTATCAATAATCTTGATGGGTTCTTTGCAATAAGACAGATCAGGTTCCAGTTCTAATTCCTCATAGGTGTGTACATGCATTGGGTCAGGCATGTATTTCCTCAATAGAGATACGTGGAACACATCGTGAACTTTAGAGAGACTTGGCGGGATTGCCAATCGGTAAGCTACAGCCCCAATTTGTTCTAGAATTTCGAATGGTCCAATGTACCTGGGACTCAATTTACCATTCTTACCAAAACGTATGACTCCCTTCCATGGAGATACCTTTCGGAAAACATGATCACTGACTTGAAATTCCAAATCCTTCCTTTGATTATCGGCATAACTCTTCTTCCTACTTTGATCTGATTTGATGTAATTTTGGATTACCATCAACTTTTCCATCATTTCCTCCAGTAGTTATGGACCTACAATTTTCCTTTCACCAACGTCATCCCAAAAGGTTTGTGTGCGACATCTCTTTCTGTATAACGCTTCATATGGTGCCATCTGAATACTCGAATGGAAGCTATTGTTATAGGAAAATTCTACCAGAGGTAAATATTGATCCCACATACCATGGAAGTCAGTGGGAAGGATCTCAGCATGTCTTCTAAGGTTTGAATAGTTACTTCTGATTGTCCATCTATTTGAGGGTTGTTGGCAGTGCTAAAATGATGTTCAGTATCCAAGGATTTCTGAAGAATTTTTTAGAATCTTGAAGTAAAACGGGGATCAAGATCAGAAACAATCGATAGGGGTACTCCATGAAGTCTCACAACTTCATTAATATATAGTCTTGCTAGACGTTCCGGTGGTAGATCTTCTCTTATAGCAAGAAAATGTGCTGACTTGGTAAGACGATCAACAATAACCCATATTACATCATTCCTTCTAGAAGTCTTTGGTAGCCCCATGAAAAAGTCCATCGTAATATTGTCCCATTTCCACTCCGATATGGGAAGAAGTTGCATGACTCCTCCAGGCTGTTGCCTTCCAACGTTCACTTGTTGACAAACCATACATCTTGACACAAAATCAGCAATCTCCCTCTTCATGTTGTCCAACCAAAAATGTTCCTTCAAATATCTATACATTTTGGTGCTCCCAGGGTGTATAGAGAAATTGGAACTATGATCATCATACAACAATTCCCTTTTTAGATCAGGTATATCGGGAACACAAAGTCTCTTCCCGAGTTTCAAAATTCCATCTTCATACACAGTCTCTCAATCTCCCATCATTCACATCTTTAATCTTCATTTGAAATTATTCCTCCTCGTTTTGAGAACTCTTAATCATTTCTAGTAAATATAGTTTGGAAACCATTTGAAAAATCATTGATGTTTCACCTTCCCTAGTTATTCCCATGTCCATCTTCACTAGATCCATGAAAATTGGATCCCTTTCAATTCTCATATTGTTCAAAACTCCGTGGTCTTTTCTGATCAAAGGATCTTCCACCTTGTTTGCCTTCCCCGGGTGGTAGTGTATCATGCAATCATAATCCTTGAGTAATTCAAGCCATCTCATTTGCCTCATGTTGAGTTCTTTTTGTGAGAAAATATACTTCAAACTCTTGTGATTAGTACAAATCTCACATTTTCCACCATAGAGGTAGTGCCTCCATATCGTCAAAGCAAATATCGCACCTGCTAACTCTAGATCATGAGTAGGATATTTTTGCTCATGAATTTTCAGCTGTCGTGATGCATAGGCAATAACCCTATAATTCTGCATAAGGAAAAAATCAATTCCTTTCTTCGATGCATCTCTATAAATAACGAACCCATCAATCCCCAATGGTAGAGTCAATATAGGAGCATGGACTAATCTTCTCTTCAGTTCTTCAAAACATTCTTCACACTCTTTTGTCCATAAAAATTTAACCCCTTTACGTGTGATCTTCGTTAATGGGTTATCCAATCGGGAAATATTCTGGACAAAACGTCAATAATAACCTGCCAAACCAATAAAACTGTGTACCTCAGTTATACTCGTAGGTGCTGGCCATTCTTGGATTGCCTTGGTCTTAGAAGGATCAACAGATATTCCATATTTAGAGACAATATGTCAATGAAAATAAATCTCCTGAAGCCAGAATTCACACTTGCTAAACTTCCCATATAATTCATGTCTTCTTAGAGTCTTCAGGATAATGCGCAAGTGGCTTTCATGATCTTCATAGCTTTTATAGAATACCAAGATATCATCAATAAATACCACCACAAATTCATCGAGATATTCCTTGAAAACTGTATTCATCAGATACATGAATATAGAGGGTGCATTAGTCAATCAAAAAGGCATTACAGTAAACTCGTAATGCCCGTACCTAGTTCTAAATTCTATCTTCGGAATGTATTCCTTCTTTACAAACAACTTATGGTATCTAGATCAAAGGTCAATCTTTGAAAAGTATTGAGCTCCATGCGGTTGGTCAAATAAATCATCAATGTGAGGTAGGGGATACTTGTTCTCTATTGTTATAGCATTGATCTCCCAATAGTCGATACATAACCTCATAGATCGATCTTTATTTTTAACAAAAAGAACAGGGGCTCCCCATGGAGAAACACTAGAGTGAATAAATACTTTATTACTCAATTCCTCTAGTTTTTTTCTTTAGTTAGACTAATTCTACAGTGGAAATTAAATAAGGGGTCTTCGATATAGGCCTTGATCAAGGAATTAAATCAATGGAAAACTCAACTTCACTTTCTGGAGGATGTCTAGGTAAATCTTCTGGAAATACATCTACATGTTATTTCACAACAGGTACATCCTCTATTTGAACATTCCTTTCCTCACCCACAGTCATTTCATTCTCTTCCTCCCTAATAATTGAATTTAGTTGAGCTACTGGGGGTGGATCTAGATAAGAATTAGGTGGTGACGATTCTGCTCTAAAGATAAGGTGTTCTTTATCATCATCATCAAAAATCGTAACCTCCTTCTTCTTACAATAAATCTTCATATCATAATCCTAAATCTAATCCATACCGAGGATTATATCGAACTCAATCATAGGTATGACGATGAGATCAGTGGATAAAGAACATTTATGTGCTCTAATGGGGACTAATTCACAAAAATTTGTTGCAATGATACTTCCCTTAGGAGTTTTAACTGACAACTCCCTTGTTAAATCATATTGGAAATATCTAATTTTCTTAGAAAACTAGGAAGATATGAAAAAATGAAATGATCCAGAATCAAATAATTCATTTTCTAAACTCGAGGAAACCATTAAAATACCTGCCACAACGTCTTTTGGAGCTTCTACCTCAGCAATAGTGATCGCATAAGCTTGGCCTTGATCCATTGGCCTTTTCTGAGTTAAGTTCCCCTGATGCTTAGGAAATTCATTTGCATAATGTCCCATCTCCCTGCAAATATAGCACTGAACATTGGTAGCTTCCTTCTTCCCTCTGCAATCACAAGCTTGGTGGCCTTTTTCACCACACTTGTAACAGACACACATTCCCTTCAAGTAAGTACCGGGGTGTTTCTTCCCACATTTACCATAGGATGGATATTCAACCTTTCCCTTCTTCCCCTTATTTCCATTCCCAGATTGGTCAGCAGATCCCTTCATCTCTTTCTTTTCTTTAAAGTCATTAGACTTAGAGAATTCATTTTCGGTCTTGATAGCACATGAGACTATGTCTTCGTAATACGAGAAGGATTGTGAGACTACTGATCGAGGGTGAAATGGCTTTAACCCATCAAAGAAACGATCAATCTTACTTCTTGGGTTACTTATATAATCATCAGCATACCTTTCTATCCTTGAAAAGTTAACATCACACTTTGCGACATTCTCATCCTCCTTTTGTCTAAGACTTAGAAATTGCCTTTCCATATCTGCTCGATGGTCACGAGGAACGTATTTTTCTAAAAAAAGATCTTTGAACTCTGTCCATTCCATATTTGATACTTCATCATCTTCCTTCGTGTTTTGAATCAATGACCACCATTGATCAACATATCCAGTGAGGCGTAAACTACCTTGATAACTTTTTCCCTTTCACTACTCTCCAAAGTCATAAATATTTTCTCTAGGATATTTATCCATTTTTCAGCTACTAATGGATTTGTACTCCCATTGAATGTTGGTGGTTGTTGCCTCATGAATCGATCTATCATTGATCCTCCACGCTGCGGATCAGGGTGCTCCATACGGGTAAGGTTATTATTCATAACCTGAGTGAGTTGTCCCAGTATGGTGATTAGCTGATCGGCACCAGTTGAATCACCAGCTCCACTATAATTATCTTGAGAAGGAGGGAAATCCCTACATGGAGTGTGTGAATTGATACGGTTTCCATTTCTTCCACTAGGCTCCATTTCTAAACAATGGCATAAACTAGATCAGTTTATGAATCAAAATACATAATTCCATTCTTATAAAACACTTAACATAAATTGAACTATTTATGGATATAATCCATAATCATAAAAATGTTTTCATTAAGGGACTATATACTCATAAACCCTTCATAATGATTTATAAATAAATTGAGAGGTATCCTAAGCATATCCCCCGGGAGTGTCATAACCAACAGTGTAGCAAGGCCCGTTGTAGTGCACCAGTTCATGTTCGAGTCTAGCTCAAAGCGGTGTTTTCAGGTTTTACCCCTAGGTACTTCTGTGCCAGAGCCACCTCTACCTTCTCGTATACAAATAGGGATGTATTGCTCAGAAAACTCACAAAATCTCTACAATACCAAAATTCTAGTAAGTTCTTCTATACTAATCCTCAAAGTCCATCTTAGGTCAATATGCTCTAATCAGAGTTTATCTAAATCTAGCTTCTAAGGTTTGTACTAAACATCCTCTAATACCAACTATAATTCCCCGACCCCAGTTACCTAGAGTCGGTGCATTATTACATAACATTGGCATGATCACAAGAAATATCAAATCTCAAAAGACCAATTGGTTTAGTAGCCTTGGAAACACTAGTTATATTCATAAATTTATACATTACATCATAAAGTGAAAAACTACTACAACAACATATTGTATCCATAGTCCACACTATTATCCCCTCATAATATCCCTGCAGGCCACTCATAATTTACTTCTTCACATCCTGGGAATAATAAAACATAGAAAAGTGGTGACCTCAAATCCCCAGTAAGGATAACAATATAGAGAAAACTTTCATAAATAAGAATAAACATTTAAGGCAGTGTATAACTAAAACAAAAGCCTTTTAAACTTGATCTTCAACATAGTATGGAAGAAATAAAATGAAATAATGCCATTTACTTATTCACATGGATATTCTACTAATCGAATAATCACATGGAATATCAATAACCACTTTTATAATGATGGAATTCATAATGCCAGATTATCATAACCACATAGCCAAGGTCTCATGCCAAGACTACAAATAAGATTTTTCCAAGGCCTTGTGCCAAGACACTATTTTGTCTCATGAGACATACCGATGCATCGAGAAGCTATAGCGTGATCCACCCATCACATATAAAGTCCAATGCATTCCCATATGAAAAGGTTTAAACATAACATAGACATTCGTATTAAAACTAGCATACGATATGTCAATACTTTCACCATAAACCATGAATGGTATAAAAATAGCACATCCACAGTCAAACATATCAACAAACTATCAGTACAATATAGAAGTTTTGTATCATAATAAATCAACTTCAAATAAGCGTAAAATACATCAAAGGATGTTGACATAGATGAAATCAAAACTCTTTTTAGAGAAATATCTCTTTCTATTTTGAAATCATTTAAGATTCATATATTTATAAAAGAAAACTTTCTTTTTAAAAATACTCTTATAATCTTGTATGGGATGCTTCGATGATTTTATAAAGTTGGAAAATAGCTGCACCCTCCATATAAGTTAAAAAAACATTCTTACCTTAATTATGTCGAAAAGGTTAAAAAGAACCTTTTTTGGAAAACGAAGGAAAGATTCCTTTATAAAACTCTTATAAAAAGTCAAAAAATGGTATAAATGACTTTAACCCATATTATTTAAAATAGTAAAAATGTTTTGAAATACATTTTTAAGAAACATGGATGTGGATTATAAAGAGATCCCAGTCGATTATTATGTATAAAAAATCTCTGATAATGAAGAGATTGCGAAATAAACCCTTACCTTGTACTTTTCCTTGGTTTGGGGAAGGTTAACCTCCTGTATAATGGTGAAATAATTGTTATTAAATTATACAGTAATCATATACATTAATATGATATCATATATGATCTTTTAACATTGATTTGTTAATAATATCTTAGTATTATCGTTGTTTCAGGTGTTAACTTACTCGTTTTATTTTAAATGTTTTGTTACGTAAGCCATGTTTGTAATGGATAGGTTGTATATTATTCCTATCCAGAATGATATCAAGTCCTTAAACATTATTTTTAAATCATCAAATGATAATTATACTTGAATGGATATGATGGAGAATTAATCTCATTGGGTTCGTGGAGACGGTAGTCCGTAGGTACGCACGAGCGACAATATCATTCTTTTGATATTATAATAATATATAATTAGATTGTATATCATATATACAGAATTATTATCATGTTATATTTATTATTTACATGAATTATAAATCATTATTATACCCATCCAAATAATAATTTATTGAATAACAATTACACCATGATGTGGAGACGGTAAGCCGTACGTACGCACGTATGGTGACATGTTATTCAAAGGATGGATATAATACTGAATATGGTTGTACCATAATTATAATAACATCACAGTATATATAAGATACTGGAGTTATTATTTTAGAATTGTAATAACAATGTAAGAATAAGTGGAAGAAGAAAAAAACTTAGAAAAGGGTGGTGTAATCATTACCTATTCTTCGGGTTCTTCCTGTTTATTTGATCAAAAGGGATCTTAGGTTGGCTTTCTGATGAAGTGAGAGAGGTTGATAGAGTTTTTGGGAAGAGTTTGGTTGAACTAAAAGGCTCTGGAGGTGTGATTTAATGAGAAGGGAGAGTGCCCTTTTATAAGAGGGGTGAGGGGAACCTTTAGAAAGGCTAGAAATATTATTTTATAATAAATTCATATTCAGTTTCTAATGGCTCAAAAGTGGATTATTTAAAGTTTAAGGTGGGTATGGGTTTAAAACCACTCAACCAATAGAATTTATACAGGTTTGGGTTACTATATTAACCTTATCTTTAAGTGTTAACTCTTAGTTAATAAGTTTCACTTTTACAAGGTCTCCTTGTATTTTTATATTATATGGTTACTAAACTAACTATATACATCCAAGAGACTCCCTAGTGGTCCATTAATTATACACCTATCATTATATAAGTCTCTTGGTCGAGCCTTAGATTTTTTGCAATTTAATATCAATTAATAATATAATATTTGTTTTAAAAACTCTTTTATCTCAATTTTGACACTATTCAATTATTGATTTTTTAAAAAATCCTAAAAGAATTATTAATTCACAAAAAATTAATTAAATAATTACTAACATGTCATAGTAACCTATAAAATTATTTTAATTCATAAAAAGTCTCAAATTATATTTATTTGGGAATTTATAATATCAATTATTTTAATTTTCCACTATTATGGTAATTACTGCATCATCATTGTGTCATAAATAAATTATATTATTTAAGGTCTAAAAATTATAAATAAAATACCATTATATAGGAAATCATTTTATATTTCTAATTAATATTTATAGTCTAAAATCCAACATATATAACCCTATATAAAAATTGTTTTTCTCAAAGATACATGCTTGTGTCATTTTTGTATTAATTTTAACTTAATTAAAATAAATTGTCCCTATCACTTACAAGTGGCACCATGGAGTCCCAAAATCGACCCAAAGATTACCATGGTCGGACATGTATCAACCAATAAGGTTAGGACACGTTTTAGGGTAATTTTATATTATTATAATATTATTTTTTAACCCTTATTTACCGGATTTACCCTTTAACCATGGTAAATAAAATATTTACCGAAGTAATTATTCAAAATTTATAAAAAGAAAACATACCTATTTACACAATTTGAACATCCTGATTCCAAATATGGAATCCATTTTTCCAAATTTAAAACAATGAAGTGGCAGTAATTAATTTAAAATTAATTCCCACTGTCAAAACAAAAAGCGTGTTTTTAAGATATAATAACTATCAAAAGATTGATACTTTTTTATGTTCGGTTTAATTTTGAAATTATGTCCAATGACCAACATTGTATTAAATGGTATAAATATATTCTAAATATACTTTAAAACCATTAAAATTCATAATTTATCACTATTAATTATTTTGATTTAAAAAATTTGTTTTTAATTTAAATTTGATAATTTTCACTATTCATCAAAATATTAAAGTTATCTGAAAAGTACCAAAATTTCACCTTAGGATAAATTCGATACTCGGAATCCAAAAATGAAGTACATTTTGAGAGATACAATTTATAAAATTTCAAAAATTATGTATTACTATTCATAACAGCTAGTTTGATCGGTTGTGGTGTGTGTTAGAAATCGTTGTTGCGTACAACACACGCTATTGCATTATTCAAAGAGAAGCGTACTGTAGAAGCTTGGGGTGTTAAAAAGGTTCGCCGACCTCTTGAACTACTCCAAAAATATGTTGCAGGACCCCTTCTTTAAGGCCCGAACCTTCGAGTAGGTGCTCAAGTGAGACATCAGGGCTTTGATGATCTCACTCAGCATCCCGACGCAAGTGGGGGTGTCAGAGAGAGCCCTCTTAGTGGAAACATTCCCTGCTGAGAATTCTCCGGTAATGGGACCCACAACTAGTTGACATGCAGAGGAGTCTTCTACAGCTGGGATTAGACAAATGATGCAGAGGTCCAAGTGGACCAGACCCACAGGTGGACGACCGCATGACTCAGGATTAGTTGTTCGGGGCACCCGGGGAAGCGACTTATATGCCAAGAGCAGACAATGCTACTCATGCGGTGGGCAGGGTCACATGACTCGTGACTGTTAGACCTTCCGTTCAGATGATCAGTAGACTTTTGAGGTACCTCCCAAGTAGAGGTAGAGGTTCAATTGAGGCGGTCCGCCGGGCACAGGCAGATGTGGAAGAGGATTTGGTCGATCTGCTAGCGGTGGACGATGTTATGAGGTGCTACCTCCACCACCACCAGGAGGACCACCACTACTACCAGGAGTGGGTGGATAGGGGAGAGCTCACCTTCAGGCAGCTGCGGCCTATAACCATGATGCTCCAAAGATGATTTTAGGTACGATCTATATCTACTCCACGTTAGCTTCAGTTCTTCTAGACACAGGTTCCAGTCATTTGTTCATAGTCGCTGCCCCCATTCGGAGCTCAAATATTCTGACAAAGCAGTTGGATTGATCCTTATGTCTATAGACACTTACGGGAGAAGACTTGAAGATTATTCACTAGTTCTAGTAGTGTGAGCTTACTCTAGTAGGTGAGAGCTTTGGCTGGGATCTCCTCGTAGCGGCATCGAGGCCTTACGCCGTCATCATGGGTTTGGACTTGTTATCTACAGTCCACGCTCATATCTACTGTATTAGGCTCAAATTGTGGTGTGTCCGCAGGGATGGGATCAGGTTCACCATCACCATCGAGAAGCGAACCTTTTCAGCACATGGCCGAATTACTCGGAGGATGGTGTAGCTGATCACTCACCAGTCGGCTTGCATTACCCTCGGGGCAGTTGATGTGGAGAGTCCGACTTATCCTGTAGTGGTGGACCAGTACACGGATGTTTTCCCTGGAGATGTTCCAGGACCACCTCCTCACAGAGATGTGGACTTCTACATTGACATGTACCCTATGACGGGACCAATATCTACTCAAACATATCGTATGGTTCCCGTGGAGCTTCGCGAGCTATGCGTACAGCTAGAGGACTTGTAGGGGAAGGGATTTATCCGACCCAGTGTTTCTCCCTGGGCAGCCACGAGTCAGTTCACCAAGAAGGCGAATGGGAGCTTGAGGCTCTGTGTTTTCTACCGTCTCCTAAACCAGGTGACTGTGATGAACAAGTACCCACTCCCAAGGATTGATGACCTCTTTGATCTTCTCAAGGGAGCACGGTGATGCTCGAAGCTATACCTCATATCAGCCTATCACCAGCTCACAGTTCGTGATGAGGATGTGCAGAAGATGTCCATCAGATGTTGGTATGGCCACAATGAGTTCTTGGTTATGCCCTTTGGCATAAAAAATTCTCTATCAGTGTTCATGTGTCTCATAAATAGGATCTTCCAGCCATAAGTTGATTGTTTTTTTGTAGTCTCCATCGATGACATTCTGATTTACTTGACTACTGAGGAGGAGCATGCCTACCATTTTCAATTGGTACTAGACACACTAAGAGAGCACCAGATTTATGGTAATCTCTTGAAGTGTCAGTTTTGGATTCGAGAGGTTCAATTCTTGGGACATGTCATCTTGGAGGCTGGAGTTGCAGTAGATCCAGCGAAGATTGAGGTGGTAATTTTTTGGGAGCCACCCAGGAGTGTGATGGAGGTAAGGAGTTTCCTGGGCTTGGATGGATACTACTGGAGATTCATTATAGACTTATCCAGAGTTGCAGCACCACTATCAACCTTGACAAAGAAGGTAAAACCATTCATGTGGTCGGAGATATTCCAGCAGAGATTTTAGGAGCTGAGGTAGAGGTTGACTAGTGCCCCCATCTTGAGACTTCCATAGGAGGGCATAGGGTACGTTGTTTATTGCGATGCATCAGGGGACATACTTGGGTGTTTCATGATGAAGGAGCGAGTATTGATCGTATATGGTTCTCGGAATCTGAGTCATCATGAGCAGAACAACGCTACCCATGACCCGGAGTTAGCAGCAGTGGTATTCACATTAAAGATGTGGCAGCACTATCTGATGGGTGAGCATTTACCTTGTACTCTGATCATAAGAGTCACAGGAGTATCTTCTTTCATACGGATATAAACCTGAGACAGCGGTGATGGTTGGGTTCCTCCATGACTATGAATTTGAGATAGTCTATACTTCTAGGAAGGGGAACGTTGTTGTTTCACATAGAAGGAGATCTGGTATACATCTACTATGAGAGGTGACAGAGCAGTTGGCTGGTTTATAGATATCCTATGTGGACCAAGATGGAGAATCTTTCCTTCAATCTCTTACAGTCACTCCTCCACTTTATCAGGGAGTCAGGGAGGCACAGTGTGGAGACGCTGACTATGAGACACGACATGATCAGATATCCACAGGGCAGGCACATGATAGATTTTCTAAAGGTGTGGAGCACGTCATTTTATTCAGAGGATGTACTATGGTACCAGTAGAACTTAAGGAGGAAGTTTTTATAGAGTTCCACACATATCCTCTAGCGGTACTTCTAGGTGTGGCGAAGATGTATCAGGACCTCTGACGATAGCACTGGTGGCCTGGTATGAAGAAGGCAGTATATGAGTTTGTCTCACGACGCCTCACTTGTCAGTAAGTGAAGGTAGAGCAACAGGTTCTAGTAGGCATGGTTCAACCCTTAGAGATCCGAGAGTGGAAGTGGGATGGAATATCTATAGACTTTGTGATGGGTCTTCCACATACATCAAGGAGTCACGCTTCGATATGGGTGATCGTTGACCATCTCACAAAGTTGGCCCACTTCCTACCGATCATAGAGAGGGGTTTAGTAGTGAGCTTGGGACGCCTCTATGTGCAGGAGACTATGTTTTTACATGGATTAACTTCTTCTATTGTCTCTGACAGTAATGCATGGTTTACATCCCGGCTATGGAAGGTTTTGTAGGAGGCTTTTGCGAAGCAGCTACGTCTGAGAACTGTTTTCCATCCTCAAACAGATGGCCATAATAAGAGAACCATTCAGACTCTCAAGGATAGGCTTCGTGCATGTTTCCTCGACTTCGGTCATAGTTGGGAGAACTGCTTACCTTTGGTGGAGTTTTCCTACAACAACAGTTATCACTCCACCATCGGTATGTCACCTTTTGAGGCCTTGTATGGTCGACCTTGCAGATCACCACTGTGCTTGACAGACTGAGGGGAATCAGCACTAGTGGGACCAGAGATGGTACGTGCTACGACATAGAAGGTGTAGATCATCCAAGAGTAGATGAAGACTACACAGAGCAGGCAGAAGTCATATGCTGATAGGAGACGGAGACCTCTAGAGTTCAAGGATGGCGACCACGTCTTCTTACGGGTCACACGTCGACAAGCTCTACGGAGATTTGGCCGAGGTTTAAAGTTATCTTTGAGGTTCAATAGAGCTTTACAGATCCTCATCCAAGTATTCGAGGTGGCTTACTACCTAACTCTTTCACCTCAGCTGCACTGGGTGCATCACGTCTTCCACGTATCTCAGCTGAGGAAATATGTTCACGACCCTTCTCACAACATCGATCATGGTTAGTTAAAAATCGACGATGGGGAAACCTTCACAGAGGTTCTAGTGGAGATTGAGGATCGATAGGAGCGGGTCCTACATGGACATTCAATACCTCTGGTGTGTGTTCGTTGGTAGCACGGGAACCTCCTCGAGAGCGCATGGGAGCGGGAGGCTCAGATGTGTGCTCAGTATCCCAATTTTTTCCATTAGTATGATTTGTATCTTAAGGGGACGTAAAGACCTGAGGTGGGGAGAATGTAAAGACCTGTAAATTCTGTGGATTTTTTTTTAAATACATGGGACTTCTATGAGTCCGCAAAATTTTTCGGTGCTTGATTCTGAGGCCCAGTGTGCCCGGAATCAGTTTCTGATGTTTTGATTGGGTATGTTCTATAAATGTACGAGCTGGTTTTTATAACTTTTGATCTGGTGCTCAGAATTGAAATCTGAGGGTACTGTTGAACTCTCAGCATTGGTGATTTCTTAGTGATACCTTCACTGTAGTTTCATTCTAATGAGAACGGAAGTTAGATTTTGATTTTTTAATAAGTTAAATAAAATTAAGTGTAGCTTATTTTTATTTTTAAGGTTTTTAAAACCTCCACTAGGTGGTTAGAGGTGGGGACCACCACACCATAACCACCCATGAGAGGTTATGGTGGTGGGGACCACTCGTACATAACCTCCCATGGAAGGATATCCTTGGTGGGGACCACCTGGTGGTTTTAACCCTTTGGAACCCCCAATTAAGAGGAGGAACCCTTGAACTTCTCCAATTAATTAAATGGGCCAGCCGTCACAATTAATTAATTGAACTCTTTCATTTAATTAATTTGCACCTTTTGAATTATTTTGAATCCATTCCAACAATTAAATAATAGACAATCTGTTATTTCATTTTGGTTGGCATCTATTCATTTGGGGGAGCTTTGGAAGAACATGGAGTAGCCATTTCTCTCCAATGAAGAATGACAGACCTCTTCCCCTTCTTACTTCTCCAACTGGGATAAATGAGGGAGTGTTGTCCTTGATGAACGCCAATGATGCCATCCTCAACTTCTTCATCTTCATTTCGACATCAACGGAATGATGTTCACTTTCCTCCCTTCATCAACGATCATTGACAATTGAGGTAAAGGAATTTTGAGTTTGAATTTGTTCCATTTTATGTTGTCCAATCTGGGATAATAATTTTTCGAATGATATCAACATAATGTACAGGGATCAGACTGCAAGAATAGGACCAGACCCTCCCCCTTTGATTGTTCTCATTTGTTGATGAAGATGGAAGTGCAATGGTGCTGCCGGAAGGATGAACCACGGCGGAGCAACGTGACCATGTTCGGGCAGCCCTTGAAGAAAATCGGAGGCGCAAGGGACGTCGAGTTGCTGGTGGGGTGTGGTACCATCACATATCGTAGGTGGAAGGGTCGCAGGCAGGAGGGTCATGGCGGTCGAAGGTGGTGCAGCATCGTCACGCCGCACATATGTGTTGGAGGTCACGGCCAGGCTGGGCCGCGCGGAGTAGGGGATCCACGACCAGGGTGGGCCGTGGTGGAGCAGGATGAGCGGCTAGCCGCTCAGCCTGTCTGGAAGAGAAGGACCCAGTGGGTCCCACGTGAACTAGACTGGCGCCCCCTGGCGCCGGTTTCGGCTTACACCCGAATGGAAAATCTATTTAGGAACCAGGGGCGCGTGCCTTCCCCCTAGACGAGGCTAGCTGGGCCGCCGGGCTGCCGCCGGCCGAGCCGCTGGCCAGCCGGGCCACACGGGCCACCGGGCCAGGCTACCCCCTCGTGTCGGGCCGCCCACTCGGACTGGAAAGCCCCCATGGGCCAGGCCGGAACCTCAGGTTGGGTTGGACTCACGGACAGGGTCGGACCGGACCTAGACCCGTTTGAATCGTTAACACTTTTGTTCCCATATTGTGGACTATGGGTGTCCGATCAACGAACCGTCTACTACAACTGAAATTATAGAGTGGGACAGTTCGTTTGGAATACCCCACTTGAGTTTTGGGCACATTTGGGTTACAGTTGGGTTGGTTAGAACCTAAATACCAACCGGTCCCCTGGAACAGAAATGTCAATAACTCACAGACCGGGCGTCTGATTGACATGTCGTCTGTTGTGTTGAGACCCCTATGATGAGGCGGACCATTGAGATACTTCCACATGGGATATTTTGAAATTTTGGGTATCGACCTATAGCTCGTGGAGCGGATCCTCTCAGAGACGAGCGAGCGGTGTATGGAGATCCAGTGGCTAGCTAAGTCCTGATGAATGCTGACCTTTCAACTCGGAGTGTTTCGACTAGCACCGTGGGAAGTGCATCTGTGTGACATGGAAGAACCATAGTAGGGAGCACCTCTGTGTGAACCAGTAGACCCACGGTACTCGATATGAGGAGTGCCTCAGTTGGATACGAGGGGGAGTGCCTATGTGTGACGCGGCAGACCCACAGTGCGGTGCGCCTCTGTGTGACGCAGCTGACCCACGGTACTTGATAGGAGAAGTACCATAGGAGTGCATGAAGGTGGGAAGTGCCTCTGTGTGATGCGGAAGGCCCACTATATTCGTTAGAGGAGGATTACACAATCAGTCAAGATTATGACAGTTTGACTATGGATGTTATTTGCTACAACCCCAAGAATAAAATACTGTTTTTGAGATGAGTCAATGACTTTTGTGTTTTCCCCATGATTGAGATGGGTTACTAGATAACTTTGGTATATGAATGGGCATATACCTAAGTAATGGTTATCCATTGATTTTGTACTTTGTGATTTATCCTTGTTGGATTTTGTGAGACCTTGAGGGTCTTGTGTTTTCTACTAAGTATCTTTATACTCACCCATGCACGG
The DNA here is from genome assembly GCA_963277665.1 of Viscum album. Lineage (NCBI taxonomy): Eukaryota > Viridiplantae > Streptophyta > Magnoliopsida > Santalales > Viscaceae > Viscum > Viscum album. Next base: position 1,317,078,670 of record OY728147.1, read on the forward strand.
GCTATGCCCAAACCTCGTTGTGTTTGTTGAAGATGATAGACAACGTTGACTGAGACATAGAGTAGATGGACTGGAAGGTACCCAGAGGTGGACCACTCATTGAGACTATCCACAGAGTGGATGGATGAACGTGGAGTGCTGATGAAGCCATCTGTACCTACCCTTCAGGTCGGAACCCCGTAGGATGAGTCAGTGGCTAGTTTAATTTTATTCTTTTATTTTTACTTTTCTGTTTCAATGTACTTTACTGATGGGCTTGTATTTCTGGCCCCCATTACATTCATCACTCCCTTTTGTATACAGTTCTACTTAGTGTTTTACTTTCAGTTGTGTACTATGATTGTGTGTGATTACTTTTTATAAAGTCAATGCCTTCCAAGTTTAGGGATTTATGCCTTTTGTGATAGTCACCCGCCCATGGCCGATGGAAGGCAAGCTTGGGATAATCATAGCCCGGTCCTTGAGGATGGGTCATGGAAATATTGACTCTACCTTTTATATTTTCTAATTTCATATATGGCATCATCGCTATCTTTTTATTCACATGATTCTTCTCTTATTCTTGATATTTTTCTTCAACATTCAGAACTGATGTCGAAACAACTGATATTCCTTTATTTGATGGTTCTAGTTCTACTTCCACATCTTTGGGTTGTTTGGGAGGTTTGGATTATTCAAAAAATGAATCCATATCATAAATTTGTTTTGTACTTTTTTGTATCATTAAAATGAAATGGGATTATCTCTACTTTAGTTAGATTTTTCTTAATCATTTTCTCATTTTATTTTTTTCATGTTCTTAAGATTATTGAGTTTTTAAAGATTTAACTTCTGTTAGATGTATCCCAATCAATTGATCTCCTTCCATCCTTTTCTATTTTTCTTATCTCTTCTTTTTTAATGCTTCATATAGGTATGATTTATATTTCTTTTACTTTTTCAGTTTGGAAGAATGAGATGTTATCTATGGTTCTATGGATTATGACTTTATTTTCCTAGGTTCTCACATAAAACTCGTTCATAGCCGACCTGCCTATAACGATAGATCAATAAACTCTTCTTTATTATCATTGAATGAATATTTAATTATTTTATAATTGTCATCACCTTTTAGATGAATCTTTAACTTACTTTTCTTTGACATCAAGAAATGTTGAAAGAGTTCATGTAGTTTAGTAAAAACATAGTTAAAGTAGTAGAAACATAAGAATTCCTGACTTGATCGACCCATCATTTTTCATACTGATTTTGAGAAAGTTGTACTTACCTAACTTAATAATTCCTAGATTAATAGAAAAATATAACATAATGATATCTATAATATTTAGAGTGTCCTAATAACCTTTTCATGGAATCAATAAAACATTCGTCCAAATTTCAATGATCTTGTAGTTTGTAGAGGGATGAGAAAGATTTAGATTCATTACAGACTAAAGGATTAAAGTAAAAAATATCTTTATCATTTTAAATAGATCCTTTGGAATCTCAAAACATTTGATATGGATATAAATATTCACCATCATTAGGAATCACTAGGATATTTGATGCTTTCTTATAATACATATAATAGATTTTCCTATAACACATAAACAGATCATTATTCAAATCCTCCATCTATGTATAAATCAACTAATTTATAGAATTCTATTATTAGGTCAACATAAATTGGATCTTGTTCCCCCGTGATATTATCAATACAAAACATTTCACATCCTACAAATTTTTTGATATTTCTAATTAAAAAATCATAATTATGAATGAAACTATGATCAACTAACCTTTCTATGAAATTGAACCAATAATTAATCTCCATATTCCTAGGCATTGAATTTTGAGAAGATATTGACAGATATACTCAAAACTAAGGAAGGATGATGAAATCACAATAGAGTCATCGAAGGCTGGCAGCAGATTGGGTAGAATTATCTAGAGAGTAATCTAACTATTGAAAATAAATCAATCTGATCTGAGGGTTGATATTAAGCTAAAGAACTTTTTATAGGTTTTAATATTTGGTGGTTTTAAGAAAACAAATCATATTTAGTTAATTATGACTCTTATGAAATGTTTTCATACATGATTTAAAATACAAACATATAGAATTGTAATTAAGAATAATATTTATGAATATGTACCTTTCATAGTTTTCATAAGATTTGTAGTATTTGAAAATGATTATTCTATGAAATCATAGATTCAGGAAAAAATAATAATGTTAAGAAAATTTAGAAACCATAATGAATTTTTTTTGATAAAATCAGGAAACATAATTAAATTCTAAAAAATAACATATAGGTTCTGGAAAAATAATTTATGAGGGAAATGAAATGTTCTCCCCATTTGAAATGAGTATCCTAATGTTAGGATAATGTATAAAAAAATTGAATACTCATGATTACATAACTATTATCATTCCTAGATTTTTATAATCTATTCAAATCTATGATAAGGTAATGTTTTTATAAAAATCATTGCATGTTGTTCTTGGGTTCCAATAAATTGTAAAATAATATCTTCATTAAGTGTGTGATCTCTAAGAAAGTTGTTTCTAATATCTATTTGATATTCATGGGAGTGGTTTTCATGGTTTTTTCATAAGTATATTGAACTATTGTTATCACATAGTATTTTTTTTAGTATAACTCATGCTATAATTAGTATGTGTGTATTTCATCCACAACACTTAAGTACAACTGCTTCCCGTTACTACATATTCTGCTTCAGTAATGGAATGTGATTATATGTGTTATTACACACATGACCAATAAACTAATGAATCCCCTATGAAATTAAGAGTTATGGATTTAATTTTCATATGCATTCTATGACCACCAAAGTCAGAATTCAAAACAATTGATGTTTAATATCATCTCCAAAAGAAAAAAAAAGACCTAAATTCATAGTTCCCATTGAGTAATGAAAAATTATTTTTACAGATTTTAAATGGGATTTTTTTGGATTTTCATGATATCTTTCACATAAGAATAATGAAAACATTATGTCTGGATTAATATCTATTAAGTATAGTAGACTTCCTATCATACCTCTAAATGATGTTTGATCTGCTGGTTTCTTAGCTTCATCAAGATCAAGGGTATTCAATGTACCATGTAGAGTACTAATACTTTTAGTGTTTCCATATCCATAATTTTTATGATGATATTTAATATACTTATTTTGAGATATTTAGGTTCCTTCTATTTTATGTGATATTTTAAAACATATGATTGTTAATTCACCCATTATACTCATTTCAATCACACATTTCATATGATTCGCAGATGAATTAGTTTATGATTTTTGAGTTGATCTGAATATAATGTCATAAACATAAATTTGAACAACTAAAACATTTTTTTATTTCTTTAAAATAAATATTTCTATTAGTATTTCCATTAAAAAAAAAATTTTAAACAATATGGTAATTTTATCGTACCAGGCTCTAGGGGTCTATTTAAAGACATATAATGCATTGGTATGTTTAAAAAGATATTCTAGATGTTTTCTGTCTTGAAATATAAGATGATATTCAACAAAAAATTTCTCTTTAAAGTATATATTAGGGATACCACACAATACATCCATTTGAAAATTTTGAAATTAAATAATTCTATAACGCTTTTAGATTTCTAATAGATCCTAGTCTATCTATCAGAGCATAGATTTCATCGTTGTCTATTACTTCATTTTCATTATATCCTTTTACTAACTAATATTGTTTTATTTCTTACAATGATTCTATTTTCATCGCATTTATTTTCGAATACCCACTTTACTCTAATAATATATTATTCTTTAGGTCTTTCAACCAAGGTCTATACATTGTTCCATTCAAATTCATTTAGTTTATCTTTCATAGAAATTATCAAATCCCCATCACCTAAATCATATTTAGTATTTTTTGTTTTTATTGGGGATGAAATGATAGATGATCTAATTCATTTTTTAATGAACATCTAGTCCATACAGGATGATTTAGTTCACTAATGATACTATCACGGGGATGATTCCTAGGAAACAGTTGGGTTCGGTTATGTAAATCATATTCATCAACCAAGGTAGAATGTAGAGACCCAAATCTTTATGTACATGGATATTACATTACTTTAGCGGAATACTTAATACATAACAATAACAGAAACACAAGGATCATAATAGTTTAGTGTCTTTGGAAACTCAGAACGTAATCTTCTAATCATGGTGAAGGATCTTCAACATCTCCCATAAAGGTCTTCCTACTTTTTTTCCTTACCTAAAATATTTCTTTTAATCCTGGGGGAAAATAAAACATAAAAAGGGTGAGCTTAAATGCTTAGTAAGGGTATGAATGGATAAAATAGACCATACCATATACATTTGATCTTAAAAAAATCATGAACATTAAAAATCATGAACAACGACATAAAACATGGAAGTACATAAGGCATAGATCATAATGGAACACAAATCATGATAAAATAGCATGGGAATATAACATGTAATTGTGGAATCCATTAAGAACATGTAATGATTTCCATAGTAGCCAAGGCATTGCTGCCAAGACCATCTTAGTGGACAAAGTCCCTTTCTGAATCGAGTTGACTCCTCGTTTCAGTCCTGTTTTACTGAACCGGTTTAACCTTCCATTCCAGCCATGTCTATCTCATGAGATATAAATCTTTACCCAATTCATTGGAGGTAGATATAGTTCCCACCCATCTTATAATTAAATCATTCTTACTTGTGCCACAAAATAAACATACATCATTCAAAATAACCCAGCGAATAAAATGGGTTTCATAAACATCATCCCATCATCACATAATCCATATAAAAGAAATGGATATCATTTCATAATAAGAAAATTGAAACCATGTAAATCATGGAGACATTACACTTGGAACATACACATATGAAATAATTTCATCTTAGATGGAAAATGGTTTTGATAAAACACATGAAATGAATTCTTGAGGAAAATATCCTTTCGTCATCAAAATCAATTTCTTTTCACAAAACGTCATGCAATTTTAAAAGAAATAGATTTTGTTGAAAATAGTCTTGAAATATTTTGGAGGAAGCTTCTTGAAAATAAGGCTTTATAAAACCATAAAAATCCGTTTGTGCCGTATAAGTTAAAAAAACATTCTTCTCGTACTTTTGTCGGAAAAGTCAAAAAGTACCTTTTAGGGTAAATAAAAGAATGATTCCTTCCATACCATGGGGTAAAAGTAAAAATGGGTAAAAAGGAATTTAAAAATACATGAATAAAATTTTATAAAACATGGACATGGATGATAGAAATAACCCCCAGAAAATACTTACGAATAAGCAATCTCAGATAAAAATGAGATTTGCAATATTATCCCTTACTTTAGGTCCGATTTTCTTCGTAAGTGTCCAAACCTCCTGTATAATGATTTAAATAATTTCATTGAATTATTCCAGAATCATACCCATTTTTATGATATCATATATGGTCATATTCTTAGATTCTTGTTAGTAATATTTCATTACTACTTTTTATTCGGGTGTTTATTACTTTTTGTTCTTATGCGTGTTTTGTCGAATAAAGTCTTATTCTTCTCTTTAGGTTATAGATACCTCATTTCCAGAATGGTATTAGTGTAATATATATCATATTCATTCATTCAATTCATTTATATAATCATTATGAAATGAAGATCATGTAGAACGAGTCGCATCACATCGTGGAGACTGTATTCCGTACGTACGCACGAGTGGTGATATCGTTCCTATGATCGTGGAATTGTATTGGAGTGTATGTATACTATTTCTGAATCAATATCACTGTATAAAGGTAATATATAGTCATTATTTACACCATTATACCCATCCAAGTAAGGTGGTGGTGGAAAATAGATTACACCACGGCGTGGAGACGGTATTCCGTACGTACGCACGCGCGGTGATTTCATTTTCCGTAGGATGGATAGATGGTGAAATAGGGTTGTTTCATACTTATAATAACATATCAGTATATGAGTGATGGTGATGTTATTACTTCATGATGAAAAAACTAAATAAGAAGAAGTGGAAGAAGAAAGAAAGATGAAAGAATCGGTAATGGGCATTACCTCTTCTTTGAAGCGCTTCTTTGAGACCTCCTTTTAGGGTACTAAAATTGGTCTTTGAAGAAGACCAAGACCTCTAGGATATCTCTAGGTAAGTGGAGAGAATAAATTGGCCGGGTTTGGCCGAGCTTGAAGGCTCAAATTGGTGTGAGGAGGAGAGGGAGGAGGTGCCCTTTTATAAGGGATGAGAGGGGCTCCTTTGGAAAAACTAAAAATATTATTTTATTATAAAGTCAAGTTCGGTTTTAAATAGCTCCAAATTGAGTTATTTCGAAGATAAGGTGGGGATGGGTCTAAATAATCTCATCAAATAGAATTTAGACAGGTTTAGGTTCCTATTTTAACCTTATCATTTAGATTTAACATTAAGTTAAATAATTTTACTTTTACCATGTGTTCTTCTGTTCTTATACTATAAGGTTAATAAACTTACTATAAGAAGCCAAACGAACCAGAAGTTGTTTATTATTAATATATATAACCTTATCTAAGTCATGTTTTAGAATCTTAGATTTTTAGGAATAAAATAACAATTAATAATATAATATTTGTTTTAAAAACTATTTTATGTCAATTTTGACACTATTTAGTAATTGATTTTTATGAAAATCATAACGGAATTATTAGTTCGAAAAAAGTTAATTAAATAAATACTAACATTTCATATTAACCTATAAAATTAGTTTAATTCATAAAAAGTCTCAAATTATATTTATTTGGGTATTTGTAATATCAATTATTCTAATTTTTCACTATTATGGAAATTACTGCATCATCATTGTGTCATAAATAAATTTACTTATATAATGTCTAAAAATTATAAATAAAATATCATTATGTAGGAAATATTATTTTCTTTCTAATGAATATTTACAATCGAATTTATCTTATGTATAGACCTATATTAAAAATGTTTTAGTAAATAAACATTAATTTTAACTCTTTTAACTCTTCTTTGAATTAAATAATAATAAATGTCCTAATATAATCCAAGTGGGCCTAAATGGTCATATATTATTCCTAAGGTTGTTTTTGGTCGAATTAAACTTATCCAATAGAATTATGACATGTGTTAGGATAATAATAATATCATTTTTACCCTTAATTACCCTATTTACTTTTAACCGTGGTAAAAAAAGTAAAAAGTTACTATTCACCAAAAATTATTTTCAACTCATTGAACCACATTTTACTTACTGACATCAATCGTGTCTCTCACATTTTTGAAATTCCACTCACAGAAGTGGTAAAATTATGTTTTATGAAAAATTCATTTTTTTAAACTGCAACTTAGTGGTTTCACTATTCATCAAAAAATGAAAGTTTCCAGAAAAATACCAAAAATTAGGCCTAATATATATTTGATATTATGAACTCAAAAATGATGTCTATTTGACCAAATTCAAAACATATCATTTGCATTAATTAATTTAAAAATTAATTCCCATCGTCAAAACAAATAGCGTGTTTTTAAAAGATAATAACTATCAAAAGATTGACACTTGATTATGTCTAGTTTAAATGTGAAATTACATCCAATGAAAAACATTGTATTAAATTGTAAAAATATATTCTAAATATACTTTCAAACCACTTAAATTAATAATTTAACACTATTAATTATTTCGATTAAAAAAGTTGTTTTTAATTAAAATTTAGTAATTGTCACGATTCATCAGAATATGAAAGTTATTCGAAAAGTACCAAAATTTCACCTTATGCTAAATTTGATACTCCAAATCCAAAAATGAATTCCATTTTGAGGGGTAAAATTTCTAAAATTTTAAAAGGTTGTTATTACTATTCATAACGGCTAGTTTTAATAATATTTTAATAGCATATCGTTGTTTAGTGAAACTTGGTATTGCGTACTACACACGCTATCGAGGAAGGTCGCGATTGTGTGTATTTCAAAGAAAGTCAAGGATGCGTGTTGTGCAAGCTCCTTTTGGTGTAGCGTACAACACAAGACATTAATGAAATTAAAAAGAATATTTTTTATAAAATCTCAGGGTGTTACATTCTACCCCCCTTAAAATGAATTTCTCCCTTGAAATTCGTTGGGGTTATAAATCATTTAATATTCATAGAAACCCACATCGTAAAAAGGAATACTAAAACTTAATTTTAAAAAACTAATGTATGAAACTTAACGATTACCCAATGTAACTCATCACCGGGTTTCCACGTAGAAGAATATAGGTGAAAATATGGATATGGAAGAAAAATCTAACCATCAAGGTATGATGGAGAGTGGTAGAGAATACGGCTATGAAAAATCAATCAATCGCAAATCCATAGATTTGTGATGATCTAAGGTACCATCTGATTTATCGGATATAAGGGCACTAGGACAAGATTTTTGGTTTTCAAGATAATTTCTCTAAAGTTGATGAAATTAAAATTAGAAGAAATACTTTCATGATTTTGGTACAGCCTCTCCGTTGGTCATTATTTGGACAATTTCCAATTCATCTTTTAAAGAAATGAAGTTGAATTTTTCATTCGTGAAGTGCTAGCAGATCATGTGATAGAATGATGGGTCATTCCGTCTGTCTAAAAAAAAGTTATAAAAATCATATAAAATACATAAGTCCATATATAGTGAGATTAATCATATATGGTTCCTAAAACGGACATATACTTCATATATCATACTGCTTAATATAATAAAACTAGTTTCTACTAAACAGAGACTTCCTGTAGGCCAGTGGTAGGCAATAAAGGCCAGTCGCACTTCGGTTGTGGGTTCAATTCCCACAGCCTTGTCCGACGCGATGGGCTGCCACCCGTCCCGCAGGTTGTCCTTTTTTCTAAAACTACATTACTATAACATCCCATCAATAATATCGAAAAAACTTCTATCCTTAAACAATACTAACTTATGTCCAACCTAATCCATTCCAATCTTTAGGCTTATCCATAATACTGCAGTCCACTCTCATAATATAGTGAAAAGGATTACCAGAGATTTCATATAACAAGCATGTTAATACCATCGTTGATCCCCATATATCATAAGATATGTCTTGTTGGTCACATTCCAAATATTCTAAGGCCTTAATCATGTATTCTATTGAAAAATGAATACCCATTGAATCTTAGTAAAAACATTAGTGCTGTCAAAAGTTAACTTATTCCACATACCAAGAACCCAAAATTCTATATACTCAAACCATGATATAACTATTTCTTTATATCAGTCATGAGTTCGTGAATACTATCAAACATTTAATTTTCTCCTTATCCCTTCATTATGTTCAGATCATCTACATTCCAAAAATATCTGAATAACCTTTCTTGGATACTGGTACCATTAATCATACATTTTCAAAACTCAAGGAAAGACAACAGTGTAACAATCCTTAGATGTCTCTTTATTCCATAGTACCATGAGATTACTTATACAACATTACACATGATAACCATGTATCCATTCCACTACCTTCTTAAACCATTGACAAAGCTTCAAAAATTCTTTCATCTCACATATCATTTGTAGTCTCTTCATCATCATCAATATAAATACTTCCCATACGATCGAACTGATTCTCTTCATGAGACTTTCCCTTAGGGCATTGGTTTGCATAATGCCCATACATTCCACATTTAAAACATTTAACCATTGTTGATGTCGTAGCAATACCATTATCCTCATCCATGGTGTTAACTGAACCTTTTCCTTTGCACTTACTGGCTTTGTGTCCTTCTTTTCCACACCCAAAGAATCTTCCAGTTCCCTTGAAACAATCTCCCCGATGCCTCTTCCCACATGATTTACATGAGGGATATTGAACATTCCATCCTCTATGATCATCATGGAACTCCATCTTTCTCTTATTATCTGAGTCGGGAAACTTACCAAAGTTGAGATTATTGATCATATTATGATATTTCTGATTAGGCATAATAAAGATGTTTGGACTTCCAAATCCCGTTTCATTTGGTTTCCCATGAAGAATATCATACCATTGTCCGTCATATCCTCTATTATCATGAATCTTCCTGTTTCCATCCATTTTCTAATACCCAAAAAGAATAGTGTGAGAGGAAAAAATCATAATAAAGGGGTATTAACTTCAATATCCAACATCTTCGGTTTAATCTAATATCGTTACCATAGTTCTATGACTATATCCTATACGAATACTTATCCTTAGGGACATCCCTAGACATACCTTAGAAATATCTCTAAGGATCTCACTAACGTTTTCGCATCCTAGTTTCCAAAGGTTGACTAAAATTTTCCTCTGATACCAACTGTAGAGACCCAAATCATAATGTACATGGATATTACATTACTTTAGCGGAATACTTAATACATAACAATAACAGACACACAAGGATCGTAATAGTTTAGTGTCTTTGGAAACTCGAAACGTAATCTTCTAATCGTGGTGAAAGATCTTCAACATCTCCAATAAAGGTATTCCTACATTTTTTTCCTTACCTAAAATATTTCTTTTAATCCTGGGGGAAAATAAAACATAAAAAGGATGAGCTGAAATTCTCATTAAGGTTAAGCATGGATAAAATAAAACATACCATATACATTTCAACTTAAAAAAATCATGAACATTAAAAATCGTGAACAATGACATAAAACAAGGACGTACATAAGGCATAGATCATAATGGAACATAAATCATGATAAAATAGCATGGGAATAAAACATGTAATTGTGGAATCCATTAAGCACATGTAATGATTTCCATAGTAGCCAATGCATTGCTGCCAAGACCATATTGGTGGACAAAGTCCCTTTCTCAATCGAGTTCACTCCTCGTTTCAGTCCTGTTTTACTGAACCAGTTTAACCAGCCATTCAATCCATGTCTATCTCAAGAGATATAAATCTTTACCCAATGCATTAGAGGTAGATATAGTTCCCACCCATCTCATAATGAAATCATTCTTACTTGTGCCACAAAATAAACATACATCATTCAAAATAACCCAACGAATAAAATGGGTTTCATAAACATCATCCCATCATCACATAATCCATATAAAAGAAATGGATATAATTTCATAATAAGAAAAGTGAAACCATGTAAATCATGGAGACATTACACTTGAAACATACACATATGAAATAATTTCATCTTAGATGGAAAATGGTTTTGATAAAACACTTAAAATGGTTTCTTGAGGAAAATATCCTTTCTTCTTCAAAATAAATTTCTTTTCAAAAAATGTCATGCAATTTTAAAAGAAATATATTTTTTTGAAAATAGTCAGGAAATCTTTTAGAGGAAGCTTCATGAAAATAAGGCTTTATAAAACCATAAAAATCTGTTCGTGCCGTATAAGTTAAAAAAAACATTCTTCTCGTACTTTTGTTAGAAAAGTCAAAAAGTAACTTTTAGGGTAAATAAAAGAATGATTCCTTCCATACCATGGGGTAAAAGTCAAAATGGGTAAAAATGACTTTAAAAGTACATGAATAAACTTCTATAAAACATAGACATGGATGATAGCAATATCCCCCAGTAAATACTTACGAATAAGCAATCTCGGATAAAAATGAGATTTGCAATATTATCCCTTACCTTAGGTCTGATTTGCTTCGTAAGAGTCTGAACCTCCTGTATAATGATTTAAATAATTTCATTGAATTATTCTAGAATCATACTCACTGTTATGTTATCATATATGGTCATATTCATAGCTTTTTATTAGTAACATTTCATTACTACTTGTTATTCGGGTGTTTATTACTTTTTGTTCTTATGCGTGTTTTGTCGAATAAATTCTTATTCTTCTCTTTAGGTTATAGATACCTAATTTATAGAATGGTATTAGTGTAATATATATCTTATTCATTCATTCAATTCATTTATATAATCATTATGAAATGAAGATCTTGTAGAACGAGTCACATCACATCTTGGAGACGGTATTCCGTACGTACGCACGAGTGGTGATATCGTTCCTATGATTGTGGAATTGTATTGGAGTGTATGTATACTATTTAAGAATCAATATCACTTTATAATAGTCATATATAGTCATTATTTACACCATTATACCCATCCAAGTAAGGTGGTGGTGGAAAATAGATTACACCAGGGCGTGGAGACGGTATTCCGTACGTACGCACGCGCGGTGATTTCATTTTCCATAGGATGGATAGATGGTGAAATAGGGTTGTTTCATACTTATAATAACATATCAGTATATGAGTGATAAAAATTTTATTATGTCATGATGAAACAACTAAATAAGAAGAAGTGGAAGAAGAAAGAAAGATGAAAGAATCGCTAACGGGCATTACCTCTTCTTTGAAGCGCTTCTTTGAGACCTCCTTTGAGGGCACTAAAATTGGTCTTTGAAGAAGACCAGGACCTGTAGAATGTCTCTAGGTAAGTTTACAGTAGAAATTGTCAGGTTTTGGCCGATTTTTAAGGCTCAAATTGATGTGAGGAGGTGAGGAAGGAGGTTCCCTTTTATAAGGGAGGAGAGGGTCTCCTTTGGAAAAACTAAAAATATTATTTTATTATAAAGTCAAGTTCGGTTTTAAATAGCTTAAAATTGATTTATTTCAAAAATAAGGTGGGTATGGGTCGAAATCATCTCATCCAATAGAATTTAGACAAGTTTAGGTTCCTATTTTAACCTTATCATTTATATTTAACATTAGGTTAAATAATTTTACTTTTATCGTGTCTTCTTGTGTTCTTATAATATAAGGTTAATAAACTTACTATAAGAAGCCAAACGAACCCCAAGTTGTTTATTATTAATATATATAACTTTATATAAGTCATTTGTCCGAATCTTAGATTTTTAGCAATAAGATAACAATTAATAATATAATATTTGTTTTAACAACTATTTTTTTCAATTTTGACACTATTTAGTAATTGATTTTTTTAAAAATCATAACAAAATGATTAGTTCAAAAAACGTTAATTAAATAAATACTAACATGTCATATTAACCTATAAAATTAGTTAAATTCATAAAAAGTCTCAAATTATATTTATTTGGGTATTTATAATATCAATTATTCTAATTTTTCACTATTATGGTAATTACTGCATCATCATTGTGTCATTAATAAGTTAAATCATTTAATGTCTAAAAATTATAAATAAAATATCATTATGTAGGAAATCTTATTATCTTTCTAATAAATATTTACAATATAATTTATCTTATGTATAACCCTATATTAAAAATGTTTTAGTAAATAAAAATTGATTTTAACTCTTTTAACTCTTCTTTGAATTAAATTATAATAAATGTCCTAATCTAATCCAAGTGGGCCTAAATGGTCAAATTTTATTCCTAAGGTTGTTCTTGGTTGAATTAAACTTATCCAATATAATTAGGACATGTGTTAGGGTAATAATAATATCATTTTACCCTTAATTACCCTATTTACTTTTAACCGTGGTAAAAAAAGTAAAAAGTTACTATTCACCAAAAATTATTTTCATCTCATTGAACCACATTTTACATACTGACATCAATCGTGTCTCTCGGATTTTTGAAATTCCACTCACAGAAGCGGTGAAATTAAGTTTTATGAAAAATTCATTTTTTTAAACTACCACTTAGTGGTTTCACTATTCATCAAAAAATGAAAGTTTCCAGAAAAATACCAAAAATTATGCCTAAGCTATATTTGATATTATGAACTCAAAAATGATGACTATTTTACCAAATTTAAAACATATCAGTTTCATTAATTAATTTAAAAATTAATTCCCGCCGTCAAAATAAATAGCGTGTTTTTAAAAGATAATAACTATCAAAAGATTGACACTTGTTTATGTCTGGTTTTAATGTGAAATTACATCCAATGAAAAACATTGTATTAAATTGTTAAAATATATTCTAAATATACTTTAAAACCACTCAAATTATTAATTTACCACTATTAATTATTTCGATTAAAAAAGTTGTTTTTAATTAAAATTTAGTAATTTTCACTATTCATCAGAATATGAAAGTTATCCGAAAAGTACCAAAATTTCACCTTAGGCTAAATTTGATACTCCAAATCAAAAAACTAAAGTCCATTTTGAGAGATAAAATTTATAAAATATTAAAAGGTTGTTATTACTATTCATAACGGCTAGTTTTAATAATATTTTTATAGCATATCGTTGTTTAGTGAAACTCAGTATTGAGTACTACACTTGGTATCGAGGAAGGTTGTGATTGCGTGTAATGAAAGGCAAGTCAAGGATTCGTGTTGTGCAAGCTCCTTTTGGTGTAGCGTACAACACAAGACATTAATGAAATTAAAAAGAATATTTTTCATAAAATCTCGGGGTGTTACATAGAAAGACTTATAGGATGAATAATTCAGAAATGTTATCTTCTGTATTATCCTAATCAGAATATTCTTCCATCATAGGTTGATAATCAGTTTGGAAAAATACATCAGATGATTTATTATGATGTTGTTTAAAAACAAAATGATCAGTTTCATCAAATTTAACATTTACACTTTACTCAATAGTGTAATAATTTTTATTGAAAAATCTATAAGCCTAAGTGGTAGTGTAATATCCTAAGAAAATACTATCATCATATTTGGGTGAATTTTTTTTAAATTATATATTTTATTCAAAATAAATACACAATATCCAAAAAATGTGAAATATGAGACTTTTAGTTTTCAGCGTGTCCATAACTCATAAGATGTTTTATTATGAAATGGACTTATTAATATTTGATTATATTATAAAAATAATAAATAAGAACCTAATCAAAAAAAATTAGTAACTAAGTATTAACTCAACATGGTTCCTATTTTCTCTTAATGAATTATATTTCTTCTTCCAACAACACCATTTTGCTGAGGAATTCTTAGAGTTAAGAATTTATTTATATTTCCTTTTTTTCTATCAATATTTTAAAAATATGAATTTTCAAAATATAAATTTTCAAATTCTCTATCATTATCACTGTGAATATTTACCAATGGTATTTTTATCATTTTTAAAATTGGTTTCAAAAGTTATAAATAAATAAAATACATCAGATTTTTTTGTGAGAAAATTTATCCATGAAAATCTTGTGTAATCATCAACTAGAAAAAATACTTATTATTTTTATTTGATTCATCTAGTTGGTATAAGACCAAATATATCGTTTTGCACTAATTATAATTCATCCTATGTTGGGACATCAATAATTTATTTAATTCTTGACATATGTTTATTTCCATATTTAATAGGGTTCACAAACTTTTGAAAAATAAAATCTAAGGAGTGGTAAATCCTTAAAAAGTCATCTTTTTGATATTTTACTTTATTTCCTAAGGTTATAGTTTCCTAAGAATTTATACAATAAGAAAGATTGATCTTCTATTACAATAATTCAAGTTAATTATTGTCTCCTAAGGTCTTCTTAGTAATGTGCGTAAACATTATCATGCTGGTGGGAAAAAATAATGAATTCATCCATGGAATTTTTTACTAAGCATTTTCCATTCCTATAATACACAAGGTATCTTTCGTCCCATAATTGGATTATTATTACAAGGTTTTGGTTAATACCCTTAACAAATAAAACATTTGAAATCATTTATTTTTAAAGAAGAACAATGTTGCATATGCCAATGATCATTCCTTGAGAATTATCTCTCAGGGTAACCCTTAAACGTTTCAATTGAATAATATTTTCAAAGAATTATTTGTTACCAGTCAAATGCCTAGATCATCCACTATCCATGTTCCATGTTTGGTTGTTGGTTATTCCTTTTTTCCAGAAAATAATATAGTAAAATTTTCATAATCCAAAACTTGATGGATTCGGTATTGTTATAAAGTAAAGACTTATAAATCTTCATATAGTTTGAAAAATGGGCTTTATGAAAAAATAATAATTGTATATTTATTAAAGGAAAACATTTCTCTAAGTTTCTCATTGTCACTTACTATATAATGTGGCACTTTTAGGAACAGAATTATGAGTACTAAAAATAGTTTTTGGGTTAGAATAACCATTTAATAAACAATTACTTATAGGACGAATATGTTTATATTGTTTATCAAATTCATCCATGCCGAAAGTAAAGTTTGGTAAATGTTAATTTAGAGAAAATATTTTATATTTTAGTCTAATGACTGAATTCACATCCTCATCTGTCACGACCTGTCCTCGGGGCCCGTGTCGTGACTACCCCAAGCCCGACTTCCATAGGCTAGGGGCTGGCGACTAGCACCAAAGGCGTAAATCCCGATAACTGGGAAGGCATTGCCTTTATAAAAGAAAACAAGCACCACCGAGTAAGCAAGCGGAAAAAGTAAACACTAAGTACAAGAGAAGTGTTGAAAAGTAAATGGGACAGAATACAAACCCAAAATAAAGTACAACTACAACTGAACAAGTACAACAGAAAAGATAACAGCTGGAAGGACGGAAGCGGCTCCTGGGTAGTCCTCCTCGGATCCTACCTGAAGGGTAGGTACAGATGGTGCAGCTCCGGGTCGTCCACCACGGATCCTACCTGAAGGGTAGGTACAGATAGCCTCCTCCATGCTCTCGTCCGTCAACCTCCTCCGTGTGTCGTCTCATCGTGTATTCCACCTCTGGGTACTGACTCATCATGTAGTCCACCTCCGGGTACTGACTCTTCGTGTAGTCCACCTCCGGGTACCGTCCAGTCCTCGAACACTCGGCCTCCGTCAGCACTGCCTGTCGTCTGCAACCAACACAACGAGGTGCGGGCATAGCCCGTGCAGGCGTGAGTATAACGATACTCAGTAGGGACCCCGAGACCCTCAAGGTCTCACTAAACCAACAAGGATAACCACAAAGAAGACCTCAACAGATAACCTCTACTTAGTTATATGCTCATACATATGCCTAAGTTATCAAGTAACCCATCTCAAACATGAGGAAACACAAGGATCATGAAATCAACGGATAACCACTACCTAGATATATGCCCATACATATACCTAAGTTATCAAGTGACCCATATCAATCATGAGGTAAACACAAAGATCAAAAGTCTCAGCTCAAACCAGGATTTCATTATCGAAACCGTAACTGCTGAAGAGCTCCATCTCTGGAGTGTACAGTGGTCCTCTCACGACTCCGAGGTACTGCTCACTAACCTAAGACTACTGAGGTACTCCTCCTGTCGAGTAATATGGGCCTGCCGCTACAACCATGTGCTTCCCACCATGGGTCTGCCACTACAACCAAGCGCTCCCATGTGCCGCTACACCCAAGCGCACCCATGTGCCGCTACAACCAAGCGCTCCTCTGTCGTGGGGCTGCCGCTACAACCAAACGCTCCCTTGTGCCGCTACAACCAAGCGCACCTCTGTCGTGGGTCTGCCGCTACAACCAAGTGCTCCCTTGTGCCACTACAACCAAGCACACCTCTGTCGTGGGTCTACCGCTACAACCAAGCGCTCCCCACTCGACTGTCCGTACACACTGAGTCGATCGGTCAAGCAGTCATCAGGTCTCGGCCGGCTACACGGTCTCCGTACTCTGTACGCTCGTCTCTAAGAGGGTCTGTTCCATGAGCTACTGGTCGATACTCCAAGTATCTCCAATTCCCACGAAGAAGTATCTCAAAGGACTGCCTCGTCATAGGGGTCTCAACGCAACAGACGGCGCGTCAATCGGACGTCCGGTCTGTGAGTTACTAGCTTTTTCGTCCCAGGGGCCCAGTTGGTTTCGTGTGTGAACCAACCCAGCCGTATCTCAACTGCATCCAAAACTCGGGATAAGAATGCCAAAATTTCCGTCTCAACAAGAGGAAAACAATGATACAGATGGCGTGTCAATCGGACGACCAGTCTGTGAGTTATTGGCTTTCTCGTTCAAGGGGCCCGGTTGGTTTCGTGAGCGAACCAACCCGACCGCACTCTGACGGCATCCAAACCTTGAGAGGAGTAAGCCAAAAGATCTGTCTCACTTATAGGAATCCATCAAAGTCGACATCACGTGAATCGGACGTCCGGAGCTCAAGATATAAGCATTTCCGCTCCGAGGGCCTGGTTGGTTTCGTATCCGAACCAACCCGGCCGAACCCAAGGTAATCTGAAACCTTGAGTGCGATATACCGAAACGACTGTCTCAATACAAGGATCGTGTTTCCGCTGACAGAGAGTCTTTTGGAGGCCCGTAGCTCATGTTACGGTCATTTGACCGAAAGTGGTCCGAAAACGGGGGGTCTGGGCCCGGACCGACACAGCCCGACCCCCCCTGGGTCAGCCAAACCGGGTCGACCCGACCTAAGTCCAACCCTGCTGGGCCCGGCCCGACTCGGCCAGCATGGAGGAGCCGAAACGCGGAGTGGGGTGTCCCCTTCCCTCCGCTGATTGAGGCCGGTGGCGAACCGCCGGTCGCCTCCCTTCTGCCGGCGCGCCGTCGCCGCCGGTCGCCGGCACCGCCGAGCCAGCGTGGCGCGCCGCTGCCGCCTTCTGTGGACCACCGGACGCGCTCCGGTGGTCCGTTTCTCCTGTCGTCTTCGCCTATGGTCCTCCCGGGACCCGACCTTCACTGCGGAGGCCTCAAAATCACCTTGCGGCCTCGTTTGTCGTCGCTCGTCGATCCACACATCAATAAACAATCTGCGGAGGGTTGTTGGGCCGTGTTCGTTTGGCCCGCACCCTCTGCGTTAGATAATAACAACGGGAGAATTATTCAACACATTAATACATAACCAAAAACAATTTTAATGAATTAAAATTGTTCTTATTATCTGGGTTCTTCACTTTGAATGGAAACATTCATGGAGAATAAAACATTCAAATAAAAACCCTACGTTCTTTCCATAAACAAAGGAAAACTTCGAATCCGCAATTAAATACCTATGCAGATCAACTTAATAAATAGTAGATCCGCGTTCTTCGTTTAGAAAGAAACATTATGAAAAAAAGAAATATTCCCAACTTAAATCCCTACCTCGGAGTCGAAGTTCGTCGATCGATGACCATGTTGCGGAAAGAAGACGAAGAGGTTCATCGTTCTTTGCGTCCACCAAGCTCTTCCAAACCGAGTTTTGTTGGTTGGTGGAAGGCATTCCACGTCGGTAGGTGTCCGGGGAAGAAGTCGAAGAGGATTGGTGTTCTTCGTCGGTGGAGCATTCTTCGTTCGCGAAGATAAGCTTCTTCCCAAGTGTTTGGCGTCACGGTATTTTACCAGTGCTCTGTCGCTTGGTGAAGCCGTCCGCAAACCCTCTCCCAAGATCCCTATATATAGGAGAGGGGGAGAGGTATGTAACCATTGTGGTTACATAACTTCTTAAAAAAAAGGGGGTCGGGTGAATTAAATTTCTTTAACGCAAATTATGAGGTCCATTGGCACAACTTAAGAGGGGAGGGTGCCAAGGAGTTTCTCCCTATTTAATGTGGAGTTGAGGAATTAAGAGGCTCTCCCTCATTAATGAGGGAGAGTTGAGAGGTTTCCTCTCCTCCCATTAATAGGGGGGTTAAGCCCCGTGTGGTCCCATCCATAACAAACCACCCACGGGAGGTTTAGTTTGGGTGGACCCCACCACCATAACCTCTCAAGGGAGGTTAAGGTGTGGTGGCCCCACCTCCGACCTCCATGAGGAGGTTTCAACCACCACACTCCCAATGTCGGATGAAATAAAATAAAGTGCATGACATGTTATTTTATTATTACTCTTTTTTAAAGAAAACCCAAAAACTAATTTCTGCTCTCGATTAAACGCAACTGTGGAAAAAGTCTCTTTAAGAAAATACCGGCGTTGCGAGTTCATCCGTGCCCTCAGATTTCAATTCCGAGCACCGGTTCAAAAGATAGAAAAACATGCTCGTTCGTTTACTGAACATACCCGAGCCAAACTTCGGAAATTGATTCTGGGCACACTGGGCCTCGGAATCAGGCGCCGTCAGAAACTGCGTTCTTGTAAAATTCCAAAGAAAATTAAAAAAAAAATCCTTGAAATTTCCGGGTCTTTACATCATAAATATCAGTTTTAGATTTAGATTTTGTCTCCAAATCAATTTTGTCAAAAAAAAACTATTTTTAAGATCCCTAGAAAATTTAACTTTCTTATAATTTACACCTTCATGGTTTTTTGAAATAGAAATAATTGAAATAGATTTTTCATAATGATCATTTGATAGATATGATAGTTTATTTATTATAAAACTGATTCTATTATATCAATTTTCATGTTTCTTTTACATATTACTATTTTCATTAATGAGAAAATTAGAAAATATATATACTTCTTCCAAGGAAGGTGAAGAATTATATTCTTATTTGGATGATTTTTCAAATAAGGATTCAGGATTTTGTTCATCATGATAATTTGCACATAATGATATGTTGGTTAAGGATTCAGCAGTGTGTACCATTTTCAACAGACATTTATTCTAAATAGGCATTATGTAAGTAAAAACAATATTATTTTGTCCAGAAAATTCATTACTTGAAGATTAATAAGAAGATTCACCACTACTTTCACTCAAACAATAGTTTTCCTTCAAAAAATTCTTTCTCATTTAATTGTAACATCTCATCTATTTTTTTTAGAGTGTAAATATTTCCTCTCATTTCATTTAGTCATAGTAAAATTTGTTCTTATACGTCCCACTTTCCTACACACATATCATGTGGCCTCTAAATCTTTAATATCATTCTTTTCCTTTATCTTATTTCTATGATGGAAATACTTCATTCCAACAATCTTGTTAATCCTTCGAGAATTATTGGATAACTCATTACCTGAGTGATCACTATCACATGAATCTAACTAAACTACATCGTTCTTAGTCTTTTTTGATTTAACATATTTCTTATGATTTTTGGCATTTGTATGATTTGAAGTGGTAGTGAAATCAGCACTCCCATTTTATTTATTTTTTTATTAGAATATTACTTTATTCTATTATGATTGTATAACAAAGTTCCAAATAATTCATCAATAGTTATAGTTGTGATATTTCTTGACTCATAACTAATAGTTAACTTAAAATCCCATTTATTAGGCATGATGTCTATAATCATATCTACAAGAATCTCATCATCTATGAATTTTTCTACCATTTATTATATGATGTTTATGATAGTCATGAATTTTTGTTTACCTTTAGTTATAGGTTCTCAATAGGGAAAAAAACCTTGATAATTTGGTCTATGAATAGCTCATCTAGTCTCAATAACATTCGAACTATGAAAATGTTCAATTTCCAACTTATTTCATATTTTCGATGTTTCACTAGTAGATAACATGATATATATATTCCCTATCATATAACAAAGAAAATTATTATATACCTTATAGTTTAGATTATATTATTTCATCTCTTATCTAAAAAAGTTGTAACTTCCATGTCAAGGATTCTGTAATCTCTACAAAGTATGGAAACTTTTTCAACATTATTATCAATAACAAATTCCTTCATTCTATCTCTCCCATATTTATAATCATTCCCATCAAAGATAGGTTGTCTTGAAGGGTTCATATTATCTATGGATCTAACATTCATTATTACCATTTTTGAATGATAAAAAAATACCCTTTTCCAAAACACAAGTTTGTGTAGAAAATATTTATAATTAAAAATAATATATAAAACATTATAAAGAACATGTATAAGTAATGAAAGAGTCTGTAAACTAACCATTGAAAATCAGTCCTTGATACCATGTGTAGGTATCAATATCTCAATGAGCTGCTTTGATATCTTTTGTAGGAACAAAATATGTATGACGATACTTAGTTACAAGACGAGGTGAATTGAAACCTTAAAAACAATCATTTTCAAACATAAAAAAATATTTTTTAATAAATTTACACAAATCACATTCAATAAACCCTCTTTTTTATGAATAATAGAAAACATCATACGTTCAAGAAAAGATGATTATCAAAATAAAATAAGAATAAATGTGTACAAAAATAATATTCTACCACAAAGCATATAGAATCTTATATTATAGTTACTGAAAAGGATAGTGTATAAGACACACTTTCCATTTGTGAAAAGTTGAAACAAAAATTTGAAGTACATATAAAATATTGAAATTCTTTTAACACAAAAAAGAGGGTATCCTACCACCATAGATAATGGTCCCTTGATTTATAATTTAATGGATTTCTGTCTCACCAAAAAAAGAGTAATCCCTCAATCCACGAAAGATTGGAAACAATTTATGTCTTGATATCCCCATAAACCCTTGATTATGAAGGTAATTGGAACCTTTATCTTTCTTCTGCTGGAATCCCTTGATTAAGTAGGTAATCAGAACCTCTATCCTTTTTTAGATGGAATCCCTCAATCCTAATCCCCAATGATCATTGTGACATAATAAAAAACAAATAAAATTGAACATTTCAAGTATGTTGAAAAATCTATTCAGAACTTAATCACTTCAAGAATTTCACACAATACTATTTTGGTAGAGCTCTCATATGTATAAAATTCAAAATGTTATCGTCTCTTAAAAAACCTTGTATTTATAGGCGTGGAGTCTAATGATCACCTTGATCTCCAATAGTCATACTTTTCGTGAAAAATAAGAGGTACATATACAACTGTCACAAACAATGTTTATATAATAAAAGATTAAACAATATCACTTAGTATAAGATAACATTATTATCAGAAACATGTTTATGTAATGTATGTATGAATATTACTATATTTATAAGTAAATATAAAGTAATGAATCATATTATAGTAAAATTATGAATCGGATTCTAAGAGATTATGTGAATCATATTTTAAGAACTATGTAAATTGGATTTGAAAATATGAGTGAATTGGATGTAAGGAAAATAAAATGGCTTCAAAATTTTGAAAGAATCATATTTGAGGAATAAAAATTGGATTCAAAATTTATTAAGGAATTATAGTTGAGAAGTTATGAATTGTATTCACAAATAATTGTGATTTAGAATTGAGAAAAAAAGAAAATCAGATTCACAAATCTATGTGAATCAGAATTATGAAAGTGTAGGATTTCAATTATATCTTTTGATCCAATTTTCATTGATTTTATTATGTATTTAGTCTTAAGGAAAAGAGTTTTTTAGACTTATCTTGAAAATAACAAGAATTTTATCATAGGTCAATATTCTAAATATTGTCAAAATACCAAAAATTACCATTAATGGAAATTAGGGAATGAATATATTTTTAAGGAATGTGTTTGTAATTTCAAAAACATAAATAAATGATAAGAGTCATAAGGAATATTTATACTTAAAAAATTTCCCACTTATCTTCCATGAACATAAAATTAACTAAATTAAGAAAAAAATTAATTATACATAATACATTTACATTATTAGACGTAGTTTACCCTCTAATAACCTCATGTATTAAAAACTTTAGCATTATAAACACCATTTTGAAAGCAATATGATTCTTATACATCTCTGATAGATAATTCATTATTTATGTTGTTTGATTTTTCTCCAAAAATATAATGGTTGTATTGTAAACCAATTATATTTTTAATAATATTAGTGGAGTTCTTTCCAAAAATTATCATTCTTATTTCCCATCCCATCTAGTCTTACCCCTTGAATTTAACATCATAATTGTTGAGTCAGATGTTTTAATTGTTACATTTTCATTACTATTGCTTTGGAAGTCAAAAAAGTACATTTCTAAAACCTTTTTACTTACTTCTCATATTCAAAGGATTTCATAATTTATTTGTAGAAAATATATTAATATACCACACATAGAAAAATTTATTTCGTATTTTGAGTATGAACTTTATATTCTCCATTTTGATTATTAGAATGAGACTATGTCTGATAAACATCAAACTCACCCTTATTAGATCATGTGTTGGACTTTCTATCTTGTATATTGTACAGAAATATTATATGCCATCAGGAAGGCACTAGTACAAATAAACATCAAACTAACATCCATAAATATTAACATAATTCATTTTTTAAGAAACTCCATCAGATTTACTGTGTTTATAATCAGAATACCAAAACATTATTTTAAATTTAAAGAACTTGTTTTTCAATATAATGGTGTAAACCAAGAAGAGGTTTGTACGATCAGTTATGATAAATGATTATTATATGTCAATGTTAGGTTCCCAAATTCATTATAAAAAACATAAAAGAATAAGACTGTTTGGACAGGAATATGACCATTGTCATCTTGCCGATAAATACTGAGTCATTTGAAGTGTTTTGGGCTAGTTGAATATATTCTCTCAAAAAATTCTATATGAATACTTAATGTGAACATCTTTTTCTTGATAATTTTACTTCTGAAGAGAGTAATCTTTTTAAGGAAACCTTATCAGGTTTTATTTTTAAGAATTGTATTGTAATTATTATTTTCTCCGATGATCATAACGATCAAGGGATTCTGGGAATAAGAATATAAAGAAAAATAATCCACCAGATTAAAGGATACTAGGGATAGGTACAAAAATAATTTGATCATCCTATTAAGGGATTATATGTATAGGAATATAGAAATTTCAATCATCATATTGAGGCCTTTTCTAGTAAGAGAAGACTGAAGTTCCTGTGAATATAAATCAACGGATACCTTTAGCCAGGGTTACAGACTATTTTACTCTTAAGGGTAAAAGAGGAATTTTTATTCCTTAGAATGAAATCAATTATTTTTATTATAAGATATTATATCACTTTATTATAAAAAGGTTATATTTTGCTTCACATTTAAATGAAATTGAAACATCATATTCATATTTCAATTCTGTTTTGTCTTATCATATTAACTCTAACACAATACTTCTATTAATCAGATCCATCATGAATCTGAACATTTAACTCTAAATAATTTGTTCCTTTGTGATTATAATTTTCACTCTGATTTAATCCTATTGATTCTATTATTATGACCATCGGATGAAGGGAAAAGTATGATATTAACACATAAATAAGATTTGGGTTTGGTTTGATTATTTATTTTAAACTATGTTTTTTAAAATTAAAATTCACCCCTTTTTGTAGGTTGGCCATTTGGGAACACTCTTATAATCATAATCAATTTTTTAAACATACTGATACAAAAATTAGTATCATAGTTTTATTTTACATCCCAAATTCATGTTGTGTTTTTTCTATCATTTTTATTTCAAGTCAATTATGTTTGATATAACCTCTTAGTTTACAAACATTAGTTAATCTAACTTTTACTTTTGAAAAGTGTATTATAATTAAGATGTAGGTTAAAATTTCAGTTATGTGGACAACAGAAATCCCAAAATACAACCAATTATGTATGGTGGTGACTATGAATATTGGATGGATATAATAGAGACCTTTTTAATAAACACCAAAGTTGACAATTTTGTCATGTTAACTGTGAATTATACAATTCACACTTCATTAATCTATGGTGATAAATAGGAATATCAGTTGAACTACAGAGTAAAGAATAAATTGTAATGTTCTATGAAAATATGCATATACAGTTAGATATTATCTCTGATACTACTAACAATATTTTGAAATTACATTAACTAACACATTTTGGAATGTCAAAGGATGTTGAAATAAGGAATTTTATGTTGTGTTCTGATTATTAAGAATTTGATTTTCTTTCCAATGAATCTATCACCATGATTCACTAGAGATCTGTGAGAATTATTTATAGTTTACCATATATTCCTGAGAAAGGTTTGGATGAATAAATCATTGTTCAAAAATTAATTGATGTCATTCCAAATGAATGGGAGTCCAAGATAAATTCTATTGAAGAAAATATAAAGATAAGTAATCATACTCTTATTGATCGTATAAGAACCCTTATACATTATGAGGGAATATTAAAAAGATATGATAAAAAACTAGAAAAGATTAATTTATGGGGTTTCCTTTACGACAACATCAACCTTGCCTACAAAATTTTAATCTGTGAGGAATGTTGTTAAATCATAATTAAAGAATATATTAGTTTTTCAATATGATTCAAGTGTTTCATAAAATTTTTAAAATGATCAATATAACCTCATTTAAAAGCTGAATATGTTAGTTAGAAAGAAATATTTTCAATATAGTTATAAATAATGAAGTTATAATAATGATGAAGTTACATGTTATAAATGTAATAAAGGTAGACACGTCAGACCAAATTGTCCAAGGCTAATGAAGAAAGATCGGAAAGATAAAAATTCTAAAATAAATGATAAAAATTATTACAAATACAATAGAATTATAGTATTGATTGTTGTCGACACATGGAGTTCCAGTGGTGGTGATTCATTAGAAAATTATTATAAGAATAAAAGTTATGGGTAGTGGAACATATGTCATTTTTCTAATGTACATAATGGTAGTTATGTTTCTTGTCCAATGTGTGAATTTATGAAAACCTTACAATTATGTATTTATGTGAAAAATATATTTTCGAGAAATATTATACATCCTCGAATAAAGAATCTTCCTAATCTAGGGATGAAAATTATCTTCATTCTTATGATAGTGTTTCTTGTTTTCCTAAATTGATTGAGAATGAAAATAGTAATTTTTTTAAAAATACATGAAATGGATGATTCAAGATTAACTGATTTGAAAATTGAAATATCAGACATTTATAAGGATCTTTATAAGACAAATACATAATAAATAACTATTCATGAAGTTTTAGAAATTTTAATTTCATAGAATGATTATTTACAAACTATTTTTTTATAAACATAACTCTATAAAAATTAATTCTGTGTATAATTATTTAGTTCTAAAACAAAAATATGAAATTTTCTCTTTATGGAATATTTATTTAAACATTTCATCTAGTAAAAAATGTTTTCCTTAAATGTATGAGAAAATATTTCATCATGGGACTACTAATAGAATGTGTTATAAATTTAAAACACCACTTTTCCGTAATAATTTATCTATTCCTCAAAATTCACCCATTTGAAAAAATCATCAAAGTGGATATCATTGGGAAAAAATAATTTTTCATGATATAAATTTCAACCAAATGGTTCTCAGAAAGAATATTTAAAAACATGTATTCCAAGGTTTATAGTTTTTAACACTATCATAACTAGGAATGTTTGTGTGCAGGAAGTCTAATGTTTATTATGAAAATAATGGTAGCACAAACAACATGAATACATTGTACTTAGAGAGTAGATCTTCCCAGAATAATACTTGTAAAAAAATTCCCAAGAAGGTTATCAAGAATGAAGGTGAGAAATTCAATTTCTCTTTTGATGCTCATGAGTATATTATTGGCATAGGTAATATTGTTCTTCTTGGTAAAGATCTTATATAATTATTTTTTTTGTCCAATGTCATAAAAATAACATTATAAGAATAATTTAAATATGTTATGAATGTTACCATGTAAATTTTAATAATGATATTTTTTCCATGATTCGGTGTATGAACTTATTCTTTCTAATAATTACCATGAGAATGTTTATGCACATAATATATAAGCCCTTAAGAGCCATGTCTTACCATATCTTATTGTAATGGGAGATCATTTATTGTTATGGAATTTTAGGTTAGGACATAAATACATTATAAAACTATAAAAACTAACTAAGAAAAGACATGTAAGTGATCTTACTAATGTAGGTTTGATAAGTCAAAATTCAATAATCCTTATCAATATAGTAAGTAATATATGCCACATTTTATGTCTATTAGTGAATTATCATATTTTAATGCTTTGTGGTTAGTGCACAAGGAATTATTTTGGAATACACATACTATAATTATTTGATGAAAATAATACGTAAATGTCCTTATAATGATTTCACTAGATTAACATGGGTTTATTTTATCACAATGGAATCGAAACACTTTAGTTATTTTAATAACTTTGTGTCCTAGGATAAATATAATAATAATCTCTCCTAGATAACTATTTGTATTGATCATTATAAGGAATAAACCTTACACATTTTATATTAGAGGTCCTTTTTTCAGTCTAGGTTCTAGAGAATAAATACAAACTTACAAAACATCAATGTTTCAAAAAAAATTAAACAAATTAAAATGAAATATTTGCATCAGTAGTGCGTAAAATGATGAAGACCAACATTGGACTTCAAGGTGACATGTGAAAAAAATAATTAAAAATAGGGGTGAGCACATGAATGCCTAGTAAGGTGTTTTAAATCCTTTGATAAATCCTTATAAAATGTCTTTTTAAATATAATTTGGTAAATACGTATAGAAATACACTATTAAAAAATTATTTTAATTTATTTAAGGCTTAAATATACTCAATCATTTTAGAAAATACGTATGTTCAAAATTTCTATAAATATAATAGAGGTTTTTTATGAAAACCATACTCAAGATACTGGAATAAAACACTATTCTGAGGTCACAGGAATCATTGAAGGCTGCCTGGGTGTACCCACTTATCAAAGGATGGGTTCACTCCCAAATGACCTTCCATATTTACAACGACCAAGCACATTCTTTTATTGAAATCATTTTTAAGCTTTCATTACATATATAAATGTTTTCACAAGAGTTCTAAATTTTGAAAACATTTTGCTTCTTCAGAATGCGCATTCATAATTATATATATTTTTATATGTATATAAATACATTAACATCCATTACATCACATTCATGTTTGGTTACAACCAAAAATTCTACCATATAGGCTTTACATGAACAATCCCTGTAATTAATCCTTTTTCTGTGAAATACATTTTCTAAAGTTGGTCGTAAGAATTAATTATGAAAATTGTAAAGGAAACATTTAAAATAAAATAGTTTCAATGATATTCATGTACTTGTTAGTTCCTTTTGAATTAAACCTTAAAATTGATACCAAGTGTTTGTTATAATACAAAAAGTGTCGATGATGTTCACAATCACATGACTATGACTATATGCAGATGTGAAGGTTAAAATAACGTGTCGATATGTTATGGGCATTTTTTAGAAATATGAGGATAAATCCACAAAAAAAATCTAAGCATGAAAATATTGTTCTCGTCCATATATATATATATACATATATATATATATCATCGGTTGAGTAATTTATTTTAAAACCCATCCTATAAACATTAAATTTAAAGAGGGGACTTCTTTTCCAACATAAAATTAAAAATACATTTTAAGGCATAAGAAACCCTTTATATATATACTGAAAATGTAACCAATATATGGGTATATACACATGTATATACAAATATATGTAAATGATATTGTAAAAATATCATAGAAATTCACCCTTTCAACAAAGAGATTTTATACCCATTGTGTCAATAAGAACATTGTATACAAATCAAATTAGAAAAAGAAAATTGATTTTTCATGATTATACATATATATATATTACATATTTATCCATGTATATAAATTGGAAAATAATTAAATCCCTTACATATAATTATGAAAATACATGATATAAAATGAACAAAATACCTTCGAAAAATATTTTTGGAGGTAATTAAAACAACCAATAAAATAACTAGTGAAATTTAATTGCCCATACACAAACTAGAAAAAAGATATTATAACTTGAAATAAATAAAAAATTCCATTTCAAAAATATTTGCAGAACCACTCTTCATTACGGTGTGCTTAAAATTGGGCATGCATCACCCCAAATAGGTTGTGCAGATTGGGGTTCAGGTCCTCCATCCATATAGGAGACATTCACTATGATCCCCTTTATAAAGAAAAATTCAAAGTGCAATAAGATTTTTAAAGAAGCTTAATAATTTTTATTATTTTATTTAATAAAACTAAATAAAAATGTACTTATTATATCTCTTCATATATTATATTATATTTAACTTTTTTTCTTCTCACTGGTTGTCTCAACCCTCAAATGGGTTTCCACTATTAAAAAAATTATTTTATTATAATATTTCTACCCTTTTTTCCTAAATCATTATACCCATACTTTTATTACTTTATCCTCAAACATGACACACCCCACCATTTAATAATGTGATATTTTATTATTATATTCATTAATAATATTCCTCTCTCTCTCTATGTCGCGCCCCTCACAAAATGATAATAATATGGAATATAGCATTTTAATATATTCAAAGAATCATATAATATACTGATTAAAATATACATAAATCTTATAACGATTTATACATAAAATATAATAATTTATAATATATATATAAATAATTATATTTACTGATATAATATATATATATATATCAATTTATAATATAGCGATTTATAATTATATATATAATAAATATATGTAATGATTTACAAAATATATAGATTTCAATTTATAATATAACAATTTATAATTATATATAATATATATATATAATTGTTTATAATAAAACATATGCAATTGCATAATATATATATATATCATGTTTTTAAATTTAATATAATTCTATATATTTTTAAAACATCTCATATATTTTCTCCTTTTTATTTTTTTATTTATATTTGTTTTATTTTTTTACTAATAATCCAACATACCATTTTATTTAGAACATACAATTAATTTGTATCTTTTTATTATTTAATAATTATATATGATTAAAATTTATAAATTTTATAAAAGAAAACATAATTTAATTAATATACAATCCCAATTTTCTAATATAAAATTTATAATATCAATAATTTTAAATTATAATTTCTTCAAAACATAATATTTCACACATATATGTATATCATATTTTAAAAATAAAAAACTCATTATAATCATTAATATTATTACATATTTAAAATACTCTATTAAACAACCATTGATAAAATAATTTATATAATAAATATAGCTACTATTAGATATCCTTTTAAATAAATAAAAAACAATTAATTTTTAAAATTATAAATAAATAGTATTAATTAAAAAGGATAATTTTTAAATATTAATTTCAATCTACTCAAAATTGGCCTTAATTACAAAAAATTGATTTCTATAATATTTATATAATAAAACTATTTTTAATTTTATGGGTTGTTACATTATTCCCCCTTTAAGGAATTTTGTCCTCGCAATTCATTTCATTGAACTAAATACAATTCTGAAATCCCATCATCAGAATGTTGAAAAATAGGACTGCTAGACTTCAAAACACTTCCGCATAGATGTCAACATCTAATCTCCTAATTTTTTTAGACCGTTCCTCTGATACCAATTATATGGACTCATCGTTACACATTACATTGCAGAGGAACTTTTACCAGTCACGGTTATAGAGAATAGATACAAACATACAATTATCAAAGTTTCAAAAAAAAATTAAACAATGTAAAAGCCAAACTATGCTTCAACAATGTGAAAATGATGAAGACAAACATTGGACTTCAAGGTGTCCTATGAAAAAAATAATTAATGGCGAGGACAAGAATTCCCTGTAAGGGGTTTTAAAACCTTTGATAAATCCTAATGAAATATTATTTTGAAAATAATTATGTAAATACATATAGAAATACACTTTTAAAAAAACTATTTGAAATTATTTACAGCTTCAAAATACTAGATCAATTTTAGAAAATACTTATGTTCAAAATTTCTCTAAAAATAATCCAGATATTTTATGAAAACCATAGGAAATATTTTGAAAAAAAAAACTATTTTGAAGTCACTTTAATCCTTGGATGTTGTATGGGCCTACCCACTAAGCGAAGGACGGGTTCACTCCCTAATGACCATCCATATTTAAAATGATCAAGCACCAGATTTTATAGAAATCATTTTTAATCTTGCTTTATAAATATATATGTGTGTGTGTGTTTTCACTGGAGTTCTAAATTTTGAAAACATTTTTATTCTTTAAAATTTACATTCATAAATATATATATATATATATATAATTATATTTATTTTAATACATGAACTTCCATTACATCAATTTCAAGTTTGGTTACAACCAAAACATCTACCATATATGCATTGCATTGACCATCTAGGCATTTAATCCTTTTTTTATGAAATAAATTTTTCTCAGTTTTTCGTAATGATTAATTATAAATATTGTAAATAAAGAATTTAAAATAAAATAATTTAAATGATATTCGGGTACATGTTATATTCTTTGGAATTAATCCTTAAAATTGAAACCATGTGTTTATTATAATATAATTAGTGTTGATGATGTGCACAATTGCACGACTAAGACTATATCTAGGTGTGAATTCTAAAATAACACGTTGATATGTTAAGCACATTTTTTAGAAATATGATGATAAATCAACGATAAAAATTATAAGCATGACAATAACGTTTTCATCCATATATATATATATATCATGGGTTGAGTAATTTATTTTAAAACCCATCCAACAATGTTCGAATTTAATGAGGGGGCTTCTTTTCCAACATAAAATTAGAAATATGGTTGAAGGCATAAGAAACCAATTATATATATGCTAAAAATATAACGAAAAAATGTGTATATATTCATGTATATACACATATATGTAAATGTTATTGTGAAAAGATCATAGAAATTCAACCTTACAGTGAAACAATTTTAGACACATTCCATCAAGATAAGCATTGTATGCAAATAAAATTTGAAAAAAAATGATTTTACATGATTATACATATATATATAACATATATATAAATATATATCAATTAAAAATAATTAAATCCTTTATATATAATTATGGAAATAAAATATATAAAATAAACAAACTACCCTTGAAAACCATTTTTGGTGGTAATGAAAACAACTAATCAAATAATTAGTGAAATTATATTCCCCAAACATAAACCAGAAAATATAGAGTATAACATGAAACAAATAAAACCAAATTCCCTTAAAAAATATTTGTAGAACCTCTCTTCTTCATGGTGTGCTTAAAATTGGGCATGCATCACCCCAAAAAAGTTATACAAATTAGGTTTCGGGTCTTCCATCCCTAGAGGAGGGGTTCTCTATAAGCCCCTTTATAAAACAAAATTCAATGTGCCATAGGATTCTTAGAGAAGAATAATTATTTGTTTTATATTATTTTAAAAAAACTAACTAAATATGTAATTATTATATCTGTTCATATTTTATATTATGTTTATCTTTTGTTTTTTTTTTCTTTTCAAAGGATGTCTCAACCCCCACATTTAAAAAAATTATTTTATTATAATATTTCTACCCATTTTCTCTAAATTATTACACCCACACTTTTATTAATTTCTCCTTAAACATGACACACCCCGAAATTTAATAATGTGATATTTTATTATTAGATTCGTTAATAATAGGCATCCCTCTCTCTAAGTCACACACCTAACATTATTATAATAATATGGTATATAAAATTTTAAAATATTCAAGGATTCATATAATATAATGTTTAAAATATACATAAAACATATAATGATTTATACATAAAAAATGAGTATTCAAAATATATGTAAATAATAACATGTAATGATTTATAGAATATATATATATATATAACAATTTTTAATATAACGATTTATAATTATATTCAAAATATATTTATGTAATGATTTACAACATATATATATATAAAGATTTATAATAATGTTATTTATAATTATATATAATATATATATAACGATTAATAATAAAACATAGGCAGTAGTTATATATAACTATATATATGTATATCACTTTTTTCAATGTAAAATATTTATATATATTTGTAAAACACCTCATATATTTTCTTATTTTGGTTTTACTATTCAATTTTTTTATACAAATAATCCAACATAAATTTTTATTGAAATCATAAATTTAATTTGCATCTTTTTACAATTTAAAAATTATATATAATTATAATTTATAAATTTTATAAAAAAACATAATTTATTTAATATAGAATCCCAATATTCTAATATAAAATCTATAATACCAATAATTTTATAATATAACTAATTCAAAACATAATATTTATTATATATATATATATATATATATATATCATATTTTTAAAATACAAAACTCATTATAATGGTTAATATAATTACTCTTTTAAAATAATCTATTAAATAACCATTGATAAATTAAATTATCTACTAAATATAGTTACTTATAAATATCCTTTTAGATTAATAACAACAATTAATTTTTAAAACTATAAATAATTTGTATAAATTAAAATGCATAATTTTCAAATGTTAATTTCAATCTTCCAAAAATTGGTCTTCATTATAAATAAATCAATTTATAATGTATTTATATAATAAAACTATTTTGAAATTCTCGGGCTATTACAATCATGGAGGAGAATTTGAAAATTGTGATTTGGAAAAAATATCCAAATAATTGTATAAAACAAAAAACATTTAGCTCCTAGAACTCTAAAGTAAAATGGTGTAGCTGAAATATGAAATAAAAATCTTCAAGAAATAACTAGAAATTTTTTATATGAATACTCAATTTCTAATCATTTTTTATGTAGTGGTTAATAAATCCTACTATAATATAACATGAGTTTGGATTAGAAATTGTCATAATAAAACTCATTATGAGTTAGGGATAGTTATAAAACCAAAAGTTTCTTACTTCAATGTTTTTGAATAAAAAATATTTATTCTATATACAAAAGATAATTTACATTAATTTTCACCCAAATATAATTAAAGAATATTTTTTAAGGTTATTTCATAACTTCAATGTCCTATAGTTTTTTTAACAAAAATGAATTTACTATTGATGAAATATTTCATGTTATGTTTTATGAAATAGGTAGTTTTTTCTAAATAACCCCAACAAACATCTTCAAATGTTATTTTGAAAACTGGTTTTTAACTTTTGATAAAAGGGTCTTTCAATTAGGATATGACTATATAAATTGTTTCTGGTGTTATTCATCCATTATATTTTATTACTTTTTATAAATAAAAGACATTACATAACCCATGAAATCAGTTATTTCATATAAATAATCCTAATGAGAGAATCATTAGGGATTTTGATCAACCAGCTAAGACTAAAAGATCCTTAATGAATAGAATTGAAAACCTTGTTTTCTTATCTCAAGTTGAACATAAGAATACTTATGAGGTTTTAGTCGATGAGGATTGGATTAATAATTTTTTATTATTATTTCAATGAATTTGATAGAATCAATGTTGGGGATGTAGCTGAATGACCATTGGAAACTTCTATAATTGGTGTAAAATGGTTTTTTTCGAACACATGATTTGATAATAGAATTAATTGTTAGAAATAAATATAGACTTATTAATATGGGTTATAATCAACAGGAAGACATATATTTTGAAAAAACCAATTCATTTTTATCTATACATGAATCTATTTGTACTATATTTTCCTTTGATCCATTCTTTAATTTTAAATTTTTCAAATGGGCGTGAATTCTGTTTTTCATAATGGAAATGTTTAAGATGATATTTATGTTGAACAACCACTGGTTTTGAGAAAAAACATCATGGATATGTTTATAAACATAAAAAATATTTATGTAGACATAAACAAGACCTTATATCTTTATATAATAGGTTCAAGGGATTTTTTACAATACAATTTTATTAAGGGAGATATGGATCCAAAAAAATTTATAAAATAAGTTACTAAAAATTTTATGATTATTCAAATTTATGTCGATAAAATCATATTCAAATCAATTAAATAATCTATAACATATTCATTTGAGTTTCTTATGAAATATGAGTTTGAGATGAGTGTGATGGGTGAGTTATCATATTTTATTGATTTTAAATTTCACAAAAAAATATAAAGAAAATATATATCTCAATAATTTTATAAATGATCTTTATAAAAATCTTGGATAAGAAAATAATAAATTTATTATTACTCCAATAGGTACCTAAAATACATTATATCTTTATGAGGCTTGGAAACTAGTTTATCAAAAAATAATTAAAGTTATGATACAAATTTTACTATACTTAACTGGTAG
The DNA here is from genome assembly GCA_963277665.1 of Viscum album. NCBI lineage: Eukaryota > Viridiplantae > Streptophyta > Magnoliopsida > Santalales > Viscaceae > Viscum > Viscum album. Next base: position 1,317,114,492 of record OY728147.1, read on the forward strand.
TCATTTATATTTAATATTTTCTATATTATTATGTGAAAGGAAGCAAGAAATTCCAAAATATTCTCATTTAAAACATGTAAAATGAATTTGTCCTTATCTTAAGGGGACTATAGATTTATTAATTTTATATTCTTCTAGAATATTTTTTAATTAAAATGTTTTCAAAAATCTAAATTTAGAGGTTGTATAATGAATAAGAAAATATATTCTTGAGCTTTTCATTTATTAAGAGATTATTTAGTTTCATGGACTTGTAATAAAAATAACTTAGTAAAATGTTACACTACTAAAATATAATGTGCGGAAGTTGGATTTTATCATACTCTTGTGGTGTGTATGCAGCACAGAGTCACTAACTATGGGATGAGTTTTTTTAAAGATAAAATACTATGGAGTAGTACTAGTTCCATTTCATTAAGTAAAACACCATCACATCACTCATGTTCTAAACAAATAGATATAAGACACCATTTCCTTCCAGATCACACACTAAAAGTATAGATCATTTTAAAATTCATTATAACACAATTACTACTTTTTTGATATTTTTATAAAGCCACTACCTTAAGATAAATTTGAATACATTAACCAGAATCATTGAAAGATCAACCTAACCTAATAATTCATATAGACTTTTTGTTATCACATCTATATACATTATTTTACACCTTTTAAATGGGTGAGAATATATATATATTATTTTTTAAAAACTTTTAGTTCTCTAAAAAAGTTAGTTGTTTAAAAAATCATCATGTTGATTTTCCCATAATCAGATTTAAAAAAACATATTAAACATATTAAAATAATTCATGGATTCTGAAAATGGTACAATTTTTTGATCAAAAATTTTTAAATAACTTTTTAGGATTCAAATAATCTTCATTATATATTATTTTAATCAACTTTTACCTATAAATTTGTTTCATTTTATATTTCTATAAAAATCTGTATAACATTATTGTTTTCCATAATAAATCTATTATATTGAGTTTTCCTACTCAGAAAAATTTTCAAAATTTGTTTTTTTTTCAAAACATGTTTAGTAATTTTAAATAAAAACATTTTTAATATATGTTAAAAAAATAAATAGAAATTATTCATACTGATGGAAAACTTCACTCTACTATGTACTAATATATTCTATTTAGTTTTCGATACTATTTCATTATGTTATGTTGTTAAATGATTTATTATTATTATTTTTGTTTTAAAAAAACAATTTCTGAATATAAATATTTTAAATCATTCCAAAAATTAATAATTAGAATACAATTAATATTTAAAATCTATATATTTCATAATTTCTTGTAAAATTTGTTTAAATTAAAAAACACTATCAAATAAAAGACTTTTCATGACATCTATTGAAATTTTTGGGGAAGATGAATCATTTTTCTAACTCATATATAAGGAGGGCCTCCCCTCATGTCCAATATCCATTATTTTAGACTGATTCCCTAAGTTGTTTCACCATCATAACCTCCTGTCAGAAAAAATTCATGTATAAAAGTTTCATTTAATTCAACTCTAAATTTGATGGAATCTTGTAATTATTATATGGAATAAATCATATTCAGGGAAATGTTAGTCAAAATATATTTAAATGAGAAATATTATTTACAATTGAATAATATTATTGAATCCCGTGAATGGGAACAATTATGTGTAGAAAATAAAATATATATATTGACTTGTTTTACTGTGATAGTGTAAGAATTTTTTTTCAATTAGTCCTGTTTTCCAAGGAGGAAGGAAAAGAAAAGTTTTATTTCATAATATACGATAAGGGATTAAAAATATCTTACTAGAAAGAAGAATTATTTTTAGTAATATCATCAGAAGTAGAAACATATTTTCCTTCACAAAAATTTCATGATTATCATGGTTTATTTAATATGATAAAATTATAATGTTTTTATTTGACCAATATAAAAATTTCAAAAATGTTTCACACCTTACTCTTGATAATCAGATTATATCCCTTTAGATTTATGGATATCTAATACCATGAAATGGATATTATTATGTGGTCAATGATTATTTTCTTTTTTAATTGGATTTTCTCATCAACATGAAGAATATATATCTTGTCATATTCATATTTAATACCATGAAAAACATCAAGACATGTTCTATAAAATACAAAATCATTATGTTGAAGGATTCTATTAGAAATTTTAGAGTTGAGATAAGATTTTTTTCATTATTTCGATCAAATATAATCAGATGAGGGATAATATTATTCCTATCAATGTGGATATGATGACCCATATGATATTTGTCAATTATAAAATTATATACAATGTTTTTTAAATGTTTGATGGTTCCACTTTGGAATCGAAACCCTCGAGAAATGTAGATAAGGATGTGAAGTAAAATAATGGTATATAAGAACTTTCCCTACAAAAGAATAAAAGGAAACAAAATAATGTCACTAGTGAGGTTACATATGAATGTATAACAATGAAGAATAAATGAAAATAGTGGATCCAATAATCTAAATTGACCCTTCAAGATCTATTTCCATATGAATTCATACAACTGATACATCAAATGAAGAAGAAAAGAATAAAAAGCTAATAAAAAATTTAATAGAAGCTCTAATTTTTTAAAATCTATTAAAAGGAGTGATAAAGGAATTTGAACATGTTTATTTACATTTTTCTAAAACCGATCAGGATTACCGATTAGAAGGGTTACTTTTTTAGGACCAAGCTATAATTTATGCCAAAATTCCATCCATAAATAATAAAGTAAAAGGAATTTTTGGCAATTAGGAATATGTTAGAAAAATTAAAGAGAATAAATATGAATTTGAGCCAACTTGGATAGGATATTTTATAACATCATAGAAGATCAAGGATGAGTCTATTAAGGATACTTATTAAGAGGATGAAGGAAAGAAAAAAATCTAAAAATAAGGGGATCAAGAGGAATAATAAGTAAGTGAATTTGATGAAATATTTTAATATGATAAAGAGTGGGGAGATAAAGATGATGAGAATCAGGGACATGGTAAACATATGAGAATCTGGAATAAGATGAATATGAGAAAACTCAGTCTGATAAATCCATAGAAGCACTATCATTGGACATACATTCTACGGTCAATAAAAAAACAAATTTCAATATTTAATAATGAATAATCCTTAAAAAAGAATCTTTAGAAGAAGAAACATGACTATAGTCTACGAAGATTGAAGATTATCAGAATTCAAAGACTGATATCGATTTTAATTCCTAAACTGAAGATATTGATATGATGGATATGTTTCATGTTAATGTTGTTATGAATAAAGGTTCAAGGAATGTTCACAAATCAGTTTCAAAGATGGAAAAGAATAAAAGCAAAGAAGTTTTAGTTGTAAAAAATCTAATGAAACCTTGTAAAGTGAAACAAAAACAAACAAACATAACCATAATAATTAATTATGAAATATATAATTACCTAAATATTGTTTTTAAAAGGTATGATGTAAAAATTACATATTTTTTGATCCTAGAATCTTGGTGTCAGTTTTATTAGGAAAGTATAAATGATATAATAGAATCAATAATTGTTTTAATATAGAACTTTTTTCAAATTGAGGATCAACTAAAAATGTATTCATAAAATTATCAAACTCACACAAACAAATTTAATAAAAATGTTAAGTGGTATCATCTTGTAGATACTGATTCAAAGATTCATGATGAGAATTTTGATGATCTGATAAACCTTTTGAATTAAATAGTTGATTCATTCAGTGAGTTGTCCAAGGTTTTGGTACAAATGTTAATTTTTGTGGAATGATTTAGAGATACAACTGATACTCATAGTGTGCAAGTAAGATCTATGAATTTAAATATATAATAATTGTAATTGGATATAACATGTATCATATCATTTGAATATAATGTTAATGTATTATCAAATTAGAATCAGGATCTTTTAGAAAAATTGAGAACATTAGAAGCTACATAATTTTTTTATGAAGAAATTTTTTTTCTCTTCAAAAAGGATATAAAGGAGGTCAATGTGATAAAAAAAATTAAATACCCTAGTGAAGGTAGACTAAATTTTTTCTTTCAAACTCTAATTATAATTATCTTTGTAAAACATTTGAAATTATTTTATGAATGAATGTATTTTCCATCCAAATGTGACTTTTAAGAATTTTTCCACTTATGATTGGTTAAATGTTCTTTAATATTTATTTTTTCATGATATGAAAGTTAATTATATTTTTTCATATTTTTTTTACATAACTTTTCTAGAAATACCCAAATTTATCCCCATTATTGTTTGGAAATCACAATGGGGGAGACTATTATAGAAATGTGGAGTTTTTCTTAAATTTTGTGAGGATTTTATAACGGAAAAAAATCTTTTTTAATAGAACTTATTAAAAATTTAGATATGCTATTTAAGGTGGATAATATGATCCTTATGGGGGGGATATTATCTTAAGGCAGAGTTTATCGTATCCAACATCATTATATCTGTCATATTAAGAAATGTTAAAAACTCAAAGGGAGTTAAGGGTTGATGATTAAAACTGAATATGAATTAATTTAAAGTACAAGTAATGTATCCTTTTCAATTTTATTTTATCATTTATGTTTTTCATTTGTGCTTTCCAAAAAGGGGAGATTTTTGGGTTATAAGGTTTACTTCTTACTTTTCTATTACTTTTGTTTTGGGTATCAGAAAAACATTTCTTAAAACCTATTTACTATCATCTTATTTGAAAATTGTATTAGAATGTCTTTATAAGATAATATTATTTTACCATACATAGAATTAAATATTATGTATTATGATTTTAAACATTATATTCTCTATTATAATGATCAGAATGGGAATGTTTCCGGTAAACATCAAACTCACCCTTATCTAATCAAGTGTTATATTTTCTATCATGTTTATCAATATGAAAAATTATATAACTTTAGAAGGATACTGGTACCGATAAAGATAAAACTAATATTAATAAATATTATCATAATTACATTTTTATGAAAGTTCATCGGACTGACTAACTTTATAATTGGATTATGGAAATCATATTTAAAAATTAAGGAATATATTTTATGATGCAATTGTGGAAATCGATATGAATTCATAAAATCAATTTCCCCAAATCGTTATGATCTATCAATGCATAGTTTCCAATTCTGTTGCAAAATAAAAAATAAAAAAATTAGACCGTTGGGAGAGAAATATGACGGTTGGTAGACCACCAATAAATACCATTTCACTTGAAGAGTTTGGGGTTGGTTGATTAAATATAATATAAAATTTCCAGAATAATAGTTATTGCGAACATCTTATTCATAATCTTTTTATTTCAATAGATAGTAGTATTCATTATGAAATGTCATCATGTTGTCTCCTTACAAATTGCTTTGTAATTGGTTTTGTGTCTGATCATCATAAATCTCAACAGAGTTCAGGGATATAAACATAGAGAATCAAATATATCTGATCGTGGGCTACTAGGGATAGTAAGATATATCATCAGATCATTTCATTGAGGGCTTATATGTCTAATAAGACAGATATTCTAATCATCGTACAAAGGTATTCCCTAGTAAGCGAAGAAAACTTTCTTGTATGTATAAAAAATGGATAAAATTATTCTAGGTTATAAACATAATTCCTAATAAGGATTAAAGAAGTTATTCATTTTACTTACTAAAATGTCATTATTTATTTTACATTCTATTGTATTAATTTGTTCATAGATTTTTATATTCTTCTCCACATTCAATAGAAAGTAAAATATTTCCTTCATCTCACTATTATATTTTGTTTTATCATATCATCTATGATTATAAAACTCTTACTAATAAAATCCATCATGAATCCAATCTTTGAATGATTGTAAATTGGATCCTTTGGGATTATGATCCCCACTCTGTTTTAATCATATTTATTATATGATTATGATCATCACACTAAGGGTCATGTCCAATAATAATAATTAAAGACTATTTGGGTTTCATTAGTTTAATTATTTAAATCTACGATTTATTAAAATTAAAATTCCACCCCTCTTGTAAATAATCAATATAGGAACAGTCTTATGATCCAGATTGGTTTTCTAAGAAAAATGATCCAAAATAATCCATCTAAATTAGATAGAAACATATCTACAGCCTCCAAAATCCATATTTTGAATCATCAAACATTCATATTTGGACCTTTCCTTCTTTCAACACCAAACCATATAATCATAGTATTGTCCTTCCAAATATAAGTAACAATAATACAAGATTAAAATTGTTTTTATTATAGATTATATATTTTATATCCCCAAAAAAATATATCATACCACATGTTGGAATAAAATTTATGAAGTGCCAATATGCAGAATGTTATCTCTATGGCTTAAAAATGTGGAAAAAGAGTAAATAAAACTACCTCTAATGGAAATGATCTCCCATGAATTCAATGTACAGTAAATTTTGAAGAAGAACATCACCCTAAATCATTTCGTGGTTTGGAGGCTTACATACACCCATGAAAAAATAACAAACAATCAACCATTCATGGAGAAATAAAAGAAAAGAAATTAATATAAATAATTATATGGTTTGGAAAATAATTCCCACTTCCATTGGATAAAACTGTTATATTTTTCATTTATTAGAAGTTTTAATTATTACAATAATGTTTTCTAAGTCATCCAATTAGATCATTAATCATGATTAATCATTCTACACATGTACATGTGGTCCCACCATTCCTTATTATAGGGCCCAATCAATCATCTAATTTCATTAACATACTAAAATCATGGAAATACCATCATTAACCATAGAATACTCTAAATCCATGTTGAAATATCTAACTTTCCACTGAATCCTGGTGAATAATAGATGTAAATTTTTAGATTCACTAAATGAAGCATATATTTGATCCTTCATAACATGATTTGGAGTAATGAATCATAAATATCATAATTTTCCATCTCAATATACTATAGTAACATTCATTCGTTATCTTTTAAACAACTGACCACAAAAACTTTTATGAAACGTGACTTTGGGACATACTATCTAATCTAGATATTTCTTCCACCACTATCAAATTATGATGAGTTGTATCTTCTAGAGTTTCGCTTTCTTGTAAACTAATCAGAATATGTATAGAATTCATTATTCCAAACACATCCATCACTATATGGATTCCTTTATGTTCAAGTTATTAGAATAGATTATGGTATACTATAGATCATAGTAGGAATCAATATTTTGATATATATTTTTCCTATACCGTGAGAGAGTCAACATTAATTGACGATCGGAATGTTTCGGTTTTGGATCAGTATGGTGCCATTCTTGTAGCGCGTGTTACAAGAGTTATTTGGAGAAGTTGACCCTGTGAAAGGTTAGGTTGTAGTTTCATTAGAGAGGACCAATAATTCTATTTTTTATTATAAGTTATTGGGATTATTAGGTTACTAAAACAGGTTCATATTAGACTTCAATTGACTGGATGTTCCAATGAAGACCATAAACATGAAGTGTTTTCAGTTCTTATGATCTAATTTTTATGATAGGACATTCCAGGATCAATAAATGTTATTGAATATTATGATAATCCTGAGAATAAATGATCTGTTTAAGTAGTTTATATTATATTTTGATTAATTATATTTTGATAATGTGGTTGTTATGCTGATGGATGGGTGTGTGCTTTCCTATGGATATAATAAGTTGAGGATGCCTGAGTGAAATGACCTAACACATGATTTGGAGTTAAGAATGGAAGTGAAGGATATGATTTCATTACCTTCTAGAAATTTAGATCACGATTTATACATGACATAATATAATTATATATATTTTCTCCCATAATGACATGAAACATTGGTTGAAGAGGATGGTAGAGTATTTTTAGTCATTGAAAATTATGTGGGCTTAAAACCCTATAAATTGGAAATTCATTCATGATGTTCTTGGTAGGAAGAATCATGCTCTGATTGTATGGGAATCGAGCATTGAGTGAAATATGATAAATCTATTCACTAAGATACATCTTTATGTTACGAAGTATCAGGACATGGTAACCCAAACATCTGCAATATATAAAACATCACTCCATCCAAGATTGAATTTTTCCCTCCTATCAAATTCAGATTATCTAATGATAAGGGATGGAATATATAGTGGGGATTATCAACATCATTTCTCCTTGATATCAATGATATTATCTATGTCAGATATCACATAGAGTTCTCTAGGATCATACATTTGGTGTTTATTAGAGACTAACATACATTGATAAGGGATGTTAACCACGGTTCTACCATGATGTCCCTTATCATTTTCATAAGGTGTAAGTGGCTGTAAATAAAGAGGGTTATAGATGATTGTTTTCACACACTGTTCCACCTTTCACTGAGAGAATGATGATAAAAAAGAGACGGTAGTAATACTCTATTAATTACTCATTCATATGTGGAATTTAGATGATGTGACCATTGAATTTTGGATGGGATTACCGGGGATGCATTGTGGAAGTAATGGGAATTCAGTTATTATGGACCGGTTCATTCAAAAAATTTATTTACTACCAATTAAAGAGACCTTCCCTATCAATGAGATGGGAAATATCTATGTTTGGTAGATAGTTCATTTGCATTGGTGTTGAGACACATCATATTATATCATAATTCAATATCCACATAATGCTACTATTGAGGGATATAAAATGTTTTTTATATAAAGGTTCAATTTAGTATTGGGTACCATATTTAGGAAGATAAAAAGTCTAATACTACCATAAAGGTGTTAAAAAATTTTCTTTTGGAATTCATCATTGAAATTAGGGAGAATTCATATCCAACTCCCAATCCAATATCAACTCATGGATATGTCAAAGTTTCCAAGAACTCTTACTAAAGGATCTGTATTTCCATAATGTTTTATCTCACTTTGATTCATAATAAAAATAGAATTCTCTTGGAACGTTATTTCACTATCTACTTTGAGGACATTAGAATACCACATTGGAAAGTCCAAGATGATATCATTATATCAAAGAATCTTGATACAACTCTGAGATGATATATTCTACAATATGAAAGACATAACACCAAAAACCATTATCGAGTCATGTTTTTAATATATTCAATATCAAAACTCATGTTTTTTCTCTATTAGATGTTAAAGGGTTAAGAGGGGGCTTGGGCATTTATATAGAGGAAACAGGCTTGGAATGGAAAGATATACACATGACCAGATCTCCCACAAGAACCCCAGAGAGTGGACACTAGAGTTACAATGTCACCTCTAGTGGCCTTGTTCAATTGGATGACACAAAAAATATTTGATTAGTAGCTAATAAATTACCAATAACCCAATTCGTAAGAGTAGATGATTTTTGGAAAACATTATCACTAAATTGGTTTTATCTCTAATTGATTATTTTGCATGAAGTAGAAAACTAAAACAATTTGACACATAGTAGATGAATATTGTAACACCCCAAGCTTCTACGGTACACTTCTCTTTGAATAATGTGATAGCATGTGTTGTACGCAACATCGAGTTCTAACACACCACAACCAATCAAACTAGCCGTTATGAATAGTAATACCTACTTTTTGAAATTATATATATTTTATATTTCAAAATGGACTTCATTTTTGGTTTCGGAATATCGAAATTATCCTAAAATGATTTTTGGTATGTTTCTGAGAACTTCCAATTTTTATGAATAGTGAAAAATACTTAAAAACAACTTTTTTAATCAAAATAATTTATAGTGATAAATTATATTATTGAGTGGTTTTAAAGTATAATTAGAATATATTTTTACCATTTTATCCAATAGTGTTCATTAGAATTAATTTCACTATAAAATTAGACCTAAACAATTGTCAATCTTTTGATATATATTGTTTCTTAAAAACACGATATTTGTTGTGACAGCGGGAATTAATTATAAAATTAATTAATGAAAATTATATGTTTGGAATTTTTTAAAATATACATCATTTTATAATTCAGAATATCAATTATATCTTAGGGTGAAATTTTGGCATTGTTCTGAAAAACTTCAATTTTTTATGAATAGTGAAACTACTAAGTGGTAGTTAAAAAAACTGAATTGCTCATAAAACATAATTTTACCACTTCTGTGAATGGAATTTCTAAAATACTAGAGACATGGTTAATATCAAGAAGTAAAATTTGGTTCAATGAGATGAAAATAATTTTCTCTGAATAGTAACCTTTTACTTTTATTTACCACGGTTAAAAGTAAATAGGGGAATTAAGGGTAAAAATGATATTAATATTACCCTAACACATGTCCTAATTCTTTTGGACAAGTTTATCTCGACCAAAAACAACCTTAGGAATAAAATATTATCATTAAGGTCCACTTGTATTAGATTAGGACATTTATTATTATTTAATTCAAAGAAGAGTTAAAAGAGTTAAAATCAGAGTTTATTTATTAAAACATTTTTAATATAGGGTTATACATAAGATAAATTCGAGTGTAAATATTCATTAGAAAGATAAAAATATTTCCTATATAATTATATTTTATTTATAATTTTTAGACATTAAATAAGTTAATTTATTTATGACACAATGATGATGTAGTAATTACCATAATAGTAAAAAATTAAAATAATTGTTATTATAATTACCCAAATAAATATAATTTGAGACTTTTAATGAATTACAATAATTTTATAGGATAATATGACATATTAGGAGTGATTTAATTAACTTTTTTCTAAGTAATAATTCTGTTATAAGTTTCAAAAAAATCAAATATTTAATAGTGTCCAAATTGACATAAAAGTGTTTTTAAAACAAATATTATATTATTAATTGATATTAAATTCCTAAAAATATAAGGTTCATCCAAAATACTTATATCATGATAGTTTTATCATTAATTGACAACTTGGGGGTCTCTTTGATGTATATAGTATGTTTATAACCTATATAATATAAAAATACAAAGTGACATGGTAAATGTCAAACTAATTAACTAAGAGTAAATACTTAAATATAAGTTTAATATAGTAAACAAAACCTGTCTAAATTATATTGGTTGAATTTTTTTCGATTTATACCCACCTTAAAAGTTAAATAAACAAATTTGGAGCCATTATAAACCGAATATGTATTTATTATAAATTAATATTTCTAACTTTTCCCAAGGTGGCCCTCGCCCCTCTTATAAAAGGGCACTCCCCCTTCTCATTACTTCACACTTTAAAAGCCTTTTGTTTCGGCCAAATTATGCCCAAATACTCTCCCAACTTCCCTCACTACAACCTAGGGGCATTTATTTGATCAGAAAGCCATCCTATGGAGCCCTTTTGATCAAATCAAAAGGAAGAACCCGAAGAAGAGGTAATGATTTCACCACCCTTTTCCAAGTTCCTTTCTTCTTCCACTTCTTCTTCCTTTGTTGTTACCATTATAAAATAATAACTCCAGTATCATATATATTCTATGATTTTATTATATATATGGTACAACCATATTCATTATTCTATCAATCCTTTGAATAACATGTCACCATACGTGCGTACGTACGGCTTACCGTCTCCCCGTCGTGGTGTAATTGTTATTCAATAAATTATTATTTGGATGGGTATAATAATGATGTGAAATTCATGTAAATAATAAATGTAACATGATAATGATTCTGTATATATGATATTACATCCATTTATATATTATTTTAATATAAAAATAATTATATTGTCGACCGTGCGTACGTACGGACTACCGTCTCCACGAACGCGATGAGATTCATTCTCCATCGTATCCATTCAAGTATAATTATCATTTTATGATTTAAAAATAATGTTTAAGGACTTGATATCATTATTTATATGAATAATATACAACCTATCCATGACAAACATGGCTTATGTAACAAAACATATAAACGAAAACGAGTAAGTTAACACCCGAAATGACGATAATACTAAGATATTATTAACAAAGAAATGTTAAAAGATCATATATGATATCATATGAATGTATATGATTCTTGAATAATTTAATGACAATTATTTCACTATTATACTGGAGTTTAACATATCCCAACCAAGGAAAAGTACAAGGTAAGGTTTATTTCCCAATCTCTTCATTATCTGAGGTTGTTTATACGTAATAATCTACCGGGATCTCTTTATCATCCACATCCATGTTTCTTAAAAATATATTTCAAAACATTTTTAATATTTAAAATAATATGGGTTAAAGTCATTTATACCCTTGTATGTATTTTTATAAGAGTTTTATAAAGTAATATTTCCATCATATTCCAAACAAGATGCTTTTAACCTTTTCGACAGAATTAAGGTAAGAATGTTTTTTTAACTTATACGGCGGGTAAGGTTATTTTCCGCCATTATTAAATCGTCGAAGCTTCCCTTACAAGATTATAAGATTATTTTCAAAGAAAAATGTTTTATTTTATAAATATATTACTCTTAAATGATTTCAAAAATAGAAAGAGATATTTCTCTAAAAAGAGTTTTGATTTCATCTATGTCAACATCCTTTGATGGAGTTTACACTTATTTGAACTTGATTTATTATGATACAAAACATCTATATTGTATTGAAGGTTTTGTGATATGTTTGACTGTGGATGTGCTATTCTTATACCATTCATATTTTATGGTGAAAGTATTGACTTTTCGTATGCTAGTTTTAATACGAATGTTTATGTTATGTTTAAACCTTTTCAAATGGGAATGCATTGGACTTAATATGTGACGGGTAGAGCCCACTATAGCTCCTTGATGCATCGGTAGGTCTCATGAGAAAAACTAGTGTCTTGGAACAAGGCCTTGGAAAAATATTCTTTGTATTCTCGGCACAAGGCCTTGGCTATGTGGTTTTGATAGTCTGGAATTATGCATTCCATCATTATGAAAGTGGTTATTGGTATTGCATGTGATTATTCGATTAATAGAATATCCATGTGAATGAGTAAATGGAATTATTTCATTTTATCTTTTCCATACTATGTTGAAGGTCAAGTTTAAAAAGCTTTTGTTTTAAGTTATACATTGCCTTAAATGTTTATTCTTATTTATGAAAGTTTCCGCTTTATTGTTATCCTTACTGGGCATTTGAGCTCACCCCTTTCAATGTTTTATTTTTCCCAAGATGTGAAGAAGTAATTTATGAATAACCTGCAGGGATAGTATGTGGGGATATGAGTGTGGAATATGAAGAAAATATGTTGTTGTAGTTTTCATTTTTATGGTGTAATGAAAAACTTTATGAATATATCTAGTGTTTCCAAGGCTACTAAACCAATCGGTCTTTCGAGATTTGATCTTTCTTGTGATCATTCCAATGTTATGTAATAATGCACTGACTCTAGGTAACTGGAGTCGGGGCGTTACAAATATTATTAAGAAAACAATAAAAATAACAAATTCTTGTAGTTGACAACGTTATATTTATCTTCAAAAAATTATTACATTTAGGGGGTAAAGATTAAATATTATTTAAAATTAGAACGAATATTTCTTTACCATATTATTTTGAAAAATTGTATTATATATTTCATGAAAAAAATTAAATCAACCAACATTATATAATAGTATGTATTATTTTACTACATGAACTATTATATTTAAAACTATTAAATAATAAAATTTTATGAAATAATATTAACAAAACAGATTGTTAAAAATGTTTTTTCAATAAAAGTAATTGTTTAAATTTTTTTTAAAGATACATTTATATATTTTGGAATTTCAATTTATCTAATGGAAAATAATTTTGTAATTATTGTAATAAAATTATATTCTTATTAAGTTTTTATATTTTTATAAAAAAATTATTTCTATTTTAATATTACTATATACCATATTTATTAAATACTGTGACTTTTTATTTAAATATTAATATATAAGTGTGACTTAGAAATTTATGAAATATTTTTATTGAAAAATTAAATTTTATGATTTACATTATACACTTTACAAAATTGAAAATCATTTTAAATCCAATGATTGATGTAACACCGCAAAATTATAAAATAATAATATTTCATTCAATATATTATATGACAAGAAACCCTTCGCATTGAAGAGAATATTGTACTGAAAAAATTAAAAATTTGTTTCTTTTAAAATTAATTTTTTTGATAGCTTATAATAAATTATAAATCAATTTTCTTCAATTGTTGTTGTTACAAGAATGACTCAGTTTTACCAAACTAGAATAATTTATTAATATTACTATTTAATATGATAGCAAACTCCATGTCATTAGAATGGAATGTATGAATTTCATTAAATAAATTATTAAAATATATATTTGATGCATTTATATTAACTATATATTTATTATAAATAATATAATATACATTTTAAAGTGAAAGGGTGTTTTTTGAAAAAAAAAATTTATTAATAAGATGGTTTAGTCCGGATTTTCACACATAATTTAATATTACTTTTTTTTACCAATTTTAGAAATTAAAGATGAAAAAATAAAATTTATTTTTAATATTCTAATATTAAAATTATTTTATCGTTAATTTTTTTTGATTTTTCTAAGATGTTTCATGTTTTTTTGAAAAGTGAAATAATTAATTTCAATTAAAAACTACGTTTTAATTTAAATAAATTATGAGAATAAATTATAGTACTAAATGATTCCATAGTAAAATATGTTTAATTTTATATAAATTAATCCAATTTAAGTCATTTTATTATTTTTCATAATTAATTTATATATATTAAACTTGTAACTGTTTAAACATTTTCACCTTAAAAACACACTTTCTCATCACATCCATGAGATTACTTGTAAATTAAATTTTTAAAATTTGGTTAATTTATTGTATAATAATTAATTATATATTTTGTATCATCATAAATTAAAATTTATAATCAGTTCAACTTAATTATTAACCAAAATGACAAGTAAATTCATTTAAAAATAATTATCATGGGTAAGGAAAAAATGGATTTACTAGGGGTTAAAATAAAACTGTATTGGGAAAAATGGCCGTTAAACTTGCGTAAAAATAATTAAATGGCAACATTTTGACCCATAAACCTCTAATTATAATTAATGGTCAATTTTGTATCACATTTACACTCAAAAAATTCACAAACATTCAATTATTTTAAAAAATACCAATTATGTCCTATCCCTCACATATAAAAGGTTACCACTATTCTCTCTTACTTACTTCTTCACAACAGTTTTTTAAAAAATAATTGATAAAAAAACTTACCCAATTACACAACATTATCTAATAAGCATCATTTTGGGCAGAAAGCGGACCTAGGAATGATTTAGTGCAAACCTAAAGAGGATACTCGAAGAATATGTAATATTATCCACTTAGAATCATTATTTTATTTCTTTAACCATATAGTTCAATTTAATTAAACCATGATTATATAATAACATCCAAATATTTAATATTATTATATATTTTAATAATAAGGACATTACATAAAACAATATCTCTTTTCGTGTATGATGGACTACAACCTCACGAACTAATATCGTTCATTTTTTCATTTCAACCTCCCAAGGTTTTGTTTGATGATGGTTATAAAGTATATATATGATATTTATAACCTATTTTTACCTATGGATTCACTATAATATATATATATAACTTCCATTCCATAATATAATTAATAACGTCTCTTCTGTGTACGGTAGTGTACCGCCTCGTGATGTGATGTGATTAGTCATTCACCAACACATCAAATAGATAGTGATAAATATAAAGTTAATTATTATATGTGATATGCATGAATATTATAATTTAAAAAAAATTAATTATGTAAATATAATATATATATAATTTTAATTCATTTCATTTCTCTCATGTAATGATCATAACATCATTCAGGTACGTGTGAATAATCTTCTTCACGAATGTGACTCTCTTTTCATCCCCACAGAACATGGAGGATATATATAAGAATAAAATATTTTATATTTGATATTATGATAATTATTTAAAGGTAAAATATTTAATACCTCCTTTCTGTAATTATCACTTAAAAATGGAAATGTTACTCATGCGTGTGTAGGGAATATCATCTCAATTGTCGTAACATATTTATATTTTCAAAACCATAATACATGATTTGTTTAAAATTTAAAATTAAAGTAGAAATATTACAATTATTTCATGATTATTATTATTTAGATGATATAAATATATAATATGTTAATGAACAAGATCATTCCTTATAAAATACACCTAAAAAAACAATGCAATTAACACACAAAATAATGAAACTAATGAAGTGTTATTAATGAATGGGTGATAAGATAAAATAAAAGAAACTTATATGATTTTATAAATATTAATATGGTTATTTTATAAGTTAATAATATGTTTAAAACCACACTATACTATGTCATTTAAGGTTCCACTAAAAGGAAGCATGTGGTTAGATATTTAGTCTCAATTTCTCTCCATTGATGTATATTGTACAATTAGGCACCTAATTTCATTATATAGTCGACAAACATCTACTTTTACTTGTAGTATCTTTAATAATTAATAATTATTTTTATATTATGTTTAAATTTAAATCATGTTATATCAATGTATTCAAATTAATTGATACTAAGTGGTGAATTATTTCATAACTCGGTTTCTTTTCATTAGGTTATATTACTTCTTTATAGTCATTGTTTTTATAAGAATATGTGTACAATTAATTTTTATCATATTATGATTTATTTCGTCATGTTTTATGTGGATTTACATTTTATACACATAATAAATTATTTGGTTCATTGTCACTTAAATTTTATGATATTTTAAAGGATTTATTTCACAATATCATAATTTATCAAGAATGTTTATTCTTGAATTTCATTTTAGTTATATTA
The DNA here is from genome assembly GCA_963277665.1 of Viscum album. Classification (NCBI taxonomy): domain Eukaryota; kingdom Viridiplantae; phylum Streptophyta; class Magnoliopsida; order Santalales; family Viscaceae; genus Viscum; species Viscum album. The sequence goes on from OY728147.1 coordinate 1,317,131,361, forward strand.
TATGGTCATTGTTTAACAATACATCTTTTTCCCTTTACACTTTTTATTCAATATATATTCAATTAATAGTGACATGTTTACACTATTTGGTACATATACTAATGGAAAAATGATTTTTTAGAAATTTTGACTTTATTTATCTCTTTAATTAGAAATATGATATCATCCCAAAACATGTTTTCTAAAAATGTTTTCATAATAATTTTAACCATTTTAAAATTTTTTATTAAAGTAATTTTTAACCATTGTTAAAATTTAAGAAATTTTTCCAATGGAATCTTATTTTGTTTTAAAAGAAATTCAAGTTTTACTTTTAATGAAAATTTGAAATGAATCTTCATATTGTTTTTTGAACACAGAACATTCCAAACCTTTTTAAAAGGAAAAATTAATATTCTTTATAATAATTAAAAGATTTATATAATTAACCACTTTCATTTATTTGACTTTTCCCTTTCATATTTATGAGGATATTTTATTGAAAAATGTTTTTAAAAGTTATTTTCAATGAAAAGGACTTTTAAACTTAATTTAACAATGAAAAGGTAATTTTCCACTAGAATATTTTGAAATATAGTTTTATGTGATTTAAATTCATCAATGAAAACAAAACTTCATTCTTAAAGTAATGGGTATATGATTATTTGATATTACCCTTCTTCATTGTCTGGATATTTAATGATCATTTTGAACAAAGAAAGTATTGACATTCACTTTTCAAATTCATTAATTTCCCCTTGAATAATTCACATTTATGTGGACATTAAATTTCATCTGAATGATAATATTATTTTTCATGGATATGTTTATTTCATAAATAGTATATAATTTATACATATGGTAATTAATTTTTTATTTTATTTTATTATCTAAAGAAATAAAGATAAATCTATAACATTTACCCAATATGGATATTTGATGTTAAATAATATTGATTCATGAATTAAATTGATAATTCATTATATGATGAATAATTCAGACCAATAGTGATGGGTAGGGACTAGTATTATATATCCCATCAATGAATATGCATATCTCAGGAGATAAATAAGTTAATTGATCATTAAATAGGTTTTCACTTGTCAGTTAAACTATCTTACGAAGGGTTTTCATAGTAGATGTCACACCCAGATTTTCAATTCCATACTTTGGTTCAAGTATTCTTTTGGTTATTATCTTTATCTTGGTTTTTGGGTTTTTTAGGATTGAATTTATGTTGTCTACTGTGTTCTTGATCTATGAACTTAATCATGGGGGTCTTTTGTGGTACTTGGGCTCTTTTTTTTTTAGAAGGATGGAATTATTTTTTGGTTTTTTGGAGTTGTTTTTGTGACACTTTTAGTTTCTCCACTAATGTGGTATGTGGTTGAGGTGGTTTTCATACTTGAGTTGGATGATTCTTGAGGTGAAAAGGTAGTTTTACTTTAGGTATTTTTCCTTATATCGTTGGATTATCCTTCCCCATTGGACCTCACTAAAATTCTAGGATAAATGACACTTTTTGGTGTCCAAAAAAGGCCGCATTGTATGTTCGCACGGTTCCAAACCATGTTGCAAAATCGTGCAAGGGTGTCATGAACATTAAAATTTTATGTATTTTGACTCCTTTTACTTCCAAAAATAATCTAAATCTTCCCCTATTATCTCCATTTCATGCTATACTATCATTTATAGCCTCCAAGACCTCTCCCCCTCCCTTGGGACTCAATTTTGAAGGTATATTTGATGGGTAAAACTTCAAAATCAGGTTACTAAACCATTCTCTCTTTTATTTATTCATTTTACATGGAGTTTCATTCACCCATTAATGATTTATAAAATGTATAGAAGCTAGGTCTCGTTCCTAGGGTATTAACCATGAATCATTGTGTTGAGATATTGTGTTCTAGGGATTGATTAATCTTCCTTGTGGTACAGTGATGGTGTGGTTGATGTTTCACACCAAGAATTGAGGGTTTCGAAAATGATGGTAGGTGGTTCTATGTGTATGAAATTATTGATGGGTTATATTGCTTGAATTACTGATTTTCAGGTTCTTCATATGTTTTTTGTGGTTCAAAAATTGTTTTTATGTATTTTCATAAGCATTTAATTTTATTGTTGCATTTTAGCTTGAAATTGGGTTCTTTTCATGTGTGATTCTTGGGGTAAAAATTGGGATGATTTTATAACATATGAAACTTATTTATTACAATTGAAAGGGGATTCCAATTTTGTTTTTTTAATTCCTTTATGTCATGTGGTATTTTAATGGGGGGGGGTTTGAAAGGTTTTAATGTGTAAAACCATGTTGTTCATCTTGAAAGTGTTATATGAAAACGTGTGTTGTTCAAGTGTAACTTTTGTGGTATTATTTGAGGTATTTTCATAACACTTTTGGGAGGTTTAATAAATGTTGGTGTGGATGAAAATTCTATTTTGGATTAGTATTGTTATAAATTTGGTCTTGAATGAGTGTTTTGAAATGGATTTTCTTGTACAAAACATGGTTATACCTCTGCGGTTTGTTTTATGAAAATTAAAAATGATTTAGTGAGTTAAAAAATTGGGAAAATGGTGTAAATGTAGTGTTTTGGTGATTTTGTTCACTTAATATGAAGACTTGAAAGATAAAGTGGTGATTTAAGATGTCAAAAATTTTTAGAATGTTTTTTAAACATATGAAATGTTTTATTAAATTGTAATGTGTTTGAAAAACATGTTTGTGGGATGTTTCTTTTGAGTTTGATGAGAAAAATTATTTTGAAGGAAAAAATGGTATTATGTAGAATGTGTGTCTCGACTGTTATGTTATGTGTATCACCTTGGAAATTTTTTATAAAAACTTTAATGCATTTGTTGATGTTTTTAAGTGATATGAAATGTGTTGTGGTCTGCTGTGGTGTGCGAGTGCTTTGAAAATTAATTTGAAAGAAAAAATGGGGATTATGTGACTTGTGAGATATATAAGTGGGATATTTGTTGAATGTGTGATTTGGAAGTTATATTTTCCTGTGAAAATTATATCTCATGGCTTGTTGAACTTGTTTGATCACCAGAGTGAAGCCCGAGTATCTAGGTGGGTGGACGAGTGCTAGTGTGCTAGTGTTCCCATGGGGTTGGGGCTAAGTTTCATGTGTCAATATTATTGATTACAACACTAAATAAAATATGATGATGATTTTTGGGGACCAATATGTTTTTTATATTCCCTACTAGTGGCTCGTTCATAAGATCATATATTTTGATGGATACTCTCCTCGAGATGTAACTTACCTGGGACCCACAGTGAGCTAGTGCCTAGGGGTTATTTCTCATCACTTGTTCTCACTTGTTATTTTGTTCTTACCATCGGCATATGGTGTGATTGTATGGAAAAATTCAACATCATGTTGGTTTTATTTAAAAGAAAACATTCTTTAAAATATCCCACCTCAAAACTGTTTAGTTTTAATGTTGCATCTTTTATAAATTATCACTAACATTTCTTATTTAGAAAACATGCAATTATTTTTGTCTTAAAATTTTTATCAAATAGAATCTCTCGTTGTTTTTATCCAACTCGTCTTTGGCTCACACCCAAATAACACCTTTGGGTGTAAATGGAGATGGTTAATTTTTTGGAGGTTTGGGTAAAACAATTGGTGCCAACAGTTCCGGGTTCTATTAATTCTTCTTGCTGTAGGGTCATGATGATGGCTTGAGGGTGGTTCCATTAACATGAGGAGGTTCCTGGGTCTGTCCATTTTGGGTTTCATATTTTTTTTATAGTCATTTGGAGTTGATTTAAATGATTTAAATCAAATCATTTTTTTTAAAAGATGGTTTCTTTTGAAAATTCCGGATTTATTATATTGAATTTGTTTATATTTTAATGTTTAGAAAATCATGTAAATAATTCCAAAACAAAATTTTATGATACCTGGGCACTTTTTCCAGCCTGTGGGGATTGGGAACACCATTTGGCCCTTATTTTGGTCCGGTTTGGGCATCGGTTTTGATGGCGGCCAGATTCAATTCGTGATAGTAGATGTCTGATGTGCCTATGATATGATGTCCAATAATTAATCATTTATTGAATAAATATTTCATTTATTATTTTCTAGGATACTTTTTAATACTATTATCCATGAATACATTTTATTCAAAATATGTTTATTAATTGGATTTTGTTATTTATTTGTCTTTCCATACTTATTATACAAAATCTTGTTTGTTAAATAGAATTTGTGATTTGATATGTACCATTAAATATTTTTTATTCCTTATCCATGTATGTAAATGTCATGTATTCTCAGTAATTTACCTTTCTATATTGATTATTCCCTTATAATTTATTTAAATTTAATGTGTTATAAGTTATTAACCATTCCATGTTGATTATACTTATTGATTCCGAAGAGTTTCTTCCACACATAACCCTTACTAGGCATTTCATGTTACCTGTGATGATGAGGACCTAGGCGGTCCATCCCTTTTCCGAATTCTGGATCCCAGGGGTGACGTCTAGGTGGTAGGACGTCATTTCGGCGCGACTGGTCGAGGAGACCACTCGGAGCGACCGATCGGGGTGACCGATCAGTGTCACATAGCCTTGTCAGGTTTCTCTTCTACAGTCTTTCATGTAACCCACTTTTGGGATTTTCAACTTCTTTTAAAGTGGTTCAAAGCCATTTAAAATTCCATAATTAGTATCAAATAAATCCTGAGGTACCTCTTTAATAGAGAATTAAATAACAATTAATTTCGTCGTGTGTAACCACCAAACCACATGGGGAAAACATGATCTGAATTTAAAGTCGTTCGAACCCCATATCCCGTAACACCGAGATCTTATCTATATATCTCATATGAATTTCTTCTTCTTTCTTCTTCCTCTTGGATGGCTTACTTTCTTCTTTGTATGATTGGAGCTCCTGACGCCCCTCCCCTGCAATTCGTGCATCCCCTATTCCTGGCGCGTAGAGAAAAACATCAATCTTTGATCAATCAAGTAGGGTTTTCTATCTCCTCTTATTTCCGTGTATCATTCCGGGTGCATACACTTTTGTCTCTGTGGGAATTGATGAAACCAAACTTAATAAAGATAATGAACAGACTTTTGAAGAATAAAAAGCGGGGGGGTGTGATGGATGTTTTTATGTACTACTTTTATGTGTTGTGAATTGTACGAGCTTATGCTCACTGAAAATCATGGTTGTTGGTGGTCTTTATATGTGCACTAATGAACCTCAGTGCTCCTGGATGTTTAAATAACCGCAAACTGGAATTGGTTAATTATGTATACTCGGTTAAATAAATTGAAAGCACCAGGATCAACCCTTTTCTGGGATAACCCTGGTTAAAGCACAGTATAATTGAAACCACGGAGTGTGTTAAATCTTTTAAATTTGAAAATACCTGCATGGGCCTGCCTTGTGTTGGTGGTAGTGGTTTGGTTGTTTTATTTCATGGGCTGATTACAGGTGACTTTATTATTTTCTTGGATGGGGGCTTAGATGGCTGTGGTGATATGGGTGGGGATGGGATCCCCCTGTTGTTATACTTTCACTGGTTGGGAATCTAAGGATGTGTGGTTGCTCTGCTTATATCACGAATTGGGGTGGGATCCCCTATTGTTGAGAAATAGATGGTTCCCAGTTTTAGGGATGTGGGGCTGTGTCTCGGGGTTTTTCTTGTTCCATTACATTGAGGGAGCTCACTAGTACCTTTTGGTTGCTGTAAGTGTGGGCTGTATCTCGATACTTGGTTTGGTTCCAGTACTTTGAGGGATCTCATTTATCCCTTTGTTGTTGAGACCTTACAAGAGAACTAGGTGCGAATGCTTAAATTATTGTAGGGTTGTTCCTCTTTTCCTGTTATGGTTGCGCCTGTTAGTTTCCCAGTAGTGTAGACTTTACTAAAATGGATTCACATGAACATGAGAACAAGAATGATATAAATGGGGAATTGGCTTTGGGATGAGTTGTGTTTTGGTCATGAGTGTCGTGGATTATTTTGTGAATGAACAGTAAAAAACGTGTTGTGCTGAGGTTTCTGGAACCCATAGGATGGGATGAGCATTTGTTTCCTATACATATATCTGTATCTTTTATGATTCTTATTCTCACCCACCCAAGTTGAGCACTTTAGTGCCGAACACACCAATTTCATGGGGGAGGGTGTTTTTCCCAACACTCCTATGAGTGGCTGGTTATTGGATCCATTTCTACTCTGTTTCCTGAATATCCCAAGACTCTTTAGGAAGGATGTGATGGCCTGAACTCCAGTATTTTCCCATGAATCTTCGGGAGGGGTAGTTGTAGTGGTTGGACCAGGTATTTGCGGGCAGGTTGCTTCCCAAGTGTCTTCAGGATGAGGCCCATGTGTCTTCGTGTGGGGTAGTAGTTATTCTAACACAACTGTTTGAGATTATGGTTATGTGTGGTGGTTGTGGCCCAGCTGTCTGTGGGCGGGATAGTTGTTCTGGCCCAAGTGTGTGCCAGTCGGGTTTGGCAGTGGGACTGCGGTGAGGTTGTGGCCCAGGTGTGTGCAGGTGGGGTTTGGCAGTGGGACTGTGGTGAGAATGGCGGGATTGGTTCGATGCTTAGGATGTCTTTAATAACTAGTGGGAAAGTGGTGTGGGGTACCCAAATATTGATCTGTTATTACTATATGTTACTTGACTTGCATTATTTGGGGAGCGTGCATTGGTGAGGTTTGGGTGGATAGCTTTTCCTTGTTGGGTGTTTGGTTATCTCTTTTTTTTTCACAGGGCATTAGAATGTCTCCTCACTTGTGCACGAGAATCTTTGGTTTACCCTACTGAGTATACTTGTATGCTCACCCAAGGTATATAAAACTGCTTTCAGGTTTCCAGGAGGACATCAGAGATTGGGCGGGACTGTACTAGCTCGGACCTCGGGGCAGTTTCTTTTTTCATTTCCCTTTTCATGGTACTTTACCTTTGGAGTTTTTGAGGCTTGATTTATTTACTGTTGAACATGCATATGAGAATGGGTTACTTTTGGATTTGAATTTACTTTCATTATTGGTATTGTGGGGGTTTCTATCTTATCTCTCATTCCTATAAAAATAAAAATGGTAATGCCATCCACTTTGTGTGAGATTCTATACACATGGTGCTAGTCACCACTCCGGGACCTATTGAAGGTAGGTCTCGAGGGTCATTGTATCTCCTTCATCTTAAAGAAGGAAGGGTCTAGCAATCTTCTATCCCTTCACTCCTTTTGGTGAAGGCGGGTCGTGACAGAATAGTATCAGAGGGTGAGGTTGAGAGGTAGGATGGAGTCTGGAGTTCGGAACAGTGAGGATTGCATGGGATGGTGGGGTAACAGTGTTGGGTGACCTTGGTTCGTGAATTAGGCTAGGGAAGACAGGCTAGGACATGGAATTTTAGGGCCCCTCATGATCCATTGTAAGGACTATGGACCTACCAAACACCCAAGTGAGGCTACACTGATTGCAGGGTAGAGACCCTAGGGAAGATAAGTGAATCATAATGACTTGTGTTTTTTTGTTTCATGGGTGTTTTTGGGATTCAAAAATAAATAAATAAGTTGAATAAAATTTAAGAACAATATTCAACACTACTCAAGCTTAGGAATTCCTTGTTTACTTGCAGCTATGGCACCTGGGAGGCGACCAAGGGTAGTGCGGGCGATCGAGGCCCAAGAGGTTGACTTGGCTGATTGGAAGAGGACCGACCAAGAGGAGGAGGAGGATTAGTGGCAGAAGACGCTTCGATCATTTCAGTGACAGACCCTCGGGAAGTATGAGGGAAGCACCTCAGACATTGAGATAGAGAGCCAGCTAGAGGATCTAGTGATCACTTTCAGCTTGATTCGGGCTCCGACCGAGTACTGGGTTCCTCTGGCCGTCAGCCAGATTCGGGGAGCAGCGCGTCAGTGCTGGACGCTTTATCTCAATGAAAGGAAGAAGTCTGAGGTTGCGTGGGCTGATTTCGAGAAGGAGTTCTGGGAGGAATTCCACTCTTCCATGATGAAGTCATATAAGATATAAATGTTACTCTCCCTATAGTAGGGGAGTATGCCGGTGAGAGATTTGGGTATCAAGTTCAAGGATCTCCTTTTCTTCACTCCGAATCTCTTTTCGGATGAGGAGTATCGGGCGAGACGTTTTGAGGAGGAACTCGAACCTTCTCTACAGTATGTTATTACTCCCTTCACCCTACCGACATACTTATAGGTGAAAAAGAAGGCTGAGGTGGTGGATAGGATGCACACGTTGGGAGTTGTTTCACGAGAGGGTCTCTAGTTGGGCTCATCGAAGGGGAAGGCCGGTAGCAGTATTCCTCCAGCATCAGGACCCTCTAGGTTCCGACTGGTGGGGAGTAGGCCGCAGCAGTTCCAGTTCTGATCTCCCATCCCTTGACCATTTCTTTCGGTCTCTAGACCGAGGTGCTTCATCTGTGGGAGCCATGGACATCTTCGGAATCAGTTACTGGAGAGAATGCAGTACGGTGGGGGTGGTCAGGTTCAGCGCCCACCATAGTAGTAGCAGTTTCTAGCTGGGCCTTTTCAGCAGCAGTAGGGGCAGCGAGATACCGCCCCTCCATGGGAAGACATTGTAGGAGGAGGCTGACCTTAGGTCCCTCCTCAGGGACCTCGACCAAGTCATGGTCGGGGAGGTGGCCGACCACCGAGAGGTAGAGGAGCTGGGCGTGGCAAGTTGCACGCAATAGAGGCAGTTGTTTCAGTTGGGCCAGAGGTCGTTCGAGGTACGATTAGTTTGTTTAGTACCCTTGCTTACACCTTGTTTGATATAAAAGATTCTCACTCCTTTGTTGCGCCCAGTCTGGACCACGCTCTGAGTTTAGAAGCTGAGAGACTTCCAGTACCCCTGGTGCTGAGCATGCTAGTCCGAGGTCAGACTGACTTGTCAAATATTTGTCGAGAATGCAGACTGATGATAGGTCCACACCAGTCAGTCAGGGATCTTTTTTTGTTGCAGATACATCCATACGATTTCATCCTAAGAATTGACTTGTTGTTCTTCATAGAAGCCATCATTGACTGCTATAGAGGAAGGGTTGTGTTTTCAGACTTGGGCAACTGTCGAGTGGCTTTCATTGGCGTGTGGAGTTTCCAGGGAAGTAGCAAGCGAGGGGAACCCATCTTATCCTTGTTGGCCAAGCTATCATTGGAGTTGGCGGACGCTGTACTGGTGGGAGTCCCAGGAATCGTCACTGAGCTTTTGGATGTCTTCCTTAAGGAGGTGACGACTCTACCCCCTCGACGTGACATCGAGTTTGGGATAGACATGCTGCCTGGTGCTCATCTGATTTCAATGGCCCCCTACCAGATGGAAACTTTGGAGCTATGAGAGTTGCGAATTCATATTGACGATCTGATGAAGAATGGTTTTGTTCGACCAAGTGCGTCATCGTGGGGTGCTCTAATTTTTTTTGCGAAGAAGGCGGATCGTGGTCTCAGGTTGTGCATAGAATACAGGAGAATGAATTAGGTAATGGTCAAGAATCCCTACCCTCTTCCAAGTATAAACGATCTCTTTGACAATTTGAAGGGGGAATGATGGTTCTCTAAGATCGATCTGTGGTCTGGATATCACCAGTTGAGGGTGAAGGAGGGAGACATCTCAAAGACTATCTTCAGAAGCAGATACAGGCACTTCGAGTTTGTGGTCATGTTTTTTGGCGTCATGAACGCTCCAGCTATGTTCATGGGGCTCATGAACTTCGTCTTCTGGGAGTACCTGGATCGGTTCGTAGTCGTTTTTATCGACGATATCTTGATCTACTCAGGATCAGAGGAGGATCACGCTGAGCATCTGAGAATGGTTTTAGAGTTCCTCTGACAGCACCAACTCTATGGGAAGCTGTCCAAGTGCCAGTACTGAACCCGATAAGTGCACTTCCTTGGGCATGTGGTGTCCGAGCAAGGGATATCAGTGGACCCATCGATGTTCTAGGTGGTTGTTTCTTGGGCAGCACCCAAGAACGTGGCAGAATTTTGTAGTTTCTTCAGGATGGCAGGTTACTACCGGAGGTTCATGCCCAACTTCTCCTGAGTTTCATCACCTTTGACATCCTTCACGAAGAAGGATTGAGCTTTCGTGTGGGAAGAGAAATGCGAGGCATCCTTCAGCTATCTGAAGTAGAAGTTGGTTAGTTCCCCAGTGCTGAGGTTAATAGAAGAAGGGGCAGCCTATGAGGTGTTACGTGATGCTTCAGGGCAAGGCCTCAAATGTGTGTTGATGCAACGGCAAGGGGTGATATTGTATGGGTCTAGGCAGTTACGTCCCCATGAGTGTAACTATTCCACCCTTGATCTGGATCTTGCGGTGGTCATGTTCGCGCTAAAGTTGTTGTGGCACTACATCATCAGTGAGCACTTCATGGTCATCACCGATCACAAGAGCTTGAAGTATGTCTTCTCCTATTGGGACATGAACTTATGGCAGCGAAGGGGGATGGACCTTCTTTAGGACTAAGACTTCGAGATTTTCTATACCTCGGGAAAAGAGAATGTGGTGGCCGATTCCTTGAGTAGGAAGTCGCAGAGGTGTGCAGTTCAGGAGTCGGCAGATACATGGAAGGCGATGGAGGATTTGGCCGTGCTGCACTTGGATGCTATGATGGAAGGTGGTAGAGGTTGCATGTATCAGATGTCAGTGCAGTATATTCTGTTGCGGCAAGTAGAGGAGTCTCAGTGGGGAGAATCAGAGGTTGAAGTGATGTTTGACCGAGTTGACCATGTCAATGCTTCAGAAGGGTGGACGGAGGATGGTCAGAACTGAATTCTTTTCTGAGGAAAACTGTTTTCTCTAGAGGCAATGTGTGGTAATGTTCTTAGTGAGTTTCACAACTCACCCCTAGCAGTGCACCGGAGAGTTTCCAAGATGTACCAAGTTCTGAGGAGACAGTTTTGGTGGCCCAGTATGAAACGAGCAGTGGCAGAGTTCGTGGAAAGGTGCCTCGTGTGTCAGCAGGTCAAGGGAGAACACCGTGTCCCTGGCGGCTTGCAGCAGTCTCTAGATGTCCCTAAGTGGAATTGGGAGGACATATCGATGGATTTCGTCATGGGACAACCCAGGGTTCATGGGGGATGTGATTCTATCTTGGTAGTGGTGGTCCAGTTGATGAAATCGGCTCACTTTCTGGCGATTAGGGAGTCTGGACCAGTGGAATATTTAGCGTGAAGGTATGTGGTTGTGGTGGTGTGATTGCATGGAGTTTGGAGATCCATAGTCTCAGATAGGGATACATAATTTACATCATGAATCAGGAGGAAATTGCAGCATGCCTTTGGAACCTAGCTACATCATAGCACTGCTTTCCATCCCTAGACAAATGGGCAGACAGAGCACACCATCCAAACCTTGGAGGGCATGCAACAGGCATGTATTCTAGATTTTAGGGGATCGTGGGTGCGACACTTGCCTCTGGTAGAGTTTTCCTACAATAACTTCCATCACTCTATCATTGGCATGGCTCCATTCGAAGCCTTGTACGGGAGCCCATGTCGTTGACCCGTGTGCTGGACTGAAGTTGGGGAAGTGAGTGTTTTTGGCCCAGAGGTGGTGTAGAGCACGACAGAGAAGGTGTAGCTTATACAAGAAAGCATGAAGGTGGCTCCGGACTGGTAGAATTCATATGCTGATAAATGTAGAAGACCCTTGGAGTTCGAGGTCGGGGACCATGTGTTCTTGATGTTTGCCCCTCGGCGTGGACAATGGAGGTTTGTCAAGGCATGTAAGCTTTCCCCTGGTTAATCGGACCCTTCTAAGTGTTGTGGAGGGTCGGAGGAGTGGATTATCAGCTAGCGCTACCCCCGACACTACTGAGGATACATGATGTTTTCCATGTGTCCCAGCTCCGTCGGTATCTACACGATGATTCACACATCCTCAACTGGGGAGAGCTAGATATCAAGGATGACGTGACCTTTATGGAAAGACTAGTGAGGTTTGAGGTTCATGAGGAGAAATTGTTTTGTGGAAGAACAATTGCATTAGTTCGAGTGTTGTGGAAGCATGGTGGGCTTGAGGAGAGTACTTGGGAACGGGAAGCACAGATGCATGCCCAATACCCAGCGTTGCTTTGAATTTTGTGCTGCTCTATTTATACTTGTTTGTGATGGAATGCTTCACCCTGTTGGCTTTGGAATGTGTTGTTTTCCTTATTCTCTGAATGTGTGTGAAAGGTCCTGGCTATGGGGAGGGGAGGAATCAATCCCTAATCAAGACGCATTATGGTGGATGTGATTGAACCCGTGCGGGAGAGTCAGTGCCGCCCAAAGCGGATAGTATCTTGACCTGGGGGAAGAGACTCCCCAACCCATATGACTGGGCAGTTTGACCCTGGCATGTTGCTTGGTTCTTAAGATGGAGGTGTTTCTAGATAATGATGAGGTTCACTCCTGATAGTTATCTTCTGGGGTGGTTGTTCGGACCCCCACTCCTTTCTTTAGGGCTAGTTTTGAATTCTCGAGGGTGAGAATGATTTGAGAGGTATCTAATGTATTGATCCGGACTCAGGTGGTCCATCCCTTTGACAAATTCTAGATCCCAGGGGTGACGTCTCGGTGGTAGGATGTCATTTTGTCGCGACCAATCAGTGCGACTGATCAGGGCGACTGATCGGGGAGACCCATCGGGGCGACGGAATGGGGTGAATGATCGGCGTGACCGATAGGGGCGACCGATTAGTGCGACCGATCAGGGCGACTGATCGGTGTCACCTAGCCTTGTCGGGTTTCTCTTCTACAGTCTTTCCCGTAACCCTCTTCTGGGATTTTCAACTTCTTTTCAAGTTGTTCAAATCCATTTAAAATCCCATAATTAATATCCAACAAATCCTAAGGTACCTCCTCAATAATGAATTAAATAAAAATTAATTACATCGTGTGTAACCACCCAACCGCGTGGGGAAAACACGATCCAAATTTAAAGCTATTCGAACCGCATATCCCGTAACAACAGGATCTTATCAATATATCACATGGGAATTTCTTCTTCCTTCTTCTTCCTCTTGGAAGGATTCCTTTCTTCTTAGTAGGTTTGGGGATCTTGATGCCCCTCCCCTGCAAGTTGCTCATCCCCTATTCCTGGCGCGTGGAGAAAAACTTCAATCTTTCATCAATCATGTAGGGTTTTCCATCGCCTCTCCTTTCCGTGTATCATGTGGGGCGGGTACACTTTTGTCTCTATGGGAATTGATGAAAACAAACTAAATAAAGATAATGAACTAACTTTTTATGAATAAAAAGCAGGGGGTGTTATGGATGTTCTGATGTACTACTTTTATGTGTTGTGAATTGTACAGGCTTATGCTCACTAAAAATCATGGTTGTTGGTGGTCTTTCTATGTTCACTAATGAACCTCGGTGCTCCTAGATGTTTAAATAACTAAAAAATGGAATTGGTTAATTACGTATACTCAGTTAAATAAATTGAAAGCACCAATATTGACCCTTTTCTATGATAACCCCGGTTAAAGCACACTGGAATTGAAACCATGTAGTGTGTTAAATCTTTTAAATCTGAAAATACCTACATGGGCCTACCTTGTGTTGGTGGTAGTGGTCTTGGGGTTTTCTTTCATGGGCCTATTGAGGGTGACTTTATGGTTTTCTTGGATGGGGGCTTAGATGGCTGGGGTGATATTGGTGGGGATGGGATCCCCCTGTTGTTATACTTTCACTGGTTGGGAATCTGAGGCTATTTGGTTGCTCTGCTTTTATCACGTATTAGGGTGAGATCCTCTATTGTTGAGAAATCGTTGGTTCCCGGTTTTAGGGGCGTGGGGTTGTGTCTTGGGGTTTTCCTTGTTCCATTGCTTCGAGGGATCTCACTGGTCCCTTAGGGTTGCTATAAGTGTGGCCTGTATCTCGATACTTGGTTTTTTTCCAGTACGTTGAGGGATCACACTTTTCCCTTTGTTGTTGTGACCATACAAGAGAACCTAGTGTGAATGCTTAAATTGTTGTTTGGTTGTTCCTATTTTCCGTTTATGGTTGCACCTTTTAGTGGCCCAGTACTATAGACTTTACTTAAATGGATTCCATTGAACCTGCTAACATGAATGATATAAATGTGGAATTTGTTCTGTGATGAGTTGTGTTTTGGTCGTGAGTGTCGTGGCTTCTTTTGTGAATGAATAGTAACAAAGGTGTTGTGATGAGGTTTTTGGAACCCCTAGGATAGGATGAGCGTTTGTTACCTATACATATATCTACATCTTTAATGTTTCTTATTTTTGCCCCACCCAAGTTGGGGAATTTAGTGCCGAACAACTCCATTTCATGGGGGAGGGTTCTTTTCCCAACACTCTTATGAGTGGCTAGTTATTAGATCCTTTTCTTCTACCTTTTTTGAATAGCCCAAGACTCTTCGGGCAGAATGTGGTGGTATGAAGTCCATTATTAGCCCAAGAATTTTCGGGTGGAGTAGTTGTGGTGGTTGTCCTAGGTGTTTGCAGGCAGGTTGTTTCCCATGTGTCTTCGGGTTGAGGCCCAGGGGTCATTGGGCGTGGCAGTAGTTGTTCTGAACCAAGTGTTTGCGGGTATGGTTACGCGTGGTGGTTGTGGCCCTGGTGTCTGCCAGCGGGGTAGTTGTTCTGGCCTAGGTGTGTGTGAGTGGAGTTCGGTAGTGGGACTGCGGTGAGGTTGTGGCCCAGGTGTGTGCGGGCAGTGTTTGGCTGTGGGACTGCAGTGAGAATGGCTGGATTGCTTCGATGCATAGGATGTCTTTAATAACAATGGGGAATGTGGCGCGGGGAACCCAAATATTGATGTGCTATTACTATATGTTACTTGACATGCGTTATTTGGGGAGCGCGCCTTGGTGAGGTTTGGGTGGATAGCTTTTTTTGTTGGGTGTTTGGTTATCTCTTTTTTTCATGGGGCATTAGAATGTCTCCTCACTTATGCATGAGAGTCTTTGGTTTACCCTTCTAAGTATACTTGTATGCTCACCCTACGTATATAAAACTTCTTTTAGGGTTCCACTAGGACTTTAGGGACTGGGAAGGACCATACTAGCTCAAAACTTGGGGCAGTTGCTATTTTCATTTCACATTTCTTGGTACTTTACCTTTGGAGTTTTTGAGGCTTGTATTATTTATGTTGAACATGCATATGGTAATGGGTTACTTTTGGCTTTGCCTTTACATTCAACATTGGTATTGTTGGGTTTGATATCTTATCTCTCACTCCAATAAAAATAAAAAGGGTATTGCCTTCCACTTTGTGTGAGATTATATACCCTTGGTACTAGTCACCACTTAGGGACCTATTGAAGGCGGGTCTCGGGGGTCATTATCTCTCCTTCAACTTAAATAAGGAAGGGTCTAGAAATCTGCTATCCCTTCACTCCTTTTGGTGAAGGAGGGTCGTGACATTACCGTTATTTTTGTCCTTTATCAAGAATTAATAATGTGCACGTTGCTTGATATGAATGGATATTCTCAAGTGAATAATATTATTCTCAGAAAAAATATATTAATTTAAATTATTTTTCCAAATTTTTTATTGGAAACATGTATGTATCTATTTTACCAAGACTAAAATACTATTCCGTTATTTGGGATGTGATTCCTTATTTCTATGTCACTATAAAAATCTAGGCACTAACTCTGGGATATTGCGGTTGGGTGTCTCTATAGCTGGTATCAAAAGATTTTAGTAGAATTCTTATGAACTAGATTTTTGAAAAGATAGATTATGGAGCATACCCCTATGATATACATTGAGGATTACAATATAATAACATACTAATGTTTTGGTAAGGTATATATTATGTTGTTTTTATATAAAATATATCTATGTTTAGAAACTATAAGTTGATGTATTTATATAATAGATATGAATATCTGTAATGACTTTAAAAATCATGTATTGGGATTTATCGTATCATCGTCACCTGCATCAAAATGGGACCTACTATACCCCTAACATGACACTGTTGGGGGTTATTGTTTTCATAATTCACATTTTATTTACAAATTACATTGAAATATATAAATAGATTAATATAGTGAATGAACTATTTTATACACAATGTGTATTAGATTGAAATGATGGTTTCTCAATGGAATGGGAATTTTTTTATGTGTGTAAAAGAATGGAATAATCAAAAGGATAGTTGAAAAATATGATGTGTATGATCAAGGGAAAATAAATTGCATCCTAGGGATCCATTAAATTTTTTTCCTTTAATTATGGTGTAACATCCCCGAGCTAGGAGCCACTAATTTTGTGCCCCAAGGTGGGTCTCCATATAACCTTAGAAACACTTCTCCCTATTCCAAAGTTTTCTGACTAGATGATAGGGTCTAATATGTATTGTAGGGATACTATACACTCATTACCATAGTAAGCCACATTAGATAATAATTTAAATAATAGAAACAATATGAAACAACTAATACCATTCATAAGTAACTGATTCCCAAAACTAGGTACACCCATATACAATAATAAATAAGCCATGCCAGGTAATAGTACCATGTGAACAAAACCTAAAAGAAGAGAAAACAACATGATCCTTAAAATGGAATGGATGCAAAGCCTGGAACCTCATCCACACCTCTCCCACGTCTGATTTAACTCCCTAGCATAGGGTCTATTCCCTTTTCATAACCTGGAAGCTTGAAATTTTCATGGGAACCCAACAGTGGCCTAAGCCGGGTGTGAGTATAACTCAGTAGGCCACCACAATCTATGTCTACAAAATATCCATCCAAAAAAAGGTAGTGAATGACTGTAATAAATAATGACAAGTTAGTATTAATAGTTCAATAGGTTATTATAGACTATGTTCCTTTTAATTATACTACCATTGAGTCTGGATTCACTACAACTACATTAATATACCCTTTTCATGTGTTCAATAGAATAGGAATGTTCAACGTTCTCAAGAATATGGGAACAAAATAAGTTATTATCTCACTAGGAATTAAATTATTACAACCTCATGATCCCCAACTTGAATCCTAAGTCGTCGTGGAATGCCATAGTTAGGGGAATTGAACTCTCTCCCATTTTCTAACCCATACAATTAGGGGCAGAGTAAGAGAATCATTCCAACTCGAACCGTGGTCATAGACCCCCATGCATATACCCCACTCTACCAAGCCATGTGCACATGCTTATTTATCATTCACCACAATTAACCATATGAAAACAAGCATAGATAATATTATTTGTAACATCACAACAATATCAACAAATGGGAAATTAACATTTTTCCTTAATCAATTAACACATTCGTTATTTATATTACTTAACACCTTTATCCCCATTTCCCATTTCCCATTCCTATCTCTCAAACACATTTTCGTTTAAAGCTAAGCCTATAGAATTTTCCCATCAATCCATTTAACCATTTTTTATGCCAAGCAAACAACCTTTTAGGCCATTATACAACCTTTTTGAATTAATAAAACACTAATTTCACATCATTCAGTCATATTAACATATTCATCATGGGATCTATGTTTTCTTACAATAGCCATACACTTAGACAAACTCTATGTCCAAGAAAATTCGGCGCACCCAATGGTTGACCCTAACCTCATTTGGACATCCTCCAGTCATCCCGTAGGGATAATGAAAATATGAATTAACCATTTTAAAGCCATTAAATCCAAATAAATCAAAGGTAACTATGAACACAATAATGGAAAATTATGAACATAACCCAAAATAAAAAAATCACCTTGAAACCAAAGGGATACAAATTATAGACCACCTATCTTGAATCCATTAGAGAACACACTCTCAACTAAAGCCTTATATCCCAATTAATCCAACCCTTGAATTCTAAACCAAAACCTTACCGAAAAAAGAAGGGTTTCATAGCCTTAGGAGAAGATAATAGGGAGATACCACCTCGAAACAAGAAAAATAAGCATGAAGGGGTTTAGCCTTACCCAGTTCTTCAATCCATACCCAATGGCACTCCAAATGGGCCTACGATGAGGGAGATAGATACATGGAATCTATGGGATAATTTTTTCATTCCTAGGGTCCAAAAGAGGAAGAAAGGAGAAAGACCCGAGTTGTGTATAGAAATCTTGTAATGGCTTTTTTTGTAATTTTTAAAATATTTCTGGCCCGCAAAATTTACCCACATGATTTAACAAACCATGCGCAATACATGTAGATGCTATTGCACAAAAATATCCCCCTCGCACAGTTTTCAATCCCAGTTTTCCAAATCATTTGCAAACAGTATGGAGGCTTCTGTCTGAACATCCGTCTTCTACATGGTTTACTAGGGTTGTCCGCACTGTCAAGACAAGTTGTGTGCATACTGTGTGGCTTTCCCATAAAACTCATTTCCCCCTTTTTCATGTCTCAAACCCCCAAAACACCCCTATATCCTTCTTAAGGGCTCTTGAAAACACTTAATTGACCAAAATAATGGGATTAAACTGAAACATAGGTAAAAATACCCTACGGATAAATTTTTTATCTTTCAACCTCACCGCCATACAACAACTCTTCCCCGATCCACTCTTCTAGATAATTGTTGATTTCCCAATGAAAAAATATTGGGCCTATGAGTCCACATATTTGGTTCTATCTCCGATTTTTCTTCTTGAACATTTCTATGTTTCTATAGGACATAAACCAAAGGCAGAACCATTCCCCACAAAACTTCCTCACAATGATCCACAATACGCACCGGGTTATCCTCAAAGGATGATTCAACTTCATGCTTGAAATCCTAGGCATTTAACATAGAGACGGATCTGGGTGATATTGTAAGAGTTGTGAAACAAGGAAAAAATCATGCACCCCACTATACCATTGTGGAAGATCCAATTGATAAACCACCAGTCCGACCCTAACCATAATCTCAAATATACCCACATATCTAAGTTCTAACTTTCCCTACTTCAGAATTCAACAGTGAGCCAACCTTGTGGTCACCCTAAGAAACACACTATCACCCACCACCAACTCAACAGGTCTACAACGCTGATATTCATATGACATATTCCAACTCTAAGATATTTCCATACATTCTAGAATCAGATGAAACTTCTCTGACATCTCATACAGAAGATTCAGTCCCACCAGCTTAGACTCCCTAGCCTCTAACCAATACAATGGAGATCTACTTGGTGTCCAAAAAAGTGCCTCAAAAGGTTACATCTTGACTATATCCTGAAAATTTTTATTGAAATAAAACTCAACAAACAACAAGTACTTTTCCCACGAACAAACAAAATATAGAACACATACTCTCAGCAAGACTTCTAATATATGAATTGTTTGCTCCGACTGCCTATCAGTATATGGGTGGTAATTCATACTAAAAAACACCTGGGTACCACATCCCTTCTAAAATCCCTTCCATAATAATGAGGTGAAATGTAGATCATGATCTAAAATTATGGTCCTTAGTACATCATGCAACCTTACTATTTCTTGAACATACAATTCCTCCACCTGGTTGACTGTATAGGTCTCCTTGATCAGTAAGAAATGGGCCACTTTGTTCATCCAATCTACCACCACCCAAATTTCATCATTATTCCAAGGCATCCTTGGGAGACCCACTTCGAAGACCATTGTTTTGTGATTCCTCATCCACTCTAGAATAGGATATTACTGTAACAACCCACCTAGACGTTAATGTTAAGTCGTAACCTTCTAACAGGTAATTAATCATGCCACAAGCTTCGCAACATCTTTCTTCATTCGGGGCCACCAAAACTACCTGTGATGATAATGGTATATCTTAGTCATGACCAGGTGTACTTCCCACTTTGATGTGTGAAATCGAAGCCTCAAATCATCCCATACATCTACCGGCACCACAACATGACCCTGAACATTAGAAACTAAATCTGCACCAAAATTCTATCCATAAGGTCACTCCCTACCATTAATACTTTCCTTACCAGCCAAACATTCTAGGTCTACTAGACGAATCTCTTTAACTCTTATCAGAATCGCAGGAATAACTATTATAGATGAAACGACCATCTTCTCAAGCTGATCTTGGACCTCCAAATTCATCTCAACAAATAAGGCCATCATCACCACTCTAAACTGGATTTCTGAAATACCTGATTCTGAGTCATCCAGCTCCGAGCATCGACGACACTATTTAATTTTCCCTGTGTGTTCATCAACTAAAAATCAATAGAGTGAAGGTACTAAACCCATCGTCACTATTATAGATTCAAATAATGCTGATAGAATATTTATTTGATACTTTTATGGTTGGTAACCACCTAATGAGTTCTCCCAACAGGTAATACCTCCAACACCTTAAGGAAAGAACCACAACAGCTAGTTCCAAGTCATGAGTAGGAAAATTTCTCTCATGTGGTCTCAACTGTCTCAACCCATAAGATACAACCCGATCATCCTCCATCAACACAACCCCAAGTCCAACACCAAGTGAATCACAAAACAAGGTGTACCTATTACCTAGATTGGGTAAGATCACAATCGGTGCGGTAGACAGCCACTTCTTCAGCTCCCAAAAAATCATTCTCACAAGCCCCTAACCAATCAGACATAACCCCCTTCTTCGTTAGGAATTTTAGTGGTGATACCAAAGGAGAAAAATCTGTAATAATGTATCGGTAATAACCAACCAAATCTAGAAACCTTTGAACATCAGAGAAATTCTTGGATAGTTCCCAAGACACTGTAACCTGTAGCTTTTCCAGATCCACTAACACACCTAGATTATAAATGATGTGTCCCAGAAAGCGCACCTCATCAATCAAAAAATGAAATTTCCATATCTTGGTGTAAAGCCTATTCATTCATAGTGTACTCAAGAAAATTTCAAGATGTTTGGCATGATCATCATGAATTCTAGAGTACACAAACATTTCATCAATGAAGAAACTAAAAATTGATCATGATATGGATGACATTTCTGATTCATCAAGGCCATGAACACTGCCAGTAAGTTTGTCATTCCAAATGGAATCACCATAAATTCATACCATCCATAATGGCTTTAGAAATAATTCTGAGGTATGTTAGAAGGTATCACCCTCAACTGATGGTATCATAATCTTGAATCAATCATAGAAAACTCCAATGCACCTATGAACTGGTCAAACAAGTCATTGATTATAGGAAGAGGGTATTGGTTCTAAACTATCATCTGGTTCAGCATCCTATAATTGACTCATAGCCTCAATGATATGTGAGCCTTCTTATCCCACGACATAGGATATCCCCCAATTCAATGTATTAGGATGTATAAACCCCTTACACTCCAATTTCTCTAACATAACCTTCAATTCATGGAGCTCTACAGGTTGTATTTGATAGGGTGGAATGCAAACTGGATATGCTTCTAAAAACAATTCGATCATAAACTCAACATATATGTCAGGTGGTAACCCAGATAAGCCCTTAGAAAACACATCCTAAACTCTTACACAATAAAAGTGAAGACTGGTTTTCCTTTCTCCCCATAATCTATCATAAGGCATGACACTTGGGCAGTGAGTTCCTCCAACTACTGGCGTAGAGACCCTGCATGGCCCACTCGAGTATCCCACTCACCATGAAGGACATAAGTTCTCTAATTGAGAGATGTGAAAGTTACCCGATGTCGGTAATAGTCCATATGATCTTGATATAACACCAACCAGTCCATTCCAAGGAGTAGGTCAAAACTTGATATTACTAGTACAAAAAAATCCCACAAAAAAGGATACCCAGCAATCTTTAGATTATAAATCTTACACTATTTGATGTGCTCAACTTATAACCCTATTAGAGTATCAACAGAATTTAACCCCATGTAGTCTCCGTGGTTAATCCAAACACAACTACAAACAGATCAAAATTAATGGAATGAGTAGCACCAGTATCAAATAAAGCACTAGAAAGTGTGGAATCAACAAGAATCATACCTAGAACAGTAGATGGTCCTTCCTCACCACCTTTAGGTATAGCCTGAACTGCATGAGGATGTCATGGCCCTTTACCCTGGGCTCTAGCCTAAGTACCCCGCATTGTACTACTCTATTAGAAATGATGATCTCATCCTAGAGCTCCACGTCCACTACCTCTACTAGTATGAACCATCATGCTCCAAGTGTCTTCTTGATATAGGGTAAATGACCCCCTTCCTTCACTTGGAATCTACCTTTGATCTCAATAATTACCTGACTATCATGGGTTCATGCAAAACCTATACACATGGCCTAACATGCCACATTTTCAGCACTCAATCAGGGGGTGGTGACACTAGTTATGCTGGTGCCCTGTCCTACCACACTAACAATAGAAGACATGGTCACCACGATGATAAATTTTCCCCCTCTTCTGACTGCTCTATGTGCATCCACCATGCTAATGGATCCCAAAATGGTGCTTCCAATTATCAAAATCTAAACCACTTTCTCACCCAACTATCACCACAAGTTCACTACATGAAGATCCATTTAGGTTCCCCTCGGATATAAGGGCTTTTTCTACCATTTCAGCAAACCTTTTTAGATGAATGATATTCACATGAGATATGATCTCATGTCTCTACCCATTCTAGAAGCGTTTTTTAACAGATGCCTCATCTCCTGTAAATGTTGGAATGAAGTGCCTCAAGTCGGTGAAACGACTAGTATAGTCCATCACTGACATTTTTCCCTCAGTCAGCCTCATGAATTCCATAGCAATCTCTGAATGTTTTTGGGTAGAATTTCTCATTGAATATCTCATAAAAATCCTTCGACAACCTTCCCTCAGCCTAATTGTTTTGGGCCATAATGTCCCACCAACGTATTGTTTGACCTCTCAGCATATAGGTTTCTAACATGAATCCCTTATATAGAGGTTTCTCTAGATAGTCAATAATAGTTTGGATAGACTCTATCAAAAACATTGATACTTCTGGACCACCCTCTTCAGTAATAATCAGAGGGTGCTACAGGTGAAACTCTCTAGTTAGCTCAAATATACTCAGAGTAACATGTCATGTGTCTTATTCCATCACCTATATAAAATGACCAATGTTCTCACGGTACTTTTCTTCCCTATTTTCTTAGATCACCACATTATCTTGCATTACTACTGGAGGATCATTCTTGAAAATATCCACATTTTTCCCAACAGGTAGTCATTACTGAGGTAGATTTTCTCTACAATTACGAACATGAGAATTATAAATCAACTAAAAAACTTTTACAAAGGGAAATAAGATATATATGATAGACTCATTACTTTCCATAACCAAACCTGTTTACGTACATTACCCAAATGAGGCCACTCCCTACTAGATCACTACCCTTATCCATCTATCTGAAACTCATGGCTAACACGGGTATCTAATTTACATAGTTACGAGAATTATATTTTACACTCATTAAAAACCATTTCCATATCCCAATTTTCTCTTAAAATAGGTTAATCTAATTTTATTTCTTTATCAAGCACCATTTTCAAATTACTACATGATATTTCTGCATCCCCTTTTACCCATAAACATCAGCTTATTGGGAAAAAATTCATTTCATTTAAGAAAACATATGCATCCTAACCTTTATATCCCGCACACCCATCCCATGTATGTTCCAATAATGATGCATGTCACTTACCAACATAGGTACCTAGAATGATACAGGAATTCAAAAAGTCGTACCCTTTTGTCCGCAAGTGGAATATCATCAAACACTCAAATCACACAACAAGTTCATCCTCAAATGGTGAAATATAATCAAATATAACAACACACAGTAAGAACAACAATCCCCTATTTGGGTGACATCAGTTTTCCCCCATACATGGGTTAGCTACTCCCAAGAACGTGCTCGTTACTAAAGCCTGTAACTTTTATAAACCCCTTTATACCATCCAAAAATAGTAATAAAGAGAAAATAACTCATTTTATGCCAGTTTGTAATGATCCTAGCCTGTGATAGACTAATCTGGTGCCCTGAGCCGAGTCGCCACATTACATCAATTGTGCCTCATCTTATGCCAGATGTTACTTACTAGTAGCGAGGGTCTAATAAGCCACATGAGAACATTATACCCTAATTTCCAAAATAAGACACAACAGATGATAATTTAAATAACATAATCAATAGGCAACAATCAATAAAAAAACCAATTCCCAAAATTGAGTACAACAATATACAATAGTAAATGCGTCATTCCATGTTATAGTGACAAGAAAAAAAACCCAGAATAAAGGAAAATAGAAGGATCCCCAAAATGGTTTAGACTCCATGCCTGGAACCTCACCCATACATGTCCCATGTTGAATTCAAATCCCTAGCATATGACCCTTTCCCTTGTCTTGACATGCATGCATGAAATATTCTCGGGTACCTGACGACGGCCTGAGTAGGGTGTGAGTATAACTGTGAAGGCCACCACCAACGGTGTCTACAAAATATCCAACCAAATCAGATAGTGCATGAAATTTATATATAATGAAAGGTAAGGATAAACAGATCAATATGAAATTATAGATTATTCTTATTTTAATTATACATACATTGAGTTCAGGTTCACTACTTATACATTTCCCAATTTAATCTACACTTTTCATTTGTTTAATGAATTATCCATGTTTAATGTTCTCAAGAATATTTGAATAAAATCAATTCCTATCTCACAAGGAATTACATTAAAACAACCTCATAATCCTTAACTTGAAGCCTTAGTCTGGGTGGAATTCAACTGTTAGGGAAATAAAACATCATACCCTTCCCTATCATGTGCATTTAGTGGTGGATCTAGAGCCTCAGTCCCACTCGACATGTTGGTGTAGAACCTCATGTCTATACCCTACTCTACCAAGCCATATGAACTTGCTTAGTTTTTATTCACCACAATTAAGAATATCACAAGAATCATATACAATATCATTTAACACATCACAAAAATGTCAAAAAATAGGACACTAACATTCTGCATCAATCCATTATCACGTACATCATTTATATTAATTAACACCTTTATCCCCATTTCCTATTTCCCATACCAATCTTGATAAGCACATTCAAGTAAAAAGCTAATCCATTTGGATTTTTAAATTATTCCATTTAACCCATTTCTATTCCAACCAAACAACCTTTTAGGCCATTATTTAACCTATTTATATTAATAAAACTCTAATTGAACATCTATCAAGAAAATTAACATATTTGTCAAAGGATATATGTTTTCTCACAATGACCATATAGTTACTTCACAAAACATTATGTCTAGGAAAAATCGTCACACCCCATGGGTGGCCATATTCTCATTTGGCCATCCTACATGCATCTTGTGGGGAACATGAGGAGTTCAATTTACCATTTAAACACCCAAAATATCTCAATAAATCGAAGGGGAATGAGAACAAAAAAATTAAATATTAAGAACATAACCCTACATGAACAAATCCACTTGAAACCAAATGGGATTCAACTTTTAGACCTCCTACCTTGAATATATTGGCGAACACACTCTCAAGGAAGCCTTAGATCCCGATTCAACCAACTCTCGATAACTCAACCTAAACCTCACCCAAAAAAATGGTGTGAGAGCATCAGAATAAGTAACGAGGGATACCAACCCAAATTAAGAAAATGATGCAAAGAGGGGTTTAGCCTTACCCTGATCCTCAATCTGAAACAAGAGGCACTTCAAACGGCCCTAAGTTGATGGAGATCGATCCTTGGAAGCTCTTGAAGACATTAGTTTGTTTCTAGGGTCCAAAGGATAAATAATGGAGGAAATATCACGTTTAGTATAAAAATCCTGTAATGGATTTCTAATAAATTTTTAATTGTTTAAGGATGCACAGTTTACCCGCACAGGTTGTCAAACCATACAGAATAAATGAAAATGCTACTGTCCAATAATACCCCCCTTTCATGGTTTACCTAGGATATTTTCATGGTCAGGACAAGCCATGCGTAGACCCTATGGCTTGCCCATAGAACTCTTTTCCATTTTTTTGTGTTCGGAACCCCCAAAACACCCCCAAAAGTTCTTAATGACATGGAAAAATAGTTAATGGACCAAAATAATGGACTTAAATAGGAACACAAGTAAAACATACCTTACAGAGAAATTAGGGATCTTACATGTGGAGAATTTAGGGATTATCTGTGTCAATTATCCCATTTGAAGGATAAATCCTAGATGGAGGAATGACCTATGTTGATATAAAAATGTTGTTGTATTTATTTAGATTCCCTAATTTTATTATAGAAGTGTTTTTTCCAATGGTAATTTTTTATAATAATCAGGAAACATTTACATATTATGTTAAATTTGAGAATCATATTTGTATTCATTATCTTTAGAGTTATGAATACCATCATTGATTTATGAGGTTATGTTTAACCATATGTTCAAAGACCTAAAATGTAGTGACCCAGAGCTTAACGTACATGAACATTACATTACTTTTGCGGAATACTTGATACATAACAAAAACACACACACAAGGACCGTAATAGTTTAGTGTCTTTGGAAACTCGGAATATAATCTTCTAATCGTGGTGAAAGATCTTCAACATCTCCCATAAAGATCTTCCTTTTTTTAACCTAAAACCTTTCTTTATATCCTGGGGAAAAGAAAACATAAAAGGGTGAGATCAAATGCTCAGTAAGGGTAAACAAAAGAAATATCAATCACATCATATTCACAAGAACATAACATTTTGGAAATCATAACCTGCAAAAGAGAGCATAATTTCATAACATGTGATAAATCATAGTAGTGAAATGAAATCCCAATAAACATAACATAAGACATGAATCGTTTTGGCATACACACATAAACATAGAGAATCATTTCTTGTTAGTCAAGACTCATTTCCAAGACTATCTTAGTGGACAAAGTCCTTTTCTGAACCGAGTCACCCTCGTTTCAGTCCTATTTTACTGAACCGGTATAACCTACCATTCCAGCCATGTCTATCTCATGAGATATAAAATCTTTACCCAATGCATTGGAGGGAGATATAGGTCCCACCCATCTCATAATGATACCATTCTTATGTGTTCCACAAAATCATAAATCATACATCATTGCATAACCCATGTAATAAAAATGGGATTCGTAAACATCGTGACATCATAAAACAATTCGTATAAGATAAAAGAATTCATAAAAATAATTCCATCCCAACATAACCAAATCAATGTAATAATATGAATAGAAACAGAACCCTATGTTATCGTAGATGGAAAAGAATTTTGATAAAACACTTGCAATGAATTCTTGAGGAAAATATCATTTCTTTATCAAAATCAATTTCTTTTCTCAAAACGTCATGCAATTTTAAAAGAAATATATTTTATTGGAAATATTCATGAAATCTTTTGGAGTAAGCTTCATGAAAATAAGGCTTTATAAAATAGTAAAAATCCATTCGTTCCGTATAAGTTAAAAAACATTCTTCGTACTTTTGTCGAAAAAGTCAAAAAGTACCTCGTACGAAAAAGGACAAAAGATTCCTTTCATATCTTTTACTAAAAACTCACAAAAGGGTAAAATTGGATTTAAAAAATTGTAGTTGGATGGAAATAATATTACATATTGAGGAAACATTGATGTGGATGATAAAATACACCCCAGTAAATACCAAAGTATAAGCAATCTCGGATAAAAATGAGATTGTGATATTTTCCTTACCTTAAGTCCGATTTGCTTTGTAAGTGTCCAAAACTCCTGTATAATGATTTAAATAATGTCATTAACTTATTACATAATCATATTCATTTTTATGATATCATATATGGTTCACTTATGACTTTATAGTACCCGTTCTTTTGTAAATTCCTTGTTAAAGAAGCGTTTTGGGTAAAATTGTTTCATTTATCGTAGGTGTTTGGACTTGTTGTTCTTGACATTATTATAACTTATATCATGATTTAATTACTTCCAGAATATAAAACATGATTTATATATCATATATATTCAGTATATATATATATAATAAATATATAAATGAAATGAAACACACCGTTCATGGAGACGGTAGTCCGTACGTACGCATGAACGTTGTTTTCCTTTCCTTATTGTCTTGAATGGAAGTAAGTAGATGACATACATATATACATAAATACAGTAGCCTTATAATGTCATATATTTCATTATTATTTATTATATATACTTTATAATCATTTTTAAATGGTTAACATGAAGAATGAATCTCATCGCGTTGTGGAGACGGTAGTCCGTAGGTACGCACGAGCGATGATATCGTTCCCATGGTCGTGGAATTGTGTTGAAGTGTATGTATAATATTTCAGTATCAATATCACTCTATAATAATCATATATAGTTACTCCTTACAACATTATACCCATCCAATTAAGGTGGTGGCGGAAAATAGATTACACCACGGCGTGGAGACGGTATTCCGTACGTACGCACGCGCGGTGATTTCCTTTTTCCGTAGGATGGATAGAAGGTTAATTAGAGTCGTTTCATATTTATAATAACATATAAGTATATAAGAAATACTGATGTTATTACTTTATCATGAAACAACTAAAGAAGAAGAAGTTGAAGAAGAAATAAATTGAAAAAGATCAGTAATGGATATTACCTCTTTTTGACGCTCCTTTTCTTAACCTCCACTTAAAGAACTAAGGATAGTCTTTGAAGAAGACCAGGACCTCTAGGATGATACTAGGGAAGTTTAGAAGATATTTTTTCAGGGTTTGGCCGATCTTGAATGCTCAAATTGGTGTGAGGAGGAGAGGGAGGAGGTGTCCTTTTATAAGGGAGGAGAGGGGCACCTTAGGAAAATCTCAAAATATTATTATATATTAAGGTCAAATTCGGTTTATAATGGTTCCAAAGGGTCTTATTTCGAAGCTAAAGTGGGGATGGGTCGAAATACTCTCATCCAATAGTATTTAGACAAGTTTAGGTTATTATTTTAACCTTATCAATTAGATTTAACTATAAGTTAAATAATTTAACTTTTACCGTGTCTTTTTGTTTTCTTACACTATATGGTTAATAAACTTACTATATCAAGCCAAACGAACCCCAAGTTATTTATTATTAATATATATAATTGTATCTAAGTCATTTGGATGAACCTTAGATTTTTAGGATCAAAATAAAAATTAATAATAAAATATTTGTTTTAAAAACTAATTTATGTCAATTTTGACACTATTTGGTAGATGATTTTTATGAAATTCATAACAGAAAGATAAGTTCAAACCAAGTTACTTAAATCAACAATAACATGTCATATTATCCTATAAAATTAGTTTAAGTCATAAAAAGTATCAAATTACATTTATTTGGGCATTTATAACATCAATTATGTCAATATTTCATTAATAAGGAAATTACTGCATCATCTTTGTGTCATAATAAATGATAATTATTTAATCCCTAAAAATTCTAAATAAATTCCTATGATGTATATAACTTTATTATATTTCTGGAGACTATTCATGTTCGATGTTTCATGAAGTGTATCACTAAATTAAAATTACTATACTTATAAGATTCAAGAAAGTGACATGTTGTCAAATTCTTTGGTTTTAATAATAATTAAATTATTTTCAGGGACAAAAGTCCATAAAATTAATCTAATCTGACCCTTAGATTATATGGGTCTACTTTTATACATCCAATGGGATTTTTCCAAGTGTTAGGGTAATTTTATAATCTTATATTTACCCTTAATTACCCGATATACCTTTAACTATAGTAAATAAAATTTACCATATTTACTATTCACAATGCCCAAAAATAAAAATTAGCTTATAAATATAATTTGGACCCACTTATTCCAAATATGGAATCCATTTTTCCAAATTCAATACACAAAAGTTGCATAAATTAAATTAAAATTAATCCCGTTGTCGAAAGAAAACGGGTTTTTCTTTAAAACATTACAAAAGATTGAATTGATTTAACCTATGAATTCAAGGAAAAATCAATTCTAATGAAATAAATTATATTAAATGGTAAAAATATATTCTATTTATACTTTAAAAACATTCAATATTATAATTTAACCACATAAGATATTACGATGAAAAAAGTTGTTTTTAATTAAAATATAGCTCGTTTTTACTATTCATTAAAATATGAACGTTATCGGAAAAATATCAAAACCTTATCTAATGTAAATTTTTATATCATGATTCAAAAGAAGAATTTTAGTTTGTCAAATTGAACTTATAAACATGTCAAAAACTAGATTTAAAGTGGGTTCTCCATCAAAAGGCGGCAAAACTGCATTTTTTGAAAAATACTTATTTTACCCGAAAAATTTATTTTGTTCATATACCATGTTCTAGAAATGTGTAAGATGAATAATAATGTTATAAAATTAAAAATTTAGTTACCACTATTTATAACGGCTAGTTCATAATAATATTATAATAATATATCATTGTTTAGTAAAACCCAGTATTGCGTACAACACACACTATCGAGGAACGTCGTGATTGCGTGTAATGCAAGCCATGTCCGGGTAGCGTGTTGTGAAAGAATACTTTGTTGTTTCGTATAACAGAATCCAACCATATTTCATTTATACATTGAATATATATATATATATATACTCAATGTTGCATAGAATAACTATTATCAAAGTTGTGTGTAACACGATCCAAGAATAGTGTTGCGTATACTAAAAGCTAATACGGTGTTGCGTATAGCGCAAGGTAATATTGGTGTAGAATACAACACAAGAAATTAATGAAATTAAAAGAATATTTTTCATAAAATCTCGGGGTGTTACATTCTACCCCCCTTAAAATGAATTTCGCCCTCGAAATTTGTTGGGGTTATAAATGGTTTGCTACTTGAAAATTTCTTTAATAGAAACCCACATCATAAAAAGGAATACCAAAACCAATCTTTAAAAACAAAAGTATGAGACGTAACAGTTACCCAAATAAACTAATCACTGGGTTTCCACATAGGTGAAAATATGGATATGGAAGAGAAATCTAACCATCATGTTATGATGGAGAGTGGTAGAGAACATGGCTATGGAAAAGCCAGAAATCACAAAGCCATAAATTTGTGACGATCTAGGGTACCATCTGATTCATCGGATATAAGGGAACTAGGACAACATTTTTGGTTTTAAAGATCATTTCCCTAAAGTTGAAGAATTTGAATTAGAATAAATACTTACTTTATTTTGGTACAATCTCACTGTTGTTTGTGCCTTGAACAATTTCCACTTCATCTCTTAAATAAATGAAGTTGAATTTGTTATTCGTTAAGTGTTTGCAGATCATGTGATAGAATGACGGGTCATTCCATCTGTCTCAAACAGAAGGATAGCAAAAGTTATATACATAAGTCGATCTATAGTGAGATTAATTATATATGGTTCCTAAAATGGAATTATACTTCATATATCATACTACTTAATATAATAAAACTAGTTTCTACTAAACAGGGACTTCCTGTAGGCCAGTGGTAGGCGATAAAGGCCAGTCACACTTCGGTTGTGGGTTCGATTCCCACAGCCTTGTCTGAAGTGATGGGTTGTCGCCCGTCCTGCAGGTTGTCCTTTTTATAAAGCTATATTACTATAACATCCCATCAATAATATCGAAAAAAGTTCTATCCTAACTTATGTCCAACATAATCTATTCCAATCTTTAGGATTATCTAAAATACTTCGGTCCAAGCTCATAGTATAAATAAAATGATTACTTGAAATTTCCTCAACCAAGCATGTGAATACCATCATTTATCCCCAATATATATTGTTGGTCACATTCCAATCATGTGAATACCTTAATCATGTATTCTCTTGAAAAATGAATACCTATTAAACCTTAGTGAAAACATGAATGCTGTCAAAAGTTAACTCTAACCACATACCAAAATCCAAAAATTCTATATACTCAATCCATGATATAAACTTCTCCTTACATCATTCATGAGCTCATGAATACTATCAAACATTTAATTTTCTCTTTATCCCTTCATTACGCGCATATCATCTTCATTCCAAAAATATCTGAATAACCTTTAATGGATACTGGTAGCATTAATCACACACTTTCCAAACTCAAGGAAAGACAACAACGTAACAATCCTTAGATGTATCTTTATTCCATAGTACCATGAGATTCTTTATACAACATTACACATGATAAACATGTAATCATTCAACTACCTTCTTAAACCATTGACCGAGCTTCAACATTTCTTTCATCTCACATATCATTTATAGTCTCTTCATCATCATCAACATAAATACTACCCATATGGCCGTACTGATTCTCTTCATGACACTTTCCCTTAGGGAATTGGTTTTCATAATGCCCGTACATCCCACATTTAAAACATTTATCCGTTGTTGATGTCGTAGCAATACCATTATCGTCATCCCTAGTGTTAACTGAACCTTTTCCTTTGCACTTACTGGATTTGTGTCCTTCATTTCCACACCCAAAGCATCTTCCAGTTCCTTTGAAACATTCTCCTTGATGCCTCTTCCCACATGATTTACATAGGGGAAATTGAACTTTATTTCCTCTATGGTCATCATGAAACTCCATCTTTCTCTTATTATCCAAGTCAGAAAACTTACCAAATTTTACTTTATTGATCATATTATGAGATTGCTGATTCGGCATAATAATGATGTTTGGACTTCCAAATCCCATTTCATTTGGTTTCTCATGAAGAATATCATTCCATTTTCCATTATATCCTCCATTATCATGAATCACCTTGTTTCTAGCTATTTTCTAATACCCAAAAAGAATAGTGTGAGAGGCAAAAATCATAATAAAGGGGGAGTAACTTCAATATGTAACATATTTGGTTTAATCTAATATCATTACCATAGTTCTAGGACTATATCCTATACGTATACTTATCCTTAGGGACATCCCTAGATATACCTTAGAAATATCTCTAGGGATCTCACTAACGTTTTCGCATCCTAGTTTCCAAAGGTTGACTAAACTTTTCCTCTGATACCAACAGTAGAGACCCGAAGCTTAACGTACATGAACATTACATTAATTTTGCATAATACTTGATACATAACAAAAACACACACACAAGGACCGTAATAGTTTAGTGTCATTGGAAACTTGGAATATAATCTTCTAATCGCGGTGAAAGATCTTCAACATCTCCCATAAAGATCATCCTTTTTTTAACCTAAAACCTTTCTTTATATCCTGGGGAAAAGAAAACATAAAAGGGTGAGCTCAAATGCTCAGTAAGGGTTAACAAAAGAAATATCAATCCCATCATATTCATAAGAACATAACATTTTGGAAATCTTAACCTTCAAAAGAGAGCATAATTTCATAACATGTGATAAATCATAGTAGTGAAATGAAATCCCAATAAACATAACATAAGAAATGAAACTTTGTGTCATACACACATAAACATAGAGAATCATTTCTTGTTAGTCAAGACTCATTGCCAAGACTATCTTAGTGGACAAAGTCCTTTTCTGAACCGAGTCACCCTCGTTTCAGTCCTGTTTTACTGAACCGGTATAACCTACCATTCCAGCCATGTCTATCTCATGAGATATAAAATCTTTACCCAATTCATTGGAAGGAGATATAGGTCCCACCCATCTCATAATGATACCATTCTTATGTGTGCCACAAAATCATAAATCATACATCATTGCATAACCCATTTAATAAAAATGGGATTCGTAAACATCGGGACATCATAAAACAATTCATATAAGATAAAGGAGTTCATAAAAATAATTCCATCCCAACATAACCAAATTAATGTAATAATAGGGATAGTAACATAACCCTATGTTATCTTAGATGGAAAAGAATTTTGATAAAACACTTGAAATGAATTCTTGAGGAAAATATCCTTTCTTCTTCAAAATCAATTTCTTTTCTCAAAACGTCATGCAATTTTAAAAGAAAGATATTTTATTGAAAATAGTCATGAAATCTTTTGGAGGAAGATTCATGAAAACAAGGCTTTATAAAACCGTAAAAATCCATTCGTGCCGTATAAGTTAAAAACATTCTTCGTACTTATGTCGAAAAAGTCAAAAAGTACCTCGTACGAAAAAGGACAAAAGATTCCTTTAATATCTTTTACTGAAAACTCAAAAAAGGGTAAAATTGGATTTAAAAAATTGTAGTTTGATGTAAATAATATTACATATTTAGGAAACATGGATGTGGATGATAAAATATACCCCAGTAAATACCAAAGTATAAGCAATCTCGGATAAAAATGAGATTGTCATATTTCCCTTACCTTAAGTCTGATTTGCTTTGTAAGTGTCCGAACCTCCTATATAATGATTTCAATAATGTCATTAACTTATTACAGAATCATATTCATTCTTATGATATCATATATGGTTCACTTATGACTTTATATTACCAGTTCTTTTGTAAATTCCATGTTAAAGAAGCGTTTTGGGTAAAATCGTTTCATTTATCGTAGGTGTTTGGAGTTGTTGTTATTGACATTATTATTACTTATATCATGATTTACTTACATAAATAATATAAATCATGATTTATATATCATATATATTCAGTATATATATATATATAATAAATATATAAATGAAATGAAACACACCATTCGTGGAGACGGTAGTCCGTACGTACGCATGAACGTTGTTTTCCTTTCCTTATTGTCTTGAATGGAAGTAATTAGATGACATACATATATAAATAAATCCAGTAGCCTTATATTGTCATATATTTCATTATTATTTCTTATATATACTTTATAATCATTCTTAAATGGTTAACATGGAGAATGAATCTCATCGCGTCGTGGAGACGGTAATTCGTACGTACGCACGAGCGATGATATCGTTCCCATGGTCGTGGAATTGTGTTGAAGTGTATGTATACTATTTCAGTATCAATATCACTCTATAATAATCATATATAGTTACTCCTTACACCATTATACCCATCCAATTAAGGTGGTGGCGGAAAATAGATTACACCACGGCGTGGAGACGGTATTCCGTACGTACGCACGTACAGTGATTTCCTTTTTCCGTAGGATGGATAGAAGGTTAATTAGAGTTGTTTCATATTTATAATAACATATCAGTATATAATAAATACTGATGTTATTACTTTACCATGAAACAACTAAAGAAGAAGAAGTTGAAGAAGAAAGAAATTGAAAAAGATAGGTAATGGATATTACCTCTTTTTGACGCGCCTTTTCTTAACCTCCACTTAAAGAACTAAGGATGGTATTTGAAGAAGACCAGGACCTATAAGATGATACTAGGGAAGTGGATAAGAGATTTTTTCAGGGGTTTGCCGAGCTTGATTGCTCAAATTGGTGTGAGGAGGAGAGGGAGGAGGTGCCCTTTTATAAGGGATGAGAGGGGCACCTTAGGAAAATCTCAAAATATTTTTTTATATTAAGGTAAAATTCGGTTTATAATGGTTCCAAAGGGTCTTATTTCGAAGATAAAGTGGGTATGGCTCTAAATCCTCTCATCCAATAGTATTTAGACAAGTTTAGGTTATTATTTTAACCTAATAAATTAGATTTAACTCTAAGTTAAATAATTTATCTTTTACCGTGTCTTTTTGTTTTCTTACACTGTATGGTTAATCAACTTACTATATCAAGACAAACGAACCCCAATTTGTTTATTATTAATATATATAATATTATATAAGTCATTTAGAGGAACCTTATATTTTTATGAATAAAATAACAATTAATAATATAATATTTGTTTTAAAAACTAATTTATGTCAATTTTGACACTATTTGGTACATGATTTTTATGAAATTCATAACAGAATGATAAGTTATAACCAAGTTACTTAAATCAACAATATCATGTCATATTAACCTATAAAATTATTTTAAGTCATAAAAAGTCTCAAATTACATTTATTTGGGCATTTATAACATCAATTATGTCAATATTTCATTAATAAGGCAATTACTACATCATCTTTGTTTCATAATAAATGATAATTATTTAATCCCTAAAAATTCTAAATAAATTCCTATAATGTAGATAATTTTATTAGCTTTCTGGATACTATTCATGTTCGAAGTTTCATGAAGTGTATCACTAAATTAAAATTATTATACTTATAAGATTTAAGAAAGTGACATGTTGTCACATTCTTTGGTTTTAATAATAATTAAATTATTTTCAGGGACAAAAGTCCATTAAATTAATATAATCCGACCCTTAGGTTATATGGTTATAATTTTATCCATCCAATAGGATTTTTCCAAGTGTTAGGGTAATTTTATAATCTTATATTTACCCTTAATTACCCGATTTACCTTTAACTATAGTAAATAAAATTTACCGTAGTTACTATTCACAATGCCCAAAAATAAAAATTAGATTATTAATATAATTTGGACCCACCGATTCCAAATATGGAATCCATTTTTCCAAATTAAATACACAAAATATGCAGAAATTAAATTAAAATTAATCATGTTGTCGGAAGAAAACGGGTTTTTCTTTAAAACATTGCAAAAGATTGAATTGATTTAACCTATGAATTCAAGGTAAAATCAATGATATTGACATACATTATATTAAATGGTAAAAATATATTCTATTTATACTTTAAAACCATTCAATATTATAATTTAACCACATAAGATATTACGATGAAAAAAGTTGTTTTTAATTAAAATATAGCGTGTTTTTCCTATTCATTAAAATATGAAAGTTATCGGAAAAATATCAAAACATTATCTAATGTAAATTTTTATATCCTGATTCAAAAGAAGAATTTTATTTTGTCAAATTGAACTTATAAACATGTCAAAAACTAGATTTAAAGTGGGTGCGCCATCAAAAGGCGGCAAAACTGCATTTTTGGAAAAATACTTATTTTACCCGAACAATTTATTTTGTTCTTATACCATGTTCTAGAAATGTATAAGATGAATAATAATGTTATAAAATTCAAAATTTAGTTAACACTATTCATAATGGCTAGTTCATAATAATATTATAATAATATATCATTGTTTAGTAAAACCCAGTATTGCGTACAACACACACTATCAAGGAAGGTCGCGATTGTGTGTAATGCAAGCCAAGTCCGGGTTGCATGTTGTGAAAGAATACTTCGTTGTTTCATATAACAGAATCCAACCATATTTGATTTATACATTGAATATATATATATATATATACTCAATGTTGCGTAGAATTACTATTATCAAAGTTGTGTGTAACACGATCCAAGAATAGTGTTGCGTATACTACAAGCTAATACGGTGTTGCATATAGCGCAAGGTAATCTTGGTGTAGAATACAACACAAGACATTAATGAAATTAAAATAATATTTTTCATAAAATCTTGGGGTGTTACATAAAACCTCCTTAGGTTTCAGTTTATGAATGTATACCAAGATTAAGGACATTTTTGGAGGAATTTATAGTAAAACAAACCATTGAATAAGTATATGTTTTATGGAATAATGCATTTACATTTTATAGACATAATGTTAATGGTGTTGACGATATTTAGGCTTTATATGATCATTAAATACATTTTTAAAAATTTAAAATTAGATTATTATACTTTAAAATATATATGCATTGTATTGAAAACGTATATATTGTGGTTATTCAATGAATAAATTTATTTCACGGATTTCAACCATATTATTTTTGGTTTATTTTAAGAATTATCTTAATTTTGATTTCAAAAATGGACAATTGACATGTCGATTGAAACCCAATGAAGTCTGGTGAGGCCATGAGGCTTGAACAAATAACCAAAAGGTGATAAGGTTTTAACACTTACCATTGGTTAATGCGATGTGCGAGTTAATATCTCGTTATTTTTTATTAAAAAATTAGATGAGTAAATATTAATGATGAACCAGTGGTACTACTTTTGTGGTTTAGATATTAATTTATTTTATTGGAAAAACTTTTCTAACAATATTTATTTTTGGAAAATACATAGGGGTGAAAAAAATACTTTCCACTCATTAATTGATCGTATGGTCCATCAAAAGTGATTTTTTGTTCTTTTTGTATAAACAATTATTTTCTGGAAATTTGTTTCATGGAATATGTGATGAATTGGAAATTTTTTGATGTAAAAAAAAGATAGAATTGTTATGATGAAATAGAAAGGTACGAATTATGTATAATTATTTATATTCGTATAAATTAAAATAATTCCTCAACTCTAGGAAAATGATCTTCAATCAAAATATTTAAACTATTACATTCATATCTAATGAATTAGATGACATATTAAATTATGAAAGATTTACAATATCAAAAACCATAATATTCCATTGAAAATTCAATTTATTTTTTTAATAACCAAAATAAATCTCTATAATTATTTACTCATTTCCTCTATGTCTATATCATCACATGCCACTCATGTTCTCATACTCAAAAACATATTTTTGTGTTATTTTATATGACCATTGTACTTCCATTTCTCCCTTATTTACTGGAAGTTTTATCAACCTTCTTTTGATGTTTTATTTCAGTAAAGTAACTTCCAAATATCAAACATGTGATTAAATATATAAATTTTCAATTGTAAGGATTCAATTCATTTAAGGAGGGGTGAATACAACACCTTGAAATTCAAAAAGAATAACTTTTTATTCAATATTTTATGTGACATGCTACACAGTGATTAGAGGAGAATATAACACCCTATCAAATTAAAAAATATATATTTTTTTAGAAAAAAATTAATTTCTTGGATTTTTTTATGATACACGTAGTAATGAGATTCTTTTATAGATTCTATTAGATGCAAGACCAAGTTTACCGAACAACAATATATGATTAATATTATTATTTAATATGATAGGTATCGCCTAACTATGGGAATGGTGGATATGAATAATATTAAATAAATTATTAAAATATATATTTTAAACATGTTATTAAATATTTATTTATTATAAATAATATAACAGCCTTTTAAAATAACATGAATTGTTTTCTAAAAAATAGTATGTTATTTATAAAATTCTATTTAGTCGTGCCTTATACTCATATTTTAAAATTAATTTTTACCAATTTTACAAAATTTAAATGATGATACGAACAAAATTTTTCAAAATCATTACATCTAAATTACCTTATATAGAATTATTTTGATTTTTCTAAAAAGAAATATTTTTAATAAATAGTAAAATATACTAAATTTTAACCTAAAATGCCTTTTAATTTAAGAAATTTTCAAGTTTAATTCTATTTAGAATTTATTTTAAAATAAAAATTTGTTAAATATTATATAAACTAATCTATTTTACATCATTGGAATCATTTTCATAAAGAATGTTAATAAAAAACATTTTAAACTTTTGGGCATTTTAACTTTAAAACTCTTCTTTTTTATCACATCAATTTAATTAATTTTATATTTACTTCTTCCAGCTCCATGAATTGAATTTGTATCACTTGATTCTATATTTGGAATCATAATAATTACTAATTTTTAAAAAGTTCAAAATATTTTTTGGCCAAAATTAATCAGGAATATAATAATAATTAATTATTGATGTTAAGATGGCATGATTTTACTATTGGATAAACTAATAAGATAAATGTAAAAAATGACCTATAAACCTATTTAAAAACTATGTTCTACAAGTAGTTCAAACATAAAACATATAATGTTATATATTGGTCCAATTGATAACCTTTTACATTTGAAAAATGTGGGGTAACATAATTGGTTTAAAAAAATCCATGTGTATTCTCTCTCCCACTTATAAAAGGCCACCCTCTCTTCTATCCTCCTAACACTATCAGAACACTTGGTTTAGAAAATACCAACCAAAATCACATCCATAATTCCATAAAATCCTACTAGATTCATTATTTTTGTAAAAAATACATCATAGTATTCCATTAGTTTAATATTAAGGAAGATACTCGAAGAAGAAGTAACGCTCATCAACGAGCATATTTATTTTATCTATTTCTACACCTCCTATATTTTTATTAAACCACGATGATAAAATTACTATATTTTAATTCATATACTATTATGTTTTTATTATAATCTAATTTCATAAAACCATCTACGCATCCATCGAATGGGTTACAAAATCACCACTTATGTTTACAATAGACTACCACCTCACGAATTGATGATTTCCTTTTTTTTCAACCTCTCAATGATTGGTATGATGATGGATCTAATGTATATATATGATATTTATAAAATATTTATACCCATGGATTCATTATATCATATATATCTTTTTTACCTTCACTTTGATAGATATATGCTAACATTGCTCTCATGTACGGCGGACTATCTCCTCGCGAAGCGATGCGATTCATCTTTCACTAACACTTCAAAGGGAATGTGATAAAGATAAAGTTAATTTTTATATGTGTTATAAATTGAAATTTTTATATTAACATTATTTCATTTTTTACAAACAGTATATATTGTTTTCTTTTATTTCATTTCATTCATTTAAAGATGATAACATCATTCGTGTACATATGGAAAACTACATTCACAAAGTGATGTGACTCTCTTTTCATTAAAAAAACATGGAAGATATATATATAAGTAAATAATATGCTATATATTATATGATTATAATTCATTAATGGATTAATATTACATAACACATTTCCATAATGATCATTCAAAAATAGAAATGTTACTCATGCGTATGTATGACCTACTGTCTCATTGATCATAACAAAATTCTTTTTTAATAACCATAATTCACTATTGTATTTAAAAGTAAAATTAAAGTTAAAATATTATAATTATTTAATTTTTATTATTATTTACATGATATAAATATATTTTATGTGTAATAATCATATATGTCATGATTCAACACACTTGATAAAACAAGGTAATTAACACAAATGACAACGAAAATAATGAATTGTAATTAGTGAATGAGTGATAAAATGTTTTAAAATGATCATATATGATATTATAAATATTAATATTGATCTATAATAAGTTAATAAAATTTTTAATCCCCAACAAAAAAGGCTAAATAATGTTAAATCAAATGGAATCGTGAGGTAAAAGATTTCACCACAATTTCATTTCATTAAGGCAAATTGTAATGTTATGCACCTAATTTACATTATATGTTGAATATGCATCACGTTAGACATGTAATATCATGAATACTTAATTATTCATGGAATCTTAAATCTCATTTTTTGTTATTTAATAAGAAGAAATAGATTTTTAATTTACCATGTGGTAGATAATGTTATGACTCAACATTTTTTCATTACATTATACAACTTCTTCATTGTTTTTGATGTTCTAGGATTCAGCGTATGATTAACATTGATTATATTTTCATGTAATTAAATTATATTTTTGTTTTTATTATTTTTAAAAAAAATTGATTCATTTTTTGATTCACACTTCAACATCATGATCTTTTCAAGGGTTGACATCATAATCTCATTTCAATCGTGATTGTTTATTCTTGAAATTCATTTGAAGTAACTAATTTGTTCAATGTTTAATAAAACCACATAATTTTTATATAACCTATTTATAAAAGATATTTTCAACTAATATATCCATTTTTCTAATTTATGGTACATAAATTAATTTCAAATTTTTTTTTATAAAATATGACTTCATTTCACTCTTCGGTCGGAAATATGTTTTCTTCAAAAAACTGGTTTTCTAAATCAAAATTCAGAATTTATTTAACATTATAAAAATGATTTATTAATTTCATTTTAACATATTGTCACTCTTTAAAAAAATATCAATGAAATCATAGGTTATTATCAAAATAGTAAATGTTTGGATTCTGTCGAAATTGTGAAATAATATTCTGGTCGTTTTATGAAGAAGGATGTTTTCTAACCTTTTATAGTAAAAAAAATTATTTATAATTTTATAGAATTTACATAATTAACCCTCATCATTTAACTGAATCTTCCTATAAAACCCCCAACATAGTTTCCACTATATATGGTGCTAGAGTCTGGGTTTCCAAATAACCTCATTCACACCTCCTCATAGGTTAGAAGTTGTTTATTAGCAAAGAGGGTATTCAAGAATATTTGGATAGAAAATAACCTATTTATCAGAGTAATAAAAATCATGTAACCATGAGAAATAATGGAAAAATTATCACTAATGAACATTCGTTAACCAGCACTTCCCAGAACTAGGTACAACCCCCCAACTAGATAGATTGTATTCAATATCATTTCATACAACTCCACATATAAGGAAACCCAAAAATAAGGACAATCCAATGAATCCACAAAATAGTTCATGACACCAGGTCTATCCCCCTCATTAATGCACATCCCAATCCCAACTCAACCATCTAACATAGGCCCCTTTCCCTATTCCTAACCCGAAACCATGATGGCTACTTGGGTACCTAATGGAGGCCTGAGTATGGTGTGTGTACACAAATTTAGGATACAACCAATATTATCTAAAAAAATACAATCTAAAATAATTGTGTCTATATGTAAATATTTAATGATAATATAAATAGGTGATGAAAAAGGTGTCAGTGGTGAACAAGATTTATTTTATCCACTTTAATTATTTGGCCCATGGGTAAGTCCTCTCATCAATTACACTATGTCATAATTTAGTAAAACAATATGAATAAGGAAAGAAATAACATTCCCTATCCCACTAGGGAAATCAATTTGAAAATAATCACACACCACTTACCTTGGAGCCTCTGTCAATATATTCTCATCAAATTTGACCTTTAGAGTCATATAGCCTTAGTCTGACTCACTAACCCCTGTATTATAGGGGTGGGGTTTGAATCCTTAGTCCTAACTATCCCATGGGTGTAGAACCTCATGTCAATAAACCACATACCACCAAGACATGTTCATGGTCTTGTTTTACCATAACACATTTTCCAAACATAACCATAACTATTAAAAACATTCATCATTAACAATAATAGTTCATTGAACACATAATGTCGCATCATGCCTTAACACATTTACACATTCTCATTTACATGTCTTCACCCAATTAACAAATTTATCATTTATGTTCCCTAGGACGTCAAAACAATATTCCTTTACAATCTATAACCCATTTTACACATTAAAATTGTACCAAAAGCCCTAATATTCAATGTTATCATATAGACAAAATTACCATTAGATTCATTTCATATCAAAAGAAACATTTCAACAGATTTTATTCCTCGGATCTATGTCACAAAAATTCTAATATACATTTAACATTTAATTTTCCATGTTTAAGAAGTGGAACACCCTATGGGTGGCCCATTACATAGTCAACTCAACCTGAACCCATCCCACATGAATCATGATCAGTTCAATTAAACATTTACCCACTAAATTTATCATTTATACCATATAAAAAAATCATAAACTAGAACAGAACAAATTCACAACCACGTTCACATAAATAATCAACCAGACTACATGATATAACTTCAATACCACTGACCATAATTCTGATGATGAATTATTACGTAACCTTAGAATTTTATATAGAAACAAACACCATTTCAATTCATATCCTTGAAACCACTAAAAATATATGGTTCTAGGGATTATAAAGGAGTTGAAAAATTCAATAATCCCTAATATGGAAAAATAGGACAAGTGAAGTGTTCAAATCACTCCGAGATTCTATCTATACCCAACAGTTCTACAAATGGTTTAAAATGAGGGAGATCAATCTGTGAGATAGAGTAATTTTTTTGGTTGATCACACTTTCTACAAGAGGAATAATAGGGGAGATATTCATGTGGGTAATTATAAATCTTATGGGTGAAAAGGGTAAATTTTCCCTATTTTTACAGGGCACATGGTTTGGTCATATAGTCAGACAAATCGGGCACCAACCGTGCACAACCCACTATCCAAAACATGGTCGGGTCACATGATTTTGTGGGAATCCCTCATTGTTTGAAAACCTGTATGGTGACCATGTTGGAAATCACTATAAAATCCCAAAAAGTTTGGACTCCCCCTTTCATGGTTTCATGAATCATGCACCCCACCTCCTAGCATGCAAGGTTAGGGAGCTCAGTTACTACTAACCATGCACCAACCATGCGAAATCCATTAGACGAACACTTTCTCCGCTCATTCATGTCTTGAACCCCAAAGACACCCTTGAGACTCCGCATACAACTAGTAAAAATTCCTTTATAAAAAATAAATCTTCTTAATCCAAAATTTAATCAATTATGTAGGTCTGATTAATTCATTGATCATACATCCTCCCCACTATATAATGACTTATCCTCAAGCGGAAATCTCATGTATCATAGAGCTTCCATGTTAAAAAGGATTCATCTACTAGTCCGAAATATCCATATCCCTCTCCCAATTATTTTTATTAACATTACCATGCTTCCATGAAACTCGAACAAAAGGCATCATCTTTCCCCAAAAATATATTATCAATGTGATCCATAGTATGAATCAGATACTCCTCGATGAATGAAACAACCTTCAACTCAACATTATCAATATCAATCACATAAAAATGTCCAAGGTGATACTTCCAAAGTTGTGACACTTAAAATGAATTATTCATTCCACTATACCGATGTGAAGGATTAAATTGGTTTACTATTGGTATGATTCACTTCACTATCTCAAATATCCCCACATACATAGGCACCAACATACACTGTTTTCGAATCTAATGGTGACCAATACTTGACAGCACCTCAAAGAACATTGGATCACCAACCAAAAACACAGGAGATCGATGATTTTGACCTACATATTACTTTTTCTTACATTGAACCATATAAATTCATTTCCAAGTCAAATAAACACTTTCTAATTTCTTTTATTTGAGAGTCAGCACAATAAACTGTAATGACCCAAACTTTTATTAAGAAAAATTCTCCGTTATACAATTACATGTATTATTATGTAAAATGGTTATATACCATGTGACCTTTTTTGGATTTATGTGATTTAGATTTCAAAATACCATTATGAATTGATACCATTGATAATATATTAGTTGAACAGTGATCACATTATTATT
Organism: Viscum album; assembly: GCA_963277665.1. Classification (NCBI taxonomy): domain Eukaryota; kingdom Viridiplantae; phylum Streptophyta; class Magnoliopsida; order Santalales; family Viscaceae; genus Viscum; species Viscum album. The sequence goes on from OY728147.1 coordinate 1,317,176,281, forward strand.
ATAAATATAGGGCTTTAACAAATCCAATTTACTCAGAAAAAGGAAGCAATGGCCTCATCTAGTAGACTTACCCCATACGAAGCCCATTATTCAGATCTCTAAAAGGAGGTGGCGGCATCGGGGTTCTATCTCAATCAATCCCAGTCTATGCTTTAACACATTATTCTCGAACGGAACTGCCTATGAGAGAAGTGGAAATTGATATATATTACCACCTGAGAGATGTTATCTGACCCAGCATAAGAGTTTATATAAGTCCCCAACCTTAAACCTTACTTAATCTTGAGTTATTACAAGATTACACGTTGAGGGTCTTTTCAGGTTTAGAGTTTTAGAGAATTAGATCATAAAACTTGAATTACATTCCATATTTAAACAAAGTGGTTACATAAAGATAGTATTCATTTTTTCCCATCAATGGAACATATTTAAAATAAAACATGGATTCTTTGTTGACACTTCCTTGACACTATCATCATATCATGTACCTTTCCTTTGACCTGTGAAAAACATTTCAAAAAATACTTGGGATGAGCATAAAAAGCTCAGTATGGGTTATATAAAAAAAATATGGAAAGGAAACATGAGTTCATATATACATAAGAATGAAATCATAATTTACCCATAAAACATAACCACTTTAACATACCACATCAAGTCATGAATAAATCATATAAATCATAAGACATAAAGGTAACTTGAGGCATTCATAACATTCTTACGTAGGGAGTAACCCTCTTGGTTAAGTTTGGAATACCCATCACAGTATATTCCCTAAATCTCTTCAGAGAAACCTTAACGATTCACTCCTTCGTGTTACCCAATGCATTGGAGAGCTATATCGGGCTCACCCTCCCTTATTTTATCACTGAACCACCCGTCTTCATAATAATTCCCAAGAACCTCAACATAATCGTATCACATAAACATGAATAAAGGAAACATAACATTCCCACCTTTCAATCACAAGATATCAATACAACACATTGATATAAAAACATTATGAAAACCATTTTCAATACCATAATAAAAGAAAATTAAAACATGGTATTTATTTTTCTTTTAAAAAGATGGTATGGCTTGTAGAGGAAGCCGAAACTCAAATAATGGTCACAGCGGCGGAGAAGTCATTGTCATCGCTTATGTACGACAAAAACATTCCCTTTTGTCATTTAGTAAACGCTTCGTATAAAAAAGATTCCTTTTGAATAAATGTAAAAGTAAAAAGGGTTTATACACCATATAAAATAAGGTTGTGTATAAAACAAAATATGCCTCAATGAAAGAAGATTGAGACGAAGTCCCATACCTCGGGTCCAACTTGACTTGGTCGTTATTTAATCTCCTGAATAATAAACTTGAGTTAATTTCTACTTTTTTAAGAACCTTTTTCAAGTTCATTATTCCTTTTATATCACTTATTGCCATGTCATGAACACTATGTAATTATTTAAGTTAATAACAGTCGCTTTAACGATCATTGGTACTTGAGTCAAAAATAAGCCCTTTATAATTACAAGTTGTTCATGTATCCATTATATCCAGAATGGTATTCATGATTTAGATATCATATATGTCATATATATCCAGTAAATGCATGCATTTATAATATTACATAATCATTTAGAGGTAAGAAATGAAATGCACCGTTCATGGAGACGCTAAGTCGTACGTACGCATGAACGCTACTTTCATTTATATTTCGTATTTTATAGAATGGAATCATAATGATATAAAGGTATATTATAATTCCAGTGTAATATCATATATAATATCATAACTCCATCCTTATATGTACCACATATGGTATTTAATGAATCAAATCACTTTGAGGGGGCGGTAGTCCGCACTTCCTTAAATGAAGATATTGCGTTTACCCATAATGGGAACCATAAAGGTATTCCCAAAATGAAAAATACAGAAGCTTAAGGAAAACATAAACATATTATATATCATATATAAATATAGTTTCATCTTAATGGCCACCTTTGAAGGTGTTAAAATAATGTTGAACAATCATCATTTTGGGAGGCATAAATTCTCCATCCACGGAAACAGTATGTTCTTTAACCATTAGATGTAGGTGTGTGTAAGTGTAGCTCTAATACTTCTTATAAAAACATCCTAGTATATTTAAGATACTGGATTTGTTACAAAAGAAATGAATAAAAAGAGGTTAGGGGTTGGAGAAGAAAAATAAAACAAAAGGACTCAAGTGAAGACATTACCTTAAAATCGGGTAACTCTCTTTGATTTGAGCTCAAAGGCTTCCTTGGGAAGACTTATGCCCAACGTGAGGTTTCAAGGAGTAAGAGAGAGAAGTGGAGAGACAAAATGGGCAGGTTTCGGCCGAGCCAAAGGCTTTGTAAGTGTCGGTAAAAAGGTAGAGGTGGGGGACTTTTATAAGAGGAGAGGAGGGCACTCTTGGAAAGTAAAGAAATGTTACTTTATTTTCAAATGGGTTTCGGATTTTAAAGGTCCCACATTGATATAATTCGAGGCTAAGGTGATAAGGGTTCTAACTATACCCACCCAATAGGTTTTGGACGTGTGTAGGTCTTAGATGTTACATTAACTTTCAATTTTATTTAAATTGTCAAATAATGAGGTCATCGCTGCATCATTATGATGTCATAAATAATTTAATTTATTTAATTTCTAAAAATTATAAAAAAAATAATATGATGTAGAAAATCTTTTTAGTTTTCCAATGACTATTTATAGTCCAAAAGATAATTTATTTAGACAAAATTATAAATATTTTACATAGGTGATACATTCTTTGTTACATTTAACATTCATTAAAAAATAAAAAGATAAAAAGTCACTTTCTAACAAAAGTGATTTCATGGGGCCCCAAGTTTGGCACAAGGCATCCCATGGTCGTCCATGAGACAAAAGGTAGCCTTAGGACACATTTTGGTGCCATTTATTATTATTATGATATTATTTTATTATCCTTAACTACCCGATTACTCATTAATCAAGGTAATTAAAGATAATTATCGTCGTTACTATTCATAATGTCCAAAAACAAAAGAATCTTAATTACATAATTTGGACCTTCTGATTCCAAATATGTAATCCATTTTACCAAATTAAAACACAGAAATTGAAATAATTGATTTAAAAATAATTCCCGTTGTCAAAACAAATAGCGGGTTTTTTGAAACAATATCTATGAAAGGTTTGGCATTAGTTTATGACCAATTTCAAAGTGAAATTAATCCTAATGACCAACATTGGATTAAATGGTAAAAATATATTCATATTACACTTTAAGACCAATCAAAAAAATAATCTAACCATATAATTAAATTAAATGAAAAATCAGTTTTGATGTAAAATGCAGTATTTTTCACTATTCATTAAAAAATGAACATTGCCAGAAAAATACCAAAAATTTATCCAATTTAAATTTCAATGTCCCAATCATAATGAATATATTTATTTTGAAAAATATAGATTATAAAATTTTCAAAAGTTTGATTTAAAAAGGGTTTTCCATCAAAATGCAGTTAAACAATCTTTTAAGAATATTAGTGTATTCCATTCTTAAGATTGGATTTATTTTCATTTTAAGCCTCTAAAACACTATCTAATTCATTAATAGACATAGGTAAAAATATCTATTATTCATTACTTACTTGGGATGTTACATCCTTCCCCCCTTTAGAAAATTGCTTCCCCCCAATTTATTTACTTATCAAATAAATGGGGGTACTTATTCCTCATTGCATTTTCAGATTCCCATGTTGCCTCTTCCATCATGTGGTTTTTGCACAAATCCTTTACCTGATTAATCACCATATTCCATAACACTTGCTCCCTGTGGTCAAGAATCTGGACCGGTTGTTCCTCATAAGATAGTTTCTCTTCCAGCTGAACTACCTATGGACTCAAAACATGAGATGGATCTGGCATGTACTTTCTCTACATTGAAACATGAAAAACATTGTGTACCTGAGATAAACTCGGAGGTAAAGCCACTCTGTAAGCAACTGATCCAACTCTCTCTGGAATTTCATACGGTCCAATGAACCTTGGACTCATCTTTCCTTTCTTACCAAATCGCATCACACTTTTCCATGGTGATACTTTGAGAAAAACATGATCACCTACCTTGAAAGAGAGATCCTTCTTCCTGTGGTCCGCATAACTCTTCTGCCTACTCTGAGCTGTTCTCATGTGTTTCTGTATCAGCTGAAATTTTTCTACCAACTCTTCTACCAATTCTGGTCCCATCAACTTCCTTTCACCCACTTCATCCCAGAAAGCTGGTGTTCGACACCGCTTCCCATATAATGCCTGAAATGGTGCCATCTGTATACTGGAATGAAAACTGTTATTATATGAAAATTCAAGCAAAGAAAGATGTTGGTCCCAACTTCCCTGATAATCCATCGAACAAGCTCGTAGCATATCCTCAAAGGTCTGAATTGTTCGTTCCGACTGCCCATCTGATTGAGGATGGAAAGATGTACTAAAATTTAATTCAGTACCCAACGACTTCTGAAGGCCTTTCCAAGAGTTAGAAGTGAACCTGGGATCACGGTCATATACAATGGAGAGAGGAACTCCATGTAACCTGACTATCTCATTAAGATACAAACGGGAAAGTTGATCTAGGGAAAAAGTATCTCTTATGGCAAGGAAATGAGTAGATTTGGTCAAGCGATCAATAATAACCCAGATTGCATTATTACCTTGAGATGTCTTCAGTAATCCCACAACAAATTCCATGGATATATTCTCCCATTTCCACTCTGGCACTGGTAAAGGTTGAAGCATCCCTTTCGGTAACTGTCGCTCTGCTTAAACCTGCTGACAAGTCAAACACTTCATAGTAAAATCAGCAATATCTCTTTTCATTCCATCCCACCAGTAATACTCCCGAAGATCTCTATACATCTTAGTACTTCCTGGATGAACTGAAAACGGAGAACTATGAGCTTCACATAACAACTCTCTCTTCAAATGTGAATCACAAGGCACACACAATCTCTTCCCAAATCTCAAAACGCAATCATTATCAATGTTGAATTCACGCAACCTACCTTTCTGAACCAGCTCTACCTTTTTCTATAACTCACTATCTTTCTTATGTGCTTGCTTGATTTTGTCTGATAGAGATGATCTCACTGATACCTAAAACAAAACAGAAGAACATCCTACACCAACAACTTCTATGCCAAAGTTCATCAAATCCTTAACCAAAGGATCACATTCCAAATGCAACATTGCTAATGAAGCATTACTTTTTCGACTCAAAGCATCATCCACTTTATTTTCTTTTCCTGGATGGTAATGAATTGTATAATCATAATCCTTGATTAATTCTAGCCATCTCATTTGTCTCATGTTAAATTCTTTCTGAGTGAATATATACTTTAAACTTTTGTGATCTGTATATATTTCACACTTTAATCCATACAAATGATGCCTCCAAAATTTTAAAGCGAAAAAAACAGCAGCTAATTCCAAATCATGTTTTGGGTAATTTACCTCATGAGTTTTTAACTGTCGTGAAGCATAAGAAATTACCTGATCATTCTGCATTAGGACGCAACCAAGTCCTTTTAATAAAGCATCACTGTATATAACAAACTCACCATTCCTGGAAGGTAGTGCCAAAACTGGAGTATTCACCAATCTTCTTTTCAATTACTGAAAACAATCATAACATTCTTTTGTCCGGATAAACTTAACACCCTTCCGAGTTAGCTTAGTCATTGGACTAGATAACTGTGAAAAATTTCTAACAAACCTTCGGTAATAGCCTACCAAACCAAGGAAACTACGAATCTCTGTTACATTTGTGGGTCTTGTCCATTCTTCAACAACCTTTGTTTTTGCAGGATCAACGGTTATCCCATATTTAGAAACAATGTGACCAAGGAAAGAAATTTGTTGCAACCAAAACTCACACATGCTGAATTTTCCATACAATTTCTTTTCTTTTAGGGTTTTCAAGATAACCCTTAAATGTCTTTCATGCTCCTCTTTACTTTTATAAAACACCAAAATATCTTCAATGAAAACCACCACAAACTTATCCATGAACTCATGGAAAATTCTATTCATTAAGTCCATGAATACAGCAGGTGCATTGGTTTTCCCAAAAGGCATTACTACAAATTCATAATGGTCATATCTTGTACGGAATGCGGTCTTCGGAACATCTGCTTCCTTTACCTTCAGCTGATGGTACCCCGATCTCAAGTCAATCTTTGAAAAATACTGAGCTCCCTGGAGTTGATCAAACAAATCATCGATATGATGCAAGGGATATTTGTTCATAACAGTGATATTACTCAAGGACCTATAATCAATTCAAAGTCTAATTGAGCCATATTTCTTTTTAAGAAACAAGACAGGGGAACCCCATGGTGATGTGCTAGGTCGAATGAAACCTTTATCTAATAACTCCTGCAATTGTTTTTTTAACTCTAAAAGTTCAACTTGATCCATTCGAGAAGGGGGTTTTGAAATTTTCTTAGCATCAGGAACTAAGTCAATAGTAAACTCAACTTCCCGATCTAGTATTATTCCAGGAAACTCATCAGGAAAAACATTCGGATACTCATTTACCACTGGCACATCATTAATATGAACAGTTTTCTTGTTTTCAACAATATGTGCAAGGTAACATTCATTTCCATCTTTTAGAAGTTTCTCGGCCTCTTGATATGTTATCAACAGTAAGGGTTCATTATTGTACACAAACTAAAAGTCTTTCTGAAACGAAACTTCTCTATCTCTATAGTCAATCTTAGCATGGTAAATAGAGAGCCAATCCATACCCAGGATAACATCAAACTCTACTAGAGGTAGAACAACAAGGTTTGCAAGTTGGTTTTTTCCACAGATAAGGATAGGAAGATTCTTATAAATTATTTTTGCCTCAACATTTCCCCCAGCTGTTTTTACCACAAGTTCAGGAGTCATTTCTTGAGATGGTATTCCCATTTTACTAGAAAAAGTTTCAGAGATGAAAGAATGTGTAGACCCCGAATCAAACAACACACTGGAATAATCTGAAAAAACAAACAATGTACCTGATACAACTTCATTTGATGGCCCGAAATCTACTGAAATAGTTGCAAAGGATTTCACCCCCCCTTTCTGCTTGTAGTCTAACTGCTTCCCATCACTCAAACTCTTTGTCGGACACTCGTTTTCATAGTGACCCATCTCATTGCTCTTAAAAAATTTCACTAACTGTAAATCAAATTTGGTCTTACCTTCACCTTGATCTTTTTCAGTGCAATCACGAGCCTTATGTCCAATCTTACCACATCGGTAGCACTTTACATAATTCAGAAGTCATTCCCCCACATGCATTTTTCCACATTTATCACAAACTGGAAACTTAGTTTTCTTACCATCAGACTTTTTTGAAAAATTCTTACCTTTCTCCTGCCACCTCGGTCTCTTCTTCTGTTGGTTGTTATAGAACACTTGATCATCGGAAAACTCCATTTCCACCTTCTCAGCACATCGAACAAGATTTTCATAACTTTTTAACTCACGAGAAGCTAATTCCCTTTGATATTTTGGCTTTAATCCTGAGTAAAAACGATTGATTTTACTATCAAGGTCTTGGATAAAATTTGGAGCATACCTTGCCAATCGAGTGAACCTTTCTTCATAGGCAGCCACTGAGTCTTCCTCTTGCCTCAATTCCAATAATTTCTTTTCCATCCTAAGTCAAACAGCCTTAGGAAAATACTTATCAAGAAACATACCTTTGAATTCATCCCAGTAAAGAGCATCAATCTCATCGGTGTCCATGATATTTTTAACCATAGACCACCACTGTTCTGCCTCACCCTCCAAACGGTAAATAGCAAGACTAACCTTTTGATTGTCTGAACACCCCATGACATCGAAAATCTTCTCCAGTGCTTTAATCCACCCTTCAGCTAACACAGGGTCAGATGATCCTCTGAATGATGGGGGATGTTGCCTCATGAAATGTTCCACCACTGACATGTTCCTCTGCCGTTGATCTGGCTGATCTCGTGCATGGATACCACCACCATTTATCGCTTGAGTCAACTGCGCCATTACTTCAACAAACTGTTCAGTTCCAATTCCGACCATCTCGGGATGCTGATTTGGAAGGTTATTTTCTTCTGTATTCCTTCCTAGCACTGCTTCCCTGTTTCCTCTGTGGAAAACCATTCTGAACAAACATGTCTTAGATGAAGCAACATGGTAATCTTCAAATTCTATATCACTTCAATTTGACCATCAAAAAATATTTAAGGAAAATTATTTAATAGAATTCTCACTCCTAAAGTTATCTAATCCGACCTTTGATACCAACTATAAGGCCCCAGCCTTAAACCTTACTTAATCTTTAGTTATTACAAGATTACACATTGAGGATATTTTCAGGTTTAGAGTTTTAGAGAATTAGATCATAAAACTTTCATTGCATTCCAGATTTAAAAAAAGTGGTTACATAAAGATATTATTCATTTTTTCCCATCAATGGAACATATGTAAAAAAACATGGATTCTTTCTTGACACTTCCTTGACACTATCATCATATCATTAACCTTTCCCTTGACCTGTGAAAAACATTTCAAAAAAAGACATGGGATGAGCATAAAAAGCTCAGTATGGGTTATATAGAAAAAATGGAAAGGAAACATGAGTTCATATATACATAAGAATGAAATCATACTTTACCCATAAAACATAAGCACTTTAAAATACCTCATCAAATCATGAATAAATCATATAAATCATAAGGCATAAACGTAACTTGAGGCATTCATAACATTCTTACATAGGGAGTAACCCTCTTGGTTATGTTTGGAATACCCATCACAGTATATTCCCTAAATCTCTTCAGAAAAACCGTAACATTTCACTCCTTCGCATTACCCAATGCATTGGAGAGCTATATCGGGCTCACCCGCCCTTAGTTTATCACGGAACCACCCATCTTCATAATAATGCCCAAGAACCTCAACATAATCGTATCACATAAAACATGCATAAAGGAAACATAACATTCCCACCTTTCAATCACAAGATATCAATACAACAAATTGATATAATAAAATTATGAAAACCGTTTTCAATACCAAAATAAAAGAAAAGTAAAACATGGTATTTTTTTTTCTTTTAAAAAGAAGGTATGGCTTGTCGAGGAAGCGGAAACTCAAATAATGGTCACGGTGGTGGAGAAGTCATTGTCGCCGCATACATATGACAAAAACATTCCCTTTTGTCATTTAGTAAATGCTTCGTATAAAAAATATTCCTTTTGAATAAACATAAAATTCAAAGGGGTTTATACACCATATAAAAGAAGGTTGTGTATAAAACAAAATAAGCCTCAATGAAAGGAGATTGAGACGAAGTCCCATAACTCGGGTCCGACTTGACTCAGTCGTTCTTTAATCTCCTGAATAATAAACTTGAGTTAATTTCTACTTGTTTAAGAACCTTCTTCAAGTTCATTATTCCTTTTATATCACGTATTTCCATGTCATGAACACTATGTAATTATTTAAGTTAATAACGTTTTGTTTTATGATCATTCGTACTTGATTCAAAAATAAGCCCTTTGTAATTACAAGTTTTTCATGTATCCATTATATCCAAAATGGTATTCATGATGTAGATATCATATATGTCATATATATCTAGTACATGAATTCATTTATAATATTACATAATCATTTAGAGGTATGAAATGAAATGCACCATTCATGGAGACGGTAAGCCGTACGTACACATGAACGCTACTTTCATTTCTATTTCGTATTTTATAGAATGGAATCATAATGTTATAAAGGTATATTATAATTCCAGTGTAATATAATATATAATATCATAACTCCATCCTTTATACGTCCCACATATGGTATTTAACGAATCAAATCACTTTGAGGGGGCGGTAGTCCGCACTTTCTTAAATGAAGATATCGCGTTTACCCATAATGGGAACCATAAAGGTATGACCAAAATGAATAATACAGAAGCTTAAGGAAAACATAAACATATTATATATCATATGTAAATATAGTGTCATCTTAATGTCCACCTTTGAAGGTGTTAAAAGAATGTTAAACAATCATCATTTCAGGAGGCATAAATTCGCCATCCACGGAAACAGTATGTTCTTTAACCATTAGATGTAGGTGTGTAAGTGTAGATAAAATACTTCTTATAAAAACATCCTAGTATATTTAAAATACTGTATTTGTTACAAAAGAAATGAATAAAAAGATTTTAGGGGGTTGGAGAAGAAAAATAAAACAAAAGGACTCAAGTGAAGACATTACCTTAAAATCGGGTAACTCCCTTTGGTTTGAGCTCAAAGGCTTCCTTGGGAAGACTTCTTCCCAAAGTGAGGCTTCAAGGAGTAAGATAGGGAAGTGTAGAGACAAAATGGTGTGGTTTGGATAAGCCAAAAGATTTGGAAGTTTGGGTAAGGAGGTAGAGGTGGGGGCCTTTTATAAGAGGAGAGGAGGGGCACTCTTGGAAAGTAAAAAAATGTTACTTTATTTTCAAATGGGTTTCGGATTTTAAAGGTCCCACATTGATATAATTAGATGATAAGGTGATAAGGGTTCGAACTATACCCACCCAATAGGTTTTGGACATGTGTAGGTCTTATATTTTACATTATCTTTCCATTTTATTTAAACAGTCAAATAATGAGGTCATCGCAGCATCATTATGATGTCATAAATAATTTAATTCATTTAATCTCTAAAAATTATAAAAAAAATACTATGATGTAGAAAATATTTTTAGTTTTCCAATTACTATTTATAGTCCAAACGATAATTTATGTAGACAAAATTATAAATATTTTACTTAGGTGATACATTCTTTGTTACATTTAACATTCTTTAAAAAATAAAAAGATAAAAAGTCACTTTCTCACAAAAGTGATTTCATGGGGCCCCCAAGTTTGGCACAAGGCATCCCATGGTCGGACATGAGACAAAAAGTATCCTTATGACACATTTTGGTGTCATTTCTTACTATTATGATATTATTTTATTATCCTTAACTACATGATTACTCATTAATCAAGATAATTAAAGATAATTACCGTCGTTACTATTCATAATGTCCAAAAAACAAAAGAGTCTTCATTACATAATTTGGACCTTATAATTCCAAATATGTAATCCATTTTACCAAATTACAAACAGATAAATTGAAATAATTGATTTAAAAATAATTCCCGTTGTCTAAACAAATAGCGGGTTTTTTTGAAACAATATCTATGAAATGTTTGGCATTAGTTTATGACCAATTTAAAAGTGAAATTAATCCTAATGACCACAATTGGATTAAATGGTAAAAATATATTCATATTACACTTTAAGACAAATTAAAAATATAATCTAACCATATAATTAAATTAAATGAAAAATCTGTTTGATGTAAAATGCAGTATTTTTCACTATTCATTAAAAGTGAATATTGTCAGAAAAATACCAAAAATTTATCCAATGTAAATTTCAATGTCCCAATCATAATGAATATGTTTATTTTGAAAAATATAGATTATTAAATTTTAAAAATATTTATTTAAAAATGGTTTTCCATCAAAAGGCAGTAAAACAATCTTTTAAGAATATTAGTGTATTCCATTCTTAAGATTGGATTTATTTTCATTTTAAGCCTCTAAAACACTATCTAATTCATTAATAGACATAGATAAAAATATCTATTATTCATTAATTACTTGGAATGTTACAGTTTATCATCGTCTCCCATCTTACCCTTTCGTTTTATGTGGGTTTAATAGGAAGTTATGTAACAACACCCTAACCCTATGATTCTTTATATTATTTTTGTATAGAGAATATACATTTTTTATTATTGTTACTTGGTAAATAGTTTTTAATGAAAAAAATAATTTTTAATTAATAATAAATTATGAAATCTATTTTGATGAATTCATGGATTTTTTAAATTAAATAATATTTTAATAAATTATCATTACTATATTAATTTTTATTAAATATAAATTATCATATAATTTTTGAGAATATGATTTTAATTTTTATTATGGTTTGAAAGCCCTTTTTTTCAAAACCCATGAATTTTTTATAAATAATAGTTTTTATTTTAAAAGTTAAAATTCACATATTTATACAATAATATTGATATAATAAATATTATTTTTCAAATTAGGACACCAAATTTTCCAACGGTGAATTTTTCATAATTTTCTAAGACATTCGAATTTTTGGGTAAAAAATAAACACTGTTTAAATATATAATGTGTTTTATGACATCATAACAACCCAATAGTGATGTAATAAAATACAATAAATATTATTATAGGCTAATATATTTTTTAAAATTAAATTATTTTTGTTTTGTTTCGTTTTGTTTAATTTTACAATGCCTTAGTGGAACCTCCAAGACTTATACAACATTTTAGCTTTTCAAATTTATTTCCTTGAGAGATTGACTCACCTACACATATCTAATTAAATTATTTTAAGAAGTTATGCCCTTATACTTATAATATATTTTTTTCCACTCTATTTTTTAAAACCTCATGATCAAAATCCATGGGCTGGTGTTTTGGTTTTGTTTAGATTATTGTGTCGGGTCCCAAACCTAAATAATAAAAAATTCCCTCTCCTTTTCCAGTATAAACCCCCCAATTCTCCCTCTTTCTCTTCACTTCATGCCTTTGGAGTTCATCCATCCTCTTCCCTTGTCTCTATATAATCCTTCCAAGTCACCCCAAGCCCCCATGAAGCCTCTCTCAAGCCCCTTTCAAGACTTTGGGATCACACATACAAGTAAAGGGATTTTATTCCTTTCTCATTTTTATCTGACTTTCTATATGTTTTTTTGCCCTTTTAATTTCAATTACAGATGTTGGGGGTATGATTTTTCACCACCCCCATACATCCATTTTTATGTTTTAAGGATGAGTTACCCATTTCTCTCTCATCGATGTCGTCCATGTATACCTGTTACCATACTGAAATTTCGTAAGGGATTCCTTCCTTTCTAATTTTATCCATGTTTCTAAATATTTTTATTCCCATTTATTTTTAATTATAAATGTTGGAGTATAATTTCTAAAATCTACCAAACTGCCCTCTTTTTTTTTGAATGTTGATAGACCCATTTCTCTCTTATTAATGCCTCCTATTTACACGTGTTACCATGCCGAAATTCCATAATGAATTTCTCTCTCCTCATTTACATTTAAGAAATTCTTTTGTAATATGAATCCAAATTCCATTAAATATATTTGGTCATGTATCTATATGACCCACATACGTCCCATTTCATGTACATATTATTAGACACCCCTTCCTCTCTCGTCAACCATTTCTATGAATTTATATCTCAAGTCATTATGCTGCCGAAATGACACTACGTTTTTCTAAGCCAAAGTCATTATGTAGTGAATTCCAAGGCCATTTCCCTATCAAGGGTATTAAACATTGTTCACATTTACTTATTGATTATATAGTTTCATGTATGAATTCCAAATTTTTTAATATGGAATAAATGATGATGAATCAATGTTTTATGATCTATGTGGCACACTAATGCATTAAATGAAATGTTTAAGAATGGTGAGCCATAATTGTGCTCTAATGCATTGGGTAATGATTATTATCATGATACATCAAGTGAAATTAGGTTTTAATCATTATAATTTGTGTTTAAGGAGGTTTTACTCATGATCTATGTGAAATGATCCTTGGATCATGCTAAAACCATGTTAGTGTTTTTTCCACATTTCTATGTTATGATAATCGTGCTATATTGTGCCTTTTTATTCATATTTATTTTAAGCGTCGTTAGTATTCCAATTACCTAACATATATTTTATTATTCATGTTGTGTTTTTTTACTCCCATATTGGGCTTTATATCTCAACCATTTCTTATTCATATCCTCATGTTATCCCATTTAATGTTAAGTACGAGATAATGTAGTGGTCTTGTAAAGAAATTTTCCAATAAAGATATTGTGTTTCATGTTTTAAGTCATTATGTAATGTTCCAAATACCTAAATACAATAGATCACTCGATATTATTTGTTGTATCAAGTGATTATTTTAAGTAATAAATCATGTTTTAGTGTGTAATAAAGAGAAGTGTTTTTATAGTTGGTATCAGAAGATAGGTTTAGTTTTTTTTTTTTGGAAAATGATTCGAAAATCCTAGTGGAAACCTTACGGATAAGAATAAGTATAATAAAAATAGATCTATGTTTTGGTGAGTATTGATTATGTGGTTTGTCAATAAAATACATCCATGTCTATATACGAGCATATATATGAATCTATGGAACAAATGTACCTAGGAGTGAATAAATCGACCAGGAGTTTAGGGCAAGACCCAAGGTATGCTGGTACATGATAATGATACCTGCTGCACTCTTTGTTACGACACTCTTAGGGGATATTCTTTAGTAAATTCCCAAGCTTAGTATGAACCATTATTTAGGGAATAAAAAATTTCCACTGAAAATATATTTTAGAAAGTAGATCATGGATATCATCGATTAAATCCATTAGATTCATATGTTAAGGAACTAAAAGTTATTTATAAATAATCCATTTTTTCCATGGATTACCCTTTATATGTTACCCCTAACTTCACTTTTATTCTAGCCAATTGCTGATAATAAGAGGAATCGGGCTAACAACCGATGTGAAGACCAAAGTGATGACTGTTCTAATGAGATGCCCAATCCTATGGGAGCAAGAAATGTGAACTTTCTCTTGATACTCTTTTATTTAACTAAATATTTGAATAGAAAAATGAGTCAAGAGGAACTTTCAACTCCCCTAAGAAAGAAAAAGTTGCACTCAAGAGCTTCATGAGACAAAAACATCTTTCTTTTAATGGATCATCTGATCCCTCAATTTCTGAACAATGGATCAACCCCATTGAACATATTTTCTCCATAATTCAATGAACCGAAGAAGATATGGTTATTCTGGCTACGTATTGTCTGGATAGTGAAGCTGATCTAAGTGGAAATTGATCAAAAATACAAATCCTGAGGAGGATATCAAGGCGTTGGAATGTAAGGATTTCCAGAAAATGTTTTTTGATAAATATTTTTTGTGCACCCTCTGACTTAAGATGGAAAAGGACTTCCTTGCCCTCAAGAAAAAAAAGATGATGAATCCAGTGGAGCATACGAGGAAAAATTCACAAGGCTTTCACAATACGCCTCCGAATTTTTCGTTATGCCTGAATACAAGGTTGACCACTTCTTTGGTGGTTTAAAAACAAGCCTAAAAAATGACCTGGAGATTTGAGACTTCCATAAAAATGTGTAAATTTTATGATTTCACCTCAATGTCGAAATGGAGATCGGCGAATCTCAGGGGTATCATGGGGATAAGAAGCGTAAGGTGGACTTTAATTCTGGCGGTCCAATGGATAAATCCAATGGTCCTATAAAAATATGTCACCCCACTTGCCAAAGGTGTGGAATGAAGCCCCCCAGAAATTTCCTAAATGGGATGAGGAAATGATTTAGGTGTGGAAGAGAAGGGAACTTAAGCATTAATTGCCGACAAGAAAAACCTATGGTTGTAAAATAAGAGAGTAATGCTTCGTTCGACCATTAAAAAATTGTTCATTTCTTCAACTGTAATGATCCATGGAAGCTTGAAATCCAGTGCCCTAAGACAAGGGTTTTCGGAGTCAACCAACAACCTCCCAGGTAGAGGGGTGAGGTTTTTCCATCACTTCAACCAAAGTGAACCCCGAAAAAGAAGTGGTGATAGGTACTCTAGTTATTCATTCAAGAATAGAGAACATAATTTTTTATTCCAGTTCTACGCGTTATTTTATATCCCAAATGTTTAGTAGAATAATCCCAACACCACCTAAAATCATGGATGTAAAAATGTTCGTGAGTACAGAAAATGGTGAAATCATTGCAACCCATGAATAAAACTCCTCCCCTATCACAATTTGTTGTATGAACTTCCTGGAAAACCATGTCATACCCCCTCCAAGGGAATTTGATGGAATTCATTGGATGGAATGGATTTCCGTATATAGTGCCAACATAAATTTTCTTGAGAGGGAAATTAATCTCTATATAGAGAATCGACCATCAATTTTATACAAGTGAAATGAGGAAGATGAATATTGTTTAGAAATATCATCTCAAGAATAGATATTAATTCCCTATAATCACACTTATCTAGCATAGATTATTGAGCCTAAGGAAGCAACCATCCTTGAAGACATGCCTATTATGAGGGAATTCACTGAAGTGTTTCTTGAGAAATTTCCTGGACTTCCTCCTAGAAGAGTTGTTGATTTCTCAATTGACCTTATACCTGGAGAAATTCCAATATCCAAAACTACATATATAATGGCTGCTATGGAGCTTGAGGATTTAAAGAAACAAAAATAGGAGAATCTGGATAAAAGGTTTATACGCCCATGTGATTCACTATGGGGTTCTCCAGTTCTCTTCATCAAGAATACGGATGATTCAATGTGTCTTTTCATTAATTATCATGAGCTCAAAAAATCATGATAAAGAACATATATCCTCTGCCTCGAATTGATGACTTGTTCAATCAGTTACATGGAGAGCAGTACTTCTCCAAGGTGGATCTGCAGTTGGGATATTACCATGTAAGGGTGAAGAAGGAGGATATCTTGAAGACTTCTTTTCATATAAGGTACGGGCACTATGAATTCATATTAATGTGTCTAGGACTCACAAATTCTCCAGTAATCTCCATGGACATAATAAATAGAGTCTTTAAATGTCACCTTGACAAATTTGTTGTAGTCTTTATAAATGATATTCTTATATACTCCAAAACCTAGGAGGATCATAAAGAGCATCTAAGAACTGTAATAAAGACCTTGGGAGAGGAGAAGCTCTATGTGAAGTACAAAAAGTGTGTGTTCTGTTTGAAGGAGGTATCATTCGTAAGACATATCATCACAAGCAATGGGATATCATTGGATCCCACCATGATAGCTGCAATTGAGGGATGGTTGAGGCCAACATCGGTATTGGATATCTATAGCTTCTTAGGGTTAGCTAGATATTATCACTGATTTGTGAGGAATTTCCCACGATTGACCAACCCTCTTTCCATGAAAACTCATAAGTGAGTAAAATTTTCTTGGAATGATGAATGTGAAGAGAGATTCATGGAGTTGAAAAAGAGTATTATTACAGCAATTGTGATCACATTACCCATAAATGGAGAACTTTTTGTGGTATTTAGTGATGCTTTGATGAAGTTTATGGGTTGTGTGTTGATAAAAAATCACAAATTCATTGCCTATGCATCAAGGAAATTTAATGTTCATTAGAAAAAATATCCAACATGTGATATGGAGTTGGATGAAGTGATCTTCACTTTAAAAGTTTGGCGGCATTACCTTTTTGGGGAGAAGTGTGAAATATATACAGACCCAAAAGCCACAAGTATATATTCACACAGAAAAAGTTGAACATGCACCAATGAATATGGTTAGAGATGATCAATGAATTTGATTTACCAATCCATTACCACTTCGGGAAGGAGAACATGGTGGTGGATGATCTTTGTAGAAAGGATTTGGCATCTTTATCAATGATGAGAACTGAAAAGGATCCAATATTCTATTATTTGAATAAGATAGACATGGGAATCATTAAGGGATGAACATAATTAGTCCTTTCTAAAATGATTGATCAACCATCCCTTAATGAGAAAATAAAGGATTCTCAATTAAAGGATGTAAAAATTATGAAATTGGTGGAAGCTATCAGAAATGGGAAATCCTTAGAGTTTATGGTTGAAAAATACATAATTGTTTGATTTGGGTCATTAATTATATGTACCATAAAATACATAGATAAATAAAGAGATTCTAAATTATGCACATAGATCAACTGTATATATTTACCCAGGGAGAACAAGGATGTATCAGGATCTTTGAGAAAATGTTTGGTGGGACAATATGAAAAGGGAGATTACTGAATATACATCAAAGTGCCTAGTATGTGAGCAAGTTTAGGCTCAGAGGAAAATTTCTAATGTGATGATGCAACCATAACCCATATCAACATGGAAGTGGGAGAACATTACCATGGACCTTTTCATTGGACTTATAAGGAAATCCAGATGAAACAATGCTATATGGGTCTTTGTAGATCATTTTACAAAGACTGCTCACTTTATCACAATTCGAGAGGACATCTCATTGGATCAACTTTCATGGATTTACATCATATAAGTGGTAAGGTTGCAAGAAGTAGCACTATATATTATATCTTATCATGATCTTAGATTCACCTAGATGTTCTAGAAAAGTCCCTAACATGCTCTTAGAACTGAACTAAACATCAGTACGGCCTATCATCTTGAAACGGATGGCCAATCTAAGTGAACTATTCAGACACTGGAAGATATGTGATGATCATGTTTTATAAACATTAAAAGAGGATGGGACCAACATCTTCCACTGATTGAATTATCCAACAATAACAGTTTCCACTCGAGGATCTGAATGGCACCATACAAATCCCTTTATGGGGAAAGGTGTAGAACACTGGATTGGTTGGATGAAGTCAGTGTTTGTAAGATACTAGGACCTGAAATGGTTGTTGAAATGGTGGAGAAGGTGAAAACCATTCAATAGCATATCAAGGCTGCCGAAAGTCGACAGAAGAGTTATGTAGATTACCATCGATAAGACACTGAGTTAAAAGTTGTAGACATGGTATATATATGCATATCTTTGTGGAATAAGGTCATGATGTGTGGGGAAGAAATAGAAGTTTAGTACTAGGTACATTTACTCCTTCGAGATTCTTGATCATGTCAGGGATGTTGCCTATCGACTAACACTACAACCCACTGTGGCCAATGTAAATGATGTATTTCATGTATCCCTCTTAAAAAATTACACATCAGAACCTTAATATGTACTCTCTTTAGAGGTAGTATAGTTAAAGGATGATCTATACTATGAGGAGCAACCAGTGAAGATCATAGATTGTAGGGAAAGAGATATACAAAATAATACAATGCCCCTTGTCATGGTGTTGTGGGGAAACCACATGTTTGAAGAGGAAATGTATGAATTAGAGGAAGTCATGAAGAAAAGTTACCCACATCTATTTTAGGGTACGAAAATGAAATTTTGAAGGTTAATTTTTTTAAGGGGGAAAGATTGTAACAACCCAAACTTTTATTAATGAAAATACATCTTGATCTAATTAAATTTCTTATTATGTTAAATGGTTATACAAGAGATGCATGTCCTTGGTTTTATGTTTTTTCATTTAAAACAACCATTATGAATTTTTACCATGGCTAATATATCTATTGATTAGTGATCACATGATTAGTATAAATATAGGGCTTTAACAAATCCAATTTACGTAGACAAAGAAAGTGATGGCATCATCTAATAGAGTTACCCCATACGAAGCCCAATTGTCGGAGCTCAAAAAGTAGGTGGCGTCATTGGTCTTTTCTCTTGAACAAGACTAATATAAGCTTCAAAACGTTAAACTCGAATAGAACTGCATATAGAAGAAGTGGAAGTTTATAGAGATTACCACCTGAATGATCTTATATGATCCACCCCAAGAGTCTAACACCCTCACAAACCTTACCCTTTGATCTTATGTGGGTGTTATAAGGGGTTATGTAACAAGACCATATCCCTATGATTATGTAAATTATATATTTATAGAGAATATAGATATTTTTATTACTTTTACATGGTAAATAGTTTTTAAAGAAAAAGTATCATTTTTAGTTAATATTCAATTAAGAAATATAATTTGATGAATTAATGGAATTTTTGAATTAAATAATATTTTAATAAAATATTATTACTAAATAACTTTTTATTAAATATAAATTATCTTATTGTTTTTATGAATATGATTGTTATTTTTATTAAGGTTTGAATGATATTTTTTTCAAAACCCGTGAATTTTTGATAAATGACAATTTTTATTTTTAAAGTAAAAATTCAAATATTTAAAAAATAATTTAGATGAAATGAATATTATTTTTGGAATCAAGACGTTGAAATTATCCAAAGGAGATATTTTTATTTTTGTGACTGTCTGATGTTTTGGAAAAATTAAATACTGTTTAAATATATAGTGATGTAATAAAATATTATACACATTATGATTGGAAAATATATGTTTTAACATTAAAATAATGTTATTTTAGTGTGTTTTTTATTTTACAAAGCCATAGTGGACCCTCCAAGACTTATAAAACATTTTATCTTTTTAAATTGATTTCCGTGAGAGTGTGACCCACCTCTACAAAAGCCACCATATTATTTGAAGAATAACAGAAATTGGCCTTATAAAAAATTCTTTTCCACTCCACTTTGGAAAAAACTTTGGTCAGTAACAATGGAAAGGTTTGTGGTTTAGTTTAGTATAGTGTGGGGTGTCCCATATCTATATAATAAAAAATTCCCTCTCCTTTCCTATATAATCCCACCGAAGCTCCCACTTCATCTTCACTCATAGCCTTCAGAGATAGTCCAACCTCTTCCCCCGTCACTCTATAATCCTCCGAAGGCTCCCCAAGCACCCATGATGCCTCTCTCAATCCCCTCCCAAGCATTTGAGATCACACTTCCGTGAAGGGGATTTTATTCCTTTCTCATTTTTGTCCAACTTTATTTATATTTTATTCTCTTTTAATTTCAATTAAAAATGTTGGGGTATGATTTTTAACCCCCCCCCCCCATACTTCCATATTTATTTTTGAATGATGATATACACATTTCAATCTCATCAATTCCTTCCATGTATACTTGTTACCATACCGAAATTCCATTAGGGATTCCTTCCTTTCTCATTTTATTCATGTTTCATTATATTTTTATGCTCTTTTATTTACAATTATAAAAGTTGGGATATGATTTATCACTTACCCCATGCATCCCACTTTATGATTTAATGATTATAGACTCATTTCTCCTTCATTAAGGCATCCCACGTACACCTGTTACCATGCCAAAATTCCATAAGTAATTTATCTCTCCTCTTTTACATTCAATGAATGCTTTTGTATTTTGAATCCAAATTCCATTAATTATGTGGGTACATGTATCTATATTACCCAATTACTTACCATTTTATGTACATATGATTAGAAACCCCTTTCTTTCTCATCAACCATTTTTATGAATTATTATGTCACGCCGTTATACGGTCAAAATTGCACCGTGTTTTTTCAAGCCAATGTCATTGTGTAGTGAATACCATGCCCATTTCTCTATCAAGGGTATTCACCTTTGTACCCATTTATGTATTGATTATATAGTTTCCTGTATGAATTCCGAATTCCATTATCATAGAATATATGTTGTGGAATCAATGTTTTATGATCCATGTGGAACACTTATGCATGAAATGTAATGTTTAAGAAGGGTGAGCCCTGATAGTGCTATAATGAATTGGGTAAATATTAGTATCATGATAAGTCAAGTGCAATGAGGGTTTACTCATGCTAATTCAAGTGAAATGAGGGTCTACTCATTCTTCATGTGAAATGAGCCTTGGATCAAGAAAACCCCATGTTAAGTGTTATTACCAAATTTCTATGTTATGATAATCATTCTATATCATCCCTTTATGTTAATGTTTATTTTATGCTCCATTGATATGACTATTGCCTAAAATGTTCTTTATTCTTCATTTTATACCTTTTTTACTCTCTTATTGGTCTTTATAGCTCACCCTATTGTTATGTATGTCCTCAGTTTATCCCATGCAATGCTATGTATGAGAGAATGTCGAGGTCATGTAAAGGATGTTTTCAATAAAGATATTGTGTTTCATGATTTAGGTCATTATGTAATGTTCTTAATCTCTAAACAAACTAGACCTCTTGATCTTATATTTTTTATCATTTGAATATTTTATGTAATAAATCATGTTTAAGTGTGTAATAAAAAGAGGGGTTGTTATAAAAACTCTGACTCTCCAAAATCCATCCAATAAAATGAATATCTATAAGGCCTATCACACATTTCAACATAGGATCCATCATAATTTTATCCTGGTAAATATTGTTTTTGGAAAACTCAAAAAGTTCCAAGTGCTTCTCACTTGATCTACCAAAATCTAAGACATAGTCCCTCAGCATGCACTCTATAACCTGAATAGTATTCTCTAATCCCCATCTATATGTGGGTGGGAAGCTATACTCAAAAACACTAGGGTACAATTAACCTTTTTCAATATCTTCCACAAGTGTGAAGTAAGACATGGGTCATGATTCAAAACTGTAGTTCATGTATCCCCATGAAACTTAACCGTCATCCAAACATAAAAATAATTCAACTAGTCCATAGTGAAACTATCTTATATCAGTAATAAATGATTCACTTTTTTAAACTATACCATGATTAACTATATCGCAACATTCTTCTGAGAATCCCTCGAAATTCCTATCACAAAATCTGTCAAGAATTAATCCCACTATCATTTTGGTAATGACAATGGTATCAACAAAACACCTGGTCTCTAATTCTCATACATCACTTTCTAAAAAGTGTAGAATCATTTCATAAGACATGTAACTGATATCTTCTTCCCAAGCCACCAATACTACCTATGAATATCATGATACATTTTGTTCAAACAAGGATTCACTACCCACTTGGATTCTTGTACCTCACTCATCGACTCTTCCTGTATACTAGTAGGCACAGAAACATGTCCACAAACTTAAATGATCTCATCCTCACAAGAAGTCCAATCATAAGGTGACTCACCACCTTCAAAAAAATCCCTCAAATAGAAAAATGTTGTGTCCTCATACTAACTGTCCATGATTAGGATCCGAATAACGTACTCAACTAATAAGGATGCAAGGGTCATTTGGACCTGTCTATCCCAATCCTATAGATGCATCTCATCAAATAGTTTCATCATCCTCCACTCATAAATCGATTCCTATAATTCTTGATTTTGAGTTTTTTTAACAAAAACATCTACAACACTATTTACCTTTCCTGATATATAAATCATGTCAAAATCAAAGGACCACATGTACTGAGCCCATTTTTTCTTCTGAATATTCAAATTAGACATAGATAAAGATGTAATTATTGTATTTTAGGATCAATATACATATTCAACCAATCTCTCAATAAGTATTGTATTCAACATTTTAAAGCATGAACCACTATGGCTAATTAAAGATCATGTGTTGGATAATTCCATTCAGTAGGCCTCAACTGTCATGACCCATACACTATAACATGATCATTCTACATCAACACTACCTCAATCTCAACACCGAATGCATTAGAAATCATGTTACACTCCCAGTCTGGGTTGGGTAGGAAAACTTTGGTGAAATAGTTAGTTGTTTCCATAACTCCTAGAAAGAATTATCACATTTTCAAGACCATTAAAAATTCATTCCATTAATGTTTAAACCATAAATTGGTGCCTCCAAACCAGAAAATTCATTGATTAACCATCAATAACATCCAGATAGAACTAGCCAACCTTTTATATCAAAAAAATTATTAGGATATTACCATGATATAGTGGCCTAAATATTCTTCAGCTCCAGTGACACAACATATTTAGAGTTGATGTGACCAAACCAATATAACCTTCCAATATTGAAACAAAATTTCTATAGCTTGGAGTACATCTTATTCTCTCATAGTCTACTAAGGATGTTGATTACATGTTCGTAATGATATTCATGAGTCTTGGAGAACACCAATATATCACATCTATAATTAATGACTACAAACATATCTAATTAAGTGTGAAGTATTCAGTTCATCGGGTTCCTAAAAATTATTGGCACACTATTCAAATTGAACAAAATCACCAAAAACTCATACAACTCATACATATATTTGAAGGAAGTCGGTGGTATATCATAATGTCTCACCCTCTACTAATGACACCCTGATCTCAAGTAAATCTTCGAGAAAACAAAATAACATCTCAATTGGTCAAAAAGATCATTTATATATGAATTGGAGTATCAGCTCTAAATTTTCATCTGATTCAACCAATGGTAATTGGGACACAACCACAACATATCATCAAACATAGGGAAAAAATGTGATCCACAAGGTGAAATACTAAGACAAATAAACCCTTTTCTCTAATTTATCAAGATGAGTTTTATGTAATTTCTATTCTACCAGTGTCATTCTATATGGGGGGATAAAAATAGGTTCTACTCCAAGAAATAACTCAATTATAAACTCTCCATCACCCACATGTGGAAACTATAATATGTACTCAAGAAATAAATCCTAAAATCAATTTACCAAATGAGGAAAGATAGGCTTTTCTACTCCTCTATCATCAATCACAAGAAAATCCACTTACGTTGTGATATCACACAGCTACTAAAAACACCCCTCATGGCCACCCTAGATATCCCACTCTTTGCGGTGCACATAAGTATCTCCCTAAAAAATGAATGTTACCCTATGATAGTAAAAGTAAATATTGTCCATATATAGAACCATACAATCCATACCAATTATCATATTGAAACACAGCATTTAAAAAACAAAAAAATCATAGGAAATGGTACCCTCGAACCTCAAGGTTACACTCATTAAATTTCTGGATATTTTCTACTCACAGCCCTAATAATGTATAAATAGACAAAACCATGCTCATAAGATCCACTACTAGGCCCAAAACACTCAAAGTTTATGGTATTTATAAAAGATTCAAGGAATCTGTATAAAATAAAGAACTAGTGAACATGGATGATATAATAATTGTACCTAAAACTGTTGATGGTCAAGCATCAACCCCTCCAGGTGTTGGATGAACTACAAAAATATGACATGTCCCTCTACCATAGAATTTAGTCTGAGTTTATGGTGTTGTAATAACTTACATATAAGAACACCCTTTTCCTAGATCACCACATCCACTACCCCGATCGATACATTTTGTAGAGCTCTAAATTCCTTCTAGATATATGTTAACTGAACCCCTTTTTAAAATTTGGACTATTCTTTATCAACCCTCATCACCCATATATCAAGGGTTCCTATAGAACCACTGCACAAGCCACAAAATTCAACACACTCGACACCCAACTAGTGGTGATGTACACAGACCTCTTAAGTGCCCCACCTTGCAAAACATATAGAAAAAGACTCAATCACCACCCAAAGAGGATGGTCATATTTGCTAATTGTTTTCCACCACTTTCTTGGTGAAAACTCTCAAAATAGTGCTTTGGAGTATTTAAAGATTCACCACTGGAACAAACTTCTAGAACCACATTTCCACTGATATAAGACTCACTTCATTTTCCTTTAAAAATAATGTCATGGTCCACCACTTCATTACACATATTTAAATAGAATATATTCACCTGGGATATGATCTCATGTCTATGTTCACTTTGGAAATGTATCATTGTAGCTCCCCCATCCCCTACCAATGTTGGGAGAAAGTGTTCAAGTTAGTGAAGTTTCCAGCACAATCCATTACAAACATAGTCCCATGGGTTAACCTCATAAACCCTACAACCATATCTTATCTGAAAGACTATATATATATATATATATATTCAATAAAATTGTCAATCAAATATTCCCATAACAAAACTTCTCCATGTTCAGTAAAAACTAGAATATCCCCTCGTGCATTGATGGTCCTCATAACATATAGGACACCAACATGACTCTCTGCTCAAGAGGAATATCTGAATGATCCAAAATCCTCTAAATGGACTATATCTAGAACATGTCCATTACAGGTCACCCGCTCAAGTAAATGTCGAAGGGTGATGCAACTAAAACACTTTGGTAACGTTAAATATACTCGGGAAAACCTTCCTTGGGTCCATTTCCATCAAAATCATAAAGAGAGACATTTTATCATCTAATTTCGCATCAACTACATTATTATGGTCCGATGGGTTTCACACTCCTCCACTAGGGGACAATTCTCAGTTATACAATATTGTCTCCCAACTAGAAAATTTAATCACAGTGGAATTTGTGTACAAACCTATGCATACAGAGAAAACTCAAGATAATACTTTGGTTGCTTCTTCTAGTACTCAATTGTACTACTTTTCTCAGGATTTTGATGAGCAGGATTTATAAGTATGGATTCAGTATATGGACAGGCAACAAGAAATTTCCCAGCAAGAATTTAAAGAAAAAAAGATATCTTATGCTGAATTCCTTAGTATAAAAATATCCATCGCCGAGGAAAAAGAAAAGATGAGTCTCAAATCATCCTAATTCTGGATGGTTCCTTTCAGTTTCAGGATGTGCTGATTTATTTTCGAGTGTTTCTTTTGTTTTTTTATTCGACCTTGCCTGTTATTGGTTGGGGACTCCTTCTCATCTGGTAATATACTCTCCTGGTTGTTGTTCTGTGCATTTTTAACCGCGCTAGTTCTGATTTTGAGAAGCTTTGGATTGCTCTGGAATTGTGCTGAGATCTTGACTCTGGTTTTGTGCTTTACCTGTTCACTTGTTTTTAACTGAGATTTCTGGGAACTGCTTTGTTTCTTCAGAGGATTTGTAGTTGGATATGCACTTCTCCTATTATTGTGTCCTACCTGCATCGTTCAATATTTCTTCTCAGTTGAAATTTTGTCTATTTTGTGCTATTTTAAGCTCAATTTTTCCAGATTGATCAACTTCTGCTTTGGTTATTGCTGCTGGTCTCCCCGAGCAACTGTTTGGCTTTGATTTGCTGAGATGTTGTGCTGTTTCTTGGACAAGTGTCATTCCTGTAATGGTTTTGAAGTCCCAGAATCTACAGACATGGTGGGGCTGAACAGGCATATCTTCTTATGGTTTTTTTGAAGTTTCTTACCTGGTTATTAATGTTGTATCTTTGTTGGTTTTTTGCTTTGTTTATGATGGTGTATGTTCTTTACACCTCGGGATTTTCTTATAGCCTTTCTGTTTAATAAATTCCTTTTTGCATGGATTGGGTAACCAATCCATGTCGACTATTTTAAAAAAAAGGCTCTCTACTAGCCATAAAAAACCCATTCTTCATACACTATCCTAGCATAAATAGTCACATTTCCTGAATTACCCCGAACCATCCCCATAATGGCCAATGTTCAACATTGGGAAAACCGAATCACATAACCAAAATAATTATCATTAAACATCGTTTTTTAACCATATTCACTTTATCAACATAAATTACTTAATTTTTGTAACCTCTACATTCTTAAAACTTTTTAAAACAAAAATTTCAACACATTTTAAAATTTTAATTACGAACTACTCTTTAACCATTCTTTCAAAATATTTTTTAATTACCTATTTGCAAAAATTTATTAGAAACCACTTATTTAATATTTTCAAGAAAAAAAATTATACTATGCCTAATATCCCGCACATCATCCCCATGTTTTTCTACCATTAATCCTTACACATATATCCATTGGTGCCCAAAATGATTCAGGTATTCACAACCTCATTCCATTATACCCCTAA
Source organism: Viscum album (assembly GCA_963277665.1). Classification (NCBI taxonomy): domain Eukaryota; kingdom Viridiplantae; phylum Streptophyta; class Magnoliopsida; order Santalales; family Viscaceae; genus Viscum; species Viscum album. Next base: position 1,317,203,762 of record OY728147.1, read on the forward strand.
GTAAATTTTTTTAATATAGTCATGTCACACAACTAGTGTTTCACCCAAGGTGATATGTCATCCAACCATAATAATTAATTCAATAACAGCAATCCCACTATAGATACTCTATTTTCCCCAATATAAGAGTTCTCTACTCAAATTCACAAGCTCATTGGCATGCCCCAACACCTCCAAATCTCTTTTCTACCTTCCCAACTAAAATAATAATAGAAAAGTACAACTACTATGATTCCACGTTAAAACACCCCTACCCGGTAGACGCTATATATGGTTCCCCAAGACAGGTATCAATATGACCTCATGGGTGCCTCCCCGTATGCTAGAGGCTTCCAACTAGAAATGAGGGTCTAATTCATTATGTAGGGAGACTAGACCCTTTTTATCAGAGTAAGACAAAGTAGGTGAAAATACGAAATAAAGAAAACAGTATAATGAATTATCTTGTGTCATAAAACATTTTTTAAATTATGGTACAATCCAATATCCAAATAGTAAATATTTTGATTCATGTCATAAATTACCAAGTGCATGGAAACCCCAAAATAAGAACAATTTGAAGAATCTAAAAAATAGGTCCAAAAACTAGATATGGTCCCCTTCTCCATGAATATCCCATGACCAAATCAACCATTTATAATAGAGACTTTTCCAATTATCTTGACTTTTAACCATCAAGTCCGCTGGGGAACCCAATGGTGGCCTGAGCATTGTGTGAATACAACTTAGCAGGCCACCTCCAACAATTTCTATAAAATATTCAGTATAAATTGATAGTATATGATAGTACATAATTAATTTAGATATAAACAATAGATTTTAAGGTAATAATAGTTAACAATATCTACTTTAACCACTTTCATTATTAGACTCATGTGTTAATCATTTCATTAATTACACAACAAACAATGTCGTTCAACAATTATGCATAAGGAGAAAGGTCAATATCCCTATCCCACTAGGGAAATTGTTTTAAAAACAATCCCAAAACACATTACATGGAGCCTTATTCAATATAGTATCATCAAAAGAAATAGTTAGGGACATATCAAATCAGTTTGACAGCCAAAATCATGCATTATAGGGGTTTCGATTTTGATCCTTAGTCTAACCCAACTAATGGGTGTTGAACCTCAATTCAGTACCCCACATGCCACCAATTCATCCGCAAATTCTTCATTAACCATAACACATTTTCAAATCATAACCATATACATTGGACACATTAATCATTTACATCAATAGTTCATTGAACACATAAACCATCATCAAGAATTAACCCATTTATACATTCTCATTTACATGTATTCACCAAATAAACCCATTGACTAGTTTAATGCCTTATCCTTTCAAAAAAATTATCCATTACCATCCATAACTCATTTAACTCGTTAACATTGTACCAAAAGATATCTATTTTGAAATTTTTACAACTTGGCATAATTTCCGATAGGTAAAATTCTTAACTAATGCTACATGTAAAAACTTTTCATTTCATGTGATCTATTCTATAATAATTCAATTCTACATGTAACAATTCAATTTTCAGGTTCATGTTGAAGAACATCCCATGGGTGGACCATAACCTTGTCAAATTAACATCAACTCATTCCAAAAAAAATCATGATGGGGTCTATTAAATATTTACCAAAACAATATATCATTTCTAACAAGGAAAACTAAACTTCCCCCACAACAACACCAATGCACCACTACATATAGACAAATAATCAACTAAACTATATGATATAACCCGTAGACCTACTACCTCTGTTCCAAAGATGAATTATCACAAAAAATTATAATTTGATTTAGAAACAAACAAACCTTAAATTTGCAACCTAAGAACCACTAGAAATATATGATTCTCAGGATTGGTACGGAGACAAATAATTCCACAAGCCCTAATCCAAATAAAATAATCAATGATAATTTTCGACTCACCTAGAGCTTTGATCATTACCAAATGGTTCTCTATGAAAATTATAAATGAGTTAGATTGATCATTGAGAAGATTTTGGGATTTTCGTTCATCAAAATTACTATTGGAGGAAGAATATTGGAGAAAATCCGGGGGATAAACATAAAGCCTGAGGGGGGTGGATGAAAAATTTTCCGAATTTTTCTGGGGTGCAATATTTGGCCAAACTGTTCTCCAACCGTAAACCATCCTCTATCTAATAGTGGGATTGGATTCATGGTTTCCTAGTATACCTTCTCAAATTAAAAAACCATGTGTTCACCTTACAGGATGGCTCTTTCCAAGCCCACAATATTTTTCATCCCTCCACTGATGGTTTCATAAACAATACACCCCACCTCTAGATATTAATGGTTATGGAGCATGGTTACTACTAATTGTTCACCAATGGTTAAACATGCATTGGATAGCCACTTTCTCCACTCTTTTGTGTCTTGAACTCTTAGGGCACACCCGAGACTCATGATACACCTCATAAACATTACATTAGAAAATGTAAAGATACATTACCAAAAAAATAAACAAGAATGTACATAAATGTAAGTATGGGATATTACCCTTGTTTTTTATGTTTATTATAATATTTTTAAAAGTTTTATTTAATAAATATTTTAAAGGAAAATTTTTTTTGAAATGTTTTTCAAAAATAAAGGGTTTATTTATTAATGAATGTTTGAATGTAATCTTTATGGTATTTCAATTCATCAACGACAAAAACCCATTTTTCATACTACATTGGGAATATGTTTTAGTAATATCCCCTTTATTCTTTCTCTATATTGTTTAGGATCATTTTTACTATGTAATATATTGAAATTCACATCCTTGATTCATTAATTTTCTCGTGAATTATTTTCTTCCATGTGGACATAAAAATTGGCATAAATGTTGAGATTTTTTTCATGGATACATTTATTTATTATATCGTATTTCATTTTTTATATAGAGTTTTATTTTGAATGTTTTTTTATTTAGTATGGAAATATTTATAAATATGTATCCTTTAATAAATATGGATATTTAGTGTCAAGGGATATTAATTATTTATTTAGATCAAGTATTTAATATTTTGGGAATCATATGGACCTTCATTGATGGGTGGGTCTCTATATTATATATCCCCCCATTGAATCGGTAGGTCTCATGAGACAATTATGTTAAGATATAATAATAAAAATTACATATATTTTTAACCATCTTCTAAAAGATCTTCATGGTAGAGTTATTAATTAAGAATTTACTACATTAAGGTTTTAGTTATTATAATATATGATATTTTCACATTGATAATATATATGGATGCATTAAATTTTATGTTTATAGATTATGTTAAATGTGTTTCTTGTTATTTACCTTTCCATATTGATTATTCCATATCAAAATTTTTATAATGAATGTGTTCTTAGTTATTGACCTTTTTATATTCACTATTCTTTATCTAGTTACTCAAATGGAATATATGCTCATTTGTTTACCTGTTTATATTGATTATTCTATGTCTAATTATTTAAATGGAAATTTTCTTAGTTATTTACCACCTCATATGGATTATTATTATTCATTCAAGAGATATTTTTATGTAATTAACTCTTACTGAGAATTTGTAATGACCCTTATTTTTTTTCTTTAGTAGGAATTCATGATATTTACTTTTTTTGATATAAAATTATATTCTATGGACAATAATGTTATTTTTAGTAAAAATTATGTTTTAATTATTGTTTGAAATTTTTTTAATTGAATGTTGTATTTATATAGATTACCATGACTAAAAAATAATTGTTCTTTTGGGATGTGATTCATTATCACCTATGTCAATGTAATAAATCTATCATTAGCCTCGGGCTACCAGGGTTGGGAACACATTACTTATTTTTTTAGAACATAAGTACTATTTTTTTCAAAAAAAATTCAATATAATATACATTTATAATATTAAAAATTGTTTTTATACTTTTTTTAATTGAATTGTATTAAATAGATACTAGAAGTGGGTTCATAAAACCACTATTTTCTATGATGTGTTATCATATATTTATAATATAATATACCTTATTTTGTTAAATACATGTTACCATGGTAATAATGTATAGAATAAAATGTACAATTCTAATTGTAACTAAATAAAAACATGTTTACTAGATGTATTGAAATTCTATATTGAGGAATTACCTACCTAATGACGCCACACAATACATTATTAGTAAAAAATTTAGTCTATGACTCGTGAATTGTGTCACACTATCATTAAAAACATAGGGGTATTCACTAATGTGTCAATATCATCCCTTTTAAATGGGGAAAATTCCACCCCTCCATACCACACCCATTACAGATAATTCCATCCTAGAACCATGCCATTTTTCTCCTCTTGTAATATATTTTTAGGTTAATTAACATATGTTCTCAATTATTTATCCTAATTCTTTAATTTCCAATGATACTTTCTATGTAATGTTCAAAATCTAAAAGTAAATATTATATAATCCATAATATTTTTAGACATAATACTTCCATTGCAAAACTACAAATATAAGTGTAATATGATATCATTAGTAACATTAATAAACTTAATTGTTATTATATTACTACACAAACCATTATTTATTCATTTCCATTCACTTATAAAAATAGAATAGTGTTACCTTTCTATTTTGTGTACTACCGCCTCCATGAAAATTTATTTCGATTTTCATATTAATTATATTTCATTCTAAAAACAAAATAATAACCAATTAACCAACATAAAACAAATAAATATTATCCTTATAGTTATATTATAATTATATTATAATAATGATATACATTTCATTAACAATAATCACTCATCGAGATTTAGCGTGTTCATGTTTAGGGCTACATTAACCAACTTCTTGAATAATGGAATAACAATATATCACAGATTACAGTGGATAATTAAATACAGATTTTATTATATGTTAATAAGAAAATTATGATTGTTTTTTTCAGAATGGATATACTTTTTATTTAACATATCATTAAATTATAATATTTTAATTCTAAAATACCCATAATAAAGTGACACTAATTCAATATTTCCTCAAATATAAGAAAAAACTATATAATTAATAAAATGAATTTGATAATAAATGGTCCATATTAAATTATATACAAATTAATAATATTCCTTGAAATGTATGTACGAAACATAATTTTATTATTTTTTAATTTAAGTGCATGAATAGAATAAATATGGAACATGTTAAGGGGTTTTTATTTACAAATATTATTCCATGGTACATGTGTATGTTACACACTATGTTATCATATTAAAAATAAAAATATAACTACATTATCATTTTTATCATGATTTCCTTGTATTTTATGATGTCTAATATTTTACAATAATTTCATTCCCTCTTAGGTTTTTGAGTCATTGATTAGAAATGTTTTATAGAGTTTTTATGAATCGTGCATTTTCTTTAGGTCATAATCACACCAAAGTATTCATCCTTTATGATTTTTTTTAAATTAATATTTTGAGAGTAATAACCATTTATTTTAATTTTGGTTTTCTCTATATTGATGTATTTACTTCTTTCTAATTTTTGTTATTTCCCTAGTGGAAGATCAAATTTTTATCATCTCCAATGATCATTTTATTATCCATTATTAATTTAAAACATCAGTTTTTATCCCCATAATTATTTGGTTTTTTATAAATTCAATACAAATAATTAAAATTATTTTCATTACAATTATTTTATATGATTCTCTTTTGCATTACATTTTTGAAAAATGATTTATTTTTATCATGTTATATTTTTAGGAATTTTGTTGAAATATTTTTTTAAGAAGGTTTCTACTCATGTTTTAAAAAATGGTTTTGGAAACTGACAGTAAAATAATTTTTTAGGACAATATTAAGAACAATTTTTTTAAAATAAAATATATTTTTCCTATTTTCTTCAATTTTTAAATTATTCTTATCAAATAGAATAATGTTTCATAAATCACCATATTTGATCTATTATTAAATACACTTTTTGGAATATAATATTTCGGTATTACATGATCATGATTATGTTTTTGCTTACCATTTGGAGGAAAATTTATGAATCATATTTTCATTTCATTAGACATTTATGATAAAATGATTATTTGATTTAAAGTCGCAATTATATGTATGGATAATGATGTGAGTTCGAAATATCATTTTAATACCAACCATTTGAAAACCAAAAAGGCACATTCTTTACGTTTATATGTACCAAACGTATATCTCTCCCAACTTATAAAGTTGTTTTTTATGATAGTTTTTAGTTTTTCCGAATGATGAAAACTATTTTCATTATGTGTACATACATAAGGAATAATGGATTGATGTGTAAAATTTACATTGAATGTAATTATAGAATTTCCATCACAAGGTTATTTTATAGAGTTCATCAGATAGGGTACTACAATATTAATGAGATGTGTATTATAAAGTCAATCAGATAGATTTCATCCTTTGAATACATATAAATTCCATTGTATGAACATATATAAAGCCTTTAAAACAAAAAATTTCAAAGTACAATTGATGATTTTTTTATTTATATTGTTAATAAAATTTGATTCATTTTAATGATACAATAAATAATGAATATTTTACAGAATCGTGTTGTACTAAACCTATCATCTGAAGAATAGGTTCATCTGATACAGTTACAACTATTACCGAGATATGTGGAATCATAACATTGTAGTTCGTCTATAAATAAAATTCAACCTTAATGATATGAAAATTTTTACAATTCAGTGATCTAATGTTGATAATTTAAGACCACAACATATTTTTAATGAGTGTTTGTCTTTTTGTAAACAATATATTGTTTTCCATAATGAATAATTTGTGACTTTATTATTGTAAATTATTTGAGGTTATTAATTTTCAATTGATGTTTGTCAAGTTTTGTGGATCATGATATCTTAGGGATAGAGAGAAAGTGTTAGTCTGCTCAATTTTTATAAAGGTTCTCTGGGATAAAAAAATATATATTTGTATGGTTGTGATAAATAATGGATTCCAATGATAGGAAGAAAAAGTATACAATTTTTATATTATCATTAATCCCTTAAGTTGGTTTTAAAAGAGTCCCTAACGCTCATGGATAAATTGTATACCTTTTATTATTATTGTTGTGTTAGTTTTTCATAAATTAATCATAACATTTTGAGTTAAATTATTTTATTTCTTTCTAAAAGTATAGACATTTTCAATGTGTATCTTATAATTTTTTTTTGATAAATATTCATAATGTTTTTGAAAAAACAATTTGTTAAAATTTTCACAAAATACAATAAACACCACTTTTTTAGTATATTTCAAAACAGTTTTTATCCTAAATTTGGTATTATAGCAAGTATCTACATATATATGTAGTTTAAAATGATTGTGTTTGTAAAGAATAATATTTTGTTTACATGGTGAAGGTATCTACCTAATCCCATATAAACCTAACATTAAATGATAATTATCCTATATTAGATGATGAATACAGTTCAACTTCTTTGGAAGAATAAAATTTTTACATCTAATGATGAGGATCATAAACCTAGTTTTAAATAAATAGATAGATAAATTAATTTTTTATGGAAAATGAATAATAAAGCCGTGAAAAGATATAAATTTTACATGAAATAACTTACTAAAGAAAATTATATAATTTGAAAACACACATCATATATTTTTAATCATAAATTTGAGTTTGATAAAAAACTAATTATAACACCACTCAGTTTTACAATAATTATATTATTAAAATTATTTTTGATATAAATATTTTGAAAAAACATTTTTCTGATTTTACATTAGGGAATGAAAAATTTTACAATCACTAAAGTAAGTTGAAACCATATTGATATACTTGTGGAATATTGGTTACATTAGAAAACCCACATTTCCAGTCTAACTGTTTTATCAAAATAGTGCACCCTTTCTGTAAAATTTAAAATAGTTTGTCACTAAAAATATAAATTGTTTATTAAACTATATAAAATAATTATTTTTTCATAGATAATATTTTTTAAGATAATTGGTAATTTCCCACTCTATGAATGTCGGGAAGATATGGATTCCAAAATTTCTGTATGCTAATAATTGCGGACCCAAGCAATTTTGGGTACCAACATATTTTTATTCTTAATTTAGATAGAAATGAAATGTCCCAATAGAAAAACATTATGTGTACATAGATAAGGATTTATCCAGACCTATGAATGGAGATAAAATTTACTTCAAGAAGATAATAAATATGATGTTATAAATGAATATTTTATAGATATAGATTATGGTGAAATATATGGTATCGATGACAATGAATTTATTTTAATTTTTTTTAAATTATTATTATGTTTTAAGACTTAAGAACAATATCATCATCATAATCCAATTATGTGACGATTTTTATCCTATGAAGCTTATTAATGATTAATTTATTGTTCAATTTTTACAAGGTAAATTTATTCTTTCTACTAAAAGGCATGATCATGTTAACATTCATAAAATAGATGACATTAGGATAAATTATATTCATTTTATAATTGTGATTTAGGCTCAATATTGGTTATGGAATAGAAGGTTAGGATAATGTATGGTAAGAAATTTAGCCAAACTATTTAAGAAGAAGGATTTATAAGAGAACTGCTAGAGCTTATATTGAATTCATAAAATTATTGTGATCCTAGTAAATATATATAGCATAATAAGTCATGGTTTAACTTTATTAGTGATGTTTCAACTAATAAGTTCATATAGTTATTGCATTGGGATTTATTTATTCCAACAACAAATGGGATTACAAAAAGAAATGATATTATATATGTCTTGTTTGATGGATACACAAAATATAAATGGCTTATTTTTATATATAAAGTTTTATAAGTTCTGTTTTATTTTTAAAAAAAAGCATATCCCATGTTAAAAATGGGAAAAATAACTACCTTTGATTACTATTTTAAGTGGTCATGGTGGTGAGTTTGAAAATTTTTATTTTTAAACCATTTGTGTTAAGAATGGAATTACACATACCTTTATAGATCCTTAAATACATAAAAAAAATGGTGTAGTTAAGAAATGAAATAGAATTAATGTAGAAATTATTCAAACCATGTTATTTGAGTACATAATAGAAAAAAATTTGGGTTGAATATGATAATTTTAATTTCTATTCTATAAATTTATTTTTTATTAGAAAATTTCTTAATAAAATGGTTTATGAGTTATAGATGGTAATGAATAAAAAAATTCTTAATTAAGAGGGTTAGGATTAAAATTATTCATTCTGGATAATAATTATAATTTCAAACATTCTTTATATAAAAGATAATTAATGAAACTTTCATCGATATTCTATAATAATTAAAGTATATTAAATTATTAAAAACATAAAAACACTATTGAGAAAATGATTCATGTAATGTTCAATGAAACCGATCCTTTTATTTTTTAATCACTGTGAAACTACATCATTCAATGATATCTCCAAAACTGATTTTCACAAAATTTTGGATAATCCTTTTAATTAAGAAAAAATTATGAAATAATTTTTTACTTTGTACCTCTTGAATAAGTCCAACCTATTATTGAATAATGACATATTATATATCCATGATATTAGGTGATATTAAGGAATCATACCACAACTAATATCTTTGGTGATGTATATCAAATAGTAAAAATCAACATTCATTAAGGAATGAATGTGAACATTTTTATTTATTTTCAATGTTAAAGATAAAAGCACTAGGTGAGGCTTTAGGTGATTCAGATTAGATAAGTAAAATGAATGATAAACTCAATTAATTTTGGAGGAACAGTTTTTTTACATTGGTAAATGTATTAATGATGTTCCTATGATTAGGGTAAATATTTTTTCCATGAATAAATGCAATTAAAATGGAATTATTTTAATAAATAAGGAAAGTATTATTTTTAAGGGTTAGAATCAACAAGAAGGCATAGATTATGTTGTATCTTTTTATCTAGTAGAAAGACATCATTATATTCATGTACATTTATCCTTTGTATCATAATTAAATTCTATACATTATAAAATGGAATTGATGTACAATTCTCTAAGTTGATATGTATAGGAAGGCATTTATAATCAAAAACCATCATATTTTAAAAAAAATTCTATATATTTCTTTCTAAACATAATAATACGCTTTATTAACATAAAAAATCTCTAAGAATCTCCTATGATATACTTCCCAGATTTTTGGTTCCAAACAATTTATTAATGGAGTTTTAACCCAAATAATTTTCATTTGATACCATTTGATGGGAAAATAATTATTTAAATTTATATTAATGACCTGATATTTTGATTAAAAAATCTCTTTATGATTATTTTACTGATCATATGAAATATTATTTTGAAATGAACATGATTGGAGACCAAAATTTTTTCTTTGGTATAAAAATTTCCCAAATACAATTGGTAACACTTCTATCTCAAAAAATACTAGATAATTATTTATGATATTTTTTAAAAAAATTTTAAAATAGTAATTACTCATATCAGAACCTTAAAAAGGTTAACTAATGTTGAATTTGATAAACCAAATAATAAAAAATATTTGAGGGAAATGATGTAGAGAATAAAATATGTTATATATATTGATAAAAAAAATTATGTGTACTTATGTATGATTTTTTTGGAAATTAAATAATAATATCATTATAAAGATGATAAATGAATTCAAAATTTTCACAAAGGAACTGTAGATCATGGATTATTTTATTCTTTAATAAAATATTTTAATCTAATTATATCATTAGTGGTTGTAAAATGGACTGGAAAGTCAAATATGGAACATTCAATTTATTTGGAAAATATTTACCTTCTTTATCTTGCATGAAATATATTCTGTAGTTCATTCCACTAATAAATATGAATATATAGTAGTTGGAAGTTATTTGCATGTGTTGTGGCTTCAAAATAAATAGAATCACACTAAATTTGGACTGAATTTTAGTAAAATCTCAAACATTTTTAATTCAACAATTTCTATATATTTATGTATGAAATCAGCACACCACTCATTACTAAAGAACATAGACGTAAGATATTAATTTCCATAAGATCAAAAAAAAATGGGATTTTCTATTACAGTTTATTGAAATACAATATCATTTTCCAATATTTCTAAAAATCCAATTATTTCCAAAATATTTGAATAAGTTAAATAGATTCCTGTAATGATCAATATAAAATGATTAAAAATTCACATTTTTCCTTATCAATCTCCTGAAATGAAAAATTAATAATATAGGTAGTGGAAATTTTCCCCCTATTTACTGGTTTTTATTTCCTGGTTACAAAAAAAACTAGACATTGAATTTTTAAGTACTCTAATATTTCAATGGATTGAGAATTTTCTAGAGATTGATTTTCCCCCTAAATTATTACTTTATAAAAAATTATTTCAACATAATAAGAAAATATTCAAAATATTGTTTTTTGATTCATAAAAATGATATTTTATAAGGTAATATTTTCTAATTATTTATACTATTCTATACAATATTATTTTTTTGAAAATTACTAATTTTTGTGTTTCATTTGAATTAACATCATCTGATAAAAATTATAAAGAACATACAACAATTTTTAAAAGTATAGGAGTTGAAAATATATATCATTATTAAATAATTTAAATCATTATATAATGTGATTAATTCTTACTCATCTAATCTAAGTGATGTTGAATAATCTCTCTCAATGCTTATATATAACAGGAGTTGGTCAGTATTTATTCTTCATCACATGAATCATAAGAGTGATCTTTCTATTTGGGTTTTCTTTAGTATAGTGGATTTTGTGGATCATCTGTTTTAGTTCATGTTCGACTAATCTATATCCATAGAAAATTCATATCACTTATCTATATGGAATGTTTTAAAACCAAGGCTGATATATAATAGTTATTTTCAAACGATTGATTCCTCTCAAAATCAATAATTTTATTTCAAATTTGGGATTATATATGTGTATCTGAAGATGTTTTTAACAACATTATCTGTGTATTGTGAGAAAATAACATATACACTTATATTTTATTGGAATATATGGTTTAAATAGTGTTTCCTTTAAACTTTTGTAAATTCCCTATGATCTTATTATTAAGAATATTTTTGAGATTCTAGAGATACCACTAGAAGGAAAATATTATTTTGTTACCCACAAGACACCAAAAAGGATTAGATCTTTTAGAAAATACCTTGATAAGATAGCCTTGATCTAATCATAAGAAATGATAATAAAAAATTCATATCTGGCACTAGATCATATCACATTATATTCAATATTTTCTTATACCAAGGAACGATAATAGGTATCCCTTGAAGGCTCAAGACATCTATTTTTTATATTTATTTTATAATATGGGAAACTTCAATATAGTTATGTTCATGTTCAAAAATATTACATAAATAAATCAAATATATTGATGCTCAAAACTAGTCTATATCATAAATTTATCAAAAATATCTTCATTAACATCATAAAATACAAGAACATCAATAGTGAATTGATTTTGTTTAAAGATAACACTTCTTACTCTAGTGATGAATTAATAGCTAAAATAAAGATTACTCATTTTATTGGTTGGTAATTTTTTATATGTGATCCTATATAGAAACTCCATAATCATTCACATAATATTACATTCTTTTTATCATAATTAAATGTAAAATTAAAATCCAAGGATCTTAAATTATTTTGCATTAGAAGATTAGGTAAATAATTAAACATCATGATACCCAAAAAAAGTATTTTGTTAAATCTTTATAATGAAATAATAACTCAATTTTATCCCTTTTATCATCATAGGATAACCTAAGTAATATATGAACAAAATGGGTGAGCAAAAAATCCCAATAAGTGAATAAACATAGGAATAAAATATAGTACATGGGTTAAAAGGAACAACATAATGAAAAAATGGCAAAGAAAATTAATATATATAAGAACTAATAGAATTTATAATTGAGAAAATATAACCATTAAATCATTGGAATGGAAAAAACATATAACTTGACATAAACATGAGTCGAGGCTTGCTGCCAAGACATGGTGGACAAGTTCCAAAAAAGGAATCTGGTTCACTCCAAGTCCAAACATGAAGTCTAATGAGACTAAACATTATCCAATTCATTGGATTTATATCATGATTCACCAATCATAACATGTTCATGAATATGTGTTACACATGAAAAATTATTCATATGTAATCAACTATAGTCATAATGTTTACCCATGGAAATAATTTGTTATCATACCCATGTCAAAAGACATAAAAAAGGGAATATCATAGTGGTGTCAATAAAATAATTTATTTAAATCATACATGTAAATTAATATAGAAAATATGAATAGATCTAGATAAGTTAGTTTAAACAGTCTTAAAAACATTTTGAAATAGTGTTTAAGAAAAATTATAAATAAAATAGTTTACTCTGGTTTAAGAAAAAAAAATTGAGAGCACATAATATTGAAAAGGCATAATATTTTATATAAACCAACAATTAAACAAAGAAAATTTTTCATTATAAAATTATATATTTGTTAAAAATAAATATGTATTAAAATATATTATGGATTGTATATGAAAATGTGTAATAAATTGGGAAGTTCTCTTTAACTGGGCTTGCTTATCGAGAATAATTGAGAAGAGAAATCTTTTTAAAAGCATGTATTCCCCCAAAAAATAAGTATTATTAGATATGGATATATGATTTTGGTATATATACACATAAATTATAATAATTACATTAAGATATATAATAATTACATTGGGTTAAAGAGAGGAAAAAATTAACCCAATCAAAAAATGGAGGTTCTGGTAGAATCCCATACCTAGTGTCTGAAAGTATTTGGAACGTGATCATAATGTCTTGGATAATAAAATTAAAAAAATTAGTTTATTATTTTAGATTATTTTATACATTTATTTTATTTATTATAATTTTATTAAGTTCTTTTATATCTTTTTTTAGGAGTTATAAGATACATTTTAATCATTCGAGAGCATTCATTTCCTTTGTTTTCATGATAAGTTACTTGTATTCAAGTATGAAAAATATTTTAAAATGATAATGGATATATATATATAATAGAATTTATATAATCATAATGAACACCCAAAATACAAAATTTTTATATATTTAATTCAGTAATTTGGGGTGAGGATTAATCATTAGATAAGAAGTTAATAATAAATGTTTAGACTGTTTTGGTGTTTTTTATCAACAAGAACCATCTGTGTTTTATTAATTAATATAAATTATATATAATGGTTTTAGAACATTAAATACTATTTAATACATACATTATTAATTTTTTAACCATTAAAAAAGTTTTATTATTATTCTAGAAAGAGGTAATTGAAATTTCAATCAATGTCATCCTTAAATGTGATAAATTGACACATCACGAAGGATGATTTCAATTTTAGAAAAAAATGAGTGGGTAAATAAAGGATGATGTATTATTCCAATATCAAAATAAAATTATAGTATATGTATGTTACTATAGTTATCATACCATTTTTATAAGTGTGGGTGGGGGAGAATAATAGAATAAAAGAGCTTGAAAAGAAATCAAAAGAAAAGAAAGGGAATTTTACATCATTAATCCTTCTTCTTTAGAACCTCCATTGGGTAATTAGTTTTGGGCATCTATTAGGGTAAAAATATCCTAGATATGGGGGAGGGGCATCCAACTTATTTGAGAATAATTTATATAAGTATAATCTCTTGAGAGGTGTGAGGAGAAGAGGTGATGAAAGGTGATATTTATAGGGGAGAGGGGTGTTTTCCTGTTTTATTCGTCATTGGTTTAATATTTTTCATCAATATTATGAATATATTTATTTGTATCTCCAAATATAATAAAACAATTAATTAGAGTATAATATATTTTTTCTTACATCATCCATAAATCATCTATGACTTTGTAATTCGTGTATTTAGATTTTTTTGTAAATTACAAATTTTACTATTCAAGAAAATTTCACATATTTTAGACAAATAAAAAAAATTCACCATACATATTTTAATTTTTATAATTAAAAAATGAACTCTATTTTATCAAAATATTTTTTAAATTCTGAAAACTTTTATACATAATTCCAATCACAATTTTCGTGGAAAATAAAAATTTTTGAACTATATCTCATTTAATAAATCTTTTAATAAATAATTAAGTTCTCAGAAAATTATATTATAATCATTATAAAACAAAATTATAATATAATGAAAGATATAATGGAAATATATTTTCTTTTAAAACATTCTATTAATTATTAAAATGAAAATAGGCACTAATGTTTTATTAAAATTTCAATTATTACTTAATAATTTATAAATCATTTATTTACTTATACTATGATATAATTATGTCATATTTTTACTTATAATATTGGTAAGTTTTATTTATACCATCATACGTGAGGTTTCTGTCCAATTTTCTTTCTTACTATACATAAATAATACATTTCTATTCCAAAGTCCATGTTACTATTTCATTGGTACATGTTTCTTAACTTCTATAAATACCTATGGTTTCATTAATTATTCAATTATAATGTTTTTAATGTGTTCTTAATTTGACTATGAAATAATTATAAGAAGGTTATTTCCATTGATAAAAATTTTGGTTCATTAAATTCTACCCCCTGAAGAAATTTTTCCCTTGAAATTTCATTTTATATTCTGTATTGAAAATATGTGTGGTTACGTATCCTTTATCCAATACTTTGGATCCCATATAACCTATTCATACATATGTTTCAACCATATTAAATTCACTAGGTGATTAGTTTTGGTTCATATAACATTATCTCTATGATCAATGATCTTCATGGCCTACTCCTCGCATGATAGGCCTTTTATCAACTGTACAACCTCTAAATTCAGTCCATGTGAAGGATATTCTATGTAACTCATCAAGAGGGATATGTGGAAGACACCATGCACTTGAGACATGGTAGGTGTAAGTTATAGTCAATATGACATGGATTAAGACAATCAAGAATCTAAAAGGGGATCATGTAACTGGGACATAATATTCATTTCCTCCCAAATCTCATGACCCTCTTCAATGGAGATATGTGGAGGAATACCATGTCTCCAGACATAAACTCTATGTCTCATCAAAAATTTTCTTCATATCACTTCTATATATTTTGGGCTTCCATAATATGTTGTTGAATGATATTCAACAAGACTACCATTTTATCAACAATTTCTGGTCCTAAAATCATATGTTAACCAACCTCATCCCATCATGCTGGTGTTCTAAATATTAACTATATAGGACTTGTTATGGATCCATTTCAATGATTGAGGGGAAAAAAATATTTCATAATAATTTGATCAGATGAAGATTTTTCTCCTATCCTCCATTAAATTCCATAGGTCATGATATCAACTTTTATTATAGTGTTTGAATTGTCTACTCTAATTTTCCTTTATTTTAAGGATAATAGACCATACGGATGTTCAGTTTAGTGTTTATAAAATTTTGGATACTTTTACAAAAATTTAGAGGTGAATATTTGGTCTTGATTAGGTACAATTGATAGTGGTAATCCATTCAATCTTACCACTCCTATTATATATATTTGTGACTGTTGATCTTGGAAGAAGTCTAGTCAAATTTAGATAAAGTGATATTTCTTTCAAAGATAATCCACAAAAACCCATATAGTATTTTTCCCCTTTCAGTATATTCATAATTCCAATGAAAAAAATACATAGTGATGTTTTTTCATTTCCATGTTGGTAAGGGTAATGTTTTATCATCCCCTTATACATTTTCCTTTAGACCTTCGCTTTTTGAAAAAACAATAACTTTGATGTATATTCAATGATTTCCTTCAGCATATTTCCCCACCAATATTGATCTCGTAGATCTCGATACATAATTATACTCCCTTGGTGAATATATAATGTTGAGCTATGTCATTCATTCAGAATTACTTTCTTTATCTCTATATTGGACAATACACATAGTCATCAAATAAAATCTCATGACCCCTTCTTTAGCCATTTTGAACTATGATTATATTTATTTTCTCATGGCTCTAAACATATTTTGAATTTCCACATCATTTCGTTGAGAAGATTTCATTTTATCCATAGGGGGTGGATGAGTAATCATTTGAGAATGGATTGATGATTATTATAAATTTCCTCATCATTACTTATCATTCATCATTGATAATGTTTCATGATTCTTTCTAATTAGATCATATTTAACCTAATTTTATTTACAATGTTGGAAATTAATTGAACAGTCATAATCCATGATGATCTCTAACTATATTTTCTAGTGCATATTATTCTCCTTCTATGTGAATATATATATGAGACTCCCATGACCATTTTATATTTCACACTTCTCCCCATAGATATAATGAAATAAGATATTCAATGAAAATACGTCTACAGCCAACTCAATATCATTCATGTGATATTTTTTCTCATTTGTTTTCCACTACCTTGAGGTAAATGATTTGAAATTATCATTTTACATTTTTATATAGCCTAATTTTTTTATTGAATCATCATTGTGAACTAAAAAGAGTTCCCCACTTATTCTTAGTGTGAGAATTTTAGCAATGATAATCCTAATTTTAACGCTTTAAAGCAGCCTTCACATTCACTACTCCAAAAATATTTTCTACCTTATAAGTCATCTTGGTTTGTGGGTTCAGAAATCATGATAATTTCTTCAAAAATAACCTATAATAACCTCTAAATAAATGGAACTGTGGATCTCCATTACAGATGTTGTCACGGGCCACTCCTTGATTCTTTTCTTGTAAGGGTACATATATATCTCTTTTATGGTGATTACAAGCCTAATAATGATACTTCCTCCATCTAGAACTCACATTTTTTTACTTTTCATATAGTTTATCCCTTCATAATGTCTTCATCGCAGAATTTAAATAATCATCTTGTTCCTACTTATTCTTGGATTTTATCAGTATATCGGTAATAAATAAACCAAAAACTTGTAAACATGTTTTAAAGACTCTATTCAGTATATCAATGAATTATTTTGGACCATTAGTGGGTCTGAAGAGAATTACTATGAAATCATTGTGTCCATAACTCTTTAGAAATATATTTATGAGTATATCTTCCTTACTCACCTTTAATTGGTGATATCTCGATCGAATTTCCACCAAAGAGAAGTAATTTGACCCACATAGCTAATAAAATAAGTCAATTATCCATGGCCAGTGATTCTTTTTATTTTTAAAGATTTTATTAACATCATGAAAATCAATTCAGAGGTGCATTGATTAATCGTTCTTCAGGTCAAGGAGGGCTGGCACACCCCATGGTGAAGAACTCAGGCATTTGAACCCCTTTTCCAGATTCCCTTGTAACTAATTCATTAATTATTCCATCTCAATGGTGGAAATGGTATACATTTTCCCTGATATCATAATATATCTTGGAATAAATTCAATTGATAACTCAACCACTCAATTAGAAGTAATATAATAAAATACTTCCAGATATACATTGGAAAAATCTATAAAGATTGGAATGTATATGAGCATGATTCTCTCATTTTTCTGAATCATTTTAACTTAGTATTATTTCTCATAAGGAAGAAATATCCACATTTTAGATGATGATTATAAAATAGATTAATCTTCCTCTATAAACATGTACAAAATTCGAGGAGGCTTCAGGATGTGAAGGGTGGTCTCTCTTTCCATAATAGTTGATGTTAGATTTTTGAAAATATATCCATTACATTCCCAGAATAGAATCAATATCTTTCAATTGGGGTATGAGAAGATTTACTAGGAGGTTCGGTACACATAAATTAATCTGGGTGAAGTTATAAACATTGAATGTAATAATTGGCCTATTTTTTATTCTCAGAAATAACTCATCCTCCAAATTTTGAGTTGGTGATTGAATATTTTATTTAAACATGGAAGATATGAAATAATTAATTGAAATAGAATAAAATAATATAATAATTATTCTTGAATGAATAATTAACATACATATCATCATATCATTTTCGGGATCCACATCAACAGTAGTGATTTCATATACCATTACATTCTTCCTTGGAGGTTGTTGTTGTTTATTACCTCCAACAACCCTTGGCCTTGGGAAATGGATTGAACAATTCCCATGTTCCATGAGGAAAAAACACATCACTACAAGCTCAGTTTCAATCAAAACTATGCTTAATTCTTCATCATTATTGGGATTCTTCAAATCCATATATCATTTATTATACATATTTCCTTCTATTCTACATTTGAATCATCTTTTATTTACCTTTATGTAGTTTCCAATATACTTCTTCCAATACATTTGACACATGGGATGTTAGTTCTTATTTCCTAATAGGATTTATCTGCTGATACACCCATATTAAACTCCATTTTCCTCTTTTTTTCATCGGTCCCACAAGACCTCTGAGAGTATCTTTTCTTCATTTGTACCTTAAGATTATAACAAACAATATCCACATAAAAGTAAATGTATGGAATCAAAATTTATTTTTTGTAGACAAGAATTTAGTACTATACACAAGTGATCCACCTTTAATTCAGTGTTCATGACTAAGACAGTGACATATATTTTAGGTCTTGAGATGATTTACGTATAGTCCTAAATAGACTCATCCTCCTTTTACTTTAGTTTGAGGAATTTCCATTCCATCATGAGATGGAGGGTTCATGGAAAATAATTAATGAATTATATTTTCTTGAATTTATCCCAATCCATGGAATACATTTTTCCATTTTTCAATTTCTTCTTGATCAATTACGTACATTGATATGATTCCCCATTAAAATAATTGACTACAAACACAACTTTCTCGACTTCTGAGCACTGATGGGTAGAGAATATCTTCTCAATGGAGTTAATCAATTGTTCTATGAGGAGGGGATCAGAAGATCCACTAAACATGGGATGATTTATCAACATAAATAATTAAATGTAAAAATTCCCTTTATTAATTGTAGGGGGGAGATCCATATGATTCATTTTATTTTTAATAACTTGATCCATATTAGAATGTACTATCATAAATATTTTATCATAGGTTCCCATAACATTTTTCATACCATTAGGAAAATCATCACAATGTATATCACATTGATTTTTGGCATTTGTTTTTCTATTTACATCCATTAATAATAAAAAATAAAGTAAAATTAGGTGGTGTTAATACTTAACTAATAATAATATAAAAAGAAAACATTGAACATATAAGGTTAATCTTATAAATGAAAATTATGTCCAAAATTTTGATACCCAAAGTTTAAATTTATTTATACATGGTTACATAATTGTCCCTAGTGTTCATAATAAAGTTCTCTATTCCTAATATCCAAAAATAACTATACCTTTCTATGATACCAAATACAATGACCCCAACCTTTTTCACATATAGTTACATGATTTTAACAATAATTAAAAATCAAATTACAAGCCAATGATCATATGGTCTCGTGTCTTGGATGATTAGATAAATAATTAAACATCATTAAACCAAAAAAACATCTTTTTATTAATATAAATAATTATCTCATAACACCATTTGATCCCATATATCTTCATGGGTTAACCAGCGGAACACATGAACAAAATGAATGATCTCAAAAGCACTGTAACGGAATAAGTATAGGAATAAAACAGAACACATGGGTTAGAATGTATAACATGATGATATTACAGAACATACCATGAATAAAAAAATAAGTAATTAAATTTATAACATCAGAACATATAACAATGACAAAATAGTAATTTGGGAATAACATATAATATGACATAAAACATAGTCGAGGCTAGTTTCCAAGATATGGTGGACAAATTCCCATAATGGAATCTGGTTCACTCCCTATCCCAAAATGATGTCTCATGGGACTGAAGATTAAAAATTTTATTAGGGTACAATCTATCCACACACATCATAAAATATTCATAAATATGTGTTTTATATGAATAATCATACATAAGGAATTAAACATAAACATAAGGGTTATCCATGGACTAAATTGTGTATCGTAAACATGTCAAAGGCATAACAAAAGAGAATATCGTCACAGTGTCCATGAAAGAATAGATTTAAATCCGAAAATGGACATTAATAAAATAAAATAGTCATATATCATGATAAGTGATGTCCAACTAGAATAAAAAAAATGTGAAACTAGGGTTTAAAAAACTTTATAAATAAAAAATTACAAAACAATTTAATGAAAATTATAATGAGAATTTAAAGTTGAAATGATATACTATTTTATTTAAAATTATAATTCAACCAAGACAATTTTTCATTACAATATAAGTGATTTTATAAAAATAATGGTTTCTTAAAATAGATCTTGGAGTGCACATGAAAATGGGTAATAAATTGAGAAGTTCCCATTAATCAGGCATGCTTATGAGAAATAATTGAGAATGGATCTCTTTAAAAATATGTAATTCTCCATAAAATAAGGATGATATGGTCTAGATACATGATTTTGGAACATATAAAAATAATTTATAAGAATAATTTAAAAATGAAGAATAATTAAATTGGGATAAATAGAGATAAAGAGTAACCTAAAAGAAAAAATGGTGGTTCAAGTAGAATCCCTTACCTTATGTCTGAAAGTGTTCTTCATTTGATCATAATTTCTTAGATAATAAAATTATATATGTTAGTTAATTAATTAATAAAATTTAAAACATGTATTTTATTTATTATAATGTTATTATGTTCATTTTTGGATATGGTTATCAGTTATAAGATACAATTTCATCATTTGGGAGTGTTCATTTACAAGGTTTTCATGGTCTGTTACAGGCATACATGTCTGGAAATCATATAAAATGGGAATGGTTTCTCATAATTGAAATTATATGTTATTAATTATAATACATAATATTTAATGGGTATATATTTAATTTGATAATTTGGGTTTAGGAAGAATCATTAGATAATATTTTAATGATAATCGTTTAGATTGTTTTGACATTTTTTCGATCATAACAGAATAATTTGGTTTTATTAATTAATATAAATTATATATAATGGTTGTATAAAATTTAATTTGATTTAATAAATGTATTACAAATCTTTTTAACAATAAAAATGGTTTTATGACCAGTCTGGAAAGAAGGAATGGAAATTGATTACTTTTTCATCCTTGAATGTGACAAATTAACACAACAAAGATGATGTTTTCATTATTATTACAAAAGGATATAGTAAAACTGATGATGGATTATTCAAAAAGAATAATAATATTTTAGTATATGTATGTTACTGGAGTTATCATACACTCTGGAATAGGGGAGGATAGGATAGAATTTGAAAACAAAGGAACATGAAAATAAATTAAAATAAAAGAAAGAGGGTTTTACATCATTAATCCCTTTTCATGACAACATCCTTAGGGGGATTATTTTTTGTCTTTTGTAAATACCAATGCCTCCAAGACATTGATGAGGTTATTTTTAATATATTTTATCCAAATTTTGACAATTACCAAATGATTATAGGCGTGATTAAAAGGGGTGATGAGGGGTGGTATTTATAGGGGACGAGATGGGTGTTTTCTCGATATTTTATTCATTAGTTTAGAATTGAAATAGTTGAAAAGGAGATATTATTTAATAATTGTTCGAGAATAGAAAAAAGAATCATATAAAATAAAAACAATTATTAAATATATTATTTTTCATCAAAAATATTAATTGTTTGAGAATTATCTCCAAAAATATTAAAATAATTAATCATTGTATGGGATTTTCAGATAAAATCATCCATAAATCATTTATGCATCTATAATTCATGTGTTTATCTTTTATCATAAATTATTTTATATTACTATTCACCAAAAATTAATTTATTTTAGAAAAATATAAAAAATAACACAAAATATTTTTTGATGTATAGAATTCAAAAATTGTCACCATTTTAAGAAATAATTTTAAAAAAATGAGATATTTAATTTCTAATCAAAATCAATATTTAAATAGAAAATTCTAATTTGAAAATTATAAATAATTTTATAACACTTTGAAAAATTAAATAAGTCCTCACAAAATTCACTTATAATAAAAATAAAAAAAAATATTAATTTATGAATACATTTTAGGGAAATAAATTTTCTTTTAAAACAATATATTAATTATAAAATTTAAAACAAACACTTCTTTTTTATTAAAATACCTACAATAAATTAATAATATCGTAAAATTTATTTACTTATACTATGATATAATTAAATCATATCTTTATTTATTAGATGGATAAATGTTATTTTTACCTTAATAAGTGAGGTTTCTATTATGTCGTCCAATTTACTACTTATAAGGGTTACATTACTATTCCAATGCCCAAGTTACTATTTCAACGATATAGGTTCCGTAACTTTTATAAATACCCTTTATATCGTTTATTATTCATTTATAAAGCTTTTATTGTGTTATTAATGTTATTATAAAAAAATCATTAGGAGGTAATTTACATTTATAAAATTTTTGGGTCTTCATAGACTATAAAATATTCATATAATTTATATGATAAATATCTTGAGAAGAAAGATCATTTAAAAATGGAGACAAGTGAGTCTTGTTGAATGCCTTCATTATTTCCTATGAATAAGAAAAAACTTTTTTTATAAAGTGTTATACAAGTTCATGTAGAATAAAATTGAAAAAAAGAGGGATATCCTTCATTTGGGATGGATGGGGTATAATTGAAATCCTTTAATGAGGACGACATTAATAATTTCAAATATGAAATTGGGAGAATAATAATGTTTTAAAGGATAAAAAATTTATGATAAATAAATAAATATTAAGAGAAATTAGGATATATTATGAAACTTTTAATGGAATGAGAATGAAAATAATTTTAATGATAATGTGGAAAATAAATATAATTTTCTATAGCAGTTAAATTTTTTTTTGTTTCCCCTCAAACAGTTCATTATGAAAAATATTTGGTAGTACATGATGAAGTTATTTTTTTATGTATTAGAATGGAAAAGGATAATAAATTTTATCCATATGATCAAGCTAGTTCTTATCAACCAAGTGATATAGGTGTTGAATAAAAATTTGGAAAAGAGAAATTTTTTATTGAAAATTGTTATCACTACATATGATATTGTGGAGAAACATGATGGAGAAATTATTTAAGGATGAAATATGATATTGTTATGGTTATAAAAAGAAATATTAATATTAAATAATATTCTACTAATACATAAACATATTTATCAGGTTAATGTGAAGAATCAATATCTCTTAGTGAACTAAAAACGATTCCTTAGGTGACAAAAAACATGAATCTATGTGAATGTAATCAAATCGAGATCTGAAAGATTAAGAAGTTGATATTATAAATATTTCTCATTCACTTTTATTCTAAACAGAATCATCTTTTCCTCTAATGGTTTGAGAATCAATATTGATTTATGTTTTCGTTAAATCTGTAAAATATCCTACAATTAAAAATAATAGAAAACATATATAAATATAAATTAGTTCAATAATATAATTATTAGGTATGATAGTATAATAGAACTATTTCTGTATATCGAAGATAATTCCTAGTATAATTAGGGAAAAGTTGATGTGATTGAAAGATTATGTTATCTAAAAAAAATTATTCAAATTAGTCTTCAAATGATGATTAATTTAAAGGCTTCAAGGGAAAACCTATATTGAATTTTAGAAAGATGACTTGTATTTTATGTTTGAAAAACCACACTGAGGGTGATATATTTATTAATGAACATGTTATTGGAATAAAAGGTCAAAACATCCATTTCAACGTATGTCTATAACACTAATATTGATGTTTGATCTATTACAAGAGCTATTGATTACATAAAATCAATTTTAATAAAAAATAATTTGATTGTTATAATAATAAAGAAAATATTAAGAAGTATGGAGAAAATTTTGCCACGAATTATTCCATAATATAATATTTACAGAAAACCAAAGATAATTTCAGAAATCTTATATCAATAAAAAATATATTTTATAATAAAAAATATTTTTCTAATTTAACTATTCAATGTGTTTTAATAATTAAATTAAATACTCTTTGATTGAATTTTCTTGTATCTTTTCACTTTATTTTTTAATATATATATGTCATAATTTCTTATATTCATGACACCTAATTATTTTTGATTTCATTCCTAACATTTTATTGAAAACTGTCTACATATCCCTTTATTTTAATAAATTTATTTTAAAGAACCTATTGATAATCAAAATGGGGGGAATGGGAAAAAAATATTCGCATGTATGTTATGGGTATTTAAATGGTGAATTAATTAAATATTGTTAGTAATTTAAGTAAGGGTTAATATATATTTAAAATTTATTACATTAAATTTTCTCTCAATGTTCTGTATTTTAATTTTAAAAAAATTAGAGATTATTGATTCAAAAAATCACTTTATTACATTTCATTTTAAAAACACAATACACTATTTAGATATTTTTATTTTTCTAACATATATCTCTACCATGTTATAGAGTTATTTTTTAGTAATGTTTCCATTTTTACCAGATGGATAAAATAATTTTAATGTGATGGGAATTCATCATGTATAATGGATGAACATTTAAAATGTATATCAAAATTACATATCTATATCCCAAACCATCAAGTTTATGAATTACATTATACAAAGTAGAAAAAAATAATTAAATAGAGTAATACAAAGTCTACGATACAAACTTCATTGGATGGAGGCATAAAAATTATAAAAAATAACTTCTAATTATCATATTGAACTAATACATACAATGTAAACCAAATGAAGTTTTTCATTTATAACAGATGGACCATTTGACCCATTGTGTCACGACTCGTCCTTGGGGCCCGTGTCGTGACTACCCCAAACCCGCCTTCTATAGGCCAGGGGCTGGAGACTAGCACCAAAGGCGTAATCCCGATTAAATGGGAAGGCATTTCCCTTAAACATGTAACACACATTGTCTAAACACAAGCTGTAGAAGAAACAAGTACTAAAATAGAAAAGAAAAGTGTCATGAGAGTAAGTGGGCCAGTATAAAAACCCAACTAAACAACAACTACAAGTAAAAAAGTAAAATAGCTCCTGGATCATCTACCAAGGAACCCTACCTGAAGGGTATGTATAGAACTCAGAAAACTCTTCCCTACGGTACCTACAATCTAGTACAGCTCCGATCAGCCTCCCGTCTATCACCCTCATCCTCGATCACTGTTGATTGTCGTCTGCACAAAACACAACAAGGTGCGGGTGAAGCCCGTGCAGGGGTGAGTATAACAATACTCAGTAGGGGACCCCAAGATCCCCGAAGGTCACCCCAAATCCAGAAAGGATAAACTATAGTAGAAACATAAAATCACAAAGTATCAACCAACCATACTTTGGTATATGCCCATAAAT
Organism: Viscum album; assembly: GCA_963277665.1. Lineage (NCBI taxonomy): Eukaryota > Viridiplantae > Streptophyta > Magnoliopsida > Santalales > Viscaceae > Viscum > Viscum album. The sequence goes on from OY728147.1 coordinate 1,317,230,211, forward strand.
ATACCTAAGTAATCAATCACAGCCCGGCTCCAACTCTCGAGCCCAAGCACAAACCATTCCACAAAGTAAAAGTCAATCACCATGATGATAATGGTTGAAAGACATTTCTCAGATCACATAGGTATACATCTTTTGTAGAGTGATAGAGATAATCATATGTAGTCACCGATTCATCTAAGCTGTCGGACCCACATAGGATATAGGACCAACGAAGTTGTCGAACCCACACAGGATACAGGACCAGCTATTCTATCGGATCCACACAGGATACATGAACAGTGGATAGATCTGTCAGAACGACATAGGATCCCGGTAATGTAGTCATCGCTATCGAACCCACGGAGGATTCCGGTATAGTATTCATCACTGTCGAAACCACGGAGGATCCTAGTACAGTATAGTCATTGTTGAACGCACAGAGGATCATGTCACCTTAGTCGCATCCAGCCCTAGGGTTCTTGCACTCAACATCATTGATTCCGGGAGGGTCTGCTCCTTGAGCCAAGTGTCGATCCATTAACTATCACGAATTCCTGATTTGATGTATCTCGTAGTTCTGTCTCATCATAAGGAACCCAACGCGACAGACGGCGCGTCAATCGGATGCATGGTCTAAGAGTTGATGGCATTTCCGTTCCAGGGGCCCGGTTTGTTTTTAGGCTTAAACCAACCTGACTGCACTCCAACTGCGTCAAAACCTCAACTTCAGTATGCCAAAGAATCATCTCTTAACAATAATTCCATCGCCACAGGAGGTATGTAAATCAAACACCCGTAGCCCTAGATGTTGGCTAAATGGTGTAAACAGCCATAGCGGGTCTCGGTCTGGTCCGACCTAGTCGAACTGACTCGGCCCGAACTGGTCTGAACTGGGGTCTGACCCGGTCCGTGGGTCTGACCCATTCTGGGGAAGCGACCCGAGCCAAGGGTAAAGCCCAGCCCGAAGATACGGCCCGACCCGACGGTCGGCCCCGCCCAAGGTGGCCCAGCCTAGGGGCGGCCCGCCAAGGGGCGGCCCGGCCAAGGGCAGCCTGGCCTAGGGGCGGCCCCGCCTTGGGTGGCCCAGCTAAGGGCGGCCCGGCCGTGGCGCCCCAGCTGGTGGCCTCCCGGCCGGCCACTTGAGGGAGGGGGTGCCCCCCCCCCCCGGTTCGTCGAACAGAAATGGAACGTTGTGCTGGTTTAGGGGCCACGAGATCTGGCTGGTCCCGCTAGTCCGGCTCCATGGCGGCCGGCCGCCTCCTCACCTCCACCACGGCGCGACGGCGCCACGGTCCTGCATCCCACCGTGCGGCGCAATGGTGCCGTGTTTCTTCATCCGTCGCGGCCCTCCCAGTCGTGGTTCCTCTTTCATCTGTCGCGGCCCTCCTAGCCGTGGTTCTTCTCCGGTGCGGTGCGACGACACCGTGCCCTTTCGGCTCCACCTTCGACGTCAACCAATAAAGAACAAACGGAGGGGTGTCTGGCTGTGTTGGTTCAGCTCGCGCCCTCCGTATTAGGTGATAAAAAGTTTCCATCATTGAACCCAAATAAACGACGAGGAATGAGGGTAGAATTTATACATTAAAATAATCAAATCTCCTTGCCTCATATTTGATGTTGTACATTGATGAGTCATGGAATACAGACGTCATGGAAGATGGATATCGTTCCGTCAACATCGGAGGAGGTAGAGCACTGTGAAGATGAGTCGAGACGATGCACTCAGTGTACTTCATGGGTGGCGGTGCTTCCCTTCCTTACACCAGTTGAATAAGGAAGAAGATGATACTTCACATTCTTTAGACAGGAGGAGAATTCTTTCTGTACTTTGTGGAAAGAATGGAGTTCTTCAGTGGTTCTTCATTGGAAGGTTAAAGCTATTCTCTCTCAAGATTTCAAAAGGATTATGACAACCCCCAAAAAAAATGACAAAGGATGGCCTCTTTTTATTCTTTCCCACAACAACAAAAATATGTGTTTAATTAAATGAGGCAACTCATTTAATTAATGCTAAGGGATGGCTGAAATTCAAATTTATAGGAGGTGAAGATTTTAATAAAAATATGCTACCTCACTTCATTAATGGGTGAATTTGCATGATTATGGGGGAAGGTGGAAGGTTTCAAGAGTTTCCCCCATTAATGGGGAGCTCAAGGGTTTAAATAGGGGGGTTACGGGGGTTCAAGCTAGTGGGCCCCACCTAGTTATATCCTCCCAAGAGAGGTTAGGGTGTGGTGGGACCCACCAATAACCTTCACTTGGTGGTTTTAATCACCAACGAAATAAAAATATGTTACACATATTTTTACTTAATTTTATTTACAATCCCCAAAAATTAACATCCTACCTCGATAAAATGCAACTACGGTAAAGGTCACCTTAAGGGAATACTGGCGCTGTGAATTCAGCATTGCCCTCAGATTTCAATTCCAAGAAACGGTTCAAAAGATATAAAATCTCACACGTATGTTTAGTGAACGTACCTGAGAAAAACATCAGAAATTGATTCGGGGCACACAGAGCCTCGGAATAAAGCGCCATCATAAACTGCAGACTCGTAAAAATTCCATGTATTTAAAAAAATTAAAGTAATTTTTGGGTCATTAAATTTTCCCCACCTTAGAGCTTTACATCCCAATAAGATACAACTCATACTAAAGGAACAAACAAGGGTCCTGAGCACGCATCTGAGCCTGCCGCTCTCATGTGCTCTCCTAGAGGTTCACGTGCTACCAGCGAACATGCACCAGAGGTATTGACAATCCATGAAGGACCCACTCCTGTCGATCCTCAATATCCACTAGAACCTCCTTGAAAGTATCCCTATCATAGATGTCCATCTCACAGTGGTCTATGATGTGGGACGGTTTGTGCACGTATCTCCTCAACTGAGATACGTGGAAGAAATCTTGCACCTGGTGCAACTGATGTGGAAAAGTCAGGCGGTAAGCCACCTCGCCTACTCTGCTGAGGACCTGGAATGGTCCGATGAATCACGGAGATAATGTTATGCCTTAGCCAAATATCTGTAGACCTCGTCGAGGTGATACCTGTAGGAAGATGTGGTCTCCATCCTCGAACCCCAGTGGTCTCCGTCTCCTATCTTCATAAGACTTTTGCCAGCTCTGTTCAGTCTTCATCCGCTCTTGGATGATATGCACCTTCTCTGTCATATCCTACACCATACCTAGTCCTTCAAGTGCTGACTCCTCTAGTTCAGTCCAGCACTGAGGCAATCTGCAAGGTCGGTCGTAAAGTGCCTCGTAAGGTTCCATCCCGATGGTAGAGTGGTAGCTGTTGTTATACGCAAACTCTACCAAGGGTAAGTGATCATCCCATCTATGACTGAATTCACATAAAAATGCACAGAGCATGTCCCCGAGAGTCTAAATGATCCCCTCACTCTGACCATCCGTCTAAGGATGGAAGGCGGTGCTCAAGCGAAGCTGCATCCCGAAAGCCTCCCGCAACCCCTTCCATAGGTGGGAAGTGAAACAAGCATCTCGATCGGAGAGGATCATCGATGGCACACCATGATGTTGTACGATCCCCGGTACATAGAGGAATCCCGAGCTCTCCACTGAACCCTTCTCTCTGATCGGTAGGAAGTGGGCCGACGTGGTGAGTCGGTCGACAATCACCTAGTTTGAGTCGTGTCTTCTAGATGTATGTGGATGTCCCATCATGGAATCCATGGATATCACATCCCAAATCCTCTCTGGAACCTCTAAGGGATGAACTAATCCTATTGGAACCTAGTGCTTAGCCATCACTTGCTGAGAAGTGAGGCATCGTTAGACAAACTATGCTACAACCTTCTTTATACCTAGCCACCATTGTTGTCATCAGAGGTCCTGATACATCTTCGCCACTCCTGGATGTACCGCTAACGGTGATGTGTGGAACTCCCATAAAACTTCCTCCTAAAATGCAATGGGTACCATGGTACGTCCTATAAATTGAATGATATGTTCCCCACCTTCATAAAATATATCATGTGCCTTCCCTATAGATATCTGATCACGTCATGTCTCACAGTCAACATCCTCACATTGTGCCTCCTTAACTCACTAAAGAAGTGGAGGAGTGATTGTGATAGACTGCAGAAAGGCTCCTCCATCTCTATCCACAAAGGATATCTGCTATGTGGCCAACTGCACTATCGCCTCTCCTAGTATCTGAATTCTTGGTCTTCTCCTGAGATCATCTGCTACAACGTTCCCCTTCCCAAGAGTATATACTATCTTTAATTCATAGTCATGGAGGAACTCGAGCCATCATCGTTGTCTCAGGTTCAGGACCTTCTGTGAGAACATATACCTGAGACTCTGTTGGTCAGAGTAGACTGTAAAATTTTCACCCATAAGAGAGTGTCGCCACATCTTCAAGGCGAAGAAAACTGCTGATAACTCCAGGTCATGGGTAGCGTAGTTCTGCTCATGTTGTCTCAGATTATGAGAACCATTATCTATCACTTCTCTCTCCTACATCAGGACACACCTGAGCCCGGTCCCGGATGTGTCGCAGTAAACTACATACCCAACGCCCTCCTCCGGTATCCTCAAGATGGGAACACTTGTCAACCCTGGCATTTGCTCTTGAAAGCTCTACTAGAATCTTTTTTACCACACGAAGGGTTTCCCCTTATTCATCTATGCTGAAAGCAGTGCTGCAGCACTGGAGAAATCTGGCACAAATCTCCAATAGTAACCAGCCAGTCCTAGAAAACTTTGTACCTCTGTCACATTCCTGGGTGGCTCCCAAGCAAGTACTTCCTCGATCTTCACTGGAGCTACTGCAACTCCATCCTCTGGGATGATGTTTCCCATGAAGTGAACCTCTCGAATCAAAAATCGGCACATCGAGAGCTTACCATAAATTTGGTGCTCTCGGAGTGTGTCCAGTACTACCCGCAAATGGTAGGCATGCTCCTCCACAGTAGTCGAGTAGATCAGTATGTTGTCGATGAAGAATATGACAAAGCGATCGAGGTAAGGATGGAATATCCTGTTCATGAGACTCATTAACACTGTTGGAGCATTGGTTACGCCGAAGGGAATAACCAAGAACTCGTAGTTTCTATACCGAAACTTGAAGGATGTCTTCTGAACATCCTCGTCTTGAACTCTGAGCTAGTGATAGCCTGACCTAATGTCTATCTTCAAGAACCATCGTGATCCCTTGAGCTGATCAATGAGGTCATAAATCCATGGGAGTGGGTGCTTGTTCTTAATGGTCACCTGATTTAGGCGACGGTAGTCAACACACAGTCGCAATCTCCCATCCACCTTCTTAGCAAACAAAATCAGAGATGCCCAAGGTGAAACACTGGGTCGGATAAATCCCTTCCCCTGCAAGTCCTCCAGCTATACCCACAGCTCGTGAAGCTCGGCGTGAGCCATCCGATATGCTCGAGTAGATATCTGTGCCGTCCTGGGGTACAGTTCAGTGTATAAGTCTACCTCTCTATGAGGAAGTAGTCCTAGATAATCGTCAGGGAAAACATTCACGTACTGATCCACCACAACAGGAAAACTCAGACTCCACACATCAACTACTCTGAGGATGAGACTAGTCAACTAATGTGTGATCGGCCACCCCCTCCTCTGTGTAAGTCCATCATGTGTTGTAAAGTCTCTCTTCTCGCCGGTGAAGGTGAACCTGGTCCCATTCGTGTGAACACGCCACACTTTTCACCAAATACAGTCAATCTAGGCCTGAAATGTGGATAACCAATCCATACCCAAGATGATGTTGTAAGGCCTTGACGCCACTACCGGAAGATCCCAGCCGAAGCTCTCGCCTCCTAGAGTAATCCCACATTGCCGGCACTAGTGTGTAATCGTCGAGTCTACTCCCATAGATGTCTCTAGCTGTAAAGATCGAGCCAACGGCTCCATCAGAATCTCCGACCTCCAAACGAGGGAAGTGGAAATAAAATAATGACTCGCACCTATTTCTATAAGTACTATAGAAAGGGTGGAGTACACACAGATAATACCTCATATCATCTCAATTACGTCGTGGTTGTAGGCCTCGACTGGTTGTAGCTGAGCCCACCTCTATCCGCCAACTCCCTGTGGTTGGGGTGGACCACCTGGTGGTGGTGGTGGTAGAGCCTCAAAATGTCGTCCACCACCTGCTACTCGGCCAGCTCCTCTTCCATGTCCGCCTGCTCCTGACGGACCACCACGGTCAAACCTCTGCCTCTGCATGGGAGGTCCATCTACTGTTTTATGCTCATCTTCATGGTGGGTCAGGCAGTCACAAGCCATGTGGCCCTCCCCACCGCATGCATAGTGTTGTCAGCTCCTCATATATTTGGCTCTATCTCATGTGCCCCGCACAACCGAACCAGTATTCTAGGGTCGCCCACCTGATGGCCTGGTTTTCTTGGACCTCAGTGACATCTGTCTACTGCCATCTGCAGAAGTTTCCGCTATGTGTCACCCTGTGGTGGGTCTCTCTACTGGTGACTACTCAGCACAAAAACTCTCCAATATAAGGGCTCGCTCCAGCACCCCCACCTGCGTCGGGATGCTGAGGTGGATCATCGAAGACCTGATCTCATGTCTGATTCCCTGGTCGAAGGTTTGGTCTCTAAATAATGCATCATGCACCATATTCGTGGAGTACCACAAGAGTTCGGTGAACCTTGATGAGTACTAATCAGTTGTCATGCTGCCATGTTACAGATGAAATAACTCCTGAATCTGCACTGCACGATGGGTGGATGGAACAAAATATGATCGAAAGAGACTCTCGAAGTCTGTCCAGAGTAATGATGCCTCGTCATGAACCTGGAGCATCAGGCTCCACCATCTGCATGCTTCTACATGCTGGAGACTCACTAAAAGGATCATCATGAGGTCGGCTGGTGTCCCTACCAATCTGAAAACTCTCATGACAGCCTCCGGCCAATCCTCAGCTTCCTGTGGGTTGGTCTCTCGCCAGATCCTGGGCGGACTCTGGCGCTGGAACTTGTGCTACGCACTTAGGAGGCCTGCACTCTCTAATACTGGAGCTGGTGGTATCGGTGGCCCATCGGGTAGTGGTACCGCTAGTACCTCTACTGTGATGGGGCCCGACACCAAGGCCTCATCGCTCGGTGGGCTACCTTCTCGTACATAACTTGGAACCCTAGCTTTCTGCCTTCGTGGGACCATCCTGGAAAGATATAAGTGTTCCATGGTTAAAATAGTATACCTGGTGAGTTGACACAAAATAATCATGAAGAAACCTTTTTCAAAGGAAACACTCATGCAATCAGTTTTTTTGTGCACTGAGTCGGAGATCAGATGTCAGAGTCCTAGTTTTTGGGTACGACGGTCGTCGCACCAACACCAGTTTCCCTAAACCAATAACCACAGCCAAAACACATAACACTATAGTAATTAAAAGAATCAAAGTACAAGTTTTGTGGTAGAACTGACTCCTCTGATAACAATTCTTCATGACCCGTCCTTAGGGCCCCTGCCGTGACTACCCCAAGCCCACCTTCCATAAGACAAGGGTTGGCGACTAGAACCAAAGGCGTAATCCCGATAAAAATGGAAGGAATTTCCTTTAAACCTGTAACACAAAATGTCTGAACACAAGATGTAGAAGCAAAAAATACTAAAATAGAAAAGAAAAGTGTACTGAAAGTAATTGGGATAGCATACAAACCCAACTGAACAATAAGTACAAGTAAAAAAGGAAAATAGCTCTTGGATCGTCCACCAGGGAATCCTACCTAAAGGGTAGGTACATAACTCGAAGAACTCATCCCTACAGTATGTCTCATCTAGTATATCTCTAAGTAGCCTCCCATCCATCACCCTAAGCCTCGATCACTGCGTACCGTCATCTGCACAGAACACAACAAGGTGCGGGCGAAGCCCGTGCAGGGTTGAGTATAACAATACTCAGTATGGGACCCTGAGACCCTCTAAGGTCTCTAGGAATCCACAAAGGATAAACCACAGTATAAAGATACAATCAAGAAGTATCAACCAACCCTACGTAGGTATATTCCCATACATATACATAAGTTATCAATCACAGTCCGACTCCAACTCTCGATCCAAAGCACAAACCATTCCATAAAGGAAGTAAATCCAATCACCACGATGATAATGGTTAAAAGACATGACTTAGCTCCCACTAGTCTACATATTTTGTAGAGTGATAGAGACGATCAGATATAGTTACTGATTCATCTAAGTTGTCGGACCGACATAGGATACAGGACCAGCTAAGCTGTCGGACCCATACAGGATATAGGACCAGTTATTCTGTCGGACCCACACAGGATATAGGAACAGAAGTCAGAACTGTCAGACCCACGGAGGAACTTGTTACAGTACTGATCGCAGTCAAACCTACAGAGGATTCTGGTATAGTATTAATCAATGTCGAACCCACGGATGATCCCGGTACAGTATCATCGTTGTCGAACCCACAGAGGTTCCTGTCATCTCAGTCCCAGCAAGCCCTAGGGTTCCCGCACACAACACGCTCGACTCTAGGAGGCTACACTACTTGAGACAAGTTTCGATACATCAACTTTAAAAAAGTTGTATGTTGATGTATCCCATAGTTCCGTCTCATCATAAGGAACCAAACGTGATAGACGGCGCGTCAATCGGACGTCCGGTCTGAGATTTATGGGCATTTCTATTCTAGGGGCCCGATTTGTTTTTAGGATTTAACCAACCCGACTTTACTCCAACTGTGTCCAAATGTCATGTAGATTATGCCAAAGAATCATCTCACTCCAATAATTCCATCATCATAGGTGGTACGTCAATCAGACACTCGTAGCCCTAGATGCGGGCTAAAAGGTGTAAACGGCCATAGCAGGTCTGGGTCCAGTCTGACCTAGTCGGATAGACCCGGCCCGACCTAGTCTGATTTAGGGTCTGACCCGGTCCTCAGGTCCGACCCGAGACGAGGGGACGGCTCGGCCCGAAGAGACTGCTCGATTCGACGGGTGACCCGACCCAAGGTGGCTCGGCTGAACGCGGACCAGCCTAGGGGCGGCCCGGCTGAGGGGAAGCCCTGCTGAAGGGCGGCCCGGCCGAGGGGCGGCCTGGCCAGCCACATGAGGTAGGGGGTGCCCCCCCCCACCCCGAGTCGTCGAACAGAACAGGCACGCTGGGCTGGTTCAGGGACCGCGGGAGCCGACTGGCCCCGCTGGTCTGGCTCTACAGTAGCTGACTTGGTCGGCCACCTCCGCACCTTCGCCACGGCGTGATGACGGTGCAGTCCTGCTACCCTCTATGCAGCGCGATGGCGCCGCGCTGCCACCGCCGTGGCCCGACCTGGCTGCGGCCTTCGGCTCCACTGCACGGCATGATAGCACCGTGTTTCTTCATCCACCACGCCCCTCCCGTCCGCGGTTCCTCTTTCGTCTTCCACGGCCCTCCTGGTCACGGTTCTTCTCCGACACGGTCCGATGGCACCACGCCTTTTCGGCTCCGCCTTCGACATCAACCAAACAAGAACCAACGGAGGGGCATCGGGCCGTGTTGGTTCGGCCCACAACCTCATCATTAGGTGATAAAAATGGTCCATCATCGAACCCAAATAAATGAAGAGGAATGAGGGTATAATTTATACATTAAAATAATAAAATCCCCTACCTCGTATTTCTCGTTGTACGTTGACGAGTCGTGAATGACGGACGTCTCCAAAGACAAACGTCGTTCCATTAACGTCGAAGGAGGTAGATCTCGGTGAATACGAGTCGAGAAAATACCCTCGGTGTACTTCGTGGGCAGCGGTACTTCCCTTACTTGCTTCGGTTGAAGAAGGAAGAAGTTGATGCTTCACGTTATTCAGAGAAGAGGTGCGTTCTTTGTGTTCTTCATGGAAAGAATGGAGTTCTTCGGTGGTTCTCCGTTGGAAGGATGAAGCTCTTCTCTCTCATTCTTTCCAAAGGATTATGCCAACCCCACAAAAATGACAAATTATGGGCTCTTTTAATTCTTTCCCACAACAACACAATGAGGTGTTTAATTAAATGATGCAACTCATTTAATTAATTCTAAGGGGTGGTTCAAATTCAAATTTAGAGGAGGTGAAGAGTTTAATTACAATAAGCTACCACACATCATTAATGGGTGAATTGGCACCATTATGGGTGAAGGTGGAAGTTTTCAAGAGTTTCCCCCATTAATGTGGAGCTCAAGGGTTTAAAAAGGGGGGTTAAGGGGGTTCAAGCTAGTGGGACCCACCTAGTTATATCTTCCCAAGGAAGGTTAGGTTGTGGTGGGCCCCACCTCTAACTCCACTTTGTGGTTTTAACCACCTACCAAATAAACATATTTTACACATATTTTTACTTAATTTTATTTAGAATCCAAAAAAATTAACATCTATCCTCGATAAAATGCAACTGCGGTAAAGGTCGCCTTAATGGAATACAGGAACTACGAGTTCAACGTATTCCTCGGATTTCAATTCTGAGCACCGGTTTAAAAGATATAAAATATTGCACGTATGTTTAGTGAACGAACCTGAGAAAAACATTAGAAATTGATTCCGGGCACACCGAGACTCAGAATCAAGCGCCGTCAGAAACTGCAGACTCGTAAAAATTCCATGTATTTAAAACAAATCACGTAATTTCAGGGTCTTCGCACATTGTAATGATGAAATAAATATTTTTTATAGAATGATGGTTTTCTAAACCTACCATTTGAATAATTTTTTTTTCTAATTTAATTGAAAATAATGCCGATAAATATGGATAATATCCTTTCTAGTTTAACTATAAATATAACTGTAAAATTATGGAGAAGAATATTTATTAAAAAAATGAGGTAATGTTTCTGATTGAATTTCCAAATATCTTATTATTGAGGGTGATTTTTCTACTCTTTATAGATTTTTCCTTAAAGAATATTTTTTAGTTTCTTATTGTAAACTATTTTAGGTTTCTCATTTGTAATTATTGTATGTATATCCTAGTGGATTGAGTCCATTCAGGGATTGAGAGAAAAATTTATTTTGATCAATTTGACCTAGGGTTCCTAGGGATAATGAAACGTATCTTTTTTTTATCATTATAATTTAGGGCTTCTGAGGCTAAGAAGATTGACCATATGATAGGGTTATTATCATGAATACGTTAATTTAGATTACATACATCCTTAACACTCAAGGTTAATGAACATAAATTTTCCTATGAAGTTTTTTTATTTTTTATTATATTGTTTATGAAAGTTTGTATTAAATTATTTTATATTTTTCATCTATTTTAATATTTCAGATCTGTATGATATAAAAATTGCTATATTGTTTCTCATAAAATATTTATAACTCTAATTAACAGGTTTATTAGTACAATTGTAATTCTAAAAAAAAATTGTAATGGTATTGGAAAAAATAGTGTCTTTACATTTTTATAAACTACACTTCGCTCCCCCCCCCCCACTTATAGTATATTTATATACTCGTATGATCCAACATATGATGTGTGGAGTCTTATTTCACCCTCATAATCATTGGATATGGTTTTATATCTCATTATATAACTATGGGAATCATCTAAGTAATACCTACTCTTATGTTGGAATCGATTATTGAATGATCACTCCATTATGGGAATGGGGTATATGTGTATATTCTACTATGTTATGAAAATTAGTTAGTTATTCCTTCCCCGTGATTCATAGTTTTGGACCACTTATTTTCCTATTTTATTCTTTAGTTTTAATCTATTTAAAATTTTAATGATATTCCATGTCTAAATATGTCAGAGTTTTTTATGTAAGGATTTAATTCTGGGATGGATATTCATTATGTGTTTATATTAAATGTTTTGATGACCATTCTTTGGTATATTTTTTATCTCCATGGTCATTAATTCACAATAATGTTGTATTATAATCACTTATTATACCATGATATTTTTATCTAATATTTCTTCAATTATCATGTTTTCCCTCATCTCTTAGATCTATCAGTATTGACTAGTTGATAAGTTTACATTATGAAGCATTTGAGCTCAACCATTTCTTATGGATCCATTGATCAGGTTATGAAGATTACTATATCATATGTGATTTCCCATTGAAGCTCTATAGATTCATTTTTAAGGATAAATATTAAATATTATTTCACAATAATATGTTTATGTGGATATTCTCAATGATACTAAACCATTAGGTCCTTTTGTTCTGAGACTATTTAGGAGATTTACTAATTAATCAATGAAATCAATATATTATTTGTACATTTTTATATTGAGTCTCTGTAGTCGGTATCAAAGAAGGGTTATGTTTTTTTCAAAATTAAATTAGAGGGTTTTGGTTAGAACCCTAGGAATAAGTCAAAGAATAAGATAACATACTAATTTTTTGTAAATTATAAATTAATTAGTTCTCCTAAAAATTAAATCCATTTTTGGATACTATAGGTGGATGCATCATTTTTAATAAATATACCAATGGTTAATGACATGTACAAGGGGTGATTTTGTATTAGCTCAATCATCACATTGAAAATTAAAAAAAGGTCTACCTACACACCTATTGTGAAACATCATAAGTATATGATTTGGTTGATTACTTTATATTTAAAAATTGTAATGAAGGATTTCAGTATGATGAAAACCTAATAGAAAATATGTGGATAACCTGGATTGATTCTAATAGGTTCTTAATATATGGTTTCTGTGTGATTTAGGAATTTTTTTATTTTAAACTCAATTTTTCCCTCAATAAAATAAATAACTTATGTGCCTAAGCATTCATCAACATGAAGTAAATGTTGGAATAAGGAGTAACTAAGATAATTATTTGTGTCATGGAAATTTAGTGAGTAATTAAATGAACTAAAAAATTGGATAGGGAATAGTATACAAAATCACATATAAATTACCACCCATCTATTCATATCTATGAAAAAGAACACTAATATTATAGATCCCCCAAATGCACCAAGGATATATTAGATTTATATCAGTAATTTCATTCATCAATGTCCACCATACTTTAGTGGATATTCTAATCCATTTAATTATTGAGGAAAGGATCAAATTTATGGAAAAGATATTTTCTATTCTCCATTTCTTAGGGAATATGAGTATATCGTTTTCTATCTATATTCTTTTGGGATAGGATGACCAATAGTGGACTCTAATGAATAATACAATAGAGAAAGTTGAATCATACCATATATAGTTGGATGATTTCAAGAAGTGGTTATTTTTAATATCTTTACACTAACTGTTTAAATGATGCATAATTGGAATTAAAATATATAATTCAAGATTTGTAATGGGCTATTGGAACTTTTGAAGTGACCTTTACATTTTACAGGAGGCATGCCTCTTGTTAGATCTCTAACCTCCAAATAAATATTTTTTTCATTGGCCTATTAAAAAAAAGTCTTCTAATGGACTTAGATAGGAGAGACATAAAAATAATCAAATATATTGTTCAATTTACATTAAATGTGGACATGTGAATTGTGAACTACCATTATCTGGGGGATATGCAAAAAAGGGGGTGTTTCATGGAAACTATAATGATAATCCACATAAGGGTAAATAAATTTCAACTATATAAATATAAATATTTTGGGAGCGTGAATACACATAATTTCTTCTGATGGGGAAGAATATTTGTTAATGGGTTGTAGTGTATACCATATAGACCAAAAATACTAATGAAATACCATAAGCCCAGACTACACAACAGAGGATTTGAAGGATTTAACTAATGTCCAACCCACACTTCAATACATAAAGTGAAATGTTTTGGGAAGATATATTAATAAGTACCACATCCCCAGAGATATTGAAAAAAAAATCCACAGTAACCTCATGAACCAAGGGAGCAATGAATATCATTTTACATCATCACAGTTTTGGTGTAACATGATAATAAAGTGGTTAATGTTCACTCATTATCTACTCAATACCTATAAATGCTATATTTTTATTATAATTACACTCTTAATTTAATATCTCACATTTTCATGATGAATATTGATTCACCACATAAAGCAATTTATAATGAATTATTTTTTAAAACTCTTGGTGGAATGATAATATCATCATTATGATAGAACTCTTCTTTGACTATGATTTTTTTAGGTTACATCCAAAAAATATGGTTCTTCTACCCTTGGTAAAATTTTACATGCTTTTTGGTATGGATTATATATCCCTATATAATGTACATGTCAATTTTCTACATAAGGAGATGTCATTACATATTCTCAAACATCATGTTATCAAATATATATAAAAGGATGGTTACGATATCCTTATAGAATAAAATTATATAATATAGGTAATGGTTCCCAAAAATGAGTGACTCATGGTTAAAATTACATGGTAAGAAGTATAAATTGATGACATGCCTATCATATAGGATTATTTTTATGAATTCATATAGAAACTGTCTATTATTCCCCTTTTTCATGTGGATGAGTTTTCAATCGAGATCATATATTGGTATGTGTCTATCAAAAAGTTTCCTTATATAATGTCCTTATATAGATGGAAGAGTTAAATAATAAAGATCAATAGATTATTTATTATGAATTTATTTGGCCATGTTTTATTCCTTGTTGTACACCAATTATTTTTTTTAAGAAGATTATAGACCAATGTTTCACTTCATTGACTATCATGAACATAATATGATCACAATCAAGAAAAAATATCCATGACCCCATATTAAAAATCTGTTCGGTCAATCATATGGAGCCTAATATTTCTCTAATATAATCATTTAATATAGATACCATGAATAGTTATTTTTGTGATTACCATGAAAATTTTATGGTAGTTTTTATTAATGAAATTTACATATATTTTAAGAGTAAGTATGAAGATGAAGAGAATTTTTAAGTTGTTCTATGAACCATAAAAAATAAAATTTTACATTCGAAGTTCAACATTTGTGAATTTTTGCTTCAAAATGGTAGGAATTTTAGTTTATTTTATCATAAATGAGTTTATACCTATGGAAATATATTAGACAGAAAATATTTAATAATTTACAACACCGTACACCTTGATATAGATATAGAGTGTTCTTGTATTAGCTAGATACTACTAGTGGTTTATGAGAAACTTCTATTTATTCACTAATCTACGAACCAAGTTAACATAGAAGGGAGTGATGTTCCTCTGGACAATAGAATGGGAAGATTTATTTAGAGATATTTATAGGAAAATTACAATTCTTTTACTTACACTATATTATAGTGGAGAAAGGTTATTGATATAAAAAAATTTATTCCATGATTGGTTTTGGATGAATTGTAAATGGTAAACGTTGGTAATCCTAATGCATCGCATCAATTTAAAACTCACGAGAATAATTTCGCAACAAATGATCTAGAAATGGTGGAAGTCCCCTAGTCAATGATAATTTAGTGGATTCATCCATATAGTAATAAGTGTGATAATTATTCCAACTATAAGATCTTAGTATATATATATTCAAATTAAAAGAGACTAGCAAGACCTAAAAAATATTTTTAGGTCTAGAAAAGGACTATTATATCACAATAGATTTTAAACATAGAAGGTAATAAAGTCAGTTGATTCAATAAGTAAGAAGGATCAATATATCTTGTAACATGTTTATTTTTAAAAAAAATATTCTCCTTAGATATTTGTATTTGATTGATTGTTTTCACTGCATGAAACATTGATTTAAAAAATACTTTGATATTCTATTAAAATATTATTATATGATAGTTATTTCTATGAAATTGAATTAGTTGGTATTAATAATAATATATAAATTATAAAAAATATACGGTCTACACGTTTATAAAATTAATCCATTAGTTACAAATTTATTTTAATTAAAAATAAAAAATATTAAGAAATAAAATTGATGTTGTCCAAATAATAGTTTCTCATGCTCTAGAAGTATTTTAGTATTAATAAATTAAATTAACCCCTATTTGAAATGTTTTTTAATGATGTTAATATAATATATATTCAGTAAAAAATATAACATTTCTTAATACTCCTCTCTACAAGGTATAAGAATCAACCAGGTCTTATGCTGAGTGCATTCTTTTTCTAAAAAGAAGTTTCTATGATGATTTGTTTTCAAATTTTTAATATAATTTCTTGAAATTATAGGTATTTAAAGTGGTAAATTAGACTCCATATTTATAATCTGGTGGTTAAAATTTGGTAAATGTTTCCCTTTTATATTTGGTTAATATGAATAGTAATTGTGGTAAAAATTATCATCTCGCTCAAGGGTAATTTGTGTTAATCTAGGGTATAACTAAATTTTGGACAGTAATAATTCATCATAATTCTTATTGTATGAATTTAATTTGACCCCTATTACGTTATGATCGAATTTTATTTGTTTAATGTAAACTTTTCAATTAAAATGATTAATATTTTTTTTAAATTAATGAAAGCTACAAAATGTATCTCTCTTTATTTAAATATTTATTATGTTTCCACATAGAGTGAAAAAGTATGTTAAGAATGAATAAGAAGGTATATTTTTATAATAATAAAAAAAATATTTATGGAAATTTATGTTTAAATTTTTAGGTATTAAATAATTGCCTTAAATTCTTACACAATGCTAAATCATCAATAATTCATTTAACAGAAAAATATAATTAATTATATTAAATATATTAAACCAAAAATTATTTTCCAATTTTAAGGTGTTAACATACTTTTAAAAATTAATAAAACATACTAGTTATTTTTTGGATGGTTATTTTCAAATTTCAATTTTTTATTTATGTCTTTTAAGTCACAATAATGGAATAGTGTCAAAATGGAGATCAAAAATATTATATGAAAACTTTGTTTTATTAAATTATTTGAAAATAATAAATATAATGAAAGGTTAAAATGATGAAAATATATTGTCTAAAATGTCATTTCATGGACATTTATTATCCAGTTTTTACATTATATAAAAAATTATAACACAT
Organism: Viscum album; assembly: GCA_963277665.1. NCBI lineage: Eukaryota > Viridiplantae > Streptophyta > Magnoliopsida > Santalales > Viscaceae > Viscum > Viscum album. The sequence continues at coordinate 1,317,247,122 of OY728147.1, forward strand.
TGAGATTGAAAAATATATTTCTTTTGTTATGGTTAATATTTGTTAACCAAGCAGTCAATCAAAAATCTATTGTTTCAAATGAAAGAAAAAATATTCCAAGTTTTATTAGATGATTGCATTATAGAATAATAATATTAAATATTAAAATATATATCCTTTTGGTGGTACATTATGTAGATAATGACATCATTCTAATTTAATATTTTATGATTTTCCCAAAGTGCCCCTCACCTCAAATACAAATGGGAACCTCCTTCGTCACTTATTTACACCACATTGAGCCTTAAGTATCAATATTAAGCAACCAAAATATCTTATTATGTTCCTAGTGAACAATATATAATTTGGTATATTCCCAATAGACCAACCTTGTGATCCATAAGAAGAGATATAAATGACTTCTTTCAACGAATAGTTATTCCCCATAACTAATCACTTTATTTTTACTTATTCACTACCTTGTATAATTACTTGTTATTTATCATAAAATAATAATTTATGTATGATAATTATAATGAAATTTTATTATTAATAATAATTCGCCATTATTTACTCTCTTTCTCATTAATTGAAAGTTGAAAGCATTACTCATGTGTACGTACGGCTTACCATCTCTACAGAGCGATGCAGTTCATTTTTTATAACCACACACCATTGATGGTTATTAAGATGGGTTTAATGTTTATATATATATATATGTGTGTGTGTGTGTGTGATATGTAAGAAATAATTATTCTTCTAAAATCATAATATAATGTCTACCTTCTTACCTTCCCATCGGTTGAAGAATAATAATTTTACTTGGGTGTACATGTGGGCTACCACCTCCACAAAGAGAAGTGATTTTTTTTTAATTTCCACCATATTTGGATGGTAATAATGGTAGATTTAATGAATTTATATGATATATATGATTTAATAATGATCATATATATGTATATATTATTTACCTCTCTTTTTTTCTATCCATCAAAAAATAAAAACAACGTTTAAACAGTCGAATGACATATCGTTGACATATCATCTACAAGAATGATGTAAGTTATTTTATATGTATACTTATAATGATTTTTATAAATATGTATATAATTAATATATTTTATTTTTATACCATGATTAAATTATTTAAATAATAGAACCATGATCATAGTATAAGTATTGAGACAGCCGAATAAAACCATTCCTAGAAAAAGAAGTTGTTATTTCCCAAAACAAGGATTTTAATAATTCATTATTAATTAGCAGGAGGTAAGATGTCATAAATAAGACATAAATGATATTATAGATATTAATATTGTTCTTGAAGAAATTTATATAAAATACGGAAATATTATATAGTATTTTATTAAATGAATAATAAATGTTTTTTCATGAGGTAACAGATTTATGTTTCAATACTATTTTAATCATGAGTTCTTATAGTTGAATTTTAATTAGGGAAATTATATGGTCCTTATCTAAATCAGTTTAACTTTATTCTCCATATATTATCTCTTGAAAATATATTTTTCCTTCTTTTTTCCTCACATTATTATTTAATAGATCCAAATATATTTTAATGGAAATTTATTTTCTTTCTCTCTTTGGACTAAATTCCCTTTCTTTAATATATTTATTCTCTAAAAATTATTTTAATATTATCCTATTTTTTTCAAATAATTTTTTCCCTTTTTAATTTAAAAAAAATTAATATTAATATTTGATTCATTTTCTAAATGAGTTTTTTTTGGACAAAAATATGAATGAAATGTTTTATTTTAACATATATGGCAGGAACGAAATTTATATCCACCATGAACACTTAATAAAATCAATATTACATTAAAACATTCCAATTCAAAATTTAAATATTTTTCCCATAATATTTTATTATTTTTTAGTATTTGTAATGGGATTTTCAGATGGAATGTGTATTTTCCTCTGGAATATTTTTAATGATATTTTAATAGTATTTATATTCATCAAAGAAAACATCAATTTCTATTTCATTTCTCTTACAGGGGATTTGATCCAATGATTCAATCATTTTTATTTCTATATATGGTTTATTTTTATGATGATAAGATGTTTATGAATTCCATTTTTATGGGTTATATTATGATTTAATTAAATATGAAACCCCATTTATTTTTAGAGGATATGATATGATGATTTGATAGATGTTTTAGGATCTTGTAAAACACATTTCAAACATTTTAATTTTTTTGTTGGTGGTCCCCATATCTCCCTTTGATGGATTGTGTAATGAATTATCTCTCATGATATTGTTATGGGAATCAAGATGAAGTGATTGATTTTTCATGGAAAACAAATTGGAGTTCTTGAACCAATATGGGAATCAAGTTGATCTACTTGATCCACTATTAAAAGATGGGGTTGATGCCTTATCGAATTGTCTTGGAAGTAAAATATGGAATATTAAATGGTTCATATACTTATGATGGTTCTACAAAATTTTATGACATGAACATATAGTTCATGATTGAGTTATGATGATTTGTCATTCTTTATTATTCATGACTTTTAAAATGCTAAAGATTTATGACATAACTGTATATTATGATATTTTTTAGATAGGTTATGAATTTTTTTTATATTTTCTCATTCTTATACCCTTATTATTATCTTATTCAATCATATGATAATTTATGGATTTCACCCATGAATTCCATTACTTTTCATCTAAGCTCATCCTTCTTTATTTTCATTTCAAAATGTTATAAAATAAATGTATGAAATGTATCCATATAAAGATTAATGTGTTGGAATATTATTGTTGGTTATATTTAATAACATTCATGAAATAATTAGATTCTATATCTACTCTACAAATACTAAAATCTTTTATTTTTCTATTTTGGATCGAAATGATTTGAATTAAACATTCATATTAAAGATGTAATATTTAGGTGTAAAAATCATGGGATTCAATAGTTTGTATCAGAAAATGGTTTAGTAAATATTTGTAGATTAGGGATAAACAAATTTTATGAAAGACCTCGGGATATGTCTATGTGTTGGATAAAATCCAAAATTTCTAGAAATTATCATGAATGACCTATGTTAAACCTATGGTGTCACAGAAGAATTTTTCAAAACATTTATATTCTATAAAAGAGTTTTCGGGATTATGTGGTTTTACCACTATGATAATTTTCTCTATTTTTTTTATGGAGGAAAACTAATGTTATCATGTTAATGAGGAATATAATGGGAATTGAGATGATTTTCCACTTTATCAAACAAATATTTTTGAAGCTAGAATATATAATATTATTTTTTTCACACAACATTCTAATGATACTAATCATGTTTAGTTTCCAAATTATCAAAGTATAGAACAATATAATTTTGAATATTTCTTGAGAAAACATAAACCATCTTTTAGTGGATCCTCAGATCGACTAGTTTCTGAGTGATTTATCATCACCATTGAGAAAATATTTTTTGTTCTTCAATTCTTGAGACATGAAAAGGTTTTCCAAACATTTTATCATCTAATTGAAAAGTGGATCAACGGTGGAATATTATTAAGAATATGAGAGAACAAAAGGAAATTGGAACAATAGAATTGGATGAGTTTAATATAATATTATACAGTAAGTACATTATTTATATTATATGTACATGTATGGAGAAGTAATTCCCTAATCTGAAGCTAATGTATGATGAATCCATTTTTACATAGGAGTAAAATTTAACAAAACATTCAAGGTATTCCCCTAGTTTAATTATCATCCCCAAATATAATATTTATAAATTCTTTGGTGTGGGGAAAACAGTTTCTAAAATTCAATATATATATATATATATGAGACATTAGTAGTTTCAACTAAACCATTCGATTTGTAATCAATGTATAAATGGAAATTTTACATTCCCACCTTTTTATTGTTTTGATAAGAAAATGGAGATCGTGTCCCATTAAAATATGAATAAATCACATGGTGGAATGAAATTATAGCCATATACATTCCAATAATATAGGATTATACATCAATGTAATTTCATGAATTAAACAACATGTTTCTTTAAATGTATAAAGGTGGTTCGAAATGTATGTTAATGTCAAAAAGGGATGAATATTCCAGTTAATGAAATATAATAAAAGAGGATTCCATCTAATTCAACACCCACTCTCTAATGCATCAAATTAATGTAATATTGGAATTATGAAAACAAGTGCCTAAATCTAAAGGTTATTTATGATAAGTTTCAACATATTCTTAAGACCAAAGACAAATGAAAATCTCAGGTTCTCATGACTATTGAAGTGGGTTAGGATAATAAAATAATGAAAGGTAGATGTATCATCAACTCTAGAATAGTTAATATACTATTTGATTATATATCCACCTACTCTTTTATAAATATGGAATTTTATATGGGTATCACTATATCACCTCAATGATTAGAGGTTGAGCTAACTGTGAAAAGTCTTAATAGTATGATAGTCACTTATCATGTCTATAGTTACTCTCTAATTGATGTTTCTTGGATGTAGCATCATAAAAATCATGTAGCTCTCCCTTTAGTTGAAGGTGATGTGACTAAAGGAATGGATTTTATTTCATTATATGAATCCCGTAAGAATTTTTTGCTAAGGGAGGTCACATTTCATATTCAAAATAAACCTAATATTTTTTATTGACGAGAGAAATAATATTAATTTATAATGGAAATTATTTCAATTTTTTGGGTCTTAATTCCTATTCATGAAGGTTATATATCCCATCTGGTTGAGGAGAAAATAAATATTAAGGATACTTCATTGGTATGGGAATTTAATGATTTCTTTCTAGAATAATTACATAGTCTATCTATGAATAATGAAGTTTTGTTTTTAATATAACCCATACCTTGTGTTATGCCTATCTCAAAGACTACATATAGAATGGCCCGAATTCAGTTAGAGGAATTGATGAAGAAACTCTGTTAGAAATTTAATATGTTATTTATATAACCTAGGGAATCACCATAGTGTAATACTATTATTTCTCTTAAAAAAATATAGATCAGTTCATCTTTTCATTCATTATCATGAACATAATATTATTATTATAAAGATCAAGTATCCACTCCCTTATAATGATAAATTATTTAATAAACTACATGGAGAAAAATTTATTTCTGAGACTCACCATCATTATAGATATAATAAATTGAGGTTCAAGAATTAAAATATACCTAAAGACAGCCTTTTATTCAAGTTATAGAAACTATGAATTTATAGTGATTCTTTTTACTCATAAAAATTTCTACACTATCTTCATTAATTTATTTAAAATATTATTTAAGAATTAGTTAGATAATTTTGTGATATTCTTCATAGATGATATTCATGAATACGGAATGATAAAGGAACTACCGGAAAGTCACTTATAGATTCTACTAAATATCCTACCGATTGAGAAACATTATGGAAAATTTACAATGTATGAATTTTCGCTTCAAAAACATTCATTTAGGGGTCATATAATCCCATGTCAGGATATATCGATATATCCATCAATGACCAATTTTAATAAGAAATTTCCTCAAATTTAAAAATTAACTAAATTCCATAAATTTCTAGTATTTACTAGATATTATATATGTTCTGTGAGATATTTAACATTATTCTAAAATCCACACCCCTTGTGGATTCAGAAATGGTTTATGTTCATGTGGATGAAATAATGAGAGCATAATTTCAAGGAACAAAATAGTTGGTTGGTTATAGCATATATACTTACACTTACATGCATTGGTGAAAGTTTTTTGATATATAATGATGGAAATAAGAAGGTACTATGATTCAATCTCATGTAAAATTATATGGTGAGAGTGTATACCTCACAGAAATTTGCATCTCATGAGAAAAATTACCCAACACATGACTCAAATTTAGCTGGAGTAATTTTTATATTACGGATTTAGGGGAATTATCATTTTGGATAAAGGTGTGTTATATATACAAATCACAAATGATTAATATATATTAGCTAAAAAATATCTGAATATGCACTAGAAAAGATTGTTGTATCTGTTTAATGATTGTGAATATTCAATATTTTGCCAACTAGGGAGGGAAAAGGTGTAAGATTATTTGAGTCAAATAGACTCTGCTATCCTATCTATAATATTGATAAAAAAAGATCGAAAATTCCTAGATTTGAAGAGTATGGATCTATAAATTCTAATGTAAGGATAGAAGTCCTATCTTTGAAAAATAATTATAAAACTATCTATCAATGTGGGGATTAAGATGGATAAAAGGAAGATATGGAGCTATAAAAGAACGTGAAAAATGTTTCTCAATTAAACATTATTGTGAATGAATGGTAAGTCAAAAAATAGTGAATGTGTCCCATTAAAACCTAATTTAAAAAATGAACTATTTGATGAGGATTGTAGTTTTTCATTCTCTATTAATCCTTGATAGACAAGACTAGAAAGAGTATTATTGGTGGGACAACATGAAGGAAGATATTTAGGAATATGTATCTATGTGCATGATTTTTCATCAATTTAAAATGTAAAGATAAAATTCTAAGGTTATGTTAAACCCATCACCTATACTAAAATCGAAATTGGAATGTATCACCATGGATTTTGTCATCAGACACCACAAAAAATATAAACTATGTAATTCTATATGGGTTATATTCAATCACCATATGATGTAGAAACACTTAATTTATATAAGATAAGATATATCCATTGATAATAATTCCAGGATATATATATATATTAATAAAGTGGTAATATTTCATGGAGTACAACTTTCAAGTGTATTTGATCAGGGTCCCATGTTTACCTCAATGTTCTGTTTAAAGTCACCAACTAGTTATGGATACATAGTTTAGTTTTAGAACGATGTTTCATCTTAAATTAGATGGATAGTATAAGATAACAATTAAAACCCTAGGTGATATATTGATATATTTTTTTATCGATTTCAAATGTGGTCAGGATCAACACATTCCTGTAGATGAGCTTTCAAACGACAATATCTTTCACTCAACCATTATGTTGGATCCTTATGTGTCCCTTTATAGAATAAATAATATAACACTAATTTAATGGGATTATGTAGTATATAAAAAACTATTATGAATTGATATAACTATTGAAAATGAAAAAAATGCTAGAACTATTCATCAGCACAGTAGGGAAGCTCAGAGATGACCGAAGTGTTAAGCTGATTATCATCGACACGGTCTATAATTTAAAGTTGGAAGTAAGAGTTTTTTATGAATATGTATAAGGATCAAGTTTATTATACTTCCTAAAAAAGGAATTATAACTCTCTATATATTGTACCTTTTTATATTCTTCACTGAGTATGGAAATTAAAATTTAACATAAAACATTAACTGAACCTCTCTTAAGTTCATGACGTGTTCCGTGTATCTCTCCTAAGAAGTATAATCTGGATCCATTACATGTATGGAACTTTAAGATCATAACAATGGAGAATGGTATTCCCTATGCGGATTTTTTTTAAATATTACATAATAGAGATAAATTACTATAGAACAAGACTACTTGTCTGGCTATATTTCTTAGGAGAAACCACAAATACCAAGAATCAATATGAGAATCTAAGGATGTACTAAAGTAGAGATATCCTATTTTATTTGTATCAGATTGAAAATTTTCTAGACATTAAGTAATTTTAATGGGGTTTGAATGTAATATCCTATTTTTTTTAAAAACTATCTCCCATTCAATAATTTAATTTAATTGATATATTGTGTTACATGCAATATTGAGTTTTAAGGAACCATGATATACAATTAAAATATTATTATTTGAAAGTTATTTCCTAAAACTATTATTGTAAGATATGAATATTAGTGACAAAATTATGAAAAATATATGGTGTACAAGTTTATAAAATTAATTCATTCATTAAGAAATTATTATAATATAAAATTACAAATGTTTAATAATAAATGTTACTTTTTTTTGAAAAATTATATTTAATGGAACCAATGTATTTTTATAATAAATATTGGAAAAAAATTAAATAAATATAAATATGATATATTAATTCAAATTTTTAATATTCATTTAATATTTTTAATGCATGGGGTAAGAAGAACGCCTATTTTATTCTTAAATACATTTCTTTCCTAAAACCCAGTTTTAATCGCATTTCACAAAATTATGATAAAATTAATTTATTCCACTTATAGGTATTTAATTTGATAAAATGTAATCCTTTATTTATAATGATAAGGATCTACATTGGTAAAAAACCCTTTTTTAAATATGAATAGTAATCATTATAGAATTTATTACCTCAGTAATGGGTAAGTCGGGTTAATTTATGTTAAATCCATCCAATGGCCCAAAGGCCTTCATTTTTTATTGATTTTGATAATGCACCTTTCAAGGGGTGAGGTGGAACCCTTACAAGGCCCGTAGGTGTATGTATTACATGGCCTGTCGGCCTTAGAGGAATTTATTTGCCCGTAGGCTTAAAAAATCACATAAAACCCAGACTAACTACTTGAAACTGCTCCTCCCCACCATCTTCATCATGAAATCAGCTATACACCTTCGCATGGCTGTTCGGCTAGTAATTCTCGTGCATGCACATGCTTGTCTGGATGGAAGGTTACATACCCTCTCATTCTTGCAATCCGTTTAGCATCTACTATGGTGAATGCACCTTGCTCATCCTTCTTGTAGAGCTTGTTCCTCATAGGTTGTCAGGTCTATATCTGCACTTAAGGTAGCCCGAAGGCCTTGAGGTAGCCCGATGGCCTTACTGACCCGAAGGCTTGGGTGGCCTGAAGGCCTTAAAGGACTCGGGGACCAAACCGTTAGCCCGAAGACCCAAACGGGGGCATATTCCCGGCTGCTGCAGTGCCAAACAGTACCTGCTATAGTTCCTTCTACAGTACCTGCAACAGTACTACACAGTTCCCACTACAGTACTGCTACAATAACCAGGAAATAATGTCTGCCTGGATTTGATCCCGGGTCTCCGAGATGCACTTACGGAGTCCTTACCAACCAGGCTAAGGCTCATGTTCTTAATTTATGTTAAATCGATGTGATAAGTCCATACGTATTGATAAGGCCATAATTATTCATTAAATTTATTATTAGATGAATTGTTTTATAAACCTATCATGATAGGATCTAATGTGATATTTTTAATGGACACTATTTAATGAAATGACCAATATTATATTTAAATCATTAAAAGTTACAAACTGTCATTCTCTTAGTTTTAAATATATATTATATGTCCATATAATGTCAAAAGTAAGTTATAAATGAATAAAAATGTGTATTTTTTAATAATAAAATTATTTTAATTATTTTAATTTATTAATATTTTTTGGTTTTAAATAATTCCTATAAATTCTTACACAATCCTAAATCAGTATTTATTCAACTAGTATGAAATAAATAAATAATATTAAAAAATATTAAAAGTTATATTATTTGATTTAGTTAATGTGTGAAAAAAATTTATATATGAATATTACATGTTACTATTTTTATGAACTATTAGATTCAAATTCCAAATATTTATTTTTGTATTTTAATTCCAATTAAAAGAATGTGGTCAAAATGAAAATTAGATTATTTTATCCAAATAATATATTATTAATCTCATTCAAAATCATAAAAAACTGCTAATAGGTAAATGAAAATAAAATATAGTCGAGATTATAATAAATATTCCTCTATTGATCCAATTGTATCTTTATATGTAAAATTATACTTCTTTAAGGATGGAAAATATGTTATTGGTTAAGGTTAAAATAGGCTAACAATGTGGTTATTGAAATTGATATGGATAAAAATGACACCAAGAGATATAAATAATTTATTTAATAATGGAATTAAAACTCTAAAATTTATTATATTTGAATAATTTTAATTTTTTGAGTCATTTGGTTTAGATAATTACTTTATTATAATTTAATAATTTCAAAAAGTGCATCTTAGCATGATTATAAAAGGTACTTACTCCCTCACTTATTTACACTACATTAAGCCTACTAGATTAACTATAACAAACCAAAATAATTATTAAACATACTTATTGACATTATTTAGGTTTTTTATTACCAAAATACTAACCCTAGTACCCTTGAGTGGATATCTAAAGGAGTTCTTTCAAAGAATAGGTAGTCAACTTAACCAATCACTTTCGTTTTACATTATATTTACCTCCTATAAATCCATGTTATTTAAAATAAAATATTAAATTAAGTATAATAAATGTAATAATTTTTATTAATATTATTAATTCTGTATTATCCATCTTCTTTCCCATCAAATTAGATGTGAAAATATTACTCGTTCCTACATACGACTTATCGTCTCCTCCTAGTGATACAATTAATTTTCCATATCCTTACTTAAAGGATGTATATTATGATGTATTTAAATATTATATATGATATTTATGATATAATTATACTTATTTAATCAAAGTATCACATATACCTTTTTACCTTCAAAATTTTTGGGAAACTATATCATCGCTCATGTGTATGTGTGTATTACCACCTCCATGAAGCAATACGATTTTTTCCATTATATTATAATTAAATGGTAATAAAGATATATCTATGGAATTTATATTATATATATGATATAATAGAGATCTTATAAATTTTAATTATTATTAACCTCTATTTCTTTATATCCGTTAACAAATGAAAAAAGATTTTATGCATATGTACGGTCTACCATCACTGTGGGCAGTGTAAATCATTATTCTATATCATATTTTTTTGAATTATTATAAATATTTATATGATATATATATATATGATTAGTATACCTATATTTTAATTCAATAAATTATGGAACAGTGATCAGGGTATTAGCACCAGGATGACTGAGCCAAATCATTCTTTGAAAACAAAGTAGTTGTCACACATAACGGTGGTTTTAATAAAAAATTATTAATAAATAGTTGATAAAATATCATAAATAAATCTTACATGGTATGATTTATCTGAATAATTTTAGGGAATAATTTTTTATAAATCCATATTTACTATATAGTACATTCGAACAAAAATGAGGAAATTTGAGACTTGATAAAAGGGATGTATGCTTCAATGTTATTTTAGTCGAGATTATTTATACATGAATTTCCATTGGGGAAATTATATAACCCATATCTAAGGGATATGTTTTATTTTATTCTCATTATTTTATTTCTTTATAATATATGTTTTTCTTTCATTTTTCTAACATTATTTATTTAAGATAAAAACACATTTTTTAAGGACAATCGACATTATTTTTCATTTCGTTCTAAAATCCATTTCATTAAAAAATGATTTTTTCTATAAAAAAAAATATTAATTTTAATATTATAATATTATAATATTATTCCTTAAATATATTTTTACCCTTTTTTTAATTTGTACAAATTTTATTACAATGTATATTATTTTCATTTTATTAATGGTGTACTTTTTGATAAAAATATGAAAAGAATGTTTTTTATCTTCAATGACATGAATGAAATATTGCTCCATCATGACAACACAATGAATTGATTCTTACATATAAATATTCTAAGATAATTTTAAAATAATTTTTTCCGATCAAATTTTGAGATTTTTATGTTACTAAAAAGTTGTTTTCAAATGAAATGATTTTTTAATTTGGAATTTTTTAATGATCTTTTAATAGTATTTATATTCATGAATGATATAAATCAGGGGTAATGATTATTTTTTTATTGGGACATGAACCTATGATACCACTTTTATTCTTTCAATATATTTTTCTAATGATGATTAAATTAAACCCATTTTTGGGCTATAATATGATTTTATAAAATGTGGAACCTCTTTTATTTTCATGGGTTATGATATGATGATACGGTGGAAATTTTTTTTATTTTGGCACATATATGATTGGAATTCACAATGTGATGGGTGGGAACTATTTATCCCTCTATTAAATTTGGTAAATTATTATATTCCAAAATAATTTTTTTGGGATACAAGTAGAATTGATTGATCCATTTTGGAAAACAAGTCAAAGGGATTGATCCATTATGGGAAAATTGATGTGAATGATCCACAATTATATATAAGTGTTTCTATATAATATTATAATCTTTATCGAAATCCCTAACTTATAAAATCATTTTTGTACTTATGATGGTTCTATAAACTTTTATGACAATAACTTATGGTTTATTATTTAGGTATCATGATTTATCAAATATATGATTCATGTCATTTGAAATGAAAATGATTTATGTTGTCAATCAGGTTTATAATATTTTTCAATTTTGGATTTAAATTTATATGTTATTGTCCTCACATTGTACACTTATGGTTATCTTATTCATTTGTATGGTCATCGATTGATATATGTCATTATTACCCTTACTGAGCATCTTAGGTCATCCTTTTTTATGTTTCCACTCCCCAAGTTATTAAAAAGGTTTTATGTTGGGTATCCCTATGAATATTACTATGTGGGAAGTTCATTATGTGATATGATGAAGATATTTCACTAAATAAGAATATTATATAGCTAGTCTTCAAAGACTCTGAACCTTTACTATTATGGTGTGGACCATAATTTTATGAATTGAATAATAATATAAAAAGATCTAATATTTATGTATGAATACTTCAGGATTCTATATGTATTTTCTATAATGAGGATTGAAAAATACAAAATACTCATGGATTTCCAATAGATTATTATTGAAATCATAATGGAAGTCAAGAAATATTATATTTTTCAAATGATTGATCAACTATCCCTTCACATTAAATTTATAGAAGATCATAATGTTGATGAAGAACTCTATAAAATGGTAGTGAGTATTACATAGTTCCTCTTTGATAAATATGAATTTATATGTTTGGGAACCAAAATATTTTTCCCCTAAAAACTGGAAATGAAAAGGTAACCTTTTGAAGATTCTCATATGTCATCCTTCAATATTTATCTAGGAAGAAAAAATATGTTTAGAGTTCTAAATTAAAGCATATTATGGGTTATAATGAATATAAAAATCATCAAATACTCATCTCCGTGATTATTAGGCCAATATATTAAGGGTAAAGGAAAAACTATAAGTGTATATTCCAACCTTTACCCATACATGTTTTGAAATGGGAATAAATTTTAGTTGATTTTTTTTTGGGAATCCACATGACATATAAGGGCCATTTTTCCATTTAGGTTATAGCCAATATCCTTATAAATTTTTCAAATTTCATTAAAATCAATGGATATTTCATTCTTATCCAAATATATAAGATATACATAAGATATGTGGTAATAATATTTGGGGTGAGACTCTCTGTTGTATCTTATTATGATTTGTGGTTTACCTCATGGTTCTCGAGAAGCCTTAATAAGGATTTGAAGATATATTTGTGTTCCAACATTTGTTATCACCCTTATATAGATGTTCTATCGATGAGGAAAATGTAAACTAAAAAAATATACTAAAGTTTTCTTCTTCAAAATTGCAGGGATGTTTGGATCAACACCTCCCCTTGGTAGAGTTCTCATATAATAAAAGTTTTAATTCTAGTGTTCATATGGAACCATATGAGGCTCTGTATGGGAAGATATTTAGGACTCCAATATTCTAGGATAAATTCAGATAAAGGAGCCTAATATTGACTCACCTTGCCAAAAAATAATATAAAAGTATCACCCCATTAAACAACATATAAAATAATCCAAAATCCAATCAAATAGGTATATAAAAATCAACAATGAGAAATGGAGTTTAAATTTAGTGGTTAGGTAATTCTCTGAATATATCCATTAATGTGGGTAAAGATATTTGGGAAGTAATTTAAGTTGATCCCTGGGTACATCATTCCCTTTAAAATCCTTTTTCACAAACCAATATGTGCCATCATCCAAACCATCACTCGACCCAGTCTATGGCAAGGACCTAAGGGCATTACATATCCCCACAGGCTGTCACAAGTGCCTAAGTGTCAAAAATAACGAGTGGGAATGATTTAACATAATTTATATCCATTAAAAAACCAAATATAATTAGTAAACAAAATCTGAAAATTCAAACCAAAGAAACCTTAAACAATTTTCTGAATTGAGATACAAGTTTTACGTAAAAACAAAACAATGATGAACAAAATCCACCACATGTCAAGGGGGAACCATGCAAAATCCATCTACAAAGTAATTCACCACGAAAACCCCCTATCAATCTATGTCGCCATCTCCAAAAGCATTACCCTTACCAGTTTCAAACATCACCAAGTCTACCAACACCAAACAGTGTAAGCAGGGTGTAAGATATTTCCTAGTCAAAAGCCACCCAAAAATATATTACATACTCTAAACATTAAATTAAAGAAAAAACATTCATCTTTTATAAATACATGAAATGATAGAACAATATCAAGGAATACAACTTTAAGGAAAAGAAGCATTAAGGGAAGGAAACATTACCCTTCATTTTGAACGAACTAATATTCCATACCATATACCAATGGTAAGTGTAATATGTACAAATGGAACTAGTAATGGTATATTCCCTATTGGAACAAGCTAGAAAAAATGACACTATAAACATGCATCTTGGTGAAATCTGACTTAGAAACCACACCATCAGCATTATCGTGCATGAGCTACTAAGAGGAGATGCCCCAATGGCCTTATGGACTTCAGTCATTATATTTGATTCATTATAGTATTCATCATCAATCTCTATAAGTGAAACTAGGCTGAATACACATTCGTATCAATTTCACGATAGTTATATTCCTCTATCCAAGTTAGTTAGGCTTCCCTTTAGTGCTCATACTAGTTTCTCAGGCCATGTGATATGCCAAATTCCCAAAAAAAGGCCAAAAATGACAATACACACCCCAAATACCACAATTTCATACCAAAATCCTCTTTTAAAATCAAATTTACACCAAAACATTCTCCAATTGTGGTTTTTATCGTTTACATAATCTAAAAAATCATTTACATAATTTGTAAAAACATTTTAGGGATTATAACAAGAATTTTCTTTTCAAATTCACCTAATTTAACATGAGAAATACCTTTTGAAACCAAATTCATAACCAATCATTTTGAAAACCATTTTTTCACCCCGCACATAATTCAAAAATCATACCAAAACACACAAAGAATCATATTAAATTTATCAATCAATGTTTAAGCATAGAATAACATACCTCGGGTGGAGAAAATTCTTAAAACTAGTGTAAAGCTTTAATCTCACCTCAACCACACCACAAGAAATCCAAATATAACCCTAATCCACAATATAGAACACAAAAATAAATATTTAACCCTAAAAATGTATCCCTAGCATCTTGACAAGAGGAACCCCAAGAAAAAGGGAGGAGCACCCTAGATTAGAGGGAGAAATAAATATATGAGAGGTCTTACATGATGAATTGAGGAAGAAATTCACTATATATGCCAAAATTGATGATCTGTGATAAGAGGAAGGCTAGAGGGAGGTGACTAGGGGGAAAATATATAGTATGGTAGTATAAATGAGTATTAGGACTTCAAAAACAGGGAAAGCGAAACCTGGATCCAATTTTTTTAATGAGATGGTCAGTGTACATGGTTAGTCTACATAGTTGGATAAACTGTGTAGTAACCTTGAATCATGTTCTATCTGGGAGAATAAATTCCGCATAGGTACCTATGCTGAGGCACAAAACTGTGTGGTAGCTGCTACCTCATCTATATAGATACTGTACGATTACCTAGGCAGGTCACACAATTACCTCTAACCATGCGCCAACCGTACACATGGGTCTGTTTGACCAAAATTCGAAATTCTATCCAAAATATATAATAAAGGGATCTTAGGGTAAAATGATTGGATATAAATAAAATAGAAAAATTCAAGATAATAGATCATCGGTGTGAAAATTATCCCCACCAGGAAAACTTTCTGCCCTAGAAAATTCATCCCGATGCTTGATCGGAAAATAAAAAATGATACCCTTTTTCAACCAATGATTTATTCTCCCAAGTCTCATGTATATCTATACCATGATTCCAAAGGATATTGATAAATAGAATGGAAATACCTCATATAGGCTTCTCTTGGAAATCCATTATCCGTATATGCCATTAAAACATGGATAAATAAGGCTTCACCTCCAACTATTCCCAATTCAACAAATCAGTCGTGTCCAAATTATACTTCTTCATTTGGGAGACATGGAACACGCCTGGAATTGAAATCAACTCAGAAGTCAATGATTAATGGTATTCCACCCTTCCAATATGTTATGTGATTTTGAAAGATCTGACGTACCTCGGTGTTATTTTCCCCTGCTTCCCCAAATGATGATGAACCAAGAGAGGGGATACTGTCAATAATACCTGATCACCCATGAAAATCTGAAGATCCCAGTACCTCTGGTCATCCTAAGATTTATGGAGAATCTGAGCTGTCAATAACCACTGCCTGATCAGCTTGAATTTCTCAGATGTCCCTTGGATGAGGCCCAATCCCAAAAGTGAGGTCTCACCTACCCCATCCCAACACAAAGGAGACTTACACGGCTGACCATAGAGCGCCTCAAAATGATCCATTTAAATAGAAGATTGGTAACAATAGTTATAAGAATATTCAACCAATCCCAAATGGATATCCCACAATCCTCTTGAATTCAAAACACATGCACCAAGTCCGTCCTCTGTAATTTGATTTTCCAACTCAATTTGACCATCCAATTGTGGGTGATATGTTATAATCATCTTGAAATGCGACCACCAATCCTTCTAAAGGCCTTTCTTGATCTATGTGGTAAAGTGGGGTCCCTCTCAGAGAAAATTGTTGATTATATACCATGAATCCTGACCACTTACTAATCATACAATCAGCCTAAATCATCTACATTTTCTAAATATTTGACCTGAATAAAGTGCGATGATTTGGTCAAACAATCAATCATTACCTAAATAGAGTTATTTCATTAAGGTGTATGCCTGTCACGAACCAAATATGGTTGCATCCAAATTAGCATACGACCCGGCCCACAACAAGTCCCGAAGGGCATTCCCGATCCCCACAGGCTGGTATAAGTACCCACGTATCATAAAATGATGTTTGGGAATGATTTACCTGAGTTTATAAAAATTAACGACAAATAAACTCAATAAAACAAATCTGGATTTTTCAACTAAAACTGTATTTTTCTAAATATCAAAACTGAATTACATAAGTTAAAACTATGTTTAATGACCATTAAAAAGATACAACCCAAATAAAGACAGCCCAATAACCTCCACATGGAAAGAGGCATCTCCCACAATCCATCTCCACAACACCACATCACGACTGACAGGTAAAAACCCGATCTGTTGGCACAAAAGTTGTACCCAAACCTACAACAAAAAAATAACCAAATCTACATACACCCAAAGGAGTAATTATGGTGTGAACCAAATCCCAGTAGGATACCAAAACTAAGATATTCCATGCAATAAACATTCAAAGACGAAAATCATTCAAGTTTTCAAAAACATGTAATTTCTAGTTACAATTTCTAAAAGATGCAACTAAAAAAAATAATTGTTCATGTGGGCTAATTTAAAGAATCATCACATTTGAAATAAATTAAGTTTCTACTGAATTTTACATCCCAATATACCATATGATGATGGTGAGTATAATGGATCTAGTAACCACAATAAATAAGAAATAGCCCCTAGGCACTTACTAGCTATGGGTACCAGGTACCTCATATCTCTATGAGAGTAACCATCAAAAATATCCATTATCGTGCACCATACACTATTAGGGAACATACCCATTACCTAGTGGTCCCTAGTCATCATCTTCATTTTTTAATTACATTTGTAAGTGTCAATCTTGATAAGGGAAACTGAGGCCAAACCCCACGGATTCACTAACATTTTAGTACACATCCACCCACCAAGATACATGGGTTTCCCTCTAGTGCTCAAACTAGTTCAAAAAGACAAGAAGTATAATTTGCACATGAAAATATCATTTCCACATCACATATTCACCAAACAGAACACATTTACATCACACATGTCACAAAATCTACTTTTTCATTAAAATGCATTTTCAAATCATACACACACCAAAATAGCCCACAACACTTTCACATCACTTCAACACTTCAACACATTCTTTAAACATTTTTATAAAAAAAAACTACTAGGTGATACACATATCCTAACAGTACACACACACATTCCACATAATACCCCCTTTCACCTTCAAAATCATTTTATCATCAATCTTACATGAAACATCCCACCAACAAGTTTCACTCCAACATCACAATTTAATAAAACATTTCTAAAATTTTAAAAAAAAATTCTAAAAATGCTTAACATCTTAAAACATCATGTAACCGTTAAAAACCCATAATAGGTGAACACACACACCAAACAGTTTATATTCATCTTTTTCCCACTTTTTTTAACCAGCTAAAACATTTAGAATTTTCATAAAAAGATCCCAAGTGGAGTAAATATTTCTTGCGCACAAAACCCATTTTAAAACCACTATTTAATACCAAACCCATACTAATTCAAATCCAAAACAGAATTGGAACCCCTAGAGACATTTATAAAACTATTTTCACATGTTATAAAATCACCTTGAATAATACCACAAAAGATACAAATGAAAACAGATATTTTCATAAAATGCTCTCAAGAAGTATATCAATGTTTTACACATCAAACATATTAAAAACCCCTCTTCTTAGGCCCACATGACCCTAATACATTACCAAAATAGAATTATAAGGCCAGTAAATATTTAGTAAACCAATTCCATATGTTATAAAATACCCCTAAATAATAATACCCCATGAGTTACACATGAAAACACCCAATTACAAGTTAAAATTCAACTATAAAATTAAACACGTAACCAAATCAATTTTAAACAATTTTTTCACCACACCCAACATATGAGGAATATGAAAAATTAGTAAATATAGTAGGATAACTCATCAATAATTGTTTACACATGGAACCACCTACCTTTTATGTCGAAACCCTCAAAACATGGGGTGAAACATAAACTGCACCACCGCTGCACCTTAAGGAAGTGAAATACAACCTTAAACCATAAGATTTCACCCAAAAGATAATAAATAAAACCCTAGGATCGAACCCTAAATTCTGGACATTAGAAACCTCTAAGATAAGGGAAGAAACCCTAATCAAATTGAAAGTAACCCTATTAAAATTAAATAAAGAGTGAACAAGACCAACTTTCTTGAGGGATCTTGTAGAAATCTCCCCAGATACACTAGTAGATGAAATTTAAAATAGAAAAATATTTCTGGTAGGTTCGAGAAAGGATGAAGAGATTATTTAGGAACAAGAATGGGGGGGAAATTGTGATCATTGAAGGATTTATGAAATAATCAATTTACCTCTTCAAATCTGGGTGATTTGAGAAATTCAAATATGTTTCATCCCAATTCGTGATGAAACAGAGCTCCAATTAGTGGTACGAGAGCATGGGGCGCGCCTTTGGTAAGTGGGATCAGGCGAGAGTATGATTCTCCAAAAAAATTAAAAATTGGAGTTATTAAAGAATTAATCAATATTTTTAATGCATGAAATGGGCTTTTGGGAAGGCCCAATCCCTTAAATAAAAACACAAATCCTCGATGATTATGGATTCCTAAATGGTCCAAATTAATATGGTGGTGTAAATAGGTCATGGTAAGACATGTAGGAATTGTAATGGACGAAAAATGTTGAAGAATGAAATAATTATAAAAGAAAGAAAATTTATTTTTAATTCTCGAATTGGGCTCACAGTTTGGCCGAATTCATGAAAACTCGCGCATTCCTCCATAAAATCTTGGGAAACCCCCAAAACAATGCTTAAATGGAAAATAAATTTAAAATAACTTTGAAATAAGTTATTTCTATGACAATTCTCCCCACTATAAAAATTTTCTGCCCCGTAAAGTCACAATAAGATGAAAGCAACATCAAAACCCAACTGAGAAACCAAGAGGTACTCCCTTGCCAGGTTTCACCCCCAAAGTCCAAAACACCTCCAGTGATCAATTAAGGATGGATTACTCTCACAACCATAACATACATAACATTCCTAAAATGATCAATCAAATTAATACTTTATCCCAAAAAAATCCTCAAACACAATCTGAACTAGACTTAAGTAATTCACCAAAATGAACAAAAACCTAGTACAAGGTTACACATACATTACTTCAACTAAACCATTGGGCGCTCTCTAATCCCAACATTTACTCAAGGAATATGTTGGTAGCTAGATAGCTCCGAACGATACTATCTATCACCAAGCATAGAGCATGGATAAATCAAGTTTACAGGTACGGGGGGACACAAATATGCTCTCCACCATAAGAGACAACCAATATTTTTTTCAAGACAGAATCAGGACACTAGTAGGGGGATGTAACACCCGAGACTTTTAAAAGAAATATTTTGTTTTTATATTATATAAATCATCAAAGGAATCTTTCACTACACACAACACTAGCTTGGCATTCTTTACATGCAAACGAGGCCTTCCTCGATATCTTGCATCGTACGCAATGTCGAGTTTCACTAAACAACAATATGCTATTAAAATATTGTTAAAACTAGTCGTTATGAATAGTAATAACCACTTTTTGAAATTTTATAAATTTTATTATCCAAAATGGACTTCATTTTTTGATTTGGAATATCAAAATTAGCCTAGGGTGAAATTTTGGTATTTTTCTGAAAACTTTCAATTTTTGATGAATAGTGAAAACACTAGGTTACTATTTAAAAACCGACTTTTTATTTAAATAATTATTTAATTTATTTAAATTTATTTTAGGTAAAAATTGATACATAATACCTATATAAGTTCAATGTAATTCATTAGAGTAATTTTATATTAATTTTAGATATATAAAAATTTTATTGAACTTTTCACCGTCTTTTACCCACCTCCTAGGAGAATTTGCAAATTTACATAAAACGTAATTTTACCGCTTCTGTGAGTGGAATTTCAAAAATCTGAGAGACACGGTTGATTTCAGTAAGTAAAATGTGGTTCAATGAGATGAAAATAATTTTTGGTGAATAGTAACTTTTTACTTTTATTTACCACGGTTAAAAGTAAATAGGGTAATTAAGAGTAAAAATGATATTATTATAACCATAAACATGTCCTAATTCTATTGGATAAGTGTAATTCGACCAAAAACAACCTTAGGAATAACATATGACCATTTAGGCCCACTTGGATTAGATTAGGACATTTATTATTAATTTATTTAAAGAAGGGTTAAAATAGTTAAAATCAATGTTTAATAAGTAAATCATTTTTAATATAGGGTTATACATAAGATAAATTCGACTATAAATATTCATTAAAAAGATAAACCGATTTCCTACATAATGATATTTTATTTGTAATTTTTAGACATTAAATAATTTAATTTATTTATGACACAATGATGATGTATTAATTATCTTATTAATGAAATATTGACATAATTGATGTTATAAATAACCAAATAAATGTAATTTGATACTTTTTATGAATTAAAATAATTTTCTATATTAATATAACATGTTAGTATTTATTTAATTAACTTTTTTAGAACTAATATTTCTGTTATGATTTTCACAAAAATCAATTACTAAATAGTGCCAAAATTGTCATAAAATAGTTTTTAAAACAAATATTATATTATTAATTGTTATTTTATTCCTAAAAAATCCAAGGTTCGGTCAAATGACTTATATAAGTATATATATATATTAATAATAAAAAACTTGGGGTTCGTTTGGCTTTTTATAGTACGTTTATTAACCTTATAGTTTAAGAACACAAGAAGACACGGTAAAAGTAAAATTATTTAACTTAAAGATAAATCTAAATGATAAGGTTAAAATAGGAACCTAAACTTGTCTAAATTATATTGGATGAGAGTATTTCGACCCATCCCCACCTTAGCTTCTAAATAAATCAATTTTGAGCTATTTAAAACCGAATATGACTTTATAATAAAATAATATTTTTAGTTTTTTCAAAGGTTCCCATCTCCTCCCTTATAAAAGGGAACCTCCTCCCTCTCCTACTCACACCAATTTGAGACTTCACGCTCGGCCAACCCATGAAAAATTCTCTTCTCCACTTCCCTAGAAACATCCTAGTGGTTTTGGTCTTCTTCAAAGACCAATTTTAGTTCCCTAAAAGGAGGTCTCAAAGAGGCGCTTCAAAGAAGAAGTAATGTCTGTTACCGATTCTTTCAACTTTATTTCTTGTTCCACTTCATCTTATTTAGTTGTTTCATTATGAAGTAATAAAATCAGTATCAATCATATAATTACATGTTATTATAAGTATGAAACAACCCTATTTCACCATATATCCATCACACGGAAAACTAAATCACCGCGCGTGCGTACGTACGGAATACCGTCTCCACGTCGTGGTGTAATATATTTTCCACCACCACCTTACTTGGATGGGTATAATGGTGTAAATAATAACTATAAATTATTATTGTAAAGTGATATTGATTCTGAAATAGTATACATACACTCTATTACAATTTCACGATCATGGGAACGATATCATCGCTCGTGCGTACGTACGGAATACCGTCTCCACATTGTGATGCGACTCGTTCTACATGATATTCATTGCATAATGATTATATAAATTAATTTAATGAATGAAATGATATATATTACACTAATACCATTCTGGAAATGAGGTATCTATAACCCAAAAAGAATAATAATAATTTATTTGACAAAACACGCATAAGAACAAAAAGTAATAAACACCCGAATAACAAGTAGTAATGAAATATTACTATTAAGAAGCTAATAATATGACAATATATGATATCATAAAAATAAGCATGATTTTGGAATAAGTCAATAACATTATTTAAATCATTATATAGGAGGTTCGGACACTTACGAATTAAATTGGACCTAAGGTAAGGGAAAATCTCGCAATATCAATTTTTATCCGAGATTGTTTATACTTCAGAATTTACTGGAGAATATTTATCATCCACATCCATGTTTCCTAAATATGTAATATTTATATCATTATACAATAGTTTATATCCATTTTTACCCTTCGTTGAGTTTTTAGTAAAAGACATGAAAGGAATCTTTTGTCGTATTTTGTACGAGGTACTTTTGGACTTTTCCGAAAAAAGTACGAGAAGAATTTTTTTTTAACTTATACAGAATGATTGGATTTTTAAAACATTATTTCCAAGAAGCTTACTTTACATGTTTTCATGTTTATTTTTAATCAACTTTTTTTAGTTTAAAATTGTATGACATGTTAAGAAAGTAAAAATATTTTTGAAGTAGAAAGGATATTTTCCTCAAGACTGGAGTTTAAGTGTTTTATCAAAATTATTTTCCATCTAAGATACTATAGGGTTTTGTTTCTATCCCTATTTTTTCATTGATTTTATTATGTTATGATGGAATTATTTTTATGATGTCCTTGTATCTTATATGGATTATGTTATGATGGCATGATGTTTAAGATTCCCATTTTTATTACATGGGTTATAAAATGATGTATGATTTTTGATTTTGTGGCACACATAAGAATGGTATCATTGTGATATGGGTGGGACCTATATCTCCCTCCAATGCATTGGGTAAATATTTTATATCTCATGATATAGATATGGTTGGAACAGTAGGTTAAACCGGTTCAGTGAAATAGGACTGAAACGAGGAATGAACTCAGTTCAGAAATGGACTTTGTCCAATAAGATAGTCTTGGCAATGAGTATTGACTAATAATAAATGATTCTCTATTATTATGTGTGTATGCCACAAAGTTTCATGTTTTATGTTATGATTATTGGGATTACATTTCACTTCTATGATTTATCCCATGGTATGAAATTATGATTTCTTTTGCAGGTTAAGATTTCCAAATTGTTATGTTCTTATGAATATGATGTGATTGATTTTTCTTTTGTTTGCCCTTACTGAGTATTTGAGCTCACCATTTTGTTTGTTTTCTTTCCCCCAGGTCAGGAAGAAGGTTATTAAGTAAGATATTCCAAAAGGGACTATATATATGATGAAATAAATGGGAGACAGTGTAGACGCTTTATGAACCAGTTGTTTATGTTTCCCAGTTTCTAAAGACAATATACCTATATGGTATTTTCATGGTTTTGTTATATGTTGTAATAAGTGTTATTCAATTTTAAATTACTAACAATGTATGTAAATTATGGGTCATTATAGTCAGTATCAGAGGAAAGGTATAGTCAACCTTTGGAAACTAGGATGTGAAAGCCTTAGTAAGAATACTGAGGATAATTATAAGCATAGAACATGATCTTAGTGTTTTAAAAATTTCCATGAACAACCTATGATAAGACCTTAAGTGTGAAATTTTATTCTGGATTATGTGGTTTTCCTATTATAATTAGTGTTGTTCACACTATTTTTCTTGGTTTTAGTCGATGGCTGGAACCAGAAGGAACCGTGTTAATGCGAAATGCGACAGGAAATGCAATGATTTCCCCTAGGAGAAACCAAACATTATGGGAGCTAGAATGGAAATTCTTGTAGCCATGCTCACACATATTTATCAATATATGAATCATGAAGGACTTCCAAACGAACAAATTAAGGAGAAACATTCTGTTGAATCCTTCATGAGGAAGCGTCCACCTTCATTCAGCGGGTGTACTGATCCATTAGTTACTGAACAATGGATTAGTACTACGGAAACGATATTTTCATTTCTTCAATGTTCTGAACATGATAAAATCATCTTAGCGATGTATCGTTTGGAAGGTGATGTTAATCAATGGTGGAATCTTATCAAGAATATGATGCAAAGAGATGAAATTGAGTCCATGGAATGAGACGAGTTCAAGAACTTATTTTTCAATAAGTACATCCCTCGTATTCTTCGAACAAAGATGGAGAAGGAGTTTCTTGAACTTAAGAAAAAGGATGATGAATCTGTTGGTACCTACAATGAAAATTTTACAAGACTTGCAAGGTATGCTTCTGGTATTATTATCCAACCTGAGAGTAAGATCGATCGATTCTTTAGTGGCTTAAAACCAAGTCTTCGAAGGGAGTTAGCCATAAGGGACTTCAATAGCTATGAGGAAATCATTCGATGTGCTCTCAAAGTTGAGTTGGAGATAGGAGTAACCCATCAGTTATATGGGTTTGATAAGAAGAAGAAAATGGAATTCAAAGGAAAATCTAAAGAGCACTCTGAAAAGAAGATGAGTTTTCCCTTATGCTCAAAGTGTGGAATGAATCATGGAGGGATTTGTCTTAAAGGGAAAATTAAATGTTTCAAATGTAGAAAGGAAGGTCATCGGGCATTTGAATGCCGCAATTATGGGAAGAATATGTCTAGTGATGCGAACAAAGAAAAGGCTACAAAGATTGCACCTCTAACACTTCAATTTTAAAAGTGCAAGGAAATGAGGCATTATGACAATCAATGCCCTAATCCAAGGATTGTTGATGATGATCGACATTAAAAAAATATTAAGGCCAAAGTCAATGTAAAGTCACATGCAATTTCTATCAGTGATGTGGAGTACGATAATGATGTGGTGAAACGTACAATTACCATCCACTCTAAAGTAGCAAATGTTTTATTTGATTCTAGATCCACCAACTCTTTTATTTCTGAAGAATTTTTTAAGGGTATCACCGTATTACCTCAACAATTAGATGTTGATTTAGCTGTGACAACCCCTAATGGCACAACAGTCGTATCAAAAGTTTATAATTCTTCTCCGACTGAAGTTTGTGGGAAAGTGCTTCCTGCAAATCTTGTGATCCTTCCTATAGTTGAATTTTATGTGATTCTTGGCATAGATTGGCTTTCTCTATATGGAGATCATATCAATTTTTAAAGAATGGAAGTCACATTTCATATTCCAGATCAATCTATGATCGTCTATCGATACAATGATGAACATAACCTTCCAATGGAAATTTCATCCATCTTATGGGTCTTGATTCCACTA
This sequence comes from Viscum album, assembly GCA_963277665.1. Taxonomy (NCBI): domain Eukaryota; kingdom Viridiplantae; phylum Streptophyta; class Magnoliopsida; order Santalales; family Viscaceae; genus Viscum; species Viscum album. The sequence goes on from OY728147.1 coordinate 1,317,273,131, forward strand.
AATGAAGGTTATTTATCTCAGATGGTTGGTGATAATCTCATGATTAATAATATGACCATTGTATGGGAGTTTTATGATGTCTTTTCAGAGGAATTTCTGGGTCTTCCACCGAATCATGTAGTTGAGTTTTCAATAGAAATCGTACCGGGTGCTTTACCTATTTCAAAGACACCTTATAGAATGGCCCCAATTGAGTTGCAGGAATTGAAGAAGCAACTCCAAGAGAATCTTGATAAGGGGTTCATACGCCCTAGTGCATCACCTTGGGGAGCACTTGTTCTGTTTGTTAAGAAGAAAGATGGATCAATGAGACTCTGCATTGATTATCGAGAACTTACCAAGATCGCTATCAAGAAAAAATATCCTCTCCCACGCATTGATGACTTATTTGACCAACTACGCGGATCTCAATACTTTTCCAAGATTGATCTTCGTTCAGGGTATCATCAATTAAGATTCAAAAGGGAGGATATACCAAAGACGGCTTTCCGTACAAGGTATGGACACTATGAATTTATAGTGATGCCATTTGGTCTTACTAATGCCCCTGCTATCTTCATGGATCTGATGAATAGAGTCTTTAGAGACTATCTTGATCAGTTTGTGGTAGTCATTATAGACTATATTCTTGTATATTCAAAGATAAAGGAATAACATGACGATCACTTGAGAATTATATTGAAGACCCTGAGAAAGGAGAATCTTTATGCCCAATTTACCAAGTGTGAATTTTGGCTTCAAAAAGTTGTATTTTTGGGTCACATAATCTCAAAAGAGGAGATATCTATGGATCCAGCAAAAATATAGGTTATCGAAAGATGTTCGAGACCAACAATAGTAACGGAGATCCGATGTTCTTCTTGATTTGGCTGGATATTATCGATGTTTTGTGAAATATTTCTCACGATTATCTAATCCACTCACCCAGTTGACTCTAAAAGGAGTTAAGTTTGTTTGGACATAGGAATGTGAAGAGAATTTCAAGGAGTTGAAAAGATGATTATCCAGTACACCTATACTCACACTGCCTTGTAGTGGAGAAAGGTTTGTGATCTACAATGAAGTATCCAAGAAGGGATTGGTGTGTGTTCTTATGCAAAATGTTATGGTGATAGCTTATGCCTCACGACAGTTGAAAATACATGAGCAAAATTACCCAAATCATGATTTGGAGTTAGCTGTGATAATCTTTGCATTAAATATTTGGAGGCATTATCTTTATGGAGAAAGGTGTGACATTTATACTGATCATAAAAGTTTAAAGTATATTTTCACACAAAAGGAGATGAATATGTGCCAAAGAAGATCATTGGAGCTGATTAAGGATTACGACTGCTCAATTCATTACCACCCTGGGAAAGCAAACAAGGTGGCAGATTCATTAAATCGACAAGACAATGCTAGTTTATCCATGATGAGGATCACAAAAGATCCAATATTTATGGATTTACAATGGATGGATCTTGGAATTATAATGGAAGGGGAAAAATATTATCTTTCTCAAATGAATTTTCAACCATCTATACATGTGATGATTAAAGAGGCACAGAAAGAATATGTAGAGTTACAAAAGAATGTGAGAAATGTTCCTGAATTCAACCTTGATTGTGACGGGATAATAATGTTTAGGAATCGGGTTTGTGTTCCTCCCATCCCCGAATTAATGAAGGAGCTTCTGGATGAGGCTCATATTTCTTCGTTCTCTATTCATCCTGGAAGCACAAAGATGTATAGGGACCTAAAATAGTACTTCTGGTGAGATGGCATGAAAAGAGATGTTGCTGAATATGTCTCTCAATGCTTGGTTTTTCAGCAAGTTAATGCTGAGAGAGAGAAGTCTAAGGGGATGTTACAACCATTACCCATACCTGAATGGAAATGGAAAACATCACTATGGACTTTTTCACAAGACTTCCTAGAACATACAAAGGCAATAATGCTATCTGGGTCACAGTTGATCGTCTTACAAAGTCTTCACACTTCATTTCTATTAGAGAGGATTTATATCTGGATCAACATGCCAGGATATATGTAAAGGAAGTGGTAAGATTACATGGAGTACCACTTTCTTTTATATCTGATCGGGATCCGAGGATTACCTCAAAGTTCTGGCGAAGTCTTCAGCATACTCTGGATACAGAGTTGAGTTTCAACACTGCTTATCATCCTCAGATAGACGGTCGGTCTGAGAGGACGATTCAAACTGTAGAAGATATGTTGAGAGCTTGCTCTATGGATTTAAAAGGTGGTTGGGTTTAACACCTACCTTTGGTGGAATTTTCTTATAATAATAGCTTTAACTCCAGTATTCATATGGCTCCTTATGAAGCTCTCTATGGAAATAAATGCAGGACTCCAACTTGCTGGGAAGAAGTTGGGGAAAGAAATCTATTAGGACTTGATCTTGTTGATGAGATGACAGAAAAGGTCAGATCTATTCATCAACACATAAGAGCTTCTCAGAGTCGGCAAAAAAGTTATGCCGACAACCGAAGAAAATACTTAGAGTTTGAAGTGGGTGATAAAGTGTTCTTACGAATATCTCATTGGAAGTGAGTAATGAGATTTGGAAAGAAGGGAAAGCTGAGCCCTAGGTATATCAGTCCTTTCGAAATACTGGATCGTGTTGGGAAGGTAGCTTACCGATTGGCACTTTAACCGAATATCTCTCAATTTCACGATGTGTTCCATGTATCTCTCCTGAGAAAGTACATTCCTGATCCTTCACATCTACTCAACTCAGAAGTTGTACTGCTGGAACAAGATCTTTGTTATGAAGAACAGCCGATAGAGATTCTCGATCGTAGTGAAAAAGTCCTATGGAACAAGACAACTCACTTGGTGAAAGTTTTATGGAGGAACCACCAATTAGAAGAAGCTACATGGGAGCCTGAGGATATGATGAGGGAGAGTTATCCTCTTCTTTTTGTTACAAAGTGACGAATTTCGAGGGCGAAATTCATTTTAAGGGGGGTAGAATGTAACACCCGAGACTTTTATTAGAAATATTTGGTTTTTATGTTATATAAATCATCAAAGGAATCATTCACTACACACAACACTAGCTTGGATTTCTTTACACGCAAACGCAGCCTTCCTCGATAGGTTGTGTCGTACGCAATACTGAGTTTCACCAAACAACGATATGTTATTAAAATATTATTAAAACTATCCGTTATGAATAGTAATAACCACTTTTTAAAATTTTATAAATTTTATTTTTCAAAATGGACTTCATTTTTGGATTCAGAATATCGAAATTAGCCTAGGCTGAAATTTTGGTATTTTTCTGAAAACATTCAATTTTTGATGAATAGTAAAAACACTGAGTTACTATTTAAAAACCGACTTTTTATTTAAATAATTATTTATTTTATTTAAATTTATTTTAGGTCATAATTGATGCATAATACCTTTATAAGTTCAATGTAATTCATTGGAGTAATTTTATAATAATTTTAGATATATAAAAATTTTATTGAACTTTTCACCGTCTTTTATCCACCTCCTAGGAGAATTTGCAAATTTCCATAAAACATAATTTTACTAATTCTGTGAGTGGAATTTCAAAAATCCGTGAGACACGGTTGATTTCAGTAAGTAAAATATGGTTCAATGAGATGAAAATAATTTTTGGTGAATAGTAACTTTTTACTTTTATTTACCACAGTTAAAAGTAAATAGGGTAATTAAGAGTAAAAATGATATTATTATTACCCTAACACATGTCCTAATTCTATTGGAGAAGTTTAAGTCGACCAAAAACAACCTTAGGAAGCAAATATGACCATTTAGGCCCACTTGGATAAGATTAGGACATTTATTATTAATTTATTTAAAGAAGGGTTAAAATAGTAAAAATCAAAGTATAATAAGTAAATAAATTTTAATATAGGGTTATACATAAGATAAATTCGACTATAAATATTAATTATAAATCTATAAATATTTACTATATAATGATATTTTATTTGTAATTTTTAGACATTAAATAAGTTAATTTATTTATGACACAATGATGATGCAGTAATTATCTTATTAATGAATTATTGACATAATTGATATTATAAATACCCAAATAAATTTAATTTGAGACTTTTTATGAATTAAAATAATTTTTTATGTTAATATGACATGTTAGTATTGATTTATATCACTTTGTTCGAACTAATCTGTCTGTTATGATTTTCACAAAAATCAATTACAAAATAGTGTCAAAATTGACATAAAATAGTTTTTAAAACAAATATTATATTATTAATTGTTATTTTATTCTTAAAAAATCTAAGGATCCGCAAAATGACATTGATAAGGTTATATATATTAATTATAAACAACTTGGGGTTCGTTTGGCTTGTTATAGTAATTTTATTAACCATATAGTGTAAGAACACAAGAAGACACGGTAAAAGTAAAATTATTTAACTTAAAGTTAAATCTAAATGATAAGGTTAAAATAGGAACCTAAACTTGTCTAAATTCTATTTTATGAGATTATTTAGACCCATACCCACCTTATCTTTAAAATAAATCAATTTGGAGATATTTAAACTGAATATGACCTTATAATAAAATAATATATTTAGTTTTTCCAAAGGTACCCCTCTCCTCCCTTATAAAAGGGAACCTCCTCCCTCTCTTTCTCACACCACTTTGAGCCTTCAGTCTCGCCCAACAGCTGCCAAATTCTCTTCTAAACTTCCCTAGAAACATCCTAGAGGTCCTAGTCTTCTTCCAATACCAATTTTAGTGCCCTAAAAGGAGGTCTCAAAGTGGCGCTTCAAAGAAGAGGTAATGTCCGTTACGGATTATTTCAACTTTATTTCTTCTTCTACTTCTTCTTATTTAGTTGTTTCATTATGAAGTAATAACATCAGTATCACTCATATACTGGTATGTTATTATAAGTATGAAACAACCCTTTTTCACCATATATCCATCCTACGGAAAACAAAATTACCGCGCGTGCGTACGTACGGAATACCGTCTCCACGCCGTGGTGTAATCTATTTTCCACCACCAACTTACTTGGATGGGTATAATGGTGTAAATAATAAAAATAAATTATTATTGTAAAGTGATATTGATTCTGAAATATTATACATATACTCCATTACAATTTCACGATCTTGGGAATGATATCATCGCTCGTGCATACGTACGGAATACCGTCTCCACGATGTGATGCGACTCGTTCTACATGATATTCATTGCATAATGATTATATAAATGAATTGAATGAATGACTATGATATATATTACACTAATACCATTCTGTAAATGAGGTATCTATAACCCAAAAAGATGAATAAGAATTTATTCGACAAAACGCGCATAAGAACAAAAAATAATAAACACCCGAATAACAAGTAATAATGAAATATTACTAATAAGAAGCTAAGAATATGACCATATATGATATCATAAAAATAATTATGATTCTGGAATAAGTCAATAACATTATTTAAATCATTATACAGGAGTTTTGGACACTTACGAAGCAAATTGGATCTATGGTAAGGGAAAATCTCGCAATCTCAATTTTTATCCGAGATTGTTTATACTTCAGAATTTACTGGGGAATATTTATCATCAACATCCATGTTTCCTCAATATGTAATATTTATATCCTTCAACAATAGTTTATATCCAATTTTACCCTTCTGTGATTTTTTAGTAAAATATATGAAAGGAATCTTTTTGTCTTATTTCATACGAGGTACTTATTGACTTTTCCGACAAAAGTACGAGAAGAATGTTTTTTTAACTAATACGACATGATTGTATTTTTAAAACATTATTTCCAAGAATCTTACTTTACATGTTTTCAAGTTTATTTTTAATCAACTTCTTTTAATTTAGAATTGTATGACATGTTACGAAAAGAAAAATGTTTTTGAAGTAGAAAGAATATTTTCCTCAAGAATAGAGTTCAAGTGTTTTATCAAAATTATTTTCCATCTAAGATAATATAGGGTTCTGTTTCTATCCCTATTTTTACATTTATTTGATTATGTTATGATGGAATTATTTTTATGATTTCCTTGTATCTTATATCGATTATGTTATGATGGCATGATGTTTAAGATTCCCATTTTTATTACATGTTTTATGAAATGATGTATGATTTTTGATTTTGTGGCACACATAAGAATGGTATCATTATGAGATGGGTGGGACCTATATCTCCCTCCAATGCATTGGGTAATGATTTTATATCTCATGAGATAGACATGGATGGAACGGAAGGTTAAACTAGTTCAGTGAAACATGACTGAAACGAGGAATGAACTCGGTTCAGAAATGGACTTTGTCCACTATGATAGTCTTGGAAATGAGTCTTGACTAATAAGAAATGATTATCTATGATTATGTGTGTATGAAACAATGTTTCATGTTTTATGTTATGATTATTGGGATTACATTTCACTTCTATGATTTATCACATGGTATGAAATTATGATTTCTTTTGCAGGTTAAGATTTCCAAATTGTTATGTTCTTATGAATATGATGTGATTGATTTTTCTTTTGGTTACCCTTACTGAGAATTTGAGATCACCCTTTTGTATGTTTTCTTTCCCCCAGGTCAGGAAGAAGGTTATTAAGTAAGATATTCCAAAAGGGACTGTAGATATGATGAAATAAATGGGAGACAGTGTAGAGGATTTATGAACCAGTTGTTTATGTTTCCCAGTTTCTAAAGACACTATACCTATAAGGTCCTTTCATGGTTTTGTTATATGTTGTAATAAGTGTACTTCAATTTTGAAGTACTAACAATGTATGTAAAGTATGGGTCGTTATAAGGGAGGCTCGAATGAACTCCCTGGTACAAAGTGTAGACATCCATTCAAAATTTATGAAGGAACATACATGAAAATCATAGTTTGTTTCCCCACCATAAGATCCAACCATCTTAACTGACCAGCATGGGATGGCATAGAAAGACCCAAAAATTTAAAAAATTGTGAAGGTCTCATGGTTATTCCACATCGTTTGTGAAACTATGCACTAATTGTGCAAATCATTCTTCCTGCATGGATTCCTGTCACACGATCACTCCTAATCATAGACAAACCATCTTCTTAGCCTTTCTATCCAAATTTCCAACCATTCTCCAAAGAATCATTGGAAACCAAATGGGGAGGGAATGACATTGGGTGATGACATGGGTACAAGGCCCTCCACCTATTTCCACCAAACGTGAGCAACAAAAGAAATATGATGATACCAAAGGTTTAAACTCTTTATATCTTTCATATTGAGGATAATAATTTATACAAGGGTTTAAATGACCATGGTATTTCCCTAGACTATGATCCATCTTCTCTCCAATACCTATGGTTGGAGCTCAAATGATTGAAGCATCTTCGGCCTCGTAGTTAGGATTTGGAAACCCACTGAATGAGAATTCTTCTTTTGGTGCCACCAACAACTACAACACAATCCCAGATAATTTTTCCCGACATAACACATTCTAAACTCACATTACCCTATCCCGATACTTCATTGATACAAAGGCTTTGAAAATGAACACACATCACACCTTGTTTTTTTGGTGAGAAACAATAGAAGTAAAGAACACATATACTCACCTTCCTCTAAAATGAAAGATTTTGATGTTTTTTCAAGGGAGACATTCTCCCAACATAACAGAGACTCTCAGAGGATTTCATGACTTTCACCTTTATGGTCAATTGAGAGGATGACACCACAAGGCATCACCAAACATGACCATTTTTACTGATATAAACAATGCATAGAGAGGGACCTTATACAACATCCCCAAACCACACACAATACTAGAAAGTGGCCACAATATCCTCTCATGACCACATTTCCCCAACTAGTAGTTTACCATGAACTACTTCTTCGAAGAGACTATGATGGACCCAAAGGCCCTCTTAGACACCATCTTGATTCTCATCCATGCTAACAACCCCAGACCACTTCCACCTTTGGAAAATCATAAAACTTAAGAAGCTAAGGTATATTTCAACCTTCCACGATCAATAACCCACTACAAGAGGATCCAAAAACCCAGGAATGGAAAGGGTTTAGAATCAATCAACAAAGCTCGAGAAGAATATTCCTTATATTGATCAACTGGAGGGTCTTCGAACAACGAAACAATACGGTTTCCACCATAGTTGTGCACTAACCCTTAATGGGGCGTACCATATCCAAAGATAAAACCCAATGACCCAACCAAGATGGTCTATTGGTCAATACATAACACAAACCACGTCCAAACACATGATGGGAACCACTGTATTGCCATCCCAAAACTTTTCTCAGAAGAGACCAATAACCGGCCCTTCAACACATCTTACCGACTAAACAGAAACCCAAAACACAGTTCAAACAAGAGTGGTTCTTGGACTCAAAACATCCCACAACATCAACATTTCAAAAAACACATAATACACACAATTACAAAATATTCATGAAGACATCAGTTTTTTCCCTTTAAAATCATCTTTTTGAAAATAAATGGTCCAACGGTTAGCATATCCACCAATGGTACCTCATGGGCCTTACACATGCATGTTTCTATGCCACACCGAGAACACTCCTCATATCCAACCCAGAACTCATCCATCCATGCCATCAACCATCCTTAATCCCATACAACCTCATCCATTTGGTCTCTCATGGATGTTCTAAAGGATAAAATAAAAAATTCTTTCTATTTTCAATACCCAAATAGTAAACCAATACCTCCTTTATCTCTAAACCGCTAACCATGAAATCAAACCCAAATTACAGCTTAAAAATACTTTCAGAAAGGAATAATCATTTAATTGAAAACTCACATTGAAGTCATATTCATTAATTTCAAAAAATATCATTCAATTAAAACACCTTTCAACAGTTTAGAAAACTCAATTGGAAACACTTTTTCAAATCCAACTTTAACACTATTTTATGCTTTCAAAAGAGGTTTAAACACACAATTTTCCATTTCAAAAAAGATTCTAAAAACTCAATTCAAATATTTCACAAATCAATCCATTCCCACTTTATTATAAAATCACCTCTAAAAAATTACACTTCTTTGAACCATGAAATTTATCCTTTAAATCCGAACTTCAATGATTTCAAAACTAAAGGACACAAGACAATGCGAGGGGAAACTGGCTTTGGTGGGAGACATAGACATATGGTTGGTGGCCATAGGCCAATAACTTCACCATAATATAGAGTGTTCTAGGGAAATATCTCTGTCTCCACATGGATTTTTAGGCCTTGTGAGATCACAGAGACATTTAACCCAACTCTCTACTTATTTCCCCGAATCATCATCAAACCAAGAAAACCAAAGGACTCAGATAAGTCTCGAATCCCATAGTGACTTGAATCCCATCATGAGGTGTGGTGATTTGGCACAGTACCCATAATCATAATCCCAAGTCCTGACAATCCAAACTCTAGAATATCCCAACTTCTCCCCAAATAACATAACCCAAGGAGTTTTCTTGAACCTTCCTCTGATACCATTTTGTCACGAACCGAATCTGGTCGCCATCAAAACTGGCACCCAACCTGGCCCGCGACAAGGACATAAAGGTGTTCCCAATCCCCAAGGGCTAGAACATGTTTTCAGGTATCATAAAATGAACTTTGGGAATGATTTACCCAAGTTTATAAACATTAAACGACAAACAAACTCAATAAAACAAATCGTGATTTTTCAACTAAAACTATCGTTTGAAAATTTTCAAAACAGAATTAGATAAGTTAAAACTATGTTTAAAGACAATTAAAAAGGTACTAAACCGAATAAGGATAGCCCAAGAACCTCCACATGGTAAGAGGCATCACCCACAAGCCATCTCCACAACACCGCATCACAAACGACCATCAGAAATCCGATCTATTGGCACAAAAGTTGTACCCAAAACTACTGCAAAAAATAACCAAGTCTACTTACACCCAAAGGTGTAAGTAGGGTTTGATCCAAAGCTCCATATGATACCACCACTAAGATATTCTATGCAATAAACATTCAACTATGAAAAGCATGCATGTTTTCATTAACATGTAATTTCTAGTTACGATTTCTAAAAGATGTGTCTTTAAAAAAATAATTTTTCAAGTGGGATAATTTAAAGAATCAACACTTTTAAAATAAATTCCAATGCTACAGAATTTTCAAGACAAATATACAGTATGCTGAAGGTTATTATAAAGGATCTAATGATAACAAGAAATAAGAAATAACCCCTAGGAACTAGCAATCTATGGGTCCCAGGTACCTCGTATCTCGGTGAGAGTAACAATCAAAAATAACAATTCTCATGCATGAGACACTATTAGGGAACATACCCATAACCTATTGGTCACAAATAATCATCATCATAGTTTAATTAGAGTTTTATGTGTCAATATTTCAAAGTGAAACTGAGGCCAAACCCCACGGATTAACTAGCATACTAGTACACGTCCACCCACCTAGATACTCGGGCTTCCCTCTTGTGCTCAAACAAGTTCAAAAAGACAATAAGTATAAATTGAACCTGAAAATATCATTTCCACATCACATATTTACCAAACATAATACATGTACATCAAACAAGTCAGAAAGTAAACTTTTTTATTCAAATTCATTTTGAAATCATACACACACCAAAATATCCCACAACACTTTTCACATCACCTCAACACTTCAACACATCATTTAAACATTTTTATAAACCATCTAAAAGTTGATACACATCACCTAACACCCCACACACACATGCCTCATAATACCCCTTTTACCTTCAAAATCATTTTATTATCAAACTTATAAGAAAATAGCCCACAAACAAGTTTCTCTCCAACATCACAATTTCATAAAACATTTAAAAAATATACAAAACATTGTAAAAATGGTTGAAATCTTAAAATATCACATAAAATTTAAAAAACCCATAATAGGTGAACACACACACCAAATAGTACATATTCACCATTTCCCACTTCGTTTAACCAACTAAAACATTTATAATTTTCATAAAAATAACCCAAGTAGAGTAAATACGTCTTGCACACAAAACCCATTTCAAAACCACCATTTAAGACCAAAACCATACCAATTCCTATAAAAACATAATTGGAAGTCCTAGAGGCATTTATTAAACCACTTTAAAGTGTTATAAAATTACCTTGAATAATAACACAAAAGATACAAATGAAAACAGACAATTTCATAAAATGCTCTCAATAAGTATGACAATGTTTTACACATAAAACCTATTCAAAACCCTCCCTATAGCCCCAGATGAAACTAGTACAATACCAAACCAGAATTGGTAGTCTAAACAAGATTTTGTAGACCAATTCCATAAGTTATAAAATACACCCAAATAATAACCCATGAGTTTCTCATGAAAATAGCTAATTTCATGTTAAAATTAAATTATAAAATTAAACCAGTAACCAGGTCAATCATAAATAGTTTTTGCACCACACCCAACATATGACTAATATGAAAAATGAGTAAGTACATCAAGCTAAGTCAACAATAATTTTTTACACATGGAACCACCTACCTTTTATGTCGAAACCCTCTAAACATGGTGCGAAACATAAACCGCACCATCGCTGCACCTAAAGGAAGTTAAATCCAACCTAAAACCACAATATTTCACCCAAAAGACATCAAATAAAACCCTAGGTTCGAAACCTAACTTATAGACATTGGTAACCTCAAGGATAAGGTAAGAAACCCTAATCACATTGAATGTAATCCTAAGAAAATTGAATGCAGAATAAAGAAGACCAACTTACTTGAGGGATCTTGTATAAATCTCCCCAAATACACTAGTATCTTAATTTGAAAACATTCAAACATTTTAGGGAGGTTCTATAAAAGATGAATATATCATGTAGGAACTAGAATGGCGGAAAAAATTGAGAAATTAAGGATTTATGAAATAATCAATTTACCTCTTCAAATATGGGTGATTTGAGAAAATCAAATATTTTTCATCCCAATTATAGATGCAACGGAGCTCCAATGAGGGGTAGGAGAGCATGGGGGCACCTTGGGTAAGTGGTCTTATGTGAGAGTTGGAATCACCTAAAAACCATAAACATTGAAGGTGATATTGAAGAATTAAAAAATATTTTCAATGTAGAAAATGGGCTTTCATAAAGGGCCAATCCCTTAAATAAAAACCCAACTCCACCATTATTATGGATTCCTAAATGGTCAAAATTAAAATGGTGGTGTAAATTGGTCAGGTTAGGCCAAGTATAAATTTGAATGGATGAATAATTTTGAAAAATGAAATTGTTATGAACAAAAAAATTTATTTTTAAATCTTGAATGGGGCTCACGGTTTGGTCCAATTTCGGAAAACTCACCCATTCCTCCATAATTTTTTGGGAAACACCCAAAACAAAGCATGAATGGGAAATAAATTAAAAAACCTTTAAAATAAGTTATGTATATGACAATTCCACAGTTCAATAATGAAATCAATGGAGACCTCATCCCACTTCATGGTAGGAATGCATAACATTTGTAGAAAATTAGAGGTCCTTTGATGATTTTATTTCACCTATGGACAAGTATTGCTCCTCAATACGAATTAAACTATCTCCTTCCTTATACCTGGCCACCAGAATTACTGACGAACATCATAATACATTTTGGTTGCACCAGCATGGATGATCCACTGAGATGGATGGCTATTTTGAATCACCACCTTCCTCGGAGATAATGAAACTACAAAATGAGCTTATAAGTACACGATTCCCCCAGGATAGAATGACTAAAAGAATTATGACCCCCCCCCCCACCCACCCTGAAAAAACTACATAGAGTTATTACACAGATCATCACTAGGAGGATCCTACAAAATCACCTCAAGAAGTGACAGATCTAACTACACACTTTCCAAAAACACACCTCCACTGTGTTCCTTTATCTGAAAATTCATCTAGAAATATATTCATATCAATTTCCACTCATCACTGGAATTCTTCAAAGCCTACACAAGAACATTTTTTCTTAACGATTCATCCACCACATTAACTAATCTCAGGGTACAGATGATGTTAATGTCAAAAACCATACTGATACTCAATCCAACGATGCTTCCTCAAATTGAGATCATTTTGGGAGAACATGTAGGATAAGTTCTTATGATCAAAATAGACCAAACATTTCTCTCCCAAAATATAGTTATGTCATGTATTCAAGGAATGTATCATCACCAATAACACAATGTGGTGGGTTGGGAATGTCTTTTCATGTGGTTGATGTTGTCAAGAACCATATGCCACTATGTTATCATATTTCATAAGGACACACCCTTTGACCCATACCTGAAGCATAAAAATATACCATGTACCCATCCCCCAATACCAGAAAGTTCAAAATGGGTGGGGTGGTCAACCACTGCTTCTTCTCTTAAATGGACTCCTAAAAATCTAATCATCATTCATACATCGCCCATTTCTGCTTGATTGTGATCATGGATGAAGAAAGTAATGAGAAATCTCTAATGAACCGCCTGTAATAACACACTAGGTAGAGAAAACTCCTAATCTCGAACACATTTTTTGCCTGATCTGATGAAACAATGACACTGATCTTTTTTGTCTCCATTGAAACCCCTTTCTCTGAAATAACGTACCCAAAAAACCTCGCTTCCCTAATAAAAAATGTTTACATTGAAAATTTATCATAAAGTTGATGATTCATCAATGTTCCTAGAACGATTAGAAAAAAAGTCTCATTAAATTCATCAGATCAAGAATAGACTAGGAAGTTTTCCATCAATACCACAATGAAAGAGTTGTGGTACTCATGTAATATTTGATTCATGTGCACTATGAAAACTATTGGAGTAGTTGTTAAACCAAAGGGAAAACCAAATACTCGAAGCATTTGTATTGGTGTCATAAATCTGATTTTGTGATAATCACCTCTTTCACCTTGATTTATTGGTAACCAAAATAAAATTTGATCATGGAGAACCATATTGACACTTTCTGTTGGTAAAAAAATCATCAATTTAGGGAAAAGGATAATTTTTCTTGATGGTTACCTTATTTTCCTTCTAGTAGTCGATACATAATCGGGGAGATCCATCAGTGTTCTTTGGGAATAAAAAAGGAGTGTCCTTAGGAGAGACACTCAGTCAGATGATCCCTTTGAATTCCAAACCGTCCAGCTATATATTTAATTCCCTCAGCTCAGTGGGGGGGGGGATATACAATATGATGGAAGAGATAATGTCTATTTTCTGATTTCCAAATTAATCATGAAATCCATATACTACTATTGGGATAAACCTAAAAAATAATTCCTAAATACCATTGAGAACTCATACACCACATTAGGTAATCTTCCCTCTAGGCCACCACCATCATCCACCAAAATGAGTTATCATAATTAAAAATAAATATTACCCAACTCCAAAGGTGGAGGTCCAGCACAACTAGAATGAGGATCCCATTCTCTGGGAAAAACCTGATAACTTCTATCAAGTTACATGAAACTTACTAGCCACCAATAAAGATAAATTTTCACTTGTAAGTGCAATATCTAGTCCACGATAAGGATCATGTAAAAAAGGTCCATATCATGGACCAAGAAATCCCACTCCATCTCAACCCCTAAAATGGAGAGTGCACATGATGGGTACCTAAGACCCTACCACTTTTTCTTACACAACGGTGTCACCAACTCCATCACAAAAGACAACAACATGGTTGAAAAATTAAGAGGATTCATGAAATAGGAAGATATAAAAGAAACAGATGCACTAGCATAAAAAAAGTCAACTATAGAAGATGCAATCATAATGGTACCTTGAACAGTTGAGGTCCATGTATATGGTCTCTCTGGTTGCAACCTTGTTTTTGAGGGTACATGGTTACCTATATCATTGTTCAAACTGTGCACTTGAGTCTGTTTACCCAAAATTCACCATATTACCCAAAATTAAAAAGGGGACCTAGGGTGGGGAAGGATAGTCCAAAAATAAATTACAAAAATACCTGAAAATGAATCATGAGTGTGACATCCTTGATCATGTTTGGGAATTGGCTTATCTCTTAGTAATTATATCTAACCTCCCCCTAATTCACTATTTGTTACATGTATCTCATTTAAGGAAATATATATTATATCATGCACATATACTAAACTCTGAATCTATGAAATATCACATGATCTCTCATATAAGCAACATTTAGTGGAAATTCTTGATCATAAAGATATGGTGTTGCAGAACAATATTACCCATCTAGTCAAAGCTATATAGAGGAATCATAAGTTTCAAGAATCTATGCTGAAACACAAGGAAGTAATAATTAAAAAGTATCCAAACCATTATTATTCTTAGTAATAAATATTTCTAGGATGGAATTATTTTTACTACGGTTGAATGTAACGACCCAAGAATATGGAAAAACATCTCTCTAAATAAATTTTATATTTGATATCTTGTTTCATAAAAAACACCAAACTCAAATGATCCTAGATATATTATTTTAATATCATTAATAAATCTATAATAACAATAAATACCTATAGTAAAAAATATTAATAATCGAAAAATTATTACATTTATAGGATAAATATTAAATGATATTTATATTAAATTGAAATTTTTTTATCATAAAACGTTTAAAAATGTACAATATATTTTATACAAATAATTAAATTCTGTAATATTAATGAATAATATAAAATATTTTAATATATGAACTAATATATTAGCATCCTTTTAATTTTAAATATATATTAAATTATATTATGAATTCTTACTGTTTAAAACATTTTCAATATAATATATTTTTCATTATATTTTTTATTTTTATTTAAAATAACAATTTAAAAATATGAAAAAAATTATTTTCAAAATTAAAAATTAAATTTTTATTTTAATAATAGTATTACATTATGATTACTATTATATTTTTCAATAAAAAATTTGATCTTTAGTTGAATAGGGAAATATACATTTTTTAAGTTAATACTATGGAATTTTATATCATTATTAGTATATAAGTATCATTTAAAAATTTATGATGCGTCATTCATGAAAATATTTTTTCATAATTTGAATAATAAATATAAATTATTTTTTATTTTTTATAAACAAATTAATGATATTTTAAAACACGTGAAATATGTTTCTCGAGAATTATTTCAATAAATTATACATCTATTGTAACAAAAATAATTTTTAACACTTTTAGAAATTGAATTGGAAAAAATAGATTCTAAATTTTGGTTCATCATAAAAAATTTAGTGATATGGTTTAACTTTTGTTTTTAATAAAATATAAATTATTTAAGTAAATTTTTTTATAGAGGTAAAATTAAAAATTTGAAAATATAAAAAATTAATGGTAAATAAATTATAATAATTTTAAAATGTGTATGTAAATTCTTAGTGTTATCTTGAATGACATAAGGGCTCCTAAAAATAATAATTCTTACTTTTGACGTCCTTTTTCTTTGAAATTTTTTTTGATATTTTTGAAATGTATAGGAACATTCATAAAATATATCTTTTCTTCACATAAAATAAAGACACTTCCACATCGTTATTCCACATTCATTCCTTTAAATTAAATATAAAAAATATTCAATGTTTATCTTTTTAGAAGCCTATATCAATTTAATTGAACTCATGTCCAAATTTTTTACCCTAATACCATCATTTTAAAGGAAACATTCAAGGGAATGTTCAAAATCCAAAACTAAGTATTAATTAATCCTTATCATTTCCCTTCATAATATTTCTCTTCCATAAATATCCTTTCCATAGTATTATGATAAATTGTATACGAGTATTATTCTTAATTATTATTATATTAATTTATTAACATATATTTATTAATTTAAATTCACATAGAAAACCAAAAGAGGGTTAACCATGAATTGTGTTGATTACTGCATCCAAGAAGTAGCATTTTTCTTTTTTTTTCTTAATTTATTTAATTATAAAAAACCTAATATATTATTCAAAAACATAAAAAATATATAATATCCTAATTATTATATTATATACTTATTATTCTCTTCATTAACCATACTAACCCCTCAAGTTTTAGCACATTCATGTTTAGGGTTGGTTTAACTGTGTACTTGAACAATTCTATAAAACTCTATCACAGATAACTATGGGAACATAAATACTAATGTTATTATAATTCAATAATAAAATTTTTATTTTTCTTTCCTTATATAATGGTTTTGTTAGGTATTTATCGTATTATTAAAATATCATATTCGATCTCTAAAATTAGAAAAATGTGCCAACACTGATTTAATTTTTATATACACACTAGAAAAAAATATAATAAATAATTTAAATACACTAATGATTTGTACATATGTAGAGACCCGAAGCTTGACGTACATGAACATTACATTACTTTTGTGGAATACTTAGCACATAACAAAAACACACACACAAGGATCGTAATAGTTTAGTGTCTTTGGAAACTCGGAATAAAATCTTCTAATCGTGGTGAAAGATCTTCAACATCTCCCATAAAGATCTTCCTTTTTTTTACCTAAAACCTTTCTTTATATCCTGGGGAAAAGAAAACATAAAAGGGTGAGCTCAAATGCTCAGTAAGGGTAAACAAAATAAATATCAATCACATCATATTCATAAGAACATAACATTTTGGAAATCATAACCTGCAAAAGAGAGAGCATAATTTCATAACATGGGATAAATCATGGCAGTGAAATGTAATCACAATAATCATAACTTAAAACATGAAACTTTGTGGCATTCACACATAATCATAGAGAATCATTTCTTGTTAGTCAAGACTCATTGCCAAGACTATCTTAGTGGACAAAGTCCCTTTCTGAATCGAGTAACCCTCGTTTCAGTCCTGTTTCACTGAACCGGTATAACCTACCATTCCAGCCATGTCTATCTCATGAGATATAAAATCTTTACCCAATTCATTGGAGGGAGATATAGGTCCCACCCATCTTATAATGAATCCTTTCTTATGTGTGCCACATAATCATAAATCATACATCATCGCATAACCCATGTAATAAAAATGGGATTCTTTAAACAACATGACATCATAAAACAATTCATATAAGATAAAGGAATTCATAAAAATGTTTCCATCACAACATAATCAAATCCATGTAATAATAGGGATAAAAACAGAACCCTTTTATTATCTTAGATGGAAAATAATTTTGATAAAATACTTGAACTTCATTCTTGAGGAAAATATCCTTTCTACTTCAAAAACACTTTTCCTTTCTTAACATGTCATACAATTTTAAACTAAAAGAAGTTGATTAAAAATAAACTTGAATACTTGTAAAGGAAGCTTCTTGGAAATAATGTTTTAGAAATCCATTCATTCCGTATAAGTTAAAAAAACATTCTTCGTACTTTTGTCGGAAAAGTCAAAAAGTACCTCATACGAAAAACGAAAAAAGATTCCTTTCATACATATTACTAAAAACTCACCGAAGGGTAAAAATGGATTTAAACAATTGTAGGTGGATGTAAATAATATTACATAGTGTTGAAACATGGATGTGGATGATAAAATACACCCCAGTAAATACTTACGAATAAACAATCTCGGATAAAAATGAGATTGTGATATTTCCCTTACCTTAGGTCCGATTTGCTTCGTATGTGTCCGAACCTCCTGTATAATGATTTAAATAATGTCATTGACTTATTAAAGAATCATATTCATTGTTATGATATCATATATGGTTCACTTATGACATTATATTACCCGTTCTTTTGTAAATTCCATGTTAAAGAAGCGTTTTGGGTAAAATCGTTTCATTTATCGTAGGTGTTTTGACTTGTTGTTCTTGACATTATTATTACTTATATCATGATTTACTTACTTCCAGAATATAAAATATGATTTATATATCATATATATTCAGTATATATATATATATAATAGATAGATAAATAAAATGAAAAACACCGTTCATGGAGACGGTAGTCCGTACGTACGCATGAACGCTGTTTTCCATTCCTTATTGTCTTGAAATGGAAGTAAGTAGATGACATACATATATATATATATACATAAATCCAGTAGCTTTATAATGTCATATATTTCATTATTATTTCTTATATATACTTTATAATTATTCTTAAATGGTTAACATGGAGAATGAATCTCATCGCGTCGTGGAGACGGTAGTCCGTACGTACGCACGAGCGATGATATCATTTTCATAAATATTGAATTGAATTGGAATGGATTATACAATATATGAGAATCAATATGATTTTGTAATAACTATGTATAGTTATTCTTTACACCATTATACCCATCCATGTAAGGTGGTGGTGGAAAATAGATTACACCACGGCGTGGAGACGGTATTCCGTACGTACGCACGCGCGGTGATTTCTTTTTCCGTAGGATGGATAGATGGTGAAATAGGGTTGTTTCATACTTATAATAACATATCAGTATATGAGTGATACTGATGTTATTACTTCATAATGAAACAACCTAAGAAGAATAACTGGAAGAAGAAATAAAGATGAAAGAATTGGTAACGGTAATTACCTCTTCTTTGAAGCGCCTCTTTGAGACCTCCTCTTAGGGCACTAAAATTGGTCTTTGAGGAAGACCAGAACCTCTAGGATGTTGCTAGGGAAGTGGAGAAGAGATTTTGGCAGGGTTTGGCCGAGCTTGAGTGCTCAAATTGGTGTGAGGAGGAGGGGAAGGAGGTGTCCTTTTATAAGGGAGGAGAGGGGCACCTTAGGAATATCTCAAAATATTATTTTATATTAAAGTCAAAATCAGTTTATAATGGTTCCAAAGGGTCTTATTTCGAAGATAAAGTGGGGATGGGTCGAAATCCTATCAACCAATAGGATTTAGACAAGTTTACGTTATTATTTTAACCTTATCAATAAGATTTAACTCTAAGTTAAATAATTTAACTTTTACCGTGTCTTTTTGTTTTCTTTCACTATATGGTTAATACACTTACTATAACATGCCAAACGAACCCCAAATTGTATATTATTAATAAATATATCCTTATCTAAGTCATTTGGCCGAACCTTAGATTTTTAGGAATAAAATAACAATTAATAATATAATATTTGATTTAAAAACTATTTTGGGTCAATTTTGACACTATTTGATATATGATTTTTGTGAAAGTCATAACAGAATTATATGTTCGAACCAAGTTGATTAAATCAACACTAATATATCATAGTAACCTAGAAAATTAGTTTAAGTCATAAAAAGTCTCAAATTACATTCATTTGAGCATTTATAACATCAATTATGTTAATATTTCCTTAAAAGGGTAATTACTGCATCATCGTTGTGTCATAAATAAATTAATTTATTTAAAGTTTAAAAATTATAAATAAAATATCATTATGTATGAAATCTTTTTAGCTTTCTAATGAATATTTATAGTCGAATTTATCTTATGTATAACCCCATATTAAAAATGTTTTAGTTATTAAACATTGATTTTAACTATTTTAACTATTCATTAAATAATATAATATTAAATGTCATAATCTAATCCAAGTGGATCTAAATGGTCATATTATATTCATAAGGTTGTTTTTGGTCTAATTACACTTATCCAATAGAATTAGGACATGTGTTAGGGTAATAGTAATATCATATTTACCCTTAGTTACCCTATTTT
Source organism: Viscum album (assembly GCA_963277665.1). NCBI lineage: Eukaryota > Viridiplantae > Streptophyta > Magnoliopsida > Santalales > Viscaceae > Viscum > Viscum album. Next base: position 1,317,293,798 of record OY728147.1, read on the forward strand.
CTATTAACCGTGGTAAAAAAAAGTAAAAAGTTACTATTCACCAAAAATTATTTTCATCTCATGGAACCACATTTTACTTACTGACATCAACCGTGTCTCTCGGATTTTTGAAATTCCATTCACAGAAGCGGTAAAATTAAGATTTATGAAGAAATTAATTTTTTTTAACTACCACTTAGTAGTTTCACTATTCATCAAAAATTGATGTTTTTCAGAACAATGCCAAAATTTCATCCTAAGATATATTTCATATTCCGAATTCAAAAATGAAATCTATTTTACCAAATTCATAACATAGAAGTTGCATTAATTAATTTTATAATTAAATCCCGCTGTTAAAATAAATAGCGTGTTTTTAAGAAACAATATCTATCAAAAGATTGACACTTGATTATGTCTGGTTTAAATGTGAAATTACATCCAATGACCAACATTGTATTAAATTGTAAAAATATATTCTAAATATACTTTAAAACCACTCAAATTAATAATTTATCACTATTAATTATTTCGATTAAAAAAGTTGTTTTTAATTATAATTTAGTAATTTTCACTATTCATCAGAATATGAAAGTTATCCGAAAAGTACCAAAATTTCACCTTAGGCTAAATTCGATACTCCGAATCCAAAAATGAAGTTCATTTTGAAAAATAAGATTTACAGAGTTTTAAAAAGTGGTTATTACTATTCATAATGGCTAGTTTTAATAATATTTTAATAGCATATCGTTGTTTAGTGAAACTTGGTATTGCGTATTACACACGCTATCGAGGAAGGTCGCGATTGCGTGTAATGCAAGGCAAGTCAAGGATGCGTGTTGTGCAAGCTCCTTTTGGTGTAGCGTACAACACAAGACTTTAATAGAATTAAAAAGAATATTTTTTTTTATAAAATCTTGGGCTGTTACATTCTACCCCCCTTAAAATGAATTTCGCCCTCGAAATTCGTCGGGGTTATAAATGGTTTACTATTCGAAAGTTTCTTTAATAGAAACCCACATCATAAAAAGGAATATCAAAACCAATCTTTAAAAACAAAAGTATGAAACGTAACGGTTACCCAAATAAACTAATCATTGGGTTTCCACATAGGTGAAAATATGGATATGAAAGAGAAATCTAACCATCATGTTCTGATGGAGAGTGGTAGAGAACATGGCTATGGAAAAGCCAGTAATCACAAATCCATAGATTTGTGATGATATAAGGTTCCATCTGATTCATCTGGTATAAGATCACTAGGACAACATTTTTGGTTTTCAAGATCATTTCCCTAAAGTTGAAAATTTGAATTAGAATAAATACTTACTTTATTTTGGTACAATCTCACTGTTGTTCGTGCCTTGAACAATTTCCACTTCATCTCTTAAATAAATGAAGTTGAATTTGTTATTCATGAAGTGTTAGCAGATCATGTGATAGAATGACGGGTCATTCCATCTGTCTCAAACAAAAGGTTAGCAAAAATTATATACATAAGTCGATCTATAGTGAGATTAATCACATATGGTTCCTAAAATGGACTTATACTTCATATATCATACTGCTTAATATAATAAAACTAGTTTATACTAAACAGGGACTTCCTGTAGGTCAGTGGTAGGTGATAAAGGTCAGTCGCACTTCGGTTGTGGGTTCGATTCCCACAGCCTTGTCCGACGCGGTGGGCTGTCGCCCGTTCTGCAGGTTGTCCTTTTTCCAAAACTATATAACATCCCATCAATAATATCGAAAAAACAAACAATACTAACTTATGTCCAACATAATCCATTCCAATCTTTAGGCTTATCCATAATACTGCAGTCGACTCTCATAACATAGTGAAAACGATTACCAGAGATTTAACACCATCGTCGATCCCCATATATCATAAGATATGTTTTGTTGGTCACATTCCAAACATTCAAAGTCCTTAATCGTGTATTCTCTTGAATACCTTAGTGAAAACATGAATGCAGTTAAAAGTTAACACTTTTCACATACCAAAATCCTCAAAATTCTATATACTCAAACTTAGTCCTTATATCAATCATGAGCTCATGAATACTGTTAAACATTTCATTTTCTCGTTTTCCCTTCATTATGCGCATAATATCTCAATCACTTTGAATACCACATTAGACTAATACATAAATATTCCAATATTCCATGATACAACATTATTTTGGAATCCCATTACATAAACACTTAATCATTCCACCACATCGTTGTCATATTCAACATTGCCAATAGTGATCGCATGTGACTTCCCTTTGTCCTTTGCCTTAAGCGGTTTCTCATGTCGATCATCACCAACCCTTGGATTAGGGCATTTATTAGCATAATGCCCCATTTCCTTGCACTTGAAGCATTGAAGTGTTGGTTGTACGTTCTCTGCAGTGTTTGCTTTATTCACTTCATTAGAATCCCTTTTTCCATTACTTCGACACTCAGCTGCTCGATGACCTTCTTTTCCACACTTAAAACATTTTCTAGTCCCTTTAAGACAATCTCCACCATGCTTCTTTCCACACTTTGTGCATAAGGAAACATTCATCTTCTTTTCACCATTATTCTGAGATTTCTCCTTGAACTCCATCTTTCGTTTCTTGTAAAACCCATGAGATGGATATGTAACACCAACTTCCATTTCTACCTTGATAGCACAACGCACAATTTCTTCATAGCTACTGAAGTCTCTTATAGCTAATGCCCTTCGAAGACTTGGTTTTAAGCCACTAAAAAATCGATCAACTTTACTTTCAGGTTGGATGATAATACCAGAAGCGTACCTTGCAAGTCTTGTAAAATTTGCTTCATAGGTACCAACAGATTCATCATCCCTTTGCTTCAGTTCAAGAAACTCTTTCTCCATCTTTGTTCGGAGAATACGAGGGAAGTACTTATTGAAAAATAAGTTCTTGAACTTGTCCCATTCCATAGACTCAATTTCATCACTTTGCCTCGTATTCTTAATAAGATTCCACCATTGATCAGCATCTCCTTCCAAACGATACACTGCTAGGATGACTTTATCATGTTCAGAACATTGAAGAACTGAAAATATCTTTTCAGTAGTACTAATCCATTGTTCAGCAACTAATGGATCAATAGACCCACGGAAAGAAGGTGGACGCTGCCTCATGAAGGATTCAACAGAATGTTGCTCCTTCCTTTGCTCGTTTGGAAGTCCCGCATGATTCATAGCTTGAGAAAGTTGTGTGAGCATGGCTACAAGATTTTGCATTCCAGTTCCCATATCGTTTGGTTGCTCAGGGGGACAATCATTGCATTGCCCATCGCATTCCGCATTAACACGGTTCCTTCGAGTTCCAGCCATCGTCTAAAACCCCAAAAGAATAGTATGAGAGGCAAAAATCATGCTAGGGAAAACAACATAATAAAGGGGTAGTACCCTCAATATATAACATCTTAGGTTAAATTCGAAGATCGTTAGCGCAATTCTAGGACTATAACCTATACGTATACTTAACCTTAGAGACATCTCTAGACATACCTTAGAAATATCTCTAGGGATCTCACTAACGTTTTCGCATCCTAGTTTCCAAAGGTTGACTAAACCTCCCTCTGATACCAACTGTAGAGACCTGAAACTTGACGTACATGAACATTACATTACTTTTGCGGAATACTTAGCACATAACAAAAACACACACACAAGGATCGTAATAGTTTAGTGTCTTTGGAAACTCGGAATAAAATCTTCTAATCGTGGTGAAAGATCTTCAACATCTCCCATAAAGATCTTCCTTTTTTTTTACCTAAAACATTTATTTATATCCTGGGGAAAAGAAAACATAAAAGGGTGAGCTCAAATGCTCAGTAAGGTTAAACAAAATAAATATCAATCACATCATATTCATAAGAACATAACATTTTGGAAATCATAACCTGCAAAAGAGAGAGCATAATTTCATAACATGGGATAAATCATGGCAGTGAAATGTAATCACAATAATCATAACTTAAAACATGAAACTTTGTGGCATTCACACATAATCATAGAGAATCATTTCTTGTTAGTCAAGACTCATTGCCAAGACTATCTTAGTGGACAAAGTCCCTTTCTGAATCGAGTAACCCTCGTTTCAGTCCTGTTTCACTGAACCGGTATAACCTACCATTCCAGCCATGTCTATCTCATGAGATATAAAATCTTTACCCAATGCATTGGAGGGAGATATAGGTCCCACCCATCTTATAATGAATCCTTTCTTATGTGTGCCACATAATCATAAATCATACATCATCGCATAACCCATGTAATAAAAATGGGATTCTTTAAACAACATGACATCATAAAACAATTCATATAAGATAAAGGAATTCATAAAAATGTTTCCATCACAACATAATCAAATCCATGTAATAATAGGGATAAAAACAGAACCCTTTTATTATCTTTTGATCGAAAATAATTTTGATAAAATACTTGAACTTCATTCTTGAGGAAAATATCCTTTCTACTTCAAAAACACTTTTCCTTTCTTAACATGTCATACAATTTTAAACTAAAAGAAGTTGATTAAAAATAAACTTGAATACTTGTAAAGGAAGCTTCTTGGAAATAATGTTTTAGAAATCCATTCATGCCGTATAAGTTAAAAAAAACATTCTTCGTACTTTTGTCGGAAAAGTCAAAAAGTACCTCATACGAAAAACGACAAAAGATTCCTTTCATACATATTACTAAAAACTCACTGAACGGTAAAAATGGATTTAAACAATTGTAGGTGGATGTAAATAATATTACATATTGTTGAAACATGGATGTGGATGATAAAATACACCCCAGTAAATACTTACGAATAAACAATCTCGGATAAAAATGAGATTGTGATATTTCCCTTACCTAAGGTCCGATTTGCTTCGTATGTGTCCGAACCTCCTGTATAATGATTTAAATAATGTCATTGACTTATTAAAGAATCATATTCATTGTTATGATATCATATATGGTTCACTTATGACATTATATTACCCGTTCTTTTGTAAATTCCATGTTAAAGAAGCGTTTTGGGTAAAATCGTTTCATTTATCGTAGGTGTTTTGACTTGTTGTTCTTGACATTATTATTACTTATATCATGATTTACTTACTTCCAGAATATAAAATATGATTTATATATCATATATATTCAGTATATATATATATATATATAATAGATAGATAAATAAAATGAAAAACACCGTTCATGGAGACGGTAGTCCGTACGTACGCATGAACGCTGTTTTCCATTCCTTATTGTCTTGAAATGGAAGTAAGTAGATGACATACATATATATATATATACATAAATCCAGTAGCTTTATAATGTCATATATTTCATTATTATTTCTTATATATACTTTATAATTATTCTTAAATGGTTAACATGGAGAATGAATCTCATCGCGTCGTGGAGACGGTAGTCCGTACGTACGCACGAGCGATGATATCATTTTCATAAATATTGAATTGAATTGGAGTGGATTATACAATATATCAGAATCAATATGATTTTGTAATAACTATATATAGTTATTCTTTACACCATTATACCCATCCATGTAAGGTGGTGGTGGAAAAATAGATTACACCACGGCGTGGAGACGGTATTCCGTACGTACGCACGCGCGGTGATTTCTTTTTCCGTAGGATGGATAGATGGTGAAATATGGTTGTTTCATACTTATAATAACATATCAGTATATTAGTGATACTGATGTTATTACTTCATAATGAAACAACCTAAGAAGAATAAGTGGAAGAAGAAATAAAGATGAAAGAATTGGTAACGGTAATTACCTCTTCTTTGAAGCGCCTCTTTGAGACCTCCTATTAGGGCACTAAAATTGGTCTTTGAGGAAGACCAGAACCTCTAGGATGTTGCTAGGGAAGTGGATAAGAGATTTTGGCAGGGGTTGGCCGAGCTTGAGTGCTCAAATTGGTGTGAGGAGGAGGGGAAGGAGGTGTCCTTTTATAAGGGAGGAGAGGGGAACCTTAGGAATATCTCAAAATATTATTTTATATTAAAGTCAAAATCGGTTTATAATGGTTCCAAAGGGTCTTATTTCTAAGATAAAGTGGGGATGGGTCGAAATCCTATCAACCAATAGGATTTAGACAAGTTTAGGTTATTATTTTAACCTTATCAATTAGATTTAACTCTGAGTTAAATAATTTAACTTTTACCGTGTCTTTTTGTTTTCTTTCACTATATGGTTAATACACTTACTATAACATGCCAAACGAACCCCAAATTGTATATTATTAATAAATATATCCTTATCTAAGTCATTTTGCCGAACCTTAGATTTTTAGGAATAAAATAACAATTAATAATATAATATTTGATTTAAAAACTATTTTGGGTCAATTTTGACACTATTTGATATATGATTTTTGTGAAAGTCATAACAGAATTATATGTTCTAACCAAGTTGATTAAATCAACACTAATATATCATAGTAACCTAGAAAATTAGTTTAAGTCATAAAAAGTCTCAAATTACATTCATTTGAGCATTTATAACATCAATTATGTTAATATTTCCTTAAAAGGGTAATTACTGCATCATCGTTGTGTCATAAATAAATTAATTTATTTAAAGTTTAAAAATTATAAATAAAATATCATTATGTAGGAAAGCTTTTTAGCTTTCTAATGAATATTTATAGTCGAATTTATCTTATGTATAACCCCATATTAAAAATGTTTTAGTTATTAAACATTGATTTTAACTATTTTAACTATTCATTAAATAATATAATATTAAATGTCATAATCTAATCCAAGTGGACCTAAATGGTCATATTATATTCATAATGTTGTTTTTGGTCGAATTACACTTATCCAATAGAATTAGGACATGTGTTAGGGTAATAGTAATATAATATTTACCCTTAGTTACCCTATTTTCTATTAACCGTGGTAAAAAAAAGTAAAAAGTTACTATTCACCAAAAATTATTTTCATCTCATTGAACCACATTTTACTTACTGACATCAACCGTGTCTCTCGGATTTTTGAAATTCCATTCACAGAAGCGGTAAAATTAAGATTTATGAAGAAATTAATTTTTTTTAACTACCACTTAGTAGTTTCACTATTCATCAAAAATTGATGTTTTTCAGAACAATGCCAAAATTTCATCCTAAGATATATTTCATATTCCGAATTCAAAAATGAAATCTATTTTACCAAATTCATAACATAGAAGTTTCATTAATTAATTTTATAATTAAATCCCGCTGTTAAAATAAATAGCGTGTTTTTAAGAAACAATATCTATCAAAAGATTGACACTTGAATATGTCTGGTTTAAATGTGAAATTACATCCAATGACCAACATTGTATTAAATTGTAAAAATATATTCTAAATATACTTTAAAACCACTCAAATTAATAATTTATCACTATTAATTATTTCGATTAAAAAAGTTGTTTTTAATTATAATTTAGTAATTTTCACTATTCATCAGAATATGAAAGTTATCCGAAAAGTACCAAAATTTCACCTTAGGCTAAATTCGATACTCCGAATCCAAAAATGAAGTTCATTTTGAAAAATAAGATTTACAGAGTTTTAAAAAGTGGTTATTACTATTCATAATGGCTAGTTTTAATAATATTTTAATAGCATATCGTTGTTTAGTGAAACTTGGTATTGCATATTACACACGCTATCGAGGAAGGTCGCGATTGCGTGTAATGCAAGGCAAGTCAAGGATGCGTGTTGTGCAAGCTCCTTTTGGTGTAGCGTACAACACAAGACTTTAATAAAATTAAAAAGAATATTTTTTTTATAAAATCTTGGGCTGTTACATTCTACCCCCCTTAAAATGAATTTCGCCCTCGAAATTCGTCGGGGTTATAAATGGTTTACTATTCGAAAGTTTCTATAATAGAAACCCACATCATAAAAAGGAATATCAAAACCAATCTTTAAAAACAAAAGTATGAAATGTAACGGTTACCCAAATAAACTAATCATTGGGTTTCCACATAGGTGAAAATATGGATATGAAAGAGAAATCTAACCATCATGTTCTGATGGAGAGTGGTAGAGAACATGGCTATGGAAAAGCCAGTAATCACAAATCCATAGATTTGTGATGATATAAGGTTCCATCTGATTCATCAGGTATAAGATCACTAGGACAACATTTTTGGTTTTCAAGATCATTTCCCTAAAGTTGAAAATTTGAATTAGAATAAATACTTACTTTATTTTGGTACAATCTCACTGTTGTTCGTGCCTTGAACAATTTCCACTTCATCTCTTAAATAAATGAAGTTGAATTTGTTATTCATGAAGTGTTAGCAGATCATGTGATAGAATGACGGGTCATTCCATCTGTCTCAAACAAAAGGTTAGCAAAAATTATATACATAAGTCGATCTATAGTGAGATTAATCACATATGGTTCCTAAAATGGACTTATACTTCATATATCATACTGCTTAATATAATAAAACTAGTTTCTACTAAACAGGGACTTCCTGTAGGTCAGTGGTAGGTGATAAAGGTCAGTCGCACTTCGGTTGTGGGTTCGATTCCCACAGCCTTGTCCGACGCGGTGGGCTGTCGCCCGTTCTGCAGGTTGTCCTTTTTCCAAAACTATATAACATCCCATCAATAATATCGAAAAAACAAACAATACTAACTTTTGTCCAACATAATCCATTCCAATCTTTAGGCTTATCCATAATACTGCAGTCGACTCTCATAACATAGTGAAAACGATTACCAGAGATTTAACACCATCATCGATCCCCATATATCATAAGATATGTTTTGTTGGTCACATTCCAAACATTCAAAGTCCTTAATCGTGTATTCTCTTGAATACCTTAGTGAAAACATGAATGATGTTAAAAGTTAACACTTTTCACATACCAAAATCCTCAAAATTCTATATACTCAAACTTAGTCCTTATATCAATCATGAGCTCATGAATACTGTTAAACATTTCATTTTCTCGTTTTCCCTTCATTATGCGCATAATATCTCAATCACTTTGAATACCACATTAGACTAATACATAAATATTCCAATATTCCGTGATACAACATTATTTTGGAATCCCATTACATAAACACTTAATCATTCCACCACATCATTGTCATATTCAACATTGCCAATAGTGATCGCATGTGACTTCCCTTTGTCCTTTGCCTTAAGCGGTTGCTCATGTCGATCATCACTAACCCTTGGATTAGGGCATTTATTAGCATAATGCCCCATTTCCTTGCACTTGAAGCATTGAAGTGTTGGTTGTACGTTCTCTGCAGTGTTTGCTTTATTCACTTCATTAGAATCCCTTTTTCCATTACTTCGACACTCAGCTGCTCGATGACCTTCTTTTCCACACTTAAAACATTTTCTAGTCCCTTTAAGACAATCTCCACCATGCTTCTTTCCACACTTTGTGCATAAGGAAACATTCATCTTCTTTTCACCATTATTCTGAGATTTCTCCTTGAACTCCATCTTTCGTTTCTTGTCAAACCCATGAGATGGATATGTAACACCAACTTCCATTTCTACCTTGATAGCACAACGCACAATTTCTTCATAGCTACTGAAGTCTCTTATAGCTAATGCCCTTCGAAGACTTGGTTTTAAGCCACTGAAAAATCGATCAACTTTACTTTCAGGTTGGATGATAATACCAGAAGCGTACCTTGCAAGTCTTGTAAAATTTGCTTCATAGGTACCAACAGATTCATCATCCCTTTGCTTCAGTTCAAGAAACTCTTTCTCCATCTTTGTTCGGAGAATACGAGGGAAGTACTTATTGAAAAATAAGTTCTTGAACTCGTCCCATTCCATAGACTCAATTTTATCCCTTTGCCTCGTATTCTTAATAAGATTCCACCATTGATCAGCATCTCCTTCCAAACGATACACTTCTAGGATGACTTTATCATGTTCAGAACATTGAAGAACTGAAAATATCTTTTCAGTAGTACTAATCCATTGTTCAGCAACTAATGGATCAATAGACCCACTGAAAGAAGGTGGACGCTGCCTCATGAAGGATTCAACAGAATGTTGCTCCTTCCTTTGCTCGTTTGGAAGTCCCGCATGATTCATAGCTTGAGAAAGTTGTGTGAGCATGGCTACAAGATTTTGCATTCCAGCTCCCATATCGTTTGGTTGCTCAGGGGGACAATCATTGCATTTCCCATCGCATTCCGCATTAACACGGTTCCTTCGAGTTCCAGCCATCGTCTAAAACCCCAAAAGAATAGTATGAGAGGCAAAAATCATGCTAGGGAAAACAACATAATAAAGGGGTAGTACCCTCAATATCTAACATCTTAGGTTAAATTCGAAGATCGTTAGCGCAATTCTAGGACTATAACCTATACGTATACTTAACCTTAGAGACATCCCTAGACATACCTTAGAAATATCTCTAGGGATCTCACTAACGTTTTTGCATCCTAGTTTCCAAAGGTTGACTAAACCTCCCTCTGATACCAACTGTAGAGACCCGAAGCTTGACGTACATGAACATTACATTACTTTTTCGGAATACTTAGCACATAACAAAAACACACACACAAGGATCGTAATAGTTTAGTGTCTTTGGAAACTCGGAATAAAATCTTCTAATCGTGGTGAAAGATCTTCAACATCTCCCATAAAGATCTTCCTTTTTTTTACCTAAAACCTTTCTTTATATCCTGGGGAAAAGAAAACATAAAAGGGTGAGCTCAAATGCTCAGTAAGGGTAAACAAAATAAATATCAATCACATCATATTCATAAGAACATAACATTTTGGAAATCATAACCTGCAAAAGAGAGAGCATAATTTCATAACATGGGATAAATCATGGCAGTGAAATGTAATCACAATAATCATAACTTAAAACATGAAACTTTGTGGCATTCACACATAATCATAGAAAATCATTTCTTGTTAGTCAAGACTCATTGCCAAGACTATCTTAGTGGACAAAGTCCCTTTCTGAATCGAGTAACCCTCGTTTCAGTCCTGTTTCACTGAACCGGTATAACCTACCATTCCAGCCATGTCTATCTCATGAGATATAAAATCTTTACCCAATGCATTGGAGGGAGATATAGGTCCCACCCATCTTATAATGAATCCTTTCTTATGTGTTCCACATAATCATAAATCATACATCATCGCATAACCCATGTAATAAAAATGGGATTCTTTAAACAACATGAAATCATAAAACAATTCATATAAGATAAAGGAATTCATAAAAATGTTTCCATCACAACATAATCAAATCCATGTAATAATAGGGATAAAAACAGAACCCTTTTATTATCTTTTGATCGAAAATAATTTTGATAAAATACTTGAACTTCATTCTTGAGGAAAATATCCTTTCTACTTCAAAAACACTTTTCCTTTCTTAACATGTCATACAATTTTAAACTAAAAGAAGTTGATTAAAAATAAACTTGAATACTTGTAAAGGAAGCTTCTTGGAAATAATGTTTTAGAAATCCATTCATGCCGTATAAGTTAAAAAAAACATTCTTCGTACTTTTGTCGGAAAAGTCAAAAAGTACCTCATACGAAAAACGACAAAAGATTCCTTTCATACATATTACTAAAAACTCACCGAAGGGTAAAAATGGATTTAAACAATTGTAGGTGGATGTAAATAATATTACATATTGTTGAAACATGGATGTGGATGATAAAATACACCCCAGTAAATACTTACGAATAAACAATCTCGGATAAAAATGAGATTGTGATATTTCCCTTACCTTAGGTCCGATTTGCTTCGTATGTGTCCGAACCTCCTGTATAATGATTTAAATAATGTCATTGACTTATTAAATAATCATATTCATTGTTATGATATCATATATGGTTCACTTATGACATTATATTACCCGTTCTTTTGTAAATTCCATGTTAAAGAAGCGTTTTGGGTAAAATCGTTTCATTTATCGTAGGTGTTTTGACTTGTTGTTCTTGACATTATTATTACTTATATCATGATTTACTTACTTCCAGAATATAAAATATGATTTATATATCATATATATTCAGTATATATATATATATAATAGATAGATAAATAAAATGAAAAACACCGTTCATGGAGACGGTAGTCCGTACGTACGCATGAACGCTGTTTTCCATTCCTTATTGTCTTGAAATGGAAGTAAGTAGATGACATACATATATATATATACATAAATCCAGTAGCTTTATAATGTCATATATTTCATTATTATTTCTTATATATACTTTATAATTTTTCTTAAATGGTTAACATGGAGAATGAATCTCATCGCGTCGTGGAGACGGTAGTCCGTACGTACGCACGAGCGATGATATCATTTTCATAAATATTGAATTGAATTGGAGTGGATTATACAATATATCAGAATCAATATGATTTTGTAATAACTATGTATAGTTATTCTTTACACCATTATACCCATCCATGTAAGGTGGTGGTGGAAAATAGATTACACCACGGCGTGGAGACGGTATTCCGTACGTACGCACGCGCGGTGATTTCTTTTTCCGTAGGATGGATAGATGGTGAAATAGGGTTGTTTCATACTTATAATAACATATCAGTATATGAGTGATACTGATGTTATTACTTCATAATGAAACAACCAAAGAAGAATAAGTGGAAGAAGAAATAAAGATGAAAGAATTGGTAACGGTAATTACCTCTTCTTTGAAGCACCTCTTTGAGACCTCCTCTTAGGGCACTAAAATTGGTCTTTGAGGAAGACCAGAACCTCTAGTATGTTGCTAGGGAAGTGGAGAAGAGATTTTGTCAGGGTTTGGCCGAGCTTTAGTGCTCAAATTGGTGTGAGGAGGAGGGGAAGGAGGTGTCCTTTTATAAGGGAGGAGAGGGGCACCTTAGGAATATCTCAAAATATTATTTTATATTAAAGTCAAAATCGGTTTATAATGGTTCCAAAGGGTCTTATTTCGAAGATAAAGTGGGGATGGGTCGAAATCCTATCAACCAATAGGATTTAGACAAGTTTAGGTTATTATTTTAACCTTATCAATTAGATTTAACTCTGAGTTAAATAATTTAACTTTTACCGTGTCTTTTTGTTTTCTTTCACTATATGGTTAATACACTTACTATAACATGCCAAAAGAACCCCAAATTGTATATTATTAATAAATATATCCTTATCTAAGTCATTTGGCCGAACCTTAGATTTTTAGGAATAAAATAACAATTAATAATATAATATTTGATTTAAAAACTATTTTGGGTCAATTTTGACACTATTTGATATATGATTTTTGTGAAAGTCATAACAGAATTATATGTTCGAACCAAGTTGATTAAATCAACACTAATATATCATAGTAACCTAGAAAATTAGTTTAAGTCATAAAAAGTCACAAATTACATTCATTTGAGCATTTATAACATCAATTATGTTAATATTTCCTTAAAAGGGTAATTACTGCATCATCGTTGTGTCATAAATAAATTAATTTATTTAAAGTTTAAAAATTATAAATAAAATATCATTATGTAGGAAATCTTTTTAGCTTCCTAATGAATATTTATAGTCGAATTTATCTTATGTATAACCCCATATTAAATATGTTTTAGTTATTAAACATTGATTTTAACTATTTTAACTATTCATTAAATAATATAATATTAAATGTCATAATCTAATCCAAGTGGACCTAAATGGTCATATTATATTCATAAGGTTGTTTTTGGCCGAATTACACTTATCCAATAGAATTAGGACATGTGTTAGGGTAATAGTAATATCATATTTACCCTTAGTTACCCTATTTTCTATTAACCGTGGTAAAAAAAAGTAAAAAGTTACTATTCACCAAAAATTATTTTCATCTCATTGAACCACATTTTACTTACTGACATCAACCGTGTCTCTCGGATTTTTGAAATTCCATTCACAGAAGCGGTAAAATTAAGATTTATGAAGAAATTAATTTTTTTTAACTACCACTTAGTAGTTTCACTATTCATCAAAAATTGATGTTTTTCAGAACAATGCCAAAATTTCATCCTAAGATATATTTCATATTCCGAATTCAAAAATGAAATCTATTTTACCAAATTCATAACATAGAAGTTGCATTAATTAATTTTATAATTAAATCCCGCTGTTAAAATAAATAGCGTGTTTTTAAGAAACAATATCTATCAAAAGATTGACACTTGATTATGTCTGGTTTAAATGTGAAATTACATCCAATGACCAACATTGTATTAAATTGTAAAAATATATTCTAAATATACTTTAAAACCACTCAAATTAATAATTTATCACTATTAATTATTTCGATTAAAAAAGTTGTTTTTAATTATAATTTAGTAATTTTCACTATTCATCAGAATATGAAAGTTATCCGAAAAGTACCAAAATTTCACCTTAGGCTAAATTCGATACTCCGAATCCAAAAATGAAGTTCATTTTGAAAAATAAGATTTACAGAGTTTTAAAAAGTGGTTATTACTATTCATAACGGCTAGTTTTAATAATATTTTAATAGCATATCGTTGTTTAGTGAAACTTGGTATTGCGTATTACACACGCTATCGAGGAAGGTCGCGATTGCGTGTAATGCAAGGCAAGTCAAGGATGCGTGTTGTGCAAGCTCCTTTTGGTGTAGCGTACAACACAAGACTTTAATAAAATTAAAAAGAATATTTTTTTTTATAAAATCTTGGGTTGTTACAACATATATAATTAAATATAGACTATTAATATTTTGAATAAGGTATCTAATAAAATTATTTTCATTGTTAGAGATGATTGTTTCATGCGTACAATAAATTTGGAACAAGGTAAGTGATTATTTGTCTCAAATTTGAACTCCTTGGAACGTGTTTTTGTTATATACCATTTTTATATTTTAATTGTGAAAATATGGAGCCATTATGATTTTGAATCATGATTCCAATATATTTTATGATGTTCAATATTTAATTCCATGTTCATTTTATCCCAGGGTTCTGACTTAATGATTAAAAAAGTTGAAATGTGTTTTCATTACTTTAATAATTTATTTCGATCATAATAACCCCTCATGGACTATTATCATTCAAGACTGATATTGTCATGACCCGTCCCTTGGGGCCCATGTCGTGACTACCTCAAGCCCGCCTTCCATAGGCTAAGGGGTGGCGACTATCACCGAAAAGTCTAATCCCTAAAACTAGGAAGGAATTTCCTTTATAACCTGTAAACACACACAACCAAGCACACAACAATATAAGAATACAAGTAAATTTAATAGTAAACAGAGTGATTACAATAAGTAAAAGGGGCCAGAATTCAAGCCCAACTAAAAGTACAAGAAACTGAAAAGTAAAAGATGGATGATAAGTGAAAAGCAGCTCCTAGATCATCCACCTTGATGATGATGTGATTTAGATGACATACTTTTATATTCATTAGGTTATATGATTCTATAGATATTTATAGTTATCTTCTTATTACAAACATTAGAACAGTCGATATGTGAAAAATCATAGATTACTTGACCTTAGTTACTAGTTCACTGAAATTTATATATAGATCTATTATATTAAGATAATTTACATTTTTATTTTAATGATGTATTTTCTAGTCATATTTCTAGGTATATTTACACTTACCCCTATGTGGGCCATGTGACAATGTTTATTTTGTCAATATAGATGACATAAAATTCAGTAGTGGTTTTAGGGGATGTTGGTGTGAGAGGTATAAAATATTATGGGGAATAAAGGTGTTCATTTCAAATGATGGTCATGTTTTTGTTTTTCATGATGTGGGAATCACTTGGTTAGTATTTTTACATTGGTTATTATCATTGGATACTAGTTTTTTACTATGCCTTTCCATTGTATTTTTATTCTATTACATTTTTTGATATTTTTTATAATCACATTAACATTGTAATATAGTTGGTTTACATATATACATGATTTTTTTAATTTATCATTAATTAAAAAAGTTTGACCAATATAAGTTTATAGTTTGTGGCCTCTCACACATTTTATATACCGTCTTGGTGATTTTTTCCATCTCCTAGCCTATTAGAGGTGTGTTTGGGTTGGTACACTCAATTTACTATTACCCTAGGTTGGGTCCTAGAGAAATAGGTCAAGATTGAATAGGTTTAAAAAAGATAAATTCTTATGGATAAATATTAGAGTTATATTCATCTATGTATCGGTTTAGGAGAAATGGTGTGAAGGGATGTTGTGTTAAGTTAACAGACCAGGGAACCCAATGATTAGTAGAGGTTAGATATAACATTTAACTAGGAATCTAATAAACATTTATTTATCAAAAAACATTACAAATTATATTTTAAGATTTAATATGATAGTACCTATATAATAATGAATCTAAATTGTGTTTTAATTTATTCTCCACATGATTAGTCTTTTCAGGATACGCTTGAGAAAATTTGGTTTCATATATTAAAATATCAGATTCTACTCTATAGATATCCAACATAGCCTTAACAGTAGGGATGTGTTTATCCCACACTATAAATTTAGTGTCCAGTCAGTGACCATTTGAGTTATGATGTTTTAATAGAGAGACATATTACGGAGGGTCCCCCCCCCACCATTAGAGCTGTGATTTGATCCCTAACCAGTTTACCATTTAGATGACCCACTTTTGATGCATGTAATAGTCCCCAAAAATTTGGACGATAGTACTCGTAGTCTAAGTACAGTTATTTTATAATGAATATTGAAACCTTATGGGTTTCAAGGAGATATTAATCATCTAGAGTAGATAAACTAGCTAGAGTTGATTTTTCATATTTTCTATCCATCTCAAATTTGGACTAGTAAACTAGGTTACATGTTGTAACTCCTCTCCATAGTCAATAATGAATTTTTAGTTCATTGATTTCATAGAATCTTTAAAAGTGTACAATTAAATGTTAAATGTTTTTTTATTTATATTGTAGTATAATATAGTGATAATGAGGATGGTTTGAGTCTATGAGATGTTATACCGCTATTATTATACTATGATGATCTATTTGTTTGTTTTGAGTTTTATAGATCATAATATGTATTTGTGGGATATGATTAATGAGGGGTATCTTAGTTTATATAATATTAAGTAAGTACTTTAGTAGAATATTCAAATAGGGGATATACCCCAATGTATTCCCACATATGAATGGGTTTTGGAGTATGCCTTGGTGACTAATAGTTTTTCATCAGAGTCACATCCAAGACAAAGATCATATTCATTAGTAGTAGATGGATAGAAAGAGTAGAAAATATCATTTCATTTAAAATAATCATATTCATGATCCTTTATCAGATACTTGAAATTGTGGGATCTCAGATTGGTTCCACCTATCCCTGTGTTTGGCCTTTTAATGTTGTGGTGGCTGGAGACATAATGCATGAGTTTTCCTCCACTATGTATGTAGTAGAGGATATCTTTTGAGGCATATTGAATTGACCAGCTTGTCAAATGAAATGAATAGACTAAGAAGAATCCCATTAAAGAAACAATTTTCCTTCCAATGGTTCTTCTAGTATAATAGATGATGTCATGAAAGTAGCTAATGATGGATTCTTCTTTAACACACTACCTACACAACAAACTCTTGGAATAACATTTTAGGCTCAGGGTGCATGAGTTCTTGATATATATTAGATAAAGGTTAAGAAAGGATTCAAATAGTCTGTTCTTGATATGGTTTGAATTATTATTTGTACGTTCTCTAATTTTGAACTCCTACTCATCAATAATAGTGTCAGTTTTTTATTTCCTTCTTCATCCTTTTTGTGGAGCTATAGATCCTAGTCAATCTCTTAGAATGTCTACTTTGTTTATAGACTCATTTTCAAGGTGATCATGTCCTCTCTCATATATTCCATCAATGTAGGTTTACTCTCGAAAAAGATATGTTCTTTTTTGATATCATCATAATGAATATGAGACCATCAGATGCTAATCTCTACATAGGCCAGTTATCCTTAGTCCTAGATTTTGTATATTTATATCATCATTGAGTTTAATATAACTATTAGTATGGATTGAGGATGACCTTCACCAGTGAATGAGACACATAAAAAGTATGTGTAGGGAAACCCTTAGTATATTCAATTTATTACCAAATAGATGGTGAGTATAGCAGAATTTTACACTAATGTAATGGGGGTGAAGTTTTATGTAGTAATAGAAAATTATATGGACGATTTCCTAAAATAATGTATAGGTTTACCCCATATTGAGTGTTACATTTTGATATTGACATATACTAAGGGGATATATATATATATTAAGTATCATACCATGTTGTTTCGATCTATCATAATGGGGATAATTGGCAATTATAGTGACATTTATAGAAGGAATTCATCATACCTAATGTGTCTCCCATGTATATTTTGTTTTCTTCACTAATAAAAAGATACTCTTAGGATTTTTATTGATTATTGATTCTTCAATCAGGTGATATTTAATAAAAAAATACCCACTTTAAATAATTGATGATATCATTGAATATCAAAAAGTATAAAATTGGTTACCAACAAATTATTTATGTCTTGGTTATAAAAATATTCATGTTTATATGGAGGATATTATAATGATGGTTTTTGAGTGTCTAAACTATCACTTAGAGTTTTTTGGGATGTTTTTGGGGTAATAAACAACCCTTTTAGTGTTTATTCGATTCAAGAATTGAATATTCTAGCCCTACCTAGATTGGTTTATTGTGGTATTCTTCAATTATATCCTCATTTTTCCTTGAGTAATGGAGTATAATGTCACATAACACAACATTATTCTAGACTTAAATCATGGAAATTAACTAAATGAGATGATCTCAAAGTGTAGGTTACGGGATTAGGATGATTATTCCTTGTTGTATGGTATCATGAAGGTCTGAGTTATTTTTTATCCCATGATGTTTGAGAATGAGATGGTTTTAGAGACACTTAATATATTGTTTTAGGCATGTAGTTTTGTAAGGATAGTGATTCATTATCAATTATTCATGGTAGAATGGTCTTAAAAATATTATCCACTTATAACCCTTTCCCAATAGAAATAGAAAGTTGTTTATACTGATTTTTTTGAGGTATTTTGAGGAAGTAAATATGATATTTATGAGTTCCCAAGTTTGAAAATTACTTGAAGAAGTATTGTAGTATGAGATGTATTATGATTCTTCTAATTCTAGTATTGGTTGTGTGTTGATGGTGAAATGATACAAGATTTCTTATGGGTCCATGAAACTCATAACATAAGAGAAAAATTATGTAACCCCTGGCCTAGAGTACATAATGATTATATTTTCCTTAAAGATTTGAATACATTTTCTTCTAGGTTACTAATTTATGGTCTTTATATTACATAAGACTCAATTATATCTTCTCATTTAGAGAACACAATTTTAGGTGTATGGGAAGGATGGAGTTTTAATGGAAAATTGACAATAGAATAATATATACTCAAAAAAGGTTAGATATAGTTTTATCTGTCATTAACAAGGAATATAATTCATAGCTGATAAAGGTTGTTTTAGGTAATTTTCGTTCATTACAGTAGGTTTATATAGAGAAAGGAGGCGTTGATTACATTTATTTGACGATATTGGCCCCAATAATTATTCACTTGTTTATGGAGGCCTAGATTATACATATTTATTATGAGTTTATATGATATAATATTTTCTCTTGAGATATGTATCATGGATATTATAATGTTAGGGACTAGTTCATGATCTATCAAGGTCATATAGTCGTTCCTAGATCAATGTGGGGGGTAGGATCTAAGGAAGTTCTATACCTCCCCTCAGGTGGTGAATGGTGGAATTGTAAGGATATAAAAATATCAAAGGATCCAATTTTTGTGTCTTGGCATGAAGAAGAATGTGGCTGAGACTATTTCTCAATGCATTGTTTTTTCAATAGGTTAAGGTTAAGTGTTAATTTTATTTTGGTTTTTTTGGAACCTTCCAGATTCAAAATTTAATGTGGAAGAGTATTCTGATGGATTTTTAACCATAATTCCATGACCAATTACGTTTCATGACACTATCAGTGTGATCATTGGCCAAATTTATATGTTTTCTCACTTCATTTTTATTTGAAAATAGAGTTTGGTGGATATCATTGGAAACCTTTATATAAATGTGATTTTGTGATTTTTAGGGGTACCTTTAATGATGGCCTCAAGCAATGATTCTCAATTCATTTCCTATATAGGAGTTTGTAGGATCCTTTTGAGACCCTGATATATTTTATATTGGAATTCCACCCCTAGATAGGCGGTCCGATTGAAAGGACTACACATGTTTATGAATATATACTATAGGCTTTTATTCTATATTTTTATAGGATTTTTTGATAATTTAATATTGTAGAGATTTCATAAATCAACTAATACAAATCAACTATTGGTATGTCAATTTTCATGGCTCTATATGGGAAACCTCTTAGATTGCCTCTTTTATAAATAAATATTGGTTATTCTACACTTATGGGGCTCGAGAAGGTGTGGTTAACATGCTGTATTTTACAAGGGATATGGGATCACATGAGGATATCTTAGATCCATCCAATGTCATATGAATATAGGATACATCGACACTTGGTCTTTGAAAAGGAATCCTCGTATTTATAAATGTATCACATCGATATGGTTTGAGGGGTTTTTAATTTATCTAGATAGTTTTCTATGATGTTCATTACATTATTATACATTCGTAGTATGGTATCAGAGGTCGTGTATCACTTGGAATTATGCCCAAAGATACATCGGGTACATAATAATTTTCATATGTCATGGATTAGAATATATATAAAGGATTTATTTATAAAATATTTAATGGGGCGATCTGGATATTTAGAAGGATTCTACCTTTATAGTGTACCTAGTTTCTATCATAGGGTTGTAATAGATGATTGGGCATGGACGTTTGAATCCCATGGATAATTTCTTTTATAATAATATCAATATATAGATGAACACTTTGGAATGTGAGGACCATATCCAATCATAGTACCCTCACCTCAATGTATAAGTTGTTCTCTAGCAGATGAAAATTATTGAAGTCAGGTATATGTATCATCCCTTTTTTTTTATAATTCCTTTGAATTGTTTAAGTAATTTTTTTAAAAGTATTTATATATTATATTAATCTATTTTTTCGTTATAGGAATTCATAATTTATATAAAATATTTAATATGTTATTTTAAGTTGCATTTATGTTATCATTTTGTCACTACTTAATGGAGTCCTGATTTGAAAATATTACATTGTTATTTTTCATCGAAAATGAATTTTTTAATATGAGGAGTTTCGTTATTTTATTTAGGTTTGGAGTCTTAGACCATGAATTTTCATTAAATTTAATTAATATGTAGTTTATAGGAACCCTTAATCCAAGTCTCTGTTTTAAATATAATATTTCATATTTTGAATACATGGATCATTCGAATAGAAACATCATAATGAAATTTTCATTTCATACTTCAATATTCATCAGGATTCAACATATCTTTATGGTGGAAACAAAAATGAGGAGTATTGGGATGTGTTCGATGAATATTTTGTGTTAACAAATCCAAGGTAAGAAATTCATCATATATTCTTCTTCATTATTCATAAATATTCAGTTATTTCTTACATAAATTAAAACTATAAAAATATTCTGTATGATGATATATTGAAAAATAATCTACGGAATTTTATTTCTTGAAGTCTCTAATATAATATATTGTGGCGATGAGTCTAAAACATAGAGTTAATAATTAAAAATATATATATAATAGTCCATTTTATTTAATGTATGGTTATTTTTCCAATCTTATTTTGTTTATGTACCTAAAATTAATATTTCTTGTCGAATCATTTTTAATCATGGAATATAATTGACTAAGGAATAGTTATCTTATCCTATCAATTTTTTTCGGGTATTATTTATTCAATTGAATATTTATAGGGATTACCATCAATGATTATTCATCAATAATAAAAATATTTCCACTCTTATATCAAAAATCATTCAATTTATATGGACAATAATTCATATTGGGTGGTCGGGATTCTCACTAACTAGCTTTTAAAAATTCTCTTCTCAAAATATTAAGATTTTTCTCCCAGTGTGGTCCAATAATGAGATTACCCATTACCAGTTTCAACTTACATGGGAAATGAGGTTTTATGAATGATGAGTGGTGGTATTAGGAAAAATGGGAGAAAGAGTTCATAATTTTTGGAGATAATATAGATGTTCCAAAAGATTATGGGCATGGGTACAATGAACATGGATGTTGATAACGATCATAAAAAACATACCATCAATGATGTACCAATTCAGAATGGAAGATATGTTTTAGAAGTTAGGTATATCCAATAAGGGTATGTTGAAATCACTAATGTTAAAGGTGGAAGTGGTGGTGAACATATAGTAGAACATGTTATAGATCTAAAATTATTTATTAAAATCTACTAGGATACATGTCACGTAATCCATGGGATGAATTACTATGGTTATGTTGAATTATAAACATCACGTATTGTGGGACTTCAAGTCATACACCATTTATCATAGGATCGTGTACCTTGATGTGTATCTGTATACATGTCATATCATTAAACTATACTCATATGTCATGTTCCATGTCACACAGGTCATTTATATTAGATGGATAAACTAGGTATTTCTAGGGTAAACATTCATTGTATCTGTGTAGACCTATAGGCCGAGTACTTTTTATAGACATCTTATTCTGGTGGAATGGTACCGCAACGTGTACCCAATGTACTCATCATCAATCCAGAATAGTTTTACGCACCCTCAATACTAATTATATATCATTTTATATGTTACAAGATAAGGATACCCACAGTTCCATAAGTCTAGACTACTCAAGAAACATACATGTCATGTATTTTATAAGGGCACATCCTTTACTAGGAAGATTTTATCAATCACTATATCGTTCTACCATGGTGAGAATTCTTTATTTATTATTAGTCCAATCTAATTTATTTTCCATATATAAAAAAATGATATGTATATCATCATCAATTACTGGTTATTTTTATGTAATTTGAAAAGATATGGATCCTTAGACTTCAAAAAGATGATGATGTACATTAAAAGATGATTAGAGAATACATGGGATTAGTAACCCTCTTAGACGTATATCATCTCCATAGTGTGGGTCCTATATGTAGATACTATAGTAGGTAAATCTTCCATAGGTATGTGGTATGGTTCCTCCCCATGTAAAGTTAGAAACCCTCTATGTCAATGATCATTTCACAAATTGAGGTGTGGGCACTCCATTGGGGTTGGTAGACCTCATGAATGATGTACTCCCTATAGAGAGGTGGGGATTTCCCATTACAAATATTGATAAGGGATTAGGTGGATTTGATTGATGTGAGATACCTAAGGTCCATTGTTTTTTATGATTCTCAAGATATTAAAAATTCTATTATTATGTTAAACATCAGTGGAGCTAATCTATAATGAATGTTTACCGATGTTACATTAGATTAAAGTTCCCTTAAAATCATGTATTGGATTATTATATTTATATGAAAATTGATTTTTTGTTCAACTATTATTTTTATGGAACCCAACTAGGAATATTTATACTCACCCCTGTATATGTATCTTGCACACGTATGTTTTTTTATAAATACAACACATAGAATCATGGGGGTTTTGGGGAGTGTAAATTTAGTGGAGCTATTATATAAACGATATTATATGTGTTAATATTGGTGGTTATTATATTCTCATTGGTGTGAAATAAATATCACATACTTATTAGTTCATGTTTTTCGATTTTCTTTCAATATTGGTAAGTTACCATTCCTTTTTATTGGAGTTAGATTTTGGTTTCATTATTGGGATATTTATTATCAAAACGTGCATTTTCTACTATATTTAGTTTATTTTTATCTTTGTGTTTCATGTATTTGTATCATTACCTTTATATTTGTGATTGTTTAGTGGTTTATAGGTTGAATCCTATGATAAATGAGATATTAATTCTTGGTTATTTTTCTCATAGAATGTAAGATGTGGTATTGGGGTGGAACAATCAGATAGATGCCAACCAAGGAGGGATCTTGGAGGGTCATGTCGTTTAACTTCACAAGATTATAGGGACACCAAGTAATTTTATAGATAACTAAAAGTTTCATGTTAGGTATTGGATCAAGGGGATGATAATTATGATTTTTTTAATCCATATATGTTGTTTTTTTTCTAATTTAGTTTACAAGATATTATTAAAAGGGACAATTAAATGTTTTTTTATATTATTAAAAAATATTTTTATTAAATTTTTTCAGGATGATTCATTAGTAATGATGAATTTATTGTATTGTATTTATTTATTTATTAAAACTTCTGTGGGTATTCTATAGTTTGGTTAATCCATTCCATGGTTTTTAAAAAAATTAAAAAATTTGGTAAAACGATAAATTGGATTGTAATTTTTAAAAATATTTATGTTTAAAAATATGGGTTTAGTGGTTAGCATATTTAATTTGGGGGAACATGCCTGAGTTCTAAAATGGAACAACTCAGAGGATAGGGTTATCTATGAGCCTGGTTGTTACATCAAGTATGTGATGTTTTTAAGTATTCGAGTGAGGATCAATATGTTATCAATATGACTACACCACTTTATATTATATTTGAATACTGTTTTTTATATAATCATGGTCATTTTAACATAAAATCAATCACGTAAATGAGTCATAGACCATCTATATAATCCTAATTATGGTAATTTATGTTCTTCTACCATTAATTTTATCTTGGACTTCCATATGATATGATCGCAGTCATTTGTCCAGGTCTAATATATTAAGTATTACTTGTTGTTAATTAATAATAATATTTAATATAATGTAAAATTTTATCTTACTATTTATGATAGAGATATTCCGTAATTCCTAAAAATATATGATGTTTTTGATGATATCATTGCATAAAATATAAATTTTTCATAGGAATTTACTTTGGGAAAACTAAAGAACATTTTTTGCGTTCATATAACATATCTTATAGCTTGGTATAGGTTATATCACACCACTTCCTCTATTATGTCATGTTCTATGATATTTTTATATAAATATAGTATGTATATATATCAATAATAATGTATAATTGATACATAAATAGAATTTTATGGGTTAAAATTTAACTATTATTCCATGTTGGATATCATTGATAATGAAAATTTCATTTCTCGACAAACTAGTATGTGAAGCCCCCTGGATTCCCACCTATACTCTAGGGGATGGAGACCAAAAATGAGATATTCCCATAATATTTGAAGTAATTTCAACTATATAAAATCTATCACCTCTTAAAATATGTCAACATAAACTATTATATGCATGAGAAATAGATCTGAAAAATGCAATACATGAATATATAATAAAATTGTTGTGATGAAATGTATAATGATGAATATATATCACATGGTACCACCATATCATCACAAATAGATTCCATCCATGATATAGATGATATGAGAGTTTCCCCTATGATGTGACCTCTATTCTGTTAGTTATCCATATCATTAATCTATATTTTATCTCTTTAATCATCCATCCTATGTATCTATTGATCTTTATGGACATAAGGTAAAAAACACACAAGTGAACAAGAATGGGTGTGTATAAAAATACATAGTAAATTCAACCCAATTACTAAACTGATCCCAAAAACCTATCATGTTGGCATGCCATAATAATGATAAAAGTTCATACATTCCAATTTCACTCAATTTCATCATATAACATAACCATGTGAATAATCAATATTGATATGAGTACTATCGTTTCCAATTCATAATACTCCCCAAATAAAAAACAACATGAGGAAGAAATTGATGTCTAATCTTATAGCACTATTTAATTATCAATGATGATAGTACACCCTTAATACACTAATCCTGAGATATGAGAGGAGATAAATATATTCACATATCATAGAAACACTGGGGGGGGTAATTCCCATATCTAACTATCCAAGGAGTACTAATGGAAATATGCTATTACAAGACTAGTTGTTATATACATTCATATACACTAGATGGAAAACTTATCTCTAAGGATAAATGTTATATATCAAGGAACTGAAGAAATACACACATCCAATGATGTATCTGTATATTTACTCCACTAAAATACTTGTTATATATGAAGGAAAATGGATATTAATTGGTGATGGTCATCTTACTTTATCTTAGAGCTATATGATAGAAGGGGTGTTTAAAATCAGTTGAACTACCATCTATTTCATTATTATATTTGGGATATTGGCATAAGTGTATATTTCGAGATATACAATTTTGAAGATGTTGGGTGAATTACTCATATCAATATATAATCTATACATTACGTAATTTATCTCGTCATAAAGAAATTTTTGAGTTGGGTAAGATACACATATATGTAATTAATTATCTCTACCTAGATCATTTAGTGTGAAATAAAATGGTCACAACCATCCAAGTCTAAATCTGTACTGAAGGTGAGTGCAATATAGATTTACTATCATGTCTTATCACCCTAGAGATCCATTTTTATCTAGATATATCACATTTAAAATAGGATATGTACACATAATCAATAACTGTACTCACAAGACAGCATCCCATGTTCAACTATCCCTGAATCCTTGTGTAGTAACCCATCTATTATGTCATCCTAAATAAATTCTCACATTCTAAACTCACATAATGTTGAAAATTATTCAACAAAACTGAATGTTAGTTACTAAATTATCATTATATCTATATAACAACATATAAGATATCACTATTCTCATAAAAATATGTATTC
The DNA here is from genome assembly GCA_963277665.1 of Viscum album. Classification (NCBI taxonomy): domain Eukaryota; kingdom Viridiplantae; phylum Streptophyta; class Magnoliopsida; order Santalales; family Viscaceae; genus Viscum; species Viscum album. The sequence continues at coordinate 1,317,320,625 of OY728147.1, forward strand.
TTATATCCATAAGTTTCTCATGTTATATCAACTTTATTCTATATCAAATTCCAATCCATATAAATATTTATCATATAGATTCCACTACATTTATAGTTAATGTCTACAATATAATATCTCATTCCCAACCATTAACCAAAAACATTTTTTGAGAAATTCTAATATCACGTCCTATCCCAAATAACCCCTCTATATAGGCCCATAATTGAAATGTGGAAAAAACCATAGGGCGTTACCGATCCCCGTGGGCTGGAAACTAGCTCCTGGGTGGTGAACAAAAAACAACAAAACAATTTTTTCCAACCCAAAAATAAGATACGTGGAAAATATATATAGTGAAATTAAATATCATAAGAAAGTAAACTAAAATATTTGTTATAACCAATTTGAAACATCGTAGTCGTACAACTCTAAAATATTTGAAAAAAATCATGGTATGGGTCTAAAAAACAAGAAAGGCCAACTAAAACCAAAAACTGTTATTCAATGTGAAACATGGGAGAAGCCCCCACCATCTTACCATTGGCTAACTAGACCCACCAAAAATGAACCTTTCTACCTCACTATTGCACCTTTCCTTTTCTTGCATTGAAATACATAATAAGGCCTACACACCACTGAAGGGGTGTGAACGATTTGGGATAAACTGGCTTAGTGGGAAACCAATCAGGTGTTCTATATCATGTCATTCTAAAATAATATCAATATTCCCAATTTAGAGAAAAAATGGAATTATATGTAGTTAAATAGTTTTTATCTCAAATGCATGATAAATAAATCTCCATTTCCAAGAATCTAAAACCAATCAGGTAAAATAGTTCAACTCATATCACATTTATAAAAGTAGGTAATAAAATAAAAAAATAGTGCAAACAAATGTAAAATAAAATCATGCCATTGATCACTACAAGTCAATATAATAGACTAATCATTCCACAGTTAATGACTAGTGCATAATCAATCTCATATAACACAAGAGACGATAAAAAATAGAAATTTAGGGACATTTTTAGCCATATTTCTCAAAAATATCTCTAATATAGAAATAAGTCAAAAAAAGATCACTAATTTAGAAAAGTTTCATTAAAAAAAACTAATTTAGTGAAGTTTCCTATAAGCATTACTTATTTAGAATTTTCTCATGAAAACATCACTAAATTTATAATCTTTTATATAAAAAACATCACTATTTTAGTGATGTTTCCCGAAGACGTCACAAATTTAGCAGTGTTTTTGAAAATATGTCTCTAATTTATCAACATTTTTTGAAAAATGCTAATCTAGAGACAGTTCATGAGAAAAAAATCATTACAATGGTGACATTTCCTGAAAAATAGGACTGGATTAGCAAGGTTTCTTGAAAAAAACCATAATTAACGAGGTTTCATGAAACACAACGCTATGTTTTGGACATTTTCAGGAAACATTGCTTAATATATATATCTGTATGTTATTTCCCCATATCAATATAAATATATATGTTAATATTAATATATATAAACACAGACACATATATATAAACATATATATGTATATATATATAAACACAAACACATATATATGTAAATATATAAATATGTATATATATATATATGAACACATATATAATTTAAATATAATCATGTTTTTAAGAATACATGGCTATTTTATATATAATTATATATATAATTATATACACACACACACACACAGATATATATAGATGAACATTTATAAAAAAAATATAAACTTATATATTAATATAAACAAATGAAATATAAAAAATATAAACATATATTATATATATTCATAAAATAAAAACATATATATATAATATAAAATATAAACATATGTGTAAAATATAAACACACATAAATAAAATAAAATATAAACTTATATATATAAACATAATATATATATATATATATATATATATTAATATATAATACTCTATACATATAATATATTGATTTTTTAAATACTGACACATATATATAAACTTATATAAACACATGCACATATATAAAAACAAATATATATTTATATATATAACCACACAGACACACACAAACACATATATACAAATATATAAATATATACACATATTTATAGATAAAAACACCTTTAATATTTAAATTTAGTCACATTTTAAGAAAAAGTGCCTATTTTAATAACATTTTACCATTTTCTTAAAGTGTGGCTATTTATATATATATATATATATATATATAATTATAAATGCATACATACGCATATATATTTATATAGACACAAACACACATATAATCATGTATATATAAATTATAAACACATATATATATATAATATAAACACACACACACACATATATATATATATATATTATTAACATATATATACAGTACAAAATGAAAACATATAGTTATATAAATATATATATGTGTGTGTTTATATTAAAAACACACACACACATATATATATATATAATATAAAATATCAAGATATATATAATCTATAACCATATATAAAATTTTATACAAATAAAAACATAAATATATTAAAACATGTATATTAATATATAAATTTATTTATATATTATATAATATTTTTTTAAATAATAAATATATATATATATGACACTATAAAATTTTATATTTATAATTGACTGTTGTGAGTTGTTTAGGTTTTCGTGTATACCATGACAGTATGTCGATTCAAATTATTTTAGAGGTATATTACTTTAACCCATCCTGGTCATGTTGTGTGGGAAGGCCTCATAGTGTGTGGGCATGGAGCGAGGTGGGGGAAGGATGTATGGACATGTAACATGGGAGGGTGTGTAGAGGGATGTGGGGGGAAGCATTCCTGGTTATGGAGTGAGGGTTAGGGTAAGGGTTCAGTGGGTTGGGGTGTGTAGTGTGAAATGGCATGTGGTTGTGGATGGTTGCTGGTAGAATTGTCTAATGTAGAGAGGTGGGAGGGTTGGGGGATTGGTGCGGAGAGGGTAGAATGGTATTATAATATTTTTAATTCTAAAAAAATATACATTTCATACAAGAATATAATTTTTTAAAAATATTACATTTTTATAAATATTGATAATTTTTGAATCATTTAACGTCATTTGTAAAAAATATATGTAAATGTGGTGTAACTAAAAAATGATATCTATAAATGTCAACAATATATACATTTTTTTCATAAATTTATAAAAATATCTTGTAAATGAGATGTTACTAAATACTTACTTTTGTAAGCATTGCTAAATCATCCATGTTTATTTACCTATGTTCATAAAATAATTTCTATAAATGAGGTGTCAGTAAATCAAAATATTAATAAACATCATTAAATTAATGAAAAATCATTTACAAATTTTTTTTATAAATGTCAGTAAAAAAATTAGCGAACTTTTAAAATGGTTCTTATTATTGTAAATCTTTGTTGTGTTCCCAACAACCAGAGGAACACCCAATGATTGAACCCCCTAAAATATCAATACCATGTACCGAGAAAAAGGGACTATGGAAGAAGAACACCCCATGAGTCATCCTCCTAGAAATAAAATGTATAATATATCTAAGATAGAACTTCCACCTGAATACCTAAGGCTTCCCATGTGTTTCATTTCCCAAACATTTCATCAAAATCACACATCGAAAACCATTTCATAAATCTTTTTCACAATTCTTTTAAATTAAATTATCATTTACTAAAACAATGGGGAAACTATATTTTAACACCAACCCATTTTCACTCACATGAAAATCAATAAATCATTAAAATTAATTTAGAAAAATACTTTATAAAAATAATTAATAGAACAATAAAAATAATTGGTTCACATAATATTGTATAAATCACTACTAGAAATTCGGGCTATAGCCACGGTTTAAAGACGTGTCTATAGGTCCTCAAACAATTGCTATAGGTAATAGCCACGGTTTGAGAAACCATGGAAATTTTTGGCATCTCTATTGACCTAGACATATAGCCAGGGTTTGGAACTGTGGATATAGGTCTAGAGCCATGGTTCAAACCGTGGATGTAGGTATACAGCCACAGTTTCAACTGTGGTAATCCCACTATAGTCACTTTTTAGAACCATGGATATACTAGAGGAGGGACACAATTTATTTCCATGGTTATAAACTAGGGCATTAGACCTATACCCATAGTAAAAAAACTGTGGAAATAGTCCAATAGCCACGGTTAGAAACCGCGACAATAGGGTATGAAAAAGCATAAAAATAGCTCCCCAACACAGCCCCCCCCCCTACAGTAGCCCACCCATAGAGCCCCCTCCCTCCTGAAAACTGGACACCCCCACCCTACATAAACCCCCACTCCCCTAGACAGCCCCCTCCCCCTGCAATGCCCCCCTCTTGGATAGACCCTAGACACCCCCCAGATAGACCCTGGACACCACCCCCCAAACAGACCCTAGAGACCTCCCCCCAGACCCTGGACAGCCCCAAGACAGACCTTGGACACCCCCATACCCCTAGACACCCCTAGATAGACGGAGGGCAGACCCCCCCCCCCCCCCCGGACCATGGATACCCCCCCCCCCCATGGATAGACCTTGCCCCCCCCCCAGAACCTGGACACCCCAGACCCAGGACAGATCCCCCTGGACAGCCCAGACCTCCAATCCCCTGGACAGCCACCCCCCACCCTCCTAGACTAACTCTGGACCCCCCCCCCAGATCCTAGACACCCCCCCCCCCCAATACCACCCCACTCCCCTGGACAGACCCCCCCCCCCCTCCTACCCTCTTCGATAGACCTTAGAACCCCCCCCCCCCCCCCATAACTTGGACACCCCCCAGACCCCAGACAGATCCCCCTGGATCCCCTCTCCCAAACCTGGACACCACACCCCATGCACCCCCTGCGAGTTACCCCCTCCTCCCTTCTAGTCCCCCTACCATTCCCGTTCACCCTGCCAGTTCCCCCCTCCCCCTACCAGTTCCCCCCTCCCCCTGCTAGTCATGCCCCCCCAAACCTAGACACCCCCCAGACCCCCTGGACATACCCCCCCCCCCCATATAGACCCTGGACATACCCCCCAGGACAGACCCCCCCCCCCCCAGACCCTGGACACCACCACTGGACTGACCCTAGACACCCCCACCCCTAGAACCTAGACACCCCCCCCAAAACCTAGACAGATCCCCCTAGACACCCCCCCTAGAACCTGGACACCCCACCACTTGCACACCCCCTACTAGTTACCACCCTCCCCCTGTCAGTCCCCCTACAAGTCACCCTACCAGTCCCCTCCCTGCTAGTCCCCTCTCCCCCTGCCACTCGCCCCTAAAAGTTTCCCCCTCCCCCTGCAGTTCCCCCCTCCCCATACTAGTCCATCACCCCCCACCACCCTGCCCCCACTCTGCCCATTTCCCCTCCCCCTTCCAGTCATGCCCCCCCCCCCCCACCCTGCTTGTTTCCCCTCCCTCATGCCCCTACCAGACCCCTCTTGCACCCCCTGCCAGTTTTCCCCCTACCACCCTTCCAGTCCCCTCAAAATTAAATTATACAAGAAAGATACTTAGATAATAAGAAATAAAAAAATCCAAATATATAAAAAACACCTAACTGTACTTACATGAGTCTCCCTATAAGAAAAACTATCAAAGAAGTCTGGAACCAGGTCAAAGGTACCTACAACACAAGGTAGAACATAGTAGTGATCATCCACTGTACCCAAACTTCTCCCCCCTCCCTTCCCCCTGTTAGACCCCCCAAGATAGTAGCACTAACCCCCCAGGATAGCATCCCCCCTGTTGGACCGCCCTAGACAACTGCCCCCCCTACTCGACCCCCCATGGATAGCAGCCTCCCTGCTGGACCACCTTGGACAGCAGCCCCCACTCCCTTACTGGACCACCTTGGACAACAGCCCCCCTGCTGGACACCCCTAGATAGAATCCCCCCCCCTACTGGACCCCCTGGACAAAATCCCCTCTTTACACATCCCTTGCACATATCCTAAGGGATCCTTCATTAAGAAGATTGACCATGCAGGTGAGCTTCAATATTTTCCCTTAGATGTACCTACCAAATCATAACCTGTAGAGGCTTCTTTACCTAGTCTTGCTAGATTTTTTTCCCACAGTTCCTTCAGATTTTTTATCCATAGTATGTTTATAATATTTTATAGAAAGACTTCTTTTAGATTTCAGTGGAATTTTGAGTTGTCAGGAACCTCCTATTGTTGCATCTACATCTAGTGCTCCACCTCCCTCATCTTTAGTTGATGTTGATTCAATCTAGTCTATAGTCAAATATTATCTCCATGTTTTAATAGGTTATGTACACTCATCTCATCTGGATTAATTGAGGCATAACCTATAGAATCGGTTTTCAAGGAATTAGTTGAAAAGTTGAAAGTGATGACAACTCTACTCAATCTATACATGGAGGAGAAGATTTATTTATTAGTATGGAGAGATGAGGAAATATTACTATATACCCTTTCAATCTTATGAAGCCTTTCCTATAAGTATCGAATACTCTAGTGGCTACCGGCTGAGAGTCAAAAGTGCAACATTAAAGTGGACTCCAAAGTCCGCACTGTTATAGTGGTGAAAGTTGCTACAGATCGACCCATGACAGTTGTGGGCCACAAGCATTCGGCCCAACTGGATTTGTCTACACCAATCCAAAAATCTCTTTTGTTGCATCCCTTGATGAGAAAGAGGTTAATGGTGCCCTTTTATCTCTAAATCTTGAGAGTGTGGATGGTCCTAATGGGTTAACAAATTAATTCTTTATGTTCTATTGGGACATAGTTCATGATGAGATCTTTAACGCTATGAGGGAGTTCTTTAAACATGCCTCAATTCCCTATGGAATAAACTCAAATTTTATTTCCATGATCCCAAAGAAGGAAAATGTTGTGGATGTAAATGATTTCAGACCTATTTCTATCGGAAATACCTTTCCAAAAATCATTAGAAAATTTTTTTCTATGAGGTTAGGTCTCATTTCTAGTGGATTTATCTCTTCAAATCATCCCATCTGATATCCCTTAGACACCCCTGGACAACCCACCTAGAAACCTCACTTTCACCCCGCCCCATGCCCTACAGACCCCCCCCCCCCCCCCGACATCCCTTGGACACCCCCCTGGATAGCCCCTCCTAGACACCCCACCTACACCCTCCCCCTTACCCTGTAGACCCCCCCCCCCAACTCGGATAGCCCTTGGAAACTCCCCTAGATATCCCCTCCTAGAAACCCCACCTTCACCTTCCCCCTACCCTGTAGACCCCCCCCCCCATACATTCCTTGGACACCCCACCTGGACAACCCCTACTAGAAAATTCTATAGCCATCAATACCTTCACTTCATTAGGAAAGAATAATAAATGAATAATGACTTGAAACATTTCCAAAAATAGTCTTTTTCTGTCTTAGTATGAATAATAGACTTTCACCACATATAACTCGGACCCTCTAGTAGGATGGTTACAAAAATAACCTTAAGAGACTCATAAATCAAAAGCTGGATAAAAATATCCTCAACCATCTGTACCAAAACGAATTCATCCTAAGAATTGTGTTACCCAATAATTATTGTGGGTATACCATATTTATTCCGAGGTTCCTAGGTGTTCCTTTAAGATTGATTTATTATATACTTTTGATTCGGTCAGTGGGACTTCTTATGGGATGCTCCGGATCTGCCAGGATTTCTGGCTAGGTTCTCGTCTTGGTTTAAAAGATGCATCTCTACCCCAATGTTCTCGTTGAATAGTAATTTTTATTTACATGGCTACTTTTATGGTAAATAGGGATCAATTAAGGGGATCCTCATTCTCCTTTCCTTTTTTTGATTTGCATGGAGTTTTTCTCGCGCATCCTGGAATGCAGGAGGCTGGAGGCTGGTGTGGTGGTTGGTGCAGTCTGGAGTGGCTAGTGCGGGTAGGAAGGCAGGTGGCAGGGGTGATAGAGCTCATATTTTAAAATTTATACATATTTTTTAAATGATTTAATCCCTTCCCATTAATAAATTTAATCTTATATGCATTATTTTATGACTTTTGGTGAGTTTTGAGCATAAATGTGAAAAGTGGTTAATTTTGGACATTAAACAGATTTATGTTGCCTCTATATTTCGAGCATAACTCAAATTTGTTTCATCTAATTCACCAGATTCCTTTTTTTATGATTAAATAATTTGTGCGATACATGTATGTTTTTTGGACCTCGAGCCAATTCGAATTCCAACATGCCAAATAAAATCGGTCAATATGAAAGTTTATTCTGGCCGGCAGAATGGACCATGACTCATTAAATGAGACATATCTCTGGCTATCGACCACCAAATTGGCGGATTCAAGCTGTGTTTGAAATAAATATCGACGAGGAAAATTCCAATTAAATTTCATGGTTAAATTATGTGATTAAGGCCTCCCTTCAAACAATCAATGTGGGGTTGGTGGAATAGTGATTGGCGGCTAGAACAATTCAGGTCTATTAATTCAGCCATAACTCATTCGACACAGCTCCAAATGCTTTCAAACATAGTGGGCGGATGACCAAATCCATTCATAACCTCCTATAATAAGGGACCTTGGACCTATTTGATTAGATGTGGGGAGAACCGGAGCTGAAATTCTGGAGAACTGGATCTAGAAGAGAAAATTCGGTTCTTTATTTTCACTTCTTACTTCTTTTTATTTTTGTAATTCCTTCATCTTCCACATTATTCTCAATTACCCTTACCATGGTGGGGTAAACATATGAGTTGATTTGGGGAGGGAAGGTTTTATATTTTTAATTCTTTGAGTTCTTACATTTTATTGAATAAAAACTCTATTTCTTCTGCGAAGTTGTTTTCAAATTCTAAAAATAGAATTTATTATCTTATGCGATCATGTTCGATTTAATATTCTATTGTTATTAGTTATTTGATAAATTATTATTTTTTCCCTCCATTATTTTCTGTTCTATATTTAATATAATACGATCAAGACTTAGTGGTGAGGTACTTAGTGATCGCTAGTACATGTGGGAGGGGTGGTGAATATTCATGATTATTTATGTTAAACAACACCTGATTGGGAACTGCCAAATATAATTGGTGGTGTTCCCTACAACTCTATTACACAACGGAAGAAGTTTATACCAATCTAGAATTTTGTTATACCATTTAACCAAAGAAGTGAGTTGATGTACTTATGGAATCTCACTTAAATCAACTTAGCTGAGGAGGACTGAATAAAATGGAACAAGGATAGTATTGAAATTATAGTATTGAAATTATAAAACTGACCCCAACTTGATCACCCATCTCATTAAATGTTTTTTAAATATCTTTAATTCCATATTTGTCTTGAATATCTTCCATAATTGTTTCTTTTGTTATGTTTCTCTCTTTTATTTCATAACCAAACTATTTTAAAAACACTTATCTTTTTCTCTAATTAAAAAGTGACAAACTATTTTTTGAGCACTCCTTGTCATGAGACAACCAAGGTTAACCACTATAATATATCTTAAATTAGTAAATAATATTTTCTTCCACACCCCATGACCGGAACGTGTCAAAGTGTGGAACCGTTTCTGGGGAGGAATTTCCTCAAAACACAAAAACTAAAAAAAACTTTCTTGAATGACCCGTAGTTCAAATAACCCCTTAATTGAATTTGATCCTGAAATTGATCATATAATAACCCAATTGAGAAAAAAAAATTCAAATAGAGTTTGAATAATTACACCTCACGGATTCAAATGATACTTTAGTGATCACACTGAACCTACAATAATGGCTAATAATCCAAACCAAACTCTACATGATCTTTGTAAACCTCAATTTGCTAATCAAAATAACCAACTCACTATCCCTGACATAGACAATTATTTTTAACTACGAATTAATATGATTCAAGTGCTACCAAAATTTCATGTTCTTCTAGGTGAAGACCCAAATCGACACATACAAGAGTTTACCTTTGTCTTCTCCAGCTTCAAACCCTAAGGAGTCGCAGAGGAGCAAGTAAAGTGGAGGGAATTCCCCTTCTCACTTGAGGGAGCCGCAAAAGAATGGATTTACATTCTCCAGCCAGGGCAGATAAATGATTGGGAAGATCACAAAAGAAGCTTCTTATAGTGATTCTTCACTAAATCTAGGATCACAACAATTAAGAATGAGATTTAATTCATACATCAATCAACTTAAGAGACTCTCTACGAATACTAGGAGCGTTTCAAGAAAATCTGTGCAAGTTTCCCACACCAAGAAATGGAGGAGAACCAATTTCTTGTGTTCTTCTACAAAGGATTGATCAAATATGATCGCAATTTACTAGATGACTCATCTGGAGGGGCCTTGATCGACATGTACCTAGCAGATGTCAAAGGCCTGATTGAGAAGATTGTGTAAAACTCACAACAATTTGGAACTAGAGGTATGATAACTAGTGGCATCCATGAGGTAATAACTTCTGATTCATCCTCACCCTTACTTGAAGAAACACTTAAGGAAATGACTAGTGTGATGAGACAACATGCTTTGAAAAAAGTGAAGGAACAACAAAGCCCGAATCAGGTATGTTGTTCGTGCTCTTCTAGTTATCATTACACTGAACAATGTTCATCAGTGCAGGGGAATGAAAATTGTGCAGCTGCCTATCAAGAAAGGAAAATCCAGTCAAATCAACCACATAAACCCCAAAAAGAATATGGATTCCTAAATAACTAGGATAGGCCTCTATTTCGAAATCAATACCAAAATAAACCTCCATTCCAATAGCAGCAATACCAGAATCCTCCACCATTCCAACAACCCTATAAATAGCCATACCAACAGAAACCATATGAACAACCTTCAATGAGTTCTCATAGAAACCACCATGAAATGTATATTGAAGATATAAAGAATATAGTGAAAAATTTAGGTAATAAATTTGAAAACCTTATGGATATTCTAACAAAAAATCAAGGAAAACACCCAGCACAAACAACTCCAAATCCCAAGGAAAGTGTGAGTGTCATTACAACACAAAGTGGAAAGGAGCTAATGTCACCTGAATAAAGTGAGGAAGATGATTCTATGAAACCTACTGAAGAACAACACATCCATCCAAAAAAAGGAGACCAGAACAATAAAGGAGAAAGAATCAGGTTTACAAAGGAAATTCCAGAAACACATTTTCAAAAACAACAAAGGGAGAGGAAGGATATCCTAGCACCATTCCCATCTGCATTAGTAGAGTCAAAGAAGGGAGAATTCAAAAAGAAATTCACGAAACTTTTCATAAATTTGAGATCAATATCCCACTACAAGATGTAATCAAACACATCCCTAAGTATGCAATATTTTTGGAGGATTTGTGCACAAAAAGAAGGCGGTTGGATAGAAATGAGAGAATTAGTTTAGGAAGAAGTGTCTCAGCAATGATCAAACCAATGATACCAAAAAAAATGTCAAGATCTCAGGAAATTCTCTATTCCCTGCACTACTGGTTCATTCAATTTTACTAACGCACATTGTGATCTATAATGTTCAATAAATGTTATGACTCACTCAGTATTTTCATCCATGAAGATCGGAGAACTAAAACCAACTTGAGTGGAGGTCTAATTTGAAAACAGATCCACCATTTTCCTAGATAAAGTTATAGAAGATATACTCATTGGAGTAAGTAGGTTTATCATTCCAGCAGACATTTATGTCCTTACCATGGAAGAAGATAGAGCTTCAGGCCTCTCTCCCATCATCCTGGGGAGTCCCTTCCTAAAAACAACATGGACTATCATCAATGTCCATGATGGAACACTCGCAATGGAACATGGAGATAATACAGTGCACTTTAACATTCTTGATGCAACGAAACATCCTTCCTTTAATCACTCACTTTATGTGATCTCCCATGAAGAAGGTATAGAACCAATTAAAGATTCAGGTATACTCCTTGACTTCTTATCATTAGGAGAACATTTTTCATTTGAAAATTCCAATTCCCATTAACATGAAAATCCTAAACCCATGTAAGAGAGTGAGGTAAAATATGACTTTATTGATGATTTATTAAAAGAAAATGAGACGATACTAGAGATTCTAGTCTAAGGAAGAAGATACCTTAATTCAATGTCATCCCTTGAACAACCCCCATGTCTGGAACATAATCCATTGCCAAGTGATTTGAATTATTCTTACCTAATGGAAGGATAGAAATTTCTAGTAATAATTTCCAATAACCTATCCCATTCACAAGAGGATGCTCTAATTGATCTACCTGAAAGAAATGTCCAAGTTGTAGGACGAAGTTTAAGTGATATACCCAGAATAAATCCTGAGGTCAGCTCTCATAGAATATTTTTAGAAATTGATTCTCGACCATTTAGACAACCTCAGAAAATACTTAATCCCAAAATCATGGAGGTTGTTAAGAAAGAGATAGAGAAATTGCTACCAGCAAACATCATTATTCCAATCTCTGATTCTCAATGGGCCAGCCCCATTTAGGTAGTCCCAAAGAAAACTGACCTAACAACTGTAAAAAATGAATGAAATGAATTGATCCCCATGAGAGTAAAAAATAGCTGGAGAGTGTGTATAGATTACAAGAAGCTAAATCAAGTTACCCAAAAACACCACATCCCTATTCCATTCATTGATCAAATGCTAGAATGGTTAGCTGGAAAAACCCATTACTATTTTTTATATGGATTCTCATGATACTTTCAAGTACCGATCACACCAGAAGACCAGGACAAGATGACCGTCACCTGTCCATTTGGTAAATTCACCTACAAAAGTATGCCTTTTGGTATATGAAACTCCCCAGGTACATTTCAACGGTGTATGGTGTGTATTTTATCAGATCATATTGAGGACATCAAGGAGGTATTTCTTGACGATTTTACAGTTTTTAGTAATTCATTTGATCACTTCTTAGAAAATTTGGAAAAAGTTTTAAAAACATGGATTCAAAAGAATCTTGTCTTAAATTTTGAAAAATTTCATTTCATGGTTGAAAAGGGAATATGGTTGGGGCGCATAATTTCACAAAAAGGTATAGAGGTTGATAAATCAAAAGTGGAAGTAATAAATCCCTTAGCATATCCAACTTGTTTAAAACATGTTAGATCCTTTTTAGGACATGTTGGATTTTATAGAAGGTTCATCAAATATTTTAGGAAGATTTCTCTCCCGCTCTCAAGATTACTACTAAAAGAAGCTAACTTTAATATTGATAATGCATGCAGAAAGTCATTTGATGAACTAAACTGAAGGCTTATCACACCTCCAATAATGCAACCATCCAACTGGGATTACCCTTTTCAGTTTCTTTGTGATGCATCCAACTAAGCAGTAGTATCTTCTCTGTCACAAAGAATTGAAAAAAAATCCTCAAGTCATATCCTATGCATCAAGGACCTTGTATGCCACACAAATCAATTACTCAACCAATGAGAATGAGTTCCTTGCAGTTGACTTTTCACTAGATAAATTCCGATCATATCTTCTTGGAACTAATTTTTTTGTTTTTTCTGATTATTCAACACTCAGGTATTTAATGAAAAAGGTTGGTGAAAATCCAAGGCTATTGAGATGGATGCTACTCTTACAAGAGTTCAATTTTGAAATTAAAGATAAAAAGGGAAGTGAAAATCAGGTGTCTTGTTATCTAAGTCGACTACCCCACACTGATGAAGGATAAATTCTAAACCAGAACACACTTAATGATGAGATTCCTGGAGAACAACTCTTCATCATCAAAATTGAAGTTCCATGGTATGCCAATATGGTCAATTATTTGGTAACATCTCAAATCCAATCTCATTTTAATTCCCACCAAATACAAAAGATGAAATATGAATATAGATATTACATCTGGGATGATCCATTTCTTTGGAAGATTTTCAATGAAAAAGTAATAAGAAGATGTTTGACTGAAAGTGAAATAAATTATATCTTTGAGTTTGGTCACACATTAGCTTGTGGAGGCCACTTTGGACTTCAAAGGACAGCAAGGAAGGTTTTAGAATCTGTAATTTATTGGCCCACCCTTTTTAGAGATGCTCTTGAATTTTGTAAAAGGAGTAAAAAATGTCAATTTTCTAGAAATATTTCAAAGAGAAAATAAATGCCCCAACAGCCACTTAATTTTTCTGAAATTTTTGATGTTTTGGGAATAGATTTTATGGGACCTTTCACAATGGAATTTGGAAATTATTATATCTTTCTTGTTGTTGACTATGTTTCCAAATGGGTGGAAGAAAAATCCACCAGGACTGACGATGCTAATGTTCATTGTGATTTTGTCCGGAATAACATATTTTGTAGGTATGGAGTGCCTAGGGAAATAATTAGTGAACAAGGGACTCACTTTTTTAATATGATAATGGAAGCATTAATGAAGAAATATGGGGTGCATCGTAAAACATCAACTCCCTATCATCCACAGACTAATGGTCAAGGTGAAGTATCCAATAGGGAAATAAAAGGAATTTTAAAATATTATGTTAATAAAAATAGGAAGGATTGGAGCCAAAGGATGTAAGACACATTATGGGCTTATAGGATAGCGTACAAAACCCTGATTGGAATGAGTCCATATAGGTTGATTTATGGGTAAAGTTGTCACCTACCTGTGGTATTGGAACAAAAAGCATACTGGGTTGTGAGGAAGATAAATTTGGATCTTGAAAGTTCTGGGAAATAGAGAATATTACAGTTTCAATAGCTGGAATAAATTAGAAGGGAAGCTTTTGAAAACTCCTATATTTATAAAGAGAGAACAAGAGTGGCTCATGACAAGTTGATCCAAACAAAAAACTTCCATCCTGGAGACATGGTGCTATTATTCAACTCAAGACTGAAGTTGATTCTAGGTAAACATCATTCCAGATGGGAAGATCCATTTATAGTTACTCATGTATATCCTTTTGGTACTATGTAGATTGTAAAGGATAGAGAGCAGAATCCATTCACTATTAATGGTCATCGGTTGAAGAAATTCCTTAGGCCCATACCATCAGAGCCAGTTGAGGAGATCACACTCCTCAAACCCATTTGTCAATAAATCCATCAGGTTGTACCTTTCCTTTACACTTTATTGATTTCAATGATTCTATTAAAAATATTCTTACATGTTAAATCAATTTTAATGCATTGCGGACACTGCATAATTTAATTGTGGGGGAGGGAACATTTATTGTTTAGTATTTTTAGTTGTGTGTTTTTCGAATTTTTGTTTTTTTTTTAACTTTTGAGCTTAAATGTTTATCATCGCATATTTTGAAACCTATTTCATTGTTTGAATCAATTTATCCCATGTAACTAAGATTAAATGAATGTTGAAATTAACTTTGTTTCAAGTTCAAATTTATATGAATTTCATGAAAATTACTCTAATTTTTGAATCCCATTCCATATATCACTGTCGTTATATTTGAAATCACTTTCCTGTGAGATTTCTAAACCTATTTTTTATAATATTTTCATTAACCTCACTTCTTGAGAGAACCATACCATGATTGATTTAACTAAAATTTGATTTATTCCTATCAAAACTTGAGGGTTTGAGGTACATGTGTTTTAAATGATTGAGGCATTTATTTGGTATTAATGCCCCCTTATCCAAATAATTCTTTTTATAATGGCCCAACATGTAAATTTAATCCTTGTATCCCATACAAGCCATGAACAACCTATTAGGTTAGCCACATTACAATCCAATTTTCCCTATCTGAGCTTCTCTTGAAGTAAAATTGCATAATCTAGTTGAACTTATGTGTGGGGGGGGTTTACTTGTGTTGTTCAACCTCATTTGGAGAGACTTTGGGTGGAAAATAAAATGTTGAAGAGATGTGATTGCTATTGAAAAAAACATTATGTTGAATGTTGTGCCTTATCTGGAGCTTTCTTGTAAAAGAAGTTGTGCCTTTCTGGAGCTTCTAATGAAAGGAAAGTTGTGCCTCTCTGGAGCATTCAAGAAAAATTATATTTGAGATGACGGATAATTTTTCTGCTGAAAGGATGAATGGTGTGAAATATCACTGATTTTTAATGTTTTTGGAGCTGATTTAATCCTAAGGGGAGTGAGGAGGAGATCATACTTGATTAAAAATTAGAATAAGGAAATTTTTCTTCAAAAAGAGCCAAGCCCTCCTTATTCAGCCTCAGAATTTTTCACATCTAAATCCTACAAACCTGAAGCCACAAAACAACCCTATTAAGTCCTAATGATAAACATATGTCCTTGAATCATATCGGGTGGAGATGTAGGAATTTATCAAGCCTATGGTGACCCTTTCATGAGTATTGGATGAGAAACACATTGTTGAAAATTGATATTTGTGTGATGAGAAAAAAATGAATATTAGGTAAGTGTTTTTTGTGCATGGGAGAATAAATGAAGATGAAATATATTTATGAAACTGAATTGAGAACTTAGAATAATGGTTGTTTATGAGTCATGATATCTTTTGTTTCTTGGTGTTAAATTGTTAGATCTCATGGATATGTGTTTTAAATTTGCTTTGATTTAATATCGATGTTTACTTGTCTAGGAGTCCAAGTGATATGTGTGGGGGAATTGATAGAGATCATATTTTCATATTTATACATATGTTTTTTAAATTATTTAATCCCTTCACATTAATCAATTTGAAATTATTTTCATTATTTTATGACTTTTGGTGAGTTTGGATCATAAATGTGAAAAGTGGTTAATTCTAGACATTAAATAGATTTATGTTGCCTCTGTATTTTGATCATAAATCCTATATATTTCATCCAATTCACCTGATTCATTTTTATAGAATTAAATAATGTTTGGGATACATATAAGTCTTCTGGACCCTGAGCCAATTTTAATTCCAACATGCCAAATAAAATCGGTCAATATGAAAATTTATTATGGCCGGTAAAATGGACCATGACTCATTCAATGAGACATATCTCTGGCTACCAACCACCAAATTGGCTGATTCATGCTTTGTTCGAAATAAAACTTGATGAGAAATCATCCCATTAAATTTCATGGATAAATTATGTGATTAAGGACACCCTTCAACTCGTCAATGTAGGGTTGGTGGAATAGTGATTGGAGGCCAGAACAAGTTAGGTATACTAATTCAACCATAACTCATTTCAAATAGCTCCAAATGCTTTAAAACATCATGGGTGGATGGCCAAATCCATTCCTCAAATCAAATAATAATGGACCTTGTCCTAATTTGACCATATTGGGGGAGAACCTAATATGAAATTTTGGAGAACTGAATCTAAAGGAGATAATTTTGTTCTTTATTTTCACTTCTTACTTCAACTTATTTCTGTAATGCTTTCATCTTCCTCATTATTCTCAATTACCCTTAACATGGTGGGGTAAACATATGATGTGATCGGGGGAGGGAAGATGTTATATTTTTAATGCTTTGAGTTCTTACATTTTATTGAAAAAAAACTCTATATCTTTTGTGAAGTTTTTTTCAAATTATAAAAACAGAATTTATTATCTTATGCGATCATGTTCGATTTTATATTCTATTGTTATTATTGCTTTGATAAATGATCATTTTTATCCCTCTATTAGGTTTTGGTCTATATTATATAGAATAAGATCAATACATAGTGGTGAATTACTTATCGATCGATAGTACCACTACTACAAAAATGGGCAAGGGAAGCGCCCCCTTATATCAGCGCTAAGAAAAAGCACTGATACAGGGTAACCTTTATCAGCGCTAAAGAAGCGATGATTAAACAACCCTTTATAAGTGCTATAAAAGTGCTAATAAAGAATCACTGTATCAATGCTAAAATTTTAGCGCTGATACAGGAATGATTTATCAGCGCCTTTTTAGTGCTGATAAAGAGTACCAATATCAGCACTAAAAAAGAACTGATAAAGGATACCCTTATCAGCGCTAAAATTATAGTGCTGATAATGGTAGTCTTTAACAGTGCTTTGTTAGCGTTGATAAAACCTTAGTCCATTTTTTTATAAATTTGGTCGCACAGTGACCTCGTTTTATCGCGACCTAAAGCTTTCACAGTACTGGAACACTGAGACTCCCCTCTGCTGCCCACTGAGTTCGCATTGTCGGACCTCCTCCGCCCTCGCTTCTTGTTTCTGGACCTCCACTGCCCTCGCTTCTCGATGTCGGACCTCCGCTGCCCTTGTTTCTCATTGTCGGACCTCCACCTTCCGCAAATCCCTCACTTCTCGTTGCCAGACCTCTTCCACCCTCGCTTCTCGTTGCTGGACCTCCGCCTCCCACAATGCCCTCTTTGGTTTTCCGGACCTCCACCGCCTGCAATGCCTTCTTCTCGTTGTTGGACCTAGGATGGATTTAATCTCATTTACTTGGGTTAAATATTTATGGTTATGGTGTTTAATTGCATCCTTAGGGCCTTTCCTTAGTCCAATTGGTGGTTTCATTCTGATTTTGTGAAGATATCAATAAATAGGTAGTTTGTTCCATTATTTGACATTGTTTTAGGTGTTTAATATGATTTATTTGGTTCTAAAATGGTTTTATAAATTGCCTGGGTTGTGGGAAACATGTTTTCTAATTTTTTTGTTGTGCGTAAGGGTTTGATAATAATTTGACTATTGTAAATGGTTGTTTGTCATGTGTGTTTCTATTATTGGAAGTGTGATAGTATAAAATAGATATAATTTTATATAGGGTGTGGAATTGAGCACAATGGAATCATAGTTATCTAGGTGGGTAGACTAGGTCAAGTATATTAGATGAATTAGTTAGGATGATGATTGGTCTCCTTAATAAGGATATACATAACAACACTAACTAAAAATTCATGTGCTTGGGATTGGAGGCTCAAATAGGACCTTCGTGTCTAAGAGATGTGATCACCAAGAGTACGAGGATCCTAGGACCCTAGTAACCCTAATACCTTAGATATTTTCTATAGTTCTCATACTGTTCTTACCATTATCTTGTCATGTTTACTTTCTCTTTTATTTCAAAGAATGTTTTATTTAAATTGTATCTTCCTTTTTCTTAAAAAATAACATGTTAATGTTTATCATAATGTCATTACATGGAAGCTATTTTTGTTTTGTCCTACTAGGTATATTGGATCACACCTTATATACACCCTCAGGTTTATCTAGACCTTATTATGTTTTACCAAGTTAAAGGCAAGGTTCCCTTGGTGGTGATGGTAGATATATGTGCTAGTATTCCCCTTTTGGTGACTATTATTGAATGTGGAATGGGGATGTTGACCCTCATGTTTCATGGATTCTTGGATGTATTGTTGGTTCCCTTAACTTTTTTTGTTATTTTGGTTTTGGTTGAAATTGTTAAATTCTTATCCCCTATTGCAGTGTTATCTTTTGTTCTATTATGTTGTGAAATTTTATTATGATATGGTGTTTTATTATTATGTAATATTTATGATTTTTTACCTGAAAAACCCATTACCAAAGGTGTTACTCTATGCCTAGGCACTAGTTACAAACCATGGGGATTGGTAATTTCCTTTGGACCTTCCCATGAGTTGGGTCAGGTGTCAAGTGGGATGGAAACCTGGCTTAGTTCATGACAAGAAGTCTACACCATAGTATGGTTGTCTAAATCCTTTCTGTACTGTGTCCGTGGGAGGTTTCAACGTGGTATCTTTTTTATAGTCTTAAATTCCATGAGCCCCATTTTATATTCTTTTTCCTCCTACACAACTATCATTTGAAATATTGATTCTTTAAGGATTGAAAGAGTCATTTTAACTCCTCCAAACTCCCTTCTTCTCAGATAGAAGCTTCAGTGGATGTGTTTGGTTTCTCTCTGATAAGGGGATCTCTCATCGATTTGAAATCCTCTATCTCCTATTATATTCTCCTTATAGAGTGATAGATCATTATCTTTTTAGTGAATCTAATATTATTTTTATGAATCTTGATTATAGGTTCGACTACTTGATCACCTACACCTTCATTATTCATTGACATATCCCATTATGGGTGTTAAGTTGGGTTGATCACTAATTAAAGGCAGGTGGTTCCACAATGTTTCTTCCACACAAGTGAAACTTTTTTTCTCGATTTATTCAATATGAATTATAAAAATAATTTAATATGATTTGAATTAAAGTGTATTTTATTTGTGATTTTAGAGGCATGTATTTTTGAAATAAATCCTCTTCTTAGTTGTTTTTTGTGTCATGGAATGATTTGAGAAACTATATATTTTAGTGGGAATATTTTATAAAATAATTATCCTTGATTTAAAATGAAATGATTAGAATATAATATGATTTGAAAAGGGAATATATTTTATGAAAACCTATGATATGGTTTTGAAATGAAAATTCATGTTGAAAACTAAAATTGGGTATTTGAATGTAATAAATGAAATTATTTGCAATGATTTATTTTCCCATGTTTGCTTGATTATTTGATTTGAAGTATATGAAGCCAGGGTATTTAGTGGTAATTTGGATAAGAATGTTAGGATATAATCTCCTAGAACTAGATTTATGATGAAAATACTAACTTAAACATACTATGACATGAATTTTTCCCCAATAGGAATTTGAGTCCCAATGGCCTGAGTCGTGGGATGTGTTCACACACTGTGCCAAGATCACTTATTGAGTTGTGTGAGGATCATATTACTAGAAACTAACAAACCATAGGGTTTGATACATGTTACTACGATATAATTTTTTTTTATTATATGACATTGATTATATAACTATTTTGTTCATGCTAACTAATTTATATAAGAGTTTTGTATACATTGTTCATTTAAGTCAGTTTTTTATATATCTTTCATCTTTTTTATTATGAAAGTATGTGACGTTGGAAATATGTAAATACTAAGATACCATATTGGTACATGTTACTAAGATTTATATGTGTCTATATACTTATTATATTTTCTTACTATTTCTTACATACCACCACTTGAGTCAAGTAACCTGATTGAAATCCATATTGGTACATTGGTTCTGATGTGGATATGGTTTTTTATGTGTTTATGACTTGTGTATGTGTGGATATATGGGTACTTAGGCATGATGATATTGAATGTAGGTCAGAGACCTAGGAGTGGTATATGTATCATTCTAGATTATTCTTGTGTTTGGTCTGGGGTGATTTGAGGAAACTATAATGAATCTAAAGTAATATAATTTAATGTAAATGAATAAATACTTATGGTTAGGCTCTATTAATCACAATTTTTATAAGGAAGTGGTTCTATTCTACTTTATTTGGAAGTCTATTTTTGTTTACTTGAACCATAAATACTAATATTTTAGATTCAAATAGAATTAAGATGAATAAAGATTGGATGGATTCTATTCGTTTAACAATAGAGTACGAGAACGGAGTGAAAGTGTTCATCAAGTTTGCAAAGGATCACACAAAGGATCCTTCTCAAATCCTTTTTCCGTGTTTACGTTTTTGTTATTCTAGAATACATACTCTAGAGGAGTTGGAAGAACATTTGATATGTCACGGAATAGATCGGAGTTATAAATGTTGGAATAAACACGGAGAAAAAGCAAATGTCGCTACTGGCTGGGATAAAACTGCGTTTTATGGATCTTCAGATATGAATACAAATATGGATAATGAAGAAGACCGTATGGAGGATGTGATTACATATGTCAATGATGATGAATATTGTATTGAGAAAATGACAAATATAATTCATGATGAACTCCATGATTGCCCAAAATTGTTTGAGAAGATAAAGAGTTATGCAAAGATGCCATTGTATGTTGCTTGCACTAGGTATACAACATTGTCAGCTGTACTAAAGTTGTATAAATTTAAAGCAGGAAACATATGGAGTGATGTCAGTTTTACAAAACTACTTTCTCTCTTGAATGACATGCTCCCAAAAGATAATGAGCTCCAAATACAAACATATGAAGCTAGACGAATGCTACGCTCGATGGGAATGATTTCTGAAAGAATACATGCCTGCCCGAAAGACCGTAAATTGATTCTAAAGGAGAAAAAATCACTTACAGAATTCCAAAAGGGTGGTGCTTCTCGATACAAGAACGATAAATCCAATCCTATGAAAGTTTTATGGTACCTTCCAATCATTCCATGGTTTAGGAATCTATATAGAAGTGAAGAAACTGCAAGAAAATTGTCGTGGCATGCCGATAAAAGAAATAAAGTTGGGTTATTAAGTCATACGGCTGACTCCCCTCAATGGAAGAAAATTGATCATGAGTATCCTGAATTTGGAAAAGAGTCGAGAAACCATCATCTTGTGTTATCTACAGATGGAGTGAATACTTTTGGTTTTCAAACCATCACTGATAGTACATGGCCTATTATGTTGGTAAATTATAACTTTCCACCCTGGTTATGCATAAATTAGGAATTCATCATGTTATCTATGCTTATATATAGACCAAAACAACCAGGTAACGATATTGATGTTTATCTGGCTCCTTTGATCGAGGATTTGAAGTTATTGTGAGACTCAGGTGTAATGTTGTATGATGCTTATAAAAGTGAATACTTCACGTTGAGAGCGATGTTGTATGGGAAAATAAATGATTTCCATGCTTATGGAAATTTGTCAGGATATAGCATTAAAGGAACTCATGGGTGTCCCGTGTGTGAAGAAGATACAGAATCAATTAGGTTTAAACATTCATCGAAATCTATGATTCTATGACATCATAGATTTCTACCTCATCGGCATAAGTACCGATCTTGGACGACATCATTCAATGGGAGTTCAGAAAAACGCGCAACACCGTCTCCACTAACAGGTGATTAGCTATTTGAGAAAGTAAAAGATCTAAACACTATTTTTGGTAAACCATTTTCGAAAAACATTACGAAAATCGGTTGGGAAAAGATATCAGTTTTATTTGAATTACCATACTATAATTGTTTATACTTCAGACATTTTCTTGATGTGATGCATGTGGAAAAAATTGTATGTGATAGTGTTATCAAAACATTGCTAAATGCCCCTGGAAAAACAAAATATGGAATCAAGGCATGGTTGGACGTGTTTGACATGGGAATACGAGAAGAGTTGGCTCCCGTGAAGGGTGAAAATCGAATGTTTCTTCTTCCAGCTGCTTATACTCTTTCTAGGGTGGAGATATATCAGTTTTGAAGCTTCTTCAATGATGTAAATGTTCCATAGGGGTACTCATCAAATATCAAGAACATTGTGTCAATGAATGATTTGAAGTTAAAAGGTTTGAAATCACAGGATTTCAATGTTTTGAGGCAAGATCTAATTCCTATTGCTTTACGTTGCATTTTTCCCAAGAATTTTTGTCATACATTAACAAAACATTGTATATTTTTCAAAGCTATATGTAGCAAAGTTTTAGACCTGGGTAAATTGCCAGCTATGGAAAAAGAAACTGTCATCATATTATGTGAATTAGAAATGTTCTTCCCACCAACATTCTTTGATATGATGGTTCATTTGATGATTCACTTGGTGAGAGATATTAGACTTTGTGGTCCTGTGCACTATAGATGGATGTATCATGTTGAACGGTATATGAAGATTTTGAAAGGGTATGTCAAAAATAGAAGTCCTCCAGAGGATAGTATAGTGGAGCGATATATTGTTGAGGAAGCTATTAAATTTTATACTGAATACCTATCTAATGTGGAAAGCATTGGTCTCTTGAAATCTTGTCACACTGGACACATTGAGGGTGAGGGAATTTCTGGAAGTGAAGTTGAGACAATCAGTATTATAGATCGGTAGCAGGATCATCATTATTTTTTTCATAAAAGTTGGGAGGTAGCTCCATATATTGAAACTCACAAAGAAATTCTTAGGCAGTTGAATCCATCAAGGGCTGAAAAATGGTTATCAGATACACATAATCACTAGTTTATAGGATGGTTTCAGGACCATATTTATAAGGATATGGATGAAAATCCGAATTCAATTTCAAAATGACTTCGATGGCTAGCCACTGGACCAAGTGTTTATGTATTATCTTACAGTGGTTATGTAATTAATGGTTATACATTCTCTATAGATGAACATGATGAATATAGTACCATGAAAAATAGTGGAGTTACACTAGTGGCTGAAGTGATGCATGTTTCTGGTAGTAAGGATAGAAATCCTATTTATGAAAATATGTCATACTTTTTCATTATCAAACTAATATGGGTTTTGGATTATACGACATTCAAATTGCCAATTTTTCAATGCAAATGGTTTGATAACAACAGTGGTGTTAAAATAGAAGAATGGGGATTTTCGAAAGTTGATTTTAGTAAAGAAGGGTACAAAGATGAAAAATTTATATTGGAATCACAAGCGGTACATGTTTTTTATTTTCCAGATCCCGCAAACTGAAAGTGGTCGATTGTTCTGTTATCGTCCAAAACTACTAAAGGTTTGGATGAAAATTCATTTGAGGACGATCCTTTTAGTGGTACGTAGCAGTAATTTCAGAGAGGTCCCAATGCAGATGATGTTTTGTATGATAGAGGAGACCAAAATGAAGTGATTTGGATAGTTGATAGAGGTGTCAAATCCCTTCAACCATTGAAAAAATAAAGAGAGTTCAGTAAACAGGTTATATTTTGTTTGTAATATAGATCTTGTTATCTCATGTTATTATCTAATCAATACTGAATATATGTAATCTGAATTAACTGTTCAACCACTTTTGAAGATAATGACTTCTGCACATTCTGGTGCTCCTAACCTTGAGGTTGAACAAGTCTCTCAAGCTACTGCTGTTGTAGCCGCTGCGGCTCTTGCTGCTCATGCAGCTCATGCTGCTGTTGTTGTTGCTCCTACTACAGCTCCTATTGCTCCTACTGATCCTCCTGCTGCGGGTCCTGCTATGGCTGCTGCTGCTCTTGCTACGGCGGCTCCTGCTGCTCCTAGTGTTGAGGTCCAACAACCATCAGCACATATCGTTGATACCATTCCAGATGAACATATATATTATGTTGATATCGATGAAATGGTCAGGAATGAAGGACTGATATCTACGAAAACACAGGTGCATCGTAGTTTGACGGTGTTAGCCAAAATTATGAAGGTGAAAAGCAAAGGCATCAAATTCGATGTTGGATGGAATGAATGAGGCCAACATGTGAATCCCAAAAAGGCTATTTTTAGCAGATACATTGGAGTTTTCACTCGGCAACGCATGCCGATTGACATAGATTCATGGAACCATGTTGTATCTGGGATGAAGTCTATGATCTGGGAAGAAATTATAGTAACATTACGAATTTATTTCTTTAATTTACTATCAAATAAAATAATGAAACAATGTCTTACTCTTCTCAATCTCTTTCAGAGTACATTTATAATAGACGATTCACACAAGGATTGTGTACTATGGCTTGCAGGAAAGATTCCAGGATGTTTTCGCACTATTTTAAAAAGATTCCACCTAAATGATTCTAAAGGTAAAATAAACCCACACCCACCCATTGTCTACACTCACCTGATATCCCAAGAAGAATGGGATTCATTTATTGGACGTTGTGGGGATGATAAGTTTCAGGTACATTGTGGGTGATAATATGTTGTTTGAGGATACTTGTATTCATCACTTTGATTTTCAATATTTCATTTATGAAACAAAAACTCTGTACTGAAAATAAGTAATGTGCATTAAAACCAACATACCCCTATCATAAATCAAGGATGGGGTACACTTCATTAGAAAAGAAAACAGTACGTATTTTAAATTTATAGTAATATTATTGTGTGCCAATAAACAACATCATAATTATCTTTCTATGTTTATATATAGATTGATGAGTCTAAAACAAAATGCACTTCCATCCCACATAATTTTCTATGGAAGGAGGCATGTGTGAACAAATTAGGGAAGTTAGTAGATGAGAACACACAGAAAGGGTAGGAAATATGTGTAAGTATGACACGATGATAAAAATAATTGTTTAAAATTGCTATTACATAAAAATAATTAGTTATTTTCATATATCTGACAGTCACATGAATCAGCTACTCCTGTAGTGGATACAGACCTATTATCGATGGCTTTGATGCAGCCAGAAAAATATGGTCGTGTCAGAGGTGCAGGGTTTGGGGTGACACCCCTAGTATATTTTGAGAAGAATAAAAAAATGGATGATACAGATGAAAAATTGGAACAAATTAGTGGAAAAATAGCAACCCTTGAAGAGTGATTGCAATGTCAGGGAGAGTTGCAAGCAACTTTTATGGGTGGTAAGCAAAGGGAAGAAAGAACATAGGAACAACCAGCGCATGAACATCCCGCCCCAGCACCCACCAGCTTTGAGGTGAGCCATTCACCTCAATGAATTGTCTTATCCATGGTAATCAATATTCTAATAATTGTTCCCATGAAATGTGAATCGGAAAAACATGGATAATTTTTCTTTACTCGTCTTATACATGGTGATAATGATTGTGATTTATATCTTTCAACACCCACCTATCACCATTTAGTGAGGGCTACAGTGTTCAATATCCTTGATGCCACACTACACAATAGACCACTTCCGAATGATCATCTGAAAGTGATGATTACTGTATCTCATGAGCCAAATGCAGAGCTACCTATTCCACTTGATGATGATGATATTCATACAGTCCAAAAGGCTATTGGGACATTCATGGAATGGCCATCAAAACATGTAAGAGTACATGCGAACAAAGAGGTATTAATTTCCTTTTTTTCAAGAAAACCCTTAACAATTAATGAGAAAAGGGTCTGATCTAAAGATTGTTATTATATAAGGAGAAAGGGAAAGGAGTGACAAATGTCAGCTCAAAACCATATAAAAAATCGACCAACCAATCCAAAGAGCTACTGAAAAAACAATAACACCACCTATTCTCTATCCACATTTATTAGCATTGAAGACTCATGTGGATATGAAGCTAAAAGATGGTAATAGTAATCTAGTGGTTTTCGAAGAGAATATATACGGAGATGAAAGTCAAGATTTCATTGCTGCTAAAAATGTAAATGAAATACTTGAAAGCAGTTGGCTGGGCATCACCGTTGTAAATTTATATATGAGGTATATTTCCATGAATTGATTTTCTAAAAGCTGATCTACTATTGAAAATTATGACTAAATGCATTTTATATTGTCGACAGATGCATTTATGAAAAACAGTTGAAGGAATTTTCCCATGATCCAATATTTGGACTCATTAGTCCTCATATCACATCAACACACCTAACAAAAATAGATCCATCAAAAAGGGATCCAATAGTGAACAGCTTGCTGAAAACATTTGAAAGCAAGATTACAGATCACAGACTTTTCCAAATACCAACCAT
The DNA here is from genome assembly GCA_963277665.1 of Viscum album. Taxonomy (NCBI): domain Eukaryota; kingdom Viridiplantae; phylum Streptophyta; class Magnoliopsida; order Santalales; family Viscaceae; genus Viscum; species Viscum album. Next base: position 1,317,347,848 of record OY728147.1, read on the forward strand.
GTAGGGGTAATACTCTATGATTAAAGAATATCAATTATATTTTCACTTATATTATTACTTATTCCTTTTTGTGTTATTAGGCAACATTGGTTGCTAATTGTGGTTAACTTGTATACTCTGAAGATTTATTTTCTATATTCAAAGCAAGGATATCCATCAAACCGACTACACATGATGGATTTTGTGAATCTGTAAGACACTACATCTTACATTTTAGGTTGACGCATCAAGTAATATAATTTATATTATTTTTGTCTGAGGATTCTGTTATGATAGGGCGGTGAATCATTATCATCTAAAAAAAGGAATGAGGACAGGGGCTAAGCATAGGGAGGCGAGAAAGTACTACGTCTGGACAAATATCAGGGTATATATAATAAAATTTCACTATCCAAACACATCTCAACACAATTTACTCATTCTCCTAATGATCAATTTTTTTGCAGTGTCCAAAACAAAAAAACGATAATGATTGCGGTTATTATGTTTTTAAATTTATGAAAGAGATCATTTTTCATCAGCAAACTAGCATCTCTAAATAGGTATTTTCAAAAACAACTACTAGTTAATTTAAGTTATTTATTAATTATTTATTTTTATATTTTGCAGTACTACTCTAACTGCCGAAAATCCTCATACTCACAAGACGATATAGATGTCTTCAGAAACGAGTGGGCCGCATACCTAATGGAAGATTGTACACAAATTCAATGAAGATCAGACTTGGGGACATGTACAATTGGTTGTAATTTTTCAGAGGGGTTAAGGGGATCAAAAGATGAAACATTGTTGTATGTAAATATTCGTAGGAAAATTGTAATTGATATTAAATAAAACATCCTTTCTCTAATGAGTCATTTTCCCATTTTAACAGATGATATGCACCAGCAACATGCAAGAATGTTGAACCACTCAAAGGGACTCTCTTTTGTTTAAAATGGACACGAATTTAAGTGAAAACAACAACTGACCTATGGAAATCCGACCAAAAACATTCGAATTGTGTTGATCCTTTAGGAGAATGATCCAAGGGTCCTTGGTAATTTGTACGAGTCATCGCCGCCTCAATCCAGGGCATTGTGTGGCCGGTACCACTCAAAGGGTCTCTATTTTGTTTAAAATGGACACGATTTTAAGTGAAAACAACAACTGACCTACGGAAATCCAACCAAACGCATTAGGATTATGTTAATACTTTAGGAGAATGATCCAAGGTTCCTTTTTGACGTGTATGAGTCAACACCGCCTCAATATGAGGCATGGTGAGACCGCTATCACTCAAAGGGTCTCTCTTTTGTTTAAAATTGACACAATTTTATGTGAAAACAACAACTGACCTATAAAAATATGACCAAACGCATTTGGATTATGTTGATCCTTTAAGATAATGATCCAAGGGTCCTTTATGATGTTTAATAGTCAACCTCGCCTCAATCCAAGGCACGGTGTGACCGCTATCACTCAAAGTGTCTCTATTTTGTTTAAAATGGGCACGATTTTAAGTTAAAACAACAACTGACCTACAAAAATATGACAAAACGCGGTCGGATTGCCTTGATATTTTATAAGAAAGATACAAGGGTACTTGGTGATGTGTAAGATCCATCCTCTCCTCAATCCGCGGCATGGTGTGGCTGGTTACACTCAAAGGGTCTCTATTTTGTTTAAAATGGACACGATTTGAAGTGAAAATAACAACTGACTTACAGAAATTCAACGAAACGAATTAGGATTACCTTGATCCTTTATGATAACAATAAAAGGTTCCTTGGTGATGTGTAAAAGTCATCCCCATCTCAATCCGAGGCACGGTGTGGCCGGTACCACTCAAAGGGTCTCTTTTTTTTTAAAATGGACACAATTTTAAGTGAAAACAACAATTGATCTACGGAAATCCGAAAAAACACATTTGGATTGTGTTTTTAATTTAGGAGAATGATCCACGGGTCCTTTTTGACATGTAATAGTCAAACCCACATTAATTAGAGGCACATTGTGACTGCTATCAATCAAAGGGTCTGTCTTTTGTTTAAAATGGACACAATTTTTATTGAAAACAACAACTGACCTACGGAAATCCATCCAAACGCATTTTTATTGCCTTTATCCTTTAGTAGAAAGATCCAAGAGTCCTTTTGACATGTAAGAGTCATCCCCGCCTCAATCTGAGGCACGTTGTGGTCGAAACGACTCAAAGGGTCTCTATTTTGTTTAAAATGGACACGATTTTATGTGAAAACAAAAACTGACCTACAGAAATTTGACCAAACACATTAGGATTGAGTTTATCCTTTAGGAGAAAGATCTACGGGTCCATTTTGATGTGATAGAGTCAATCCGACCTCAATATGAGGCATGGTGTGACTGATATCACTCAAAGGGTCTCTCTTTTGTTTAAAATGGACACAATTTTAATTGAAAACAACAACTGACCTATGGAAATCTGACCAAACGCATTTTGATTGCCATGATCCTTTAGGAGAAATATAAAAGGGAAATTTTTGACGTTTACGAGTCATCCCCGCCTCAATCCGAGGCATGGAGTGACCAGTACCACTCAAAGGGTCTCTATTTTGTTTAAAATGGACATGATTTTAAGTGAAAACAACAACTGACCTACGAAAATCCATCCAAAAACATTAGGATAATGTTGATCCTTTAGGAGAATGATCCAAGGCTCATTTGTGACATGTAACATTCAACCCCACCTAAATCCGAGGCACGGTGTGACCGCTATCGCTCAAAGGGTCTCTCTTTTGTTTAAAATGGACACAATTTTAAGTGAAAAAAAAACTGACCTACAGAAATCTGACCAAACGCATTCTGATAGTGTTGATCCTTTAGTTGAACGATCCAAGGGTCCATTATGATGTTTAAGAGTCAACCCCACCTCAATCCAAGGCACGGTGTGACCGCTATCACTCAAAGGGTCTCTATTTTGTTTAAAATGGACACGATTTTAAGTGAAAACAACAACTGACCTATGAAAATCTTACCAAAGGTAGTCAGATTTTCTTGATCTATTATAATAACGATCCAAACGTCCTTGGTGATGTGTAAGATCCATCCCCGCCTCAATCTGAGGCACGGTGTGGCCAGTACCACTCAAAGGGTCTCTATTTTGTTTAAAATGGACTCGATTTTAAGTGAAAACAACAACTGACCTACGGAAATCCAACCAAACGCATTCGAATTGTGTTGATCCTTTAGGAGAACGATCCACGGGTCCTTTTTGACATGTATGAGTCAACCCCGCCTCAATCTGAGGCACGGTGTGACCGATATAACTCAAAGGGTCTCTCTTTTGTTTAAAATGTACACGATTTTAAGTGAAAAAAACAACTGACCTATGAAAATACAACCAAACGCATTCTGATTGTATTGATCCCTTAGGAGAATGATCCACGGGTCCTTTTTGACATGTAAGATTCAACCCCGCCTCAATCTGAGGCACGGTGTGGCCGGTACCACTCAAAGGGTCTCTATTTTGTTTAAAATGGACACGATTTTAAGTGAAAACAACAACTGACCTACGTAAATCCGAACAAATGCATTCGGATTGCCTTGATCTTTTATAAGAAAGATCAAGAGGTCCTTGGGGACGTGTATGAGCTATCCCTGCCTCAATCCAAGGCACTTTTTGGCCAATACCACTCAAAGTGTCTCTCATTTGTTTAAAATGGACACGATTTTAAGTGAAAACAACAACTAACCTACGAAAATCCAACCAAACACACTAGGATTATGTTGATCCATTAGGATAACGATCCAAGGTTCCTTTTTGATCTATAAGAGTCAACCTATCTTCAATCCGAGGCACGGTGTGACCGCTATCACTCAAACGGTATCTCTTTTGTTTAAAATGGACACAATTTTAATTGAAAACAACAACTGACCTATGAAAATCCAACCAAACGTAGTCGGAATACCTTGATCTTTTATAATAATGATCCAATGGTTCTTGGTGATTTTTAAGAGTCAACCCCGCATCAATAAGAGGCACGATGTGGCTGGTATCCCTCAAAGGGTCTCTATTTTGTTTAAAATGGACACGATTTTAAGTGAAAACAATAACTGACCTACGAAAATCGGACCAAACGCATTCATATTATGTTGATCCTTTAGTAGAAAGATCCAATAATCCTTTTTAACGTGTACAAGTAAACCCTAAATCAATATGAGGCGCGGTGTGACCGCTATCACTCAAAGGGTCTCTCTTTTGTTTAAAATGGACACGATTTTAAGTGAAAACAACAACTGACCTACAGAAATCCAACCAAACACATTCATATTGTGTTGATCTTTTAGTAGAACGATCCAAGGGTCCTTTTTGACATGTAAGAGTCAACCCCTTCTCAATCTGAGGCATGGTGTGACCGCTATCACTCAAAGGGGCTCTCTTTTGTTTAAAATGGACACAATTTTAATTGAAAACAACAACTGTCCTACGAAAATCCAACCAAACACATTAGGATTGCCTTGATCATTTATAATAACGATCCAAGGGTCCTTGGTGACGTGTATGATCCATCCCCTCCTCAATCCGAGGCACGGTGTGGCCGGTACCACTCAAAGGGTCTCCCTTTTGTTTAAAATGGACACAATTTTAAGTGAAAACATCAACTGACCTACGAAAATCTGACCAAATGCATTAGGATTGTGCTGATCCTTTAGGATAACAATCCAAATGTCTGTTGTGACATGTAAGAGTCAACCCTGCATCAATCCATGGCATGGTGTGACCGCTATCACTCAAAGGGTCTCTCTTTTTTTTAAAATGGACACAGTTTTAAGTGAAAACAACAACAGACCTACAGAAATCCAACCAAATGCATTCGGATTGTGTTGATCCTTTAAGAGAATAATCCAAGGGTCCTTTTTGACATGTATGAGTCAACCCCACCTCAATACAAGGCATTTTGTGACCGCTATCACTCAAAGGGTCTCTATTTTGTTTTAAATGGACATGATTTTAAGTGAAAACAACAACTGTCCTACAAAAATCCAACCAAATGCATTTGGATTGCCTTGAGATTTTATTATAATGATCTAAGGGTCCTTGGGGACGTGTAAGATCCATATTCGCATCATTCCGAGGCACGGTGTGGCCGGTACCACTCATAGTGTCTCTCTTTTGTTTAAACTGGACACAGTTTTAAGTGAAAACAACAATTAACCTATGAAAATCCAACCAAACACATTCAGATTGTGTTGATACTTTAGGAGAATGATCCACAGGTCTTTTGTGACGTGTACGAGTCAAACCTGCCTCAATATGAGGCACAGTGTGACCACTATTACTCAAAGGGTCTCACTTTTGTTTAAAATGGACACAATTTTAATTGAAAACAACAACTAACCTATGAAAATCTGACCAAACACAGTCGGATTGCCTTCATATTTTATAAGAACAATCCAAGGGTCCTTGGTTACACGTACGAGTCAACCCCGCCAACCCCATGGACCACCCCCACCCCCCCTAGACACCAATCCACCCGCGGACACCCCCCATCCCTCTGGATACCCCCCACCCCCTATAAAGCCCCATGACACCTTGGACACCAGCCCACTCCCCTAGAAATCCCCCCCGCAGACCAATCCACCCCTGGAAATCCCCCACCCCTTGGACACCAATACACCCCCACTCCTCTGGACACCCCCACCCCCTGTAAAGCCCCCCCCCCCCCCCCCCCCCCGACACCTTGGACACCAACCCACCCCCAGGAAGGCCCCCCCGGACACCAATCCACCGCCTGGACCACCCCCACCACCCCTGGACACCAATCCACCCCTCTGGACACCCCCACCCCCTGTAAAGCCCCCCTAACACCTTGGACACTATCCCACCACCTTGGAAACATCCCCCGGACACCAATCCACCCCCTTGACCGCCCCCACCGCCAGGACACCAATCCTCCCCCTAGACACCCCACCCCTCTAGAAACCCCCTCACCTCAAATTAAGCCCCCCCCCCCCCCCCCGACACCTTGGACACCATCCCACCCCCTGGAAAGCCTCCCGAACACCCCTACCCCCCCTGGACAGCCACACCAAACCCTTGAACAACCCCCCAACCCGCTGAATTTTGAATTGAATTATTTATGTACTTAATTAACTTATGAATTATATGTTAATGGTGTATGGGAATACTTTTTGTATGGGTATAGTTGGTCTAATTAGCTTATGATTTATGAGTTAATTTTGTATGGGTATACTTTCTTTAATTATCTTATTGATATACAGATTTTTTTTGTAGGGGTTCGGGTGTGCTGCTATAGAGTTTTTCATAGTAATAGAGAGGACATTTATCAACTCTAAAAAAATGCTGATAAAGGGTTCATTTATCAGTGATTTTTTAGCACTGATAAAGTACCCCTTTATCAGTTCTTAGTAAGCGCTGATAAAGGGTACGCCCCTTTATCAGCACTGAGCTTTACAGTGCTTTTTGAGCGCTGTTAAATCCCGTTTTTAGCACTATTAATTCCCATATTTGTAGTAGTGTGCATGTGTGAGGGGTTGTGAATATTCATTATTAATTCAAATAAACAATACCTGATTGGGAATTGCCTAATATAATTGGTGGTGTCCACTACAAATCTATCACACAATAGAATAATTTTATACCAAACTATAATTTTGTTAAACCATTTAACCAATGAAGTGATTTTATGGAATTATGGAATCACACTTATTTAAACTTAGCACAAGTGGATTGAATAAAATGGAACAAGGATAGTATTGAAATTATAAAACTAACCCTGACTTGATCACCCATCTAATTAAATAGTTTTTAAATCACTTTAATTCCATATTTTTCTTCAATCTATTCCTTAGTTTCTTCTTTTGTTCCGTTTATCTCTTTTATTTCAAAACCAAAAAATTTCAAAATCACTTAACTTTTTCTATAATTAAAAAGTGACAATCTATTTTGTGTGCAATACTCAGCAGAAGACAACCTAGGTTAACCACTATACTATATCTTAACATAATAAATAATTGTTTTTTCCACACCCCATGATAGTCATGTGTCAAGGGGGATGGCAGGGGGCTGTTGTGGGCTGGAATAGGTGGCAGGGGGCTGGTGTGGGTTGGATTGCAGGTGGATGGGGGTTTTTGGGCATGGGGAAGGGGCTGGTGCGGGCTGGGATGTAGGAGGCAGGGGCTGGTGAGGGTTGGAACTGGTGGTTGAAGCTGTTTTACAGGTGGAAGAGGGCTAGCATGAGTGTTTTGTCAGAGGTTGGGGGTGGTGGCCGGTGTGGTGGCTGGTGCGGGCTGGATTGTATGTGGTTGTGGGCTAGTGCGGGCTCGAATGCGGGTGGAAGGGGGTTGGATTGCATATGGAAGGGGGCTGGTTGCAGGTGATGGGGGGATGGTACCAACTGATTCAAAGGTGGCAGGGGGGCTGTTATGGGCGGGAATGATAGTGGCAACGGGCTGAAATGAAGGTGGAAGGGGGTTGGTGTGGGCTGGATGGGGCTGGAGCAAGGCCAAACAACACGTGACTATGGCGTGACCACTGCGTAACCACAGAGTGACCACGGCATGACAGTGGCGTGACCGCGGCGTGACCGCGGCGTGATCGCGGCGTGACCGCGGCGTTACCACGGCGTGACCGCAGTGTGTTGCCCTGGTCCAGTGATATCTACAGGGCGGCATCTTCTGGCGAGGAGAAAAGGGGGCGGGAGGAGGAGAGGAAACATTCTGGTTGTTGCCCCACCGGCAGAAATTGTGATTAGTCAGTCTCAACATTGACCACAATACTCCTGAAATACTATCACTGCGAACCGCCGCGGGGTGTCGTCCTGGAGTAGAGAAAAATCATGGCATTACCACGGCGTGATCGCGGCGTGACCCTGACATGACCGTAGCCTGACTATAGCATGTTGGCCCTGTCCAGAGACATCCATGGGGAAGCATCTTCCGGCCAGGAGCGAAGTGAGCTGGAGGAGGTGGGCAACATTTCGGTCATCACCCCGCCAACAAAAATTGTGATTAGTCAGTCTCAACATTGATCACAAGACTCATGGAATACTATCACTGTGAACCACCGCGTGGTGTCGTCTTGGAGTATGTCCAAATCACAACATTACCACGGCATGACCATGGTGTGACGGTGGCATGACCGCGGTGTGATTGCGGCATGACCACGGCGTGTCCGCGGCGTGACAGCGGCATGACCGCGGCGTGTTGGCCCGATCTAGCGACATCAGCAGGGCGGCATCTTTCATCCAGGAGCATAGGGAGCGGGAGGAGGAGAGACAACATTCTAGTCATTGCCCCACCCACAGAAATTGTGATTAGTCAATCTCAACATTGATCACAATATTTTTGTAATACTATCACTGTGAACTACCGCAGGGTGTCGTCCTGGAGCAGGGCCAAATCACGGCATGACCGCGGCGTGACCGCGGCATGTTGGCCCAGTCCAGCGACATCCGCGGGGCAGCATCTTCCATCCAGGAGCGAAGGGAGAAGGAGGAGGCGAGGAAACATTCCGGTCATCTCCCCGCCAACCGAAATTGTGATTAGTCAGTCTAAACATTGATCACAAGACTCATGGAATACTATCAATGCGAACCGCCACGGGGTGTCATACTAGAGCAGGGCCAAATCACGGAATTACCATGGCGTGACCGCGACGTGTTGGCTTGGTCCTGTGACATTCGAAGGGCAGTATCTTCCGGCCAAGAGCGAAGGGAGCAGGAGGAGGCGTGCAACATTTCGACCATCGCCCCATCGGCAGATGATAAAACAAATAAGCTATTTAATATGCTATAACTAGGGATCACCAGAGAAGTTTGTAGCAAGTGGAACAATGACACAATGTCTAAAGGGAAACAAAATGATATAAAAGAACCATACACCCTACACAAACCATTTACAAATTCATTCACTTTGTCGAAACTTGGAAATTTTATTTATAATATTCAAAGCGTGAAAAAGAAAGTGTCATTGTCAAGGCATATGCCTACTCAGGCAATGTCATTTTAGTTAAACAAGTATGATAAGATAATTTATATTACTCAAAGAAAACGAAAACTAACTAGCCACAAAACAAACGCCAAAAAGAGGCATATTAGATACTCAAACCAAATATAAACATGATACAAATAATTATCACTACTCTTTGGTTTAGAATTCAGCATACCTTCATTGGAGGGGTTTAATTATAAAATTAGGGCATTGAATTATCACAGAATTTATTTAATTATATTTAACATTTATTCTAAATCTCATTTAGCACAAATCAAATGAAATAATTTGAGCAACTATATCAACGTAACTATCACTGTGAGTTTTTTCAGACAGCGCACCTCCGTTGGAGGGGTTTTATTATAAAAAACATGAGTTTATTTATCAAGTGAAACAATTATATTAAATAGCAAATATTTAAGATATGCAATTCAATATAATTAAGCAGAATTATGAAAGAATCTAAATTCAATTTAAAGCATTCTTGAATTAAAGAGGCTTGAAGAGGGATCCTGCATCAAGGTGTAACCAAACCGTCCACTTGTGCTCTTGGAGATTTCTAACTAAAATTTGTTGCTCCCCCACTGGGTATACTCACCTTTACACACATGCAAGGACACCTAACCCCTATGAACACACCTTCATGGCCATGATCATGTGCAAGGGGATCCTTGCACATATGCTTATATGCATATACTAGTCTCCACTCACCTACGTATGTATTTATATATATATACATGGGAACACATACCCCCATACATGCATAATCACTTCCATGGTTGACTATACACATATCGGGGGAACCCACATACATATACTTTCTTACCTATGCACACGCAGGCAAGTCCCCCTTAACTTGGCTACTTGAAACCAACGAGCAGGGATCAACGCACTACACAAAGGATATTAGGTACATTAAAACACATAAAGTATGATACATAACCAGTGAGAAACCAACCAACGACATTAAAGCCTTACCTCGATTGGGAGAACCAAATCCACCTGAACCAACACGAAATGATCCAATGCCCTACTGAAAACATAATATAGAGTCAAAAACACTAAAATTCCCAAATACATGAGGTGAGAGAACATATTAAAATAGTATGAATTAGATAACACTTTATAATTTCATAAAATATGGTCACTCATTCAACTGTATGTCAATCCAATAATAACAACACAATTATCCATAAACCAATTACCCTTCACATGCATCATGAACATATTAAAATACTATGAATTAGATAAAATTTTCCTTTGCAAATTATAAAACTCCATTTACATGAAAACTTCATCCAAAATTCATCAATGGTATGAATAATTCTACACATAAAATATTCTTAACATTTTTATGACCTCCAAATGACTTCACATAGAATATGATATTCTTTATGAAACTAGAAACACATCATATATTGTTCACCTAAATCACAAAGAAAAAATGTTCTCATGGTATTTTCTATGTGAACTTCTAATGATTTATATCTCCAAAAACTACAATGAAAACTACTTTTATGTTTTCAGAAAACCAAAATCAATAATATATCAGAGTAAGATATTGATTTTCATGGATTATTATAAGGGGGGGGTCCTTACGGTTTCTAAAAACCATAGGAAAATATTGTCTAATGTAATCTATTCCCAACAGTTTAATGAAACTTTTGGAAAAACACATCAAATTGTTACTTACACCAACGGTTTTTTCAAACCGTTGGTCTGCAGGTGTTGGTATAAGTGGGATTTCCACCAGTGAATGTAATTTGAAATATCATATAGAATCTAGCTATGTACAGGTAAATTCATGAAATGTGGTAGTAGAATCAACCCACCAAAAGGAGGATAGATTACAGGATCTAAGTCTATCTTTATAAGCAATAATTAAAAAAATCAGACATAATGACATGGGTTTTTAAAATAAATGGTGTTAAATCCATACCAATAACAAATAGTGGTATCATACAAAATATAATTTGTTATAACTAATATCAAGCCATGATTTAGTGAAAGAAATCTGTTGTAAAAAGGAGAAAATATTTTGAGAAACCTAATCATGAAGAAATGGGGGAGTTAGAGATGGATTGTAATGGTTATTCAACCTTATATATGATTAAAGAAAACTATAGAGACTAACTACACCCCCCTACCCAACCCCCTTTCCCCACTTCCCCACAGCCCCACCCCCTCCCCCCTGCCCTACAGACCCCCCTGCAGACCACCACCTTCCATGTAGACCTCCCCACTCCACCCTGTCCCCTCCACCCACCCCCTCCCCCCACCCCCTACCCTGAAGACATCCCCCCTGCCCCCTCCACCCTGCCCCCTGCCCCCCTGCTCTGTATACCTCCCCCTACCTCTGGCCCCTGCCCCCCTCTACCCTCCCCCCTGCCCCCTACCCCCTCCACCCTGCCCCCTGCCCTACAGACCTACCCCCTTCCCTAAACATCTAAATTTTAGAGTCTTTTTCATGTTACCATTATTATAAGCTTAGCATGATAATATTTAGACATTATAAAAAGAAAATATGTCTAATCCATTATTCCTATTAAAATTTCAATGGAATGTTGTAACAAAGGGAAAGATGATTGAGAGCATAAAATATTCCATTCATTGAAAAACCTATTGGAGAGTATCCACATCCTATAGTCTCTCTTGACCTTATTAGGAAATGAAATGTAAATTATGTTACTATAGTGAAATTCGGCCTACCTGATTCAATAGATCTGTTAATTCCTAACAAAATGTGTAAAGGGACTAGTTGAGATTGGTTCTATGACTAGCTCCATCTTTTGGTAGAGTATGAATTTGTGTAACAAATGTGTTTAGCTCATGTATTTTCTATTTTATGGATTCTAGCCCTATGTTTTTTTATGATAGTTGTTCCTTTATTCTGTCCATGGGAGCCACATATTCATGCATCTCTATAGTCTGTATAGAAATAAAATCATGAAGTTTCACTTCATCTATAGTTAAGAGATTTAAATCAGTAGTTTTATCCTTTAAATATATTTTATGGTGGTATGAAAAATAAAATCGATGTGATCATATTCATGGGTGGATAAATCCTCTCAATAAATGAGAACATTATGAACAAGGATGTGCCAGTGTTGATAATAAAACACACCTACACCTAGGACAAGGAACGTTCTTGAAGGATATCATCTTTATCAGAATTTTTCTCTAAAGGATCATATATGATAATAGTTTAATCCTTTCACCAATCCCACATTCAGTCAACCTGATTCTAGATGAAAATATTGGGACCCAGACTCTGTTCAACTTCCAATATAGGTATATAATCTATAATTTTATTTTTTATGGTCATATATTCTTTAAATTGTGTCATAGTTGTAAGAAAGTCCTCCATCAATTCCCCCTATTTAACTTTAAGGATTGATATTGATAGTTTAGCATTGATTATATGAATACCTAATACTGTTACACTAGGATAAATGTAATTAGGTCTTCCAAAACTTGTAGTCAAACTTGTCGAGTCTTTACCAATCCCAATAAAATATAATGAGGATGCAACTCTCTCAAAATGATTCCAATGTTGGGACATAATTATTTTTCTCCCAATAAATTATAAGTATAGTATGACATGAAAGGATCTTTGAGAATCTAATTTTTTATTCACCCATCAGAATGGTTTCCCCAATACCCCATAGGGATTGTATTCAAACCACAACATGGAATAACCCCATGAAAATTTATTTGGACCATTCTCAAGATGTAATGGAATTTCTATGTCATAATACTCATGTATCATCATCGGCCACAGTTCATAAAGGAAAATGGGTTACATTATCTCTAAATATTGATTATAGGTAAATATGTAACCTATTTTAAATGATCAAATTATGGTGAGAACCTATAAGGATCAAAAGGATCTAAAATGGTTACTACATATATAAAATCATCCAAAATACCATCTCACAACAAGATAATGTGTGAACTTTATTCTAAATTCTCTCTATCATTATCTACCAATGCACCAAAACGTGTTGAATAATGAATGAACCCAAAATGGGGAACATCCTTTAACAAATAAATAGGATCATCGAGTCATTAATTGAAAACGAACAAGACCATCTACCATAGCTTCGTAGTTCACTCCACATCCAGTATTAGTTTCAAATTTAAGAAAGAACGGTTTAATTCAATGATATTTTCAAATACCTTGATGATAGGGCATGGGGTTGTTGACCTCAGTGTCCATGGTTTTGAGGGTTGTGGGGGAGAGACGTCGGGAAGGAAGGGAGGAGGTGGGGAGGCTGCTCGGAGAAGCTTCGTTGGAGGAGGAGGATCATGGGGAGGAGGGTCCCAGCGAGGAGGCGTCTTGGGTATTGAGGGATGCTGGTGAGGAGGTTTCGGGGAGGCGTCGGGAAGGAAGAGAGGAGGTGGGGAGGCTGCTCGGAGAAACTTCCCTGGAAGAGTAGGGTCGCGGTGAGGAGGCATCGAGGAGGGTGTCAGTCTGTTGAGGGGTTTCATGGAGGATGGATCAAGCATAATGAAGAAGAAATGAACAGGTTGGGGTATTCATCCTCGTATCTGTGGCTAATTGTGTGGGTGTGGCCACAGATATTATCCCCCAAAGGAAAATGGAGTTAAAATTAAGAGTGTGTACTATAAAATCCCATATATAGTTTTTTTAAAAATATGGATTTTCAAGATAAGGTTGTCTTAGGGATAAAATGGTTAAGCCAATGTGGTTGAAATTTTAGAAGGAAAATAGTTCACCACCTTGGGATATAATTACACTCCTCTCCTCTTGTTGATAAGGGATGAAATCATCATAATATTAAGATTACAATTTCCTTAAAAATGACTATATAAATTTCTAGGAATTAAATCTCTAAAGGATTATTTAGTCACATTGAGAGGGGTTTAATCATATGTGACTTTATTTGGTGAATTAACTTTATTTTCATTTATACCTTTTGATTTTGGACCTCTTTCACCTATTAAGATTAGTGTACCCAATACAAAATGAAAAAATTAAATGAAATATAACAAAAACATATTTTTATATTGTTCAATACTAACACTTACCTGTTTCTAAAACTAGTTATACATACACCGGTTATAGATTATCCATTGTAATATTATTATTAATTATAATGGTTTATGAATCAATAGGTTATACCCCCATTAGTTGATACTCAATTTGATCCTAATTATACCCCCAATGATTCAACTCTTTTTCCTCTTTTAGTTAGACCCAAAACATTTGAATGGTTATAACCCCCAGTGTTGAGCATCTTCAATAACTGGTCCCCCTATTCACTAGGTCATTCTTCTTATCTTGATCAATTATATGATGATTTCATGATATTCTTCAAAGGGATTTCTGTATTTTATTTTATAATGTACAACTTCAAATACATTCAACAAAAACAAACCATTTATGTAGACTTTTTTTAATAATTTCAATCACTTGTGTATGATCAATTCGGTGAGGGAATCCATGATCAGGAAAATATTATTTCTTCTCTTGATTTTTTAACCTCACTTAATCACTAAATTATCATGTGTGAAATCTGCTGATACTACACCAAGATTATTCTCAAAACACTACAAAATATTTATGACAAATATATCACATGGTTTTTTTCAAACCACATTAATGTAAGAAACAATGAACCTCCCTTCAATTTAATACATTTAGATACAAAAATTAAAAATATAATCACTAATAAAGAATGAATTACTTTCATTTCAATGCAAAAAACTCATTCATGTATATTATTTTATGTATTTTATTTCTTGTACTCTTCACTTAACTAACTGCTTAACAATAACGTCACTATTTTTCTCCATCCTGAAAACTCATGAATTTCTAGAATTACATTTAATCTGATTAATTTATTTTAACATTCAGGTATGGAATAATAGAATACATGATGTCTCTTCCTTACACCTCTCGCATAACTATGCTCTCACTTATATACATCACATAATAGATGTATATGTAGAAACTACTTCATGTCCCTCCTAAAATATAGTGTGGATCATACACTGGATTGTTTAATCAATCCATGATAATGAAAATATAAGTGTTTCGAAATAATCTGTATGAATTCATAGAAATCATACACAAATATTGACCTTTCTTATTTTCCCTATTTCACTCTCAACTCTTCCAAATTATCTCGTGGATATTCTTACTATTTTTACACAAGAAACAATCATGTTTGGGTATTAATGGAGAATAATCCACTGAATTATCTCCACCGCATATGTGCACTACCTATAATATATATGAACCACTCTACTTAAAGATTTGAAATTATGAAATACACCATCTTTGAAAAAAAAATCTCATTGCCACCATTTTATATTCACAGTTCTTAATAATAAAATACACCACTAACTTCAGTTTATTAATTTGTGTAATATTACAACCATATCCATCCCCTCTTAGGATTTGAAGATATGAATTTGATCAATAATCATTATGACATGAAGAACTATGTATTGAAGATTCATTGATGAATATTAAGGAAGAATACAACTTCTTAGCTTGACCAGATATCTTAAATAAAACATATCAAATATATGGAGTTATATATGCAACATTTTAAGTGGATGAAAAGTGTTCCACATAGGACTTTTCCAAAATCAATAATATGCTCAGACTGCTACTCCTTAGTAATACATAGGTGTGTCTCCCTCCATTCGAGCTGGCATTGGGGGGTATACATTGATGCACTTTCACACACTATGGTCTTTATATGGTCATTCCTCCCTATGTTATACCACATACCCACTCATCATACGTGATAAAAAAAAGCACATCCATGCTGAAACTATGAA
This sequence comes from Viscum album, assembly GCA_963277665.1. Classification (NCBI taxonomy): domain Eukaryota; kingdom Viridiplantae; phylum Streptophyta; class Magnoliopsida; order Santalales; family Viscaceae; genus Viscum; species Viscum album. The sequence goes on from OY728147.1 coordinate 1,317,363,637, forward strand.
TCCCACAATCATTAGGCACTCGATGTGAGTGTTATGCACTCTCACTAGCTACAATGGGCTGGGTGATTAAACATTATTTCTTTCCTAAGAAGTGGTCATCCTTGGATGGCCTAAGGTTGACCCATTTTATAATAAATGATCACTATTCTGTTTTAAATAATATTCTAAATATTAAATACAATCTCAATCCCTTTATCTCCATCAAATACAAAACAGTATAAATATGATCATCTATAATATAAATATTCAATTTTAAAATTTTGTAAACAATGTGAACTTATCCTAGTGTAATTAGATAATGACTTTTACATAATAAACAGTTCAAAAATAATCACAATTAAATATCACTAAATTTTCATTGAATAAAATTATTAATATAAAATTAAAATTCAATAAATCAATTGGGTTCTTCAATCTCCCACTTCAGATTTGTTGTCAATACCTATTTTAATTCAAAATTCAATGTTTTCATATAACCTTTATTGATAATAAAATGAATGATATAAATATGGGAATGAATTATCATCTCTACTAATAAAAATTTAAGATCTTTTCTCTTCTTATAACAAATATAGTATGATTTACTCCAAATAGGGATGGAATCAAAAAAATCATATAAATGAGATAAAATGAACCACCTCTAATTTTATGTAATTCATGCTCGATGTAGAAAAAAATGGAGATCAAATTTATTAATATTTATGTCATTAAATTCTCTTCATGTGATTCCAATATTGAAACATATTTTTATGGATTGTATATAGTATTTTTTAACAAATCTTATACATACATCTCAAAAAATCATATTAAAAACATTAATGTTCATGAATGTATTCCCCCCCAACCCTTTAAATTTCATCTCCATTTTGTCCTCAAATAATTTGAATATACCTTTTAGAGATGATTTTTCATTATGTTTATGATAGAACTATAGAAACCAGTAATTATTGAATTTTGATACAATCTTCATTTTATTCCTAACACTGTGACATTATTTACACATAGAACAATAAAAACATTAAATTATTTTATATTTATCATTTATAAAATTTGAATCCCATATTTCTCCTAGAATTATGATTTACTAATACATATATAGTAGGAAAATAATTTTGATTATTCATATCCTATTGAAATAGTAGTTTAATCATAAAAACAAAATAAATGCTTCCCAGATGTGACTTTTCCTTCTCCAAACATCTTCAAACCTCCTTGAACCTATTATAAGACCAAAAAATTATTCATTAAGTAAATTTAACATCTTAAAACATCCTAGGACTCCAATACAATATATTTTATTATCAATAATTCTTATATCACCATCACTGTGTATGGTTCCCTTATATGTTCAACATCATCACATTAATATTCCTTCAAATTCTACTAATACTCTACCCATGTCTTCCATAAATACAATTGTAAGAGAGATCTAAATAACCATCACATGAAATTAAAATCATAGTATAACCTTAAAATCAGAACATTGATGAAATAATATGGTATAAAATACCTGTGTGGATTGGAAGCCAGGCGGAGGGCACAGCGGAGACAGGTCGTCAGAGAGAAGGGAACCGCAGTGAAAGAGGTCTCCAGAGTGGAGGGTACTGCTATGAGAGAGGTCGTTGGGAGGAGGGCGTCATGGTAAGAGAGTTTGTCAGAGAGGAGGGAGCTACAGTGAGGAGAGGATGGGGAGGAGAGGTCGGGAAGGAGAAGTATTCGGGGAGGAGGGTGCCATAGTGAGGAGAAAATGTATGGGAATAGAAGTCATTGGGGGAGTAGGGTGTCGTAGTCTAGCGAGATCAGGGAGGAGGGCGACATGGTCAGGTGAGTTCGGGGGGGAGAACTCGTCGAATTGAGAAGAAGCTGGGAGGAGAAGAATTTGGGAGGAGCACGAGAGTAGCGAATTGGGGGACCCGATACCAAATAGGAAAACACGTGGTATATAGCCACAATTATTAAAATAAACCATGGAAATTAGAAAGATATAGCCATGGACCAATAAAACTATGGCTTTAGGTCCATGGATATAGCTTTAATGTCAAGTAGTGTAAGTTTATTTGTGGATTGATTCTATGTTCTAGATCTTAATGAAACTAGAGACACCTCCTTAGAGGAAAGTGAAGCTTGAAACTTATATGCTTATGGGAGAAGTAAAGCATTGGTGTGATGTTTTAAATCAACCTTATAGGGTATGGGACATGGGTGTCATCTGATTTCAAAACTATCTAATTTGGCAACATTTACCCAAATACTCTGAAGGTAGAGCATGAATCAAGTTCATGCATCTAGAGCAGGAAATTATTTTAGTTATAGGGTACTCGACATGCTTTATAGAGTTGTAGTGTATTTCTCCAATGTACATTTCTAATTAGTTATTTAGGTAAACACACATAGAATAAGGTTTCTGAAATTCCATTCAATATTATGTCAACATGGTCAGATTTACCTCTATTATTGAAGTTGGTAATTAGGTGCTGATGAAAGAGCATAACTTGATGAATTCAAGGGGCATAGAGAAAAGCAGTGTTGTCTCTCAACCCTGTGGTTTTGATTCACTATGAAGGAAGAAATGTTTTTAGGGTTACCATGAGATGATTACCGGCTAGTTTGGGAGTATTTGTAGCTTAATTTTTGTTCATTTGTGTGAAGAGAGAAAAAATGAGAAATTACTGAGATCACTACCCAGTAGAGTGCTAATCATGTGGAAGGATGGGCCATGTGAAATGTTTTTTTAGGAAATTAACTCCATCATTGAGTGGTAGGTTTCATCTTCAACATCTGGTTTGGGGGTGGATTCCAGGGATTCACATCAGACAGTGAGATGGAGTAGTACTGGCTGACCATGATAAGGTCATGGTAGTCTTGGAAAAGGTATACGTGCAATAGTTACACTGAGATTGTATTTTGGGAATACTCATAGTAGTGAGTTTATTTCATAGGGTCATGATTTAGGCCTTGTCTATTCTACCATAATACTCCCAAGGTGCATGGAATTATACTATCTATATTGAGAGGAATGATATGTGTAGCCTCAAATCATGAATATTCTCTTTTTTCATAGGTCAATCCTATAGTTTTATATTTGAACCTATTGTGGAGATCCTCTTATTTTTATTTAGATTTATGAGGGTTTTATAATTCTAAACACTCTATTGGGGATCCTAAAGGATGGTGTATGTTATTTCAGGGAGTTATATCTTGGGTATCGTGGGTGCCAATTCATTTGGAATATTTTTTCCTATAGATGAATGAGTTTTCTATCATATACTAGATGTATTGGCTAGTGGTATATCGAGCCTATATTGACTATCGTCAAAATAGGATGAATTTCACATCACTAGTGGTAAAATTTGATACTCACAAGTTTGAATGGGATGATTAGGTGATCCAAGCTTGACCAAAATTTCATTATCTAGGTATGATGATAGCCCAGATTTCTTGTTTGCCTCTGAATGATCAGTGATCCCTTCATCCGGACCTTCCTCCTATGGTTGATCGTTTTAGGTATGTCTTCTCAAATGAATTTTTAGTATAAATTTTGGGATAGAGATTGAGTTCTCCATCATAATAATTTCAAGATATGCAATTTTATCAATTCCTATTTATATTATTTCTAATACAGAGTTATAGGATCTCAAGAGGAATCAACAGGATTTAGAGACAATGGGGGTTATAAGACCCAATAACTCTCTATGGGTTTCACCAATAATTTTTTTCATAAAAGGAAGTTGATAAACCTTATTTATGCATATACTACGAAAAAATTAACCAAATCACATTTAAGAACCATTATATGTTTCCACATATAGATGATCTTTTTTTCCAGGTCTGAGGATCATGGATGTTCTTGAAAATTGATTTGAGATCTAGATATCACTATGAGCATGTTTGAACTACATATATCACTTATAAAAACATTCATTTTATGTTTTTTCTATAGGATTATCAAGTTATATCATTCAAACTCATTAATGTAGAAACAGTTTTTATTGAAAGGATGAACATAGTTTTCCAACCTTATATGGATATTTTTTTGTGGTTTTCATGGAATATTTTTTAGTGTTTTATAAAAAGAGACATAGCCATGCCAAACATATTGAGATTATTTTAGAAGCATTAATGGACCATCGGTCATATTCTAATCTCACAAACTTCCACTTATTGATGGACATAATTCACTACATGGGTCATATTATCTAAGGGATAACAATATCAATTGACCTAAAGAAGGTGAGATACATAGTTTCTTGGGAGAAACATAATAATTTCATTGAAACACATAGTCTCTTGGGGAAATATGTATATTAAATGAGTTTCATAAATAACATCTCATGATTGGAAGTTACATTGAAGGGATTGACTAAGAAGGGTTTAAAGATTGTATGGTGACATACATATGTGACATCTATTCTTGATTTGAAAGGTAGATTGACTTTGGTACCATTTATGATTCTCCCAGAGTAGGTAAGAATCTACATTGTGTACTGTGAAACATTACATATAAGAATTGGATCATTACTAATGATGGTAGATTGTGTCATGGAGTACGAGTCTCAGTATTTGAGGTCTCTTGAGAGGAATAACACGATGCTTGATCTGAAGATAGCTGTCATTGTTCATGATTTTTGTTAGGGAGACACTATTTACTGGGAGAGAATATTGTGGTATCAATAGGGAAAAATAATAAATTATATATTTACTCAAAATGATCTCAACTTGAGGAATCTAAGGTTGTTTGAGTACTGATATAATTTTTACATTGAGATTTCCTACACTCCTAAGAAGGGAAATGTAGTTGTCGATGTACTGAGCATGAGGACTCAGATATAGGTAGTTCATAAATTCATAAGAGAGTGGGATCATATGAATTTTTTTCTAAGATTCACTAGGAGGTGTAATAAATTCAGGCGTATAATTTCCATTCATCCGTAGTTGTGACCTCAACCGTACTAAATAGAGTAAGGATGAGGGAGCTATTGGATTCAAAGGTCCTAGTCCTATGGGAGAATGTCGTAGTTAGGGACCCTCCTTGATGGAAAATGTGTGGGGATGATATTATTTATATCCATTGTTAAATTTCAGTTCTAGTGTAAATATGTGATGAGATGATGTATGATTTTAATGCCTCATCTTTGTAATTGGATTGTAGTGTCCCCAATATGAAATGTGACTCCCACCATCAATACTGGTGGCTGGGTATGAAACCTGATATAGCTAGTTTTGATACGCAGTGTTTCAACTGTCAAAAGGTGAATTGGAAGATCAATGACCATCCATACTCTTACATAAGTAACCTATTCTTGGGTAGATTTGGGATGATGTCATAATGTATTTTTTGATCGGTAAACTGGGGTCACCTTGAGGTAGTGGTGTTGAATCGGTTTTCATTGATAGGCTCATAACAGTTACTAATTTCCTATCAATCAAGGAGACCTTCATTATGAATTGTATTGGGTGGTTTTATATCTATTATTTGGAAAAAATAATAGTGTCTTGTTAACAATAATTTTATATATGGAGGCCCTATTTGTGTCTAACTTCTAGAAGAGTTTACATTGTGAAATAGGTACACAGGTCCTTCTATGTACAACATACCACCCTCAATCTAATGTCCAGTTAGATCATACAATATATGTTCCTGATGGCATGCAACGATCATATGTCCTGGATTTATGGGGCTCCTGAGAGAGGTAAATACCCCATATAGAGTTTTCCTCCAACAATAGTTATGAAGAGACTATAGAGATGGAACCATATAAGGCATGGAATTGTAGGACATTTCAATTACCCTTATACTAGTTAGTGGTAGGTGAGGCAGCTTTATTGGGACCATGTTAAATATAGGATACTTAATAATAGGTCCAGTTGATTTAGAAGTGCCGAGATACAATATAGTTTTGATGTAAGTATTACGTAAAATGTTGTAGACAACCTCTAATGTTCGAGGTTAGGGATCGGGTATTTGTCATGTTTCACTGAGGCTAGGACATAGAAAGTTTAGGAGAAAGGGTAATACTTCACCACGATATATTAGTCAATTTAGTAGTATAAGTACATTCATCTATGTATCCTATTATTTATAGTTACCTCTGAGGTAATGATCCATGAATGACTTCATCCATGTATCTCAACTTCACTATTTTAGCTCAGACCCATCTCATGCTTTTAAGTGTGAGGAGGATGAGTAATAGAAAGATGCATCCTTTGAGTATCATCCTATTCATATCATTGATAGGAGCATGAATATTCTCTATCGCTGGTTTGTTCCTCTATTATGGGTGATATGGTGGCATTTCTAATTGAAAACACAACTTTGTAGTGGGATGTTGATGTATGTTCTTAGTGGATGGGGTTGTTTTCTGAAAAATCTTGACCACCCATGAGATAGAAATTATAGGATGAATTTCATAAATGGGGGAACATTGTAGGAACATGGGTTTTTATATGTGCTATTGATCCTTTTGATTTTGGTTTAAATGATTTGGTACAACATAATGTCATTACAATTTGAGGTCATGAGTGTATCGGTGGAATCTTGGTCTTGATCAGAGCATGGGGCTCAAATTTTTAGAAGAATATGGTAAGACACATGGTTAGTAGAATCTATCTGGGAAATTTTTCATGATTATTACAAACTGTGTGAGGCTAGACAGTGGGATGGAGGAGACTGCATGGTTTGAAAAATCATGTGGTTAGTGGGGCACACCAATGTGGGAAACCTATATTTTTTTGAAGATCCAAAATGCATAGTTTTCACAAGGTTAGTAAAATTGTAAGCAGGGACCATGCGACACTCACATCCTTAAATTAGTGGGATCATGGTTGGAACATAGATTGTCAGACCATGATGCCAAACCATGTGACCTGGTATTTTAAGAAAATTAAAATAATTAACTTAATAAACCTTATAACTCAAAACTATTTTGTAATTTCTTATTTTGTTTCAATCCATGGGGTTTGATAGATCCTCTAAGGAATTTTGGTAAATTTTGATCCCTCTCATCCAGTTGTTTTCAGAATCAGGTGTTTTCATTCTTGTTAGATATGCATTGGTTATTACTCATTTCATTTTGTGTCATTATTCATTATTCTTAGTAAATAAGAAGTAATATGGGTGCAAGATAATTTCCCAATTTTTAGGATTTTCATCCATTATTCATTTTTCTCCTGATATGAGTCAAATTAGAAGATATTACTTGATGACTAAAACACTATTGACCTAGGCAGGTGGTCTATACCTTTCCCTTGAGGGTTGGTGCTTTATTGAGTGAGTTTCATTTGTTGCACCCACTAGATGTTCTAGTGGAACCCCAAAAATTAATTGAACCCTTGAATTAAAATAAATGGAATAGGTTAGGGGTTCAAATTTGTTACTATGAGATGTTTTGGAGGTTTTTACCCAATCCATGACCACCCAAGGGGTTTTCCATGTGAATTGGCATGCCTATTTTTTTGTTAACCCACCCATGGGCTGATTTGGTGCTTTCCTAGTCAAAGAATTCATTTTAATATTTTAATTCAATTGAATTTTATATAAGGAGATGGTTTCCTCCATTAAATGTTAATTATATGGATTTAATGGTTTATATGGAACATGAATTTCGTTAATGGCTAACATGGAAATTGTGTAAATGAGTCAGTAAACTCATGGATTTAAATTGAATGTGAATTGTGATAAGAGTGGGTATACTCATGGAACATGATTGTGAATTGTGAGATGAGTGGGTATACTTCTGGAACATGAATATGATTTTTTCAATGGTTATATAGGATGTCGTGTTTTTTGACACGTAATGGGTCATGAATATGGTAGAGACTAACTTGGAACTATATTCTCCTTGAATTTATATTCTCAAGGATTCCTTGATCCTTGCTATCTTTTGGATAACGTATGTTTGGTCTCATAGTGGACATGGTTGGAAGACAGGATCCTTAAACCCCAATTCAAGCCTAACCAAGTTTCCATTGATATGATCCTAGTACTAGATGAGTATTCCTTAGTCTACAATACATTGGATTCTATCCCAATGTGCCTTGCACTTCATTATATGGCATGACCATGGTAAATTTGATATGGTTGGTTGTACAGAACGACCATGGTTGATTTAAATTTTTTCATTATATGGCTCGGCCATGGTTGATATGGTGTTACTGGTAGAATAGTGAAGTCATGGGTTATATTACATATTTTGAACACATCATTACTTCATTTTTTTTACTAATTACTTATTATGGGATCTTTACCCATGTTGTATAGGGATCCTTGATGGGATATAAAGGATAACTTTTTTTGTAGTAGATATTCCATGGGCAGTTAAATTTTATTTACTTTTTAAAAATGACATATATTTCACACTACATAGACTTTAAATTAAATCCTATATTTTTATGGAACATTTATTGGTTATCTACTAGTATTGTATCTCACATCCTATTTGGTAAGTCATTGGGTACCCAGATAGACCTTTTGGATAGAAGAATGGATTGGGGCAAGTGACTATAGTTCTATGATTTACTTTTTACCATGAATAAGAGTAGGGGATCATGGGGTTGAGATGAGGAACATGATTCTATTCATAAATATCACTTCTTTTTTTCTTGGTCTTTTCATACATGTGTTGTTTTGTACTGTTGTTTACAGGTTTTGGATTCTTTTTAAAGACATGACAAGTATCATCATCATTTGAATATGATATTACTCCTAGTATAATTTATATATTTCTATCTTGTTTATTTATCTTTTTTATTTCTTTTATTTCATCTTCCACTATTGATTTTCATTAATATTCTTCTATGTTACACTCTGGTAATGAGTGCATAGTCTCCCCAAGAATGCACCCCAGCAGAGTGCTGTTAGTTGGCATCCTCTGGAATTCCGGGAGATACACATGAGTTTGTGTGGATAATTGAGCTTTGGGAACTGCTGAGTTGCATCCAGTTCAGGGATGTTTCACAAAGGTGATTTCAATGTTGAGAAGTTTTTAATGAACCAATGATAGTATCCCACAAGACCTATGAATATCTGAATCTCAAATATGATATGCGGATTTTCCCATTACATGAAAGCCTTCACCTTCATAGGATCAACTAATAATCCATGATCAAAAATAATTTTACCCCAATAACATCTCATATTGAATCAATAATTTTAATTTCCAAAGACTTCCATAATGTTGGGGGTTTCTCCGGATTTCTAAAAGTAAATTCAAATGGTAATCATTCTCATGCTCAAATTTAAAGTAAACCAATATTTTACTCATGAATAATATGAAAAATGTGTTGAGATACTTATGGAGTATCTTTTTCATTAAATCCATAAAAACTATATGAGTGTTTGGTAGACCAAAAAGTAGAGCAAGACATTTTTAATGGTTTTACATGGTCCTAGAAGCCATCTTTGGTATATCAAAATCATGAAACCTAAACTAATTTTAACCCAAATAAATTTTTTTATTACAAAACTACATTTCACCCTTTAACAGATCTATCATGTCAACCAAATGTGGAATATATATTTATTCATAACTATCACCTAGTTTATCTTCTAATAGAACACATAAAAGTGAAGTGAACCATCATCCTTAATAGAAAGAAGCACTTGGGATTCCCGTGGAAAAAATAGGGTGAACAAAACCAGTCTCTATTAACTATTCTAATTATAAATTGGTCTCCTTCGTCTCAGAAGGTATGATATGATAAGTGATTATTGAAATTGGATGCATACTCAGAATCAAACCAATCATAAACTATACCTCACCCATTATTGGATGTGTAACATCCAAGGTAAATAAATAATATAACATTTTCATATTTATTAAAATTTTCAAATTAAATATTATATTTACTTTAAAGGGTATTCTATGTTTGCTGGAATACCTGGAACCTAACAACAGGTTTCTTTGAAATCTTACATTGCACAAAAGGTTGAGTCATACTAAATAATTAATAATATAATATTATTATTTTAAATGGTAGTTAACATCTAGTCGTTGTAAATGCGGGAATGAAAAAAACTAACTACAATATGATTATACATGTTTGTTAAATGTTTTTACATTTATCTAATAAATTTTATAGTCTTAAAATGTGAATTAATCTAATTTTATGCATAAATACTCTAATATTCTTTAAAAAGGTCAATTTACCGCCTTTTAACGAGGAACCCTATTTAAATCGAGTTTGGATAACTTTTATATATTCTATTTGACAAAATAATATTTTTCTTTAGATTCTGGACATAAAAATTTACTTTGGGTAAATTTTTGGTATTTTTCTGATAAAATTCATTTTTTTAATAAATAGTGAAAAATACTGTATTTTAATTCAAACCCTCTTTTTTATATAATTTATTTATATAGTTAGATTATCATTTTAATTTGTTTTAAAGTGTAATTAGATTATAGTTTTACAATTTAATCCATTTTTGTTCATTGTAATTAATTTCACTTTGAAATTGGACATAAGAAAGTGTCAATATTAATAGTTAATATTTCCTAAAAACGGATATTTATTTTGACAACAAGAATTAATTAGTCCAACTTCTATTTTTTGAATTTGTTAAAATAGATATAATTTTTGAATTTGGAATATCAAATCTATCTTAGGCTGATTTTTCTATTTTTCTAAAAAAACATCATTTTTTGATGATTAGTGAAACCACTAAGTAGTAGTTAAAAACTGTCATTTTCATTTAAATGAAAGTCTACCGCTTCTGTGAATTGAATTTAAAAAATACGACATACATTGGTGTTATTGTTAAGTAAAATTTGGGTCAATAAGATGAAAATAATTTTTGGTAAATAATAACCTTTGACGTTTATTTACAGTGGTAAAAGGTAAATAGGGTAATTCAAGGTAAAAAGAATAACATAATAATAAAAAATTATCTTAACTATACGGACTCGGCCTTATTAAAAACATAATCTTGAATTTACTCAAGATAAAAATTTCTTTTACCTTGAGGATATTTTCAAGTTTATAGATTTAGAGAATTAGGACAATACATTTATAACATTACACATTATTAAAGAGTGGATACCATAAAAATAGTTTCCATTTTTTCATAATATAAAACATTAAAACATAAAACAAGACACCTTAACAATTCTTCAACATTTAACATGGCTTCATAAATTTTCATATACATCCATTAACCTATGAAAATCTTTTAAAAACCTGGGATGAACACAAAAGCTCATTAATGGAGGGAAAAGAAGGAAAGATCACATTAGTCCATGAATACTCGTAACGTATGAAAGCATTTTCAAAAGACATTCTTATCCCCAATAGATACTTACTTTGTGTAACATGAGATTTAAACAAGATCCACACAAAACATGAGAACATAAATATAATCATAATGGAATCTTGTGGCATTACATACATAATCTTGTAACCATTATTGGATACCTTATAATTTCTAACCCTTACGGCTACCTTACTTTGTGTAATCATCGCAGTTACACTTGGAGTAACCATACGGCCAACCACCAACTTACTCATACCCAATGTATTTAATGGAGATATAGTTCCCACCATTAATCATAAATAATTCCCACAAACCAAAACATAATCATATATCATTAATAATTCCATAAAAACGTTACTTTGGAATTTCGTAAAACCGAATTTAAAAATAGAATTTTTAAAGAAAATCCCCTTATAAATATCATACAATTGAATAGATACTTAATAGAGTGGATGGAGTATGTATATATACTGTATAAAACATAATAAAACATATTATAAATAGAACCCTTCACTCAAACAATTTAAATATCACATTAATAATGAATTAGAAGTTTAACCCAAAGAATGGAAATCAGGTGAAGAATTCCCTTACCTCGGGATTGTCATACTTAACACTTGTTTAAACCTATTTTATAATGGTTAAAAAGGGTTATTAACATTTTATATAAATATTTTCATGTTTATAACTTCTTATATGATAATTTCATAACATCATTTCACCCTTTAATCATTATTATTTTTCCACTTGCACTGTTTTTTGGTGAGTTCTTTACATGATTTCCGTGATTGGTTCATGGTGAATGTTCTTGTCGATGAAAGTAAAATTACAGAATTGAAATAGAAAGTTATTTAAATATTTCTAGTACCATAATTTATACAATTTACATTTTGATGTTTTATATGAGGATGATTCATAAGTTAAAACATTAATGATGTTCGTTTAGATCATTTTAGTGGTTCTTTGATAATAACGACCTCATTTCATTTTATAAATTAAAACCATTTGTTAAAATGAATTCCAGAACCATTGATGAGACATAATATATATATTATTACCTTTTTAAACCATAAAAATGGTTTCATGAACATTCATGAATTATTTAAAGAAAAAATGAAATCACATCATCCACAATGTCGGTAATTTGACACATCATGGGCAATGTTTTTAATTCTTTGACTAACTGAGAGAGGAGAAGAAAATTGATGATTAATTTCACAATAACATGAGAACATAAATAATATAAATGATTCTAGATATTTCATTCCTCTTGGATAATAGGGGGTGATGAATGAAGAAAAAGTAATCATGGAATAAAACAAAACTTGTGAAATTTCTCACAAAAATTCTGCAGCCTAACGGCGTCTCTTAAAATTTCATAAAAAATATTTTGATGATAGAAAGGGAATATATCATCACTCATAAATATTATTTACAGTAAGGGGGGATATAGAATTAAATATCCCAACATAATCCAAATGGAAAGGAAGATAATAACATAAAATGAAATAAAAGAAAAAAAATAAAAGAGGATGTTTACCTCTTGATCTTTTCTCCTTGAGATCCTTCTTCATGGATTTTGTTTTGGTATTTTGGTGAGACAAGAATCTCTAGGACGTGGGGAAGAGACTTGGGAGGAGTATTGGGAATACCTTAGGCATGGATCAAGGCTTGATAGGTGTGGGAAGAAGAGGGGACTGAGGGTGGTATTTATAGTGGCGGAGAGAGGGTATTTTTCATTATTTTAATCATTATTATAATATTTTTTCCCCAGATTATGAATGGTATTAGTTAATGTGACCTAAAATAGTAATAATGTCTTTTGAGTACGAATCAAGTTTCCTTGAATCACTTATGATGTCATAAATAGTGTATCTTTCTGATAAATTGAATATACGATATTTTATCATATTTCACTATTCACCAAAAAATCATGAATTTCAGAAAAAACCCAAAAATATACCTGAACCATTTTTCAATGTGTAGAATTCATAAATGAAGTCCATTTTTTGAAAATATTTTTTGATATATTATTAATTTAATTTTTAAATAAAAGCCTTCTTAATTGATAAATTAACAAATCTAATTCTATAACTACTTCTATATCATGATGAAAAATTAACCAAGATGTTATTATCTTAAAGCCTTTAAAAATATACTATTAAGTAGGGTCATATTACTATTTATATTACTATTCACCAAAAAAATCAAGTTGTTTCCAATAGACTCCAAATAACATACTGAACACAATTGTAGATGGTAGTTTCTTGAAATTCAAAACATAGAAGTGGAAAAGTTATGTTTTAAAGGATAGTTAAAAAAATAAATACTTAAAACAAAGTTCTATGCATTTCTATTTATTTTTAAAAACAATTGGGCTGTTACGTTATCCCCACCTTTTGGAAATTTTGACCTTCCAGTTTTATTTACTTATTAAACAACTGAGGGTATTTTTTCCTCATATAATTTTCAGACTCCCATGTTGCTTCTTCAACCATGTGGTTTCTCCACAAAAACATTTCATGGTGGATTACCTTATTTCACAATACATGTTCCCTTCAATAAAGAATCTTAACTGGTTTCTCTTAATAATAATGGTTCTCTTCTAGATGAACTGCTTCTAGGTTCAAGACATGTGATGAATCTAGAACATACTTTCTCAACATCAAAACATGAAAGACATTGTGTAACTGAAACAAACTCTGAGGCAATGATACATGGTATGCAACTGTTCCAACTTTCTCTAAGATTTCAAAAGGACCAATGAACCATGGACTTAGCTTCCCTTTCATACTGAAACACATCACACTTTTCCAAGGAGAGAGTTTAAGGAAAACATAGTCGCCTAACTTGAAAGATAAGTATTTCCGTCTGTTATCTACATAACTTTTCTATATACTCTGAGCTATCCTCATGTGCTTCTAGATCATCCTCACTTTCTCAGCCACTTCTTCTACTAATTTTGGCCCCATGAACTTTCTTTCACTGACTTCATCCCAAAACACTGGAGTCCAACACCGTTTCCCATACAAGGCCTCAAAAGGAGACATCTTCTCTGCCTCATGTTTTATTCCTTCTAAGTGAATATATACTTTATACTTTTATAGTCATTATATATTTGGAATTTGGTTCTGTATAGTTGATGCCTCTAAAATTTCAAAGCAAAAACCACAGTTAATAATTTTACATCAAAACACAACCATGTCCCTTAAAAGAAGCATCACTATAGATGACAAACTCATCATTTCGGGAAGGTAATGCCAAAACTAGAGCATTCACCAATCTCCTCTTCAGTTCCTAAAAACAAACATCACATTTTTCTATCCAAACAAATTTACCCCCTTTTCATGTTAACTTATTTATCAAGATAGATAAACGTGCAAAGTTCTTAACAAACAATTTGTAATAACCTGCTAACCCAAGAAAAATAGGAATCTCTGTAACATTTGTGGGTCTTGACCATTCATCAACTACTTTTGTTTTGGTAGGATCAACTGTTATTCCATCCTTATTTACAATGTGTCCATGAAAATAAATATGTTCCAACCAAAAATCACACTTGATGAATTTCCATAAATATTTTTTTCTTTTAAAGTTTGAAAAACGACCCTTATATGTCTTTCATGATCCTATTTATTTTTATAAAATACCATAATGTCATCAATAAATACAACCAAAAACTTAACCATGAACTCATGAAATACTCTATTCTTAAGATTCATGATTACAGTTGGTGCAATAGTTAATCCAAACGGCATAACAACAAATTCATAATGCCCACATCTAGTATGAAATGTTGTTTTTGGGATTTCATCCTCCCTCACCTTCAGCTGATGGTATCTAGATCTCAAGTCAATCTTGGAAAAGTACTGAGCTCTCTAGATATGATCAAACAAGTCATCGATATGAGGCAAAGGATACATGTTTTTAATTGTGATGTTATTCAAAGATATATAATCAATGCAATGTCTCATGGAACAATCTTTCTTTTTAACAAACAAAATAGGGGCTCGACAAGGTGAAGTGCTAGGACGAATGAAGCCTTTGTCAAGAAAATCCTGTAACTGATTTTTCAATTAAAGAAGTTCTATTGGAGCCATACGATAAGGGGGTTTGAAATTGGATTAGCATCTGGAACTAAGTAAATTTTGAATTCGACGTCCTAATTAGGTATGACCCCAGGTAACTCATCAGTAAAAACATCAAGGTATTCATTTACCATTGTAACATCATTAATTTTAATAGTTCCCTTGTATTCACTAATATGAGACGGATAACATTAATTTCCATATTTCAATAGTTTCTCATCTTCCTGATATGTTATCAATTGTATGGGTTCATTCTTGTATAAAAACATAAAATCTTTCTGAAAAAACAACTTCTTTAGCTCTACAGTCAATCTTATCATGATAATCAGAAATCCATTCCATCCCCAGAATAACATCAAACTTGACTGAGGGTAAAACAACAAGGTTTGTAGGTAAAGTCTTTCCATAGACCACAATAAAAATATTCTTATAATTCTTATTTTTTGTAACATTTCCCCCTGTTGTTTTAACAACAAGTTCGGGTCTCATTTACTGATGTGATATTTCCAAATTACCCTAAAATTTCTTAAAGATGAAGGATTATGTAGACCCCGTATCAAAAAAAATTAGCAAAATCTGAGTGAACAAACAAAGTATCTGATACAACCTCATTGGATGGCCCAAAATATGCTATCGTTGTTGCAAAGGATCTCATTACACCTTTTTGTTCGTAGTCTGGCTTATTTGCATCATTTGGATCTCTCTTTGGACAGGAATTTGAATAATAAACCATTTCACCACATTTAAAACACTTTACAGTCTTAGGATCATTTTCATTGCAATCTCCAGCCATATGTCCAAACATACCACATTTAAAACACTTCCCAGTTTTGCTAAGACATTCCCCAGGGTGTTTCTTACCACACTTTTCAAAAATTGGAAATTGGATTTTCTTACCATCAAATTTCTTTGGTTGATTCTTACCCATTTCTCGCCAACATGACCTCTTCTTCTCCTAGTTTCCAAAATGCACGTGATCATCATCAAACTCCATCTCTACCCTCTCAACACATCAGGCAATTTTCTCATTACTTTTTAATTCACGTGATGCCAATTCCCATTGATACTTTGGATTCAGTCCTGAGTAATAGTGGTTGATTTTGATATCAGGATCTAGAATAATATTCGGGGCATACCTCGAAAGTCGAGTGAAGTTCGCTTCATACACAGTCACTGAATTGTACTCCATCTGTTTAAATTCAAGGAATTTATTCTCCATTCTATGTCTCACCACCTGAGGAAAATAGTTTTCAAGGAAACAAATTTTAAATTCTTCCCACTCTAAGGCATCAAAATCCTCTCAACCCCAGATAGTCTTTACCATAGATCACCACTGATCATATTCCCCTTCAAAACATTAAATGGAAAGACTTTACTTTTGATTGTCTAAACATCCCATAACATTGAGTATCTCTTCAAGGGATTTGATCCATCCTTCAACTACTATTAGGTCAGAATATCCATTGAAAGCAGGAGGATGTTGTCTCATAAAATGTTCCACTACTATCATGTTTCGTTTTGGTACCTCTATTAGCTCTCCTACATGGATGCCACCACCATTTATTACTTTTTTTAGCTGAGCCGTTACTGTCATAAACTACTCGGATCCAATCCCTACCATTCCGAGTTGTTGTTCCAGAAGAATTTCATTATGTCGATGCCTCTCCTCTTAGGCATCCCTGTTTCATCTGTAGATAACCATTGTGAACAAACATTTCCTAGATGAAGTAACACGGTAATATTTAAATGCTATAACATTTCAAATTAAATATAGAGTGAAAATCATTTATGGTATTCTGTTAACTTCACCCAAACCACTAAAGTTATTTAAACCATCCTCTGATACAAACTATAAGTACCTGGCCTTATTACATACATAATCATGAATTTAGTCAAGAAAAGAAATCCTTTTACATTGTGGATATTTTCATGTATTGATCTATAGAGAATTAGGACAATACATTCATAACATTACACATTATTACAGAGTGTATACTATAAGAACAGTATCAATTTTTTCAAAATTTAAAACATTAAAACATAAAACAAGACTCCATGACAATTATTCATCATTTAACATGGATTCCGTTTTTTCTTAGACATCCATTAACATGCAAAAATCATTTAAAAACTTGGGATGAGCACAAATGCTCTGTAAGGGATAGAAAAGAAGGAAATATCACATTAGTCCATGAATACTCGTACCGTATGAAAGAATTTTCAAAATACATCCTTGTCACCCATATATACATAGTTTGTGTAACATGAGATTTACACAATATCCACACAAAACATGATAAAATAAACATAATCATAATGGTATCTTGGGACATTAATTACATAATCTTGTAACGATTCATGGCTACCTTATAATATGTGACCCTTATGGCTACATTACATTGTGTAACCATCGTAGTTACACTTGGAGTAACTATAGGGCCAACCTCAAACTTACTTTTATCCAATGCATTAGAGGGAGATATAGGTCCCACTATTCATCTTAAACAATTCCCAAGAACTAAAACAAAATCATACAACATGAATAATTCCATAAAGACATTATGAAACTATAAGGACTCGGCCATATTACATACATAATCTTGAATTGTTTCAATAAAAAACATCCTTTTACATTGAGGATCATTTCAATATTAGAGATTTAGAAAATTATGACAATACATTCATAACATTACACATTATTACAAAGTGGATACAATAAAAACAATTTCCATTTTTTAAAAAATATAAAACATTAAAACATAAAACAAGACTCCTTGGTAATTATTCAAAATTTAAAATGGCTTCCTTCCTTGTATTACACTTCCATTAACCTGTTAAAATCCTTTAAAAACTTGGGATAAGCACAAAAGCACAGTAAGGGATGGAAAATAAGGAAGTATCACATTATTCCATGAATACTCGTAATGTATGAAAGCATTTTAAAAAGACATTCTTGTCACCCATAAATACTTACTTTGTGTAACATGATATTTACACAAGATCCACACAAAACATGAGAACATAAATATAATCATAATGGTATCTTGGGGCATTACTTACATAATCTTGTAACCATTCTTGGCTACCTTATAATTTTTAACCGTCACGACTACCTTACTTTGTGTAACCATCACAGTTACACTTAGAGTAACCATACGGCCAACCTCCAACTTACTCATACCCAATGCATTGGAGGGAGATATAGGTCCCACCCATTATCATAAATAATTACCAATAACCAAAACATAATCATAAAAAATGAATAATTCCATTAAAATATTTCTTTTTAATTTTGTAAAACAGAATTTTAAAATAGGGTTTTAAAAAAGGAAAGCCACTTATAAATTACATTCAATTGAAGAGAGTATAAATTGATTGGATGGATTATGTGTATATACTGTTAATACACATAATAAAACATAATATAAATATAACCCATCAAACAAAAAATTTAAATAGCACATAAATAATGAAGTATAAGGTTAACCCAAACAATGGAAATCAGGTTAAGAATTCCCTTACCTCTAGTCTGTCTTACTTAAAACTTGTTTAAACTTCCTATATAATGGTTAAAAGAGTGTTATTAGTAGTTTACAGAAACATATTCATGTTTATAACATCTTATATTATCATTTCATAACATAATTTCACCCTTAATTTTTAGTATTTTTATCCTTTAGAGAATTAGGACAATACATTCATAACATTACACATTATTACAGAGTGGATACTATAAAAACAATTTCCATTTTGTTCAAAATATAATACTTTAAAACATAAAACAAGACTACTTGACAATTATTCAACATTAAACATGGATTTCATCCTTTCCTTACACATCCATTATCCTTTGAAAATCATTTAAAAACATGGGATATGCACAAAAACTCAGTAAGGGATGGAAAACAAGTAAATATCGCATTAGTCCATGAATACTCATAACGTATGAAAGAATTTTCCAAATACATTTTTTCACCCATATATACTTACATTGTGTAAAATAAGATTTACACAAGATCCACACAAACCAAAAAACATAAATATAATCATAATGGTATATTGGGGCATTACTTACATAATATTGTTACCATTCTTGTCTACCTTATAATTTGTAACCCTCATGACTACCTTACTTTGTGTATCCATCGCAGTTACACTTGGAGTAACCATTTGGCCGACCTCCAACTTACTCATACCCAATTAATTGGATGGGCATATAGGTCCCACCCTTCACCATATATAATTCCCAAGAATGATAACATAATCATGAAACATGAATAATTCTATAAAAATATAAATTTGTAATTTCTTAAAACCGAATTTAAAAAGTGGATTTCTAAAGAAAATCCCCTTATAAATCTCATACAATTGAAGAGATACTTAATAGAGTGGATGGAGTATGTATATATACTGTAAATTCACATAATAAAACATAATATAAACAGAACCCATCACACAAACAATTTAAATAGAACATAAATAATGAAGTATAAGGTTAACCCAAAGAATGGAAATCAGGTTAAGAATTCCATTACCTCGGGTTTGTCTTACATAAAACTTGTTTAAAATTCCTTTAAACTGGTTAAAATAGTGTTATTAGTAGTTTAAAGAATCATATTCATGTTTATAACATCTTATATTTTCATTTCATTACATCATTTTACATTTTAAGTGTTAGTATTTTTCTCCATGCACTGTTTTTGGGTGAGTTCTTAACATGATTTCCATGATTGGTTCATGGTGGATGTTATTGTCAATTGGAAGTGAAAATACATAATTGGAATGGAATGGTATTTACATATTTCCAGAACCATAATTTATACCATTTATTATTTTTATTTTTAATAAGAGGACGATTCATAAGTTAAAACATTAATGATGTTCGTTGAGATCATTTTAGTGGTTCTTGGATAATAACGACCATGTTTCGTTTTATAAATTAAAACCATTTGTTTAAACAAATTTTAGAACCATTGATGAGACATAATACATATATTATAACCTGGTTCATCAATAAAAATTCTTTCATGCCCAAACATGAAGTATTTAAAGAAAAATCAAATCACATCGTCCATGATGTCGGTAATTCGACACATCATGGAAAATGTTTTTAATTCTTTGAATAAGTGGGATGATCACAAAAGATCAGTATATATGGGTTCTATTTAAATTAACCTTTTAAAATCATTTAAAACTTGGGATGAGCACAAAATCTCAGAAAGGTATGGAAAAGATGGAAATATCACATTAGTCCATGAATACTCGTAACGTATGAAAGCATTTTCAAAATACATGAGATTTACGTTAGTCCATGAATAATCGTAACATATGAAAGAATTTTCAAAAGACATTCTGGTCACCCATATATACATACTTTGTGTAACATGAGATTTACACAAGATCCACACAAAACACGAGATCATAAATATAATCATAAAGGTATCTTGGGGCATTAAATACATAATCTTGTAACCATTCTGGGCTTCCTTATAATTTGTAACCCTCACGGCTACCTTACTTTGTGTAACCATCACAGTTACACTTGGAGTAACCATACGACTAACCTACAACTTACTCATACTAAATGAATTAGAGGGAGATATAGTTCCCACCCTTAATCATAAATAATTCCCAATAACAAAAACATAATCATACAACATGAATAATTCCATAAAAACATTACTTTGAAATTTCGTAAAACCGAATTTAAAAAGAGGATTTTTAAATAAAATCCCCTTATAAATATCATACAATTGAAGATAGACTTAATAGAGTGGATTTAGTATATATATATGTGGTAAATACACATAATATAAACATAACTCTTCACACAAACAATTTAAATAGCACATAAATAAGGAATTAGAAGGTTAACCCAAAGAATAGAATTCGGGTTAAGAATTCCCATACCTCAGGTCTTTCTTACATAAAACTTGTGCTCCGAGTTTTTAAGATAATAACATATTGGCTAATTTTTCATTGTTATATAGAAGCAATTATAGAATTATAATTGTTAATTTTTGAATTAAGTATGACCTTATTTAAATTTTTTGTGTGATGGGTTATGTTTATATTATGTTTTATTATGTGTATTTACAGTATATATACATAGTCCATCCACTCTATTAATTATATCTTCAATTGGAGTTATATATAGGTCCCACCCATCTTACCCAATGCATTGGAGGGATATATAGGTCCCACCCTTCATCATAAATAATTCTGATGAAGAAAAAAATAATCATACAAGATGAATAATTTCATAAAAACATTACTTTGGAATTTCATAAAATAGAATATAAATGAAATTAAATAAAATCCCCTTATAAATATCATACAATTGAATAGAGACTTAAAAGAGTGGATGGATTATGTATAAATAGGTTGCTCAAGGGTGTCCTTCTTCAGCACCACTTTCAAAATCATAATATGCTTCAAAATCTCTTGATAAGGTAAAATCATTGAAAATTCCTTGATAATATTTACCTTTCATGGGAATATGGGAATATTTAGAAAATAGAATTTGATTCAATACAACCCATGATCCAAAATGGTATTGAGGTATATTGGTGGTATTTGACATCTCAAACAATTTCTTGCAAGTGAGTTGTATGATAGAAAATGATTCAAATTCATCTGGACATGACTTTGCAATAATTATAGCAAATAAGTCATCAGGAAGAGATAGGAATGTCATTTTGAGATCATACTCCTTCCATTTTTAACTGACTTTCCTTAATATAAAAATTTATAAAACAAGGATTTAACTAATTGAATAGACATACAGACTAACCATATGTTTAACGAAAACTCTTAATCCCTAAAGTTGTCTAAACCCTTCCTCTAATACCAACTATAAGTACCTGGCATTATTACGTACATAATCTTGAATTCAGTCAAGAAAACACTTCCTTTTACATTGAGGATCTTTTAATGTTTAGATATTTAGTGAATTAGGACAATACATTCATAACATTAGACATTATTATAGAGTGGATACCATAAAAATAGTTTCCATTTTTTCAAAATATAAAACATTAAAACATAAAACAAGACTCCTTGACAATTATTCTACATTTAACATGGCTTCATTCCTTGTCTTACACATCCATTAACCTGTTAAATTCATCTAAAAACTTGGGATGAGCACAAAATCTCAGTAAGGGATGGAAAATAATGAAAGATAACATTACTCCATGAATACTTAAAACGTATGAAAGTATTTTCCAAAGATATTCTTGTCTCCCATATATACTTACTATGTGTAACATGAGATTTAAAAAATATCCAAACAAAACATGATAACATAAATATAATCATAAATTTATCTTGGGGAATTACTTACATAATTTTGTAACCATTCTTGGCTGCCTTATAATTTGTAACCCTCACGGCTACGTTACTTTTTGTAACCATCACAGTTACACTTGGAGTAACCATATGGCCGACCTCCAAATTACTCATAATCAATGATTTGGAGGGAGATATATTTCCCACACTTAATCATATATAATTCCCAAGAACCAAAACAAAATCATACAACATGAATAATTCAATAAAAATATTGCATTGGAATTTCGTAAAATCGAATTTAAAAAGAGGAATTTTAATGAAAATCGTCTTATAAATATCATAAAATTAAATAAAGACTTAATATAGTGGATATAGTATGTATATATACTATAAATACACACAATAAAACATAATATAAATAGAACCCATCAAAAAAATAATTTAAATAGAACATAAATAATGAAGTAGAACGTTAACCCAAAGAATGGAAATCAGGTTAAGAATTCATTTACCTCAAGTATGTATTACTTCAAACATGTGCTCCATGTTATTAAGATAATAAAATCTTGGTTAATTTTTTATCATGATATATAAGTAGTTATATAATTATAATTGTTAATTTTTTAATTAAGTATGGCCCTATTTAAATTGTTTGTGTGATGGGTTCTATTTATATTTTGTTTTATTATGTGTATTTACGGTATATGTACATACTCCGTACACTATATTAAGTCTCTATTAAATTGGAGGGATATATAGTTCCCACCCTTCATTATAAAAAATTCCCATGAACCAAAACATAATCATACACCATGAATAATTCCATAAAAACATTAATTTGGAATTTCGTAAAACCGAATTTAAAAAGATGATTTATAAATAAAATCCCCTTATAAATATCATAAAATTGAAGAGAGACTTAATAGAGTGGATGGAGTATGTATATATAATGTAAATACAGATAATAAAACATAATATAATCAAAAATATGGTATCATGAGATTTATCAATGATTATAGAGCTTTGAATAACATCACTATTAAAAACAAGTATCATTTGCCTCATATCGATGACTTTTTTATCAGCTCTAGGGAGATCAGTACTTTTTCAAGATTGATTTGATATTCTGATACCATCAGCTTTAGGTGAGGGAGGATGAAATCTTGAAAACAGCCTTTTGTACTAGATATGGGCATTATGAATTTGTTTTTATGTTGTTTGGATTAACTAATGCATCTGATGTATTAACAAATCTTATGAATAGAGTATTTCATGAGTTCTTTGATAAGTTTTTGGTTGTATTTATTGATTAAATTTTGGTATTTTATAAAAATAAAGTGAAAAATGAAAAACATCTAAGGGTTGTTTTGAAAACATTAGAAGAAAATAAATTTTATGGAAAATTCAGCAAGTGTGATTTTTTGTTACAGGAGATTTATTTTATTGGAAACATTCTAAATAAGGATGAAATAACAGTTGATACTACAAAAAAAAATTAGTGGATGAATGTAAAAGACCAAAAAATGTTACAGAGATTCATAATTTTCTTGGTTTAGCATGTTATTACAGACGGTTTGTTAAGAACTCTGCACGGTTATCTAGCCTGATAACTATGTTTACACCAAAAATGGATAAATTTGTTTGGAATGAAGAATGTGATGTTTGTTTTCAGGAACTAGAGAAGGGATTTGTGAATGCTCTAGTTTTGGACTTACCTTCCTAAATTGGTGAGTTTGTCATCTACAGTGATGCTTCTTTGAAGAGACTTGGTTGTGTTTGGATGCAGAATGATCAAATGTGGATTTTTCTTTGAAAATTTTGAGGCATCATCTATACGGAATGAAATTCCAAATATATACTGACCATAAAATTCTAAATTATATATTCACTCAGAAGAAATTAAACATGAGGTAGAGAAGATGTAACCATTTGAGGCCTTCTATGGGAAGCGGTGTCAGACTCCAGCGTTTTGGGATTAAGTTGGTGAAAGAAAGTTAATGGGGCCAGAATTAGTAGAAGAAGTGGTTGAGAAAGTGATGATGATCCAGCAGCACATGAGGACAGCTCAGAGTAGGCAGAAAAGTTGTGCAGATAACAGAAAGAAATACTTATCTTTCGAGGTAGGTGACCATGTTTTCCTTAAAATATCTCCTTGTAAAATTATGATGTGTTTCAGAAAGAAAGGGAAGCTAAGTCCACAGTTCATCAGTCCTTTTGAAATATTGGAGAAAGTTGGAAGAGTTGCATACCATGTAGCTTTGCCTCCGAGTTTTTTTCAGGTACACAATGTTTTTCATGTTTTGATGTTGAGAATGTATGTGCCAAATTCATCACATGTCTTGATCCCAGAATCAGTTCATCTTGAAGAGAACCTTTCATATGAAGACAAACTAGTTCAGATTCTTGATCAAAGGGAACAGGTATTGCAGAATAAGGTAATCTACTAGGTAAAGGTTTTGTGGAGAAACCACATGGTTGAAGAAGCAACATGGGAGTCTGAAATTTCTATGAGGGAAAAATACGCTCAGTTGTTTATTAAGTAAATAAAATTGTGAGGATGCAATTTCCCGAAGGTGGGGATAATATAAAACCCAATGTTTTTCTAAAAATAAATATAAATTCATGGAAATATGTTTTAAGTAGATATTTTTTTAAGTATCCTTTAAGACATAACTTTTCCACTTCAATGTTTTTATTTCAAGAAACTATCATCTACAATTGTGTTCAGTATATTATTTGAACTCTATTGGAACCAACTTGTTTTTCTGGTGAATAGTAACATACTCTTATGAGTAGTAATATGAATAGTAATATGAACATAATGAAAAAAAGATTTTATTATTATTTTCTTTTCTTAAGGCTTTAAGATAATAACATCTTGGTTCATTTTTCATAGTGATATAGAAGTAGTTATAGAATTAGAATTGTTAATTTAGGAATTAAGTATGACCCTATTTAAATTGTTTGTGTGATGGGTTATATTTATATTATGTTTTATTATGTTTATTTATAGTATATTTACATACTCTATCCACTCTATTAAGTCTCTCTTAAACTCTATGATATTTATAAGGGGTTTTTCTTTAAAAATACTCTATTTAAATTCGGTTTTACACAATTCTAATGTAATTTTTTTATGGAATTATTAATGTTGTATGATTATAATTTGGTTCTTGGGAATTATTTATAATCATGGTTGGGACCTATATCTCCTTTCAATGCATTGAGTATTAGTATGTTGGAGGTCGTCCGTATGGTTACTCCAAGTGTAACTGAGATGGTTACACAAAGTACGGTAGTCATGAGGGTTACAAATTATAAGGTAGCCATGAATGGTTACAAGATTATGTAAGTAATCCCCTAAGATACATTTATGATTGTATTTATTTTCTCATGTTTTGTGTGGATCTTGTTTAAATCTCATTTTATACAAAGTAAGTATATATGGGTGACAAGAAAATGCTTTAATACGTTATGAGTATTCATGGACTAATGTGATATTTACTTCTTTTCCATCCACTACTGAGATTTTTTTCTCATACCATGTTTTTAAATTATTTTCATAGGTTAATGGATGTTTAAGAAAAGTAATTAATCCATGTTAAATGTTGAATTATTTTCAAGGAGTCTTGTTTTAAGTTTTAATGTTTTATATTTTGAAAAAAAATGGAATCTGTTTTTATGGTATCCACTATGTAATAGTTTGTATGGTTATGCATGTACTGTCCTAATTCTCTAAAGATCTAAACTTTAAAATATACAAAATTTAAAAGTAATTTTTTTCTTGACTAAATTCATGATCATGTATTTAATAAGGTTATGTCCTTATATCGTGATATAAAATTAGTTATAGAATTAGAATTGATAATTTTTTAATTAAGTATGATATTATTTAAATATTAAATTAATAATATTTATAAAATTATTTTCAAAAAATGGACATCATTTTTTAATTCTACACATCGAAAGATGGTTAGGGAAAATTTTTGGGTTTTTTCTGAAATTCTTGATTTTTCAGTGAATAGGGAAATACGATAAAATATCATATAATCAAATTAAAATACACTATTTATGAGATCATAAGTGATGCAAGGACACTTTTTTCAAAATCACATTCCATTATAACTATTTTATGTCACATGAACTAAGACTATTCATAATCTTGAGCAAAACATTATATATTAATGATTAAAATAATGAAAAATACCCCCTCTCCTCTACTATAAATGCCACCCTCACTGCCCTCTTCCTCCTACACCTACCAATCCTTGAGACATGCCTATGTTCTTCCCAATACTACTCCCAAGGATCTTCCCCACGTCCTAGATCTTCTGGCCCCACCAATAGACCAAAACCAAAGCCCTTAACAAGGATCTCAAGGAGAAGAGATCAAGAGGTAAACATCCTCTTTTATTTTCTTTCTTTTCTTTCATTTTATGTTATTTATTCATTTCACTTTGGATTATGTTGGTATATTTCATTCCATATTCCCCCATTAATTTCAATATTATGTATTATTGATGAGATATTCTCTTTCTCTAATCAAACTATTTTTATGAAATTTTAAGAGATGTCGTTAAGCTGCCGAAATTTCGTGAGAAATTTCTCAGGTTTTCTTTTATTTCATGATTCCCTTTTCATCGTTCCTCACCCCACTTATCCAAGAGGAATGAAATATCAAAAATCATGTATATTCTTGATGTTCTCATGTTCATGGAAAATTCAACATCATTGTTCTTCTCCTCTCCCAATTATTCAAGGAATTTAAAACATTGTCCATGTTGTGTCGAATTACCGACATCTTGGACAATGTGATTTGATTTTTCATTAAATCCTTCAAGTATGGTCATGAAACCATTTTTATGGTTGAAACAGGTTATAATATATGTATTATTTCTCATCAATGGTTCTGGAATCCATTTTAACACATGGTTTTAATTTATAAAGCAAAATGATGTCGTTTTTATCAAAGAACCACTAAAATGATCTAAACGAACATCATTAATTTTTTCACTTATGAATAATCCTCATATTAAAAATAAAAATGGGAAATGGTATAAATTATGGTACTGGGAATATTTAAATACCTTTCCATTCAAATTCTATAATTTCTCTTCCAATCGATTAGAACATCCACCATGAACCAATCATGGAAACCATGTTAAGAACTCACCCAAAAACAGTGCAAGGAGTAAAATATTAACTATTAAAGGGTGAAATGATGTTATGAAATTATAATATAAGATTTTATAAAAAATAAAAAAATTTCTATAAACTACTAATAACACTCTTTTAACAATTATACAGAAATTTTAACCAAGTTTGAAGTAAGACAGACCTGAGGTAAGGGAATTCTTAACCCGATTTCCATTCTTTGGGTTCACTTTCTACTTCATTATTTATGTGATACTTAAATTATTTTTGTGATGGGTTATGTTTATATTAAGTTTTATTATGTTTATTAACATTATATAAACATACTCTATCCACTCTACTGATCCTCTCTTAAATTTTATGTAATTTATAAGTGGATTTCCTTTTTAAAAACCTCCTTTAAAATTCAGTTTTACGAAATTATAAAGCAATATTTTTATGAAATTATTCATGTTGTATGATTATATTTTGGTTCTTATGAATTATTTATTATGAATTGTGGGACTTATATCTCCCTCCAATTCATTGGGTATGAGTAATTTGGAGGTCGGCTGTTTGGTTACTCCATGTGTAACTGTGATGGTTACACAATGTAAGGTAGTTGTGAGGGTTACAAATTATAAGGTAGCCAAGAATGGTTACAAGATTATGTAAGTAATACCCCAAGATACCTTTATGATTATATTTATGTTATAATTTTTTTTGGATCTTTTTTAAATATCAAGTTATACAAAGTAATTATTTATGGGTGACAAAAATTTCTTTTGAAAATGCTTTCATACGTTATGAGTATTCATGGACTAATGTTATATTTCCTTCTTTTCCATCCCTTACTGAGATTTTGTGCTCATCCCAAGTTTATCAAAGATTTTTACAGGTTAATGGATGTGTAAGACAAGGAATCAAGCCACACTAAATGTTAATGAAATGTAAAGGAGTCTTGTTTTAAGTTTTAATGTTTTATATTTTTTAAAAAATGCAAACTATTTTTATGGTATCTACCTTGTAATAATGTGTAATGTTATGAATGTATTGTCCTAATTCTCTAAATCTCTAAACGTGAAATGACCCTCAATGTAAAAGGACGTTTTTTCATGACTAAATTCAACATTAGGTATGTAATAAGGGCAGGTCCTTATAGTTTTGTAAATTTTTTATGGAATTATTCATGTTGTATGATTATGTTTTGGTTCTTGGGAATTATTTTTAATGAAGGGTGGGACCTATATCTCCCTCCAATGCATTGGGTATGAGTAAGTTAGTGGCCAGCCATATGGTTACTCCTAGTGTAACTGCGATGGTTACACAAAGTAAGGTAGCTGTAAGGGTTACAGATTATAAGGTAGCCAAGAATGGTTACAAGATTATGTAAGTAATGCCCCAAGATACCTTTATGATTATATTTATATTCTCATGTTTTGTGTTGATCATGTGTAAATATCATGTTACACAAAGTAAGTATATATGGGTGATAATAATGTCTTTTAAGAATGCTTTCATACGTTACGAGTATTCATGGACTAATGTGATCTTTCATTCTTTACCATCCCTTATAGAGATTTTGTGCTCATCCCAAGTTTTTAAATGATTTTCACAGGTTAATGGATATGTAAGAAAAGGAAGGAAAAATGTTAAATGTTAATGAATTGTCATGGAGTCTTGTTTTATGTTTTAATGTTTTATATTTTGAAAAAATGGAAACTGTTTTTATGGTATCCACTCTGTAATAATGTCTAATGTTGAGAATGTATTGTCCTAATTCTCTAAATCTATAAACTTGAAAAGATCATAATTTTAAAAGGAATTTTTTTTCTTGACTAAATTCATGATTATGTATTTAATAGGGACGGGACCTTATAGTTGTTATCATAGGATGGTTTAGCTAACTTTAGGGGTTGGGGTGATGTTAATGGAATACCATAAATGATTTTCACTCTATATTTAATTTGAAATGTTTTAGAATTTAAAGATTA
Source organism: Viscum album (assembly GCA_963277665.1). Classification (NCBI taxonomy): domain Eukaryota; kingdom Viridiplantae; phylum Streptophyta; class Magnoliopsida; order Santalales; family Viscaceae; genus Viscum; species Viscum album. The sequence continues at coordinate 1,317,393,393 of OY728147.1, forward strand.
CAATGTTGCTTCATCTATGACATGTTTTTTCAGAATGGTTGTCGCTAGAAGGAACAGGGATGCTGAAGAGGAGAGGCACCGACAGAATGACATCCTTTCGGAACTACAGCCCAAAATCGTAGGGATTGGAACCAAGCAGTTTTTTATAGTAATGGATCAGCTAACGCAGGCAATAAATGGTGGTGGCATCCATGCAAGAGAACCAATATAGGTACCACAACAGAACATGGCAGTAGTGGAACATTTTATGAGACAACATCATCCCGCATTTAATGGACTTTCTGACCCACTAGCAGCTGAAGGATGGATCAAATCCCTTGAAATGATACTCGATGTTATGGGATGTTCATAAAATCAAAAGGTATGTCTTTACATTTATCGTTTTGATGGCGAAGCTGATCAGTGGTGGTCTATGGTAAGGAATATCAGGGGTAGAGAGGACTTTGATGCCATATAGTGGGATGAATTTAATAGTCTTTTCCTTGAAAAATACTTTCTTAAGGTGGTGAGACATAGAATAGAGAATAAATTCCTTGAATTGAAATAGAAGGAGGAAGATTTAGTGGCTGTGTATTAATAGAACTTCACCCGACTGGAGACGTATGCCAAAAATCTTATTCGGGATCCTAATAGAAAAATCAACTGCTTTTACTCAGGATTGAATCCAAGGTATCAAATGGAGTTGGCCTGTCACACCCCGACCAACGTATTATTTTAACTTAATTATTTTGGGTCATTATTTTGATTTGCGGTTTGAATCTGTCCTATTTTAAAATGGATTTGGGATCTTATATGGGTGTGCGCCTGTACGCGTGACCTTGTGTAGTGCCCAATCACTTTTAGACAATGTTTTATTATTAAATGTGTTATTATTTGGGCGCACGACTTTGCGCACGACCGTGCACGTTGCCCGACCTCAATAATAATAATGATATCATTATTTTGGTTTTATTGTTTTAATTTTATTTTTAGTATTCTCATTACTTAAGTTAATATTTTAATTAGATTATGATTATAATTATTATTTTTCAGTAAATATTTTGATTTGGTCATTAATATTCAAATTAGTCTTACAATTATAAAATAATTGACTTACATTTACATTACCATTAATTTTGTGATTTTGAATAGGTTAGTTTGAGTTTTTTTTAAAAAAAATCATTTCATTTTAATATTATTATTATTTATTTTTTTATTTTTTTATTTCATTCTCTCCTATTTTGTTTCCCTTTATTTATTTATTTATTTTTTTTCTTGTTCTTACCTCATCCTCCCCTTTGGCCCATCACACACAGACTCCCCCCCTTTGTATTTTTTTCATCGCGGCCCCCTCCCTGTAACCCTAACAGCCGCACCCCCCTTTCCCCTTTCTCCCTCCGACTCAATGCCGCGTCGCCCCATCAGACTCCCCGTCCAGCGCCCTCTTCCCATCCAGGCGAGCCGCACAGCACTGCCCCTTTTCCGGCCTCCTTCCGTCGAGCTGGCCTCCCGACCTCCTCCGACCCCTGCCGCAACCGCGCTGGCCGCCCTGCTTGCCTCACCAGAAGCCATGTTGTCCCCTTCGCCGAAACTCCTCACCAAGTCTCCATGCCTCCTCACCCTCGTCCGACCATCCGCGCAGCTCCTCGGGGTCCGGGCGAAGCTCTAGCGGACCATTCCCTTGGCTGCACCATGCTACCACCTCTTCTAGGTTCGGTCGATACCCCCTGCACACCTCCCCTTTGTTCAACTGAATTCTCAGTGGGCTTCTCCTTTTTTTCGACATTGCGCAAACCCTGACACTCTCCTCCAGCCTCCGGCCAGCCTTTCGGACTACTCGTCGTAAGTGCGCTATACCTCGGTTGTCAATTCTTTTAATTTTATTGATTTGTAATTTGGATTTTGGATTCGCATTTGGTCTGATTATTGTGTAATTGATCCGATTGATAGTTTTTAGGGATTAGTTGTGTTGTTGCGGTACGTTTGAAGTGCGGAGGACCTTGCGCACTTTTTTGTGAATTAGGTATACACCGAGGTAGGTGGTTTCGCGTATGATTATTAATTGCTAAGTTCATTTGCTTAATTAATTAATTTATCATGTTTACTAATCAGTTTGTTTGGTGCACAATGAATTTCTTTTACTTGAGGTTCGGTATGTTTTAATGTGTTTACTAGCGTGTTAATATGAGATGAGTATTTTTTTCCCTGTCGAACTGCTTGCTAGTTATTCATAAGTTGTGCAGTTTATTTTGTTAGAATGTGCAAAGGGTGTGAATGATGTTTTGGGCGTAGTGTCTATATGCGTTTTTTTCATAAGTGAACATTTAATGAGGTTGTGGTGTTTAATGTCTATTTGTTTTAAATTTGGTTTTAAAGTGGCTTCTCAACTTGAATTTGAGTGTGTCATTGGCGTGATTCTTTGATGTGGGTTTATTATGCCACGCAAGTGCTGCGAAGTCTGTTTTATCATGTTTTTGGTGTTGCATCATGGTGCGCTCGGTATTAGAAAGTAATTTTGAGTGCGTTGTTGGTATAAACCTTTGATGTGATATTTAAAAGGCTTTATAAATTGTTTAATTGTTTAATTCCTTTATTTAATTATATGTATAGTGGGTGGTCCCTTCCTCGGGGGTTCGATTTGTCGGCAGTAAGGACCTATGTATATGCATATGCATGAAAATGTATATGCATGGCAGTCAAGCTGTCTCGAGTTACCCTTGTCAAAAGCTGTGTGACTGGAGGTAGGCCCCCTATGCCCTAATCATTACTTAAAATTTCAATTTTTTCTTGGTGTTCTTTAAATGCGTCTTCTGCTTTTATATGAAATGCACATGCTATATATATATATATGTGTGTATATACCTAAATGGTCATGATTCTTTAAAAGTGGTTTCCTTAATGATTTTATTGTGTAATAAGTATTTCCAATGGATTTTTTAATTTAAACATGTTTTCAAGCTTGCATTTAAATATATATTACCTTGGTTGTTTAGTTGAACTTTCAAATGGTTTTGGAAACTTATGTGTTGGGTGATTTTGTGTACAAAAATGAAATGTGTTTATTGTAATTAATTAAACTCGTCTTTCACTTTGAGAATGGTTTGCAAAAGTGAAACAAAACCCCTATTAAGGCATGCCCTGTTGTTGTAGAAACATGATGTCTGTGTTAAGTGTGTGATTTGTGATATGCGCCTAATAAAGAGGCTTATGTGATCTTATGTGACATAAAAAGGGGGATGCGCTTAAGGAGGGAGAACGGTGGTGAGAGGTGAAATGGAATTTGTATAAGAAAGTGTTATGTTCTTTATATGTTTTTGATAAAACCTCACCATCCTTTGAAATAGAGCACATGGGAAACCCTGGGTACCTAGGTGGGCGACGAGGACTAGTACGTTAGATGACACGGTAGGGGTTCATCTCGGGTTGTCTAGCAGGATTGACACAACAACACTAATTAAACATATGAATTTCTAAGGGTTGTGGCCATCTAAGCCACGTTTTCTGATGTTCGTGGCTTTCTATGCCACGTTTCACCGAGGTACGAGGTCTCTAGGTTCCCACTAGTTCTAGCTACCTATAGTGATTACTTATGGTGCTCATTTTTGACATGCTGCTAGCAATGTAACATTCTTTTAAGTTGTTTCATACTTACTGTCTCATTGTGAAAAACCCCATTTCAAACTAAATTACTTTTCTTGCAATTTCGAAAGGTGAATGCACTCTTGGAATCGATTTTGAAAATATGGTGGAATAAAAATGATTTTCATAAAAAAATGTCAACTCGTGATTTGGATTTGAAAACAGGGGAAAAAAACATTTTTTTATTATGTCTTATTTTCAAACTAGCATGATTGGATTTATTTTTAAAGGTAAGGTAGGGTGTGGTTATTCCTTGGATTTCCTACTAAGCATCTCGGTGCTCACGCCTACTTTACTTTTCAGTTTCAGGTTATAAACTTGGATCGCTCTTCGAGCGAGCGTGGTTATAAGTTTGGTGGTGACCCATGGGGTCACTTGGAGGTATGTCTAGTTTCCTATCATTATTTTTTATTATTTTTTTCCCACTGTTAGTGTTTAATTGTTTTGTTCTGTTTATTTTTGTCTATAGGTATTTTATTTTCTGGGCTAAATCATTCCCAACTACATGTTTTGATGCCCGACACTAGTTGCCAGCCTATGGGGATCAGGGATGCCCTTCGGGCCATGTCGCGGGCCGGCTCGGGTGCCGGGTCGGATGGCGACCCAGGCTGGTTCTTGACAAAATGGTATCAGAGTAGAGGTTTTCGTTCTTATTATTTGGGATGTCAGGTAGATCAAAGATAGGATTGTCGGTACTCTAGTGGTAGGTGTGGGGAGAGCGTCGCAAACTCTTTCTCGTTATGATCCTCGAGTAACCAGGGGTAGTCCGTGATCCAAGTTTAAGCTTTGGCCTTTGTGGATGGGGGATGAAAATAGGAGTAAACCGGTACTGCACGCGGTCTCACATGGAGTAGCGACCCATGTGATGCCCGAGAGTACTGTTCGACAGTCCTAGTGGTTGGTGCTTTCCTGGGGCATGGTCTGCTAAATCATATAGCCGGGTTAGACGTGACCACTAGTCCTCCGCCCAGGTACTTTAATGTTTTTGATATCTTTCTTCAATTTTGAGAATTGATGTGAAATTTTTTTCCTTTAAAAAGGGAAGCGGAATTTGCTGCTGTTTTTATTTTATTTTGGGGTGCATTTCTCTTGGACCTTGTTTTTGGAATTTGGCGTTGATTCGTCAACGTTGAATTTCTAAAGGGATGTTTTGGGTCATATGAAATTGATGTGGGTTGTTTTAGGAATTGAAAGCATTCTTGAAATTTTCCTTGAATTTTTGAAATAGGTTTGAAAAGAAAAAGGTATTTTATGATATTGAGAATGTTTTGTTTTGAAAGCGGAGTAGCCTTGTTTCTTTCCAGTGGTATTCCAATGGGTGCTCGCATGTGCATATGGAATTGATTAATGGATAGTTGGTGGATCGTTTGGAAAGGTGCCTGAGTGGCACAAAAATGAATACTTGCGAGGAACCATAGAATATCATTGGTGGTTGATTGATCTCTAAGGTTGCTTCTTGTTTCCTAGAAAGTGGTCTTTTTTCTTAAATGGGTATTCCTGCTCAAATGGTTTTGGAAATGGAAAAAATGACATTTGTTTTAGAGTAAAGATAGATATTTAAAATAGATTTTGGGCTTATTGTGCAGGGCTAGGTCTTTCAAGTGACTGTTTTCTTTGAAAATGAATTGATGTTTTAAATTGGAATTATTGGATTTGTTTCTGGAATGTTGGTGTTTGTTTTGGGATGTGTTTGGATTTGTGGAAGGTTGTTTTGTGTTTCTAGTTTGGGATATGACCCTAGAAACGTTCCATGGGTTCCATAAGGTATCTCTCAGTTCTTGGCCCGACTCAGACTCTCAGTGGAGTGGCAGAGTTAGGATCTTCTCGGTGGTGTCGACTGTTCGTAGACGTCGATGTCAGTTGGATGTCGTTGAGTGGTTTGCGAAAGTTGGAAGTGTCTCTAGTTTTGGAGGAACTCCAAATGTTGTGCGGATGTAAGATTGTCTCGAGTAAGTCTGGTGGAGCGGGACTAAACTAGTGAATAGTGATCGTTCCATTTTCATTGCAAATGAGGATGTCATGAGCAATCCTCAAGACAAGCCTCATTCCATGATTGTACCTAAGGAAGTGAAGGCGAGGGAAATTGGTTGATCTCATAGGTTCTTGACCTGTCAACATGCGGCGAAGGATGTGTGTTGACCTTTCTGATGAGCTAGTTCCATGTGCCCCAGAAGTAGTGTGGAATCATCGGTCAAAAAATGGTACAAGTTGTTGGTCCTATTTATATTGTGGTAAGAGTAGGTCCCTCATCTGATGAAGAGTGTGAACCAAAGGGACTTGTTCGTGGAGTGCTCCTTCCATCAGTTGGTGTTGCGTGTCAGACAGACTGCTCAACCTCCTATCTCTAGTGTGGTCAGTCAGACACTCTAAGTCGTTCACTGTAATCCTCAGTGGGTATGTTAATAGAGTGGTCGCGTGAGACATGAGGAGAAGTATGCAGGCTTCTTTTCCAGCGGAGGAAGTTCCAGTTAGAAGTGTTCAGCTTGGGACTGCGAGGCTGGAGATGCTTCAGACATCAGTGCCCCAACCATAGGTCTCGGGGTGAAGCCCGCACGTAGTCAAAACTCGTCGGACTTGGGACGTGCTTGGTCTGACTTAAGTCTACAATGTCGGGATGGGGACAACATGAATTTCCCTATTGTCGTACCCTCTCTGAAGGTGTCATTCTTGTCGTGAGGGGCATGGAGCCCCTGTCTACTTGTCATGGTCTTATTATATGGGAGTTCCTCTTGGGCCTTAAAGAGGTTCGAAAAAATCCATATTCCTGTAAATCTAGTAGGCATGCTTCGTGAACCTTCTCATGGTTGGAGATTCTCATGTCTTGTGTAATTGAAGTGTGCCTGTCTGATTTTCCTCCTGGTTAGGGGTTTATGCTATCAAAGCAATCTCTTGTGGCAGTGTTGTCTACTATAGGAATAATCATTGTGGGTCGGCCCATGTGGTGGGTTCGTGATGAAGGGTTCAGTTAGTGTTGCTTAAAGTAAACTGGGAATGCTCACGCGGGATTCGTGGTGTTAGGAAATTTTAAAATGGTGGGGAGACCCTGTGCGGGTCTCACCGATGTCCCGTCTTGTGTTAGTTCAACATAGGGAACATTGAGGGTCAAGCTAGTGTTTGAGGTTGTATGAGTTGTGAGTTGTTTTGGTTTGAAGAACCAATGTTTGAGAAGAACCCTAATATGATAGGGAGACCACCATAGGACGTGCTTGTGGAAGACTTTGTTTTGAAAGTGTGCTTGGCGGGGAGACATCTTACTTCCGCTCCGCCCGACCGAGACCATGCTAACTGGTTAGATTGGGTAATGGTTCACTTGACAAGCGTTATTGGGGATCTCGAGCGACCCTAGTGATCCATAAGTTAGGAGTTGGGGTGTTCCATGTTGTAGTTGTGTTTGGAGGTTCAGGTCATGGGTGTTTCGAATGCTCGGTCTTCGGGTGATTGAGGTTTGGTTTTAAGTATCTTCGTGTTCTTGCTTGGAATTTTGGGTTGACCCAGTCCTTGGGGACTTTCTGTGGGCATAAAGTGTCATGGTGGAGAGAATTGTCACACCCCGACCAACATATTATTTTAACTTAATTATTTTGGGTCTTTATTTTGAGTTGCGGTTTGAATCGGTCATATTTTAAAATGGATTTGGGATCTTATATGGGTGTGTGCCCGTATGCGCGACCTTGTGTAGCGCCCAATCACTTTTAGACAATGTTTTATTATTAAATGTTTTATTATTTGGGCGCGCGACTTTGCGCACGACCGTGCACGTTGCTCGACCTCAATAATAATAATGATATCATTATTTTGGTTTTATTGTTTTAATTTTATTTTTAGTATTATCATTACTTAAGTTTATATTTTAATTAGATTATGATTATAATTATTATTATTCAGTAAATATTTTGATTTGGTCATTAATATTCAAATTAGTCTTACAATTATAAAATAATTGACTTAAATTTACATTACCATTAATTTTGTGATTTTGAATAGGTTAGTATGAGTTTTTTTTTTTTTAAAATTCATTTCATTTTAATATTATTTTTATTATTTTTTTATTTTTTTATTTCATTCTCTCCTATTTTGTTTCACTTTTTTTATTTATTTATTTTCTTATTCTTACCCCTTCTTCCCCTTTGGCCCGTCACGCACAGACTCCCCCCCCCCCTTTGGTTTTTTTTCATCGCGGCCCCCTCCCTGTAACCCTAACAGCCGCACCCCCCTTTCCCCTTGCTCCCTCTGGCTCAACTCCGCGTCGCCCCGTCAGCCTCCCCGTCCAGTGCCCTCTTCCCATCCCGGCGAGCCGCACAGCCCCGCCCCTTCGCCAGCCTCCTTCCACCGAGCTGGCCTCCCGACCTCCTCCGACCCCTGCTGCAACCGCGCCGGCCGCCCCGCTTGCCTCACCCGAAGCCACGCCGCCCCCTTCGCCGGACCTCCTCACCGAGTCGCCATGCCTCCTCACCCTCGTCCGACCATCCGCACGGCTCCCCGGGGTTCGGCCGAAGCTCCAGCGGACCATTCCCGTGGCCACACCATGCTACCGCCTCTTCTAGGTTCGGTAAAGACCCCCTGCGCACCTCCCCTTTGTTCAACTGAATTCTCAACGGGCTTCTCCTTTTTTTCAGCATTGCGCAAACCCTGACACCATTCGCCGGCCTCCGGCCAGCCTTTCGGACTACTCGTCGTAAGTGCGTTATACCTCGGTTGTTAGTTCTTTTAATTTGATTGAGTTGCAATTTGGATTTTGGATTCGCGTTTGGTCCGATTATGGTGTAATTTCTCTGATTTCTTGTTTTTAGGGATTAGTTGTGTTGTTGCGGTGCATTTGAAGTGCAATGGACCTTGCACACTTTTTTTGTGAAGTAGTTCTACACCGAGGTAGGTGGTTTCGCATATGATTATTAATTGCTAAGTTCATTTTCTTAATTAATTAATTTAGCATGTTTAATAATCAGTTTGTTTGGTGCACAATGAATTTCTTTTACTTGAGGTTCGGTATGTTTTAATGTGTTTACTAGCGTGTTAATATGAGATGAGTATTTTTCCCCCTGTCGAACTGCTTGCTAGTGCTTCATAAGTTGTGTAGTTTATTTTGTTAGAATTTGCAAAGGGTGTGAATGATGATTTGGGCGTAGTGTCTATATGTGTTTTTTTCCATAAGTGAACATTTAATGAGGTTGTGGTGTTTAATGTCTATTTGTTTTAAATTTGGTTTTAAAGTGGCTTCTCAACTTGAAGTTGAGTGTGTCATTGGCGTGACTCTTTGATGTGGGTTTATTATTCCGCGCAAGTGCTGCGAAGTCTATTTTATCATGTTTTTGGTGTTGCGTCATGGTGAGCTCGGTATTAGAAAGTATGTTTGAGTGTGTTGTTGGTATAAACCTTTGATGTGATATTTCAAATGATTTATAAATTGTTTAATTGTTTAATTCCTTTATTGAATTATATGTATAGTGGGTGGTCCCTTCCTCGGGTGTTCGAGTTGTCGGCAGTAAGGAAATATGTATATGAATATGAAAGAAAATGTATATGCATGGTGGTGAAGCGGTCTTGGGTTACCCTTGTCAAAAGCTGTGTGTCTTGAGGTAGGCCCCTATGCCCTAATCTTTACTTAAAATTTCCATTTTTGCTTGGTGTTCTTTAAATGCGTCTTCTTCTTTTATATGAAATGAACATGCTATATATGTGTGTGTATATACCTAAATGGTCATGGTTCTTTAAAAGTGGTTTCCTTAATGATTTTAGTGTTTAATAAGTATTTCCAGTCGTTTTTTTAAATTTAAACATGTTTTCTATCTTTCATTTAAAAATATAGTACCCTGGTTGTTTAGTTTAACTTTCAAATGGTTTTGGAAACATAAGGGTTGAGTGATTTTGTGTACAAAAATGAAATTTGTTTATTGTAATTAATTAAACTCGTCTGGTACTTTGAGAATGGTTTGCAAATGTAAAACAAAACCCCTATTAAGGCATGCCCCGTTTTTGTAGAAACATGATGTATGTGTTAAGTGTGTGATTTGTGATTTGTTCCTAATAAAGAGTCTTATGCGATGTTATGTGACCTAAAAAGGGGGATGCACTTAAAGAGGGAGAACGGTGGTGAGAGGTGAAATGGACTTTGGATAAGAAAGTGTTATGTTCTTTATATGTTTTTGATAAAACCTCACCATCCTTTGAAATAGAGCACATGGGAAACCCTGGGTACCTAGGTGGGCGACCAGGACTAGTATGTTAGATGACATGGCATGGGTTCGTCCCGGGTTGTCTAGCATGATTGACGCAACAACACTAACTAAACATATGAATTTTTGAAGGTCATGGCCATCTAAGCCATGTTTTCTGAGGGCCGTGGCTTTCTAAGCCACGTTTCACCGAGGTACGAGGTCTCTAGGTTCCCACTAGTTCTAGCTACCTATAGGTATTACTCATGGTGCTCATTTGTGATATGCTGCTAACGATGTAACTTTTTCTTCAGTTATTTCATACTTACTGTCTCATTGTGAAAAACCCCATTTCAAACTAAATTGCTTTTCTTGCAATTTCGAAAGGTGAATGCACTCTTGGAATCGATTTTGAAAATATGGTGGAATAAAAATGATTTTCATAAAAAAAAATGTCAACTCGTGATTTGGATTTGAAAAGAGTGAAAAAAAACATTATTTTATTATGTCCTATTTTCAAACTAGCATGATTGGATTTCTTTTTAAAGGTAAGGGAATAGGGCGTGGTTATTCCTTGGATTTCCTACTGAGCATCTCAGTGCTCACGCCTACTTTACTTTTCAGTTTCAGGTTATAGACATGGATCTCTCTTCGAGCGAGCGTGGTTATTATTTTGGTGGTGACCCTTGGGGTCACTTGGAGGTATGTCTAGTTGCCTATCTTTATTTTTTATTATTTTTTTCCCGCTGTTAGTGTTTAATTGTTTTGTTCTGTTTATTTTTGTATATAGGTCTTTTATTTTCTGGGCTAAATCGTTCCCAACTATATTTTTTGATGCCCGACACTAGTTGCCAGCCCGTGGGGATCAGGGACGCCCTTCGGGCCATGTCGTGGGTCGGCTCGGGCGCCGGGTTGGATGGCGACCCGGGTTGGTTCTTGACATGGCCTCCCATGAATTCAAAAGTTATGAGAAACATGTCTGATGTGTTGATAGGGTAGGGATAGAGTTTTCTGATGATCACGTACATTTTGGAAACAAATAGAAGAAGAGGTATAGTTGGCAAGAAATTGGTAAGAACCAACCAACAAAATCTGATGGTACGAAAATCCAATTTCTAGTTTGTGAAAAGTGTGGAAAGAAACACCTTGGGGAATGTCTTAGCAAAACTAGGAAGTGTTTTAAATTTGGTAAGTTTGGACATATGGCTCTAGATTTCAATGAAAATTATCCTAAGACTGTAATGTGTTTTAAATGTTGTGAAATGGGTCATTATGAAAATGCCTACCCAAAGAGAGATCTGAATGATGCAAAGATGCCAGACTACAAGCAGAAAGGTGTAATGTGATCCTTTGCGACAACGTCAGTAGATGTCGGGCCATCCAATGAGGTTGTATCAGGTACTTTTGTGTATTCACTTGGGTTTTTCTAAAGCTTTGTTTGAAATAGGGTCTACACATTCCTTCATCTCTGAGAAATTTTCTGGTAATTTGGAAATATCACCTCAACAAATGAGACCCATACATGTTCTTAAAACACCAGGGGGAAATGTTATAGCAATGTGGAATTATAAGAATCATTCTATTGTGGTCTGTGGGAAGACTTTACTTACAGACCTTGTTGTTTTACCCTTAGTCGAGTTTGATGTTAATTTGGGGATGGACTGTCTTTCTGATTATCAGGCTAAGATTGACTGTAGATCTAAAGATTTTGTTTTTCAGAAAGAGTTTCAGTTTGTATACAAGAATGAACTCATACAATTGATAACAAATTAGGAAGCTGAGAAACTATTGAAAGATGGAAATGAAAGTTATCTTTCTCATATTGCTGAAAACAAGGGAACTATTAAAATTAATGATGTGCTAGTGGTAAATGAATACCTTGATGTTTTTCCTGATGAGTTACCCAGTGTCATACCTGATCAAGAAGTTGAATTCAAAATTGACTTTGTTCTTGATGATAAGCCAATTTCAAAACCCCATTATCATATGGCTCCAATAGACCTTCTTGAATTGAAAAATCAGTTGCAAGATTTGCTTTACAAAGGCTTAATTCATCCTAGAACTTCACAATGGGGATCCCATGTTTTGTCTGTTAAAAAGGAAGATGGTTCCATGAGACGTTTCATTGATTATAGAGCTTTGAATAACATCACTATTAAAAACATGTATCCTTTTCCTCATATTGATGACTTGTTTGGGTTAACCTTCTACTTCATTATTTATGAACTATTTAAATTGTTTGTGTGATGGGTTCTGTTTATATTATGTTTTATTATGTTTTTTATAGTATATATACATACTTCATCCACTATATTAAGACTCTCTTCAATTGAATGATATTTATAAGGGTATTTTCTTTAAAAATCCTCTTTTTAAATTTAGTTTTATGAAATTCTAAAGCAATGTTTTTATGGAATTATTCATGTTGTAGGATTATGTTTTGGTTCTTGTGAATTATATATGAAGAAGGGTGGGAACTATATATCCCTCCAATTCATTGAGTATGAGTAAGTTGGAGGTCGAACGTATGGTTACTCCAAGTATAACTGAGATGGTTACACAAAGTAAGGTAGTCTTGAGGGTTAAAAATTATAAGGTATCCAAGAATGGTTACAATATTGTGTATGTAATGCCCCAAGATACCTTTATGATTATATTTATGTTCACATTTTTTGTGTGGATCCTGTGTAAATCTCATGTTACACAATGTAAGTATATATGGGAGACAAGAATGTCTTTGGAAAATACTTTCATACATTATGAGTATTCATGGACTAATATGATCTTTCTTTCTTTTCCATTCCTTACTGAGATTTTCTGCTCATCCCAAGTTTTTTAATGATTTTCACAGGTTAATGGATGTGTAAAAAAAGGATGGAATCCATGTTAAATGTTGAATGATTGTCAAGGAGTCTTGTTTTAGGTTTTAAAGTTAAATATTTTGAAAAAAAATGGAAAATGTTTTTATGGTATCAACTCTGTAATAATGTGTAATGTTATGAATTTATTTTCCTAATAATATAAAGGTCTAAACTTGAAAAGATATTCAATGTAAAAGGATGTGTTATCTTGACTAAATTCAAGATTATGTATGTAATAAGGCTGAGTCTATATAGTTGGTATCAGAGGAAAGGTTTAAACAATTTTAGGTATTAAGAGTTATCATTAAACATATGGTTAGTCTGTATGTCTATTGTTTATGTTAAATCCTTGTTTTATAACTTTTTAGATTAAGTAAATTCAGTTAAAAATGGAAGGAGGATGATCTAAAATGACATTCATATCTCTTCCTTATGACTTTCTTGCGATAATTATTGCAAAGTCATGTCCAGATGACTTTGAAACATTTTCTAACACAGAACTCACTTGCAAGCAATTGTTTGAGATATCAAACATGTCCACTATACATCAATACCATCATGGATCATTGGTTGTATTCAATCAAATCCTATTTTTCAATATTCTCATATTTTCAAGTAAGGTAAATATTATCATGGAATTTTTAAATATTTTACCTTATCAAGATATTTTGAAGCATATTCGGATTTTGAAAGAGGTTCTGAAGAAGGAGACCCTTGCGTAACCTATTTATATTTTCTTTTACAATATACTCTTTCAATAGATACTTATGGTATTTTCAAACGACCATTAATTGAAATTTTAAACTCAAACTTGGTCTGACTATTTTATAAAAATCATGTTTTATCAGATATTTTGAAATTATATGTCGTACATGATTATTTTCCAAACTATTTTTCTGTGAACACCCATATGACCTAAGTTTTACAAGTCGTATTTGGATAAAGGAATAAAATGATCTTGAAGGATTTCTAAATCATTATTTCAATGCATGAACCTTCTATTTAAGTGAGCAAGATGATGATGAGACCAGGTGGACACCATGATCAAGGTACCCACAATTTTTTAATAATTAAATAAAATTGAGAGGACACAATTTCCGAAAGGTGGGGATAAGGCAACATCCCAGTTTTTTTAAAAACAAATAAATTGAAATGAATGAAACTTTTTTTAAGTATATATTTATAACTAGCCTTTAAAACATAATTTTTCCACTTTTATGTTTTGAATTTCAAGAAACTATCATCTACAATTCTGTTCAGTATGTTATTTGGAGTCTATTGGAACCAACTTGTTTTTTGGTGAATAGTAACATACCCTTATGAATAGTAATATGAATAGTAATATGACCAAATGAATATTAAATTTTATTTTTATTTTATTTTAATATGTCTTTATGATAATAACATCTTGGTTAATTTTTCATTGTGATATAGAAGTAGTTAATGAATTAGAATTGTTAATTTTTGAATTACGTATGATTTTATTTAAAAATTAAATTAATAATATTTAGAAAATTATTTTCAAAAAATGGACATCATTTTTTAATTCTACATGTCGAAAAATGGTTTGGGTAAATTTTTGTGGTTTTTCTAAAATTCTGGATTTTTCAGTGAATAGTGAAATACGATAAAATACTGTATAATCAAATTATCAGTAAAATACACTATTTATGACATAATAAGTGATGAAAGTCCAATTTTTTCGAACTCACATGCCGTTATTACTATTTGAGGTCACATGAGCTATGAATATTCATAATATTGGGAAAAACATATTATAATAAAGATTAAAATAAAGAATAATACCCCCCCACTCCTCCACCATAAATACCACCCTCAATACCCTCTTCTTCTCACAACTATAAAGCCTTGATCCATGACTATGTTTAGCGAAATACACCTCCAAAATATCTTCCCCACGTCCTAGAGCTGGTGGTCTCACCAAAAGACCAATACCAATGCCCTTAAGAAGGATCCCAAAGAGAAGAGATCAAGAGGTAAAAATCCTCTTTTATATTCATTATTTTCATTCATTTTATGTTATTCTCTTCCTCTCCCTTTGGATTATGTTGGGATATTTCATTAATTATCCCCCCTTACATTACATATTATGTATGATTGATGAGATATTCCCTTTCTCTCATCATACTATTTTTATGAAATTTTAATAGACGTTGTTAGGCTGCAGAATTTTAGTGAGAAATTTCTCAAGTTTTCTTTTAGTTCATGATACCTTTTTATTCATTCCTCACCCCCTATTATCCAAGAAGCATGAAATCTATAGAATCTTGTATATTCTTGATGTTCTCATGTTCATGGAGAATTCATCATCGTTGTTTTTTTCTTCTCCCACTTACTCAAAGAATTAAAATCATTGTCCATGATGTGTCGAATTACCGACGTCGTGGACGATGTGATTTCATTTTTATTTAAATACTTTAATTCTGGTCATGAAACCATTTTTATTGTTGAAACAGGTTATAATATATTTATTATGTCTCATAAAAGGTTCTGGAATTATTTTTAACACATGGTTTTAATTTATAAAATGAAATGAGGTGGTTATTATCAAAGAACCACTAAAATGATCTAAATGAACATCATTAGTGTTTTAACTTATGAATCATCCTCATATTAAACATAAAAATGATAAATAGTATAAATTATGGTACTAGAAATATGTAAATACCTTTCCATTCCAATTCTGTAATTTCACTTCCAATCAAAAGGAACATCCACCATGAACCAATCATGGAAATCATGTTAAGAACTCACCAAAAAACAGTGCAGGGAGAAAAATTCTAACAATTAAAGATTGAAATGATGTCATTAAATGATCATATAAGATGTTATAATCATGAAAATATTTCTTTAAAATAATAATAACACTCTTTTAACCATTATACAAGATATTTAAACATGTTTGAAGTAAGACAAACCTGATTTAAGGGAATTCTTAACCCGATTTCCATTCTTTGGGTTAACCTTCTACATCGTTATTTATGTTCTATTAAAACTGTTAGTGTGATAGATTTTGCTTATATTATGTTTAATGATGTGTATTTACAGTTTTTATATATATTATATCCACTATATTAAGTTTAACTTCAATTATATGATATTTAAAATAGACTTTCCTTTTAAAATCCTCTTTTAATATTCTGTTTTACAAAGTTCAAAAGTAATGTCTTTATGTTATTATTCATGTCTTATTGTTATGTTTGGGTTCTTGGGAATTGTTTATGATGAATGGTGGGACCTATATTTCCCTCCAATTCATTGTTTATGATTAAGTTGGAGGTCGGCCATATGGTTACTCTATGTGTAAACTGCGATGGTTACTCAAAGTAAGGAAGTGAAATGTTTTTTTGTGAATAGTAACATACCCTTATGAATATTAATATGAATAGTAATATGACCCAAATGTATATTATGTTTTATTTTTATTTTATTTTCTTAAGGGTTTAAGATAATAACATCTTGGTTCAATTTTCATCATGATATAGAAGTAGTTATAAAATTAGAATTGTTAATTTTTGAATTAAGTATGCCTTTATTTAAAAATTAAATTAATAATATTTATAAAATTATTTTCAAAAAATGTACTTCATTTTTAAATTCTACACGTCAATAAAATGTTTAGGGTAAATTTTTAGGTTTTTTATGAAATTCTTCGTTTTTCGGTGAATAGTGAAATACAATAAAATACACTATAATCAAATTATCAGTAAAATACACTATTTATGACATAATAAGTGATTCAAGGCCACTTGGTTCGAACTCACATGCCATTATAACTATTTTAGGTCACATGAACTAAGATTATTCATAATCTTGGGCAAAAATATTATATTAATGATTAAAATAATGAAAAGTACGCCCTCTCCTCCACTATAAATACCACCCTCACTCCCCTCTTCTTCCCACAACTCCCAAGCCATGATCCATGCCTATGTTCTGCCCAATACCCCTCCCAAGGATCTTCCCCACGTCCTAGAGCCTCTGGTCTCACCAAAATACCAAAATTAAAGCCCTTAAGAAGGATCTCAAGGAGAACAGATCAAGAGGTAAACATCCACTTTTATTTTCTTTCTTTTCTTTCATTTTATGTTGTTATATTTTTTTCCGTGGGATTATGTTGGGATATTTCATTCCATATTCCCTGTAACACCCAAGACATTTATGTTATATAAATCATCAAAGTAATCCTTTTCTACACAACACTTTCTTGGCTTGCTTTACATGCAATCGCGACTTTCCTAGATAGTTTGCGTTGTACGCAATACCGAGTTTCACTAAACGGCGATATGCTATTAAAATATTATAGCCATTATGAATAGTAATAACCACTTTTTGAAATTTTATCTTTCAAAATGGACTTCATTCTTGGATTCGGAATACCGAAATTAGCCTAGGGTGAAATTTTGGTATTTTTCTGAAAACTTTCAATTTTTGATGAATAGTAAAACTACTAAGTGGTAGGTTAAAAACTGAATTTTGCATAAAACTTAATTTTACCGCTTCTGTGAATGTAATTTCGAAAATCCGATAGACACGATTGATATCAGTAAGTAAAATTTGGTTCAACGAGATAAAAATAATTTTTTAGTGAATAGTAACTTTTGAATTTTTTTTACCGCGGTTAATAGTAAATAGGGTAACTAAGGGTAAATATGATATTACTATTACCCTAACACATGTCCTAATTCTATTGGATAAGTGTAATTCGACCAAAAACAACCTTATGAATATAATATGACCATTTAGGTCCACTTGGATTAGATTATGACATTTAATATTATTTTATTTAATGAATAGTTAAAATAGTTAAAATCAAAGTTTAAAAACTAAAACATTTTTAATATGGGTTTATACATAAGATAAATTCGATTATAAATATTCATTAGAAAGCTAAAACGATTTCCTACATAATTATATTTTATTTATAATTTTTATACTTTAAATAAATTAATTTATTTATGACACAACGATGATGCAGTAATTACCCTTTTAAGGAAATGTTAACATAATTGATGTTATAAAAGCCCAAATAAATGTAATTTGAGACTTTTTATGAATTTAAATAATTTTATATGTTACTATGATATATTATTTTTGATTTAATCAACTTGGTTCGAACATATAATTCTGTTATGACTTTCAAAAAAATCATATATCAAATAGTGACAAAATTGAAAAAAAATAGTTTTTAAATCAAATATTATATTATTAATTGTTATTTTATTCCTAAAAATCAAAGGTTCGGCCAAATGACTTATATAAGGATATATATATTAATAATAAACAACTTTGAGGTCTTTTTTCATGTTATAGTAAGTGTATTAACCATATAGTGTAAGAAAACAAAAAGACACGGTAAAAGTTAAATTATTTAACATAGAGTTAAATCCAATTGATAAGGTTAAAATAATAACCTAAACTTGTCTAAATCCTATTTGTTGATAGGATTTCTACCCATACCCACTTTTCTTTCGAAATAAGACCCTTTTTAACCATTATAAACCGATTTTGACTTTAATATAAAATAATATTTTGAGATATTCCTAAGGTGCCCCTCTCCTCCCTTATAAAAGGGGACCTCCTCCCCCTCCTCCTCACACCAATTTGAGAACTCAAGCTCAGCCAACCCCTGAAAAAATCCCTTCTACACTTCCCTAGAATAATCCTAGAGGTCCTGGTCTTCTTCAAAGACCAATATTAGTTCCCTAAGTTGAGGATTCAAAGAGGCGTTTCAAAGAAGAGGTAATATCCATTACCGATCTTTTCAACTTCTTTCTTCTTCAACTTCTTCTTCTTTAGTTTTTTCAGGATAAAGTAATAACATCAGTATTACTTACATACTGATATGTTATTATAAATATGAAACAACCCTAATTCACCTTCTATCCATCCTACGGGAAAATGAAATCACCGCACGTGCGTACGTACGGAATACCGTCTCCACGCCGTGGTGTAATCTATTTTCCACCATCACCTTACAAGGATGGGTATAATGGTGTAATGAGTAACTATATATTATTATTATAAAGTTATATTGATACTGAAATAGTATAAATACACTTAAATACAATTCCACGATCATGGGAACAATATCATCGCTCGTGCGTACGTATGGAATACCGTCTCCACGATGTGATGCGACTCGTTCTACATGATCATCATTACATAGTAATTATATAAATGAATTGAATGAATAAATATGATATATGTCAAACTAATACCATTCTGGATATAAGGTATCTATAACCTTAAATGAAGAATAAGAATTTATTCGGCAAAACACGCATAAGAACAAAAGGCAATAAAGACCCGAGTAACAAGTAACAATGAAATATTACTAATAAGAAGCTAAGAATATGACCATATATGATATCATATCAATATGTATGATTCTGGAATAAGTCAATAACATTATTTAAACCATTATAAAGGAGCTTCGGACACGTACAAAGAAAATCATACCTAAGGTAAGGGAAATATCACAATCTCATTTTTATCCGAGATTGTTTATACTTTGGTATTTACTGGGGTGTATTTTATCATCCACATCCATGTTTACTCAATATGTAATATTATTTCCATCCACCTACAATTTTTTAAATCCAATTTTACCCTTCGTTGAGTTTTTAGTAAAGGATATGAAAGGAATCTTTTGTCGATTTTCGTACGAGGTACTTTTTTGACTTTTCCGACAAAAGTACGAAGAATGTTTTTTTAACTTATACTGCAAGAATGGATTTTTAAAACATTATTTCCAAGAATATTCCTTTATAAGTTTTCAAGTTTATTTTTAATCAACTTCTTTTAGTTTATAATTGTATGCCATGTTAAGAAAAGAAAAGTGTTTTTGAAGTAGAAAGGATATTTTCCTCAAGAATGGAGTTCAAATGTTTTATCAAAATTATTTTCCATCTAAGATAATAAAGGGTTATATTTTTATCCCTATTATTACATAGATTGGATTATGTTGTGAGGGAATTATTTTTATGAAGTCATTTACCTTATATGATTTTTTTTATGATGTCATGATGTTTCAAGAATCCCATTTTTGTTACATGTGTTATGCGATGATGTATGATTTATGATTATGTGGCACACATAAGAAAGGATTCATTATAAGATGGGTGGGACCTATATCTCCCTCCAATGCATTGGGTAAAGATTTTATATCTCATCAGATAGACAGGGCTGGAACGGTAGGTTATACTGGTTCAGTGAAACAGGACTGGAACGAGGGTGACTCGGTTTAGAAAGGGACTTTGTCCACTAAGATAGTATTGGCAATGAGTCATGACTAACAAGAAATGATTTTACATAATTATGTGTGCATGCCACAAAGTTTCATGTTTTATGTTATGATTATGGGGATCTCATTTTCACTTCTATGATTTATTCCATGTTAAGATATTATGATCTCTTTTGCAGGTTATGATTTTCAAAAAGATATGATATGATTTTTATTTCCTTTATTTTCCCTTGCTGAGCATTTGAGCTCACCCTTTCTTGTATATTTTCTTTTCCCCAGGTCAGGAAGATGGATATTAAGTAGAATATTCTAAAAGGGACCCTAGATATGATGAAATAAATGGGAGACACGGTAGAAGATTTATGAACCAGTTTTTTATGTTTCCCAGTTTCTAAAGACACTCTACCTATACGGTCCTTTGTGGTTTTGTCATATGTTGTAATAAGTGTGCTTCAATTTTGAAGTATTAACAATGTATGTAAAGTATGGGTCGTTATAGTTGGTATCAGAGGAAAGGTATAGTCAACCTTTGGAAACTAGGATGTGAAAGCCTTAGTAAGAACCCTAAGGATAAGTCTAAGCATAAAACACAATCTTAGTGTTTTAGAAATGGCCATGAATAACCTAGGATAAGACCTTAAGCGTGAAAATTTTATTCTTGAATTATGTGGTTTTCCTATTATAATTAGTGTTGCTCACACTATTCTTCTAGGTTTTAGTCAATGGCTAGAACCCGAAGGAACCGTGTTAATGCGGAATGCGATGGGCAATGCAATGATTGTCCCCCTGAGCAACCAAACGATATGGGAGCTGGAATGAAAAATCTTGTAGCCATGCTCACACAACTTTCTCATGCTATGAATCATGCAGGACTTCCAAACGAGCAAAGGAAGGAGAAACATTCTGTTGAATCCTTCATGAGGTAGCGTCCACCTTCTTTCAGCGGGTCTACTGATCCATTAGTTGCTGAACAATGGATTAGCACTACTGAAAAGATATTTTCAGTTCTTCAATGTTCTGAACATGGTAAAGTCTTCCTAGCAGTGTATCGTTTAGAAGGAGATGCTGATAAATGGTGGAATCTTATTAAGAATATGAGGCAAAGGGATGAAATTGAGTCCATGGAATGGGACGAGTTCAAGAACTTATTTT
Organism: Viscum album; assembly: GCA_963277665.1. NCBI lineage: Eukaryota > Viridiplantae > Streptophyta > Magnoliopsida > Santalales > Viscaceae > Viscum > Viscum album. Next base: position 1,317,414,443 of record OY728147.1, read on the forward strand.
TCAATAAGTACTTCCCTCGTATTCTCCGAACAAAGATGGAGAAAGAGTTTCTTGAACTGAAGCAAAGGGATGATGAATCTGTTGGTACCTATGAGGCAAATTTTACAAGACTTGCAAGGTACGCTTCTGGTATTATTATCCAACATGAGAGTAAGATCGATCTATTCTTTAGTCGCTTAAAACCAAGTCTTCGAAGGGTGTTAGCCATACGGGACTTCAATAGCTACGAGGAAATCGTTCGATGTGCTCTCAAAGTCGAGATGGAGATTGGAGTAACCCATCAGTCATATGGGTTTGATAAGAAGAGGAAAATGGAATTCAAAGGGAAATCTAAAGAGCACACTGAAAAGAAGATGAGCTTTCCCTTATGCTCAAAGTGTGGAAAGAAACATGGAGGTAGTTTTCTTAAAGGGACAAGTAAATGTTTCAAATGTGTAAAGGAAGGTCATCGGGCATTTGAATGCCGCGATAATGGGAAGAAGATGTCTAATGATGCAAATAAAGGAAGGGATACATAGAATGAACCTACTACACTTCAATGTTTCAAGTGGAAGGAGATGGGGCATTATGCCAATCAATGCCCAAATCCAAGGGTTGATGATGATGGTCGATGTCAACAAACTCTTAAGGCTAAAGACAAAGGAAAGTCACATGCAATTTCTATCAGCGATGTAGAGTACGATAACGAAGTGGTGAAAGGTACACTTACCATCCACTCTAAAGTAGCAAATGTTTTATTTTATTCTGGATCCACCCACTCTTTTATTTCTGAAGAATTTTCTAAGGGTATCACCGTATTACCTCAACAATTAGATGTTGAGTTAGCTGTGACAACACCTAATGGTACATCAATCGCATCAAAAGTTTATAATTCTTCTCCAATTGACGTTTGTGGGAAAGTGCTTCCTGCAAATATTACGATCCTTCCTTTAGTGGCATTCGATGTGATTCTTGGCATGGATTGGATTTCTTTATACGGAGCTCATGTCAATTTCCAAAGAAGGGAAGTCACATTTCATATTCCAGATCAATCTATGATCGTCTATCAATGTGAGGATGAACATAACCTTCCAGTGGAAATTTATTCCATTTTATGGGTATTGATTCCACTAAATGAAGGTTATTTATATCAAATGGTTGGTGAGAAACTCACGATTAATAATATGCCCATCGTACGGGAGTTTGATGATGGCTTTCTGGAGGAATTACCGGGTCTTCCACCAAATCGTGAAGTTCAGTTTTCAATAGAACTCGTACCGGGTGCTTTGCCTATTTCAAAGACACCTTATAGAATGGACCCAATTGAGTTGCAGGAATTGAAGAAGCAACTCCAAGAGAATCTTGATAAGGGATTCATATGCCCTAGTGGGTCACCTTGGGGAGCACCTGTTCTATTTGTTAAGAAGAAAGATGGATTAATGAGACTCTGCATTGATTATCGAGAACATAACAAGATCACTATCAAGAACTAATATCCTCTCCCACGCATTGATGACTTATTTGACCAACTACGCGGAGCTCAATAATTTTCCAAGATTGATCTTCGTTCAGGGTATCATCAATTAGGGGTCAAAAGGGAGGATATACCAAAGACGGCTTTCCGTACAAGGTATGGACACTATGAATTTATAGTGATGCCATTTGGTCATACTAATGCCCATGCTATCTTCATGGATCTAATGAATAGAGTCTTTAGAGACTATCTTGATCAATTTGTGGTAGTCTTTATAGACGATATTCTTGTCTATTCAAAGAGAAAGGAAGATCATGAAGATCACTTGAGAATTATATTGAAGACCCTGAGAAAGGAGAAGCTTTATGCCAAATTTACCAAGTGTGAATTTTGGCTTCAAAAAGTTGCATTTTTGGGTCACATAATCTCAAAAGAGGGGATATCTGTGGATCCAGCAAAAACAGAGGTTATCGAAATATGGTCGAGACCAACAACAGTAACTGAGATCCGAAGTTTTCTTGGTTTGGCTGGATATTATCAACGTTTTGTGAAAGATTTTTCAAGATTATCTAATCCACTCACCAAGTTGACTCGGAAAGGATTTAAGTTTGTTTGGACAGAGGAATGTGAAGATAATTTCAAGGAGTTGAAAAGAAGGTTATCCAGTGCACCTGTGCTCACACTGTCTTATAGTGGAGAAAGTTTTGTGATCTACAGTGATGCATACAAGAAGGGATTGGGGTGTGTTCTTATGCAAAATGATATGGTGATAGATTATCCCTCACGATAGTTGAAAATACATGAGCAAAATTACCCAACTCATGATTTGGAGTTAGCTGCAGTAATCTTTGCATTAAATATTTGGAGGCATTGCCTTTATGGTGAAAGGTGTGATATTTATACTGATCATAAAAGTTTAAAGTATATTTTCACACAAAAGGAGCTGAATATGCATCAAAGAAGATCGTTGGAGATGATTAAGGATTATGACTGCTCAATCCATTACCACCCTGGGAAAGCAAACAAGGTGGCAGATGCATTAAGTCGACAAGACCATGCTAGTTTATCCATGATGAGGATCACAAAAGATCCAATATTTATGGATTTACAAAGGATTGATCTTGGAATTATAATGGAAGGGGAAAAATATTATCTTTCTCAAATGAATGTTCAACCATCTATACATGTGAAGATTAAAGAGGCACATAAAGAAGATATTGAGTTACAAAAGAAGGTGAGAAATGTTCCTGAATTCAACCTTGATTGTGATGGGGTAATAAAGTTCAGGAATCGGGTTTTTGTTCCTCCCATCCCCGAATTAAAAAAGGAGCAGCTGGATGAGGCTCATAGTTCTTCATTCTCTATTCATCCTGGAAGAACGAAGATTTATAGGGACCTGAAAGAGAACTTCTGGTGGGATGGCATAAAAAGAGATATTGCTGAATATGTCTCTCGATGCTTGGTTTGCCAACAAGTTAAAGCTGAGAGACAGAAGTCTAAGGGGATGTTACAACCATTACCCATACCCGAATGGAAATGGGAAAATATCACTATGGACTTTGTCACAGGACTTCCTAAAACATCCAAAGGCAATAATGCTATCTGGGTCATAGTTGATCGTCTTACAAAGTCTGCACACTTCATTGCTATTAGAGAGGATTTCTCTCTAGATCATCTTGCTAGGATATATGTAAAGAAGTGGTAAGATTGCATGGAGTACCACTTTCTATTATATCTGATCGGGATCTGAGATTTACCTCGAAGTTCTGGCGAAGTCTTCAGCATACTCTGGGTACAGAGTTGAGTTTCAGCACTGCTTATCATCCTCAGACAGACGGTCAGTCTGAGAGAACAATTCAAACCCTATAAGATATGTTGAGAGCTTGCTCTATGGATTTCAAAGGAGGTTGGGATCAACACCTACCTTTGGTGGAATTTTCTTATAATAATAGCTTTCACTCCAGTATTCAGATGGCTTCTTATGAAGCTCTCTATGGAAAGAAATGCAGGACTCCAACTTGTTGGGATGAAGTTGGGGAAAGAAAGCTATTAGGACCTGATCTCGTTGCTAAAATGGCAGAAAAGGTCAGATCTAATCAACAACACATAAGAGAAGCACAGAGTCGACAGAAAAGTTATACCGACAACCGAAGAAAAGACCTAGAGTTTGAAGTGGGCGATAAAGTGTTCTTACGGATATCTCCCTGGAAGAGAGTCATGAGATTTGGAAAGAAGGGGAAGTTGAGCCCTAGATATATCGGTCTTTTCTAAATACTGGATCGTGTTGGGAAGGTAGCTTACCGATTGGCGCTTCCACCGAATCTCTCTCAAGTTCACGATGTGTTCCATGTATCTCTCCTGAGAAAGTACATACCTGATCCTTCACATGTACTCAGCTGAGAAGTTGTACCGCTGGAGCAAGATCATTCTTATGAAGAACAACCGATAGAGATTCTGGATCGTAGCGAAAAAGTCCTACGAAACAAGACCACTCGATTGGTGAATGTTTTATGGAGGAACCACCAACTTGAAGAAGATACATGGGAGCTTGAGAATATGATGAGGGAGAAGTATCCTCATCTGTTTGTCACAAAGTGACGAATTTCGAGGGCGAAATTCTTTTTAAGGGGGGTAGAATGTAACACCCGAGACTTTTATGTTATATAAATCATCAAAGGAATCTTTTTCTACACAACACTTGCTTGGCTTGCTTTACACTCAATCGCGACCTTCCTCGATAGCTTGCGTTGTACGCAATACCGAGTTTCACTAAACGGCGATATGCTATTAAAATATTATAGCCATTATGAATAGTAATAACCACTTTTTGAAATTTTATCTTTCAAAATGGACTTAATTCTTGGATTCGGAATACCGAAATTAGCCTAGGGTGAAATTTTGGTATTTTTCTGAAAACTTTCAATTTTTGATGAACAGTGAAACCACTAAGTGGTAGGTTAAAAACTGAATTTTGCATAAAACTTAATTTTAACACTTCTGTGAATGTAATTTCGAAAATCCGACAGACACGGTTGATATCAGTATGTAAAATGTGGTTCAATGAGATAAAAATAATTTTTTGGTGAATAGTAACTTTTTACGTTTTTTTTACTGTGGTTAATAGTAAATAGGGTAACTAAGGGTAAATATGATATTAATATTACCCTAACACATGTCCTAATTCTATTGGATAAGTTTAATTCGACCAAAAACAACCTTATGAATATAATATGACCATTTCGGTCCACTTGGATTAGATTATGACATTTAATATTATTTTATTTAATGAATAGTTAAAATAGTTAAAATCAAAGTTTAAAAACTAAAACATTTTTAATATGGGTTTATACATAAGATAAATTCGATTATAAATATTCATTATAAAGCTAAAAAGATTTCATAAATAATGATATTTTATTTATAATTTTTAGACTTTAAATAAATTAATTTATTTATGACACAACGATGATGCATTAATTACCCTTTTAAGGAAATGTTAACATAATTGATGTTATAAAAGCCCAAATAAATGTAATTTGAGACTTTTTATGAATTCCAATAATATTATAGGTTACTATGATATATTATTGTTGATTTAATCAACTTGGTTTGAACATATAATTCTGTTATGACTTTCACAAAAATCATATATCAAATAGTGACAAAATTGACACAAAATAGTTTTTAAATAAAATATTATATTATTAATTGTTATTTTATTCCTAAAAATCTAAGCTTCGGCCAAATGACTTAGATAAAGATATATATATTAATAATAAACAACTTGGGGTTCTTTTGGCATGTTATAGTAAGTGTATTAACCATATAGTGTAAGAAAACAAAAAGACACGGTAAAAGTTAAATTATTTAACTTAGAGTTAAATCCAATTGATAAGGTTAAAATAATAACCTAAACTTGTCTAAATCCTATTGGTTGATAGGATTTTGACCCATCCCCACTTTACCTTCGAAATAAGACCCTTTGGAACCATTATAAACCGATTTTGACATTAATATAAAATAATATTTTGAGATATTCCTAAGGTGCCCCTCTCCTCCCTTATAAAAGGGGACCTCCTCCCCCTCCTCCTCACACCAATTTGAGCACTAAAGCTCGTCCAACCCCTGCCAAAATCCCTTCTCCACTTCCCTAGAATAATCCTATAGGTCCTGGTATTTTTCAAAGACCAATCTTAGTTCCCTAAGTGGAGGATTCAAAGAGGCGTTTCAAAGAAGAGGTAATATCCATTACCGATCTTTTCAATTTCTTTCTTCTTCAACTTATTCTTCTTTAGTTTTTTCATGATAAAGTAATAACATCAGTATTACTTACATACTGATATGTTATTATAAATATGAAACAAACCTAATTCACCTTCTATCCATCCTACGGAAAAATGAAATCACCGCGCGTGCGTACGTACGGAATACCGTCTCCACGCCGTGGTGTAATCTATTTTCCACCATCACCTTACAAGGATGGGTATAATGGTGTAATGAGTAACTATATATGATTATTATAAAGTTATATTGATACTGAAATAGTATAAATACACTTAAATACAATTCCACGATCATGGGAACAATATCATCGCTCGTGCGTACGTACGGAATACCGTCTCCACGATGTGATGCGACTCGTTCTACATGATCATCATTACATAGTAATTATATAAATTAATTGAATGAATAAATATGATATATGTTAAACTAATACCATTCTGGATATAAGGTATCTATAACCTTAAAAGAAGAATAAGAATTTATTCGGCAAAACACGCATAAGAACAAAAGGCAATAAAGACCCGAGTGACAAGTAACAATGAAATATTACTAATAAGAAGCTAAGAATATGACCATATATGATATCATATCAATATCTATGATTCTGGAATAATTCAATAACATTATTTAAACCATTATACAGGAGCTTCGGACACGTACAAAGCAAATCGGACCTAAGGTAAGGGAAATATCACAATCTCATTTTTATCCGAGATTGTTTATACTTTGGTATTTACTGGGGTGTATTTTATCATCCACATCCATGTTTACTCAATATGTAATATTATTTCCATCCACCTAAAATTTTTTAAATCCAATTTTACCCTTCGGTGAGTTTTTAGTAAAGGATATGAAAGGAATCTTTTGTCAATTTTCGTACGAGGTACTTTTTTGACTTTTCCGACAAAAGTACGAAGAATGTTTTTTTAACTTATACGGCAAGAATGGATTTTTAAAACATTATTTCCAAGTATATTCCTTTATAAGTTTTCAAGTTTATATTTAATCAACTTCTTTTAGTTTATAATTGTATGCCATGTTAAGAAAAGAAAAGTGTTTTTGAAGTAGAAAGGATATTTTCCTCAAGAATGGAGTTCAAATGTTTTATCAAAATTATTTTCCATCTAAGATAATATAGAGTTCTGTTTTTATCCCTATTATTACATTGATTGGATTATGTTGTGATGGAATTATTTTTATGAAGTCATTTACCTTATATGATTTGTTTTATGATGTCATGATGTTTCAAGAATCCCATTTTTGTTACATGTGTTATGCGATGATGTATGATTTATGATTATGTGGAACACATAAGAAAGGATTCATTATAAGATGGGTGGGACCTATATCTCCCTCCAATGCATTGGGTAAAGATTTTATATCTCATGTGATAGACAGGGCTGGAATGGTAGGTTATACCGTTTCAGTGATACAGGACTGAAACGAGGGTGACTCGGTTTAGAAAGGGACTTTGTCCACTAAGATAGTCTTGGAAATGAGTCATGAATAACAAGAAATGATTTTCCATGATTATGTGTGCATGCCACAAAGTTTCAAGTTTTATGTTATGATTATGGGGATCTAATTTTCACTTCTATGATTTATTCCATGTTAAGATATTATGATCTCTTTTGCAGGTTATGATTTTCAAAAAGATATGATATGATTTTTATTTCCTTTATTTGCCCTTGCTGAGCATTTGAGCTCACCCTTTCTTGTAAGTTTTCTTTTCCCCAGGTCAGGAAGATTGATATTAAGAAGAATATGCTAAAAGGGACCCTAGATATGATTAAATAAATGGGAGACACTGTAGAAGATTTATGAACCAGTTGTTTATGTTTCCCAGTTTCTAAAGACACTATACCTATACGGTCCTTTATGATTTTGTCATATGTTGTAATAAGTGTGCTTCAATTTTGAAGTATTAAAAATGTATGTAAAGTATGGGTCATTATATTACCCCTTATTTTACATATAATGTATGAGATATGAGATATTCCATTTCTCTCATAAAACTATTTTTATGAAATATTAAGAGACGTTGTTAGGCCGTCGAATTTTCGTGAGAAAATTTTCATGTTTTCTTTTATTTCATGATTCATTTTTCTTAATTACTTACCCACTATTATGCAAGAGGCCTGAAATATAAAAATTCATGTATATTCTGGATGTTATCATTTTCATGGAAAATTCATCATCATTGTTCTTCTCCTCTCCCACTTATTTAAAGTATTAAAAACATTTTCCATGATGTGTCAAATTACCGACATCGTGGACGATGTGATTCAATTTTTATTTAAATCCTTCAATTATCATCATAAAACCATTTTTATGGTTGAACCAGTTTATAATATAGGAATTATTTCTCAAAAATGGTTCTTGAATTTGTTTTAACACATGGTTTTATTTTTTAAAATGAAATGAGATCGTTATTATCAAAGAACCACTAAAATGATCTAAACGAACATCATTAATGTTTTAACTTATGAATCATCCACATATTAAAAATAAAAATGATAAATTGTATAAATTATTGTATTGTAAATATGTAAATACCTTTCCATTCCAATTCAGGAATTTCACTTCCAATCGACAAGAACATCCACCATGAACCAATCATGGAAATCATGTTAAGAACTCACCCATAAATAGTGCAATGAGCAAAATACTAACAATTAAAGGGTGTAATGAAGTTATGAAATGATAATATAAGATGTTATAAACATGAAAATGATTATTTAAACTACTAATAACACTCCTTTAACAATTATACAAGAATTTTAAACAATTTTGATGTAAGATAGACCCGAGGTAAGGGAATTCTTAACCCGATTTCCATTCTTTGGGTTAACCTTCTACTTCATTATTTATGTGCAATTTAAATTGTTTGTGTGATGGGTTATGATTATATTATTGTTTTTATGTGTATTTATAGTATATATACATACTCCATTCACTCTATTAATTCTCTCTTCAATTGAATAATATTTATAAGGGGCTTTTCATTAAAAATCCTCTTTTTTAAATTCTATTTTAAAAAATTCAAAATTAATGAATTTATGCTATTATTCATGTTGTATAATTATGTTTTGGTTCTTGGGAATTGATTATGATGAAGGGTGGGACATATATTTCCCTCCAATTCATTGGGTATGAGTAATTTGGTGGTCGGCCGTATGGTTACTCCTAGTGTAACTACGATGGTTACACAAAGTAAGGTAGTCGTGAGGGTTACAAATTATAACGTAGCCAAGAATGGATACATGATTATGTAATTAATCCCCCAATATAGCTTTATGATTATATTTATTTTCTAATGTTTTTTGTGGATCTTTTTAAAATCTCATGTTACACAATGTAAGTATATATGGGTGACAAGAATGTCTTTTGAAAATGATTTCATACGTTACAAGTATTCGTGGACTAATGTGATATTTCCTTCTTTTCCATCCCCTAATGAGATTTTGTGATCATCCCAAGTTTTTAAATAATTTTCATAGGTTAATGGATGTTAAATACAAGGAAGGACACCATGTTAAATGTCGAAGAATTTTCAAGGAGTCTTGCTTTACGTTTTAATGTTTTATATTTTGAAAAAAATGGAAATTGATTTTATGGTATCCTCTCTGTAATAATGTGTAATGTTATGAATTTATTGTCCAATTAATTACTCATATTAATGGGGATAAACATAAAAAACAAACACATTAATATATTAATTGTAAATATCTTTCCTCGAACATTAAGCAAAAACACTAACCATTGAAAGTAAACTAATGAATGGTTTTAAGATAGCACATCAATAACAAAAATAATCATAAATTGTTAAATTAAATATGTTATATGACAACATGGAATAATAATCCCAAAAATACATAATAATCCATAATAGTGTTGAAAAAGATGAAAATACTCATATTAAATTTTCGAGTAAATCTTGAGATAAATACTCTTTTACTTTGAAAAGAAGAGTACTTTTGGAAAAATATTTGTATAAAACCAGAATTAAATTAATATAGTATTTTCATAATATAATGAGTGATTTTATAAATGTAATGTTTTCCAAATACATATTAGAGATTTACCTTGAAAACAGGTAAGAAGTTGAGATATTCCCTTGAATCGGGCTTGTATTTCAGAAACAATTTTGATAGTTCCTTTTAAAACATGTAATTATCCACAAAATAAGGAATGTTTATGGTTTGTAAACATATATAGAATACCCAAAAATATTTTATGAGGATTAAATAATAATATTGAGTTAATTAGAAAATAAGTGTAACCTGAAATGAAAATGGAAGTTCAGGTGGAAAAACCCTTACCTTAAGTCTGAATGTGTTCCCGTCCTGAACTTAAGGTCCTGGAATATAAAAGTATAAATATCAATAACATATTTCAGAACCTAATATAAATTTATTTATTTTATAATAATTCTTTTTATTTCATTTATGTTATTATTTATAATTTATTATATTGAATTCCATCATTCTGGAGTGTTTGTTTTCTTCATTTTCATAATTGGTTCACTTGTTTTTAAGTAATGAAGTTCATGTGAAATGGTTGTAAATATCCAAAATTGAAATTGAATATTATTTATGAACATCCAGAATTGTTAATGGTGATTTACATCATTTTGTTACATGGAATGAGGATGAAACATTAGATGAAAACCACTTCGATTATTTGGCGGTATTTGGATTATGATGAACTAGTTTTGGAATATGATTTAATAATATGTAAATATTCTAGTTTATGAATATTAATTAGGTTATTATAAATGTATTATAGTCTGGTTCAACCATTAAAATGGTTTCATAAACAGTAATGAAGGAGAAATTGAAGAAAAAAACTTCGTCATCTATGATGGTTATAAATTGAAACCCCAAGGATGTTGATTACGTTTATAAAAATAAAATGAAGGGAGTAAGAATATTGATGATGGTTCTTCCATTAACATGATATAAATCCAGTATATAAATTATACTAGAGTTATCATGGTCATTTGGATAGATAAGGTGAGAAGAGGATAACAAAATAAGATAAATTCAAATGAAACTAAAAGAAAAAGAAAGGTGCTTTACCTCTTGAAATAACTTCCTTGAGAACATCCTTAAGGGAAGGGATTTAGGTCTTTTGGCTAGACCAAGAGGTTCATGGTCATGTGGATTGACTAGGGAACTGTATTTGGGCCCAAAATTGATGAGATTCATGGCATAGAGAAGTGAAGATAAGAGGGAGTGGTGAGAGGTTTTTATAGTGTAGGAGAGGGGTAAATTTTGAATATTTAATTCATTATTTTATTATTTCCCTCAAGACAACCAATAGTGTAGTTTCATGTGACCCATAATAGTAATAAGTGCATGTGAGTTTGAACCAAGTGGCATTTTATCACTTGTGATGACATGAATTGTGACAATTCGAGATTTTATAAGATAAATTCGTTTTAATTTCATTCATATCTTCTATTGTACGACACACCAAGATTATCTTGCGTTATACGCAACACTGTATTAGCTTGCAGTATATGCAACACTTTTCTTGGCTCTTTTTACACACAATTTCAAGTTCGTTTTATAGAATTTATTATATGAAACATTGAGTGTATATATATATATATTCAATGTATAAATAAAATATGGTTGGATTCTGTTATACGCAACAACAATGGAGTTGTGCACTACACACAACCCTGACTTGGCTTTCATTACACGCAATCGCGACCTTCCTCGATAGCGTGTCTTGTATGCAATACCAGGTTTTACTAAACAAAGATATATTATTATAATATTGTTATGAACTAGCCGTTATGAATAGTTTTAACTAAATTTTGAATTTTATAACATTATTATTCATCTTACAGATTTCTAGAACATGGTATAAGAAAAAAATAAATTTTTCGGGTAAAATAAGTATTTTTCAAAAAATGCAGTTTTGCCGCCTTTTGATGGCGCACCCACTTTAAATCAAGTTTTTGACATGTTTATATGTTCAATTTGACAAAATAAAATTCTTCTTTTGAATCAGGATATAAAAATTTACATTAGATAAAGTTTTGATATTTTTCCGATAACTTTCATATTTTAATGAATAGTAAAAACACGCTATATTTTAATTAAAAAAATCTTTTTTCATCGTAATATCTTATGTGGTTAAATTATAATATTGAATGGTTTTAAAGTATAAATAGAATATATTTTTACCATTTAATATAATTTATGTCATTAGCATTGATTTTACCTTGAATTCGTTGGTTAAATCGATTCAATCTTTTGCAATGTTTTAAAGAAAAACCTGTTTTCTTTCGAAAACGGGATTAATTTTAATTTAATTTCTTCATCTTTTGTGTATTGAATTTGGAAAAATGGATTCCATATTTGGAATCAGTGGGTCCAAATTATGTTAATAAGCTACTTTTTATTTTTGGGCATTGTGAATAGTAACTACGGTAAATTTTATTTACTATAGTTAAAGGTAAATTGGGTAATTAAGGGTAAATATAAGATTATAAAATTAACATAAAACTTGGAAAAATCCTATTGGATGGCTAAAAGTAGACCCATATAACCTAAGGGTCTGATTAGATTCATTTTATGGACTTTTTTCCATGAAAATGATTTAATTATTATTAAAACCAAAGAATGTGACAACATGTCACTTTCTTAAATCTTATTTGTATAATAATTTTAATTTTGTGATAAACTTCATGAAACAACAAAAATAAATAATCTCCAGAAAGATAATACAATTATCTACATCATAGTAATTTATTTAGAATTTTTAGGGATTAAATAATTATCATTTATTATGACACAAAGATGATGCAGTAATTGTCTTATTAATGAAATATTGACATAATTGATGTTATAAATGCACAAATAAATGTAATTTGAGACTTTTTATGACTTAAAATAATTTTCTAGGTTAATATAACATGTTATTGTTGATTTAAGTAACTTGTTTCTAACTTATCATTCTGTTATGAATTTCATAAAAATCATGTACCAAATAGTGTCAAAATTGACATAAATTAGTTTTTAAAACAAATATTATATTATTAATTGTTATTTTATTCCTAAAAATCTAAGGTTCGGAAAAATGACTTAGATAAGGTTATATATATTAATAATAAAAGACTTGGGGTTCTTTTGGCTTGATATAGTAAGTTTATTAACCATATAGTGTAAGAAAACAAAAAGACACGGTAAAAGTTAAATTATTTAACTTAGAGTTAAATCTAATTGATAAGGTTAAAATAATAACCTAAACTTGGATAAATCCTATTGGATGAGAGGATTTCGACCCATACCTACTTTATCTTCAAAATAAGACCCTTTGGAACCATTATAAACCGAATTTGACCTTAATATAAAATAATATTTTGAGATTTTCCTAAGGTGCCCCTCTCCTCCCTTATAAAAGGGAACCTCCTCCCTCTCCTCCTCACACCAATTTGAGCAATCAAGATCGGCCAACCCCTGCCAAAATCTCTTATCCACTTCCCTAGTATCATCCTAGAGGTCCTGGTCTTCTCCAATGACCATACTTAGTTCTTTAAGTGGAGGTTAAGTGAAGGCGCGTCAAAAAGAGGTAATATCCATTACAGATCTTGTTCAATTTATTTCTTCTTCCACTTCTTCTTATTAGGTTGTTTCATTATTAAGTAATAACATCAGTATCACTAATATACTGATATTTTATTATAAGTATGAAAGAACCCTATTTCACCATCTATCCATCCTACGGAAAACGAAATCACCACACGTGCGTACGTACGGAATATCATCTCCACGCCGTGGTGAAATCTATTTTCCACCACCACCTTACTTGGATTGGTATAACGGTGTAAATAATGACTATATATGACTATTATAAATTGATATTAATTCTGAAATATTATACATACACTTCAATACAATTCCACAATCATAGGAACGATATCATCACTCGTGCGTACGTACGGAATACCGTCTCCACGATGTGATGCGACTCGTTCTACATGATCTTCATTTCATAATGATTATATAAATGAATTGAATGAATTAATATTATATATATTACAATAATACCATTCTGTAAATGAGTTATCTATAACATCAAGAGAATAATAAGAATTTATTCGACAAAACACACATAAGAACAAAAAGTAATAAACACCCGAATAACAAGTAGTAATGAAATATTACTAATAATAAGCTAAGAATATAACCATATATGATATCATAAAAATAAGTATGATTCTGTAATAAGTCAATAACATTATTTAAATCACTATACAGGTGGTTCAGACACGTACAAAGCATATCGGACCAAATGTATGGGAAATATCACAATCTCATTTTTATCCGAGATTGTTTATACTTTGAAATTTACTGGGGTGTATTTTATCATCCACATCCATATTTCCTCAATATTTAATATTATTTCCATTCACCTATAATTGATTAAATCCAATTTTACCCTTTGGTGAGTTTTTAGTAAAAGATATGAAAGGAATCTTTTGTCTTTTTTCGTACGAGGTACTTTTTGACTTTTCCGAAAAAAGTACGAGAAGAATGTTTTTTTAAATTATACAGCATGAATGGATTTTTAAAACATTATTTCCAAGAATCTTCCTTTACAAGTTTTCAAGTTTATTTTTAATCAACTTCTTTTAGTTTAAAATTGTATGACATGTTAAGAAAGGAAAAATGTTTTTGAATTAGAAAGGATATTTTCCTCAATAATGGAGTTCAAGTGTTTTATAAAAATTATTTTCCATCTAAGATAATAAAGGGTTCTGTTTCTATCCCTATTATTACATGGATTTGATTATGTTGTGATGGAAATATTTTTTTTATGAATTGTTTTTTATGAATTGTTTTATGATGTCACGATGTTTAAAGATTCCCATTTTTATTACATGGGTTATGTTATTATGTATGGTTTATGATTGTGTGGCACACATAAGAATGGTATCATTATGAGATGGGTGGGACCTATATCTCCCTTTAATTAATTGGGTAAAGATTTAATATCTCATGAGATAGACATGGCTGGAATGGTAGGTTATACCGGTTCAGTGAAACAGGACTGAAACGAGGGTGACTCGGTTCAGAAATGGACTTTGTCCACTAAGATAGTCTTGGAAATGAGTCTTGACTAATAAGATATTATTCTCTATGATTATGTGTGTATGACACAAATTTTCATGTTTTAAGTTATGATTATTGGTATTTCATTTCACTACTATGATTTATCCCATGTTATGAAATTATAATCTCTTTTGCAGGTTAAGATTTCCAAAATGTTATGTTCTTATGAAAATGATGTGATTGATATTTCTTTTGTTTAACCTTACTGAGAATTTGAGCTCAACCTTTAATGTTTTATTTTCCCCAGGATATAAAGAAAGGTTTTAGGTAAAAAAAAGAAGATCTTTATGGGAGATGTTGAAGATCTTTCACCACGATTAGAAGATTTTATTCCGAGTTTCCAAAGACACTAAACTATTACGGTCCTTGTGTGTGTGTTTTTGTTATGTACTAAGTATTCCGAAAAAGTAATGTAATGTCCATGTACATCAAGCTTTGGGTCTCTACAGTTGGTATCAGAGGAAAGGTTTAGTCAACCTTTGGAAACTAGGATGCGAAAACGTTAGTAATATCCCTAGAGATATTTCTATGGTATGTCTAGAGATGTACCTAAGGATAAGTATACGTATAGGATATAGTCCTAGAACTATTGTAACAATATTAGATTAAACCAGAGATGTTAGATATTGAAGTTACTCCTCCTTTATTATGATTTTTTCCTCTCACACTATTCTTTTTGGGTTTTAGAAAATGGCTGGAAACAAGATGATTCACGATAATGGAGGATATGATGGACAATGGAATGATATTATTCATGAGAAACCAAATGAAATGGGATTTGGAAGTCCAAACATCATTATTATGCCGAATCAGCAATCTCATAATATGATCAATAAAGTAAATTTTTTTAAGTTTCCTTACTCGGCTAATAAGAGAAAGATAGAGTTTCATGATGATCATAGAGGAAAGAAAGTTCAATTTCCCTCATGTAAATCATGTGGGAAGAGGCATCAGGGAGATTGTTTCAAAGGAACTAGAAAATGCTTTGGGTGTGGAAAAGAAGGACACAAAGCCAGAAAGTGCAAAGGAAAAGGTTCAGTTAACACCAGGGATGAGGATAATGGTATTTATAGGACATCAACAATGGTTAAATGTTCTAAATGTGGAATGTACGAGAATTATGCAAACCAATGCCCTAAGGGAAAGTCTCATGAAGAGAATAAGTATGGTCATATGGGTAGTATTTATGTGGATGATGATGAAGAGACTACAAATGATATGTGAGATGAAATAATTGTTGAAGATCGATCAATGGTTTAAGAATGTAGTGAAATGATTACATGTTTATCATGTGTAATGTTGTATAAGTAATCTCATGGTACTATAGAATAAAGAGACATCTAAGGATTGTTACACTGTTGTCTTTCCTTGAGTTGTGAAAGTTTATGATTAATGTTACCTGTATCCATGAAAGGTTATTAAGATATTTTTGGAATGTAGATGATATGCGCATAATGAAGGGATAAGGAGAAAATTAAATGTTTGATAGTATTCATGAGCTCATGACTGATATAAGGAAAAGGTTATATCATGGTTTGAGTATGTAGATTTTTTGGATTTTGGTATGTGGAAAGAGTTAACTTTTTCCAGCATTCATGTTTTACTGAGGTTTAATGCGTATTTATTTTTCAAGAGAATACATCATTAATGTATTCACATGATTGGAATGTGACCAACAAGATATATGGGGGATAAATGATGGTATTCATATGCTTGGTTGATGAAATTTCAAGTAATCGTTTTCTTTATACTATGATCTTGGATCGAAGTATTTCAGATAAGCCTAAATATTGGAATGGATTATGTTGGACATATACTAAGTATTGTTTAAGGATAGAACTTTTTCCGATATTACTGATGGGATTTTATAGTAACGTAGTTTTAGAAAAAGGACAACCTGCAGGACGGGCAACAACCCATCGCGTCGGACAAGGCTGTGGGAATTGAACCCACAACCGATGTGCGACTGGCCTTTTTCTCCTACCACTGGCCTACAGGAAGTCCCTGTTTAGTAGAAACTAGTTTTTTTATATTAAGCAGTATAAGTCCATTTTAGGAACTATATAAGATTAATCTCACTATAGATGGACTTATTTATTTATTTTTTGATAACTTTTATAACCTTTTGTTTGAGATAGATGGAATGAGCCATCATTCTATCACATGATCTTCTAATACATCACAAATGACAAATTCGACTTTATTTCATTAAGAGATGAAGTGGAAATTGTCCAAAGAGTGACAAACGGTGAGACTATACCAAAATCAAGAAAGTATTTCTTCTAATTCCAACTTCATCAACTTTAGGGAAATGATATTGAAAAACCAAAAATGTTGTCCTACTTCCCTTATATCTGATGAATTAGATGGTACCTTAGATCAGCACAAATCAATAGCTTTCTGATTTTTGGCTGTTTCATAGCCATGTTCTCTACCACTCTCCATCAGAACATAACGGTTAGATTTCTCTTCCATGTCCATATTTTCTCCTATATGGAAACCCAGTGATGAGTTCATTTGGGTAACCATTATATTGCATACTTTAGTTTTTAAAGTTCAGTTTTGGTATTTCTTTTTACGATGTGGGTTTTTATGAATAGTAAACGATTTATAACCCCGACGAATTTCAAGGGCGAAATTCATTTTAAGGGGGATAGAATGTAACAACCCGAGATTTTATAAGATACATTATTTTTTATTTCATTCATATCTTCTATTGTATGACACACCAATATTATATTGCGCTATACGCAACACTTTAGTAGCTTGCCGTATACGCAAGACTTTTCTAGGCTCTTTTTACACACAATTTCAAGTTCGTTTGATAGAAGTTATTCTACACAACATTGAGTGTGTGTATATATATATATATTCAATGTATAAATAAAATATGGTTGGATTCTGTTATACGCAACAACAAAGGAGTTCTGCACTACACGCAACCCTGACTTGGCTTGTATTACACGCAATCGCGACCTTCCTTGATAGTGTGTCTTGTACGCAATACCGGGTTTTACTAAACAACGATATATTATTATAATATTTTTATGAACTAGCAGTTATGAATAGTGTTAACTAAATTTTGAATTTTATAACATTATTATTCATCTTACACATTTCTAGAACATGGTATAAGAACAAAATAAATTTTTCGGGTAAAATAAGTATTTTTCAAAAAATGCAGTTTTGCCGACTTTTGATGGCGCACCCACTTTAAATCTAGTTTTGAAATTTTTATATGTTAAATTTGACAAAATAAAATTCTAAATTTGAATCAGGATATAAAAATTTACATTAGATAAATTTTTGATATTTTTCTGATAACTTTCATATTTTAATTAATAGTAAAAACACCCTATATTTTAATTAAAAACAACTGTTTTCATCGTAATATCTTATGTGGTTAAATTATAATATTGAATGGTTTTAAAGTATAAATAGAATATATTTTTACCATTTAATATAATTTATATCATTAGCATTGATTTTACCTTGAATTCATAGGTTAAAACAATTCAATCTTTTGCAATGTTTTAAAGAAAAACCCGTTCTCTTTCGACAACGGGATTAATTTTAATTTAATTTCTACATATTTTGTGTATTGAATTTGGAAAAATGGATTCCATATTTGGAATCAGTGGGTCCAAATTATGTTAATAAGCTACTTTTTATTTTTGGGCATTGTGAATAGTAACTACGGTAAATTTTATTTACTATAGTTAAAGGTAAATCGGGTAATTAAGGGTAAATATAAGATTATAAAATTACCCTAACACTTGTAAAAATCCTATTGGATTGCTAAAAGTAGACCCATATAACCTAAGGGTCGGATTAGATTCATTTTATGGACTTTTTTCCCTGAAAATAATTTAATTATTATTAAAACCAAAGAATGTGACAACATGTCACTTTCTTGAATCTTATAAGTATAATAATTTTAATTTTGTGATAAACTTCATGAAACTTCAAACATGAATAGTATCCAGAAATCTAATACAATTATATACATCATAGGAATTTATTTAGAATTTTTAGGGATTAAATAATTATCATTTATTATGACACAAAGATGATGCAGTAATTGTCTTATTAATGAAATATTGACATAATTGATGTTATAAATGCCAAAATAAATGTAATTTCAGACTTTTTATGACTTACACTAATTTTCTAGGTTAATATGACATGTTTTATTTGATTTAAGTAACTTGGTTTGAACTTATCATTCTGTTATGAATTTCATAAAAATCATGTACCAAATAGTGTCAAAATTGACATAAATTAGTTTTTAAAACAAATATTATATTATTAATTGTTATTTTATTCATAAAAATCTAAGGTTCGGACAAATGACTTATATAAGGTTATATATATTAATAATAAAATACTTGGGGTTCTTTTGGCTTGATATAGTATGTTTATTAACCATATAGCGTAAGAAAACAAAAAGACACAGTAAAAGTTAAATTATTTAACTTAGAGTTAAATATAATTGATAAGGTTAAAATAATAACCTAAACATGTATATATCTTATTGGATGAAATGATTTCGACCCATACCCACTTTATATTCGAAATTATACCCTTTGGAACCATTATAAACCGAATTTGACCTTAATATAAAATAATATTTTGAGATTTTCCTAAGGTGCCCCTCTCCTCCCTTATAAAAGGGCACCTCCTCCCTCTCCTCCTCACACCAATTTGAGCATTAAAGCACATCCAACCCCTGCCAAAATCTCTTCTCCACTTCCCTAGTATCATCCTATAGGTCCTAGTATTCTTCAAAGACCATCCTTAGTTCTTTATGTGGAGGTTAAGTGAAGGCGCGTCAAAAAGAGGTAATATCCATTACCGATCTTTTTCAATTTATTTCTTCTTCCACTTCTTCTTCTTAGGTTGTTTCATTATGAAGTAATAAAATCAGTATCAATAATATACTGATATGTTATTATAAGTATGAAACAACCCTATTTCACCATCTATCCATCCTACAGAAAATGAAATCACCACGCGTGCGTACGTACGGAATACCGTCTCCACGCCGTGGTGAGATCTATTTTCCACCACCACCTTACTTGGATGGGTATAATGGTGTAAACAATGACTATATATGAATATTATAAATTGATATTGATTCTGAAATAGTATACATACACTTTAATAAAATTCCACGATCATAGGAACGATATCATCACTCGTGCGTACGTACGGAATACCATCTCCACGATGTGATGCGACTCGTCCTACATGATCTTCATTTAATAATGATTATATAAATGAATTGAATTAATTAATATGATATATATTACACTAATAACATTCTGGAAATGAGGTATCTATAACCTAAATAGAAGAATAAAGTTTTATTCGACAAAACACGCATAAGAACAAAAAGTAATAAACACCCGAATAACAAGTAGTAATGAAATATTACTAATAATAATCTAAGAATATAAACATATATGATATCATAAAAATAAGTATGATTCTGAAATAAGTCAATAACATTATTTAAATCATTATACAGGAGGTTCGGACACGTACAAAGCATATCGGACAAAGGTAATGGAAATATCACAATCTCATTTTTATCCGAGATTGTTTATACTTTGAAATTTACTGGGGTGTATTTTATCATCCACATCCATATTTCTTCAATATGTAATATTATTTCCATTCACCTACAATTGTTTTAAATCCAATTTTACCCTTTGGTGAGTTTTTAGTAAAAGATATGAAAGGAGTCTTTTGTCTTTTTTCGTACGAGGTACTTTTTGACTTTTCCAAAAAATGTACGAGAAGAATGTTTTTTTAACTTATACGGCATGAATGTATTTTTAAAACATTATTTCCAAGAAGCTTCCATTAAAAGTTTTCAAGTTTATTTTTAATCAACTTATTTTAGTTTAAAATTGTATGACATGTTAGGAAAGGAAAAATGTTTTTGAAGTAGAAAGGATATTTTCCTCAAGAATAGAGTTGAAGTGTTTTATAAAAATTATTTTCCATCTAAGATAATAAAGGGTTCTGTTTCTATCCCTATTATTAAATCGATTTGATTATATTGTGATGGAAATATTTTTTTTATGAATTATTTTATATGAATTGTTTTATGATGTCACGATGTTTAAAGATTCCCATTTTTATTACATGGGTTATGTTATGATGTATGGTCTATGATTTTGTGGCACACATAAGAATGGTATCATTATGAGATGGGTGGGACCTATATCTCCCTCAAATTCATTGGTTAAAGATTTTATATCTCATGAGATAGACATGGCTAGAACGGTAGGTTATACCGGTTCAGTGAAACAGGACTAAAACGAGGGTGACTCGGTTCAGAAATGGACTTTGTCCACTAAGATAGTCATGGCAATGAGTCTTGACTAAAAAGATATGATTCTCTATGATTATGTGTGTATGCCACAAAGTTTCATGTTTTAAGTTATGATTATTGGGATTTCATTTCACTACTATGATTTATCCCATGTTATGAAATTATGCTCTCTTTTGCAGGTTAAGATTTCCAAAATGTTATGTTCTTATGAAAATGATGTGATTGATATTTCTTTTGTTTACCCTTACTGAGAATTTGAGCTCACCCTTTAATGTTTTCTTTTCCCCAGGATATAAAGAAAGGTTTTAGGTAAAAAAAAGAAGATCTTTATGGGAGATGTTGAAGATCTTTCACCACGATTAGAAGATTTTATTCCGAGTTTCCAAAGACACTAAACTATTACGGTCCTTGTGTGTGTGTTTTTGTTATGTACTAAGTATTCCGCAAAAGTAATGTAATTTCCATGTACATCAAGCTTTGTGTCTCTACAGTTGGTATCAGAGGAAAGGATTAGTCAACCTTTGGAAACTTGGATGCGAAAACGTTAGTAAGATCTCTAGAGATATTTCTAAGGTATGTCTAGGGATGTCCCTAAGGATAAGTATACGTATAGGATATAGTCCTAGAACTATGGTAACAATATTAGATTAAACCAAAGATGTTAGATATTGAAGTTACTCCTCCTTTATTATGATTTTTTCCTCTCACACTATTCTTTTTGGGTTTTAGAAAATGGCTGAAAAAAGATGATTCACGATAATGGAGGATATGATGGACAATGGAATGATATTCTTCATGAGAAACCAAATGAAATGGGATTTGGAAGTCCAAACATCATTATTATGCCGAATCAGCAATCTCATAATATGATCAATAAAGTAAATTTTTTTAAGTTTCCTGACTCGGCTAATAAGAGAAAGATGGAGTTTCATGATGATCATAGAGGAAAGAAAGTTCAATTTCCCTCATGTAAATCATGTGGGAAGAGGCATCAGGGAGATTGTTTCTATGGAACTGGAAAATGATTTGGGTGTGGAAAAGAAGGACACAAAGCTAGTAAGTGCAAAGGAAAAGGTTCAGTTAACACCAGGGATGAGGATAATGGTAGTTATAGGACATCAACAATAGTTAAATGTTTTAAATGTGGAATGTACGGTCATTATGCAAACCAATTCCCTAAGGGAAAGTCTCATGAAGAGAATCAGTATGGTCGTATGGGTAGTATTTATGTGGATAATGATGAAGAGACTACAAATGATATGTGAGATGAAAGAATTGTTGAAGCTCGGTCAATGTTTTAAGAATGTAGTGGAATGATTACATGTTTATCATGTGTAATGTTGTATAATTAATCTCATGGTACTATGGAATAAAGAGACATCTAAGGATTGTTACACTGTTGTCTTTCCTTGAGTTTTGAAAGTGTATGATTAATGTTACCTATATCCATGAAACGTTATTCATATATTTTTGGAATGTAGATGATATGCACATAATGAAGGGATAAGGAGAAAATTAAATGTTTGATAGTATTCATGAGCTCATGACTGATATAAGGAAAAGGTTATATCATGGTTTGAGTATGTATAATTTTTGGATTTTGGTATGTGGAAAGAGTTAACTTTTGCCAGCATTCATGTTTTACTAAGGTTTAATGCGTATTCATTTTTCAAGAGAATACATCATTAAGGTATTCACATGATTGGAATGTGACCAACAAGATATATGGGGGATAAATGATGGTATTCACATGCTTGGTTGATGAAATTTCAAGTAATCATTTTCTTTATACTATGATCTTGGACCGAAGTATTTTAGATAAGCCTAAATATTGGAATGGATTATGTTGGACATATACTAAGTATTGTTTAAGGATAGAACTTTTTCCGATATTATTGATGGGATTTTATAGTAATGTAGTTTTAGAAAATGGAAAACCTACAGGACGGGCGACAACCCATCACGTCGGACAAGGCTGTGGGAATTGAACCCACAACCGAAGTGCGACTAGACTTTTTCTCCTGCCACTGGCCTACAGGAAGTCCCAGTTTAGTAGAAACTAGTTTTTTTATATTAAGCAGTATAAGTCCATTTTAGAAACTATATAAGATTAATCTCACTATAGATGGACTTATGTATTTTTTTTGATAACTATTATAACCTTTTGTTTGAGATAGATGGAATGAGCCATCATTCTATCACATGATCTTCTAACACATCACGAATGAAAAATTCAACTTTATTTCTTTAAGAGATGAAGTGGAAATTGTCAAAAGAATAACAAACGGTGAGACTATACCAAAATCAAGAAAGTATTTCTTCTAATTCCAATTTCATCAAATTTAGGAAAATGATCTTGAAAAACCAAAAATGTTTTCCTATAGCCCTTATATCCGATGAATCAAATGGTACCTTAGATTACCACAAATCAGTAGCTTTGTGATTGTTGGCTTTTTCATAGCCATGTTCTCTACCACTCTCCATCAGAACATGACGGTTAGATTTCTCTTCCATGTCCATATTTTCCCCTATATGGAAACCCAGTGATGAGTTCATTTGGGTAACCATTATATTTAATACTTTAGTTTTTAAAGTTTAGTTTTGGTATTTATTTTTACGATGTGGGTTTTTATGAATAGTAAACGATTTATAACACCGACGAATTTCGAGGGCGAAATTCATTTTAAGGGGGGTAGAATGTAACAACCCGAGATTTTATAAGATACATTCTTTTTAATTTCATTCATATCTTCTATTGTACGACACACCAAGATTATCTTGCACTATACGCAACACTGTATTATCTTGCAGTATACGCAACACTTTTCTTGGCTCTTTTTACTCACAATTTCAAGTTCGTTTGATAGAAGTTATTCTACGCAACATTGAGTGTGTGTATATATATATATATATATTCAATGTATAAATAAAATATGGTTGGAATCTGTTATACGCAACAACAAAGGAGTTGTTCACTACACGCAACCCTGACTTGGCTTGCATTACACGCAATCACGACCTTCCTCGATAGTGTGTCTTGTACGCAATACCGGGTTTTACTAAACAACGATATATTATTATAATATTGTTATGAACTAGCCGTTATGAATAGACTTAACTAAATTTTGATTTTTATAACATTATTATTCATCTTACACATTTCTAGAACATGGTATAAGAACAAAATAAATTTTTTGGGTAAAATAAGTATTTTTCAAAAAATGCAGTTTTGCCGACTTTTGATGGCGCATCCACTTTAAATCTATTTTTGACATGTTTATATGTTAAATTTGACAAAATAAAATTCTTATTTTGAATCAGGATATAAAAATTTACATTAGATAAAGTTTTGATATTTTTCCGATAACTTTCATATTTTAATGAATAGTAAAAACACGCTATATTTTAATTAAAAACAACTGTTTTTATCGTAATATCTTATGTGGTTAAATTATAATATTTAATGGTTTTAAAATATAAATAGAATATATTTTTACCATTTAATATAATTTATGTCATTAGCATTGATTTTACCTTGAATTCGTAGGTTAAATCAATTCAATCTTTTGCAATGTTTTAAAGAAAAACCCATTTTCTTTCGACAATGGGATTAATTTTAATTTAATTTCTGCATCTTTTGTGTATTGAATTTGGAAAATTTTTTTCCATATTTGGAATCAGTGGGTCCAAATTATGTTAATAAGCTACTTTTTATTTTTTGGCATTGTGAATAGTAACTACGGTAAATTTTATTTACTATAGTTAAAGGTAAATCAGGTAATTAAGGGTAAATATAAGATTATAAAATTACCCTAACACATGGAAAAATCCTATTGGATGGCTAAAAGTAGAACCATATAACCTAAGGGTCGGATTAGATTCATTTTATGGACTTTGTTCCATGAAAATAATTTAAATATTATTAAAACCAAAGAATGTGACAACATGTCACTTTCTTAAATCTTTTAAGTATAATAATTTTAATTTTGTGATAAACTTCATGAAACTTCAAACATGAATATTATCCAAAAATCTAATACAATTATATACATCATAGGAATTTATTTAGAATTTTTAGTGATTAAATAAGTATCATTTATTATGACACAAATATGATGCAGTAATTGTCTTATTAATGAAATATTGACATAATTGATGTTATAAATGCTCAAATAAATGTAATTTGAGACTTTTTATGACTTAAACTAATTTTCTAGGTTAATATGACATGTTATTGTTGATTTAAGTAACTTGTTTGGAACTTATCATTCTGTTATTAATTTCATAAAAATCATGTACCAAAAAGTGTCAAAATTGACATAAATTAGTTTTTTAAAAAAATATTATATTATTAATTGTTATTTTATTCCTAAAAATCTAAGGTTCGGCCAAATTACTTAGATAAGGTTATATATATTAATAATAAAAGACTTGGGGTTCTTTTGGCTTGATATAGTAAGTTTATTAACCATATAGTGTAAGGAAACAAAAAGGCACGGTAAAAGTTAAATTATTTAACTTAGAGTTAAATCTAATTGATAAGGTTAAAATAATAACCTAATCTTGTCTAAATCCTATTGGATGAGAGGATTTAGACCCATCCCCACTTTAACTTCTAAAGTAGACCATTTGGAACCATTATAAACCGAATTTGACCTTAATATAAAATAATATTTTGAGATTTTCCTAAGGTGCCCCTCTCCTCCCTTATAAAAGGGCACCTCCTCCCTCTCCTCCTCACACCAATTTGAGCATTAAAGCATGTCCAACCCCTGCCAAAATCTCTTCTCCACTTCCCTAGTATCATCCTATAGGTCCTAGTATTCTTCAAAGACCATCCTTAGTTCTTTATGTGGAGGTTAAGTGAAGGCACGTCAAAAAGAGGTAATATCCATTACCGATCTTTTTCAATTTCTTTCTTCTTCCACTTCTTCTTCTTAGGTTGTTTCATTATGAAGTAATAAAATCAGTATCAATAATATACTGATATGTTATTATAAGTATGAAACAACCCTATTTCACCATCTATCCATCCTACGGAAAATGAAATCACCACGCGTGCGTACGTACGGAATACCGTCTCCACGCCGTGGTGAAATCTATTTTCCACCACCACCTTACTTGGATGGGTATAATGGTGTAAAAAATGACTATATATGAATATTATAAATTGATATTGATTCTGAAATAGTATACATACACTTCAATAAAATTCCACGATCATAGGAACGATATCATCACTCGTGCGTACGTACGGAATACCATCTCCACGATGTGATGCGACTCTTTCTACATGATCTTCATTTAATAATGATTATATAAATGAATTGAATGAATTAATATGATATATATTACACTAATAACATTCTGGAAATGTGGTATCTATAACCTAAATAGAAGAATAAAGTTTTATTCGACAAAACACGCATAAGAACAAAAAGTAATAAACACCCGAATAACAAGTAGTAATGAAATATTACTAATAATAATCTAAGAATATAAACATATATGATATCATAAAAATAAGTATGATTCTGAAATAAGTCAATAACATTATTTAAATCATTATACAGGAGGTTCGGACACGTACAAAGCATATCGGACAAAGGTAATGGAAATATCACAATCTCATTTTTATCCGAGATTGTTTATACTTTGAAATTTACTGGGGTGTATTTTATCATCCACATACATATTTCTTCAATATGTAATATTATTTCCATTCACCTACAATTGTTTTAAATCCAATTTTACCCTTTGGTGAGTTTGTAGTAAAAGATATGAAAGGAGTCTTTTGTCTTTTTTCGTACGAGGTACTTTTTGACTTTTCCAAAAAAAAATTACGAGAAGAATGTTTTTTTAACTTATACGGCATGAATGGATTTTTAAAACATTATTTCCAAGAAGCTTCCATTACAAGTTTTCAAGTTTATTTTTAATCAACTTATTTTAGTTTAAAATTGTATGACATGTTAGGAAAGGAAAAATGTTTTTGAAGTAGAAAGGATATTTTCCTCAAGAATAGAGTTGAAGTGTTTTATAAAAATTATTTTCCATCTAAGATAATAAAGGGTTTTGTTTCTATCCCTATTATTAAATCGATTTGATTATATTGTGATGTAAATATTTTTTTTATGAATTATTTTATATGAATTGTTTTATGATGTCACGATGTTTAAATATTCTCATTTTTATTACATGGGTTATGTTATGATGTATGGTCTATGATTTTGTGGCACACATAAGAATGGTATCATTATGAGATGGGTGGGACCTATATCTCCCTCCAATTAATTGATTAAAGATTTTA
The DNA here is from genome assembly GCA_963277665.1 of Viscum album. Classification (NCBI taxonomy): domain Eukaryota; kingdom Viridiplantae; phylum Streptophyta; class Magnoliopsida; order Santalales; family Viscaceae; genus Viscum; species Viscum album. The sequence goes on from OY728147.1 coordinate 1,317,441,964, forward strand.
TATCTCACGAGATAGACATGGCTAGAACGGTAGGTTATACCGGTTCAGTGAAACAGGACTAAAACGAGGGTGACTCGGTTCAGAAATGGACTTTGTCCACTAAGATAGTCATGGCAATGAGTCTTGACTAATAAGATATGATTATCTATGATTATGTGTGTATTCCACAAAGTTTAATGTTTTAAGTTATGATTATTGGGATTTCATTTCACTACTATGATTTATCCCATGTTATGAAATTATGCTCTCTTTTGCAGGTTAAGATTTCCAAAATGTTATGTTCTTATGAAAATGATGTGATTGATATTTATTTTGTTTACCCTTACTGAGAATTTGAGCTCACCCTTTAATGTTTTCTTTTCCCCAGGATATAAAGAAAGGTTTTAGGTAAAAAAAAAGAAGATCTTTATGGGAGATGTTGAAGATCTTTCACCACGATTAGAAGATTTTATTCCGAGTTTCCAAAGACACTAAACTATTACGGTCCTTGTGTGTGTGTTTTTGTTATGTACTAAGTATTCCGCAAAAGTAATGTAATTTCCATGTACATCAAGCTTTGTGTCTCTACAGTTGGTATCAGAGGAAAGGATTAGTCAACCTTTGGAAACTTGGATGCGAAAACGTTAGTAAGATCCCTAGAGATATTTCTAAGGTATGTATAGGGATGTCCCTAAGGATAAGTATACGTATAGGATATAGTCCTAGAACTATGGTAACAATATTAAATTAAACCAAAGATGTTAGATATTGAAGTTACTCCTCCTTTATTATGATTTTTTCCTCTCACACTATTCTTTTTGGGTTTTAGAAAATGGCTGAAAAAAGATGATTCACGATAATGGAGGATATGATGGACAATGGAATGATATTCTTCATGAGAAACCAAATGAAATGGGATTTGGAAGTCCAAACATCATTATTATGCCGAATCAGCAATCTCATAATATGATCAATAAAGTAAATTTTTTTAAGTTTCCTGACTTGGCTAATAAGATAAAGATGGAGTTTCATGATGATCATAGAGGAAAGAAAGTTCAATTTCCCTCATGTAAATCATGTGGGAAGAGGCATCAGGGAGATTGTTTCTATGGAACTGGAAAATGATTTGGGTGTGGAAAAGAAGGACACAAAGCTAGTAAGTGCAAAGGAAAAGGTTCAGTTAACACCAGGGATGAGTATAATGGTAGTTATAGGACATCAACAATAGTTAAATGTTTTAAATGTGGAATGTACGGTCATTATGCAAACCAATTCCCTAAGGGAAAGTCTCATGAAGAGAATCAGTATGGTCGTATGGGTAGTATTTATGTGGATGATGATGAAGAGACTACAAATGATATGTGAGATGAAAGAATTGTTGAAGCTCGGTCAATGGTTTAAGAATGTAGTGGAATGATTACATGTTTATCATGTGTAATGTTGTATAATTAATCTCATGGTACTATGGAATAAAGAGACATCTAAGGATTGTTACACTGTTGTCTTTCCTTGAGTTTTGAAAGTGTATGATTAATGTTACCTATATCCATGAAACGTTATTCATATATTTTTGGAATGTAGATGATATGCACATAATGAAGGGATAAGGAGAAAATTAAATGTTTGATAGTATTCATGAGCTCATGACTGATATAAGGAAAAGGTTATATCGTGGTTTGAGTATGTATAATTTTTGGATTTTGGTATGTGGAAAGAGTTAACTTTTGCCAGCATTCATGTTTTACTAAGGTTTAATGCGTATTCATTTTTCAAGAGAATACATCATTAAGGTATTCACATGATTGGAATGTGACCAACAAGATATATGGGGAATAAATGATGGTATTCACATTCTTGGTTGATGAAATTTCAAGTAATCGTTTTCTTTATACTATGATCTTGGACCGAAGTATTTTAGATAAGCCTAAATATTGGAATGGATTATGTTGGACATATACTAAGTATTGTTTAAGGATAGAACTTTTTCCGATATTATTGATGGGATTTTATAGTAATGTAGTTTTAGAAAAAGGACAACCTACAGGACGGGCGACAACTCATCACGTCGGACAAGGCTGTGGGAATTGAACCCACAACCGAAGTGCGACTAGACTTTTTCTCCTGCCACTGGCCTACAGGAAGTCCCAGTTTAGTAGAAACTAGTTTTTTTATATTAAGCAGTATAAGTCCATTTTAGAAACTATATAAGATTAATCTCACTATAGATGGACTTATGTATTTTTTTTGATAACTATTATAACCTTTTGTTTGAGATAGATGGAATGAGCCATCATTCTATCACATGATCTTCTAACACATCACGAATGACAAATTCAACTTTATTTCTTTAAGAGATGAAGTGGAAATTGTCAAAAGAATAACAAACGGTGAGACTATACCAAAATCAAGAAAGTATTTCTTCTAATTCCAATTTCATCAAATTTAGGGAAATGATCTTGAAAAACCAAAAATGTTTTCCTATAGCCCTTATATCCGATGAATCAAATGGTACCTTAGATTACCACAAATAAGTAGCTTTGTGATTGTTGGCTTTTTCATAGCCATGTTCTCTACCACTCTCCATCAGAACATGACGGTTAGATTTCTCTTCCATGTCCATATTTTCCCCTATATGGAAACCCAGTGATGAGTTCCTTTGGGTAACCATTATATTTCATACTTTAGTTTTTAAAGTTTATTTTTGGTATTTATTTTTACGATGTGGGTTTTTATGAATAGTAAACGATTTATAACCCCGACGAATTTCGAGGGAGAAATTCATTTTAAGGGGGGTAGAATGTAACAACCCGAGATTTTATAAGATACATTCTTTTTAATTTCATTCATATCTTCTATTGTACGACACACCAAGATTATCTTGCACTATATGCAACACTGTATTATCTTGCAGTATACGCAACACTTTTCTTGGCTCTTTTTACTCACAATTTCAAGTTCGTTTGATAGAAGTTATTCTACGCAACATTGAGTGTGTGTATATATATATATATTCAATGTATAAATAAAATATGGTTGGAATCTGTTATACGCAACAAAAAAGGAGTTGTGCACTACACGCAACCCTGACTTGGCTTGCATTACACGCAATCACGACCTTCCTCGATAGTGTGTCTTGTACGCAATAACGGGTTTTACTAAACAACGATATATTATTATAATATTGTTATGAACTATCCGTTATGAATAGTATTAACTAAATTTTGATTTTTATAACATTATTATTCATCTTACACATTTCTAGAACATGGTATAAGAACAAAATAAATTTTTTGGGTAAAATAAGTATTTTTCAAAAAATGCAGTTTTGCCGACTTTTGATGGCGCATCCACTTTAAATAAAGTTTTGACATGTTTATATGTTAAATTTGACAAAATAAAATTCTTCTTTTGAATCAGGATATAAAAATTTACATTAGATAAAGTTTTGATATTTTTCCGATAACTTTCATATTTTAATGAATAGTAAAAACACGCTATATTTTAATTAAAAACAACTGTTTTCATCGTAATATCTTATGTGGTTAAATTATAATATTTAATGGTTTTAAAATATAAATATAATATATTTTTACCATTTAATATAATTTATGTCATTAGCATTGATTTTACCTTGAATTCGTAGGTTAAATCAATTCAATCTTTTGCAATGTTTTAAAGAAAAACGCATTTTCTTTCGACAACGGGATTAATTTTAATTTAATTTCTGCATCTTTTGTGTATTGAATTTGGAATTTTTTTTCCATATTTGGAATCGGTGGGTCCAAATTATGTTAATAAGCTACTTTTTATTTTTTGGCATTGTGAATAGTAACTACGGTAAATTTTATTTACTATAGTTAAAGGTAAATCAGGTAATTAAGGGTAAATATAAGATTATAAAATTACCCTAACACATGGAAAAATCCTATTGGATGGCTAAAAGTATACCCATATAACCTAAGGGTAGGATTAGATTCATTTTATGGACTTTTTTCCATGAAAATAATTTAAATATTATTAAAACCAAAGAATGTGACAACATGTCACTTTCTTAAATCTTTTAAGTATAATAATTTTAATTTTGTGATAAACTTAATGAAACTTCAAACATTAATATTATCCAAAAATCTAATACAATTATATACATCATAAAAATTTATTTAGAATTTTTAGGGATTAAATAAGTATCATTTATTATGACACAAAGATGGTGCAGTAATTGTCTTATTAATGAAATATTGACATAATTGATGTTATAAATGCCCAAATAAATGTAATTTGAGACTTTTTATGACTTAAACTAATTTTATAGGTTAATATGACATGTTATTGTTGATTTAAGTAACTTGTTTGGAACTTATCATTCTGTTATTAATTTCATAAAAATCATGTACCAAATAGTGTCAAAATTGACATAAATTAGTTTTTAAAAAATATATTATATTATTAATTGTTATTTTATTCCTAAAAATCTAAGGTTCGGACAAATTACTTAGATAAGGTTATATATATTAATAATAAAAGACTTGGGGTTCTTTTGGCTTGATATAGTAAGTTTATTAACCATATAGTGTAAGAAAACAAAAAGGCACGGTAAAGGTTAAATTATTTAACTTAGAGTTAAATCTAATTGATAAGGTTAAAATAATAACCTAATCTTGTCTAAATCCTATTGGATGAGAGGATTTCGACCCATACCCACTTTATCTTCGAAAGTAGACCATTTGTAACCATTATAAACCGAATTTGACCTTAATATAAAATAATATTTTGAGATTTTCCTAAGGTGCCCCTCTCCTCCCTTATAAAAGGGCACCTCCTCCCTCTCCTCCTCACACCAATTTGAGCATTAAAGCACGTCCAACCCCTGCCAAAATCTCTTCTCCACTTCCCTAGTATCATCCTATAGGTCCTAGTATTCTTCAAAGACCATCCTTAGTTCTTTATGTGGAGGTTAAGTGAAGGCACGTCAAAAAGAGGTAATATCCATTACTGATCTTTTTCAATTTCTTTCTTCTTCCACTTCTTCTTCTTAGGTTGTTTCATTATGAAGTAATAAAATCAGTATCAATAATATACTGATATGTTATTATAAGTATGAAACAACCCTATTTCACCATCTATCCATCCTACGGAAAATGAAATCACCACGCGTGCGTACGTACGGAATACCGTCTCCACGCCGTGGTGAAATCTATTTTCCACCACCACCTTACTTGTATGGGTATAATGGTGTAAACAATGACTATATATGAATATTATAAATTGATATTGATTCTGAAATAGTATACATACACTTCAATAAAATTCCACGATCATAGGAACGATATCATCACTCGTGCGTACGTACGGAATACCATCTCCACGATGTGATGCGACTCGTTCTACATGATCTTCATTTAATAATTATTATATAAATGAATTGAATGAATTAATATGATATATATTACACTAATAACATTCTGGAAATGAGGTATCTATAACCTAAATAGAAGAATAAATTTTTATTCGACAAAACACGCATAAGAACAAAAAGTAATAAACACCCGAATAACAAGTAGTAATGAAATATTGCTAATAATAATCTAAGAATATAAACATATATGATATCATAAAAATAAGTATGATTCTGAAATAAGTCAATAACATTATTTAAATCATTATACAGGAGGTTCGGACACGTACAAAGCATATCGGACAGAGGTAATGGAAATATCACAATCTCATTTTTATCCGAGATTGTTTATACTTTGAAATTTACTGGGGTGTATTTTATCATCCACATCCATATTTCTTCAATATGTAATATTATTTCCATTCACCTAAAATTGTTTTAAATCCAATTTTACCCTTTGGTGAGTTTTTATTAAAAGATATGAAAGGAGTCTTTTGTCTTTTTTCGTACGAGGTACTTTTTGACTTTTCCAAAAAAAAGTACGAGAAGAATGTTTTTTTAACTTATACGGCATGAATGGATTTTTAAAACATTATTTACAAGAAGCTTCCATTACAAGTCTTCAAGTTTATTTTTAATCAACTTATTTTAGTTTAAAATTGTATGACATGTTAGGAAAGGAAAAATGTTTTTGAAGTAGAACGGATATTTTCCTCAAGAATAGAGTTGAAGTGTTTTATAAAAATTATTTTCCATCTAAGATAATAAAGGGTTCTGTTTCTATCCCTATTATTAAATCTATTTGATTATATTGTTATGGAAATATTTTTTTATGAATTATTTTATATGAATTGTTTTATGATGTCACGATGTTTAAAGATTCCCATTTTTATTACATGGATGTTATGATGTATGGTCTATGATTTTGTGGCACACATATGAATGGTATCATTATGAGATGGGTGGGACATATATCTCCCTCCAATTAATTGGTTAAAGATTTTATATCTCATGAGATAGACATGGCTAGAATGGTAGGTTATACCGGTTCAGTGAAACAGGACTAAAACGAGGGTGACTCGGTTCAGAAATGGACTTTGTCCACTAAGATAGTCATGGCAATGAGTCTTGACTAATAAGATATGATTCTCTATGATTATGTGTGTATGCCACAAAGTTTCATGTTTTAAGTTATGATTATTGGGATTTCATTTCACTACTATGATTTATCCCATGTTATGAAATTATGCTCTCTTTTGCAGGTTAAGATTTCCAAAATGTTATGTTCTTATGAAAATGATGTGATTGATATTTCTTTTGTTTACCCTTACTGAGAATTTGAGCTCACCCTTTAATGTTTTCTTTTCCCCAGGATATAAAGAAAGTTTTTAGGTAAAAAAAAGAAGATCTTTATGGGAGATGTTGAAGATCTTTCACCACGATTAGAAGATTTTATTCCGAGTTTCCAAAGACACTAAACTATTACGGTCCTTGTGTGTGTGTTTTTGTTATGTACTAAGTATTCCGCAAAAGTAATGTAATTTCCATGTACATCAAGCTTTGTGTCTCTACAGTTGGTATCAGAGGAAAGGATTAGTCAACCTTTGGAAACTTGGATGCGAAAACGTTAGTAATATCCCTAGAGATATTTCTAAGGTATGTCTAGGGATGTCCCTAAGGATAAGTATACGTATAGGATATAGTCCTAGAACTATGGTAACAATATTAGATTAAACCAAAGATGTTAGATATTGAAGTTACTCCTCCTTTATTATGATTTTTTCCTCTCACACTATTCTTTTTGGGTTTTAGAAAATGGCTGAAAAAAGATGATTCACGATAATGGAGGATATGATGGACAATGGAATGATATTCTTCATGAGAAACCAAATGAAATGGGATTTGGAAGTCCAAACATCATTATTATGCCGAATCAGAAATCTCATAATATGATCAATAAAGTAAATTTTTTTAAGTTTCCTGACTCGGCTAATAAGAGGAAGATGGAGTTTCATGATGATCATAGAGGAAAGAAAGTTCAATTTCCCTCATGTAAATCATGTGGGAAGAGGCATCAGGGAGATTGTTTCTATGGAACTGGAAAATGCTTTGGGTGTGGAAAAGAAGGACACAAAGCTAGTAAGTGCAAAGGAAAAGGTTTAGTTAACACCAGGGATGAGGATAATGGTAGTTATAGGACATCAACAATAGTTAAATGTTTTAAATGTGGAATGTACGGTCATTATGCAAACCAATGCCCTAAGGGAAAGTCTCATGAAGAGAATCAGTATGGTCGTATGGGTAGTATTTATGTGGATGATGATGAAGAGACTACAAATGATATGTGAGATGAAAGAATTGTTGAAGCTCGGTCAATGGTTTAAGAATGTAGTGGAATGATTACATGTTTATCATGTGTAATGTTGTATAATTAATCTCATGGTACTATGGAATAAAGAGACATCTAAGGATTGTTACACTGTTGTCTTTCCTTGAGTTTTGAAAGTGTATGATTAATGTTACCTATATCCATGAAACGTTATTCATATATTTTTGGAATGTAGATGATATGCACATAATGAAGGGATAAGGAGAAAATTAAATGTTTGATAGTATTCATGAGCTCATGACTGATATAAGGAAACGGTTATATCATGGTTTGAGTATGTATAATTTTTGGATTTTGGTATGTGGAAAGAGTTAACTTTTGCCATCATTCATGTTTTACTAAGGTTTAATGCGTATTCATTTTTCAAGAGAATACATCATTAAGGTATTCACATGATTGGAATGTGACCAACAAGATATATGGGGGATAAATGATGGTATTCACATGCTTGGTTGATGAAATTTCAAGTAATCATTTTCTTTATACTATGATCTTGGACCGAAGTATTTTAGATAAGCCTAAATATTGGAATGGATTATGTTGTACATATACTAAGTATTGTTTAAGGATAGAACTTTTTCCGATATTATTGATGGGATTTTATAGTAATGTAGTTTTAGAAAAAGGACAACCTACAGGACGGGCGACAACCCATCACGTCGGACAAGGCTGTGGGAATTGAACCCACAACCGAAGTGCGACTAGACTTTTTCGCCTACCACTGGCCTACAAGAAGTCCCAGTTTAGTAGAAACTAGTTTTTTTATATTAAGCAGTATAAGTCCATTTTAGAAACTATATAAGATTAATCTAACTATAGATGGACTTATGTATTTTTTTTGATAACTTTTATAACCTTTTGTTTGAGATAGATGGAATGAGCCATCATTCTATCACATGATCTTCTAACACATCACGAATGACAAATTAAACTTTATTTCTTTAAGAGATGAAGTGGAAATTGTCAAAAGAATAACAAACGGTGAGACTATACCAAAATCAAGAAAGTATTTCTTCTAATTCCAATTTCATCAAATTTTGGGAAATGATCTTGAAAAACCAAAAATGTTTTCCTATAGCCCTTATATCCGATGAATCAAATGGTACCTTAGATTACCACAAATCAGTAGCTTTGTGATTGTTGGCTTTTTCATAGCCATGTTCTCTACCACTCTCCATCAGAACATGACGGTTAGATTTCTCTTCCATGTCCATATTTTCCCCTATATGGAAACCCAGTGATGAGTTCATTTGCGTAACCATTATATTTCATACTTTAGTTTTTAAAGTTTATTTTTGGTATTTATTTTTACGATGTGGGTTTTTATGAATAGTAAACGATTTATAACCCCGACGAATTTCGAGGGCGAAATTCATTTTAAGGGGGGTAGAATGTAACAACCCGAGATTTTATAAGATACATTATTTTTAATTTCATTCATATCTTCTATTGTACGACACACCAAGATTATCTTGCACTATACGCAACACTGTATTATCTTGCAGTATACGCAACACTTTTCTTGGCTCTTTTTACTCACAATTTCAAGTTCGTTTGATAGAAGTTATTCTACGCAACATTGAGTGTGTGTATATATATATATATATATTCAATGTATAAATAAAATATGGTTGGAATCTGTTATAGGCAACAACAAAGGAGTTGTGCACTACACGCAACCCTGACTTGGCTTGCATTACACGCAATCACGACCTTCCTTGATAGTGTGTCTTGTACGCAATATCGGGTTTTACTAAACAACGATATATTATTATAATATTGTTATGAACTAGCCGTTATGAATAGTCTTAACTAAATTTTGATTTTTATAACATTATTATTCATCTTACACATTTCTAGAACATGGTATAAGAACAAAATAAATTTTTTGGGTAAAATAAGTATTTTTCAAAAAATGCAGTTTTGCCGACTTTTGATGGCGCATCCACTTTAAATCTAGTTTTGACATGTTTATATGTTAAATTTGAAAAAATAAAATTCTTCTTTTGAATCAGGATATAAAAATTTACATTAGATAAAGTTTTGATATTTTTCCGATAACTTTCATATTTTAATGAATAGTAAAAACACACTATATTTTAATTAAAAACAACTGTTTTCATCGTAATATCTTATGTGGTTAAATTATAATATTTAATGGTTTTAAAATATAAATAGAATATATTTTTAACATTTAATATAATTTATGTCATTAGCATTGATTTTACCTTGAATTCCTAGGTTAAATCAATTCAATCTTTTGCAATGTTTTAAAGAAAAACCCATTTTCTTTCGACAACGGGATTAATTTTAATTTAATTTCTACATATTTTGTGTATTGAATTTGGAAATTTTTTTTTCATATTTGGAATCAGTGGGTCCAAATTATGTTAATAAGCTACTTTTTATTTTTTGGCATTGTGAATAGTAACTACGGTAAATTTTATTTACTATAGTTAAAGGTAAATCGGGTAATTAAGGGTAAATATAAGATTATAAAATTACCCTAAAACATGGAAAAATCCTATTGGATGGCTAAAAGTAGACCCATATAACCTAAGGGTCGGATTAGATTCATTTTATGGACTTTTTTCCATGAAAATAATTTAAATATTATTAAAACCAAAGAATGTGACAACATGTCACTTTCTTAAATCTTTTAAGTATAATAATTTTAATTTTGTGATAAACTTCATGAAACTTCAAACATGAATATTATCCAAAAATATAATACAATTATCTACATCATAGGAATTTATTTAGAATTTTTAGGGATTAAATAAGTATCATTTATTATGACACAAAGATGATGCAGTAATTGTCTTATTAATGAAATATTGACATAATTGATGTTATAAATGCCCAAATAAATGTAATTTGAGACTTTTTATGACTTAAACTAATTTTATAGGTTAATATGACATGTTATTGTTGATTTAGGTAACTTTTTTGGAACTTATCATTCTGTTATTAATTTCATAAAAATCATGTACCAAATAGTGTCAAAATTGACATAAATTAGTTTTTAAAAAAAATATTATATTATTAATTGTTATTTTATTCCTAAAAATCTAAGGTTCGGCCAAATTACTTAGATAAGGTTATATATATTAATAATAAAAGACTTGGGGTTCTTTTGGCTTGATATAGTAAGTTTATTAACCATATAGTGTAAGAAAAAAAAAAGGCACAGTAAAAGTTAAATTATTTAACTTAGAGTTAAATCTAATTGATAAGGTTAAAATAATAACCTAATATTGTCTAAATCCTATTGGATGAGAGTATTTCGACCCATCCCCACTTTATCTTCGAAATTAGACCCTTTGGAACCATTATAAACCGAATTTGACCTTAATATAAAATAATATTTTGAGGTTTTCCTAAGGTGCCCCTCTCCTCCCTTATAAAAGGGAACCTCCTCCCTCTCCTCCTCACACCAATTTGAGCATTAAAGCTCGTACAAACCCTGCCAAAATCTCTTCTCCACTTCCCTAGTATCATCCTAGAGGTCCTGGTATTCTTCAAAGACCATCATTAGTTCTTTAAGTGGAGGTTAATTGAAGGCGCGTCAAAAAGAGGTAATATCCATTACCGATCTTTTTCAATTTCTTTCTTCTTCCACTTCTTCTTCTTAGGTTGTTTCATTATGAATTAATAACATCAGTATAACTAATATACTGATATGTTATTATATAAATGAAAAAACCCTATTTCACCATCTATACATCCTACGGAAAACGAAATCACCGCACGTGCGTACGTACGGAATACCGTCTCCACACCGTGGTGAAATCTATTTTCCACCACCACCATACTTGGATGGGTATAACGGGGTAAATAATGACTATATATGAATATTATAAATTGATATTGATTCTGAAATATTATACATACACTTAAATACAATTCTACTATCATAGGAACGATATCATCACTCGTGCGTACGTAGGGAATACCATCTCCACGATGTGATGCGACTCGTTCTACATTATCTTCATTTCATAATGATTATATAAATGAATTGAATGAATTAATATGATATATATTACACTAATACCATTATGGAAATGAGGTATCTATAACCTAAAGATAAGAATAAGAATTTATTCGACAAAACACGCATAAGAACAAAAAGTAATAAACACCCGAATAACAAGTTGTAATGAAATATTACTAATAATAAGATAAGAATATAACCATATATGATATCATAAAAACAAGTATGATTCTGTAATAAGTCAATAACATTATTTAAATCATTATACAGGAGGTTCGGACACGTACAAAGCATATCGGGCCAAAGGTAAAGGAAATATCACAATCTCATTTTTATCCGAGATTGTTTATACTTTGAAATTTACTGGGGTGTATTTTATCATCCACATCCATATTTTCTCAATATGTAATATTATTTCCATTCACCTAAAATTTATTAAATCCAATTTTACCCTTTGGTGAGTTTTTAGTAAAAGATATGAAAGGAATATTTTGTCTTTTTTCATACGAGGTACTTTTTGACTTTTCCGAAAAAAGTACGAGAAGAATGTTTTTTTAACTTATACGGCATGAATGGATTTTTAAAACATTATTTCCAAGAAGATTCCTTTAAAAGTTTTCAAGTTTATTTTTAATCAACTTCTTTTAGTTTAAAATTGTATTACATGTTAAGAAAGGAAAAATGTTTTTGAAGTAGAAAGGATATTTTCCTTAAGAATGGAGTTCAAGTGTTTTATAAAAATTATTTTCCATCTAAGATAAAAAAGGGTTCTGTTTCTATCCATATTATTACATGGATTTGATTATATTGTGATGGAAATATTTTTTTATGAGTTGTTTTATATGAATTGTTTTATGATGTCACGATGTTTAATGATTCCCATTTTTATTACATGGGTTATGTTATGATGTATGGTTTATGATTTTGTGGCACACATAAGAATGGTATCATTATGAGATGGGTGGGACCTATATCTCCCTCCAATGCATTGGGTAAAGATTTTATATCTCATGATATAGACATGGCTGGAACGGTAGGTTATACCGATTCATTGAAACAGGACTGAAACGAGGGTGACTCGGTTCAAAAATGGACTTTGTCCACTAAGATAGTCTTGGAAATGAGTCTTGACTAATAAGATATGATTCTCTATGATTATGTTTGTATGACACAAAGTTTCATGTTTTCAGTTATGATTATTGGGATTTCATTTCACTACTATGATTTATCCCATGTTATGAAATTATGCTCTCTTTTGCAGGTTAAGATTTCCAAAATGTTATGTTCTTATAGAAATGATGTGATTGATATTTCTTTTGTTTACCCTTACTAATCATTTGAGCTCACCATTTTATGTTTTCTTTTCCCTATGATATAAAGAAAGGTTTTAGGTAAAAAAAGAAGATCTTTATAGGAGATGTTGAAGATCTTTCACCACGATTAGATGATTTTATTCCGAGTTTCCAAAGACACTAAACTATTACGGTCCTTGTGTGTCTGTTTTTGTTATGTACTAAGTATTCCGCAAAAGTAATGTAATGTCCATGTACATCAAGCTTTGGGTCTCTATATGAATAGTGTATTTAACAGATAATTTGTATATACGGTATTTTATTGTATTTCATTATTCATCAAGAATTCTAGAATTTCAGAAAAATACAAAAGTTTACCCATACCTTTATTCGGCGTGTAGAATTTGAAAATGAACTCCATTTATCAAAATTAATTTTCTAAATATTATTAATTTAATTTTTAATTAATGTCATAGTTAATTCAAAAAATTACAATTTTAAAGGTGCAATTAGTTTTATTTCACATTAAAAATTCAATTAAAATCTTATTTTCTTATTTCCTTAAGAAAATAAAATAATATCATTATTTACTATTAATAAGTGTCATATTACTATTCATATTAATTTTTTATCTATATATTTATAACTAGCCTTTAAAACATAATTTTTCCACTTTTGTGTTTTGAATTTCAAGAAACTATCATCTACAATTGTGTTCAGTATGTTATTTAGAGTCTATTGGAACCAACTTGTTTTTTTGATGAATAGTAACATGAATAGTAATATGACCCTGATGAATAGTAAATTTATTATTGTTTTATTTTCTTAAGGCTTTAAGATAATGACATATTGGTTAATTTTTCATCATGATATAGAAGTAGTTATAGAATTAGAATTGTTAATTTTTGAATTAAGTATGAATTTATTTAAAAATTAAATTGATAATATTTATAAAATTATTTTTAAAAAATGGATTTCATTTTTGAATTCCACACGTCGAAAAATGTTCAGTGTAAATTTTTGGTTTTTTTCCGAAATTTTTGATTTTTCGGTAAATAGTGAAATACGATAAAACACTGTATAATCAAATTATCCATAAAATGAACTATTTATGACATCATAAGTGATGAAAGCCTAAATTTTTCGAACTCACATGCCATTATTACTATTTTAGGTCACATGAACTAAGACTATTCATAATTGTGGGCAAAAATATTATAAACATTATTAAAATAATGAAAAATACCCCCTATCCTCCAATATAAATACCACCCTCACTCCCCTCTTCTTCCCACACCTCTCAAGCCCTTAACCATGCCTAAGTTCTTCCTAATACTCCTGACAAGGCTATTCCCCACGTTCTAGATCTTCTGGTCTCACAAAAAGACCAAAACCAAAGCCCTTAAGAAGGATTTCAAGGAGAAGAGACCAAGAGGTAAACATCCTCTTTTATTTTCTTTCTTTTCTTTCATTTTATGTTATTCTCTTTCTTTCTCTTTTGAATTATGTAGGGATATTTCATTAAATTTCTCTCCTTACTGTACATATTATGTATGAGTGATGATATATTCTTTTTCTCTCATCAAACTATTTTTATGATATTTTAAGAGACGCCGTTAGGCTGCCGAATTTTCGTGAGAAATTTCTCAAGTTTTCTTTTATTTCAAGATTACTTTTTCTTCTTTCTGCACCCCCTTTTATCCAAGAGGAATGAAATCTCCAGAATCATGTATATTATAGATGTTCTCATGATCATGGAAAATTCATCATCATTGTTCTTCTCCTCTCCCACGTATTCAAAGAATTAAAAACATTGTCCATGATGTGTCGAATTACCGTCATCGTGGACGATGTGATTATATTTTTCTTTAAATCCTTAAACTCTGGTCATAAACCCATTTTTATGGTTGAACAAGGTTATATCATATTTTATATTTCTCATCAATGGTTCTATAATTCGTTTTAACACATGGTTTTAATTTATAAAACGAAATGAGGTTGTTATTATCAAAGAACCACTAAAATGATCTAAACGAACATCATTAATATTTTTACTTATGAATAATCCTCATATTAAACATCAAAATTATAAATGGTATAAATTATGGTACTATAAATATGTAAATAACTTTCCATTACAATTATGTAATTTCACTTCCAATCAACAAGAACGTCCACTATGAACCAAGCATGGAAATCATGTTAAGAACTCACCCAAAAACAGTGCAAGGAGCAAAATACTTACAATTAAAGGGAAAAATGATGTTATGAAATGATAATATAAGATGTTATAAACATTAAAATGTTTATATAAACTAATAATAACACTATTTTAACCATTATACAGGATGTTTAAACAAGTTTGAAGTAAGACAGACCCGAGGTATTGGAATTCTAAACCCGATTTCCATTCTTTGGGTTAACCTTCAAATTCATTATTTATATGCTATCTAAATTGTTTTAGTGATTGTTTATGTTTATATTATGTTTTATTATGTGTATTTACAGTATATATACATACTCCATCCACTCTATTAAGTCTATCTTCGATTTTATGATATTTATAAGGGGCTTTTCTTTAAAAATCATATTTTTAAATTTGGTTTTATGAAATTCCAAAGAAATGTTTTTATGGAATTATACATGTTGTATGATTATGTTTTTGTTCTTGGTAATTATTTATGATTAAGGGTGGGACCTATATCTCCCTTAAATGTATTATTTATTAGTGATTTTTTGGTCAACCATATGGTTACTCTAAATGTAACTGTGATGTTTACACAAAGTAAGGTGGTAGTGTGGGTTACAAATTATAAGGTAGCAAAGAATGGTTACAAGATTATGTAATTAATTCCCCAAGATATATTTATGATTATATTTATGTTCTCATGTTTTCTGTGGATATTCTGTAAATATGATGTTACATAAAGTAAGTATATTTTGGTGACAAGAATGTCTTTTGAAAATGCTTTCATATGTTACGAGTATTCATGGACTAATGTGATCTTTCATTTTTTTCCATCCCTTAATGAGACTTTGTGCTCATACCAATATTTTAAATGATTATCATAGGTTAATTGATGTTTAAGTGAAGTAATGAATCCATGTTAAATTTTGAAGAATTGTCTAGGAGTCTTGTTTTAAGTTTTAATGTTTTATATTTTGAAAAAATGGAAACTTTTTTTATGGTGTCCACTCTGTAATAATGTGTAATGTTATGATTGTATTTTCCTAATTATATAAAGATATAAACATGAAAAGATCCTCAAAATTTAACAACTGGGCTCTGGTGATAGCACAGACACCCCGCCTTAACATGGTTGTCGGGTCCTGGCATGCCACGTACCACTAGTTGCCCCGCAGAAACGTGGTTCCCACCCAAGGGTCCATCCACATGCCTGAACGAGTCATATGACTAATAATGGCAGTCCCCAATGGTAAACACATGTTCTTTCTAGTGTTCTTTTTCCTTACTCACTCAAACCATAGGAAACCTCCCAGAAGGTCACCCATCCTGATCTATACTTCAGGCAAGCACGCTTAACTGTGGAGTTCTAATCAGGCAGGCTCTTGAAAAGAAAGGTGCACCTTGTTGACATGAGTCATATCATTTTACATTTAACCCTTTATCATTTGGGGGTGTTACCATCACCCCCCCCCCCCCCCTTAGAGCACAACATCCTCGTTGTGGGACCTATATCTCAACTCAGGCAGTGCGCCACAATTAATGTTGGGTTCCACCTCTAATACCAAATGTTACATCTAGGCCACGGTGACAGCACAGACACCCGGCCTTAACATGGTCATAGGGTCCTGGCCTGCCAGGTACCACTAGTTGCCCCGCAGACACGTGGTCCCCACCCAAGGGTCTACCCACATGCTTGAACAGGTCATCTTACTAATGACAGTCCACACAAGCCAACACATGTCCTTTCCAGTGTGTTTTGTCCTCACTCACACACACGCAGAGAAACTTCCCAGAAGGTCACCCATCCTGATCACTACTCTAGGCCAAGCACGCTTAACTGTGCATTTCTAATAATGCTGGCTCCCAAAAAGGACGGTGAACCTTTTTGACATGAGTCATATCATTTATCAATTTAACCATTTATCATTTGGGGGTGTTACATTAATGTAACAACTGGGCCCCAATGACTGTACAACCACCCTGCCTTAACATGGCTGTCGGGTCCTGGCCCACTAGGTACCACTAGTTTCCCCACAGACACATGGTCCCCACCCAACGGTCCATCCATATTCCTTAACAGGTCATCTGGCTATTGACAGTCCCCACAGAAGGTCACACATCCTGATCACTACTCTAAGCCGAGCATGCTTAACTGTGGAGTTCTAATCAGGTAGGATTCCAGAAAGGAAGGTGCACCTTGTTGACATGAGTCATTTCATCTAGTCATTCGACCCTTTATCATTTGGGGGTGTTACAATCCCCCCCCCCTTAGTGCACAATGTCCTCATTATGGGCCCTAAATCTCAACCCAGGCAGTGCACCGCACTTAAGGCTGGGTACCACCTCTGAAACCAAATGTAACAACTGGGCCCCAACGACAGCACAACCACCCCGCTTTAACATGGTCATCAAGTCCTATCCCACTAGGTACCACCAGTTGCCCCGCAGACACGTGGTCCCCACCCAAGGGTCCATCCACATGCATGAACGAGTCATCTGACTTTTTGAATTTCAAGAAACTGTCATCTACAATTGTGTTCAGTATGTTATTTGGAGTCTATTGGAACCAACTTGATTTTTGGTGAATAGTAACATACCCTTATGAATATTAATATGACCCTAATGAATAGTAACATTTATTATTATTTTATTTTATTAAGGCTTTAATATTATAACATCTTGGTTAATTTTTCATCGTGATATAGAAGTAATTATAGAATTAGAATAGTTAATTTTTCAATTAAGTATGCTTTTATTTAAAAATTAAAATAATAATATTTAAAAAATTATTTTCAAAAAATGGAATTCATTTTTAAATTCTAAATGTTGAAAAATGGTTTGGGTAACGTTTTGGGTTTTTTATGAAATTCTTGATTTTTTGGGGAATAGTGAAATACGATAAAATACCGTATAATCAAATTATCAGTAAAATACACTATTAATGACATCATAAGTGATGTAAGGACACCTGGTTTGAACTCACATGCCATTATTACTATTTTAGGTCACATGAACTATGACTATTCATAATCTTGGAAAAAAATATGATAATAATGATTAAAATAATGAAAAATACCCCCTCTCCTCTACAATAAATACCCCACCCACTCCCCTCTTCTTCCCTACACCTCTCAAGTCTTCATCCATGCCTAAGTTCTGCCCAATACTCCTCCCAAGGATCTTCCCCACATCATAGAGTATCTAGTCTCACTAAAAGACCAAAACCAAAGCCCTTATGAAGGATCTCAAGGAGAAGAGAAACATCCATTTTTATTTTCCTTCTTTTCTTTCGTTTTATGTTATTCTCTTTATTTACCTTTTGAATTATGTTGGGATATTTTATACCATATCCCCCCTTAATTTCCATATTATGTATGATTTATGAGATATTTCCTTTCCCTCATCAAACTATTTTTATGAAATTTTAAGAGACGTCGTTAGGCTGCCGAATTTTTGTGACAAATTTGTGATGTTTTATTTTATTTCATGATTCATTTTTCATCTTTCTTCACCCCCTCTTATACAATAGTAATTAAATCACCAGAATCATATATATTTTTGATTTTCTCATGTTCATGGAAAACTCATCATCATTTTTCTTCTCCTCTTCCACTTATTCAAAGAATTAAAAACATTTTCCCTGATGTGTCGAATTACCGACATCGTGGACGATGTGATTTCATTTTTCTTTAAATCCTTCAAGTCAGGTTATGAAACCATTTTTATGGTTGAAAAAAGTTATAATATATGTATTATGTACCATCAATGGTTCTGGAATTTGTTTTAACACATGTTTTTAATTTACAAAATGAAATGTGGTCGTTATTATCAATGAACCACTAAAATGATCTAAACGAACATCATTAATGTTTTAACTTATGAATCGTCCTGATATTAGACATCAAGATGATAAATGGTATAAATTATGGTGCTAGAAATATTTAAATACATTTCCATTCCAATTATATAATTTCACTTCCAATCGACAAGAACATCCACCATGAACCAATCATGAAAATCACGTTAAGAACTCACCCAAAAACAGTGCAAGGAGAAAAATACTAACAATTAAAGGGTGAAATGATGTTATAAAATGATAATATAAGATGTTATAAACATGAAAATATTTCTGTAAAATACTAATAACACTCTTTTATCCATTATACAGGATATTTAAACAAGTTTTAAGTAAGACAGACCCGAGGTAAGGGAATTCATAACCTGATTTCCATTCTTTCGGTTAAACTTCATCTTTGTTATTTATGTGGTATTAAAGTGGTTTTTCTGATGAAAATTGTTTATATTATCATTAGTTATTTGTATTAACAGTATATATACATATTAAATTCCCTCTATTAAGTCTCATTTTAATTATATGATGTTTGTAAGGGAATTCTTAACCCGATTTCCATTCTTTGGGTTAAACTTCGACTTCATTATTTATGTTCTATTTAAATTGTTTGTGTGATGGGTTCTGATTATATTATGTTTTATTATGTGAATTTAATTTATATATACATACTCCATCTACTCTATTAAGTCTCTCATCAATTGTATGATATTTATAAGGGGATTTTCTTTAAAAATCCTCTTTTTAAATTCGGTTTTACGAAATTCCAAAGTAAGGTTTTTATGGAATTATTCATGTTGAATGGTTATGTTTTGGTTCTTGGGAATTCTTTAAAATGAAATTTGGGACCTATATCTACCTCCAATTCATTGGTTATGAGTATGTTGGAGGTCGGCCGTATGGTTACTCCGAGTGTAACAGCGATGGTTACACAATGTAAGGTAGCTGTGAGGGTTACAAATTATAATGTATACAAGAATGGATACAAGATTATGTAAGTAATTCCCAAAGATACCATTATTATTATATTTATGTACTCGTTTTTTGTGTGGATATTGTGTAAATCTCATGTTACACAAAGTAATTATATATGGGTGACAAGAATGTCTTTTGAAAATGCTTTCAAAAGTTACGAGTATTCATATACTAATGTTATCTTTCCTACTTTTCCATACATTAATAAGATTTTGTGAACATACAAAGTTTTTAAATGATTTTCACAGGTTAATGGATGTGTAAGACAAGGAAGGAAGCTTTGTTAAATGTTGAATAATTTTCAAGGAGTCTTGTTTTATGTTTTAATGTTTTATATTTTGAAAAAAATGGAAACTGTTTTTATGGTATCCACTCTGTAATAATATGTAATGTTATGAATGTATTTTCCTAATTATATAATTTTTTAAACATTAAAATATCATCAATTTAAAATGAATTTTTTTCTTGACTAGATTCAAGATTATGTGTGTAATAAGATCGGGTCCTTATTGCTGGTATCAGAGGACCCGACCTTATTACATACATAATCTTGAATGTAGTCATGAAAAACATCCTTTTAAATTGAGGATATTTTCATGTTTATGGATTTATAGAATTAGTAAAATACATTCATTACATTACACATTATTATAGGGTGGATACCATAAAAATAGTTTCCATTTTTTTCAAAATATAAAACATTAAAAATTAAAATAAGACTCCTTGAAAATTATTCAACATTTAACATGGATTCCTTCATTGTCTTACACATCCATTAAACTATGAAAATCATTTAAAAACATTGTATGAGCACAAAATCTCATTAAGGGATAGAAAAGAAGGAAATATCACATTAGTCCATGAATACTCGTAACGTAGGAAAGCATTTTCAAAAGGCATTCTTGTCACCGTTATATACTTACTTTGTGTAACATGATATTTATAAAAGATCCACACAAAACACGAGAACATAAATATAATAATAAAGGTATCTTGTGGAATTACATACATAATCTTGTAACTATTCTTGGCTTCCTTGTAATTTGTAACTTTCACGGCTACCTTACTTTGTGTAACCATCACAGTTACACTTGGAGAAACCATACAGCCGACCTCCAACATACTCATACCCAATGCATTGGAGGGAGATATAGGTCCCACCCTTCATCATAAATAATTCCCAAGAACCATAACATAATCACACAACATGAATCATTCAATAAAAACATTACTTTAGAATTTCGTAAAACCGAATTTTAAAAGAGGATTTTTAAAGAAAAGCCTCTTATAAATATCATACAATTGAAGAGAGACTTAATAGAATGGATGGAGTATGTATATATACTGTAAATACATATAATAAAACATAATATAGACATAACCCATCACACAAAAAATTTACATAGCACAAAAATAATGATGTTGAAGGTTAACCCAAAGAATGGAAATCGGGTTAAGAATTCCCTTACCTCAGGGCTGTCTTACATCTTACTTGTTTAAACTTCCTGTAAAATGGTTAAAAGAGTGTTATTAGTAGTTTATAGAAACATTTTCATGTTTATAACATCTTATATTATCATTTCAAAACATCATTTCACCCTTTAATTTCTAGTATTTTTCTCCATGCACTGTTTTTTGGGTGAGTTCTTAACATGATTTCTAGGATTGGTTCACAGTAGATGTACTTGTTGATTGGATGTGAAATTCCATAATTTGAATGGAAATATATTTAAATATTTATAGTACCATAATTTATACCATTTATCATTTTGATGTTTAATATGAGGATGATTCATATGTTAAAACATTAATGATGTTCGTTTAGATCATTTTAGTGGTTCTTTGATAATAACGACCTCATTCCATTTTATAAATTAAAAACATGTGTTAAAAAGAATTCCAGAACCATTGATGAGACATAATAAATATATTATAACCTGGTTCAACCATAAAAATTGTTTCATGACCATAATTCAAGGATTTAAAGAAAAATGAAATCACATCGTCCACGATGTCAGTAATTTGACACATCATGGACAATGTTTTTAATTCATTGAATAATTGGGAGAGGAGAAGAACAATGATGATGAATTTTCCATGAACAAGAGAACATATATAATATACATGATTCTAGATATTTCATGCCTTTTGTATAATAGGGGGTGAGGAAAGAAGAAAAAGGAATCATTAAATAAAAGAAAACTTGAGAAATTTCTCAAGAATATTTGGCAGCCTAACGGTGTCTCTTAAGATTTCATAAAAATAGTTTGATGAGAGAAAGGGAATATATCATCACTCATACATAATATGGGCTGTAAGGGGTGATATGAAATGAAATATCTCAACATAATTCAAAAGGTAAAGGAAGAGAATAACATAAAATGAAAGAAAAGAAAGAAAATAAAAGAGGATTTTTACCTCTTGATCTCTTCTCTGTGAGATCCTTCTTAAGGGATTTGGTTTTGGTTTTTTGGTGAGACCATAAGCTCTATGATGTGGGGAAGATATTTTAGAAGAGTATTGGGCAGAACATAGTCATGGATCAAGATTTGAGAGGTGTGGGAAGAAGAGGGGAGTGATGGTGGTATTTATAGTGGGGGAGATGGGGTATTTTTCATTATTTTAATCATTAATATAATATTTGTTTCCCAAGATTATGAATAGTCATAGTTAATGTGACCTCAAATAGTAATAAGGGCATGTGAGTTTGAACTAAGTGTCCTTTCATCACTTATGATGTCATAAATAGTGTATTTTACTGATAATTTGATTATACCATATTTTATCATATTTCATTATTCACCGAAAAATCAAGAATTTCATAAAAAATCTAAAATTTTACCCTAACCATTTTTTGATGTGTAGAATTCAAAAATGAAGTCCATTTTTTGAAAATAACTTTCTAAATATTATTTATGTGCTATTTAAATTATTTGTTTGATGGTTTCTGTTTATATTATGTTTTATTATGTGTGTTTATAGTATATATACATACTCCATCCACTCCATTAAGTATCTCTTCAATTGTATGATATTTATATGGGGCTTTTCATTAAAAATAATCTTTTTAAATTCTGTTTTACAAAATTCCAAAGCAATATTTTTATGTAATTATTCAAGTTGTATGATTATATTTTGGTTCTTGGGAATTATTTATGATGAAGGGTGATAACTATATCTCTATACAATGCATTGGGTATGTGTATGTTGGAGGTTGGCCGTATGGTTACTCCAAGTGTAACTACGATGGTTACACAAAGTAAGGAAGCTGTGAGGGATAAAAATTATAAGGTAGCCAATATTGGTTACAAGATTATGTAAGTAATGCCCCAAGATACCTTTATGGTTATATTTATGTTCTCATGTTTTGTGTGGATCTATTGTAAATCTCATTTTACAAAATGTAAGTATATATGGGTGACAAGAATTTCTTTTGAATGATTTTCACAGGTTAATGGTTGTGTAATACAAGGAAGGAAACTATGTTAAATGTTGAAGAATTGTCATGCAGTCCTGTTTAAAGTTTTAATGTTTTATATTTTGAAAAAAATGGAAACTATTTTTATTGTATCTATACTATAATAGTGTGTAATGTTATGAATGTATTATCATAATTCTCTAAATCTCTTAACATGAAAGGATCCTAAATGTAAAATGAAGTTTTTTATTGACTAAATTCAAGATTATCTATGTGATAAGTTTGACTATAAAGACCCGACCCTAGTTGCCCGGAGCCGGTGCCTTATTGGTTACATTGGCATACAAACGAGGAATAAGCATCCCAAAGGACCGAGTAGTTTAGTATTATTGGAAAAAAGATACATACATATGTTCATCATTACAACATGAAATGAAAAACAACATAGAAACTCCTTATAAAACATCCATAACTTCTCGGTTATTTCAACATGTCATTCATAAAATAATTCTTCTTACCCTCTGAAAATGAAACATAACAAAGGGGTGAGCTCAAATGCTTAGTAAGGGTAAGATATAAAATGGAAGATAACATAAACATTAGACATGGTGAATAATTGAAAACACGTTCCTTTAGAAATAAATAAGAAAAAAATATGGTGTAATTATGAGTTGAGTGTATATTTTCATGACATAACATAATCATGGGTATTCTACTAGTCTAATAACCACATGAACCATCAATACTGTATTCATAATTAGGGAATGCATAATGCTGGACAACATATCCATACCATCAAGGACTCGTTCCAAGACCGTAGTTTGTCTCGTGAGACCTATAGATGCACTGAGGGGCTATAGCGGGACCCACATGACCCTTACTATGTCCAATTAATTCCTTATATGAATTTCTATAAACACAAACAACATACACATTAATATATTAAATGTAAATAGATTTTCCTGAACATTAAGAAAAAAACTAACCATTATAAGTAATATAGTTAATGGTTTTAAGATAGCACATCAATAGCCAAAATAATTTTAAACCATTAAATTAAATATGGTAGATGATAACATCGAATAATAATGCCAATAATACTTTGAAAAGAAGAGTTCTTTTGGAAAAAAAATTGTATGAAACCAGAAGTGAAGTAAGAAAATACTTTCATAATATAATTATTGATTTTATTAATATAATGGTTTCCAAAAACAAATTAGAGATTTCCCTTGAAAATAGGTAAAAAGTTGAGATATTCCCTTGAATTGGGCTTGTATTTTAGAAACAATTTTGAAAGTTCCTTTTAAAACTTGTAAATATCCAAAAATAAGGAACATTTCTGGTTGGTAAACATATATAGAACACCCACAATGATTTTATGAGGATTACATAATAATATGTAAGTAATTAGAAAATAAAAGTAACCCGAATGAAAATGGAAGTTCGGGTGGAAAACCCTTACCATAAGTCTGAATGTGTTCCCCTCTTTAACTTATGGTCCTGGAATATGAAATTATACATATCAATATCATATTTCAGAACCTAATATACATGTATTTAGTTTATCATAATTTTTTTTAGTTAATTTATGTTATTATTTATAAGTTATTATATTGAATTCTGTCATTCCGGAGTGTTTGTTTTCTTGATTTTCATTATTGTTTCACTTTTTTTAAGTAAAGAATTTCATGTGAAATGGTTGTAAATCTCCAGAATTTATATTAAATATTATTTATAAACATGAAGAGTTTTAAATGGTCATTTCCATAATTTTTTTACATGGAATGAGGATGAATCATTAGATGACAACCACTTCGATTGTTTGGCCCTATTTGGACTATCATGAACTAGTTTTGTCATATGATTTAATAATTTGTTCATATACTAGTTACTGAATATTAATTAGGTTATGATACATGTATTATATTCTACTTAAACCATTAAAATAGTTTCATGACTAGTAATTAAGGAAAAATTGAAGACCGAAACTTCGTTATCCATGAAGGTTATAAACTGAAACCCCGTGGATATTGATTACGTTTATACAAATAAAATGAAGGGAGTGAGAATATTGATGATGGTTCTTCCATTAACATGATATAGACCCAGTATATATATGATACTATATTTATCATGGTCATTTGGATAGAGGAGGTGAGGAGAGGATAACAAAAGAAGATAAATTGAAATGAATCTAAAAGAAAAAGAAATGTGCTTTACCTATTGAAATAACATCCTCGAGAACCTCCTTAAGGGAAGGTATTTAGGTATTTTGGATATACTAATAGCTTATTGGTTATGGGAAGTTACTAGGGAATGGTATTTGGGCAGAACCTTGAGGTGATTGAAGGCTTAGAGGACTAAATAGAAGAGGGAGTGGTGAGAGGTTTTTATAGTGGAGGAGAGGGGTAAATTTTGAATATTTAATTCATTATTTTATTATTTCCCTCAAGAGCACAAATAATGTTCTTTAATGTGACCCTGAATAGTAATAAGTTCATTTGAGTTCGAACCATGTTTCCTTGCATCACTTGTGATGTCATGAATAGTGTATTTAACTAATAATTTGTATATACGTTATTTTATCGTATTTCACTATTCATAAAAAATTCTAGAATTTCAGAAAAATTCCAAAAATTTACACCTACCATTTTTCGACATGTAGAATTCTAAAATGAACTCCATTTTTAAAAATTAATTTTTTAAATATTATTAATTTAATTTTTAAATAAAGTCATAGCTAATTCAAAAAACAACAATTTTAAAGGTGCAATTAGTTTTATTTCACACTGAAAAATTAATTAAGATCTCATTATTTTATTTTCATAAGAAAATAAGATAATATTATTATTTACTATTCGTAGGGGTCATATTAATATTTATATTACTATGAATAAGGCTATGTTACTATTCACTAAAAAACCAAGTTTGTTCTATCAAACTCAAAATGACCAACTATAAGGACCCGACCTTATTACATACATAATCTTGAATTTAGTCAATAAAAAACTTCCTTTTTCATTGAGGAGATTTTCATGTTTATAAATTTATATAATTAGGACAATACATTCATAACATTACACTTTATTACATAGTGGATACCATAAAAATAGTTTCCATTTTTTTTAAAATATAAAATATTAAAACATAAAATTAGACTTCTTGACAATTCATCAACATTTGACATGGATTAATTCCTAGTCTTACACATAAATTACCCTGGGAAAATCATTTAAAAACTTTTTATGCACACAAAATCCCACTAAGGGATGGAAAAGAAGGAAATATCACATTAGTCCATGAATACTCCTAATGTATGAAAGCGTTTTCAAAAGACATTATTGTCACCCATATATACTTACATTCTGTAACATGAGATTTAAAAAAATCCAAAAAAACATGAGAACATAAATATAATAATAAAGTTATCTTGGGGAATTACTTACATAATCTTGTAACTATTCTTGGCAACCTTATAATTTGTAACCCTCATGATAACCTTACTTTGTGTAACCATCACAATTACACTTGGAGTAACCATACGTCCAACCTCCAACATAATCATTCCTAATGCATTAGAGGGAGATATAGGTCCTACCCTTTATCATAAATAATTCCCAAGAACCAAAAAATAATCATACAACATTAATAATTCCGTAAAAACATTGCTTTGGAATTTCGTAAAACCGAATTTAGAAAGAATATTTTTAAAGAAAATCACTTTATAAATATCATACAATTGAAGAGAGACTTAATAGAGTGTATGGAGTAGGTATATATAATGTAAATACACATAATAAAACATAATATTAACAGAACCCATCACAAAAAGAAATTAGATATCACATAAATAATGAAGTAGAAGGTCAACCCAAAGAATGGAAATCGGGTTTAGAATTCCCATACCTTAGGTCTGTCTTACTTCAGACTAGTTTAAACATCCTGTATAATGATTAAAAAAGTTTTATTTGTAGTTTAAAGAAACATTTTCATGTTTATAACATCTTATATTATCATTTCATAACATCATTTCACCCTTTAATTGTAATTATTTTTCTCCCTACACTGTTTTTGAGGGAGTTCTTAACATTATTTCCATGATTGGTTCATGGTGGATGTACTTGTCGATTGGAAGTGAAATTCCAGAATTGGAATGGAAAGGTGTTTAAATATTTCTAGTACCATATTTTATGCCATTTATAATTTTTATTTTTAGTATGAGGATGATTCATAAGTTAAAACATTAATGATGTTCCTTTAGATCATTTAAGTGGTTCATTGATAATAATGAACTCATTTCGTTTTATAAATTTAAACCATGTGTTAAAACGAATTCCAGAACCATTGATGAGACATAATAAATATATTATAACCTGTTTAAACCATAAAAATGGTTTCAGGACCATACTTTAAGTATTTAAATAAAAATGAAATCACATCGTCCATGATGTCGGTAATTTGACACATCATGGACAATGTTTTTAATTCTTTGAATAAGTGGGAGTGGAGAAGAACAATGATGATGAATTTTAAATGAACATGACAACATCAAGAATATACATGATTCTAGAGATTTCATGCCTCTTGGATAAGAGTGGGTGACGAAAGAATAAAAAGGAATCCTGAAATAAAAGAAAACTTGAGAAATTTGTCATGAAAATTTGGCAGCCTAACAACGTCTCTTAAAATATCATAAAAATAGTTTGATGAGAGAAATAGAATATATCATCACTCATATATAATATATAATGTAATGGGGGATATTTGAAAAAATATCCCAACATAATTCAAAACTTAAAGGAAGATAATTACATAAAATGAATGAAAAGAAAGAAAATAAAAGAGGATGTTTACCTCTTGATCTCTTCTCCTTGAGATCATTCTTATGGGCTTTGGTTTTGGTCTTTTGGTGAGACCAGAAGCTCTAGACGTGGGTAAGAGCCTTGGGAGGATTATTGGATAGAACATTATCATGGATCAAAGCTTGAGAGGTGTGGGAAGAAGAGGGGAGTGAGGGTTGTATTTATAGTGGAGGAGAGGGGGTATTTTCCCTTATTTTAATCATTATTATAATATTTTTGCACAATATTATGAATAGTCATAGTTCATGTGACCTAAAATAGTAATAATAGAATGTGAGTTTGAAACAAGTGGACTTTAATAACTTATGATGTCATAAATTGTGTATTTTACTAATAATTTTATTATACGGTATTTTATCGTATTTCACTATTCACTGAAAAATCAAGAATTTCAGAAAAAAACCCAAAAATTTACCCTGACCATTATTCTACGTGTAGAATTAAAAAATGAACTCTATTTTTTGATAATAATTTTCTAAATATTATTAATTTAATTTTTAAATAAAATCATACTTAATTCAAAAATTACCAATCTATTTAGTAAGTTATTTGAAGTCTGATGAAACCAACTTGTTTTTTTGTGAATAGTAACATACCCTTATGAAGTAGAAGGTTAACCCAAAGTACAGAAATTGGGTTCAGAATTCCCTTACCTCGGGTTTGTCTGACTTAAAACTTTTTTAAACTTCCTATATAATGGTTAAAAGATTGTTTTTAGTATTTTACAGAAACATGTTCATGTTTATAACATATTATATTATCATTTCATAACATCATTTCACCATTTAATTGTTAGTAATTTTCTCCTTGCATTGTTTTTGGGTGAGTTTTTATCATGATTTCCAAGATTGGTTCATGGTGGATGTTCTTGTCGATTGGAAGTGAAATTCTAGAATTGGAATGGAAAGGTATTTACATATTTCAAGTACTATAATTTATACCATTTATCATTTTAATGTTTAATATGAGGATGATTCATTAGTTAAAACATTAATGATGTTTGTTTAGATCATTTTAGTGGTTCTTTGATAATAACGATCTCATTTCGTTTTATAAAATAAAACCATGTGTTAGAACGAATTCCAGATCCATTGATTAGATATAATAAATATATTATAACCTAGTTCAACCATAAAAATGGTTTCATGACTAGTCTTGAAGGATTTAAAGAAAATAGAAATCACATAGTCCATGTGTCAGTAATTCGACACATCATGGACAATGTTTTTAATTATTTGAATAAGTGGTAGAGGAGAAGAACAATGATGATAATTTTTCATGAACATGAGAACATTTAGAATATACATGATTCTATAGATTTCATGCCTCTTGGATAAGAGGGGGTGAGGAAAGAAGAAAACTGAATCATGAAATAAAAGAAAACTTGAGAAATTTGTCATGAAAATTTGGTAGCCTAACGGTGTGTCTTAAAATTTTATAAAAATAGTTTGATGAGAGAAAGAGAATATCTCATCACTAATACAGAATATAGACATTAAGGGGGATATGGGATGAAATATCCCAACATAATTCAAAAGTTTATGGAAGAGAATAACATATAATGAAAGAAAATAAATAAAATAAAAGAGGATGTTTACCTCTTGATCTCTTCTCCATGAGATCCTTATTAAGGGTTTTGGTTTTGGTCTTTTGGAGATACCAATAGCTCTAGGACGTGGGAAAGAGCCTTGGGAGGAGTAATGGGAAGAACATAGGAATTCCTCAAGGCTTGAGAGGTGTGGGAAGAAGAGGGGAGTGAGGGTGGTATTTATAGTGGATGAGAGGTGGTAGTTTTCATTATTATAATCATTATTATAATATTTTTGCCCAATATTATGAATAGTCTTAGTTCTTGTAACCTCAAATAGAAATAATGGCATGTGAGTTCAAACGAAGTAGCCTTTCATCACTTATGATGTCATAGATAGTGTATTTTAATGATAATTTGATTATACAGTATTTTATCATATTTAACAATTCATCGAAAAATCATGAATTTCATAGAAAAACCCAAAAATGTACCCTAACCATATTTTGACCTGTGGAATTCAAAAATGAAGTCCATTTTTTGAAAATAATTTTCAAAATATTATTAATTTAAATTTTAAACAAAATCATTCTAAATTCAAAAATTAACTATTATAATTCTATAACTACTTCTATATCATGATGAAAAATTAACCAATATGTTATTATCATAAATCCTTACGAAAATAAAATAATAATAAAATTTACTACTCATTAGGGTCATATTACTATTCATAAGGGTTTGTTACTATTCACCAATCGTATAACCAAATTATCAATAAGATAATCTATTTATAACATCATAAGTGATGCAACGCCATGTGGATTGAACTCACATGCCATTATTACTATTTGAGGTCACATTAACTAAGACTATTCATAATCTTGGTCAAAAACTATATAATAATGATTAAAATAATGAAAAATACTCCCTATCCTCCACTATAAATACCACCCTCACTCCCCTCTTATTCCCGCACCTCTCAAGCCTTGATCCATACCTAAGTGCTACCCAATACTCCTCTCAAAGCACTTCCCCACGTCCTAGAGCTGTTGGTCTCACCAAAAGACCAAAACCAAATCCCTTAAGAAGGATCTCATGGAGAAGAGATCAAGGGGTAAACATCCTCTTTTATTTTATTTCTTTTCTTTAATTTAATGTTATTCTCCTCATTTCCGTTTTGAATTATGTTGGGATATTTCAATCCATATCCCCCATTACATTCCATATTATGTATGAGTTATGATATATTCCCTTTCTCTCATCAAACAATTTTTATGAAATTTTAAGAGACGTCGTTAGGCTGCCAAATTTTCGTGAGAAATTACTCAAGTTTTCTTTTATTTCATGATTCCTTTTTCTTCATTCTTCATCCCCTCTTATCCAAGAGGCATGAAATCACCAGAATCATGTATATTATGAATTTTCTCATGTTCATGAAAAATTTATCATCATTGTTCTTCTCTTCTCCCACTTATTCAATGAATTAAAAACATTGTCCATGATGTGTCGAATTACCGACATCGTGGATGATGTGATTTATTTTTTCATTAAATCCTTAAATTATTGTCATGAAACCATTTTTATGGTTGAACCAGGTTATAATATATATATTATGTCTCATCAATGGATATTTAATTCATTTTAACAGATGGTTTTAATTTATAAAATGAAATGAGGTCGTTATTATCAAAGAACCACTAAAATGATCTAAACGAACATCATTTATGTTTTAACTTATGAATCATCCACATATTAAACATCAAAATGATAAATGGTATAAATTATGGTACTATAAATATGTAAATACCTTTCCATTACAACTCTGGAATTTCACTTCCAATCGACAAGAACATCCACCATGAACCAATCATGGAAATCATGTTAAGAACTCACCCAGAAACAGTGCAAGGAGAAAAATACTAACAATTAAAGGGTGGAATGACATTATGAAATGATAATATACAGATCTTATAAACATAAACATGTTTTTTTATAATACTGATAACACTCTTTTAACCATTATAATGTAATTTTAAACAATTTTGAAGTAATACAAACCCGAGGTAAGGGAATTCTTAACCTGATTTCCATTCTTTGGGTTAACCTTCTATTTCATTATTTATGTTCTATTTAAATTTTTTGTGTGATGGGTTTTATTTATATTATTTTTTTAGGTTTATTTACTATATTTATACATACTCCATCCACTCTATTAAGTCTCTATTTAAATTTATGATATTTATATAGGGATTTTCTTTAAAAATCCTCTTTTTAAATTCAGTTTTACAAAATTCCAAAGTAATGTATTTATGGAATTATTCATGTTGTATGATTATGTTTTGTTTCTTAGGAATTATTTATGATGAAGGGTGTGATCTATATCTCCCTCCAATGCATTGGGTATGAGTAAGTTGGAGGTTTTCTATATAGTTACTCCAAGTGTAACTGCGATGGTTACACAAAGTAAGGTAGCCGTGTGGGTTACAGATTATAAGATAGACAAGAATGGTTACAAGATTATGTAAGTAATGCCCCAAGATACATTTATGATTATATTTAGGTTCTCATGTTTTGTGTGGATCTTGTGTAAATCCCATGTTACACAAAGTAAGTATATATGGGTGACAAGAATTCCTTTTGAAAATGTTTTCATACGTTATGAGTATTCATGGACTATTGTGATATTTCTTTCTTTTCCATACCGTACTGAGATTTTGTGGTCATCCCAAGTTTTTAAATTATTTAAAAAGATTAATGGATGTGTAAGACAAGGAAGAAATCCATGTTAAATGTTGAATAATTTTCAAGGTGTCTTGTTTTAAGTTTTAATGTTTTATATTTTGAAAAAATGG
The DNA here is from genome assembly GCA_963277665.1 of Viscum album. NCBI lineage: Eukaryota > Viridiplantae > Streptophyta > Magnoliopsida > Santalales > Viscaceae > Viscum > Viscum album. The sequence continues at coordinate 1,317,474,692 of OY728147.1, forward strand.
AAACTCTTTTTATGGTATCCACTCTGTAATAATTCTTAATGTTATGAATGTATTGTTATAATTTTCTATAGCACCAAAAATGAAAATATCCTTAATGTAAAAGGATGTTTTTTCTTGACTAAATTTAAGATTATGTATGTAATAAGTCCGGGTCGTTATAGTTGGAATGTAACATCCCAATTTTTTTTAAAAAAATTGAAATGAATGAAACTTTGTTAAAAGTATATATTTTTAACTAGCCTTTAAAACATAAAATTTCCACTTCTATGTTTTGAATTTCAAGAAACTGTCATCTACAATTGCATTCACTATGTCATTTGTAGTTTATTGGAACCAACTTGTATTTTGTTGAATAGTAACATACTATTATGAGTAGTAATATGAATAGTAATATGACCCTAATGAATAGTAAATTTTATTATTATTTTATTTTATTATGGATTTAAGATTATAACATCTTGGTTAATTTTTCATTGTGATATAGAAGTAGTTATAGAACTATAATTGATAATTTTTTAATTAAGTATACTTTTATTTAAAAATTAAATTAATAATATTTAGAAAATTATTTTCCAAAAATGGACTTCATTTTTGAATCCTACACATCGAGATATGGTTAGGGTAAATTTTTGGGTTTTTTCTGAAATTCACGATTTTTCGGTGAATAGTGAAATACGATAAAATACCATATAATCAAATTATCAGAAAAATACACTATTTATGACATCATAAGTGATTCAAGGACACCTGGTTCGAACTCACATTCCATTATTACTATTTTAGGTCGCATTACTAAGACTATTCATAAGTTTGGGAAAAAATATTATATTAATGATTAAAATAATGAAAACTCCCTGCCTCTCCTCCACTATAAATACAACCCTCACTCCCCTATTCTTCCCACACCTCTCAAGCTTTGATCCATGCCAAAGTTATTCCCAATACTCCACCGAAGGCTCTTCCCCACGTCTTAGAGCTGCTGGTCTCACCAAAAGACGAAAACCAAATCCCTTAAGAAGGATCTCAAGGAGAAGAGATCAAGAGGTAAACATCCTCTTTTATTTTATTTCTTTTCATTCATTTTAGGTTATTCTCTTCCTTTTCCTTTGGATTATGTTGAGATGTTTTATTCCATATCCCCCATTACTATCCATATTATGTATGAGTGACGAGATATTTCCTTTCTCTCATCAAAATATTTTTATAAAATTTTAAGAGACATCATTAGGCTGCCGAACTTTCGTGAGAAGTTTCTCAAGTTTTCTTTTATTTCATGATTCATTTTTCTTCTTTCCTCACACAATATTATCCAAGAAGCATGAAATCTCTAGAATCATGTATATTCTGGATGTTATCATGTTCATGGAAAATTCAACATCATTTTTCTTCTCCTCTCTTACTTATTCAAAGAATTAAAAACATTGTCCATGAAGTGTCGAATTACCGACATCGTGGACGATGTGATTTATTTTTTCATTAAATCCTTAAAATCTGGTCATGAAACCATTTTTATGGTTGAACCAGGTTATAATATATGCATTATGTCTCATAAATGGTTCTATAATTCTTTTTAAAACATGGTTTTAATATATAAAACGAAATGAGTTTGTTATTATCCAAGAACCACTAAAATGGTCTAAACGAACATCATTAATGTTTTAGATTATGAATAATGATCATATTAAACATTAAAATTATAATTGGTATAAATTATAGTACTATAAATATTTAAATACTTTCCATTTCAATTCTCGAATTTTACTTCTAATCGACAAGAACATCCACCATGAACCAATCATGGAAATCATGTTAAGAACTCACCCAAAAACAGTGCAAGGAGAAAAATACTAACAATTAAATGGTGAAATGATGTTATGAAATGATAATATAAGATGTTATAAACATGAAAATGTTTATTTAATATACAAATAACACTCTTTTAACCATTATACTGGAATATTAAACAAGTTTGAACTATGAAAAACCCAAGGTAAGAGAATTCTTATCCTGATTTCCATTCTCTGGGTTAACCTTATACTTCATTATTTATGTGGTATTAAAATTGTTTGTTTGATGAAAATTGTTTATAATATAATGGTTTATTTGTATTTACAGTATATATACATATTCCATCCAATATATTAAGTTTCACTTCAATTATATGATATTTATAATAGACTTTCCTTTTAAACTCCTCCTTTAAAATTCTTTTTTACGAAATTCCAAAGTAATGTTTTTATGGAATTATTAATGTTGTATGATTATGTTTTGGTTCTTCATAATTATTTATGATGAAGGGTGGGACCTATATCTCCCTCCAATGAATTGGGTATTAGTATGTTGGAGGTCTGCCCTATGGTTACTCCAAGTGTTACTGCGATGGTTACACAAAGTAAGGTAGCTGTGAGGGTTACAAATTATAAGGTATCCAAGAATGGTTACAAGATTATGTATGTAATTCCCCAATATACCTTTATTATTATATTTATTTTCTCATGTTTTGTGTGGATCTAGTTTAAATATCATGTTACACAAAGTAAGTATATATGGGTGACAAGAATGTCTTTTGAAAATGCTTTCATACGTTACGAGTATTCATGGACTAATGTTATCTTTCCTTCTCTTCCATCCCTTACTGAGATTTTGTGATCCTCCCAAGTTTTTAAATGATTTTCACAGGTTTATGGATATGTAAGACAAGGATGGAAGCCATGTTAAATGTTTAAGAATTGTCAAAGAGTCATGTTTTTAGTTTTAATGTTTTTTATTTTCAAAAAAATGGAAACTAGTTTTATGGTATCCACTCTGTAATAATGTGTAATGTTATGAATGTATTGGGGAATTACTTAAATAATATTTTAACCATTCTTGGCTACCTTATAATCTGTAACCCTTACGGCTACCTTACTTTGTGTAACCATCACAGTTACTCTTGGAGTAACCATACGGCCAACCTCCAACATACTCATACCCAATGAATTGGATGTATATATAGGTCCCACCCTTTATCATAAATAATTCCAAAGAACCAAAACATAATAATAAAACATGAAAAATTCCATAAAAACATTTCTTTCGAAATCCGTAAAACCGAATTTAAAAAGAGGATTATTAAAGAAAATTCCCTTATAAATATCATACAATTGAAGAGAAGCTCAATAGAGTGGATGGAGTATATATATATACTATAAATACACATCATAAAACATAGTATAAATAGAACCCATCACACAAACATTTTAGATAGCACATAAATAATGAAGTAGATGATTAACCCAAATAATGGAAATCAGGTTTAGAATTCCCATACCTTGGGTTTGTCTAACTTCAGACTTGTTTAAACTTCATGTATAATGGTTAAAAAGGTGTTATTAGTAGTTTAAAGAAACATTTTCATGTTTATAACATCTTATATTATCATTTCATAACATCATTTCACCCTTTAATTGTCAGTATTTTTCTCCTTGCACTGTTTTTGGCTGAGTTCTTAACATAATTTCCATGATTGGTTCATGTTGGATGTTCCTGTAGATTGGTAGTGGAATTAAAAAATTGGAATAGAAAGGTATTTACATATTTCCAGTACCATGATTTATACTATTTATCATTTCGATGTTTAATATTTTGATGATTCATAAGTTAGAACATTGATGATGTTCGTTTAGATCATTTTAGTGGTTCATTGATAATAACAAACTCATTTCGCTTTACAAATTAAAACCATGTGTTAAAACGAATTCCAGAACCATTTATGAGACATAATACATATATTATAACCTGTTTCAACAATAAAAATGGTTTCATGACCAGACTCGATGGATTCAAATAAAAATGAAATCACATCGTCAATGATGTCGGTAATTCGACACATCATGGGAAATGTTTTTAATTATTTGAATAAGTGGGAGAGGAGAATAACAATGATGATGAATTTTCAATGAACATTAGATCATTTATAAAATTCATGATTCTAGAGATTTCACGCCTCTTGGATATGAGGGGCTGAGGAAATAAGAAAAAGGAATCATGAAATAAAAGAAAACTTGAGAAATTTTCATGAAAATTCAGCAGCTTAACGACGTCTCTTAAAATTTCATAAAAATAGATTGATCAGATAAATGGAATATCTAATCACTCATACATAATATAGACAGTAAGGGGGGATATGGAATGAAATATCCCAACATAATCCAAATGTAAAGGAAGGGAATAACATAAAATGAATGAAAATAAAGAAAATAAAAGAGGATGTTTACCTCTTGATCTCTTCTCCTTAAGATCCTTCCTAAGGGCTTTGGATTTAGTCTTTTGGTGAGACAGGTAGCTCTAGGACGTGGGTAAGAGACTTTGGAGGAGTATTGGGCAGAACTTAGGCATGGATCAAGGCATGAGAGGTGTGAGAAGAATAGGGGAGTGAGGGTGGTATTTATAGTCGTGGATATGGGGTATGTTTCATTATTTTATTCATTATTATAATATTTTTTCCCAAGATTATGAATAGTATTAGTTAATGTGACCTAAAATAGAAATAATGGAATGTGAGTTAGAACCAAGTGGCCTTTCATCACTTATGTTGTCATAAAAAGTGTATATTACAGATAATTTTATTATATGACATTTTATCGTATTTCATTATTCACTGAAAAATTAAGAATTTCGTAAAAACCCAAAAAATAACCCTAACCATTTTTCAACATGTAGAATTAAAAAATGAAGTCCATTTTTTGAAAATAATTTTCTAAATATTATTAATTTAATTTTTAAATAAAATCATTCTTAAATCTAAAATTAACAATTCTAATTCTATAACTACTACTATATCACGATGAAAAATTAACCAAGATAATATTATCTTAAAGCCCTATGAAAATAAAATAATAATAAAATTTATTATTCATTTGGGTTATATTACCATTCATATTACTATTCATAAGGGTATGTTTCTATTCACCAAAAAACAAGTTGGTTCCAATAGACTCTAAATAATATACTGAACACAATTGTAGATGACAATTTCATGAAATTCAAAATATGGATGTGGAAAAATTATTTTTTAAAGGATAGACTATAACACCCCGACCACAGTTACCCAGAGTAGATGCATTATTCCATAACATTGGTCTGAAATAAGGAATCATGTCCAAAAAGACCGATCAATTTAGTAGCCTTGGAAGTACTAGATACATTCATAAGTTTTACGTTACATTATGAAATAAAAGCATCAAAAACATTATGCCCCCTTTTTAAACACACTTATATCCTTATCCTATCCCTACTGGTCAACCATAAAATACTTCTTCACTTCTTGGAAAAAATAAAACATAGAAAGGGGTGAGATCAGATGCTGAGTAAGGATAACAATATAGCGGAAACTTTCATTAATAAGCATAAACATTTAAGGCAATGTATAAGACTAAAACAACAGCCTTTTAAACTCAAACATCAGCATAATATGGAAAAGATAGAATCAAATAATTTAATTTACTTATTCACATGGATATTCTTCTATTCGAATAATCACATGGAATATCAAAAGATACTTTCATAATGATGGAAAGAATAAATCCATACTTTATAACCACATAGTCAAGGCCTTGTGCCAAGACTAAAAATAAGATTTTGGCAAGGCCTTATTCCAAGAAACTAGTTTGTCTCATGAGACCTACCGATGCATCGAGGAGCTATAGCGGGCTCCACCAGTCAGTTACTAAGTCCAATACATTCCTCATATGAAATGTTTTAAACATAACATAAACATTCATATTAAAACTAGTATACGAAATGTAAATAATTTATTCATAAACCATGAAGGGTATAAAAATAACACATCCACAGTCAAACATAACTCATTCTATACAATATGGAAGATTTTATTATAACAAATCAACCTCAATCGAGAGTAATGAAGGATATTGACATAGATAAATTTAATCATCAAAACTATTTGAGAGAAATATCCCCCTTTTTCTTTAAAACATTTAAAAGATTCACTATTTATCAAAAAGATGTTTAAAATAGATTTTTGAATCAAAGTGTCCCATAAAACATTAAAATTTTTTAAATTAATTTTAATTTTAAAACATTAATGTCCATAAAAATAAAACCTTCAAACCATTTTTAAAACATGGACATTAATGCGAATGATTTATAAGAATAAAAGTTTTAAAACATTTAAAATGATATTTAAGTTAGAGTTCTTAACCAAATGAGTGATGCTTGAATAAAAATAATTGAGGTAATCAGAACATTATAATATCATTAGAATAAAGGTATTCATGATATACATTGTCAAAGTACAGTATATACACCAAATAAAAGTGGATTGGTGCATAACAACAAAGAAGTCTCAATGGAATATCATATGGGATGAATTTCTTTATAAAGACTATATCCTTAGGTTGAGGACAAATCAATGAAATAATTATGTGTGAAAAATATAAATACACTTGATAAAATTAGATATTCAGTGTAAATCAATCATAGGACATTCACGCAAATTCTTGTAAATACAACACCAATGAATTTGATATTTAACACAATGAATAGAAATTGATTTAAAATTAATCTTATCAAGTTTATATTGATGAATTAAGAATTTATCAATGGAGTGATTATATGTATCAAAATTATATCCACACAAAATGGAGTGTAAATTACTACATAAGTAAATAAATAGTGATTTCACACATAATCTTTGGGTAAAGTAATCAATGAAGTTTTCTTAAAACCAAATGAGTGGAAATCAAAAATAGAAATTTCCTTATCTATTTGGTAACATACGAAACATAAACACCATGAAATAAGGACCATAAAATGATGATGTAAATACCCATAAATTAAAGTATATAACCCAAACTATACAATCATGGGTAGTACATACACCACAAAAAAGGTAGTAGTGGCGAATATTGCTTGAATCTCACAGGAATAAAAGTGAGATTAAAACCCTTTACCTTGTACTTTTCCTTGGTCAAGGTTACATTAAAATTATGTATAATAGTTAAATATTTGTTATTAAATTATAGAAGAACTTTATACATAAATATGATATCATATATTATCCTCTAATATTTCTTTGTTAATAATATTTTAGTAGAATCATTGTTTCGGGTGTTAACTGATTCATTTTCCTTTATATTCTTTGTTATGTGAGTCATATTTGTTATGGATGGGATGTATATTATTCATATCCATAATTATATCAAGTAATTAGAAATTATTTTTAATCATCAAATGAAAATTATTCTTTAATGGATACGATGGGGAATGAATCTCATCACGTTCGTGGAGATGGTAATCCGTACATACGCACAAGCGATAATATCATTATTTTGATGTTAAAATAATATATAATTGGATGTAATATCATATATAAAGAATAATTATCATGTTATATGAATTTTTTTCATCATTTATACTCATTATTATACCCATCCAAATGATGAAGTGTTGAATAACAAACTACACCACGACATGGACATGGTAAGTCGTACGTACACACGTATGGTGACATGTCATTAATAGGATGGATAAAATAATGAATATGGTTGTACCATATTTATAATAACATCACAGTATATAGAAGATACTGGAGTTATTATTTTATAATAGAAACAACAAATAAAGAAGAAGTGGAAGAATAAAAGAACTTGAAAGTGGTGATGAAATATTTACCTTTTCTTTGTGTTATTCCTTCTGATTTGATCAAAAGGTCTCATTAGGTTGGATTTCTGACTAAAGTAAGGTCTCTAGGATAAATTGATGAGAGTTGGGAGGATATTAGTTAGGGGTTGTCCGAGCATAATGGTTTTGATGGTGTGAATTTGAGAGAAGGGGAAGTGCCCTTTTATAAGAGGAGTGAGGGGCACCTTAGGAAAAGATTGAAATATTATTTTATAATAAAATCATTTTTTGTTTCTAATGGCTCAAAAATATATTATTTATAGGATAAGGTGGGTATGGATCAAAAAAAAGTCTCTACCAATAGGTTTTAGATAGGTTTGGGTCACTATATTAACCTTATCTTTTAGTTTTAACTCTTAGTTAAATAGTTTGACATTTTCCATGTCTCTTTTTATTTTTATATTATATGGTTAATAAACAAACTATAAACATCCAAGAGAACTAAAAGTGGTTCATTAATGATACACCTATCATTATATAAGTCTTTTGGCCAATCTTTATATTTTTAGGATTATTATACCAACCAATAATATTGTATTTGTTCTAAAACCTCATTTATGTAAATTTTGACATTATTTAATAATTGATTTTTGTTAAAGTCTTAAAAACATTATTAATTAGAAATAAATACATTTAATAAAATATAACATTTAATATTAACATATAAAAATAGTGGAATTAATTAAAAGTCTCAAATTACATTTATTTGGATATTTATAATATCAATTATTTTAATATTTCATTATTCAGGTAATTACTACAACATCATTGTGTCATAAATGAATTAAATTATTTAATGTCTAAAAATTATAAATAAAATATAATTATGTATGAAATTTTTTATATTTCTAATGAATATTTATAGTCAAATTTATCTTAAGTTTAACCCTATATTAAAAATGGTTTACTTATTAAACATTGATTTTAACTCTATTAACTTTTCTTTAAATAAAATAATAATAAATGTACTAATCTAATCCAAGTAGACCTAAATGGTCATATTTTATTCCTAATGTTGTTTTTTGTCGAATTAAACCTATGAAATAGAATTAAGACATGTGTTGGGGTAATTATGTTATCATATTTACCCTTAATTACCCTTTTTACTTTTATCTATGGAAAATAAAAGTAAAACATTTCTGTTCTCCAAAAATTATTTTCATCTTAGAGAACAAAATTTTTGATATTTATATCAACCATGTATTTTTTATTTTTGAAATTAGACTCACAGAAGCGGTAAAATTTTGTTTTATGCGAATTAGAAAATGCTCCTAGGAGATTGATAAAAGACGGTAAAAAGTTCAATAAAATGTTAGACATCTAATTTTATTATAAAATAACTTCAATGAATTAAATTGAACATATATATGTATTATACATATATTTTTACTTAAAATAAATTTAAATAAAATAAATAATTATTTAAATAAAAAGTCGGTTTTAAACAATAATGCAGTGTTTTTCACTATTCATCAAAAATTGAATGTTTTCAGAAGAATACAAAAAATTTACCCGAAGCTAATTTTGATATTCCAAATTCAAAAATTAATTCTATTTTACCAAATTAGAAATATCCAAGATAAATTAATTAATTTAAAATTAATTCCCATTGGAAAAACCGAGAAGCGGGTTTTTAAAAAGTAAAAACTATCAAAAGATTGACATGTGTTTATGTCAAATTTAAATGTGAAATTACTTATAATCACATAAATTGTATTAAATGATAAAAATATAATCTAATTATACTTCCAACCCATTAAAATACTTAATTTAACACTATAAATTATTTCGATTAAAAAATATGTTTTCAATTAAAATTTAGTATTTTTTCAGTATTCATCAAAATATAAATATTATTAGAAAAGTACCAAAAACTTATCCAAAATAAATTTCTATGTCATGATTCTAAAGAAGAATTTAATTTCATTAAATCTAATAAATAAAAGTGTCAAATATTGGTTTTAAAAAGGGTTTTCCATTAAAAGGTGGTAAAATTGCATTTTTTTGAAAAACACTTCTTTTATCTGAAAAAAATGAATTTGTTCTTATATTATGTCTAAGAAACACATAATATGGATTCTAAAATCATATGGAGTATATAAAATTAAAAATTAAGTTAATAAAAATAAAAACCGCTTTTGAACGCCCAGTTTGGTAAGTCGTGGTGCACTTGAACTCAGTGTTGCGTGTAGCAAAAGATATTGAATTACTTTAAAGAAAATAACTTACTATGAAATCATGGGGTGTTACATTCTTTCCACCTTTTTTAAAATTGCGTATAACATGCTAGTTTTTTTTTAAATAAAATGAAATGAATGAAAATTTGTTTTAAGTTGATATTTATAACTTTCCTTTAGACATAATTTTTTCCACTTCTATGTTTTTAATTTCAAGAAACTATCATCTACAATTTTGTTCAGAAAGTTATTTGGAGTCTAATGAAACCAACATGTTTTTTGTGAATAGTAACATTCCCTTATAAATAGTCTCATTATTAGTAATATGACCCTAATGAATAGTATTTTTTTAATATTTTTTTTTCTCATGGCTTTTAGATAATAACATCTTGGTTAATTTTTCATCGTGATATAGAAGTAGTTATAGAATTAGAATTATTAATTTTTGAATTAAATATTCTTTTATTTAAAAATTAAATTAATATTATTTAGAAAATTATTTTCAAAAATGAACTTCATTTTTGAATTATACACTTTGAAAAATGGTTAGGTTTAATTTTTTGGATTTTTCTAAAATTCATTAATTTTCGATGAATAGTGAAATACGATAAAGTACTGTATAATCAAATTATCAGTAAAATACACTATTTATGACATCATAAGTGATTCAAGGCCACTTGGTTAGAAATGAAATTCCATTATTACTATTTTAGGTCACATGAACCGAGACTATTCATAATCATGGGCAAAAATATTATAATAATGATTAAAATAATTAAAAATACCCCTTATCCTCCACTATAAATACCACACTCACTCCCCTCTTCTTCCCACACCTCTCAAGCATTGATACATGCCTACGTTCTTCCCAATACTCCTCCCAAGGCTCTTCCCCACGTCCTAGAGCTACTGGGATCACCAAAAGACCAAAACCAAAGCCCATAAGAAGGATCTCAAGGAGAAGAGATCACGAGGTAAACATCCTCTTTTATTTTCTTTCTTTCCTTTCATTTTATGTTATACTCTTCCTTTACCTTTGGATTATGTTGGGATATTTCATCCCATATCCCCCCTTACTATCCATATTATGTATGAGTGATGATATATTCCCTTTCTCTCATCAAACCATTTTTATGAAATTTTAAGAGACGTCGTTACGCTGCCGAATTTTCGTGAGAAATTTCTCAAGTTTTCTTTAATTTCATGATTCCTTTTTCTTATTTTATCACCCTATATTATCCAAGAGGCATGAAATCTATATAATCATGTATATTCTGGATGTTCTCATGTTCATGGAAAATTCATCAACATTGTTCTTATCCTCTCCCACTTATTCAAGGAATTAAAAACATTGTCCATAATGTGTCGAATTACCGACATCGTGGACGATGTGATTTAATTTTCCTTTAAATCCTTCAAGTCTGGTCATGAAACCATTTTTATGGTTTAATCAGGTTATAGTATATGTATTATATCTCATCAATGGTCCTGGAATTCGTTTTAACATATGGTTTTAATTTATAAAGTGAAATGAGGTCGTTATTATCAAAGAACCACTAAAATGATCTAAACGAACATCATTAATGATTTAACTTATGAATCATCCTCATATTAAACATCAAAATGATAAATGGTATAAATTATGGTACTGGAAATATTTAAATACCTTTCCATTCTAATTCTGTAATTTCACTTCCAATCGACAAGAAGATCCATCGTGAACCTATCATGGAAATCATGTTAAGAACTCACCCAAAAACAGTGCAAGGAGGAAAATACTAACAATTAAAGGGTGAAATGATGTTATGAAATGAAAATATAAAATGTTATAAACATGAAAATGTTTCTGTAAAATACTAATAACACTCTTTTAACCATTATACAAGAAGTTTAAACAAGTTTTAAGTAAGACAGACCCGAGGTAAGGGAATTCTTAACCTGATTTCCATTCTTTGGGTTAACCTTATACTTCATTATTTATATGGTATTAAAAAAAATTGATGAAAATTGTTTACATTATCATTATTTATGTGTATTTATAGCATATATACATATTACATCAACTCTAGTAAGTTTCACTTCAATTATATGATATTTATAATAGACCATCCTTTTAAAATCCTCTTTTAAAATTCTGTTTTACAAAATTCCAAAGATATGTTTTTATGGAATTATACATGTTGAATGATTATTTTTTGGTTCTTGGGAATTATTTATGATGAAGTGTGTGACCTATATATCCCTCCAATGCATTAGGTATGAGTAAGTTGGAGGTTGGACGTATGGTTACGCCAAGTGTAACTGTGATGGTTACACAAAGTAAGGTAGTCGTGAGGGTTACAAATTTCAAGGTAGCCAAGTATGGTTACAAGATTATGTAAGTAATGCCCCAAGATACCTTTATGATTATATTTATGTTGTCATGTTTTGTGTGGATATTTTTTAAATCTCATGTTACACAATGTTAGTATATATGGGTCTAAGAACCTGGTTCTTGTTTTTGAGTTACGGGTTTCTTCTTTTCCTTTTTCTTTTAGTGTTTTTGAGAAAATAAGGAAAATGGGGAAAAATCCCAAATTTTGGGGGTACACGTTGTGTACTTTTCCACACGCCGTATACTTTTTCTGTGTGTGATAATTACATAGGGCGTGAAGCCCTGTCGGCAATGAAAGGTGTAAAAACCAACTTCACACCGTGTAATGGGTATTTACACACCGTGTAGTCAGTCGGTAGGTGAATAGTAAGGCGGTGGGAGTAGCTGCCACTTGAGCAACAGTAAACACCGTGTATTCAGAAATACACGTCGTGTACTCATGTTTATAGATGAAAAGTTTGGTTGTTGAAAAAGTAGTCTCCAGATGAATAGTTAAATGAGAAAAGTACACGTCGTGTACTTGAGAGTACATGCCGTGTAGTTTTTCTTGTTCACTTAAAATGGGCAGTATCCTCCTCTATTCATAGAGGAAGCTTAGAACGCCATTTTGAGCTAGGGAGGATGGCCGGAGCTTCATAGATCAGCTGAACGAACACAGGGAATCCATTGTTTCTTCTGTCGATCACATTGGGACAGTACGAGTAAGCCCTCCCCTCTGCGGGAGGTTTTCTTACCAATTATTCCTCTAAGAGAAGTTATTTATGTTTGAACATGAATTTTCTTTTATCCCAGATCTAAGTCATTCTTGGATGATTCTGTAGGCATCATTCACGTGTACTGATCAGAGACGATCAAGGTAGGTGGTCTGGTGTTTATTTCCAAATGTTGAGTTGAATTTGTGTACCGTTGTGCTAAAAACCCAAGTTTGGGGTGTCTTTTGGCTGAGGAATTGGATATTTTAAATACCTATAATTGTATAGGTAATTAAATTTAATCATAAACTACTCTTTGGGATCACTGCTTGGATCCAGGACCACCCCGTGGGTGCGTTCCTCTGTTTAGTTGTTTGTCCAGAATACCTGAGGGTATGCAATAATTATAATGTGTATTGAACTACCTTGAGAGGAATTGTGTATAAATTTCTTGATTATGATTTGGGATTGGCCCGATTACTTGCACATGAGGGCAGTGTTCTTTTTAGCCTAAGGGCATTGTTTGTTTATCCTGGGGGCAAGGTACTGCTTAGCCTGAGGAAAATGTTCTATTTCCCCTAAGGGAAACACTTATTATGCCTGAGGGCAGTGACTTCTATGCCTGAGGGAAATATCTCATATGCCTGAGGGCAATATTCGATAGCCTGAGGGAAATCCTGAGGGTGTAGATTTATTATATTAGCTTGTGGGAAAGGCTCTGATTGGCATGAGGTCTTGGTTCTGATAGGCACAGAATGTTATTAAATTGAATGGTTAAATAAATATTAAAATGGCAATATGATTGGTAAAGTTAGTTACTTTTGGTTACTTCTTAGTTTATTGCATTTAGTACTGCACACTGCTGTTGCACATTTTTACTAACAGTTGGGCACGGGCCTTTGGTGGGTGCCTACATGGGATTTATTTTTCACACCCTATTTGGATCATGTCTTTGGCCCAAAAAATTACATTTCTGTATGTGTAGATAAGGGAAAGGGTCCCTATATAGGTACATGATTGTAATAGAGGAGTAGGAGAGCATGGGACCGAGCTCTGCCTTGAAATGTTGCAGCGTTATGTTTACTCTGCTTAGTTTTGTTTGGCTGCACTTTGTACTTTGAGATGTATTGTATCGTACGGCAGTGTATCATATTCTAGCTGTTTTCATAGAATTAGTGAAATGCCTCATCTTTATATATATCATTCCTACTTCTCTATTATTCAGTTGTTCTTTTCAGTTTCATATTATTTACTATTTCTGTTGTTTTATGTTTATATATTTTATTTCGATGTGCTACACTATGACATATCAGGGCATAGTTTCCCCACTATCAGACCTGGGCCCTAACTACTAGTCTACAACCTCTAGCATTTGGGGAAATTCTCTTGAGGTCATGTGACCAATTGGGTTCATGGCACCCGTTGAGTGGCAACCGGATCCAGGATGTTACAATGGGTGATAAGAATGTCTTTTGAAAATGCTTTCATAGGTTATGAGTATTCATGAACTAATGTAATCTTTCCTTCTATTCCATCCCTTACTGAGATTTTGTGCTCATCCCATGATTTTAAATGATTTTCATAGGTTAATGGATGTGTAAGACAAGGAAGGAAGCCATGTTAAATGTTGAATAATTTTCATAGAGTCTTGTTTTAAGTTTTAATGTTTTATATTTTGAAAAAAATGGAAAATTTTTTTATGGTATCCACTCTGTAATAATGTGTAATGTTATGAATGTATTGTCCTAATTCTTTAAATATCTAGACATGAAAATATCCTCAATGTAAAAGGAAGCTTTTTCTTGACTAAATTCAATATATGTATGTAATAAGGCTAGGTCTTTATATGAATGAAATATTTTTTTAAGTTGATATATATAACTATCCTTTATACATAATTTTTCCTACTTCTATGTTTTGAATTTCAAGAAACATTCAACTTCAATTTTGTTCAGTAAGTTATTTGGAGTCTGATTAAACCAACATGTTTTTTTGTGAATAGTAACATACCCTTATGAATAGTGATATAAATAGTAATATGACCCTAATGAAAAAAAATGTTTATTATTATTTTATTTTCTTAAGGATTTAAGATAATTTTTGAATTATGTATGCTTTTATTTAAAAATTAAATTAATAATATTTCGAAAATTATTTTCAAAAAATGAACTTCAATTTTGGATTATACACATCGAAAAATGGTTAGGGTAAATTTTTGGAATTTTTCAAAAAATCAGTAATTTTTTATGAATTTTGAAATACGATAAAATACCGTTTAATCAAATTATCAGAAAAATGCACTATTTATGACATCATAAGTGATGCAATGCCACTTAGTTTGAACTCACATTCCATTAATACTATTTGAGGTCACATAAACTATGACTATTCATAATCTTGGGCAAAAATATTATAATAATGATTAAAATAATGAAAAATACCCCCTCTCCTCCACTATAAATACCACCCTCACTCCCCTCTTCTTCCCACACCTCTCAAGCCTTGAGCTGTCACGAACCAACCTGGGTCGACCCTGAACCGGTCACCCGAGCCGGCCCGCGGCATGGCCCAAGGGGCGTTCCTGATCCCCATGGGCTGGAAACTAGTGTCGGGCATCAAAAATATAACCTTTGGTAATGATGTGGCCCATGAACAAAAGATAACCAAATAAATAAAGACAGACGATAGAATAATAATACTAGAAGTGGAAAGAAAATAAATGTGCATACCTCCTTGTGACCCTTCAGGGCACCACCCCACAAAAAACAAAGACTACTCCAACATTGTGTAGCTAAACCAGGAACCTGAACAAGAAACTGAACTTGCGACTGGAAGGATATAATAGGCATGAGCACTGAGATGCTTAGTAGGAATGCCAAGAATAAACCAATGAATCCAACAATTCTTTTTTCCAAAATAGTCCAATGACATAAGTTTGAAATACAGATATAAAAGTTGGGTTTTCACATTTTTTTATATATGTGACATGTTGTTCTCATTTAAAAAAGACAACACACGCTACACACCATTTCCAAAATCATTTTCCATTTTATAAATGAAATCCAAAAAAAATACCAAAGCTAGGATAGAGTAAAATAAGTAAAAGTGCAACTGAAAATAAACCTGTGCAATGAAAAGTAAACAAGCAATGTAAATTATTTAGTAATCATGGGTGATCATAAACATCCCTAGAAGACCCCTGGGCGTACTCGGTTTCAGAACCACCTTTTGGCGTATGATGAAGCTCATAAGTCTATAACCAACTGGCCGCCCTAACTAACCAATCTAGTGGCAAAGCCCACCTGGCCAAACAAAATATCCAGGGTGTATCAACCCGTCTAATTGGGGTTGGTAAAAAATCATCACTCGATCATCTAAAACACAATAGGAACCCATGGTAGTTATAATAATACTATCCAAGTAGGAAGGCCCTCGCATGTGTGACTCATCTCACCGCACTTTCCTACCCCAAAACATATGCCTGTTATGCGTTCACCAATAATGGGTTACCCTAGATAAGAACATCCCAAATACTTATATATATGCATACATTTCAAACATACAAAGTGCCAATCGGGTCATCACATCATTCGGTTATCAAAACCACATCATTAAAGACTTGGAGTTGTAAATTGGGCATCTAGTTCCACACAATCAATTCCTTTATGAAAACAATTGCACGAGCTCTTTTAAAATAACTCTAGGCATCACTTTTGTATTTAAAAATCCAAATGGTCCTTTAGGATCCCAGTTTCAAAGCATTACCATAAAAGTTTTTTGTGATACTATGTACGTTTTTTTAAAACAAACCAAACGACACCTTACACCACACACTCTACCAAATATAAACCAAAATCCAAATGGGTATATACTCATGGATTTCTTTTCAAACCAAGTTAAAGAATCACACATATAGACCCACAACATTTATAAAACCAGAACCGTTTATTAAATCATGGTTTCAAGAAAAATACCCATTCAAGAGATGAGAAATCATTTCTTCAAAACACTAAGTTCCATAAAATATTTCTATAAGAAAGAACCACTCAAAACATCCAACAATACCATTTGAAGATAAATGAATTTAGTTCTAACAGAGTTAGAAGGGCATAAAAACAGTGCAGTGAATAAACTAACATGATTATCAAGGTGAAAATAACATAAATAAATTAAATGAAATCATGCAAGTGCCTATGGAAAACTTATGAAATAGAGAAAGGATGGAATCTCCTACCTCAAGAGCAGTACCTAGCCATAGCTTTCTAACTCAAGAAGAAGCTTGCTCGAACGCACATACTTCCATATATATATATATATATATATATATATCCTTAAATTGATGCACGTGTTCCCCATGCCATGAGGGAACAAACACACATAATATACATATATCTATACATATCCATACCTAGGAAAATGTGTGCGCACCTTTGAAACAGACTGCAACTCCCTACGATAATCCCCCGGGACTCAAAAACACCACATATCCCTAAAATAAAATTTAATCCAAACAAAGCAATCAAAATAAAATCTAAATACCAATCTTAAAAAAATCAAAAAGTTCACAAGTAAAACCCAGACCACACATTCACCATTTTTCCATAACAAAACTAAGGGAGACACCCCCCCAAAATAACATCAATTTATTTCAAAATCTCATATCACAATTTATCAACACCCCAAGTGCATAAAAACATAAACATAATTAGTGAATCATGCTAATGACCAATTTTTAAACAATTAATAAATGTCAAAGAATCACAAAAATTTAGACGAGAATACCATTGCAATGTGAATTACATTTTAAAAAATATGAAAAACGGATTTGGCACTTAAATAAGAAAATCATCATAGACGCATATTGACATAAACCAGGAATCGACTCAAAACATATTCTCAATCAATTCTAAAAATTTAAGAACTCTATAGAAAGCTAATTAAGGGAATATAAAAGTTTCGAAACAAGTTTTAAAACTAAAATAAATTGTGCAAACATTTGTGGAGTGCTCCAGAAATAAAATATGTGAATTCGCCAACCTCAGAGGTGCGTGAATACAACCACACATCAATAGAAGGTAAATAAGAAATCTGTGGACCCTTCACAGACCCTAAAAATTAAGGAACACACACAAATAAAAAACCCTTTATTAGGGTTTGGAAAACACAAAGAAAAAAACCCAAAAAATGAAAGAGAAAAACCAAGAAGGATACCAGAGAGGGGGGGCGAGTCGTGCCGGTTGAGGGTGGTGCGGCCGGAGAAGGCGAGGTCGGCCGGAGGTCAAGGAGCTGGAGTGGTTAGATAGCACAGGGAGGGGCAGATGCGGGAAGCGGAGTAGGGAGGAGGAGGTCGGGAGGGGGGCTACAGCTTAGAGAGGAGGAGTCCGGGAGGCGGGTCATGGCCGGAGGGAGCTCCGACGAGGGGGCGCGTGCATAGGAACAAACCAGGGGGCGCTGCGTGATTCTGGGGGGGGGTGTTGTGGGTAAGGGGAGAGGGAGGGGGAAGGGTAGATTTAGGGTTTTAAAAAAAACATAATAATAATAATAATAATAATAATAATAATAATATTAGTAAATAATAAATAAATAAACTAAAACTGACCAAAAAATAATAATAAAAATATATTTCACTCTTGTTTTTATATAATTTATAAGAAGAATAATATTAATGATAGTTTAGTAAAAATAATACTAAATAAAATTTAATAATAATAATAAAAGTAATAATAAACATAATAATAACAATTACAATTAAATTATGATTCATTAATAATTAAATTAATAACAAATTTTAGATAACTAAAATATTATTCACCATTTTTAATAATAACATTATTACCTACATCATGATTAATTATTATAATTACATTTTAAAACAATTTACTTATTTAATTTGCATAAAATATTATTTATTTTGAGCACTAGAAACTTTCATGGAACATGAGCCGATCGAACCACTACCACCCACCGTGTGGTGACCACACACGGGTCTGAAACCCGCTAATAACTTCAAAGCTTCAAAAATCTCAAACACGGACCAAAACCCAACTCTGACCATAAGATGCGGGACCGAGGAAGGAATAAAATAACTGAAATAGATGGTCGGGGTGGGACCTTAGCCATGCCTATTTTCTACCCAATACTCCTCCCAAGGATCTTCCCCATATCCAAGAGCTTCTGGTCTCACCAAAAGACCAAAACCAAAGCCCTTAAGAAGGATCTCAAGGAGAAGAGATCAAGAGGCAAACATCCTCTTTTATTTTCTTTCTTTTCTTTCATTTTATGTTATTATCTTCCTTTAACTTTGGATTATGTTGGGATATTGCATTCCATATACCACATTACTATCCATATTATGTATGAGTTATGAGATATTCCATTTCTCTCATCAAACTATTTTTATGAAATTTTAAGAGATGTCGTTAGGCTGCTGAATTTTGGTGAGAAATTTCTGAAGTTTTCTTTTATTTCATGATTACTTTTTATTCTTTCCTCACCCCCTCTTATACAAGATGCATGAAATCTCCATAATAATTTATATTTTGGATTTTCTCATGTTCATGGAAAATCTATCATCATGGTTCTTCTCCTCTCCTACTTATTCAAGGAATTAAAAACATAGTCCATGATGTGTCAAATTACCAACATCGTGGATGATGTGATTTCATTTTTCATTAAATCCTTAATGTATGGTCATGAAACCATTTTTATAGTTGAACCAAGTTATAATATATGTATTATGTCTCATAAATGGTTATGGATTTCGTTTTAACTCATGGTGTTAAATTATAAAATGAAATGAGGTCGTTATTATCCAAGAACCACTAAAATGATCTAAACGAACATCATTAATGTTTAAACTTATGGATCATCCTCATATTAAAAGTCAAAATGATAAATGGTATAAATTATGGTACTATAAATTTGTAAATACCTTTCCATTCCAATTTTGTAATTTCACTTCCAATCGTCGAGATCATTCACTATGAACCAATCATGGAAATCATGTTAAGAACTCACCCAAAAATAGTGCACGGAGCAAAATACTAACAATTAAAGGGTGAAATGATGTTATGAAATGATAATATAATATGTTATAAACATGAAAATGTTTATATAAAATAATAATAACCCTCTTTTAAACATTATACTGGAAGTCTAAACAAGTTTAACGTAAGACAAGCCCGAGGTAAGGGAATTCTTATCCAGATTTCCATTCTTTGGGTTAACCATCTTCTTCATTATTTATGTGGTATAAAAATTGTTTGTTTGATGAAAATTGTTTATATTATCATTAGTTATGTGTATTTACAGTATATATACATATTTCATCCACTATATTAAGTTTCTATTCAATTATATGATATTTATAATAGACTTTCCTTTTAAAATTCTCTTTTAAAATTCCGTTGTACAAAATTACAAAGTAATGTTTTTATAGAATTATTCATGTTGAATGATAATTTTTTGGTTCTTGGGAATTATTTATAATGAAGGGTGTGACCTATATCTCCCTCCAATGCATTGGGTATGAGTAATTTGTAGGTTGGTCATATTGTTACTCCAAGTGTAACTGCGATGGTTACACATAGAAATGTAGCTATGAGGGTTAAAAATTATAAGGTAACCAAGAATGGTTACAATATTATGTAAGTAATTCCCCAAGATACCTGTATGATTATATTTATTTTCTCATGTTTTTTGTGGATCTTGTGTAAATCGCATGTTACAAAAAGTAAGTTTATATGGGTGAAAAAAATGCCTTTTGAAAATGATTTCATAAGTTACAAGTATTCATGGACTAATGTGATATTTCCTTCTTTTCTATCCCTTAATGATATTTTGTGCTCATCTAAAGTTTTTAAATGATTTTGAAAGGTTAATGGATGTGTAAGAAAAGGAATTAAGCCATGTTAAATATTAGAGAATTGTCAAGGAGTCTTTTTTTAAGTTTTAATGTCTTATATTTTGAAAAAAAATGGAAACTGTTTTTCTGGTATCCACTTAGTAATAATGGGTAATTTTATGAATGTATTGTCCTGATTATCTAAAGCTCCAAACATGAAAATATTCTCAATGTAGAAAAAAAATTTCTTGAATAAATTCAAGATTATTTTTGTAATAAGGTCTTGTATAATCTTTTTTTTAAGTATATATTCATAACTATCTTTTAAAACATAATTTTTCCACTTCTATATTTTGAATTTCAAGAAACTGTCATCTACAATTATGTTCAGTATGTTATTTGGAGTCTCTTGGAACCAACTTGTTTTTTTGGTGAATAGTAACATACCCTTATGAATATTAATATTAATAGTAATATTACCCTAATGAATAGAAACTCCTATTATTATTTTATATTCTTAAGGCTTTAAGATAATAACATCTTGGTTAATTTTTCATCGTGATACAGTAGTTGTTATAGAAATAAAATTGTTAATTTTTGAATTAAGTATGCTTTAATTTAAAAATTAAATTAATAATATTTATAAAATTATTATCCAAAAATGGAATCCATTTTTTAATTCTACATGTCGAAAAATGGTTAGGGTAAATGTTTGGGGTTTTTCTGAAATTCTTGATTTTTCAATGAATAGTGAAATATGATAAAATACCTTATTATCAAATTATTAGTAAAATACACTATTTATGACATAATAATTGATTTAAGGCCACTAGGTTCGAACTAAAATTCCATTATTACTATTTTAGGTCACATGAATCAACACTATTCATAATCTTGGGAAAAATATTTTAATAATGATTAAAATAATGAAAAATCCCCCTCTCCTCCACTATAAATACCACCCACACTCCCCTCTTCTTACCACACCTCCCAAGACTTGATCCATGCCTAAGTTATTCCCAATACTCCTCCCAAGTCTCTTCCCTACGTCCTAGAGCTTCTGGTATCACCAAAATACCAAAACCAAATCCCTTAAGAAGGATCTCAAGGAGAATAGATCAAGAGGTAAACATCCTCCTTTATTTTCTTTCTTTTCCTTCATTTTATGTTATTCTATTCTTTTAACTTTTGAATTATGTTGGGATATTTCATCCCATATCCCCAAATACTATAAATATTGTTAATTAGTGATGAGATATTCCCTTTCTCTCATCAAACTATTTTTATGAAATTTTAAGAGACTCTGTTAGGCTGTAGAATTTTGGTGAGAAATTTCTCATATTTTCTTTTATTTCATGATTTCTTTTTCATCTTTTCTCACCCCTCTTATAAAAGAGGCATGAAATCTCTAGAATCATGTATATTCTCGATTTTTTCAACTTCATGGAAAATTCATCATCATTGTTCTTCTCCTCTTCCACTTACTCACATAATTAAAAACATTTTCCATGATGTGTCAACTTACCGACATCGTGGACGATGTGATTTAAATTTTCTTTAAATACTTAAATTATGGTCATGAAACCATTCTTATGGTTGAACCAAGTTATAATATATTTATTATGTCTCATCAATGGTTCTAGAATTCGTTTCAACACATGGTTTTAATTTATAAAACGAAATGAGGTCGTTATTATCAAAGAACCACTAAAATGATCTAAACGAACATCATTAATGATTTAACTTATGAATCATCCTCATATTAAACATAAAAATGATTAATGGTATTAATTATGGTACTGGAAATATTTAAATTCCTTTCCATTACAATTCTGGAATTTTACTTCCAATCAACAAGAACATCCACCATTAACCAATCATGGAAATCATGTTAAGAACTCACCCAAAAACAGTACAAGGAGCAAAATACTAACAATTAAAGGGAGAATTGATGTTATGAAATGAAAATATAAAATTTTATAAACATGAAAATGTTTATTTAAACTAATAATAACACTATTTTTACCATTATACAGGAAGTTTAAACAAGTGTGAAGTAAGGCAGACCTGAGGTAAGAGAATTCTTAACCCGATTTCCATTTTTTGGGTTAACTTTCTACTTCATTATTTATGTGGTATTAAAATTGTTTTTTGATGATAATTGTTTATATAATGTTTTATTAGTTTTATTTAAATTATATATATAAAACCCCTTCCACTCTATTAAGTCTCTATTCAATTGTATGATATTTATAAGGGTCTTCTCTCGAAAAATTCACTTTTTGAGTTTTGTTTTACAAAATTCAAAAGCAATGTCTTCATGCTATTATAAATTTTGTATGGATATGTTTTGGTTTCACATGTTCCTTAGCCGAGTTGGTGAGGACACCTTAAGTGCATCTATGAAACCCGGGATCAAATCCAAGCGGAGGATAATTTCCAGGGGTTCTGTAGCAGTACTGTAGCATATACTGTATTAGGAACTGTGCAAAAATAGAGTAGGTACAATATCGATAACTATAGTAGGAACTGTTTGTCACTGTAGTAGCCAAGAAAATTCCTCCGTTTGGGCATTCAGGCCACCGATTTCTTCCCTGTGTCCTTTAAGGCCTTCGGACCACCCAGGCCTTCGGGTTAGTAAGGAATTCGGGCCACCTCAAGGCCTTCAGGCCACCTTTACTACAGATGAAAACCAGAAAACCTATAGGGAACAAACATCAAAAAGGAGGATAATCAAGGATATTTCACCATATTAGAAGCTAAAAAGATTGTAAGAATGAGAGGGTATGACACCTACCATCGGGACAAGCCGGTGCGTGCACGGGAAAGCCTAGCCAAACAACCATGTGAAGGTGGAGAGATGATTTCACGATGAAGATGATGGGGAGAAGAAGTTCCAAGTAGTTAGTCATGGTTGTAGATAATGTCTGAATCATACGGGCATTGAATTCCTCTAAGGCCTATGAGCCATGTAATACTTTCACCTACGGGCCTTGTAAGGGTTCAACCTCACCCCTTGAAAGGTGGATTATCAAAAATCAATAAAAAAAATTAAGGCCTTCGGGCCATTAGAGGTTATGTTTTGGTTCTTGGGAAATATTATGATGAACGGTGGGACCTATATCTCCCTCCAAACCATTGGGTATGAGTAATTTGGAGGTGAGTTGTATGGTTACTCCAAATGTAAACTGCTATGGTTACACAAAGTAAGGTATCCGTAAGGGTTACATATTATAAGGTAGCCACGAATGGTTACAAGATTATGTAAGTAATGTCCCAGGATACCTTTATGATTATTTTTATGTTCTCATTTATTTTTTGGATCTTGTGTAAATATCAGGTTACACAAAGTAAGTATATCTGTGTGTTAAGATTTTCTTTTGAAAATGCTTTCATATGTTATGAGTATTCATTGAGTAATAAGGACCTAGCCTTATTACACACATAATATTGAATTTAGTAAAGAAAAAATTTCCTTTTACATTGAGGATATTTTCATGTTTATATATTTAGATAATTAGGACAATACATTCATAACATTACACATTATTATAGAGTGGTTACCATAAAAACAGTTTCCATTTTTTTCAAAACATAAAACATTAAAACTTAAAACAAGAATCCTTGACAATTATTCAGAATTTAACATGGATTACTTCTTTGTATTACACATACATTAACCTATAAAAATAATTTAAAAACATGGGATGAGAACAAAAGCTCAAAAATGGGTGGAAAAGAAGGGAAGATCACATTAGTCCATGAATACTCGTAACGTATGAAAGCATTTTCAAAAGACATTCTTGTCACCCATATATACTTATTTTGTGTAAAATGAGATTTACAAAAGATACACACAAAACATGAGAACATAAATATAATCATAATGTTATCTTGGGTAATTGATTACATAATCTTGTAAAAATTCTTGGCTACCATATAATTTGTAACCCTTACGGCTACCTTACTTTGTGTAACCATCACAGTTACACATGGAGTAACCATACGGCTGACCTTTAACATACTCATACCCAATGAATTGGAGTAAGATATAGGTCCCAACATTAATCAAAAATAATTTCCAACAACCAAGAATAACCATACAACATGAATAATTCCATAAAAACATTACTCTGGAATTTCGTAAAACCAATTTTAAAAAGAGGATTTTTAATGAAAATCCCCCTATAAATATCATACAATTGAAAAGTGAATTAATAGAGTGTATGGAATATGTATATATAATGTAAATAAACATAATATAATATAATATAAATATAACCCATCACAAAATCTATTTAAATAGCACATAAATAATGTAGTAGAAGGTTAACCTAGAAAATTGAAATCGGGTTAAGAATTCTCTTACCTCGGGTCTGTCTTACTTCAAACTTGTTTAAACTTTGTATATAATTGTCGAAAGATTGTTATTATTAGTTTTCATAAACATTTTAATTTTTATAAAATCTTATATTATCATTTAATAACATCATTTCACCTTTTAATTGTTAGTATTTTCTTCCTTGCACTGTTTTTCGGTGAGTTCTTAACATGATTTCCATGATTGGTTCATGGTGGATGTTCTTGTCGATTGGAAGTGAAATTACAGAATTGGAATGGAAATGTATTTAAATATTTCCAGTACCATAATTTATATCATTTATCATTTGGATGTTTAATATTATGATGATTCATAAGTTAAAACATTAATGATGTTCGTTTAGATCATTTTAGTGGTTCTTTGATAATAACGACCTCATTACGTTTTATAAATTAAAACCATGTGTTAACATGAATTCCCAAACCATTGATGAATAATAATACATATATAATAACACGTTTCAACAATAAAAATGGTTTCATGACCGAACTTGAAGGATTTAAAGAAAAATGAAATCACATCGTCCACGATGTCGGTAATTTGACACATCATGGACAATGTTTTTAATTCTGTGAATAAGTGGGAGAGGAGAAGAACAATGATGATGAATTTTCAATGAACATGAAAAAATCCAGAATATACATGATTCTGGATATTTCATGTCTCTTGGATAAGAGGGGGTGAGGAAATAAGAAAAAGGATTCATTAAATAAAAGAAAACTTGAGAAATTTCTCACGAAAATTCAGCTACCTACCGGCGTCTCTTAAAATTTTATAAAAATAGTTTGATGAGAGAATTGGGATATTTAATCACACATACATAATATGGAAAAAAATGGAGGATATGTAATGAAATATCCCAACATAATTCAAAAGGAAAGGGAATAGAATAAAGTAAAATGAAAGAAAATAATGAAAATAAAAGAGGACGTTTACCTCTTGATCTCTTCTCCTTGAGATCCTTCTTAAGGGCTATGGTTTTGTTATTTTGGTGAGACCAGAAGATCTAGGATGTGGGGAAGAGACTTGGAAGGATTATTGGGCACAATATAGGCCTAGATCAAGGCTTGAGAGTTGTGGGAAGAAGAGGGGAGTGAGGGTGGTATTTATAGTGGAGTAGAGGGGGTATTTTTCATTATTTTAATCATTATTATAATATTTTTCCCAAGATTATGAATAGTCTTAGTTCATGTGATCTAAAATAGTAATAATGGCATGAGAGTTCGAACCAAGTGGCCTTCAATCACTTATGATGTCATAAATAATTTATTTTACTGACAATTTGATTATATAGTATTTTATCATATTGCACTGTTCACCGAAAACTCAAGAATTTCATAAAAAACCCAAATATTTACCCTAAACATTTTTTGGCATGCATAATTCAAAAATGAAGTCCATTTTTTTAAATATAATTTTCTAAATATTATTAATTTAATTTTTAAATAAAATCATACTTAATTCAAAAATTAACAATTCTAATTCTATAACTACTACCCAGCCTTATTACATACATAATCTTGAATTTAGTCAATAAAAAAATTCATTTTACATTGAGGATATTTTGAAGTTTAGATCATTAGAAAATAACAACAATACATTTATAACATTAGACATTATTATAGAGTGGATACCATAAAAACAGTTTCCATTTTTTTCAAAATATAAAACCTTAAAACTTAAAACCAGACTCCTTGACAATTCTTCAACATTTAACATGCCTTATTTCCATGTCTTAAAGATCCATTAACCTTTTAAAATCATTTAAAAACTTGGGATGAGCAAAAAATCTCATAATGGGATGTAAAAGATGGAAAGATCACATTAGTCCACGAATACTCGTAACGTATGAAAGCATCTTCCAAAGACATTCTTATCACCCATATATACTTACTTGTTGTAACATGATATTTAACCAAGATCCACACAAAACATGAGAACATAAATATATTAATAATGGTATCTTGGTTCATTACTTACATAATTTTTTAACCATTCTTGGCTAACTTATAATTTGTAACCCTCACGACAACCTTACTTTGTGTAACCATCGTAGTTACACATGGAGTAACCGTATGGCCGACCCCCAAATTACTCATACCAAATGAATTTGAGGGAGATATAGGTACCACCCCTCATCATAAATAATTCCCAAGAGCAAAACATAATCACACCACATGAATAATTCCATAAAAACATTACTTTGGAATTTCGTAAAATAGAATTTTAGAAGAGGATTTTAAAATGAATGACTATTATAAATATCATATAATTGAAGTGAAACTTAATATAGTGGATGTAATATGTATATATACTGTAAATAAACATAAATCCTGATAATATAAAAAAATTTCATCAAACTAACAATTTTAATACCACATAAATAATGATGTAGAAGGTTAACCCAAAGAATGGAAATCGGGTTAAGAATTCCCTTACTCGGGTTTGTCTTACTTCAAACGTGTTTACACTACCTGTATAATGGTTAACAGAGTGTTATTAGTATTTTATAGAAAAAATTTCATGTTTATAAAATCTTATATTATCATTTCATAACATCATTTCACCCTTTAATTGTTAGTATCTTGCTCCATGCACCGTTTTTTGGTGAGTTCTTAACATGATTTCCATGATTGGTTAATGGTGGATGTTCTTGTTGATTGGAAGTGAAATTACAGAATTTAAATTGAAAGTTATTTACATATTTACAGTACCATAATTTATACCATTTATCATTTTTATGTTTAATATGATCATGATTCATAAGATAAAACATTAATGATGTTCGTTTAGATCATTTTAGTGGATCTTTGATAATAACGACCACATTTCATTTAATAAATTAAAACCATGAGTTAAAAAGAATTAAATAACCATTTATGAGACATAATACATATATTATAATCTGTTTCAACATTATAAATGGTTTCATGACCTAACTTGAAGGATTTAAAGAAAAATAAAATCACATCGTCCACGATGTCGGTAATTCGACACATCATGGACAATGTTTTTAATTCCTTTAAAAAGTGGGAGTGGAGAAGAACAATGATGATGCGTTTTCCATGAACATGAAAACATCTATAATATACAATATTCTGGAGATTTCTTCCCTCTTGGATAAGAGGGGGTTAGGAAAGAAGAAAAATGAATCATGAAACAAAAGAAAACTTGAGAAATTTATCAAGAAAATTCGGCAGTCTAACGGCGTCTCTTAAAATTTCGTAAAAATATTCTGATGGGAGAAAGTGAATATGTCATCACTCATACATAATATGGATATTAAGGGATGATATGCAATCTAATATCCCAACATTATTTAAAGGGAAAGGAAGAGAATAACATAAAATGAATGAAAATAAAGAAAATAAAAGAGGATGTTTACCTCTTGATCTCTTCTCCTTGAGATCCTTCTTAAGGGCTTTGGTTTTGGACTTTTGATGAGACCAGCAGCTCTAGGACGTGGGGAAGATCCTTGGGAGGAGTATTGGGCAGAACATAGGCATGGATTGTGGCTTTAGAGGTGTGGGAAGAAGATGGGAGTGAGGGTGGTATTTATAGTGGAGGAGAGGGGGTATTTTTCATTATTTTAATAATTATTATAATATTTTTCATTATTTTAATCATTATTATTATATTTTTTCCCATAAAAACAGTTTCCTTTTTTTTCAAAACATAAAACATTAAAACTTAAAAGAAGACTCCTTGAAAATTATTCAACATTTAACATGACTTCATTCCTTTTCTTACACATCCATTTACCAGTGAAAATCATTTCAAAACATGGGATAAACACAAAAGCTTAGTAAGGGATGTAAAAGAATGAAAGATCACAATAGTCCATGAATACTTGTAACATATGAAAGAATTTTCATAAGTAACTATTGTCACCCATATATACTTACATTGTGTAAAATGAGATTTAAAAAATATACACACAAATAATGAAAACATAAATATAATCATAAAGGTATCTTGGGGAATTAATTACATAATCTTGTAACAATTCTTGGC
The DNA here is from genome assembly GCA_963277665.1 of Viscum album. Classification (NCBI taxonomy): domain Eukaryota; kingdom Viridiplantae; phylum Streptophyta; class Magnoliopsida; order Santalales; family Viscaceae; genus Viscum; species Viscum album. Next base: position 1,317,503,856 of record OY728147.1, read on the forward strand.
TACCTTATAATTTATAACCCTCATGGCTACCTTACTTTGTGTAACCATCCTAGTTACACTTGGAGTAACTATACGGCCTACCTCTAACTTACTCATACCCAATGAATTGGATTGAAATATAGGTACCACCCTTCATTATAAATAATTCCCAAGAACCAAAACATAATCATACAACATGAATAATTCCATGAAAACATTACTTTGGAATTTCATAAAACCGAATTTAAAAAATGGAATTTTTAAATAAAATCCCCTTATGAATATCATACAATTGAATAGATACTTAATATAGTGGATGTAGTATGTATATATACTTTAGATACACTTAATAAAACATAATATAAATAGAACTCATCACACACAAAAATAAATAGCACACAAATAATGAAGTTGAAGGTTAATCCAAAGAATGGAAATCGGGTTAAGAATTCCCTTATAAACATCATATAATTGATTTGAGACTTAATATAGGGAATTTAATATGTATATATACTGTATTATCACATAACTCATGATTATATAAACATTTTCCATCAAACAATCAATTTTAATACCACATAAATAACGAAGTGGAAGGTTTACCCAAAGAATGGAAATCGGGTTAAGAATTCCCTCACCTCAGGTCTGGATGACATAAAACTTGTTTAAACATCCTGTATAATGGTTAAAATAGTATTATTAGTAGTTTACAGAAACATTTTCATGTTTATAAGATCTGATATTATCATTTCATAAAATCATTTCACCCTTTAATTGTAAGTATTTTTCTCCTTACACTGTTTTTTGGTGAGTTCTTAACATGATTTCCATGATTGGTTCATGGTGGATGTTCTTGTTGACTGGAAGTAAAATTCCATAATTGGAATGGAAAGGTTTTTACATATTTATAGTTCAATAATTTATACTATTTAACATTTTTATGTTTAATATTAGTATGATTCATAAGTTAAAACATAAATGATGTTCGGTTAGATCATTTTAGTGGTTTGTTGATAATAATGACCTCATTTAATTTTATAAATTAAAACCATGTGTTAAAACGAATTCCAGAATCATTTATTATACATAATACAAATGTTATAACCTGGTTCAACTATAAAAATTGATTCATGACAAGACTTTAAGTATTTGAAGAAAAATTAAATCACATTTTCCACGATGTCGGTAATTCGACACATCATGGACAATGTTTTTAATTCTTTGAATAAGTGGGAGAGGAGAAGAACAATGATGATGAATTTTACATGAACATGAGAAAATATAGAATATAAATTATTCTGGAGATTTCATTCCTCTTGGATTAGATGGGTGAGGAAATAAGATAAAGTAATCATGAAAGAAAAGAAAACTTATGAAATTTCTCATGAAAATTCGGCAGCCTAATGGCATCTCTTAAAATTTCATAAAAATATATTGATGATAGAAAGGGAATATCTAATCACTCATATATAATATGGAAAGTAACGGGAGATATGGAATGAAATATCCCAAAAAAATTCAAAAATGAAAGGAATCGAATAACATAAAATGAATGAAAAGAAAGAAATTAAAGGAGGATGTTTACCTCTTGATCTCTTATTCTTGAGATCCTTCTTAAGGGATTTGGTTTTAGTCTTTTGGTGAGCCCAGTAGCTCTAGGACGTGGATAAGTGCCTTATAAGTATTATTGGGCAGAATGTAACACCCCAATATTTCATAGTATGTTATTTCTTCAATGTAATCCAATAACATGCAGTACACGCAACACCAAGTTTAAGCGTACCACGACTTACCAAACTAGCCGTTCAAAAGTGGTTATTAACAGTATTAACTAAAATTTTATCTTTATATAATCTTTATAATTTTATAATCTATATTATGATTTTCTTATACATAATGAAAAAAACAAATTCATTTATTTTAGATAAAAGAAGTATTTTTTAAAAAATGAAATTTTACTGCCTTTTAATGGAGAACCCTTTTTAAATCCAATATTTGAAACTTTTATATATTGATTTTGATTAAATAAACTTATTCTTTAAATTGGGACATAATAATTTAGTTTGAATAATTTTTTTGGTGTTTTTCTGATAAATTTTATATTTGGGTGAATAGTGAAAAATACTATATTTTAACGGAAAACAACTTTTTAAATCAAAACAATTTTTAGTGTTAAATTATACATTATAATGGTTTCAAATTATAAATATATTATATTTTTACCATTTAATACAATGTTATTCATTGTAAATAATTTCCCTTTGAAATTGAACATAAACAAGTATCCATCTTTTGTAAGTTATTATTTCTTAAAAACACAATTTTTGGTTTTGACAATGAGAATTAATTTTAAAATAATAAATGAAACTTCTATTTTTTTAATTTGGTAAAATAGACTTAATTTTTGAATTAATAATATAAAAATTATCTTAGAGTGAAATTTTGGTATTTTTTTGAAAACTTTCAATTTTTGATGAATAGTGAAAAACACTCAGATATTGTTTAAACCCGATTTTTTATTTAAATAATTATTTATTTTATTTAAATTTATTTTAAGTCAAAATAGATACATAATACTTATTAATGTTAAATTTAATTCATTGGAGTCAGTTTATAATAATTTTAGATATATAAAAATTTTATTGAACTTTTTACCATCTATTACCCACCTCCTAGGAGCATCTATAAATTTACATAAAACATAATTTTACCACTTCTGTGAATTGAATTTCAAAAATCTGAGAGTCGCGGTTGATATTATTAAGTAAAATTTGGTTCAATAAGAGAAAAATAATTTTGTTGAACAGTAACATTTGACTTTTATTTACTACGGTTAAAAGTGAATAGGATAATTAAAGGAAAAAATGGTATTATTATTACCCTAACACATATTTTAATTCTATTGGATAAGTGTAATTCGACCAAAAACAACCTTAGGAGTAAAATATGATCCTTTAGATCCACTTGGATTAGATTAGGAAATTTATTATTATTTAATTCAAAGAAGAGTTAAAAGTGTTAAATTCAAGTTTTCATAACTAAAACATTTTTAATATAGGGTTATACATAAGATAAATTAGACTATAAATAGTCCTTAGAATTATAAATAATATTTCTTACATAATGGTATTTTATTTATAATTTTTAGTCATTAAAAAATTAAATTTATTTATGATACAATGATGATGCAGTAATTACCTTATTAATAAAAGATTAAAATAATTGATATTATAAATTTCTAAATAAAAGTAATTTGAGACTTATGATGAATTAAACTAATTTTATCGGTTAATATGACATGTTAGGGTTGATTCAATAAATTTCTTTAGAAGTAATCATGTTGTTATAATTTTATCAAAAAAAATACCAAATAGTGTCAACATTGACATAAAATAGTTTTTAAAACAAATATTATTTTATTAATTGATATAATAGTCTTAAAAATATAAGGATCAGCCAAAAGACTTATATAATAATATATATGACATTAATGAACCGATTTCGGTTCTATTGGCATTTTATAGTAAATTTATTAACCATATAATACAAATATAAAAAGAGACATGGTAAATGTCAAACTATTTAACTAAGAGTTAAATCTAAAAGTTAAGGTTAATATGGTGACCTAAACCTGTCTAAAACCTATTGGTTGAGAGTTTTTAGACCCCTCCCCAACATAGCCTCTAAATAAATCATTTGGGAGCCATTAAAAACCGAAAATGATTTTATAATAAAATAATATTTCAAGCTTTTCCTAATGTAACCCTAACCTCTCTTATAGAAGGACACTTCTCCTTCTCTTAATTTCACATGTACAAATCCTTTTGGCTCAGCCAAAACCTACCCAAATATCCTACCAACTTTCTTCCTTTCATCCTATAGGCCTTATTTTGGTGAGAAAGCCATCTTATGGGGCCCTTTTGATCAAATAAAAAGGATGAACCCGAAGAAGAGGTAAATATTTCATCACCTCTTTCAAGTTCTTTTTATCTCCCACTTCCTCTTTCTTTGTTGTTTCCATTTTAAAATAATAAATCCAGTATCTTCTATATATAGTGATGTTATTATAAAAATATTAAAACCATATTTATTATTCTATAAATCCTATAAATGAAATATTCACCATACATGCGTACGTACGGATTACCGTCTCAATGTCGTGGTGTAGTTTGTTATTCAAACACTTCATTATATGGATGGGTATAATAATGAGTATAACTGATGTAAATAATAAATATAACATAGTAATTTTGTATGTATATATGATATACCATCCTATTACATACGATTTTTCCCTCAATATAATGATATTGTCGCTCGTGTGTATGTACGGATAACCGTCTCCACGACACGATGAGATTCATTTCCAAATTCACTATTCTCGGACGATTATAAAATATATATATATCCTTAATAAGTATGTAATATATGAAATAATAATTATACTAGATATATATATATATATATATATATGTACTTACATATATCTTATTCGGTTAGTTTCATTCAATACGATATGAAAACGGAAACAATGTTTATGCGTACGTACGACCTACCGTCTCCGTAAATAGTGTTTTCCATTTAATATATATATAAGTGTATTATACATATTTATATTCTAAATATATATTATATATAAATCATGTTTTATATTCTGTAAGTATTTAAATCATGATCTATGTGATACAATCAAGAGTAACAAGTTAAAACACATTTGATAAAGAAAGTATTTATTACCCAAAATGTAAATTCAACATGGAAATTATTATTAAATGGGTAGTATAAATTCATAAATGAATCATGTATTATATCATAAATATTAATATGGTTCTTGTATAATTTAATAACATACTATGGTCATTATACAAGAGGTTAAACGTACCCTCGACTAAAGGAAAGTGCAAGGTAAGGGTTAATTTTTCAATCTCATTGTTATCTGAGATTGTTTATGTGTAAGTATTTACTGGGACATTTTTATCATACATGTCCATTTTTCATAAAAATGATTTCAAAATGAATATTTTAAGGCTTTGTGAAAGGTACTCTTTATCATGATCAAAATTTTAAATGTTTTAATGATTTATGTTTCTAAATATTTTTAATTAATGTCCTTGTTTTCAAAATGATTTTAAGGATTTATTTATATGGACATGAATGATTTGAAATGATAATTCTTTTCAAATGTTTCAAAGTGGTATGGGACACTTTGATTCAAAAATCTCTTTTAAATTACTTCCTTTATAAATGTGTGACTTTTAAATGATTTTACAAAAAGGATATTTCTCTGAAAATGTTTTACTCATCATTTTCAACTATGTCAGCATCCTTTACTGGATATTATTTTTGATTGAGGTTGATTTATTATAATACAATATTATATATTGTATTTAATGTGTTATGATATTTTTAACTCTGGATGTTCAACTTTTATACCATTCATGGTTTATGGTTAATGTAATGACATTTCGTATTCTAGTTTTAATACAAATGTTTATGTTATGTTTCAAATTTTGTATATGAGTAATGCAGTGGACTTAGTAAGTGATGGGTGGAGACCGACATAGCTCCTCGATGCATCGGTATGTCTCATGAGACAAACTAGTGTCTTGGAACAAGTCCTTGACAAAAAAATTATTTGTAGTCTTGGCACAAGGCCTTGACTATGTGGTAATGATGTCTGGCGTTAGGCATTCCCTCGTTATTAAATTAATTATTACATGTGATTATTCGACTATTAGAATATCCATGTGAATAAGTAAATGGAATTATTTGATTTTTATCTTTTCTATATTATTCTAATGTTCACGTTTAAAAAGTCCGTTGTTTTTATCACACATCTTTCCTTAAAAGTATATAGCTTCCGCTAAATTATTTACCCTTACAGGGCATCTGAGCTCACCCCTTTCTTATGTTTTATTTTCTCAAGTTTCCAAGAAGTGTATTATGATTGATATGTAGAGTTAAGATAAAGGTAATAATTGTGTTCTCAAAGAACTATCTATATTGTTTTTTATGTTTGAAATTGTAATGTAATGTTAATGTATGTAATCTATTTTCCAAGACTGATAAACTAATCGGTCCTTCGGGACATGATTCATTGTAATCATTACAATGTATTAAAATAATGCACTGACTCTAGGTAAATGGGGTCAGGGTGTAATAGTTGGTATCAGAGGATGTTTTTTACAAACCATGGATACTATATTTAGGTAAAATCTGATTAGATCACATAGCCATAAGATAGAATTTGAGGATTATTATAGAATAACTTTCTAGAATTTTGGTTATGTAGAGATTTTGTGAGTTTTCCAAGAAAATACATCCCTAACTAGATACGAGTAGGTAGAGGCGGCTCTAGCACAGATGTACCTAGGGATAAAACCTGAAAACACTACTTTCAGTTAGACTCAAACAAGAACTGGTGCACGATAATGGGCCTTACTACACTCCTAGTTATGAAACTCCCAGGGGATATGCTTAAAATAATTCTCATTTTATTTAAAATCATCATGAAGGATTTACAAGTATATACCTACTAAAATAAAATATTTTATGATTATGGATTATATCCATAAACTGTTCAATTTAGGTTTGGTATTTTACAAGTTTGGAATTATTCATTGCAATTCATAAACTGACCTAGTGTATGCCGTTTTATGGAAATTATACCCAGTAGAAGGAATGTGAACTCCAGCAATACATATGATCCAAATAGTAAGAAGAATCATATCTTTCATGGTATTAGGACAAAATTTAGAAGGGAAATAGTATCCCATTTATTCTCAACATATGAATAAATAGTATCATGTGTTAATAAGATAAGTAAATAATTCTCTTAGTTCTATGGCTTTGAAGGGAATCTAGAGAAGAAAAGGATGGTAGAGAGAAAGATGGATAAAGGGAAGAAGGGAAAGAAGGATTTTCCCATATGTGATAACTGTGGAAAAAATCACCTTGGTAAATTCATGAAGGGAATGGGAGTTTTTTATAAGTGTGGATAAAAAGGACACCAATTACGTGATTGAAAGGGTAAGAAAAAAGTTTCAAATGTAAAATGCTTCATCTGCAAGGAGTTGGGAAACTATGCGAATCAATGTGAAAAACATCTGAGTATACCCCAAATGCTACCAATGGATAATAATACATTTATGATACTACCAAATATGAAGATGAATGATTAGATTTCTTACATTTTTATTAAAGTATTGTGTCATTTGATTATTGTATTAATGATGTACATGTTACAATAATTATAGATTATATAAGGATTCTAATGTAGTACTATTTCATTAAGGACTTAAGATTGTGTGGAACCATGAAAAGTGACTCAATATTAAGATATATTTGTGGAAAATATATGGTTGATATAAATATAAACCATAATATTGTTTTGATACTATGGTAGTGATTTTGGAATAATACATGATTGATTTGGTTAAATTATATTGGATATTTATGATTACCTTGAAACTGATTAATGATTTGTATATTCCATAATTGTTGTAGTTTAAAAAAAATTAGGATAGAAGGAGTATATCAAGTATTCTATAAGTAATAAGGGAGCATTAATGTAATCAATATGGTTTTATGGTAATTCAGGACGTTGTAGTGTTTTAAAAGAATACACGATTAAGGTGTTCACATGTTATTACGTGGAAAAAAGGATCTTAATTGTGATTACCTTCCTTATAAATTTTATATAGTGTGTTTAGATAGAAGTATTTTCTATATGTCTAGTTTGATATTATTTTAGGATTTCCATAAAAAGAACAACCCGGAGGTTGGGCGGCAACCCATCATGTCAGGAAAGGATGTGAGACTTGAACCTGCAACCGAAGGGCGACAAGGGTGTATCACCTACCACTAGCCCACGTGATGTCCTAGATTGAATAATGTAGTTTTTTAAAGTCTATTTTATGAATTATAAATTCATTTTTTTGGAACCCTATACGAATAGGATAAATAGAATATTTTTTTAGTTCTGTTATCACTTAGAGTGAAAGATTAGTTTGTGGTAGAAATTAGTTGAAGGATGAAACTCTACTTGTCAAGTTTATATATATTCCCTCTTATTATATGGGTAAATTAATTCTTAAACATTTTGGAAGGGATATTAAAACTAAAAATGTTTTATCCTAATACCTTATATATTGTTGAACCGATGATATTTTAAATCATCATAGATTGAAGGATTTGAGGCCCTAAATTTTACACTTGTTTGTGATTGATGAACTTAATAACTACCTATAAATATTTAAATTTTTACTCCAATTATTTGTCTCTAATTTTCACCAATGTTCTCTTAATAGAGATCATAATTTGGTGGTGACCCTTTCATTTCCCTTTTCCTCTTATTAAGACTAAATTTTATTAACCCAATTTCTGATGAGGGTTTTCCAACAAAAGAATTTTCTATTTTCAACATTTTATTTTCAAAAAACAATTTCAAATTTCAAGGATGAAATTTATTTAAGGGGGAATAATCTAACACCCCACGATTTCATAGTACATTATTTCTTCAAAGTAATCCAATAACTTTCACTACACGCAACACCAAGTTCAAGCGCACCACAACTTACCTAACTCGCCGTTCAAAAGAGGTTATGATTAGTATTAACTAAATTATGAACATTATATAAACCTTATAATTTTAGAATCCATATTATGAGTTTCTTAGACACAATGAAAAAAACAAATTCATTTTTTTCAGATAAAAGAATTATTTTTAAAAAAAATGTAATTTTACCGGCTTTTAATGGACAACCCTTTTCAAATCCAATATTTGAAACTATTATATATTAAATTTTACAAAATAAACTTATTATTTAGAATCATGAAATAATAATTTAGTTTCAATAATTGTTTTGATGTTTTTCTGATAACTTTCATATTTGGGTGAAGTGAAAAATACTATATTTTAACTGAAAACAAATTTTATAGTCAAAATAATTTATAGTGTTAAATTATACATTTTAATGGTTTGGAAGTATAAATATATTATATTTTTACCAATTAATACAATTTTATTTATTGTAAAAAATTTCACTTTGATTTTGAACATAAACAAGTATCAATCTTTTGTTAGTTATTATTTCTTAAAAACACACTTTTTGGTTTTGACAATGGAAATTAATTTGAAATTAATAAATTCAATTTATATGTTTTGAATTTTGAAAAATAGTCTTAATTTTTTAATTTGGAATATGAAAATTAGCTTAGGGTGAAATTTTGAAATTTTTCTGAAAACTTTCAATTTTTGATGAATAGTGAAAAACACTCAGTTATTGTTTAAAATCGACTTTTTATTTAAATAATTATTTATTTTATTTACATGTATTTTTGGTCAAAATAGATACATAATACATATATAAGGTCAGTGTAATTCATTATAATTATTTTATAATAATTTTGGATATATAAAAATTTTATTGAACTTTTTACCGTCTTTTACTCATCTCTTAGGAGCATCTGCAAATTTACATAAAACATAACTTTACCGCTTCTGTGAATTGAATTTCAAAAATACAAGAGACATGGTTGATATCAGTAAGTAAAATTTGGTTTAATAAGATAAAAATAATTTTTGGTCAATAGTAACTTTGACTTTTATGTACCACGGTTAAAATTGAATACTGTAATTAAAGGTAAAAATGATATTATTATTACCATAACACATGTCCTAATTCTATTGGATAAGTGTAAATCGACCAAAAATAACCTTAGGAATAAAATATGATCCTTTAGGTCCACTTGGATTAGATTATGACATTTATTATTGTTTAATTCAAAGAAGAATTAAAATTTTTAAATTCAAGTTTTCATAACTAAAACATTTTTAATATAGGGTTATACATAAGATAAATTTGACTATAAATATTCATTAGGATGATAAAAAAGATTTCATACATAATTGTATTTTAATTATAATTTTTATACATTAAATAATTAAATTTATTTATGACACAATGATGATGCATTAATTACACTATTAAAAAAGAATAAAATAATTGATATTATAAATACACAAATAAATGTAATTTTATACTTATGATGAATTAAAATAATTTTATAGGATAATATGACATGTTAGGGTTCATTTAATCTATTTGTTTTTAAGTAATCACTATGTTATGATTTTAACAAAAAATAAATACCAAATAGTGTCTAAATTGACATAAAATAGTTTTTAAATCAAATATTATATTATTAACTGATATAATAGTCCTAAAAATATATGGTTTGGAAAAAAGACTTATATAATAATATATATGAAATTAATGAACCAATTGGGGTTCTATTGGTATTTTATAGTAATTTTATTAACCATATAATATAAAAATACAAAGAGACATGGTAAATGTCAAACTATTTAACTAAGAGTAAAATAAATAAGATAAGGTTAATATGGTGACATAAAACTATCTAAAACCTATTGGTTGAGAGTTTTTCGACCCATACCCACCTTATCAACTAAATAAACCATTTTGGAGCCATTAGAAACCGAAAATTAATTTATTATAAAATAATATTTCAGGTTTTTCCTAAAGTAACCCTCACCTATCTTATAAAAGGGAACTTCCCCTTCACTTAATTTCACACCTCAAAATCCTTTTGGATCGCCCAAACCAAGCCTCAATATCCTACAAAATTTTCTCCTTTCACACTAGTGGCCTTTATTTGGTCATAAAGCCATCCTATAGAGCCCTTTTGATCAAATCAAAAGGAAGAACTAGAAGAAGAGGTAAATATTTCATCACCTCTTTCAAGTTCTTTTCATCTTCCACTTCCTCTTTCTTTGTAGTTTCCATTATAAAATAATAACTCCAGTATCTTATATATACTGTGATTTATTATAAAAATAGTACAATCATATTCATTATTCTATCCATCCAATAAATGACAAAGTCACCATACGTGCGTACGTACGGATTACCGTCTCCACGTCGTGGTTTATTTTGTTATTCAAACACTTCATTATGTGGATGGTTATAATAATGAGTATACCTGATGTAAATAATAAATATAACAAGTTAATAATTATTTATATATGATATACCATCCAATTACATATGATTCTTCCAACAATATAATGATATTGTCGCTTGTGCGTACGTACGAATTACCATCTCCACGACACAATGAGATTCATTTCCATGTTCACCATTCAACGATGACTATAAAATATATATCATTAATAAGTATGTAATATATGACATAATAATGACACTGGAGATATATAAATATATATTTATGCACTTACATATATCTTATTCACTTAGTTTTGTTCAATATGATATGAAAATGGAAACAACGTTTATGCGTACGTACGGCCTACCGTCTCCATAAACTGTGTTTTCCATTTCATATATATACATCTATTATACAAATTTATATTCTAAATATATATGATATGTAAATCATGATTTATATTCTTTAATTATTTAAATCATGATCTATGTGATACAATCAAAAGTAACACGTTAAAACACATACGATAAAAAAGTAATTATTACCCGAAATGTTATTTTAACATGGAAATTATTATTAAATGGGTAGTCTAATTTCATAAATGAATAATGTATGATATCATAAATATTAATATTGTTCTTGTATAATTTAATAACATACTATGGTATTTATAAAGGAAGATAAATGTACCATCGACTAAAGGAAAGTGCAAGGTAAGGGTAAATTCCTCAATCTCATTATTATCCGAGATTGTTTATGTTTAAGTATTTACTGGGACATTTTTTTCATCCATGTCCATTTTTCTTAAAAATGACTTCAAAATGAATATTTTAAGGATTTTTTAATGGTAATATTTATCAAGATCATAATTTTAAATGTTTTAATGATTTATCTTTCTAAATCTTTTTAACTAATGTCTATGTTTTCAAAATGATTTTAAGGATTTATTTATATGGACATGAATGATTTGAAATGATTATTCTTTTCAAAAGTTTCAAAGTGTTATGGGACACTTTGATTCAAAAATATCTTTTAAATTACTTCCTTTATAAAAGTGTTCCTTTTAAATTATTTTACAAAAAGGATATTTCTCTCAAAAAGTTTTACTCATCATTTTCTACTATGTCAGCATCCTTTAATGGGTATTGTTTTTCATTGAGGTTGATTTATTATAATAGAATATTCCATATTGTATTGAATAAGTTATGATATGTTTGAGTGTGGATGTTCTATTTTTATACCATTAATTTTTTATGGTTTATATAATGACACTTCGTATGCTAGTTTTAATACGAATGGTTATGTTATGTTTCATCTTTTTCATAAGAGGAATGCAGTGGAATTAGTAAGTGACGGGTTTATCCCACTGTAAGAACCCGTTTTTTTCTATGAAAGACTTTGGAATATTCTTGATGATATTCCAGAGCAGCGCATTCAGACGGTGTGCGATTCTGATCCCCAGAGTGGCTGGAATTAAATTTTCAGTGCGTTCACACTGGGAACGCCAAATAAATGCGATAACTCCTAAATGGTGATCCGGATCAGAGATCCGAGTGTACAGATGGGTCCGTAATTGGGTGTTTACCCTAGGAACTACATAAAAATTTTCGGAATGGGACGTTTGGACCCCCTGTCTGCTCCCGGAAGGTTAAACGGATAAATAAATTAATTAATTTATTCATTTAATGGATAAAATTGAGTATCTCTTAAATGGTGGGTTGGATTAGAAAATCGAGGGCACCGTTGAGTTCATAACGTTCTGTTTACCCTAGGAGGGGTATAAGTTTCGCAGGCGCGGGCCATCTGTGAAAAATGGCATCGGGGGCATTTGGTAATTTGGCAGCCACAGACGTTCAGTTTTATAACTTTTGAACGGGGTCTCAGATTAAAATTTAGAGACCTCCATTGCATTCAGAGCATGGTTTTTAGCCTATTTGAGGCTTAATCTTGACCCCATCGGGAGTTCGGGTTCGGGCCAATGGGTGGGTGGTTAAGAATTTTCTATTTAAACGCTTAACTCACCCCCTCCCTCTTCTTCTTCCTCACCTGGACAGAAGCAGGAGGCATCCCTCCCTCTTCTCCTACACTCCGGAGAGGCAACTCCGGCGAGGCATGGCAACTCTGGCGGTCCGTCCGTGAAGCCTCGGGCGAAGCCCAACAAGGTAGGATTGTCGTTTTTTTTCTTTCTCCCCGCCTCTACTTTGAGCCCTGTTAATTACATCTAGTTGCTGTCGGATTGTAGAACAAATCCACTGGTTGTGTAGTCCGTGAAATTATCTCTCTAACGATATTTTCAGATCGAAATTCCGAGCTCTGAGGCATCCGCAATCGTCCGACGAAAATTGCGGGTTTTGAAGGTGTTTTCCAGCCGGTTTGGGTGTTCTGGCGGTCCGAGGTGCGGCGGCGCGGGCGTAAGGCGGCGGCGGTTCCCTTGGCGGCAGCGGCCTCTCTTCTAGGCGGCGGGCACTCGGCTTCAATGGGGCGTGGTGTCTGTCGGCGGGGCATGGCGTCTGTCGGTGTGGCGAGGCAGAACTCACCGGGGGTGCGGGGGAGCACCGGGGCGCGGCGACCGCGGGGTCGCGGTGTGCGACCCCCGCGCGGGGACAGAGACCCGCCGAGTGCGGGTCACCGCAGGCGAACAAGACCGGCCTTTCATGGTCGGTCTTCTCAAGGTGGACCACAGGTCCACGACCGGCTCGCGCAGCTGAACTGCGGGCCGACCTGCTTGAGCCGGTCCAGGGGGTGTGGACCGGCCGGATCGGTCCGGTCCACCCATGCTTGCGTCTGACGACGTTAAAATGTCGTAACTTTCAAACCGTGGGTCAAAATCGCATTCCGTCTGAGGCGACACGATCCTCAATATTAGAATAACTTTTTGAGATGGTTTCGGGAATTTTTATTTCCCAAAAAGAGGGGCCTCAGAGGCGCGACGCGTCTTTAAGTGGTTTGTCATTTCCTTCGGGGGGGGATCTTGTTTTGGACGGCGTGGACGCATCCGACGTCCTTTTTGAGCGTCGTCACTGATGTTGGGACCCAGGAACCGGGACGAAGCTTCCCAGGGTGGTTTCGGGTGCTGATGTCTGAGTTGGGGTGTGGGCCCCACGGCCCGTCCTTTGAGCTTCGTGTAGTGTTTTGTAACTTTTTCATTGGACGTCCGATCGGGGCGTATGAGCAGTCGATTTTGGGTGTTTTTCCGAGGGCATTGCATTGGCGCAGTCTTCCCCCCTTAACTTCCGCACGATGGTGCAGGCCCCGCGAGGGCCGTTTCGAGAGTTGACGGTGATTTCCAGCATTATCATCGGGTGTCCGTTTTGGACAAGTGAATAGTCCATCTTGTGTGATTTTATGAGAAGATTGCAACGGTGCATTCCATTGGTAGCACTTCGGGACCGGGGTACGGGTCCCGCGTGGTACTGCTCGTGGGCGGGGAGCCAGAACGTATCTTTTTCTCTGGATATCTGTTGCACTCAAGTGAGTAGTGATTTTGATGTGTTTTCTCGAGGGGATCGCAATAGTGCGATGCGCCCGACTGTTTTTGGGGCCAAGGCTCGGGATCACGGGACGTCGTTTGGGCGTGAGGCGGTGTTGGCGACTTTTCCATCGGATATTTGTTTGAGTCGAGTAAGTAGTCTAACTCGCGTGTTTTTCTATGAGGATTACAATGGTGTAATCCGTTCTGGAAGGCAGAGCCTCTTGCGCGATCTTATTAAATGTGGAAATATGAAAGGTGCCCTGGTGTCGGTCCTTCTACCATGTTCATAGTGGACCATTGGTGTGTGATCGCGTTCACTCCTGGGAGAGTGAGGTTGGTGATTAAAGAGATGTGGTTGGCTGTACCTCAGGTTTTGAGGTGGATAGTTGGAAATGTTATGTCACGCCTTCGCGTTGACGTAGGGTGCCATGTGAACGATAGCCCTTGGTCTGAAAGTGAGGTATACTCTGGGAATGTACGGGAGTGCTTGGAGGTACGTGTGGTTTGTACCTGAGACGTTCGTGTGCTTGGTTGGGGTTGACTTGGGGCCACACGTCGTGTGGGCCCCATGTGTGTGTCATGTTCTGCTTTTCATACCTTCGACCTCTCATGACGTAGAGGGTCCCTCTGTGCTCGTTTTTTTGACCAAGAGGGTTGAGTGGTCTCCCCCTAGTTTCGTTCTCTATGGATCAGCCGGTAGCGGTGCTAGTGACACCCAGTGATGGAACATGCACAGAACCACTTTTGGGTGGGTTGTTCTGGATTTGGGTGGTTGCACGATACCCACTCCGTGTTCGGTTGGCCAGTGTTGTACCTTCCAGTAGAGATGGCCAGAGCAGTTATGAGTTTTACCCTCCAGCAGGGCTGGGCAGTGGGTTACTCATTGACTTCTATGATTTAACCTCCAAAAGAGACTGGGAAGTGGGTCACCCGACACTATTAGGGTCAACCCTCCAGTACAGACAAGCCAGTGGGTCACCCGACGACCTCTTATGGTCTACCCTCCAGCAGAGACTGGGAATTGGGTCACCCGACGAACTCTTAGGGTCTAACCTCCAGCAAATACTGGGCAGTGGGTCGCCCCTCATCTAGTTCCAGGTCTACCCTCCAGCAAGGCTGGGCAGTGGGTTGCCTATCGACTTATTCCAAGTCTACCCTCTAGCGGGGATGGACAATGGGTGGCCTGATGATGTATTAAGGTCTACCGTTTAGCGGGGCTGGTTAGTGGGTCGCCTGATGATGTATTATGGTTTACCCTTCAGTCGGGCTGGGCAGTGGGTCGCCTGATAATGTATTAAGGTCTACCTCCCATGGGGTCTGGGCAGTGGGTCGCCGAATGATATATTCTAGTTTACCCTCCAGTAGGGCTGGGCAGTGGTTCACCTGATATCTGGTTATGAATTACCCTCCAGCAGGGCTGGGCAGTGGGACACCAGTTGGCATTCCATGCTCAGTCCTTTCTACTAGGCTAGCCTGTGGCTTTCGTCCGTGATTACCGGAGCGGGTCCCTTGGTTATTTTGGTTAGTGTTGTGACGACTTTGACTTTGAGAATACCTCTCGACTACAGGGTAGTGACGAGGTGTGGTTTGACTTTCCCTAGAACTATCAAGTATGAGGGGCACTTTCCCCACCAAGACGCATCCTTGTGAAGCGACCTAAAACCATGCAGGAGAGTCAGTGCCTCCCAAAGCGGATACTGTCGAGGTGCAGTGATTGAACCCTTGACTTGTAGTTCGGGGCAGACGTGTAGGATGCTGGGCATCAATGGTGTTACTTCTGGGACTGTTGGATACTCTTTTCTTGGGTTGAGCTACGGGATGGAGATCCCCTTATGACCTTGCCCGGGCTTCTTGTTGAGCATATGGACTTGTATATACATTGTTAAAGTACCCACTTCTTGGGTTTGGTTACTCTCCTTCTAAGAGAGGCGAGGATGCGCGGGGTATGCCACGTGTTTTCCGTGTCCATTTTCTCGTGGTTGGAAGAGTCTACTCTCCTACTATAGGTAGCGAAGACTCTACGAGAAGTTCATCTTCTCATCGTTTCCAGCTCCTTGTGTTTGGATGAGTCTACCTCCTTTCTTTTGTTGGGATGAGCTGGACTCTCTACTGGTATTCAACTGTACTCTCTACTGCACTTTCAGTTGTACTCCTCTATTATTCCTTATTGTCTCTACTTCTCACCCATCGGTACCTCCTTTGTTGCTCCCTCGAGCCTTCGGGGTATCCTACTGAGTATTTTTGTACTCACCCCTGCTTGGGTTTTGCCCACACTTGGTGTGCCCTTGCAGACGATGGACAGGTGGAGCGTGACTTTAGTGGAGCGTAGGATCTTGGGAGCTTGGACCGCATGCGGTGGTCGTGGCCGGGTTCTAGGTGGGAGACCCATCAGCTATTTCTTTTTGTTTACCTGTTGCTGGTTTGTGGCACTTTTTGGTTGGGCGCGTGTTTTTCCCCTTTTCTTTTCAGATTGTACTTTGTTCTGTTTAGAGGACGATGCACATCTGTGGTTTATACATATATCAGTTGTTCTTTTTTACTCTACTTATTCTTTCTTTTACTCTGCACTTTTTCATTGAGTGTGTTGGGTGTGTGTGTACAGGTACTTAGGCAAAGGACTCCGCAAATTTTTGTGCCTTCGGCGCTAGTCTCCAGCCCCTGGCCTATGAAGGCGGGCTTGGGGTAGTTGCGGCTCGAGCCCGGGTAGGGTCAGGTTGTGATAAATTAGTATGAGAGGTGGTTCGTTCCTTGGGACGATGTTCGGACGTCCCTAAAAGAGGAATTGGTTGGGATTTAGAGAAATAGTGTTAACGTGTCTCGAGAGCGGCTCTCAGGCCAGGGAGTCCAGTGATGGTGCAGTGGTCGACGTATCCATTCACCAGGACCTTGATAACCTGCTTGTCGACTCAGCATGCTGAGACACTTATTGCAAGGAAATTTTGTTTGTGCATCACATAGGACTGAGTCTTGATTGTCCTTCTCGAGTCAGCTCCCCATCGTTGTTGTTATTGGTATATACATGTATGCTTATCTAACCGAGACACTCCTTGATAATATTCAGGATGTCTTCGCGAAGACAGTCAGCCCAGGATACCAGCTTTGGTTCGTGACGACGTCCCTGTGAGCTACGAGGCCACAGTCCAGGACCCATTGTGTGATCCCCTTTCTCCGGGTGGGCCAGTATCAGCACCCCACCTGTTGAGCAGTAGACGAATTTAGCAGAGGAGGCTGAGTTTGAGCGCAGTATGAGAGCGCTCTATGAGTTCCAGCAACAGAGACCACTGAGGTTCAGTGCTGAGCCAGGCCCTCAGGCAGCAGAGGTTTGGATAGAGACAATGGTTCACCTTTTCAGGCATGTGCAGACACCGACAGATCAGAGAGTGGCTTTGGCAGCCGACCTTTTTCGTAGATCAGCTTGGCGTTGGTGGAGTCTAGTGACTCAGTTTCTTGATGAGTCATTTCTTTCGTGGGGTGACTTTCTGTTGTTGCTTCATGAAGAGTTTTTCCCCTCCTTCTTACGCTCCATTCGGATTCAGGAGCTCCTTAAGTTTCAGCGGGGAGGGATGACAGTGGCCGAGTACGTGACTAGTTTTTCAGACTGTGCACGCTTTTACCTAGACTTGGTCCACGACGGCAACTCCCGAGCGTGGAAGTTTTACCAGGGTCTCCGCTAAGAGATTCATGTTGTCATAGTACCCTTGGGCGTTTCCACATATATCGGAGTGCTAGAGCTGGTGCTGGTGATATAGAGCTCTCTGTCACGTTCTAGATTTGGTGGTGGCATTAGGCACGTTGGAGCCGAGACGTTTGTCACAGCTAGTGGGCGTCGACAAGAAAAACCTCGAAGCAGGTGGATTTCTGACAACCAGACTGAAGGGCATGGTCATACATCACAGTGGCGCCGGTGGGCACCAGTGCAGCCCAGAAAGAGTTGGTGTTATGCTTGCAATGGGTGAGGTCACCTGGCACGGGACTGCCCGACCAGGCATGTAGAGAGTTTCAGGCAACCAGTAGGTGCACCACCATGATAGAGGCAGTGCTGTGATCGGAGTAGTGCCTAGATATGTGGTGCTTTTAGAGGATAGAGAAGAGATGTAGGTGGGGGACGGCATTACAAGGTCTTCTCATCACCACTAGGTGGTCCACATCAGGCTCCGGGAGCTGACAGTTGGGACTGCGGACAGCTGCGAGCTTTGGATGTCTACGATCCTGCAGAGCATGAGGTGATAAGAGGTACGCTCTACAGCTCTTCTACTTTTTACAGTAGAATTTTTAGACTCTGCGTTTGGAATGATTCTCTCCTGGATCCTTGTTTGAGTTGTTACCAGGGTGGCACGGGGTGTCAGTGTAACCTTGTGGTGGTATGAAGAAAGGTGTGGGACCTTCTTCTTTAGTCGATGGTGTCGACTCCTCTGCTTCCGAGCATGTAAGAGATCCTTGGCTGTGAGACATCGACGGTGAATCCTTGTGTGACCAGATATCCTTGGGTGTTCCACCATATGGATATTCTGAAAGAGGGAATCACCGGGCTTGTTCCAGGTGTGGGCGATGATTCTGGTCGCGGCATGCGACATAAGGGTTCGGTCAAGGAGGTGAGCTACCCCCGAGGTCCTTCAGACCATTTGAGACCCTGCAGAGTGATGACGTGGTTCCCTACTACCTTGCTCTAACCCCAAAGTCTGGAGTGGGTGCACGACATCGGCAAGGGCCGACCTCGCGTGAAAGGATCAATCCTTTGGTCTGTGTGCAGTGACGTAGAGCTGTGTTTGGGTTCTTCGGGGTATGGGAAAGCCAGGTGTGGGCTTAGTACCCAATGTTGCTCCCTAGTATTGCTTTTCGGGGACGAAAATATTGAAGGAGGGAATTATGTAAGAACCCGGTTTTTGCTGTGAAAGACTTTGGAATATTCTTGATGATATTCCAGATCAGTGCCTTCAGACGACGTGTGATTCCGAGCCCTGGAGTGGCTGGAATTAAATTTTCACTACGTTCACACTGGAAACACCAAATAAATGTGATAACTCCTAAACGGTGATCCAGATCATATATCTGAGTGTACGGATGGGTCCGCAATGGGGTTTTTAAACTAGGAACGACATAAAACTTGTCGGCATGGGGCGTTTGGACTTGTCGTCCGCTCCCGGAACCTTAAACGGATAAATAAATTAATTAATTTATTCGTTTAATGGTTAAACTCGAGTATCTCTTAAGCAGTGGCTCGGATTGGAAAATTGAGGGCACCATTGAATTCAGAACGTTTTGTTTACCCTAGGAGGGGTATAAGTTTCACAGGCGCGAGCCGTCTGTGAAAAATGGAATTGGGGGCGTTTTCGTGATTTGGTAGCCTCAGACGTTCAGTTTTATAACTTTTGAACGTGGTCTCGGATTAAAATTTAGAGAACGCTGTTGCGTTCAGAGCATGGTTTTTAGCCCAGAGGAGGCTTAATCCCGACCCCGCCGGGAGTTCGGGTTCAGGCCGACAGGCGGGTGGTTAAGCATTTTTTATTTAAACGCTTAACTCACCCTCTCCCTCTTCTTCTTCCCCACCTAGATAGTAGCAAGGGGGAGCCCTCCCTCTACTCCTTCACTCTAGAGAGGCAACTCCTGTGAGGCATGGCAACTCCGGCGGTTCGTCTGTGAATCCTCGGGCGAATCCAAACAAGGTAGGATTGTCGTTTTTGTTTCTTTCTCCCCGCCCCTACTTTGAGCCCAGTTAATTACATCTAGTTGCTATTGGATTGTCGAAAAAATCCCCTGGTTGTGTATTCCATGAAATTATCTCTCTAATGATCTTTTCGGATCAAAATTCCGAGCTCTGAGGCATCCGCAATTGTCCGGAGAAAATTGCGGGTTTTGAAGGTGTTTTCCGGCTGGTTTGGGTGTTCCGGCGGTCCGAGGTGCAGCGGCGTGGGCGTAAGGCGGCGGTGGTTCCCTTGGCAGTGGCGGCCTCTCTTCTAGGCGGTGGGCACTCGGATTCAGCGGGGCATGGCATCCGTCGGCGGGGCGTGGCATATGTCGGCGGGGCGAGGCAGAACTCACGGGGGCGCGGGGGAGCGCGGGGGCGCAGCGACCGCGGGGACGCGGTGGGCGACCCCCGCGCGGGGACAGAGACCCGCCGAGTGCGGGTCTCCGCGGGTGACCAAGACTGGGCCTTTGTGGCCAGTCTGCTCATGGTGGACCGCGGGTCCATGGACGACCCGCACGGATGACCCGCGGGTCGGCCAGCTTGAGCCGGTCCAGGGGGTGTGGACAGGTCGGATCGGTCTGGTCCTCCCCCGCTTGCGTCCGACGATGTTAAAATGCCGTAACATTCAAACCATGAGTTGAAATGGAATTCCGTCTACGGAAAAGAGATCCTTAATTTGAGACTAACTTTTTGAGATGGTTTCGCGAGTTTTTAATCCCTAAACGAGGGGCCTCGGAGGCCTGACGCGTCTTTAAGTACTTTGTCGTTTCCTTCGGGGGATCTTGTTTTGGACGGCGCAGACCCTTCTGATGTCCGTTTTGAGCACCGTCAGCGAAGTTGGGACCCTGGCACCGGGGTAAAGCTTCCCAGTGTCCTTTTGTGCGCTGATGCCAGAGTTGGGGCGTGGGCCCCACGACCCGTCCTTTGAGCTGTGTGCAGCGTTTTGTAACTTTTTCATTGGACGTTCGATCGGCGCGTACGAGCAGTCTATTTTGGGTGTTTTTCCGTGGGCATTGCATTGGAGCAGTCTTTCCGCTTGAATTCCACATGATGGTGCGGGCCCCGCGAGGACCGTTTCGGGATTTGACGGTGATTTCCATCTTTTTCACTGGGTGTCCGTTTTGGATAAGTGAATAGTCCATCTTACGTGCATTTATGAGAGGATCACAACAGTGTGATCCATTGGTAGTGCTTCGGGACCGTGGTGCGGGTCCCGCGTGGTACCGCTCGTGCGCGGGAGCCAGAACGTATTTTTTTTTTCTGGATATCCGTTGCACTCAAGTGAGTAGTGCTTTTGACGTGTTTTCCCGAGGGGATCGCAATGGTACGATGCGCCCGACTGTTTTCAGGGCTGAGGCTCGGGATCACGGGACACCATTCGGGTGTGAGGCGGTGTTGGCGATGTTTCCGTCAGATATCTGTTTGAGGCGAGTAAGTAGTCTAACTCGCATATTTTTTCATGAGGATCACAATGGTGTAATCCGTTCTGGTAGGTAGATCCTCTTGCACGATCTTATTAAATGTGAAAATATGAAAGGTTCCCCAGTGGCGGTCCTTATACCATGTTCGTAGTAGACCCTTGGCGTGTGATCGCGTGCACTCCTAGGAGAGTGAGGTTGGTGATTAAAGAGATGTGGTTGGCTGTACCTCAGTTGTTGAGGTGGAAAGTTGGAAATGTTATGTCATGCCTTCACGTTGACGTAGGGTGCTGTGTGCATGATATCCCTTGGTCTAAAAGTGAGATACACCCTGGGAGTGTACGAGAGCGCTTGGAGGTACGTGTGGTTTGTGCCTAAGATGTCCATGCTCTTAGTTGGGGTTGACTTGGGGCCACACGTCGTCTGGGTCCCATGTGCATGCCATGTTCTGCTTTTCATACCTTTGACCTCTCACGACGTAGAGGGTCCCTTTGTGCTCGTTTGTTTGACCAGTAGGGTTGAGTGGTCTCCCCCTAGTTTTGTTCTCGATGGATAGGCCGGTAGCAGTGCTAGTGACACGTTGTGATGGAACAGGCGCAGAACCTCTTTTGGGTGAGTTGTTCTCGAGTTGGGTGGTTGCGTGATACCCACTCCTTGTTCGGTTGGCCAGTGTTGTACCCTACAGTAGATATGGCCAGAGAAGTTCTGAGTTTTACCCTCTAGCAGTGCTGGGCAGTGGGTTACTCATCAACTTCTAGGGATTACCCTCTAGCAGAGACTGGGCAGTGGGTCCCCCGACTCTATTAGGGTCTACCCTCCAGTAGAGACTGGGCAGTGGGTCACCTGAAAACCTCTTAGGGTCTACCCTCCTGCAGAGACTGGGTAGTGGGTTTCCCGTCATCTAGTTCCAGGTCTACCCTCCATCAAGGCTTGGCAGTGGGTCGCCGGTTGACTTATTCCAGGTCTACCCTCCAACGGGGCTGGGCAGTGGGTCGCCTGATGATGTATTAAGGTCTACCCTCCAGCGGGGCTGGGCAGTGGGTCCCCTGATGATGTATTATGGTTTACCCTCTAGTAGGGCTGGGCAGTGGGTCGCCGGATAATTTATTAAGGTCTACCCTCCAGCGAGGCTGGGCAGTGGGTCACCGGATGATGTATTAGGGTTTACCCTCCAGTAGGGCTGGGCAGTGGGTCACCCGATATTTGGTTTTGAATTACCCTCCAGCAGGCCTGGGTAGTGGGACACCTGTTGGAATTCCAGGCTCAGTCCTTTCTACTAGGCTAGCCTGTGGCTTTCCTCCGTGATTACCGGAGCGGGACCCTTGGTTATTCGGGTCAGTGTTGTGATGACTTTGACTTTGAGAATACCTCTCAATTGCAGAGCAGTGATGAGGTGTGGTTTGACTTTCCCTAGAACTCTCAAGTACGAGGGGCACCTTCCCCACCGAGACGCGTCCTTCTGAAGCGACCTAAAATCGTGGGGGCGAGTTAGTGCCGCCAAAAGTAGATAGTGTCGAGGTGCGGTGATTGAGCCCTTGACTTGTAGTTCGGGGCATATGTGCAGGATGCTGGGCATCGATGGTGTTACATCTCGGACTGTTGGCTACTATTTTCTTGGGCTGAGATACGGGATGGAGATCCCCTTACGACCTTGTTCATACTTCTTGTTGAGCATATGGACTTGTATATACCTTGTTCTAGTACCCACTTCTTAGGTTTGTTTACTCTTCTTCCAGGAGAGGTGAGGAAGCGCGTGGTAAGCCACGTGCTTTCCGTTTCTAGCTTCTCGTGGTTGGACAAGTCTAGTCTCCTGCTATAGGTAGCGAAGACTCGACGAGAAGTTCATCTTCTCTCTGTTTCCAGCTCCTTGTGTTTGGACGAGTCTACCTCCTTTCTTTTGTTGGGTTGAGCTGGACTCTCTACTGGTATTCGACTGTACTCTCTACTGCACTTTCAGTTGTACTCCTCTACTATTCCCTGTTTGCTCTACTGCTCACCCATCGGTACCTCCTTTGTTTCTCCCTCGAGCCTTCGGGGTATCCTACTGAGTATTTTTGTACTCACCCCTACTTGGTCTTTGCCCGCACTTGGTGTGCCCTTGCTGACGACGGAAAGGTGGAGCGTGACTTCAGTAGAGCGTAGGAGCTTGGGAGCTAGGACCACGTGTGGTGGTTGTGGTCGGGTTCTAGGTGGGAGACCCGTCAGCTGTTTCTTTTTGTTTACATGTTACCGGGTTGTGGCACATTTTGGTTGGGCGCGTGTTTTTTCCCTTTTCTTTTCAGATTGTGCTTTGTTCTGTTTAGAGGTCGATGCACATATGTGGTTTATACATATAGCCGTTTTTCTTTTTACTCTGCTTGTTCATTCTTTTACTCTACACTTTTTCATTGAGTGTGCGGCGTGTGTGTGTGTACAGGTACATAGGTAAAGGCCTCCCTGAGTTGTTGTGCCTTCAGCGCTGGTTGCCAGCCCCGGACCTATGGATGCGGGCTTGGGGTAGTTGCGGCTCGATCCTGGGTAGGGTCAGGTCGTGACACCCGCTATATCTCCTCGATGCATCGGTAGGTCTCATGAGACAAACTATTGTCTTGGAACAAGGCCTTGAAAAAAAAATATTTGTAGTCTTGGCACAAGTCCTTGACTATGTGGTAATGATGTCTCGCGTTAGGCATTCCCTCATTATGAAATTAGTTATTAATTGTGATTATTCGAATAGTATAATATCCATGTGAATAAGTAAATGGAATTATTTTATTTTTATCTTTGATATATTATGTTGAAGTTCATTTTAAAAAAGTTTTCTGTTTTTATCACACATCTTTCCTAAAAAGTTTATAGATTCCGCTAAATTATTTACCCTTACTGGGCATCTGAGGTCACCCCTTTCTTATGTTTTATTTTCCCAGGATTCCAAGAAGTGTATTATGATTGATAATAAGGGTTAAGATAAAGGGAATAATGGTTTTCTCAAAGAACGATCTATGATGTGTTTTATGTTTAAAATTGTAATGTAAAGTTATGGTATGTAATCTATTTTCCAAGACTGCTAAACTAAATGGTCCTTCAGGGCTTAATACCATGTAGTCATGCCAATGTATTAAAATAATGCACTGGATTTGGGTAACTGGGGTCGGGGAATTACACAGAACATAGGCATGACTCAAGGCTTGAGAGGTGTGGGAAGAAGAGGGGATTGAGGGTGGTATTTATAGTGGAGGAGAGGGGGTATTTTTCATTATTTTAATCCTTATTATAATATGTTTTCCCAAGATTATGAATATTCTTAGTTCATGTGACCTCATATAGTAATAATGTCATGTGAGTTCAAACCAAGTGGCCTTGAATCACTTATGATGTCTTAAATAGTGTATTTTTCTGATAATTTGATTATACGGTATTTTATCGTATTTCACTATTCACCAAAAAGATAAGAATTTCAGAAAAAACCCGAAAAATTACCCTAACCATTTTTTATTATGTGGAATTTAAAAATGAATTCCATTTTTTGAAAAAAAAATTCTAAATATTATTAATTTACTTTTTAAATAAAATCGCAATAAATTCAAAAATTAACAATTCTAACTCTATATCTACTTCTATATCATGATGAAAAATTAACCAAGATGATATTATCGTAAATCCTTAAGAAAATAAAATAATAATAAAATTTACTATTCATTATGGTCATATTACTATTCATTTTACTATTTATAAGGGTATGTTACTATTCACCAAAAAACAAGTTGGTTCAAATTGACTCCAAATAACATACTGAAGACAATTGTAGATGATAGTTTCTTGAAATTCAAATAAAAGTAGTGAAAAAGTTATGTTTTAAAGGCTAGTTATAAATATCTACTTAAAACAAATTCCATGCATTTCTATTTATTTTTAGAAAACCTGGGGTGTTACATTATCCCCACTATCTAGAAATTGCATCCTCGAAATTTTATTTACTGATTAATCAACTAAATGTACTTTTACCTAAAATATCTCCTTAGAAAAGTGTGATGTGTTTCGGTAATAAAGGGAAGCTAAGTCCACGGTTCATTGGTCCTTTTGAAATCTTGGAGAATGTTGGAACAGTGGCATACCACATAGCATTTCCTCTGAGTTTGTTTTAGGTACACAATGTTTTTCATGTTTCGATGTTGAGAAATTATGTGCCAGATTCATCACATGTCTTGAGCCCAAAAGAAGTTCAACTGGAAGAGAACCTCTCTTAGGAAAAGAAACCAGATTAGATTCTTGATCAAAGGGAACATTTATTTCGGAATAAGGTAATCCACCAGGTAATGATTTTCTGGAAAAACCACATGGTTGAAGAAGCAACACGGGTGTCTGAAAATGCTATGAGGGAAAAGTACCCTCAGTTGTTTAATATGTGAATAAAATTGCGAGGACCAAATTTCCAGAAGGTGGGGAAAATGTAACACCCCAAGTTTTTCTAAAAATAAATATAAATGCATGGAACATTGTTTTAAGTATATATTTTTAACAAGCCTTAAAACATAACTTTTCCACTTCTATGTTTTGAATTTCAAGAAACTATCATCTACAATTGTGTTCAGAATGTTATTTGAATTCTATTGGAACCAACTTTTTTCGGTGAATAGTAACATACGCTTATGAATAGTAATTTTAATTGTAATATGACTCAAAGGAATTTTAAATTTTATTATTATTTTATTCTCATAAGTATTTAAGATAATAACATCTTGGATAATTTCTCATCGTGATATAGAAGTAGTTGTATAATTAGAATTGTTAATTTTTGAATTAAGTATGATTTTAATTAAAAATTACATTAATAATATTATGAAAATTGTTTTAAAAAAATGAAATTCATTTTTGAATTCCTCATCTAGAAAAAAGTTTCGGGTAAATTTTTGGGTTTTTTATGAAATTCTTGATTTTTCAGTGAATAGTCAAATACGATAAAATACTATATAATAAAATTATCAGAAAAATACACTATTTATGACATCATAAGTGATGGAAGGCCACTTGGTTAAAACTCCCATTCCATTATTAGTAGTGGAGGTCACATGAACTAAGACTAATCATAATCTTGGGAAACAATATTATAATAAGGACTAAAATAATGAAAAATGCCCCCTCTACTTCACTATAAATACCACACTCACTCCCCTCTTATTCCCACACCTCTCAAGCCTTGAGACATGCCTAAGTTAGGCCCAATACTCTTACAAAGACTCTTCCCCACGTCTTATAGCTTCTGGTCTCACCAGAAGACCAAAGTCAAAGCCCTTAAGAAAGATCTCAAGGAGAATAGATCAAGAGGTAAACATCCTCTTTTATTTTCTTTCTTTTCTTTAATTTTATGTTATTATCTTCCTTTACCTTTTTAATTATGTTGGGATATTTCATCCTATAACCCCCCTTACTGTACATATTATCAATGATTGATGAGATATTCCTTTTCTCTCATCAAACTATTTTTATGAAATTTCAAGAGACATCGTTAGGCTGTCGAATTTTCGTGAGAAATTTCTCATGTTTTCTTCTATTTCATGATTCCTTTTTCATATTTCCTCACCTCCTATTATCCAAGAAGCATGAAATCTCCATAATAATGTATATTCTAGATGATCCCATATTCATGGAAAATTTATCGTCATTCGTTCTTCTCCTCCCCCACTTATTCAAAGAATTAAAAACATTTTCCATGATGAGTCGAATTATTGACATCGGGGACAATGTGATTTAATTTTTCCTTAAACCCTAAAAGTATGGTCATGAAACCATTTTTATGGTTGAAAAAGGTAATAATATATGTATTATGATTCATAAATGATTCTGAAATACGTTTTAACACATGTTTTTAATTTATAAAATGAAATGAGGTCGTTATTATCAAAGAACAACTAAAATGATCTAAACGAACATCATTAATGTTTTAACTTATGAATCCTCCTCATATTAAACATCAAAATGATAAATGGTATAAATTATGGTACTGGAAATATATAAATACCTTTCCATTCCAATTATGTAATTTCACTTCAAATCAAAAAGAACATCCACCATGAACCAATCATTGAAATCATGTTAAAAACTCACCCAAAAACAGTGCAAGGAGAAAAATACTAATAACTAAAGGGTGAAATGATGTTATGAAATGATAATATAAGATTTTATAAACATGAAATTTTTTCTTTAAACTACTAAAAACACTCTTTTAATCATTATACAAGAAGTTTAAACAAGTTTTAAGTAAGACAGACCCGTGGTGTGGGAATTCTAAACCCGGTTTCCATTCTTCGGGTTAACCGTATACTTCATTATTTATGTGCTATCTAAATTTTTTATGTGATGGTTTATGTTTATATTATGTTTTATTATGTGTATTTACAGTATATATACATACTCCATCCACTCTATTAAGTC
This sequence comes from Viscum album, assembly GCA_963277665.1. Taxonomy (NCBI): domain Eukaryota; kingdom Viridiplantae; phylum Streptophyta; class Magnoliopsida; order Santalales; family Viscaceae; genus Viscum; species Viscum album. Next base: position 1,317,531,790 of record OY728147.1, read on the forward strand.
TCTCTTTAATTTTATGATAATTATAAGGGGCTTTTCATTTAAAAATCCTCTTTTTAAATTCGGTTTTACGAAATTCCAAAGCAATGTTTTTATGGAATTATTCTTATTGTATGATTATGTTTTGGTTCTTGGGAATTATTTATGATGAGGGGTGGGACCTATATATCTCTCCAATGCATTGGGTATGGTTAAGTTGGAGTTCGGTAGTATGTTTACTCCAAGTGTAACTACGATGGTTACACAAAGTAAGGTAGTCGTGAGGGTTTCAAATTATAATGTATCCATGAATGGTTACAAGATTGTGTACGTAATCCCCCAAGATACCTTCATGATTATATTTATGTTCTCATGTTTTGTGTGGATCTTGTGTAAATCTCATGTTACAAAAAATTAGTATATATGGGTGACAAGAATGGCTTTTGAAAATGCTTTCATACGTTATGAGTATTCATTGAATAATGTGATCTTTCCTTCTTTTCCATCCCTTACTGAGATTTTGTGCCCATCCGAATTTTTTAAATGATTTTCACAGGTTAATGGATGTGTAAGACAAGGAAGGAATCCATGTTAAAAGTTGAATAATTTTCAAGGAGTCTTGTTTGATGTTTTAATGTTTTATATTTTGAAAAAAATGGAAACTGTTTTTATGGTATCCACTCTGTAATAATGTGCAATGTTATGAATTTATTGTCCTAATTCTCTAAAGCTCTAAACTATAAAATATCTTCTATGTAAAAGTAAGTATTTTCTTCACTAAATTCAATGTTATGTATGTAATAAGTCGGGTCCTCCAATTTAAAAAAAAATAAATGAATGAAACTTTGCTTTAAGTTGATATTTATAACTAGCCATTAGACATAATTTTTTTCACTTCTCTGTTTTGAATTTTAAGAAACTGTCATCTATAATTTTGTTCAGTATGTTATTTGGAGTCTAATGAAACCATCTTGTTTTGTTTTTGAATAGTAACATACCCTTATGAATAGTAGTATGAATAGTAATTTGACCCTAATGAATCGTAAATTTTATTATTATATTGTTTTATTCAGGCTTCAAGATAATAACATCTTGGTTAATTTTTCATCGTGATATAGAAGTTGTTATAGAATTAGAATTGTTAATTTTTGAATTATGTATGCTTTTATTTAAAAATTAAAATAATAATATTTAGAAAATTATATTCAAAAAATGAAATTCATTTTTGAATTATACACACTGAAAATTGTTAGGGTAAATTATTGGGATTTTTCTAAAATTCATTAATTTTTGATGAATCGTGAAATATGATAAAATACAGTATAATAAAATTATCGGTAAAATACACTATTTATGACATCATAAGTGATGAAAGGCCACTTGGTTAGAACTCAAATGCCATTATTACTATTTTAGGTCGCATGAACTAAGAGTATTCATAATCTTGGGAAAAAATATTATAATAATGATTAAAATAATGAAAAATTACACCTTTCCCCCACTATAAATACCACCCTCACTCCCCTCTTCTTCACACACCTCTCAAGCCTTGATCAATGCCTAAGTTCTACCCAATACTCCTCCCAAGTATCTTCCCCACATCATAGTGCTTCTGGACTCACCAAAAGACCAAAACCAAATCCCTTAAGAAGGATCTCAAGGGGAAGAGATCAAGAGGTAAACATCCTCTTCTATTTTCTTTCTTTTCTTTCATTTTATGTTATTCTCTTCCTTTACCTTTGAATTATGATGGGATATGTCATTTCATATCCCCCATTACTATCCATATTATGTATTATTGATGAGATATTCCCATTCTCTCTTCATAATATTTTTATGAATTTTTAAGAGACGACGTTAGGCTGCCGGATTCTCTTGAGAAATTTCTCAAGTTTTCTTTTATTTCATGATTCATTTTTCTTATTTCCTCACCCCTCTTATCCAAGAGGCATGAAATATCCATAATCATGTATATTATTAATTTTATCATGTTTATGGAAAATTCATAATCATTGTTCTTCTCCTCTCCCACTTATTCGAGGAATTAAAACCATTGTCCATGATGTGTTGAATTACTGACATCGTGGACGATGTGATTTCATTTTTATTTAAATCCTTCATTTCTTGTCATGAAACCATTTTTATGGTTGAACCAGGTTTTAATATATGTATTATTTTTCATTAATGGTATTGGATATAGTTTTAAAACATGGTTTTAATTTATAAAACGAAATGAGTTCATTAATATCAAAGAACCACTAAAATGATCAATACGAAAATCATTAATGTTTTAACTTATGAATCTTCCAAATATTGAACATCAAAATGATAAATGGTATAAATAATGGTATGGGAAATATCTAAATATCTTTACATTCCAATTCTGGAATTTCACTTCCAATCGACAAGAACATCCACCATGAACCAATCATGGAAATCATGTTAAGAACTCACTCAAAAACAGTGCAAGGAGCAAAATACTAACAATTAAAGGCTGAAATGATGTTATTAAATGATAATATAATATTTTATAAACATGAAAATGTTTCTATAAAATACTAATAACGCTCTTTTAACCATTATACAGGATGTTTAAACATCTTCAATGTAAGACAATCCTGAGGTAAGGGAATTCTTAACCCGATTTCTATTCTTTCGGTTAACCTTATATTTTATAATTTAAGTGATATTTATATTGTTTTTGTCATGGGTTATATTTATATTATATTTTATTATTTGTATTTACAGTATATATACATACTCAATACTCTCTATTATGTCTCTCTTCAATTGTATAGTATTTATAAGGGGGTTATCTATAAAAATTCTCTTTTTAAATTCGATTTTAAAAAAATAAAAAAGTAATGATTTTATGGAATTATTCATGTTGTATGGTTATGTTTTTCTTCTTGTGAATTATTTATGATGAAGGGTGGGACCTTTATTTACCTCAAATTCATTTGTTATTAGTAAGTTGGAGGTCGTCCATATGGTTACTCCAAGTTTAACTGTGATGGTTACACAAAGTAAGGTAGTCGTGAGAGTTACAAATTATAAGGTAGCCAAGAATGGTAACAAGATTATGTAAGTAATTATCCAAGATACCTTTATGAATATATTTATGTTCTCATGTTTTTTTGTATCTTGGTTAAATCTCACGTTACACAAAGTAAGTATATATGGGTGACAGGAATGTATTTTGAAAATGCTTTCATATGTTACGAGTATTCATGGACTAATATGATATTTCCTTTTTTCCATCCCTTACTGAGATTTTCTGATCATCCCAAGTTTTTAAATGATTTTCACAGGTTAATGGATGTGTAATACATGGAATTAAGCCATGTTAAATGTTGAATAATTGTCAAGGAGTCTTGTTTTAAGTTTTAATGTTTTATATTTTAAAAAAAATGGAAACTATTTTTATGGTATCCACTCTGTAATAATGTGTAATTTTATGAATGTATTGTCCTAATTATCTAAATATATAAACTTGAAATGATCCTCAATGTAAAAGGATGTTTGTCTTGACTAAATTCATGATTATGTATGTAATAAAGTTGGGTCTTTATAGTTGGAAACTATAAGGACCCAACTTTATTACATAAATAATCAAGAATTTATTCAAGAAAAAACTTCCTTTTAAATTGAGGATCTTTTCAATCATAGAGATTTATAGAATTAGGAAAATACATTCATAAAATTACACATTATTACAGAGTGGATACCATAAAAATAGTTTCCATTTTTTTCAAAGTATAAAACATTTAAACTTAAACATGACTCCTTGAGAACTCTTAAACATTTAACACAGATTCCTTCTTTGTCCTATTCATCCATTAACATTCGAAAATAATTTAAAAACTTTGTATTAGCATGAAAGCTTATTAAGGGATGAAAAATAAGGAAATATCGCATTAGTCCATGAACACTCGAAACATATGAAAGCATTTTCAAAAGACATGCTTGTCACCCATATGTACTTACTTTGTGTAACATGAGATTTACTCAAGATTCAAACAAAATCTGAGAACATATATATAATCATAAAGGTATCTTAGTTCATTACTAATTTAATTTTGCAACCCTCTCGACTACCTTAAAATATTTAACCCTCACGGTTACCTTACAATTTTTGTAACCAACGCAGTTACACTTAGAGTAACCATACGGCCAACCTCCACCTTACACATACCCAATTCATTGGAGGGAGATATTGGTCCCACACTTCATCATAAACAATTCCCAATAACTAGAACATAATCATACAATATGCATAATATAATAAAAACATTGCTTTTGAATTCTGTAAAACATAATTTTAAAAGAGGATTTTAAAAGAAAAGTCCCTTATAAATATCATATAATTGAAGAGAGACTTAATAGAGTGGTTAGAATAGTTATATACACTATAGTTATACATAATTAGACATAATATAAGAAAACCCAATCACACAATCAATTTAAATACCACATAAATAACGAAGTACAAGGTTAACCCAAAGAATGGAAATCAGGTTAAGAATTCCCTTACCTCAAGTTTGTCTTACTTCAAAATTGTTTAAACTTCTAGTATAATGGTTAAAAGAGTGTTATTAGTATTATAAATAAACATGTTCATGTTTATAACATCTTATATGATCAATTAATAACATCATTTCACCCTTTAATTGTTAGTATTTTTCTCATTGCACTGTTTTTGGGTGAGTTCTTTACATGATTTCCACAATTGGTTCATGGTAGATGTTCTTATCGATTGGAAGTGAAACTACATAATTGGAATGGATTAGTATTTACACATACCAAGTAACATAAATTATACCATTTATAATTTTGAATTCTTACGTGAGGATGAATCATAAGTTAAAACATTAATGATGTTCATTTAGATCAATTTAGTGGTTCTTTGATAATAACAACCTCATTTGGTTTTATAAATAAAAACCATATGAAAAAAAGAATTAAAGTACCATAGATGAGACATAATACATATATTATAACCTATTTTAACTATAAAAATAGTTTCATGACCATACATGAAGGAATTAATGCAAATTGAAATCACATCGTCCACAATGTCCGTAATTCAACACATTAGAGACAATGTTTTTAATTACATGAACATGTGGATAAAGAGAAGAATATTGATGAAGAATTTACCATGAACATGAGAAAATCCAGAATATAAAATTTTATCGATCTTTTATGCATTTTGGTTAAGATCAGGTGAGGAAATAAGATGAAAAGAAATGAATCTTTAAATAAAAGAAAACTTGAGAAATTTCTCATGAAAATTTGGCAGCCTAACAGCTTCTCTTAAAATTTCATAAAAATAGTTTGATGAGTGAAATGGGATATCTCATCACTATTACATAATATGGACAGTAAGGGAGATATGAAATTAAATATCCCAACATAATCCAAAGGAAAAAAGAAGAGAATTACATAAAATGAAAGAAAATAAAGAAAATAAAAGAGGATGTTTACCTCTTGATCTCTTCTCCTTGAGATCCTTCTTAAGGGCTTTGGTTTTGGTCTTTTGGTGAGACCAGCAGCTCTAGTACGTGGGAAAAAGACATGGGAGGAGTATTGGTCAGAACGTAGGCATCTCTCAAGGTTTGATAGGTGTGGGAAGAAGAGGGGAGTGAGGGTGTTATTTATAGTGGAGGAGAGGGGGTATTTTTCATTATTTTAATCATTATTATAATATTTTTACCCAATATTATGAATAGTTTTAGTTCATGTGACCTCAAATAGTAATAATGGCATGTGAGTTCTAACAAAGTGGTCTTTAATCACTTATGATGTCATAAATAGTGTATTTTACTGATAATTATATTATATGGTATTTTATCGTATTTCACAATTCATCGAAAAATCATGAATTTCATAAAAACCCCAAAAATTTACCCTAACCATTTTTCAATGTGTAGAATTAAAAAATGATTTCAATTTTTTGAAAATAATTTTATAAATATTATTAGTTTAATTTTTAAATAAAACTGTACTTAATTCAAAAACTAGAAATCTAATTCTATAACTACTTCTATATCACGATGAAACATTAACCAAGATGTTATTATATTAAATCCTTAAGAAAATAAAATAATAATAAAATTTACTATTCATTAGGGTCATATTACTATTCATATTACTATTCATAATGGTATGATACTATTCACCTAGAAAACAAGTTGGTTCCAATAAACTCCAAATAATATACTGAACACAATTGTAGAAGACAATTTCTTGAAATTCAAAACATAGAAGTGAAAAAATTATGTTTTAAAGGCTAGTTATAAATATATACATAAAACAAACCATGTCTTACACATCCATTAACCTGTGAAAATCATTTTAAAACATGGGATGAGCACAAAAGCTCAGTAAGGGATGGAAAAGAAGGAAAGATCACATTAGTCCATGAATACTCGTAACGTATGAAAGCATTTTCAAAAGACATTATTGTCACCCATATATACTTAATTTGTGTCACATGAGGTTTACACAATATCCACACAATACATGAGAACATAAATATAATCATAAAGGTATCTTGGGTCATTAATTACATAATCTTGTTACCATTCTTGGCTACCTTATAATTTGTAACCCTCACGGCTACCTTACTTTGTGTAACCATCACAGTTACACTTGGAGTAACCATATGGCCGACCTCTAACTTACTCTTTCCCAATGCATTGGAGGGAGATATATGTCCCACAATTCATCATAAATAATTCCAAATAACCAAAACATTACCATACGACATGAATAATTCCATAAAAACATTGCTTTGGAATTTCGTAAAACAGAATATAAAAAGAGGATCCGACTATAAAGACCCAGCCTTATTACATACATAATCATAAATTTAGTCAATAAAAAACTTCCTTTTACATTTAGGATCTTTTAATGTTTAAATATTTAGATAATTAGTACAATAAATTCATAACATTAGACATTATTACAGAGTGGATACCATAAAAGCAGTTTCCATTTTTTTCATAATATAAAACATTATAACTTAAAACAAGACTCCTTCAAATTTATTCAACATTTAACATGTCTTCCTTCCTGTAATTACACATCCATTAACACGTGAAAATATTTAAACACTTGGTATGTGCACAAAGGCTCGGTAAGGGATGGAAAAGAAGGAAATATCACATTAGTCCATGAATACTCATAACATATGAAAGCATTTTCAAAAGACATTCTTGTCACCCATATATACTTACTTTGTGTAACATGATATTTACACAAGATCCACACAAAACATGAGAACATATATATAATCATAAAGGTGTCTTGGGTCATTACTTACATAATCTTGGAACCATTCTTGGCTACCTTATAATTTGTAACCCTCACGGCTACCTTACTTTCTGTAACTACCGCAGTTAAACTTGGAGTAACCATACGACCGACCTCCAACATACTCATACTAAATTCATTGGAGGGAGATATAATTCCCACCCTTCATCATAAATATTTCACAAGAACTAAAACATAATCATAAAACATGAATAATTCCATAAAAACATTACTTTAAAATTTACTAAAACTGAATTTAAAGAGGATTTTTAAAGAAAATCCTCTTATAAATATCATAAAATTGAAGAGAGAATTAATAGGGTGGATGGAGTATGTATATATACTGTAAATACACACAATAAAACATAATATAAATAGAACCCATCACACACAAAATTTAAATAGCAAATAAATAATAAACTAGAAAGTTAACCCAAAGAATGGAAATCAGGATAAGAATTCCCCTACCTCGGGTTCTTCTTTCTTCAAACTTGGCTAAACATCCTGTATAATGGTTAAAATAGTGTTATTAGTAGTTTACAAAAAAATTTCATTTTTATAACTGTAGCGACACGGATTTTGTCCCTATCAGACTTTGGAATATTTCTATAAATAATTTCATAGCTAGGCGCAAATATGGCATGCGATTTCAAGGAATAGTGTGCCCAGTATTAATTTTATATAAATATTAAGTATTTTTATACTATTCACATGGAGGGTTTTTGTTTTCTCTTAAAAGGTAGGTTTTGTTGGGTCGGAAAATACGGGGAATGATGGCAAGAGGGGGGGTGAATTGCCTTTTTAAAAAATGATTGACAAATTAAAATCAAAGTGAAAGATGCAGCGGAAATAAAGAGGCAAGACACACAAAATTGATAACGGAGTTCGGCCAAAACCCGGCCTATGTCTCTGCTCCCAACTCAACCGTTGAGAGATTCCTACCGCTTGCTTTTCAATGGTTTTAGCAAGAAACCCACTAGGCTTTGAGGTAGCACTAGGACCTATTACAGCTTGCTTTTGGTGGTTGAGCAAGAACCCACTTGCTTTTAATGGTTTAGCAAGAACCCACTAGCCTTCTTACAGGTGAAGGCTAGCTCATCTATATCTCAATCTATTTAAAGGAAAGCTTGAAAACCTCTTCACACCTTAGTGGTGGTGTGAGAACCCAAAGAAAGAGGGATGAGAAGTAGAGTTTGGGGTTTGTAGGAACAAACCCAAATTTAAAGCTCAAAATAATAAATACAAGAAAAACCGTATTGGAGGAAGACTTGGGCGCCTTTGATTGATTGGAGATGTTGAAGGCCGCTTCCAAGCTTCTTTGAAGGAGCTCCTTGGATGTGGAATTGGATGGAGCTAGGTGGGTTCCTTTGAGGAAGTCCGCCGGAGGATTGCCGAATGATGGAAAATGTGTCCGTTGGCTTCGTAATAGTTCCGGTTAGTGTCCGGGGCTTCCTTGGCCTTTATTTATAGGCATGGAACCCTTGGGGAGGCTTCGGAGCCGTTGGAGAGGCTTAAAGAGACGTTGGAGGCCAAATGGGGGTTGACTGGTCAAAGCCAACGGCTAGTTTGACTGGGCTACCGGCTGGCCGGTACAGCTCCACCGGCTGGCCGGTGCCTTGGTAGAGAAGAAGAGTCTTGATACAGGCTCTACCGGTCGACCGGTGGAGGAGCCACCGGCTGGCCGGTGGCAAGACAGTAGCAAACACTATTTGGGCTGGGTGCCACAGGTCGACCGGTGACAGAGCCACCGGTCGACCGGTGGAACCTGGCAGTGGGCAATCCCTCTGCCAGTTCCACCGGCTGGCCGGTGCTATCACACTGGTTGGCCGGTGGACTGAAATTCAGTCCATTTGCCAGCTTTCTTGGGCCAAACCTTTGGCAATCTTTTGCCTATCATCCACAACACTTAAAAACAAGGTTAGACATACATGAAAGTGATTGTGATCATGAAAATTAAACCATGAGGGGATACGAGAGGTACAACAATCTCCCCGTATTTTGATGATCACAATCACCAAAACAATTAATGTAAAATACTGAAATTGAAAGGAAATGCTAAGCATGATGAAAAGGATTCTCCCCCAATCAATCAAGAAATTCTATTACAGCTTGCTTTTGGTGGTTGAGCAAGAACCCACTTGCTTTTAATGGTTTAGCAAGAACCCACTAGCCTTCTTACAGGTGAAGGCTATCTCACCTATATCTCAAGCTATTTAAAGGAAAGCTTGACAACCTCTTCACACCTTAGTGGTGGTGTGAGAACCCAAAGAAAGAGGGATGAGAAGTAGAGTTTGGGGTTTGTAGGAACAAACCCAAATTTAAAGCTCAAAATAATAAATACAAGAAAAACTGTATTGGAGGAAGACTTGGGCGCCTTTGATTGATTGGAGATGTTGAAGGCCGCTTCCAAGCTTCTTTGAAGGAGCTCCTTGGATGTGGAATTGGATGGAGCTAGGTGGGTTCCTTTGAGGAAGTCCGTCGGAGGATTGTCGAATGATGGAAAATGTGTCCGTTGGCTTCGTAATAGTTCCGGTTAGTGTCCGGGGCTTCCTTGGCCTTTATTTATAGGCATGGAACCCTTGGGGAGGCTTCGGAGCCGTTGGAGAGGCTTAAAGAGCCGTTGGAGGCCAAATGGGGGTTGACTGGTCAAAGCCAACGGCTAGTTTGACTGGGCTACCGGCTGGCCGGTACAGCTCCACCGGCTGGCCGGTGCCTTGGTAGAGAAGAAGAGTCTTGATACAGGCTCTACCGGTCGACCGGTGGAGGAGCCACCGGCTGGCCGGTGGCAAGACAGTAGCAAACACTATTTGGGCTGGGTGCCACAGGTCGACCGGTGACAGAGCCACCGGTCGACCGGTGGAACCTGGCAGTGGGCAATCCCTCTGCCAGTTCCACCGGCTGGCCGGTGCTATCACACCGGTTGGCCAGTGGACTGAAATTCAGTCCATTTGCCAGCTTTCTTGGGCCAAACCTTTGGCAATCTTTTGCCTATCATCCACAACACTTAAAAACAAGGTTAGACAGACATGAAAGTGATTGTGATCATGAAAATTAAACCACGAGGGGATACGAGAGGTACAACAATCTCCCCCTATTTTGATGATCACAATCACCAAAACAATTAATGTAAAATACTGAAATTGAAAGGAAATGCTAAGCATGATGAAAAGGATTCTCCCCCAATCAATCAAGAAATTTCTCCCCCTTTGTGATTATCAAAATAGAATGGGGCATAAAACTTGATTGAGGGAAAAACTGAAAATCAAGATTTTAAACCAATTGAAAATAATACCAATTGTTGGAAATTTTGAAATGAAAATTGAATAACAGTTTGAATTGAAAGTTTTGAATCAAAAACCAATTGAATTTTGAAATTTGAAACCAAATGAAATTTTTGAAGTGAAAAATTCGAATTGAATATTTTGAAATGAAAATTTGATTCCAAGTGTTGAAATTGGAAGTTGGAATCGAAAATTTTGGAATTGAAAACAAAAGGGCTTATTTTAAAATTGAAGTTTGAATTGAAACAAAAAGCTGAAACAAACCTAACTCCCCCTAAATAAAAACAATGAATCACCGGGGAGTGGGATTTTGAAAAGAGACAATTTTAGGCCCAGAGAGACTCTCTAGAAGGGATTTTTCAATCCATACTTGTCTCATGGCGGGTCTTCTCCTATAGAACTCGTCCGAAAAGAAAAAAGACTTGGGTTGGCCGTACCGGGCATTTTTACAATTACATTCATAAATAAGGTGCCCGGATTTTTTGCAATAATTACAGAATTTAAATTCGGAGCTCCCCCTTACAAAAATAGTGGGTGCATGGGAGGAGGAAGCTCAGTTGGTGTATCCTAGCCCTTGGGTGGTTCTAGATATACGTTGGGAACCTAGGAGATTGTTCAAATTTTGTTCCCCATTGGTGAACTTAGCTAGGGTCTCTCTTAGGTCTTTGATGGTTGATTCCATGGAATCAACATTTGGAAAATTTTGGATTTTTAGGGACATCTCCTCCTTCTCTTTGAGAAGTTGTTCTTTTTCGGAGGAGAGTTTTTTGAAAGACTTTTTTAAAGCAACAAATTTTGAAGAAAGTTCATGAAAACCATTTTCCAATTGATCTCTAGCGTGTGAGAGTTCTTCATAAGAAAGATGATTCAAAGAATTTGAAGAACTAGAAGACGAGGAGTCGGAAGAGGAGGAAGATGATACCTCATGATTTGCCATTAGGCATTTTTTACCTTGGTCGCTCGAGGAGAAGGAGGAGAAGGAGGAGCTATCACTCCAAGATGCCTTTGAAGCCTTCTTCTTTTTCTTCTTGGCCCTTTTCTTGTGAAGTGGGCAAGCGGGTACGGATTTTGCCTCGGGTTCTTGCTTTCGAGCGGGTTCTTGCTTTTGAGCCTTCTTAGTACCTTCATGGGTTAGCTCTAAAAGCTTCCAAATATCATGAGAAGATGTGCAAGAAGAAATATGATCAAAAACATTACGATCTAAGCCACAATGAAGAGCATTCATGGCTTTGCCATCAAGCTCGAAATTTGCAATGTCGGTGGCGGTCCATTGAGATTCATCTTTACAAGAGAGAGTAAAACCATGCATGACAATTTTAAAAATTGGATAGCCAATGCTTTTTAAAAAAGTGGTCATGCGGGTTTTCCAAAAAGAATAATCGGCTCCATCAAAGAATGGAGCACGATCCAAAGAATGTCCTTCGGGGGATTGAGAGGAAGAAGCGGTAGAAGCCATCAAAAAAAATAGGATCTTTAATTTGAGACCGTTTAAGGATTTATTCAAACACTTCCTCTGATACCAAATGTTGGGTCGGAAAATACGGGGAATGATGGCAAGAGGGGGGGTGAATTGCCTTTTTAAAAAATGATTGACAAATTAAAATCAAAGTGAAAGATGCAGCGGAAATAAAGAGGCAAGACACACAAAATTGATAACGGAGTTCGGCCAAAACCCGGCCTACGTCTCCGCTCCCAACTCAACCGTTGAGAGATTCCTACCGCTTGCTTTTCAATGGTTTTAGCAAGAAACCCACTAGGCTTTGAGGTAGCACTAGGACCTATTACAGCTTGCTTTTGGTGGTTGAGAAAGAACCCACTTGCTTTTAATGGTTTAGCAAGAACCCACTAGCCTTCTTACAGGTGAAGGCTAGCTCACCTATATCTCAAGCTATTTAAAGGAAAGCTTGACAACCTCTTCACACCTTAGTGGTGGTGTGAGAACCCAAAGAAAGAGGGATGAGAAGTAGAGTTTGGGGTTTGTAGGAACAAACCCAAATTTAAAGCTCAAAATAATAAATACAAGAAAAACCGTATTGGAGGAAGACTTGGGCGCCTTTGATTGATTGGAGATGTTGAAGGCCGCTTCCAAGCTTCTTTGAAGGAGATCCTTGGATGTGGAATTGGATGGAGCTAGGTGGGTTCCTTTGAGGAAGTCCGCCGGAGGATTGCCGAATGATGGAAAATGTGTCCGTTGGCTTCGTAATAGTTCTGGTTAGTGTCTGGGGCTTCCTTGGCCTTTATTTATAGGCATGGAACCCTTGGGGAGGCTTTGGAGCCGTTGGAGAGGCTTAAAGAGCCGTTGGAGGCCAAATGGGGGTTGACTGGTCAAAGCCAACGGCTAGTTTGACTGGGCTACCGGCTGGCCGGTACAGCTCCACCGGCTGGCCGGTGCCTTGGTAGAGAAGAAGAGTCTTGATACAGGCTCTACCGGTCGACCGGTGGAGGAGCCACCAGCTGGCCGGTGGCAAGACAGTAGCAAACACTATTTGGGCTGGGTGCCACAGGTCGACCGGTGACAGAGCCACCGGTCGACCGGTGGAACCTGGCAGTGGGAAATCCCTCTGCCAGTTCCACCGGCTGGCCGGTGCTATCACACCGGTTGGCCGGTGGACTGAAATTCAGTCCATTTGCCAGCTTTCTTGGGCCAAACCTTTGGCAATCTTTTGCCTATCATCCACAACACTTAAAAACAAGGTTAGACAGACATGAAAGTGATTGTGATCATGAAAATTAAACCACGAGGGGATACGAGAGGTACAACAGGTTTGATCAGAAATCCAAGGACACGGTTGCGTCCGGAGCGTGTCGTTTACCTTAGGCGGGGTGTAAAAGTTGTGGGTGTGGGACTGCTGTGAGAGATGTCACCTAGGGGAAAAATCATCATTTTGAAATAATGAATTAGTGATTTTTATCATTGGAGTTCTTTCCAAATATCATTAGAAAAATTTCTCAGAATGGAAATTTGAGACTTTCATTGAGTTTGAAATAGGGTGTTTTGCCTAGCATGATATAAAACAGGCGGGCGTGGAGGTTTCAGAATCTGTGCCCGTCGGCAGAGTCTCAGAGAGTTCATAAATTCTACTTAAGTTTAGAATTAAGGGGAGAACCCATTCCCCCCCTCTATCTCTTCTAAAAATTCTTCAACATTCTTCTCCAGATTGAAGAGCGAACTCTGGTGGATCGAAGTGGGATCGCATCGGGTGCGTCGCCAACAACGAACGAACAGATCAAGGTAGGATTTCAGTTGTTTTTCCGCACCTTCATCAATTTCATGAGTTTTTGTCAAATACGTCATTTTAATTATATAATTTCATAATTGGAATGATGGCTGAATGAACACGGCCACAGTTCGAGTCTCGTTCTAAATCTTTCGTTCGACGCGTTCTTTGTCATTCTTCGACCGAATTTTCGAATGCGCCAAAACTCTTTTGGATCATTGATCAAGGGAAGGCGCTGTGAAGGCCTCGTCCTGAGGATCCCAAACCCACCTTCGATTTTGGAATCAGACCACCGGAGTGGTTGTGGCGGCCGATGAAAGCCCTGGATCCGGAAAGGGTGGAGACCGGAGATCGGGGTGGCGCAGCGGTGGAGTCGGCTTGTTGCGGCGTGGTAGGATGAGGCGGGCTCAGAGGGCCGGCATGCGACGGCCGGCGGATGAGCAGAGTCTTGAGGGGTTCAGCAGTAGGCAGAGAGGTGGCATCGGGTGCGGCAGGTGAGGACGAAAGCGTCAGGTATGGACGGAGCAGCGATCCCAGGTGCGACCGGGCGGAGGCGGTTGCAGCTGTGGTGTAGTAGGGGACTAGAGTGATGGGGCATCCAGGTGGCAGAGCGGGGAGATCAGGCGGACACGGCGTGGGCAGACAGTGTCGCGGTGGTGCCCTCGGCTAGTCGTGGAGGTGTCGCGCTCGGCATTTCGCCGTCGGGAGGAGCCCCGAGACGCTGACCTAGGGGGGAGCCGCAGACAAGGACACACGTTTGGCAGGTCCTACTGGTGCGGCACACAGACAAATACTGGCCAAGAGGCTGGTCTGTTTGGAAGAACCGGACTGGAGGGGTCTAGTGGTGTTCGGATGGGTGGCAGCCAGCGGGCCATGGTGAGCTAGAATAGACCCGCGGCCGGACCGCGGGCCGGTCGGGGTGGACCGGCCCATTTTGGGCCCCCATCTATTCAAAGGGGCGTAACTTTTAAACGGTGCATCTTTTTGACGTGTCGTCAGTGGACATGGGATTGTCTCATCGATGTGGACTTTTTTAAATTGGTTTCATGGTTTTTAAGTTCTGCGCCTGAGGGTGGGTGACTCTAAACGCTTTAATTTATTAATATTAAATTATTATTAAAGCTTGCAACGAACGTGCCTCCCGAACAGGATGTTCGATCGATACGACATTAGTGTCTGCATGATCCTAGTTCTTGTGCCAACTTTTTGAGATGCTCTTTTCAGTGTTCGGGCTATAAACAAGGTGTGGACCCCACATGGCCCGATTTACACGTTTTACGATGAAACATCGCTTTTTCACCCAACATCTGTTTGGATGGTTTGAGCACTTGTTTCTATGTATTTTTCATAAGGGACTGCAATGGTTCAATCTTCCCACCTAAATTCAGGATCGTGGTGTGGGCGCCACATGGGCTAGTTACAGTGAATAGTGAATTTTTCATTGGTTGTTCATTTCGGGAGAGTGAATAGCCTACCTTGCGTGTTTTTTTTTGCGTATATCACGATGGTAGCCTCAGTATAGGCCTAGGAGGTGCGAAATTTGGTGAAGATTCAGGTCGTTGGGGTTAGTGACGTTTGGACCAGCAGTGGTTGAGTGTCCTCCCTTGGTTTTTTCCTATGAGGGTTCGTGTCGCATTACTACCTCAGTATAGGATTGTGATCCCCTTGGTTAGATTTTTTCTATTTGAGTTGGGGCATCCCTCCAGAGGGTTCGGAGCAGGATCCTCAAGCTTCGCTTCCCTATATCGGGTTCTTGGTATCACTATGGCTGCTAATCCACGGGCGACGATCCCCTATCTATAAGGTTAATCCCGTAGGGTTTTAGGCATCATCATGAATATAATCCCCTACATATTGGGTCGTGCATATTAGGGTTGCAACATCATTGGTTATACGATCCCCTACTCAGCATGTGGTTTATAGTAGGGTTGTGGCATCATTGGTTATACGATCCCTTACATAGCGCGTGGTCTCAGTGTGGTTGGTTCATCGTCAGTTCGATCCTTTACATCGTGAGTTATACTAGATAGGGTTCCAGTTTCATCGTGAGCACCTTTACACGGGCAATGATCCCATATCTAAGTGACGTGATCTGTGGAGCACCAGATCAGGTTGTGGTATCCCCCACCAGATCCTGGGAGTGATCCCCTATCTATGAGATC
Organism: Viscum album; assembly: GCA_963277665.1. Taxonomy (NCBI): domain Eukaryota; kingdom Viridiplantae; phylum Streptophyta; class Magnoliopsida; order Santalales; family Viscaceae; genus Viscum; species Viscum album. Next base: position 1,317,547,744 of record OY728147.1, read on the forward strand.
TACGAGTTATAGGAGTGGTTTTTTGTATCCCCTAGTAGAACCTAGGTGTGATCCCTTATCCGAGGAGTTTGTTATCTCCGTTGTTTCAGCGTGAGGTTCTTAGTGATGATTTTTTTATGAGCGTATATCTCTCGGACGAGTGTTGTCTGGTATGACAGAGCTTGTGGAGTGTGTTCTCCTAGTTATGTAACTATTGTAGGTTATGAGGATGTAACCTCATGAGGATTGGTGCATGGTCTGATTATATCTGTATGCTCATGGTGTATGTGTGGGCATATGCCTGAGCTGGGCTGAATAGTCGTGTTTCGCCGATAATGGTATCGAGATGGAGTTCATCTCTCGTTTGGGTTCCCTCTGGTTGGGTTGAGCTGACTGTTGCCTTTCAGTTCCTCCCTTTTATTTTTTGGTTTTTGTGGTTTCTAGTGGGTATTTTATATACTCACCCCTGCACGGGATTTTCCCGCATATGTTTGTGTCTTGTGCAGACCACAGTCCTTTTGACGGAGTTCCAGGAGGACCTAGAGTAGGTGGAGCTTGGTGTACACGACTGACTGGGGGGTTTACTAGATTTGTGCTAAGGATCTTACCATCAGGTGCTTTTGGCAGCATTTACCTCCTTCTGAGAAGGTTGGACGCTTTTGTAGTTTTCTTTTGGTGGGCCCTGTTTTTCCCTTTTATACTTTTTCTGTACTCTGGTTGTGGGTTAGATGTTCACATGAATTTCTTTCTAGTTTTTATATATATCTCTGCACTGTTTCTTGGAGGTGTGTGTGGGTGTGTGTGTATAGGTACCTTAGGTTAATGCCTCCCATGTGTGTGATAGCCTACTCGGTGCTGGTGGCCAGACCCTGGCCTATTGGAGGTGGGCTTGGGGAGTCATAGCTCGACCCCCATTGGTTCGGGTCATGACAGAGTGGTATCAGAGGAGGTTTCACCTTTGGGATCTTAGAGTATAGTTTTTCTAGCTATGATTTTGGTTTGGGTTGCATAGCGGCAGTGTCAAGATGTTTTGAGTTTGGATTCTAGGCCAGGGACTCCAGTGTTGGTGTGGCAGCCAACGTATTCATCCACTGGTACTCTGATAACCTGCCTTTCGACTCGGGACATTTCGACACTAGTCACAAGAAAATAACTGTAAATACATCATATAGGACTGGGTTTTGGGTTTTTCCTTGTCCTTCCTGATTCATATGTCCCGATATTCACTTTTACTATGGTGTGTCTTGATTGTATTTTAGGATGCCTCCATGATGATAGCCAGTGAGAGTTCTGCAACAGTATTGTGGTGATGATCTGTCCCATGTAGAGGATGTGGACTAGGGTTCAAGTTTTGAGGCTTGACCTCCTGGTGGTCCACTAGTTAAGCCACCACCTATCGAGCAAGTGGTTGTGTCAGTAGTGTAGGATGAGGTTGATCATAGGATGAGTGGGCTGCACAAGTTCCATAGGTAGCAACCAATGATGTTCTGGGGTGATCCAGACCCTCAGGCAGCTGATGACTGGCTCGAAGCAGTCACCCGAGTTTTCTGCCTTGTGAGGTCACCCGCAGATCAGATGGTGGTCCTAGCGGCGAGCCTTTTGTATGGTTCGTTCGGGCGATGGTGGAGTTTGGTGATGCAGTCCCACGATGAGGAGACGCTCACGTGAGCAGAGTTTGAGTGGCTCTTCAGGGAAGAGATCTATCCAGTGACGCTGAGGTAAGTGCAGATTCAGAAGATTCTACAGCTTCGACAGGAGGGCATGACTGTGTCCGAGTACTCAAAAAGGTTTACAGACCTGTCGCCCAACTCCCTGGATATGGTTCAAGACCTGTTCTTTAGAGTTCGGACTTTTGATCAGGTCTTACGTAGAGTCATCAAGGTAGGTGTGGTTTCCTAATTTTTTCCCACCTATGCTAGAGTGATGGAGCGAACCTTGGTGGTGGAGATCTTTCTGGCCGAGCAGATCCCACCTGTTGGTGCTGGGTATGCGAGAGATGAGACTTCGTCAGTCGGATCAGCATCTGGTAGCTGGAGGCAGGTGCAAGGGTCTCGATGTCGCCGACTTTTTAGGAGGTGACCCCAGGATGGAGGATCTGAGGCTCAGGGCTCGCAAGGTAGTTTTGGTTAGCCGCAGGAGAGGCGGTGTTACGCTTGCGATGGTCCGGGATATCTTGCTAGATATTGTCCCAACCATCATGCTTCTGAGAGGTAGTTGCTCGATAGGTCACCTTAGCAGCAACAACGTCTTGAGTTTGGAGGTTCATAGGGCGGCAGACGTGGCAATGCTGCTGGTGCAGTAGTGGGAGGTGGTAGGCGGTATCAGATGCCACCACCACCACCCCCAGGTGGTCCATGTCGAGCTCAGGGAGCTGGAGGGAGAGGGTGAGGACAGCTGCATTCCCTAGAGGTCATTGTCCCAGAGGCCCTGTTGATGGATAGAGGTATGCCTTGTGTCCTTTATACTTTCTGTAGTAGTTTTGATAGACACTATTTAGTGGTACTCTTCCCTTTCCATTTCTTGTTCGAGTTTCGTTTAGGGAATTGATAAGACCATGTGTGGGTGTTGTTCGGTGTGCTTTGAATGTGTGGGGAAGAGGGATCCTTCCCCCACTGAATCACTTTTTTGTGATGCGATGAAAACCGTGCATGCGAGTCAGTGCCACTCAAAGAGGATAGTGTTGAGGTGTGGTGGATGAGTCCCTCTAACTTATGTGTTCGGGCAAGGGTATTTTTTGGTGAACTCACTGGGTTGGGAGACCCAATTGATAGTACAGTTTATTTCCTTTTTCTTATGGATTTTTAGGAATGAAAAGTTCAAAGGTGGGGAGGATGTAGTTACTCGAGTTTTGGCCCGCCAGACTTTGGAATATTTTTATGAATAATTCCAGAGCTAGGCACAAAGACGGAATGCGATTCCGAGGCTCGGTGTGCCCGGAATAATTTTTATAAAAATATTAAGTATTTTTATACTATGAACGTTGTGGGGTTGTGTTTTCTCTTAAACGGTAGCTCGGATAAAAAATACGAGGGCACGGTTGCGTCCGGAGCATGTTGTTTACCTTAGGCGGGGTGTAAAAGTTGCGAGTGCGGGAATGATGTGAGAGATGTCACCCAGGGGAAAATCATCATTTTGAAATAATGTCTTAGTGATTTTTATCACTGGAGTTCTATTCAAATATCTTTTGAACACAGTCTCGAAATGGAAATCTGATACATCCATTGAGTTCAAAATTGGGTGTTTTTCCTAGGCGTGATATAAAATAGGCAGGCACGGATGTTGCAGAATCTTCGCCCATCGCCATAGTCTCAGAGAGTATATAAATTCAACTTAAGTGTGTAATTAAGGGGAGAACCCATCCCCCCACCCCTCTCCTGAATGTTCTTTGGCGTTCTTTTCTGTTCATCTCCAGATTGAGGAGAAAACTTTGGTTGATCAATGTTGGATCACAGTGGGCGTGTCGCCAACGACGAATGAACTGATCGAGATAGGATTTCAGTTGTTTTTCCACTCCTTTTTCAATTTCATGAGTTTTTGTCAAATCCATCATTTTAATTTTATAATTTTAGAATCGGGATGATGGAAGAATGAACACGGCCACAGTCTGAGTCATGTTCTAAATCATGTGTTATTTGTCGTTCTTCGGCCAAATTTTCAGATGCAAAAAAACTCTTTGGGATCATTGATCGAGGGTATGCACTATGAAGGCCTCGTCCCGAGGATTCCAAACCCGCCTTTGCTTTTCGAATCGGACCGCCGAAGAGGTTGTAGTGGCCGACGGAAGCCCTGGCTCCGACAAGGGTGGTGGCCGGAGATTGGGGTGGCGCAGTGGTGGAGATGGCTTGTTGTGGTGCGGAAGATCGAGGCGGGCTCAGAGGGCCAGCGTGCGGCAGCCAGCAGACGAGAGGAGTCTGGAGGATTTTGGAAGCAGGTGGAGAGGTGGCTTCAGGTGCCGGTGGTGAGGACGGTGGCGTCAGGTATGGCCGGAGCAGTGACCCCGGGTGCGGCCGGGCGGAGGTGGCTACGGCGTGGCGTAGCAAGGGACCAGAGGGTCGGGGCGTCCAGGCAGCAAAGCGGGGAGGTCAGGCAGCCACGACGTGGGTGGCCGGTGGTGGAGGTGTCACCCTCGGCCTATCGTGGTGGGGAGGAGCCCCGAGGCGCTGACCTCGGGGGGAGCTGCGGACAAGGACCCGCGTTCGGCGGGTCCTACTGGTGCGGCGAGTGAACAATGACTGGCCAAGAGGCCGGTCTGTTTGGAGGAACCGAACCTAAGGGGTCCGGTGGTGTTTGTATGGTCCATGGCCAGTAGGCTATGACAAGCTAGACCGGACCCGTGGCTGGACCGTGCGCCGGTGGACTGGACCGGGCCGGTCGGGGTGGACTGACCCATTTTGGGCCCCCTTGTATTCAAAGGGGTGTAATTTTAAAACGGCGTGTCCGTTTGACGCGTTGTTAGTTACCATGGGTTCGTCTCATTGAGATATACTTTTTGAATTGGGTTCATGGTTTTTTGGTTCTGCGCTCGAGGGTGGGTGACCCAAAACACTTTAATTTAATAATATTAAATTATTATTAAAGCTTGCGGCAGCGTGATCTTAGTTCTCGTGCGGAATTTTTGAGATACTTCTTTTAGTGTTCGGGCTAAAGATGAAGTGCGGACCCCACAGGGCCCGGTTTGCACGTCTTACGATGAAATGTCGTTTTTACACCCGACATCTGTTTGGAGGGTTTGAGCACTCGTTTCTGTGTGTTTTTCTGAGGGGAATTCAACGATAAAATCTTACCACCTAAATTCGGGATCTTGGTGTGGGTCCCACTTGGGCTAGACATGGTGAATATTGAATTTTTCACCGGTTGTCTATTTTGGGAGAGTGGATAGCCTACCTTGCATTTTTTTTCTGCGTAGATCGTGATGGTGGCCTCGGTATAGGCCTAGGAAGTGCGCACTGTGGTGATAATGCGATTTTCTCAGGTTAGCGACGTTTGGACGAGCAATGTTTGAGTGTCCTCCCTTGGTTTATTCCTATGAGGGTTTGTGTGGAATTACTACCTCAGTATAGGTTTGTGATCACCTTGATAGGATGTTTTTCTAATAGAGTTGTGGCATCCCTCCTGCGATTTCAGAGCGGGATCCTCTGGCTTCGCTTCCCTAGCTCGGGTTCATGGTATCGTTGTGACCGCTAATCCATGGGCAGTGATCCCCTATCTAGCAGGTTAATCCAGTAGGGTTTGAGGCATCATCGGGAATATGAACCCCTAAGTAGTGGGTCGTGCATAGTAGGTCTGTGGCATCGTTGGTTGTACAATCCCCTACTTAGCATGTGGTTTATAGTAGGGTTGCAGCATCGTTGGTTATAGGATCTCCTACTTAGCGCGTGGTCTCAATAGGGTTGGTGCATCGTCAGTTCGATCCCCTGCATCATGAGTTATACCAGATAGGGTTCCGATATCGTCATGACCATATTTACATGGGCGACGATCCTCTATCTAAGTGACGTGATCTGTAGAGCACTAGATCGGGTTGTGGTATCCCCTAGTGGATCCTGGGAGTGATCCCCTATCTGCGAGATCTATGAGTTATATTAGTGGGTTATTGTATTCACTAGCGGGCCCTAGGTGTGATCCTCTATCCGAGGAGTTTGGCATTTCTGCTGTTTCAGCATGAGGTTCTTAGTGACGATTTTTTTATGAGCTTATATCTCTCGGACGAGTGTCATCTGGGATGATAGTGCTTTTGGAGTGTGTTATCCTAGTTATATACATGTTGTAGGTTATGAGGTCAGAACTTCATGAGGCTTGGGGCATGTAGTGACTCTAGTTTTGGCCCTGTCCGACTTTGGAATATTCCTATGAATAATTCCAGAGCTAGGCGTGAAGATGGCGTGCGATTCCAAGGCCTGGTGTTCCCGGAATGAATTTTATAAAAATATTAAGTATTTTTATACTATGAACATGGTGAGGTGTTGTTATATCCTAAATGGTAGCTCATAATAGGAAACTGAGGGCACAGTTACGTCCGGACATGCTGTTTACCCTAGTTGGGGTGTAAACTTTGCGGGCGCGGGTCTTCTGTGAGAAAATCCACCAGGGGCGTTTCCGTAAATAAATTGAAAATTTTATTTATAAGAATCGGCTCGAATAGATTCTGAATGGAGTCTCAGATCAAAAATCCAAGTCCGCTGTTGCATTCAAAATAACACATTTACCCTAGGGGTGACCTCTTTTTCTCTGGATCGGGAGGTTTGGTCTGAGGCGGGGTCGTGTGTGTGAGTTGGTTATTTTAATATATATATATATATAGTAAAAAAACAAACCTCATCTCCTCCCCTTTCCTTCTCTACACCGATGAACAAACGACCCACGAAGGAGCCAACATCAGCCGTTTTCGACGCAGATCGTCGACAGATCGAGCTCCAGCGCGTTGCAGGTGTCGTTCTGCACCTAAAGCATTGGTGTTTCGCCCGCACGGTAGGTGATTTGAGTTTTAACCCATGATCCCGACATTGCTGTGTTTCTCATTGTTTTAATCTGTAGTAGTGTAGAAGGGGTCCCGAGGGTTGCGTAGGCACCTCCGGATCGAAAAACGGACCACTGGGGTTGTCCCTGCGGTCCACAGAAGCCTCACCGGCGCGACCCGGCCGTGCCGGTGCCAGCGCCGGTGAGGGGCTTCCGGCAACGGCGGGCCGGCGCGGCAGGGCGGTGCGGCCCGCCAGAGGGGTGGCGGCACACCGCCCTATGTGGCGGGAGGCCACGGTCCTGGTGTGGGGTGGGCCGTTGCGCGGCAGAGGTCTGCTGGCAAGGGCGGGCCGGTCGGGGCAGCCATGTAGGGCCGATCCGGCCCAGTCTTCATCCGGGGGTTTTTCAAACCCCCGTAGTTTGCTAACCGGGTGTCCATTTTGTGTGACGTCTTTGGAAAATTGACCCTAGAGATGAGTTAAATCGTTCATTGTGGGTTCGAGAGTTTTATGTTTCGGGATCGTGGCATGGGATCTTCAAACGTCGAATAAAATAATAATATTTTATTATTATTCGACTTCAGGATGTTGTATATTCTACCCAGAGCATCCAATTTATGTGTTGTCAGAGGCGTTGAGGCCCTGATGGTACGATAGACTTTTCTTGTTGGTTTTTGGTGATGGGATCAAGTTTGGGGTGTGGGCCTCATGAGGTCGGTTTTGGGAATTTACAGAGAAACATAACTTTCTCACCAAGCGTATGATTTTGGCGGATGAATAGTAGATCTTGTGTGCTTTTCTGAGAGGATCACAATGGTGTGATCCATTAGATGAGTTTTGGGATTGAGTCGTGGGCCCCACCTGAGCTGTCTTCAGTGAATAGTACCTATTTCCCTGGGGGTCCGTTTTGGACAAACTAGTAGTGGATCCCGTGTGTTTTTCCAAGGGGATCGCAGTAGTATGATCTGCTTGATGAGTTTCGGGATTATTGTGTGGGCCCCTCACGGGCTAGCTACAGTGAATAGAGCCTTTTCACTGGTTGTCTATTTCAGGTGAGTAAACAACCTATCCTGTATGTTTTTCCACGTGGATCTTGATGGTGGCCTCGGTATCGGCCTTGGAGGTGCGCAGGTGGCGTTGTGGTGGGTCGCTCGAGTTAGCGACATTTGGACAAATAGTGGTTGAGGGTACTCCCTTTGTTAAGTACTACGAGGGTTGGCTCGGCATCACAACCTTAGTATAGGTTTGTGATCCTCTCGATGTGATGTTTAATCTGTTAGAGTTATGGTATCCTTCTGGTGGAACCAGAGCGGGATACTCTAGCATTGTTTCCCTAGATCGGGATCTAGGTATCAATGTGACCGCTTATCCATGGACGACGATCCCCTATCTAGCAAGTTAACCCCGTAGGGTTTGTGGCATCATCGGGAATATGATCTCCTATGCTGTGGGCCATGCACAGTAGAGTGGTGGCATCGTTGGGTATATGATCCCCTACTCAGCATGAGGATTATAGTAGGGTTGTCGAATCATTGGTTATATGATCCACTACTTAGAGCGTGGTTTCTATAGGGTAGTACCAACGTCAGTTCGATCCCCTACAGTGCGAGATGTACTAGATAGGGTTTTGGTATCTTTGTTACCATCATGACACAGGTGACGATCTTCTATCTGGGTGACGTGTTTCTGTACGAATGCAAGATTGGGTTGCGGTATCCCCCAGCAGACCCTAGGAGTGATCCCCAATCTGTGAGATCTTCGTATACCGATGCAGGTTCTGGTATTCTTTAGAGGACCCTAGGAGCGATCCCCTATCTGTGTAGTTTGGTGTTTTTGTTGTTTCAGTGAGGTTTCCTCAGTGACGGTATCCGATGAGCGTGGTCTCTCGGGTGAGCATCTGAGATGTTTTTTGTGGGACCAGATGGAGTGTATCTCTCGGCGAGTGTCATCTGGGATGACAGTGATCATGGAGTGTGCTCTTCTTTTTGTGAACTATTACTAGTGATGAGGTCGGTTCCTCATGTGTCTTGGTGCGTGAGATGAGTATATCTAGATGTTCAAGGGGTATGTATGGGCATAAACCTGGATTGAACTGACTAGTTGTGTTTAGTTGATGATGGTCACATGATGGAGTTTCTCTCTCTTCTGGGTTCCCACTGGCTGGGATGAGTAGTCTGTTGCCTTTCAGTTTCTCTCTTTTGTTTTGGGTTTTTGGGGTGCCTACTGAGTATTGTTATACTCACCCCTGCACGGGATTTTCCCGCACATTTTTTTTGTCTTGTGCAGACCACATGCCTTTCGACGAAGTTCTAGGAGGACTCGGAGTAGGCCGAGCTTAGTGAGCGGGTTTGACTGGGGTGTTTACCAGAGATGTGCCAAGGAGCTTACTAGCCGGTGTTTTTGGCAGTGTTTTCCCTTCTTCTGAGCAGGTTGGACACATTTGTAGTTTTCCTTTGGTGGACCCTATTTTTCCCTATTTGTATTGCTGTTTCACTCTAGTTTGGGAGAGATGTATGCATGCATTTTCTGTCTAGTTTTATATATCTCTGCACTATTGCAAGGAGGTTTATGTGGGTGTGTGTGTACAGGTACCTTAGGCTAATGCCTCCCTTGTGTGTGATAGCCTACTCGGTACAAGACACCAACCCTTGGCCTATTGGAGGTGGGCTTGGGGAGTTGTGGCTGGATCCTCATTGGGTCAGGTCGTGACAGTGCACGGTTTGAGTATATCTAGATGTTCATGGTGTATGTATGGGAATATGCCTGAGTTGAGTTGAATAGTCGTGGTTAGCTGAGGATGGTCTCGAGATGAAGTTCCTCTCTCATTTGGGTTCCCTCTAGTTGAGATGAGCTGAATGTTTCCTTTCAGTTGCTCCCTTTTATTTTGGGGTTTTGGGGTGCCTACTGGGTATTTTATATACTCACCCATACGTGGGATATTCCCACACATGTTTGTGTCTTGTTAAAACCACAAGTTTCAGAACCCAGTTTTTGCAGTGAATGACTTTGGAATATTTTTTATGTTATTTCAGAGCAGCACCTTCAGACGACGTGCAATTCCGAGCCCCTGTTTGGCCGGAATTAAATTTTCAGTGTGTTCACACTAGGAATTCCAAATAAATAGGATAACTCCTAAATGGTGCTTCGGATTAAGTATCCGGGTGTACGGATGGGTTCAGAATGGGGTTTTTACCCTAGTAACGACATGAAACATGTCGGCGCGGGACGTTTGGACCCCTCACTCACTTCTGGAACATTAAACGGATAAATTAATTTATTTATTTATTCGTTTAATGGATTAACTCAAGTATCTCTTAAATGGTGGATCGTATTGGAAAACCGAGGGCACCATTGAGTCTAGATCATACCGTTTACCCTAGGAGGGGTGTAACTTTCGTGGGCACGGCCCGTCTGTGAAAAATGGCCCAGGGGCAGATTCGTAATTTAGCGGCTTCGGACATTAAATTTTAATAAATTAGAACGGGCCCTTGGATTAACATTTTGAGACCGACTTTGTGCCCGGGAGGTGGTTTTTACCCTAGGGGGGGCTTAACCTTGACCCTGCTGAGGGTTTGGGTACGGGACCAGCGGGCGGGAGTTGAAGTGTTATGTTTTTTTAAACACTTCCCCCCCCCCTCTTGGTTGTATCCCTAGAGCAAGGTGCTCCCAATGAAGAATCTCCCCCTCCATCCTCTCCTCCACCTCTCTGGCGAGGTGCGACAGTCCGGTTGATCTTCGTGAAGCGTCGGGCGAAGCCCTACGAGGTAGGCGTCATTTTTGTTTCATTTTTAATTCCTACACCCACTTTGATCCCAATTTATGGCATCGATTTGCTGTTTAATTTTCAAGAAAAGTCCATGAATGCGTAGTAGTTTTCATGCTCTTTTCGACGCTTATTTCGGATTTAAAATCTGAGTTCGGAGGAGGCCGCAGCAGATCATTGAAGTTTACGGGTTTTTGATGTTTTCGGCAGGTTCTTTTTTTTTCGGTGAGCTCCAGTGGCAGCGGCAGGGGCTTCGGCAGCGGTGCGGCTCGCAGGCGGCGGACAGTCGAGGTCGAGGGCGTCGGCGCGGCTGTCATTAGGGTGGTCAGCCGACTCCTCAGCAGGAGGCGGAGGGCATCGGTGTGAGTGGGGGGCCGCGCTTCAGCGGCGTACGCGGGGCAACGCGGGGAGCCGGGCGGGCCGGCTTCTCCGATCAGCGGAAGGCGCGAAGACCCGGGGTCGTCGCGACCCCGACAAGTCGACAGAGACCCGCACCCTGCGGGTCTCGTGGAGAAAACACGGACCAGCTAAGCTGGTCCTGGTTGATGTGGTTTGGCCCGCACGGTGAACCGCGGGCCGTGGTGGACCAGGTGGTCCGGGCGTCCCAGCCACGGACCGCCGGCTTGAAGGTGGTGGGCCGGCCCAGCCCCCCCCCCCCCCCCCCCCCCCCCCCCCGTCTTCGTCTAATGACGTTAAGAACATCATTAATCACAATCCGAGTGTCGGATCCGAATGCTGTCAGTGGAGACGCCCTCCATGAAACGAGACAGACTTTTTTAGATGGTTTCGGGAATTTTTAATTCCCAAAAAGAGGTGCTCAGGGCGTGACACTATGTTAAGTGGTTCGACGTTTTTCTCGGGAGTTCTTGTTTTGGATGGTGCGGACACACCCAGCGTCTGATTTGAGCACTGTTAGTGGCGTTGGGACCCTGGAACCGGGGAGAAGCTTTCCAGGGTAGTTTCGGGAATTAAAACCAGAGTTGAGGTGTGGGCCCCACGACCCGTCTTTTGAGCTGCGGGCAGCGTTTAGCGACTTTTTCGTCGGACGTCCGTTCGGGGCATGCGATTAGTCAATGTTGGGTGTTTTTCCGAGGGGATTGAAATTTTGGAATCCACCTGCTCTAATTTCGCACGATGGTGCGGGCCCCGCGAGGGCCGTTTTGGGAGTCGTCAGTGATTTCCGGCTTCATCACCGGGTGTCCGTTTTGGACAAGTGAATTGTCCATCTTATGTACCTTTTTCGAGAGGATCACAACAGTGCGATACGTTTGTTGTGTTTCAGGACCAGGATGAGGGTCCCATGTTGCACCGCTCGTGTGCGGCGTGCCAGAATGAGTCTTTTTCTCTAGATATCTGTTTCACTCAAGTGAGTAGTCCTTTTGACGTGTTTTCCCGAGGGGATCGCAATGGCGCAAAGCGCCCGACTGTTTTCGGGGCCGAGGCTTGGGACCATGGGACGTTGTTCGGGTGTAAAGCAGTGTTGGCTAATTTTCCGTTGGGTATCTGTTTGAGGAGAGTAAATAGTCTATCTCGTGTGTTTTCCAGCGAGGATTACAATGGTGTAATCTGTTTAGGAGAGCAGAGCCTCTTACGTGATCTTATTAAATGTTGAATTTGAAAGGCGTACCCGTGGTGGTCCTTCCTACGGTGTTTGCAGAGAACCCTTGGCGTGGGATCGCATTCACTTCTGGGAGAGTGATGTTGGTGTTTAAAGAGATGTGGTTGGTTGTGCCTCAATCGTTGATGTGGAAAGTTGGAGTTGTTAAGTTACACCTTCACATTGACATTGGGTGTCGTGTGCACGATAGCCTTTGGGCTGGAACGTGGTATACTCTGTGAGTATATGGGAACGCTTGGAGGTATATGTGGTTGTTTGTACCTGAGAACGTTTTTGCGTTCGGTTGGGGTTTACTTTGGGCCACACGTTGTGTGGGACCCATGTCTGTACCGTGTTCTTCTTTTCGTACTTTTGAACTCTCGCGACGTAGATGGTTCCTCTGTTCATGTTTGTTGACCAGCAGGGTTTAGTCTTCACTTGGCTTGGTTCTTGTTTGTTTGACCAGCAGGGTTGAGTTTTCCCCTGGTTCTGTTCTCGATGGTTTTAACCGGTAGAGATGGTTTGGTTCCTCTGTTTCTTCAGCTGTAAGGGGTTTCAGTACCGTGCCCCTTTAATCGGACTGCGGCACCATTTGTGACTACGAGTGTTCATACAATGTGGTTGTTTCCCCACTTTCTGGGATGAGTTGTATCGATCCGTTTCAACAGTGACTCAACGGCATGGAGCGTCATCACCCTAAAAGGGATGGGGAGTATTTCACATTGCTCCGTGTTCCCTAGTAGAGTTCTTGTGGATTCTGTGTGACCAACACTTCACGCAGGCACCGATCCTCTATCCAGGAGGTTGTTTCCAGCAGGGCTGAGGTTGTTTCAAGCGGGGCTCGCCAGTTGTACCATCGGGCAAGGATGGATAGTGGGTTACCATCCAGCAGGGATGGCCAAAGCAGTTCCGGGTTTACCTCTAGTGGGGCTGGGCAGTGGTCCCTGATGCCGGGATTACCTCCAGCTGGGCTGGGCAGTGGTCCCCGATGCCGGGCTTACTGCCAGCTGGGCTGGGCAGTGGTCCCCGATGCCGGGCTTACCTCCAGCTGGGCTGGGCAGTGGTCCCCAATGTCGGGTTACCTCCAACTGGGATGTGAAGTGGTCTCGTCACCGACTTTAGCCAGGTTTCTCTCCAGTGGATTACCCTGCTATGGGACTGGGTAGTGTGGCACCCGTCGACTCTTGTCGGGTCTCCTTGTAGTGGGAACCCGACGACTTCCAGGGACCCTCCAGCAAGGCTGGGAAGGGGGTCGCCTGTCGACTTTGAGTCCTCTCGACTGCGGGGAAGTGACATGGTGTGGTTTGATGTTCCCCCAGAACTCTCAAGTATGAGGGGTGCTCTCCCCACCGAGACGCGTCCTTGTGACACGACCTAAAACCGTGCGGGTGAGTTAGTTCCTTCCAAAGCGGATAGTTTCGAGGGGCGGTGATTTGACCCCTTGACTTGTAGTTTGGGGCAGATGTGCGGGATGCTAGGCATTAATGGTGTTTACTTATGGGACTGTTGGATACTCACATTCATGGGATGAGCTACGGGATGAGATCCCCATACGATCATGTTCGGGCTTCTTGTTTGAGCATATGTATTTGTATACCTTGTTACGGTACCCACTTCGTGGGTTTGGTTACTCTCCTTCCAGGAGAGGCGAAGACGCGTGGGGTATGCCACATTCTTTCCGTGTCTAGCTTCTCGTGGTTGGATCAGTCTACTCTCCTACTATAGGTGGTGAAGAGTCGACGGGAAGTTCATCTTCTCACTGTTTTCAGCTCCTTATGTCTGTACGAGTCTACCTTCTTTCCTCTTATTGGGTTGAGCTGGACTCTTTACTGTTACTCTACAGCACTCTCAGTTGTACTTATTTACTTTCCCTTTTCAATATACTACTCACACTTCAGTACCTCCTTTGTTTCTCCCTCGAGCCTTCGGAGTATCCTACTGAGTATTTTTATGCTCACACCTACTTGGGCTTTTCCCGCACTTGGTGTGACCTTGAAGACAATGGACATGTTGGTTGTGACTTCAGTAGAGCTTAGGAGTTTAGGAGCATAGACCGCATGCAGTGGCCGGAGGCAAGGTCTAGGTGGGGGAACCTCCCAACTATTTTTTTATTTGATTACCTATTGTCGGGTTGTGGCACCTTTTCTGGTTGGGTGCATGTTTTGCCCCTTTTCTTTTCAGTGTACCTTCATCTTTTATTTTGTACTTTTAGAGGTCGATGCACTTTTTGGTTTATTTATAGTAGTTTCCCTTTACTTTACTTGTGTTTTCTCTTTTAATCTACACCTTTTCATTGACTGTGCTACGTGTGTGTGTGTACAGGTACTTAGGCAAAGGCCTCCCCTAGTTATTGTGCCTTCAGCGCTGGTCGCTAGCCCCTGGCCTATGGAGGTGTGCTTGGGGTAGTTGCAGCTCGAGCCTAGGTAGGGTCGAGTCGTGACCACATGCCTTTCAACGGAGTTCCATGAGGACGCAGAGCAAGTGTAACTTAGTGTGCATGACCGACCGGGGGGTTTACTGGAGATGTGCTAAGGAGATTACCAGCAGGTGCTTTTGGAAGCATTTCCCTACTTCTCAGCAGGTTGGATGCTTTTGTAGTTTTCTTTTGGTGGGCCCTATTTTTTCCTTTTAAAATTTTGATGTACTATGGTTGTGGGTTATATGTATGCATGCATGTCTTTCCTGTTTATATATATATATCTATGAACTATGGCTTGGAGGTGTATGTGGGTGCGTGTGTATAGGTACCTTAGGCTAATTCCTCCCAATTGTGTGATAGCATACTCGGCGCAGGTCACCAGCCCCTGTCTTATTAGAGGCAGGCTTAGGGAGTCATGGCTCGAGTCCCGTTGGGTTAGTTCATGACAATAAAATCTTTATATTAACATTTTATAACGTCATTTCACCCTTTAATTGTTAGTATTTTTCTCCTTGCACTGTTTTTGGGTGTGTTCTTAACATGATTTCCATGATTGGTTCATGGTGGATGTTCTTGTCGATTGGAAGTGAAATTCCAGAATTTGAATGGAAATGTATTTACATATTTCCAATAACATAATTTATTCCATTTATCATTTTGATGTCTAATATTTAGATGATTCATAAGTTAAAACATTAATGATGTTCGTTTAGATCATTTTAGTGGTTCTTTGATAATAACGACCTCATTTCGCTTTATAAATTAAAACCATGTGTTAAAACGAATTCCAGAACCATTGATGAGACATAATACATATATTATATCCTTGTTAGACCAAAAAAATGGTTTCATGACCATACATGAAGTATTTAAAGAAAAAATACATCACATCTTCCACGATGTCCGTAATTCGACACATCGTGGAAAATGTTTTTAATTCTTTGAATAAGTGAGAGAGAAGAAGAAAAATGATGATGAATTTTCCATGAACATGAGAACATACAGAATATACAGGATTTTGGAGAATTCATGCCTCTTGTATATTAGGGGTTGAGGAATGAAGAAAAGGGAATCAGGAAATAAATGAAAACTTGAGAAATTTTCACAAAAATTCGGCATCCTAACAACGTCTCTTAAAATTTCATAACAATAGTTTGATGAGGGAAAGGGAATATCTAATCACTTATAAATAATATGGGAAGTCAGGTGGGATATGAAATGAAATATCCCAACATAATCCAAAGGGAAAGGAAGAGAATACCAAAAATGAAATAAAAGGAAGAAAATAAAAGAGGATGTTTACCTCTTGATCTCTTCTCCTTGAGATCCTTTTTAAGGGCATTGGTTTTGGTCTTTTGGTGAGACCAGTAGATCCAAGACGTGGGGAAGATCCTTTGGAGGATTATTGGGAAGAACATAGGCATGTATCAAGGCATGATAGGTGTGGGAAGAAGAAGGGAGTGAGGGTGGTATTTATAGTGGAGTATAGGGGGTATTTTTCATTATTTTAATCATTAATATAATATTTTTTCCCAAGATTATGAATAGTCTTAGTTCATGTGAACTAAAATAGTAATAATGGAATTTTAGTTCTAACCATGTGTCCTTTCATCACTTACTTTGTCATAAATAGTGTATTTTACTGATAATTTGATTATACGGTACTTTATCGTATTACACTATTCACTGAAAAATCAAGAATTTCAGAAAAAAACCAAAAAATTTACCCTGAACATTTTTCGACATATAGAATTAAAAAATGAAGTCCATTTTTTGAAAATAATTTTCTAAATATTGTTAATTTAATTTTTAAATAATAGCATACTTAATTCAAAAATTAACAAATCTAATCCTATAACTACTTTTATATCATGATGAAAAATTAACCAAGATGTTATTATCTTAAAGCCTTAAAAAAATAAAATAATAATAAAATTTACTTTTCATTAGGGTCATATTAATATTAAAAAAAAATTTGGTTTCATCAGACTCCAAATAACTTACTGAACAAAATTGTATTTGAAAGTTTCTTGAAATTCAAAACATAGAAGTGGAAAAAATTATGTCTATGGGCTCATTATAAATATCAACATAAAACAAAGTTTCTTTCATTTCCAAATATAAGGACCCAGACTTATTGCATACATAATCCATTACTATATATATTATTTATTATTGATAGGATATATACTTTCTCTCATCAAACTATTTTTAAGAAATTTTAAGAAACGTCGTTAGGCTGCCGAATTTTTGAGAGAAATTTCTCATGTTTTGTTTTATTTCATGATTCCTTTTTCTTCTTTACTCACCCAATCTTATCCAAGAGGAATGAAATATACATAATCATATATATTCATTATGTTCTCATGTTCATGGAAAATGCATCATCATTGTTCTTCTCCTCTCCCACGCATTCAAAGAATTAAAAACATTGTCCATGATGTGTCGAATTACCGACGTCATGGACGATGTGATTTAATTTTTCATTAAATCCTTCAAGTCTGGTCATGAAACCATTTTTATGGTTTAAATAAGTCATATTATATGTATGATGTCTCAGAAATGGTTCTGTAATTCGTTTTAACACATGGTTTTAATTTATAAAATGAAATGAGGTCGTTTTTATCAAAGAACCCCCAAAATGATCTAAACGAGCATCATTAATGTTTTAACATATAAATCATCCCATATTAAATATCAAAATGATAAATGGTATAAATTATGGTACTATAAATATGTAAATACCTTTCCATTCCAATTCTAGAATTTCACTTCCAATCGACAAGAACATCCACCTTGAACCAATCATGGAAATCATGTTAAGAACTCACCCAAAAACATTGCAAGGAGCAAAATACTAACGATTAAAGGGAGAAATGATGTTATAAAATGATAATATAATATGTTATAAACATGAAAATGTTTATCAAACTTATAATAACTCTCTTTTAACCATTATATAGGATGTCTAAACAAGTTTGAGGTATGATAGAACCAAGGTAAGTGAATTCTTAACCCGATTTCCATTCTTTGGGTTAACCTTCTATTTAATTATTTATGTGCTATTTAAATTGTTTGTGTGATGGGTTCTGTTTATATGATGTTTTATTATGTTTATTTATAGTATATATACACACTCAATCCACTCTATTAATTCTCTCTTAAATTGTATGATATTTATAAGGGGATTTTCTTTAAAAATCGTCTTTTTAAATTCGGTTTTACAAAATTCCAAAGTAATGTTTTTATGGAATTATTCATGTTCTATATTTATGTTTTTGTTCTTGGGAATTATTTATGATGAAGGGTGGTAACTATATCTATCTCCAATTAATTGGCTATGAGTAAGTTGGTGGTCAGTTATATGGTTACTCCAAGTGTAACTGTGATGGCTACACAAAGTAAGGTAGTCGTGAGGGTTACATATTATAAGGTAGCCAAGAATGGTTACAAGATTATGTAATGCCCCAAGATACCTTTTTGATTATATTTATGTTCTCGTGTTTTGTACGGATATTGTGTAAATATCATGTTACACAAAGTATGTATATATGGGTGACAAGAATGTCTTTTGAAAATGCTTTCATAAGTTACAAGTATTCATGGACTAATGTGATCTTTCCTTCTTTTCCATCCCTTACTAAGATTTCATTCTCATCCCAAGTTTTTAAATGATTTTCACCGGTTAATGGATGTGTATGAAAAGGAAGGAATACATGTTAAATGTTGAATGATTTTCAAGGAGTCTTGTATTAATTTTTAATGTTTTATATTTTGAGGAAAATGGAAACTGTTTTTATGGTATCCACTCTAGAATAATGTGTAATGTTATGAATGTATTGTCCTAATTCTCTAAATCTTTAAACTTGAAAATATTCTCAATGTAAAAGAAGTTTTTTTCTTGACTAAATTCAAGAATATCTATGTAATAAGGTCGGGTCATTATAGTTGTTACGTTATTTGGAGTCTATTGGAACCAACTTGTTTTTTGCTGAATAGTAATATACCCTTATGAATAGTAATATGTATAGTAATATAACCCTAATGAATGGAAAATTTTATTATTATTTTATTTTTCTAAATATTTAAGATAATAACATCTTGGTTAATTTTTCATCATGATATAGAAGTAGTTATAGAATTAGAATTGTTAATTTTTGAATTATGTATGATTTTATTTAAAAATTAAATTAAAAATATTCAGAATTTTTTTTTTCCAAAAATGGATTTTATTTTTTAACTCTTCAAAAAAAATGGTACGGGAAAATTTTTGGGTTTTTTCCTGAAATTTTTATTTTTCGGTGAATAGTGAAATACTATAAAATACCGTATAATCAAATTATCAGTAAAATACTCTATTTATGACATCATAAGTGATGAAAGGCCACTTGATTAGAACTCACATTCCATTATTACTATTTTAGGTAACATGAACTAATAATATTCATAATCTTGGGAAAATATTTTAGATTAATGATTAAAATAATGAAAAATACCCCCTCTCCTCCACTATAAGTACCACCCTCACTCCCATATTCTTCCCACACCTCTCAAGACTTGAGCCATGCCTCAGTTCGGCCCAATACACCTCCCAAGTTTCTTCCCTACGTCCTAGAGCTTCTGGTCGCACCAAAAGATCAAACCAAAAGCCCTTAAGAAGGATCCCAAGGAGAAGAGATCAAGAGGTAAACATCCTCTTTTATTTTCTTTCTTTTTTCCATTTTATCTTATTCTATTCCTTTCCCATTGGATTATGCTGGGATATTTCATTTGATACCCCCTTACTGTCCATATTATTCATGAGTGATGATATATTCCCTTTCTCTCATAAAACTATTTTTATGAAATTTTAAGAGACGTCGTTAGGCTGCTGAATTTTCGTGAAACATTTCTCATGTTTTCTTTTATTTCATGATTCCTTTTCCTTCTTTCCTCATGAACTATTATCCAAGAGGCATGAAATATCTAGAATAATGTATATTCTGGATGTTCTCATGTTCATTTAAAATTCATCATCATTGTTCTTCTCCTCTCCCACTTATTCTTATAATTAAAAACATTGTCCATGATGTGTCGAATTACCGACATCGTGGACGATGTGATGTCGTTTTTTATTAAATCCTTAAAGTATGGACATGAAACCATTTTTATGGTTTAAAAAGGTTATTATATATGTATTATTCCTCATAAATGGTACTGGAATTCGTTTTAACACATGGTTTTAATTTATAAAACGAAATTTGGTCGTTATTATTAAAGAACCACTAAAATGATCTAAACGAACATCATTAATGTTTTAACTTATTAATCATCCTCATATTAAACATAAAAATAATAAATGGTCTAAATTATGGTACTAGAAATATTTAAATACCTTTCCATTCCAATTCTGGAATTTCACTTCCAATCGACATGAACATCCACCATGAACAAATCATGGAAATCATGTTAAGAACTCACGCAAAAACAATGCAAGGAGAAAAATACTAACAATTAAAGGGTAAAATGATGTTATGAAATGATAATATAAGATGTTATAAACATGAAAGTTTTTATTTAAACTACCAATAACTCTTTTTTAACCATTATATAGAAATTTTAAACAATTTTAAAGTAAGAGAGACCCGAGGTAAGGGAATTCTTAACCTGATTTCCATTCATTGGGTTGACCTTCTACTTCATTATTTATGTGCTATTAAAATTGTTTGTGTGATGGGTTATATTTATATTATGTTTTATTATGTGTATTTATAGTATATATACTTACTCCATCCACTCTATTAAGTCTCTCTTCAATTGTATGATATTTATAAGGGGATTTTCTTTAAAAATCCTCTTTTTAAATTCCGTTTTACGAAATTTTAAAGGAATGTTTTAATGGAATTATTCATGTTGTATGATTATTTTTTGGTTCTTGAGAATTATTTATGATGAATGGTGGGACCTATATCTCCCTCCAATGCATTGGGTATGAGTAAGTTGGAGGTCGGCCGTATGGTTACTCCATGTGTAACTGCGAATGTTACACAAAGTAAGGTAGCTATGAGAGTTTCAAATTATAAGGTAGCCAGGAATGGTTACAAGATTATGTAAGTAATGACCCAAGATACCTTTATGATTATATTTATGTTCTCATATTTTGTGTGGATCCTGTGTAAATCCCATGTTACACAACGTATGTATATAATGTGACAAGAATGTCTTGTTTTAAGTTTTAATGTTTTATATTTTGAAAAAAATGGAAACTATTTCTATGGTATCCACTTTGTAAAAATTTGTAATTTTATGATTGTATTTTCATAATTCTATAAGGCTATAAACATAAAAATATCTCCAATGTAAAAGGAAGTTTTTTCTTTACTATATTGAAGATTATGTATTTAATAAGGCCAGGTCCTTATAGTTTAATGTAATATCCCAATTTTTTTAAAAAAATTAAAATGAATGAAACTTTGTTTTAAGTTGATATTTATAACTTGACTTAAGACATAATTTTTTCCACTTCTATGTTTTTAATTTCAAGAAACTGTCATCTATAATTTTGTACAGTTAGTTATTTGGAGTCTGAGGGAACCAACTTGTTTTTTTGTGAATAGTAGCATACCCTTATGAATATTAATATGAATTGTAATATGACCCTAATGAATAGTAAATTTTATTATTATTTTATTTTCTTAAGTCTTGAAGATAATAACATCGTGGTTAATTTTTCATCATGATATAGAAGTTGTTAGAGAATTAGAATTGTTAATTTTTAAATTAAGTATGATTTTATTTAAAAATTAAATTAATAATATTTAGAAAATTATTTTCGGAAAATGAACTTCATTTTTGATTTATAGACATAGAAAAATGGTAAGGGTTAATTTTTGGGACTTTTCTAAAAATCATTAATTTTTGATGAATAGTGAAATACGATAAAATAATGTATAATAAAATTATCAGTAAAATACACTATTTATGACATCATAAGTGATGAAAGGCCACTTTTTCTAACTCACATGACATTATTACTATTTTAGGTCACATTAAATAAGACTATTCATAATCTTGGGCAAAAATATTATAATTTTGATTAAAATAATGAAAAACACCCCCTCTCCTCCACTATAAATACCACCCTCTCTCCCGTCTTCATCCCACACCTCTCAAGATATGATCCATGCCTACGTTCTTCCCAATAATCCTCCCAAGGCTCTTTCCAACATCCTAGAGCTTCTGGTCTCACCAAAAGACCAAAACCAAAGCCCATAAGAAGGATCTCATGGAGAAGAGATCAAGAGGTAAACATCCTCTTTTTTTTCTTTTCTTTAATTTTATGTTATTCCCTTCTAATCCCTTTGGATTATGTTGGGATATTTCAATCCATATCCATCCTTACTGTCTATATTATGTATGAGTGATGTTATATTCTTGTTCTCCCATCAAACTATTTTTATGAAATTTTAAGAGATGTTGTTAGGCTGCCGAATTTTCAAGAGAAATTTATCATGTTTTCTTTTATTTCATGATTTCTTTATCTTCATTCCCCACCCCCTCTTATCCAAGAGGCATGAAATCTCTATAATAATTTATATTCTGGATTTTCTCATGTTCATGGAAAAATATTCGTTATTGTTCTCCTCCTCTCCCACTTATTCAAGGAATTAAAAACATTGTCTATGATGTGTCGAATTACCGACATTGTGGACGATGTGATTTCTTTTTTCTTTAAATCTTTCAAGTCTGGTCATGAAACCATTTTTATGGTTGAAAAAGGTTATAATATATGTATTATGTCTCATAAATGGTTCTGGAATTCATTATAAAACATGGTTTTAATTTATAAAATGAAATGAGGTCGTTATTGTCGAAGAACCACTAAAATGATCTAAACAAACATCATTATTGTTTTAACTTATGAGTCATCCTCATATTAAAAATAAAAATGATAAATGGTATAAATTATGTTACTGGGAATATTTAAATACCTTTCCATTTCAATTCTGAAATTTCACTTCAAATCGACAAGAACATCCACCATGAACCAATCATGGAAAACATGTTAAGAACTCACCCCAAAACAGTGCAAGGAGAAAAATACTTACAATTAAAGTGTGAAATAATGTTATGAAAAGTTAATATAAGATGTTATAAACATGAAAATGTTTTTGTAAACTACTAATAACACTCTTTTAACCATTATATAGGAAGTTTAAACAAGTTTGAAGTGAGACATACCCGAGGTAAGGGAATTCTTAACCCAATTTCCATTCTTTGGGTCAACCTTATTCTTCATTATTTATGTGATATTTAAATTGTTTGTGTGATGATTTATGTTTATATTATGTTTTATTATGTGTATTTATAGTATATATACATACTCCATTTACCTTATTAAGTCTCACTTTAATTTAATGATATTTATAAGGGGCTTTTCTTTAACAATCCTCTTTTTAAATTCGGTTTTATGAAATTCCAAAGTAATGTTTTTATGGAATTATTCAGGTTTTATGATTATGCTTTGGTTCTTGGGAATTATTTATTATAAAGTTTGGGACATATATCTCCCTCCAATTCATTTGGTATGAGTAAGTTGGAGGTTGGCCATATGGTTACTCCAAGTGTAACTGCGATGGTTTCACAAAGTAAGGTAGCCATGAGGGTTACAAAATATAAGGTAGCCAAGAATGGTTAAAGTATTATGTATGTAATGCCCCAAGATACCATTATGATTATATTTATGTTCTCATGTTTTCTGTGGAACTTTTTTAAATTAATTGTCACACAAATTAAGTATACATGGGTGACAAGAATGTCTTTTAAAAATTCTATCATACGTTACGAGTATTCATGGACTAATGTTATATTTCATTCTATTCCACCCCTTACTGAGATTTTGTTCTCATCCCGTGCTTTTAAATGATTTTCACTGGTAAATGGATGTGTAAGACAAAGAATTAATCCATGTTAAATGTTTAATAATTGTCAAGGAGTCTTTTTTTACGTTTTAATGTTTTATATTTTGAAAAAAATGGAAACTGTTTTTATGGTATCCACTCTGTAATAATGTGTAATGTTATGAATGTATTTTCCTAATTATATAAATATATAAACATAAATAGATCCTCAATGTAAAATTAAGTTTTTTATCAACTAAATTCATGATTATTTATGTAATAAGGCTGGGTCCTTATAGTTTGTATCATAGGAAAGGTTTAGACAACTTTAGGGATTAAGAGTTTTCGTCAAACATATGGTTAGTGTGTATGTCTATTCTTTAAGTTAAAACCTTGTTTTATAACTTTTTAGATTAAGGAATGTCAGTTAAAAATGGAAGGAGGAGGATCTTAAATGACATTCCTATCTCTTCCTAATGACTTGATTGCAATAATTATTCCAAATTCCTGTCTAGATGACATTGAAACATTTTATAACATACAACTCACTTGCAAGAAATTGTTTGATATGTCAAAAATCTCCACTATAACTCGATACCATCGTAGATAATGGGTTGTATTTTAAAAAAATTCCTATTTTCTGAATATTCTCATATTTTCAAGAAAGGTAAATATTATCAAGGAATTTTCAAATATTTTACCTTATCAAGAGACTTTGAAGCATATTGTTATTTTGAAAGAGGTTCTGAATAAGGAGACCCTTGTGCAACCTATTTATATTTTCTTTTGAAATTTACTTTTTCAGAACATACTTATGGTATTTTAAAAGGACCATTGATTGAACTTTTCAACCCAAACTCGGTCCGACTATTTTATAAAAATCATGTTTTATGAGATGTTTTGAAATTATATGTCATACATGATTATTTTCCAAAACTATTTTTCTATGAACACCCATATGACCCAAGTTGTACAAGGTGTATTTGTATAATGGAAGAAAATGATTTTCAAGTATCTCTAAATAATTTTTTCAAGGCATGGAACTTCTATTTACGTGAGCAAGATGATGATGAGACCGGGTGGACTATGACAACCCTGCTTTTTATTACAACTTAAACATGATTTATTAGATAAAAAATCACTTGATACAACAAAGAAGATCGAGAGGTTTAGAATATTTGGGGATTAGGATCATTACATAAAAACTTGAAACACGAAATACAACATCTTTATTGAAAACTTCATTTACATGACCACTACATTCCCTCGTACTTAGCATTGTATGGGATAACTTGAGAACATGCATTAGAAAGGGTGAGCTATAAATCCTAGTAAGGTAATACACATGGAATAACATGAGGAGTACAATACATGTTAGACATTAGGTATATCAATAGTGCACAATAGAAACATGAACAAAAAGTCATGATAAATCATGATAATCATATCATGGAAATGTGATAACAACACTTAACATGGAATTAGCATGAGCCAAGTCTCATTGCACATGGAGCATGAGTAAACCCTCATTGCACATGAACCATGAATAAACCATCGTTGCACTTGAAATAGCATTAGTAAACACTAATTTAACATGACTTATCATGATACTATACTTTACCCAATGCATTGGAGCGCTATAAGGGCACACCCTTCTTAAACATTTCATTTCATGCATAAGTGTGCCACATGGATAATAAAACATGGATTCATAAAACATAATAATTTATTCCACGATAAAGTAATTTGGAATTAATACATGAAACTTTATAATAAATAATTAAATGTGCATAAAGGATAATACCCTTGATGGAGAAGTGGGCATGGTATTCACTATACAATGGCATTGGCTTAGAAAATCGGTGCGATTTCGTCAGCGTAACGGCGTGACACAAGAATTCATAAAAATGGTTGATGAGAGAGAAATGGGTTCCTCATCATATTTACATGTATTGTACAGTAAGGAGGTAATATAGATACATGTCCCAGCAATCGTAATGGAATTTAGATTCATGATACAAAAGTATTGCTTGAATGTAAAAGAGGAGAGAGAAGTTCCTTTCGGAATTTCGGCATAGTAACGGGTGTACATGGGAGGAATTTAATGAGAGAGAAAGGGGTATCCAATAATTAAAACATAAAGTGGGAAGTATTTGGTAGGTTCTAAAACATACCCCAACATTCATAATTGAAATTAAACGGTCAAAAAAACTTAATGAAAATTGGACAAAAAATGAGAAAGGAAGAAAAAACCCTTACTTGGAAGTGTGCTTCCAAAGGCTAGAGAGAGGATTCTGAGAGGCTTATTGGGAGATTGGGGAACCTTGGGAGGATTATAGAGAGAGTAGGGAAGAGGTTGGACGAACTAAAAAGGCTTTTAGTGAGGAGGAAGTGGGATCTTGGGTGGGTTTATATAGGAAAGGTGAGGGAATTCTTTATTATTTAGGTTTGGGTCCCCTTACATTAAATTAATCCAAACCACAAACCATCCCATAGTTTTTGCCCATGGTTTTTGGAAAAGGGAATAGGAAAGCAATATTTTATAAGGAAAAAGTCCGAACTTCTTAAAATAATAGGGTTGCTTATGTGGAGGTGATTCATACCCCCATGGAAATTAATTTAAAAAGACAAGGTGTTAATAAGTCTTGAGGGGTCCATTAATGCTTTGAAAAGTAAATAAAAAAACCCAAAATCACATTATTTTAATGTTAAAACATATATTGGCCGAACATAAAGCTTATAGTATTTTATTACATCACTATTGGGTCATTATGATGTCATAAATCACATTATATATTTAAACGGTATTTAATTTTTACCCAAAAATTTGACTGTCTCAGAAAATTATGAAAAATTCACCATTGGATAATTTGGGAATCCTGATTCTATAAATAACATTTATTTTATCTAAATAATTTTCTAAATATGTTAATTTTCACTTTTGAAATAAAAACTGACATTTTTCAAAAATTCACGAGTTTTGAAAGAAATGGCTTTCAAACCTTAATAAAAATTACAATTTCATTCATAAAATTATAAGATCATTTCTATTTAATAAAAATTAATTTAATAATAATAATACTATTTTATTAAAATATTATTTATTTCAAAATTCCCTTCATTTAATAAAATATAATTCTTAATTAAATAATAACTAAAAACATTATTTGTACTTTTAAAACTATTTACAATGTATCAATAATGAAAAGAGAGTATATTCAATATTATATACAAAAAAAATAATGTACATGAACATAGTACTATTTATTTGTTACATAACCCCTTAAAACAGCCGCATAAGACCTAAGGGTAAGGTGTGCAATGGTGAAAGACTCTTGGGGTGGCTCGGATAACATCGCTCGAGTGGTAATTTCTATCAACTTACACTTCTCCCACAGACGGTCCCGTTCGAGCTTGACATGATGAACCTCAGCTTGGGCTTGGTCAAGAGCGAAGCCCAAGGATTCCACCTCTTTTCTGAGCTCTGACAAATGGGCTTCATATGGGGCAATTCTACTAGATGAGGCCACCGCTTCCTTTGTCTGAGTAAATATAGATTTTTTAAAGCCCTATATTTATACTAATCATGTGATCAATGTTCAACGGCTATATTAGCAATGGTCAAAATTCTTAACATAAAACCAAAGAAGTTGACATTTTATATAAACATAAAGAGACATTTAATTAGATCAAGAGGGATTTCCATTAATGAAACTTTGGGTCATTACAATATTCCCCCTTCAGAAATTTCGCCCTCAAAATTTTCCTTTTCCCACACTAAAACAGATTTGGGTAACTCAGCTTCATCATTTCCTCCGATTCCCAAGTCACTTCTTAAAACTTTTGGTTTTGCTGTAACACCTTGACAAGGGGAATTGTCTTATTTCGTAGAAATTTTTCTCTACGATCTAAGATCTTCACTGGTTTCTCCTCAGAAGAAAGATCATCTTCCAATTGTACCACCTCAGAAGAGAGTACATGTGAAGGGTCTAGTATGTACTTCCATAAGTGGGATACATGAAATACATCATGTACTTTGGCCATGGTAGGTGGAAGTGTTATTCGATAGGCCACAGCCCAAACACGATCAAGAATATCGAAGGGGCCGATGTACCTTGGATTTAACTTCCCTTTCTTTCCAAACCTCATGACCTTCTTCCACGGAGATATGCATAGAAAAACCATGTCTCCAACTTTAAACTCAAGGTCTTGTCGATGATTATCTGGATAACTCTTCTGTCGACTCTGGGCTGCCTTGATATGCTGTTGAATTGTTTTCACCTTCTACAGCATTTCCTCGACCATTTCTGGTCCAATTATCTTATGTTCACTGACCTCATCCCAACATGCCAGTGTTCTGCACATTTTCCCATACAGGGCTTCATATGGTGCCATTTGGATGCTCGAGTGGAAAATGTTATTATAAGAGAACTCAACCTGAGGAAGATGATGATCCCATCCTCCTTTAAAGTCCATTGAGCATGCTCTCAACATGTCCTCAAGTGTTTGGATAGTCCGCTCGGATTGGCCATCAGTATGAGGATGATAGGCCATACTAAAGTTCAGTTCAATATTCAGATCATGTTGAAGACTCCTCCAAAACGTAGAGGTGAATCTTGGATCTCGGTCAGACACAATAGATAGTGTTACTCCATGCATCCTTACCACTTCCCTGATATATATTCATGCCAGTTGATCCAAAGAGAAATCCTCCCAAATAGAAATGAAGTGTGCAGTCTTTGTAAGATGATCCACAACAACCCAGATTGCATTGTTTCCTTTGGATGTCCTTGGAAGTCCAGTGACAAAGTCCATGGTGATGTTCTCCCATTTCCATTCTGGTATGGGCAATGGTTGCATCATCCCCTTACACTTCTGCCTCTATTCCTTCCCTTGCTGATCGAACAAGTCATCATTTCATGGGAGAGGATACTTGTTCTTTATCGTGATTTTTTTAAGTTCACGATAATCGATGCAATGCCGCATTGACCCATCCTTCTTCTTGATGAAGAGGACTGGTGCACCCCATGGTGAAGAACTTGGGTGTATAAACCCTTTATCCAGATTCTCCTATAGTTTTTTCTTTAGCTCTTAAAGCTCTACAACATCCATTCTCTATGGAGTCTTGGATATTGGTAAAGCCCCGGGTATAAGTCCAATTGATAATTAAACATCTCTTCTAGGAGGAAGACCAAGCTGTTCCTCGTGAAACACTTCAGCGAATTTCCTCACAATAGGAATTTCTTCAAGGATGGTTTTTCCATGGACTCAATCATCTGAGCCAAATATGTGTGCTCATAGGGAAGTAATATCCATTCTTGAGATGATGGAGCTAAAAGAGATTCATCTTACTCCTTACAATTGTAATGAATCGAGGGTCGATTCTCCATATGGAGTGTGATTTCCCTCTCCCAACAATTTATGTTGGCATTATATAAGGAAAGCCAATCCATACCAAGAATTGCATCAAATTACATGAGAGGGAGTATGATGAGGTTCGCTGGGAAATTCAATCCAAAGATTATAATAGGGGAGGACTTATATTCATGGGATGCAATGAATGCCCCATTTTCCGTACTAACCGACATCTTCACTTCCATGATTTGTGGTGGTGTTGGGATTGTTCTACTAAACATTCAAGATATAAAAAAATGCATAGAACCTGAATCAAAAAGTACATTCGTTATTCTTGATTGAATAACTAGCGTACCTATCACCACTTCATTGTTGGGGTTTAATTCGGAATAATTGATGGCAAAAGCTCTTTCTTGCTTCCTTGGAGGTTGTTGGTTGCCTCCGAAAACCCTTGGATTAGGGCACTGATTTGAAAAATGACCCGATTCATTGAATTTGTAGAATTGAACAATGTGTTGAGGTTCGAACAAAGCGTTCCTCTTCTCTGTCATAGTCATGGGTCTTTCTTGCAAACAGTTAATAGCTAGGTTCCCTTCTCTTCCACACCTAAAGCATTTCCTCGTCCCCTTAAGGCAATTTCCAGGGTGCTTCGTTCCGCACTTTTGGCAAGTGGGGTGATGGATATTCATAGCACCATTGGATTTATCCATCAGACCAACAGCATTGAAGTTCACCTTACGATTCTTATACCCATGATACCCCTATGATTCTCCGATCTCCATTGTGACCTTGAGGGAACATCAGACAATTTCCTCATAGCTGTCGAAGTTATGGATTGCTAATGCTTTCTGTAGGCTAGGATTGAACCCACCAAAGAAGCGGTCAACTTTTCATTCTAGGGTAATGACAAAGCCAAAAGCGTATCGTGCAAGCCTTTTGATGTTTTCCTTGTACGATCTAAAAAATTCTTCATCTTTTTTCTTGAGGGAAAAGAAGTCCCTTTCCATATTAAGCTGGAGGGTGCGCGAAAAATATTTATCGAAAAATATCTTCCGGAAATATTTCCATTCCAACGCCTCGATCACCTCCTCAGGCTTCATATTTTTGATCAACGTCCACCATTGATCAGCTTTACCCTCCATATGATAAGCCTCCAAGAGAACATTCTCTTGTTCAGAACATCGAAAGATAGAGAAGATCATTTCAATGGAGTTGATCCATTGTTCAGCGATCGTGGGATTGGATGATCCACTAAATGTAGGAGTCCTTTGTCTCATGAAGCTCTCGATAGCGACTTGTTCTTTCTTGGGGGGGGGGGGGTTGAACATTCCTCTTGACCCGTGATTCTATTCAAAACATGAGTTATATGAGAGAGAATCGTGACAAAGTTTGCAATTCCCACTCCCATGGAATTGGTCATCTCATTAGTACAGTCATCACACTGATCTTCACAACGGTTGTTAGCCCGAGTCCTCCTATTACCAGCCAATGGATGGAATAAAAGGAATCTTAGGGGTAACACATAAAGGGTAATCCAAAGAAAAAAGCTGACGACTTATAAATAAACTTTTATTTACTTAACTTATGAATCTATAGGATTCAATCTAGGATTTTCATGATCTACTTTCTGGAATATATTATTAGGGGCATTTCTTTTTATTCACTTAATAAGGGTTCATACTAAGCTTGTGAATTTACCAAAGCATATCACCCAGGAGTGTCATAACCAAGAGTTCATCAAGGCCTGTTGTCGTGCACCAGTTCCCATTTGAGTCTAGATCAAAGCGATGTTTTCAGGTTTTACCCCTAGGATACATATGTGCTAGAGCCGCCTCTACCTGCTTGTATCCAGACAGGGGTGTATTTTCTTGATAAACCACTTACTCAATACTCACCAAAAATTAGGGACGTTTTTATTGTACGTAGTCTTGTATATAAGGATTTACTAGGGTTTTCTAATCATAATCCCAAAAATAACTAAACCTGTCCTCTGATACCAACTATGACAACCCTGCTTTTTATTACAACTTAAACATGATTTATTACATAAAACATCACTTGATACAACAAAGAATATCAAGTGGTTTAGTGTATTTTTGGATTAGGATCATTACATAAAAACTTGAAACTTGAAATAGGACATCTTTATTGAAAACTTTCTTCACATGACCACTACATTCCCTCGTACTTAGCATTGCATGGGATAACCTGAGGACATGCATAAGAAAGGGTGAGTTATAAAGCCCAGTAAGGGAATACACATGGAATAACATGAGGAGTACAATACATGTTAGACAATAGGAATATCAATAGAGCACAAGAGAAACATGAACATAAAGACATGATAATTCATGATAATCATAACATGGAAATGTGGCAACAACACTTAACATTGAATTAGCATGAGCCAAGGCTCATTACACATAGAGCATGAGTAAACCCTCATTGCACATGAAGAATGAGTAAAACCTCATTGCACTTGAATCATCATGATTCAACACTCATTGTACATGACGTATCATGATACTATACTTTAATCAATGCATTGGAGCGCTATAAGGGTAGACCCTTCTTAAACATTTCATTTCATGCACAAGTGTTGCACATGAATCTTAAAACATGGATTCATAAAACAGAATCACTTATTCCATGATAAAGGAACTTGGAATTCATACATGAAATTTTATAATCAATAAGTTAATGTTAATAAAGGTGAATACTCTTGATGGTGAAATGGTCATGGTATTCACTACACAATGGCATTGGCGTAGAAAATCAGTTCGATTTCGTCCGCGTAACGGCGTGACAAAAGAATTAATAAAAATGGTTGATGAGGGAGAAAGGGATTACTCATCATATTTACATGTAATGGACAGTAATGAGGTCATATAGATACATGTCCCAATAATTGTAATGTAATTTAGATTCTTGATACAAAAGTATTGCTTGAATGTAAAAGAGGAGAGAGAAGTTCCTTTCAGAATTTCGGCATAGTAACGGGTGTACATGGGAGGCATTTAATGAGAGATAAAGGGGTCTCCCATAATTCAAAAATAAAGAGGGAAGTATGAGAGAGGTTTGAAACCATACCCTAAAATTCATAATTGAAATTAAAAGGGCAAAACAACTTAAATGAAATTGGACAAAAATGAGAAAGGAAAAAAACCCTTACTTGGTAGTGTGCTTCCAAAGGCTAGAGAGAGGCTTGTGAGAGGATTCTTGGGAGCTTGGGGAACCATGGGAGGATTATAGAGAGAGTAGAGCAGAGGTTGGACGAACTCCAAAGGCTTTGAGTGAGGAGGGAGTGGGAGATTGGGTGGGTTTATATAGGGAAGGTGAGGGAATTCTTTATTATTTAGGTTTGGGTCCCCTTACATTAAATTAATCCAAACCACAAACCATCCCATAGTTTTTGCCCATGGTTTTTGGAAAAGGGAAGAGGAAAAAAAATTATAAGGCCAATGTCCGAACTTATTAAAATAATAGGGTTTCTTATGTGGAGGTCAGTCATACCCCCATGGAAATTAATTTCAAAAGACAAGGTGTTTAATAAGTCTTGAGGGGTCCATTAATGCTTTGAAATGTATGTCAAACAAACCCAAAATCACATTATTTTAATGGTAAAACATAAATTGGCCGAAAATAAATCTTATAGTATTTTATTACATCACTATTGGGTCATTATGATCTCATAAAACACATTATATATTTAAACGGTATTTAATTTTTACCCAAAAATTTTATTGTCTCATAAAATTATAAAAAATTCACAGTTGGATATTTTGGACATCCTGATTCTAGAAATAACATTTATTTTATCTAAATAATTTTCTAAATATGTTAATTATCACTTTTAAAATAAAAACTGACATTTATCCAAAATTCACGGGTTTTGACAGAAATGGCTTTCAAACCATAATAAAAATTACAATTGCATTCATAAAATTATAAGATAATTTATATTTAATAAAAATTAATTTAATAATAATAATAATAATATTTTATTACAATATTATTTAATTCCAAAATCCATTAATTTAATAAAATAGAATTCATAATTAAATAATAAATAAAAACTTTATTTGTACTTTAAAAACTATTTACAATGTATCAATAATGACAAGAATGTATATTCATTATTATATACAAAAAAATATACATGAACATAGTACTATTTATTTTTTACATAACCACTTAAAATAGCCGCATAATACCTAAGGGTAAGGTGTGCGATGGTGACAGACTCTTGGGGTTTCTCGGATAACATCGCTCGAGTGGTAATTTCTATCAACTTCCACTTCTCCCATAGACGGTCTCGTTCGAGCTTGACATGATGAAGCTCACCTTGGGATTGGTCAAGAAAAAAGCCCAATGATGCCACCTCTTTTCCGAGATCTGAAAAATGGGCTTCGTATGGGGAAATTCTACTGGATGAGCCCATCGCTACCTTTGTCCGAGTAAATTAGGATTTGTTAAAGCCCAATATTTATACTAATCACGTGATCACTGTTCAACGACTATATTAGCAACGATCAACATTCTTAACATAAACCCAAAGAAGTTGAAATTTTATATAAACATAAAGAGACATTTAATTAGATCAAGAGGGATTTCCATTAATGAAACTTTGGGTCGTTACATGGACACCATGATCAAGGTACCCCTACTTGTTTAATAAGTAAAAAAATTACGAGGATGTAATTTCTGAATGGTGGGGATAATGTAACATCCTAGTTTTAAAAAAAAATTGAAATGAATGAAACTTTTTTTTAAGTTGATATTTATATCTATCCTTTAGACATAATTTTTTCCACTTATATATTTTGAATTTCATGAAACTGTCATCTACAATTTTGTTCAGTAAATTATTTGGAGTCTGATGAAACCAACTTTTTTTTTGTAAATAGTAACATACCCTTATGAATAGTAATATGAATAGTAATATGACCCTAATGAATATTAAATTTATTTTTATTTTATTTTATTAAGGCTTTAAGATAATAATATATTGGTTAATTTTTCATCGTGATATAGAAGTTGTTATAGAATTAGAATTTTTAATTTTTGAATTAAGTATGATTTTATATAAAAATTAAATTAATCATATTTAGAAAATTATTCTCAAAAAGTTAACTTCATTTTTGAATTATACACATTGAAAAATGGTTAGGTTAATTTTTTGGGATTTTTCTAAAATTCATTAATCTTTGATGAATTGTGAAAAATGATAAAATAATGTATAATCAAATTATCAGTAAAATACACTATTTATGACATCATAAGTGATTAAAGGACACTTGGTTTCAACTCACATGACATTATTACTATTTGAAGTCATGTTAACTAAGACTATTCATAATCTTAGGCAAAAATATCATAATAATGATTAAAATAATGAAAAATACCCCCTCTCCTCCACTATAAATACCACCCTCACTCCCCTCTTCTTCCAACACCTCTCAAGCCTTGATCCATCCATACTCTACACCCAATAATCGTCCCAAGTCTCTTCCCCACGTCATAGAGTGGCTGGTCTCATCAAAAGACCAAAACCAAAGCCCTTACGAAGGATCTTAAGGAAAAGAGATCAAGAGGTAAACATTCTCTTTTATTTTCATTATTTTCATTAATTTTATGTTATTCTCTTCCTTTACCATTGGATTATGTTGGGATATTTCATTAAATATCCCCCCTTATAGTAAATATTATGAATGAGTGATGATATATCCCCTTTATTTCATCAAACAATTTTAATGAAATTTTAAGAGACGTCGTTAGGCTGCCTAATTTTCGTGAGAAAGTTCTCATGTTTTCTTTTATTTCATGATTCCTTTTTCTTATTTACTCATCCCCTCTTATCTGAGAGGCATGAAATCTCCAGAATAATGTATATTATGTATGTTCTCATATTCATTGAAAATTCATCATCATTTTTCTTCTCCTCTCCCACTTATTAAAGGAATTAAAAACATTTTCCATAATGTGTCGAATTACCGACATTGTGGATGATGTGATTTCTTTATTCTATAAATCCCTCAAGTTTAGTCATGAAACTATTTTTTGGATGAAACAGGTTATAATATATGTATTATGTCTCATAAATGGTTCTGTAATTCGTTTTAAAACATGGTTTTAATTTATAAAATGAAATGAGGTTGTTATTATCAAAGAACCACTATAATGATTTAAACAAACATCATTAATGTTTTAACTTATGAATCATCCTCATATTAAACATAAAAATGATAAATGGTATAAATTATGGTAATCAAAATATTTAAATACATTTCTGTTCCAATTATTTATTTTCACATCCAATCAACAAGAACATCCACCATGAACCAATCATGGAATCATGTTAAGATCTCACCCAAAAACAGTGCAAGGAGCTAAATACATACAATTAAAGGGTGAAATGACATTATTAAAGGATAATATAAGATGTTATAAACATGAAAACGTTTCCTTAACTACTAATAACACTATTTTAACCATTATACAAGATGTTTGAACTAGTTTTATGTAAGAAAAACCCGAGGTAAGGGAATTCTTAACCCGATTTGCATTCTTTGGGTTAACCTTCTACCTCATTACTTATGTGATATTTAAATTTTTTATGTGATCTGTTATGTTTATATTATGTTTTATTATATGTATTTATAGTATATATACATAATCCATCCACTCTATTATGTACCTCTTAAATTTTATGATATTTATATGGGGCTTTTCTTTAAAAATCTTCTTTTTAAATTTGATTTTACAAAATTTCAATGTAACGTTTTTATGGAATTATTAATGCTGTATGATTATGTTTTGGTTCTTGGGAATTTTTTATGATGATGTTTGGGACCTATATCTCCCTCCAACTCATTGGTTATGAGTAAGTTGGAGGTCAGCGTTATGGTTACTCCAAGTGTAACTCTGATGGTTACACAAAGAAAGGTAGTCGTGAGGGTTACAAATTATAAGGTATCCAAGAATGGTTACAAGATTATGTAAGAAATGCCCCAAGATATTTTTATGATTATATTTATGTTCTCATTTCATGTGTGTATCTTGTGTTAATCTCATGTTACACAAAGTAAGTATATATGGGTGACAAGAATGTCTTTTGAAAATGATTTCATACGTTACAAGTATTCATGGACTAATGTGATCTTTTCTTATTTTCCATACATTATTGAGAATTTTGTCTCATCCCAAGTTTTTAAATGGTTTTCACTGGTTATGGTATGTGCAATAAAAGGAATTTAGCCATGTTAAATGTTGAATAATTGTCAAGGATTCTTGTTTTATGTTTTAATGTTTTATATTTTGAAAAAAATGGAAACTGTTTTTATGGTAACCACTATGTAATAATGTGTAATTTTATGAATGTATTTTCCTAATTAACTAAATCTATAGAAAATAAAATATATTAAATGTAAAAGAATGTTTTTTCTTGACTAAATTCATGATTATGTAGGTAATAAGGCCGGGTCATTCCAAATTTAAAAATAATATTTTTAATGAAAATCCCCTTATAAATATCATACAATTGAAGAGAGACTTAATAGAGTGGATGGAGTATGTCTATATACTGTAAATACATATAATAAAACATAATATAAACAGAACCCATCACAAATTCAAATTAAATAGCACATAAATAATGAAGTAGATGGTTAACCCAAAGAATGAAAATCGGGTTAAGAATTCCCTTACCTCAGGTTTGTCGTACTTCCAACTTGTTTAAACCTCCTGTATAATGGTTAAAGTAGTGTTATTAATATTTTATAGAAACATTTTCATGTTTATAACATCTTATATAATCATTTCATAACATCATTTCACCCTTTAATTGTTAGTATTTTTTCCCTTGCACTATTTTTGGGTGAGTTCATTACATGATTTCTATGATTTGTTCATGGTGGATATTCTTGTCGATTGGAAGTGAAATTCAAAAATTTGAATGGAAAGGTATTTACATATTTCTAGTACCATAATTTATACCATTTAAATGTTGATGTTTTATATGATGATGATTCATAACTTAAAACATTAACATTGTTAATTTAGATCATTTTAGTGGTTCTTTGATAATAACGACATCATTTTATTTTATAAATTAAAACCATGTGTTAAAACAAATTCTAGAACCATTGATGATACATAATACTTATATTATAACCTGGTTCAACCGTAAAAATGGTTTCATAACCAGACTTGAACGATTTAAATAAAAAATGAAATCACATATTCCACGATGTCGATAATTCGACACATCATGGGAAATGTTTTTAATTCTTTGAATAAGTGGGAGAGGAGAATAGCAATAGTGATGAATTTTCCATGCACATGAGAACTTCCAGAATATACATGATTATGGATATTTGATTCCTCTTGTATAAGAGGGGGTGAGGAAAGAATAAAAAGGAATCGTGAAATAAAAGAAAACTTGAGAAATTTATCATGAAAATTCGGCATCCTAACGACTTCTCTTAATATTTCATAAAAAATATTTCATTGAGAGAAAGGGAATATATCATCACTCAGACATAATATGGACTGTAATGGGGATATGGAATGAAATATCCCAACATAATCCAATGGGAAAATAATAGAATAACATAAAATTATAGAAAAGAAAGAAAATAAATAAGGATGTTTACCACTTGATCTCTTCTCCTTGAGATCCTTCTTAAGGGCTTTGGTTGTGGTCATTTGGTGAGACCAGATGCTCTGGGACGTGGAAAAGAGCCTTGGGAGGAGTATTGGGCAGAACAAAGGCATGACTCAAGGCTTGAGAGGTGTGGGAAGAAGAGGGGAGTGAGGTGGTATTTATAGTGGAGGAGAGGGGGTATTTTTCATTATTTTAATCATTATTATAATATTTTTGCCAAAGATTATGAATAGTCTTAGTTCATGTGGCCTCAAATAGTAATAATGGCATGTGAATTCTAACCATGTGACCTTGAATCACTTATGATGTCAAAAATAGTGTATTTTACTGATAATTTTATTATACGATATTTTATAGTATTTCACTATTCACCGAAAAATCAAAAATTTATGAACAAACCCAAAAATTTACCCTAACCATTTTCTATGTGTAGAATTCAAAAATGAAGTCCATTTTTTAAAAATAATTTTCTAAATATTATTTATTTAATTTTTAAATAAAATCATACTTAATTAAAAAAATTAACAATTCTAATTATATAACTACTTCTATATCACGAAGAAAAATTAACCAAGATGTTATTATCTTAAATCCTTAATAAAATTAAATAATAATAAAATTTACTATTCATTAGGGTCATATTACTAGTCATGTTACTATTCATAAGGCTATGCTACTATTCATAAAAAAACAATTTGGTTCCAATAGACTCCAAATAACATACTGAACACAATTGTAGATGACCGTTTCTTGAAATTCAAAACCTAGAAGTGGAAAAGTCATGTTTTAAAGGCTAGTTAAAAAAATATCTACTTAAAACAAAGTTCCATGCAATTATATTTATTTTTAGAAAAACATTGTTTGTTATATTAACACTGGTCCTAACCATATTTGATGATCCATGGCTAGCCATGGACATCTTTGGGTCTATTTTGGGACCCCATGGAGTCACTTAATAGTGATAATGACACTTTATTTTAACTAACTTATTGTAAAGGCAAAAATGAAAAAAACAAATATCTTTTAGTAAATTAATTTTTACATGGGGTTATGTATGTTATACCTTCGACTATAAATATTAATTTAAAATCTAAAAATATTTCTTACATCACGATATATTTTTTATAATTTTTAGACATCAAATAAATAAAAATATTTATGACACAATAACGATGCAGTGTCTACCTCATTAATGAATGATTTAAATAAATAAGATTATAAAGATTAAAATAATATCCAAAACCTATCCAGTTATTATTGGATGATTTTATTTCGACCATGAGCCATCTTTGATTCTACTTTAATAAATTTGTGACATTTATAAACTGAAAATAATATTCTAATAAAATAATAGTTTCACACTTTCCTAAAGATCCCCTCATCCCCCTTATAAAAATCCCTCACCTCTAACCCATTACTCAAACCTATCAAGTTCCTTGGCTCATCCAACCTCTGACCAAATAATCTCTAAATATCCCTATCTCCCTCCTAGAGGCCTTACCTTACGCAAAAGGCACTTAAAGAAACCCTTTTTGTTCAAACCAAATGGAGTTACGCGATTTAAAGGTAACGTATTCCCTTAAGTTTTTTTGTTTTATTTTTCTTATCCAACCCTCTAAACTCTTTTTATTTCTTTTTTATAACAAAAAAAATATCTCAAATATACTAGGTTGTTGTTATGAGAAGGATTATAACTACACTTATACACACCTCCATCTAATGGGTAAAGAACATACTGCTACTGTGGATGACAAACTAACGCCTCTTGAAATGATGATTGTTCTATCTTCTCCTCCCACCTCTTATGGTGGCCATTATGATGAAACTGTTTTTATATATGATATATATTATTTTTAGTTTTTCTCTATTCTTATGTAATTTTTATTTACAAACATACCTTTATGCTCTCAAATTTGTGTATATGCGATAATTTCATTTGAGGAAGTGCGGACTACCGCCCCCTCAAGGTGATATGATTCATTCATGACATACATGGAACATATAAAGGATGGAATTGATGAAATTATGTAACATATATATCATATGATATTATAATTTAATTATAATATACCTATGTATCATTATATTTTCATTCCATTAAATATGAAATAGAAATGAATGTAGCGTTCATGCGTACGTACGGCTTACCATTTCCATGAATGGTGAATTTCATTTCTTATCTCCAAATGTTGTGTAATATTATAAATACATACATATAATTTATATATATGATATATATGATATCTAAATCATGAATATCATTATGAAGATAATGTACTTTTTACCACATGAACAATTTGTAATTATAAGAAGTTCATTTTTGACTCAAGTACCAAATATCGACAAAACGACCACTATTAACTTAAATTTTTTCATCATGTTTATAAAAAGGTAATAAGTCATATTAAATGAACAATGAACATGAATGGGTCAATTCATACACGTGGTAAGGGGTTTCTTATCTCACTTTTAATTCCATGATATTTCCATTGTACTCCACTTTTTTGTTGTGTGTCGTGTATTGTGTACTGCCATTTGATAAATATTATCATGTTTATCTTAATATTCATGGTATTTTTTTATTCATTTGGAGGTTATTAACTTTTGGTCATACGAATCTATGAATTACAATGTGGTAAGGGGTTTTTATCTAACTTTTTATTCCCATGAGATTCATTTTATGTTTGCCACTATTTCCTTTTATGTGGTATATGTAATTCCCATGATTGTATTATTTATTTGATACACTTTAATTAATGGGTATTTACATCTTCAGTGTATGATCCTTATTTCATGTGGTGTATGTTTCGTAAGTCACCAAATCAGTAAGGGTTCTTTTTAACCCAATTTCTATTCCTTGGGTTAATATTATAATTCTTAATTATGTCATTCTATGATTATGTGTGGAATCACTATTTATTTATTTATGTTGTAATTTCCACTCCTATTTGTGTGGATATACATTTTATACACATAATCACTCCATCGATAAATTCTCAAGTCATCGATAAGAACTTGATAAGAGTAATGTTAACTCAATTTCCATTCATTTAGTTAAACATCCAAGTCATTAGTGTTGTTTTTATAAAAATATGTGTGAATGTTATCTGATTTATTTACACTAAATATCTAATTATATTGAGTGTATTTATATTTTTCGAACATTTTTACGTAATTTAGTTATCCTTAATATAAGGATACAGTTTTTATAAGGGATTTTTCTCAATTTACATTCCATTGAGACTTCATTGTTTTTATGTACCGATTCAATTTTATATGGTGTATATCCTATCCTTTGGCATATTATATAATGAATACCTTTATTCTCATGATATTTTAATGTTTTTAGTACTTCAATTATTTGCATTTTGGCATCTCTCAATTGGTTAGAAACTATAACTAAATTATCTTTTTAATTTTTTTAATGATTTAATCTTCTAAATCATTCTCATTAATTTACATGTTTTCAAAATGGTTTTAAGGATTTATTTATATAAGAGTTAATGTTTAAAAATGTTAATTCATTTAAAAGCATCAATGTGGTATGGGACACTTTGATTAAAAAATCTCTTTATTAAATGTTTTAAAGGGTTTTTTAAAATGTTTTGATAATGATTTGATTATATAAGTATCTTGATATAATATATAATGATAGAAATGTGGAAATGTTATCTTTACTTTATTCTTGTTGTATGTGTTTGGACTAGGATATGTTTCTTCCGCATTTTTTATGAAAATAGGTGTTTCTGTGATAAACCTAGGGCGGGTGAGCCCGAGATAGCTCTCCAATGCATTGGGTAATGTGACAGAGGTAAACGTGAATGTTTCTCCAAAGAGATTTAGGAAATATACTGTGTTGGGTATTCCAAATGTAACTCCCTATGTTGCTGTGAAAGCTATAATTTATGTTTGATATGGATGCCACAAGTTACCTTTATGATTTATGATTTCTGT
The DNA here is from genome assembly GCA_963277665.1 of Viscum album. Lineage (NCBI taxonomy): Eukaryota > Viridiplantae > Streptophyta > Magnoliopsida > Santalales > Viscaceae > Viscum > Viscum album. The sequence continues at coordinate 1,317,588,810 of OY728147.1, forward strand.
GTTTTATTCCTAAATATTTTGATTTCATGAGGTATGTTATGATGGAAAATATCCTCAATGTGAATTATTCATTTAATTCAAGATTATGTAATGTTTAAGTCCGGGCCCTTATAGTTGGTATCAGTGGTTGATTTAGATAACTTTAGGGATTAAGAGTTTTCGTTAAACACATGGTTAGTCCCTATGTCTGTTATTTCTGTTAAATCCTTATTCTATACATTTTTCAGATCAAGAAAAGTAGTTTACAAAAGTAAGCAGGAGGATCTCAAATGACATTCATATCTCTTCCGGATGACATGCTTGCAATAATTATTGCAAAGTCATGTTCAGATGATTGTGAACCTTTTTCTGGCAAACAACTCACTTGCAAACAGTTGCTTGAGATATCAAACACCTCTATTATACCTCGATATCATCGTGGATCATGGGTTGTATTTAATAAAATCATATTTTTCCAATATTCTCATATTTTTTAAAAAGGTAAATATTATCAAGGCATTTTAAAATATTTTACCTTATCATAAGATTTTGAAGTATAAAATGATTTTGAAAAGGGTGCTGAAGAAGGAGACCCCTGTGCAACCTATTTATATTTTCTTTTACAAAATTGTCTCTCAATATATACTTATGGTATATTAAAAGGACCATTGATTGAATGTTTCAACTCAAATTTGGTAAGACAGTTATATAAAATTCATTTTTTATTGGATTTTTTGAAATTATATGTCATACATGATTATTTTCCAAAACTGTTTTTATGTGAACACGCAAATGACCCAAGTTGTACAAGGTGTATTTGGATGATGGAATAAAATGATTTTGCAGAATATCTATATGATTTTTGAAATTCATGGACCTTCTACCTATGTGAACAAGATGTTTATGGAACCATATGGACATCATGATCAAGGTATGTTGTTCTTTCTATTGGGAATAGTTTTATTTTATCACATGGAGGTGAACCAAATGAAAATATATAAGATGTTGAGGTCTTAATGTATTGGGATGAAAATGAAAGGTATAAGAAAACTTTTGTGGTTAAAATATGTTATGGTTATTTTTTAGTTTTATAAAAAGGACAATCTGTAAGATTGGTGACAACTTATCGTTTCCAGAAAGGCCTCAGGAATCAATCCCACAACTGAAGGGAGACAAGGGCGTATCTCCTACCACTGTCCTACGTGAATTCCCTTGTTAGTATGACTTATTATTTTAACTTAAATGATTTTATGGATCAAGAATAAGTTGATTTCAGTAACTTATGTTTTATCAAATGGATATCTTTAATATATGAATATGATTTGGTGATTAAGTGATATAGGTTATTTTAGAAGATGTTTTCTCTTTCAGAAATATTATATGCTTAAGGGAAATTGAATACTATGGGATCTCATTTGTTGAGTAATGGTTAAAATTATATTTTGGAAGAAACTAATTTTTTATTGTAGACGTATGAAGATTTGGATTATTTATGGAAATGATTAACCTATCATGGAGAATATGTGATTAGGTTAATTAATTTTTAGTATGAAACATTAAGAGTAACTGATGTTATTTGGAGATAAATGTTAAGATTTATCTTGGAAGACTGTGTGATTAAATCCTTCTGAGAGTTGGGTTTCAATCTTAGTTTGAATTACTTTAAAGAATTTTATGGACAGTTGTTTATTGAATTCTCATTGTTGAACATTAGGTATTGTTTGAAAAATTTGGGATATTAAGAGCAGTTTTTCTTTTTGTAAAAGATTATCCTTTTGAAGATTATCTGATCTTGTGCTAACCATTTTTGTTTTGGTTAATGTATAAAGACATGGGGAAAATATAGTTCATATTTTTGGATTATGTGATTCTTTAGAAGTTGATTATAGTGATTTCAATTTGAACCAGCCATCTTTAATACTCATCGTTTGGAGAAAAGATGGGTTTGTGGTAGAAATCTAGTAAATGATGAATGTTTACATGAAAAGTAAGTATGCTTCCTTAAGTTCTTTTTGAAGCTCTTAAATAAATTCCTCAAATTTAAGAAAAGTTACTTAAAACAAAAACATTGTCTGTTAACTTTTCCTATTGGGGAATCAAAGCTCGTTTAACCCATAATAGGTTTGTGATTTTCTAGTGGTTAACTTTCTTCTAATCGTGTTTTCTACCACTCTCCGTCAAAACTTGTTGGTTTGTTTCTCTTACATATCCATATTTTCTTACATGGAATCCTAGTATTGGATATCTCTAGTGACCTTTGAATTTCACTTTCTATCTTTTAAAGTTATATTTTTATTGACTCTTTTTCTGAAGTAGGACTTTCAATGAAGTTTCCAAGTCCAATTTTAAAATTGCGAGGATGCAATTTCCAAAAGGGTGGAAGAATGTAACATCCCAGATAAATAAAGAATATAAAATTTTCATATTTATTAAAATTTGTAAATTAAATATTAATTTTACTTTAGAGGGGATGCTATATTTGATGGCGTACCCAATATTCAACAATGGGTTTCTTTCAAATCTTACATTGTACACAAGGCTGAGTCATACTAAAATATTAATAATATAATATTATTATTTTAAATGGTAGTTATATCCTAGCCATTGTAATGGCTGGAAAGAAAAAAACATACTACAATATTATTATACATGTTTTTTAATTTTTTTTACATTTATCCAATAAGTTTTCGAGTCTGAAATGTGAATTAATCTAATTTTAAGCAAAAATACTCTAATATTTTTTAAAAGGTCAATTTACCTCCTTTTAATATAGAACCATATTTAAATCTAGTTTTGGTCACTTTTATATGTTATATATGAAAAAATAAAATTCCATTTAGAATATTCACATCAAAATTTACTTTGGGTAATTTTTTGGTATTTTCCTAATAAAATTCATTTTTCTAATGAATGGTGAAAAGTACTGTATTTTAATTCAAAACTGCCTTTTTTTCTAATTTATTTATCTAGTTAGATTATTTTTTTAATTGGGTTTAAAGTGTAATTATATTATATTTTTACCATTTAATCTAATGTTTGTCATTTAAATTAATTTCACATTGAAATAGGACATAAACAACTATCAATACTTTGCTAGTTAATATTTCTTAAAAAACACGTTTTTTGTTTTGATAATGGGAAATGATTTTAAATTAATTAATCCAACTTATATGTTTTGAATTGGGTAAAATAGACATACTTTTTGAATTTGGAATATCAAATATAGATTAAGCTGAATTTTTGGTATTTTTCTGAAAAACTTCAATTTTTTATGAATAGTGAAACCACTAAGTAATTAAAAACTGAATTTTTCATTTAAATGAAATATTAATGCTTTTGTGAATTGAATTTATAAAATTTTACATACATGGTTTTTATTAGTAAGTAAAATTTGGTTCAATAAGATGAAAATAGTTTTTTTATGAATAGTATCTTTTGACTTTTATTTACCATAGTTAAAGGTAACTATGGTAATTAAAGGTAAAAAGAATATCATTATAATGACAAATTATCTTAACACTTGTCCAATCCTTATTAGATGAGTTATGGATAACCATTTAAATCCTTGGGTATATTATGGGACCCCATGGAGTCACTTAATAGTGATAATTACACTTTATTTTAATTAACTTAAAGTAATGGAAAAAATTGCATAAACCAATATCTTTTAAAAAATTAATTTTACATGAGGTTATATAAGTTATATATTCAACTATAAATATTAATTTTAAAGCTAAAAACATTTCCAACATCATGATGTTATTTTATAATTTTTAGACATCAAATAAATAAAAATATTTATGATAGAAAAATGATGCAGTGTTTACCTCATTAATAAATGATTTAAATAAATAAGATTATAAAGATTAAAATAATAACCAAAACCTGTAAAATTCTTATTGTATGATCTTATTTATACCATGATTCATTTTATATTTGAATATTATATGTTTTTGACATTTAGAAACCGAAAATCATTATATAATAAAATAATATTTTCAGACATTCCTAAAGCGCCCCTCCCCCCTTATAAAAAGCCCTCACCTCAAACTCATTAATCATACCTCTCAAGCCCCTTGGATCATCCATAATCTTCCCAAATAAGCTCTCAATAACCCTATATTCCTCTTATAATCATTAACTTTGGTATAAGGCACTTCAAGAAACCCTTTTGGTTCAAACCGAAAGAAGTTACCCGATTTAAATTTAACGTCTTCTCTTAAGTTATTTTGTTTTATTTTAATTCTCCAACACACAAAACTATTGTTATTCCTTTATTTTATAAAAAATAATGTATCCTCAATATACTAGTTTTTTTATGTGAATTATTATAACTACACTTATACACACCTCCATCTAATGGGTAAAGAACATACAGTTTCTGTGGACGGTAAAATAACACCTCACGAAACGATGATTGTTCAATCTTCTCCTACCACCTCTTATGGTGGCCATTATGACGGAACTGTATTTATATATGATATATATTATTTTTATGATTTCTATATTCTTCTGTATATTTTACTTAACAACATACCTTTATCCTTTCCAATATGTGTATATACGATAATTTCATTTGAGGATGTGCGGACTACCGCCCCCTCAAGGTGATATGATTCATTCATGACATACATGGAACATATAAATGATGGAGTTAATGAAATAATATAACATATATATCTTGTGATATTATAATTAAATTATAAAATACCTATGTATCATTATTTTTTCATTCCATTAAATATGAAATATAAAAAAAGTAGCATTCATGCATACGTACGACTTACCGTCTCCATGAACGGGGCATTTAATTTCTTAACTCAAAATGTTATGTAATATTATAAATACATACATATAATGGATATATATGATATATATGACATCTAAATAATTAATATAATTCTATATATAATGTAATTTTAACCACATGAACAACATGTAATTATAAGAAGTTCATTTTTTACTCAAGTACTAAATATCGACAAAAAGACCATTATTAACATAAATGATTTAATAATGTATATAACATGGTAATAAGATATTTAAAATGAATAATAAACATGAAAAAGGTTATTAATAAATTAGAATTTATCTTTAGATTATTATTAATGAGATTAAAGAACGAACGGGTCTATTCAGACTCGTGGTAAGGGGTTTCTTATCTCACTTTTAATTCTGTGAGATTTCCATTGTTCGCCACTTATTTATTGCATGTAGTGTATTGTGTACTAATATTTGATATATATTAACATGGTAATATTTATATTCATGTTATTTTGTGATTAATTTAGTGTTTATTAACTTTTGGTCATACGAATCGATTGATTACAACGTGGTAAGGGGTTTTCATCTCACTTTTTATTCCCATGAGATTAATGTTATGTTTGCCACTATTTCCATTTATATGGTCTATTTACTTACCATGATTGTATTATTTATTTGATATAATTTAATTTATGGGTATTAACATCTTCATTGTATGATCCTTCTTTAATGTGGTGTATGTTTCGTATGTTACCAAATCTGTAATGTAGCTTTTTAACCCAATTTTCATTCCTTGGGTTAATCTTCTAATTCTAAATTATGTGATTCTATATTATGTGAGAAATCAATGATTATTTATTTATGTTGTAATTTCCACTCCCCTATGTGTGGATATACTTTTGATACACATAAACACTCCATTGATAAATTCTAAAGTCATTGATATGAACTTGATAAGAGTAATTTTATCTCAATTTCCATTCATTGAGTTAAACATCCAAGTCATTGGTGTTGTTTTTTCAAAAATATGTGGGATGTTTCTCTGATTGATTTATACAGAATATCCAATAATATTTAGTGTATTTATATTTGTCACACATTATTATGTAATTCATTTTTCTTTAATCTAAGGATACAATTTTTATAAGGGATTTCGTCTCAATTTACATTCCATAGAGAATTCATTGTTGTTATACACCAATTCAATTTTATGTGGTGTATATACTATCCTTTTTCATATTATATCATGAATAACTTTATTCTAATGATATTTTAAATTTTTCATTACCTTAGTTATTTTTATTCAAGAATCTCCCATTTGGTTAGAAACTCATACTAAATTATCATTTTAAATGTTTTAATGATTTATTCTTATAAATCATTCTCATTAATGTCCTTGTTTTAAAAATGGTTTTAGGATTTATTTATATAGACATTAATATTTTAAAATGTTAATTCTTTTAAAATCTTATATGTGGTTTGGGACACTTTAATTTAAAAAACTATTTATTAAATTATTTAAATGGTTTTTGAAAATGGTTTGATAAAGAATTGATTATGTTAATATCTTTAAATAATATATTGTGATTTTAATGTGGAAATGTTATCTTTCCATTAATCTTGTTTTATGTGTTATGAATAAGTTATGGTTCTTCGGAATTGTTTATGAATAAAGGTAGTTCCATGATAAACCTAGGTAGGGTGAGCCTGAGATAGCTCTCTAATACATTGGGTAACATGACGGAGGTAAACATTAATGTTTCTCCTAAGAGATTTAGGGAATATAGTAATATAGGCATTCCAAATGTAACTCTATATGTAGATGTGAAAGATACAATGTAATTTTGATAGGATTCCATAAGTTTACTTTATGATTAATGATTTCTGTGTGTTATTCATAAATTTTATGATTTCAAGAGGTATGTTATGATTGAAAAAATCATAAATGTGAATTATTAATTTAATTCACGATTATGTAATGTTTAAGGCTGAGTCCTTATAGGATGACTGGTGAATTTTTTTGGGAGGACATTAGGGTATCCCTGTGTAACTAAAGGAATATCACCAATTGAGAAAATTTCCTTGGTCTAGACTACAATGGAAAGAAAAAACTTTTAAGATTGTGGTACAAAGGTCCTTTATGAACAAACCTTAAATCTCACTCCCCTTGAAACACTATATATCTCCCATCATCAACAAGGAACTAAAAATGTTTTTTATTACGTTCAATCTCAACATGATGTGTAATAAACCAATTAATCCCAATTATGTATTCGAATAAATTTATATAAAAGACTAGAATATACTACAAAAACCATGTCATCTATTGATAGAGAACATGATGGGAATCCAAACCATTACTCTCTAATCTTAAAAGGTGGAATTGGAAGCTCCATAAAAAATATTTTATCTTTATTAGAATTTTAATCACAATAATGTAGTGGAATGATATAAATGAGTGTGAGGAACTAGTATCAAATAATATAGTTATTATAGAAGTTTCAACAAAAATGGTACCTCTCACATTTTTGGTCCGACATCAACCTCCGCCAAAAAGAAACCCACCATTAAAAGTTTCTTCACTACCGATGATTTTTCTTCTAGATACCTATAGATTTTGAAGATTATGACGATGTTGTAGTAGCCTATGAATATAATGATCCCTAATGGTAATAAGGCGTAGAAATTTCATGGAAGAACCATTACAGATAGTCATAGAATCCAAAATCATTGAACATCTTCTGGTAATAAAACAAAAAATTTATCTATTCCCTAACATTACATATGGATAGATATCATGGGTACACAACAATATACCATAGATGGTGTCGAGGATGCCTACTTCTAATAACCTCCCCCACAGCTCTTGCAATGATCATGGAACTTCCCCTTCCTTCATTGTTCAACATTGAAGCTTCCATTTGATAGAAGAGAGTAAAATTTATACCCTATATTTTATACCATGTTCATCCCTGTCATTATAGCCCTATCACATTTTTATGTATATGTAGAAATATTCATAATGTATGCCTATAATCGGATATCCAGTCACAAAAACTGTAGGTACATAAGATCTTTTAGTTGATTATTATTTAGTACATCTGGAGTAAATTTTACCATCTCCACAAATTAATTGGTTTACTTAATATCGAACTATCTCCCTATTATAAATAGAGGAACTCCATATAATTCACCACCATTAGATACTATAGGAATAACTATCAAATGAAGAGGGTCTTCAAACCCTTCAAATCAAAACCCACATATCAATATTATTGTACCATGGAATCCCACAACCTATTAATGGTAACCATGATCTCAAAAATTATACACTTCACATTAATGGCCTCATTATATCTCAGAATTGGAAGACCTGGTTGATCTTTTCCAGTCAATACTCTGACATTTGAAGCTTATTCAAACACGTAATGGAGGATGAATTATTTCAAAAATAAATCTCATGATCATTATCTATATCTATCTATTCCTAGTTTTACATTGGTGACTACTTCCTGGAGATATGGTATATTTTTCTCTATGGTATAAACTACCCATATGATAGCCTCTTTATAATTATGATCCAAAGAAGGATTTCCATGAGGATTATCCTTGTCACCCTCCTATGGAACCAATGGAATAAGTCTTGTATAAATACTTATGCACACCAATAAAAGATTAATATTAATAGATTATGGAATATTATTGGATTTAAATAGAAATAAAATCAGTAGAAACTGAGATTTTGATGAAATGCTAGCATAGGATATGTGCATCCCAACTTCTTATGGTTACATGACCCTCATCGTGGAATGATCTGGGTAGGAAGTCATTGTAACCTACCTCTCCAGTTCTGAAAATACAATATATCATTTAATAACATCCTAGGACTATGAAAACTGGCTCTAATAAAAAATTGTCATATCTTGACTTGGATAGATAATCTATCAAGGTTCTTAACAGAAATTAATAAAAAATAAGTTATTATTATTGATCCTTACAGGCTAGTGACAAGAAGTAATACATTGAATAAGAAATAAGGAAAATGATTTTACCCAAACGAAAATAAAGACTCATGGAACATATACATAGTGGAAAAAAATAGAATAATAAAACCAAAATAAGTATATTCGATAATCATTATTGAAAAATCGTACCAATAAAAATCTGAAATATCATATAAAACCCAAGGTACATGTCTAACAAAACCATTGAGGATAAGTAAAACCAACAACTTCTACTCCATGTGATAAATGACAAAAGCCCCACTATCTCAATACTAGATACCCAGACCTTGTTGAAATGAACCTCACCACCACACTGTGGAGCTTTCCATTTTTCTAATTCAAAACACATAACAAGTCTTATACATTGCCAAAGTCTTGTTTATGGTGTAAGCTAAACAGAATTAGTGGGATCCCACCTAGGTGTTCTAGATCAAGTCATTGTATAAAAAACCCAATACACAAAAATTACAAAAAAAATCGAATGATAAGAAGTTAAAAAAATTATCTCAAATGCAGGGTAAATTAATCCCCAATTTACATAATTCAAAAACCATTCATGTAAAACAGATCGAAGCATATCAAATTTATAAAATAAGGTAGTAAAATAAAAAATAGTACAATATAAAGAACCTGTAAGTCATGTCAAGGATTATTATAGGTTAGGATAACAGACTACTCATAACACAATCACTTACTAGTACATAATCAATTCATTAGATCAGAAGACTATGGAGCAATGGAACACCCCATTAGAAAACCCGATCCCCTTCCCCCTCCCCCCTGCAATATCAATACCATGTCACTAGATAAATATACCCAAAGAGAAAAGGAGAACCCAAAGAGTGAACCACCACATAATAAAATAGGCAAAGAGACTAACCTACACCATCCTCGTATTTCCCCAAGGCATACCATGTGATTCATTTCCCAATTATTTTCATAAATACCATTCTTTGAAAACTATTTCATAAATCCATTTAACAATGATTTGAAAATACATTATATTTTTTCAAAATAAGGGGAAACCCTTCATTTCCAGAAAACCCCTTTTTACACACATGAAAATGATTAAATAATTCCGATTATCATAGAAAATAATTTTATAAGAAAGAGAAATTAGTAGTTCACATAGAATACAATATAGATGGAACCACAAACCTTAACTCAGGTCGAACTCCAAAAGAAATTGGATCAATAACCATTTGATGGAATACATGAAAACAAATGCATTACTTACTAATTATTCCAACATCATAGAATAATATTCAACAATAAAAAGTGTCGGAAGAGTTGTTAGGTAACACATAACTTGAGAACCATAGATGTTGAAGAATAGCTAAAGAGAGGATTTTCACTTTTAAGAAGATCTCATAAATAATTAATGGTGGATTAGAAAAAATCATCATCACGTGATCTAATAGTCAATTAATGAATCCCAACACTAACAATGACACCAATGACTGTAAAGAAGGAGAAATAATTCTTACCAAGAGAGAGGCATTTTAATTACTATGGAGAATGAGTGCAAAAAAACAGCACTCTAGAAAAGTTGTAATCCCCCAAAATAACCTAGAATAACCTAGAGTTGAAGGTAGGGAAGATCAAAATTTATTTAATAAATATTTACACTTAATGAACGTAAAACCTACTAAACCATGGGGTTTACATCACAAACCACATATTTATATCATAAATATCCCACAAAACATGTGCACACACAAAAAATACAACATGTAAAAAATATATCCAATGACATATTTACAATGTAAAAATAGTTCTCAAAGAATAAATGGAGTTATTGAACACACCCTTTTTCAAAATTTATTCCCAACAACCCAAATACACCATAAGTTATCCATTTAAACAATAAATGTTCCTTATAAGTTGTTCCCATCCCATGCACTATTGGAAAACTCCCAAAACATTTCATACACCCTCTAAACCCATGAAACCCTCTATTAAACAAAAAAACATGTGGTACATTTTATATAGTATGTTACATATGATACCCCTTATGTTGGTGTTTCATCATCCGGGAATTTATTTAAGATTAGAGATATATCATCACTTCATCTTCATTCATATCTTTCAATGATAATCACCCATATCAGCCTTCACTAGTTACCTTATTTATCACTATTTATTGATCATAAATTATTTGATGTACTGATATAAATTATCACATCTATTCCATCTAGGTAAATACAATGAATTATATTCCTAAAAACATGGTTAAGGTCATTATAACCTCTTTTAAGCATCACATTATGATTTAGGTAGTTGAGTTACATTAGTTATACCTCACATTTCATTATCATTGATATTATTACAATTCTATTTCTTAACATTAGTCATAATATGAAACCCTTTCTTTTAGTCACAATGAACATCACTCCATTTCCATTTTAATTAGTTCTCCAAATTCATTATTTTATAGTATTATTTATATTTTCTATTTCTATTTGTATTGCATATTAAAAAATTCATTACAATTTCAAATGTCTTCTTCACCTTTATTGTAAACCCCTTCATCAAAATCAGTTATTCACCCACATAGAATAGTTACCACCTCACGTGTTTATGATTAAAATTAATTTTTTTAAATCAAGCCCAAATTTATGTTTAATAACCTCATGATAATATTACTAGAATCAACTAAGAATAATATAATTGATACAGCCCAATCCCATACTCTCAAATATTGTGATAAACACATGATCATTATATGTTGGATTTGATACCCTCTTAGGTGGACATATTTTAACCATCCATAATTAAATCATTACACAAATTATTAGTGTCACTTATATACCCAATAATGTTTTAGGATTAGATTATTATAGAATTAGGAAAACCCTTTACATAAAAACCTATGTCATTCCCTTCTAATAGAAATTTTTTTCATTCTATCCATATTTTCTTATTCTATAAATATTAGTCAACATATCCCATAATATTTTCTAAAATTTATCTCCTTCGATATTTATCATATTTATTACTCTTTATTAAAACTTGAGAAAATGGAAATATAAGATGAGTGAGATAAAACTATTAATAAGGCTAGAATTTGATCGAAACTACCAAAAAAATAAACATTAGTAATATGGAAAAGTAAATAACAAATAAATGTGTCATATAATTTATAACATGAGAATAAAATATATCCATGAAAAAAAATAATGTAAATAACCATATAGACATCAAATACAGTCTTCAAAGTAATAAAATTCATAATTTTGGACGTTTTAATTATAAAATCAGGGTATCATACCAATAAATATTACATAAAACCAAGGCCTTATTCCCAAAAATCTTATATACCATCAAGATATCATGATAATACATTTTTAGTGTATGTTTTAGCCTGAACCATTAAATACCAAATAATTTTGGACACGTGAGGGTAACAAATACATCAAGGGGTGATATAATTTTGAGCCCCACCCATTACTTAAACATTTTTAGTACATTCATCATATAAAATACATCACCATTATACCTTATCAATCAATATGTATCAATATTGAATCAAGTATATTGAATGCCAATATTTACCATGTATAAAATAAGCTCATCATATTAGTATGTAATAATTCATATAGAACCAAAATTTATACGGGTTGTTAATTTTTCCCCAGTAAATAATTTTTTTTATCATTCTTGGTAAACAACTCCAATATAATCCATAAAAAATTGGGTATTAACAACCTATATAGTAATGATTATATGGATAATTTAATGCTAAAAATTATGTAAAATAAAACCCTGATAATAAGGAAAATAAATTTCAAGGACACCATCAAATTATTACAAATGATCGAATTACAATAATGGAAAGACTTTTTTGCATATGGCCAGAGAAATAAATTTAAAACAATTTAAATTTAATTTTCCATAAATGTTTTTTGGACTTTTTGAAAGGATAGTTATAAATCACTTATATGGATCCTTTCATGTGATGTAAAAAAATTAAAACATTATTAATAAATTAGTTTATAATTATATAATAATTAAAATGAACTATTATTAATTATGGGAATTTGGAGTGGATGATAAAAATATACAATAGTGGAATAAAATCCCTTTTCAAAACTTTTATTAAACAAATATCATTTTATTTTAAAAAAATTATAAATTAATGGGAAAAATATAATATGGAAAAACCATAGAAACATATAGTTTAATATAAATAACTAATAATGGTAATAATAGGGGGAAAGTCCATTCAATAAATAAATGTCAAAAAATATATTATTTTCACACTTTTCAAATGATTGTCCAAAATGACTACATAGAAAATTGTTAAAATGATTTATTGGATATTTTATAACAAAAATTAAATATTAAAAAAATGACATTAATTATTCATTTCGAAATGGAATATATCATTATTTTAAATAAATAAATATTTTTTTTTATAGATGAATAAAATCTCTAATAAAAAAAATTAAATTATGTTTTATTTTAGTATAAATAATATTTTATTCATTTTGAGAATAAAAAAATGTAATGAATACTTGGAAACATCATAAAATAACACTAGATTAGAAATATATGACGTTTAGTGGATAAATGAAATATAATTCCCGTAATGGTATTTGAAACATAGACAATCCTGATAAATGTGAGATTATAAAATAATCCATTGGGGATCTTATGAAACGTAAATTGAAACCGATTAAAAGGGACAAAATGAAATGGTTCATTAATTAAAATTATTAAATATTGAATCATGATATAATATTTCAAATATGTATATTATATACTATATAATGGAAGTTGGTACATATTTCAAAACATGTTCCAAAGAAGTATGAGATGAGACACACATAGCTTGGTTTCCTGCTAAGTCGGTCATTCTTTAGCTTCCGTATACAATAAATTAATATTTATTATACCAATTTATCAGTAACATATTTAAATATTTCATTCTATATACCATTGAATTATAATTTCTTATTTCCTACTTAAAAATAATTTTTTGTTAAAATCAATGTTTATTTGTTAATTGTCTTTTTCCCCATGAATGTTTCGATTTAGAAATTTCGTTCCACCCCCTTGGTTATAGTTTCATCATCCAAAAAATTTTAATGATTATTTTATATATGTATATGATATAATTCTGTATTTACTTTGATATTTTAAGGATATTATTATGATGATTCACATGGAATTCTTCAAAAGTAAATTTTTTTGAAGTTTTTATTTAATATAAATGATTTATTTTATTAAAAATATACATATATTTATATATTTCTATTCCAAAAAATTTCAAAACATCAAAAATTCAACATTATTACATAATATTACTAGTTAATAACATTCTTTAATCATTCATGTCACAAAACCTCTAACACTATTTTTGTGGGTATTAAAACCTACAAAAACAAGATCATATAATAATGATTGAATGAGAAATAACATTTTTTTAATAATAACAATATTACTTTTAAAAAATATTAATCTTGTTATAAATAACATATTTATTCATTAAATTCAATTTTAGTTTCATATATATTTAGAGTTAATAGAAAAAAATATTTCATTCATGGTGATGGTAGTCCATATGTACAGACTACTTATGCTTTCATATTTCATTGATGTGTCATTAGATATTATGAATTAATTTATAGTATCATTTATTTATCTAATGCATTATACTAGTTTATGGTGTTGTGTGTGTGTGTGTTCACATTTTTTAGGTTGAGTTCTCCCATATTTGTTATATGCATACTTGGCACTAGTCACAATCCCTTGTCCAATTGGGGGTTGTATATGGGTTTTAATCATGGAATACAATCGACCATGTGGACCCTAGTGATTCAGGTCATGAAAAATTTGTATCAAATCCTAGGTTTTCCCAGGACCCTAGGTTAATGATATTCTAATTGTGAGGATTTGTTAGGGAACTAAGTAAATGTTGTTAAAGTGTCTGAAGTATGGATCTCATTTCATGGAACCTAATGATATATAAACAGTTTACATATCCATTTAATAAGACCATGATAACATGATTTTTATCTAGGTATATTTAAGGACAAATTTTAGGGAAAATATTTTTACAATCATTAGATAAGAATGAGTTGTGGTTTCCATGCCATTCTTACAATGGTTCCCCAGAAATGTTATCATGATAATTGTGTATCTATCATGTTATAGAAATCCTCTATGATTAAAAAATCTATTTAACACTAAAATTTTATATGTATTTTTTCAATTAATTTTAACTTTTTTAATATCATGCATTACACGTGAAATTGAGTTTTAAAAAACCACGATATACGATTAATGTTAATATTTTAAAATGATCATTGTAACCCAGTAATTAAAATTGTGGGTATAAATAGAAATAAAAACATTTAAAATATTAATTAAAGTGTTTTTATATAAAGAAACATATTTATAAAAATTAATTATTTTTTTAATGTCTTAATGTGTTTCTAAAATACTATTTTCTAAAAAGATGTTTTCATTCAATTTCATGAGAAAATAATAAAGGTAGTTCTTTCTAATGTAAAATAATTTATTTTAGAAAATAAACCCTGTTTTGGAAATAATCTTGTTAAAATTATGTTTGATTGATTTTTTTTTATAATTTTCATATGATATAGATTTTGTATGACTAGTAAAAAATGTTATTTTTTACTAGAAACTGAGTTTTCATATGAATAATTTTCAAGATCCATTTACTTTAATCAGGTTTTCAAAGTAAAATTAGCTAAAAATATATTTACTAATCCACAATAAATAATTTTAATCCACTTCCTATTGAATTATGATATTAAATCATTATGTTCTTTTCAAAACCAACTTTTATTTTGAAAACTGTATTTTTTAACATGTTTGTGGGTATAATTTGAACATAAAATTTTCAAATACTATAAATGGAACTTGGGAAAAATTGATTCCATTTTTTGACTAATAAAAATTAAATTTATATAAAAATTTAAATATTATTTTTTTCAAAATATATAGAAAAAAACAATACAAATTAATTACTAAGGATAAGATTAAACATGTTTATGAGGGGTTAAATTAGAAATATAAGGGGTAAAATGACATAAGAAACATTTCCAAATAATATTTTTTATAAATATATAGAACTTATATTATCTATGGTTCAATATTGAAAACTTTTGGAGCCTTTTGGCACGTTTAAAACATGGTTACACCTATTTCCTTTCAAAATTCTCAAGTTTTTTCTCCCTTGAGTTATAAAAGAGCACCCTTATACTCCCCACTTCACATTACCAAAACCCCTTTTTCAACCAAAAACTATATATATATATATAAATTCATTAACTATATCTCTAAAACCTAGAATAATTGGTTTAATTATTAATCCCTCTTAATAAGGATTTATTTACAAACTTATAGGGTTTCTCAGATAAAGTGGTATAATTCTGAATCATGGATTTTCATTTTATTTCTTCTCTGACTCTATAAAATATTATTAAAATTTGATGACATAATAACATAATTATACCCCATAAAATAATATGATACTATTATAATTTCATGATGTACTACTTCTTCATCTTCCATCAAATGGGAAATGAATCTTTTGATCATGTGTATGGTGGACTGCTGCCTTATGAATCGATGTGGATAATTTTCCATCACCACTACTCACAGATGGATATAATGATTAATTTTACATTTTTATAAATATATTATTTATTAAATAATTATAATTACATATTTATAATTTTTTAATAATCATCACATAAAATAGATATACATTACATTATTTTTGTGGAATACATAAAACATTACAAAAACAGATGCCTAAAGACCGTACTAGTTCAGTTCCTTCAGAAACATGGAAATATAAATGTTGATACTTGAGTAAGCTAAAATATATCTCATTGGGTTCTTCATGAATGTAACCCTTCTATGACGCACCATACTTAATAAATATCTTCATATCCTTGGGAATGAAACATAAAAATAGGTGAGCTCATATACTCAGTAAGTGTAAATATGATAGATATATAAGCATAAACCTGAGAAAACATGTATGTGAATGTGATCATGACATTATAAGATAATCCCCTACATATAAAATATTATAATAATGAATAGTTTAATTAATATTGGATGTTCCTAATACATATAAAATAATGGAAACATGAAAATAAAAATATCACATATATAATATAGGAAATTTGTAGAAAACATATAAACAGAAAATTCATATATCAAAGATAACTACAAAGACCTTTACAAAATTTTAGGCTTGAGATAAGAAAACCCACTTGACTACTTCGGGCTTAGGATTCCCTCCCAGGTAACCCTAGTTTTGGTCTAGGGAGTTCCACCTATGTACCCTCTTGTTTCGGGCTTTAGATTCCCTTTTTTCAGGATTGATATTCCCTCTTATGTACCCTATTTTTTTGGTCTTCGGAGACCCTCCTGTGTATCCTCTTGTGCTTAGAAAAAATTTGTTACCCGTTTATTATATAGAGATATAGGTCTCACCTGTCATAGGAAAAAATCATACATACATTTTTCACAAGTGAATAAAACTTCTGTCACACCGCAAACAATAAAAATATGTGGGTTTCATAAAAATCATATCATATCCCATGAAATGAAATGGGTATCATAAAAATTTAATCATATAATAATCTATGGAAAATATATAGGTTTCATAACCATTTCATCCTAGAATAACCCGTGAACGTAAGTGGGATTCATAATCATTCATCTTAGTGTAACCCATTGAAGCAAAATGGATTTTATAAGAATATAAATCATGGATGAGGAACATGTTTCATAAACATATGATCCAAGAAATAGAAATGAGTCTACATAAAAACAATTTCATTAAAAAAACTAAAATCATTTAAAGAAATGATATGAATGGAACCTTTATATCATTTCTCATAAAGTCATGAGTAACACCAGTAGATGTCATCTTAAATGGAAATTTAATTTGAATTATCATTTTAAAAAATTTCATGAGGAAATTATCCTTTCTTTTTTAAAATATTATTATTACTATGTAGTACCTTTTGAAAAAACATTTCTTTTGTAAATACATTGAAACTTATAAAAAATTCTTCAAAATCATTTTTGAAACCTTTTTGTGTTCAAAACTTATAAAATAAACTTGAATACATTTTAAAAAACCTTTCCCAAGAAAAATTATAAATTAATCCAAATAAACTTTTAAAAAATTATCCTTGAAAACTTGTAAAATAATCTTCAAAATATTTTTTAAACATTTTTTCCTTTAAAAATAGTTTGAAAACATATAAATTAAACTTTTAAATCATTGAAATATTTTTCATTAAAAACAACCTTTTGAAACCCCTTTTCTTTGAAAATAAACATTAAAAATTATAAAAAAAGTATTAAATTAGTTTTGAAAACCATTTCATAGAAATGAACATTAAAAATTATAATGTAATCTTTAAATCAATTTGAAAACCATTTATTTGAAACCACCTTGATAACTTATAATGAAATCTTGTATATGTTTTGAAAACCCTTTCATTGAAATAAAATTGAAGATATATAATATATTCCGGAAAAAGTATTGAAAATAATTTCTTTTAAAATAATTTTTCAAATTATAAAAAAAATTATGAGAACATTTGGAAATATTTTTTTAAAACATGGTTTCAAATTAACACTTATTTCTGTCAGAATAGAGAGGAAAAGTCAGACATTCTTAAATATAGTTTCTTAATCATATTATTTAAAAAAGAGTATAAAAATGGTACCAATACATGAATATATCATGAATATAAATATTATAAGAAAATTCATGAGTCATATTGAGGGGTGTATTGTAAGATTTTATCAACGGAAACAAGATCATAAACAATCTCGATAAATAATAAGATTCTTTCAACAAAATCATACCACATTATAACATTGAATCATACTCCCTATGTTGGAAACATAAATTACATGGAGAATAAAATATCATGAAAATAAAATTTTTCACTATATAACATGTCAAATAGAATTACATTCACCTCGAAAAATAATCTATGGGCATAAAAAATATGTTCCTCATTGAAGAAAAATTGTGAAAAATGATCTTACTTATTTGGTAAAATTTAATACACAAACGCAAAAAATACAGAACATATAATTGATATGTAAATTTCTTTAAATTTAAAAATAATAATCATTTAAAAAATTCAAGGTTATTATATGCACGACACAAAATAAAAGAGTCGTTAACATATCACGTATCTCATGAAAATAATATGTGAGATGAAATTCCCTTACCTTGGGTCTTAACTCTCGTCGTAATCAAAAAAAATTCCTATAAAATGAATTTTTTTTTTGAAATAAATCAAAAAACTATATTATTATATATAATAAGATATATGGTTTTATTATAACATTATATTTCTGGATTGTTAACAATTCTATATTAAGGATTCACTTTGGGTAATATCTGCTTTTTTTCTTCAAATGTGTCTTAATTTGTTATATCTTTTGACCTTATACTTATATCACAATTTAGAAAATTTAAATCATGATATAAATATCATTTATATTCCTTATATCTATATTATAATAATATATAACGTATACAATATTTAAATGGATTACATGGTTCATGGAGACGATATGCTTTATGTGTGCATGAACGATGTTTCTGTTAAATTTCCGTATTTAAAGAAAGACTGAAAAGGATATATATATATATATATATATATATATGTTATCATTAAATTTTCATTATTATTTAATATATATCATATAATTTCATTAATCAAACCCTTAATACATTCCATGTAGAGTTTTAACGAATCACATCGCTTTGAGGGGGTGGTAGTGCACACTTCCACAAACGAAATTATCGTATTTAAAAAAATGGAATGTATAAAGATATGTGATGTAAAAAATTAAATATAATTAAATAAATTATTTATATAATATATATTATTTATATATATATATTCCATCATTTTTCATCCATGAGATATGTTAAAGGAAAAATGAACAATCATCATTTTTGGGGCGGTAGTTCATCGTACAGGTAAAGAGTTTGTTAGTTACCCATTAGATGAATGTTTGTATAAATTTATGTCTAAAACTTAAAAAAACTAAATATATTTAGGATATTGGTGTTTTTTATATCACATAATAAGGATATCATAGGGGTGGGGAATGAAAATTATACAAAAGAGCTTGAGGGAGGATGTGACCTCCTCTTTGGGTAACTCCTTTTAGTTTTCACCAAAAGGCATTCATAGATTTCATTATTACCAATATGAGGATTTAAAATCAATATAGGGTTTTTTGGAAGTGTACTGGGAATATATTTTCTAAACCTATTTGGTTTGAGAGGTGTACAAAAGTGGGAATGTTGGTGGCCTTTTATAGTAGTGGAAAATGACTCACTTGTTATTTTTTTAAACAGGTTTGGTATACCCACATTTTTATATAAAAAATTCATCAAAAACTGAGAAAAATCAATAATATAGGGTTAGTTATAGAATAATATTCATTCAATGGTTATTTTATATGTTTTTAGTTTATTTGGTTCAATAAGTTTACGGTTCATTCCCTTGTTAAGCATAATTTTACCTAGATTTCCATAAGATATTTTAATTACTTTAACTAATATTTTTGGTAGAAAATTATTTTTCCATTATTATACGTAAAATATTTTGTGCGTTACAAATATGGATACATTTTTTTTCAAATTCTTATGACATAAGTGGTGAAAATTAATTTAAATTTAATCCCACATACGGTACAATAAAGCGAGGTTTTAAAGTAAAAATGTTCAAAATATTGGTACGTTTTCATATTCATTTTCAAAGTGAAATTTATTCAAATGACATTAATATTAATAATTGATAAAAAAAATTGATCAAATTAAACTATAAAAACAATTAAAAATATAATTTACCACTATAAATAAATTATACAAAAAAACATTTTTGAATTTATATTTAATATTTTTTACTATCAATTAAAAAATGAATCTTCATATAAAATACCAAAAATTCACCCTATGCTAATTTTTATGTTTCTATTTGAAATATAATGTTTCTTTTGACATGAAAGTTTTATAAATGTTTCAAAATATGGACCTAAAATACATTCACCATTAAAAGTTAGTAAAACTACTATTATAAAAATATAGGCATCTATGTGTAATATTGGGTTTCTTTTACCATATTATTATCACATATATTATATGAATATAAAAAAATATTTTTTGAATATATAACTTATAAATTTAATAAATATCATTCACTTGTAGTAATTAATTTAACAAATTTAGAAAATCAACTTTTTTACATCGAAATAGTATTTTATAAGTTCAATCCAGTTATATTCATTTTGTTTATCTATCCATTTATAATTATTATTTAACAAATGAATTCAAAAACATATTTTCATATGTTATCCAATTCTATAATCATCAATTTAATGAATATTTTATATATTGTTAAATTGGAATATTTTTATAATATATTTTTTTATGACACTTGGTCTTTTATGTTACTATAACCATCAATGAAATTCAATCTTGCATCTAACATGATCTAATATTGTTATTTTGTATAGGGAAAACTAAAATTTATGATCCTTTTATTTCATGATTAATTTGGTGTTCTGTAAAACACAATCCCTACATAGTGATTTAATATAAAATAAACTATTTTTAGTGTTTAGTGAAATGGAAAATATCAAAAAGAATAAATTATTTTGAAAAATAATAATATGAAAAATATAATGTTATTAAATACTATCCCCCATAAAAGTTTTTTCACACTAAAAATTATTTTGGGTTATCAAATGATTAATACTTTATTGTTTCTATCAAAGAAACCCACATTGTAAAAATGAATACTAAAACATAATTTAAAAATAGAATATTATAAAACATATAGATTATCCAAAGTAACATAAAAATAGCTTACCACATATGATAACAAACAAGGAAGGTTAAACCATATAAATTTCTGTAAAATATAATAATAATTTTCTGGAGGAGAGTGATAGATAACCTGCTCAGTAGAATGTTAACAATCATAATGATATAAATATGTGATTTTCTAAGGGGCCATTAAAATCATCAGAAAATAATAAACTATGGAAGAATTTTAGATTTCTTGATTCATTACCTAACATTGAAGAATTTTTATGAGATGTTATAATTACATGAGTTTATTCCCTTTCATGGGTAAAATCCCACCCTTTGGTCATGTGTTTAAAAATTTCCACTTCACCTATTTTTCCAAAAAGGGAGATTTTTCATTCCTGGAGCATGTATAGATAATTAGATACTTGATAAGTAATCTAATATATCTTATATTAACATCAAAAGTTGTTTTTTATATCAATTTATCCAATATCAATAAATACTCTTGTGGTTTGATTAAACATTAATCTCAAAAATTTCATCTAACGTTAAACTTGAACGTTTCATAAATGGATTACCTTATAACCCTTCTAAAAGATGAAAATTCAAATAGTTTGAATTAATACCATGAAATAATATTAACATTGATCCCTTTTATACCATAATGCATCTCTTGGTTGTTACATTATAAACATGTGAGTATACTCGTCATATAATATCTTGAAACATAGTAATAATTTGAATTACCGTAAATCATTTTTGAAAACATACATGATTCCTTATTCCAAGGATTAGTGTACATATTACATAACTCCAAGTATTTTTAAACTTAATCCATGATCCTGTAGACTAAATTTTCAGAAAATCTATAATTAGTTCAATTATTCTTTATACAATCAAATTTACTTAATCCAAAAAAATCATCTATTTATCCTAGAAAAAAAATTTCTCAAAATTCTCATCACATTATGGTTTACCTTCACTTAATTGAAATTTCAATTTAAAATTTATTAATGACAATTAAACATATCATTTTAAATCCATAATAAAAACTTATACTGAAAATAATTATATATTTCATGATTCTTATGACATGATATTTGAATTCCAAAACATAAATACTTCACTCGTCCAACTTTATTCTAAAACCATTACTCAAGATTCATCAAATTATTCCTTAATAAATATTTCCTAGAATACGAAATATTAGTGATGTATTAAGGTCCCTCAACACCATTCTATTAATTATTATTATGTTTAATATAAACAGTACTAGAAGAACATCACAAACCATTCACATGTCATTTGCGGACTCTTCCCTTTTTGATGTATAAAAAAAACTCATACCACCTTCTAGATTCTCTTTATGAGATTTACACATGGGAAATAAATTTTTATAATTACCATAATTTACATATTTGAATAATTTAATTTTAACCATGTTCCTTACAGTTCTATCCATTCACTAAAACTAGAAAACGTAGGGTGAGAAACAAATATAATAGAAGATAACCGAAAAATCACAAAATATTATTTATAGTATGTCAAAATGATGACAACTACTTTTTTATCAATGACACCACAGGTTTATCATAGGTTATTCACAGTAATATTCTATTTAGATATGAAATTATGTATTTAAAATCATTATTAATTTCTAAAGTATATCCCCCGAGAGCGTCAATCCAAGTGTACAACAAGTCTTGTTGTTGTGTACAAGGTTATGTTGAGTCAGGCCTCATACACATTTTTGATGTTTGTACACCTAGGTAAATATGTACCAAATTCAAAACCACTTATAGTATCTATATAAAGATGTATTTCTATGAAAAAACTCACTATTTCTTTTACCAAAATTCAAGGACATTTTTCTAAATGTCAGCACAACATTATACTTATCCTAAGAGGCATCCCTAGACATATATTTATAAATATACCTTGGGATCTCGATAAGGTATTCACATCCTAGTTTCTATGTGTTGCCTATACATTCTCTCATATACCATCTATAAGGAACCTCTCTTGACTTATATATTCATTTCCCCATTTTGGCAGAATACTTAAAATATTACACAAACAGGCACCCAATGACCATAGTAGCTTAGTGCATTTTGAAACATAGACAAGTAAATATTGATACATGAGTGAGATAAATTATCTCCCACTAGGTTCTTCATGACTCTAAACCTTATTTTACACACCACAATAAATACAAATCTTCATATCCTAGGGATGGAAACATAAAAAGGGTTGAGCCCATATGCTAAGTAATGGTAAAAAATGGAGATTTTAAGCGTAAACATGAGCATAAGGTTTCCATAATATGATCATAATATTATAATATCATACACAACATATCAAATATCATAAACGTGAATCATGGAATCAATATTATAATTTCGTTAGACATGAATCATAAGGTAAACAACATAAAAATGATATCAACGGAATAATACATGGAATTTGTGTCATACACATAAAAATAAAAATCATGTGTCAAGGATACCTATGATGGTCATATTATCATGTTAGTCTTGGGATAAAAATTGATGTACCTGATTTATTATTAGGATGCCCTCATGGGGGACCTTTTATTTTTTGCATGGGATGTCCACCAGTGTACCATATTGTTTCAAGCTTAACATTACCACTTGTTTCAGTCTTGTGATGCCCTACAATATACCCTCTTGTTTCAAGCTTCGGATACCCTCCAATTTAAACTATTGATCTCATAAAAAATTTATTGTTACCAAATTATTTTGAGGGATATATAGGTCACACCCATGACATTATAAAATCATACAAACATGCTACACAAGATAATAATAAATAAAATTTTAAAATATAAAACCTTTTGAAACCCAATTTCATTAGAAATACATTGAATCATATAAAGAAGGAATTAAATCATTTTAAAAACCTTTTCCCTATGAATTTTATAAAACAAGCTTTAATAAATTTTGAAAACATTTCCAATTGAAAACTTATAAAAGAAGCTTGAAACCATTTTTAAAATATGTTCCCTTGAAAACATTTAAAATAAACATGAACACATTTTTTAATCATATTCCTTTGAAAATAATTTTAAAACATAAAAAACATTAAAATACATGAAATTATTTTCCTCAAAAACAACCTTTTGAGAACCATTTTCTCTGAAAATAAACATGAAAACATTTAAATAATGCTTCAATATTTTTTCAAACCCATTACACTAAATTATCCTTGAAATTTTATAAATAAAAGCTCAAGTTTTATTAAAAACCATTTCATTAAAAACACCTTGAAAACATATAATGAAAGATTGAAATGGTTTTGGAAACCAATTAATTGAAAACAGATTGAAAATTTATAATGGATTTTTCAAATTTTATTTATATCCATTTGATTTATAATAATTTTAAAATTTATAAAGAAATGTAGAGAACATTTTTAATTGCTTGTTTTAAAATGTGGTTTTGAAAGAACATAGATTTCTGACTGAAGAGAGAGTTAAAGATGGGATTTCTTAAATACTATTTATAAATCATTTTATATACCAAAGAGTGGGAAAATGGTAGCAACAAATGAATATATAGAGTATAATAAAATTCATGATTTTTTTGATGTTTGGATCATAACATTCCTTCAATGTAAACATAATTATAAACAATATTGATACATAATGATATTATTTTAATAAACTCTTACCACATGGTAACATTTAATCATACTCATCATGCAGAAAAATGAAATTACCAGGAGCCTAAAATTTCATTAAAGGAATGATATTAATTATATAACATGTCAAATTTATGTATATACACCAAAAAAATAATTTAGGTTCATAACAAAACATCTGTCTCAAAAAATGGAAAATTGATAAAAAAAACTATCTTACCGATTTGTTACCTTTTGAAACATAAACCAAATTGAATTAAGTTCATAAAATGGATATGTAAATAACCATAATTTTAAGAATAATAATAATATGATATATTCTTGGTATGTATATAAACATAACAAAATAAATTATCTATGAATATGGCATGTATCTCATGAAATTAAAAAGTGAGATGAAATTCCCTTACCTTGTGTCTTAACTCTCGTTAAACTCATAAAATATTGATGTATAATAAATATAAGTTTACTATAAATTTATAAAATGAACATATTATAATATATACTAATATATATTGTTTTATTAAGATGTTACATGAGACACTTTTTAATAATTCTATGTTATGGTTTCATTTCGAGTAATATCTGTTTTGTTCTTTGCATGTGTCATAATTTGTTATATCTTTTTCACTAATAATTATATCATGATTTCCATAACTTCATTCAGGATATTATTATCATGTATATTTATTATATGTTTATTATAATAATCTATAAAATATAGATGTATGAAGGGGAATGCACCGTTCATGGAGACAGTAGACTATACATATGCATATATGTTGTTTTTGTTTAATTATTGTATTCATAGAAAGAAATAAAATGATATATTTATATATATTTATATAATATCATTACTGTATAATTATTATGTAATATTCACCATATAATTTCACAAAAAACATTCTTAATACATTCCATGTTGTGTGTGAATGAATTAAATTGCTTTGTGGGGCAGTAGTCCATACATCCTCATACCAAATTATCGTATTTACACAAAAGGGAAAGTAGAAAGATATTTGTTGTCAAATAAATATAGATTATTATGTAAATTATGAATATAATATATATTATATATAAATATTGTGACATTAATAATTCCCACCATCATTGGAGGTAAAATAAATAAGGATCAATCATCATTTCATGAGGCATTAGTTCATCGTACACTTAAATTGTGTGTTCATTACCCATTAGATGGAAGTGCCTATAAGGGTTGGTCGAACCCATAGAAAAACATAGTATATTTAGGATATTGGTGTTTTTTTATAAGAATGGAATAATGAGATTGGTGTGGTGTAGAATTAAAATAATACAATGTTTCTTGAGGGAGGATGTTACATCTTCTTTGGGTAACTTCTTTTCATTTCCAGAAAAAGGAATCATTTGATTGATTTATTAACAAAAGAAAGGTTGAAGAATAAAGGGGGGTATTTTAGTAATTTTATTTTGATGGTATTTTCTAATCCTATGTTATTTGAGATTTGTGAGGG
Source organism: Viscum album (assembly GCA_963277665.1). Lineage (NCBI taxonomy): Eukaryota > Viridiplantae > Streptophyta > Magnoliopsida > Santalales > Viscaceae > Viscum > Viscum album. The sequence goes on from OY728147.1 coordinate 1,317,615,560, forward strand.
AGAGGGAGATTTTGTTTCCTTTATAGGGGAGGAAAAGGACTTACATGGTATTTTGGAAAACAAGTTTGGTGTAACCATGGTTTCTCCTAACAAAAGTTATAAAAAACCAAAAAAAGTAATAAATTGATGTTTTAGGTAAGAATAATTTCCATAAAATGGGTTTTTAAAATGTTTGTAGGTCAATTTGTCCCTTAATCTTATGGTTCATTCCCATATTAAGCTTAATTTTACCTTAATCATTGTATTTAATTTTAATTAAATTAACCAAAAAAATTCATCAACAAGTAATTTGACATTATTATAAATTATAAATTGTTATGATTTCAAATATTGAATACTTTTTTTCCAAATTCCAATCCTATAACTAGCATAAATTATTTTAAATTTAGTCCCACAGACGGGATGACAATACTGGTTTTTAAAGGAAAAACATTCAAAAAATATCCAAGTTTTTATATTCATAATTGATAAAAATTCAATCTAATTAAACATTAAAAGAAATAAAATACAATTTATCCCTAAAGATAAATTAAAAAAAATAATTTGGAATAAAATTCAGTATTTTTCACTATTCATTAGGCACACCAAACATATTTACCACATGAAGTTAAACTATAAGGTTGATTTCTCTTGTATGATGCAAGTTCAAGAACTAAATTTGTCTTGATTCTTTCTATGATGAGATATGTAGTGAAACACTGATCATACATCCTAGTCTAGCTACATTAAAGAAAATGCCCCCACTCTCCTATATATGAGTCAAATATTCATGAGGGAATCCAATACGGTTTCTCACCTCGTTCATGAGCCCTTAATAAAAAAAAATTCTCCACACAAAAATTCATTCAATGTGGTAATCCCTCCAATAACTATGTGTGGATTGATTATATCTTTGATGATATACATAGTGACTCCCAAATCATATGTCTTAGGTCCATCCACAATAAAAAAAATATCATTTCTTGTGTTTGGGTCAGACCTATGTAGGGAAACTTTTCTCCCCATTATTGATAACTATTATATGAAATTCCCCTTATATATCTAGGAACTTTCCATCCATAAACTAAAATCTATGTCTGAGGAAATATGAATCTCTATAAACTATCTCCGGCCATCAATGACAGAACGTCAGATTCTTGAGGATTCTTTTTTTCTGACTATGAAGTAACACACCCCAGTTTTCTTTACATAAGTCTCCAACCAAAAGGTCTTTCCAATAAGAGGGTTCTATTAATTGACTATGTAGTAACATGACCTAGTTGGATTTGCATAAGTAGCCCAATAAAATTTCCTTTCAACTAGAGGCGCATTCCTCATCAGGATATACCTCTTAAATTGCCATAATATTTTTCTCTCATATCACTCTTTGGACCCAGAAACCCCCAGATTATAGGTTATAAAATTTTCCCATTCATGCCCAAATATGATGGAACATTCTTGGACATATTAGCATGAAAGGGAAAACCACTAATCTTTTATCCAAATCTAAGTAACCTTAAATTGTATCCCTCAACATCCTTTTCATAAGATTTTAAATTGCACAATCCATATCCTAGTCACATGACATTAAACTACACAATGCTTCAAACCTTATTAGGTAGCAGGCTTTCACCCTGATGTTGGTCACCCAATAGAAAGTACCCTCCTTTACACAATCATCATCAAATATAATTTTATTCAAAGAGAAAAGGGTACAAAAAATGAAGAAAACAGCACCCCCCACCCCTATCCATGGACCAGAATCTAAGGAGGCTTGAAATGGTGAAGCCCTAGGGAATCCAATTTAATAAAGTTTACCCCCTCAGGCTTCATACTCGCTGCAGTATGCAAACATACATCCACCAAACTAGCAAAATACAATGAAGCCAAGTGATCTGCTACTTTGATCCCCTCCCTCCAAGTATGAATGCCTTGAGTTCTACTACCAAGGATGATTTTACACTTTCTGATAACATAGATAATCGACCAAGGATAGCCTCCATATCCTTTCAAGGATTTGTGCATGATAAAAAAGTCTGTTTTAACTTATGTGATATCTAAACCCTTTTTCCCGCATAATCTAAGCCCGGTGAGCATCGCCATTGCCTCCAATTTGAGAGAGAAACCTTGTACCAAACTAGAAGAGAATGCTAACTAGACTAAACTGCTAACATCATGCATAGCCCCTCCTCCTCGCATGGCCCCCAGGATACAGGAACCATCCGTAATCAGTTTCAAACCATATGAGGGTGGCCTCTAGTAGACCCAGTTACCTACACTACTACTGATCAGAAGATCATCATAGGACCTTTCTTTAAAGAAAAGTAGAGAGGACGCCTACTTCTGGTTCCTCACAACCTTGTCTAAGTCAATTAATATATTCCTTGCCTACATGATTATAGCACAAGCTGATATATCCACCCCTTCATATGTCACCATATTCCACGCCTTCTAAAGATACCAGAACCCTACATTCAACACCACAGAGTGATCCAAACATTTCGTGCCTCCTCCCCTTGAGTCATGGTACCATCTATCAAGAAAGGAAGGATATCCACAACCGTGGTAGGGATGCCAGTGAACTCCTCAAGGTTATTCCACACTTCACGTGATCAATCTATATCAAAGAAAAAATGAATAGTTCTCTCCACACTGTGAACCTTACAACACACGCACCTATAAGAAATGGTGATACCATAATGTTGAATATTTTCATCAGTCAGTATAGCGATGTTCCTGATCCTCCATGTGAGAAAATTGAAATTGGTAGGGATAATTTTCACCCAAATAACCTCATCACATGCATTAGATTGACACTTCTCATTTAAGATACGTCGGAAGTCCTTCGATGAGAATAACCCCAAGGGAGAAGGGGTGAAAAAAATTTCTGGCTCTGAATTTAGCTCAATGAGATTGAATTGGTCATGTTTCTCCTTATCCATAACTGTTTTGATGGAGGAGAAATGGATAGCTTCCCAAAAGTAAAGTACAGTGATCAAATATCACCTCATTTATTAGCCACTATAAACTTAATGGTCCATGAATCAGATCACAGGGGGGCCTAAATACCTATGTCTCAGCTGATATCCAGTGTTTATAGCACTTTCTAAACTTATCTTACATTGTTTCCCTACCAACCCATGCAACCTCACTTTTTCCTAACTCCTAACTCCATCTTATCCCTTAACCAGGCCTCTAATACGACTTTGTCCCCACAAAGTGAACCCCTCCTGGGATGGAAATGTGAGAAGAGAGATAATAACCCCCGAGTACCACCTTTAATAGGCCTCAGTTTTGCGACTATCACTGAGGGTATAACAAACACATAGATGGGAGGTACTACCCTCTAAGAGAACACTTGCGAAAGAGAGAGATAAGACAAACACCGACCAACTCCAGCTCAGAATATGATATAAAAAGAAACCCAAGTACACATATGTAATGTCATGCAAGAACTAATACAACTGAAAGGAAAAACTACAAGTACCAAAATAAAGTAAAAATGGTAGCGACCACGAATCTTGAACTTCTCCTACAAGACCCACAAACTAGTAGTAACCAACTTGATCTCCAATCTGATCCAAGTGACCTAAAAAAATTTTACATAGTATAGGGTGAGTATAACAGTATACTCAGTAGGATCCTCCCTAGATCCTCTCATGAAAAAGTAAAGAAAGCATCCTAAAGAACAGTGAACAACAAGTGAAACTAACTCGTCACCTAAACAGGTATACTAAGTTCCCGACCTCACCATGGATAATCTCACAAAGCATCACATACAAGAGTATATAATATAATAAATAATATCAAGGGTACCTCGCTACCACTTCCCTACTGGTTTGTCTCTTTTCCCCAATGTTGCACGCCCTAATCCATCTCTCTTAAAAAGGGTTGGCCTGAAGACACCTGGGCGAGCACCACAACCTACGCCTCATGCAACACAAATTATTTCCTACAAACACCTGGGAGAATCCCCACACCATCCACACAATTAGAAGTATCCAAGTAGTTTCTGGGATCCAACACAGCCCACATAATGTGTATCATACATTGGGTATTATACCTCAAGCCATTACATCCCATGCGCTGAGTAAGGATCCTCAAGACATCACATCCTATACACGTTATACCTATAGTAGTCGATAGGAAACTATATCCAGAATGTATGTGTGTGAAATAACCATAATCCATTACATCCCTCTACACAAATGTATGGGGAAAACAAACCGTTGTGCCTACCAAAAAAAGTAACTACCAAGAGAAGAGAGTGGGGCTAAATGGGGAAGTCAGTCATCCATCCTCCCACTAGGATGTTTGGGAAAACACCCCCCCCCCCTAGTGCTCAAAATCCCCAAGGTGTCAGTTTCCCTAACTGATATGGTGGGGTAGTGTATAACAACATAAAAATTACATGATATAATATATCTCACAACCACACTATGGGAATAACCTAGTCTTAGATTCAACTACAGCTAACATCTCTTGGACTCCCAACTTCCACTTCTAAGACTAGATATCTTATAAGAACACAAATATTTTAATATATACATTAATTCATCTTATCACTTTTTACCAGTTTCAATTTATGTTAATTATTTCTTTAACCATTAATTAACTATTAAAAAATTCCACATTAAATTTTATTATCATCACAACAAAGTCCCATGCCCTCCAAGCATAACCAACCAAGTCCGCAGCCTCTCAAAAGTACAAACTCAAAATTTCATCCCAGCAAGCTCTAACCCCATGGGTTCAACATCATTTATTCAATAACTTATTAATAGCATTATCACTTTTACATAATTCTAGGTATTCTAAGTAAACATTCTAAGCTACAAAACACAAGGGTCTTAACACAGTGAGTAGAAGAACTACCCGTCAAGTCTTTACCACCTATAGCAGAAGCATAGACCCATCCATATTTGAGAATCTAAACACGGAAATCATGTGGCATACCCCGTACGTATTCACCTCTTTTGGAAGGAGGGTAATCAAGACCAACTTCCTTAAGAAGTGGGGAAAGTAAATCAGATAAACAAATAACATATTCAATAAAAACCACTTTCACATCAATGGGTAAGCCCAACTTCAACTCATTCCATCATCTTTAATGTCCCCCCCGACACCCACATGCATAAACTGATGCATCTCTCCACTATAGGCATCAAATGCTGCCACAACCGCTAGTCCTCCATGCCCCCACATCTCTCAACAGTAATCCAATCTCGCAACACATCACAAGCAGCAGGGAATAACAAAGAAAATGGGATCTTGGCCCTAAACAATGCATTCTTCCTTCACATGCAATGAGCTCTCATGGATCCAAAGTACAAGTCACTCAGCCTTAAAAAGAGAGAGGGTAACTAAGAACCCTATCATGAATTATCTTTTATCAAATGATTAGTTCTTTTATCCATCTTCAATTAACTGATTCATTATTAGTAGGTTCCAACTATGGGCAACCCTAAACAGCAAGCTATCATAGTTATCTCAAATTAATTAAACAATTAATTTGAAATGGATTTAAACAACAAGAATCAACATGATTTAGGTTTATCAATCAATTTAATTAAACATGCATGTTTGCATCAATTTGATTAACATAAAACACAATAACAACAATCAGATTCATTTAAATGCCTCTTTATCTTTGGCCAAATAATTTACAATTAATTCCAGCTTTATATTATTTACAAAATTTCATCAATAATGACATGATAAACAAGAAAATAATAGATAAAACACTATCTACCAAATCAATATGCAATAACATCTATAAGAAAATAATTCCAATTCTTTTAATCCAGCTTATATATTTATTATGTCAATTCCATTGTGATCCAGTGAATAAATCATGCTAACTATAAATTTTCACATGAAAAGAATAGTGAAGCCATGAATCCACTAAATTAAAAGGTTTACAACATTCTTTGAATGAGAATAGGCTAATACAATGGATCATGATCACCTCTCCTGTAATGATTGCATCCACATGAGGAATCCATGGAACAATAGCATCATCCAACACCCAAGAAATATCCACTAGAAACATAGAGATCACATGACATCACATGGTAAATAGAAACATGAAGAAACATATCCAGGAACCTAGAATAATAGTGGTATCACATACCTTATCGAAGACCGATGGACACTTCTAGGTTGCACCAAAATAGGGGGCACGCATAAGCAGTAGGAAAAACTACAAGGGGAAACAATCCAAGGATAAAAGTTTGATTTCATGAATCCTATGGGAAAGAAAGGACTGGGAATCTCATGCCAAGGGAATACAAAGAAGGAAGAACAAGGCGAAGGGTATCTCAGCCTCATAAAGATCTAAACAGAGTAGTTGTTTAAATGTGTTTTAGATTTTACATTAAAAGCGGATCAAATTAAACCATACGTTTTTACCAATTAAAAGCCTCCATATTTTTATAAAATCAAAGATATGATATATAGACTTTGAAATAGCTTCAAACCCACTTAAATATGGAATTTAACTCATTTTATATTAAATAAAGACGTCAAAAGGGAAAATTTGGGAAAACTGGAATAATCTAGGAATTTGAAAAACTGTTGGAAATGTCTCACCATTTTAGAAACATTGTTCATGAAACCATTGGATGTCTCACCATTATGGAAATACTATTTATGACACGGTTGGATGTCTTACTATTCTGGAAACATTGTTCATGACACTGTTGGATGTCTCACTATTCTGGAAACACTGTTCAAGACACCGTTGGATGTATCGTCATTCTGGAAACACTGTTCATGACACCATTGGATGTCTCACCATTCTGAAAACACTGTTCATGACACTATTGGATGTCTCACCATTTTTTAAACACTATTTATGACACTGTTGGATGTCTCACCATTCTGGAACACTTTTCATGACACCAATGGATGTCTCACTATTCTAGAAACACTGTTCATGACACCATTGGTTGTCTCGCCATTCTAGAAACACTATTCATGACATCGTTGGATGTCTCACCATTATGGAAACACTATTCTTGACACCATTGGATGTATCATTATTCAAGAAACACTGTTCATGACACCATTAGATGTCTCACCATTCTAGAAACATTGTTCATGACATTGTTAGATGTCTCACTATTCTGGAAACGTTGTTCATGACACCATTGGATGTATCAGCATTTTGGAAACACTTTTCATAGAACTGGAAATTTGTAAAAGTGTTGCAGATAAGTCACCTTGACCTCCCAGAACACCTCAAACACCAGATTTCAACAAATGAATGCACCATATAGATCCGGGCCATTACACGACCACTTGGGGTTATTTGGTAAATTCCTCCAAAATTGCTTCGGTATATTGATCACAGTCAAAGGGGTTATAGAATAATTTCATCACCCCATAATTTTATAGATATATTTTTTATCATTATATTATTACAAATTTTATAAATTTCAATAGGTTTTCAAAAATAGATTAAAATTAAGAAAAGTGTCTCGATATTCTCATTTTAGGCTATTAAATTTACAATGAAATTTTATTATTAGTATTATTAATAAAATTAAAATTTTATCCTTTAAATACTTCAATCATGTTATAAATATATTATTTATTCATTAAATCCAGTTTTAAATCCATCCATTTAAGGTAGTGATGACAAATTAATTGTGTCGTTCATGGAGGCGGTGAATCGACCATAACACGGGTGGCATTTTCATTTTATAATTGATGGGAGGAAGATATATAATGCTTATTCCATCAAAATAATAAAATTTCAGTATATTGATGATGCTGATTTAATTATATTATGATGGATATAATAGATTTGAAGGAGGTGGAATGATAAAGAAACTTGAAAGGACTCGATTAAAAAATTATATCATCCTTTTATATCCTCCTTTGGAATGCTCCTTAAAACTTCATAGATTTCCCTTTTGGTGAGATCAAAACCTCAGTAAAATGGGAAATATTTTTTAGGAATTTTTTTCTAGATATTGGTTGAGCTATATGGCTTTAGGTGTGGGGGTGTGGGGTGGAGAAGGAGTCCTTTTATATGTAAGAGGGGTGGTATTTTTAAAAATATTAATTTATTAATATAAAAAGATATGTCATAATTGAAATAAGTTGATCCAAATTTGATAAATATAGAGAAAATATAGTATAAATTAGATCAATCCTTTACACACCCAAGATGATGTTTTGTGATATTTTGAGACTTTACCACTCGATTTAATGCTTTTACCTCATTTTAATCATAGGTAACTAATTTTTACCTTGGAAACTTATTTTGATGACCTAAAATTAAATTAAACTTATTAATTAATTTTGACTATGTTTAATCCAAATATTAAATCTATTTTATTTAATTAAATTTCTAAATTCAATAAAAATTATCTTTAATATAAAATAACAAATGTGAGAAAGCTTTTTTTTAGAAAAAAAATGAATTTTTAAGCATAAAAATGAGTTTATACTTATTTAGGACAAATATTATGAATAGAACTGATTTTATTAGTTTATGATTAAAAAATTAGGGTTATTTTATTTTCAAAAAAATCCAAAACTAAATGGAATATTTTGAATACTTAATTAAATGAAAAGGACCAAAAATAGTTTTTTATTAGAATAAAATATAATTTAGAGTCCAAAATGTCAATCATAGGTTTATAAATTCAACATATTATTTTTAAATTCTTTATTTTACTCCTTAAATATATATTTCATTGATAAAAAAAATTCATAAATTTTTAATTTGTGCATATATCATAATTATGTCGTAATAGTTGTGGTATTTATAAAAAATGTATTTTTATTATTCACCAAAAATAGAATTTTTTAGAAAAATCAAAAAAAAATCATCCTAATATAATATTGATATTCTGAATCCAAAATTAGATTTAATGTTTTCAAATAAAATTCTAAAATTCAGAAATTTAAATTTTAAATAAAATCATATAATACATTGAAAAAACAATTTATTTAGAGTAAGTTATTTTATTTTCTTACGAGTGGTTACATTTATATTTTTTATATCAAATTAATTATTAAATGACTAATAATTAACTATTTAAACATTTAAAAAAATTAAATTTTACTAGGTTCTAATTATGTTGAATTTATATTTTAAATATATAATTGATAAAACAATTTTAGTGTAACAAATTTACACACTATAATTACAATTATATGTCAATGACCATTTTCCTTTTCTAGAAACTACATCATCATAATTTTATAACCATTTTTTATAATAAGATAGTATACATAAAAGGAATTAAATTTTCGAATATAATTTTATTTTATTATAAAATATGTTACTCAACATTTTAAAAGTAATTTTTTTAATAAAAACATATGTACATAGAATGTGATAAAAACCATCTAGAAATTAAATGAACTATAATGAAATTAAAAATGAATGATAAATTATTATTTTAGTGTAAAATTCTATTTAATCATTGAACATATGTTTCATATAAAATGTTACATGATATTTCTTTTAATAGTTATTTGTTATAATTTTTGTGACTATGAAAAAATTTATCATACTTTGTTAGCATTTTGATTACAATGACTTAATTACCATGATGGCACAAAAATAAAAATATTAATAATATTAAGGTATTTATAAAACTATATATGTAAAAATAACCATTAATAGTAAAATATATTTTATAAAACCATTTTAATAAATAAAATTCTATTATACTTGAATTAATATTTTAAATAAAATTATGTAAAGGAAACAAATTAGGTGATAGATATGTGTATAAATATTTTTTTATATCATTAAAAGGAATGAAATTCATTTAAAATTTACATATATAATTTAATAAATAAAATTTATAAAAATAATCATTGGAAATATGGGATATTATAAGGAGGGAACGTAGAGGAAAAAGGCACTCGGGAAAGAAGATCTTGAGGGGTGATTGGAGAACTTACTTGGAAATTTTTATGTGTGGTTATTGTTTTTCAGATTGACAATGATGCTTGAGTTATAGTGAATTTCTATTATTTATTTTCTTGATGTGTGATTTTATTTCTTCATAAAAGCATGAGTCTTCCATCCCTTAAGTACACTAATTTACTTATGATGAACAATCAATTCATCATTATTAATTAGTTGTTTAAGGGATAGTGGATCGGGAGTAGGAGGGCCAATATCTTAACAGTAATGATTAGTTTTTATTTATAATTTCTTGATAAAGACTAATATCACATTAACCTTATTTTTTTATTATCCTATAAAAAACTAGTGATAGTGATGGTGATTAGAGGAAGAACCCCAAGGTGGTATAGGGGAGTGGGAGAGAGAGAGTTGGCCTTAAATATTCATTTTTCCTTTGAGGTTGAATATAATGCACCTAGTCTTATGAGAACCTTGACCAAATTAATCAAATAGACCTAAGTATTTCAATGTTTTGAGTGGGTTCCCAAGACCCAACTCCTTTATGTACTTTTATTACCATTAAATTTATACTTTTTGATATATATACACATGTGTTTATTCTTATTATAACAATATTGATACTTCTACATTCAATATTTACATAGTAATTTCCTTAGATTATGTATCATATCAAAAGGTTATGGAAATTAAAATCTATAACAAGAAACTCAAGATATTATGACTGTAATCTTAAATATATGTCTTATGTTCTATATACATCATACTAATGAGACACAGATGATGTCTAGATATCGGATGTTTGGGTATCATAATAATTGATACTTCTTCTCATAAATCTCACACTTGGTGATATTGAGTAGATGAGATTATGAGGACTTTCCCATAAATATGAACACCACATGTTTCAGGTTTCATCTGTAGTTTCTATCTATGAACATGTGTATTGGTCTCTAGACTTGAGATCATTATAAATATGTACCATTTGATCATGTATGTAATGTCCAGGATCCAGGTGTCACCCAAAGGTGCCCCAAACCCGATTGGTCACATAACCTCAAGTGCATTTCCCCAAACACCAGAGGTTACCGACTAGAAGCTAGGGACAAGGTGTGATAATGGGGAAACTATTCCCTCATTGGCTGAGTATACACAGTAGAAAACAAATAGTAAACAATAGTGGAAGCAGTAATACCAAAAAAAGGTAAACAGCGGAAGACTGAAAGTAAATCCAACAGAAGCCACAATATATATATATATATATATGATTCATGGAATATGTATCTAAGAAAATATCCAAAAAATCACAATGATGGAAAGAAATATAGAAACCAAAGTACAAGGAAACAAGTAAACTCCAACAGCATCGCATGTCTGAGCTTGGTCCCATGCTCTCCAGCTCCAACAACAATCAATTACCATATGAAGAAGGGAGCTTTCCCTTATCTATACCTACAATCATATAATCTGTTTAGGTCCAAAAGAATGACCCAAATAGGGTGTGAGATGAATCCCATTAGAAAACCACCAAAATATTTGTGCCTAACTGTCAATGAATATATGGCAGGTAATATGAAAAATGAAGTAATAAAATATAAAGTACTCAAAATTAAACAATCCTATAGTTTTCAATTACATTCATTTACATTTATCAATTATCCATTGAATCGTGTATCCCTGGGATCTAGCCTAATCTCTCCATCCCCTATGTAAAGTAACAAAATAGATGTCTCAAAAGACCATCTAAAAAATCAAGTAAGTCTAAGTCTAAGCTTGTGCTTTTTCTTGGAAGACTCATCACAATCATTCAACTATTCACAAATGACCCTCTAGAAAAGTTCTCATAGCCTAATCCCCTTGGTCTAATAAAAAAAATTCATTTAATAACAAACCTCTGGGAAATCTCTCACGATATAACCCCTTTGGTTTATTATGCTATCAAATAATTATAAACAACCACTTGGCCAAGCTCTCATAGTCTAAAACCTTGGGTCAACATTCAATTAATCAATTATAAATGACCACCTAGGCAGCTCTCATGGTCTAACCCCTTTGGTCTAACATGTCATCAATCAATTATAAATGACCACCTAGGCAGCTCTCACAATCTAAACCCTTTGGGAATCTCTCATAGTCCAATCCCCTTGGTCAACATTCACAATCCATATCACAAGAATTTCACATAATCATTTAAAATCCATCCTAATCCACAAGGCATGGAAAAAAAGGTACGTCTCATAGGAAACCTATACCAAATAGTTATAAACAATCAAACAGGGGAAACGCACCCATGGGTTGTCCCATAAACAAGGTATTTAACCTTACGCATAAATAACAACCCTTTATCAATCAATCAAACCATAGCAGGTAATAACAGGGTTAAATTACAAAACTAGAAATACACCAAACGTGGGTATGTGGAACTTTTATCATATATAATCTAGAGGTAAAGAATGAAAGGTACAAAACACCTACCCAGATGTCTTATGATTGATATACTTGAGAGTCGGCCCTTGAATCAACCTAGATCGGCATAGATATACAAAAATGTGAAAAACTCCCAAAATTGAATAACTCAAATGAGATGAGGAATTATGAATAAATGCTCTAGGTGTTTTGAGAACTCATTGGCGGGATTCCAGCGCACCTGACGATGTCTCAATCGGATCTTGTATAGAGAATTAGTAGGGGTTTGGAGTTCGTTGGATGTTCTATCATGCTCATGTACAAACCATGGACAGAAGAAGATATTTCCAAATATGAGATGAGACCCATCCTCGATATATCAAATAAAAAATTAAATTACATGGAATGTTCATTAAAATTACATGTCATGTATTAGCCACAACCGGCCCTCGAGGTCTACCAAGTCACCACATGGCCATGTACTCGGTCGTTACATGACCAGTACATGGCTATACGTGGAAACCAGGTAAATGGAGTGTACAAAAAAGTACATGGTGTGTACATAGAAGTACATGGTGTGTACTTAGAAAAATCCCATTTCTTCCTTTTCCCTCAAAAACAACCAAAATCAAGATCCATACCTGAAATGAAGATCCTGGTTCTTATAAACTCCCCCCCCCCCCCCTTAAAGTAATTCATCCCCAAATTTCCCTTCCAAGGGTGGTGAAGAAGAATCTATCAGCAACTCCAGCCACTGTGATCACACATCAGACTCCCTCTCCCAAGTCTTATCCTTTACTCGGTCGTGCTACCATAGCACTTGTACTGGAGGAACAGACCATCCATGTAGAACCTTCTTACTACAATCCACAATCCAAATAGGGTGATCCTCTAAGAATGCATCCACCTCCAACTCAACCTCATCAGGTTGAAATATGTGAGATGCTTTTAAAAAGTAACGTTGTAACTAAGAAACATGAAAGACTTCGTGCATAGACCAGTACCTCTGAGGTAACTGCAAATTATAGGCAACCATCCCGACTCTTTCTAAAACCTCAAATAACCTAAAGAATCTTGATGAAAGCTCCCCCTGTCTCCTAATCCTTCTTTGTCCCAACCTCGGTGTGACACGCAGAAAAACCTGATCTCCAACCTCGAACTCCAAAGGTCATCTCCATAGATCAACATAATATTTTTTTTTCAGACTTTTTAGTATCCATCCTCTTCTGAATCAACTCCACATTCTTAGTGGTCTCCTAGACAAGATGAGGTCCCAACATAGCTGACTCTCTTACCTTCAGCCAACATAGGGGTGATCGGCATGGCCTGCTGTAAAAATCCTCATAAGGTACCATCTGAATCATTGCCTGAAAACTATTATTGTAGGAAAACTTCACCAGGGTTATGTGTCTCTCCCAAGTGCCCATAAAATTTAGAACGCATGCTCGAAGAATGTCCTCCAAATCTTGAATTGTTCACTCGAACTGGCCATCTTTATGGGGATGGTAAGTTGTACTCATAAGTACCTGTGTACCCAAAGCCCCTTGTAGTCCCTTCCAGGCATGAAAAGTAAACCGGGAATCCCTATTTGAAATGATAGAGTGTAAAACCCCATGAAAACATACTATATATCAGATGTACAACCTTCCAAACTCATCAACACTGAAGGTTTCCTTAATTGGTAGAAAATGTGCAACCTTCGTGAGCCTATCAATTATAACCCAAACTGTATCATTACCTCAAGGAAACCTCAGTAAACCTATCACAAAATCCATCGTGATATCATTCCATTTCCACTCAGGAATGGGTAACTACTGTAATATCCCTACTGTTCACTGATACTCTGCCTTCACCTAGTGGTAGGTGGAACATCTCATAACAAAACTAGCTACATCCCTCTTCATACTTGGACACCAATACTGAAGATTTAGATCTTGGTACATCTTGGCGACACCAAGATGAACTACTCATAATAAGGAATGAAAATATCTCAACAACTCCTTGTGTATGTCTGTTGATACCCATAAGATCCCATGAAAATGCAAAATATCATCCTTGCCTATAGTCCACCCAGGAGTAGGGTACTTGCCTGACACACTCTCTCATAGGACTAGGCATTAGGAATTTGATAGTTGTCTCATTCGCACTCAATCCAGTAGATTAGAGCTAATAAATATAGAAGAAATAAACGTATTCCCCTGTCTATCATGCACCTATAAATGTGTCTCAGAGAATAGAGTCATAAACTGCCACTCACTACTGGCATCCTGAACTACTTGTACCTGAGTCCTCTTGCTCAACACATCAGCCACTGCATTTCCTTTCCTAGGCGTGTAGGCAATCTCAAAGTCAAAATACTGAAGGTACTCAACCCACCTTCATTGTCTCAAATTCATATCTCGTTGAGTAAAGATATACTTGAGGATATTGTGGTTTTTGTACACCAAAAAAGGCTCTCCCAAAAGATAATTTCTCCAACAGTGCAAAGCATACACAATCACAACCAATTTGAGATCGTGCATCAGGTAATTCCTCTCATGTGGCCTTAACTATTGAGACCTATATGCAATGAATCCTTCCCCCTGCATAAGAACTTCTCCCAACCTGATACCTAATACATCGTAGTAAATGGTGTAAATCTTTCTTAGTTCCAACAAAATTAGGATCGGTGCTAAATTCAATCTCCCTTTCAGCTTCTGAAAGGATGAATCACATGAATCTGTCCACACGTACTTCTCACCCTTCTTAGTCAGTCTTGTCAGTGGTTCTTATAAGAATGAAAATTCCTAAATAAAACGTCTATAGTAACCAGCTATCTCTAGAAAACTCCATACCTTAAATACATTCTTCGGTTTCTCCCAGGAAACTACCGCTCTCACCTTCTCTGAGTCTACTGATACTCTTATCTTTGAGATGAAATGATCCAAGAAGAGAATATAATCCATCCAAGAGTTTCATTTTGTGAGATTATAATATAACTTATTCTCTCTCAGTGTACTCAATACGATCTCAAGATGGATGGCATGGTCATGTCGAGTGTGAGAGTACACCAAGATATCATCCATGAAGACTACCAAAAAAGAATCCAAGTAAAGATGGAACACTCAGTTCATCAGTTACATGAAAACTTTTGGTGTGTTCATCAGACCAAATGGCATAACCAAGTACGCATATAGACCATACCTACTCCTAAAGGCTATAAAAGGTATATATGATGGTCTAACACACAACTGATAATAACCGGATCTCAAGAAAATCTTAGAGAACACCCGAGATCCTCAAAATCTGATCAAAGAGATCATCAATCCTTGGTAAGGGATATCAATTCTTGACCATCAACTGGTTCATCTTCTGATAATCCACACAAAATCTGAGGGTACCATCTTCCTTATTCGCAAAAAGGTTAAGCGAACCCCAAGGAGAAGTACTGGGTTAGATGAAACCCTTTTCCTAAAACTCCTCTAACTGCTTCTTAAGCTCCTATAACTCTGGTGTAGCCATCCTATATGGAGGAATGGACACTAGTGCCACTCCTAGTACAAGATCAATAGATAAATATACCTCACACACTGGAAGTAAACCTAAAAATTATTCTGTAAAGACATCTCTGAAACAATTCACTATTGGAGGAAATTCCATCTATGAATTTTCCTGGTCATCCAGATATAAACTAGAAATCTGGGATATAATTCCTCCCAACCCATGATTCTTGGGTCTATCTCTGCTCGCCTAGACATTCCATTCCTACTTTTGTAGAAAATATTTTACCTTTGGTGAAGTGAAACTCACCCTGCGGTGATAGAAGTAAACAAAGGCCTAAAAAGAGATCAGCCATTCCATTCTAAAAATGACATCAAATCCTATCATCTCTAACACATAGAGGTCCCATAATAAGTGTCACCCACCAAACTCAAGAGGGAACTTCTTGCACTGACTTACACTAACCATCCTAATCCCCAACGGAGTTTATAGCATCATAACATCATCATAAGTAAAGATACATAGCTCAAGGCTATCCACAACGACAATAGATGTAAAACTTTGGAAAGACCCTATATCAAAAAGATCAGAAGCTAAAACTAAGGCAATTATAATTGTACCTCTAACCGTAGAGGTTTTAATATCCTACTTCTGATGGGTTTGATCCACCACAAAAGTATGACCTATAATGTAGCCCTATGACCCTACCTGGATACCCTAAGCTGATCCACCATGTTGTCGCTGAAAACCTGTCATATGTCTTCCACGACCACAACCACCTCCTCAGCCTGAACGGCCTAAAGAACTCTAGTTTCCTGACTGATGAGAAACCAGTAGTCATGCTCCTGAACGTGGAGTCATAACATATCCCCTCTCACTTGTTGTTAGAGAGAACATCCTACAAAAATGCTGAATATGATCCATCTTTCCACAAGATCTGCACTCAACTGGGTCCCTCAGGAAATGTGGTCTTGTATGCCCACTTTTTTCGCACTGTTATCACACCACTTGTCTAACTAAAGAAACATATATGTGGTTCTTCCTAATATTGGTCAAAGGAGTACCATCCCTGGATGTTGAACCTCACAGGCTTGTATCCCCAAAATCCCTCATATTGTGCTCGGTAATCAGTTCCTGGTTTACTATAGCAGTCACCAAAGTCAACCTGAAAACATTCACCTACAATTAGATTTCATACCTAATACCATCTTAAAGTTTTCTATCCATTGATAACTCATCACATCACAAAACAGTTGCGAAGTGATGAATCTCTGTAAAATGAGAAGAATAATCCATCACTGAAAGAGCACCCTACTTCAAATGCATGAACTACTGGGCTCGGTCGGCCATCAGGGTCTTGGGGTAGAATTAATCATAGAAGTTACTCTTAGACTCTTTAAAATTTATATCCTGATGATGTCCCGCCTATGAGATAATATCCCACCATCTCTTGGAGGAATCACATACATATAAGTTGTGAGATTCACTCTCCTATTAGGAGTCATCGCCATATGATAGAAGATAGAAAGAATGGACTCTAACCATGACTATATATCCTTTGGTCCTCTATCCCCTGAAAAAGTGTTAGTATGTTGTTGCTAGAACACCCATGTTAACTCTACCATAGTCGGGACAGGATGTGGTTCTCCCTGAAAAGCATGCATCATCCTCATAAAAACTTCACAGAACTATGCATTAGCACTTGCATCTTGTATAATAGTTGGGGCCAAGATGGTCACAATAGTAGGATCTACTGGTAGTCCCTAATCTACCACTTCTAGTATCTGATCATTTCCTTGTACATAGAGTACAACCAGAGGACATCTTAGTGGCATGACTCTGCAATTTCAAGCACGCACCTTAGTACAAGATTATCAAGGAATGAGAATTAGAAGTGCAATAAAGGAACAGGAGAATAAAATCATTTAGGTTTTACAAAATAAGGTTACATGACATGTAGAACCACTACACAGTGTGTTCCCTTATGCCTTAACATGGGTGTGTACCTCTGCCAACCTATTCATGTAACACCCCATACACACGGCATGTTTCTCTTATGAAACGATGTGTACTTGAATATTACCTCCTTCCCAAGTACTTATACATGGCTAGAACTACATGGTTTCTCCTGGTGTAACACAACATGGCGTGCACACTCTAGACATGGTGTATGAAACAGAAATTTCATCCACCTGTGTCGTTAGTCACACAGTCGGACACACAGTCAATTCCATCACGGTGTGTACTCCCAGTACACATAGTGTTATACCAAAATCTTTCTAACCCTGTGTCTCTACTCACATATTCATTCACATGTTCAATAACTACACAGTGTTTACATACGGTACACAGCATGTACTTAAGAAAATTTATTTCTTCCAGAACATAAGAACACATGGCGTGTGTTCATAACATCACACATCGTGTTTTCTGGGCTTTCCATATAGTAAGCCTCTGAAACTTCTCTAGAACCCACAAAATCTTAAAATTTGGTCAAGGCATTCCAATTTCCAATCCTTGATATCTCATACACCCCGAGAATCAAAGTTTGGAATCTTTATTCACCTCATATCTTAATAGGATTCCATTAAAGTTCAAAAATAATCCACCAAATTCCGATCTAAGAGGGCCCATAACACCTCAGGGACTAAAGATTGGTGTCCATACAAATGAAACTTTACATATACCAATACCTTATCATAATAGTAGGTATTTACATCATTGAATCTATCACAACAGCATGAATATCTAGCACAACATCTTATCACAATAGCATGTAATCAGTAATTCTCTCTAAATGACATGGCAAGAATGCATGGAATTTAATTTCTAACCAGTTATTATATGATGCATGAGATGTCATACCTTTATCTTATCAGGTTTTAAAAAAATATAACCACATTGATATCAATAATAACAACACAAAACAAGTGAATCACCCAATGATGAAATCAAATCAACTGTAACAATTGAGAAACCAGAAAAATTGAAATATTCAAGGTAACTTGGTTTTTACTGGTACACAAGTTAGTTACTCCCAACCATATATTATTACCAACTACCTATTCCTTCATATCCTAGTCTATTTGATCCAAATAGTAAGGCAAAGCATAAAAGAAAACTCCTCTGATACCACTCTGTAACATCCTGGATCTGAGTACAACCCAAAGGTGCTCCAAACCTAGTTGGTCACATAACCTCAATCACATTTCCCCAAATTTCATAGGTTTTCAACTAGAAGTGAGGGCCAAGGTGTGATAATGGGGAAACTATACCCTTATTGGAAGAGTATACATAGTAGAAAACAAATATTAAACAATAGAGGAAGCAGTAATACCACAAAAAGGTAAACAATGGAAGAATGAAAGTAAATCTAACAGAAGACAATATATATATATATATGATGAATGGAAGATGTATCTAATAAAACATCCAAACAAGTCACAATGTTGGAAAGAAATACATAAACCAAAGTACAAGGAAACCAGTAAACTCCAACAGCATCGCAAGCCTGAACTTGGTCCCATGATCTCCATCTCCAATAGTAATCAAGTACCTAATGAAGAAGGGTACTTTACCTTATCTATACCTACAATCATATAATCTGTTTGGGTCCAAAAGCATGACTCAAACAGGGTGTGAGACGAATCCCAGTAGGCAACCACCAAAAGATCTATGCATAACTATCAGTGAATATATATAGCAGGTAATATGAAAAATTATGCAATAAACTAGGAAGTATTTGAAGGTAAACAATCCTATAGTTTTCAATTACATACATTGACATTTATCAATTATCTGTTGAATCATGTATCCCTGGGATCTAGACTAAGCTCTGCATCCCCTGTGTAAAGTAACAAAACAGATGTCTTAGAAGACCATCTAAACAATCAAGTAAGACTAAGTCCAATCTTGTGATTTAGATTAGAATACTCATCACAATCATTCAACTATTCATAAACAACCCTCTGGGAAAGTTCTTATAGCTTAATCCCCCTAGTCTAACATAACAACAGTTCATTTAATAATGACCCTCTGAGAAATATCTCATGGTCTAAACCCTTTGGTCTATTATTCTATCAAAAAATTATAAACAACCACCTAGGAAAACTCTCATGGTCTAAACCCTTGGGTCAACATTCACTTAATAAAATATAAACGAACACCTGAGCAGCTCTTATGTCCTAACCCCTTTGGTCTAACATGGCATGAATCAATTATAAATGACAACTCGGTAATCTCTCATGGTCTAAACCCTTTGGGAAGCTCTCAAACTCCAATCCCCTTGGTCAACATTCACAATTCATATCAGAGGCATTTCAAATAATCATTTAAACTTCATCCTAATGAACAAGGCATGGAAAACAAGGTACGCCTCATAGGAAACCTGGACCAAATGGTCGTAAAGAATCAAACAAGGGAAACACAACCATGATTTTTCCTATAAACAAGGTATTTAACCTTATGCATAAGCAGAAACCCCTTATCAATCCATCAAACCATAGCAGGTAATAACATGGTTAAATTCCAAAACAATCAATACCCCAAACATGGGTATTCTTCACTTTTAGAATATATAATTCAAATATAAACAAATAAAGGCACAAAACACCTACCTCGATGTCATAAGATCGATATACTTGAGTGTTGGCCCTTGAATCAACCTAGATTGGTGTAGATATACAAAAAAGGTGTACAAATCCCAACCTTGAATAATTCAAATGAGAGAAGTAACTAGGAAGAAAGGCTCTAGGGGTTTTGATAACTCACCGGTGGGATTCCAATGCACCTGACGGTGTCTCAATCGGAGCTCGGATGGATAATGGAGAGGGGTTCGGATTTTGTCGGTCATTCCATCATGCTTCTATACAAACCACAGTCAGAAGAAGATATTTCTGAATATAAGACGTGACCCTGCCCCAATATATCAAATAAAAATAAAAGTACATGGTGTGTTCATTAAAACTACACGTCGTGTATTATCCTCAACCGGCCCCCGACTTAAGCGGTCTTCCAGGTCACCACATAGCCATGTACTCAGCCATTACATGGCCAGTACATGGTTGCACACGGAAACCAAGTATACGGCGTGTACATAGAAGTACGTAGCGTGTACTTAGAAAAACCCCATTTCTTCATTTTTCTTCAAAAACAACTAAAATCAAGATACATACCTGAAATAAATATTTGGGTTCTTACAATGTACTTTGATGTAAATAAAAAATCATTATATTGAATTCATGGTGAGGTAAATTATTTTGGGTGCATCATTGGTGGTATGACATTGGTTGAATGATCAAGATAGAATTTATCGCTTCTGAGTTGAGGAAGAGATATCTTATGGGCATCAGTTTACCTAGATAGTAGTACCTTCATTAAATCCATGTCTATGGTACAAGAAGGTATATCCATCCAGTAAGGTCATGAAATAGATAAAGCATCAAAATGATGATGGCACGAGTGTTCATCCTTCTTTATGAGATATTGTGAGACAAATAGATTATATTACATAGAACATGTTCATAGAAATTTTTCATAGCAATAAGATTCCTCATCTCCTTAAGGTACATGATGGGTTTCTATAATCCACTATTGGTTTGTGATTTGGACTCATTTTTATCATGATAAGGACCTATAGGGGCACACACTAAGTGTGTCCAAAATTTCCACCTATTCATATGAATAGAAGTTTATGAAAAATTGGGCCCTATGTGCGGGGGATGGTAAAAGTTTGATTCTGATCGAATTCAAGCTAAAATAATTCAATTATATTATTTAATTTTTTGATAATGATTATTTAATCTATATCTCAATATATTCACAAGTTATTGAATCATAAAATTGAATATAATAATATATAATTTTTCGAACAAACATAGTATGTTCACAGATTGTAAAATTATTTGGGGAGTTTACAGGATAAGATAATGGTTCTTATTTTATCATGTAACATGTTAAATTGTGACAAGTGAATGATAAAAAAATTACATTTATGAAAGATTTATAAATTCATAAGTGTACACAAGGGTATAAAATGAAGGTTATTACTTTCTAGAGACAAAAGTGGAATTTTGGAAAGTATAACCTAAGTATAAAAGCTCATTTTATCCTATTAAATAGTGAACTAAATCATTTACATGAATTTTGAGATCTCCTTTCATCTCTCTTAATATCTGGAGTGAGAAACTAAAGGAATAACACGGTTGGATTGATCTTGTATTCTAGATTGATTTTGTATTCTTCATGTGATCAAATTGATGTCATAAAGCTCCTTTATTTCTCATGATAGAACCTAGGAATTAAATATTGATGATCTAGGAGATATGATTCATTTGTGTAAGATTCATATGGCTCTTATCTTGGCTCATTTGATCCATGACAGGTCGACAGTGAGCGAATAAAATCAATGATTTCAAATTAACAAGGTACCATTTTTTATTTCATTAAATTTTATTTTTCATTCTTAAATTGAATTTCACAAGATCATTTTATAAATATAGGAAAATGGTTTTATGGATTTGGTTTTTTTAACAAGAATCTGAACCCAAAATTTTAAATTGCATATTTTTTATGCTTCCACTACGCCTTGAGTTCCTTCAATTGGTATCATAGATAACATGTTGTTATTTATGTTAAAAACATCAAAAATGCAATTAATTTTTCTATGATTCAAAAATAGTATTTTTATACAGTCCCAGAGAAAATGACGACATTCCGATCTGAGTTCGTATGGCCAAAATGTGGTTGATCAAATATCAACAAATTTTAACCAAAAAATATGATAGAGGTGGTTCTTGGTGTGTGCTAAACACCAAGATTTTATAAATTTAAAACAAAAAATAAAAAAAATTATATATATATATATATATATATCTAATTAATCCACATCCCTTTTTAAAGGGAGTGAACAAATTATTTGGCTCGCCATTTTGGGTGGGCATTAACACAAATCCGCCCCATTTATTTGTATGGAATTTATATATATTATTATATATTTTATATATTATAATATATTATATATAATATTATATATATATTTTTTGTATATACATATGTAGCACCCTAAATTGGGATGTTTGGCCATGCCTCATCTCAGGTCGGACCAATTCGGTCCGAGTCCGACTAGCCCGACCCATCAAGCCCACCACAAGCCCTAAATTTATATCTGAAGATATTATTTAGGTAAAAATAGACCTAAATAATTGTATAAAATTTTAATAAATTAAATGTAATGTTTTATAAATTAATAAAATTATTTTAGGTGTCGTGGGACGTATCGATAATTAATTAAAATTATTATAATGCAAGTTAAAGCATTAAAACTACCCTCGAGTTAAATTTTAGAAAATTTAATTTTTTGTATGTAATATAATTTCATGTTTATGGATCATGAGCTTAGATTGACTTGTGCATGTTTGGTTTATTATTTATTTAATTTAATTATTTCATATAAGTTTTTTTAAATGTAATAATAATTTTATTTTGACCATCTGCACATCATCCCTCTATATTTAATTTTAATAAGGTATTTCATATCCACATTCAAGTAATAAAATGTAATTTCACACCCCAATTTCCCAAAAATTGTTTTTGAGTATACATTGTAAATATCATAGGAGTTCGTGACAAAGTGGTTCGAGTCTAGATCCAGCGTAAACTAAACAAGTTAAGTGCATGGTTGTTATGGGTGCTACAATTAGAGTCAAGTATCGACTTAATAAATTACCACAGGGTATTGATTAATCCATTATTCACTCTATGTATTAACTAATATTTAATACCTCATTATCACATCATTATTTATTTATTTTAATGTATTCATGGTTTATTATTTTGTGAATGTGTAATTATTATGTGTGATCACATAGTATAATAGATAAAATAAACACGTGTAGGGAATTTTTTCTATTTAAATCATGGTTAAGTTGTGAGGGAGGTCACATAGAACAAGAATGTTAAATATAAAATGATTTCATTTACCGAAATGAATTAAAAAATCCCTCAAAGAAAATATCAAGTCATTAAATTTCTTCCACTACTTGAATTTGGACAACATTTATTGTTTGAGGTGATAATAATCCATAGTTTTGGGTGTCTATTACTATCGAGGAGTTTTTTATAAGAGCGGTGGGTCGACTTAAATAATTTTGGAAGTAAATTATTAGTCATAGCTAGATTGATTCAACTTTTTAGGTAAAGCATTGAGCAATGTAAAGTAATTATTTACAAGATATGGGACTCTAATAAATAGATCAAGGAGTTTCAAGTTAATGTTATTTCCTATTTAAAATCCTAACTTACACTCTTAGAATAGTTTTGATTTCATAGCTCATGCTATAAAGTGATTATTAAGGATCATTTCCACTAAAATACCCAAGCGACTGAGTATTCTGAATTTAGTAGTTGAGGGATACTATGATTTGATAAAATAGTGAGATAAGTTTAAAATTAAAAATTTTAATATTTCTAATAATAATCAAGATCAATTACTAATCAAAAAAAATAATTGTTTTAGATTAAATGGTAACCTCCACCAATTCAATTTCACTGTGATCAATATTGGATAAAGAGATTATCATGATTGTCCATAACTTCCAAGAGTAGTATCTGTTCCTTTACATAGTACTACACCAAGAGAGTAAGCCTTGTGTGTTGGGATACCCACATCACAAAGATCCCCCTCAAGGAGTGAGTAAGGTGGATAAAGGTAAATACAAGAAGCATATGGATGATTCACCAAATGTCTATTGCTTCATGTTTTCATCTATGTTCAGTGAGCTATAGAAAATTCAGAGGAAAAAGATGCTTTAAAAATACTATCTTATCTATAATAATTATATCATTAGGTAGATTAGTAAGAAAGATATGAGATATCTATTTCATTTTATATATGTAGGCTAGAATAAGGTAATCAGGTAGGACCTTGTGTACTCAAGATTATTGAGTGCATTGAGGGACTAAAGTCCCTTCAGTTCAAAATGGATCAAAAAATAGAAATCAATCTCATTATTTCATCTTTACAACATATCTTATCGAAATTAATTATTAATTATAATATTAATAACATGAATAAGTTTCTATTATATTTTTTAGATTTAGTTCTCTATATAGATAAGTATGTGAATAATTTCAACTCTTTAGTCATTATAGTGAACAAGAAGAATAAAGGAAATGAAAAGGTGTCAAAGGCTAAGTCTCAATCAAAGATATCAATAAACCATCCTTTCATAGATCCAATGATATAAAGGGATATCAATGAACATGAGTAATTTTTCTTTTCATGTAGCAAGAAATTCCACTATAAGAATAATTTCACAGTTAGGAAGAGGAAGCAAGGTGATGCTTCTTCTTTAGGTATATTTGTCATTGAATTAAATCTTTCTATATCTACAATTTGGGTATTTTATATTTCATGTTCATTGCACATTTTTATTCAAATATAGGAACCAAGTAGATTCAATATGATTGAAAAAGATGAGGTGGATCTTTGAGCAGTAAATAGTGTAAGACTAGAAGCATTAGTAGTGGGAGATTATCATCTTACTTTGCCTAGTGGAATGGTTCTTATAATAAAAAATTATTATTATGTACCATCTTTTACTAGAAATATAATATCAATGTTGAGTTAAGACACTAGGGGATTTTATTTCAATTTTAGAAATAAATTTTTGTCTTATGTATAAGGAAAACATATGTTATGTTATAACACATCATAACAATCAATTATATATACTTGAACTAGAAAATCCAATTTTGAAAATCAATGAAAAATCCTATGAGAATGACTCATATCCTAATTGCCTATATGATTTTAGGCTATATATTATAAATGAGAAGTGTTTAAGTAAATTATATTAAGTAGGTTATTTAGACTCTATTGATTTAAAACCCTTGGATGCATTTCATGCTTGTTTACAAGGTAAAATTTAAAAATAACATTTTAGTAGGAAGGGAGAAAGAGACAAATAACTATTGGAATTGGTTCAAACTGATGTATGTGTTCCATTTCCAATAGAGTCAATGGGTGGTTTTTCTTACTTTATTTGTAATTTCTCAGACCCGAATACCACTCAATAGTGCCTCGAGCCCAATTGTCCATATGGCCTCAAGAGAAACTCCCCAAATGCCAGAGGCTACCAACTAGCAGTGAGGGCCTAGGTGTGTCGGTGGGGAGACTATTCCCTCATCACCAAAGTGCAGCATAGTAGAATATCAATATCATATAAGTAGAAAAAGTAGTAAATCATACAAATGAAAATTAAATGGTGGAATACTGATAAATAAAAAACACCATAAGTAATATTAGATAAAAAATGACCATACATGTCATATGTCTCTAATAAAGAATCCAAAACATATATACAGGGCATATATATAATACATGTAACAAAATTTCAAAAAGGCCAAAAGTTTCCAGCTAGCATCGAGAACCTCATCTCGGTCCCATTCTCCCATTCTCTTAAAAAACAATCAAGAACCTATAGTAGAGCGCTTTCCATTATCATCACTTGTAATCATATAGTCTGTTTGGGTACCCAAAGGTGTCCCAAATAGGGTGTGAGATATAATCCTAGTAGGAAACCACCCAAGGTTTGTTTCAATCAGTCGATGAATATATATAACAGACAGTGTGTAGGAAGCAGTATAATATATAAATTAAGTACTCAAAAGTAAACATCCTATGAAACCATGTTCTCATTTTATAATCAATTCATTTTAATCAATTTCATTTAAAAGGTAAGTTTGTAATTTAATAGTCAAGCCTATGTCATTTATAACATTCTCATTTAACTAAACATCTCATTTAATCAACAAGTCTTGGTACTTGTCATAAAGCCTAGTATCCCCTATAAGTACATGTATCTAATGATGAATAACGGGTCATCCATAAAATGTAAAACAAGACTAAATCCAATATTGTGCTTTGTCTTGGTAGATGCATCATATAAGTCATTTCATTCTTTAATCAATTCAAAAACTAATCTCATCCTTGGAATTCCTAATTTGTAATACAAGTATCACTCCAAGTGTAATATAAACCAATGCCTAAAAATCTTGTCCATGAAGAATCTCTCAAGACCCCAAGTATTTCTCTAGGTGTGGTATAACTTCCTTACATTCAATTATGTCCTTCTAAATCCACTAAGGGAGCCCAAGTATCACCCATGGAATAATGATCAATGCCATTGGAGTCTATCCTTTTCAATCCAAATGAATTCCAAGTATCACTCAGTATATAATAGTCAAATACCCTATGATTCCATCCTTATAAAACCAAGTATCGCTCAGGTATAAAATTTGATAGCCAGATGATTATGTCCATGTAATTCTCATATGAATCCATGTGTCATCCATTAATAATAATAATTTAACCAATTCAATCTAATTAATCAATTATATCTAGAAATATAATTTAACATGTCAAGGTCAATACCAAGAACAATTCATTTGCAACTCACCTCAAAAGGTTTCTCAAGGTGTTATCCAAGATGAGAAATCTTGGATTCAAACAAATCACATTGAAAAATCTTTATAAAAAGCTTCTCAAGATTAAATAAACTATTTCATGGAATAGTCTCTATCTATCTCACATGGGCATAATAATAAAATGATCAATGTATGATTACTTGAGCATTTACATAGCATGGGCCAAGGGACATGGTCATCTATCCCTTCCCATTAAACAATTCAATATGAAATTCAAAATTCATATTCTAATTCAATTCATAATTTGATTCATAAACCAATTCATTAATTTGATTTGCAATTTAATTTACAAATCACATCCCAAGGCAAGGGGATAAAATGTCACACCCAAATGTATCCATTTCCAAGATCCAACCATGGTGATCAAGTTCAACTATTAAACAAACCCATGGGGTGGTTCCATTTCAAGGTTCTTAACAAATTATCATTCATCAACGAGCCTCTTCAATTACATAGGCCATTACTAACAATTTAAGGATTCGATTTTAGTTCAAAGAGATGCTTGAAAATTGGGTGTGTGGAACAATGGTAATATATAAAAACTCAAATTATAATTAAATGCATGAGAACACCTACCTTAGATCCTTAGTTGATAGTTCATATGGTATCAGCTCCTGATTCAGCTCAGATCGGGATAAAAACAAAGAATGAATGAAGAACCTAATAATAGGGAAAATTAGCTTGCACCTAAATAATGAATATTATATACAGAAGAATGAATAATGGAAAAAAATGAATTGAGATCTTACTAGTGTGGATCCAATGAGATATATGGTTCTTGAATTGAACACCGGATAGATGAGGAGGATCAATCCTTATAATA
Organism: Viscum album; assembly: GCA_963277665.1. Classification (NCBI taxonomy): domain Eukaryota; kingdom Viridiplantae; phylum Streptophyta; class Magnoliopsida; order Santalales; family Viscaceae; genus Viscum; species Viscum album. Next base: position 1,317,643,630 of record OY728147.1, read on the forward strand.
GTCACCAAATGAGTTTAAAGAGGTGGAGAGGCTACTGTGTAGGAAGATAAAGAATTAGATTTAGTTTTAAAATAATTCTAAGGGTAAAAAGATCATTTTATTAAATATATCTAGGTCACATGGTTAGACAAACTGTGTTCTAACCATGCTTGATTAGCTTTAAGAAGGGGCATAGCGTATGGTTTACCCACACGGTTTGACTAACCATGTGAAAACTATACAATTATCCACTATCAAAATTGCAGAGGTTCTCACATGTACGTGTAGCCCAAATTGCATGGTTTTTATTAATCATGTTACCTCATCCTTCTCTCTTCCCATGCCTTGCATGGTTTATTAAACCATGCATCCTACCCCAAAAGTTTTGAACTAACCATGAGACAAGCGTTTTCTCTTCCCAAAACTCAAGTTCTGGGCTCTGTAATATCCTCATACACCCTCAATACCTTTATGACCTCAAGGGAACTCATATTAGTCCATAATTAAACATTTAAACTGATAATTTATGGAAAATAAAGGATCAGTACCTCAAATAAGAACTAGTTTCTTTCAAAATTCCCCCCTTAAATAAATTCGTCCCCAAATTACATTCTCAATGGTGGTCAATCATGTCATAGAATAACTCTGACCACTACAATCATATATCAGCATCCCACTCTAAGGTCTTATTTTGTACATGGCCATGCTACCATAGCACTCGTACTAAAGGAACTAACTTCCCTTGGAGAACCTTCGTTCTACGATCCACAATACGAATAAGATGCTCCTCAAAGGATCCATCTACCTATAATTAAACCTCCTTAGGCTTAAAGTCATGATACAGGTATAAATAATAGAATCTCAACTGAGAAACATATAAGATTTCATTCATGTCCTAGTAGCTCTAAGGTAACTGTAAATGATAGGCTACCGGCCCAAATATTTCCATAATCTCAAATTTCTTGACATAACATGGTGAAAGCATACCTTGTATCATGATCCTGCTGTGTCCCTGCCTTGGTGAAACATGTAAGAAAACTTGATCGTTAACCTTGAACTCTAGAGTTCATCTATGGTGATTGGATTATGATTTATGATGATACTTCACAATATCCATCCACTTCCAAATAAACTAAACTACCTTCATGGTCTCCTGAACAAGACGAGGTCCAAGTGTAGTTACCCCTATTATCTCTAACCAACAAAGGGGTGATTGGAAGTTCCTATCATAAAAATCCTTATAAGTCACCATATGAATAGTATCTTGAAATCTATTGTTATAGGAGAAATCAAAAAGGGGTATATGCCTCTCTCAAGAGCCCCTGAAATCCAGGACACATGCCTACAACATGTCCTCAAGAACCTAAATCATGCACTATGATTGGAAATTTTTCTAGGGGTGGTATGTTGTGCTTATAAGAACATGTATACCAAATTCCCTCTTCATGCCTTTCTAGAATTGTGAAGAGAACCAGGAATACCTATCTAAAATGATTGTATATGGGGGCCCGTGAAGTCGTATTATCTCGCGAATATACAACCTCCCAATCTCATTCAAACTGAAGGTCTCCTTGATTGGAAGGAAATGTGAAACCTTCATGAGCCTATCAATAACAACTCATACGACATCATTACCTCAAGGTAACATCGGTAAACTGGTCATGAAATCCATCGTGACATCATTCAATTTCCACTCAGGAATGGGTAGATGTTGTAAAAGTTTAGTTGGTCGCTGGTATTCCACCTTCACCAACTGAAAAGTGGAACATCTCATGAAAAACCCATTTACATCTATTTTAATACCTAGACACCAGTAATGATGATGTAAATATCGATACATCTTGGTGATGTTGGGGTTAAACGCCCAAGAGGAAGCATGAAAATCCCATATCATCTCCTTGTGCATGTATAAAGAAACCCATACACAACCATGTACACATAGGATCTTATCCTCACCTATGGTCTAACTAGGAGGAGGCTCATCACCTTACACACTCTCCTATAGTACTAGGCCTTATGAGTTTGATGGCTACCCCACCCTAACTCTATCCATAATGGTGGAGGTAACAGCTAAGGATGATAGAAAATCTTTTCCCTCACTATCATGCACCTCCAATTGTATCTCAAAGAACAAATCTATGATCTTCCACTCGCTACTGTAATGTTTCACTTCCTATATCTGAGTCCTCCTACTCAATGCATCAGCTACTACATTTCATTTACCATACGTGTAGGCAATTTTAAAATCAAAGGACTACAAGTACTCATCCCACATTCATTGTATCATATTTAGATCACACTGTGTAAATATATACTTGAGTCTTTTTTGGTCCATGTACACCACAAAACACTCTCCTAATAAGTAATGTATCTAATAGTGAAATGTGTGAACAACTACAGCAAACTAAATATCATGCGTTGGCTAATTCCTCTCATGTGGCCTCGACTGCTGAGACTCATACACCATGACTCTATCCCCCTATATAATAACTTCTCCCAGCCTAATACTTGATGCATCATAGTAAATCATGTAACTCCTACCTGGCTCTAGAAAAGTCAGTATCGGTGATAAAGACAATATCCCTTTCAACTCTTGAAAGGCCATCACATAGGAATCTGACCATAAAAACTCCACACCCTTCTTATTCAATCTCATCAATGGTGTTTCTAAGAATGTGAAGTCCATTATGAAATGCATGTAGTATCCATACAGACCTAAGAAACTTCTCACTTCAAATAATTTCTTGGGATGTTCCTAGGAAACTAAAGCTCTCACCATATCTAGGTCAACTGATACTATTGTCTCTAAGATAATGTGACCTAGGAAGTAAATTTGATCCATCCATAAGTGGAACTTTGTGATCTTATCATATAACTGATTCTCTCTCATTGTATTCAATAAAATATCAATATATTTGGCATGGTCATGTTTATTGTGAGAATAAACTAAGATATCATCGATGAAAACCACCATAATCAAATCAAGGTAAGGATGGAAGACTTGGTTCATTAGTGCCATGAAGACTATTGGTGTGTTTGTGAGGATAAATGGCATAACAAAATATTCATATAGACCATACCTACTATGAAAATCTATGCAAGGTATGTCTAATTTCCTAACATGATTTTGATGATAACCAAATCTCAAATCAATATTTTATAAGACCCAGGTTCCTTGGATCTGGTCGAAGAGATCATCTATTTGTGGCAGAGGATGTTGGTTCTTAACCATCAACTAGTTCAATTTATAGTAATCTACACATAGCCTGATGGTTTTTCCCAAATTTTTCGAAAAAAGGACCATCAAACCCCATGGATAAGTACTAGTTCAAATAAAATCCTTTGTCTCTAAACCCTCTAGTTTCCTCTTGAGCGCTTAAAACTCTGTTGTAGCCATCCTGTAAGGAGTAATGGATACCAGTGTAGCTCTTAGCACTAGATTGATAGATAACTCTACCTCTCTCACTATAGGTAATCCTAAAAAAATCATCCAGGAAAATGTCCCTAAAATGATCAACCACTGGAGGTAAATCATCCTAATGTGTTCCTTGATCATCTAGATCTAAACTTTCAGTATAGGCTATCATCCTACCCAACCCAAGATTCTTGGGTCTAGCTCGACTTTCCTGAACATCCCATTCACCTTTTTGAATAAACTCTCCTTCCTTTAGTGATGTTAAGGTCACCCTACAACGATAGAACTAAATGAAATCATGAAATGAAACCAACCATTCCATCCAAATAATGACATCAAAACCTATTATATCTAGGAAAAAGAGGTTCCATTTGAATTGACACCCACCAATCTCAAGGAGGAACTCCCTGCACTAACATACACTCTCCATTATAATCCCCAATAGGGTTTCAAGCATCATGAAATCATCATAGGTGTAAACACTAATCCCAAGGATCTCCAAAATGGGCACTGATATAAAGCTTTGTTAATCCCCTATATCAAAAAGTGTAGAAGATAAATTAGAGGCTACTAGAATAGTAACTATGATGGTAGAAGGTCAGGGATACTATTCCTCAAGGGTTTATTATGATGTATATATTTGGACTAAACTGTGACCCTATGATACTTCCTAGATACCCTGATCAGATCCGCTCTGTGGTCATTGTGAAACTAGGTTCTGACTACCATGGCCACGAACACCACCTCATCATGATCGTCTATCTATAGTTTAGCTATCTTCATTTTGAGAAGCTACTGACCCTACTCCTCAATGTGGAGTTGGTGAAGACCCTCTCTCACTGGCTATTGGTAGAAACATTTTGTTGAAATGTTGTAGATGGACCATCTTTCCAAAATATCGGCACTCAACTAGGTCCCTCGTACATTGTGTCCTTATATGTCTCATCCTACCACACTAGTAGCACCTCACCTAACTACCTAATTATATACTCTGACTACTAATATCACTACATGGAAGCTCTAGACAATACTTCCTAGTATCGATCAAAGTAGAACCATATCTTAGTTTCGAACCACCCTACTCACACCTCCAACCTCTCTCAGGTTACGCTTTGTGACAAGTGTCTGATTCACTATTCTAAAAATAGTAGTTATCATAAATACATTCGTCTAAGATCGAATTTTGTACCTGATACCATCCTGAAATCATCTATCTTTGGATAAATTTCCACCCATTAGGATCGTTTCAAAGTGTTAGAGCTTAGTAAAACGGGTTTAATAATCCATCACTGAAAATGTACCTTACTCCAGGTGCAGGAACTCCTAGGATCTATTGGCCCTCATCATCTTGGGATAGAAGTAATCATAGAAGGATGTATGAAAATACCCCCAAAACATATCCAGTTGATTATATTTTTGAGTGATAACATCCCACTATATCTTGGAGGAATCACATATCATATACGTAGTGAGTTTTACCCTCCTCTCCAAATCCATATCTAGATGCTCAAAGATGTATAGCACGGCCTCTGTCTATGACTTCATAGCTTGTGATCCACCATACTCTGAAAACATGGGTGGATGCTGCTGCTAAACCTCACGTATCAACTCTACCATGGTCGGGGTGGGTCGCGGTGCTCCTTTAATGGTCTGCATGAATTACAAGAACCCATCACAGAACTATGCCTCGTCACCTATGTTTGGTACAATTACTGGTGCCAGATATAGAAAGAGTGTAGGATCCACTAGTAACCCATGGCCTACCACCTCTGGAGTATGATCATCTCCACCCTCACAGTGCACCACTAGAGGTCATCATGGTGGCATGCCTCTACAATGACAAATGCACACCTCAGTTCAAGATCATTATCAAAGTTCATAGCTCAAAGCATAGATATTTAAGCAAGATAGGTAAAATCCTTCCTCTATAATAACACACTCCTCTATCTTCTCCATGAGTCATTTTTGTGTGACGTATAGATTAAGTATAATCAAGATACAATACTAATAACCCACTACTAATGTTAGGTCTAGTCAAGTTCTCTTCCATAATAAACTCAAGTTTTCGTTCTATTTACAAATTTATTTTAAATTTCATTCCCATTTTAATTCATAATCATTCACATTTACATCACAATTCGTTTTATAATGTTGAACCAATGGTCCACCAAATTATGAACCATGAGGGACCATACTTCTCAGGGAAAAAAACATGGTGTCCACCTGATTCACATCATAACTCATTTCATAATACATATCACAATAGCAGGTATATATATTACAACACCTATCACAATAGCATGCAACAAGTAATGCATCCTAAATGGAATGACATAATGCATGGCATGTGAAATCTAGAAGGTTCCTAAGATAATTCATGATATGGAATACCCTCATCGCATTGGGGTATAACACAATAGAAACCAAATTCATATCAAATAATAACATCACAATTCAAGTTCATCACCCAATAGTGGAATCAAATTAGCTCTAATATCCAAAATCAAGAAAGCGTCAATTTAATTTGATGGAATTTGTCTTTTCCCTATACGCAGGGTAACTACTCCTAGTGAAAGCTTATTACCGATCTCCATTTCCTTTATATCCCTTTATATTGTTTCTAAATAGTAATAAAACCAGAAAAGATCCATTTGATACCACTTTGTAACATCCCTAACCTAGATGCCACTCAATGGTGCCCTAGGCCTGGTTGGCCACATAGCCTCAAGCACATCTCCCCAAATTCTAGAGGCTTTTGACTAGTAGTGAGGGCCAAGGTGTATTAGTGGGGAGACTATTCCCTCATAACCAGAGTGTAATGAAGAGTAATATCAATATAATACAAGTAGAAAAAGTAATAAATAATATATATGAAAATTAAATGGTGTAAAACTAATAAATAAACAACATCATAAGTCATCTCACATACAAAATGGTGATACATGTCATATGTCTCTAAAAAAGAATCCAAAACATGTATACAAGGAAGATATACAATACATGTAACAAAATTGAAAAAATAATAAATGTTTCCAACTAGAATTGTGATCCTCAGCTCGGTTCCTAGCTACCCTTATCCTAATCAGCAATCAAGAACCCGTAGCAAGTCACTTTCCCTTATCAACACCTGCAATCATATAGTCTATTTGGGTACCCAAAGGTGGACCAAATAGGGTGTGAGATATAATCCCAGAAGGAAACCACACAAGTTCTGTTCCAATCATTCAATGAATATATATAATATATTGTGTTCATGTAGTAGTACAATATGTAAAGGAAGTAATCAAAAGTAAACATCCTCTGAAACTAGCTTCTTATTTTATAATTAATTCATTTTAATCAATTTAATTTAAAAGTTAAGTCTCTGATTTAACAGTCAGGCCTATTTCATTTATAAAATTCTCATTTAACTAAACATATCATTTAATCAATAGGTCTCAGGACCTAATATAAATCCCAGTGTCCCCCATAAGCACATTTATCCAAGTATTACTAACAGGTCATCTATAAAATGTAAAATAAGAATGAATCCAAGATTGTACTTTGTCTTGGTAGACACGTCATATCATTCATTTAATTCTTTAATCAATTCATAACTTGAGACCATTTTTTGGAATTCCTAAGTTGGAATCCAAGTATCACTCCATGTGTAATATAAACCAACACCCTACAAGCTTGTCTATGGTGAACCTCTCAAGAACCCAGGTATCACTCTAGGTGTGTTATAACATTCCTTCCATTTGATTCCCTCCTTGGTGATCCACTAAGGGATCCCAAGTATCACCTATGGAATAATTATCAATTCCCTTGGAGTCCATCCTTGTAAATCTAAATGGGTTCCAAGTATCACTCAGTATATAACAGTCAAATCCCCTATGAGTCCATACTTAGAAAACAAAGTATCACTCAGGCATAAAATTCAATATCCAGATTTCTGTCCATGGAATTCTCATATGAATCCATGTGTCACCCATGGATAATAATCATTTAAGTAATTCAATCCAATTAATCAATTCCATCGAAAAATATCATTTAACATGTCAAGGTTAATACAAAGAAAATTTCATTTTCAACTCACCTCAAAATGTGTCTTAAGGTATTATCCAAAATTAGAAGGCTTGGATTCAAACTACACACATAGGAAAATATTTATAACAAGATTATCAAGAATGAATAAACTAATAAATGGCATAGACTCTATCTATCTCACATGGAAATAACAATAAAATTATAAACTTATACTTACACTAGAATTTACATAGCATGATCCAAGTTCAATGGTCATCTATCCCTTCCCATTAAAAAATTAAATATTCAATTCACAATTCATATTCCAATTCAATTAATTGTTTGATTCATAAACCAATTCATCAATTTGATTTACAATTTCATTTACAAATCACATACTAAGTAAAGGGGGTAAAATGGAACACTCAAGGGTATCCATTTCTAAGATCCACCCACTGTGTTCAAGTTAAAATGTTCAACACATCCAAGGGGTGGTTATGTTTCAATGTTTTTAACCAATCATTATTAATTAATGAGACTCTTAGATTACATAGGCCATTACTAGAAATTTAAGGATTCAATTTCAGTTCAAAGTGATGCCCAAAAATTGGTCATGAGGCACAATGACAGTATATAAATACTCGGCTTATAACGAAAGGCACCATAACACCTACCTTGGGTCCATAGTTGATAGATCATCCATTATCAGCTCTTAATTTGGCTTAGATCGGGAGAAAAATAAATAACATATGAAGAACCTAATTATATGGAAAATTAGCTTACACCTAAATCGGGAAACTGATATCTAGAATAATGAATAATGGATAAAAATAAATTGAGATATTACTAGTGCAAATCCAATGAGATAGGTAGTTCTTGAATCGAACACCAGACAGAGGAGGAGGATCAATCCTTAGAATAGTCACCAAAGGAGCTCAAAGAGGGGGAGTGGATGTTGTGTGGGAGGAGAAAGAATTAGATTTAGGTTTAAAAGAATTTTAAGGATAAAATGGTCATTTTACCCAAAATATATGGGACATTTGGTTTTTCCACATAGTTAGACAAATTGTGCACCAACTGTGCATAGTTAGTTGTAGAAAGGGGCATAGCGGATGGTTTACCTGCATGATTTGACTAACCATGAACAAACCATGAAATTATCCACTGTCAAAATTATAGAGGTTCCCACATGGTCTTGTGGCCAAAATTTCATGGTTTTTATTAACCTTGCGGCATCATCTTTCTATTTGCTCATGCCTCACATGGTTTATCAGACCGTGCATCCTACCCTACACGTTTTGAACTAACCAACTACTAGGAATTTTTATTCCCAAAACTCAAGTTTTGGGATCTGTACCAGCCCTAGACACCCCTATTACCTTTATGACCTCAATGGTAACTTGTATTAGGCCATAATTAAACATTTTAAACTAAAAATATGTAGAAAATAAAGGATTCATACCTCAAAGAAGAACTGAGTTCTTACATTATTACTTTTATCAATGACTATAGTGGATATGGATATATCTAATTAATGAGGTAAAAGTTCTATTACTTTATCATATTTAAGGAATATAAGAATGAATTAGAGAATAAAATTGGTAATAAGATTAAGAAACTCTACTCGAAACATAGTAGAGAATATCTTAACCAAGCTTTCATCTATCATTTAAAGGAGTGTAGGATTGTTTCCCAACTCACTCCTCCTTGTACACCTTAGTGGAATGGTGTTAGTGAAAGGAGGAATCATACCCTGCTTGACATGGTCATATCGATGATTATTCATGGAACTCTACCTTTATCACTTTGGATATATGCACTGAATACTAAGTATATACACTAAATTGGGTACCAACTAAAGTAGTATATGGGATTCCATATGAGTTTTGGTATGGAAAGAAGCTTGGTCTATCACATATACATGTATGGGGATGTGAGTCTTTTTTCATGACTATACCTAGTGAAAAATTAGAATCTAAGAGAATAAAGTGCATATTTATGGTTATCCTAAGGATACTAAAGGATGCTACTTATATAACCCTTCAGATATAAAGTATATTATAGAAATACATGTTAAATTTATAGAAAGGGAACAAATTTCCAATAGAAATAGTGGGAGAAAGATTGAATTTGATTAATTTAATGCTCTAAATGTAGAAGAGTTGTTATGGGAATAATATTCACAAGAGATAGTTAGATAAAAATATGTTCCTGATACACAAGTTCTTTTTAGGTCTACTAGAGAGGTTAGAGAACCAAATATGTAACATCTTGGGTTTTTGAGTCAGGTCAGAAATCACTCCCTTTTTGAATTTTCAATTGGTGGCTATGCCATTTTCTTTATTGTTGATCAAAACTCAATTTCAAGAGTTCCATCACCTTTATATCATGTTTTTGGGTTGGTTTAGAGGCTTAGAGAGTACCTCGGGAGTTTGAAAAAGGTTTCAGGAGCATCAGAGTCTTGAAGGCCTGTTTTGGAGTTGTAGGTTAGGGTACATAGTTAAGGGTAAACCGTGTAGCCCCTTATAGGTAATCGTGCACCCCATTTTTGAACTACCATGTGGATTTAGTGAATCGATCGGGGAATCACATAATTGTGTGCCTCATTATAATGTTTTTTTAGAGAGCTACCACATGTTTTGAGCACATTTAGAGAAAATTCGGTGGTATGCCACATGGGTACTGCCACATAGGTAGTACCTATGCACCGTAGCCCACATAGTTAGCACACAGTTTATATAACCATGTGATCTAAGCTGTGCGGCCCAATAAGGGTAGGAAATTACATTTCTACCCTATTCCTTTTTTTCTTTTTTCCTCCTTCTCCCCCTTTCTTTCTCCTTGGTTTCCCACACAGTAGGAGTAATTCTCATCCTCCTATCCTCCACTAGGGATAACTATCCCTCCTCTATCGATGCTCCATTTTTTTCATCATTGGGTGCAATATAACTACCTCAGTAAGGCTTATCACACCCTTTCCTCTCTTCATCTTTTATCTTGCCTCTCGGAGCACTAAATCCATCTGATCTATTTTTTCCTATTTTCAGGGAGCTCGATGGAAACTTATATCTCTTACAAACTACTTGGATTTAGAGATTTATTTCATACCTTAATTTATGTTTTTGTGGACGTTTGGGTGGTTCGAATTTTAGTGCACATTTGGTTTTTTCATTGATACCCCTATTGATTCATATAAAATTGAACGTATGACCTATGGGATTTCATTGGGAATTCCCAAAACCTTTTTCACTTGAGTGAATTCGGGTTATAGGTTATCAATCCTTGGGTGTTTTGGTCACAGGGGGGTGGGGGTTATTCATTTAAATTAAATTTTTTAAATTGAATTGGTTTAGTTATTTGAATATGAGGAATTCAAGTCCTCTGTATTGAATTGTTATGTTTTTTTAGATTGAGAGATTCAATCATTTTAAATTGAATTTATTTTTTAAAGTGAGTTATACAATTAAATAATTTTAAATTGAATTTTTTATTAAGTGAATCATTTATATATGATTCTTGTGATATAATGATGTGGCTTATGGGGTTTTGATGGGCTCGATCTGAGATTTGAGGTGGCTAGGCCATCAGGATTTAGGTGATGTTGATCGTATAGTTGGGTTTGTCCTGGATTGCATGAATAATATTGATCACATGATTAGGTGTCATGGACATTGGTTAAGGTGGTGAGGCAGTCAGGTTGGGAATGGCCCATGATAATTGGATGGCATGGACATCAGTTTTGAATGACATGGTCATAGGGGCATGAGGTGCTAGAGTTGATGTGGCTTAGGTACTTATTGGTGATTTTTGCTCACTAAAATCACTGAATTGGGTTTTTTACACATAGGTTGACTCTATGATGAGGTTTTTTTGACCACTCATGTAGGTAGAGGCCCCCGATAGTGTGGATTAAGAAAAAATTTTGGGGATGCTTGTCATAGAAAGCCACATGGAAGTGAGGAGCCTTCAGTTGATAGTAATGAGGCTATCGGTTGGGGGTTGAGGCTCACTGTATTGATGGTGTGGAACTATATTGATTTGGGAGAATGGATATTTCTATTTATCAAGACATGGTGCTGAAAGCTGATGGTAATTTTTATTTGAGGACAGACATCATTGTGCCTTCGAATGATGTACCATGGGCCTATGAGTGATTTCAAGTAAGGGTCCAATGGACCAGTGACTTGTTTGGGGTGTGTCTTAGGGGAATTAGTGATTTACTTGGGATATGAGGTGTCAGGAGACACATGGTGTCATATTACTTTATTTGAGGTGGAACCTAAGGGTTCACCTAGGTTGTTGACATAAGAGGTATACATTGGTCCATGGTCTAAGAATCCTTTTCTGTTTAGACTTCTGACGTTGCCTGAAGCAGGTGACATCTCCTTGGTGGTTGTTGTGTACCAATGGAGTTTTTATTTATTTTAAATTCATTGAGCTAATTACTTTTATTATATTTTCACATCTTCTAAAGCACTCATGTTGGGTATGCACACTTGGGTGGTATCCTACTAAGAAATTTTCTCACACCCTACATGGTCCCTTCAGAATGTGTGCAGACTTTATGTATTTACATTCATGTAAGGGTTAGACTTCAGGAGCTTGATCATTGTGTCTACTTATCATGGAGATTGGCAGGGACCTTGAGGTATTTCCTCAGCGTTAGTTTACTTTTGTTTAGTTTTCCTTTTCTATTTTATCATGATGATTTGTATATGTATATATTTACTAATTTATTATATGGGAAACCCTTAAATATATTTTACTATATGATCTATTTTTATATTCATGATTTGTTGTTTTGTTTATTGCTACAAGTGGTATGCTTGTCTGTTTATTTTATGTCCACTATTTTTTATTATTATGCTTATGTTATTATATGTTGTTGGATGTTCTTCCTCCATTGGTATGTCTATTTTGAGTCTCCTGGGTCTTTTATTTTCCACTACATGTTATATATATTTACTCAAACTAGTATTACATCATTCCATAGGGTACAGCCTCCCCACTTACCCTTATTACACCCTCACTGCTAGTCATCAGCCTTTGGCATTTTGGGATGTGCTCCTAATTCCCAGTATCCCTCTGGCCTATATCACTATTTCAAAGTGGATTTCGAGTCGGGGATGCTATAAGTGGTATCAAAGTAGTTATTTAATGGGATTTATTAGAGGTTTTTTGCTAGATTCTAATGAGATCAATATTTCCTTTTATTTTCTTTTACTCTTGCTATTTGGGTTATAACTTGTTCTTGGGTGACTGCAACCCCATGTATGAGGAACAAACCAAGTTACCATGGGTGGAAAATTTCATTCTATTTTTCTCATTTTACAGTTGGTTTTATTTCCACATTAAGTGGTATTCTAGGAATATAATCTTATTCTATTATGATATGCGGCCCTTGACCTGGTGAGGTAAGGGATAATTCATGACCTTATCTCGGTGAGTCAAGGTGTGATTGAAATACATTTTTATTTTTTGTGAGTCACATATTAGCATGTTTTAAATATGAAATGTATGTGATCTTTTGATATGATATGCCCTGTGAAATATAAAATGTCGTGTATAAAATTGATTATTCCATGTGATATAAATGTAAATTGCATGTAATATATATATATATATATATATATATATTGCTTTGAAGTGTGAAATAGGTCTAGTTCTTATAAGAATAGGCAGGTATGGAATGAGGTGATTGTGATCACCAGGTTGGGAGATGAGGTCATTGGTTTGAGGAAACATTGGTTTTCAAGATGATCATGGCCCAAGGATTTGATACTTGGCTTTTTTATGGGTGGTTAAGGATTCCAGGAGTCTAGTGTTCCATGTGGAATGGTTACGGTGGGGAAGGGTAAGGGTAGTGAGTTGAAGATTCTTGTTACTAATTTCCCTACCTATGTTTTATATATATATAATATTGAGTTTCCTAACCATGTTGATGGTATTCAGAAGGTTCCTCTAAGATGGATTAGATAGAGTGTCAGTCGGTTTATGGCTTAGTGTTGTAGGAGCATGAGAATGTTGATACCCCTAAGGTTTAGGCAGAGTATGATCTGTAGGTACATGCTCAAAAATAGGCTCAGATTCTAGTGTAGGTATGCTAGTTTCCATACTTAACATCATTTGGGTCATGGCTATATGATCATATCCAATATATATTGGTATATGTGCTCTAGAGTATCGATAGGGGAGATTAGGGAGAAGATCCTTTTATTTCTTATCTCACTTGATAGTTCCATTCACATCACCCACCACTATTTTAGGGTGAGGGTGGTCCATAGGTGGCTAATAATTGGATCAAGGCTATGAAGATGATTTTCAAGCTATTGGAGATGCCTCCAAGGAAGAGGGTCAAGTTGGAAATGTACATGCTCATAGGACTAGCTAAGCATTGGTGGGATGTCCAAGTGTAGGTAAGAAGATATGAGGGACTGGCCTGGACGGACTTTGAGGCTAGGTTATTCAATCATTTCATTCCTGATATGTTGAGGGCTGAAATGGATTGAGAGTTATTAATCCCTCAGCAATGTGACATGTCTTTCTTGGACTATTTAGTGACGTTCAATGATTTGTCTTGCTTTTCACCTAGCATGGTGAGAAATGACACCTTGAGGGTGATTCGCTTAAAGTATGGTTTAAGGTACACCATTTAGGTGAAAGTAAACATATTTAGGTTGGCCACATTCTTATATGTGGTGAATATGGTGCTCATAGCCGAGGGAAAGCTGATAGACAGGTCTTACATGAGTCGAGAAGTAGTTCCAGGTTATTTCAGTGGTGAAGCTTTAGATAGCAAGAAGCGAGGCCAAGATGAGTTCCAGCGAGGCAGTCAGGCCAAGGAATCATCTATAACACCTTTTAGTGGGTCTTCTATGGTTTTTTTTCAGTGTGGGAAGCCAAGACATGTCTGAACTCAGTGTGATCAGCCTCCAAAGGAGTTATAGTCTTATGGATAGGTTGGGCATCTCCAGAGGTTCTACAGGAGGCCTTCTCGTTCAGTTGGTGGTCAGGTTGGAGGGTAGATGCAGGGATCTGATATTAGTTTAATATTGGCACTAGGTGAGGGTATCTGAGCTTCAATTGTATGTGTAGGATGTGGCATAGATAGTGGGACCCAGCAGTGGGGTCAATGGCCAGTGGATGGTGCAGCACTGCAGGGAGGTTAGGCTTTAGGCAATCGAGCTTCAGGACAGGTGCATGTCATGGAGCTGCTATGGTCTGAGTAGACTGCTGATCTGATGATAGTTAGAGGTACATTGTAAGCATAGGTTTGTGTTTGTTGTTTTTCTTTGGCATGGCCTGTTGAGGCATGTCCATTGGGTTCACCTGGTGCACAGACTATGTATATGGACTGACCAGATGTTGTCCAGTATGTTTGAATCATATCATATGTGTTATATATATATATATGAGGTGTGTGGAATCGGGTTTTATGTTGAACATCGATGGATGTGGTATCACTGAGGTGTTTGACACTGAGGTTTCAAATAGATGTAGGATTTTGAGGTGATTGGAACCAGGGCATCGAGGAGGTGTGAGACTTTATTGAGGTGTATAAGCATCTGGGAACCAATTCAGTTTGGTACTTGATGAAGGTGTGAGGCACCGAGTATGTTTTGAGCATCTGTGGTGGTGCAGGACCTCGTAAGTTCTATATGTGACATGGGATTGAGGCAGGCATTGATGTGATGCAGGATGTGATTTGGGAGTCTAGAATGATAAGGGAGCACCTGATGAGGTGTAAGAGTGATGATACATCATGGGAGGACTTTTGAGTCCAAGAATTGGTCAATGGACTATTAATTTCTTGAGTTTTTAGGTCTTTTGAGACTGGGTTAGGTCACTCCTAAGGTGGGGACCCCCCCCCCCCTTGAGGTGGTTGACCTATACCCTTAAGACTGAGGTAGTTTGGTTTTATTTTAATAGTATGGTTATGTTCGGTACCATCTTCATTTTTTGTTTTATAGCTCGAGGACAAGCTATGTTAAGGTGGGGAGACTATAACATCCTAATTTTTTCAGGTCTAAAATCACTCCCTTTTTTGAATTTTCAATTAGTGGCTATGCCATTTTATTTATTTTTTATCAGAACTCAATTCTAAGAGTTCCATCACCTTTATATCATGTTTTTGGGTTTTTTAGAGGCTTAGAGAGTACCTCAGAAGTTTGAAAAAGGTTTTAGGAGCTTCAAAGGCCCGAAGGCATGTTTTGGAGTTTTAGGTCAGGGTGCATGGTTTAGGGTAAACCCTGCGGCCCCTTCCAGGAAACCGTGCATCCCATTTTTGAAATTTCACATGGTTTGAGTGAACTGTGTGGGAAGGTGCATGGAAATGTGGCTCAATATTTAATTTTTGTAGATATCTACCACACATTTTGTGCATGGTTAGAGGAAATCGTGCGTTAGGTCACATGGGTACTACCACTTAGGCAATACCTATGTAATGTAGCCCACACGGTTAGTGAACAGTTTTTCTAACCATGTGAGCTAAACCATGTGGCCCATTAAGGGTAGGAAATTACATTTATACCCTCTTATTTTTTTTCTTTTTCCTTCCTTCTCCTCCTTTCTTTCTCCTTGGTCATGTACACAGTAGGAGGAATTCTCATCCTCCTCTCCTCCACTAGGAATTACTCTCCCTCCTCTGTCGGTGCTCTGTTTTCATCATCTTCATATACAATATAACCACTTTAGTAATGATTATCACACTCTTTCCTCTATTCATCTTTACTCTCACTTCTCAAAGTTCTAAATCTATTTGATTTGTTTTCACTATTTTTAGGTAGATCGACGTAAACTCAAATCTCTTCCAAAATTCTTGGTGTTAGATATTGATGTCGGGCATGCCTATTTCTACGAGTCCAAGTTAGGTGGTTCATACCTTACTTTTTTTTTGTGGAAATTTGGGTGGTTCATCTTTTAGCATGAATTTGGTTTTTTAAGTGAGACCCTCATTACTTCATATTAAATTGAATGTATGACTTGTGGGATGTCGTTGGGAATATCCAAACCCTTTTTCACTCAAGCGAGGTCGGGTTAGAGGTTGTCGCTCCTTATGTGGTTTGTTCTGGGTTATTTTCTTCATTTAAATTGAATTGTTTAAATTGAATTGGTTTAGTTATTTGAATTTGAGGCATTCAAGTCCTCTATATTGAATTGTTATGTTTGTTTATATTAAGCAATTAAATCATTTTAAATTGAATTGCTTGTTTAAAGTGAGTTTTATAATTCAATCATTTTAAATTCAATTATTTATTAATTGAATCATTTATATATGATGATTGTGATGTACTTTTGAGGCTCATGGGATTGTGATGGGCAAGGATCGAGCTTTGATGTGGATAGGCCATCAGGATTGAGATGATTTTGATCATCTGGTTGGGCTTGTCCCAAATTTATTGAGTGATATTGATCATAGGATTGGGCATTGTGGACATTGGTTGAGGTGATGAGGCTGTCAGGTTGGGCATGGTCTGTGATATTCAGATGGCTTGGCCATTAGTTTTGAGTGACATGGTCGCAAGGGAATAATGTTCCATAGTTGATGTGTCTTAGGTACTTATTTGTTATTGTCACTCACCCATGATGGCCAAAGCACCGAATTGAGTCATGTGCATCCATTTTGACTTTTTGATGAGGTGGTTTTGACCACTCATGTGGGTAGAGTCCCCCAGAAGTGCATCTTAGGAAATGTGTTTGGGGGTGATTTCTACAGAAATCCACATGGAAGGTTAGGAGCCTTCAGTTGATAGTGATGAGCCTATCGGTTGGGGGATGAGACTCATTGTATTGAGGTCATGGGTCTGGATTGATTTGGGAGAATGGATATCTCCATTTCTTGTGATGTCATACTGAAATTCTATGGTGATTTTTATTTGAGTAAAGATATCATTGTGCCACCATATGTCGTGCCATGGGATGAAGAGTTCTTTAGAGAAGGGGTCTTAGGGACTAGTGACTTGTTTGGGGCATGCCTTCAGGATGCTAGTGATTTTATTGATACACGAGGTGTTAAGAGGCATGTGGTGATGGGTTACTTGATTTGAGGTGGAACCTGAGGGTTCAATTGGGATTTTGACATTAGAGGGATACCTTGATCCATGGGCTAAGGATCCTTTACTATTCAAACTTCTAACGTTGGCTGAAGCAGGTGACATCTCTCGGATGGTTTTTGAGAACCAGTGGAGTTTTTATTTATTTTAAATGCATTGATCTGCTTACTTTTATTATATTTTCACATCTTTTAAAACACTCATATTGGGTATGCACACTTGGGTGGTATCCTACTAACACATGTTCTCATACCCTACATGGTCCCTTTGGGACGCGTATAGACTTTATGTCTTTATGTTCATGTAAGGGTTTGGATTTAGGAGATGAATTGTTGTATCTATTTATCATAGATTTTGGAAAGGACCTTCAGGTATTTTCTCAGTAGTAGTCTACTTTTATTAGTTTTCATTTTCTGTTTCAGTATGCTGCTTTGTATATGTATATAGTTACTGAGGTCTTCCATGGGAGACCCTTCTGGATATTGTACTATATGAACTGTTTGGATATGCATGATTTTTTGTTTTGTTTGGTGATACAAGTGGTATGCTTGTATGTTTATTTTATTTCTATTTTTTTGGATTATTATGCTTCCACTATTATATGTTGTTGGATGTGATTCTTCCATTGGCAGTTCTGGTTTGAGTCTACTGAGTCTTTTATTTTCCACTACAAGTTTTATATATTTACTCAGACTAGTATTACATCATTAATGAGGGTAAATATAGTGACCTATTCCTTTTACATAAAACATTTCATGATTTTAAGCATAATTAATCTTCAGAGTACAATCCAAGGATCGTTATGTCTAGTGTCTTGGAAGACTAGGTACATATAACATAAAACATGGGACTAAAAAAACATATTTATTTAATCTCCATAAAGAGATTATAAATTCCTTTGAGCTCTTACATCTTCATAGGTTACCCTGGGGAACATATGAACAGAGGTATGAGCTAAAAAACCTAGTAAAGGAATGAACATAAGGATACATCTCAAGCACATGAGTTAGGAGGCATGACATAATGATATTCAAAGCATGAAACTTATAAAATCATTTAATATAAGCATGGGATATTATAAACATGGAATCATATAAATGTGGAAGAATAATAAATCATATCTTTAGTACGGTTCAAGGCTAACCGCCAATCCCGTTTCTCATTTCAGTACGGGTCAAGGCTAACCGCCAATCCCGTTTCCCATTTCAGTACAAGTCAAGGCTAACCGCCAATCCCGTTTCACATCACATCTCATGAGACTTATCCTTACCCAATGCATTGGAGCGATATCTAGGCGTACCCATATCAACATATTCATGAATATTCTTTCCACATAAATAATCATACATAATCAACCATACATAAACAAAAGGTTACCCATGGAAAGAATTGGGTACCACAATCATGACATAAAACATATCCAATGGGCGTATCACTAAAGTGTCCATGAAAGGAAGGTATTAGAACATACATGGACATTCTTAGGGTAAAATAGGCATATAACATGGTAAGTGGTGTCAAATATAAGTTAAAACATAAAAAATGTATTTTAGAAACATTAGCATTAAAACATTTTTGTGCGGTTTTAAGGAAAACACTCTAGAACTTTTCAAATAGAAAAGAGGACATTATTTTATATAAAACCAGAATTTAACCAAGAAGGATTTAATAATAAAAATATTTATTTTATAAATACAATGGTGTTTTAAAACATATTATATAGTTCACTTGAAATTTGGGTAAAAATTTGGGAAGTCCCCTTAAAACAGGTTGGCTTATTGGAAAGTTCTAAGGAGGTAATCTTTCAAGATCATGTATATCCCCAAAAGAATGTGATGAAAGGGACTTGATACAAGAATCTTGTACAACTAACCAGAATTCATAAGACTCACATAGATATATAATATAATACCATTTTGAAAGAAGGATAAGGAAACCTTAAAGAACAAAGAAGGTTCGGGTAGAATTCGTTACGATTTTATCGGCATGGTGTCGGGTGTGACCAAGAGGGATTTATGATAGAGAAATGGGGTTTCTCATCACTTATAAATCCAGAAGGAAGTATGGGGGAGGTTCTTAAACATACCCCATAATTTTCTAGTACACATATAAAGGAATAGTATAGAGGAAAATCTTGATTAAGAGAGAAAAGGAGAGGATCCCTTACCTCAAATCTGGTGGTGTTCTCCACTTGTTATTAATGACCTCTTGAGACTTCCTCCTTTGAGAACCTCTTAGGGGGAGAGGTTTTGGTATTTTGAGGAGTATGAGAGATTTTAGACGTGGGGGAGGATCTTGGAGAGATATTTGGGAAGAATTTAGAGAATTCTTGGAGCTTGAGAGGAGTGGAGAGAAGAGGGAGTGAAGGGGGGTTTTATAGTGGAGGAGAGGAGGGATTTCATGATATTATAATCATTATTTTATTATTTCTTCCCAAGATAAGGAATAGTAAGTATTCCATGACCAAGAATAGTAAATGGGTCATGTGAATTTGAACCAAGTGGGCTTACATCAGCAGAGCATCATCGATGAATCAATTAATCCATTATTTAGCATTTATTGTAAATTATCGGATTCTACTATTCATCAAAAATTCAAGTATTTCATAAAATTCCCAAAAATTCACCCTAACCATTTTTCAACGTGTAGAATCCAAAAATGAAGTCCATTTTTTCAAAAATAATTTTCTAAATATGATTATTTTAATATTTAATTAAAATAATAATTTATTATCAAAACCAGTTTTAAAACATTCATTAACTCATTCTAAAATATAGGTATATCGTACTTCCAACTTGAATATTATTTTTATACCAACATAGGTGAGGTCACTATTCATTAGGGTATATCACTATTCATAAGGGTATGTTACTATTCATTAGGGTATGTTACTATTCACCAAAAATTATTTTTGTTTTATTAGACTCCAAAAAACATCTTGAACACAACCGTGTATGCCGGATTTTCAAAATTCCAAACATAAAAGTGAAAAAATTATGTTTAAAGGTCACTTATCACTTAGTAGTTCATTATGTTGTGCTTTTATGTGATTTTATGACATAAATTTAAGAAGGAAATTTCCATTGAAAAACTTTGGGTCGTTACATTCTTCCCCCCTTATGAAATTTCGCCCTCGAAATTTCGTTTTACATACTAAGCCAAAAACAGGTGCGGGTACTTTTCCTTCATTGATTCCTCCAATTCCAATGTTGTTTTCTCAAACTTATGGTTCCTCCACAACACTTTGACAAGATGGGTTGTCTTGTTGTGTAGAACCTTATCTCTCTGATCCAGAATCTTTATTGGCTACTCTTCATAGGAGAGATCATCTTCCAGCTGCACCACCTCTGAGTTTAGTACATGTGAGGGATCAGGTATGTACTTCCTCAAGAGTGATACATGAAAAACATCATGAACTCGATCCATATTCGGTGGAAGTTCAAGACAATAGGCCACGGCTCCTATGCAGTCAAGGATCTCAAAGGGGCCAATATACCTTGAGCTTAGCTTTCCTTTCTTCCCGAATCTCATGACTCTCTTCCATGGAGATATTCGAAGGAAGACTTTATCTCCAACGTCGAACTCCAAGTCCCTTTGACGGTTGTCAGCATAGCTCTTTTTTCAACTTTGAGTATCTTTGATGTGTTTTTGGATGACTTGAACCTTCTCTGTCATCTCTTGAACAAGATCGGGTCCAAGTAGCTTTCTTTCTCCAACTTCATCCCAACAGGTTGGAGTTCTACATCGCTTTCCATATAGAGCTTCATATGGATCCATCTGAATACTCGAGTGGAAACTATTGTTGTATGAGAACTCAACCAATGGGAGATTCTGATCCCAACCACCTTTGAATTCAAGATAGAAGGCTCTTAGCATATCTTCAAGCGTTTGAACAGTCCTTTCAGATTGGCCATCAGTTTGGGGGTGATAGGCCATGCTGAAATTTAATTCAGTACTTAAATCATGTTGAAGACTCTTCCAGAATTTAGATGTGAACCTTGGATCGCGGTCAGAGACAATTGAGAGTGGAACTCCATGCAGTCTCACCACATCCTTCACATATTACTTTGCAAGTTGTTCAAGCAAGATATCTTCCTGAATAGCGATGAAATGGGATGTCTTGGTGAGTCGGTCAACCACAAATCATATCATATTATTTCCCTTCTACGTCTTCGGGAGACCCGTGACAAAGTCCATAGTAACATTTTCCCATTTCCATATGGGTGTAGGCAATGGCTGCATCATACCTTTGGACTTTTTTCGCTCAGCTTTAACTTTCTAACATACCAAGCACCTTGATATATATTCCTCAATCTCCTTCTTCATGTTATCCCACCAGAAGTGTTCTCGGAGATCACAGTACATTTTGGTACTCCCATGATGGATAGAGAAGGTCGAGCTATGTGCATCATTCAATAGATCCTTCTTTATCTCTAGATCAGATGGTACACATAATCGTGTCCCAAATCTTACAACTCCTTCCTCATCAATTTTGAAATCAGAGGATTTCCCATTTTTAACATCTTCCACCCTTTTCTGAATTTCCACATCCTTTCTTTGAACAAACTTTATTTTCTCCAAGAGGGATAGTTGAGCAATCATTTTAGAAAGTATTGATGATGTTCCTCCCTTAATGATTCTCATGTCCATCTTTTGAAAATCTAAGAATATTGGACCCTTTTCAATTCTCATCATTGATAAAGATGCAGGATCCTTTCTACTTAGAGCATCTTCCACCTTGTTTAGCAGTCATAATCCTTGATGAGATCTATCCATCTTCGTTGGCGCATATTAATCTCTTTCTGTGTGAATATATATTTGAGACTCTTGTGGTCAGTATATATCTTATATTTTTTCCCATAGAGATAATGTCGCCAGATTTTCAACGCAAAGATCACAGCCGCCAATTCCAGATCATGCATGGGATAGTTTTGCTTATGTATTTTCAGCTGCCTTGAGGCATAGGCTATCACTTTATAATTTTTCATTAGTACACAGCCTATGCCTTTCTTAGAAGCATCACTATACAGCACAAATAGTTCTCCACTTGAAGGGAGTGTGAGTACCAGCACAGTGATAAGCCTCATTTTCAACTCCTTGAAACAGTCTTCACATTCCTGTGTCCAGACGAACCTTACTCCCTTCCATGTCATCTTGGTCATTGGGTTTCACAATCGTGAAAATTTCTTCACGAATCGTCGATAACACCCAGCTAGACCTAAAAATCTGTGGATCTCCATTACAGAAGTTGGCCTCGGCCACTCTTCAATTGCCTTCATCTTGGAAGGGTCCACAGATATCCCTTTCCTGGTGATAACATGCCCCAATAATGATACTTACTCCATCCAAAACTCACATTTACTGTACTTTTCATACAACTTCTCCCTTTGCAAAGTCTTTAACACAGTTTTCAAATGCTCCTCATGTTCATCCTTGCTCTTTTAGTATATCAGAATATCATCAATAAAGACCACCAAAAATTTTTCGAGGTAATCTCTAAAGACTCTATTCATTAAATCCATGAAAATTTCTAGAGCATTAGTGAGTCCGAAGGGCATAACTATGAACTCATAGTGTCCATACCTCGTTCGAAAGGTAGTCTTGGGAATATCTTCCTTCCTCACCTTTAGTTGGTGATATCCCGACCGAAGGTCCACCTTAGAGAAATAACTGGCCCCACGAAGTTGATCGAACAAGTCATCTATCCGTGGAAGGGGATACTTGTTCTTTATAGTGATTTTATTGATCTCACGATAATCAATGCAGAGGCGCATTGATCCATCCTTCTTCTTGACGAATAGGACTAAAGCACCCCACGGTGAAGCACTCAGGCATATAAAACCCTTCTCTATATTCTCCTGTAACTGCTTCTTCAGCTCTTCTAGCTCTATGGTGGCCATTCTGTAAGGTGTCTTTGAGATTGGTAGAGATCCAGGGATATGTTCAATTGAGAACTCAACCTCTCGGTTAGGGGGAAGACCAGGAAACTCTTCGGGGAATACATCAGTGTAATCCCTCATGATGGGCATGTCTTCAAGCATGATTCTCTCCTTTGTCTCAATAATTTGAGCTAGGTATGCATGCTCATAAGGAAGAAATATCCAAACTTGAGACGAAGATTCTAAAGGAGACTCATCTTCCTCCTTGCACTTGTAAAGGATTTTAGGATGCTTCTGGATGTGAAGAGTAATCTCTCTTTCCCGATAGTTGATGTTGTCCTTGTACAAAGATAGCCAATCCATGCCTAAGATAGCATCAAACTCCACTAAAGGAAGTATGAAAATATTTTTTGGGAGGTTCAGTACACAAACATTAACTGGGGAGGAGTTATAAACCATGGATGCAATAATTTCCCCATTCGCTGTTCTCACAGATAACTTTTTTTCCAAATTTTGAGGTGGTGTTTGAATAGTTTTACTAAACTTGAAAGATATGAAAGAATGCATAGAACTAGAATCAAATAGTATGTTCTCTATTCTTGAATGAATAATAAGCGTACCTGTCACCACATCATTTTCCGGCTCCACCTCAGCAATAGTGATAGAATAAGCCCTTCCTTGTTGCCTTGGACGTTGTTGCTGATTGCCTCCGACAACCCTTGGCTTAGGGAAATTGTTCGCATAATTCCCAAGCTCCTTGTAGTTAAAACACTGCACTAAAGGCTGAGTGTTGATATGAACCTTCCGTTCTTCTTCAACATTAGCAGTATTTTTCATATCCCTCCAGCAGTTCTTGGCCAGATGACCAAACTTTCCGCATTTGAAGCAATTCCTGATTCCCTTAAGACAGTCACCAAGATTATTCTTCCCATAATTCTTTCAAAGGGTAAAGTGAGGCTTCTTTCCATCATGGGATTTGTTTGATGAACCACCCATGTTGTTCTCCATTTTTCGCTTCTTTTCACTAGGCCCATGAGAGCACTGAGAGTCTCCAATCTTCATTTCAACCTTGAGGGCACAACGGACAATATCCTCATAGTTTTATAAGTCTATAATTGCCAACACTTTTCGTAGACTCGGCTTTAGTCCGCTAAAAAAGCGATCCACCTTGCTTTCAGTGTTCATGACAAAGCCAGAGGCGTACCTTGAAAGCCATGTAAAGTTTGCTTCATATGCCCCGATGGACTCGTCTTCCTTCTGCTTGAGTCCAAGGAACTCTCTTTCCATCTTGAGATGGAGGGTTTGAGGAAAATATTTATTGAAAAACATCCTCTTGAATTCCTCCCAATCTATGGAATCAATTTCCTCTTGGGACTTTGTATTCTTGATTAGTGTCCACCACTGATCAGCTTACCCATCAAAACGATAGACTGCCAGAACAAATTTCTCTTATTCCAAGCACTGGAGGATAGAGAAAATATTTTCAATGGAGTTAATCCATTGTTCTGCGAGGAGGGGATCAGAAGACCCGCTAAACATGGGAGGCCTTTTCTGCATGAAGGATTATACGGAAACTTGCTCTTTCCTTGGAGGAGGGGTACGTTCCACCTAATTCAAGTTATTATTCATAACTCAAGCCAGCTAAGAAAGTACTTCCATGAAGTTTTGAGCACCCACTTCCGTCACATCAGGCATGTCATTAGGGAAATCATTACATTGCCTATCACATTGGTTGTTGGAACTTGTTCTTCTATTTCCCGCCATTAACTAAGAAAAAGAACATATAATTATAGGTCTTGAATACTTATCTATTGAGCATAAAAAAGAAACATTGAACATTAAAGGATAAACTTATAAAGAATAAGTACATCCTAACTTGTGATTCCTTAGGTTTATATCTTGGTTATCCTCGATCTATTTCTTAACTTATATTCTTATGGGATTTTTGTTTGTCCCTTAATAATGGTTTGTACTAAGATCATGAATCTACCAAAGCATATCCCCTGGGAGTGTCGTAACCAAGAGTGCAGCAAGGCCCGTTATCGTGCACCAGTTCTCGTTCGAGTCTAGCTCAAAGCAGTGTTTTCAGGTTTTACCCCTAGATACATCTGTTCCAGAGCCACCTCTACCTGCTCGTATCCAGACAGGGATGTATTTTCTTGATAAACCACTTACTCTATACTCACCAAAATTTAGGACTGTTTTCTTATACTTAGTCTCATCCTTAAGGTTCTCACTAAGGTTCTCTATTCTTAATCTCCAAAAATAACTATACCATCCTTTGATACCAACTATAGCAACCCAAGCCTTTTACATAAAACATTTCATGATTTTAAGCATAATTAATCTTCAGAGTACAAGCCAAGGATCGTTAAGTCTAGTGTCTTGGAAGATTAGGTAAATATAACATAAAACATGGGACTAAAAAAACTTCTTTATTTAATCTCTATAAAGAGCTTATAAATTCTTTTGAGCTCTTACATCTGCATAGGGTACCCTGGGGAACACATTAACAAAGGGATGAGCTAAAAAGCCCAGTGAAGGAATGAACATAAGGATACATCTCAGGAACATGAGTTAGGAGGCATGACATAATGATATTCAAAGAATGAAACTTATAAAATCATTCAATATAAGCATGGGATCGTATAAACATGGAATCATATAAATGTGGCAGAATCATAAATCATATCTTTAGTATGGGTCAAGGCTAACCTCCAATCCCGTTTCACATCGCATCTCATGATACTTATCCTTACCCAATGCATTGGAGCGCTATCTGGGTGCACCCATCTCAAAATATTCATGAATATTCTTTCCACATAAATAATCTTTCCACATAAATAATCATACATAATCAACCATACATAAAAAAAAGGTTACCCATGGAAAGAATTGGGTACCACAATCATGACATAAAACATATTCAATGAGAGTATCACTAAAGTGTCCATGAAAGGAAGCGATTAGAACATACATGGACATTTATAGGGTGAAATAGGCATATAACATGGTAATTGGTGTCAAATATAAGTGACAACATAAAAAAATTTATTTTAGAAACATTATCATTAAAACATTTTTGTGCAATTTTAAGGAAAACACTCTAGTGCTTTTAAAATAGAAAAGAGGACATTCTTTTATATAAAACCAGAATTGAACCAAGAAGTTTTTCATAATAAAAATACTGATTTTATAAATACAATGGTGTTTTAAAACATAGGATATAGTTCACTTGAAATTTGGGTAAAAATTTGGGAAGTCCCCTTAAAACAGGTTGGCTTATCAGAAAGTTCTAAGGAGGGAATCTTTCAAAATCATGTATATCCCCGAAAGAATGTGATGAAAGGGTCTTGATACAATAATCTTGTACAAATAAACAGAAGTCATAATAATCACATATATAGATAAGATAACACCATTTTTAAAGAATAATAAGGCAACCCGAAAGAACAAAGAAGGTTCAGGTAGAATTTGTTACGATTTTATCAGCATGGTGTCAGGTGTGACCAAGAGGGATTTATGATAGATAAATGGGGTTTCTCATCACTTATAAATCTAGAAGTAAGTATGGGGTGGTTTTTAAACATACCCCATCATTTTCTAGTACACATATAAATTCATAGTATAGAGTACAATCTTGATTAAGAGAGAAAAGGAGAGGATCCCTTACCTCAAATCTGGTGGTGTTCTCCACTTGTTATTAATGACCTCTTGAGACTTCCTCCTTTGAGAACCTCTTAAGGGGAGAGTTTTTGGTATTTTGAGGTGGCTGAGAGCTTTTGGACGTGTGGGAGAACCTTGGGGAGAGATTTTGGCAGAATTTAGAGAAGTCTTGGAGCTTGAGAGGAGTGGAGAGAAGAGGGAGTGAAGGGGGGTTTATAGTGGAGGAGAGGAGGGATTTCATGATATTATAATCATTAATTTATTAATTCTTCCCAATACAAGGAATAGTAAGTATTACATGACCAAGAATAGTAAATGGGTCATGTGAATTTGAACCAATTGGGCTTACATCATCATAGCATCATCGATGACTCAATTAATCCATTATTTAGCATTTATTGTAAATTATCGGATTCTACTATTCATCAAAAATTCAAGTATTTCAGAAAAATCCCAAAAATTCACCCTAACCATTTTTCAACGTGTAGAATCCAAAAATAAAGTCCATTTTTTCAAAAATAATTTTCTAAATATGATTATTTTAATATTTAATTAAAATAATAATTTATTATCAAAACCAGTTTTAAAACATTCATTAACTCATTCTAAAATATAGGTATATCGTACTTCCAAATTGAATATTATTTTTATACCACCATAGGTGAGGTTACTATTCATTAGGGTATATCACTATTCATAAGGGTATGTTACTATTCATTAGGGTAGGTTACTATTTACCAAAAATTATTTTTGTTTTATTAGACTCCAAAAAACATCTTGAACACAACCGTGTAGGCCGGATTTTCGAAATTCCAAACACAGAAGTGTCAAACTTATGTTTAAAGGTCACTTATCACTTAGTAGTTCATTATGTTGTGCTTTCATGTGATTTTATGACATAAATATAAGAAGTGAATTTCCATTGAAAAACTTTGGGTCGTTACGGTAAAGCCTCCCCACTTACCCTAATTACACCCTCACTGCTAGTTGGAAGCCTTTGGAATTTGGGGAGGTGCGCCTAAGGCCCGGTAGCCCTCCAACCCAAAGCACTATTTGAAAGTGGATTCCAGGTTGGGGATGCTACAAAATAAATATGGTTTTCTTATCACTAAGCCAAGTGACACATTAATCCAAGAGAAATATGAAACTCTAACCTATAAAAAAGTAGTATATAGAAAGTATGATGCTAAATGGAAATAAGACATTCATTCTGAAATGGAGTCTATGTACCAAAATCAATTTTGGATTTTGGTAGACCATCCAACTGATGTAAAACCTATTGGGTGTAAATTGGTATTCAAGATAAGTAAAGACATGGATGGTCATGTGAGAACCTATAGGTCATGTGTAGTAGTGATGGATTTTAGGCAACAGCAAGGAATTGACTATGATGAAACCTTATATCTAGTCACTATACTAAAATCCTTTAGAATATTACTTGCAATAGTAGCCTTACATGATTATGAAATTTAAAAAATGGATGTTGAAAATTATTTTCTAAATGTGAAGTTGGTTGAATATGTCTATATGAAACAACCTAAAGGGTTTATTATGTAAAAGTGTGCCAATAAATTATATAAGCTGTAGAGATCTGTTTATGGATTGAAGAAAGCATCACGATCATGGAATGTTTGCTTTGATGAGTCTATAAGAGAATTTGGTTTCATTAGGAATGAAATTGATCTGTGTGACTATAAGAAGGTTAGTGGGAGTGACATCATTTTATTGGTTTTATATGTTGATGACATATTATTAATGGGAAGAAAGGTGGAAGTCTTACAGTCAGTGAATAATTAGTTAAATGATTGCTTCTCTATGAAATAATTGGGTGAATAAACCTATTTTCTAGGGATCAAGATCTATCAAGATGGATCTCAAAGTTTACTTGGGATAATTAAAAGTACATATATTTAAAAGGTACTCAAAATGTATAATATGGAACATTCCAAGTGAGGATTGTTTCTAGTGTCACATGGGATTAATATCTCCAAGAAGGTGTGTCTAAATAAATGGGAGGGGATTTAGAGAATGAGTGGAGTACCTTATGCTTAAGTAGTAGGATATATCATGTATATGATGATATGTACTAGGTTTTATGTTTCCTTTTATTTAAGAATAGTGGGAATATATAAATCTAATCTTGGAGAGATGCATTGATCAGCTGTAAAAACTATCATAAAGTACTTAAGATATATAAAGGTTATGCTCATAGTGTATGGAGGATATGAGGAACTAGTTGTGAGGGGATACATTTATTCTAGATTCTAGATAGATCAAGATGATCTAAAATCATAGTCAATCTTTTTATTTTTCCTGAATATTGATTCAGTAAGATGGATAAGCTCAAATAAGTTTGTGGTTGTCGATTATACAATAGAATCTGAGTACATAATAGTTTATAATGTAGAAAAGGAATAATTTTAAATACACATATTTTTTATAATATTAGCATTGTACATATTATTTTAGGCCCTATTACAGTATATTTTCATAATATTTTGGTAGTGGTTCTTGCCAAGTATCCCAAGTCACACTAGAGGACATAGCATATACTTTGGAAGTTTCATCTCTTGAGGGATTTTACTCAGAGTGGTGAATTAACAGTTAGCATAGTATCCATATAGGATATTTTGGTAGACCTCTTGACTAAATCCATATCTCATCATAAGCATGATAATCATTTGAGATTAAGAAGGTTGAGAATTTTTAGTTTTTGGTTCTAGTTCAAGTGGGATTGTTGTGAGTGGGTTCCCTAGACCCAACTCCTTTATATAATTTGATTACCATTACATGTATACAGATTTATATATACATGTGTTTATTATTACCATAATAGTTTGGATACTTATACATCCACTTTTTACATGGAAATATCCTTAGATCACATGTCACTACAAAAGGTTATAACAGTTCTCAACTATAATGAGAACCTTGATATACTATGACAGTAATCCTAAATATATGTCTCGTGGTCTAGATGAATCATACTGATGGGACACAGATGATGTCTAAATATCAGGTTTTATGAGATTATAAGTATTTATAATTATTTTTATGAAGTTCTCACTTGGTGATCTTGAGTAGATAATATCATGAGGACTATACCTTCAATAGGAACACCACATGTTTTAGGTTTCATTGGTTGTTCCTATCTAAAAGCATGTGTATTGATCTATGAACTTGAGATTATTATCAATGTGTTCCATTTGATCACATAATTTGATATAAGAAAAAAACCATGACATTAAATTCATGGTTAGGTAGCTTCTGTTGGGTGCTTCATTGGTGGTATGGAATTAGTTGAATGATCAAGATAGAATTTTTCACTTCCAATTTGATAAAGAGATATATCATGGGACCATGTTGACCTGTATGGTAGTACTTTCATTAAATAAATGGTCATGGTATAATAAGGTAAGTCTATTCTTGAAGTTCATGAAATAGATAAATAATCAAAATGATGATGAAACAAGTGTGAATCCTACTTTATGAGATATATTGAGACAAAGAGATTATATTACACAGAACGTGTTCATAAGATGTCTTCATAGTAATGTCATTATTTATCTTCTTAGAGGATATTATGGATTAATAGACTTTTCTCTTGTTCTATGAGTTTAACACACTATTATTAAGACAAGGTCCTAGAGGGTCACACACTAATTGTATCCACAAGTTCCACCTATTCGAATGGATAAGAGTTTATGATGAAGTTGGATCCATGTTTTGGGACCATTGAATGTCTGGGTGTGATTTATTTCAAGTTAAAATAATTCAATTATATTATTCAAGTTTAGAATAATGATGATTGAATTTATTTCTTAAAAAATTCACAAGTTGTTTGATTATAAATGTTAATACGAGAAGATATAATTTTTGAAGTGAACATGGTATGTTCAAGGTTTTTTAAATTATTTGAAAATATTACAAGATAATTTAATGGTTTTTATTTTATCAAATAACATGTTAAAGTGTTTCAAGTAAGTTTTCACAAACCAAGTTGGAGTTTCATCCAACCTGACACCCGACCGGGTCCATGACATGGCCCGAAGGGCATTCCCAATCCCCACAGGTTGGAAAAAAGTGCTTGGGTATCAAAAATAAATCATGAGAATGATTTCACTCATTTTAATAAGCATAAATAACCAACAGAAACAAATAAAACAATGATAAATAACCAAATCCAAACAAGGCATAACAACTTTTAGATTCAAGTTTACAACTTTGAACAAAAACTAAAATGGGATACAATAAAAAGGGAGACAACGACACTATCCAAAAACCACCATGTGAAAAGATGAGAATAATACTCAAGTTACCACCACAATCACCTATAAAAGAAGACCACTAACATCCCAACCACCATCACGATACATCTTGTTTTTATCTATGTCAAACATAACCAAGTCTACATACACCCAAAGGTGTATGCAGGGTGTGAGACAAATACTAGTAGTATGAAACCCAATAAATAGATTTCATTCCAAATAATTATAATACAAATTAACATGTAGTTTTTAAGGAAGAAAATCTAGAAAAATTTTAATAGAAAATATTTTTAAAGAAAGACATGTTTTGCTTTTGAAATAACCAGCAAGGTTCATTGTATGTTGATGGTAGGTATTATATCACAAAAGAGCACAAAGCCATGGGAAATCTTTATAGGAACTAGATAAAATGGGACACTAGGTACATCGTATCTTGGTGAAATGTGGTATAGAAACCACAACCAACAGCGTTCTCATGCACGATCCACTAGGAGGGAACATCCCACATACCTAGTGGTCTCGAAATATCATCATTGTTTAGTTAGTGTTGTCATCATCAATCCTACTAGATGAACCTAAGACAAGCTAATTTTGAGTTAACTAGCATAATAGTCCTATTCCTCCCACCTAGATACCTAGGATTCCCTTTGTGCTCAATTTTTCATTTCACATATCACATAGGTCACTACATTCACATGCCCACATGCCATTCAATATAAAAACACTTGAAAAAACACCATTTCCACAACCAAAACCACTTTCAAATTCAAACGCACAACAAAAACATTTCAAAATATATTTCACACCAATTATACATTTTATCAAACCCCTATAAGGGGAAAAAAATGCACATGAAACAAACATGTATCATAACCCATTTCTTTTGAAAAACCTCTTTTCAACACAAACATACCTTGAATACTTCTTAAAACACATTTCACACCTCATACACAATACATAGAACATAAATAATAAGAAAAGAAATTATATTAAAATCACCAAATAATGTTTAAGCATGGAACCACCTACCTTAAATGAATAAAATTTTGGAAATCAGTGCTAAATCACAACTGCACCACCATGGGATCCTATAAAGGTAATATTGAACCTAAAAAATCCAGATAGATCCCTAAATAATAAGATCCAAACCTAAAAAATTCACCATGCCCACTAGAAAAAAAACCCAAAGAAGAAGGAGATAAACACTAGAAAATAGGGGGAATTGAAGAGGATAACCACTTACTTGAAGATTTATTGGATAAATTCCACCAAATTCACCCCAAAAATGGAGGTACAAGGGAGAAAGAGGGATGGGGGAGGATCCTAGGGTGTAGGAATCTGAGTGATGAGGGTTTAGGGGATTAGGGTTAAAAATCAAAAAGGGCAAGAAAGTTAAAATCTAATTTTTAGTTACATGGACAGGCTGCATGGTTTTCCCACACAGTTTGTCAAACTGTGCACCCCTTACTATCCAAGAAGGATATGCCACATGGTTTACAAATAGTGCTCTAATAGTGTGATGATCCTATGTCCAAAAACAACACTTGGTCGCAAAGTTACCTTGGAAAGGGCGCACAGTTTTCCAAACCGTGTGCCAACCGTGCTCCACCTATTGTTTCTAAAAAACTTTCATTTTTTTACTAAAACTTAAAGAAAAACCAAGATGAAAAATTATAGATCAAAAATAAATAGAAAAATACCTAGAAATGAAATCATGGGTGTGAAAATTCTCACCACCATGAAAACTTTCTGCCCCTGGAAAGTCAACTCGAATCTTGTTCAGAGAATAGAAATGGGTATTCTTGCTCCACCCATGAATTCCGCTCCCAAGTCTCATGCTCATCATTACCATGTTTCTAGAGGACCCAGACCAGTTTTATAGACTTTCCATGAATCACTTTATCTTAGGAATCTACAATCCACACTGGTCATTTAAACACAGATAAATTAGGCTTTATTTCCAACTCCTCCCAATTTAGCACATGAGATGGATCTAAGTTGTATTTCTTCAACTAAGAAACATGGAACACATCATGAATTTATTTCAACTATTAATGAAAATAGAACCTATATGTCACCTTATCAACCTTCTCGGTGAACTCGAAAGGTCTAACATACCTCGACGTTAGATTCCCTTTCTTGCCCAAATGGCAATGAACCAAATGAGGTGACACTTTCAGGAACACCCGATCACCCATAGAAAATTCTAAATCTCAGCACCTCTAATCGGCATAAGATTTGTGGAGAATCTGATCTGTCAGATTCCACTACCTAATTATCTTAACCTTCTCATAAGTCTCTTATACTAAGTTCATCCCCAATAATGAGGTCTCTCCTACCTAATCCCAACACAAAGGTAACTGACATGGCCGACCATAGAATGCCTCAAAAGGATCCATTCGAATCGATTATTGGTAAATTTTGTTATATCAAAACTCGACCAATCCCAAATGGATATCCCATAAACTTCAAAAATCCAAGACACATTCCCGAATCATATCCTCCAAAATTTGATTTTCTCACTCCATATGACCAATAGTTTGAGGATGGTATGTCATGATTAGTTTGACCTATGACCCCCATTGACTTTTGAAGGGCCTCCCAAAATTTATAGGTGAAACAGAGATCCCTATCAGAAATAATTGTTGACATCACACCATGAAGCCTCACAACCTCCTGAACATATATCCATCCCAACTCATCCACCTTTGATGAATCTCTAATCAGAATAAAATGGGAAGATTTGGTCAAATGGTCAATCACTACCCAAATGAAATTTCTTCCCTGAGGTGTATGAGGCAATTTGATAATGAAGACCATGGAAATCTCGTCCCACTTTCAAATAGGAATGGGTAGCAGCTAAAGAAAACTGGAGGGCCTTTAATGCTCTGTTTTGACCTACTAACATGTATAACACCTTGACACAAAGTTAGCTACGTCCCACCTCAAACCTGGAAACCAGAACTACTAAAACACGTCATAATACATATTTATAGTACCAGGATGAATGTACCACTGAGATTGGTGGATATCCTTCATCACTACCTTTCTCAGAGATAACAGTACCGCAAAGAGGCCCTTAAAGAACAAGATTCCCTTAGGAGACAAAGACCAATAATAAGGCATCTCCCCTCCATGAAGAAACTACATGGACTACTAGAACAACTCATCACTAGAATTATCCTATTGAATCAACTCGAGAAGGGGAGGATCCAACTGAAAAATGCCCAAGAACACACCTCCACTATGCTCCTTGTTATCTAAGTGCATCTGAGAAAAAAGTCCCATCAAAGTCCACTCATCACTGAACTTTATCAATGCCTGCACTGGCACCTTCCTACTCAAGGAATCATCCACAACATTACCTTTTACTAGGGTATAGACTATATTAAATTTTAACCCATGAAGGTACTCATCCCAAATACATTTCCTCAAATTCAAATCCTTTTGGGAGAAAATGTAGACCAAGATTTTATGATCTAAATATACTACAAACTTCTACCAAAAAATATAATAACACCGAATATTTAGGGAATAAATCACCACTACTAATTCTAGTTTATGGGTTGGGTAATTATTATCATGTGTTCAGAGTTGGTGATATGTATATGCCACCACATGGTCATCCTGCATAATCACACACCTGAGGCCCATAGTTGAGGCATCTCAATATACCACATACCCCTACCCAAACTCTAGAAAAATCAAAACAGGAGTGGTATTCAATCATTACATTATCACTTCGAAGGAAACCTGACACTCTGGGATCTATTCAAGCTTCACCCCTTTCCAGGTGAGAATCATCATGGGTGAAGAAAGCCGAGAAAAATCTTGAATAAACCACCTGTAATACCCTGCCAGGACCAAAAATATTCTAATTTAAAACAGATTCTTCAGATGTTCCCATGACATGACTACACTAATCTTCTTGGGGTCCACTAAAACCCCACATTCCAAGATCACATGGCCCAAAAACTTTACCTCTTTGATCCATAAGGTTCACTTAGAAAATTTGGCATAGAGACGATGGTCCCAAAAAGTACTTAACATGATCCTCAAATGCTTCTCAAGATCCTTTTTATATTCAGATTAAACCAGGATGTTATCAATGAATACTACAACAAAGGAGTCGAGATACTGGTGGAAAATCATATTTATAAGTTCAATAAAAACCATTGGACTATTTTTCAACCCAAAAGGCATGACTAAATACTCAAAATGGCCATATCTACTTCAGGACATTTTTTTCAAGACATCTGTCTCTCTCACTCTAACTTAGTGATAACCAAAATGTATATTAATCTTGGAGAACCACATTGACCCTTTTAACTAGTCAAACAAGTAATAAATTTTGGGAAAAGGGTATTTTTTCTTGATCATTACCTTATTCAGATTTTGATAATTAATACACAACCAAATAGGTCCATCATCCTTCTTTGAAAATAGAACTAGGGTAGCCCAAGGTGAGATTCTCATGAGAATTAATCCTTCGTATTCTAAATGATCTAGATATACCTTTATTTCCCTCAACTCAATGGGGGTCATATGGTATGAGGTAATAGGTATTGATTGTGTTCCCAGAACCAAATCGATAGATAACTCCACATCCCACTCTAGTAGAAAACCCAAAAAGTCATCTAGAAAGGCCTTTGGGAGCTCATCCACCACATGAGGTAATTTACCCTCAGGAAACCCACCATCATCCTCCAACGTGATAGATGATAACTAAAAATTGAGATAACCCAATTCTGGGAGTGTAGGTCTAACACGACCTAATCAAGGATCCCATTCTCTATAAAAAACTTGGGTACTACCATTAGGTGTCACAAAACTCACTCTCAGCCTATATCAATCGATGTGTGCCTGAAAGTGCATCATCCAATCCATACTGAGGATTATGTCAAAAGGGTCCATATCCAAGACCAGGAAATCCCATTCCAGCTTGACCCCTGACATGGTGAGTGAAAAATAAGGACACCTAAAACCCTGATCTCACTTCTTACCAAGTGGAATTACCAAATCCATCACATATAGCATAAGTTCAGTTTTAAATTTTATCATATCAACTAGGTGGGAATAAATAAAAGAAACTGAAGCACCGGTATCAAATAGAATAGCATATAAATATTATTCAATTATAATGATACCTCAAACTGTCATAGACCCTGCATCTGATTCTACTGGTTCTCAATCCACTGCATGAAGCTGCCTAGTCTCATCCTGAGCCTGAGAATAGCTACTAGCCTGTGGATCTTCCCTAAACTAACTCTGCCAAGAAGATGATTCAGTCCTACTGCCATGACTTCCAAACTAAGGACCCACTGACCTGGTCAGTTCTGACTGGGTTGACATCCCCCTAGAAGCCACTGATCCTACACCACTTTGCTATGGAAGCATCACTTTTCAAAATCCCTATAATATTCCCATAGTTGCGCACTGATGGAAAGTTATGGGAGGAGATGTGCACGCAGGTCATGTGTTCCTTTCTTTTCCACACTGATGGAACACAATCGATTCAGCATTAGAATCCATAGATGAAGACTGCTGGGAAGGGTGTCCCTAATTACCACCTCCCTTCTTCCCCTGCTCACCCCACTTTATATTCTTCTCTAATGAGTTTTCACTACTCACTACTATCACAACCCCAAAGGAACCATACTTTCCCTTGCGATCAATCTCCACCATACATACACATTCAACCACTTTGGCATAGGTTTTTAGCTTAAACAGAAATACTTGAGAATAGATATCTGGCTGAAACCCCCTTTCAAACCTTTGAGCCTTAATTTTCTCATTGGAAATGAGTTTGGGTGCATACCGAACTAGTTAAGTGAAGTGGTTGGAATACTCCATCACGGACTGGTCTCCCTATAAAAGATCAATAAAATCCCAGGATATAGCATAGTCCAAGACTTTAGGATAATACTGCTCATTAAAAATAGCCTTGAAGTCCTTCCATTTCATCTGATCTTGCTTACCAGCTTGCACCACTAAGTCCCACCACCTGCGATTGGGACTTTATAGAAAGAACAAATCACATTTCACCTTGTACCTCGGGAGTGTCAAAGAAATCAAACATCTGATCTATTTTCTCAATCCATTCCTCTACTTCATTAGGTTTTGTGCTACCTCAAAAAGAAGGAGGCTTGCTCTTTAGGAACTCTTGAGCCTTGTCCTTACCAGGACCTAGTTCGGCTTCTCTAAACTGAGTAGGACCAGACCCCACTCCTTGTCCCAAAGCTTAGATAGCCTGAACCACTACTTTCACTAATCTATAATCAATTCATGAGGTAGAACTCTCTCCATTCTCTTCCTATAGCTGCGTAGGATCTCTTCGAGGAGACATTTTTCTACAAGAAGAAATGGCCATAAGAAAAAACTATCAATACAACCATTCTTAAAATTTTCAGAAATAATAACGAATACCAAAATTCTATAAATCCAAATAAATCAAATCCATAACAATAACATTCCCATCAGACCACTCCACCTCCACCCAATGTCTATATACAGTCTGTAGCCTATACGTCTCACCTCCAGGAGAATCCAAACAAAAATCCCAAAATCCCATGGCAACTCGAGATATGTCATGAGGTGTGCTGATTAGGCACCCTACTTGAAACTATAATATCAAGTCCCGATAATCATAACTCCATTCTATCCATATTTATCTCAAATATCATGACCCAAAAGAGCATGACCGTCTCTGGTACAATTTTGTCACAAACCAAACTGGAGTTCCATCCAAACCAACACCCTACTGGGTCCATGGTATGGCCCTAAGGGAATTATTGATCCCCAAGGGTTGGGAAAGGTGTTTGGGTATCAACAATACATCATGGGAATGATTTTACCCATTTTCATAATCATAAATAACCAATAGAAATAAATAAAACAATGATAAATACCTAAATTCAAATAAGTCATAATAAATTTCATATTCAAGTTTACAAATTTGAACAAAAACTCAAATGGGATACAAAAAAAAGGGATACAATGACACTATCCAAAAACCACCATATTAAAGGAGGAGCATCGTCCTCAAGCCACCACTACCAACACCTACAAAGGAATACCACTAGCATCCCAAACCACCATCATGATGCATCTTGCTTTTACATGTGTCAAACATAACCAAGTCTACATACACTCAAAGGTGTATGTAGGGTGTGATCCAAAGCCTAGTTGGATGCCACCCAATAAATATATCCCATGCCAAAGCATTATAAGAAAAATTAACATGCAAGTTTTATAGAAGAAAATCTAGAAACATTTTAATAGAAATCGTTTTTAAAGAAATACATGCTTTGCTTTTGAAATAACCAACAAGGTGCATCGTATTCTGATGGTAGGTACGATATCACAAAAGAGCACTAAGTTATGGTAAATCCCTATAGGAACTAGATAAAATGGGACACTGGGTACATAATATCTCAGTGAAATGTGGTACAGAAACTACAACCAACAATATTCTCATGCACGATCCACTAGTAGGTAACATCCCATGGGCCTAGTGGTCTCTAAACATAATCATAGTTTAATTAGTGTTGTCATCATCAATCCTACAAGATGAATCTGGGACAAGACACTTCCAAGTAAACTAGCATACTAGTCCTATTCCACCCACCTAGATACCTAGTATTCCCTTTGTGATCAATTTTTCATTTCACATATTACATTGGTCACTACATTCACATGCCCACATTCCATTCAAGAAGGACATGACACATGGTTAGCCCGCATGGTTTAAAAACTGTGTGTTAACCTTGTGATAATCCTTTGTTTAAAACACCACTTGGTTGCATGGTTACCTAGGAAATGGCGCATGGTTTTCCAAACTGTGCGCCAACCGTGTGTCGTCTACTGTTTCTCCAAAAAAATAATTTTTCGCAAAAAATTAAAGGAAAACCAAGATGAAAAATCCTAGATCAAAAATAAATAGAAAATACCTCAAAATGAAATCATGGGTGTGAAATGAGTGATAAAAAATTACATGTATGCAAAGTTTAATTAATTCATAAGCATGCACATGGGTCTAAAATGAAGGTTATTATTTTCTAGAGACTAAATTTCAATTTTGAAAAGTATAACCTAATTATAAAATCTCATTTTAGCCTCTTGAATAGAGAGATCTACCATTTGGAAGAATTTAGTGATTCAATCTCTCCTATCCTCTCCTCTTGAGTTTTTAGAGAGAGATTTTGAATAAAGAAAAAGGTTGGATCAATCTCTTCTTCTTGATTGAGTTTTTATTCTTCATATGATAGAAGGGATGATGTAAAGCTCTTTTATTTCCTGTGCTAGCACCTGAGAAACATAAATCAAAAATCTAGGAGCTATAGTGCACATGTGGATGATCTAGTGGATTCATAGCTTAGAACCTTTGATCTTTGAAACTTAAACAGTGATAAAATAAAAATGATGAATTTAAATGAACAAGGTACCATTTACACTTTCATTTGATTTTTTTTCATGATTAAATTGAATTAAACATGATCCTTTAAGAAATC
This sequence comes from Viscum album, assembly GCA_963277665.1. Lineage (NCBI taxonomy): Eukaryota > Viridiplantae > Streptophyta > Magnoliopsida > Santalales > Viscaceae > Viscum > Viscum album. The sequence goes on from OY728147.1 coordinate 1,317,683,407, forward strand.
AGGGCAAGGGGTTTTGTGAATTCAGTGTTTTTAAAATGAATCCAAACCTAAATATTTTAATTGGGTGTGTTTCATGATTCTATTTCACCTTGGGTTCCTTCATTTTGGAGCAACTTTCCCATTATTAAGACTTTACAATATTTAAAAGTTTAGAAAAATTACATGTGTACTTATCCCCTAACTTATAAAAGGGTGCATTCTATCCCCCATTCCTCACACCTTTTGATCACTCTAGTTCATCCAATACCTAACAAAACCTCTCCCCAACATCCCTCCCCACATCCTAGAGGTCTTGGTCTTCTCAAAAGATGAATCCTAAAATGATTAAGGTGAAATTCAAAGAGAGATATTTGAGAAGAAGGTATAAATCCAAATTAACCTGTTTCAAGTTTATTTCTTTTTATACCACCTTAAAATCTATTCTAACCACTATAATATAATGAAATTAGTATCATATTTATACTTAAATGTTATTATGTTGATGGAAAAACTCTTTTTATCAATTTTATATCCTATATTAAATGAAAATATCACTCGTGAGTATGTATGGACTACCACCCCAATGAATGGATGTTTTTCATTCTCCATCTCCACCTCAAATAATTGGTTATAAAGATGTAAATATTGAATATAAAATATGTTTCTAAAATTATTATTATTTAGGAAAGATAAGATATTAATCACTTTATTTTCCTTTCCATCCATTGGAAATTGATAATATCACTCATGTGTACATGTGAAATACCACCTCCACGAAGTGGTGTGATTCATTTTTAATTACCACCTAACATGGTTGGTCATAATAAGCCTCCTCTCTTATTACCTCCTACCAAAAATCATATTCCAACTTTCCTTCACACATTTTATTTCTTAGGAACTCATTCTCTCAACCCAAAAAAAATCTAAAATGTATTTCATTTTATATAATCACATGGTTGATTTTCAAAAAATGATGATCAAAACTATTGGGTTTTAAAAAGTGCTTAATAAAGATTCGGGTTTATTGCAATGAAGGGTAGTTCATTACCTCAAGCACCCTTCAAAAAGTAATATTATTTTTCTCCCTTATTGATATTTAGATTCAACATCACCTACCCATAATAACTATTAAACTTCATTTGAAAATGTATAGGATTTATATTATGGGGTAAAAAATCCCAAGAACATATACAAACATGAAATCTTCCCCATTCACCACCATACCAAAAGAACAATTGGTTGCCAGTCCTACTCTTTGGAACTTTCCTTCGATATATAACTGATTTGACTAAAAATATCCTCTAACACAATATTCAAAATACAACAAAATAAAGAATAATATTTTATAAGATCAAAATTAAATTCAACCAGTGATTTAGGTTTAGGATGAAATCATAATAAGGTTGAGATGAGGAAGAAATACATTTGATAATTATGATCAAGATAAAATTCATCAAAATGTTGGGATGAGTCTGAAACCATTATAAGGTTGAGATGAAGATAAAATTTAATTTATTATTAAGATCAAGATGAAATTCACTCAAAGATTTATTTTTAGTATTATAGATATACATTATATGTCATATTCTCTCTAAATAACCACCAATTTATTTCAAATTAGACATTATCAATGCTTTTATTTCACCATTATCTTTTTATAATCATTATACCATTAGAATAAAATGGTTTGTTGATATTTTAGTTACTATGGAGGTAAAGATATACTTTTATGCCAGGTTTATATGGATATTTACCATGATCATCTTACATTTGTGTTAGAGTTGGTGTCCTAGGACCAACTTTTTGTACTTTTATTACATGAATATTCGATGATTTGAATATTAATAAAATATATTACTATATATTGTTCATTGTTCTGCATGACATTAATGTAATAATGTCCAATAGTATCTATCACATTGATAAGGTTGTAGTAGTTCATCTTTATGATGAGAACCATGAAATTCCATAATTATATTTTTAAATATAGTTCTATAGTTTGATAACGTGCTATGTGTAAGAACCTGGATCTTCGTTTCAGGTACGCCATTCCTTTTTTTGGAGTTTTCAAGAAAAATAAAGTTTCTGGAAATTTTTGAAGTACACGATGTGTACTCTTTTCCCGCTCGAAGCCGTGTACTGGCCGTGTCTGGACCATACACACAGTGTGTAGGGGTGACGTGGAGGCCGATTTTGGCGGAGTACAGAAAGACCTAGTACACGCCGTGTACTCTAAAAGTACACGCCGTGTACTTTCTTTTTTTTCATTAAACAGACCGGGGTTGTGCCTGATGCACAGAAACGTCTTCTTCTAGGTCTCGTTCGTCTGAGAGCGCCAAGGATCCACGAATCTTCGACGAGCCCCCACCTCTAAGTTAGTTCTCCAATTTGAGCACCGTTGATTGCGTTGGAATCGCAGCGGTGATTTCTTCCTTCTTCTTGAGCCTTGTTTTCCAATTCCTCCTCTTTCTCAAGTTATCGTGGTTTATGTGTTTCGGACGTTTTCTCATATCTATGATGTTCTAAGGAGAATTTGTCGTCGTTTTTCACGTATATCGATCTCCAAGGATCGAGGTAGGTGGTTTGTGCCTTTTTGTAGAAATTCTTTGAATATTTTGTGCAATTGCGCCAATTCCCTTGAACGGGAATTGTGCGTTTTCCTGTTTTTCCCTTGATTGATTGACTGCTTGCTTGATTTCTATAGTAGAGGTTTGCCCTTGTGAATAGAGTAGTTTTTTCTGTACTTTGGATGTTTTTCATGCTTGTTTTTCTTATTTGGCGTTTTCCAGTTTCCATTCCTAGTTGTAGGATAGTGGAATTATTATACTGTTATGCTGTTGTGCCTTAGAATGATAGCCAAGTAGTTCTTGAGGTTTACTTGGGCGATACATGCGCACTAAGCATGTTAATTTCACACAGGATTGTGAGAACCTATTGTAGTAGACCATAGGGAGAATGGACGTAAGGGCTTCTCTAGAGTGTCTTTTAATATGATGCAAGACCACAGGGGGAATTGACGATGAGTGCTTCCTCATAGAGTCTGTAGTTCCTCGACATGGGCCACAGGGGGAATGAGATGTTGAGTGATTCCCCAGAGATCCTTTAGCACGATACAAGACTATTGGGGGAATTGACGGTGAGTGCTTCCTCATAAAGTCTACTCTTAGCTGAACCAGAGGGGTGAGACTATGTGTGCCTCCTAGAGGGTTGCTAGTACTTGTAGGTTGAACCATAGGGGTTAGGTTGTGAGAGATACCCATAGGGTTACCTGTTTTCTACTTGTTGTTTGTTTTTTACTTGTGTAATTTATATGCTAGAACTGTGGATAGTAGTTGTTGCGTGCTTTTCTATTTACTGCTTCTTGCACTCTTACTTGTCTGGTATTCATTGACTATTAGGCACAAATCTTTGGGTGATTTCCTACTGGGATTGTATCTCACACCCTTTTTGGGCCATGCTTTTGGGTCCAAGCAGACTATGTTGTTGCAGGTATAGATAAGGACAATCACCCTTCTACTTCAGGTGTTTGACTTACTGTGGAGCTGGAGAGCATGGGACCGAGCTACGGCTTGGGATGCTGCTGGAGTTGTTGTTACTTTAGTACTTTGTGTTCAGTTGTATTTCAGCACGTTGTTGTGTTTGTTATTTTCCTTAGATACTTGTACCTACTGCATCATTATCATTATTGTTACATATTTATTCTCCCGCTGTTTGGTTACAGTTATGTATGTTGTCACTACTTCCGCTATTGACTGTTGTTTTCCTTACCTTGTATACCTTACCAAATGAGGGCATAGTTTCCCCAATAACTTACCAAGGCCCTCGCTGCTAGTCAGCAGCCTCTGGAATTTGGGAAAATGTGCTTGAGGTCATGTGGAGAACCGGGTACGGGGCACCAGTGAAGGGGCTCCGGACTCGGGTTGTTACAAAGTGGTATCAAAGGAGTTTCTTTTCTCTTGAATTACTGTTTGGGGCCTTTATCCAAGGATAGGATGGATTCGTTACTTGGTATTAAGTTGTGCTCGGGAGTAGCTAACTCGTGTATAGGGAAAATCCATACTACCTTGTTTATTGCAGTTTTCTGGTTTTGAGATTTACGGTTGATATGATTTCACCTAGAGTGATCCACATGCCTTGTGTTGTTACTGTCTTGACTATTGCGGTTCTATTTCTGTCGCAACCTGATGAGATGAGGGTATGCCATCTCATGCATCATATAGGCACTTGTAGAAATCACATGCCATGCATTTTTTCCATTCCATCTAGGGTGCATTAGAGATTGCATGCAGTTGTGATAGACTTTGTGTAGATTATGCATGTTATTGTGATAGATGCTTGATATAATCTTTGCTGCCTTGTTAGAGGATTGTTGTATTCTACTTTTCTTTAGATAAACACCAAGTTTTGATTCACAGGGAGTATGGGCCCCCATGAATCAGAATTTAGCACCTCTCTGCCTTATTTTCTATGTTTTCTGGGCTTCTGTGCAGTTTCTGAGCTACTGCCCATAAAAACCCAGAATACACGGCGTGTACATTTTGACTACATGCCATGTAGTTTTTAGAACGTGTCACTGACCGTGTGAGCAGGGACACGTTGTCATAGAAATAACTTTAGGAACACGCCGTGTACGGTTGGTACACGTCGTGTAGTTCAGAGCCGTGTACCCGGTCGTGTCACTAACAACACGGGTCAGGGAAGCTCGAGTAGAACATGTCGTGTTGTAAAGGAACACGCCGTGTAGTCCCGTTCTGGTACCCATCCATGTCACAAACAACATGGGTCGGCGTCACCTTCTCTTAGGCACGCCGTGTTGTTTTAGCAACATGTTGTGTAGTCTTATTCAGGTACCAAGCCGTGTCACGAACAACACGGGACGGTGTCACCTTCACCTATATACGCCGTCTTTTTTCAGAACATGCCGTGTAAGGTCCAGCCATGTAGACGGCCATGTATTTAACAACACGGGCCGCCGAGGCCTTGTCTAGTACACGACGTGTTTGTTCAGAACACACCGTGTAGTCTCGGGTTAAGTCGGACCGTGTGGGTTATCCGTGTAAGGAGAATCGGGCAGGGGAACAGTTTTCAAGTACACGTCGTGTGTTGGGTCAACACGCCGTGTAGTTTGAGGTGTTACATGACCTATAGGGCAGGGGTACACGCCCATGTCAGTGGCTTAAGAAGACACGCCGTGTAGTTTTATACACACCGTGTAGTCGTTTTTTGTAAACTTGTGTGTTTTCCTTCCCCTGTTCCCATTTTGTACCCTTGTGTTCTCTGTCTTTGTTAATTATGATCTAAGGTGGGCTTTTGATCTTTTAGATCTATGCCTCCGAGACGTCCTCCGGTTGTATGTATGTCATCAGGCAGTGATCAGACACCAGATATGGCTGATCAGGGACTTCCTGCTGACCCTCCAGTCGGGCCAGCCTTGGCACCAGCTGTCATACCAGATGCAGGTACTGATGCGCAGTTTAGGGAAGGTTTTATGAGGATGATTCAGACCTTTCAGGAAGCACCGCCTCCTGCCACGACTATGGTAGACTTGACGCGGGTTTTCCAGAAACAGCATCCTCCTACTTTCTCGGGGGAAGGAGGACCACAGGCTGCAGAGTCATGGATGGAAGCCATGTTGACCATCTTTGAGCATCTGGAGATGCCTCCAGAGAGGCGGGTCAAGCTCGCTACCTATATGCTACGAGACTCTACCAAGAGGTGGTGGGACGTGATCTCACAGGCGGGTCACCAGTAGGTTATGGATTGGGAGGAGTTCCAGCACGTCTTTTATGACTACTTCTACCCGGAGACCCTGAGGGCCGATCGATCCCGGGATTTCATGATCTTAGAGCAGGGTACTCTTTCTATCATGGAGTATTCCTCTTGTTTCACCGAGCTGTAGCGTTTCACACCCCTCCGGGATGAGAGTGGGGTGTTCTTAGCAAGGAAGTTTGAGGATGGTCTCAGGTGGGAGATCTGCTCGCAGGTGAATATCTTCCAGTTGACATCCATCACTTCCATCCTCAACCAGGCGCTGATTGCAGAGTGCAATTTGAGAGACTTCGGAGCTGCGAGCCAGGGCGGTTCTGCTTCCAAAGCTAGTTTTCCTCCAGATGATAGCAAGAAGCACCGTAGGGAGTCTACACGCGGTGATCCGAGGAAGCGAGATGCATTGTCAGGTAGCCAAGTGATATGCTACCAGTGTGGTCGGTCAGGGCACACGAGGTCGTAGTGCCAGAGAGACCCCATTGAGTGCCGATCTTGCGGCAATATGGGTCACCTTCAGCATTTCTGCCAGGTTTTCTCACTAGCAGCTGGTGACCGGGGTTCTTCCATGACTCCTCGTTCAGGAGCAGCACCACCAGTTTCTCACCGGTTGGGGAACTGGAGTTCTTTCGGCCGTTCGGGCCAAGGTGGAGGTTGAGGTTGTGGCAGTCAGCCACCAGTCCCTCAACACCAGTAAGGTGGATCAGCTCACAGTGGTCATCTAGGGGCGCAGGGCCGCGGTGCAGGCCAGTCTTTCGCCGTGGAGCAGACCTATCAGGAGAAGGATCCTGACCCTTCTACAATTTGAGGTACGATTTTAGTAGCCTCAGTTTTATCTTCAACTCTTTTCGATACTGGTGCTACACATAGCTTTATCTTTGTTTTTGTCGTGGAGAGACTTGGGCTCTGCATCTTTTCTTCTGCTGACTCCTTGACACTAGACACACCTCTGGAGATAAGGACATCTAGTGTACGCCAGTATATAGAGTGCCCTCTTGAGGTTGCAGGGTATCATTTCTTATGGCATCTCTACATCCTAAAGATGACAGGCTATGATGTCATTCTCGGGATGGACTGGTTGGTTCCCTTCCAGGCAGTCATCAACTGTTATTACCGCAGAGTGGGTTTTGTTTCACCAGAGGGTGAATCTTTTCTTCATAGAAGTGAATGGGATGTTCAGGCGAGTCGAGCAGGACTCGATCATCATGGTCTAGGAAGGGTGACAGCCCATATTACTAGTCTTTATCTGGATGATCAGGGGACTTCACAGTTGGACTTTCCTCCAGTGGTGGATCGTTTCAGGGACGTCTTTCCAGAGGACTTTTCGGGTTTGCCTCTGGAGTGTGAGGTAGACTTTTCTATTGAGCTCGTTCCAGGATCAGCACCGGTGTCCATTCCTCCTTATAGGATGGCTACACCTAAGTTTCTGGAGCTCAAGAAGTAGTTGGAGGAGTTGCAGGCAAAGGGTTTCATCCAACCCAGTACTTCTCCTTGGGGTTCTCCTGTCCTGTTTGCGAAAAAGGCAGACGGTACCCTTCGACTTTGTGTGGATTATCGGAAGCTGAAACAGTTGACGGTCAAGAACTGATATCCCTTTCCGAGGTTCGATGACCTCTTTGATCATCTTCGAGGAGCTTGGGTGTTCTCAAAGATCGACTTGAGGTCCGGTCATCATCAGTTGCATGTTAGACCATCAGATATACCTCTGACAGCCTTCAGGAGCAGGTATGGTCTGTACGAGTATACAGTCATGTCGTTTGGTCTCACGAACGCGCCTACAGTTTTCATGGAACTGATGAACCGAGTGTTTCATCCTTACTTGGACTCCTTCGTCATGGTCTTCGTGGACGATATCTTGGTGTAATCTCACACTCGACACGACCATGATACCCATCTTGAGATCGTTCTGAGTACACTGAGAAAGCATCGACTCTATGCTAAACTCTCAAAGTGCCACTTTTGGATGGAACAGATTCACTTCTTAGGTCACATCATCTTAGAGGTAGGAGTATCTGTGAACCCAGAGAAAGTGAGAGTTATAGTTTCCTGGGAGCAGTCGAAGAACGTTTTTGAGGTATGGAGTTTCCTAGGGCTGGCTGGATACTACAGACGTTTCGTTCAGGACTTTTCACGCCTAGCAGCACCCTTGATAGGTCTGACCAAGAAGGGGGTGAAGTTCTTATGGTCAGATTCTTGTGAGTCAACCTTTCAGGAGATGAAGGGAAGATTGACGTCAGCACCGATACTAGTCTTTCTAGATCCATGCAAGAGCTACACTGTTTATTGTGATGCCTTAGGTATCGGTTTGGGCGCTGTGCTTATACAGGGAGATGGAGTCGTTGCGTACGGGTCTCAGCAGTTGAGGCCACATGAGAGGAATTATCCGATGCACGATCTGGATTTGGCAGTTGTTGTTCATGACTTACGATGTTGGAGACACTATCTTCTGGGAGAGCACTTTGTGGTCTTCACCAACCACAAGAGTCTCAAGTATATCTTCACTTAGCATGATCTGAATCTAAGGCAGCACAGGTGGGTCAACTATCTTCAGTATTTTGATTTTGAGCTTGCCTATACGCCAGGAAAGGAAAACATAGTGGCAGATGCGTTGAGCAGGAGAACTCAGATTCAGGCAGTTTAGGAGGCCAACAGTGAGTGGCAGCTGATGGCTCTGTTCTCTGAGATGCATCTGGAGGTGCAAGATAGACATGGACAGACTTACCTATCTTCTATAGCTGTTACCTCTACGCTTCTTGATCGGGTACAGATGAGGCAGCTATCAGACTCAGAAGGCTTAGTCCTGTGGGAGAGCGTGTCAGGAGAGGACTGTAACACCCCAAGTTTCCTCGGTATGTTTCCTTTCGAATAATGCAATGGCGTGCATTGTACACAACTTCGAGATTTTAACACACCATAACCAATCAAACTAGCCGTTATGAATAGTAATACCTACTTTTTGAAATTTTATAAATTCTATCTCTCAAAATGGACTTCATTTTTGGATTCGTAATATCGAAATTAGACTAGGGTGAAATTTTGGTACTTTTTGGATAACTTTCATATTTTGATGAATAGTGAAAATTACTAAATTTTAATTAAAAACAACTTTTTTAATCAAAATAATTAATAGTGATAAATTATGAATTTGAGTTGTTTTAAAGTATATTTAGAATAAATTTTTACCATTTAATATAATTTTGGTCATTGGACATAATTTTACAATTAAACCGAACATAAACAAGTGTCAATCTTTTGATAGTTATTATCTCTTAAAAACACGCTTTTTGTTTTGACAGCGGGAATTAATTTTAAATTAATTTCTGCCACTTCTGTGTTTTGAATTTAGAAAAATGGATTCCATATTTGGAATCAGGATGTTCAAATTGTGTAAATAGGTAACTTTTATTTTTAGACATTTTGAATAATTACTGCGGTAAATATTTTATTTACCATGGTTAAGGGTAAATCCGGTAAATAAGGGTTAAAAAATAATATTATAATAATAATAAATTACCCTAAAACGTGTCTTAACCCTATTGGTTGATACATGGTCGACCATGGGCATCTTTGGGTCTATTTTGGGACCCCATGGATCCACTTGTAAGTGATAATGACACTTTATTTTAATTAAGTTAAAATAAATACAAAAATGACACAAGCATATATCTTTTAACAAAACAATTGTTACAGAGGGTTATATATGTTGTATTTTAGATTATAAATATTACTTAGAAATATAAAAAGATTTCCTACATAATTATATTTTATTTATAATTTTTAGACATTAAATAATTTAATTTATTTATGACACAATGATGATGCAGTAATTACTATAATAGTAAAAAATCAAAATAATTGATATTAAAAATACCCAAATAAATATAATATGAAACTTTTAATGAATTAAAATAATTTTCTAGGATAATATGATATATTAGTATTGATTTAATTGACTTTTTTCGAAGTAATCAATCTGTTATGGGTTTCACAAAAATCAACTATTGAATAGTGTCAAAATTGACATAAAAGAGTTTTTAAAACAAATATTATATTATTAATTGATATTAAATTCCTAAAAATTTAAGGTTCGGCCAAGAGACTTATATCATTATAGGTGTATCATTAATTGACCACTTGGGGGGTCTCTTGTATGTATATGGTAAGTTTATTAACCATATAATATAAAAATACAAAGAGACATTGTAAAAGTGAAACTAATTAACTTAGAGTTAATACTTAAAGATAAGGTTAATATAAGTACCCAAACCTGTCTAAATTCTATTGGTTGAGTTGTTTTCGACCCATCCCCACCTTAACCTTTTAATAGTCAACTTTTGAGCCATTTGAAACCGAATATAAATTTATTATAAACTAATATCTCTAGCTTTTCCAAAGGTGCCCCTCACCCCTCTTATAAAAGGGCACTCCTCCTTCTCATTTCTTCACACCTTCAAAGCCCTTTGGTTCAGCCAAACCCTGACCAAATACTATCTCAACTTCTCTCACTATAACCTAGAGGCCTTAGTTTGATCAGAAATCCAACCTAATGAGCTCTTTTGATCAAATCAAAAGGAAGAACCCGAAGAAGAGGTAATGTTTTCACCACCCCTTTTCAAGTTCCTTTCTTCTTCCACTTCCTCTTTCTTTGTTATTTCCATTATAAAATAATAACTCCAGTATCATATATATACTGTGATGTTATTATAAATATGGTACAACCATATTCAGTATTCTATCCATCCTTTGAATAACATGTCACCATACGTGCGTACGTACGGCTTACCGTCTCCACGTCGTGGTGTAATTGTTATTCAATATATTATTATTTGGATGGGTATAATAATGATGTGTAACTCATGTAAATAATAAATATAACATGATAATGATTCTGTATATATGATATAAAATCCAATTATATATTAATTTAATATCAAAAGAATGATATTGTCGCTCGTGCGTATGTACGGACTACCGTCTCCACGAACGCGATGAGATTCATTGTCCATCATATCCATTCAAGTATAATTATCATTTGATGATTTAAAAATAGTATCTAAGGAATTGATATCATTCTGTATATGAATAATATACATCCCATTAATAACGAATATGGCTCACATAACAAAGAATATAAAGTAAAATGAACCCGTTAACACCCGAAATGACGATAATTCTAAGATATTATTAACAAATCAATGTTAAAAGATCATATATGATATCATATTAAAGTAAATGATTCTTGTATAATTAAATAACAATTATTTCACCATTATACAGGAGGTAAACCTACCATCGACCAAGGAAAAAGTACAAAGTAAGGGATTTTCTTATCTCACTTTCAATTCCGTGAGATTTCCATTTTTCGCCACTAAATTATTGAAAGTGGTGTATTGTGTACTGCCATTTGATATATATTCATGATTCTATTTATATTCATGTTATTCTGTAAATCATTTGGTGGTTATTAACTTTTGGCCATACGACTTAGTTGATTAACGTGGTAAGGGATTTTCTTATCTCACTTTCAATTCCGTGAGATTTCCATTTTTCGCCACTAAATTATTGAAAGTGGTGTATTGTGTACTGCCATTTGATATATATTCATGATTCTATTTATATTAATGTTATTCTGTAAATCATTTGGTGGTTATTAACTTTTGGCCATACGACTCAGTTGATTAACGTGGTAAGGGGTTTCTTATCTCACTTTTAATTTCGTGAGATTTCCATTGATCACCACTTAATTATTGCATGTGGTGTATGTGTACTGCCCATGATTGTATTCATTGTGTAATATACTTTAATTTATGGGTATTTACATCATCATGGTATGATACTTCTTTCATGGGTGTATGTTTCGTATGTTACCTAATCGGTAAGGGAATTTGAGATTTCAATTCCCACTCATTTGGCTTTACGCATATTTCATTGATTATATTACTCCATGATTATGTGTGGAATCACTATTCATTTTATTATGTCATAATTTCCACTCCCCTTCCTTTGGATATAAGTTTTATACACATAATCACTCATTGATAATTCTCAAGTCATTGATATGAATTTGATAAGTGTAATTTTAACTCATTCACCATTTGTTGAGTTAAACATCCAATTCGTTGGTGTTGTTTTTATAAGAATATGTGTGAATATCCTTTGATTGTTTTACACTGAATATCCAATCATATTTAGTGTATTTATATTTGTCACACATAATTATGCCGTTGATTTATCCTTAACCTAAGGATACGGCCTTTATGAGAGATTTCATCTCAATTTACATTCCATTGAGACTTCTTTGTTGATATACACCAAATCACTTTTATGTGGTGTATATAATGTACTTTGACATAGTATATCATGAATGCCTTTATTCTCATGATATTACAAAGTTTTTATTACCTCAATTATTTGTATTCAAGTGTCTCTTTTGGTTAGAATCTCTAACTAAAATACCATTTTTAAATGTTTTAAAGACTTATTCTTCTAAATCTTGCTCATTAATGTCCATGTTTTAAAAATGGTTTTAAGGATTTATTTATATGGACATTAAAGTTTTAGAAATTAAAACTCCTTTTAAAAAGTTTCAAAGTGGTATGGGACACTTTGATTCAAAAATCTACTTTTAAATGGCTTCTTGACAAATAGTGTGACTTTTAAATGTTTTCAAGAAAAGGGGGATAATTCTCTCAAATAGTTTTGATGATTATTTTCATTTATGTCAACATCATTCACTATTCTTGATTGAGGTTAATGTGATACAATACAATCTTCCATATTGTATCGAATGAGTCATGTTTGACTGTGGATGCGCTGTTTTTATACCATTCATGGTTTGTGGTAAAAGTATTGACATTTCGTATGCTAGTTTTAATACGAATGTTTATGTTATGTTTAAACATGTTCATATGAGGAATGCATTGGACTTAATAAGTGACGGGTGGAGCCCGCTATAGCTCCTCGATGCATCGGTAGGTCTCATGAGACAAACTAGTGTTTTGGCACAAGGCCTTGATAAAATCTTATTTGTAGTCTTGGAACGAGGCCTTGGCTAAGTGGTTATGATAGTCTGGCATTATGCATTCCAACATTATGAAAGTGGATATTGATATTGCATGTGATCATTCAACTAGTAGAATATCCATGTGAGTAAGTAAATGGCATTATTTCATTTTACCTTTGCCATTTTATGCTGAAGTTCAAGTTTAAAAGGCTTTTGTTTTAGTTATAAATTGCCTTAAGTTTTTATGCTTATTTATGAAATCTTCTGCTATAATGTTATCCTTACTGAGCATCTGAGCTCACCCCTTTCAATGTTTTATTTTTCCCAGGATTATGAAGAAGTAATTTATGAATGACCTGCAGGGATAGTATGAGGGGATATGAAGACAAGATGTTTTTTTTATGATGTAATGTAAAAAAATTATGGATGTATCTAGTTATTCCAAGGCTACTAAACTAATCGGTCTTTCGAGACATGATCTTTCTCGTGATCATGCCAATGTTATGTAATAATGCACCGACTCTAGGTAACTAGGGTCGGGGCGTTACAGTTGGTATTAGAGGAAGTTTAGTACAAACCTTGGAAGCTAGATTTAGATAAACTCTGATTAGAACACATAGACCTAAGATGAACTTTGAGAATTAGTATAAAAGAACTTCCGAGAATTTTGGTATTGTAGAGATTTTGTGAGTTTTCCGAGCAATACATCCCTGTCTGGATACGAGCAGGTAGAGGCGGATCTGGCACAGATGTACCTAGGGGTAAAACCCGAAAACACCGCTTTGAGCTAGACTCGAACGGGAACTGGTGCACGACAATGGGCCTTGTTGCACTCTTGGTTACGACACTCCCGGGGGATATGCTTAGGATAATTTACATTTTCTTTACAAACCGATTTAAGTAATATATACATAAGATGAGAGTAAATGACCTTGGTAAATCCTAATATGTTTCAAATTGAGAATATGGTGACATTTTAATCTCTAAATGATTTTACGACTACTATTACTCACACAATGCTTTCTAGTTTTAGTCAATGGCTGGATTCCAAGGAAGTCATAGTGACTTTGAGAATGATGTACAAGGTGGGAACGGTGGTGGAAATGAGCAACAAAATGGAATGTTGATAGGCGTAAAAGATATCGTCTTTATGCCAAATCAGTTTTCCAAAAATATGATCAACAACATATATATTAACCAAATCCCAGACTCAACAAGGAAGAGAAAGGTGATAAATGATAAGATCTCCAGCAATGGAGACCATGGAGAAAAGAAACCTCAATTTTCATCATGCAGGAAATGTGGAAAGAGACACCAAGGAAAGTGTCTCAATGGGACAACGAAATGTTTTACGTGCGGGAAGGAAGGACATAAAGTGAAGAATTGCCGAAGAAAAATGAAGAGTACTATGGAAGAAGATAAAAATGGTCCCAAGAGTCCATTTACAGTCATTTTCCGTAAATGTAGGGGACCTGGCCATTACCCGAGTGAATGTCCTATTCTATAGGATATTTTCTTGGTCAAAGAAGAAGATATGTGGAAATAAATGGTTGGAGAAAAACTTAAAAAGTATTAGCACTCCTTGTTGATGGGTACTTTGGAATAATTTTCTCTTGTATTTGTAACCCCGCAGTTTGCCATGTGAGAATGATATTTGAAGAATAATTGTCTCTTCTCTTGTGGATATAGGTATAAATAACCATTTGGTTTTATATGATCATTGGGGTTTGAGAAAATTATAAGTTATTATAATTTGGGATAAAAATGCAAAGTATGATATAACATTTGTGATTAAATTATGTTATTTTGAGGAATTTATCTCATTTTGGTAATATTATAAAATATAGTTTTTGAAAAAGGACAACACGTAGACCGTGTGACAACCCGTCGCGTCGGACAGAGCTGTGGGAATCGAACCCACAACCAAAGTGCGATTGGGATTTATCGCCTACCACTGGACTAAGTGAAGTCCCTGGTTAATGTGACTATTTTTTTTGTTAAATGATTTTATTGATCAATAATAAGATGATTTGGGTTCTTATGTCTTATCAAATGAATACCCTTGGTATAGGAAAATGATTTGGTGATTAAGTGATAAATGTTATTTTGGAAGATGTTCGCTTTGTTGGAAACACTATATGCCCAAGGAAAATAGAATACAATGGGGTTTCATTTGTAGAGTAATGGTGGATTTTTATCTACGTTTTTATTGTTGATTTATAGTGATTTGGGTTATTTATGGAAATTATTAACCTATAACAGAGAATATGTGATGATGTTAATTACTTTTAAGTATGTGACTTTAAGAGTATTTGATGTCATTTGGAGATACAATGTAACATGGGAGACTACATAATCAAATTCTTCTATGATTTGGGTTTCAATATTAGTTAGGATTATATTAAAGGATTTTAAGGAAAATTGGTTATTGAATGGTATCTATTTAACTTTGGGGTATTGTTGGTTTAATTTTAGAAATTAAGATTAGTGCATATTTATCTCAAAGAATATCCTTTTGGGGGATCATTAGATCATTCAATAACCATTTTGGTTTTGTTTAATCTTCAAATACAATATAAATATATGGTTTATCCTGCATGGATCATGTGATTCTATAGAAGTTTATTCTAGCTCTTCCAGTGTGACCAAGTCTTCTTGAATACTCATCGTTTAAAAAAAAATTGAGTTAGTGGTGGAAATTTATTAAAGAATGAAAATTTACTTAAAATGTAAGTATATCTCATAATGTTCTTAGTAAATATCATAAATGAATTCCTCTTCCTTATGTAATGTAACTTTAAAAAAAAATGTTGTCCGTTTACTTTCCTACTAGGAGACTAATGGTCGTTTGTCCCAACACAAGTTTGTGATTTTCTCATTGTTAACTTTCTCCTGATAATGATTTATATCCCTCTCCATCAGAACTTGACACTTAGTTTATCATCCATATCCATGTTTTCTTACATGGAATCCTAGTATGGGTTATCTTGGATGACCCTTATACCTCTCTTTCTTTCTTTTAAAGTGATAGTTTTATTGGCTCTTTTTCCGATGTGGGACTTTCCATTATATTCCCAAGCAAAATTTTAAAAATTGCGAGGACGCAATTTATTGAAGGAGGGGAGAATGTAACTCCCCAAGTTTCCTCGGTATGTTTCCTTTCGAATAATGCAATGGCGTGCATTGTACACAACTTCGAGATTTTAACACACCATAACCAATCAAACTAGCCGTTATGAATAGTAATACCTACTTTTTGAAATTTTATAAATTCTATCTCTCAAAATGGACTTCATTTTTGGATTCGTAATATCAAAATTAGCCTAGGGTGAAATTTTGGTACTTTTTGGATAACTTTCATATTTTGATGAATAGTGAAAATTACTAAATTTTAATTAAAAACAACTTTTTTAATCAAAATAATTAATAGTGATAAATTATGAATTTGAGTTGTTTTAAAGTATATTTAGAATATATTTTTACCATTTAATATAATTTTGGTCATTGGACATAATTTTACAATTAAACCGAACATAAACAAGTGTTAATCTTTTGATAGTTATTATCTCTTAAAAACATGCTTTTTGTTTTGACAGCGGGAATTAATTTTAAATTAATTTCTGACACTTCTATGTTTTGAATTTAGAAAAATGGATTCCATATTTGTAATCAGGATGTTCAAATTGTGTAAATAGGTAACTTTTATTTTTAGACATTTTGAATAATTACTGCGGTAAATATTTTATTTACCATGGTTAAGGGTAAATCCGGTAAATAAGGGTTAAAAAATAATATTATAATAATAATAAATTACCCTAAAACGTGTCTTAACCCTATTTGTTGATACATGGTCGACCATGGGCATCTTTGGGTCTATTTTGGGACCCCATGGATCCACTTGTAAGTGATAATGACACTTTATTTTAATTAAGTTAAAATAAATACAAAAATGACACAAGCATATATCTTTTAACAAAACAATTGTTACAGAGGGTTATATATGTTGGATTTTAGATTATAAATATTCCTTAGAAATATAAAAAGATTTCCTACATAATGATATTTTATTTATAATTTTTAGACATTAAATAATTTAATTTATTTATGACACAATGATGATGCAGTAATTACTATAATAGTGAAAAATCAAAATAATTGATATTAAAAATACCCAAATAAATATAATATGAAACTTTTAATGAATTAACATAATTTTCTAGGATAATATGATATATTAGTATTGATTTAATTGACTTTTTTCGAAGTAATAAATCTGTTACGGGTTTCACAAAAATCAACTATTGAATAGTGTCAAAATTGACATAAAAGATTTTTTAAAACAAATATTATATTATTAATTGATATTAAATTCCTAAAAATCTAAGGTTCGGCCAAGAGACTTATATCATGATAGGTGTATCATTAATGGACCACTTGGGGGTCTCTTGTATGTATATGGTAAGTTTATTAACCATATAATATAAAAATACAAAGAGACATTGTAAAAGTGAAACTAATTAACTTAGAGTTAATACTTAAAGATAAGGTTAATATAAGTACCCAAACCTGTCTAAATTCTATTGGTTGAGTTGTTTTCGACCCATCCCCACCTTAAACTTTTAATAGTCAACTTTGGTGCCATTTGAAACCGAATATGAATTTATTATAAACTAATATCTCTAGCTTTTCCAAAGGTGCCCCTCACCCCTCTTATAAAAGGGCACTCCTCCTTCTCATTTCTTCACACCTTTAAAGCCCTTTGGTTCGGCCAAACCCTGCCCAAATACTATCTCAACTTCTCTCACTACAACCTAGAGGCCTTAGTTTGATCAGAAATCCAACCTAATGAGCTCTTTTGATCAAATCAAAAGGAAGAACCCGAAGAAGAGGTAATGTTTTCACCGCCCCTTTTCAAGTTCCTTTCTTCTTCCACTTCCTCTTTCTTTGTTATTTCCATTATAAAATAATAAATCCAGTATCATATATATACTGTGATGTTATTATAAATATGGTACAGCCATATTCAGTATTCTATCCATCCTTTGAATAACATGTCACCATACGTGCGTACGTATGGCTTACCGTCTCCACGTCGTGGTGTAATTGTTATTCAATATATTATTATTTGGATGGGTATAATAATGATGTGTAACTCATGTAAATAATAAATATAACATGATAATTATTCTGTATATATGATATAAAATCCAATTATATATTAATTTAATATCAAAAGAATGATATTGTCGCTCGTGCGTATGTACGGACTACCGTCTCCACGAACGCGATGAGATTCATTGTCCATCATATCCATTCAAGTATAATTATCATTTGATGATTTAAAAATAGTATCTAAGTACTTGATATAATTCTGTATATGAATAATATACATCCCATTAATAACGAATATGGCTCACATAACAAAGAATATAAAGTAAAATGAACCCGTTAACACCCGAAATGACGATAATTCTAAGATATTATTAACAAATCAATGTTAAAAGATCATATATGATATCATATTAAAGTAAATGATTCTTGTATAATTAAATAACAATTATTTCACCATTATACAGGAGGTAAACCTACCATCGACCAAGGAAAAAGTACAAAGTAAGGGATTTTCTTATCTCACTTTCAATTCCGTGAGATTTCCATTTTTCGCCACTAAATTATTGAAAGTGGTGTATTGTGTACTGCCATTTGATATATATTCATGATTCTATTTATATTCATGTTATTCTGTAAATCATTTGGTGGTTATTAACTTTAGGCCATACGACTCAGTTGATTAACGTGGTAAGGGATTTTCTTATCTCACTTTCAATTCCGTGAGATTTCCATTTTTCGCCACTAAATTATTGAAAGTGGTGTATTGTGTACTGCCATTTGATATATATTCATGATTCTATTTATATTCATGTTATTCTGTAAATCATTTGGTGGTTATTAACTTTTGGCCATACGACTCAGTTGATTAACGTGGTAAGGGGTTTCTTATCTCACTTTTAATTTCGTGAGATTTCCATTGATCACCACTTAATTATTGCATGTGGTGTATGTGTACTGCCCATGATTGTATTCATTGTGTAATATACTTTAATTTATGGGTATTTACATCATCATGGTATGATACTTCTTTCATGGGTGTATGTTTCGTATGTTACCTAATCGGTAAGGGAATTTGAGATTTCAATTCCCACTCATTTGGCTTTACGCATATTTCATTGATTATATTACTCCATGATTATGAGTGGAATCACTATTCATTTGATTATGTCATAATTTCCACTCCCCTTCCTTTGGATATAAGTTTGATACACATAATCACTCATTGATAATTCTCAAGTCATTGATATGAATTTGATAAGTGTAATTTTAACTCATTCACCATTTGTTGAGTTAAACATCCAATTCGTTGGTGTTGTTTTTACAAGAATATGTGTGAATATCCTTTGATTGTTTTAAACTGAATATCCAATCATATTTAGTGTATTTATATTTGTCACACATAATTATGTCGGTGATTTATCCTTAACCTAAGGATACGGCCTTTATGAGAGATTTCATCTCAATTTACATTCCATTGAGACTTCTTTGTTGATATACACCAAATCACTTTTATGTGGTGTATATAATGTACTTTGACATAGTATATCATGAATTCCTTTATTCTCATGATATTACAAAGTTTTTATTACCTCAATTATTTGTATTCAAGTGTCTCTTTTGGTTAGAATCTCTAACTAAAATACCATTTTTAAATGTTTTAAAGACTTATTCTTCTAAATCTTGCTCATTAATGTCCATGTTTTAAAAATGGTTTTAAGGATTTATTTATATGGACATTAAATTTTTAGAAATTAAAACTCCTTTTAAAAAGTTTCAAAGTGGTATGGGACACTTTGATTCAAAAATCTACTTTTAAATGGCTTCTTGACAAATAGTGTGACTTTTAAATGTTTTCAAGAAAAGGGGGATAATTCTCTCAAATAGTTTTGATGATTATTTTCATTTATGTCAACATCATTCACTATTCTTGATTGAGGTTAATGTGATACAATACAATCTTCCATATTGTATCGAATGAGTCATGTTTGACTGTGGATGCGCTGTTTTTATACCATTCATGGTTTGTGGTAAAAGTATTGACATTTCGTATGCTAGTTTTAATACGAATGTTTATGTTATGTTTAAACATGTTCATATGAGGAATGCATTGGACTTAATAAGTGACGGGTGGAGCCCGCTATAGCTCCTCGATGCATCGGTAGGTCTCATGAGACAAACTAGTGTCTTGGCACAAGGCCTTGATAAAATCTTATTTGTAGTCTTGGCACGAGGCCTTGGCTAAGTGGTTATGATAGTCTGGCATTATGCATTCCAACATTATGAAAGTGGATATTGATATTGCATGTGATCATTCAACTAGTAGAATATCCATGTGAGTAAGTAAATGGCATTATTTCATTTTACCTTTGCCATTTTATGCTGAAGTTCAAGTTTAAAAGGCTTTTGTTTTAGTTATAAATTGCCTTAAGTTTTTATGCTTATTTATGAAAGCTTCTGCTATAATGTTATCCTTACTGAGCATCTGAGCTCACCCCTTTCAATGTTTTATTTTTCCCAGGATTATGAAGAAGTAATTTATGAATGACCTGCAGGGATAGTATGAGGGGATATGAAGACAAGATGTTTTTTTTATGATGTAATGTAAAAAAATTATGGATGTATCTAGTTATTCCAAGGCTACTAAACTAATCGGTCTTTCGAGACATGATCTTTCTCGTGATCATGCCAATGTTATGTAATAATGCACCGACTCTAGGTAACTAGGGTCGGGGCGTTACAGTTGGTATCAGAGGAAGTTTAGTACAAACCTTGGAAGCTAGATTTAGATAAACTCTGATTAGAACACGTAGACCTAAGATGAACTTTGAGGATTAGTATAAAAGAACTTTCGAGAATTTTGGTATTGTAGAGATTTTGTGAGTTTTCCGAGCAATACATCCCTGTCTGGATACGAGCAGGTAGAGGCGGCTCTGGCACAGATGTACCTAGGGGTAAAACCCGAAAACACCGCTTTGAGCTAGACTCGAACGGGAACTGGTGCACGACAACGGGCCTTGCTGCACTCTTGGTTACAACACTCCCAGGGGATATGCTTAGGATAATTTACATTTTCTTTACAAACCGATTTAAGTAATATATACATAAGATGAGAGTAAATGACCTTGGTAAATCCTAATATGTTTCAAATTGAGAATATGGTGACATTTTAATCTCTAAATGATTTTACGACTACTATTACTCACACAATGCTTTCTGGTTTTAGTCAATGGCTGGATTCCAAGGAAGTCATAGTGACTTTGAGAATGATGTACAAGGTGGGAACGGTGGTGGAAATGAGCAACAAAATGGAATGTTGATAGGCGTAAAAGATATCGTATTTATGCCAAATCAGTTTTCCAAAAATATGATCAACAACATATATATTAACCAACTCCCAGACTCAACAAGGAAGAGAAAGGTGATAAATGATAAGATCTCCAGCAATGGAGACCATGGAGAAAAGAAACCTCAATTTTCATCATGCAGGAAATGTGGAAAGAGACACCAAGGAAAGTGTCTCAATGGGACAACGAAATGTTTTACGTGCGGGAAGGAAGGACATAAAGTGAAGAATTGCCGAAGAAAAATGGAGAGTACTATGGAAGAAGATAAAAATGGTCCCAAGAGTCCATTTACAGTCATTTTCCGTAAATGTAGGGGACCTGGCCATTACCCGAGTGAATGTCCTATTCTATAGGATATTTTCTTGGTCAAAGAAGAAGATATGTGGAAATAAATGGTTGGAGAAAAACTTAAAAAGTATTAGCACTCCTTGTTGATGGGTACTTTGGAATAATTTTCTCTTGTATTTGTAACCCCGCAGTTTTCCATGTGAGAATGATATTTGAAGAAGAATTGTCTCTTCTCTTTTGGATATAGGTATAAATAACCATTTGGTTTTATATGATCATTGGGGTTTGAGAAAATTATAAGTTATTATAATTTGGGATAAAAATGCAAAGTATGATATAACATTTGTGATTAAATTATGTTATTTTGAGGAATTTATCTCATTTTGGTAATATTATAAAATATAGTTTTTGAAAAAGGACAACACGTAGACCGTGTGACAACCCGTCGCGTCGGACAAAGCTGTGGGAATCGAACCCACAACCAAAGTGCGATTGGGATTTATCGCCTACCACTGGACTACGTGAAGTCCCTGGTTAATGTGACTATTTTTTTTGTTAAATGATTTTATTGATCAATAATAAGATGATTTGGGTTCTTATGTCTTATCAAATGAATACCCTTGGTATAGGAAAATGATTTGGTGATTAAGTGATAAATGTTATTTTGGAAGATGTTCGCTTTGTTGGAAACACTATATGCCCAAGGAAAATAGAATACAATGGGGTTTCATTTGTAGAGTAATGGTGGATTTTTATCTACGTTTTTATTGTTGATTTATAGTGATTTGGGTTATTTATAGAAATTATTAACCTATAACAGAGAATATGTGATGATGTTAATTACTTTTAAGTATGTGACTTTAAGAGTATTTGATGTCATTTGGAGATACAATGTAACATGGGAGACTACATAATCAAATTCTTCTATGATTTGGGTTTCAATATTAGTTTGGATTATATTAAAGGATTTTAAGGAAAATTGGTTATTGAATGGTATCTATTTAACTTTGGGGTATTGTTGGTTTAATTTTAGAAATTAAGATTAGTGCATATTTATCTCAAAGAATATCCTTTTGGGGGATCATTAGATCATTCACTAACCATTTTGGTTTTGATTAATCTTTAAAGACAATATAAATATATGGTTTATCCTGCATGGATCATGTGATTCTATAGAATTTTATTCTAGCTCTTCCAGTGTGACCAAGTCTTCTTGAATACTCATCGTTTAAAAAACAAATTGAGTTAGTGGTGGAAATTTATTAAAGAATGAAAATTTACTTAAAATGTAAGTATATCTCATAATGTTCTTAGTCAATATCATAAATGAATTCCTCTTCCTTATGTAATGTAACTTTAAAAAAAATGTTGTCTGTTTACTTTCCTACTAGGAGACTAATGGTCGTTTGTCCCAACACAAGTTTGTGGTTTTCTCATTGTTAACTTTCTCCTGATCATGATTTATATCCCTCTCCATCAGAACTTGACACTTAGTTTATCATCCATATACATGTTTTCTTACATGGAATCCTAGTATGGGTTATCTTGGATGACCCTTATACCTCTCTTTCTTTCTTTTAAAGTGATAGTTTTATTGGCTCTTTTTCCGATGTGGGACTTTCCATTATATTCCCAAGAAAAATTTTAAAAATTGCGAGGACGCAATTTATTGAAGGAGGGGAGAATGTAACACCCCAAGTTTCCTCGGTATGTTTCCTTTCGAATAATGCAATGGCGTGCATTGTACACAACTTCGAGATTTTAACACACCATAACCAATCAAACTAGCCGTTATGAATAGTAATACCTACTTTTTGAAATTTTATAAATTCTATATCTCAAAATGGACTTCATTTTTGGATTCGTAATATCGAAATTAGCCTAGGGTGAAATTTTGGTACTTTTTGGATAACTTTCATATTTTGATGAATAGTGAAAATTACTAAATTTTAATTAAAAACAACTTTTTTAATCAAAATAATTAATAGTGATAAATTATGAATTTGAGTTGTTTTAAAGTATATTTAGAATATATTTTTACCATTTAATATAATTTTGTTCATTGGACATAATTTTACAATTAAACCGAACATAAACAAGTGTCAATCTTTTGATAGTTATTATCTCTTAAAAACACGCTTTTTGTTTTGACAGCGGGAATTAATTTTAAATTAATTTCTGACACTTCTGTGTTTTGAATTTAGAAAAATGGATTCCATATTTGGAATCAGGATGTTCAAATTGTGTAAATAGGTAACTTTTATTTTTAGACATTTTGAATAATTACTGCAGTAAATATTTTATTTACCATGGTTAAGGGTAAATCCGGTAAATAAGGGTTAAAAAATAATATTATAATAATAATAAATTACCCTAAAACGTGTCTTAACCCTATTGGTTGATACATGGTCGACCATGGGCATCTTTGGGTCTATTTTGGGACCCCATGGATCCACTTGTAAGTGATAATGACACCTTATTTTAATTAAGTTAAAATAAATACAAAAATGACACAAGCATATATCTTTTAACAAAACAATTGTTACAGAGGGTTATATATGTTGGATTTTAGATTATAAATATTCCTTAGAAAGATAAAAAGATTTACTACATAATTATATTTTATTTATAATTTTTAGACATTAAATAATTTAATTTATTTATGACACAATGATGATGCAGTAATTACTATAATAGTGAAAAATCAAAATAATTGATATTAAAAATACCCAAATAAATATAATATGAAACTTTTAATGAA
This sequence comes from Viscum album, assembly GCA_963277665.1. Taxonomy (NCBI): domain Eukaryota; kingdom Viridiplantae; phylum Streptophyta; class Magnoliopsida; order Santalales; family Viscaceae; genus Viscum; species Viscum album. The sequence goes on from OY728147.1 coordinate 1,317,707,657, forward strand.
TTAAAATAATTTTATAGGATAATATGATATATTAGTATTGATTTAATTGACTTTGTTCGAAGTAATCAATCTGTTATGGGTTTCACAAAAATCAACTATTGAATAGTGTCAAAATTGACATAAAAGAGTTTTTAAAACAAATATTATATTATTAATTGATATTAAATTCCTAAAAATCTAAGGTTTGGCCAAGAGACTTATATCATGATATTTGTATCATTAATGGACCACTTGGTGGTCGCTTGTATGTATATGGTAAGTTTATTAACCATATAATATAAAAATACAAAGAGACATTGTAAAAGTGAAACTAATTAACTTAGAGTTAATACTTAAAGATAAGGTTAATATAAGTACCCAAACCTGTCTAAATTCTATTGGTTGAGTTGTTTTCGACTCATCCCCACCTTAACCTTTGAATAGTCAACTTTGGAGCCATTTGAAACCGAATATGAATTTATTATAAACTAATATCTCTAGCTTTTCCAAAGGTGCCCCTCACCCCTCTTATAAAAGGGCACTCCTCCTTCTCATTTCTTCACACCTTCAAATCCCTTTGGTTCGGCCAAACCCTGCCCAAATACTATCTCAACTTCTCTCACTACAACCTAGAGGCCTTAGTTTGATCAGAAAGCCAACCTAATGAGCTCTTTTGATCAAATCAAAAGGAAGAACCCGGAGAAGAGGTAATGTTTTCACCACCCCTTTTCAAGTTCCTTTCTTCTTCCACTTCCTCTTTCTTTGTTATTTCCATTATAAAATAATAACTCCAGTATCATATATATACTGTGATGTTATTATAAATATGGTACAACCATATTCAGTATTCTATCCATCCTTTGAATAACATGTCACCATACGTGCGTACGTACGGCTTACCGTCTCCACGTCGTGGTGTAATTGTTATTCAATATATTATTATTTGGATGGGTATAATAATGATGTGTAACTCATGTAAATAATAAATATAACATGATAATGATTCTGTATATATGATATAAAATCCAATTATATATTAATTTAATATCAAAAGAATGATATTGTCGCTCGTGCGTATGTACGGACTACCGTCTCCACGAACGCGATGAGATTCATTGTCCATCATATCCATTCAAGTATAATTATCATTTTATGATTTAAAAATAGTATCTAAGGACTTGATATCATTCTGTATATGAATAATATACATCCCATTAATAACGAATATGGCTCACATAACAAAGAATATAAAGTAAAATGAACCCGTTAACACCCGAAATGACGATAATTCTAAGATATTATTAACAAATCAATGTTAAAAGATCATATATGATATCATATTAAAGTAAATGATTCTTGTATAATTAAATAGAAATTATTTAACCATTATACAGGAGGTAAACCTACCATCGACCAAGGAAAAAGTACAAAGTAAGGGATTTTCTTATCTCACTTTCAATTCCGTGAGATTTCCATTTTTCGCCACTAAATTATTGAAAGTGGTGTTTTGTGTACTTCCATTTGATATATATTCATGATTCTATTTATATTCATGTTATTCTGTAAATCATTTGGTGGTTATTAACTTTTGTCCATACGACTCAGTTGATTAACGTGGTAAGGGATTTTCTTATCTCACTTTCAATTCCGTGAGATTTCCATTTTTCGCCACTAAATTATTGAAAGTGGTGTATTGTGTACTGCCATTTGATATATATTCATGATTCTATTTATATTCATGTTATTCTGTAAATCATTTGGTGGTTATTAACTTTTGTCCATACGACTCAGTTGATTAACGTGGTAAGGGGTTTCTTATCTCACTTTTAATTTCGTGAGATTTCCATTGATCACCACTTAATTATTGCATGTGGTGTATGTGTACTGTCCATGATTGTATTCATTGTGTAATATACTTTAATTTATGGGTATTTACATCATAATGGTATGATACTTCTTTCATGGGTGTATGTTTCGTATGTTACCTAATCGGTAAGGGAATTTGAGATTTCAATTCCCACTCATTTGGCTTTACGCATATTTCATTGATTATATTACTCCATGATTATGTGTGGAATCACTATTCATTTGATTATGTCATAATTTCCACTCCCCTTCCTGTGGATATAATTTTGATACACATAATCACTCATTGATAATTCTCAAGTCATTGATATGAATTTGATAAGTGTAATTTTAACTCATTCACCATTTGTTGAGTTAAACATCCAATTCGTTGGTGTTGTTTTTACAAGAATATGTGTGAATATCCTTTGATTGTTTTACACTGAATATCCAATCATATTTAGTGTATTTATATTTGTCACACATAATTATGTCGTTGATTTATCCTTAACCTAAGGATACGGCCTTTATGAGAGATTTCATCTCAATTTACATTCCATTGAGACTTCTTTGTTGATATACACCAAATCACTTTTATGTGGTGTATATAATGTACTTTGACATAGTATATCATGAATGCCTTTATTCTCATGATATTACAAAGTTTTGATTACCTCAATTATTTGTATTCAAGTGTCTCTTTTGGTTAGAATCTCTAACTAAAATACCATTTTTAAATGTTTTAAAGACTTATTCTTCTAAATCTTGCTCATTAATGTCCATGTTTTAAAAATGGTTTTAAAGATTTATTTATATGGACATTAAATTTTTAGAAATTAAAACTCCTTTTAAAAAGTTTCAAAGTGGTATGGGACACTTTGATTCAAAAATCTACTTTTAAATGGCTTCTTGACAAATAGTGTGACTTTTAAATGTTTTCAAGAAAAGGGGGATAATTCTCTCAAATAGTTTTGATGATTATTTTCATTTATGTCAACATCATTCACTATTCTTGATTGAGGTTAATGTGATACAATACAATCTTCCATATTGTATTGAATGAGTCATGTTTGACTGTGGATGCGCTGTTTTTATACCATTTATGGTTTGTGGTAAAAGTATTGACATTTCGTATGCTAGTTTTAATACGAATGTTTATGTTATGTTTAAACATGTTCATATGAGGAATGCATTGGACTTAATAAGTGACGGGTGGAGCCCACTATAGCTCCTCGATGCATCGGTAGGTCTCATGAGACAAACTAGTGTCTTGGCACAAGGCCTTGATAAAATCTTATTTGTAGTCTTGTCACGAGGCCTTGGCTAAGTGGTTATGATAGTCTGGAATTATGCATTCCAACATTATGAAAGTGGATATTGATATTGCATGTGATCATTCGACTAGTAGAATATCCATGTGAGTAAGTAAATTGCATTATTTCATTTTACCTTTTCCATTTTATGCTGAAGTTCAAGTTTAAAAGGCTTTTGTTTTAGTTATAAATTGCCTTAAGTTTTTATGCTTATTTATGAAAGCTTCTGCTATAATGTTATCCTTACTGAGAATCTGAGCTCACCCCTTTCAATGTTTTATTTTTCCCAGGATTATGAAGAAGTAATTTATGAATGACCTGCAGGGATAGTATGAGGGGATATGAAGACAATATGTTTTTTTTTATGATGTAATGTAAAAAAATTATGGATGTATCTAGTTATTACAAGGCTACTAAACTAATCGGTCTTTCGAGACATGATCTTTCTCGTGATCATGCCAATGTTATGTAATAATGCACCGACTCTAGGTAACTAGGGTCGGGGCGTTACAAGGACCCTCTTCCTGGATGGACAGTGGGCGAGGATGAGATCTTGCATTTCCAGGGACGCGTATGGGTGCCAGCAGACATACGCGAGGAGCTGATGCGGGATTTTCATTCCTCAGTTTGGGCATTTCATCTTGGCATCACCAAGATGTATCGGGATCTTTATCACCAGTACTGGTGGCCAGGTATGAAGAAAGATGTTGCTGGTTGCGTCATGAGATGTTCTACTTGTCAGTAGGTGAAGGCGGAGCAACAACGACTAGCAGGCCTTTTACAGCAGTTACCCATTCCAGAGTGGAAGTGGAACGATGTCATGATGGACTTCGTGATAGGGTTGCCAAGGTATCCCCGAGGTAATGATACTGTTTGGGTTGTCATCGACAGGATCACGAAGGTTGCTCACTTCTTGCCGATCAAAGAGACCTTCAGTGTCGATGATCTGGGACGACTTTACATCCGGGAGATTGTACGTCTGCATGGAGTTCCACACTCCATTGTTTCAGATAGGGATGCATGCTTTACGTCTCGGTTCTGGCAAGGGCTTCAGAAGGCCTTGGGTACATAGGTACTTTTGAGTATAGCATACCATCCCCAGACAGATGGTCAATCCGAGCATACGATCCAAGTGCTAGAGGATATGCTCAGAGCTTGCATTCTGGACTTTGGCGGTTCTTGGGAGAAGCATATCCCTCTGGTGGATTTCGCCTAAAACAACTTTTTTTAGGCGACTATTCAGATGTCACCTTACGAGGCTTTGTACGGTAGGCCATGCCTATCACCCTTATGTTGGATGGAGGCAGGAGAGGCAGCTTTTCTGGGACCTCATCTTGTTCAGGAGACCTCAGAGCTTATAGAGTTGATTTGGAAGAGGATGGCTACAGCACAGTCTCGACATAAGTCTTATGTTGATCAGTGAAGATGACCTCTGGAGTTCGAGGTCGGGGACCAGGTTTTCCTGCGTGTCGCACCGAGGTTGGGACACAAGAGGATTCAGAGGCAAGTTAATCTTTCACTGCGGTATGTTGGGCCGTTTGATGTTTTGGAGAGAGTCGGGTCGGTCACCTATCGGTTGCAGCTACCCCAGAGGTACCGGGCCATGCACGATGTCTTCCACGTCTCTCAGCTCTGACGTTACTTTTCAGACCCGTCTCATGTCTTTCAGCCTGAGGAGGTTGAGCTCGAAGCAGATGCATCGTTTGAGGAGCATCCCATCCGGATTGTCAATCTCAGTACGAAGGTTCTCTGTGGGCGGTCTATCCCTCTTGTATGGGTGCTATGGAAGCAGGGGTGAGTATAGGACGAGACCTGGGAGAGGGAGGTTGATATACGATCGTAGTGGCCGGAGCTGTTTGGGGTTTCTTCTTCTACGCCTCGTTAGGGAAATTTGGGGATGAATTTCTTTAAGGGGGGAAGTTTGTAAGAACCCAAATCTTCGTTTCAGGTACGCCTTTCCTTTTTCTGTAGTTTTTGAGAAAAATAATGTTTCTGGAAATTTTTGAAGTACACGTCGTGTACTCTTTTCCCGCTCGAAGCCGTGTACTGGCTGTGTCCGGGCCACACACACGGTGTGTAGGGGTGATGTGGAGGACGATTTTGGCGGAGTACGGAAAGACCTAGTACACGTCGTGTACTCTAAAATTACACGCTGTGTACTTTAATTTTTTTCATTAAATGGACTGGGGTCGTGCCTGATGCACAGAAATGTCTTCTTCTAGGTCTCGTTCGTCCGAGAGCACTAAGGATCCGCGGATCTTCGATGAGCCCCCACCTCTCTGTACGTTATCCGATTCGAGCACTGTTGATTGCGTTGGAATCGAAGCAGTGAGTTCTTCCTTATACTTGAGCCTTATTTTCCAATTCCTCATCTTTCTCAAGTTATCGTGGTTTATTTTTTTCAGACGTTTTCTCAGATCTATGATGTTCTAAGGAGAATCTATCGTTGTTGTTCATGTATATCTATCTCCTAGGATCGAGGTAGGTGGTTTGTGCCTTTCTGTAGAAAGTATTTAAATATTTTGTGCAATTATGCCAATTCCCTTGAACGGGAATTGTACGTTTTCCTGTTTTGCCCTTGATTGATTTCATGCTTGCTTGATTGCTATAGTAGAGGTTTACCCTTGTGAATAGAGTAGTTTTTTATGTACTTTGGATGTTTTCCATGCTTGTTTTGCTTGTTTGGCGTTTTCCTGTTGACATGCCTAGTTGTAGGATAGTGGAACTATTATATTGTTATGTTCTTGTGCCTTTAAAATGATAGCCAAGTAGTTCTTGAGGTTTACTTGGGAGATACACGCGTTCTGAGCATGTTAATTTCACACAGGACTGTGATAACCTAGTATAGTAGACCATATGGAGAATGGACGTAAGGGCTTCTCCAGAGTGTCTTTTAATACGATGTGAGACCACAAGGGGAATTGACGATGAGTGCTTCCTCAGAGATTCTGTAGTTCCTTGACGTGGGCCACAGGGGGAATGAGATGTTGAGTGCTTCCCCAGATATCCTTTAGCATGATATGAGACTATAGGGGGAATTGATGGTGAGTGCTTCCTCAGAAAGTCTAATCTTAGCTGAAACAGAGGGGTGAGACTATGTGTGCCTCCTAGAGGGTTGCTAGTACTTGTAGGTTGAACCATAGGGTTTAGACTGTGAGAGCTACCTAGAGGGTTACCTGTTTTCTACTTGTTGTTGGTTGTTTACTTGTGTACTTTATATGCTAGAACTGTGGATTGTAGCTGTTGTGTGCTTTTCTGTTTACTGCTTCCTGCACTCTTACTTGCCTGGTATTCATTGACTGTTAGGCACAAATTTTTGGGTGATTTCCTATTGGGATTGTATCTCACACCCTGTTTGGGTCATGCTTTTGGGCCCAAGCAGACTATGTTGTTGCAGGTATAGATAAGGGAAAGCGCCCTTCTACTTCAGGTGTTTGACTTGTTGTGGAGCTGGAGAGCATGGGACCGAGCTACGGCTTGCGATGCTGCTGGAGTTGTTGTTGCTTTAGTACTTTGTGATCAGTTGTATTTCAGCACGTTGTTGTGTTTGTTGTTTTCCTTAGATACTTCTACCTGCTGCATCATTATCATCATTGCTACATATTTATTCTCCCACTGTTTGGTTACGGTTATGTATGTTGTTACTGCTTCCGCTATTGACTGTTATTTTCCTTACCTTGTATACCTTACCAAATGAGGGCATAGTTTCCCCAATAACTTACCAAGGCCCTTACTGCTAGTCGGCAGCCTCTGGCATTTGGGGAAATGCGCTTGAGGTCATGTGGAGAACCAGGTACGGGGCACCAGTGGAGGGGCTCCAGACTCGGGTCGTTACAATATGATAGGGAACATATTATATAGACCGTTAGGTGTGAGTGATCATAAGTGGATGACACTTCTTCTCATGAAGTTTACACTTGGTAATCTCCAAGATGGGAGATTATGAGAAAAAACCCACCAGTAGGAATTTTGCATGTTTTGGTGTTGGAAGATATTCCTATCTACAATCACGTGTAATGGTCCTTAGACTTTAAGATTATTATTAATGTTTTTTACAACTCATGCACTTATATTTATTTCATAAACCATGATAATGACAGTTCATGATGAAGTTGGATACATTGGGTGTGTCACAAGTGACATGTTATTAATGAATAATTGAGGAAGGATTTGTCCCTTCTATATTTATGGAAGTTTATATCTCATCTCTTTGATTAGAATATAATCATCACATTAAATTTCAGGGTCATGGTGTAATGACGTGTTTACTTCAGATAGTCAAAGAAATGTGTATCGAGAACATAGGTTGATGACACGGATGTGCAAAATTCTTAGTGATATATTGAGAAAAGGGGGTTATATTACACAGTGAGAATTTGTAGTGTCATTGCGATATTATGTTCTTTCTCTTGGGTTTCTTTACCCGTTGTTAGACAATAATCTTAGACTTTAGTCCATCCCACCTAATTACAATAAGAAAGAATCCTATTGGATCACACACTAAGTGTTTTTATTGATCTCTATTAAATTATATTTGGATTTAATTAATGGAATAAATATTATTCTCAAGACCAAGGAATAATTTTATTTAAGTTTTATCGATCGCATAAATTAAATAAATATCTTATTCACCAGATTGTGAATAGAATTTATTTATTTATTTTATTGAATATTTAATAAATATTTGTTCATTGGTTTGTGGATAAAGTATTTATTTATGAATAAAGTGTTTATTCAGGTATTTAATGAATGTAGAGAAGTTTTAATTGACCAAGACCACATTTGGTGACAAATATTAATTTATAAGTTAGTTAAATAATATGTTTCTTTTCATGATTTAGCGCATGCGCCATAAAATAATAATAATATTTTTATTATTTTGGTATGGGGTTTAATAAGTATTATTATATTATTTAAGGTTTTTCATGAAATTAAATAATATTTTAACTTAAACCCAAACTCTACAAATATATGGTTATATCTATTGTATAGGGTGGTCGAAAATTGAGAGCAGAGAATCATTGCGCACAATAGACTTCTCTCTCTCTAAACCTTTTCCTCTCTTCCTCTTAAGAATGAAAAGAAATCATTCATTCCTGAAAGATCTTAGAGCGATCAAGATGAATAATTAAAGACAACTGATTCATCACACTAGCACCCAAAAATCAATCAGCATTGCTTGAAGACCAAAGGAGCATGTGTGGATCACCACTAGAGGGATTCTATACTTGAATCCTCCTAATACAATGAAGGTAATCTGAGAAGGTTTTCCATAGGATCAAAATCATCTTCGAAGAAATATCTTGATAAGGTAATTTATTCTTTCGATGTAAATAAATTAATTATAAATTTAACATGAAATATCCTCTATTGAGGTTTCGGGAAACTATAAATTAAAATAAATTTTAATTTAATGCCCACCAAAGGTGCTTTCATTGCATCCAAAACTAAAAAGTGGTATCAAAGTAGTCACATTCATATTTATAATTATTTATTTGATTATTGATTATTGTGCATTTAAAATTTATGATTTATTTCAAGTTTTAATTTGTTCTTAATATATCATCAACATATATTCTTCCAGTTCTTTATTTCTCACAAATATTACTAAGATCAATTAATAATTAATAATGTTTATATATGCAGATCCCATCTGGAAGTTCCAAGGATCCTGGATGGATAACACAAGAATACCCAGCGTGTACTCCTTTGTTACACACTATGTATCCTTGTTCATTTCATAAGGATGCCTATGTGGATTTTGGGTCCTTGTGTAATAAGTGAACACCAAGTGAAATAACTACACCACATATATACCAGCCAGGGTCGAACATGACTTTTCTAGAGTACACGCCATGTCGTTTGACTACACACTGTGTATTCCACGCATTTTCAAGATGGAAAACACATAGTCAAACCATGTTGTGTAATTAATGTACCATGTGTATTTAATACTTGACACATACAGATTGGAAACCATATAACTAGAAGTATACATTGTGTAATACAGAAATTTTTATGAGGAGTACACACCGAGTCCCTATCTGTGTACTGTGGATATTTAGCGAAGATAATTACACATTGTGTAGCTGGCATGTACATGTCATGTACTTTACCTGTTTACATGGAAATATTAAAATTAATTAATTACTCCATAAACCTTATCGACTCGAGTTTTGTGGGTCATTAAGTTGGCATTGCATGTCAGTCGTTAGGTTTTATATTATATTAAATGTTTAATTAATTCCACGTGATATTCAAGACTATAAATCATGTATCGTCATTGTATATTAAAGATTGAACACATTAAATTATACATGCTACATATTTTTCATGTGTTCCATAGGTCATTAAGTTGATAGTACATGCCATGAAATTATAACACATTTCGTGTACACAATATGTTGTATGAGTGCATTGTTTATGATTAAACCATACTGAGTAGTTCAAACAGGTAATCATTGTGTTTCTTCCAAGTAAAAAGTTGTGTACTATTTTATTGATCTTTAAATAAAATTAAATTATTTATTTTATTTAAAATCACTACATATGGGAAAATTTTGGATGATTGGATGAAATAAGATAAAATTGATTATTTGATTAATAAGATAATTAATCAGACTAATTCATGTGCACTTTATCTTATTAAAGAATGAATTGAAATGAATGCTAGCTAGTTATTTTAAATGTGTAATCATTTCATATTTATGATTGATCGTGATCTTGATCAATATCAGTGTATGAGTTGAAATTATTTAATTTAATTTATTACATGGTTTTGTAATTTTAATTGATAAATTAAATTTGATGGCTTGTGTGTCATCCCTTCCTCCATTATTACATAGGACCTGTGTTTCTAAGATTATTTATGTAATTCCCCTTTAACCAATCCTTTGGTTCCCCTCACCTACGTGTGAGTTATAAATACTTGTAATTAATGGAGTATCTTGAAGTGTATGGAGGCGGTTTAAGACAGAACCAAGATGTTACCAACCCAGGTGATACACAGGTAGACAGGTGGAATGCTGCAACTCATGTCAAGACTGACACAATGAGTTTTTTCCCCTGATTCAAAGGTCGATCTATCATCCACTCAATAAATCAAATATTATATAAACTCATGATCGGGTCATTTATTTATTTATTTATTTATTTATTTTTGTCTTATGCATTATTTATAATATGGATACAAGACTTCCATCACATTAATAAATGAATTAATGTGCAAAGATGGAATGTAAATAAATGGATTATGCATAAATGATTTATCCAATGTGGTCAATTAATTAAGTAAAATACACTTAATATTAATAATACATGTAAAGGATAAAACAAGATAAAATTTATGCATAATAAAATGAAATCCCTCAACTTAATATTAAGTCATTAAACCTTTCATCATCTGAATTAAGATAAAACCACAGATTAAGTGTTGGTTTGGCCTCCATCAGGGGCACTTTTATTTATTGGGAAATCTTAACTAAGATAGTGGGTCAACTTAACCAAATCTATATTAGGTTTAATGGACTCCATATTTCCAATACAAATTTTGAGGCAAGTGTTAAATATATCTAAGTTTGGGCTTTTGGATTGGGGAGTCCACTCAACGAATCAAGGAGATGAAAGCCCGTAGTTGGAAAGACCGTCAACCTAAATACTTTTTAATAATTTCCATGGACTCTATCTGTATTATAAGAAAAGAAATATGGATCCTTTCCACTATAATTTCAAAGCAACTATAAATTCTAGGTTCAATGGTGAGGGTTTTTGGGACTTGATAAAATAGTGGGAGACTTGATAAAAATAAATTATTATTAATTTTCACATAAATTGTAATCAAGCAATATACTAAAAATCTACTCTTTTAAATTGTAGAACAAATGGAAATAGTTTCATCCACGTTATCCATGTCATCAATATTATAGAAATACCATCTCCTCACTAGCAGTAACTTCCATTAGTGGTTTAGACACCTTCAGGTTGTGCTACGCCATGAATAAAAATTTTACGTTCTAGAATCCACAATGCTTGATTCGCCTGCCAAGGAGGTAAGGGATGAAGAGTTACTTGTCTATAAAAAACATATGAATTATGTGTTCTATGTTAAATGTTTGATGTTTTCATCCATGTCTAGTGAACTCATGAAGTATCATGAAAACATGGACGATTGTAGAATGCTCTAGCATCTCTATGGTTTATATCAAGAGAGAGCAAGACAGGAATAGTTTGAGATTTCCAAAGCACTCTTTCAGAGTAATCTTGTATAAGTTGTACCAACTAGGCCCCACATAGTCAAGATCATTAGCTACATAGAGTTCCTATATGTTCTAGGGTTTAAACTCACTAAAGAAATGGAAATTGATCTCATTATTACATCACACCCTCATAGATTCTACAGTTTTATTGTTAATTTTAATATAAAAAACATTGAGAAGTCTCTTACATACCTTCTCACTCTTATTCACCAAGTAGATAAGGAGATAAAGCACAAAATTCCTTCAGTCCTTATAGTGAAAAAACATAAAGGGAAAACGATAAGCTCTAAGCCCAAAGCTTCTTCACACCCTTCCAAGAAGAGAAAGATCAAGGGATAAGCAAGGGATAAGGATGTTTTCTGTTTTTCATGTGGAAAGAAGGTCCATTGGAAGAAAAAGTGCACCCATCCAAAGAAGAAAGGGGAAGCTTCATGTGCATTTTTTATCAAGTGAAATTTATCTATTTCTACAAATTGGATATTAGATACAGTCTGTGGTGCTCACATATGTATTCAAATACAAGAACCAAGTATATTTAGAAATATTGACTGAGAGGAGGTAGATCTACAAGCATCTAATTGAGATAAACTTGTTGTTATAGTTATTAATGACTACCACCTTACGTTGTTAACTGGAATGATCTTGTTTTTAAAAAAAATATTATGTTCCATCCATTACTAAAAATGTTATTTATATTTCTAGACTTGGTACGGATGGATTTATCATAAAGTTAAAAAATAAATGTTTCTTCTTTTATAAGGATAGCATTTGTTATGGTAAATCACATTTAAATAATGAACTTTATGTGTTGGATTACATGAACCAAGTAATTATAATCGATAAAAAAAACTACTTCACATGACTCATACCACCCCCAACTTTGGCATAACTAGCTAGGTCATGTAAATGAAAAACATTTGACTAAATTACACAAAGATGGATATTTAGATTCTTTTGAACTAAAACAACTCGGTGTATGTCATGCATGCTTACAAGAAAAAAATGACCAAATCCCCATTTAGTGGAAAAGGTAAAAAGTATAATGATCTTCTTGAATTAGTTCATAACAATGTGTGTAGAACATTTTCTATTGAAGAAAGGGGTGGGTACTCATAAATCTTAACTTTTGCTATTGATTTTAGTAGATATGGATATGTATACTTAATAAGTTATAAGTCGAGTTTTTTTATAAACTCAAGAAATACAAAAATGAATTTGAGAACCATCTTGGTAAAAAGATTAAGAAATTATGCTCAGGATGTGGTGGATAATATCTTAATCAAGATTTCATTGATTATTTACAGGAGTATGGGATTCTATCCCAAGTCACTCCTCCTTATACACCTCAGCGGAATGGTGTAATTGAAAGGAGGAACCGTACCTTGTTGGACATGGTAAGATCAATGATGAGTCATGTGTCTTTCAGTATCCTTTTGGGGGTACAAGTTACAAACAGAATCACAAATTCTAAATCGAGTATCAAATAAAGCAAAAAATAGTATTCCATATGAACTTTGGAATGGAAATAAAGTTATGTTGACTCATGCACGAGTGTGGGGATGCAAAATGTTTTTTAAGGCTATTTATGGCAACGAACTTGCACCCTAAGGCACTATGTGTATCTTTATAGGATATCCCAAAAAACAATGGGATATTACCTATATGATTCTTTAGATAAAAAGATTGTGGTAGATAGACATCCCATATTCCTTGAGAAGGATCACATATCTAAAAGAGACAGTGCAAGTGAGATAGACTTCAATGAAGTCCAAGCTCAAGATACACAAGAGTTGGCACATGAAAAAATTCCACAAAGCCCCATAGAAGAAGATGTTCTAGAGACACAAATACCACATAAAAGTATAAGAGAGGTTATAGAACCAAAACGTTATGGTTTCCTAGTCACCGAGGATGGTGACTCGTTATTATTTTATAATAATGATCTTACAACCTATAAGTAAGCAGTAAGTGTCACAGATTTCATCAAGTGACAAGAAGCTATGAATTATGAAATGGATTCCATATACCAAAACTAATTCTAGATTTTGGTAAATACTCCAATGGATGTAAAGATCGTTAGATTTAAAAGGGGTACTCAAGAAGAAACTAGACATGGAAAAACAAGTCAGTACCTATAGGGTATGACTAGTTGCAAAAGGGTTAATACATCGTAAGGAATTGATTATGATGAAACATTTTCATCAGTTTTAATGTTGAAATCCATCAGAATTCTACTTTCCATTTCCACCTTCCATGACTGATATTTGGAAAATGGGTTTAAAAACAACCTTCCTTAATGGGAACCTTCATGAAGATTCCTATATGACACAACCCAAAGGGTTGTGACTCTAAAGGATACCAACAAGATATGAAAATTGAAAAAAAACTATTTATGGATTAAATCAAGCATTTAAGACATGGAACATTCAATTTGATGAAGCCATAACAGAATTTGGTTTCATAAAGAACAAATGTGATCCTTGTGTATATAAGAGTTTTAATGGGATTGTTGTCATTTTCTTAATAGTATATGTTGATTACATATTACTTATTGGAAACGAGATAACAGTCTTCTAGTCCGTTAAGTCCTGGTTGAATAAATCCCTCTCCAAGAAGGATTTGGGTGAGGTAGCATATATTCTTGGGGTCAAGATCCATCATGATAGATCCAAGAGGTTGTTCATCCTAAGTAAAAGTACACATATTTACAAGATACTAAAGAGGTTCAGTATGGAAAAATCCAAGAGTGGATTATTTCGAGTGTCACGTTACATTCATCTTTCCAGGAAAATGTGTCCTTTAACACATGAGGAAAGATAAAGAATAGAAAGGATTCCATACGCGCTGAAAATTGGGTCAGTCATGTATGTTATGCTTGTACTAGTCTAGATGTTGCATATGCCTTAAGTGTGGTAGGAAGATATCAAGATGACCCAAGTGACCGTCATTGGATGGCATTTAAGACTATCCTTAAGTATCTAAGGCGTACGAAGGATATATTCCTAGTATATGGAGGAGATGAAGAACTAGACATCAAAGGATATGAAAATTATAGTTTATAAACAGATCAAGATTATAAGGTAGCTAAAGAAGCAGTATGGATATGAAACTTCGTCCAAGAGATTGATGTGGTACCCAGTAGTAAAGTTCCCACCACACTCGATTGTGATAATACTGCAACGGTGGCTATTACCAAGGATCCAAGGTCATATTAGTGGAAAAATATATACTTCGAAAGTATCATCTCTTAAGGTATTTTTCTCAGAGAGGTGAGGTTGCAGTGATCTGTATGTCCATAGAAGACAACATGGAAGACCTCTTGACTAAAGCCTTGACTCGATAGAAACATGATTATCATGTGAGGTCTAGCGGACTAAAAGTTATAGGCAGTTGGATCTAGTCCAAGTGGGAATTTGTTAGAGTTGGTGTCCTAGGACCAACTATTTATACTTTGATTATATGGATATTCGGTGATTTGAATATTAATAAAATATCTTATTGTATATTTTTCATTGTTCTGCATGACATTAATGGAATAATGTCCTAGAGTATTTGTCGCATTGATAAGGTCATAGCAGTTCCCCGCTATAATGAGAACCCTGGAATGGAATGATGATATTATTAAATATAGTTCTATGGTTAGATAACATACTCTGATAGGGCACATTGTATGCAGGTCGTCAGGTGAGAGTACTCATAAATAGATGAGGTTTCTTCTCATGAACTTCACACTTGATAATCTTTAAGATAAGAGATTATGAGAACAGACCCACCGATAAGAATTCTGCATGTTTTGGTGTCATCGGATATTCCTATCTGTGAACGTGTGTAATGGTCCTTAGACTTTAAGATTATTATTAACGCATGTTACGACTTGTGCACTTAGTTGTATTTCATAAACCATAGAAATAATAATCCATGCTGAAGTTGGATGTGTTGGGTGCATCACGAGTAACATATTATTAATGAATAAGTTGAGGAAAGATTTGTTCATTCCATCCTTATGGGAGTTTATATCTTGGCCCTTTGATTGGAATAGAACTGTCGCATTAAATTCTATGGTCATGGTGTAACGATGTGTTTATTTCATAGTCAAAGAAAGACGTATCGAGCACATAAGTTGATGACATAGATGTGCAACCTGCATGATGAGATATTGAGATAAAGGGATTATATTATACAGTGAGCATTTGTGTGTTGTTGTCATCGTTGCGACATTAAGTTCTTTCTCTTGGGTGTCTTAACCCATGGCTAGATAGTAATCTTGGACTTTAGGTGATCTTGTCTAATGTTAAAGTGTTTATTTGGGTATTTAATAAATATCAAGGAGTTCGAACGGACCAAGACCGCTTCCGATGACAAATATTAATTTACAAACCAATTAAATAATATATATGTTTGCACAAGTTTATCTGTGCGTCATAAAATAATATTATTATTATTATTTTGGTATGGGGTTTAATAAAGATTATTATATTATTTAAGGACCGACATGCAATTAAATAATATTTTAATCTAAACCCTAGCACTATAAATAGATGGGTATTTTCTATTGTGTAGCATGGTTGAAAATTAAGAACATAGAATCATTGAATACAATTGAATTCTCTCTCTCCCTCACTTGAACTTATCCTCTCTTCTTCACAAGAATGAGAAGAACTTCTTCAAGCCTAAAGGATCTTAGAGCGATCAAGACGAACAACACAAGACGATTGATTCACCGCGCTAGCACCCGAAAATCAATCGATGTTGCTCGAAAACCAAAGGATCGCGTGTGGATCACCACTAGAGGGATTCTACACTTGAATCATCCTGGCGTAATAAAGGTAATCCAAGAAGGGTTTACATACGATCAACATCGTTTTTTAAGAAAGATCCTTGATGGGGTAATTTATTCTTTCGATCTAAATAAATTATTTATAAATTTAACGTGCAAGATCCTCTATTGGGGTCTCGGCAACTATAAATTAAAAAATAATAATGCTCACCAAAGGTACTTCTATTGCGTCTCGAACCAACAATGTGCCTACCAAACTTCATATTGATTTTGGTCTCACATCAAAAATGCATACAACATAAATAAGAATAAGGGTTGGGAGCTTCAAAATAAAAGATAATTGTAATTATTGTTGCGGAAACGTCGGGAGCAATGAAGTGAAAAAATGATTCACAAAAGAGTAAAAAGGAAAAAACAAAAGAAGAAGAAGAAGAAGATCTTGGATACAGAGATTTACATGGTTCGGGAAATGATCCCTACGTCCACAAAAAGGCAGAAATATCAATATGAAATCTGAGAGCACAAATTACAACGATCTCTTAGAGTTTCTCACAACACAAAAACCCTAGCTCGAAATGGGTTAATAAAGAGGACGAAGCATTATTCCACCAACCGCACAGAAAGTACAAGATGCTACAGTGGTCGGCACCTGGAAGTTTGTGTCGTTACAATATTGTTGACTCCAAAGTCCGACCTGCTATAGTAGTCATGTCAAAAGTTCACGTTGTTACAGTGTTAGGTCGATGTCGGTCAGTCAACTCTACTACAGTTGGTCATTAGATGCTACAGTGCCCCCAAAATTTGGATTGGGGGTCTTCGGGGCCCGGAGTAGGGGCGTGTTGCCCCCTACAACCCCCAACGAGCTCACTGTAGAGTTGCAGCCTGGTGCCCAGTATGGACCGCAAGTATTCGGCCCAACATCATTCAAAAAGCATCAGGTTACGCCAATCCAATAATTATGAATACAAACTATAGAGAATGTTGTGGGAAAATTAAATGGATGTATCAAACAAATTGAAAAATATGAATCATGGTGATGTATCAGAACAAGATATTGTGGCTAACTTATTTTTTTCCTTCTATGTTTATATGTATGCGTGTGTGTGCACGTCCGTGCGTGCAAATACTTAGCATTGATACTGTAAATCATTTTTCACTAAATCAAGCAAAAAAAATCCTACACGTGTATGATCTCACGTGCAAAAAAAGTTTCAAGTTTGATCATGTATAGAACACAACCAAAAAAATTCAATGAATCAAGAACTCTATTAGTACAGTGAAACAAGTCTCTCAAAATCTGAACTATGCATCATTTGGGCCAAAAAATTGGCTTTTAAGCCTTGTATTCAAGCCACTTGACCTTGGGCATCGGGGTATGTAATGGGTCTCTCTCTACCCACACTAAAGAGGTCTTTGCTTTAAATGATAAATTGAAGCTTTGGCCCCAACCTTTTAAAAAAAATAAAAAAAAATAAATGAAAATTGAAGAAAATAAAATGAATTTTAATGAATTCAAAGAGGAAAATAAAATTGTCACGAGATTTGAATAAATTCATTTTCCAAATTTTCACTCCTTAATTCAAGGTGAACAATCATAAATTATACAAAAAAGATTAAGACAACTTTAGCAACTACCATAGTCACTTTCACAATCTTCAACATCAATTTTTTAAATTTTTTAACATTGGTAGGAATTTGGCTAATCTATCTGATTATGCGATTTTTTTTATATGTTATAAGTTTAGTATGGTAAGTTTGACTTGTTTGTTCTATTATGACTGACATGTTAAATTAAGGTGACGGTATATAATCATGTTATTTCATTGCCAAATACAAAACCATGAGCACAAACGATCATAGAACGCCATAAAAAACTTAACTTAAATAATCACATGGATTTAGAGGTGCTCATGGTCCTCCATGTGGCAATGAAACTTCATTAAGAAACTTACAATAAGAATAAAACCTCAACCAAATAAAAATATTATAAAATGCTTTATTACATTGTTATTTATAATAGAATTTCTTTTCAAAAAAAGTTTAATAAGTGATAGTTTGATTCTTATTTTGTTTTTATAAAAATTTGATCTAATGTATTTTAATTTTTACTTTATTTTTATTATGATGTACCACTGGCCGATATTAATTTAAATCCAATGTATTTTTAAATGATGGCATAAGTATTTTTTAACTAATTCTATGCTTAATATTATAAAAAATATATATTTTATTTAAATATAACTAAATCAAACTATTATAACACATGATTTAATTTGTGAATTAAAAAATTATAAAAAAAATGTATTTTCCCTTTTTGAACCTAAACCCAAGCCCCTCATGGTAAAAATTGTCACCTTCGCATTGCCGGACACTGTTGAGCCACAATCAATAGCCCCGAACATCAAGAAATGAAACTCTGTCCCATTCCACTGAGTTAAATAATAAATATTTTTTATATTCTGAAATAAATATTGATAATTAAATAAACAAACATGAAAAAAAAGGGGGAGAAATGTAATAAAAATGTGTTAAAAAAACGGCCAATGAAGTCACCACAATGCAATGTCAAATTTCCCAAAAAAAGAAGTGAGTTATGGCGTCCGGTTTGAGGGCGCTGTCCCTCCACCATTTTGGAGATTTTACTAAAAAACAAGTGCCAGTTGGAGATGATCTTACATTCATAATCCCATCAACAAATACCAGTATTCATTATGCAAACAAGTTATATTGCCCTAATGAAAAGGGAGAAAACACTTTTGAATGTATCTTCAAAGATCTCACCAAGGAGCAAATGACTACCAAAATAAAAATAAATAAAAGTAGCCTGAAACTGGTCTCTCATACAACAGAATGGTCAAAAATTTGGATAAATCAGAAACCTCGAATCATCAACTAGGTTGGCGACAAACTACTGAACACCGATCCTCGGGCACTTTTCAGCAAGGGGCAAATTAACATTCACCGATGCTCTAAACGTTCTCGGCGCCATCTTGTCCACATAAAGAGTCCCATCCAAGTGATCACATTCATGCTGCAATATGCGAGCTTGCCACCCTGAAGCATTCACTTTGATCGGCTGCCCGTCCCGACCCAAGCCGGTCACCTCAACCTCCAGGTGTCGCTCCACTGCTCCTCGGTATCCATCAACACTGCAATATGGTTGCCAGGGTTAATATGGTCATCCTCATTCCTGTATCTTCAATCCATCTTAGAAGTTTTGAGATCAGAATTACATGAGAACCAACTACTTTGTAGATAAAATGTTGAAATACACAAGTGCATGAACAAGAATGGATTCAAAACCAAGGGAGCGGAATTAGCACCATAAATGATGTTGCATGGACATATGCAATGAAACAACTCTGAAATTAAGAAGGGGATATAAGTGAGCATCATATTGTTCAGATTCAACGATCAATCCAGAGACACGCCACTGATTTTACAGCATGTGTATTGTAAACAAACAAACAAAAAACATGGTTACATACCCATGAGAATCACATCTTCCTCAATGCAGAAGAGAAGTCGATCTTGTTAGAGCAGTTGTGTATCTTGACATGGGCATGTTCAGGTTTGTTAGGTTAGACCGAATCCATCCTTCTCCTCCACATGTGTGTTAAAATTCGAATCACTTGAGACACGGTTTATGGGTCTAATGTTTCAACATGGTATCAGAGTCTAGAAAATCCTAGTTTCTCTCTCCTCTTTTTCTCTCTCTCCTCTTTCTCCCACTCTCCTGCGACTCCAAATCTGTTTTGATCAGCTGCTGCCCCAGGCTCGCCACAGCCACCAGGTGAACCCCCTCCGTCACCCAGGCACAAATCCCTCAGCTGTGACAGTCCGTGGCAGCCTCCTCTCTGCTGCAACTTTAGTAATGATTCAGTAGATCCCTTTGTTCCTTCATTATTTACTGGTTTGTGTCGTTTTTTTCGGCTCCTCATGGCTTCCTCTAATGAGACTGCACCAAAAAATCCGAAATGATCACTGCCTCTTCCCAATTGGTAGATGAGCGTCTCGATTCCTCTCATTTTACCATGTGGAGGAAGACACTTATCATGTTTTGAAGGGAATGGACTGCTATGCTTATCTTCCTAAATCGGTGGAAGATGGTCAAGTATTTGACCAAAAATGCAAACACAGTCAAAGAACTTTGGGAGTGGTTGACTCTTATGCATTCTGAGACTAATAATTCGCCTCAGTGTTTGATCATTTTCAGCAGTTTTTTTCCCTTCATCGGGAGCCGCATGATTTCTGCTTATCACCATGACTGAAAGATGACGATGGACGAGATCATCAATTTGTGACTCATTCCTCAAACATAAAAAGAAATATGTAATCACCTCGAACAACTGTTTATGTTTTACCTTCTAAAGGGCTTAAACCCAGAGTTCAATACTACAACAATTGAGATGCATGCCAATCCTGTCACTCTCCATCCATCCTCAGTCTACAATCGTCTGTCTTAACAAGGTCAGTTAACCATCTACTACTGCTGATCTCTCTGAGCACACGACTCTCGCAACTACAATTGCTGGACGTGAAGGCAAATATTCTAGCGATGGCAATCACGAACTCCTACAATGCACCCATTGTGACCGGCAAAATCATACAATTGACACGTGTTAGACCAGAGCAAATCGGGTTACTGCTCTTATGTCTCTGTTAAATGAACTTAATAACCAAGATACCTCTAAAGAGAGGCCTTGGAGTTTATTTATAGAGAATTATAAGGATAACATAACACCCAAGTCCGATATGGGACACACACTCCAACAGCCTCATTCATTGAAAATTTCTCATGCATGTCTGGGATCAATTCTTTAAAGAATTGGTCTGAGCACTTCACACATTTTGCTCATTTTATAATGATATAAAGACTTGGTTTTCTATTTCTCTAAAATGCTTGCATTTTGATAATGGATGAGAATATTTATCCATCTTCTTTCACACTTTTCTTGATACCAACGACATTCTCCATCAAACCTCTTGCCCCAACAAAACACAGCAAAATGGTGTTTAGAGTGCAAAAATACAGTGTCCATTGGAAGTTGTCCAAACTTTATTATTTCACATAAAGGTGCCCACATTTATGTGAGGTGATGCTATTCCCACAACCACTTATCTCATTAATCATCTCTCATTCCTACGCTCACACCTCATTAGCTTCCACCCCGTGTCTTCGGATGACTCCGTTATGTTCATGGCACTCACTGCCCCCTTAACATATTTGATGCACATTCTCTCAAATACATCTTTCTTGGTTACTCACACAAAACAGGACTGTCGGTTTTACTCCTCGTATCACAAGCATTATGTTGTCTCTGCTAATGTGTTATCTAACAAGACCTCCCCTTTGGAATCCTCTCTTTTTCCATGGGATAGCGCCACCGTTGATCTCAATGTCCGACTTCTTATTTCCTTCACACCTATATTTCCTTCTTCACAACCTCCTCCTGAGCCAGATCAGCTGCGTCTTGGTAGTTTCCCTCCCCTGTGCCCCTCTTTGTAACGTGCCCCTGTGCAGTTTTTATTTCGTTTTAATCAGATAAATTAAAATGTTTAAAAACTTCATAAATTTCCTTTGGGTTCCCAGCAATCGCACGAGCCGCCCCTTTGCCCATCCTTCTTCCCCATTTTCTCTCCTTGATCTATAGAGGTTTGAGCTCGGCAGATCGTCAGTGAAGGTGAGTTCACTTTCCTCTCTTCCCTACTTCTTCCTCCTCTCCTTGCCCTCTGATTTCGGTGGATTGGAAACTAGGGATTTGGTGCCGATTCCACCAAAGCATGGTGGAATCGGGTCACGATGAGGAGGGCTCGAGAGAGGTGATTGTAAGCGGTTGTGCAGCGTTTTCTAGTCGGTAAGTCGCTGCCTTAATTTATTTTAATTTTTCATTGATTAAGGATGAAATTGGTTGGCGATTCGGTATCGAATGTCGGGGCTTTTGACAGTGAACTCTTGTGC
This sequence comes from Viscum album, assembly GCA_963277665.1. Taxonomy (NCBI): domain Eukaryota; kingdom Viridiplantae; phylum Streptophyta; class Magnoliopsida; order Santalales; family Viscaceae; genus Viscum; species Viscum album. The sequence continues at coordinate 1,317,729,788 of OY728147.1, forward strand.
CGGGAGTAGGCTGCACCCCGTTGCACGAGGTTTCAGCAAGGATACGCCGCCCAGTGAGTTTACCTCAATTATTCCTAATCGAATAAATTATGGATGAATTGTGTTAATTAATTATAAGTGTTTTATAATTTATTAGTGGATATTTGAAGGTGTTGGGACCTTATGCTTATGCGAGTTTGGACGATGGTGGTTGAGCATCGCTTGAGGGACTAACTCCGAAACGAGGTAGGTGGTCACTAATATTACCTCGTTATATGGTAATGCATATATTGTATTGACGCCCCACAGGGCGACGCTAATTCCTACAGGGTATCAAGTTTAGAATTTATAATCTCTTTCCAACAAAAGCATAGCAAGTGGCTAGTCTGATGTCGAATCCACAGAGACAGATCCCTAGCATGAAACTTCAACTCGGAAGTCAAGACGAACGAATTATAAATGACTGAATTAAAAGAACTAACCTAAACCAAAGAAACTATGAATGACAAGCACATCGAGATTTTTAAGTCCAGGATCATGAGATATCGAAGCATGAAAAGATGTAATGAATAGTCAGGTTGTTGTTGGAATTGGATCTAAGCAAACCCTTATCTTATAATTTGCTCTTTGACCACTAAACTCCCCTTTTTTTAAGTATTTTGGTTCATTCAATAATTAAGTGATCCAAAAGCATGTTTAAACATAATTGCTCTTACACATAAAATGGTCACGTGTGAATCAAAGCAATTAGCTAATGCATTATGTTAAAATATTGGGTATTTACAAATGGGTTAATTGGGTCAATCCTATGGATTAGGATCAGTGGGCTAAGCCCCTATTACACTTTAATTATTTGAGCCCTGCATCGGTGGAGGCTAATCGATGTGCTCTTTATATCATCTATAAATAAAGAACTCTGCCTCTTTATGAGGTATGGGATTTTATCCCAATATGGCATCAAAGCAGGGTATCTAACCCTACCCACTCAGCCGTAGTCGTCAGCTCTACCCCTCCGCAACCGCCCGCATGAATCCCACCCTCCCTCACGTTGGCCGTCTTCCACACGACATCATCGTCAACCTTCTCAACACGCTAACCTCAAGACCGCGGTGCTGGTCCACTACCAAACACCGTAAAGTCGTCCACTATCAAACACCCAAGTTGTCGAAGGCTCCAGAAATATAACTAAAGTAGGTGAGAATATGACCTAGCACAGTAAGTCAACTATAAGTTTACTAATAGATTAAAAAAAATGGACAATGTGGAACAAGGGTAAGTGAGTAGAGCGTCATGCTAGGCGTAATAAAGCAACTCTCATAACCAAAAATTTGCATTGTTTTACCATCAGTCACGGTAATATTACCTCCAGTTGAAGTCAAGCTATAGAACTAAAGAATACCTGCATTCCCAGTTATGTGCTTTGAGGCATCAGAGTCAAGAACCTGTGAGGTAGATCATTGGGATATATAGGCTTCAGAAAAACCGCCATGAGAAGCTTGATAAGTAGAAACACGTTGAGATTAGAGATACTAATACTCATCATCAGAGAGATCAACAATATGGAAAATGTCAAATGGAATCACAGAGTCAAGTATAGCGGCATGTCCGAAACGATAGCATCCTAGAGCTGGAGAGCCATCGAGACGACCATGCGGGTGCCAACAGGTACTACAGGAGATCAAGTGTACTATCAAGAAATCGACGCATATCTAGTGTGACAATCAAGTTGTGATCAAGATTGTCACAAATCCAGTCTTTCACGGGCGAACGAAACATATTGAAGTTGATTGTCACTTCGTTCGAGAAAATTATGAGAATAGAGGATCACTTTCAGCCACGTTTGCACCTCTAATCAACTTGCAGGTATTATCACACAAAGGGTTCCTGGAACGCATGTCCAATTTTTGTGTAGAGGCATGATAAATAAATGTCTTAGCTTGAGGGGGAGTGTTAGAGTATTGGGTATTTACATAGGAATTAAAAGGGTTAATCCTATGCGTTAGGATTAGTGGGCTAAGTCCCTATTACTTTTTAATCAAGTCTTCGTATATAAATAAAGAACCCTATCTCTTTACGAGGTATGGGATTTTATCCCATCACATTAAAAAGCATTCCCGTAATCAATAAACAATGGTCATGGTTAAAGAGAGAAGAAAAGATACAGAAAAACATGTTAATGCAAAAACCCAACAAAACTACCATAAAAATAAACTTCAATATTCAATCACCCTTCATTACAAAACTCGGCACGAAGAAATTACCCCCTCATGCTAGACATGAGAAGGGTACCTAAAAACCTAAAACTAACCAAAGCATCCAGCCTTCGAACCTCCAGGCAAGTACTCCAGTAGTGATCATTCAAACCAAAAGATTGATGATTTGTCAAAGCAGCGGCAAACATTCCAAAAATCTGAAACATATCTCATAACGGCTTCTTAGGGTTAGCAATGCCCGTGTCGAATCCCATTTCACTTCAAACTTTTCTGCTAAAACACCCATTTTGATTTCCTTCACAGCAAAAGACTTGTATCTTCGAAATACTCCAAAACCCGAGCACATGTATCGCTTACCTCCACAGCGTAAGTGCAAATATTTCACCTGTTTCAAATTTCGTATCTAGGGTTTCACTATCCACCAAAGCATATATGTTTTTGAAATGACTGGTTTTCCTTGCTTCTCTCATGCGGCACAAAGTCACGAAGACCGCAACATAAAGGCTCCTTTGTCCATCTCCCTCACTTCTCAAAACGCTCAACTCCTTCCATTATAGTCGCTTCCACACTGCTCGTTTCGCCACTTGCATGCAACAAACTCACCAGTCGAAACCTCTTCCACCATGCTATGCACCACACCGAACACATTCCCGTTTCGGTTTGCAAAAATTCCCTATGAGCCACAGCATAACCTTCTATGGAGTTTTGAATGTCGTTTCACACTCCAGCTTGCTTCCCCGAGTTCGAGCCCTTCGCTGCCACCACGCCATGCATGACGTTTTGATCACCGTTGCACTCAGCGTTTCGTGGCAATTTCTTCAGCATTTCGAACAGGGCAGTGGGCATTTCATCCTTCACTGTCGCAGGTGTTATCATGCATGCAGGGGCAGCGTGCATGCTGCTACAGACATTCAGTCCAGCGCTTCAGCACAATGCGGTGATGCAGAGATCATACAGGGCAGGGACGGCAAACGTTTTCATCAGCATTGGGATCGTTGCAGGCGTTACGGCCGCTGCAATAAGCGTTGCACCCGGCATTTCAATCCATGCAAGCAGTTTGGTCGCAGCAAGCATTTCTTCATGCCATTTTACTCGGCCTTTCCCATGCATGCCAACCTTTACTGTGGGTGCTCACGCAAAGTTACAAGCATTCCATTTGCTGCATGTAAAGACAATCCCAGCTTGGTCTCGCTGCGCCACCATGCCAGGCATAAAAGCCATTTCAATTCATGCAGGGCCGGCCTATTTCACCATCTTCAGGCATTTTGCATGCACCCCTAAATGCAGACGGCGTCATTCCACTAAGTTGCTCACGCGCCATCGTGCTTCATTCAAAACCACGGCCCGCATTCTTCAATCCCACATCGATTTAACATCCATCAGGCATCCACTTTATAAGCCAGGACGCTCCTCCAAATGTCTGTGGAATTCCTATGGTGTCGTCCCACGCCACGGCCCTTTCTCTCTCGCAGCAGAGCCAACCCACACAGTGGCCCTGCTCCTCTATGCCTGCCTATCTCGTGTGACTGCCTAGGCCATAATTGGCCACATTTTTGTTCTAATTTATTTAATTTTCTCTTTTCTTCAAAAATTCTTCAAACTCAAATGTAAGTACTTCCTGTCATAAACAATAAAAATACTAAATATTAGGCAAGAATGTCTTATTAAACAATGAAATTCTCAACCAAAAATGATGCATGAATTTAAGCTATCATGTATGGAAGGTAAGCACAGGTAAGCGGGTGTGAGTGACACGAATGGGAGCCGTGAGTGGTTTTCCTTGTGTGAGGCGAGGCTAAGGAGTCTTGTCAGGCTCATAACAAGTCCTCTAGTATTATGCATTTATTACATAATCACTGATGGTTATGTTACCTATGTGAGAGGCTTGGTTAGAGTGAGATTGGGACCCAAGGAGGGTTCCCATCATTGAGCTATGGCTCCATTGACCCTGGGAGGTCATGTGGTAAGTGATGCTCACCTAAACTGAGTTCTAGGGGTGAGCTTATTGATTGATATTGGATTTACCGGGTGATATACAGGCATAGACAAACATGTGAGGATGACTCATAACGGAGCGAAAGATGACTTCTGCGCTTCTTGTGATTGTGAACTATTGAGATTGTAATAAATACTCTAAACCTTATGGGTTGAACACATGGCCGTCGATGACCATGTCGCCTTGGGGAAAGTGTGATGAAACCATGAGGGTGAAACCCAAGGGGGTGTTCCATGTTATGTGAGAATAAAGTGAACCTTGGTAGGTGCCTTTGAGATTCCCTCGATGATGGGGAACTCGTTTACGTGAGGAGCAATGTTAGGTATGTGGGTAGAAAACAATTAACGATGGCTAGCTGGGTTGTTGTGGCTGACGACTGTTAGGCTAATAAGTAGTTACAGCTGCATTTACTAGCTGCTTTGTGGAAAGTCTCTAGAAGATTTCAGTTCACCCTTATAAGCTGGCTGGGGGAGAGGGTTTGGATGCGACTGTTTTAGCATTTGTTTACAGCTGTAGTTGCTGTGCGGGTGGGTTAGGCCACTGGTCCTCAGGAAGCAGTGATCTCCAGGGAAATTCCTCTCTTTCAACTTCCTTTCTCTTGCCTTTTTCTACTGTTTTACTGTAACTCGAGAATTACTGTTGATGGTGGAATATAGAAACTCACTGTTATACTCACTCTTTTCTGCTCTGCACCCTAACAATTGGGGCTTCCATTGAGTTTGGAGTGTGAGAGATCGTTGAAGATAGAGTGATAGGATCATAGTTGCGAAAATGAGTAATTGTCTATGATGGAGAGAATTTGCAGAAGAATTATCTAAGTTTATATTCCAGGAAGAATTCCTTACCTGGTTCAAAGGCTTTACAGTCTCTATGGAGCACTTCTCTCTCCTGGGAGCCTCTCTCTCTACCCAGACCTAGGCTAACTGCCTAACAATAATCTGTTTTTCCCAGCCCCCTTCGGACAGACGCCTACTTATTCCCTTGGTAAAGAAAATAAAATGTACAATTACCAGACTGGCCTCAACAAAACATATGCTCTGCTTATTCCCTCCCCTACGCTGGTAAGTAAAAAAGAACAGGTGGCATGTTCCGCTCCTCAGCAGCTGCTCTATCATTTCCACCACCTTAAAGTTCCACCTTGTCCTCAAGGTGGGAATCCGGAAATTGTGCCTTTATCACTTCGGCATCTTCCCAATTAGCATCTTCAGCTGATCTCCCCTGCCACTGAATAAGCCACTTTAGTAACCTGCCCTGAATTTTAGTTGCCAAAATAGCTATCCAACTCTCATTCTTTTCCAAAAATTCATCAGGAAGATCCACCTCTCCAACACTTTTCCCAACTGCTACTTTTAGCTGAGAAACAGGAAACACTGGGTGGACAAGGCTATTTTGAGGTAATTTGAGTTTGTAGGCAACTGTCCCTACTTTCCCTAATAAAAAATGGCCCAAAATATCGTGCAGACAGCTTAGCTTAGAACAAATTCTGCCCGAACTGCCAGGCCGATTAGCTCTTAATTTGACGCATACAAGGTCCCCAAGCTTATATGTCACCTCCCAACGATGCCGGTTGGCATTCTAGTTTTTGAAAACCTTTGTTTTAATAAAAACCTCAAAAGATCGGATTTAAGTTTTCTTGAGAATAGGTTTTCAAAAACTATAATCCGAAAACAAAATATAAGAAAATACCAGCAAGTAAAGTATGATTATCGGTTTTTCAAGCTCCAGTGTCCCGAAGCTCTGCCTATCTGTTTTAAGGTCGTTCCGATCTTCAGCTTTCTCCGTTCCGAACTTCTCAGAAGTCTTCAGATCCGAATGTCTGTGGAAGTAGCTTCTCAAGACATGTCTTCCTCTAAGCCGATTTCCAGGTGGTTACTATATAGAGAAAGGTTGGTTCATCCTGATTTCTTCAACAAGTATGATTCTCTTATATCCAAGAATATTAAGCTTAACGGATGGGAAGATGTTGTTGTGTCTAAGCCCGGGAATCAAGATGAAGTGTTTTCGGATTTACTTATAGAGTTCTATGAGACAGTTTCCTTCTTTAAGGAAAATGATAGGGAGAAATTTTCGTTTAAGTCTTATGGCAAGACTTATAAGCTTTCGTATGTAAAAGCAGCTAGCTTGGTAGGGCTGGCCTATGAAGGAGAAGCCGAGTTCATCTCTCATGTTTTGCCGGATTCAAAGGGAAGCTTCGACAAGGAAAAGGCATTAGAGACTCTCGGACTGGCAGATGACAAGGCTCCGAAGATTGCTACTCTGTCTACGAATTTTCGGATTCTAGAATTATGGGTACAAGGCTTTATCGTACCGAGGAAGGGTGACAAAGATAGTCTGAAGAAGAGCGAGATCTATATCCTAGATTTTCTGATAAATCTGAGGAAGTTTAACCAGATGAAACAAATTCTTGTTACCATTGAGAATGTTAAGAAAGAGAATCTGAGAGCTCAGATCATAATGTTTCCAGCAATCATCTCGAAGCTAATAGTTCGGTGCCTTGAGTCCTTCAAGGAGGCTTGCAAATCTAAGCCAAGAGTTTGCAAAATTATGTTGGTGAGTGATGGTACCCTCAAAAGGATGGATGTAGCCTTCGACAAAAAGACTGGTCAGTTCGTTGATTTACCAGCTCAAGAAGAAGCGGTTCCGAAAGTTGGTGAACCTGAATCCTCTAAGTCAGTGAAGAAGAGAAAGTTGAAAGAAGTTGAAGTTGAAGCAAAGAATCCCAAATCTAAGGAAGTTCATTCCGCACCTCCAAAACCGAAGAAGAAGAAAGCTTATCCTGATGAGGTAGTTGCTAAGTGGAGAGAAATCAAAGAGAAGAGAGTGCAAGGGGAGCCTCAGTTTGGCTTGGATCCTGCGGAGGCTAGGGCCTTGAAAGAAAAAACAGCAGATAAGCTAGAAAAAAAAGCGAAAGAAAAGAAGCTTAAGAAAAGATGTCCGAAGCTGAGGTGGTTCAGACTTTGTTAAAGTTTACTGAGATGGCCTCCGGAAACATTCCCGTTCCGAGATCTTTTTCTTTGGAATCTCTACCTGAGACTCCAGGAAGAAACTTTGTCGCTCCGGAAGAGGCAGTTGCTAAGCATGTTGAGGAAGTTGAGCAGATTGAGCAAGTGGAAGAGCAAGAACCAGTTGCTGAAAGTAGTGGTGAGACCGGAGATATTTTGAAGCGAGTAGATGATTATAAGGGGACACCTTCGGAACATTTGTCGCTCCGAACTTCAGAAGCTGAATCATCGAAGTTAGTCACTCCAAGGAAGGATGAGGAGGAAGGAGAACAAGAAGTAGCCTATCATGCAAAGGAAGAACAACTTCTACATGATGCTGCTCAAATGGAGAACGTAGAGGATGGCGCCCAAAAAGTTGTCGATGATGAAGACAATGTTGTTCAAGTTTCTGATAGTGAACAGAAGACTCCGGAACAGCAATCCATTCCGAAAAAGGACAAGGGAAAGCGACTTGTTGTTGATACCCCGAGCTCAGTTGTTGTAAAGAGAAGGGAAGTTGGTGATTCTTCTAAGAAGAAGGATGAGCAAATTGAAGAAGGAAATTTTCCAAGCAAAGTCTCGGATTCGGAGTCATCTTCGTTGGGGCATGACTTTGTTGTTCAGTCATTAAAGAAGTTGGTCGGTACTATTCCGACTTTCTCAAGTATTGATTCAAGATATCAGATGCTCCAACATGCTTTGAATCAGAAAACAGACTCCGTATCCATGGTTATGAACAAATGTGTTGAGATAGAGGCTCAGTTCAAAACTTTTTTTGTCGGCTATGAAGCCCACAAAAGATCTTGCAAGAGAATGACTAGTTGGTCGAGGAAGACTGTAGAAGAGATGAGGCTCTTTGATGAATTCCAAGATAATGTTAAAGATGCTTTTGAGACAGAAGACAGGAAGATAAATGAACTTACTTCTTCCTTTGAAGAAAAATTGACAGCTGAGAAGAAATTCTGGATTCAAGAAGTCAGAGATTTGAATGGAAAGCTGAATTCTGTTTCTCAAAACTGGAAGTATGAAAAGAATCATCGGATTGAGTTTGAAGAGAAGTTGTTATAGCAAGAACAAATCTTGAAGGCTCAGGAAGAAAAGCTTCAAGCCCAAGAAGAAAAGATTGAAGCTCAAAGTGCAAGAATAGTTGTGTTAGAAAAGCAAGCTGAGGAAGAGCATAAAGACTTGAAAAAGATAAAGACTATTCTTAAGGGTCTCATGGCGAAGGAAAAAGATCCAAAATAGACAAATCCGATCTTTTGTTGTATCTTGGCTTTCTTGATTTTGAACTTCCAAACTTAATGAAAATCTTGCTTACTCATTTATTTTGTTGTTGTAACTAATTTTTCAGGTATTTTGTTATATTTTCCATTCCCTCGAATTCTTTTTGAAAATCACAAAGGGGGAGAAGGAAAAGAACCCTAATAAAAGGGGAAAAGGAAAAAGAATCTTAACAAAGGGGTGAGAAAGAAAAAGAACTCTAATAGAGTTTATCTAAGGGGGAGTTTTTCATTAAAGAAGACATTCTTATTCTTAATGAAATATCATTCCAGAAATCTAGAATACGATCCTTAGAGTTTCAAAGCCTAAGGGGGAGTTAGTCGTATTCATCAACATTCATAAGCAAAGGGAGATAAGCCTTAATGTTTTTTTTCTTCTTAGAATTTCTTTTTCGTAAGGATGTTTGTGCTTTCCAAAAAGGGGGAGATTGTTGAGTCAATAAGGTTTTCCTTATGACTTTTCCATTCCTTCTTGTTTTGAAAATCACAAACACCTTATCTATAAGGAAAATTGCTTTTATAAGGAAAATTGCTTTTATAAGGAAAATTTCTTTTATAAGGAAAATAATTTTTATAAGGAAAATTGCTTTTATAAGGAAAATTGTTTTTATCAGAAAAATTGCTTTTATAAGGAAAATTGCTTTTATCAGGAAAATTGCTTTTATAAGGAAAGTCGATTTTATAAGGAAGATCGCTTTTATAATAAAAATTATTCTTATCATATTTTCATTACCTATATCCATATTTTTCTTAAATATAAAAATCGGATTCATTTCTATATTCTCGGAATCGTTTGAAACTTTGATATGAAGCATTCTGTTTTAGGTTCCGAATTCTGGATGAGAACTGTAATGAAGTTTCACTCCGAATTCCAGATGAGAACTGTAATGAAGTTTCACTCCGAATTCCAGATGAGAACTGTAATGAAGTTTCATTCCGAATTCCGGATACGAACTCTGATAAAATTTTACTCCGAATTCTGGATACGAATTCTCATGAAGTTCGACATCGAATTCTCATTACAAATTCTGATGACGAATTCTCATTACGAATTCTGATGACGAATTCTCATTACGAATTCTGATGACGAATTCTCATTACGAATTCTGATGACGAATTCTCATTACGAATTCTGATGACGAATTCTCATTACGAATTCTGATGACGAATTCTCATTCCGAATTCTCATTCCGAATTCACCTATTAAACAGAATCTGATCATCTTTGCTTTATACACTCCGAATTTATTTAGACTCCGAAAATTATTTTTGGTTAGACTCCGAACTTTCATTTTGCTTACACTTTTATAATTTGTCTACTCTTTGACATTTTGTTTACACTTCGAACCTTCACTCCGAACTTTTGAGTTAGACTTAAAACGATGTCGTACATTCTGTTATAAACTAACCGTTGGTTAAGTTACACGTGTACAGGTCCCTCCGATTTTTAAGGAAAATATGACCATTGATAAGGAGGCCGACCTTGCCTATAAATAGGAGCTCATTTGAAAGAGCTAAGAATGACATCATAGAAGTTGATCGATCTAGAGACCACACGCTGCTAAGGTGATTTCTAGAGAGAGAAAGCTTTTCATGCCTTGTGCGTACTGAACCGCTCGTTCAGTTTTTGCTTCGTGCGACTCCGAATGTTGGTGATTACATTCGAGGACTTCCGGGGATAGGAAGACAGAGGTGCCGCCTACCTTGAAGTTCGAGGGCTTCCTTGCTGAGGAAGACAGAGGTTGCCAACTACCTTGAAGTTGAGGGCTTGCGGGAATAGCAAGACAGAGACTCCGATCTTCGTATCGAGGGCTTACCCTGGTGTGAGTAAGACAGACTTGCTTGAAAGTATAAATCAAGGGACCCTTATCCAAGCTTGTTGGATACCCTTCTCTTTGGGTTAAAAGACTTATATCTTGTTACTTGTAGTTTTACTACTTGTTTGTTTCCGCTGCATTTTGCATTGTAAGGAAAGTATAACTTTCTTATACTTCCCTACTTGTACTCTGTTTCATTAAGATTCTATACGCTTTAAGGTAGAATCTCATATTGTAATTTCTAGTTAAGTTTCAATTTCCGGAACCATATTTCCGGAACCTACTTTCGGAATCTCTTTCCAGTTTTAAGCAAGTACATAGAACTTGAAGTTTATAACTTCATTCCTTATTTTCAATTGGTGTTAGAGGTGTTGTGAATTTGCTTAGTTTAACTTTGTTAAACTTAGCTCTTTCCTTTGTTTAAGGAAAACATAGTTATTCGTAACTAACTTTAAAGGTTTCAAAGGAATTTTTAAAGTATACAATTCACCCCCCCTCTTGTATATTGAGCATCTACATCATTATTTCGATCCTACAGTTATTATTGGCAATGATGCTACCGGCATTGATCAACTTAAATCTTTCCTTCATCAAAATTTTCAAACAAAAGATTTGGATCCACTACGATATTTTATGGGAATGGAGGTTTCTAGATGCAACAAAGGAATCTTTTTATCTTAGAGAAAGTATGTTCTTGATCTTCTGTAGAAGACTGGCATGACTCGAGCTGACTCGGTTGACTCACCCCTCAAACCTGGAGAAAGGTCACTTCATACTGACAGTGAGATTTTTTCATCACCTGACAAATATAGACAACTTGTTGGAAAGTTCAACTGTCTGACAATGACTCGACCAAATATTGCTTGTGCGGTTAGCAAAATGAGTCGATTTATGGAGTCTCCAACAAACACGTAGTGGGGGGCTGTTCATCGCATTGTTCGATATGTAAAAAAAAAACAGGTTTAGGTCTTCTATATTCTAATCATGGGCATACAGATATTGAGGCATTTTGTGATGCAGATTATGCTGGATGTCTCTTTTCTAGGAAATCTACGTCTCACTTTGCAGTATTTATTGGAGAAAATTTGATCTCATGGCGAAGCAAGAAACAGACAATTATCACCCGATTTAGTGCAGAGTCGGAATATCGTGCAATGGCATATATAACTGCAGAGATTATTTGGGCACAACAAATTCTACAGAAGGTCAGGTATCTTGTCAAGAAATCGGCACATATCTAGTGTGACAATCAAGTTGATATCAAGATTGTCACAAATCCAATCTTTCATGAGCAGACCAAGTATATTGAAGTTGATTGTCATTTCGTTCGAGAAAACTTTGAGAAGAAAAAGATCACCTTCGACCATATTCACACCTCTGATCAACTTGCAAATGTTCTCACAAAGAGGGTGCCTGGACCACGTGTCCAAATTTTATGTAACAAGTTGGGCATGATAAATATATATGTCCCCAACTTGAGGGGGGAGTGATGAGTTAAATGTTTTTAATATTTTGAATCCCACATCTGTGTGGGTAACCCATTGTACTCCTTTTCTGATCAATATATTGAGCACCCTACCACATTGTAAGGTACGGGTTTCCATTATAACAATTATAAAATAACCTCAAGGCCTTCTTTAGAGAGGCATCTTGGGTATTTGGTCTACCACTCTTTTATCATTTTAACATGGTATTAGAAGAGGTTCTTTGATCCAAGCTCTCCTTCCCATTTTTCCTCTCTCGCCCTAGGTTCTCCAGCCATTTCCCCCGGTTGGGGGCGGCGGCCCCAGGTCATTGGCCACCGTCACGGCAGCGCCGCCCCTGCCATCTACAACACTTCTCTGTGCGTCGCCCTGTGCGACGAATCCAACCGCGTTGTCCCCGTCTCTGCGCCCCTACGCCATGGAGTCCCGATCCCGCTACCTGCCCACACAGAGTCGGACAGCCACCGCGATCGCACCCCCTTCCTGCATGCGACGACCTACTCCAGCCCCCTCCATGCGCCGCGTTGTTTCTTCCCTGGTCGGCGACTCCCGTGCGAGGCCGTCTCTAGCGGCCCGCCTCCCCCCCCCCCCGACATCTCTCCCAGACACGGCTTCTCTCCAAATTCTTCCATCTGCCTCGGCCTCAGGTTTGTTCATTCGGCCGATTCAATCGGCCGCCTTCGGTTCTCGATTCCTCCTTCAACCGGAGCATCATCGGACTTCAATCGGCCACTGGCTTCCAATTGACGTTCTCCCACGTAAACAATGAGTTACTCGATCTCACTCTGGCGTTCCTCGGTCAGATTTTCCAAAATCTTCGGCCAACCTTCCATCGCTCATTCGACGGATTTCCCAGCGACCCATCGCCCGGCCTCGACTGTGCGGCTTTCCCAGCAACCCGACGATCGGCAACGCCTGTGCGGCTTTCCCGGCGTCCCGTCGACCGGCCCCGCCTGTGCGGCTTTCCCAGCGTCCCGTCGACCGGCCCCGCCTGTGTGGCTTTCCCGACGCCCCGTAGATCGGCCTCGCTGCGCGGTTCCTCTGTTGTGCCTTGACAACTTGCCGCACCACCGATGTAATCCGGCTATTTCAGTAACATCTTCTATCATCCATCATTTTCACCTCGAGGGGGAGTTGCGATCACTAATGATTTCTTTTTTGTCTCGTCTTGTTTTGTAATCAAGCTGGGTATGTCCAGCTTGATTGAAGTGTGGAAAGATGAGTTATAACTAAATTCTGCCTAGGGTAACCATGACACCCAATGCTTCAGGTGGTCTGAAGAAAAACATCTCAAATAAACCAAGACAACGGTTTACCATCTCAGTTTGTCCATCAATTTGTGGGTGATAGGAAGAACTCATCTTCAGGATAGTCCCTTGCAATTTGAAAAGTTCCCGCCAAAATATACTTGTAAAAAGTGGATATCTATCAATGACTATCGCCCGTGGGAAACCATGCAGTTGCACAACCTCCTTCATAAAAACCTCAGCTACTGTCTTAGTTGTGTATGGGTGTTTAAGAGGAATAAAATGTGCATACTTAAACGATCGACCACCACAAAAAATCACTTCATAGCCTTATGACTTGGGCATTCCGGTAATAAAATCCATGGACAATTCTTTCCAAATCTTTTCTGGAATAAGCAATGGCTGCAACAGCCCCGCCGGACTAATCGTCTCATATTTACTTCTTTGACACTTCACACTGGTTAACAAAACGCTACAAATCCCGAGACATTCCATCCCAATGAACTTCATGTGCCAGCCGCTTATGTCTTTAACCTGCCCAAGTGCCCCCCTCAGGAGATGAGTGATAGTGTTGCAGCATTTTAGGAATTAAAACTAAATTATTCGGCAATTCCAGCCTGTTTTTGTAAACCAACAGCTCATTCCTGTAGGTATAATCCGGTCTTGAAGCCTTATCACGCTGCAATGCTTCTACTATCGCCTGTAACCTGGTATCTTGGCTCACCTCTGCTCTTACTATTTGTATATCCTCCCAACGTGGTTCAAAAACAGCCAAATATCAGTACTCTATTGTTGTTTCTGCCCGAGATAACGCATCTGCAACACCGTTGATCCATAGACATTACCCTTTGACTAAGCAAGTGTTTGAGACTCCTATGATCAGTGAAAACTTCAAACCTTCTGCCCATCAAATATTGTCGCCAATGCTGAATTGACAGAACCAATGTCACAACTCCTTCATAAATGGATTTTGCCAAATTAGTATCAGACAATGCTTTACTAAAATAAGTCAGGGGTTTTCCTCCCTGCATAAGCACCACACCTATTCCCGAACCAGAAGAATCACATTCTATTGAAAACTTTTGTGAAAAATCAGGCATCTCCAATACCGGAGTCGTAGTCATGCTATCTTTAAATTTTTCAAATGCCTCCTGCGCTTCAGGAGTCCATTTAAACTCAACCATACGGCTGTCAAAGTGCGGGCGATTTTCCCGTAATCCTGAATATACTTTCTGTAATAACCAGTTAACCAAAAGAATCCTCTGACTTCTTTAGTCGACCTCGGTACCCACCAACATTTTATAGCTGCCAATTTCACAGGATCCGTCACAACTCCATTTCCTGAAATGATATGTCCCAAATACCCAACAGATTTCAGGCCAAAAGAACATTTCTTCAAGTTAGCATACAATTCTTTCTCCTCCATCAACCGCAATACCCGCTGTAGATTCAACAGATGTTCCTCCCACCCTTTATTGTAGATTAGAATGTCGTCAAAGAACACCAATACTCCCTTTCGCATCATCTTCCAAAATATTGCATTCATAGTAGCTTAGAAAGTTGTCAGGGCATTCATCAACCCAAACGGCATTACCAAATATTCATAATGCCCCTCGTGTGTTTTAAATGTCATTTTCTCCACGTCTTCTCCCTTCATTCGGACCTGATGGAAACCAGACCTCAAGTCCAACCTGGTGAAGAAACTTGCCCCATGCAATTCATCCGGTAGTTCCTCTATTACCGGAATGGGATACCAATCGGGAATCGTCATTTTATTCAATGCCCGGCAGTCCACACACATTCGCCAGCCTCCATCCTTCTTTCTAACCATGATTATTGGACTAGAATAAGGGTTGGTGTTATATCTGATAAACCCCTGCTCTAATAACCCATACCTGCAACTCAATTTCATTTTTCATCTGATAAGCGTGTCTGTAAGATATTCAGTGGTTCTGCCCCGTCTTTCAATTTTATGGTATGATCCATCTCCCTAGTTGGTGGCAATCTTCTAGGTGCCTCAAATACCACACAATATTGGCTTAACAATTTCTGCAACAGATTTTGTTGGGTCTGATTCAGCTCTACTCCTCCAGCGCCAAGTCGCGCTCGCCCCGTCCTACCTCTTCTGCGACAATCGTTCGACCATCCTCTACTACTTCAGACCACAAACTACTCTCTCCTCCCTGTTCGGAATTCTTTTAATATTTTCCGCCTGACACAGAGTAAGCTTCTCTACTGTTATCGTCAACTTCCGCATCTGGTTTTCCTGCCGTTGAGCTCCTGACGTCAACTCCAGAACCGCAGCTTCTAACACGGTAAATCTACTCTCTATCCGCATGGTCATGCGCGTTCCTGCTTCCACCAACACCTTGTCAAGAACTCTCTATCCGAAACACGATCTGCTTCCACCAACACCTTGTCAAGAACTCTCTATCCGAAACACGATTTGCAACGTGTGTTCTCTCAATGAAAGCACCAAGATGATAAAGAGAATTTGCAGAAGAATTATCTAGTTTATATTCCAGGAAGAATTCCTTACCTGAAGAACTCGGTTCAAAGCCTTTACAGTCTCTATGGAGCACTTCTCTCTCCTAGGAGCCTCTCTCTCTACTCGGGCCTAGGCTAACTGCCTAAAAATAATCTGTTTTTCCCAGCCCCCTCTGGACGGACGCCTACTTATTCACTTAGTAAAGAAAATAAAATGTACAATAACCAGACTGCCCTCAACAAAACATACGCTCTACTTATTCCCTCCCCTACGCTGGCAAGTAAAAGGAACAGGTGGCCTGTTCCGCTCCTCAGCAGCTGCTCTATCAGTCTAGCATTTCTATTAGCAACGTAAAAAAAAAATTACAGTAGAAACGGCAAAGAAGAAAAGAAACTGGAGAAAGAGAGAAGACTCTCCGAGAAGAAGACTCCCCTCGAAGCCAAGGCAGTGGCCTCCCTATTCTGTTGTGCAGAATCCAACAAATGTCCAAGCCGACCCCACCCCTACAGCCTTACCTGTATTAACTACTCTCCAGCTACCCCCAACAGCCCCCTGCAACCTAACAAAAGGGAAAGAGACAGATCTACCCTTAATAAATCCCCCACCAAACACTGACAACTCATACTTACAGGGCCCCTACCTATCATTCCCGCCCGCTTGAAATTTCACCTTGTCCTCAATGTGGAAATCTCAATGAAATTCAAGAAGCTTGCCACGAGCATTGCTTGCAGCAAAATCCAGACCCCCAAAATCTCAGAAATGGATCTGAGGAAAGGCACGGTCTCTTTGTAGCTTCCACAGCCATAGCCACAGGCAACCCACAGCCTTTACGCTAGATGTTTCACGTTCTATTTCAGCCCTTGGCATAGCTGTTGTTACTAAGTCCAACTCTAACTCATCTTCATAATTTTGGAACAATACATGCCGAGCCAGCATCACACGGACAACACCAAACTGGCCATGCTTTATCTTCAATATCAAAGAAGGAACTAGTAGTGAGCTGGGAGAAGACGCTACAAGTTCCTCCAGTGGGGGCAGTACATGTGGAGGTGTGAAACCATAATCATAGACCATTACAATTGCAAATCCCCGTCTGTTAAAAGCTATCAACAGTTGTGAGCAAGCTTCAGTCTCAGTTTGCTTCCTCTGGTCCGGATATGGTTGACACACAGTCAAGTCTGTGGTAGTCATCGGCTGCCCCTGCAGCACATCTCCAAGAGTAGAGAGGCGAACAGAAAAATCCAGGGGCGACTCACATCTTGCCACCACGACACGATCATGGAGCAAAAATTTCCTGATGGCCGAGAGGAGGAGCAACAATCTTCTCTCTTCCTCACCAATCCTGTGCATCTGAGAAGAAGATGAAAATGTTGTCAAGCTCATTGAAGGCTGACGAAGTACATCTGCAGCCAGAGGACTCAAAAAACAGAAGGAGAATGCCGCTCCAGAAATTCAGTTGATGCACGTGTATGTGCCTGCATAGGCTTCGGCTGCTTCTGCGACACGGGTGGCGACTCGCACTGCTTCCACTCCCTCTCAACTGGCTGTTTCGCTGCTCCGATGATTTATTCACCTCTTCCTTCCAATCGTGTTCTCCTCGTCAGGCCTAGCAAATTGTCGAGTGTCCTCCGTTTTCAACTCATGCAGCCTCGGTGTGTATCTACACGGTCCACGGAACTTCTCACGGTTGTCGCTCGTTTCATCTGGCAGATCATCGTCTGGTAAAACTTCCTCCTTATAGACTGCACACAACGTCTACCCCAAATCAACCTGCCATTTTGAGTGTTAACGTCTGGAAGAACCTCAGCTGGTAAAGACGTTTGTAGCCCCTTCATGCATCTATCCTGGACTCGTTGCTGCTCCAACGGCTGTAGCGCTTCGACTATTTTCATTTCCATCGGTTCTTGAGCCTGTAGCAGCTGTTCCATCATTGACTCAATCAAGCCAATAACATCTCCATTATAGGTTGCACTCACCAAGATCCACAAAAGCTGCGAAACCTCTCAACGAGAGCACCAATGATAGGATCGTAGTTGTGAAAATGAGTAATTGCCTGGGATTTCTGTTAGCAACATAAAAAGAATTACAATAGAAAAAGCAAAGAAAAGAAACTAGAGAAAGAGAGAAGAAGACTCCAAGAAGAAGACTCCCCTCGAAGCCAAGGCAGTGGCCTCCCTATTCTGCTGTGCAGAATCCAATAAATGTCCAAGCTGACCCCACCCCTACAGCCTTACCCGTATTTATTACTCCCCAGCTACCCCCAACAGCCCCCTGCAACCTAACAAAAGGGAAAGAGACAGTTCTGTCCTTACTAAATCCCCCACCAAACACTGACAGCCCATACTTACAAGCCCCCTACCTATCATAGAGGAACTTGAATTCAAAAGTCACAGTTGTCGGATGACTGCACGGATGAAGAACAGAGTCGCAACTCTGGAAACGACAGTTTTGACACTGTCGATGAATTTAACGGAGATGACAAAGGACATATCGGAACTGAAGATGCTGGTGACACGGTTGTATAAGGCTCGGACTGAGCAGGCACAAGCACTGACTGGACCAACACAGCAGCATCAGACGCTGGCAGTACAAGAGTTGTTTGATTATGATCCGAAACGGCCAGTTGAGTCCATGCACACGATGATTGTGCTTTCGGATCATGATCTTTCTTTTGTGACTTTGCCTCCTATGGTAGTCGAAGTACATCGTCAGGAAGAAGTAGAGGCACAAACACAAGCTCTTGAAAAATTTTCTATCTGACAAGGCATGCCCCATCCTTCAAATTCTCAGACCGTGGAAGTAAAAAAATTGTTTACGGACTTGCATAAGACTGAAGTGACCGGACCTGGAATTCATGTTCGGCTGCATACTCCCGGTTTTCCGAGACTCGTGCATAACATTTCCGGACTGAAACAGCACCGTGTGGTGCAGATTCTATTGCAATCGTCCATGCAGGTCCACAACAAGGAGCAGCGTGAAATAGTGGCTGAAACAGCTATATGGACTACACATCAGCCAAAAAAATGATTAAAGACCAGCAGTGTGAACTGTTCCAACAAGTACTGCCACTTGCTGAGAATTCTGTTAGACAAGGGTGTGCAGAACCGGAGATCAACCTGAGGCAGCAACGAAGGGGTGCCATTTGGGCTGTTCAATCAAATGAAGGCAGGCGTTGAAATGTCGATACGGATGAAATTTCTGATTCGGACTGAAAATAAGCTAGAGTTAGTGGTTTCGCTCGGGCTGCGTGAGCGGTTTCGGACCGGCATTGCTGATGCTGAGGAAGAATTCGTTGTCCAACGAGCAGCTCAAAAAGCTGCAAGGGAGGGCTGCAAACGGTGGCAAGTGGAAGCAGCAGAAGCTGGGGGCTGTACTCATCAGCCAATAATATAGATACAGTATGTGAGTATGATGTACTCTATAATACCAAATGTATGATATACTGTATGTGAGTATGATATACTCATCACCCCTCAATTGTTGAGATGGTATGTGAGTATGATATACTCTATAATACCAAATGTAGGATCGAAATAATATAGATATTGTATGTAGTATCTAGTGATGCTCAAAATACAAGAGAGGGGCGAATTGTATTCTTAAAAAATTCCTTTGGAACTTTTAAAGATGGTTATGTTTAACAAGGTTAAACAAAGTAATTCACAAAACCTCTGGTTCTACACACTTGCTTGATTCTGGAAATATGAAACTTAATGAAAGTTTACAAAGATATAGATTCTACCTTAAAGTGTATAGAATCTTACTAAATCAGAGTATACAAGTATAAGGACGTATAAGATAATTATATTATCCTCAACAAACAAAATGCAGCGGAAAACTTGTAACAAAGCAAGTAACAAGTAGTAAATCTTTTATCCCAAAGAGAAGAATATCCAACAACCTTGGATAAAGGTCCCTTGATTTCTACTTTCAAGAAAGTATGTCTTACCCACACCAGGGTAAGCCCTCGATACGAAGATCGGAATCTGTCCTGCTATCCCTGCAAACCCTCAACTTCAAGGTAGTCGGCACATCTGTCTTCCTCGGCAAGGAAGCCCTCAACTTCAAGGTAGTTGACACCTCTGTCTTCCAATACATCAAAAGGCAATAGTTGCAATGCCTGGGAATTGACGCTGCTGCTGGAGACGCAGCATGGCTGCCAAGGCCATTGCCAAAGACCGGATAATCGGCCATTGCCAAAGACTGGATAATCGGCCATTGCCAAAGACCAAATAATCATCTTGAGGACAAGGTGAATTTTCAAGGGGTCAGTAATGTTGGGTATGTGGGTAAAAAACAATTAACGATGGCCAGTTGGGTTGTTGTGGCTGAAAGCTGTTAGGCAAATAAGTAGTTACAGCTGTATTTACCAGCTACTTTGCGGAAAGTCTCTAGAAAATTCCAGTTGTCCCTTATAAGCTGGATGGGGGAGATGGTTGGGGTACCACTGTTTTAGACTTTGTTTACAGTTGTAGCTGTTGTGCGGGTGGGTTAGGTCATCAGTCCTCAGGAGGCAATGCTCTCCAGGGGAATTTCTCTTTCAACTACCTTTTTCTACTGTTTTACTGTAACTCGAAAATTACTGCTGCGGCAGGAATATAGAAACTTGTTGTTATACTCACACTTTTCCGCTCCGCACCCTAACAAGCAAGCATGGGGTTTACCCTTGGAACGATTATTTTGGTTAAAATGATAGTCGTTTGGCTTGGTTGACATGTATAAGGGGTGAGAGCCTTCCCCCTATTGGATCATATAGTTTCGGGTAAATTGTACCTTGGATAGAAATATGATGAAAGAGTTAGGTGTGTGAGAACCAACCTAATGTTGATTGTGAGATTAATTGGATGCTATGCCAACTTGTTTTGAATTGTATGTGATATATTTTTGATGTGTTATTGTTATGCCCTTGGTAGTTATTGACATGAGACGCTATGCCCTGTTGTTTTTATTATCAAACATGTGGAACGAGATGCCAACTCACTCCCGACATTACCTCAAGTATGGGACGATATGCCTAATTACTTGATGTGGTCTATGAGCGGAACGAGATGCCCATTTGTTTTGGATGTTGATTTCAGTAGGGATGTTACGCTCTCTTATGCGATATCACCCATGGCTAGGGACGCTATGCCATCTTATGTGATAATGCACATGGCTAGGGATGTTGCGCCCTCTTATGTGATATGGCCCATGGCTAGGGACGTTATGCCCTCTTTTGTGTTGTTTTTCATGGAAAGGGCGCTATGCCCATTTTTTTACAATTCCATGAAGGAGACGATACGCCCACTTGTGCTGATGTGGCTATAAGCATGGGACGATATGCCCACTTGGACTTAGTCTTGTATAAGGTAAGGGACGTCATGCCCACTTGCCTGATATTGATGCAGGTGGAACGTGATGCCCCCTGTGACTGAGTATGTTATGAAGGATGTGTTGCCCTGTGTGATGACCGTGTCCAGGTGGGACATTGAAAGCGCGGCCGATTGTCGCTTATCGATCAATCAAGGTTCTGATGCTCTACTAATGTGTACAGCAACACTCGGGTGCGATGATACTTTTTAATAGTCGATTGTTTTTAGTTGATTGTTTTTTGATTGAGGGGGGTTTGTTTGCAGAGCTTAATTGAAATGATTGATTGATTAAGATTGATTTAACAATTTGATAAATATTGGGGTGAGTTCATCATTAGGTAGTTAAGTTTGTGATATCTTTGAGTCTTGATTTATATTGCATTAAATTAACATTCATGTCACAAGTTGACGTTGATTGGAATTCCTAAGTGTTAAGGCTTTAATCCAAACCTTAACTTACCTTAGGGTTCTAATCTCAATCAGTACATGTTGATGGTAGTGTATTTATGGTTTCAATAATACATAGAAACCACATGTTAAACAAAACAAGTCATTAATCCATGACATGTTAAGTCCAGTATACACAATGTTAATTTAAAGAATATTCATCGAGCAAAAGCTCTCAATCAGTTAACATACCTAAATTATAACTCACCCCAATGAGAGATTTACTCAGCCATTGTAATGATTAGTAATCTGATTTATTATGTTTATGATGATGAATTAAGAATAGAAGAAGAAGAAAGGGATAAGAAAAGAGTGGTGCGCCGAACACACACACGAGCGACGAAGAGAAATAAACACGAACTTTCGATTGAATGAGAAAACAAAATAGAAAATGGATTTTTACTGGATTTAAACTATTTTAAGACCATTACTATTTAATAACAGAGGTTGGATGATTCAAAGAGAATATGAAGAAGAAACTTGCATTAAAAGAGAATTACAAAAACAAACACTTACACGATTATAAATGAAGCACAACACAAAAGTAAATGAAAGGAAGCACGGAGGAATGGTTTCTCAAATTAAAACCTGAGTATGGCAAATCCTTCCAAACCTTTGGCAGAGCCTTGGTCATGCCAACCTATCCTCCTTTGCTCTGAAATGTCAACCTCTTGCAAGGAGAGAAGGGGATGTATTTATAGCCCAATGTTGAGGGATGTTTGCATTCCAAAACTACACCTCCACTTGCATCGACAATTTGACATTTCAGACAGCCGAATCCGGAAAAATCTTCTTCTTCAAAGTTGTAGATATTAAAGTTTTCAGTCGGCTCTCAAAATTTGGAGGCATTTGGACTTATGGAGCCAAAGTTATGGCGATTTTCATAAACAATGTTAAACTGTCCATTTCTATCCATGCTTTTTCGATGGCCGAAATGTGAATGGGTTTTTGAATAGAAAGATGCCCTCAAATCCGAATGCTTTCTTCAACAAAGTCAGTTGCCTATACCTCCTCTTTCACACTGAAAAATCTCAACTTGATGTGATGACTAAAGCATGAGCAATGTCATGAATAGTGTCCGGATTTTAATTCCCGGCCAGAATGGTGGGCTGGACTTCAAAGCATTAGTTGGGCCCCTTGTTCGTGTAGTTGGACCTTCATATTTTTATCCATGATTCTTTTGGATAATCACGAACATATGGTGGAGTTTCATAAAATTTGGGCTTCGGGATTTAGACCAGTAACTCAATCGTCATGGCTGGTCCAGTTTCTTCACAAATTCTTTGGGTCTTCTTTTGTGGATCATATGACCCTCCAAATAGACGATTTGGCCAAAGGTTCCTTCTAATGAAATGTTGGAATTTGAGTAAGTAACCCTACAAAACAAGAATCATGCAATTTGGATAAGTAGGTTGAGAGTTATTATTAAAACATTAAACAAACTTGAATCTGGATGAATTCAAATGTGCTCTAAAATTATATTTAATATTTAAACATTAATATTTCACACAAATTATGCACATTTCATATAAAATCAGTATAGGGAGTATATAAAAAGTTATGAAGATATTAATAACATCAGACATACTGCCCCCTGAGAGTGGAGTTGTATTTCAGGTGGGACGTTCTGCCCTTGAGACCAGTGATGAGTTACTCGGTAAGCGGACTAGCCTAGTTCCGTCTACAAATCGTAAACCAGCACTGGCTGAAGCAAGCATGCTCGTGCACCGTCCGTCGGGTGTCTTCTTGAGCACCCAATAATTTGACAGGTTTCATTTAGTACATGCATGCACAAATATACTGGTTTTTATTAGGGACATCATTAGTGGTGTCCTGCTGAGGTCTATGCTCACACCCTGCACAAGCACTTTGGTGCACGTGCAGATCTAAGGGTTGGCATGCAGGTCTAGAAAATAGCTCTAGTACAGGTGGATGAGCTAGAGGAACTCAGCGGGGGTGTGGAGACAGATCTTGAGCGATGCAAAGGGTTGTGGTCGGGCCTCTTTATTTATTCAATTTTGTTCCTGCACTGTATATGATCGACCCATTAGGTGATCCTGTTATGACGTATGATTGTCAGCCAGCATGTGTATTTATAGCATGGTGACATATTTTTTATGGTTAGTCTTCCGCTGTAAAACCATGGGTTGTTCTCTAATGTTTATCTGGTTATGGATAATACTGTTATTTATTGTTATTGCTTAGGATGAGGATATAGTCTCCCCATGTGGTTTTATCAGACTCTCGTTGCTAGTCGCCAACCTCTGGCGTATGGGGAGGCACGCAAGAGGTCATGTGGCTCCACTGATCAAGTTACCATTCGGATAGTCCAGGTTGGGAAATTACAATTTTAGTCAAGCTTATACCCAGCACACGCATGATCACCCACTCGCACTGCCTGTTGATGTCGCCACCACTGATCAGTTGAGTGTTTTGTAACCTTCCTTCCATCAACGGTCTCCCAATTGCACATTATGAAAAAACTCCTGCACCTGTAAGTGGACTCCAAAATATTCTCACTCTTATGAAGGGCTCTTTACCTACTCTATTGCGTTTGTGGTATTTTACCTGCTACTTCCATTCTTTGTGCCCACATTAACACCAAAACTCGCCATGGTTGACTTCATGTGAAGCGGACTGAGTTGCATGCTCTTGAGGATAACTCTGCCTAGGATCCCATCACTCAGATGACAGTTGTTGTAAGCAGATCTCTACTATTCATGAGGTTTTGGTTGTGAAGACAACTTTCGGGTTTTTTTGTTTTGGAACTTCGCATTTTGAAAGGAAAAGAGTTTTTTTCCGGAGCTTAGGTTGCAGAACCTCTGAAAGATGTTGGCAGCAGCGGACTTGGTAGCAGCAGCAAGTCCCAGAAGTGGGGTTGAAGGATGAGTTCCTGAAGTCGGATCACTGTTCAATGAAAGTTGTCGGGAGACAGTTCAGTCAGCGGACTGTTGGCGGTGGCCTCCGACGATGTGTACGGTGGAGCACATATTTCAGATGGCTGTGGAACCAGGACAACCGGCAGGAGTAGATTATAAATAGTTGGGTGGGGGTCACTTGCACAGTAGGGATTGTAGGCTCTTGAATGTACTCTGTTCTCTTCTTTCACTTCTAATAAAACCAGCAGTGTTTCCTCCGGTGGAGTAGGGCAGGTCCTGAACCACGTAAACTCTTGCTTTGTTGTTCCGTGTAAGTGTGTTTCAGCTTGGTTGTTTGTGTTCTGAATGTTCTGTCGGCTTTTGAGTGTGGCAATTCAGTGCGTAGCTGGAGTGCCTGGTCTTCTCAGTTCTGGATACACTGTTTCAGGCGCCACCACTTTCTGAAAGTTCCAAACTTTGTTCCGCAAGTGAATTTCTGGAAAGCATCTTCTGGATCGGGGAGTCATTGGCGCAACAAGGGGTACCAGAACTTGTGGTTCAGCATGTGTCAATACATTTGGTTTCAGCAACAATCTTCTAGGAACACCCCTTGTCTTTCCATTCGGTTAGAATTCTGTTTGAAAGGAATGGCATAGGAAGAAGGTAGGGTTAGGATTAACAAATTCAATGGGTTAAATTTCGGATTCCGGAGGATGCGGATCGAAGGCTATCAGTTGCAGAAAGATCTTAAGCCTCCGTTGGAGGGGGTCAAACGGGAAGAAAAAAAGCGGAATGGGAAAGACTCAACAGGAAAGCAAAGGGAGTAATTTGGATGAGGTTTGCACGAAATGCTTCCTTGAACATTCAGGAGGTGGTGAAGACCACCCAGGAGCTAATGACAACTCTGGCAATCCACGTCATGTCGTGTTGACCTGTTTAATATTCGTGTCGAGATACTCAAACTCAAACCCGACACGTTTATTAAACGTGTTATCTTGTCGTGTAATCGTGTCACATCTTATTTATATATTTAATTAATTATTTAATATATTTATAAATATTTATTGTTTTTTATTGATTTATATTAATTAAAATTGTAGAATGGTGAATTCCCCTAACCTCAAGGAGAGGTGGAGACATTCTTTTATAGATGGATGAAAAGATTTACAAGTTGAAATAATCTGATGTGGGAATCTGAAATACCCTTTAACCGGAAATACAATTAACTGGGTTCAACACTCCCCCTCAAGCTAGTACATGATAACTTGGAACGAGAGTCCCACAAAAAAGAAAGAAGACACCAAACAAGACCATACACACTCCCTCTAAGTTGGGTCGCTGATGCTGTACAGAGAGAGTCCAGTCGAACTCCCGAGAAGCCTTTGGTGAAGATGTCAGCAAACTGATCTGTCGTTGGTATGTGGCTAAAACTGACATGGTGTTACTCGAGGTGATGGTGAAGAAAGTGACAATACACCTCGATATGCTTCGTGCGTTCATGGAAGACAAGATTGTAAGCAATCTTCGTGACTGCCTGATTATCACACCAAATATGAGCAGACGCCTGTGGCGGGAAACCAATCCATGGAGGAGATGACGAAGCCAAAAGATCTCAGTAGTGATTGTGATCATCGCACGGTATTCAAACTCAGCACTGGATCTGGACGATCCATGGTGAGATCATTGAGTTTCCCCACAAGATGACGGTACCTCTCTGGGTGAGAATATGGTTTCGTGTTGTCATAAAGAGACCGTTCTCCGGGCTCAAGAGGAGTGTCAATGACAGTTACCTGAATCAAACTAGCATCTTGCAAGATATCCAAAGCATATTTTCGTTGGCAAAAAAAGATGGTGTCCAGAGAACGGAAGACCTCAATGCCAAATAAGTATGTCAGAGGACCCAGATCTTTGGTTTGAAAGTGGTGTTGAAGATGCCCCTTTAGATGGGCGATTCCATTTGAGTCGCTCCCAGTTATAATGATATCATCAACATAGACAACCAGTAGGATACAGTCGAAGGGCGTCGTGCGGTAGAAGACAGTGTGGTCCTTCATACTCTGAGATAGGCCAAATGCAACGACGACTGTGCAGAATCTTTCAAACCATGTACGAGGAGACTGCTTGAGTCCATAGAGAGCGACAAAGTCAACAGACATGAGAATCGGCTCCTGAAGCACAGAAGTCAGGAGGTTGTTGCAGATATACCTCTTCTTCAAGAAAACCATGTAGAAAGGCATTTTTGACATCAAGTTGATAAAGATATCAATGATGATGAGCGACAAGAGAGATGGACAATCGGACAGATGTCATCTTCGCAACCGGAGAGAAAGAATCAAAATAATCGACATCATATGTCTGAGCAAAGCCTTTTGCCATAAGTCTAACTTTAAGGCGATGAAGAGTGTCATCTGCATTGAGGCGGACCGTATAAATCCATTTGCGGCCAACCACCTGTTTACCTGCCGGGAGGGGGACCAGATCCCAAGTATGATTGTCGTCCAGAGCCTGCAATTTATCCCGCATTGCTTGAAGTCGCCCAGGGTGAGATTTGGCGTCGCCAACCTTGTGAGAAATAGATATCATCTCCAGAGCAGAAAGACCACTGTATGAGGATGTGTAAAGAGGAGTATTCTGACAAGAACGATTACTTTTTCGCAATGCAATGGGCAAGTCGTCTGTTGCCGGAGCAGGAGCATCGAACGGAGCTGGGAAGATGGTGTCCTCAGCCTGGACAAGGGACACATTCGATGGGCGACGAGAGTAGACAGTGCCAAACCGGTGATCAGCAGAGTGGACACATGAGTCAGAGGTGGGTGAATGATGAGAGAAAGACAATCAACAATGGTGGTGTCTGGATGGGAAGAGGAAAGAGAGAAAGGAGAGCTCTCAACAAAAGATACATCAGCAGAGATGGTATAATGCCATAAGTCTAGAGAAAAACATCAGTATTCGCGCTAAGTGCGGGAACATCTGAGGAAGACGCAACGGAGAGATTTGGGAGAGAACTTTGAGAGGTTGGGACGAGTTTCACAGACATAACACAGACATCCAAACACACGGAGTGGAAGTGGGTGAGGAGGGAGAGAGGAGAACAAAGCCCGAAAAGGAGTCTCCTCCTGAAGGATAGAAGAAGAAAGACGATTTATGAGGTATGTACCAGTAAGGATGGCATCCCCCAAAAAAGACGAGGCACCTGCATGTGGAATAAGAGGGCACGAACATTCTCCAGAATATAACAATATTTACGTTCGGCCACTCCATTCTGCTGAGGTGTATCGGGGCAGGATGTCTGATGAATGATGATGTTATCCTTGACAAACTGGTGAAGGGAAGTGTATAAATATTCTCGATCATTGTCTGAGCAGAGACATTTAATATGCTTGGAGAATTGACTGAGAATTTCATGGTAAAGGGCTTTGAAAATATCACACACCTCAGAACGATCACGAAGGAGATATAGCCATGTCATCTGAGAGTAGTCATCAATAAAGGATACATAATAACTGTACCCTGACTGGCTAGGAACCCTACAAGTACCCATACATCGAAATGAACAAGGTTGAAAGGATTCGTTGCACGCGTTTACAATCGAGGAACATACATCACCCGATGATGTCTAGCAAACTTGCAAGATTCACAATAAAAGGAAAGGTGTTGACTAAATTAAGGGGGGCAAAGCTTATGTCAGACAGAAGCCCGTGGATGACCAAGGCGAAAATGTAGATCGAGGGCACGAGCAGAGGTGGATGAGCAAGTAAGGGATGGTGGGGTATCGAACATGTACACTCAATCACTAAGATGACCTCTACCAAGTTCTCGATTCGACGGTCGCTCCTGAAAAACAACACCATAAGATGTAAAAGAAGCAACACAATTTAAGTCTTTGATGAGATTACTCATGGAGATAAGATTAAAATGACTGTGAGGAACATGAGCTACTAAAGTCAGGCGAATAGAGGGTCAATGAGCATGTGTCAAATCCCACAATGGGGATTGTAGATCCATCATCAACAGTAATTGCAGAGGCACCAGCATACGGATGATAGGTAGTAAGCATACCCGAATCTCCTATGAGATGTTCAGACGCACCAGAGTCAAGCATTCAAGCTGTCGGTCGATGAGATATACACACGGTAGGGCCACTGGTCTGAGCAATGGTGGATGGAGAAGAGGAAGGTGGCAAAGCAGCCCGATAAGATTGTATAAATGCAATCTCCTCCTTCGAGAGTATCAGTCTGTAACGGATACTGGATCATGGTTGATAAAGGCATGTCTGGGTATGCAGAGTGTGCCAGGAAAGGGGGACTGCCTCGCGGGAGGACCGATGACGGAGCACGGGACAGCTGTGCAGGTGGGCGCACAGATGCAGGGATGGAGCGAGGGGCCGCTGTGCGGGAAGGCCGATAACTAAGACGAGGGGGCGGCCTCACACGAGAGTCGGCGACTGGAGGCGCAGAAGGAGACGTACAAGTGTGTCGGCGATAAGGGCACGGGGGAGCCATGTTGGAGAAGGGTCACTGGTTGTCCGTAGGAATGTTGTGTCAGAGGGGGCAACCTCGCACGAGAGCCAGCGTCTGGAGGTTCAGGAGAGTTACGAGCAGTCTTTTCTTATGGCCTTGGCGATAGCCTCCTCACTTCTGGATAGAGTGAAGAGGAGGCCATTCTTAGATCCCGCATGTGAGAGGAATTAATGCGAGAATTTTATGCTTCACAATGGGCAGTGCACCCAAGGATTTCTAAGATGTACCGTGACATGCATCGCCAGTATTGGTGGTCTAGGATTAAACGTCAGATTGAAGGTTTTATCACTGGGTGTTCCACTTGTAAGCAGGGGAAGACGAAGCACCAACAGCCTACTGGCTTGTTACAGCCATTACCAATACCAGAATGGAAATGAGATTATGTCGTGATGGATTTTTGTGACCGGCTTATCGAGGTCGCCTCGAGGTAGCGACGCAGTTTGGGTAGTCGTGGACAAGCTGACGAAAGTAGCCCGCTTTTTATCTGGGAGACCTTCCCAGTGGATGAGTTAGAGAGATTGTACATCCGTGAGATTATACGCCTACACGGGGTCCCTCGTACTATAATTTCTGATAGGGACGTTCATTTCACGTCGAGGTTCTTGCAGGGGTTGCAGAAAACACTGGGTACACAGGTGCTTCTGAGTACAGCTTACCACCCACAGACCGACAACCAGTCAGAACGGACAATACAGGTACTAGAGGACATACTTCGAGCGGGTGTCTTTGATTTCAGAGGTTCTTGGAAGAAACATATAACTCTTGTCGAGTTCGCCTACAATAACAGTTATCAAGTGACCATACAAATGGCTCCTTATAAGGCCTTATACGGTAGGTCGTGTCGATCACCTCTATGCTGGCTAGAGGCAGGGGAGGCAACGCTACTAGGACCTCGTCTCACACAGGAGACTTCGGAGCAGGTACAGCTTATCAGGAAGAGCTCAGTCTAGACAGGAATCTTATGTCGATCGCCATCGACGACCTCTGGAGTTCGAGGTCGAGGATCGTGTTTTCTTGCGTGTTTCACCTAGACTGGATCATAGACGGATGCGAAGGCAAGGGGAAGTTGACTCCTAGGTTCATTGGACAGGAGAGAGACGGACCGGTAGCCTATCGGATAGTTATTCCTCAGAGGCACCGAGCAATGCACGACGTGTTACATATATCACAGCTCCGTCGGTATCATGCTGACTTGTCTCGTACTTTTGATCCTGAGGATGTTGAATTAGAGGTTGATGCTTCCTTTAAGAAGTATCCACTCGTACCATCGATCGGAGCACGAAGGCTCTCGAAGGCAGGTTTGTCCCTCTAGTGCGGGTGTTATGGAGGCGCGGTCGTGTACAGGATGAGACTAGAAAGAGAGAAGCCAATGTGCGTACTCAGTGGCGGGAATTATTCCCCCTGTCCGGAGTGTAAACAATAATAAAGTCAAACTTCTGAAGGTACTTAACCCATCGGCGTTGTCTCAAGTTAAGGTCCTTTTAGGAGAAAACGTGGGTCAAGCTCTTATGGTCTGAGTAGACCACGTATTTCTCCCTAAAGACATGGTGACGCCGCGTCTTCAAGGCATGCATCATTGTCGTTAGTTCTAGGTCATGGGTTGGATAATTCTTTTCATGTGGTCGGAGCTGGCGAGAGTTATACGACACCACATGATCATCCTGCATCAACACACACCCAAGACCCGCACCTGAAGCATCACAATAGACCACGTATCCCATCCCAGATTCAAGTAGGATCAAAACAGGAGCAGTAGTCAACCGCTGCTTAAGCTCCTCAAAAGATGTCTGACAATCTAGGCTTTCATTCAAACTTTACCCTTTTTTGGGTAAGTGCGATCATGAGCGAAACTAGCCGAGAGAAATGCCTGACAAACCGCTTATAGTAACCTGTCAGACCCAAAAAGCTCCTGATCTCGAAGACATTCCTCGATTGCTCCCATGACATCACTGCTCTGATCTTCTCGGGGTCCACTGAAACCCCACGTTCTGAGATCACATAGCCCAGAAACTTGACTTTTCGGATCCAGAAAGTGCACTTAAGAGAGCTTAGCATAAAGGCGGTGATCCCAAAGAGTGCCTAAAATGATCCTCATGTGTTGTTTGTGCTCTTCCTCTGTCCCGAAATAGACCAGGATGTCGTCCACGAACACCACGACAAAAGAGTCGAGGTACTTATGGAATACCCGATTCATAAAAGCCATGAAAACCGTCAGAGCATTTGTCAACCCAAATGACATGACCAAATAATCAAAGTGTGGTCATACCTGCTTCGGAAGGTTGTCTTGGGAATGTCTGACTCTTTAACGACTTGATGATACCCAGAGCGCAGGTCGATCTTAGAAAACCACCTTGCCCCCTTGAGTTGATCAAAGAGGTCATCAATGCGGAGCAAAGGAACTGTGCGCCAACCGTGCGTCTCCTTCTACCCGACCCGAAAACCACCATTTTTCTCAAAAACTCCCTGGAAATCCATGAAACAAAGATAAGACTAAAAAAACGAGAAAATACCTCAAAAAATACCACAGATATGACACTGACGAAAGTAGTCTACTTCCTTCCTATCTGGGAGACCTTCTCAATGGATAACCTGGGGAGACTGTACGTCCGTGAGATTATACGCCTACACGGGGTCTCTTGTACTATTATTTCAAATAGAGACGCTCGTTTCACATCGAGGTTCTGGCAAGGGTTGTAGAAAGCGTTGGTATACAGGTACTTTTGAGTACAGCTTACCACCCACAGATCGACGACCAGTCAGAACGGACAATACAAGTACTATAGGACATGCTTCGAGCGTGTGTCCTTGATTTCGGAGGTTCTTGAGAGAAACATATACCTCTTGTCGAGTTCGCCTACAATAACAGTTATCAGGCGACCATACTGATAGCTCCTTATGAGGCCTTATTGAAAGTCTCGGGCGCAGCGGAAGCACGTGGGTGGATGTGCCCATTTGACTTTTTGTCATTAGCAATGATCAATCCGGGATCAATACGACGATAAACGCCAGACTCCACGGATCGAATCACAGAAATAAACAAAGAAGAATAATAGTCCCGGAACCACAAAGGAGGATCACCAAAGGTTGATTATAATTAATTTAATTAATTGACAAGAAGTACCTTTTATGGCATTCTTTCTTCGTTGATATTTCTGATCACGTTCCGATGTGATTCGTCGTTGCGTCGCAGAAGCCAAGTGTAGACTTTCTCTAGTGGTGATCCACACGTGCACAACGTATCTCTGGATGTCACCAAGGGAATCTCCGGGTGCTAGCGTGGAGAAGCCTTTGTTTGCGTTGTCCGCCTTAGATCGCCTTGATCCGATGGAAGATGATCTCTCTCGGTCTCGAGAGCGTTCTTGGAGGAAGAAGTTCTTTCAACCTTGAGAGAATTCTCCAGAATTATTGGGCACAACGATTAGGAAAAAGTGTTGGGGTTGTGAGAATATTTATAATCGGGTTTGAGATTATAGAGTTATGACAATAAATAAACGCGTTACGCGTTTTATTTATTTCATTAAATCTTATTGAAAACTCCCATGTCGAATCATTAATTCTTTGACATGCGCCCACGCTGATTATAATAAATATCATTTAATAAAACGATATTATTTCCTCAAAATCCCGACTGGAAAAACTACACGGCGTGTACTCGTTTTTCATTTCCTTTCCAAAATGAAAACTACACAGCGTGTACATTCAATGTACACGGCGTGTATATCTTGTTTTCATTTTATTCTTCCTCCAACATTAAAACGATTTAGGCTTCCTTGAATAATTATTAAACCACATACGGAAATAATCTTTATTCTACTTGAGATACTTGGATACACTTAGTGTGTGACCCTCTAGGCCTCTTTCTCATTGGCATTAGGCGGGTTTGCTTAAAGTCCAAGATTACTGTTTAGCAACGGGTCAAGGCATCCAAGAGAAAGAAGTTGACGCCGCATTGACGTGTCACCTCATACGAACGCTTACCGTGTAATTTAATCCATTTGTCTCAATATCTCATCAAGCAGGTTTCATGGCAGTGTTATAAACCTATATGCTTGATCTGTCATTCTTTGACTTCCAGAAATAAACTCATCGTGACACCATGGCCATGGAATTTGGGCGACAGTTCTATTTCAATCAAAGGGCCCGAGATATCTACTTCCATAAATATGGAAGGGACAAATCCTTCCTCGACTTATCCATTAACAACATGTCATTCGTGACGCACTCAACGTACCCTACTTCCCGCCAACTGTCTTCGTGACGGTTTTCGTCAGCAAATCTAAGTGCGCGAGCCATGACATGAGTTAATGATAATCTTCCAGTCTAAGGACCATTACACACGCTCGTAAATAGCAATGTCTGATGACACCAAGACATGCGGAATTACTACTGGCAGATCTGTTCTCATAATCTCCAATCTTGGAGATTACCAAGTGCGAACTCCATGAGAGAGAGTATCGTCTTCTTACGAGTACTCGCACATGACGGTTTGTATACTATGTGTCCTATCATAGTATGTCATCCAACCGTAGAACTTTATTTAAGAATATTGTTATAGCATTTCAAGGTTCTCATCATAACGGGGATCTGCCATGACCTTATTAATGCAACAAATATTTCAGGACATTATTATATTATAGTCATGCAGAACAATGAACAATATATAATAAATGTACATTCATGTAATCAAAGTATAAACAGTTGGTTCTCAGGACACCAATTCTAACACTTCTACGGTAGGTCATGTCGATCACCTCTGTGCTGACTAGAGGCAGGGGAGGCAATGCTACTAGGACCTCGTCTCGTCCAGGAGACTTCGGAGCAGGTACAGCTTATCAGGAAGAAGGTGGTTACTGCTCAGTCTAGACAGAAATCTTATATCGATCGTCGTTGACGACCTCTAGAGTTCATGGTCGGGGATCGTATTT
Organism: Viscum album; assembly: GCA_963277665.1. Classification (NCBI taxonomy): domain Eukaryota; kingdom Viridiplantae; phylum Streptophyta; class Magnoliopsida; order Santalales; family Viscaceae; genus Viscum; species Viscum album. Next base: position 1,317,763,373 of record OY728147.1, read on the forward strand.
TCTTACGTGTTTCACCTAGACTGGTCATAGGCGGATACGAAGGCAAGGGAGGCTAACACCTAGGTTCGTTGAACCTTTCGAGATATTGGAGGGAGTCAGACCGGTAGCCTATCGGATAGCTCTTCCTCAGAGGTACCGAGCCATGCACGACGTCTTTCCATATACCACACCTTAGCCAATATCACACTGACATGTCTCATACTTTTGATCATGAGGATGTTGAATTGGAGGTTGATGCTTCCTTTGAGGAGTATCCTATTCATATCATTGATCATAGCACGAAGGCTCTCTGATGCAGGTTTATCCCTCTAGTACGAGTGTTATGGCAGCACGGCCGTGTACAGGATGAGACTTGGAAGAGAGAGGTCGATGTACGTGCTCAGTGGCTGGAATTATTCTCAGACGAAGCTTTACCACCTTTGGAAGAGCAACTCAGGAACGAGTTGCTTTAAGGGGGGAAGACCGTAAAATCCCAGCTTTTATATGAGGTACGGGAACCTTTTATTTTCAGTTTAATTCTTTAGTTTTATCCTTCTGGTAATGCTTAATGAGGTCACAGAGGTTACAAGGGTGTTTGGGGCTTGTTCAGAGCCCAGAGCCCCGAGTTTTGGAGGAAACAAGTGGGTCGCACGGATAGTATAAATCGTGCAGCCTAGACCACATGGTTTGTTCAAACCATGCGAGGTGCCCCAGTGCACGACAGGAGGTCGCACGGTTTTACCTAACAGTGTCGCTCAGGCCGCACAATCGTGCGAATGTTGCAAGTCCCGTTGCAGAGATGTTTCGCACGGGTTACGCACGGTTTGTCTAACTGTGCACCAAGCCCAAGCGAGGGGTGTCTTGGGGCAGTGATTGTTGCACGGTTAGCGCACGGTTTGGCCAACAGTTCGACCTCTTTTTAAAGGGTGAATTTACCAAATTTTCCTCTGTCTCTTTAAAGCTTAAACCTCTTTTTCTTTCCTCCTCCTGTTGTGGAAGCGTCGGGAGTCGCAACGACAGAAACAAGATACGAAAAGAAAATGCAGAAGAAATGAAAACACACAGAACACACAAATTTACGTGGTTTGGGAAAAATCCCTACGTCCACGGAAAGGCAGAATATTCACTATAATCGGGAGTACAATTACAAAGTTTTTCCAGTAAGAAACCTTAGCCCGAAATGGGCTACAAATAGAGAAGACGATCCACTGTTGCACAGGAAGTCCACGTCGCTACAGTGAAAGACGGCCACCCAGGTCAAAAGTGCTACAGTGGCGGCCGGCAGGAAGTCCAAAAGGCTGCAGTAAAGTTGACTTCGAAGTCCGCACTGCTACAGTGCTCTGTCGGTGTCGGTCAGTCAGCTCGACCCGCGAAAGTTGCAGGCCACAAGCATTCAGCCCAACCGGATTGGGCTACACCAATCCAACACCTCCACACACACCACCTCACCCGTTGGATAACTCCTCTCACGCCTAAGCTAGGCTTTGATCTCCCTTATCCGTCTGACGTCCGAATCAAGATCTGTTTATCGCGTTGGATTCCTCTCAGTAAGAGCTTCGATTCGTTACCTTCTTTTCTCAGTTTATCTCGCCATCTTCTGCGTTATTTTGGTACGAGCTAATATGCCTTATTTTCAAGACATTCGTCTATTTCTCTATTTCCCTTCATTCTAGTCTGAATCGGAAGCCGATATTGGAAGAGTGCTCCTCTACCGCCATAAGGTGGGTGGTTTATATACCTTTTCCCTAAGGTTTTATTGTTTATTAAATTATCGCCAATGTGCACGCCAAACCTTCCCGGCGTTGCTCCTAAAAACTAATCAATGTCTTAAATAAATTGTTTGAGCCTTAATGTGATGCCTACGTACCACCTTGACATGGTTGGAGGTTGTCGACCTCAACCCGAACCACCTCCAAGGTGTGTTCGTCCATCTGCCTAAGCTAAGAACCACCCCTTTGGGTGTGTAAACTTGTCACCCGGTTGTGGAAGCCTTGAATAAATTTAATGAGTTAATAAATGGTTGTTTGTAATGAAATGGATGATTGCATTTGGGTATGGACACTAACATAGCCCTGGCTTTTAAATACTTGTTGATGTTGTTTATTTACAGTATGGCACCGCTCATTATCACGATATGGCACCACTCATTATCACGGTATGGCACCGATGAGGGGGATCAAGGTATGGCACCTATGACCTCCGTACACACATATATCTTCAGATATTAGGACGCCTCGGCCTTTGGCCCAGGGTTCCTGGCCCATGTAGGTCTGATACTATTCCGAGTTTCTTGGATTCGTGGAGGTCGCCCTGGTCTACAACCTCGGGACCTGGCCCATGTGGTGTGATACTTTTTAATTGTGCGGCGTATGCCAGAGCTAGTAGATACTTGCACACTTTACTTTTATGTATTGATATTCATCATGTGTAACATGCTCATGGTTATAGCCCTGCTTATGGACTTGTTTATAACTGTCATTCATATTACAGCTTTACTTGTCATACCTGCACACGGTTATAGTTTTCATACACGGGCTGGATTTGTTATAGACATTGATGGTGGTGGCTTACTGAGTATATCTCACACCCTGTTCGGGCCGCCGATTGGTACCGAGACAGACTTCATTGATGCAGGAAGAGAAGGGCAAACATCTGGTCATGGATGCTTGATTGATTTGTAGAATGGGAGCTTAGGAGCACAGGACCGAGCCTTGGCTCGTGATGCTATTGGAGATAGCCTTTTGGGTCTTTTTGTACTTTTGTTATCCATGTATGTATTGTATGTCTGCTTTTTTTGTATAGCTCCATGACATACTCATCATTTTGTATATGACGCTGTTTTTGGCTTGTTTATTATTATTGTCTGGATGATTTTACTTCTGTTGTTTTATTTTCCATTGTTAGGTTTCAACTATTTATACATTTATAATCAACATTGTGCTACTCTGACCGTGAGGGCATTGTCTCTCCATTGTACCACCTTAGACCCTCACTGCTCGTCAGCACTCTTTGGCGTAAGGGGAGGTGCACTTGAGGTCATGTGACCAACCAGGTTCGGTTACTTGTGAGTGAACCGGGTCCGGGATGTTACATTCATGAACTCCTGAATGAGGAGATCAGGCGAAAGGAAGCCATGCATCAGTCGGAACCACGTTCAATGCAAAAGGCAAAAGGCATTCCATTCAACAGAAGAGTTGGAAGAACGGTGAAGGGAAAAGGGAAAGTCGAGGAAAATCAGCTGGGTCCAGACCCATATGTTGGAATTGCAGGAAGGGACACTTGAAGAAGGTTGTAAAGACCAAAGGGTCAATTACAGAAGAAGTGCTTTCGAAAGTTCTGCAACTACCGTAGCTGAGGAGGAAAGCGGTTTACTGCTAAATGTCAACATTCCGTTAGAATCATGGATTGTTGATTTTGAGGCTTTGTTCCACTCTACGTTCGAGAGGATGCATGATAAACTATGTTTCTGGAAGGTTTGGAAGGGTTCACCTTGCGAATGATGAAGCTCTCAGGATCATGGGAAAGAGTGTTGTGAAAGTTCGAATTACAAAGGCTTGTCGGAACTACCGGGAGTTTGGCGCATATCGGGTTTACGAAAGAACCTAATCTCGATAGATCAGCTAGATGAAGAGGGTTTCTATACAACTTTCGCAGATAGAGTGTGGAAGATCACGCGGGGATCCATGGTGATGGCCAAAGGTGTTAAAAATGGAACAATGATTCTGACGGGAAAGTCGGATGGAGCAATGAATATTAGAACATCAACTTCTGGAAGTGCGGAGTTATGGCATTGTCATCTTGGGCACATGAGTAAGAAGAATGTGTGACTCTTGGCAGTTAAAGGCATACTGAAGCTCGGCCACATGGAATACGAAACATGTGAAAGTTGTATCCTTAGAAAACTGAAGGTGTCGTTTGTTATGAACGAAAGGACTCATAAGCCTCGAATGTCGAAGCTTGTCCACGCAAATATTTGGGGGTTTAACACGAGTTCGTTCTCAAGGAGGGTCGTTGTACTACATAACCTTTATCGATGATGCAACACAAATAGTGTGGCTGTTTTTCATTAAACATAAATGAGGTTTTTGGAACGTTCATACAATGAAGAGCCATGGTGGAAAAGGAAATTAGAATGAAGCTAAAATGCTTAACGTCTAACTACAAAGATGAATACGGAAGTAGAGAGTTCCTGAGGTTTTGAAGGAAGAAAACAATTCAGTTCGAGAAGACTCTACCCGAGACACCAAAGAAAAATGGTGTGGCGAAACAGATGAATAGGACACTGAATGAGAGAACTCAGAGCATGAGGTTACATTCTGATTTCCCAAAGGAGTTTTGGGCAGAAGCTGTCAATTGTACCACTTATCTCGTGAATCGGAGTCCTTTCATAGCGCTGGGGCGGGAGCTTTTGGAAGAAGAGTGGACCGGAAGACAGGTTGGTTGATGTTTCTCACTTGAAAGTTCACAAGTCTCACGTACGACCATGTTGATGTCAAGGAAAGGAATAAGCATGAAGAGAAATCCCAACATGTTTCTATTTTGGGTATAGCGATGAAAACATTGAATTTCACCTCTGGGATAATGATCAGCGAAAGGTCGTCAGAAGTTGGAATGTTCTCTTCAATGAGAAGATCTGATGTAAGGATCGAAACTTGGCAAAAGATGCGGTTGAGATCAAAGAATCAATCGAGCATGCCCAAGTTGATCTGAACGAAAGACAAGAAGTTCCGAAAAGTTCAGGGAGTACCGAAGATCCAAAAGAGCCATCAAGGCCGAATGTACAGGAATGCTCTAGAACTGCAGAAGCTCGAGGAAGAGTTCCGAAAAATGCAGTTCCGAAAGGAGCAGAACCTCAGGATAAATTGAGGAGGTCAACAACGATCAGACGGTCGATGCAAAGGTTTGAAACTAATCTTCACTACTTACTGATGGAGGAGAACCCGAAAACCCGAAAGAGGCAGCAAGTCTTAGAAATTTGATTCAATAGGAGTTAGCAATAAAGGGGTTAATGTACTCCTTGCATGTCAACAGAACATGAGACCTAACAGAATTACCATTGGGAAAGAAGGCATTACAGAACACATGGGTCTATAATTTGAAAGAGGAAACGATGGTAGAAGAAGGTGCAAGGTCGGGTTATTTGTGAACGGGTTTCAACAAACGGAAAGTGTAGATTTCTCAAAAATCTTTTTTCCAGTTGTTAAGCACACAACAATTCAAACAGTACTAAACTTGGTTGCTTTAGAAGGCCTGCATCTTGAACAATTAGATGCAAAAACAGGTTTCCTTCATAGTGACTTGGAGGAGGAAATCTTCATGAAGCAACCAAAAGGATTCAAGGAATCCAGAAGTGATCTAGTGTGCAAGCTCGAACGAAATTAAAGCAAGCACCCAATCCTTTATGGCGAAGAAGGGGCTCGTCCAGAGCAATGCAAATCATTGATGTTACCGGAAGGTGTTCAGTGACGGGAGTTTCATCATACTTCTCGTGTATGTGGATTATATGCTTCTGGCGGGACCGAATATGAAACGGATTGAGGAGTTAAAAGTTGATTTGTTCGAAAGGTTTGAGATGAAGGATCTCCGCAAAGCCAAACGAATTTTGGGGAAGCGAATCAGAAGGGACCGGAAAATCGTAACCTTGGTCTTGTCTCAGAAGAGGTACATCCGGAAGGTCGTGGAAAGATTCGGATTGTCCAGATCTAAGCCTGTGACTACCCCTTTGGTCGGATATATCAAGTTGTCCAAAGAGAAAGCACTTAAAACGAAATATAAGGTTGGGTACATGGCGAAGGTTTTGTTTGCATCAACGGTTCGAAGCTTAATGTACATACTGGTTTGTATGAGGTCGGACATTGTGCATACAGGAGGAATTGTCAATAGGTTTATAATGAATCCGCGAAAGGAGCATAGGAAGCGGTAAATTGGATTCTCCGATATCTCAAAGGAATAGAAGAGTTGTCCTTGTGTTTCGGAATGAATGATTCGTTACAAGTTTACATTGATGCGGGCATTAATGGAGATATGGATACGCTGAAGAGAACCATTAGCTTTGTGTTTAGAGGGAAAACCATACGCTGAATGTCTAGGATGCAACCAGTAGTTGCACTTTCTACTACGAAAGCAAAGTACTCAGTCGTTACGAAAGCAAGGAAAGAGTTGGTATGGCCGAAGTGCTTGTTGGAGGATCTCAGAAAGAGGCGGGAAAACAGAATGTTGTTCTGTGATAGTCAGAGTGTGATCCATCTTATGAAGAATCTAGTGTTTCACTAACGAACGAAATACATTCAGAAGAAGTATCACTTAATCCGAAATCTACTGCAATACGGGGTGTCGAAACTACGAAAGATTGGCGAAAGTCATAATTCAACAGATATGCAGCCAAAAGTCATAGTCCGAGAAAGTTTGGGACAGTGTTGTGCCTAAGTGGACCTTAGATGATCAAAAGGAAAAAATGAAAGGGGGGTTCATTGTTTATTGTTACGGAAGAAGGGAAGTGACCAAAAATGCCTAAATGTCGGGAGGAAACCTTGAAAGTAGTCCTCAGGTAGGAGTTAAGAGATTTTTGGGTTTTTGGGTGTGAAAAGAACTTTTGGTTTTTTTGTTTTGCAACTTTGCACTTCGGAAGGAGAGTTTTTTTTGGAACCTGGGTTGCGAAACCTCCAAAAGATGTTGGTGGCAATGGACTCGATAACAACAGTGAGTTCCGAAAGTGGGGCTAAAGGATGAGTTCCGAAAGTCCGATCAATGTTCACCAAAAGTTGCTGGGAGACGGTTTATTCGGCGGGCTACTGGCGAAGGCCTTCAATGATGTGTAGGATGGAGCGCATATTTCATATGGTGGTGGAATCAGAACTACCGACAAGACTTGATTAAAAATAGTCGTGTTATAAATTATAGACTATTGTATGTACTCTTTGTTTTCTCTTCTTTCGTCTTTAATAAAAGAAGCAATGTTTTCTCTCATGGAGTAGGGCAAGTCCCGAACCACATAAACTCTGGTATTGTCGTTCCATGTGAGTGTATTTCCGCTTGGTTGTTCTTGTTCTAGAAATTTTATTAGCGTTTGAGTGTCGCGATTCAATGCATGGTTGTGGTGATTGGTCTTCCCAGTTCCGGATACACCATTTCAGGCACCGCTACTTTCAGAAAGTTCTGGACTTTGTTCAGCAAGTGAAGTCTCGAAAGGCATCTTTTGGATCGTGGTGTCTTTGGCGCAACAAATTCTTAATCGTTTAAAAGTTCGTCTCATCGCCAATAAATATGCTCAAACATATGACATTGATTGCTTATGCATTATCTTGAGCGCCTTTTTATCTCTCCACCTAGCACTCACCAATGGTCCCTCCATCGATTGGATTTCAAGAATGCTTTCATGCACGATCATGTAGATGAATAGACCTATATGGAGCAAGCACGCGGGTTTTGTTGCTTAAGGGGAGCAGTGCAAGGTCAGTCGCTTTCAACAAACTTTATATGGACTCAAGCAGTTCACGCGGACCAGGTTTGACAAATTTTATACAGTTATAACAAATTTTGGACATTCTTGGAGTCTATTTATCAATATTCAATTGGCAATAAACAGTTGTGGGTATTTTGCGTATTGTTATATCAATTATATTGAGATCATAGGGAGCAATTCGGCAAGAATTGATCTACTCAAATCCTTCATGAATACTTTCATCCAAAAGACTTGGGTCCACTCTGGTATTTTTTGGATATCAAGGCCTCTCGGTGCATGAGAAATATCTTCCCATCTAAAAGGAAGTGCGCTCTAGATTTCTAAGGGAAATGGTGGGAAATGGTGGGAAATAGTGGCATTTGGTCCTGACATTACTGATACCCCTCTCGAGCCAGGTGAGAGGTCTCTCCAGGCTGAGAGTAAGGTGTTCCCTTCACTTGATATGTATTGTAGGCTGGTTGGGAAGCTAAATTATTTTACTATTCATCCTGACATTACATGTGTAACAAGTCGATTAATTAAACATTCGACGAGACTTTCATGTGAACCAACACTTCACATGAAGCAAACAAGTAACAAGTAGTAAATCTTTTAACTCAAAGAGAAGGGTATCCAACAACCTTGGATAAAAGGTCCCTTGATTTATACTTTCAAAAAGTCTGTCTTACCCACACCAGGGTAAGCCCTCGATACAAAGATCGTAGTCTGTCTTGCTATCCCCGCAAGCTCTCAACTTCAAGGTAGTCAGCACCTATGTCTTCCTCAGCAAGGAAGTCCTCGATCTTTAAGGTAGTCGGCACCTCTGTCTTCCTATCCCCGGAAACCCTCAAATGTACTCAGCAATATTCGGAGTCGCACGAAGCAAATCTAAACAAGGTGTTCAGTACGCACTAAGCATGAGAGTCTCTCTCTAGAAATCATTTCAGCATGTAATCTCTAGAGTCATAGAACAATTGTTTAAAAGTTGTGAGCTCTTTCAAATGAGCTCCTATTTATAGGCACATTCTCAACGGTCGGCTCCCTCCTCCAACGGTCATATTTTTCCTTGAATTTCGGAGGGACCTGTACACGTGTCACTCAAACAACGGTTAGTTAGTAACTGAATGCACGACATCGTTTTATAGCCAAAACATGAGTAAGCAAAAATATGGTTACCTAAGCAAATTCATTTTTCGGAATGTAAGCAAAAATGAAAGTTCGAAGTCTACCCAAAAACTATTCGGAGTCTATAATACAAGGATATTCAGATTCTGTTTTCCAAGGAATTCGGAACCTGAATTCTATAGAATTCTGGAGTCTGAATTTCAAGGAAATTCGGAATCTGGATTCACAAGAATTCGGAACCTGAACTTAGAAAGTTCGAAATCTGAATTCATAAGAATTCGGAGTCTGAACTCAGAAGAGTTCGGAGTCTGAATTCAGAGAACTCGGAGTCAGAACTCATAAGAGTTCGGAGTCTGAATTCAGAGAACTCGGAGTCAGAACTCATAAGAGTTCAGAGTCTGAATTCAGAGAACTCGGAGTCAGAACTCATAAGAGTTCGGAGTCTGAATTCAGAGAACTCGGAAGCCAGAACTCAGAAGAGTTCGGAGTCTGAATTCAGAGAATTCGGAACCTGAATTCGTATCCTGAAAACAGAATGCTCTATATCTAAGTATATATATGATTCTGAGGTTTTGGATACGAAACTGAACCTTAGACAAAATGAACAATGAAAAATATGGTAATGATAAATTTCCTTGGGGAAGGACAATTTTCCTTATGAAAGTAAAACAGAGGGTAAAATGAAATTTTTCTTAAGATAAGATGTTTGTGATTTTTAAAACAAGAAGGAATGGAAAAGTCATAAGGAAACCTTATTGACTCAACAATCACCCCAAACATGAAGGAATGGAAAAGTCATAAGGAAACCTTATTGACTCAACATATGCAAGATGCTTATTATCCACGATATCCGCATTTATGTATATTGTTTTTGTTGGAGGTAATTTAATCTCCTAGTAAGGCAAAAAACATACTATCATATCTTTCTTGAGTGTTGAGTAAAAGTACTAAGCCATGACTCATGTGACAGCGGAGAATTTATGGTTACAAACACTTATACAAGAAACATGTGTCGTACAACAGTCAGATGACCATTAAGATTGCAATCAACTCGATTTTTCATGAATTGACGAAACACGTTGAGGTGGGTTGTCACTTTTTTGGAAAGAACTACAAAAAGAAAAACCTCACATTCGGCTACGTTCAGACAGCAGGAGAACATCTTGATGCAATTACAAAAGGGGTTCCAAAGTCGCGGGAAAAACTCTTGTGTAACAAACTGATCATATTAAATATATGTGTTCTAGCTTGAGGGAGAGTGTTAAAACATTTATGTATCGGGACATGGGCATGCCCAAGTTCATCATATTTGACTTAGTTCATCATTTATCCCTTATGTTTTAAATTTCAAATCTCCAGCTATCTCGAACCATGTATCTCTCATATTGATCTATAAATAGAGAATCGACCTCATTTAAGAGGGTTGGTTTTTAGGTCTGCTATTTCAACGCATCTAAAATCCATTTTTTTGGCATTGTGAACCTTTGCAATCAATAAAATGGGATTATTGGATATTTGTTCCGTGTAATTGCGGTTTAATGATTTGATCGTCACTTAGGGATGATTCCCAGTGACTAAGATTTCAGGAGCCAAGTGAAGTGGGCACCCTTGGATATATGCCAAAGAGGACCTTTCATAAGAAGAAACCTCCTTGATAAATATGCAAAAAGTGTGAGAGGAGAATGAGAAAAGGTTGGTGAGTCAATAACTTGTTTGGTGTTTAAGAAAAAAATGTGATGGAAAATGCCAAATAGTATAAAAATATAATAACAAAAAAATAGGGGTTGGGCTTTTTATCAACAAACAGGGGTATTAAAGTAAAAAAAAAAGATAAAACGTGAACAATATTGTCCAAAAAATACAAATTCATAATCCTTCTCTTCCACCAATGATCATGAGTGTTCGTTCTCTTGAAACATGAACAATGTTTTCTTTCTTGGGATCGCGTCCTCTCCTACCAAACTTAATCTAAAATACATTTTGTTTTATATAATTGCATGATTAATTTTCAACAGCTAATGATGAAATCAATTGGGTTGCAAAAGGTGCTTAATAAAGAATTTGTTTGGTTACAACGAAGGACAATGCATTACCTCAAGCACCCTTCAAAAAATAATGCTGTCCTGCTGCCCTTCTTCTTAAGTTTTGGATTCACAATCACCTATCCACGATAACTGTTAAACTTAATGGCAGGAAATTGTATTAGATTTATATGATGGGAAAAAACACCAAGCACAAGGGCAAACATGCATTCTTCCCCATTCACCACCATACCAGAAGATCAAATGGGTGTCGGTCCTGCTCTTTGGCACTTTCCTTCGATATATAGCTAATGTACTTGGGAATATCCTCTAACACAATAATCTGCATAGAGCAAAATGAAGAAGAATAAGAAGTTATACAATGGCTTTATCCATGGTTTATGCCGAAGGAAAGAGATAAAATTCACAAAGGTACATAAGAAAATAGACGGTGAATTCAGACCAACCCTCAAAGGAAATCCGATTTGCGGGGCAGCAAGCCCAACCCCAGGTGCCTTCCTCATGACCGCAACCATGTCGTCAATAATCTTCTGGATCCTCTCCGAACCTATCTCCTCGGGATCCACATCGAGGGCTGGCTCGTGGAGAACCGGATCGCCGGCTCTAACGATGTCCGGCAAGGCCGGCTTGTTCTCCCCGAGGCCCACAAACCAGCGCGCGCGGTCTGGCCATTCCGAGGAATCGGCAGAAGAGCTTCGGGGTTTCCTTGGGGGGAAGAAGGCGGCAGTGAAGGCAGGCCCGGGGATGGAGAACACGGAGACGAATGAGAGCGACGGAAATCGGTGGGATCGGGGAAATAAGGAAGGTCGAAATGTATAGTTTCTCCGGTTCAGGGGGCAATTACCGGCAAAGGGTACGGGACGGAGGCGGCGTGACATTTTGTGGACCGCATCCATGGCAGACCTCTCCCTTCAGCTTCCACTGGCATGGCCAAGAGTGGCTTAAGCGGCAGAAAAAAGCGATCGACACAATCAGAGTTGGTCATGAGGCGCCTAAGAAGCCCTTGGCCTATGGCAGCAAACGGTCAACGATAAAAAAAAAAATGAAAATTTCTACCGTACATGCACCGTGGCACCTTCGGAAGGGGTAACGTTGGGACTTCTCATCTTGGGCAACATTATTTCCTAAGGTTCCTCATTGAAATTAACTCTGTGTTTTGATCATCGGATGTCATTCATTCTTGTCCAATTATCCTTAGGAGGAGAGATGAATTTAGGGATTCTTGGAAACATAATTCTAAAGATGCATAAGATATCTAACAAATAACTAAATTAACAAATCCCTCGAAAAATTTAAATTATAATTTTTCCAAGAATTAACTATAAATCCAATTTTTAAACTTATCAAAAAATCTAAAGAGCTTCGTTTTTTTTTAATGTTTATCATGTTGTGAGACGGATCAAACACCGATTGAAATCGTGAAAAAATTTGAAATTGGAAATGTATAATTGATCATGGGCGTAGCGCATCGTTAATAAAATATGGAGTCGGATGTTCGTAAGGATAACATCAAACGAAAATGTATAAGTAAACGATATACAAGAAGGAAGTATGTGGATCAAAAGTTATCATTTCATTGACATGGTGGCAAGTATATATAGGGTGCATGAGTTGCACCATGAGAGTCTCAGGGATCATGCGATCACCTTGAGAAGTCGAGATGAATCAGATGTGACCAGCTTTTACCAATTAAGTTCAACTTAAATTATTTGTTTCTTTAAGTTGATCAGACCTCTGTCGTCGGTTATGATGTATGGATCTTAAATATGAGTTCTCACCAATTTTCTCTCATGCTACACAAATAATGTAAAGCAAATAATACACAAAAGATTTTTGAGAATTTACTCCGTCATGCCGACTCTCGACGAGTCACGGGTTTTCCACTAATAATCTTATTATTAATTACAAGTGGCATGAGAAGTTTTAATTCGTGACCCACAGTGTGCATCTCTCGTGCCAAACTGAAACCACAATATTAAGCATGTGGTCGAGTTATCTCCCAAAAAACTCATTCCACCTCCTAGTAGGAATGATGAAGTTGTTTATACTGGAACCACTAGTATTCTCCCCGGACTACCACATGGACAGATCTTTGACTGCCTCTTGAACTTCTGCTATACTTAGCATGCACGTCAGCCTATCCATATTTCTGGTAGATTGGTCTTCTGAAGCTCGCACTACCTGGAACTACAATGTTCGTAACTTCCACAAATTGGACTCAACTCGTATTCTTTCTTCTAATCGTCTCAATCTCCAGCATCCGATACTTTTTGCTTTCGTGCATCTAGGCTTCCTTATCTTTTGATCAACTCATCTTCTGATTATCATATCTTTTTTATCAACCTATCATCCAATATACGATATTTTTAGCTTATGCACATCTGGGCTTCCTCAGCTACTTACTTTGGATTAGTCACCTATACTTGCATTACCTTTGATATTTCGAATTTACAACAACCAAAGTTTATTAACAGTTATGATGCTTTGACCTTCAATCCCACTCAGAGTCAGTCTTTCATCTTTTGATTGACCTTAGTTTATTTCTCTTCTTAGGCACCTCAACTTTTAGTGCTTTATCATCTCTTTTGTCGATGCTCCATCTTTTGGTAAACTAAAAACTTCATGATGCTTTTCATGCATCCTCAACTTCCAATAAGCAGACCTTTTTTAGATCCTTTGGATTTGTAAATTCAACTCAGCTTGGATCATTGTTGCTTTTCCACCAAAGTGATGTTTCATCTATTGAGATAACAACACATGCATTGCATGAATTATACTTTCGAACACTTTAGCAGTTTGGGCTTATCATCTTATTTTAGCAGCTTCATCTTTCGGTGAACTCATACATTATAGTGTGTCTTCTAGTGATGTCGCACTTCATGCCTTTGCCATATTTGTGGCAACAACTCTCTTTATAAGGTGAATGCCACCTTACATTTCCTCAGTAATCAATCATAGGAACCTTTTCAATTCTTCAGTGTGGTATATCCTTCCGATCATCCTGGTTTCTCCTTTCTTCACCGAGTGACTTTTGGTCATCTCAACTTTCAATCTTCTGAATTCACAGCATTCGAGCAACTCTTCTTTATCCAAAAACTCATTTTACATCTTTCAAAGTATCTCTGTCTTCCAGCTTTACAATCCAATGGGTGTTGTTTAGTATCCCATTTGGTTGGTTCTTGAATCTCCACTTAACTGCTATTGTAGACAATACTTTGCAACATCTTTAACACTCGTCTTTCACTTAAGGAAGAGTTCGACAATCTTCAAGTGTTATTTTCTAACTTATGGATATCTGTGCCCGAGAAACTTACTTCTTTAACTCCAAATGTTGTTGACCGTGCTTCTTCATCCTTCAACACCAGTATAAATATGGTGAAGTTCATCTCAATAAATCATTTGATGTTAGTGGTTGCTTTCAGATAATATTATTTCCCTGAATTTATTCTCCATCCATCAGAGACACTAATTTCACTTTTCTCCATTACTCCTAGTGACACGAGTTCCTCCAACCATCCATTTACACTACCACAAAACGGGGCAAGGCCAGCGCCACTCTTTATCAGTGCTAACGAAAAAGCGCTGATAAAGGGGGTCTTTACCAGCGCTTTTTTTAAAAATGCTGATAAATGGTCTACTTCCAAAAAAAATCATTAAAAAAATATATTAATATTTAAATATATAGATATAGTTATATTGATATAAATATAATATATATTTTTTAAATATAATTTTAAATATATTATAGATATGTATAAATATACAGTTACACTTAATATATAAGATATTTAGTGAAAATGGCTTATAATTTTTTTTTAATTAACAATTTTCTAATTATTATGGAGTAATAGTCATTTAATAACAATTTGAAGACTAAAAAAATTAAAAAAATTAAAAAAAGATCCAAAATATGTTGAAAACACAACTCGAACTTCAAACGGCCATAACTTTTGATCCGGGTGTCCGTTTGAGCTCCACCACATATCAAATCGAAGCCTGCGACGATCTCTACACCATTATAATTAAAATAATCCCATTAAAGATTTTTTCGAGGCCAAAAAATGCCCATAAGACCTCCAAAACTGAGTTTTTAGTCGGGATACCATGATTTTTTAACATTTTGTGGATTTTCAGCCGCATTTAAGGGGGTATTATTGGATTTTTTTTGGTGGGGACTAAATTTATTCCAAGGTATTACATTCATATTGATATTATGTATTTGAAATTTTATCATTTTTTATAATACACTGCTATTTATAATCAAATATATAACAATATATACATATTTTTTTATATATTCACACATATAAATTTAATTATAAATATAAATAATAAAATATATTTACATATAAAATATACCAGTTTTATCTAAATAATAACTAATATCCATTTTATTTAAAATACCAATATATAAATATTTATATACCTATATATTAATCTAACTATATATATATATTAATATAACTACATATATATATTGATATAACTATAACTATATATATTAATATCACTATAAATATATATATTAATATAACTATATATATATTAATATAACTATAAGTTACTATATGAATAAATATAACTAAATATATATATAAATAAATAGATATGCCATTAGCTGGAGAATAAATCAATATGGCAGAGTGATAAAGGCTTTAGGCGCGCAAGGGGGAGGTCTCGATATCAAATCTTGGTGGAGGCAAGGGCGCACGCATGGGGGTGGATTTGGGGGGCTAGCGTTGATAAAGGGGGTGGGTGTAGCGCTGATATAGGGTGGAGGGGGGTGCGTGCGGGTGCTGGAGGGGCTGGAAAGCGTTGTTAAAAGGGGGGCTCAAGCGCTATAAAAGCCCCCCCGATTGGCAGGATTTTTTTAATTTTTTTTACTTTTATCAGCGCTAAAAAAAGCGCTGATAAAAGGGGGTCTTTATCAACGCTTTTTGGAGCACTAATAAAGGAGACCCCCCCTTTATCTTCACCGGCTTTAACGGTTCTTTTCTAGCACTATTAAAGGCCATTTTTAGCACTGATAAAAAAAGTATTTGTAGTAGTGTTAGATCATCCAATCTTCATTATAGTCATCTTCTATAAATATATCTCGCATCTATGATGTTCCTGCTTTTGATGGTTCAATCATCTGGATTATAAACTTCTCATAGATATGGTTCCAAAACATCCATAGGCAACTTCATCTCCTTTAACATACCAAATTACTTAACCAAAAACTATTAACAACAAATACAATATATTGTCAATATCATTTGATGGGTACTTTAATCTCCTCGTATTTTTTGTCAATATCAAATTCTCTTTAAAGTCAAGGAGTTTTTTCTCCCCCTTATTGACAATAAATTTAAATCTTCTTCTATGGCGGATTAATTTTTTCTCCCCCTTGACAATCTAAATTCAAACCCCCCTTATTTACATCTTGGGGTGATGGAGGAACTTTCTTTAAAAAAATATTCTTCTCACCTTTTTCTTTCGTTTAATTAAACTAAAATTTTGTGAGAGAAGGATAAAATCACTTTTCTTAAAGCAATAAGTCACAAATCAACAAACTCTAAGCCTACATGATCCATTCTCGGTGTAGAAAATAAAAGTGATTAACTCAGATATTAAAGTTGTCCATAAAATTTACCAAGTGGTGCTGAATTTTATAAAATCTTCTTTCAGGGATAAGCTCATCGGATTTTCATTCAACTTACCTTCCAACATCCATCTCAACAAACACATAAAAAATGTTAAAGTATAAAATATTAGGTTTATCCCCTCTATAAAAATAATTTTCTTATCAACAATTCAATTTACCTCATTTGTATTTAAACTTTGGTTTTCATACAAGAATGAGAAAGTATAAAAAACATACCTCAAGATGACAATGACTTATTTTCTCCAGATCTCCAGTATCCAAAACTTCATCATCATCTGGTGATTCTTTTCTCTGGGTACTTAAATTTTCACTTTATCATAACTTCAAAATCTTATTTCATAAAACTTGGTTGTCTGAAAATTGTCTCTTCATTTATACTTTGTTAAGTTTCTGGAATCACCAACTTCCTTTTCAGGGGAAGCCCCTGGATTGTATCACTTTCAATTCCTTTCTCAATATATGTTTTATAGAGATAACATTTTCATTACCTTTCATGTTTATTTAAATGATTTAATCCCTACCAATTTAACAATTTAAGCTTATTTTCATCATTTTAGTACTTTTGGTGAATTCTGAGATAAAATGTGAAAATTGCTTAATTTTGGAATTTTAACAATTTTCTATCACTTTTGTATTCTGAGCATAAATTTTGAAATATTTATATAATTGGAGTGATTATTTTTTTTAGGCTTCTATTGTTCATTGGATTCAACTTCTTCTTTCGGACCTAGAGATCATTTGAAATTAAATAGGCCCAAAAAATCAATCAAGTTGAAAAATATTTCTAACCGACAAAATGGACCCCACCTCAGTAAATGAGTCATAACTCGGGTTAAAGACCTCCAAATGATATTATTCCAATTGGATTTGAAATAGGACTCAACGATGCAATTATATAATTAATTTCATGGAGAAATTATCTCATCAAGGCACTCATTGAATGCTCCAAAGTGAAGGAAGATGAAGGTTATCATCGTCTAAAAAAAGTGTTCTTGAGTAATTCACGAATAACATTTTCTAAACATTTCCAATTACCTTGAAATATTGACAGTAGACCAATGAAATTAATTTTTTTTAAGAAAAAACCATGTTGATATTTGGTTGTCTGGTAGAAAAAACATGAGAAAAATTTTAGCAGATAGATTTTGGAGGAGATTTTTTTTGTTCTTACTTTCCCCTTTTTCTTCTTCCCCATTTTTTAATGCATTCTTTTTCCCTATTATTCTTGATTACCCTTTACATAGAGGGGTAAAATTTGGAGTGATTGGGGAAGGAGAGGTATTACCTTTTGTAATTCTTGAGTTCTTGCACTTTATTTAATAAAATCCTTTAACTCTTCTGCAAAGTTGATTTCAATTTATAATAGAGGTTTTTATTATCAAGTATAATCATATTTGGTTTTAGATTCTATTATTGATATTTCCTTGGTTAATGATCATTTTAGCCCTCTACTGGGTTTTGGTTTATATATGATGGAATAGATCATGACTAAGTATTTAAGTACTCAATAATTGTCAATACGTGTGAGAGGGGTAGTTGATATTCTTGATTGTTTGGGATAAACAAGACCCGATTGAGAATTGCCTAAGTCAATTGGAGGTATAACTACAACTCTATTACACATAGGAATGATAGTATACCTAGCTAATATATTGGAAAGGTTTACTCTCACCATAACCTTTGACAAAGGGAGTGAGAGGAAGTGATCACAGAATCTCACTTTAATCAGATTAACAGTAGAGGATTGGATAAATTGGAACCAAGATAACATTATAATTGGAAAACTGAACCTGACCTAACCCCCTTCTCATATCATGGTTTTAAATCACTTGAATTTTTAATTTTTTTTTCAATATTTTGTTTGATTTCTTTCTTTCTTTTTAAAATCGAACAATTTCAAAAACAACCTCTACTTCTTTCTCTAATTTCAAGTGGAAAACATGATTGTTGCATGCTTCACTCTGAATAAAACCTAGGTCAGCCACTTTAATGCATTTTAACTTAGGAAATAATTGTTTTTATCACACCCCATGACAAACACATGTAAAAACTTAACACTATTGTCGAGGAGGCAGTTCCAATAATCTAATTCTCACATTTCATAAGTAAATTTATTTTATTTCATTTAAAATAAACTAATAAAAAACTTTTATATTATGTATGCCAACTACAATTATTCTTCTTGGATTGAATACTCAAAGGTACAGGGACAAATGATTCATAATGATGAGGAGCTACTCTTACAAAGGGTTTATGAACTCATTATGTTGGTCAAGAAAATTTTGAATGACTGTGTCACAGGTCTCTCACTTCAAGAACTGATGGACTTTCTTAATCAAGTCAAAATTGATTATCAAATATTGAAGTCCAAGGAGGAAGTACCATTGGATAAGGAACCTCAACTTGAACCGGAATTAGAACATGGTGAAAGATAATTCTCCACTCATTTTTCAAATAGAGGAGCCTGACTTCCTGCCTCCATCTATTACCAGTCTACTCCATGAGGAAATTTACATTGAAGAAGAAGTTGAAGTTGATCCAATTAAGGGTGATAATATTTTTCTGAAATCTTTTCATTCTGATTTTATTGAAATTGAATTGAGTATCAACTCCCCATGTTTTAAATTTTCATATTTATCCAACACTTGTATTTCCTTGGAGGATAATGAAGAATAAAAAGTAGATTCATCTGAAGAGGAATATATGGAGATCCTTGAACATGTTGAACATTTATTAGAGGGGGTGCATGAGGAGATCCAAGTGGATTTTCTTAAGGAAAAAGAGACATATGATGCTTACTTTGAAGGGTAATATTTTGATATGGTTTCTTAATGTTTTAATTTTATTTAAATATAATTACACTCTGACTTTCCCTTTGACTATTATTTTGATGCAGCATACCTAAAGGAAGCACTGGAGAATGAAGAAGATGTTGTGCAAGTGGAAACAAAGAAAGAGGAGGACTCATTCTTTATCCTAACCCACCATGAAAGTTGTATCTCATTGTCATGGGGGTGGATTTGGTATACTATATCCATGGAGTAATAAAAAAAGGAATAATTACATGCTGAAAAGAAGAAGTGTTGGCGGTTCATCTTAAAGAAACTCCATACACCATCAGATTGGGGATAACCAACTGGAACTGCCCATCTAAAGGCAGTCAAAACCTAGGGTCCACTTAGGGGATTAAACTAAGATCTATCATTATATTATAATTCTATTTATATTTTCTATCATTCTAATAAATTTATTATGTTTTATTTTCTTCTTTTTCTTGTAGGTTTTCAGAGAGCAACACTTAAGAGGTTAACTCAACGCTGCACTGTTAATAAGTGATGTTGTACCTCTCTTTTACACTTTCTTTCTTGCTATGATTCAATTAAAAATATAATTAAATGTTATATATACTCAAATTCATCAAGATAATACATCATTTAAGTGTGGTTCAGAGAACCTTTGTAGTTTAGGATTTTCAATTTTTTACTATTTTACAAAAAAAGCGTTATTTTCAAATTTTTGTGTATTTATTTTTAAATTTTTGCATTTTTTAAAAACTTTTGAGCTAAAAAAATTATTATTTTTTTCATTTTTAAAACTCATTTCAATGAGTTAACTAATTTATCCCATGAAACTAAGCTTAATTGAATGTTGAAAATGACTTTGTTTTAAGTTCAAAACTTTGGGAATTTCATGAAAAGTCCTCTGATTTTTGAATCACATATCACATCTATCTGTCTTTATATTTGAAATCACTTTAACTTGAGGATTCTAAACCCTTTTTGTTATATTATTTATATTCACCTCAATTATGGAGAGAACCAATCCATACTTTATTTAACCATAATTTTATTTATTCCTATAAAAATTTGAGAGTTTGAAGTACTTGTGTTTTAAATGATTGAGAAACTTCTTTGGTTTTTAAATCTTCTTTTCAAGAGAATACTTTTTTATTCTGGTATTCCTTATACATTTAATACATGCAACTCTTATAATCCATGAACAACCTATTAGTTTAGCCACATTACAAACCAATTTTTTCTATCCAACCTGATCTTGAAGTAAAATTGCATGATCTAGTTGAACTTAAGTGTGGGGGAAAGTTGTCTTTTATTGTGCTACATCATTTAGTGATACTTTGGGTGGAAAATAAAATGTTGAAGATATGATTTTTCTACTTAATAATTCATTCTATCAAAAGATAATCATTTATAGATCTTTCATGATAAATGAAGTTGTGTCTTTATGGAGCTTCCAAAGGAGAAAGAAAGTTGTGCCTATCTGAAGTTTTCAAGAACAAATAAGAAGATAAATGTAATTTTTTCTTATGAAATGTTGATGGTGTGGGATGTATATATTATTTTCAAATATTATTAGAGCTGATTTGGTGCTAAGGGAAGTAAGAAGGAGACCATACTTGATTGAAAATTAGAATCATGCAATTTTTCTTCAAAAAGATCCAAACACTCCTTATTCTGCCTCAAATTTTTTGACATATAAATCCTACCAACATAAAGTCACAATTTTAGGATGGAATAATAAAAATATACACAAGAGGGGTGGGGGTGAATTGCGTCTTTTCAATAATCTTAGACAAAATCTCACTTTTAGACTTCTTTGTGATTTATGCAGATATGAAATGTTCTCTTCTTTAGGTAAGTTGAGTAGTGGATAAAAGAGAATAAGAACACAACAATTTTTATAGTAGTTTGGGGTAAAAAGATCCCCTATTCCACTCCACTATTACTCTCTTAGAGAGCTTGGTGATTTTCACTAAACATATCCTCTTATCACATGACTTTAATAACTGAGTATAATCAGTTGACACATTTACAATAAGGATTTTACAAGCCTTATGGTTATTTTAAAGGGAACCAAATTATCCATAGATTAGTCCAAAAAGACGATACTCCACCAAAACTGAGTCTGAGTAGAAGATACTCCAATAAATCAAAAGAGCTTGATTTGATTGAATAAATAGAGTCTTGTTCACAAATGCAACAACAACTAACAGAAAATAGATCTTCTACTTCAAAGATGAAAAGTATTTAAGAAAGAACAACTTTGCATAGATATCGATTGCAAATGATCTTCAATAAAAATAGAAACAGACAAATAATATCAGTAACAAATAATCAACATATTTTACTCAACATAATATTGAAACGTGTATGTTTCCAAAGTGTAGTTTCTTCATAATAAAAGAGACGTTTGATATTTTTATTTTTACAGTAGTTCTGTATTCAAAAATATATTTCACACACATAATACATAAAACAAAAAAACTCTTGATATTTAATAAGAGAAACTTGGCTTGCTTTAGGTTAAATAGATCAAAGAACATTGACTGACAAATCACGGTCATTTGAATTTTAAAATCATTCATAGAAATTTGTAACTTCCTTTAAAAATAGGAATGATTTAATCTATTTAATTATAGAATTTGAATCATTCTTAAAATAGATTTAAAGATATATTTACTTCTAGCAAGACCGTTGTAGAAAATGTGAATACTATCTTTAATTTAAAACTCTGTCATTGACCAATTAAACATAGGGTTCCTTTATGTAGTGACAAACTCCAAAAGTAGGGTTAACAACATATAATTGTTTATAAAAGTAAGTTTGATGAACCATACATTTATTCCTTAAATGCAGGGTTTCTTCCAAATGTAGTATTGTTTATCCATACTTTTCCAACAACGTAGGGTTCATGATCTATATGTTTTATTCCAAATGTAGGGTTTCCAAACCATACGTTACACTTACAAATGTAGGGTATGAATAATGTTTCCAGAATACTTTCAAACACATACAGAATACTTTAAATATATATTTTAATTTTTAAACCATAAATAAGATAAAATTCTCAAGAACTATATTCTTGAAAAATACTTAAAGTAATTTCATTAGTAAAATAAACAAGGGTATTTTTTAGCATCAAAATTAATAAGATTCATAGAGTATTATTGAGACAATACATGCCCAAGATACATAACAACCATGGAAATTCCTCATGATAAACACATGTTATTGACTCAAATAGGGTGAAAATTTATGAATTCAGAAAGCCTATGGTGACTCTTGTATGGGTTTGGATGAGAAAAGCTTTATTGAAAATTGACATTTGTGAGATTATAGAAAATTTATGTGAGGTAGGTGTACTGTGTGCATGGGAGGAGAAATGAAGTGGAAATGTATTAAATTATTTTAATGGAGAATTTGGAATAATGATTTTTTAGGAGTCATGATATCTTTTGTTTCTTGTTGTCAAATTGGTGGATCTCATGGGTATGTGTTTTGAATTTTCTTTGATTTGATTTTGATTCTTACTTGTCCATAAGTCTAAGTTCTAAGTGTTGAGGAATTGATAAATATGATATTTTCACTATTTTTCATGTGTATTTCAATTATTTAGTCCCTACCAATTTAAAAAATTGATATTATTTTCATCATTTTAGTATTTTTGGTGAATTTTGGGTCAAAATGTGAAAATTGCTTAATTTTGGAATTTTAATAGTTTTTTATCACTTCTATAGATTGAGCATAACTTTTAAAATATTGATATTATTGGATTTATTATTTTTTATTCTTCCTTTATTCATGGGATTCAAATTCTTCTTTTGTACCTAGAGCTCATTTCAAATTAAACAGGCCCAAAAAATTCAATTAAGTTGAAAAATATTTTTGGTCGATAGAATGGACCCCACCTTAGTAAATGAGGCATAACTCAGGATACATTCCTCCAAATGAGATGATTCTAGCTGTATTTAAAATATGAATTGAAGAATAATGTTTAAAATAAAATTCATAGAGAAATTATCTCATTAAGGTACCCATTGAATGTTCCAAATTGGAGTAATATGAAGGGTTTCATTTTCTAGAAAAAAGTATACTTGAGTAATTTGGAGATAAAGTTTTTGAAAAGTGTTAAATAATCTTGAAATTTTGAGGGTATACATAAAACGCAATTCATAACAACTTTTAAGAATAAACCTTTTTGATTTTCTATCATCTTGTGGGAATAACAGGAGAAAACTTATGAAGGATAGATTCTAGAGGATAGATTTTTTGTTCTTCCTTTTTCCTCTTTTCTTATTATTAGTTTTGTAATGCCTCCTTTTCCCTCTTATTATCAATTAAACTTAACATAAAAGGATAAACTTATGAGTGATTAGGTAAGGGGGTTTCTCCCTTTTGTAACGATTGAGTTCTTACACTTTATTTAATAAAATCCTTTATCTCTTTTGTAAAGTTGATTTCAATTTCAAATGGCAGTCTTTATTATCATGCATGATCGTATTTTGTTTTAGATTATATTGTTAATATTATCTTGGTTAATTATAATTTTCTCCCTTATTTAGGTTCTTGTTTATATATGATGGAATAGATCATGACTTAGTGGTGAAGTACTCAGCGATCGTCAATACATGTGGGAGGGGTAGTTGATATTCTTGATTTTCTGGGATAAATAAAACCTGATAGGGAATTACCTAAGTCAATTATGGGTATTCATTGTGAAACTATTTCACATAGTAAGGATACTAGATTTAGCTGAGATTTTGGCAAGGTTTACTCTCACCATCACCATTTAACCAAGGGAGTGAGATGAAGCGATTATGGGATCTCACTTTAATCGAATTAGTAGTAGAGGATTGAATAAATTGGAACTAGGATAACATTGTAATTGGAAAACCGAACCCAACCTCATCACCCTTTTCCCATCATAGTTTTAAATCACTTTGTTTGTCCATTTTTTTTCAATATTTTGTTTAATTTATTTATTTCTTTTTAAAATTAAACAATTTAAAAAACAACCACTATTTCTTTATCTAATTTCAAGTGACAAACGTGATTTTTGCGTGCTCCTCTCTGGATAAAACCTATTTTGAACACTTTAATATATTTTAACTTATGAAATAATTATTTTTTCCTCACCCCATGACAGGAATGTGTCAAATTTCTCCATAACATATGATGAAATAAAGTGGACTTTTCTTCTCTCATTAGTTAGAGCAATAGGGTTGAGAATTTTTTATCAATTTGGAAACTCCTTCACCTTAGTTTCATTTCTCTTTATGACTTCACCATTAACCTTTCAAGAATATATATTCTAGGGTGGAATGGAATTTTTATTTTTATTTTAACTTTTCACTTTGTGTGGGGATTTATTCTTCGTAGTTGCGAGCAAGGAACATACTTATTTTGTTTATTTTCTTCCAAACTCCTTGCTTCCTATAATTGTTCTAGCCATACAATCATGCAAACCTTCAAAATATGTTCTTATTTATTATTTCTCTAAGAATTTTTTTTCACATTAAACTTTATATCTACTGAATCCTATCACATTTTATTCACCAACTTCTCCTATCATAGTCATATTATCATGCAATTTCCAAGAGTGTGGATGGATAAATTACACCTTCCATACACTAACTAAAAATTAAATATTTTATTGAGGAAGAAACGATTTTAGGATTTTAGTGAGAACCCAACATTGAAGTAATAGATTCAGTTGGGGGATGACACTATGAGATTATTCCACCACCACCACCACTGGGGAACCCATGCCAAGATCAGGGAGTTTGAGGTCAGGGTCGTGGGTAGCTGCAGGCTATGGATGTTTATGATCCTGCAACACACGAGATGATTTGCGGTACACTTTGTGTTTATTATACTATTGATTCAGTATTATTAGACACAATCACCAATCAATCTTTTATCTCGTTACTCCTAGTATGGGAGTTGGAGCTCCCACTAGAGGTGCTAACACATCAACTTTGTCTTGAGCATAAAAGGATTAAAGCTTCATAATACATCACTACTTTATTCCATAATAAATTAAACAAATAAGTGACTTGAACCCTGTGATGTACTTGATCATACCTTCGTTGAAGCCAAAAATCAAGATTCAGTCTTGGGAAGCATTAAATCACTCATTTGAATTAACCTCTGGTTCGAATCCTCATGTAAATAGAGTTATCTGAGTTCACATATACCTTCTTTATGGCCTGACTCCTTGGGGAGAGAGGAGGTGAATTAGATATATTCAGTTTAAGGTTGCATAATAGAGGCCATGACTCATTTTCAGAACTTGATTTCTGAGTAGCAGAACTACCACCATGGTCTAAAGGAACTTAAATAGTTTTCACATTGGAACACACTAAAGGGATGTCAAAATGAGTGCACAAATCCATCTTCCCTCGGGTTTCTGATGTTGGCTTGGGTGAAGCCATGATTCCACTTCCTGCTCTACCTTCCCCACACCGAGGATGATAGGTGGATTACATCATAGAAATCAGGTTCTTGACATTTACCATAAAAATCTCTTTATTCCCGCTGAGGTAATTTCCAGTGAACTTTAACTTCTTCATCAGAGATGACTTCCATAATTTCAATATGCTTGTGCCTTTCTCATATTGATTCATTTTGTTTCTTAAAATCACTTATGTTATCTTAAAAATTCATAGTGATTTTATAAATGTCCATAAGTAACATTTTCTTCCACATAAGTAACATTTTTCTTAGGCAAGACATCTTTTGTTACTTTCTTCTTGGGTGAAACCTTCTTTGTAGATTCTAATTATTTTCAACTCAAGGTATACTTATAGTCTATATTACTTTAATTAACCTTCATATTTTATGTAATCCTTAGATTATTAGTAGTTGAGTTATTCTTGGTAGAAGTAAACCAACACTATTTATCACCATAACCACTTCTTCCACAATTTCAACAAAAATCTTCAAGATATTCAAATCTATTGGATGTCAATAAATTTTTCTTATTCTTTGAAGGTTGGTTGTACTTAGTTGAGTTTCCCTTAATTTTCATCCCCACCCCCTGATGGTGGCATTCTTTGTTTTCCATACCTTAGAATATTATGCTAATAATCGATATCCTTGTGTCTAAACTTTTCATAGTTTCAACAACAACCAATAAGCCTTAGATTTTTCTGTTGTGATGGATTTTTCATGGTGGAGGGTTCTTCTAAAACTTCTTTATTTTAGAAACCTCATGGGTGGATTCTTCCTTTACTTCATTATCCCACCTTCACTGAAGTGGTGGGTTTCTATATATCTTTCTTTACCCATCTTTGTTATATACTTGAATTGTAACCTACACAATTCAAAGGGTCAGAATTACTGCAAAAAGTTTTTTTTTCGAATATGGGTTTACCTTTTTCCTCATCTTATTGAAAGATGATACTTATGATGTGTAACATCCCACCCCTCACCCATTAGATTGAGAATAGTAAGATGTGCTACTAACATTAGGTGACGTCCCCAAGACAAAAAAGGCTGACAATAAATGTCAAGGGATTAATAAACCATTGGGGGATGATTTTACCTGAAGAACACATGAACAGTTGAAAAGAAAGAATACAATCAGAACCAACTACATGATGCATGAATGAATAATCACGTAACTCAATAAAATACCAATATAGAACAATATCATAGTAACTGCAGAAAATTAAGGAATAAAGGTGAAAGGCTAAGACTCCAAATAGAAATATATTGACACCATCCTAAACAAAGATTAAAACACTCTCTAGCTCTTGATCCAACAACCAAACCATGATGTCAATGATCACAACTAGATAAGTATGACACATGATCCATCCTTGTATCTTAGTAGATGACATCTAAAAATGAAAAGTGCCCAACCAGGGGGTGAGTATATCATTTTGTAGGATTTACCCAAATACTTCCCATCACATGCCACTAGCAAAAGATTAAGTTAACACATTTTATATAAAATAGAGGGAGAGAATATCAAAATAGTTTATCAAAGAAAAAAATTTAAAAGTAATAAATTAAAAAAAACAATCCCTTCACTTTCTCTTCCACTTTCCACTTGGCATACCCAATCCATGTTTCATAACCACACACACACATGCATGTAGAATGAAAATCCCAACACTTGTGATCAAAAATCCATCTTTCGCCAAGTAATCACTAGGTGATATCCACTTGTTCTTTTTTAGTAAGCATCGAGCACTAATTCTATTTCAACAAGGCCTCATAAAATACAATATGAACACATTCCACCATGTATGCCAATACCATAATCCATATCAAATATTTTTCCACACAAAACATATATTTTGAAAAAAAATCCCTTGAAAACATTTAATTAAGATATCCTATGATCATCTTTCAAAACTACCCTTTTGAAATCACATAAAAATAGGGGTTTTTCATATAAACTACTCAAGATATTTCCAATAAAAGCACAAGGAAAATTTATCAAGATTCAAGCCAATAGGTTTTAGAATGGTAGAGTTATAGAGAAACCACTTACCTTGATTTTTTTACACAAAGGATCTTAAATGATTTTGTGGATCAACCTATTCCTTCCATTCCTCTATCAAAACCTAAAAAGATCTCATCACCACAAATCTAAACCCATAGATCTAGGTATCACACACCGATCTATGGTTCTGATTAAGCCAACATGAAGAGATACAAAAGGAAAAGGAACAATGGAACCCTAAACTTTGATTTCCACAAATGAATGCTCAAAGATTCATTGCTAATGGTTTCCGAAAACCGAAGATCGATAGAAATTGCCTATGGTAACCCTGGAAGTTGATAGGGTGAAGAAGGAAACTGTAAGAGAAACAAAAAGTGTTGAAAACATAAAAACTAGATGGGACTTCACTATTCATAGTGTGAATTATGAATTCACATAATTAATTCATCGAGAGGCCACTTAAGCTGAAAAAATCATCACCTTGGTTTTATTTTTTGAAAAAACCCATTCACATCATAAGCCTATTTCACATCATGATTTTTCCTAGTTGTAAACCCAAAAAAACCTTCATGAAATGAATAGATTTCATGGAATATTCTTAGGAATATTCACGTTTAAAAACCATCATTCGCGATGTGAATTTTTACTATAACATTTTTTTGTAGCCAGATTCCAGGATCTTCTCACCTTTACACTTTTGATCACTTCCAGTTAAATATTCCATGACTCCAAACATAAAATAAAGCACATAAAGAGATGGTGTACCTCAAACTGGGGGTGATACATTCTCCCACCATTAGTCTTTCCATCCTCAGGAAGCTGGATATCAACATTGACTTTGAAAAACTCAGGCTATTATTCCCACATACACTTTTCTAGTTCCCAAGTTTCCTCTTGAACCTGAATATGCTTCCATAGAACTCACACAAAGGAAATAAATCCCCCTCAAAGGGTATTTTTCTATTTTTACAGAACCCATACCATTTCATGGATAAAAGTTGCATGTGTCTCAAGAGTAACATGGTCCCAACTGACCAAATGTTGTGGATATGGATGATACTTCTTTAGTTGAGAAACATGGAATACATTATGAATATAACCAAATATAAGTGGTAATACTAATTGATATACAACAATGCTAATTTATTCTATAACTTTGAACGATCCCACATACCATGAAGTTAACTCCCCTTTTCCCCCAAGCATAAATGGATATGTTTTGGTGAGACTTTCAAGAAAACATGGTCACTAACATCAAAAGATAAAGGCCGAAAATGATTATATACATTCAACTTCTATCTACTTTCTATTATAGCCATTCATTTCCAGATCATTTGGAATTTCTTTTTAGTCCCATGGAAAAGACTCAGTCCAATAAAAGATGTCTCTCTTGTTTCCACCCAACATAAAGGATAATGATAAGGATGACCATACAAAGCCTTAAACAGGGCCATATGTATTGTCTCCTGATAACTTTTATTATAATAGAATTTGATAAAATGCATATAATGCTACCATGAACCACTAAATTCTATGAAACGCACTCTGAACATATATTCCAATGTATGAATAGCGTGTTCCGACTATCCACCTATCTATGGATGATAAGTTGTATTTATATTCAATTGACTTCCAAGATCCTATTATAATGATTGTCAAAATGGAGAAGTAAAATAGGGGCCTCTATCAGATACAATCAAAGTTGGAACTTTATGTAACCTGACCAATTATTGGATATACAATTTTTCCAAGTCCTCTACCATGTTAGATCCTCTGATAAGGATAAAGTGTGCTGACTTAGTAAGTTAATTCACTATAACTCATATAACATCATGTTTCCATAAAATTCTTAGTAGGCCTATGATAAAATCCATCATAATTTACTCCCACTTCCATAAAGGTATATGCATAGAGTGCATCATACCATAAGGTCTTTGATGTTTTGTTTTTACCTGTTGGAAATTTAGAAATTTCATCACAATATCGGGTATCTTGCATCTCATACCCAACCACCAAAAACATGATTTAATTACCTTTTACATTTTCTAAATCCCTAGATGAATAACCCATTTTGAATGGCGATACACTGATAGAAGCTCTTCCTAACAAGACTGAGGAACTAAAATCAAATTTCAAAAGTGTAATAAAGAGTTTTCATCATATATCGAGTCGTTAAAAGTCTCCCCAACATTTAGGTTTGACCTAATGGTGATACAATCAAAATATGTTACCTGATATTCTTTTACCAACATTATCAAGTATAAAACAATATTTACTAGAACAAAAACTATGTTATCACCCTGTGCAACATAATCAAAATGCATATCAGCGATCATGATCATAATATGCCATTAGTCACAAGATTCTCAGACCACTTCATTTTATGATTTATGACTCAATGCATATTCTAAAAAATTCCCTTTACTAGGTGTGTATTCCATGAAAAAATCAAACATTTTGAGGCACTCCATCCATATTTTTTTCCTAACGTTCATGCATCAGTAAGAAAATATGTATTTCAAACTCTTGTGGTTAGTGAAAACTGTAAACTTTTCTCCAAAGAGGTAATGCCTCAATGTCTTTAAGGCATGGAAAACCACAATTAATTCTAGGTCATGAGTAGGATAATTCTTTTCATGCACTCACAACTGCCTCAAACCATAGTCCACAACATAGTCTCCTTACATGAGAACACAACCAAGACCAGATCCAGACACATCAAAATATACCACATAGTTGTTACTTGGTTCTGGAATGATTAGGATGGGTTCCAGGGTGAAACACCCATATGACATTAATAATTACATATGGATGAAACACCTTTTCTTGTCAGTGTAGTCATGGGGGAATCAAATCATGAGAAATCCTAAAAAAAGCGGTGATAATAGCCTATTAATACTAGAAAACTACATACCTCAAAAACATTCACAGGCATCTTTCAAAAGACAAAAAATTTTATATTTCAAGGGTTACCTGATATTCATTCTTCAAAAATGACATGACCAAGGAAGTAGACTTCTTGGATCCAGAAGTCTCACTTAAAAAACTTAGCATACAAACGATTTCCCCACAACATAATTAGTACAATTTCCAAGTGCTCCTCATAGTCATTATTGTTTCTAGAGTATACCAAAATATCGCCAATAAATACAAAAATAATGGATTTGAGGTACCTATGAAAGATACACTTTATCAAATCCATTAAAACTGATGGTGAATTGATCAGACCAAAAGGCATGATGACATATTCATAATGGTCATAACGACTTCAAAATGTTGTCTTCAGAATATCCTCTCTTCTGACTCTATATTGATTATATCCCAAGCGCAAATAAATTTTAGAGAACCACTTGGATCCCTTTAATTAATAAAATAGATTATATATTCAAGGAAGATGATATTAATTTTTAATCGTTACTTGATTCAACTTACGATAATAAACACACATGCAGAGAGTACTGCCCAATTTATTTACGAATAAAACTAGTGCATCCTAAGATGATGTACTAGATATGATAAAGCCTTTATCTTCCAACTCTTCTATCTTGACCTTTAATTCACACAACTCATTTGGAGCCATTCTGTAAGATGGTAGTAAAATAGTTCTTGTTCTTGGGAGTAGTTTGGTTATAAATTTTATTTCCCTTTCAGGTGTTAACCCATAGAAATTGTTCAGAGAAACATACAAGTATCAGTGCACTATTTCAGGAAGAGTCACATTCCCTATTTAATCAGCTGTTCTCAAGGTAATTACTATTAAATGGCTAGATATGGTTCCATCAACTATCACTAAAGGTCCTGGTCTGCCTATATTTATATCCCAACCCTCCTTGAAAAGGTGAAAGACTTCATCCAGGGATGTAAATATTACCTTTTGAGTGTAACAGTTTACATTGGATTTAAATTCCACAAGCTAGTCCATACCAAAGAGTAAATAAAAAACATCCATCTCTAGGACCGTAAAATCTCAGAGAAATTGCACTGAATCAATGGTAATGGAACATGCTGAGAATTTGAAACCTATACACTCCCTCTTTCTAAGGGGTGTTTTGATATTTATGGCATGAGGAATCATTTCCATGTGTATTCCCAATTTTTTAACCACATAAGAAGAAAAAAATAATGTGATGCACTAGTATCAAACATGACATGCATAAGAGTGAAGTTTAGAAGAATGACACCTTGCACCATAGAGGGGCTTGGTTGCTTTCTCTCAATAGCATGTTCTGATCCATATAACTGCCACTCATCTATCATGAGATAACTCTTGCTTCCCTGTCGAGGTGTGAACTAAACAACTGAAGTGTTCATGGAAACCTCCTAGTTCACAAGCGTTACATTTTCTCTGTTAATGTGTCATCCAACAAGACCTCCCATTTCAAATCATCTCATTTTCCATGGGATAATACCAACATTGATCTTGATTTATGACTTCTTATTTCCATCACACCTATATTTTCTTCTTCACAACCTCCTCCTGAGTCAGATCAGATGTGTTTTGGTAGCTTTACTCCTCTATTTCCCTATTTGTTTTCTCCTCATAGGACTAATGGGTCCCATTTTTTTAACATTCTGTTATGTAGTTTTTATTTCATTTTAATCAAATAAATTAAAATGTTAAAAAACTTCATAAATTTCCTTTTGGTTCCAAAAAATCACATGAGAAACCCCCTTTCCCACCCTTCTTCCCCATTTTCTCTCCTTGATCTATAGTGGTTTGAGCTTGGAAGATCGCCAATGAAGGTGATTTCACTTTCCTCTCTTCCCTGTTTCTTCTCCCTCTCTTTTCCCTACGATTTTAATGGATTGAAAACTAGGTATTTGGTACTGATTCTATTGAAACATGGTGGAATTGGGTCACGATGATGGGGATTTTGCTCATCATGGCTAGAGGAGGCTCAAGAGAGGTAATTACAAGCGGTTGTGCAACATTTTCTTGTAGGTAAGTCATTGCCTTGATTTATTTTATTTTTTCATCAATTTATGATGAAATTGGTTGGTGATTTGGTATTGAATTTTGAAGATTTTTACAGTGTACTTGGGGTTATTTCAGGAGCAGGATGCACCCCGTTTCTTGAGGTTTCAGTAAGGACACGTCGCTCAATGAGTTTACCTCAACTATTTCTAATGAAATTAATTATAGATGAAAATTTTTAATTAATTATAAGTGTTTTATAATTTATTAGTGGATATTTGATCGTTCTAGGACCTTGTGGATGTGGTCGATGACTGATATGAGTATGTAATTTTTGACGATGGTGGTTGAGCATCGCTTGAGGGAATAAATCCTAAACGAGTTAGGTGGTCACTAATATTACCTCATTATATGGTTATGAATATATTGTATTGATGCCCCACATGGTGATGTTAATTCCTATAGGGTATCAAGTTTATAATTTATTATATCTTTCCAACTAATAACTACAAAATCACAGCAAGTGTCTTTTCCAATGTCGAATCTACAGAGACAAATACCCCTAGCATGAAACTTCAACTTGAAAGTCAAGATGAACGAATTATAAAGGACTGAATTAAAATAACTAAGCTAAACCAAAGAAACTATGAATGATAAATGAATCAAGATTTTTTAAGTCGAGGATAATGAGATATTGAAGTATCAAAATATGTAATGAACAATCGATTCATTGTTGGAATTGAATATAAGCAAACCCTTATCTTGTGATTTTCTCTTTGACCACTAAAATCCCCTTTTATAGTCAAGTATTTTGGTTCATTCAATAATTAAGTGATCCAAATTCATATTTAAATATAAATTATCTTACACATAAAATGGTTATACATGAATCAAATAAATTATCCAAAGCATTATTTTAAAATACTGGGTATTTAAAAATGGGTTAACTTAATCAATCCTTTGAGTTAGGATCAGTGGCCCAAGCCCCTATTACTCTTAAATTGTTTGAGTCCTACATTGGTGGATGCTACTTTATGTGATCATTATATCATATATAAATAAAGAATGTTGCCTCTTTATAATTTATGGGATTTTATCCCAATATGTCATCAAAGTAGGGTATCTAACCCTACCCACTCATTCTTAGTCATCTAATATACCCCTCTTCACAACCGCCAACATGAATCCTACCCTCCCTCATGCTAGACATCTTCCACACGACACCATCACCAGCCTTCTCTGCATGTTAACCCCATGACCGTGATGCTAGTCCAATACTAAACACCATAAAGTCATCCACTATTTAACACCCAATCCATCGAAAGATCCAGAAATATAACTAAAGTAGGTGATAATATGACATAGCAATGAAAGTCAACTATAATTTTACTAATAGATAGTAAATTAAATGGACATCGTGGAATAAGGGTAAGTGTGTAGAGCGTCATGCTAGGCGTAATCAGGAAACTCCCATAACCAGAAATTTGTATTGTCTTACCATCATCCATGGTAATATTAACTCTAGTTAAATTCAAGATATATAACTAAAGAATACCCATATTCCTAGTGATTTTCTCTGAGGAATCAGAGTCAAGAACCCATGAGGTGGATTGCTGGGATAGACAGGCTATGCGAACATCGCCATGAGCAGCTTGATGAAGTAGAACCAAATTGAGATTTAAGATATTATTACTCATCATTAGAGGGTTAAAAAATATGAAAAAATTGAAATTGAGTCACAGAGTCAGGTATAGAAGCCTGTGTGGAATGATAGTGTCCTAGAGCTGGAAATCCATCAAGACGACCATGCAGATGCCAACAGGTACTACGAGAGATCATGTATACTATCAAAGAATTGATGCATATATGGTATGAAAATAAAGTTGTGATCAATATTTATACAAATAAAGTCTTTCATGAGTGAATGGATCATATTAAAGTTGATTGTCACTTTTTTCGAGAGAATTATGAGAATAATAGGATCACTTCCAATCATGTTTGCACCTCTAATCAACTTGCAGATATTATCACACAAAGGGTTCCTGGAACACGTGTACAATTTTTTTTGTACCAGGATAGGCATGATAAATATATATGTCTTATCTTGAGGGGGAGTGTTAAAGTATTGGTTATTTACATATGGATTAATTGGGTTAATCTTATGGGTTAGGATTAGTGGGCTTGTAACGACCCAAAGTTTCATTAACAGAAATCCCTCTTGATCTAATTAAATGTCTCTTTATGTTTATATAAAATGTCAACTTCTTTGGTTTTATGTTAAGAATTTTGATCGTTGCTAATATAGCCATTGAATAGTGATCACATGATTAGTATAAATATAGGGCTTTAACAAATCCAATTTTACTCAGACAAAGGAAGCGATAGTCTCATCCAGTAGAATTGCCCCATACGAAGCCCATTTGTCAGAGCTTGGAAAAGATGTGGCATCCTTGGGCTTCGCTCCTGACCAAGCCCAAGCTGAGCTTCATCATGTCAAGCTCGAATGAGACCGTCTACGGTAGGAGTGGAAGTTAATAGAAATTACCACTCGAGCGATGTTATCCGAGCCACCCCAAGAGTCTGTCACCATCGCACACCTTACCCTTAGGTCTTATGCGGCTATTTTAAGGGGTTATGTAACAAATCGATAGTACTATGTACATTATTTTTATATATAATAATGAATATATTTTCTTGTCATTATTGATACATTGTAAATAGTTTTTAAAGTACAAATAATGTTTTTAGTTATTATTTAATTAAGAATTCTATTTTATTAAATTAAGGAATTTTTTTTTGAATTAAATAATATTTTAATAAATTATTATTATTATTATTAAATTAATTTTTTATTAAATATAAATGATCTTATAATTTTATGAATGCAATTGTAATTTTTATTAAGGTTTGAATGTCATTTCTGTCAAAACCCGTGAATTTTTGATAAATGTCGATTTTTAGTTTAAAAGTGAAAATTAACATATTTAGAAAATTATTTAGATAAAATAAATGTTATTTCTGGAATCAGGACGTTGAAATTATCCAATGGTGAATTTTTCATAATTTTCTGAGACAGTCAAATTTTTGGGTAAAAATTAAATACCATTTAAATATATAATGTGTTTTATGACATCATAATGACCCAATAGTGATGTAATAAAATACTATAATCTTTATGTTCAGCCAATATATGTTTTACCATTAAAATAATGTGATTTTTGGTTTTTTTGACTTACTTTTCAAAGCATTAATGGACCCCTCAAGACTTATTAAACACCTTTCCTTTTTAAATTAATTTCCATGGGAGTGTGACTCACCTCCACATAAGCAACCCTATTATTTTAAGAAGTTCGTACTTTGAACTTATAAAATATTGTTTTCCTCTTCCCTTTTCTAAAAACCATGGGAAAAAACCATGTGATGGTTTGTGGTTTGGATCAATTTAATATAAGGGGTCCCAAACCTAAATAATAAAGAATTCCTTCACCTTTCCTATATAAACCCACCCAAGATCCCACTTCCTCCTCACTCAAAACCTTTGGATTTCATCCAAACTCTACCCTAATCTCTCTAGAATCCTCCCAAGTTGCCCAAAGCTCCCAATAATCCTCTCTCAAGCCTCTCTCAAGCCTTTGGAAGCACACTTCCAAGTAAGGGTTTTTTCTTCCTTTCTCATTTTTGTCCAATTTTCTTCATATTGTTATGCCCTTTTAATTTCAATTATAAATGTTGGGGTATGGTTTCACACCTCCATCATACTGCCCTGTTTATTTTTTAATGATGGGAGACCTCTTTATCTCTCATTAAATTCCTCCCATGTACACCCGTTACTATGCCGAAATTCTGAAAGGAACTTCTCTCTCCTCATTTACATTCAAGCAATACTTTTGTATCATGAATCTCAATTCCATTATAATTGTTGGGACATGTATCTATATGACCTCCTTACTGTCCATTACATGTAAATATGATGATGAACCCCTTTATCTCTCATCAACCATTTTTATGAATTCTTATGTCACGCCGTTACGCTGCCGAAATCGCACTGATTTTCAAAGCAAATGCCATTTTGTAGTGGATACCATGCCCATTTCTCCATCAAGGGTATTCACCTTTATGAACATTTACTTATTTATTAAAAAGTTTCATGTATTAATTCCACATTCCCTTATCGTGGAAAAAATGATTATGTTTTATGAATCCATGTTTTATGATCCATGTGGCACACTTATGCATGAAATGAAATGTTTAAGAAGGGTGCACCCTTATAGCGCTCCAATGCATTGGGTAAAGTATAGTATCATGATACGTCATGTGAAATGAGTGTTGAATCATACCAATTAAAGTGAAACTAGGGTTTACTCGTGCTTCATGTGCAATGAGAATTTACTCATGCTCTATGTGCAATGAGCCTTGGCTCATGCTAATTCCATGATAAGTGTTGTTGCCACATTTCCATGTTATGATTATCATTCTTTATCATGCCTTTATGTTCATGTTTCTCTTGTGCTATATTGATATTCCTAATGTCTAACATGTATTGTACTCCTCATGTTATTCCATGTGTATTCCCTTACTGGACTTTATAGCTCACCCTTTTCTTATGCATGTCCTCAGGTTATCCTATGCAATGCTAAGTTCGAGGGAATGTAGTGGTCATGTAAAGGAAGTTTTCAATAAAGATGTTGTATTTCATGTTTTAAGTTTTTATGTAATGATCCTAAGCCCCAAATACACTAAACCTCTTGATCTTCTTTGTTGTATCAAGTGAAGTTTTATGTAATAAATCATGTTTTAAGTTTGTAATAAAAGCAGGGTTGTC
Organism: Viscum album; assembly: GCA_963277665.1. Classification (NCBI taxonomy): domain Eukaryota; kingdom Viridiplantae; phylum Streptophyta; class Magnoliopsida; order Santalales; family Viscaceae; genus Viscum; species Viscum album. The sequence goes on from OY728147.1 coordinate 1,317,800,597, forward strand.
ATAGTTGGTATCAGAGGATAGGTTTAGTTATTTTTGGGATTAGGATTAGAAAACCCTAGTAAAGCCTTAGACATAAGACTAAGTACAATAAAAACATCCCTATGTTTTGGTGAGTATTGAGTAAGTGGGTTATCAAGCAAATACATCCCTGTCTGGATACGAGCAGGTAGAGGCGGCTCTGGCACAGATGTATCCTAGGGGTAAAACCCGAAAACACCGCTTTGAGCTAGACTCGAACGGAAACTGGTGCACGAAAATGGGCCTTACTGCACTCTTGGTTACGACACTCCCGGGGGATATGCTTTGGTAAATTCATAATCTTGGTATGAACCCTTATTAAGGGAATAAAAAAACCCCCTAAGAATATATGTTAGAAAGTAGATCATGAAAAGCCTAGATTGAAGCCTATAGACTCATGAGTTAAGGAAATAAAATTTTATTTATAAGTCATCAACTTTTGTCTTTGGATTACCCTTTATGTGTTACCCCTAACTTTCCTTTTATTCCAGCCAATGGCCGGTAATGGGAGGAATCAGGCTAACAACCGTTGTGAAGATCAGTGTGATGATTGTACTAATGAGATGCCCAATCCAATGGGAGCGGGAATTGTGAACTTTTTCATGCTTCTCTCTTAGATAACTCAAGTTTTGAATAGAAACATGGGTCAAGAGGAACATTCAACCCCCCTAAGAAAGAACAAGTCACTATCGAGAGCTTCATGAGACAAAGGCCTCCTAATTTTAGTGGATCATCCGATCCCACGATTGCTGAAAAATGGATCAACTCCATTGAAAAGATATTCTACATCCTTCAATGTTCTGAATAAGACAAGGTTCTCCTAGCGGCTTATCGTATAGAGGGTGAAGCTGATCAATGGTGGACGTTGATCAAAAATACGAAGCTTGAGGAGGAGATCAAGGCGTTGGAATGGAAGGATTTTCAGAAGATGTTTTTCGATAAATATTTTCCACGCACCCTCCGGCTTAAGATGGAAAGGGACTTTCTTTCCCTCAAGCAAAAAGATGAAGAATCTGTTGGAGCGTATGAGGCAAACTTTACAAGGCTTGCACGATACGCTTCTGGCTTTGTCGTTACCCCAGAATGCAAAGTTGACCACTTCTTTGGTGGGCTGAAGCCTAGCCTGCGGAAAGCATTGGCGATCCGTGACTTCGACAGCTATGAGGAAATTGTCCGATGTGCCCTCAAGGTCGAAATGGAGATCAGAGAATCACAAGGGTATCATGGGGATAAGAAGTGTAAGGTGGACTTCAATGCTGGTGGCCTGATGGATAAATTCAACGGTGCTACGAAGATCCAGCACCCCACTTGCCAAAAGTGCGGAAAGAAGCACCTTGGAAATTGCCTTAAGGGGACGAGGAAATGATTCAGGTGTGGAAGAGAAGGGCACATAGCTGTTAACTGTCGGCAAGAAAGACCCGCGGCTGAGACAGAGGAGAGGAACTCTCCGTTTGAACCTTAACGCGTTGTTCAATGCTACAAATGCAAAGAACCGAGGCATTTTTCAAATCAGTGCCTAATCCAAGGGTTTTCGGTGGCAACCAACAACATCCAAGGCAGCAAGGAAGAGCTTTTGCCATAACTTTTGCCAAAGTGAACCCCGACAACAAAGTGGTGACAGGTATGCTAGTTATTCATTCAAGAATAGCGAACGTACTTTTTGATTCAGGTTCTATGCATTCTTTTATATCTCGAAATTTTAGTAGAACAATCCCAGCACCACCACAAATCATGGAAGTGAAGATGTCGGTGAGTACGGCAAATTGGGAAATCATTGCATCCCATGAATATAAGTCCTCCCCTGTTTTAATCTGTGGATTGAATTTCCTGGAGAACCTCATCATAATCCCTCTGGTGGAATTTGATGCAATTCTTGGAATGAATTGGCTTTCCTTATATAGAGCCAACATAAATTTTTGGGAGAGGGAAATCACACTCCATATGGAGAATCGACCCCCGATTCTTTACAAGTGTCAGGAGGATGATGAATCTCCTTTAGCTCCATCATCTCAAGCATGGATATTACTACCCTATGAGCACGCGTATCTGGCTCAGATGATTGAGTCCAAGGAAGAAACCATCCTTGAAGAAATGCCTATTTTGAGGGAATTCACGGAAGTGTTTCCTGAGGAACTGTCTGGTCTTCCTCCTAGAAGAGATGTTGAGTTCTCAATTGAACTTATACCTGGGGGGCTACCAATATCTAAGACTCCATATAGAATGAATGTCGTTGAGCTTGAAGAGCTGAAGAAACAACTACAGGAGAATCTAGATAAAGGGTTTATATGCCCAAGTGCTTCACCATGGGGTGCACCAGTCCTCTTCATCAAGAAGAAGGATGGGTCAATGCGGCTTTGCATCGATTATCGTGAACTTAACAAAATCATGATAAAGAACAAGTATCCTCTCCCATGAATTGATGACTTGTTCGATCAGCTTCTTGGAGCACAATACTTCTCCAAGGTGGACTTGTGGTCGGGATATTATCAACTAAGGGTGAAGAAGGAAGATATCCCCAAGACTGCTTTTCTCACAAGATACGGGCACTATGAATTCATAGTAATGCCTTTCAGACTCACCAATGCTCCAGAAATCTTCATGGACTTAATTAATAGAGTCTTTAGAGATTACCTCAACAAATTTTTGGTAGTCTTTATAGATGATAATCTAATATACTCCAAAACCAAGGAGGATCATAAGGAGCATTTAAGAACTGTACTAGAAACTTTGTTCAAGGAGAAGCTCTATGCAAAGTACAACAAGTGTGAGTTCTGGTTGAAGGAGGTCTCATTATTGGGCCATATCATCACAAGCAATGGGATATATGTGGACCCCTCCAAAACAGATACAATTAAGGGATGGCCGAGACCAACATCGGTAATGGATATCCGTAGCTTCTTGGGGTTAGCTGGATATTATTGACGATTTGTGAGAAATTTCTCATGATTGTCCAGCCCTCTTACCAAGCTAACTCGAAAGGGAGTAAAGTTTTCTTGGAGTGATGAATGCGAAGAAAGCTTCAAAGAGTTGAAAAGGAGGCTTATCACTGCACCCATGCTCACTTTACCCACAAGTGGGGAACTTTTTGTGGTATTCAGTGATGCTTCAAAGAAGGGATGAAGGGCTTAGGATGTGTGCTGATGCATAATGATAAAGTGATATCCTATGCCTCAAGGCAGTTGAAAATCCATGAGAGAAACTATCCAACACATGATCTAGAGTTGGAGGCTGTGATCTTTGCCTTGAAAATCTGGCGGCATTATCTCTATGGAGAGAAATGTGAGATATATACTGACCACAAGAGTCTTAAATATATATTCACATAGAAAGATCTTAATATGTTCCAGAGAAGATGGATAGATCTCATCAAGGATTATTACTGTTCAATACATTACCACCCTAGGAAAGCAAACAAGGTGGCAGATGCCCTAAGTAGAAAGGACCTAGTGATTCTATCAATGATGAGAATTGAGAAGGATACAATCTTCTTAGACTTGATGAAGATGGACATGGGAATAATAAAGAAGAAAAAATCATCAATCCTTTCACAAATGATTTCTCAACCGTCTCTTTTGGAAAGGTTAAAGGATGCTCAAAAGGATGATGTGGGAATTCAGGAAAAAGTGGAAGCTATAAAAATGGGGAAATCCTCAGAGTTTAATGTTAATGAAGAAGGAATTGTGCGGTTTGGGAAAAGACTATGTGTTCCATCAAGTCCGGAGCTGAAGAAGGAACTTTTGGATGATGCACATAGTTCGAATTTCTCTATTCACCTAGGAAGTATAAAGATGTATCGAGATCTCCGAGAAAACTTTTTGTGGGATAATATGAAGAAGGATATCACTAAATATACATCAAAGTGCCTGGTGTGTCAGCAAGTGAAGGAAGAGAGGCAGAAGTCTAAGGGGATGATGCAACCATTGCCCATACCAGAATGGAAATGGGAGAACATCACCATGGACTTTGTCACCAGAATTTCGAGGACATCCAAAGACAACAATGCAATCTGGGTTGTTGTGGATCGTCTTACAAAGACTGCACACTTAATTTCTATTTGGGAGGATTTCTCATTGGATCAACTGGCACAGATATATATCAGGGAATTGGTAAGGTTGCACGGAGTACCACTATCTATTGTGTCTGACCGAGATCCAAGATTCACCTCTAAGTTTTAGAAGAGTCTTCAACATGCTCTGAATACTGAACTGAACTTCAGTACGACTTATCATCCTCAAACTGATGGCCAATCCGAGCGGACTATCCAAACACTTGAGGACATGTTGAGAGCGTGCTCAATGGACTTTAAAGGAGGATGGGATCAACATCTTCCTCTGGTTGAGTTCTCTTATAATAATAGTTTCCACTCGAGCATCCAAATGGCACCATATGAAGCCCTGTATGGGAAAAGGTGAAGAACACTGGCATGTTGGGATGGGGTCAGTGAACGTAAGCTGCTTGGACCAGAAATGGTCGAGGAAATGGTGGAGAAGGTGAAAACCATTCAGCAGCATATCAAGGCAGCTCAGAGTCGACAGAAGAGTTATGCAGATAATCGTCGACAAGACCTTGAGTTTAAAGTTGGAGACATGGTGTTTCTACGCATATCTCCGTGGAAGAAGGTCATGAGGTTTGGAAAGAAAGGGAAGTTAAGTCCAAGGTACATCGGCCCCTTCGAGATTCTTGATCGTGTCGGGGTTGTGGCCTATCAACTAGCACTTCCACCTACCATGGCCAATGTACATGATGTCTTTCATGTATCCCTCTTAAGGAAGCACATACCAGACCCTTCACATGTACTCTCTTCTGAGTTGGTACAATTGGAAGATGATCTTTCTTATGAGGAGCAACCAGTGAAGATATTAGATCGTAGAGAAAAAGTTCTACGAAATAAGAAAATGCCCCTCGTCAAGGTGTTATGGAGAAACCAAAATTTTGAATAAGCGACTTGGGAATCGGAGGAAATGATGAAGCTGAGTTATCCATATCTGTTTTAGTGTGGGAAAAGGAAAATTTCGAGGGAAAAATTTCTTAAGGGGGGAATATTGTAACGACCCAAAGTTTCATTAATGGAAATCCCTCTTGATCTAATTAAATGTCTCTTTATGTTTATATAAAATGTCAACTTCTTTGGTTTTATGTTAATAATTTTCACCGTTGCTAATATAACCGTTGAACAGTGATCACATGATTAGTATAAATATAGGGCTTTAACAAATCCAATTTTACTCAGACAAAGGAAGCGATGGCCTCATCCAGTAGAATTGCCCCATATGAAGCCCATTTTTCGGAGCTCAGAAAAGATATGGCATCCTTGGGCTTCGCTCTTGACCAAGCCCAAGATGAGATTCATCATGTCAAGCTCGAACGGGACCGTCTATGGGAGGAGTGGAAGTTGATAGAAATTACCACTCGAGCGATGTTATCTGAGCCACCCCAAGAGTCTATCACCATCGCACACCTTTCCCTTAGGTATTATGCGGATGTTTTAAGGGGTTATGTAACAAATCGATAGTACTATGTACATTATTTTTATATATAATAATGAATATACTTTCTTGTCATTATTGATACATTGTAAATAGTTTTTAAAGTACAAATAATGTTTTTAGTTATTATTTAATTAAGAATTATATTTTATTAAATTAAGGGATTTTTTTGAATTAAATAATATTTTAATAAAATATTATTATTATTATTAAATTAATTTTTTATTAAATATAAATGATCTTATAATTTTATGAATGCAATTGTAATTTTTATTAAGGTTTGAATTCCATTTCTGTCAAAACCTGTGAATTTTTTATAAATGTCAGTTTTTATTTTAAAATTGAAAATTAACATATTTAGAAAATTATTTAGATAAAATAAATGTTATTTCTGGAATCAGGACGTTGAAATTATCCAATGGTGAATTTTTCATAATTTTCCGAGACAATCAAATTTTTGGGTAAAAATTAAATACCGTTTAAATATATAATGTGATTTATGACATCATAATGACCCAATAGTGATGTAATAAAATACTATAATCTTTATGTTCGTCCAATATATGTTTTACCATTAAAATAATGTGATTTTGGGTTTGTTTGACTTACTTTTCAAAGCATTAATGGACCCCTCAAGACTTATTAAACACCTTGCCTTTTTAAATTAATTTTCATGGGAGTGTGACTCACCTCCACATAAGTAACACTATTATTTTAAGAAGTTCGGACTTTGGAATTATAAAATATTGTTTTCCTATTCCCTTTTCCAAAAACCATGGGAAAAAACCATGAGATGGTTTGTGGTTTGGATTAATTTAATATAATGGGTCCCAAACCTAAATAATAAAGAATTCCTTCACCTTTCCTATATAAACCCACCCAAGCTCCCACTTCCTCCTCACTCAAAACCTTTTTAGTTCATCCAAAATCTGCCCTACTATCTCTATAATCCTCCCAAGGTTCCCCAAGCTCCCAAGAAGCCTCTCTCAAGCCTCTCTCAAGCCTTTGGAAGCACACTTCCAAGTAAGGGTTTTTTCTTCCTTTCTCATTTTTGTCCAATTTTCTTCATATTGTTATGCCCTTTTAATTTCAATTATAAATGTTGGGGTATGGTTTAGAACCTCCCTCATACTTCCCTATTTATGTTTTAATTATGTGAGACCCCTTTCTCTCTCATTAAATGCCTCTCATGTACACCCGTTACTATGCCGAAATTCCGAAAGGAACTTCTCTCTCCTCATTTACATTCAAGCAATACTTTGTATCATGAATCTAAATTCCATTATAATTGTTGGGACATGTATCTATATGACCTCCTTACTGTCCATTACATGTAAATATGATGATGAACCCCTTTCTCTCTCATCAACCATTTTTATGAATTCTTATGTCACGTCGTTACGCTGCCGAAATCACACCGATTTTCAAAGCCAATGCCATTGTGTAGTGGATACCATGACCATTTCTCCATCAAGGGTATTCACCTTTATGCACATTTACTTATTTATTAAAAAGTTTCATGTATTAATTCCACATTCCTTTATCATGGAATAAATGATTATGTTTTATGAATCCATGTTTTATGATCCATGTGGCACACTTATGCATGAAATGAAATGTTTAAGAAGGGTGCACCCTTATAGCGCTCTAATGCATTGGGTAAAGTATAGTATCATGATACGTCATGTGAAATGAGTGTTTAATCATGCTAATTCAAGTGAAACGAGGGTTTACTCGTGATTCATGTGCAATGAGGATTTACTCATGCTCCATGTGCAATGAGCCTTGGCTCATGCTAATTACATGATAAGTGTTGTTGCCACATTTCCATATTATGATTATCATGCTTTATCATGCCTTTATGTTCACGTTTCTCTTGTTCTCTATTGATATGCCTAATTTATAACATGTATTGTACTCCTCATGTTATTCCATGTTTATTCCCTTACTGGGCTTTATAGCTCACCCTTTTCTTATGCATGTCCTCAGGTTATCCCATGCAATGCTAAGTTCGAGGGAATGTAGTGGTCATGTAAAGGAAGTTTTCAATAAAGATGTTGTATTTCATGTTTTAAGTTTTTATTTAATGATACTAAGCCCCAAAGACACTAAACCTATCGATATTATTTGTTGTATCAAGTGAAGTTTTATGTAATAAATCATGTTTAAGTTTGTAATAAAAGTAGGGTTGTCATAGGGCTAATCCTCTATTAGTCTTTAATTATTTAAGTCTCACATTGGTGGAGGATACTTGATGTACTATTTATTTAATCTATTTATAAGGTATGGGATTTTATCCCAACACATTGAAAATCATTACCGCAATCAATAAACAATGGTCATGCTTAAAGAGAGAATAAAAGATATAGAAAAACATATTAATGAAAAAACTCAACAAAACTACCATAAAAATAAAATTCAATATTCAATCACCCTTCATTACAAAACTCAGAACACAGAAATTACTCCCTCGTGATAGACATGAGAAGGGTAACTAAAAACCTAAAACTAACCATAACATCCAACCTTAGAACCTTTAGAAAATTACTCCAGTAGTGATCCTCTAAACAAAATATTGATGATTTGTCAAATAAGTGAAAAACTTTCCAAAAATCTGAAATATATCTCAAAACAACTTCCTAGGGTTAAAACTTCCCAGGTCGAATCCAGTTTCACTTCAAAATTTAATATTTCAACTATTTCAAAGTTCATATTTAGGGGTTCACTATCCACCAAAGCATATATGTTTTTGAAATGACCAGTTTTAGTTGCTTCTCTCAAGTGACCATGACACAAAGTCATGAATACTGCAACATAAAGGCTCCTTTTTCCATCTCCCTCACTTCTCAAAATGCTAAAATCTTTCCATTATAGTCCCTTCCACACTACTTGTTTTTCCACTTGCATTAAATGAACTCAGCAGTCGAAACCTCTTCCACTATGCTATACACCATGCTGAACTCATTCCTATTTCAGTTTGAAAAAAATCCCTATGATCCACAACATAATATTCTATGATGTTTTGAATGTCATTTCACACTCCAGTTTGCTTCCCCGAGTTCAAGTCCTTTTCTATCACCACGCCATACATGGAAATTTGATCACTGTTGCACTTGACATTTCATGGCATTTTCTTCATCATTTCAAATAGGGCAGTAGGCATTTAATCCGTCACTATCATGGGTGTTATCATGCATGTAGGGGCAGTGAATGCCTATAGATGTATGCGATGATAAGGAGTGACCCAAATGGGAGCCGTGAGTGGTTTTCCTTATGTGAGGTGAGGCTAAGAAGTCTTGTTAGGATAATAACAAGTCCTATAGTATTGTGCATTTATTACACAATCACTGATGGTTATGTTACCTATGTTAGAGGCTTGGTTAGAGTGAGATCGGGACCCAAGGAGGATTCTCATCATTGATTTATGGCTTCATTGGCCCTAGGAGGTCATGTGGTAAGTGATTATCACCTAAACCAAGGTATATAGGAGATATTATTGATTGATATTGGATTTATCAGGTGATATTTAGGCATAAATAAGCATGTGAGGATGACCCATAATAGATCAAGAGATAACTTCCTCGCTTTTTTAGCAGTGATTGTGGACTATCGAGATTTTAATAAATCCTCTAAATCTTATGGGTTGAACACATGGTTGTCGATTACCATGTCTCCTTGGGGAAAGTGTGATGAAACCTTGAGGGTGAAACCCAGGGGGGTGTAGCACCCCCGATTTCAAGTAAGTAACAATTTCTTTATGATTTTTTAAGTATGTAAAGTATATGAGTGATTTTTTGGAGGGTTTGGAAGACTTTTGATGTGTTTTGGGGGGCTTTATAAGGATTAAAGGTTGGTTAATGGTTAGTAAAAACTGTGAAACTTCTATAGAAAACTATGCATAGTGAGACAGGGGCTAAGGGGTTGGCGCATGGGTAGGCGCACAATTTCCCCAAACTGTGCAACCACCTAAGAGAAACCGTGCAAAGTATGACAGTGAACTTTTGTACGGTTGATGGAAGATTTGTCTAACTGTGTGAGATACTCCTTGAGGTAGAGTATGACACATGGTTAGCACACAATTTTACTAACTGTGCAACTAAATATGCACAGTTTAAAAACAAGATCCACAAGAAGTGGATCTAGGTCGAGATTAGCCTTTAACCCCTCTTTTTTGGTCCATTTCAGCCCTAACTCGGAATATTTTCTTCCCAAAGGCTAAATAATCCTTACCCATTGACCCAAATATAATCTAGAGGCATTTCTTGGTATTTTGAAGCTGAATTCCCTTGGTAAGTGTTTATTTATGGTATTTTTTTTGTTTTTCTTAGATCTACTTCCCTCTCCCTTGCAGTTTATTAGATCTCATTATAATGTAGATAGATATAGGGTTTTTGATGCCAATCATGGATATATTTGTCTTTTTTTATATTAGGGAAGATATCTAAGGTGATTTTTTGAAGATTCAACCCAGTTTTGTGGGCATTTTCATGTCATTCTTCATTTTCGCCATAATTCCTGAGGTAGGTGGATTCACTCTCGACACCTCTTATTATAAAATGAAGTTTTAGTTTAAAATTGATTGTTTTTATTGAAATTTGTTGTGAAATTATTATGAATTTCTTTTTGGAAACCCTCTTTGGTGAAAGTTTATAGAATTGTGGAAATTGGGTGTTTTTGTGGAAAGTGAAATTGGTAAGTTGATTTTAAAACAATGATTTTAAAATGAATGTTTAATTTTGATGCATAGAAAAGTGTTTCAATAAAAGGTTGGTTTTATTGAAATGGTTTATTTGAAATGTTTTCAATAAAAGTATGGTTTTATTGAAATGGTTGAAAGGGTTGTTTTGGCATTGATTTTTGGCATAATGGTTGTGTGTGTTCATGTGAATTCGGTACAGATAAGGGTATGAAGTCTCCCCCATCATCAATGGGATGGATAAGGGTCAGGACTCCCCCCCATCAGAATGGTTCATTAAGTGATGGCTTAGTGAAAGGATGACTCACCACTTGTGAGTATAGGGAGGTCCAGGTTTTCATGCATGGTTGGATGTGTGGATATGTGGAATGAAATGGTTATGCCAAAATGGAACTTGTGAAATGGATTTAAAGTATTAGTTGGTTGCTTTCCTTGAAAAATAAATTTCGTTTGAAAACTATTTTATATGAAAATTGTTTTATATTCTGTTATAAAATATTTTAAAGTGTTTTATATAAATTGTTTTAGATAAATGTGATAACATGTTCTAACCTAGTGGTGCGAGTAGAGAAGTCATTCGGGGAAAACCTACCAAGTTTCATTACTCACCCCTACTTTGGAACTTTGGTGATTTTGTAGATTTTTTACATTGGGATATAGGAAAAGTTAAAGTATCATTCTTCTTTATTAGTGCATCATGATACTTGGGATATTTTGTGGAATTGGATTAGGGAGCATGTTTGGAGCTTTAGAGTTTTGTCTTTGGAGTTTTTGGGTTGTGTTGGTTTTGTATTCCACTGTGTACTTTGATATTAGTAGTCTTCTGCTGTGGTAATCTGTTGTAGTTTGGTTTTGATATCAATGGTATTTCTATGAGTTATTTTACATTGTTATCATGCATCATATAATGGTTTTTCTTATGCCATGTTTGGTTCTAGTTGTTTTATTTCTTAAAGGGAAAATTTCCCCCATGTTTTTTGAAGCCCTTATAATTTATTATCATCCTTAAGTGTATTGGGGATGTCTCATAAGGCCAAGTAATGTACTTTCACCTTCTCAAGCCAATGAGTAGGGGCATAATGTTACAAGTGGTATTAGCTTGTTTGGTCCTTTACTTGCAAGTGATATTAGTCTTGGTTGGTCTTTGACTTGGTCATCAATTTTCTTGGTCTTGGAGTTGAAATTAATTCTGGTTTATTTCTTGAGTTGGGATAATATAAAGTAGTAGAATTTTCAGGACTTGAAATATAGAGCATAAAAAGACACAAATAACCTTTTTATGCTGAACTTCAAGTTTTTGAGGAGTTTGGTACATAGTGTTTTGGATAAATTTATAGTAATTGTAATCTCATTGTCCCGAGTTTAGCCAATGAGACAAGCATGAAATGCATTATAGATTTGAATTCCCACTAGAAGTGCATATTTCATTTTGAGTAATGATTTATTATTTGGTGAAAAAATGTTGATTTTTGAAAATTGTTAAAGTTTTTTTCAAATGTGAGATTTTGAAAAGGAATGAAGTGGTTATTTTAAAAATGGTATGATTTTTAAAAGCATGGTGAAATTTTCAAAAATGGTTGAATATGGAAAATGTTGAATTTTGGAAAGAAATATTGCGATATGTGTGACATGGTAGAATTTGAAATTGTTAAGACTTAATTTACTAGAGAGTGATACTTATGGAATTTTTGTGTTTCTAGAAATGGAACCTGATAGACATCATAGAAACCATCTGGAAGAAGCTATTGATAATGTGGTTTCACCTGAGCCGTAGATGAACCAACAAATGGTTCAGAGTATCGTCTAATCCTTTTAGGTTGTGGATAGAGGGAACTGATAGGATGAACCAAGGCAAGTGGATCACTTTATCTAATTCCAGAAACAGAATCCACCCATCATTCAGGGTGATTCAGAACTAAAGAAGGCAGAGGTGTGGCTAAATAGGATGAATCAAATATTTGATTTTCTCAGCACACTAACAGAGTTTAAAGTCAAGTTGGCGACATATATGTTGGAGGATCTTGTACGCTAGTGGTGGTATTTAGCTATGAAATCTAAATTAGACCAAGGAAATGGTTGGGAGGATTTTGAAGAATTTTTCAACAAATAATTATTTACTCATATGTTCAGAATTGCAAGAACAACAGACTTCTTCAGCTTGAAACAAGAGAGCCTCACAGTGATAGATTATGTGGCTAAATTCATGAATTTAGTCCTATTTGCACCCGAAGTTTCTACTAGTGTGTCTTTGAAGGCCCACATCTTTGAATCAAGGCTGAGGAAGGAGAGATTTTTTTAAAGATTGTCATGATTTGTATAATGGATTATATAGAGGTGCTCAAAAGAGAGACAATAAATGAAAGATATGTCTTAGGAGCTACATGAGGAGGAAGCATGTTAATACCTATAGTAAATGGTGGGAACTCTAATGTTGGGTGAAAGTGGAAGTGGGACACCTATTTACAAGGTGGGCATATGGATCAGAATCAAACGACTGGATCAGTGAATGTTTCTCCAAAACTAAAGATCCATCCTGGATGTTTTCAACGTGATTAATTAGACCACATGAAGTGACGATGTACGAAACCACATAGAGCATGCCACAATTACAATTAGATGGGGAATCTTCAGTGCTATTGTTGCAGTTCTCTGAGTTCGGGTGCTCGGGACACTTCTCATGTGTTGTAGATTTCGTATACTTTGATGGGATGAGGGAAGAAAAATCAATATCATTTACAGAACAGAGCTAGCCATGGTTATTTTAGGAATAACATGACTCCTTAGCAAGAGAAATCTAAATAAGGAAATAAAGTGTTAGGACCAAGCTAATAAGGATGACCGTATTCAATGTGTTGTATTTTGTTGTTAATGAAGTTTAAGAAGAAAAGGGAGTTTGAGAATAAAGGTAAATCACTTCACTTTGTATTTGAATCATACTGAACACCATATTCAAGGAATCAGAATTACATTTCTTGAAAAGGTTGATTTTTTTGAGGAAGAACCTTGCTAGAAGTAAATGGTCATTGGATTCACCCTAAATCCGATATGAATGATTGATCGTAATGGTAGAGAATCAGAGTCTATATGACTACGATAAAGAAAACGTGATGATGATTTTATGATCTTAGAGTTCTCATAAATCATGAGTATGTTGAAAACTTATAATGCAATCTTGATGAAAGAAATAGGGAGTAAAAGAGATGCTTCCAATTGTATCAGATTGACTAGATCTTGATGGAAATATAAAAGAGTACTGAAGATCTTATTCAGCCCGATCGTAATCATGTTTATCATATTTTGGTCAGTTGAATTCTGGACAATCATATTCAGGTTGAGTTGGAAAGAAATATGGTTGTTGGAGTTTTGAGAAGTTGCAATACTTTCCATTGAAAATCAGATGATGCTGAAACTATTCTCAAATGTATTCAAAGTCATGAAGGAAGTCATGAAACAATCACAAATTTGGAATTAAAATAAGTTGCTGAAGTTGAAGTTGTTAACACTGGTCTATCGTATTCGACGTACCATCATATTCATCAAAGGATGGATTTTATTCAAGACCAATGGTAAATGAATTGAGTTGAAGTTGATTCAAATCATAATGATAGAGATCAATCAACAATGTAGTCAACTATTTAAAATTGTTGAACGAATTATTAAAGGAAGAGTTTAGAAATTGAAGGCTGGGGAGATTTGTGACAAATGTGAGAAACCAAAGGTACTGGTTTTTAGTCAGAACAAAATCCAAAAGATATAAATCTTCGGAGAATGAAGCTGATGGGTATCATATTGTTAAGAGAAAGAAAATCCTTGATTTGTTGTAAAATGTTTTCATCAATCGGGTCAAGATACATCGTATTGGAATTGATACTAGATCAATGACCTGAAGAAAGAATAAGAGCTATCTATTTCTTATTACATTCATTTGGAATGGGGAATCATATTGAAGGAATTGACATGGAAATTGAATTTGGACTTGAGTGTGTTAAAATTTTGAGGGATATTTTTGGAAGTGTTTTCAAGGGGAGTATCTTATTCAACAATCAGAATGAAGAATTGAAATTAGACTAGAATTTGAAAAAGAAAGTTTGAAGAAGATATGAAGTTTGAAGAATATTTGAGAAGATTTTAGAAAAGTTGACAAAGTCATAAATTCACCCTAAATTCAAGGGAAATATAGATTTTGGTGAATTTGGTCGAGCATCAAAGTTTTGGGGATTCCCAGAAAAACCACTGATGGGTCACCTATAAAAGGAATAAGTACTTTGTACTTTTTTTGATGGAAGTACTATTCAGAGAGAAAGAGAGATAAGCTTTGACTTTCTAGGGAGAGAAAAAAGTTTCCATATTGAGCTAAGTTGAATAATTTTTGACAGATTGAATTGAAAGGAGAAGATACAAGATTGTGTCATTTACAGCTGATCATCATATTCAGTGATTATCGTATCCATCTTTCTATCATATTCTGCTAGTCATCGTATTCGGCTGGTCACCGTATCAGGCTAGATAATCAGATCATGATTTATGTATTGGGATTTATAGACTGAGGAAGAAGGAGTTCTGAATTGTCTCATTTTTTCTATCAGATTTATATCCATCATATTGGTAAATTGAATTTGAAGATCAGATTGGGAAAATCATATTGAGCAATCAGATTGAGTTTTCATTATGAAGTTCAAGAGGTTCTTACCAGCTTCTGGGTAAGAATTTGAATAATTATTTTCCAAATAATACATTTGTGGAAGTTGAAAAGAAGCATAGGTAACATGTACTTGTTACACAAACTTTGTCTTACCCTATTTTTGCTAATAGGGAGCACACACGCTATTGGATTGTTTACATAGTGATACACAAGCGAAAGGGTATATCCTACTTGTTGTATTCCACACCAAAAGATTGTTTTCTAGTGGGTTGTGTGGTATTGGATCATTTACAAACCATACCAAGGAAATAACTATTCTTATTGAATAGTTAATCTTTTAAATACTTGTATTCATGTGGATATGTGTTTGAATTGTTTTCAGTATGGAATTAAATCTTTAACAGGAGGAGGAGGTTGCTTCAAGGAAATATAAAAAGAAAAAGTATCACTAATTCACCCCTCCCCATCTTAGTGATACAATTATCCTAACTGGTCACTTTCAACTGGTATCAGAGCCATGTTGGTTCCCTTATCTTGTTCTTTGCTCATGGATAATTTTAATTGTGTGAACAATAAAGGTATTTCGGTTTTTGATGGAAAGAATTATCATATCTGGAAAGATATAATGTTTTATGTATATTGGATATGATGTTCTTGAAGCTGAAATAGATGAGTTTCCTCCTATTGATTATAAATTTCCTCTTACATTTGTTGACAATAAGAATCTTATGAATGATGGAAGGGCCAATAATGTTATATTATCATCACTTTTTGAAAGTGAATTCTTAAGGGTGAAAGGTGTTTCCACAACCAAAGGTATATGGGACAAATTGAAAAACATATACAAAGGTGATTTTATTCATTTATTCATAACTTTTTGCCTACCCCTTTAGTAATTTTCATATAAAAGTTCATAATTAGTGTGAAATATCCATGTTTTACTACTAAATATAATTTTTGAGCATTATTTAAATTAATCCAATCGATTCAGTTTACTATTTTATTTATAAATATTACCCTAATTATCCAAATTTTATGGATCCTGTTTTTTAGGATTCCTTATTAAATTTAAAAAATATCATTAGAAGTAATCATTGGCCAATTAGGCCATTTCAATGGTCATATGGTCCACACAAGAAGGCCCAAAGAATCTGTGAAGAAACTGGGCCATCCATGAAGATTGAATTTTTGGGCTCAATCCAGAAGTCCAAAATCATTTATTCTCCACCAAAATTCTTGGGATAATAAACTCCATCTTGGATAAAAATTTCAAGACCCAAATCTACCAAAAAGGTGCCCAAAATGATTCTATGAAGTCCAACCCACCATTCTATCTAGGATTTAAAACCGGCACACAATTATGAACTTTTCTCCTGATATAGAAATCAATTCGATCTGAGGTTTTTCAATGTGAAATCCAATATATATGTGTCATACTTTTTAGAATAAATTATTTTTATTTTAGGGAATATTTTTATTCAAAACTCATTCACATTTTGGCCTTCAAAAAAGCCTGGATTGAAATGGAAAGATTAAAACTGTTTAATCAAACCACCATAAATTTATCTCCTTAAGTCCAATAGATTCCAAATTTTGAGGGTATACTATAAAAATTAATATCTATAACTTTTCATAATAATATTTATCTATATTTAGATGTATTGAGTATAAAATTGGTGATCCAAGTGGAGGGGCATATTTGGAAATCCAACAGTCCACCTCCTTGGGCTATAAATACATCCCCCTCATCTCCTTGAAAGGAGTTGGAATTTAAGAGAAAATGAGGATATATTGGTATGAAAAATGACCCAATAAATGCTTGGTAGGGTCTTCCAAACTCAATTTTTCACTTGAGATACCCTTCCTCCTCTATTTGATTTCATGTTATTTTGTGTTCTTCTTATCTGTAATCGTGTAAGTTTGTTTTCATTTCAATAGAATTTTAATGAATGTTTCTTATTAGTCATATATTTTAATCATCCAACCTATGTTATTAAATATTAATGCTCTTAAAATAGTTTAAATCAAGTTTAAACCCCTTCCCTTCTTTTTCTTCCTCATTCAATCAAAAGTATTTTTTTAATTCTCATTAGTGTTCGTGTGTGTGTTCGATACACAACTCTTTTCTTATCCCATTTCATTATATTTATAATTAATAACCATAAACAAATATTAAAATATTAATAAACATCTCAATGGATGAGTAAATATACCGCTGGGATGAGTCATAATTTGGGAATATTAAGTGATTGCGAGATTTTGCTTGATGAATATTCCTTAGGTTAACATTGTGTATGTTGAACTTAAAATGTCATGTATTAATGACATGTTTTGTTTAACATGTGGATTAAATGGATTATTGGATCCATAAGTACACTACCATAAAAAATTACTTATTATTATTAGAACCCTAGTAAATTTATGGCTTAGACTAAAGCCTTAACACTTGGGAAATCCAATCAAAGCCATCTTGTGAAGTGGGTTTTAATTTAATGCAATATAAAGCAAAGATCAAGGATATCATAAGATTAAATCCCTAATAATTAACTCACCCCAATATTCATCAAAATTTTAAATTAATCTGCATCAATCAATCATTTCATTTTAGCTCTACAAACAACCCCCCATTAAAAAGACAAATCAAAAAAACAATCGGCTATTAAAAAAAGTACCATCACCGAGGATTTGACTTGAGTGATTCTATACACATTAACAGAGCATTGAGCCCTTTAACGATCAATAGGAAAAAATTGTTCGTGCTTTAAATGGTTCCATTTCCAGGGATGGTTCCTTAATTAGTTTGTAGTTTTTGGTTTTTGTAAAAAAACAATAAAAAAGGTAAAAAAATTAACAAAAAAAATTCAGAAAAAATAACACAAAGAAAAACCTTCTTTCTAATGAAAATCATAAACAGAAAAAACCACAAAGGACCCCATGAAATTTTATAGACTCTATATTCTTCTGTCCTTCACTCTTCAAGGACTCACATGAGTTCTGTAAATCATGTCCAACTTTCCAAAAACACGACACAATTTCTAAAATAAATGAAATGCCCCAAAAGCCCTTAATATTTTATGTGATCTTAGATGTTTGGGGCATAAATTTCATGGGACCATTTTCACCCTACAATGGATTCTCATACATTATTCTTGGAGTCTATTATGTTTCTAGGTGGGTCGAGGACAAACCTACTAAGAAGGATGTTGCACATACTATTAGTGAGTTCCTAAAAACCCATATTTTCCATCGATTTGGAACACCGCATGCATTGATAAGTGACTTAGGAACTCATTTTTGTAATTGGACCATGGAATATATTTTGAAAACGAATGGTTTTGTACATAAAACTTAAACTGCATATCACCCCAAACAAATGGAATGACTGAAATTTCTAACAAATAAGTGAAAAGAGTACTTGAGAGAATTATAAAACCCACTAGAAAAGACTGGCCTGAAAGACTTGGTGAAGCACTACAGGCTTATCGAACTTCCTATAAAACACCCATTGAGATGTCTCCATTTAGGCTAGTTTTTGGTAAATCATGTCATTTACCAGTTGAAATCCAACATAAGTACTTTTGGGCTGTGAAAACATGTAATTTTGATTGTGAAAAATCTGGTGAAGAATGATGGTTACAATTGAATGAATTGGAGGAGCTTATACTAGATTCTTATGAGAATTCCAATATTTACAAAGAAAAGTCAAAGGCACTCCATGACAAACACATCCTACTAAAGGTATTTCATGAAGGTGAAAAGGCAATTCTATTCAATTATCGATTTCAGCTTCACCCAGGTAAGCTTAATTCTCATTGGGAAGGTCCTTTTATTATTACTAATTTTTACCCATTTGGTGTAGTGCAAGTCCAAAACCCTTCTTCCAAAAGGACATTCACGGTTAATAGAAATCGGTTAAAGCAACATCATGAGAGGACACACATCCTGGGAATAACATCGACTTCCATTAAATCCCCAACCACTGTAGTAGATCCACCACTGGATGGAGATGGTGACCCACAAAATCCAAACTAGGAGGAACCTCTTTCCCTTTAACTTCTCTCTCTTTCTTTCTCTCTCTACCTCGTTCTCAATTTTTTACCACTTTCCTCATCAAAATTTTTATTTAATCTTTATCTTTTTTTGTGGGAATGTCTTTATAAAAATCTAAAAAAATAAGAAAAAAAGGAGTCACAATTACTCACCATCGACTTTTGAAAATTTGTCCAACCTTTTTGGGGAGTTAAAAGACATGTTTTCATCTCAAATTTTTTGCATTTTCATCATAATTTTGGATAAGTAATATTGTTTCAAAACCAAAAAATTTTGAATTCTCAATTTTTTATTTGGGAAATAATTCTTCCCTAACTGTGAGGAATAAAATTAGCTTTCATGCTAAGGTCACGTATGACCATCTTTTCATTTTGTGTGTTTTCACCCCAAATTGTGAGTCTTGAGTTTACGGACCTTCGAGTTGAATTTCCTAACCATGTGTGCATTAATATGATAGAGGCATTTTCTAAATAACATGAGAATCACAATAGATAAATAGCCTCCCATTACCTTACATTAATCCTCCTTTTGAAAGCCCCTTTGAGCCTATGAAAACCTTTTATTTAATATCCATATTAAAAGTCCAATACCTTGTCCCACCCAACATCTACATGGAATTATATTGCATAATTTATTGAAATTTAAGTGTGGGGGGGGGGGACTAGATTTCATTTTTGGGTATCCATTTATTGATTTTCAATGTGTTATTATATTATTGAGGGAAATAATCTATTTAAGTGTGGGGATAGGTAGTGATTCAGTGAGTTTTGGGAATTGATTTTCATTTATGTAATTTTTTATAGAAAAGTGTTCAAATAAATAAATAAATAAATAAAACATAAGAAAATGGGTTGTGTCTTGGGCGAGTTAAAAATATCTCTTTCTCAAACTTTGATATTGTTATAACTATTAAAATTATTATTTTTAGGAGATCAAATATGGGTCGAGATATGAGTGTGATATTTGTTTCAAGTTCAACTTTCAAAAAACTCAAAAAAGAAAAAAAAAGAACACTTGCATTTATATTCTTGTGTCATTGGGAGAAGTTTTTTGTCTTGTACATATTTCACCTTTTCATACCCTCTAAATTTTATCCATATCTTTTTTTCATCCTTCATACAATCATTCCATTATAAATATGTGTTTCCATAACCTTCCATGTATTATTTTAAATTGTACATTGCTTTTTCTATGTTAGTGTTTTACCCCTCTTTTCCACTATTTTATATTAAATTCCTACCCTCCCATAGCCACATAAAACCTCCCAAAAAAGACCTCTTGATTCTTGTGAACTTTAGGATAAATAATAGAAGTTTATAGCTCTTTCAAACTCTAAGGTTTTCACTTTTGTTTGGTGAATGAGTGAACCACTGAAAATAAATTTTTATCATCTTAAGAGGAGTAAGTTTTGAGTGCCTACATTTTCCATTTCTAATTTGAGCATGAAAAATGAATTGTTTTTGTAATATTGTTTCTATAACAATTTGTGTTAGAATTAAATATGGATGAGTTAAATGGTCTAAACCTCTCCTGATTGGGGAAAACAAAATTTTAATATTTGTTGGCAAGTGAGAATGATTTTGTTATGCTTTTATATTTGTTGTACATAAGGACATGCCCAAGACTAAGTGTGGTGTATTTGATTTTATTAATTTATTCATAAATTTTTGTCTACTCCCTTTAGTAATTTTCATATAAAAATGAATAATTAGTGTGAAATACCCATGTTTTACTACTAAATATAATTTTTGAGCATTATTTGAATTAATCCAATCGAGTCATTTTACTATTTTATTTATAACTCTCACCCTAATTATCCAAATTGTATGGTTATTATTTTTTATTATTCCTTATTAAATTTAAAACATATCATTATAAGTAAGCATTGGACAATTCGGCCATTTTAATGGTCATATGGTCCACACAAGAAGACCCAAAGAATCTGTGAAAAAACTGGGCCATCCATGAAGATTAAATTTATGGGCTCAATCTAGAAGTCCAAAATCATTTATTCTCCACAAAAATTTGGGTGAAAATAAAATTCATCTTGGATAAAAAATTCAAGACCCAACTATACCAAAAAAGGTCCCAAATGATTCTATGAAGTCCATCCCACCATTCTGTCCAGGATTTAAAACCAACACACAATTATGAACTTTTCTCCTAATATAGACATCAATTAGATATTATATTTTGTAGTGTAAAATCCAAGATATATGTGGACTTATTTTTAGATAAAATTATTTGTATTTTATAGAATCTTACTATTCAAAAACCCATTCACTTTTTGGACT
The DNA here is from genome assembly GCA_963277665.1 of Viscum album. NCBI lineage: Eukaryota > Viridiplantae > Streptophyta > Magnoliopsida > Santalales > Viscaceae > Viscum > Viscum album. The sequence continues at coordinate 1,317,821,783 of OY728147.1, forward strand.
TTGAAAAAGTATAGATTGAAATGGACAAATTAAAATTGTTTAATCAAACTACCATAACTTTGACTCCTTAAGTCCAATGGCCGCAAAATTTTGAGGGTATAATATAAACATTCATATATAAAACTTTTAAAAATAATATTTATCCATATTTTACAATCTAGAGTATCAAATTGATGATCCAAGTGGAGGGGCATATTTGGAAAGCCAACAGTCCACCTCCTTGGGCTATAAATACATCCCCCTCCTCTCCTTGAAAGGAGTTGGAATTTAAAAGAAAATGAGGATATATTGTCATGAACAAGGCCCTAAAAAAGTCTTGGGAGGATCTTCCAAACTCAAGTTTTTACTTGAGATACCCTTCCTCCTCTCTTCGATTTCATGTTCTTTTGTGTTCTTCTTATTTGTAATCGTGTAAGTTTGTTTTCATTTCAATAGAATTTTATTGAATGTTTCTTATTCTTAATCTCTTTTAATAATTAACCCTATTTTATTAAATATTAATTATCTTAAAATATTTTAAATCAAGTTTAAACTCCTTCCCTTCCTTTTCTTCCTCATTCAATCGAAAGTCTGTTTTTAATTCTCATCACCGTTCGTGTGTGTGTTCGATGCACAACTCTTTTATTATCCCATTATTTTCATTCTTTTTATAATTAATCACCATAAACACATATTACCAGATTAATAAAAATCTCAATGTTTGAGTAAATATACCCTTGGGGTGAGTCATAATTTGGGGATATTAAGTGATTGAGATCTTTTTCTCGATGAATATTCTTTAGGTTAACATTGTGTATGTTGAATTTAAAATGTCATGGATTAATGGAATGTTTTGTTTAACATGTGGATTACATGGATTATTAGAAAAACAAATACACTACCATAAACAAGTACTGATTATGATTAGACCCCTAGTTAAGCCATGACTTGGATTAAATCCTTAACACTTGGGAATTCTGATCAAAGTCATCTTATGAAGTAGGTGCTAATTTAATGCAATATAAAGCAAAGATCAAGGATATCATAAGCTTAAATCCACAATAATGAACTCACACCAATCTTTATCAAAGTGTGAAATCAATATACATTAATAAATCATTTCATTTTATCTCTGCAAACATACCCCCCATTAAAAAGACAAATCACAAAAACAATTGACTATTAAGAAAAGGTACTATCGCTGAGGATTCAATCCGATTACCGCTATACAAATTAGCAGAGCACCAGAACCTTAAACAGTCGATAGGCTATAATCGTCCGTGCTTCAAATGGATCCATTTCTGGGGATGGTTCCTTAAGTAGTTGGTAGTTTTTGGTTTTTGTTAAAAAACAATAAAAAAGTAAAAAAATTAACAAAAAAAAAATTAAAAGAAAAACACACAAAGAAAAACCCACCTTCTCATAAAAATCATAAATGAAAAAACCACAAAGGACCTCTAGAAAGGTCCTAGACTCTAAAATCTTATGGCCTTTACTCTTCAAGGACTCACATGAGTTCTGTAAATCATGTCCAACTTTCCAAAAGTTTGTCACAATTTCTAAAAGAAATGAAATTCCCCAGATGCCCTTAATATTTTGTGAGATCTTTGATGTTTGGGGCATAGATTTCATGGGACCATTTTCACCCTCCAATAGATTCTAATACATTCTTCTTGTGGTTGATTATATTTCTAGGTGGGTCGAGGCCAAACCCACTAAGAAGAGTGATGCACATACTGTTAGTGAGTTCATGAAAATCCATATTTTCCATCGATTTGGACCACCATGTGCCTTGATAAGTGACTTAGGAACTCATTTTTGTAATCATACCATGGAATATATTTTGAAACATAATGGGGTTAAACATAAAAATTTAAATGCATATCACCCTCAAGCGAATGGAATGGTTGAACTTTCTAACAGAGAAGTGAAAAGAGTGCTCGAGAGAATTGTAAAACCTTCCAGAAAAGACTGGTCTGAAAGACTTGTTGAAGTGATTTGGGCTTATCAAAATACCTATAAGACACCCATTGGTATGTCTCCATTTAGTCTAGTTTTTATTAAAGCATGTCATTTACCAGTTGAAATCCAATATAAGTCATTTTGGGTTGTGAAAACATGTAATTTTTATTGTTAAAAATCTGGTTAAGAAAGATTACTGCAATTGAATGAATTAGATGATCTTAGAATAGATTATTATTATAATTCAAATCTCTATAAATAAAAGGAAAATTCACTCCATGAAAAACACATTCTATGAAATGTATTTTATGAAGGTGAAAAGGTAATTCTATTCAATTATCGATTTAGGATTTACCCAGGTAAGATTAATTCTCATTGGGAAAGTCCTTTTATTATTAATAATGTTTACCCATTTGGTACAATGCAAGTCTAAGACCCCTCTTCCAAAAGTATATTCACGTTCAATGGACATCGGTTAAAGAATCACCATGAGAGGACACACATCTTGGGAACCACATCGACTTCCATCAAATCCCCAACCACTGCGGTGGATCCACCACTAGATGGAGATGGCGACCTACAGAATCCAAACCTGGGGTCACCTCTTTCCCTTTAACATTTATCTCTCTCTCTCTCCCTCTCCCCCCTCTCTTCTTATTCTCACTCCCTTATTATCATTTTTTACCACTTTCCTCATTAAACCTTTTATTTTCTCTTTATATTTTGTGTGTGTGTGTCTTTATAAAAAATTTAAAAAAAATAAAAAAATATGAAAAAGGAGTCATAATTACTCACCTCCCACTTTTGAAAATTTGTCCAACCTTTTTTGGGAGTCAAAATACATATTTTTATCTCAACTTTTTGCATTTTCATTATAATTTTGGATAAGGAATCTTATTTCAAAACCAAAAAATTTGAATTTTCATTTTTTGATTTGAAAAATAATTATTCCCCAACCATGAGGAACAACATTAGTTTTCATTACAAGGTCACCTATGACCATATTTTGATTTGTGTGTTTTTCACCCCCGATTTTGAGTCTTGTGTTTTTAGACCTTTGAGTTGAATTTTCTACTTTGGTGTGCATTAATATGATAGAGGTATTTTCTAAACCACATGAGAATCACAATAACCAAATATCCTCCCATTACCATACATTAATCCTCCTTTTGAAAGCCCCTTTGATACTATGAAAACATTTTCTTTGACAACCACATTACAAGCCCAATACCTTGTCCCACCCAGTATCTACATGAAATTATATTGCATAATTTATTGAAATTTAAGTGTGTGTGTGGGGGGGATGGATTTTATTTTGGGTATCCATTTATTGATTTTTAATGTGTTATCATATGCTTGAGGGAAATCATCTATTTCAATGTGGGGGATAATTTTTCATTTAGTGAGTTTTGAGAATGGATTTTCATTTATGTAATTTTGTACAGAAAGGTGTTAAAAAAAGAAAAAAAACAACATAAGAAAATGCATTGTGTCTCAGTCAGATCAAAAATCACTCTTTCTCAAACTTTTATCTTGTTATAAATATTACAATTAGTGTCATTAGAAGATCAAACATGGGTTTGGATATGAGTATGAGATTTGTTTCAAGTTCAACTTTCGAAAAATAAAATAAAAAAAAGAACACTTGCATTATATATTCTTGTGAAATTGGGAGAAGTTTTGTGTATTGTGCATATTTAACCTTTTCATCCCCTTCAAATTTTATCCATCTATTTTGTTCCATCCTTCACAAAATAACTCCCTTGTAAATATGTGTTTCCATAACCTTTCATGTCTTATTTCGAATTGTGCATTGCTTTTTCCATGTTAGTGTTTTACCCCTCTTTTCTAATCTTTTGGATATTAAATTCCTACCATCCCATATCCACATAAAAACCCCTAAAAAATATCTCTTGATTATTGTGCACCTTAGGATAGGGAATGGAAGTTGAGATCTATTTCAAAATCTAAGATTTTCACTTTTGGTTGGTGAGTGAGGGAACCTCCAGAAATAAATTTTTATCATTTTGAGAGGAGTAAGTTTTGAGTGCCTACATTTTCCATTTATAATTTGAGAATGAAAAATTAATTGTTTTTGGAATATTGTTTCTGTAACAATTTTTGGTGGAATTCAATATGGATGAGTGAAATGGTCTAAACCTCCCCTAATTGGGGAAAACAAAATTTTAATATTTGTTGGCGAGTGAAAATGATTTTTTTATGTTTTTATATTTTTTGTACATGAGGACATGTACAAGACCAAGTGTGGGAGAGTTAATTCTATTCATTTATTCATAACTTTTTATCTACTACCTTTAGTAATTTTCATGTAAAAGTGCATAATTAGTGTGAAATACCCATGTTTTACTACTAAATATAAATTTTGAGCATTATTTGAATTAATCCAATTGAGTTAGTTTACTATTTTATTTATAAATATCACTATAAATATGAAAATTGTATGGTTATTCTTTTTTATGATTCCTTATTAAATTTACAACATATCATTAGAAGGAATCATTGGCCAATTAGGCCATTTTAATGGTCATATGGTCCACACAAGAAGACCTAAAGAATCTGTGAAGAAACCGGGCCATTGATGAAGATTTACTTTATGGATTCAATCCAAAAATCCAAAATCATTGATTCTTCACAAAAATTTTGGGGACAATAAAATACATCTTTGATAAAAGTTTCAAGACCCAAATCCACCAAAAATAGTCTCAAATGATTTTATGAAGTCCAACCCACCATTCTGTCTGGGATTTGAAACCAGCACAAAATTATGGACTTTTATCCTGATATAGACATCAATTCGAGATAATATTTTCAGTATTAAGTACAATATATAGGTGGCCTACTTTTTATAAGAAATTGTTTTTATTTGAGGGTATATTTCTATTCAAAAACCCATTAACATTTTGGCCTTCTAAAATGTCTAGATTGAAATGGACAGATTAAAATTATTTAATCAAACCAACATAACTTTGGATACCTAAGTCCACTGGTCACAAAATTTTTAGGGTATACTTTAAAAATTCATATATACAACTTTGAAGAATAACGTTTCTCCAGATACGCTTGTATGGAGTATCAAATTGGCGATCCAAGTAGAGGGGAAGATTTGGAAAGCCAACGGTCCACCTCATTGGGCTATAAATACATCCCCCTCTTCTCCTTGTAAGGAGTTGTAAATTCAGAGAAAAGAAGGATATATTGGAATTAAAAATAAAATTCCAAAGGATTTTTATAATCTTCCAAACTCAATTTTTCACTTGAGAGACCCTTCCCCCTCTCTTTGATTTTATGTTATTTTGGGTTCTTCTTATTTGTAATCATGTAAGTTTGTTTTCATTTCAATAGAATTTTAATGAATATTTCTAATTATTCATCTATTTTAATCATTCAACTTATTTTATTAAATATTAATTATCTTAAAATAGTTTAAATCAAGTTGAAACCCCTTCCCTTAATTTTCTTCCTCATTCAATCAAAAGTCTATTTTTAATTATCATCACTATTTGTGTGTGTGTTCGACGCACAACTCTTTTCTTATCGAGTTATTTTAATTCTATTTATAATTAATCACCATAAACACATATTATCATATTAATAAACATCTCAATGGATTAGTAAATCTACCATTGGGGTGAGTCATAATTTGGGGATATTAAGTTATTGATATCTTTTACTCGATGAATATTTTTTAGGTTAACATTGTGTATATTGAACTTAAAATGACATGGATTAATGAAATTTTTTGTTTAACATGTGGATTCCATGGATTATTTGAACCAAAAATACACTACCATGAACAAGTATTGATTATTATTAGACCCATAGTTAATCTATGGCTTGTGAAGTGAGTGTTAATTTATGAAATATAAACCAAAGATCAAGGATATAATAAGCTTAAATCCCCAATAATTAACTCACCCCAATCTTTATCAAATTTTTAAATCAATCTAAATCAATCAATCATTTCATTTTAGCTCTGTAACCCCCCCATTAAAAATACAAATCACAAAAACAATCGACTATTAAAAAAAAGTACCATCACCAAGGATTTGACCCAAGTGCTGCTATAAACATTAGCAGAGCACCAGAACCTTGAATGGTCGATAGGAAATAATCTAACACGCTTTAAAAGGCAATAAAAAAGTAAATAAGGAAAAACTTAAAATATGGAGATTGGAGTATGAAGGCTTGAAGATGGGATAATGTGAATATGTTGGGGACTTCTTTACTAGGGTGAATGATATTATTAGTACTATCAGATGTCTTGGTGAAAAGTTTTAAGATTATATATTTGTTGAAAAGATCTTGAGAATCCTTCCCGACAAGTTTGATGCAAATTCTTCTTCATTGGAGGACAAATATGCTGAAACATTGTCTCTAGATGATTTACATAGCACTCTCATTACTTATTAAATGAGAAGGGAGAAATCTATGAAAATAAAAAAAAAAGTTGATAGAGAAATGTCTTTAAAGGCTGCTAAGAATGAGAAGTCAAAAAATATTCCAATTAAAGATGAAGTTGGCGATTTTGATTCCTAAAATGAGGTATGTAAAGATCTTGATGATATTTTATCCTTGTTTTCTAAAAAATTATAAAGAGGTATAGGGAAATACAAACGGAAACTTCCCTTAAAATATTTTAAATGTGGAGATGTTGGGTATTTTGTGGCTAATTGTCCTCAAATAAAGAAAGAAGAAGATAGTGATGAAGAAGGAATAAGGCCAGAAAGATCATGGAAGAAACAAGTAGATAAAGTAAAATTGTATTCCACAGGGAAAGGTAGAAAATTATTCAAATACAAAATAAGAAGTTTCTTATCTAAAGATGAAGAAAAAGAAGGTAGCAATTCTGAATCCAAAAAATCTATTGAGTATGGTATTGAGAATAATTTTATTTCAATAGTTAATAGTGAATAATTCAAAATTAGTTGTTCCGAAAAAGAAGAAACTCAACGTGAATTTCATTTGAAAGAAGAATTGAAAGAATATCTGAGAAAAATTAGAAGGCTTGAAAAGAAAAATAAGAATTTGGAAGATGAATGTTCCTCAATAAGAAGTCAAGAATGTTTTGATAATGAGAAGATAAAGATGGTAAAATAAATTGATGATATGAAGAAATCTCTTGAGGAAGAAAAGAATCATACTAAGCATATGGAGGTGAAGTTGAAAGCAAAAGAAGAAGAGTTAGAACTTGTCCAACAAAAAATTTCTAAAGTTGAAGAGAAAGGTACAAGTTTCAAAAAATATATCTCTGAAGTTGGTGAGAGTTATCAAAAGGATAAACCTAAGAAGTATCAATAAAATTTACCTTTTAAGGTTGAGAAAAATGGTGGAATTGTTTCTTAGAAAAAGAAAGTTGGAAGAGTTATGTATGTGGCCAATATTGACAAAGTGAAGAATTCAAAAGTCTCAAAATACCCTAAGTATAAAAATGTTTTCAAACATTATGGATCTAAAAATGTTTCTAATACTTATAATTCTAATAATTATTAAAATAAAAATAAGGTTCTCATTGATACCATAAAGTTTGGTGGCTTAGAAAATAAAGATGAGAAGGTTTCTGAGAGACGTATTAACAATTCCAGTCAATATGAAAGTTTTAGAGGCAAATACTCTTTCTATGGATACTACTGGTATGGTGGTAGATTTAGAGATACAAAGAACATGTGTTGGTTCAGCCAACAATATTACTATTACTCTACATGTTATGAAAGGAAAATGTTGAGGGGGATTCAGTTTCCTCAAAAGAAGAAGTCAGAGAAGGTTGTTTTAAAGAAACCTGAGAAGGTTGGTGTGAAAGTTGAAAATAGGTTCCAACATCTGAGAAATATTTGTGAAATATGTGAACAACCTATACACCTTGAAAAAGTATGACTTGTATTGTTACTGACATAAAAAAGTATCTGAACAATTTTTATAGGATGAAAGTGAAGAAATAAAAGCAAGAAGAAAAAGCTCTTATTGTTGAAACCACTTTGAAAGCTAAAAAAGGATAACAACCTTGGATTATTGATAGTGTGTGTTATTATCATACAATAGAATATTTGAATTTGTTGAAGAATGTGAAAGATTTCAAAAAATGAACAATGACATTTGGAAATTATGAATCTCTAAGAATCAAAGGTGTTGGATCAACCATAATTAGAAAAGAAAATTTAAAATCCAAGAAATCTTTGTATGTTGATGGGCTGAAACAAAATTTTCTAAGTATTTCAAAATTATGTGATGAGGGTAAAAACTTTTTCATCATAAAAGATTTATTTTTTGTGAAAATTTAAGAAGATGGAAATATAGTTACAAGAGGCCAATGTACAAAATAGAATTTGTTTCAAGTTGGTGAAATAAAAAACTCTTGTTACTTGAGTATGGTGGAAGAGAATCAATTATGGGACAAAAGGCTAGGACACATGTGTCAAAGAAACATGTTCAAATTGTCAAAGAGAGATAGTGTTTGATACATTCCTGATTTTCTAAGAAGAAAATATTGGTGTTGCACTATTTTTCAGAAAGGAAATATTACAAATTCTTTGCACAAGAAAGTTAAGATTTTTTTAAAACAACCCTTGGAGCTTATTTATTCTGATATTTTTGGGACAATGAGAAAACAATAAACAAATGTAGATAAGTAATTCATTACTTTCATTGATTATTTTACTTGAATTACCTATGTTATGTATATGAAACACAAGTTAGATGCTTTGAAAATGTTTAAAAGTTTTAGAAGGAAAGCTGAGAAGGAATTTGAGTATTCAATGAAGAAGTTAAGAACCGATAATGGTGGTGAATACATAAGTAAATAATTTTAAATTTATCTTGAGAAGCATGGAATTTATAATGAATATAGTTCTCTATATACTCCAAAAAAAATGGGGTTTCTGAAAGAAAGAATAGAAGTTTGGTGGAAATGGGGAGAATTATGTTACTTGAACATGATCTTTCTCATTACTATTGGAGGTAAGCCATGAGCACTGCTGTTTATATTCAAAACCATTGTTTTTACAGGCCTAATTTAGATATGACACCATATAAATTCTTTTATGGGAAGAATCAAAGTTTGAAACATTTAAGAGTTTTTTGGAGTCCATGTATTATAAATAAGAAGGGTGGAAACTGTGGAAAGTTTGAGTAGAAAGGTGACAATGGAATATTTATTGGATATGCTCTAGAAGGAAGAGGATATATATGTTTAAAAAAACAACAATAATTTTTAATTCAATTGATGTGAAATTCATTGAAATATCTAAGGAAGACAAACACATTCGGGATGATAAGGAAATTGAGCAGGAAAGTTTTGATAACAATTCCGATAAGGATATAGAAAATTGTAACCCCACTCAAAGTGAAGAATTAAACTAATCTATTTCTAGTGATAAGGAAGATACTTGAAAATCTCATCCTAGTATTAGGGAAAAAGTGGAAACTCGTAACATTATTGGTGATCGACACCAGAATATTCAAACAAGAAGAACAACAAATGCTATTACACATACTTCTTTGTATTCAAAAGTTAAGCCGAATGATGTGAAAGAAAACTTTGAGTATCCATAATGGGTTTAGGCCATGAATTAAGAGCTGAATCATATTGAAAATAATGATACATGGGAACTCATACCCAAGCTCTATAATAAAAATATTATTAGCACAAAGTGGGTTTTACAGAACAAGTTGAATGAAAAATGGAAGTGATAAGGAACAGGGAAAGACTTGTTTATAAAGGGTATTCACAAATTGAAGGTATTGATTTTGATGAAACCTTTTCTCCAGTGTAAATATTAGAAACTATCATAATATTTATTACTATTTTTGTACAACAAGGCTACAAGAACTTCCAAATGGATGTTAAATCCACATTCCTAAATGGTGATCTTGATGAGGAAGTTTACATTGAACAACCTTGTGAATTTGTTGTTGGAAAATATGAAAGCTATGTATGAAAATTTAACAAGGATTTGTATGGGATAAAATAATATTTGAGATCATGGTATTCTATATTGGATACTTTCTCAAGGAAGATGAGTTTCAAGAAAGGAAGAGATGATAATAATCTTTATATCAGAGAAATCCATGAGTATTACCTCATCGTAATTGTTTATGTTGATGAAATATCTTTGGTGAGAATGATGAAAGAAGTTGTGAAAGATTTACTAAAGAGATGAAAAAGGTTTTTGAAATGTCTATTCTAGGGGAGATGAAATACTTTATTGGGTTGAAAATTATATAGAAGAAGAAATGCATTTTTCTTTCTCAAGAAAAGTATGATAAGGAACTTCTTAAGAGGTTCGACATGGATAACTCAAAACCTATTTCCACACTGATTTCAGTGGGAACAAATTTTTCTAAATATAGAGAAAGAAAATAATTTGATCAGAAATAATTTCAGAAGTTTATTAGAAGTTTGTTTTATCTGACTGCCTCAAGAGACAACATTGTTTATGTTGTTACCTTATGTGAAAGATTTTAGAGTGCTTCAAAAGAATCACATTTACTTACTAGAAAAATAATTCTCAGATACATCAAAGGTATAAGATATTTTGGAATCAAGTATGAAAACTCAGATAGTACTGATTTTTTTGGGTATTCAAATACTGATTGAGTAGGAAATATTGATGACAGAAGATCCACATATGGTGGAGTATTCTTTCTGGGAAATAATTATGTTAGTTGGAATTAAAAGAAACAAAATTTAGTAACTCTTAGTATGGATAAAGATGAGTATGTTGCTGCCGCTCAATCCACTACTCAATTTATGTGGATGAAAACTCAACTATAAGACTTACTTATTGAAGTGAAGTTACCCTTGCTCTTGGGTTACGACAATCAAAGTATAATCAATATCACCAGGAATCTGGTTCAACATTCTCATTCAAAACATATTGATATCAAATATTATTTCAACAAAGAGCATGTAGAGAATAATGAATTGAAGTTGGAGTATGTTCCAACATCAGAACAAGTTACAAACATTTTCATAAAACCTTTACCGAAGTAATACTTTTCTAAATTGAGGTTGAATATGGGAATCCAAACTCTTTCTCATCAAGGTTGAAGTATGTGTTTTTTACCCTCTCTCATTTTACCTTTGGATAGTGTTGTCAAGGGGGAGAGTTGTTTCATAAATCTATCCTTATAGAAGCATGTAAAAAGAGGGAGTTGTGCATAAGATGTGAATTTAACATTTTATTGTGTGTGAACTATTCTAACTGTTTGTTGGTGTGGTTTTAGGAAACAAAAGTTTTGTATTTTAGAGTAATTTAAGAAGTTGAATAAAATCTAAGGAAGAAGGATAAAAAGGTTTTAATAATTACTACTTTTGGACAACATGACTTTGCTATCAATAATTCTTGTTTTCTACAATGATTTAGCTCATGTAGGCTTAGAATTGTTGATAAGTAATCCATTTATTGAGGATACAAAGTTCAGTGATTTATGAAACTTGGTTGAAAACAAAATCCAAAGGGGGATATTTTCATTACCAAGCTGATAAGGGTGATCATATTCAAGGTTTTGTCTTTTGTTATCAATGAATTTTAAGAAGAAAAGGGAGTTTGAGAAGAAAGGTAAATCACCTCACTTTGTATTTGAATCAGACTAACCATTGTATTCAAGGAATCAGACTTACATTACTTGAAAAGGTCAATCGTATTGAGGAAGAATCTTGCTGAAAGTAAATGATCATCAGATTCACCCTAAATCTGGTATAAATGATTGATCATAAAGGTGGAGAATCGGAGTCTGCATGACTATGATAAAAAAAAACGTGATGATGCTTTACTGATCTTAGAGTTTGTAAGAACCCGGATCTCTGTTTCAGGTATGTCTTTCCTTTTTCTGGAGTTTTTAAGAAAAATGGAGTTTCTGGAAATTTTTGAAGTACACGCTGTGTACTTTCTGAGTACACGTCGTGTACTCTTTTCCCGCTCAAAGCTGTGTGTTGGCTGTGTCTAGGCCACACACATGGCGTGTAGGGGTGAGGTGGAGGCCGTTTAAAGCAGAGTATGGAAAAAACCTAGTACACACCGTGTACTCTAAAAGTACACGCCATGTACTTTTTTTTCATTAAATGGTTCGGGGTCGCACCTAATCGACAGAAAGGTCTTCTCCTCCAGCTTCTTCGTCCGAGAGCGCCGGAAATCCATGGATCTTCGACGAGCCCCCGTTCCTCCGTCTGTTCTCCGAATCAATTGACGTCGATTGCGTTGGAATCGTAGCGGTGAGTTCTCCCTTCTCCTTGAGCCTTGTTTTCCAATTCCTCTTTTTCTCAAGTTATCGTGGGTTGAGCGTTTTTGATGTTTTCTCAGATCTTTGTCATTCTAAGGAGAATTTGTCATCGTGGTTCGCATATATTGATCTCCCAGGATCGAGGTAGGTGGTTTGTGCCTTTCTGTAGAAAGTCTTTGAATATTTTGTGCAAATTCCACCAATACCCTTGAATGGGGTATTGCGTGTTCCCATTTTTCCCTTGTTGTTTGTCTGCTTTGCTTGATTGCTTGAGTAGAGGTAATTACTTGTGAATAGGGTAGTTTTTACTATACTATAGATATTTAGTCATGCTTGTTATGATTTTTTGGCATTTTTCTAGTTGCCATGCCTAGTTGTAGGATAGTAGAACTGTTGTACTGTTATGCTGTTATGCCTTAGAATGATAGCCAAGTAGTTCTTGAGGTTTACTTGGGCCGATACGCACGTTATGAATTTTGTTATACACAGGGCTGCGAGAACCTAGTGTAGTGGACCATAGGGAGAATGGACATAAGGGCTTCTCCAGAGTGTCTTTAATTACGATGCGAGACCACAGGGGGAATTGATGTTGAGTGCTTCCTTATAGATTTTGTAGTTCCTCAACACGGTCCACAAGGGGAATAGATGTTGAGTGCTTCCCCATAGAGCCTTTAGTACGATACGAGACTATAGGGGTAATTGACGATGAGTGCTTCCCCAGAGAGTCTATTCTTTAGCTTAACCAGAGGGGTGAGACTGTGTGTGCCTCCTAGAGGGTTGCTAGTACTTGTAGGTTGAACCTTAGGGGTTATACTGTGAAAACTACCCATAGGTTACCCCTTTTTGTTCTACTTTCTTGAGTGGATGTTTCTTGTTGTGGATTGTTAATGTTGTGCATTATCCTATTTCCTTCTTACTATTTACTACTTACTATACTTTACCTGCCATATATTCATTGACTGTTAGGCATAGATCTTTGGGTGGATGTCTATTGGGACTTTATCTCACACCCTGTTTGGGTCATGCTTTTGGGCCCAAACAGATTATATTACCGTAGGTATAGATAAGGGCAAGCGCCCTTCTACTTCAGGTTCTTGATTACACTAGATTTGGAGAGCATGGGACCGAGCCGAGGCTTGCGATGCTGAGGAGTTTCTCATCTGTTTTTCTTTTTCACTTTGGTTTAGTATTGTATTTAGCATTGTGACTTGTTTGGCTGTTTCCTAGACACATATCTATCATGCATCATTTACATATATTTTAGCTCCAGTTGTTTATTTATTAGTCTTCCTCTATTTACTCTTGTATGGATGTCTACTGTTTTCGTTGTTGTTGTTATTTGTTTTCTCTTCCGCTGTGTACTCTGACAATGAGGGCATAGTTTCCCCACTATCACTCCCAAGACCCTCGCTGCTAGTCGGTAGCCTCTAGCGTTTGAGGAAATGCGCTTGAGGCCATGTGACCAACCAGGTACGGGGCGCCTCTGGGTGGCTTCCGGAACTGGGACGTTATAAAGTGGTATCAGAGATGTTTCTTTTCTCTTGATTTACTGTTTGGAGCCTTTATCCAGGGATAGGACGAATTCAGTACTTGGTATTAAACTGTGCTTGGGAGTAGCTAACCTGTGTACAGGGAAAATCCATACTACCTCGTAAATTGCAGTTTTCTGGTTTTGAGATTTTACGGTTGATATGATTTCACCTAGAGTGATCCACATGCTTTGTGTTGTTATTGTCTTGACTATTGCAGTTCTATTTCTGTCGCAACCCGATGAGATGAGGGTATGCCATCTCATGCATCATATAGACACTTGTAGAAATCACATGTCATGCATTCTTGCCATGCCATCTAGGGTGCATTAGAGATTGCATGCTGTTGTGATAGACTTTGTGTGGATTATGAATGCTGTTGTGATAGATGCTTGATAGAATCGCTGCTGCCTTGTTAAAGGATTTTTTGTATTCTACCTTGCTTAAATGAACACCAAATTTTTATTCTTGAGGTGTTATGGGCCCTCTTGAATCAGAAATTGGTGGATCATGATCCTGTTTTCTCTTGTCTATGACTATAGGAGATTCCAAGAATTGATTCGCGAGGAGTATGGGCCCTCACGAATCGGAATTTGGCACCTCTTTGCCTTGTTTTCTGTGTTTTCTGGGATTCTGTACAGTTTCTGAGCTACTTACTAGAAAAACCCAGAATACACGGCATGTACTTTTTGACTAGATGTTGTGTAGTTTAAGACCGTGTGACTGACTATGTGTGCAGGAACACAGTGTTGTGAAATGTCCTTAGGAACACGCCGTGTACATAAGGTGCACGCCGTGTAGTTTAGAGCCATGTACCCGGCCGTGTCACTAACAACATGGGTTGGGGAAGCTCGTGTCATACACGCCAGGTTTTGTATGAACACGCCGTGTATCCTTGTCCTCAGTACCCGACCGTGTCACGAACAAAACAGGATGATGTTCTCTCCTCCTATACACACTATGTTTTTTTAGAACAAGCCGTGTAATGGTCAGCCGTGTACTTGATCGTGTCTCCAACAACACGGGTCTAGAAAATCTTCAAATACACACCGTGTTTGTTTGGAACACACTGTGTAGTCTCAGCCATGTAGCCGGCCGTGTAACTAACAACACAGTTCATGGAACCTTGTCTACTACACACCGTGTCCAACAGGAACACGCCATGTAGTCTGAGTTTAAGAAGACCGTGTGGGTTAGCCATGCAAGGAGACACGGACAGGGGAATAGAGTTGAGTACATGCCGTGTAGAGTTTATACACGCCGTGTAGTTATGTTTTGTAAATCTTGAGTGTTTCCTTCTCCTGTTTCCATTTTGTACTCCTTTGTTCTATATCCTTGTTTTCCTGGTCTAAGGTATGATTTTGATCTTTTAGATCTATGACTTTGAGACTTCCTCCGGTTGTACGTCAGTTTTTAGGCAGTGATCAGACGCCAGATATGGATGATCAGGGACTTCCTGCCAATCCTCCAGTCAGGACAGCCTTGGCACCAGTTGTCATACCAGTTGTAGGCGCTGATGCGCAGTTCAGGGAAGGATTTATGAGGATGATGCAGACCTTTCAGGGAGAATCGCATCCTTCCATGTCTATGACAGACTTGACGTGGGTTTTCCAGCAGCAGCATCCTCCTACTTTCTCGGGGGAAGGAGGACCATAGGCTGTAGTGTCATGGCTAGAAGCAATGCTGACTATCTTCAAGCATCTGGAGACACCTCCAGAGAGGCTGGTCAAGCTCAATACCTACATGCTCTGAGACTCCGCCAAGTGGTGGTGGGATGTGATCTCACAGGCGGGTCATCATCATGTTATGGCTTAGGAGGAGTTCCAGCGCGTGTTCTACGACTACTTCTACCCAGAGACCCTGAGGGCTGATCGAGCCTGGGAGTTCATGAGTCTAGAGCAGGGTACTCTTTCTGTCATGGATTATTCCTCTCGTTTCACTGATCTGCAGCGTTTCACACCCCTCCGGGATGGAAATGGGGTGTTCTTGGCAAGGAAGTTTGAGGATGGTCTTAGGCGGGAGATTCACTCATAGGTGAATCTCTTCCAGTTGACTTCCATCACTTCTATAGTCAACTAGGCGCTGATTGCGGAGCGCAATCTGAGAGACTCCGGAGCTACGAGCTAGGGTGGTTCTACTTCCAGAGCTAGTTTTCCTCTAGTTGACAGCAGGAAGCGCCATATGAAGCCTACGTGCGATGATCCGAGGAGGCGAGATACAACTTCAGGTAGCCAGGTCATATGCTACTAGTGTGGAAGGGCATGGAACACGAGGCCACAATGCCAGAGAGACCCAGTGGAGTGCCGATCTTGTGGCAAGATGGGTCATCTTTAGCGTTTCTGCCAGGTTTTCTCACCAGTTGCTGGTGACGGGGGTTCTTCCATGACTTCTTGTTCAGGAGCAGCACCACCAGTTTCACACCAGTCGGGGAACTGGAGTTCTTCCAGCTGTTCAGGCTGAGGTGGAGGTCAAGGCCGTGGCAGTCAATCACTAGTCCTTCAGCGTCAACAGGGAGGTTCAGCTCAGAGTGGTCACGCAGGGTCACAGGGCCGCGGGGCAGACCAGACTTTTGCGGTAGAGCAGAACTATCAGGAGCAGGATCCTAGACCTTCTACAGTTCGAGGTACAATTTTAGTAGCCTTAGTTTTATCTTCAGCTCTTTTCAATACTGGTGCTACGCATAACTTTATCTCTGTTGCTATTGTGAAGAGCCTTGGGATCTGTATCATTTCTTCTGCCAACTCGTTGAAATTGGACACACCTTTGGGGACAAGGACATCTAGTGTATGCCAGTGTAGAGAGTGCCATCTCGAGGTTGCAGGGTATCGTTTCTTATGGTATCTCTATGTCCTAGAGATGACAGGCTATGATTTCATCCTCGGGATGGACTGGTTGGTTCCCTTCCAGGCAGTCGTTGACTATTATCGCCACAGAGTGAGTTTCGTTTCACCAGAGGGTGAGTCTTTTCTTTATAGAGGCGAATGGGATGTTCAGGTGAGTCGATCAAGACTCGAGCATCATGGGCTAGGAAGGGTGACAACCCAGATTGTTAGTCTTTATCTAGATGACCAGGGGACTTTACAGTTGTACTTTCCTCCAGTAGTGGATCGTTTCATGGATGTCTTTCCAGAGGAATTTTTAGGTTTTCCTCCAGAGCGTGAGGTGGACTTCTCTATTGAGCTCGTGCCAGGAGTGGCACTAGTGTCCATTCCTCCCTGTAGGATGGCTACACCTGAGTTTCAGGAGCTCAAGAAGTAGTTGGAGGAGTTATAGGCAAAGGGTTTCATCGAACCCAGTAATTCTCCTTGGGGTTTTCCTGTCCTGTTTGAAAAGAAGGAAGACGATACCCTTCGGCTTTGTGTGGATTATCGGAAGCTGAACCAGTTGATGGTCAAGAACCGATATCCCTTGCCGAGGATCGATGACCTATTTGATCAGCTTCGAGGATACCGGGTGTTCTCAAAGATCAAATTGAGGTCCGATTATCATCAGTTGCATGTTAGACCATCATATATACCTCTGACAGTCTTCAGGAGCAGGTATGGTCTATACGAGTATACAATCATGTTGTTCGGTCTCACGAACGCACCTGCGGTTTTCATGGCACTAATGAACTGAGTGTTCCATCCCTACTTGGAATCCTTTGTTGTGGTCTTCGTGGACAATATCTTGGTGTATTCTAACACACGACACGACCATGCCACACATATTGAGATTGTTCTGAGTACACTGAGAGAGCATCAGCTTTATGCTAAACTCTCGAAGTTCCACTTTTGGATGGAACAGATTCACTTCTTGGGTCATGTAATCTCAAAGGCAATAGTATCTATGGACCCAGAGAAAGTGAGAGATGTAGTCTCCTGGGAGAAGACGAAGAATGTTTTTGAGGTATGGAGTTTCCTAGGGCTGGCTGGATACTACAGACGCTTCATTCAGGACTTTTCACACCTAGCAGCACCATTGACAGGTCTGACCAAGAAGGGAGCGAAGTTCTTATGGTCAAATTCTTGTGAGTCATCCTTTCAGGAGCTGAAGGGAAGGTTTACTTCGGCACTGATACTAGTCTTTCCAGAGCCAAGCAAGAGCTATACAGTCTACTGTGATGCTTCAGGTATCGGGCTGGGCGCGGTGCTTATGCAGGGAGATGGAGTCGTTGCATACGGGTCTCAGCAGTTGAGGCCACATGAGAGGAACTACCCGACGCACGATCTGGAGTTGGCGGCTGTTTTTCATGCCTTAAGCTATTGGAGACACTATATTTTGGGAGATCACTTTGTGGTCTTCACCGACCACAAGTGTCTCAAGTATATATTCACTTAGTGTGATCTGAATCTGAGGCAGCATAGGTGGGTCGAGTATCTTCAGTATTTTGATTTCAAGCTTACCTATACGCCGAGAAAGGGCAACACAGTGGAAGATGCATTGAGCAGGAGAACTCAGATTCAGGTAGTTCAGGAGGCCAGCAGTGAGTGGCGGCTTATGGATCTATTCTCTAAGATGCATCTGGAGGTGCACGATAGATAGGGATAGACTTTCCTATCTTCTGTAGTTGTTACCTCTACGCTTCTTGATCGGGTACAGATGATGCAGCTATCAGACTCAAAAGGCTTAGTCCTGCGGGAGGGTGTGTCAAGAGAGGACCCTCTTCCTGGATAGACAGTGGGAGAGGATGAGATCTTGCATTTCCAGAGACACGTATGGGTGCCAACAGACATACGCGAGGAGTTGATGTAGGATTTTCATTCCTCAGTTTGGGTAGTTCATCCTGGCATCACCAAGATGTATCAGGATATTTATCACCAGTACTGGTGGCCAGGTATGAAGAGGGATGTTGCTGGTTTCATCTTGAGGTTTTCTACTTGTCAGCAGGTGAAAGCGGAACATCAGCGACCAACAATCCTTTTACAGCAGTTACCCATTCCCGAGTGGAAGTGGAATGATGTCGCGATGGACTTCGTGACTGGATTGCCGAGGTCTCCTCGAGGGAATGATGTTGTTTGGGTGGCCGTCGATAGACTTACGAAGGTCGATCACTTCTTGCTGATCAAGGAGACCTTCAGTGTCGATGATCTGGGACGACTTTACATCCAGGAGATTGTGCGTCTGCATGGAGTTCCACACTCCATTGTTTCAGACAGGGATACGCGCTTTACTTCTCGGTTCTGGCAGGGACATTAGAAGGCTTTGGGTACCCAGGTACTTCTGAGTACGACATACTATCCCCAGACAGATGGCCAGTCCGAGTGTACGATCTAGGTGCTTGAGGATATGCTCCAAGCTTGCATTCTAGACTTTTGCGGTTCTTGGGAGAATCATATTCCTCTTTTGGAGTTCGCCTACAATAACAATTTTCAGGCGACTATACATATGGAACCTTACGAGGCTTTATATGGTAGACTATGTCGATCACCCTTATGCTGGCTGGAGGTAGGAGAGGCATATTTACTGGGACCTTGTCTTGTTCAGGAGACTTTGGAGCATATAGAGTTGATTCGGAAGAGGATGGCTACAACACAGTCTCGACATAAGTCTTATGCTGATCAGCGGAGATGACCTTTGGAGTTCGAAGTCGGGGATCAGGTTTTCCTGCGTGTCGCACCGAGATTGGTACATAAGAGGATTCAGAGTCAGGGTAAGCTTTCACCGTGGTACGTCGGGCCGTTTGAGGTATTGGATAGAGTTGTGCTGGTTTCCTATCAGTTGAAGTTACCTCAGAGGTACCGGGCCATGAACGACGTCTTCCATGTCTCTCAGCTCCGACGTTACTTTTCAGACCCGTCTCATGTCTTTCAGCCTGAGGAAGTTGATCTCGAAGCGGATGCATCGTTTGAGGAGCATCCCATCTGGATTGTCGATCACAATACAAAGGTTCTCCGTGGGCAGTCTGTTCCTCTGGTAGGGGTTCTATGAAAGCATGGGCGAGTACAGGACGAAACCTAGGAGAGGGAGGCCGATGTACGATCGCAGTGGCTGGAGCTGTTCGAGGTTTCTCCTTCTCTGCCTCGTTAGGGAAATTCGGGGATGAATTTCTTTACGGGGGGAAGTTTGTAAGAACCCGGATCTCCGTTTCAGGTATGTCTTTCCTTTTTCTAGAGTTTTTAAGAAAAATGGAGTTTTTGGAAATTTTTTAAGTACATGCCGTGTACTTTTTGAGTACACACCGTGTACTCTTTTCCCACTCGAAGCCGTGTGTTGGTCATGCCCAGGCCACACACACGGTGTGTAGGGGTGAGGTGGAGGCCGGTTAAAGCAGAGTACAGAAAAAACCTAGTACACACCATGTACTCTAAAAGTACACGCCGTGTACTTTCTTTTTTTCATTAAACGGACCGGGGTCGCGCCTAATCGACAGAAAGGTCTTCTTCTCCAACTTCTTCATCCGAGAGCGCCGGGAATCCGCAGATCTTCGAAGAGCCCCCGTTCCTCCGTCTGTTCTCTGAATCAATCGCCGTCTATTGTGTTGGAATTGCAGTGGTGAGTTCTCCCTTCTCCTTGAGCCTTTTTTTTTTTCCAATTCATCCTTTTTCTCAAGTTATCATGGGTTGAGCATTTTTTACATTTTCTCAGATCTTCGTCGTTCTAAGGAGAATCTGTCGTCGTGGTTCACATATATCGATCTCCCAGGATCGAGGTAGGTGGTTTGTGCCTTTATGTAGAAAGTATTTGAATATTTTTTGCAAATTCCACCAATACCCTTGAACGGGGTATTGCGTGTTCCCGTTTTTCCCTTGTTGTTTGTCTGCTTTGCTTGATTGCTTGAGTAGAGGTAATTACTTGTGAATAGGGTAGTTTTTACTATACTCTGGATGTTTAGTCATTATTGTTATGCTTGTTTGGCATTTTTCTAGTTTCCATGCCTAGTTGTAGGATAGTGGAACTGTTGTACTGTTATGCTGTTGTGCCTTAAAATGATAGACAAGTAGTTCTTGAGGTTTATTTGGGACGATACGCGCACTATGCATGTTGTTATACACAGGGCTGCGAGAACCTAGTGTAGTGGACCATATGGAGAATGGATGTAAGGGCTTCTCTAGAGTTTCTTTAATTACGATGCGAGACCATAGGGGGAATTGACACTGAGTGCTTCCTCAGAGAGTCTATAGTTCCTCGACACAGGCCACAAAGGGAATAGACATTGAGTGCTTCCCCAGAGAGCCTTTAGTACGATTCGAGACTATAGGGGGAATTGACGGTGAGTGCTTTCCCAGAGAGTATATTCTTTAGCTTAACCAGAGGGGTGAGACTGTGTGTTCCTCCCATAGGGTTTCTAGTACTTGTAGGTTGATCCTTAGGGGTCAGACTGTGAGAACTACCCAGAGGTTACCCCTTTTTGTTCTACTTGATTGAGTGGCTGTTTCTTATTGTGGATTGTTACTGCTGTGCATTATTCTATTTTCTGCTTACTATTTACTGCTTACTGTACTTTACCTATCATATATTCAATGACTGTTAGGAACAGATATTTTGGTGGATGCCTATTGGAAACTTGTCACACCCTGTTTGGGTCATTCTTTTGGGCCCAAACAGATTATATTACTGTAGGTATAGATAAGGTAAAGTTCCCTTCTACTTCAGATTCTTGATTGCACTAGAGCTAGAGAGCATGGGACCGAGCCGAGGCTTGCGATGCTGAGGATTTTCTCATCTGTTTTCTTTTGCACTTTGGTTTAGTATTGTATTCAACATTGTGACTTGTTTGGCTGTTTCCTAGACACATATCTATCATGAATCATTTACATATATTTCAGCTCCAGTTGTTTATTTATCAGTCTTTCGTTGTTTACTCTTGTATGTATGTCTACTGTTTTCATTATTGTTGTTATTTGTTTTCTCTTCTGCTCTGTACTCTTCCAATGATGGCATAGTTTCCCCACTATCACTCCCAAGGCCCTCACTTCTAGTTGGAAGCCTCTGGAGTTTGGGGAAATGTGCTTGAGGCCATGTGACCAACTGGGTATGGGGCGCCTTTGGGTGGCTTCCGGAACCGGGACGTTATAGAGTTCTCATAAATCGCGAGTATGCCAAAAACTTGTGATGTAAGCTTGATAAAAGAAACATGGAGAAAAAGATATGCTACCAATTGTATTAAAATTGACCGGATCTAGATGTAAAGAGAAAAGAGTGCTGAAAAGAGTGTTAATCTTGATTGAAATCATGTCTATCATATTCAGGTCAGTTGAATTATGGATAATCATATTCAGGCTGAGTTGGAAAGAAAGATGGTTGCTGGAGTTTTGAGAAGTTTCAATACTTTCCATTGAAAATAATATGATGCTAAAGCTCTTCTCAAATGTATTCAAAGTCATTAAAGAATTCATGATACAAGTGCAAGCTTAGAATTTTAGGAAGTTGTTAAATTTTAAGCTGTTGACACCGTTCCATTATATTTGGCATACCATCGTATTCATCAAAGGCTGAATTATATTCAAGAAAGATGGTAAAGTAATTGAGTTGAAGACAATACAAATCATAATTAAAGAGAACAATAAAAAATGTAGTAAACCATTTAAGATGGTTGAATTAATTTTCAAAAGAAGAGTTTGGAATTTGAAGGCTGGGGAGATTTGTGACAAATGCGAGAAACCAAAGGTAATGGTTTTTAGTCAAACCAAAATCCAAAAGATATAAATATTTAGATAATGAAGCTGATGGGTATCATATTGAGAAGAGAAAGAAAATCTTTTATTTTTTGTCAAAGTTTTTCATCAATTGGGTCAAGATCCATCGTATTGGAATTGATACTGGATCAACAACCTAAATAAATAAGAAGAGTTGTCTATTCCTTCTTCATTCATTTGGAATGGAAAATCATATTAAAGGAATCGTCACAGGAATTGAAATTGGACTTGATTGTGTTAATATTTTGAATGATATTGTTAGAAGTGTTTTCAAGGTGAGTATCATATTCAACAATCAGAATAGAGAATTGAAATTGGACTTCAATTTGAAAAATAAATTCTAAATAAGAGATGAAGTTTGAAAACGATTTGAGAAGATTCTAGAAGAGTTGACAGAGTCATAAATTCACCCAAAATTCAAGGGAAATCAATATTTTGGTGAATTTGGTCGAGCAGGAAAGTTTTGGGGATTCCCACCAAAACCACTCATGGGTCACCTATAAAAGGGAGAAGTACTTTTTACTTTTTATGATGGAAGTATTCTTCAGATAGGAAGAGAGAGAAGCTCCTAATTTATAGGGATAGAAATAAGTTTCTATATTGAACTAAGTTTAAGAAGTTTCATTGGATTGAAGTGGAAGGAGAAGAGACAAGATTTCAAAATTTATAGCTGATCATCATATTCAGTGATTATAGTATTCAAATGTCTATCATATTCTGATTATCATTGTATTCAGATGGTCACTGTATTGGGTTGGATAATCAGATCAAGATTTCTATATTAGGATTTCTGGACTGAGGAAGGAGTTCTAAATTGTCTTAATTATTTTTTGTCAGAGTTATATCCATCGTATTGGGCAATCGTATTTGAAGATCAGATTAGGAAAATCGGATTGAGCAATCAAACCGAGTTTTCATTATGAAGCCTAGGAGGTTCTTACCATCTTTTGGGTAATAAATTGAAGATTTTTTTCCAACGAATACATTTTTGGAAGTTGTAAGGAAGTACATGTAACATGTGTTTTTACACAAACTTTGTCTTACCTTATTTGTTCTAAGAGGGAGAACACACACTATTGGATTGTTTACATAGTTCTACACGAGTGAAAGGGTATATCAAACTCATTGTATTCCAAACCAAAGGATTTTATTTCTAGTTTATTGTGTGGTATTGGATCATTTTCAAACCATACCAAGGACATAGCTATTCTCATTGAATAGAGAAACTTGAAAATACTTGTGTTTCTCTAGATGTGTATTTGAATTGTTTTCACCAGGGAATAAAATCTTTAACAGGTGGAGAAGTTTGTTTCAAGGAAACATAAAATAAAAAGTATCACTGATTCACCCCCTCACCCTCTTAGTGATACAATTATCCTAACTGGATACTTTCATAAAGAACAAAGTGCAGTGAGTAAGCAATTATATGAAGCTAGGCAAGTTATTATGGATAATCAATCTGGACCATTGATGGTGAGTGGTATGATTCTTTTAAATTATATCCTCATGCAATTTTTTTTGATACAGGTGAATCCCATTTGTTTACTGATTCTCATGCTATTGATTTTTTGGGTTTACATGTTGAGATGATGCCTTCTATGTTAAAACTTTAAACTCTTCTTAGATAAAGAGAATGTTAAGACTTTATGTGTAGAGCATGTTCTATAACTGTTGATGGAGCTGAGTTTATATGAGATTTATCTGTTCTTGATATGGATGTCTATGATATAATCCTGGGTATGGATTAGTTGATGTCTATTCAAGTCTCACATCGACTATTATACCCGAAGGGTCAGTTTTATGACTGATGACAACATCGAATACCTCTTTAAAGGAGACCGTAATGTAAAGGCATATCTAACATGCTTGTTTGCACTGTTAGTTGGAATGATCTCATACCAGTTAGTAGCATAGACTTTGGAATCGATATAAGAGATCAAATATAGTAGTTTTATAGTAGTTTTTTATCAGTTTCTAGATGCGTTTCCTCATTATTTCTCAAGGTTTCCAACCATAAAGGAAGTGGAGTTTATGATTGATATTCTTATAAGGACCAATCCTATCTCTCTTATGTCTTACTGGATAGAACCAGTAGAATTAAGGGAACTGAAAGTGCAATTGGAAGAGCTAGAAAGAAAATGGTTCATTCGGACGAGCATGTCTCTGTTGGAAGTACCAGTTTTGTTTGTCAAAAAGGCAGATGTAACTCTTCAGATATGTGTGGATTATTTTAAGATTAATCAAGTTATGATAAAGAATCAATATCCAATTCCACTCATTGATGATATATTCTATCAATTAATGGGAGCTCAGTGGTTCTCCAAAATTGACACGCGATCAAGATATCATCAATTATGGGTTCAAAAGGAGGATATTCAAAAGAAAATTTTCAAAAAGTATATATGGCCATTATGAGTATTTGGTTATAAATTTTGGTCTAACAAATGCACCATCAGAATTTATGGAATTACTAAATCAGATATTTCAAAGATATCTAGATTCTATTGTGGTGGTGTTTTTGGATTACATATTGGTTTATTCAAGGACAAGGGCTAAGCATGAGCAACACTTGGAAACAATGTTGGGAATCTTGAGAGATCATCGTTTGTATTCCAAATTATCAAAATGTGATTTTTTGATACAATATGTATGATTTCTTGGACATGTAATCTATGGAAGAGGTGTTTCTATGGATCCAGAAAAGATAGAGGTTGTTATCTCTTGGAAACCACCAAATAATGTCTTTGAGATAAGCAGTTTCCTTTGTCTAGATATTTTTTACTAATGTTTTGTTTGTGAATTTTCATGACTAGATTCACCTATAATAGCTTTAAAAAGGAATAATGTTCCATTATAATGGAATGAGGAATGTCGTAAGTATTTTCAAGAGATTAAAGTTCACCTTAAATAATCACCAATCTTGATACTTCTAGAATTAGGACAAGGTTATGTGGTGTATTATGATGCTTCAGGATCAGGGTTGGGATGTGTTCTTATGCAAGGAGATCATGTTGTTGCTTATGAATCAAGGCAGTTATGGTTTCATGAGAAGAAATACCCAACACATGATTTTGAGTTAGCTTCTATAGTCCATGTTTTGAATACTTGGTGTCATTACCTCTTTGGTGAGAAATTTACTATGTTTACAGATCATAAGAGCTTGAAACATATTTTCTCCCAAAGGTATTTGAATATGAGGAAAAGAAGATGGATGGAGTATCTACAAATGTTTGAATTTGAATTTATGTATATATCGAGTAATCCAATCCAGTGGCAGATGCATTATAATGAAATTTATATACTCAATTGGAAAAAGAGGCTTCGGAATAGTGGCAGTTGATGTCGGTCCTAGCCGACATGAACTTGGAATGTAAAAAACAAGGTGATGTTACATTTTTCTTTCTAGTGTCGTTCGTTCCTAATTTGGTGAAGATGGTTAAAGAGGCACAAACATCTGATTCAAAATGTTTGGCTATAAGGTCAAAACTCAATGGTGGGGAGACCATTGAGGGATTGAAGCTATAAGAGAGTTCAATTTTTTGGTTCTAAGTTCGGATAGACACACCTATAGATTTTCAGGAACAAATTATTCATTCCCACCACCATTCAAAATGGGTCATTTATCCTAGAATAAAAAATATGTATAAAGTGTTGAAAGCACAGTTTTGGTGGGTCGATATGAAAAAAAGGTGTCTGAATTCGTTTCAAGATGCCTAACTTGTCAGTAGGTTAAGGTAGAGCATTAACGACCAATATATGTGTTGCAGTCTTTACCTATTCCTATTTGGAAATGGAAACAGATAACTATGAATTTTATAATAGGTCTCCCAATAATGTTTTGAAAACACTATGCCATATAGTTGATATTGGATCATCTCAAAAAGTCAGATCATTTCATCCCTATTTAGGAATATTATTCAGTTGAAAAATTGTCAAAAATATATATCCAAGAAGTGGTAAAGTGGCATAAAATACCAGTTTTGATAGTTTCAGACAAAGATCTAAGGATTGTGTCTCGTTTCTGGAAATCTTTACAGAAAGTCCTTGGGACTCAGTTGACCATGAGTATGGCGTATCATCCTCAAATGGAAGGACAATCCAAAAGGATGATAAAAAAGTAGGAAGACATGTTACGAGTTTGTGTAATGGATTTTTGTGGCTCATGGGAAGAGCATGTACCGTTAGTGGAGTTATCATATAACAACAGTTATTAGGACTCAATACACATGGATCCTTTTGAAGAATCATATGTTTTTTTATTATTCTCCACTTTTTTGTATGGAAACAGGTGAGACTTCACTGGTTGGGATGAGCCTTATTCAAGAAACAATGAATAAGATTCAGTTGATCAGGAAATAGATAGAGATGGCACAGAGTCATTAGAAATCATATGTAGATAATTTTCTATGGTTTTTTTCATTTTAGGTGAGTGATCACGTGTTCTTAAAAATCTCTCCAAGGCTTGGACATTGCAGTTTTGGAAAGAATAGGAAGTTATCTCCTCGATACATAGACCCTTTTGAGATACTATAATGGGTTGGAGAGGTGGAATATCGGTTTCCATTGCCACTAAGGTTCAGTGTGGTGCATAATGTGTTCCACGTATCTCAGTTGAAAAATTATCTGCCTGATCCTGACCATGTGATTCGATGGGATCACATTGACCTAGGGCCGGATGCTTCATTGGTTCATGTTCCAATGCGAATTGTGGATAAGTAAGAGAAATTATTTTGTGAAAAAAGCATTGGTATAGTGTGGGTTTTTTGGAAACATGGTCAGATTCTAGAAGAGACTTAGGAATGGGAGAAGGGAATGGTTGAGAAATCATCCGAACTCTTTTAGGACAGTAGTGGTTTTCTACTTTCTGAGGATGGAATGATCAATGGCGGGGAGAATGTAAAACCCCCAATTTCAATTAAGTAACACTTTATTTATTATTTTTAAGTATTTAAAGTATATGGGTGATTTTTGGGAGGTTTTTGAAGTCTTTTGATGTGTTTTGGGGGCTTTTCTAAGGGTGCACAGTTGGTGCATGGTTAGTGAAAACCATGCAACTCCTACAGGAAACCATGCACAATGAGACGTGGGCTAAGGGGTTGGCGCACGGGTAAGAAAATAGTTTGTCTAATTGTGGAGGCCAACCATGTGAGGTCCTCCTTGAGGTAGAGGCTGACGCTTGATTAGTGCATGGTTTTCCTAACCGTGCAACTAACCATGAACAATTTAAAAATAAGATCCAAAAAAGTGGATCTAGGTTGGTATTATCCTTTAACCCCTCTTTTTACTCCATTTCATCCCTTACTCAGAATTTCTCCCTCATAAAGGCTAAGGAAGCTTTCTCCATCGATCGATAGCTGATTCGAAGGTGTTTCTTGGTGAGTTTAAGCTAGATTCCTTTAGTAAGTGTTCGTTTATGGTATCTTCCCTATTTTTTCTTAGATCTACTTCCCTATCCCTTTTAGTTTCTTAGATATAGTTTTGTTGTGGATATATATAGGGTTTTTATTCCAATCATGGTTATATTTGGATTTTTTTATATTAGGAGAAGAGATCTAAGGTAGGTTTTTGGATATTTAACCTGATTTTGTGGGCATTTTCATGCTGTTCTTTGTTTTCGCCATAATTACTGAGGTAGGTGGATTAAATCTCGACCCATATTATTAGAACTCGAAGGATTATTTTCGAATTTATTATTTTTATTGATTTTTTTTAAATTGTTGTGAATTTCTTTTTGGAAACCCAATTTGGTGATGATTTATAGAATTGTGTAAATTGGGTGTTTTTGTGGAAAGTGAAATTGGTAACTTGATTTTAAAATGATTGTTTGGTTTTGTTGAATGGAAAAGTGTTTTCAATAAAAGTTTGGTTTTATTAAAATGGTTTGTTTTAAAGGTTTTCAATAAAATTATGATTTTATTGAAATGGTTGAAAGGGTTGTTTTGGCATTGGTTTTTGGCATAGTGGTTGTGTGTGTTCATGTGCATTTGGGACAGATAAGGTTATGAAGTCTCCCCCATCATTAGTGGGATGGATGAGGGTTAGGACTTTAACTCATCAAAATGGTTCATTAAGTGACAAATTAGTGAAAGGATGACTCACAAATCATGATTATATGGGGGTTCCAGGTTTTCATAAATGGTTGGATGTGTGAATATGTGGAATGGAATGGTTATGCTGAAATAAAACTTGTGAAATGGATTTAAAGTATTGGTTGGTTTCTTTAATTGGAAAAATGGATTTTTTTTGGAAAATTTTTTGATATGGAAATTGTTTTATATTTTATTATAAAATATTTTAAAGTGTTTTATATAAATTGATTTATATAAATGCATCAACATGTTCTATCTTAGTGGTGCGAGTAGGTAAGTCATTTGGGTAAAATCTACTGAGTTTCCTTACTCACCCCTGCTTTGGCACTTTGGTTCTTTTGAATATTTTGTACAATGAGATAAATGCAAAGGTAAAGTATCACACTTATTTAGTAGTGCATCATGATACTTGGGATATTTTGTGGAGTTGGAGCAATGAGCATGTTTGGAGATTTAGAGTTTTGCCTTTGGAGTTTTTGGGTTGTGTTGGTTTTGTCTTATGCTGTGTACTTTGATATTGGAAGTCTTCCGCTATGGTACTTTGTTGTAGTTCGGTTTTGATATAAATGTTATTCTTATGAGTTAGTTTACATTTTTATCATGCATCATATAGTGGTTTTTCTTATGCATTGTTTGGTTTTAGTTATTTTATTTCTTAAAGGGAAAATCGCCCCACATGTTTTGAAGCCCTTGGCATTTATTGCTAGACTTTGGCATCTTGGGGGTGTCTCTTAAGGCCATGCAATTCCCTTTTTAATTCTTAAGACATCGAGGAGGGGAGGGATGTTACAGGGGGTGTTCCATGTTATGTGGGAATAAATTGGACCTTGGTAGGTTCCTTTGAGATTCCCTTGATGATGGGGAACTCGTTTATGTGAGGCTCAATGTTAAGTGTGTGGGTAGAAAACAATTAACGATGGCTAGAAGTGTTGTTGTGGCCAATGGATATTAGTCTAATAAGTTGTTACAACTTAATTTACAAGATTATTTTTGGAAAGTATCTAGAAGATTCCAGTTTTCCCTTATAAGCTACCTGGGGGAGAGGGTTCATATGTGTCTGTTTTAGAATTTGTTTATAGTTGTAGCTGTTGTGTGGGTGGTTTAGGACATCAGTCCTTGGGAAGCAGTGATCTCCAAGGGAATTCCTCTCTTCCAAATTCCTTTATTGTACCTTTTTCTACTATTTTATTATAACTCGATAATTACTACTGATGGTGGAATATAGAAACTCATTGTTATACTCTCTTTTTTGCTCCTCACCCTAAAAATTGGTACTTACATTGATTTTGGAGTATAAGAGATTCTTAAAGATATATTTATAGGATCATAGTTGCAAAAAACACTACAAGAAAAGAGATGGTTAGAAACGGTTTATTCGTAGCAGTTCTTATAACCACCGAAAAATAAATCTAGTTTAAAAATTATATAATATTGTAGTGGTTTCATGAAATCGCTGAAAAATAAATCTGATTTAAAAAATATATAATATCACTCAGTTTCATGAAACTATCGTTATTTTTTTATGTTTTCAATTAGAATCGGTTTCAATTAAACCACTGCTAAATGTTTTTAAAAAAATCTAATCCCTCCCCTCTCCCTTTGTGCGACCCGACCCCCCCACCTCCCCCGACCACCTCTCCTCTCTTCGGTGGTAACCCCGACCCCATAAAACCACTTTCCCCCCACCCCTCCTCCTCTCTTATTCCTAGTGGAAACCCCAAGCATGTGACCCCCTTTCTCTCCACCCATCCTCTCCCCGGTGGTGACCCCGATCCCACGACCCCCGTCCCCACTGACCCCCCTATCATGACCCACCTTCCTCAAGATGAGGGAAGGGACAAAAAAGTGCCACAACCTTACTTCTTCAAGATGAAGGAGAGATAATGACCCTC
Organism: Viscum album; assembly: GCA_963277665.1. Taxonomy (NCBI): domain Eukaryota; kingdom Viridiplantae; phylum Streptophyta; class Magnoliopsida; order Santalales; family Viscaceae; genus Viscum; species Viscum album. The sequence goes on from OY728147.1 coordinate 1,317,852,088, forward strand.
GAGTCTTGACTTCAATAGGCTCTATAGTGGATACTAGCACCAAGGGTATAGAATCTCACACAAAATAGAAGGCATTTCCCTTTTTAATAAAAATAGGATCTGAAGATAAGATGGTAAAAATCCCAAAACAACACCAAACATTTATTTAAGGGAAACCAAAATCCAACCCATGCATGATTTAAACATAAAATGCGAAAAAAGTACAACTAAAGTACCAAATCAAGTACCAAAAGAAAGAGACTAAGAAAAAACACAAAAAATATCCCAACACCTGAGCTAGTAAAGTCCAACACGGTCCTCAAAGTCCTCCTGGAAACATGAAAATGGTTTTACAAATGTAGGGTGAGTATACAAGTATACCCAGTAGGAAAACTAAAGCCACCCATGCACAAGTGGGGGGACATACTAATGCCCCTGTGAGATAATAGTAGAACCTCAAAGTGCCTACCAAGGAGTATTAACCAACCCAACCTCACTAAGGAAAACTCACCAAATAACGCAAGTAAAGTAAAGTAGTAGTATAAGCACATCGATATTTGGGTACCTTCACCACTTTCCCACTTGTTATCTTTTTATTCCTAATGGCCAACGTCTTGATGAGACCACTCTTACAAAATGCAGTCCCACTAACACAACCTCCCTACACACACCTAGGCCTCAAACCACACCAAAATTCTTCCCGCAGATACCTAGGCCACAACCGCACCACACATCCCGTATGCAAACACCTGGGCTACAACAACCATGCCTCTTGCCCAAAGACACCTGGGCCTCATCCCGAAGACACTTGAAAAAAAAAATCATGGCCTGCAAACATCTAGGCTCCTTGTCCACAACAAAAAACTTTTCTGAAGGATCTTGGACTATGGTAAACCCCAAGCCATTACAACCTTCCCAGATATGCTCGAGCAGTAAGAACCTAGAAGAGGGTGCGAGGAAGAAAGTCAGTATCCACCCATCCATCCTCCCATTGGGATGTTGGGAAAGAAACCATTTCCCATGAAATGGGGGTGTTTGGCACATGGTTCTCAACATGAGTGGGGTGCATATTGAAAATCACAAGGAACTACAAGTTTATACATATAGGTAATCAAACACTCAACCCAACCTATGGGTTTCCAAAAAAGAAACCGTCCCACACAAACCACCTTTGCTGCTACCCCTATATGCAAAACCACACAAATAGCCACAATAAAACACAAGCCTAACCCCTTTTCATTTAACCACCTTCAATTCATTAATTAATGGGTTCAATTTAATTTATTCTAGAACTACCCATATCAACTACCAATCACAACATCTGCAACTATTTTCAGAAGGCTAAAGGCCACTAAACACTGCCAAGGAAAACAAGGAAGTATAGACCAAGGTAAGAAAATCCATTTTAACACCCATTCAATAAAACAAAAGAGAATAACCAAACTGCAGTCCCACTGTACACCCCCTTTTCATAAACACCAGTTCAACCACTTCTAACTATCATTCTTCAAATTTATCCCACTCAATCATCCTCTCCCAACTAGAACTGTTAGCCCCGCTGCACAACAACACCACACCCAACATACCCATAAATATAAAGTCATGACAACCTAGTCCTACAACCCCACTGCCCAAACATTTCCTAGATGTAGTCCCACTATATAATAAGTCCATCCATTCCACAATCAATCAATCTCTCAAACTGAGATTCCATCACATCTCTTGTATCACCCCATACACAAAGCCCATCAAAAAACACCACCAAACAGTAGCCCCGCTGCACAAACATACACTTCCCCATTCATAGGACCAACCCCTCTGTCCACCCCCCATAACTATAACAAGGTTACCAATATAAACTTCACAAAACCCCCACGAAGTACAAAACCCAACCAAATATAGCACACATCCACACCATTAATCCAAGCATATCCAGATTTATCAAGAGGGGTTCTTTAATTCCACTTTAAATAATAGGGGTGATCACAAAACATGTTTGATCTTGGGGAATCCATTTATTTAACCAAGTATACATTATTAAGTAGATTTCATGGTACAACCATTTAACAAAGAATCACAACAAAAAATAGAACATCACCAGTGCAAAAGCAAATACCACCAACAACCATGATTTTTAAAAGGCATATAGCCACAACAAACCATAAAAGTAAACAAATATAACAGATAAAACAAAATGATCAACATCGACCATCTTCAATTCTCTGCCCGTTATCTTTTAATCATCACTTCCCTACCATTATTTATTACTCGTTTATAAAATTATTCACCCATTCTTCACAAAGAATCATTAGTACACCCACTCCGCATGATACACAAATAAAGAGAGGCATATGAATCCATACTTGAAACAATAGGTGACCAAAACTCCTCTTTGTGCCAAAATAGGGTATCACGTGAGTAGTAGGAAACTCCAAGAAAACTGAACAGGAAAGGGCTCTAGCATAGGTGCATGACTCGTCTAGAGAGGAATGCTCTAGGCACATCAAGAGAAAAGAGAAGAGTGGACCTCATCTTTCACTAGTGGAAATACGAGATTTAACGTTGACGTAATAACGTCGGTTTTTCATAAACTGACGCCAATAGTATGTGAGAAAATTTATGGCATCAGTTTTTAGTAAAATCGACGCCAATAATAAAAAAAAATATTCGGCTGATTTTCCACGTCGGTTTTCTAAAAATCAATGCAGAATATGAAAAAAAAATGTTTTTGCGTCGGTTTTCAGAAAAACTGACGCCAATAATAATAAAAAAAATATTCGGCATGATTTTCCACGTCGGTTTTCTAAAAACCGACGCGGAATATGAAAAAAAAATGTTTTCGCATCGGTTTTTAGAAAAACCGATGCCGAAAATTTTAAAAAAACATTCGGCGTCGGTTTTTTTAAAACCGACGCCATATATAGATGTTTCGGCGTCGGTTTTTGAAGAAACCGACATCGAAACATAAAAAAAATTGATTTTCGATGTCGGTTATTCTCAAAACCAACGCCAATTTTTTTTTTAAATTTTCGGCGTCCGTTTTGTTAAAAACCGACGCTGAAAATCTTTTATAATTTATTGGGGTGGCGAAACCCTCATTCTGTTGGATCGTCGAAATCGAAACCCGCTGCGACTCCTTCGACTCCCGACGACCTTCGAAGCTCTATTTATGATCTTGGGAGGCCATTGTTGATGGTTTTGTTCGGTTTTCAAATTTTTCGGTTTGCCATTCTTGGTTTTTATCTCTTGTTTTATCTTCCGTTGTTTATATATTCTTCCATAACCCTAAATTACGTGACTTGCAATGTTGGTTCGATTTTAGTTTTTGTTTAGCATTATTTTTGGTTTTTTATTATCATTGTTGTTATAGATTTTGTAGTGTTTGTTTTTAGAAGTCATTATACCGAACGCAGTTTGGATTGATGATCTCCATTCAGGTTGAACTTCAAATTTTGTAAGTTTTTTTTAATTTTGTAGATAAATCATTTATCATTCAATTTTGTTATTGATTTTCTTTAATTATTAGTTTATATTTTATTTTAAATGTGTTAGGACATGGTTAAATATTATTTCAACAAACATTCTTAAATATCCTGTCAACAAATTGTATATTTTTACATTGACTGCTATCAAATTTCATCCAATACACATACTGCATCCTTTAAATTAATGCAATCTTCAATTCTTAAATGTGTTTTTGTTTAAAAATTATCTGATAGATATTTAAATGTTTATATGTTTTAATATATTCATAAAATTTATTGTGATATTAGGTATTTTATGGATCGTAATTGGATTCATCTACGAAGAACCACTAGTGAATATGAAAAAGGAGTTGATAATTTTTTGGAATTCGCTAAACGACATCTTCAAAACAGTGATTTGATTTTCTGTCCATGTGTGAAGTGTGTAAATATGAGAAAGTTAAACTCCAGAGAAATCAAGGATCATCTCATTTGTTATGGTTTTATCTTTAATTATACACTTTGGATCTGGCATGGTGAAACAACTGAAAATTCAACATCCAATGTTGATGAAGATATTCACAATGAGGTAGAGGATCGTATTGAAGAATTAATTCATGATTTAGGTGTTGAAACCATCGAAAAAACCCCACCTGTTGAACGATTTTATAGAGATTCTGAGAAACCATTATTCCCAAGTTGTAGTAAATATACAGTGTTATCAGCAGTTTTGAGATTAGTTAACTTAAAAGCAAAAAATGGGTTTACTGATAAAAGTTTCTCCAGTTTACTTGAGCTTTTAAAAGAGAAAATTCTAGAAGGCAACGGGCTTCCAGATTCTAATTATGAGGAGAAGAAAATATTATGCCCAATGGGATTGGGGTATAAAAAGATACATGCTTGCCCCAATGATTGTGTACTGTATAGGAAAGAAAATGAATATTTATCAAGTTATCCTATATGTGGGACATCATGTTATAAGATATATTGTAAAGTCAACTCAGATTAATTCTTAGGTGATGTCATCTAACGTCATGAAAAATCAATTTTGTACTTTCCAATGATATCATCCAATATTTTTTGCATACAATTCTGATAATTCAATTCTGATTCATTTTTAGGTACCAGAATCAAAACTCCTGCTAAATAAATTTGGTACCTTCCAATAATTCCTCGTTTGAAGCGTCTATTTGCAAATTCAATTGATGCAAAAAGGTTAAGATGGCATTCAGATGAACGCATCTCTGATGGTAACTTATGTCACCATACCGATTCACCACAGTGGAAGAGTTTTGATAAAAAATTTCATGATTTTGGAAGTGAAGTTAGAAATCTCATAATGGTATTGTGTACTGATGGAATGAATCCATATCGGAGCCTCAGTAGCCAACATAGTTCATGGCCTATTTTGCTGGTAGTTTACAACTTGTCCCCAAATCTATGTATGAAGAAAAAATATTTTATGATGAGCTTGATGATTTCTGGACCAAAACAACCAGGAAATGATATAGATGTGTATCTTTAACCATTGATGGATGATTTGAAACTGCTATGGGAGGAAGGTGTTAATGTTTTCAATGCATACAAGAAAGAGAATTTTATTTTACGTGCTATGATAATGTTCACTATAAACGACTTTCCTTAATATGGAAACTTATCTGGATATAGTGTTAAGGGACATAAATCATGTCCAATTTGTGAAGAACAAACTTCATATTATCAACTGAAGAATGGAATAAAGACAGTGTACATGGGACATCGAAGATTTTTTCGAATTGATCATCCTTATCGTAGATTGAAAAAAGAATTTAACGGTTTACAAGAATACAACCTTCCCCCTCGACCATTGTCAGTTGAAGTATACTATGACAAGGTGAGAGATATTGATTCAACATTTGGAAAGAGAAGAAGTTCTGGATTTCAAAAACATATCTGGAAGAAGTAGTCTATTTTTTTCGAACTACCTTATTGGAGATTTTTAGAGATAAAACATAACATTGATGTTATGCATGTTGAGAAAAACATATGTGACAGTTTGATTAGAACTTTTTTAGACATAAAAGGAAAGACAAAAGATGGATTGTATGCTAGATTGGACTTGATATTAATGAGAATACGTTTGGAGTTAGCTCCCACTGTGAAAGGAAACATAACATATTTACCTCTGGCTTGTCGCACATTAAGCAAGATTGAAAAGATGAATTTTTGTCAATGTCTTCATGGTATTAAAGTACCAAGTGGTTTTTCTTCAAATGTGAATAATTTGGTGTCATTGAAGGATTGTAAATTAATAGGTATGAAATATCATGATTGTCATGTGTTGATGCAACAACTTCTACCAGTAGCAGTGCATGGTATATTGCCAACAATTGTTAGAAAGACTATCATCAGGTTATGTAATTTCTTCAAATCCATTTATAGAAAAGTCGTTGATCCAAATTTGTTAGATGTGTTGGAGAATAAATAAACTCTTATTCTTTGTCAACTAGAAATGTATTTTCCACCCACATTTTTTGATATAATGGTTCATATGCTAATTCATTTGGTGCGTGAGATAAGAATATGTGGGCCTATTTATTTAAGATGGATGTATCCTTTTGAAAGATATATGAAAATTTTGAAAGGATATGTTAAAAATCCTCATCGACCAGAGGCCTCTATTGTTCAAAAATATGTATCAGAAGAGGTGATTGAGTTCTGTACTGATTATTTGAATGAGGTGGAGCATATTTGTCTCCCTGTATCTCGACATATGAGAGTTGATAGTGAAGGTAGAGGGGTTCAAGGCTTAAAGGTAAAGTTCATTCCACATGATGAAGTGATGCAGGCAAATTTATACATTTTGAACAACACAAATGAGGTTCAATCATATATATCCTCACATATTTCTGAATTAAAGTTACGATATCCAAAAAGAAACGAAAAGTGGTTGATGATTGAGCATAAGAAGACATTTGTTTCATGGTTTAAAGAGAAAGTCACCCAAGATATATCTGCATCAGAAACATTGAAGTGGTTAGTAGGGGGACCATCTCTTAATGTGATCACATGGTATGGTTTTGATATCAATGGCTACACATTTTACATAAAAAACCTGGATGACAAGAGTACCATTCAGAATAGTGGTGTGATGGTTTTCTCTGAAGCAGTGCATTTTTCGAGTGCCAAAGATAAAAACCCAATTTCTACATCAACGTCATATTTTTAAGTTATTGAAGACATATGGGAAATTGATTATATTAAATTTTGAGTCACTATTTTTAAGTGTAATTGGGTTGATAGTAATAGTGGTGTGAAACATGATGAATATGGGTTTAAACTGTCTGATTTGAAAAGATTTAATTACAATGAGGAACCATTTATCATGGCGACACATGAAAAACAAGTATTTTATGTCATTGATTCATCAAATGATCAGTGGTCAATTGTTTTTCAAGGAAAAATATATCATTTGGGTGATGAAGATGATTCTGATGATGTTAGTGATTTACATAAACCTTATTCATCTATTATGCAATTTCAAGATGATTACAATGTGTATAAGACAGACATAGTGCATGCAGTATGTACTGATCATGATGAAGGCATGTGGGAAAACAATAAATTATTCTCCTAATTTTTCTGGTAAATATTTATATTTTGTTTCCATTTTTGAAACTTACAAATGCATGCCTCTTTTTTTACTTACTTATTTTTGTTTTATTTGTTTCTAATTATTCTTTTTTCTAATGATATGTAGGTACACAAAATTTCATTACACTTTATAGTAGAAATGTAAGATACAGATAGAGATCAGCAATTACCGAGGTATATCTATTTTGACATATTATTAAATATTTAGTAATATACTTATTTAATGAATTAAAACTGTTAATTTATAAAAAAAATGCAGGACTATTGATGCGTCCTCGGCGGAGCAGACTTCTCCTGTTACTACTAAAAAATCAATTTCTCAAGTTGGTAAACGTGGTATTACACATTTACCAAAACTATCACTTGCTTGTGATGATAACAAAGTACACATCCGTTTTTATGATGATAATAATGCAGTTGGCCCAAATGCAGTTCAGTTTGTCAGTTATATAGCGATGCAGAGCCCTTGCAGGATTAGTATTTTATATCCTGATTGGAAGTTAGTGGACAGGACGGCGAAGCAACAGCTTTGGGAGGCCGTGACGGTAAAATATCTTTATTTATTTATTTTATCTCATTTTTTTTAATATTATATAGTTTAAATGACATATTTAATTTATTCAATTACATATGACATTCAATTTTGAGGAAACCAAAGAAATTAGGAAAATATGTCTCTCTTTAGCGGCGGTTCGATGGAGAGATTTTAAAACCAAACTGACAAAAAATTATGTTTTTGGAAAGAGAATGTTTGAAAGCCCATGTCTTAAGTATCCATATATAGATGAAGAAACATGGAAGCGATTTGTTGACAGTCGTCAGGAAGAGAAATTTCAGGTATTGTAATTGTTTTATATTTTAAAATTTATGCTATATTTTCCTTATTACTTAGTAGTTTATTTTTATGTAACAGGCCACCAGGAGATCTCATCAGGAGATCCAGTTGCAAAACGTATACCCTCATACTTTATCACGTGGAGGGTACTCGTATTTGGAGCATAAAATGATTGAAGAAAAATTTGAAGCATTAAGAGCTCGATCAAGTAGTGGTTTAGAAGAGGTCCAGTATGGTCCTTCATCTCCTCCCACTCACCATGAGAAATGGAAACGAGCAAGAAGAAAAAAAATGAACAATATCTTATAGAGGAAGCTCATCAAGTGGTCGATAGAATTGTAAGTAAATATTATTTATTTGTTAACAATTTTTCTATTTTATAATTTATAAACACTAATATAACTTTTTTATTTTTCATTTCAGGATGAACTTCAGGAGCAAGAGACACATGGCTCTTTTATCCCCGAGGGTAGGATGGATATCCTAGCCACTACTTTGGAAAAGGCAGAACACCCCGGACGTGTTAGAAGATATCAAGTGGGTGTTAGTATTCAGAAGGTTTTTGGTAAGAGTAAGCAATCAAGAGACCCAGAAATCGAATCCTTAAAAGAAGAGCTGCAGGATATGAAACGGTCTATGGGTGATCAAATTCAAGCAGCAATACAGAAGGCTTTATTAGAACACTTGGAAATAAAGTCACAGTCTGTGCAGCCTTCCAAGGTATATTATTTACTTGTCATCAATTTTTCTTTTTTATAAATTATAAACACTGATATAACTTTTTCATTTTTCAATATTCTCAGCCTACTCACCTGGACTACCCTGCCTCATCTACTTACCCAGCCCTATCTGGGCAGCCTTCCGAGGTATATTATTTACTTGTCATCAATTTTTCTATTTTATAAATTATAAACACTAATATAACTTTTTCATTTTTCAACATTCTTAGCCTACTCACCCAGACTACCCTGCCCCATCTGCTTACCCTGCCCCGTCTGCGCAACCTTTTGAGGTATATTATTTTATTTAATTTTTAATCAATTTTTTTATGTTATAAATTTTAAACACTAATATACCCTTTTCATTTTTCTGCCTTCTCATCCTGCTCACCCGGACTACCCTGCCCCACCTGCTAACTTTGAGCCTCCACCTCCTCCCTCGGATCAAGACTTATATTGTGAGTTGTTTGCGGGAGATCCTTATGTAAATATTGTTGCGTTAGGACAGGTGTATTTTTTGGGGGACTAGGTACATCATCAGCCTATGCAGATGGGTCAGGTTAGAGTATCAGTACTTGTTATTATAGATCCTACTGCTCTACCACCATTTCCTACTGTGGAGATCACTAGTGTTGGGGAATGTATGGGCCATTTTTTACTTTGGCCAACTGCCCTTCTTCGTTATATTTCACATGTGGTATGCGTTTTTTTTAATGTTAATTACAAATGATTCCAAATTACTTATAATGTTTTCTGACATTTAACTTATATAGGAATATTTGAAAGCAAAAGAAACTGTACAAATGCAACAAAATGTTCAAGAATAGTCGGCTGTAGATACTTCTGATATTTCTTATGGGTTGAAAATATTATCTGAGTCCTCTTCTTCCTTGAATTTTATCTATGAGTTTCGGATGATGCTTGATATATGTGGAAGAAATTATCAATTGAGAATACTTAAAGAAGATATCATGAATTTAGTTAATTTTGAAGAGATCGGGATGAATGTGGTGCAGTTGTTTTCCATGTAATTAAATTGACATTTGAATTGCTATTTCTTTAATAAAATATTGTTATGTCATTGAATAACTATATTTTATTTTTAAATTAGGTATCTACACAGGATTCTTTTACAAAATAAAACTACAAGAATTTACAGCTTTATAGATCCAGAGTACATTTCCTTGGAAGTCAAACATGTGAAGAATGATGAAAGAGTTCAATATATATCCGAGAGATTATCACAAACAGAGATTCAATGCTGGTTTTTTCCATTTCTTGATAAGTAAGAACATCAACATAATTTTGAATTAATGATCATTATAATGTCATTAATTGTGAACTTTTTGTATTGTAGGGGGCATTGGATGTTAGGCGTATTTTTTCCAAATGAATGCACCTTATATTGGTTTTTCTCTTTATTAGGAAAAGTGCATAAACCATTTTCCAACTTATTAAACAGGTAAGTTGTTTTTTATTTTTATAAGTTTGTTATGTTTAATTTTCATTGTTTACACAAGTTTTATTAGTTCTTATATAAAAAAATGCAGTTCATGGAAACATTTTACAAAGGAAAACATGTTAGTAAAGAAACCAACGAAAATAAAATAAGTGGAAGTACAGGTAATTAGTTTTTATATTTTTGTTATATATTAGTTTTTATTATTAGTTAAATGTTTTATAACTGCAGTGTCATCGTCAAAATGGACATGTTGAATGTGGTTATTATATTCTACGATTCATGTACGAGATAATCACAACTGGGGAAACTACTGATTTTCATAAGGTTAGTTGTATTATTATTTTTATATATTTTCTTCCACTTTATTCTATTTATTAATTTCATATCATTCAATATTATTGTAGTCATTCAATGATTCACAGTCTTATTCCCAATCTGATATGATTCATATTCAATCTACTTTTCCAAACTTTTTGTTAAGTCTGATTAAGATTTGAGGTATGTATATTCTAATATTTATAAATAATAATACATATGGGTTTAAAAAACTAACTCTTATAATATATTAGGTGTTTGAAACTACTAATAATCAAATGAATGCTTCAACAATAACCAACAATGAGCATGCCATATATTTCAGGTACGTGTATTTTAATTCTACTTTACTTTGAGTTCTCTCAAGCGCCTCTACAAAAATACTGTTTGATTGTTTTTGTATACTGTGTTTTTTTAGGGGTTTTGATTTTTTGGAGGTGAAATTGTAATTATTTTATAATTTTTTTTTATTTATGGCATCAGTTATTTTAGAAACCGATGCCGAAAGTTTTTTTTTAAAAAAAATTGACTTATGACGTCGGTTTTAGATAAAACGACGCCGAAAATCCAGTCGACCCAGTTTTCTGGGTCGGTTTTATAAAAAACCGATGCTGAAAAGCATGTCTAAATGAAGTTTCGACGTCGGTTTTCTATAAAACCGATGCTAAAAATCCAGTCGAATCGGTTTTCGGCATCGGTTTTATAAAAAACCAACGCCGAAAAGCATGTCTAAATGAAGTTTCGGTGTCGGTTTTATAGAAAACCGACACCGAAACTCATAAGAAAATTATTTTTGGCATCAGTTTTTGAAAAACCGATGCGAAAACCATATTTTTAACATCGCCTTTAAAGACGTTGGTTTAGAACCGACGTCAAAAATCAATAAAAACCGACATTAATAAGTGTTTTTGCACTAGTGTTTTAGAAAAATCTAGATCCTATATCAATAGAAGGAAATTGTTCCAAAGGAAATTAATGTGGGATCATGGTCATCATCACATGGTTTGAATATATCAAAGTCCCTAGAGTGTTAGGATATTAAATATATACTTAATATCCTTTGAAACACCCTTAAAAATTCCCAAATAAGGCTTTAAACTCAGTTTAAATCAAATAAAGTGTAAGGGGGTGAAACTGAAAAAAACTGGAAAATTTGGAAAAGGGTGAGACACCATTTCAGTGTGCCACTGTCACAGTTCCACCCTTACAGTTCCACCGTTACAGTGCCACCATTACGGTTCCACCATTTTGGTGTGACATTATTTTGGTTCCACCATTATGGTTTCAGTGTGCCATCATTTCGGCATGTCACTGTGACAGTGCCACTGTTTCAGTGTGCCACCATTACGGTGCCACCATTTTGGTGAAGCCATTTAGCAAAACCGTATTTTTGGAAAACTCCCAAAACAAACCACTGCGACCCCTAAGAACACCACAAGCACTAGATTTTCACAAAGGAATGGCCCGGGGAAATCCAGGTCATTACATCAAATACCTGTAAAACTATTCTCATCCCCAAGAATTTAAAACAAAACTTAGAAAAAGAGGGGTTTGAACAACCACCCCACAAGATACCTCTCAGGGAAAAACTACCTTGTGTTGTTCGAAAAATGGAGAGAAAACCTTGACATCCAAGAACACCTCCTTAACATTTATCTCCTGAACAACTGTACAAACACTAAGGCCCAACTGCCTAGACATATGGATTAGGGAATCCATTCCTCCATGTCAAGATACTATCTTCTTTGGGCGACATTGACTCACTCACATAGGTTCAATCACATCCACATTAATGCATCTTGATTAGGGATAAGGTCCTCCCCTCCCCATAGTCAGGAATTTTCACACACATTCAGAGAATAGGGAAACAAATCATCTTAAAAAAAATGAGTTCAAGCATTACATAGTAAGTAAAGTACAAAGAAAAACACAAGAGAAAAACTTAGAATAGCTTCAGGTACTGGGTACGAATTTGTGCCTCTCGCTCCCATGTACTCTCCTCGAGGCCACTATGCCTCCATAACACACAAACTAAAGGAATGGTCCATCCCCGAAGCACCTTCGCCTCATGATCCTCGATTCTTACTGGTCTCTCCACAGACATCGCATCATCCTTGATATCCAACTCTCCTCGGTCAATGATGTGGGAGTCATCATATAGATATCAATGAAGCTGAGAGACATGGTAGACGTCATGGATCCTCTCCAACCATGGTGGAAATGCTGGCTGATATGACACCTCACTAACTCGTCCCAACACCTCAAAAGGTCCGATGGACATGGGAGAAAGCTTGTTCCCTATACCAAACCTCCACTTCCCACGTTTATGGGAAACCTTAAAAAATACATGGTCCCCAACATTGAATGCCAAAAGCCTCCTATTATGATCAACATATGACTTATGTCGGTCATGTGCTACCTTTATCCTCTCACGGACAAGTCGCTCCTTCTCTGTCATACTATGCACCACGTCCAGACTAAGAATAGCTGCCTCCCAAACTTCCATCCAGTATAAGGTTGAACGACACGACCTCCCATATAGAGCTTAGAATGGATCCATACCAATGGTATAGTGATAGATATTATTGTAAGAAAACTTTACCAATGGAAAATGTCGCACCCAAGAACCACTAAAGTCCATAACACATACCGGTAACATTTACTCCAATGTCTCGATGGTCCTCTCTATATGTCCATCTGTCTGAGGGTGGAAAGCAGTGCTGAGGTGTAACTGAGTGCCAAAGGCATGATACAATCCCCTCCAAACTCATGATGTAAAACATGTATCCTAATTTGAGACAATGGATCTTGGAACTCTATGCAGTTGCATCACCTCATCCACATACCTCTGTGCTAAGGTACCCACTGCGCTTGACTCCTTAATCGTTAAGAAGTGAGCCAATTTTATCAATTGATACACTACTACCCAAAGAGCATCACACCCCCTAAGTCTTGCGTAATCCCATGATAAAATCCATCAAGATGTCATCACACTTACACTTAGGAATTTCTAAGGGCTGAAATAGACCACCAGGAACACCATGCTCAACCTTCACCTACTGACACACTTGGAACCTTTCCACAAACTCTGCCACTAACCTCTTCACCCTAGGCCACAAAAACTGTTCCCTAAATCCTCAGTACATTTTAGAAACTCCTGGATACACCACTAGGGGTGAGCTACAGAACTCATAGAGAACTCTCTTGTGCATTTCCACTGGGACAAACAACTTCCCATGGAACAACATTCGATTATGACTATCCTCTAACCATCCCTTCAGAGCATCACCCTGGACAGTGCGATCACACATCACTTCAGTCTCTGAGTCTCCCCACTAAGACTCCTCCACCTACCTCACCAAGGAAGACTACACTATCATCTAAAATAGACAGCCTTTGCTACCATCCACTATCTCATCCAGACACAAAGTGGAAAAATCCTCCATCACCTTCCAAGCATCCATAGATTCCCGAACTACCTCCTTCTGCGACTTCCTGCTTAAGGCATCAGCCACCACATTCCCCTTTCTTGAGGTGTAAGAGATCTCAAAATCATAGTCCTAGAGAAACTACATCCAACTTCATTGCTGAAAGTTTAGGTCTCACTGGGAGAATATATACCTCAATATCTTGTGATCCATGAAGATCACAAATCATTCCCCGATGAGGTAATGTCGCCACAACTTCAGCGCGAATACGACCACTGCAAGCTCCAAATCATGAGTGGCATAGTTACGTTCATGTGGACATAACTGCTTAGACCCATAAGAGATAAATCACCACTACTGTATCAGCACACATCCCAATCCTAGAACAGAAGCATCACAGAACACCTCGAACGTTACCCCTTCCTCTGGAAACCTAAGCATTGAAGCACTGACCAGTTTCCCCTTCAGGTAGCTGAAAGCTATCTAAAACTGCTTACTCCACATGAAGCCCTGGTCTTTTCTGGTCAAAGATTTCAACGGATCTTCAAACCAAGAGAATTCGAGTATGAACCTCTAGTAATATCCCGCTATACCTAAGAAGCTAGAAACCTTTGCCACATTTTTGGGTGCTAACCAAGAAACAACTGCCTTGACCTTTGATGGGTCCACTTCTATCCCTTACCAAGACACCACATTTACAAGGAATCAAACCTATCACATGCATAAACTGCACTTAGACAACTTCCCATAGAGTTGGTGGTGCCATAGGACCTCCAAGACTGTCTTGAGGTGCTCAGCGTGCTCCTCCTATGACTTTGAGTAAATCAGAATATCATTGATAAACCGGTCTAGGAACTTGTGGAAGATAGAGTTCATGAGCCCCATAAACATGGCTGGTTCATTCGTAACACTGAAGGGAATGACCACAAACTCAAAGTGCTCATACTTGCACCTGAAAGCAATATTTGGGATGTCACCCTCCTTCACCCTCAATTTGTGATATCCAGACCACAAATCAATCTTGGAGAACCAAACTGTTACCCTTAACTAGTCTAAAATATCGTCTATTCTCTGAAGAGGGTAACTGTTCTTAACCGTTATCTAATTCAGTCTCTGATAGTCTATGCATAGCCTCCATCCACCATCTGCCTTCTTCACAAACAAGACTGGAGCACCCCACGGTGACACACTCAGCCGTATAAAACCCTTTTCCATCATGTCTTCAACCTAAATTTGCAACTACTGCAACTCAGAAGGTTTCATCCGATAAGGAGCCATTGAAATCAGCTGGGCATCGGATTGCAAGTCTATTCTAAGCTCAACGTCACATCGAGGGGGTAGAGTCACAACTTCTTCGGGGAAAACATCCAGGAACTCCTCAAAAAATACTAGAACCTCCATTATCTCAGCACCTGTCAATCCCTATGACAGCTTTTCTAACACTAAAAGAAGAGGCTCCACATGTCTTCTACCCTCTTGACGACTGTACTCGCCAACAAAAGCTATATGCTAGCCATCCATACCTGAAAACATGATTCTCCTTCGGAATCAGTCGACAATGGAATGCACAGAGAACAACCAATCGACACCGAGGATGACATTGTATGGTTGAATCTATAAAATAAGAAGATCCCCACTAGACTGATGCAGCCCCAACATCAGTCTACATCCCTAGAAAACATCAAACATACCGGTTTGACCTCCAACTAGCATGCTCAACACCAGGGGCATGGAAAGTATCTCTACGTCTAGTCCCAAGGCACAAGCTATACTAGGTGAAACAAAGGAGTGAGAAGCTATTGAATCAAACAAAGCACACACAATAGTATTAAACAAACTAATCGTACCTCGAACAACCTCTGACCCTATTGAAAATGCTGCCTCAACGACGTGAAACTAACCACGCCTGAATCCTCTACCCCTATGCTATCAAAATCCTCCCCAACCATTCCCTGGATGAGGTACCTAAAGAGCACCCTAATGTCGGCCTCCTCTAGAACCATCTACCCTCGGTGGAGTGGAAGCCCGTTGAACCCACTGCTGGAAAGGTCTGACTGGAAACTGTTGCTTCTAAGGCGGGTGATGAACCTTCCCACCCCCAACATAATGAGCTCGAACTAGGAATTGGCTCCAAAGATGCCCATGACCTCCAAAGAGAAATCACCTTGGTCTTAGGCCCATGGAGAAAGGGCGAGGACTAGGAGGTCTGAACTGGAACTACTAAGGCCTACTTCCCACTGGCTGAAACCCGGAAGGCCCTAATATTGGAGAAATACTGCTGACCACCTCCCCCTTTGATGAAATCAGCTGGCTCACCTATCGTGGTACACCTCCCTATGAGTAAATCCTATCGATTACTTCGGCCTTCTTTTGAACTTCTAAGTATTTTGGTAGGGTAAAGGGTGTGACAACATACTGAAGAGAAGGTCAAAGCGACTCCTCCAAGCGTCTCGCCTGAAACTCCTCGTCTGGAAAGAGATCCGAAGCAAAGTGTAGAAGATCCTTTAACTTGATCCTCAGTTTCCTCACTGACATAATCCCTTGCTAGAGGGAGAGCATCTCTTGCCTCTTCTCAACCTTTATCATTGAAGAAAGAAACTCTAACTGAAACTCCTTCTCAAAGTCAGGCCATGAGACATCGGTCTCCTTCCTCTCCCTGAGGTAAAGCGTCCACCACTAATGTGTCGCTCCTCACATATGGCTCACTTATAGAGGAAACCATTACTCCCTCAGAGCATGGATCAAGGTAAAGGTGATTGTTAGCCCTCAAGCTAGCCCTCCATCTCTAAGTCTGAAACGCTACCTTCATACTTCCCCAGGGTTTGCTGTTGGAAGGCACAAAGGGTATTTTTCCACAAGTCATCTTCCTCCTCTCGATCATCCTTCCACTGATCAACCAAGTCAGCCTGCTGGGCCTCAACTGCTTATAGAACACATGGACGATGTCTGGGTTCCATAACTGAAAAGAGTAAACAAGGAACTCGTAAGCCCAGGTAGTATAGAAATTTTCTTTTAAAATTTCATTTTAACTTTTAATTTATTTTAAATTCCCAAAACACCCAAGACACACAAGAACACAAGTAATTATGATGCATGTACCTTTCCTAGGGTCTCTACCCTGCAATCAGAATAGCCTCACTTGGTCATTTGGTAGGCCTAGAGTCCTTGCATCGGATCACGAGGGTCCCTAAAATCCCATTTTATAGCTGGTCTTCCCTGGACTATTTCACGTACTAAGATTTCCTAACACTGTTTCCCTACCATCCCATACAATCCTCATTGTTCCTAACTCTGAACTCCATCCTATCCCTTAACCATCAGCTCTGATACCATTCTGTTATGACCCACCTTCCTCAAGATGAGGGAAGGGATGACAAAGTAACACACCCTTCCTTATTCAATATGAAGGAGAGATAATGACCCCCGAGTCCTGCCTTCAATAGGACTTGGAGTGGCGACTAGAACTAAGGGTATATAATCTCACACAAAATAGAAGGAATTACCATTTTTAATGATAATTGGATCGAGAGATAAGACAGTAAAAATCCCAAAACAACACCAAACATTTATATAAGGGAAACCAAAATCCAAACCATGCATGATTTAAACGTAAACTGCGACAAAAGTACAACCAAAGTACCAAATCAAGTACCAAAATAAAGAGACTAAGTGGAAACACAGTAACTATCCCGATGCCAGAGCTAGTAAAATCTAGCATGGTCCTAAAAGTCCTCTTGGAAACCTGAAAATAGTTTTACAAATGTAGGGTGAGTATACAAGTATACCTAGTAGAAAAACTAAAGCCACCCATGCACAAGTGAGGGAACATACTAATTCCCCTATGAGAGAATAGTAGAACCTCAAAGCACATACTAAGGATTATTAACCAACCCAGACTCACCAATACACACTCACTAAATAACGCAATTCAAGTAAAGTAGTAGTATGAGCACATTGACATTTGGGTACCCCACACCACTTTCCCATTGGTTATCTACTCATTCCTAACAGCTGATGTCTTGATGCGACCAATCTTCTAAAATAAAATCCCACCGCCACAACCTACCCACACACACCTAGGCCTCAAACCACACCCAAATTCCACCTGCAGACACCTGGGCCACAACCACACCACACATCCCGCCTGCAGACACCTGGTCTACAACAACCATGCCTCTCACCTGAAGACACCTAGGCCTCCTCTCGAAGACACTTCGGAAAAAAATATTGGATCACAAACACCTGGGACCCTCGTGGACAAAAAACATGTTTGAAGGATCCTGGACTATGGTAAACCTTAATCCATTATAGCCTGCCCAGATACGCTCGAGTAGTAAGAACCCAAAAGAGGGTGTGAGGAAGAAATTCAGTAATTGGACATCCATCCTCCCACTAGGATGTTGGGAAAGACACCCTCCCCCGTGAAATGGGGCTGTTCAGCACATGGTGCTCAACATGGGTGGGGTGCATATTGAAAATCACAATGAACTACAAGTTTATACATATAGGTAAACAAACACTCAACCCAACCTATGGGTTTCCAAACAAGAAACCAGCCCACACAAACCACCTTTGCTGATACCCCTACATGAAAAACCACAAAAAAAATCCACAATAAAATACAAGCCTAACCACTTTTCATTTAACTGATTTCCATTCATTAATTAAGGGGTTCAGTTTAATTTATTCAAGAACTACCCGAGGAAACTACCAAGTACAAAATCTGCAACTGTTTTCAGAAGGCTAAAGGCCACTAAACACTGCCAAGACAAACAAGGAAGTAGTGACCAAGGTAAGGAAATCCATTTTAACATCCATTAATAAAAAAACAGAGAACAATCAACCTACAGTCCCACTACACACCCCCTTTTTCCTAGACACTCGTTCAAAAACTGTCAGCCGTCATTCTTCAAAGTTATCTCGCTCAATCATCCTATCCTAACTAGAACCAGCAACCCTGCTGCACAACAACACCACACCCAACACACCCATAAACATGAATTCATGACAACCCTGTCCCGCCGCCCCACTGCTCAGAAATTTTCTAGATGCAGTCCCATTGTAAAACAATTCCATCCATTCCACAATAAATCAATCTCTCAAACTGAGATTCTATCACACCTCCTTTACCACCCCATACACAAAGACCACAATAAAACACCACCAAACAGCAACCCCGTTACACAAACATACCCTTCCCCATTCACATGACCAACCCTTATATCCACCCCCCGTACCTGTAACAAGGTTACCAAAAACAACTTCACACAACCCCCATGAAGTACAAAACCCAACCAAACACTGCACACAGCCACACCATTAATCCAATATTATTCAGATTTATTAAGATAGGTTCTTTAATTCCACTTTAAATAACAGGGGTGATCATAAAATAGGTTTGATCTTGCGACATCCATTTATTTAACCAATTATATGTGATTAAGCAGATTTCATGTTACAACCATTTAATAAAGAATCACAACAAAAACAGAACATCACCAGTGTGCAAGAAAAAACCACCAATGGCTATGATTTTTATAATTCATACATCCACAACAAACTATAAAAATAAAAAAAATATAGTAGATAAAACAAAATGATCAACATCGAATATCTCCAATTCCCTACCCATTATCTTTTAATCATCACTTACTTGTCGTTATTTATTAATCATTTAAGAAAAGTATTCACCTGTTATTCACAAAGAATCATTAGTACACCCACCTCACATGATACACAAATAAAGAGAGGCATAAGAATGCCTAATTGAAACAATAGGTGACCACAACTCCTCTTTGTTCCAAAATAGGGGATCACACGAGCAGTAGGAAACTCCAAAAAAACTGAGTAGGAAAGGGATACAACATAGGCGCATGACTCATCTAGAGAGGAAGGCTCTAGGCGCACCAAGAGAAAAGAGAAGAGGGGACCTCATCTTTTAGAAAAATCCAGATCCTATATCAACAAAAGGAAATGGTTCCAAAGGCCATTAACGTGGGATTGTGGTCAAGATCACACATTTTGAATATCTCAAAGTCCCTAGAGCATTAGGATATTAAATATAAACTTAATATTATTTGAAACATCCTTTAAAACACCCAAACAAGGATTTAAACTCGATTTATGTCAAATAAAGCGTAAGAGGGGCGAAACTGAAAAAAATCTGGAAACTGGAAAATTTGGAAAAGGGTGAGACACCGTTTTGGTGTGCCTACGTCACAGTGCCACCATTACAGTGCCACGATTTTAGTGTGCCACCATTTTGGTGCCCCAGTTATGGTGCCACCATTTCGGTGTCCCACCGTTTCGGTGTGCCACCGTCTCGGTGCCACCATTACAGCGGCACCATTTCGGTGTGCCACTATTTCGGTGTGCCACTATTTTGGTGTGCCACCGTGATGGTGTCACCGTCTTGGTGTGCCTCCATTTGGTGAAACTAGATTTTTGGAAAACTCAAGAAACAAACCACTACGTCCCCTAAGAACACCACAAGCACTGGATTTTCACAAAGGAATGGCTCGGGGAAATCTAGGTCATTACACCCCCCTCTGACCTCCCTCACCCCAGACCGGTTCTCCTCCTTGGCAGAAAATTTGTACTAAAGTGGTATCATTACATTTCTGGAGTCTATTTTATTCAGTAATATTTTATTATCCATATCTATTTCCCTTGGGTGGTTGTATATGTGTCGTTGTATTCAATAATTATTTTTTCACATATAAATTTTTAATACAATTGGTTACCTATTTATAAATGGTGGTTATTGATTATGTATTGTGTATTTTTATTTCTTATCAGTTATAGTTTTCTATAGGTTAAGTCCTCTTATATATTTTTTCCTTCTTGGTACTAGTCATCATCACCTATCTTGTTTTAGGTGAGCTTGGGCTAGAACACTCATCACACCACTAGCCCAGGAGTGGAAATAGTGAGATGAGTTTCATTCCAATTACATGAATTAGGTTTTGTAGCTATAAATATATATGGATTACATTCTTTATTTTTCATTACTTCATTAAATAGCATTTTCTGAGAGATACATCTAATATGTAGCTACCGAAATTTATGGATGTTTTTATATAATAATTTATGAACATTATTATGATTATATATTTATTATCAATGATTATATGAATTATTATAATGATTAATATTGGAATAATAACCAATATCTAAATATGAATTGCAACATTATATTACATAAACTATATCATAGATCTACTATATGATATGATATAGGACTCTGATAAATACCCTAGGATTCAGTTATGATTATAATGTTGTGTTCGATATATATAATATTCAAATAATATATTAAAATATAATAGCGATTCATACTATATGATTCACCCATTTTATTGAATATTTATTAGTTTCACACATACAATAATGCCCTTTAAATATTCTTTGTTATACTTCACAATTGTTTGAGAATCCATTAAAACTCCATTAAAAATGGTTTATAAAAAACATTTATTTTTTTTAAAAAAAAATTCCAATAATTTTAATCAATTTTATATAACATAACTTTATAAAAATACAGTCCTTAATCATTTGAAATGCAGGAGTGCTGTGAACAAAAAAAATTCAGGATTCTAGATGATCAACATCTCGAAGAACGTCACCACTACCATCATCTTCTGTGGATGCTAGTGATTTTATTATACCTGAGACTTCTAGCAAGCCAAATTTTTCCCCAAATGTCATTAGTATCCCACCACTAGATTCAACTCTAGTGATGGAGTAGTTTGTTACCCCTCCATCTAGGAGATATTGGCGAGTTACCGTTATTGGAATGTATGTCATTTTTCAAAAAAAAATATTTTATTAATTGTTTAATGAATTTTTCAAATAGATAAATACAACCATAGAAGGGATATTAATATGAACATGATAGATGTATGATAATTTAAGGACTTTAATATTATCATTCCATTTAATGAGTTTGGGGTTTCTACTGGTGACGCTGTCAGAATCTACAGGCAGATTCTTGGGTAGTTGGCTTGCGAGACGGTGAGCTTTCCCATTAATTATAAAGATTTGAGGCATATTCCAACAGCTTGGAAAAAATGAGGAATTTGATACTCAAGTAAATGTAATATTAATTTATTATTCCTTGAAAACTAATTTTAAATACACTAGTAATTTTTTTTGTCATCTACTGATAAAGTGTTATGTTTTTTATTTCTAGATTTTTTATTTTGATGTCCCCAACTCTGTTTCACACCCATGGACTTTGAAAATTTAAGGCAAGAAATGGAGATGTTTTAAATGGAGATTATGGAATGAGTTTAATGACTCTTCTTTGAGCTCACGAAAAATGCATGGGAAAGTGCCTGAAGGTATTTCTCATGATTAATGAAAGCTCTTTGTCAATATCAATAGAGATTCATCTCATGAGATAATTGTATATTTTACAGTATTTTAATAACATAAACACAATAAAATTATAATTTTTGTTAATGTTTTTATTTTTTATAGGAATTATCAAAAAAAATTCTATGAATCGTGAGAATCAAGTCATTCCTCACATTTTAGGGTCTCAGAGTTTTTTGATAAAAAGAACAATTTTGGTTTGTATTTTATGAAATATTATTTATATCATTTTATTACAACTAAAGGTTTTTTATAACCTATTTAAATTTTTTTTATAAAGGATAATCAATTAGGTCACTATATTGGATAAACAGATATGTGGTTTAATGGTCATAGAAAACCATATGGCAGTTTTGTAAATGACTCTGTCGAAGACGTTGAATTAAGTACTTTTCATTACCATTTAATATTATTTCATTACCATAAAAACATAATAATAATAAATATATTATAAAAACTAAAAGTACTTAAACCTAATTAAATGGGGACAACTAAATGGATCAAACGATGTCAATTTAGCATCATTTGATACATCCAGCCATCCCTAATTAATTGGGTTTAAGGCTTGTTTTTTATTATAATATAATTTTCAATACTATGTTTTTATAGTTTTGAAATAACAATAAATACTAATGAAAATTTTATTAATTAGATAACATTACAAAGTTTAGATATTTTAAAAAATCATTGTTAATATTTTTGTATTAACAAGTTAAAATTCAAGAAGTCTGCAATGCGAAACCTTCGCAATCAGCATTGATTTCCTAGAACGATGTAGTTGTAATAGTTTTAGAGAAGGAGTATCCCCGATGTGTATAGGGGATGGGTTCTCGGCCTACTCCTTCAGCTGTCTTTGGTAGGGCGACGTCATCCACTACTACTACATCCAGTGGGTGTTCTAGTAGTTCCATTGATCGGGAATCACAAATAGAAATTGTAATATCGAAATAAAAAGTGTAAGAACAAGATTGTTATATGAAAACATAGGATCAGTGGTGAATGTAAATAGAAAATTCTTTAGTTTCAATATTTTAGTGGATGACTGGAACGATACCTAAAGAAATTTCTAGCCTCATAGATCATCCTAACGAGGTAAATTCTAAATTCAATAGATCATTCACATGTTTTCAAAAAACACATACAACATACATAAGCTATCTAGATACAATTTTTGATAACCTCCACTAAAAAAATTTATTTTATCTATTTAGAAATGGTTCTTGATAATTGCCACTAAATAATTTAGGAATGGTTATATTAACTTTTCCCATATTATTTTTTGTTGTTTTTGTTAAAAAAACTATCACCAATTGAATAAAAACCCACCGTTGAGTACCCAAAAAACAAAACATATAAAAACTACTACTTAAATATAAAAACACTGCTAAATGATTGTTGACCATGAAATACATGATAGTTTAGAAAGTAAAATTCTCTCTCTTCAATCAAATTTGAGCACCAAAAGATATAAAATAACTAATCTACATTTTAGTAATTAATTAAACTAATATTATAAATAGTGCTAAATCATTAATTTTATTAATAATATATTACTTATACGATTATAATTTAAAATATATATATAATTATTATAAAAATTATCACATAACAACAACCACGTATTTATTTGTGAAATTTAGGAATCGATTCCACATCAATCCGAGTTACGGTTTGCTTGTGATGCCCCTAAATACATTTTTAGTGTTTTAAAACACTAAAATGAATGTTTAATGATCAAAACAATAACAAAAAATCCCTTATTTATGTGAAATAATGTGACAACCACCATTGAATTATTTTTGATATGTACAAGCAAACAACACATCCATTCAACATGTGGTGTGATCTGAATGACTCAATAAGAAATTTTAAAAGATATCAAAGTTTTAAAAACATGCGTTAAGAATTAAAAAGTAAGAAAAGGACATCATATTGTCCTGAAATCATGGGAAAACAACTGTATATTAAATTTTTAAATGTAGGAACCGACGAAATGTCATTTCGAATTCCGGTTTTCCAGTTATAGCCATAAACACATTTTTAGTGTTTTAAAGCACTAAAACATGCATGGAAGAGTCAAAACCATCCAAATAAAGTCATATTATCCTGAAATCAGAGTAAAATTACCATAGATTTAATTTTGAAATTTAGGAACTAACGACACGTCATTCCGAATGACGGTTTTCCCTTCATGGCTGTAAATGTGTTTTTAGTGTTTTAAAACACTAAAACATTTGAAAAATGGTCAAAATCAGCCAAATGATGTTTTATTTTTCTAAAATTAGGGTAAATTGTTGTAGATTTAATTGATAAATATAGTAACCGATGACACTCCATTCTGAATGACAGTTTTTCTGTTATGACTGTAAATGCATTTTTAGTGTTTGAAAACACTAAAATGTGCATGGAATGGTAAAAACCAGACAAACAACATTATATTTTACTGAAATCATGGGAAAAAACTATAGATTTAATTTTTAAATTTATGAATTGATGGCAGATCATTCCTAATGACGGTTTTCCCATTATGGTTGTAAGCATTTTTTAGTGTTTTAAAACACTAAAACATGCATGGAACGGTCAAAACCATGAAAACTACATCATATTATCATAAAATTAAGCGAAAACCACTATAAATTTAATTGTAAAATATAGAAACTAACTACACATCATTTTGAATGACGATTTTCCCGTTATGACTGTAAACTCCTTTTTAGTGTTTTAAAACACTAAAACATGCATGAAACGGTCAAAAATAGACAAACGATGTCTGACTATTGTGAAATTAGAGTAAAACCACCATATATTTAATTTTTAAATATAGGAACTGATAGCACATCATTTCAAATGACGGTTTTCCCATTATGGCTATAAATGTATTTTTAGTATTTTAAAACACCAAAACGTGCGTGGAATGGTGAAAACCATGAAAATGATGTCAGGTTATCTTGAAATCATGGGATAATGACTATATATTTAATTTTGAAATGTATGAAATGATGACACATCATTCTGAATGGCATCTTTCCCATTATTTTCGTAAATGCGTTTTTAGTGTTTTAAAACACTAAAACGTGCGTGGAATGGTCAAAACCAGAAAAATGACGTCAGATTGTCCTAAAATCAGGGGAAAAACACCATAGATTTAATTTTTAAATAAAGGAACCAACATCATGTTATTATGAATGATGGTTTTCCTGTTATGGTTTTAAACGTGTTTTTAGTGT
The DNA here is from genome assembly GCA_963277665.1 of Viscum album. Lineage (NCBI taxonomy): Eukaryota > Viridiplantae > Streptophyta > Magnoliopsida > Santalales > Viscaceae > Viscum > Viscum album. The sequence goes on from OY728147.1 coordinate 1,317,877,526, forward strand.
TTTAAAACACCAAACTGTGCGTAAAATAGTCAAAACTAGGAAAAAGATGTCGAATTATCTTGAAATCACGGGAAAACTACCATAGATTTTTTAAAGACTTGTAAATTCTGTGGAAAACTTTTTCTTAAATATATGGGAATTTTACGAGTCCGCGAAAATTGACGGCACGTGATTCTGAGGCCCGGTGTGCCCGGAAACAATTTCTGAAGTTTTGTTTGGGTACGTTCAGTAAACATACGAGCAGGTTTTTATAACTTTTGAACCAGTGCTCGAAATTTAAATCCAAGGGCAATGTTGAACTCACAACGCCAATATTCTCTTAAGAATACTTTCACCTCAACGGTAGTTGGTCGGAAATAAAATATAGTTTTTGGGTCTTTAATGAAAGAATTAAATAAAAATAAAGTTGTAGCTTTATTTTTATTTGGTTGGTTGATGCCTCTATGTAGATGTTGGGAGGTAGGACCCACTGGAACTATAACCTCCATGTGGAGGTTGGAAGTGGGGACCACCAGGCCATAACCTCCCATGAGAGGTTATGGTGGTGGGGACCACCACACCTCAACATCCCATGAGAGGTTAATGTGGTGAGGACCGCCCGAGACCATATAACCTCCCAATTTGAATATTAGGGGCAGGGACCACCCGACCCCTATTAAATGGGAGGAGAAGAAAACCTCTCAACTCCCCTCATTAATGAGGGAGAGCCTTTTGACCTCCTCTAACTTTAAAGTTTCCAACGTACCACCCTCAATACACCAACTTACGTAATTAATTTTCCCAATTTGAATATTGAGTCAATAATTAAATTGGGGAAATCATATCATTTTTGGCATTTGGGTGGAATATCGGGGAGAGGAGATCTTGGGAGAAATAGAGTTCTCCAACGAAGAACCCCATCTCCCAATGAAGAATGAAGAACGCCGGCAACGATCTCCTTAGATCTTCTTCCCCGGACTTCTACCGACGTGGAGCGTCTTCCACAACCGACGTGCGAGCTTAGGATTGGAAGTGTGCGGTGGATGCGACGAACGACGACAACTCCATCTTCTTCCCGCGACTCTGTCGATAAAAAATGATCAAGGTAGGTGGTTTATTTGTGTAATATAACTTTCCTTATTTTCTTCTTCGGTTGGAAAGGAATCATTGCAGAGGTTGTAAAAATTGAAGTTTATCTTTATTCTTACTTGATTAGCCAAATGTTATCACCCTAAACGCGGAGGGTGCTGGCCAAACCAACATGGCTCGTCCCCTCCATCATTCTTGTTTGTGATGATCTTCGGCATGACGACGAGACAACAAAGGTGGAAAAGACAAAGGTCGCGCTACCTACGGCCTCCGTGACCCACGCTGCCCCACAACATCCTGTACTGCCTCCCGGCCACCCGTCGGCCTGTCGTCGGCCTGCCCAGATGCCTCCCGGCCGCCACCCAGCTCCCGGACGAATCGGCAACCTGGCCGAACCGCCAAGCCACATCGGCCTCCCAACTGAATTGACACCCTGGACGAACCGGCCCCGGCCGCACCCTCCGGGCCAAGCCACGCCGGGCCGCGCCCTCACGGCGCTCCGAGCCGAACCAGCCCCGAGCCCAGGCCAGACCGCCCTCGCGTCCGGCTAGGCTGGGCCCAGCGGGCCAGGCCAAACCCAACGGGCCAGACCGCCCAATGGGCTAGGGCAGACCCAACGGGTCAGGCCGGGTCGACCCGAACCGGGTCGGCCCAGACTAGGTCAGGTTGGGTTGGTCTGACCAGGTCGGACTGGACCTATTACCAACCCTTTACTTTCTTTTGGCCATATCTTTGGCACCAGACGTCTATTTGATGAACCGTCAGTGGAGCTGGTAACCTTGGAGTGTGAGGGTCCTTTTGAGTATACCCCAATGGAGTTCAGGGTATAGTTGAGTTACGGTTAGGTTGGATCGTACACGAATCCAACCAGACCCCCAGGACTAAAAGGCTAATAACTCACAGACCGGGCGTCCGATTGACGCGTCGTCTATTGCGTTGAGACCCCTATGACATGGAATACCTTTGGGATACTTCTTCGTGGACTTCTTGTTAGTTGATGTATCAACACTTGGATTGAGGAGAGGACCCTCCTGAAATCATGCGTGCTTTGTGCGGAACCCTGTGGCTGGCTTCTCTTTGACTATTATTCACAGATCTTATGTGGGTTCGATAGTTCTGACCACTGTTCCTGGATCCTATGTGGGTTTGATAGCTCTGAATACTGTTCCTAGATCCTATGTGGGTTCGATAGTTCTGACCTTTGTTCTTGGATCCTGTGTGGGTTCGACGGCTCTGACTACTGTTCCTGGATCCTGTGTGGGTTCGACAATTCTGACCGCTGTTCTTGGATCCTGTGTGGGTTCGACAGCTTTGAATATTGTTCCTAGATCCTGTTTGGATTTGATAGTTCTGACTGTTGTTCATGGATCTTGTGTGGGTTCGATAGCTCTAACTACTGTTCCTGGATCCTGTGTGGATTCGACAATTCTGACCGTTATTCCTAGATCCTGTGTGGGTTCGACAGCTCTGACTACTGTTCCTAGATCCTATGTGAGTTTGACAGTTCTGACCGTTGTTCCTGGATCCTGTGTGGGTTCGACAATTCTGAATACTGTTCCTGGATCCTGTGTGGGTTCAATAGTTCTGACCGCTGTTCCTGGATCCTGTGTGGATTCGACAGATCTGACTACTGTTTCTGGATCCTGTGTGGGTTCAACAGTTCTGATTTCTATTCCTGTATCCAGTGTGGGTTCGACAGAATATATAATTTAGTGGCTACATATAATCATCTCTAACTCTCAACAAAAGTTGTATACCTGTGTGAGCTGAGTCAGTAACTTTTGTGTTTTCCTCATGATTGAGATGAATTACTTGATAACTTAGGTATATATATGGTCATATACCTAAGTGGGGTTATTTTTTGATTTCATTCTTTGTAATTTATCCTAGTTGGATTTTTTGAGACCTTGAGGGTCTCGGGGTCCCTACTGAGTATCGTTATACTCACCCCTGCACGGGCTATGCCCACACCTCGTTGTGTTGGATACAGACGACGAACATCGCTGGCTGAGGCTGAGAGCACTAGGACCGGACGGTACTCGGAGGTAGACCATACAGCGTGATGATACACGGTAGAGACGGACGAACCTGGAGTGTTGAGGAGGCGATCTGTACCTACCCTTCAGGTAGGAACCTCGGAGGATGACCCAACAATAGCTTTTCTTTTCTTCAGTTGTACTTTCTGTTTCCTTGTAATTTACAGTTGGGCTTGTATTTGCGGTCCATTTTACTTTTCATAACTCTTTTGTTATACAGTTTTGCTTAGTGTTTTACTTCCAGCTCATACTCTGTTGTGTGCGATTTCAGGTTATAAAGGCAATGCCTTCCCAGTTTTAGGGATTTATGCCTTTGGTGCTAGTCGCCAGCCCTTGGCCTATGGAAGGTGGGCTTGGGGTAGTCACGACACAGGCCCCAGAGGACGGGTCGTGACAAATTTAATTTAAAAATGTAGGAACCAAGAGCTCATCATTCTGAATGACGTTTTTTCCGTTATGGATATAAAGGTGTTTTTAGTGTTTTAAAAATACTAAAACGTGTATAGAATGGTCAAAAACATGAAAATGATGTCAGATTGTCTTGAAATTAGGGTACAACTATCGCTTAGTTGTTTTTGACATGTATACATAGACAACATGTCAATCTGATGTGTGGTGTGGTCAGAATTACTCAATAAACACTTATGAAAGGTACAAAAGCCTTTAAAAACAAGTGTTGGGGGGTCAAAACCAGGAAAATGATATTAGATTTCCCTGAATTAGAGGAAAATGATTGAATATTTAGTTGTGAAATTTAGGAATTGATGAAATGTCATTCTGATTGGTAGTTTTCTTGTTATGTCTGTAAACACGTTTTTAGTGTTTTAAAACACTATAATGTGCGTGAAATAGACAAAAAAAAACAAACGATGTCGAATTGTCCTGAAATCAAGGGAAACCCACTTTAGATTTAATTGTGAAATGTAGGAACTGATGACACATAATTTTGGATGATGGTTTTCCTGTTATGGTTATAAACACATTTTTAGTGTTTTAAAACACTAAAACGTTTGTGGAATGATCAAAACCAAAAAAAACAAATTTGGATTGTCCTTAAATCTGGGGCCAATGACCATATATTAAATTGTGAAATATAGGAACTAACGACGTGTCATTCAGAATTATGGTTTGCCTGTTATGGCTATAAATGTGTTTTTAGTATTTTAAAACACTAAAACATGCGTCGAATAGTCAAAACCAACTAAATGATATCATATTTTCCTGAAATTATAGAAAATTCATCATATATTTAATTTTTAAGTGTAAGAACTGAAGACACATCATTATGAATGGCGATTTTTCCATTCTGACTATAAACACATTTTTAGTGTTTTAAAACACTAAAACATGCATGGAATGATAAAAACCATATAAAATGACCTTATATTGACGTTAAGTCATGGTAAAACCACTTTTTAGTTGTTTTTGAAATATAGTACATGCCCTAATATCAAAATATTTAAAATTTGTTTATTAAATAAATTTCAAGCACACCACACATCACTTTAAAAATAAATTAGAATATTTACTTATCCCTTTTCAGTTTCAAGTGCTGAATATTATCTTAAATAGGCATGTTTCTATTTTCAAAGTGTTTTTCATTATATATTATTTATTTTATGTTAATTTTTCTTTTTTATTAACAAAATAATAAATTTTATGTGTAGCATTATGAATATATTCTGTGTCTTTTCTCATTCTCATTTCTTTTATTAAATGTTATGGTTTTTATTGTAGGTGGAAGATGCTGGTAGTAGGTGGGAGGTTGATTATTCCAATCCATGAAATTCTTCATAATGCATTCATTATGGTTGTTAGTTTCTATGTTATGTTAAAATTTTATCAATTATTCTACTGTAATTCTGATTTATTATGCGTAGTTTTAATTTTTGTTTACTTTTTTGTTACAATTGATGAGATGACGTGTAAGATCCTAGCCTTTCATGGAGAAATATCAGGTGTGTTTTCAGGTACTTCTTTTTGTTTATTAAGTACCTTTGGTATGGGGTATGACCTAGGGTGTGTTTGGGTTAAGTTTCTAAAGAATTGGGAAGACAAGGGTTGTGCACGGTTTGCGCATGGTTTGGCCAAACCGTGTGCAAGATAACCGTGCAGATAGTGGAATTCGGCAAAGTTGGTGCATGGTTTTCCTAATCGTGCTCCATCAAGCTGTGCGGGTAGTGGAAGACCGCACAGTTGGCGCATAGTTTGGTCTAACTGTGCGGCCTCCTAGGTGAAACCGTGCACACAACCCAATTTATTCTGAAAATTGGTTTTAAAACCACCTGAACCCCCAAAACCTCTCTAATTAGACCTAGGCTAGGGATTGACACTTTATAGGTGTTCCCAAAGCCTTACAGAGGTATTCCGAGGTGATTTAAACACCGTTCTTCGATACCAAAAGCCCGGATTGAAGATCCGTTCTCCTCTCGATAAGTGGATTTCATCCTGATGCTTCTCCCGTTCTTTCTATTATCTTTTCTAGATCTTTTCATGGAATATCACCCCCATTTTCTTGTATTTAAACCTATGAGTTAAGATCTAGATCTATTATTGTGGATCTAGATCTAGATTTTTAATATCTTGATGCCTTTGATCTTAATTTTGGATTTAGAGATTTAGATCCGGAGCTTGATTGACGGTGTTGTGCTGCTCAAATTTTGGGGATTTCTATTGGGATAACTTTCTTCAATAAACTGAGGTAGGTGGTCTAAATATAACTCCCATAATTGTTATTTTTATATGTGTATTATTTTATGATTTTCTATATTCTCTTGATGATTGATTTCCTAAATTGGAATAATTAGGAATATGGAATTGAATTGAGTTTGCCTCGGTGATTAATTGAGAATTGAATCATGGAACAAACAAAGGGGGGTTTCCCAATTAGATATTTTTTAGATTTGTTATGGGTTGATATATTTTAATTAAGATATTGGATTTATTATGATAAGATAATTAATTGGTGGAATTAATTGTGAAATAATGGTGTAGGACATGTAAGATAATTAATTGTGAGAATTAATTATGTGCCATGATGTTGAACAAAGAGAATTAATTTTCAAAATTAATTATGTGTCATAATGTTGATCAAAGATAATTAATTATAAGAATTAATTTTGACATGTTGAGATTTGATATGAATAATTAATTGTGAATAATTAATTATGAAATGACAATTGTGTTGATTGATGAATTAATTAATTAATTAATTAATGGATTATGTGCTTAGTTAATTGTTGAGTAAATCAATGACCTTTGAAATGTTTAACTAATTGATGGATTAGTAATTAAATTATATGGAAAATTCCTGTGAATTAATGAATGGTTAAATGGATGAGATTTTTTTGGTGCTAGACATGTCATTATAAACCGATTATAAGTTGGGACTTGGACATGGAATTCCTCCCCAATATTTATCTAAGCTTGAGATTATGGGGTTCTAGGCATGACAACCTACACTGAATGAGAAAAGAAGTGATAGGCATGACAACCTACACTCAACGAGATTGTGGTGCTAGGCATAATGACCTGCACTAAATGAATAATGATTCAACTGAGATTTGGGGTGCTAGGCATAATGACCTATGCTAAATATTTAATGTTATTGAATGGTTATTCAATTGGAAACATGAATTGAAATTGAGCCTAATGTGATGATTAAATATAAAATGATAATGTGATAACTGTTTAAATTATGCATTGTATTTATTGCTTCATAAATCTGCATGCACTATCTTTTGATTGGACTCATTTTAGACACTGTTGGTGGTGGCCTACTGAGTTATACTCACACCCTATTTAGGCCGCCTGATCGGTACCTGAGTAGACTTTTTTGTTTCCAGACTGGATAATGGTAAAGCCCAGGTATAGGTTGCAGTTTGGGATTGGAGCATGGGAGAGGGAATTGGATGTGGTTCGGAACCTGTTTGTGAGTTGTTGTGTCCTTACATTCAGTTGCAATGTAGACACTTGACATTTGCATTGTCATAACATGTTTTACCTTTCAGTTGAGTATTGTATTTTCATGTTTTGGTTATCATATGACATGGATTTGTTCTGGTTATTTATATGCTTACGCACTTGGTTATTGTTATTTTCTTATGTTGGTGTTTTATTCTGATAAAATAGGGTATAGTATCCCCAAGACTGACTTACCAGACCCTCGCTGCTAGTCGACACCATCTGGCATATAGGGAAGTGTGATTGAGGGTATGTGGCCAACCAGATTGGGGCATCGTTCAGTGGCTCCTAGGTTGGGAATTCACATGACGTGAATGATTTCAGTTGATGACATGATGTGGAGGTGGGCAAATGTAGTAGAGGTTATGACATGGATGTATAATGGGGCTTGGTTATTGTTGGACATATTGTATATGTATATTGAAAGATGTATGGGTTGAATTAGATTGAGGTTATGTTGATTGGATGTTTTTATATGACTGTGGATGTATGATGAGTTATCATATATTTATGTTTTAGTTTATTATATGTCATTTTTTTATATTTAAAGTTTTTTATTAAATTTTTTTAAAAAAGAAATCTGATTTAGCGGCAGTTTTATGTAACCACTGCTAAATACATTAAGTAAAAAATGTTTAGTGTCTGTTATGTATAACTGTTTCTAATATGTTCCTTGGTAGTTTATTTTATTTTATTTATATTTACCCCGAATATTTTTTAAAATAAAAAAACTAACGCTAAATAAACAGGTAACTGCCACTAAATTATTTAAAAAAGACACTTACCAAAACCGCTGTGGAATAATAAAAACCACCGCTAAATGACTAGAGACTGTGCAATACACGGTGGTTTTTATAACTGCCACTAAATCTAAAGGCGATAGTTTAAAATGTCACTAGATCATGGAAAACCGTCACTAATTACCCTTTTTGTAGTGAATGAGTAATTGTCTAGGATTTCTATTAGCAATGTAAAAATAATTACAACAGAAACAACAAAGAATAAAAGAAACTATAGAAAGAGAAAAGAAGACTCTCTGAGAAGAAGACTCCCCTCAAATCCAAGGTAGTGGCCTCCCTATTATGTTGTGCCAAATTTGAAAAATGTCCAAGCCAACCCCACCCCTACAACCCTACCCATATTAATTACTCACCAGATACCCCAAACAACCCCCTATATCCCCTTTCAACCTAATAAAAGGGAAATAGACAGTTCTTCCTTTATTAACCCCCCCACCAAACACTGACAATCCATACTTATAGGACCCCTACCTATCATTCTCACCCGCTTGAAATTTCACCTTGTCCTCAAGGTGGAAATATTGATAAAATTCAGAAAGTTTTCCATGATCATTACTTACAACAAAATCCAAACCCCCAAAATAACTCAAATGGATATAAGGAAAGGCACGGTCGCTTTGTAGCTTCCACAACCACATCCATAGCCACACCTATAGCCTTTATGCTAGTTATTTCATGTTCTATTTCATCCCTTGAAAAAGTTACTGTTACTAATTCCAACTCCATCTTAACATCATAATTTTGGAATAATACATATTGAGCCAACATCACATGGACAACACCAAACTAGCCACACTTTATCTTCAATATCAAATAAGGAACTTGTAGTGAGCTAGGAGAAGATGCTACAAGTTCCTCTAGTGGGGGAACTACATGTGGAGGTGTGAAACCATAATCATATACCATTACAATTGAAAATACCTATTTTTTAGAAGCTATCAACAGTTGTGAGAAAGATTCAATCTCATTTTTCTTCCTCAGGTTCAGATATGGTTGACACGCAGTCAAGTCTGTGGTAGTCATCAACTTACCCTACAACACATCTCCAAGAATAGATAAGTGAACGGAAAAATACAAGGGTGACTCACATATTTCCACCATGACATGATCAAGTATGATCGTATTTGGTTTTAGATTTTTTTATTGATATTTCCTTGGCTGATGATGATTTTCTCTCTCCACTAGGTTCTGATTTATATACGATGAAATAGATCAATAATTATTGGTTAAGTACTCGATGATCATTAGTATGTGTGGGAGGGGTAGTTAATATTCTTGATTGTTTTTTATAAACAAGACCCGATCAGGAATTGACAAATTCAATTGGGGGTATTCTCTATAACTCTCTTGCATATAGGAAGAAGATTAGACCTAGACGAGATATTAGTAAGGTTTACTCTCACTATCACCATTTGACCAAGGTAGTGAGAGGAATTGATCATGGAATCTCACTTTAATCATATTACTAGCAGAGGATTGGATAAATTGGAATTAGGATAACATTGCAATTGGAAAACATAACCCAACCTGGCCACCCTTCTCATATCATGGTTTTTAATCACTTTATTTTTCATTTTTTTAATATTTTTTTAATTTATTTATTTATTTTTAGAATAAAAAAATTTCAAAAAAAACCTCCACTTATTTCTATAATTTTAAGTAACAAACATGATTATTGCATACTCTTCTCTAGAGACAACCTAGGTTGACCTCTTTACTGCATTTTAACTTAGTAAATAATTGTTTTTTCCACACCCAATGACATGGACGTGTCAAAACTCAGCTCCATTGATTGGGAGCCAGTGCCAATAATCTAATTCTCACATTTCATAAATAACTTTATTTTATTAAATTAAAAATAAACTAACAAAAAACATTTATATTATGTATTCCAACTACAATTATTAAGCATGGATTGAATACTCAAAGGTGAAGGGAGAAATGTTTCATAATGACGAGGAGTCCCTCTTACAAAGGGTTGATGAACTCACTATTTTAGTTAAGAAAATGTTGAATGGACATGCCATGGGTATATTTCTTCAAGAAATTATGTACTTTCTTAATCAAGTCAAAACCAATTATCAAAGATTTAAGTCCAAGGAGGAAGTACCATTGGATAAGGGACCTCAACCTAAACCATAATCAAAACCAGTGGTGGAAGATAATTCTACACTCATCTTTCAAATCATGAGACTAACTACATAACTCCACCTATTATCAGTATACTCTACAAGGAGATCCCCAAACATGTTGAACATTTTTTGGAGGGAGTGCATGAGTAGATCCAAGTGGCTTTTCCTGAGGAAAAAGAGATGCAAGGTGCTTACTTTGAAGGGGAATATTTTGATATAGATTCTTCATGTTTTAATTTTATTCAAATATAATTGCACTCTAAATTTATATTTAACTATTATTTTGATGTATCATACCTAAATTAAGAACTATAGAATGTAGAATAGGTTGTGTAAGTGGAAACAAAGAAAGAGTAGGACTCATTATTTTCCCTACCCCCACCATGAAAGTTGTATATCATTGTCATGGGTGTGGATTTTGCTAAGAATTTTCTTTAAAATTAACCTTTATATCTTCCAAATCCTGTATCATTTTATCCACCAACTTATCCTACCCTAGTCTTATTATCCTGAAATTTTAAAGATTGTGGCTGGATAAATTACACCTTTTATACACTAACTGAAAATTAAATATTTTATTGAAGAAAAAACACTTTTAGGGGTTGAGTGAGAACCCAAACATTGAAAAACCACACAAAATGAGTCAAGATTCATAATACATCATCGCTTTTTTCCATAATAAATTAAACAAATAAGTGAATTTCACCATTTTATGTACTCGATCATACCTTCATTGAATCCAAAAATTAGGATTTAGTATTGGGTGTCATTAAATCGCTCGGTTGAATTAACCTCTGGTTCGACTCCTCATGTAAACAGAGTTATCCAAGTTCACATGTACCATATTTATATCCTAACTCCTTAGGAAGATATGAGGGGAATTATAGATATTAAGATTAAGGTTTCATAAAGGTGGTCACACCTCATTTCCATAACTTGATTTATGAGTAGTAGAATGGCTAACCCAGTCTAAAGGAACATAAATAATTTCCACACTAGAACCCACCAAAGGGTTGTCAAACCGAGAGCACAAATCCCTCTTCCCCTGGGTTTCTGATGTTATATTGGGTGAAGCCATGATGCCACTTCTAGTCCTGCCTTCCCCACACTAAAGATGATAGGTGATTTTCATCATAGAAACCGGGATCTTGACATTCACCAGAAAAATCTACTTATTCCCACTGAGGTAATTTCCAGTGAACTTTAACTTATTCATGAGAGATGTATTCCATAATTCCAATATGCTTATTTATTTCTTATATTGATATATTTTTTGCTTAAAATTGCTTCTATTATCTTAAACATTTATCATGAGTTTATAAATTTCCATAAAGTGTCATTTTCTTCCATAGAAGTAACATATTTTCTTAGGCATGAAATCTTTTGTTACTTTTTCTTGGGTACATCCTTCTTTATAGCTTCTAATTATATGCACCTAAAGGTATACTTATAGTATATCTTCCTTTAATTTCCCTTCATATTTTATGGAATACTTCCCTTATCAAAAGTTGAGTTGTGCTTAATAGAAGTAAACCAACACTCTTTATCACCATAACCACTTCTTCCACAATTTCCACAAAAAATTTCAAGATATTAAAATCTATTGGATGTCAACAAATTTTTATTCTTCTTTGAGGGTTGGGTGTACATAATTGAGTTTACCTTAATTTTCATTTTTCTCCCCCTTTATGGTGGTATTCTTTATTTTCCATACCTTGGAATATTATGCCAACAATCTATATCCATGTGTCTAAACTTTACATAGTACCAATAGTAGCTAATAAGTATTGGATTATTATATTATTTTGTATTTTTTCTAGTGGAGGGTTATTCTAAAACTTCTTTCTTTTGGAAACCTTATGGGTGACTACTTCCTTTACTGCTTTATTTATACTTCATTGAAGTGGTGGGTTTCTATATATCCTTCTTTACCCATATTTTTTAAATACTTGAATTGTAACTTGTACAATTCAAAGAGTTAGAATTAATGCAAACATTTTTTTTGGAATTTGGGTTTACCATTTTCTTCATCTTATCAGAAGATGATACTTCTGATGTGTAACATCTTGCCCCTCACCCATTGGCTTGGGAATAGTCAGATGTACTACTAACCTTATGTGAAATCCCCAGGACACCAAAGGATGACAATAAATGATAAGGGATTACAAAAGCATTGGGGGATGATTTTCCCTAAAGAATACATGACCTACTGAAAAGAAATAATAAAATCAGAACCAACTACATGATGCATGAATAAATAATCACATAACTCAATGAAATAAAAATACATAACAATATCATAGTAACTTCGGAAAATGAAGGAATAAAGTTGCAATGATAAGACTCCAAATATAAATATATTGGCACCAAAGTGGCACTATCCCAGACCAAGATAAAAACACTCCCTAACTCCATCTTTAACAATTATACCATGATGTCAAGGATCACAACTAGAGAAGTATGACACATGAACCTTCCCTATATATCAATATATGAAATCTGAAAATGCACAAAATTTTCCAAGAAGGGGGTGATTATATCACTCAGTAGGATTTCCCCAAACACTTCCCATCACATGCCACTAGGATAAGAACAAGTTAACACATTTTATATAAAACAGAGGGTGATAATATCAAAAAAAATTATCAAAGGAAAACATTAAAATAAATAAATTTAAATAAAATAATCCTTTCACCTTTTCTTTCACTTTCCACTTTTCATACCCAATCCATATTCCATAACCACACACACACATGCATGCTGAGTGAAAATACCAATACCTGCAAATAGAAATCCATTTTCACCAAGTCGTCACTAGGTGATATCCCCTTGTGCCTTTTCAGTCAGCATCAAGCACTGAGTTTGTTTCAACAAGGCCTCATACAATGCAATATGAACACACTCTTCCATGTATTCCAATAAAATCATCAATATCAAATAGTTTTCCATAAAAAACATTTATTTTGAAAATCAAATCCTTTGAAAATATTTAATTAAAATATATCCTGAGCTTCTTTCAAAACTAACCTTTTGAAATCACATCAAAACATGGGTTTTCTATATAAACTACTCAATAGATTTTTAATCAAAGAACAAGAACAATTTATCAATATTCGATCCAACAAGTTATAGAACAAAAGAGTGAGAGAGAAACCACATACCTTGATTTTGTTTACACAAAGGATATTAAATGATTTTTTTGGATCAACCTATTCCTTATATTCCTCTATCAAAACCCAAGAAGATATCATCACAAAAAATCCAAACCCATAGATCCAGGTATCACACAATGATTTATGGTTTCGATCAATTCAACAAAAATAGATCCAAAACAAAAATGAAGAATGGAATCATAACCTTTGATTTCCACAAATAATGCTCAAAGATTCATTTCTAACAGAGTATGAACATCTAAGATCAATGGAAATCACCCATGGTAACCTTGAAAGTATAGAGGGTAAAGAAGGAAAATGTAAGAGTAGAAAAGAAGCATTTATTGCATCAAAAATGGTTGGGACCAAAATATTCACGACGTGAATTATGAATTCACATAGAAAATTATGAATTTACATAGTGAATTATGAATTCATGTCATGAATTCATCGAGTGGACACTTAAGCCAAAAAAAATTACCACCTTGGTTTTATTTTCTAAAAAAACTCATTCATGTCCTGGACCTATTTCACATTGTGTATTGCCCCAACTATACACTCGAAAAAACCTTCATATTGTGAATAGATTTCACGACATATTCCTAGGATGATTCATGTTGAGAAACCACCATTCATGATGTGAATTTTTCTATAGCATTTCTCTACATCCATATTTCAGTGTCTTCTCCCCTTTACACTTTTGAGCCCTTACAGTTAAATATTCCATGACTTCAAACATAAAATAAATCATACAAAGAGACAATGTACCTCAAAATAGGGGTGATATATTCTCCCCACCATTGGGATTTCCATCCTTAGTAAGTTGGATATCAACGTTTCCTTTGAAAAACTTAGGCTATTATTCCCACATACACTTTTCTTATTCCCAAGTTTCCTCTTGAACCAAACCATGATGCCATAAAACTCACACCAAGGAAATATATCCTCCTCAAAGGGTATTTTACTATTTTTCCAAAACCCATACTAATTTATGGATAAATGTTGCATCTGGCTCAAGAGTAACATGATCCCAATTGATCACATGTTGTGAATTAGGATGATACTTATTCAGTTGAGAAACATGGAAGGCATTATGAATAAAACTAAATATTGGTGGTAATGCTAACCGGTATGAAGCAATGTTCATCTATTCTATAACTTTGAATGGTCCCACATACCATGATGCCAACTTCCCTTTTTTCCCCAAGCATCGATGACCATGTTTTGGTGATACTTTTAAGAAGACACGGTCACTGACATAAAAAGATAAATGTTGGAAATGATTATCTACATTCAAATTCTATCTTTTTTGTTCTATATCCATACATTTCTGGATAATTTGGAATTTCTTTATAGTCTCATAGACAAGACTCGGTCTAATGAAACATGTCTCTCCTATCTCCACCCAACATAAAGGAGAATGACAAGGATGACCATACAAATCTTTGAATGAGGCCATATGTATTGTCACCTAATAACTTTTATTATAATAGAATATGACCAAAGGAATATAATCCTCCCATAAACCACCAAAGTCCATGAAAAATGCTCTGAACATATCTTACAATGTTTGAATAGTGTGTTCTGACTGTCCATTTGTATATAGATGATATTATATGCTTATAGTCAATTGAATTCCAAGATCCTGTTATAATGATTATCAAAATCAAGAAGTAAAATAGGGGTCATTGTTGATACAATCAAAGTTGAAACTACATGTAACCTAACCGCTTATCGAATATTCAATTTTTCCAATTCCTCTATCATGTTAGATTATATGATAGGGATAAAGTGTGCTAACTTAGTAAGTCGGTCCACTATAACCCATATAACATCATTTTTCAATAACAGTATTGGTAGGCCTATGAAAAAATCCATCGTAATTTACTCCCATGTCCATATAAGTATAGTCATAGACTACATCATACTAGCTAGTCTTTGATGTTTTGTTTTTACCTGTTATAAAGTTAGACATTTCATCACAAAATTGGCTATCTTGTGTCTCATACTTGACCACCAGAAACATGTTTTCATTGCCTTGTACATTTTTTGAATATCTAGATGAATAGACCATTTTTAATGGTGATACGCTAATAGAAGTTGTTCCTAACAAGACTGAGGAACTAAAATTCAATTCCAAAAGTGTAACAAAGAGTTTTCATATTATATCCAGTCGTTAAAAGTCTACCCACCATTTAGGTTTGACCTAATGGTGATACAATCAGAATCTATTACCTAAGATTCTTTAACCAACTTTATCAAGTCTAGAACAAGACTGACTAGAAAGAAAAATATGTTATTACCTCACTACTGGAATAGGGGTTTTCCCCAACACTTATATACCAATGGTTTTCTTAAACCGTTGGTATATAAGAGTTTTACCAATGGTTTTCTTAAACCGTTGGTAAAACCTGGTGCAGGACACCCTTTACCAACAGTTCACTAGAACCATTGGTAAAGGGGTCTACATTTCCCCCCCTTTACCAATGGTTCTTGAAAACCATTGGTAAAGGTTTGTCCCAATAACCCCGTGCGACCCTTCTCCTCTCCCCCATTTAGACAGAACCCTAATTTGACAACACCTCTCCCCTGCGATCAGAGCACCTCTCCCCCATTCAGACATCACCTCTCCCCCCAATCAGAGCACCTCTCCCCCATTTGGACAACACCTCTCTCGAGTTCATCTCAGTTCCTCCATCCGAATAGTTGGAATCTCAGCTTTCCCCATCCAAGCTGCTGAATCTTCATCTGAACCATCCCAAATTAGGTATTTTCTTAAGTGGTACCTTATTTTTATTGTTATCTATCTAATATTTTAGTTTTAAGTTTTTATTTTGATGTGTATCTGTTTTTTTTATGTTTTGATTTAACCTAGAAAACCCTTTTAGATTTTATCTTCGGAACCATAGAAAACCCTTTTAGATTTTTTAGTTGTCACTTTAATTTATCATATCATTATATTAAAATGTTATATAAATAGACCGGATAGTTATATACCTCTCGGTGGTCACCTACATGAATTGTATCTCACACATTGTTTGAGATGCCATTGGGTACCCAGATAAACTACATGATTATATGTTTAGATAAAGGGAATCACCATTTTACAGATTCATGACTACTCACATGACATAGGATGGAGCATGTAACAAATGATTGGGTTTTAGCTCAAGAAGCTAGGTCGAATTTTAGAATTTATTGAGCCTCTTGCATAGTACTACTTACTACTAGTTGTAACTATGTTTTTCTTCTTGATACATGACATACATTACCATCATTCGGTTTATGATTCTATTATTAGTTGGTATTACTGATTTGGTTATTTTCATCCATTTCCAATATTTTCCCATTGTTATCTTTCTTCTACTTTTTAACTGATAATATTAAAATTGTGCAACTTAGGTAATGAGGGAACAGTCTCCCCCATACACACCAAAGGCTCTCACTATTAGTCAATAACATTTAGAATTTTGGTATATGTGCTTGAGGCCATGTGGCCATATGGGTTCGGGTCACTAATGAGTCGCATCCTGGTTTGGGACGTCACAATTACTGGATATCCTTTTTATAGGTGTTTCTAATCAAATACATACCTATAACTATTGAAGGTCCCTCTCCAAAATCAATTGGGACATGATTCAATGAATACACCTTACCAACCTATGATCTATGGCCCTAAACCTAGGATCCTTTAATCCATGGTTAAGGTGAAACTTGATGAGGCCATAACTACTTTTGATGTGATCCTCATCCTACTCCTCATCCTGATCTCCCTGAAGAAGTTAAAGTATAAAACTCATGTACTCCCAACAAGACCCTTAAGGATTATGTATTACTTGATCCACTTCCAATATCTTAGTGGGAAATCCTTGAATATAGGCATTAAAAATTTTGTATCTTATTTTCTTATATACACTGTATTTTGTTGTGTTTCTTAATATGATTCTCATATAGAGTAATGTGTCAGTTATGCTTTTATATAAAGTAAACAATTGTTATTTACCTAAATATTTTTTTGATTGAAATTCAATAATATTGAATTGATTTGAAATGGCTTATTGCAATTTTTTTACAGAATGGATAGAAGTTGGATATACAAAATTGATCGTATTTCAACCGATTTTCAAAATAATTTGAATAGATTTTTAGATTTTTTATTTGACAAAGATTTAGATAGTGGTCGCATACAGTGCCCATGTTTTAATTGTATTGGAAGAACTTGGTTGAGTCGTGAAGCAGTTAGCTATCATATAACCAAATACAGTTTCCAAACAAACTATTATGTGTGGTATCACAATGGAGATAAAATGGAATCTCAAAATGTTGATGATCCAAATGATAGGACTGAATTGGAGAGTTTGATATATGATCAGTTTCCATTTATTCGACATCATGAGAAAGAAAGGATATCCAGCCAACATGATTTTGATACAAGCACACATGATTCATCCAATGAAAATGATGATGTTGATAGGGTGAAAAAATTGAATGATACTACGAAGACTCCAGTATATCGACAGTGTGGTAAAATGAAAAAGTTGGAATTTTTAATCTGATTGTTTCATGGGAAAACTATATATGGGATTTCAAATACTGCAATCGATTACATTCTTACCTTCTTGAAGGACTTACTTCCAGATGGTGCAGATATTCTCTCAAACCACTATATGGCATGGAAGTTAGTTGATGAACTTGGATTCTCAAAAAAAATCATGCTTTCCCGAATTATTTCAGCTTATTTTGTGAGGAAACTGCTGAAAGAAATGATTGTATCAAATATGGAACCTCCCGATGGAAGCCAAAAGATGATGGAACACCATCTCGTGTGCCACAAAAAGTAATGTGGAACTTTCCATTGATACCCATATTATAGAAACTTTTCATGTCTGATGAAATATCAATAAAAATGTGATGGCATGACATCGAGAGAAAAAAGAATAATGAAGAGTTGGTTCACCCTATAGATGGATTTTCATGGAAGAGATTTGATGCTCGATATCCTGAATTTGTAGCCGACGTTCGTAATGTGAGACTGGGTCTTTTATGTGATGGTTTTAATCCATTTGAGCAGATGCTTACTTCGCACAGCACATGGCTAGTTTTCATACACATTTATAACCTTCCCCCATGGTTGTGTATAAAAAATCCTTACACTTTCTTGAGTATACGGATATCTGGCCCTGATTATCCCAGCAAAGATATAGATGTATACATACAACCTTTAATAAAAGAGTTGAAACTTATTTGGGATGTGGGTGTGACCACATACGATGCATGTTCGAAAGACATATTTCAAATGCGTGTTGTGCTTATGTGGATGATCAATGATTTTCCTGCTTATGAAATGATGTCTGGATGGAGCACAAAATGAAAATTGTCATGTCCTGTTTGTATGAAGAATACTCAATCGAGTAGACTGAAATATCGTCGTAGTTTTAGTTTTATGGGACATCGACGATTCTTGCCAATGAACCATCCATATAGAAACAATCTTCAAAGATTTGAAAATACCATGGAGACTGATGATCCACCTCAGTGTATGTTTAAAACTGATGTGCTTAATGAATTGAAAGATTTCAGTTGTTCATTTGGGAAGGGTGTAATGAAATCTGGAAAGAGGAAAAATGTTTCCAATGATACCTGTTACAATTGAAATAAGAATAGTATATTCTTTGAGTTGTCGTATTGGTCAACCAACTTGTTATTTCATTACTTAGAATTAATTTACATTGAAAAGA
Organism: Viscum album; assembly: GCA_963277665.1. NCBI lineage: Eukaryota > Viridiplantae > Streptophyta > Magnoliopsida > Santalales > Viscaceae > Viscum > Viscum album. The sequence goes on from OY728147.1 coordinate 1,317,896,415, forward strand.
ATATATGTGAAATGTTGCTTTCGATTCTTATAAATGTCAAGGGGAAGAAAAAAGATGATTTACAATCTCAGCGTGATTTGGTAGATTGGGGGATCAGACCAGAATTGCATCCTGTTTGTATTAGTGAAAATAAATGGAAAGTTCCATGTGCTTCTTATGTGATGACACCTGCTGAAAAAAATCAATTTCTAGAAGTTATAGAGACTATTAAAGTTCCTGATGTCTATTCAAGCAATATATAAAAACAGGTCAACAGAAAAGAGTTGAAGCTGAAATCTTTGAAGACTCATGATTATCACGTCCTTTTGAATGAGTTGATTCCAATAAAAAAATTTCATCTCTTTTCCAATAATGTAAGAGTCTCAGTTATTCGGTTGTGTTATTTATTTAGAGATATTTGTGCTAAGAAGTTGTCCAAATCCTTCTTGCAAAAACTGTTTCCAGAGACACCATTAATTTTGTGTGAGTTAGAGAAAATATTCCCTCCATCATTTTTTATATGCATATTGCATCTGACTGTCCATCTTCTGACCGAAATACCTCTTAGAGGACCCGTTGCTTTCCATTGGATGTATCCTACTGAAAGAAACATGTACACATTGAAATCATATGTTCAGAACAGGAATTATCCCAAAGGTTCTATTATGAACGGTTACTTGGCTCAAGAATGTATGGATTTCTGCTCAATGTATTTGTCTGATCTTACTACGAGAATAAATAGACCAATGAGAAATGAAGAAGAACAATATGAGAAAATTGAACCCAGTTTTCCATCACTTCCTCAAATTGGAGGAATTCCGAGATCATATACATTGAAGACATTAAGCCTTGAAGAGCGAGAGATGACACATCACACAGTGTTGTTCAATTGTGATTTGTTCGATGAGTATATCAAGTAAGTAAATTGTACATGTATCTCTTATCTTATCTCTTGTAATTTTAAATATTTTTTAAACTATTATTATTTTTATCTACAGGGAACATAAATAATTGATATATAGAAAGCATCGTTCTTTATCTTTGAGAAGGAAAGAGACTTTGCATAGCAAAGGGTTTTCTGCTTGGTTGAAATTGAAGGCAAAAATATTTCTGTAATAACTAAATAAAAATAATATTTAATTTAGTTTACTATTTGTTTATACTTCAGGTATCGAGTTTTCCTATAGACTCTGTCTCTAAGGAAATAAGAGCTTTGTATTTTGGTCCTAATACCATGGTTTGTGCTTGTAAATCACTTGTGATCAATGGATACAAATTTATTATCACTGAATGATCAAGAAACATGAGAACACAACATGATGGTGTTATGCTAACTGCCACAACAGACTGTTATGCCAGTTCATTAGATAATAGACCACTATTGGAAATTGGGTCTATACCCATAGTTTTGTGTAGAACTGTGGGTATAGGGATAGTATCGGGACCTATACCCATGGTTTTGGAGAACCGTGGGTATAGGTCCCCTTTACCCATGGTTCTTGGAAAATCGTGGGTATAGGTTTTTTTTGAAGACCTATACCCACGGTTTTGCCAAAACTATGGGTATAGGTGTTGTTCTGCAGACTTATACCCACGGTTTTTGAAAACCGTGGGTATAGGTGGTATATTTTTCAAAGACCTATACCCACGGTTTTTCAAAAACGTGGGTATATCGTTCCCGCATTATGGCGGGAACAAAAAATTTCGCGTGATGGAATTTTTTTTTGGTGAAAAGACGATATTAAATAATATAAATTTATGGATACGAAATATTAAACCGTATAGTATGTTTAGGTCAGTTGGTCAGTTCCTCACATCCCTCAGTACAGGTCGCGGGTTCGAAAACCCGCGTATTTTATTTTTCAATTATAGCAGATATATTAATATAATAAAATAAAAGTATAATTATATATCAATTGTTTCGTTACCTCGGTTGGTCTCTGTGACTGTGCAGTGAACGGGAGGCGCGGGTTCGAAACCTGGTGGACTTTTCTTTTCGATTATAACTATTATATTAATATATTAAAATGAAATTATCAATATATATCAATAGCGGCGTTAGATCGGTTGGTCTCTTGGTGGGGCGTGGGTTTGAGGCGCTGCGAGGTTGTGGGTTCAATTCCCCCCCTGTGCGATTTTTTGAATTCAAGTACCCCACGGTTTGAAAACTGTGGGGTCTGTTGTGTGCCATGCTGGAACAACGGTGTGACACACTTTGACCCCCCTATACCCATGGTTATCCAAAAATGTGGGTATAGGCTGAGACCCCTATACCGATGTCGTTCCAGCCCATGGTTCCCAAAACCGTGGGTATAGCCTATACCCACAGTTTTGGGGTCTATACCCACAGTTTTGAACCGTGGGTATAGGTCGTTTTTCCAGTAGTGGACCTCATTCTAAAAATTTAGCTTATTATGGAGTCGTGGAGAAAATAATAATTTTGGATTATTACTCACATGGTCGAGTCATGATGATGAAATGTCAATGGTTTGATTCAATGATCAGGCAAAGCACCTTTATTGATGATTGTGGATTTCGAGTTATTGATATAACTTTCACCCTTGCCACCGATGAACCATATGTATTGGAATCAATGGTGAAACAAGTTTTTTATGTCAAAGATCATCGTAATACTAAATTCGGTGTAATTATTGAATTAAATCCCAAACATGTTTTTGATGATGATGATGATGAAGTTGACACTATCCCTACTACAATTGGAAGCAATCCGTTTATTACTTATGATGACTCCAATAGCTTAATTGTCAGAGTTGATTGTGAACCCAAAGTTGTGGTGGGAAATATATAGAATCATACAGTCATGTTCTCACCTACATGTTTCACTTACATCATTCAGAGTGTGTATCCTAGTAATTACCTTCAAACCACCATAAATCTTATGTTTCTTTATGATTTTTTATCAGAATGGTTTTTATATATTTTGTTTTTTGGGTTACACATTATTTATTTGTTTCTAATTACTTTCATATTTGTTTTCATTGCAGTAAATGAAACCCATTGAAGAGATGCGGTGGAAAAAGATGACAGAAAATAATCGTCGCATGACACAGATGGGCATTCCTCCACTCATCCCTGTTGTGAGTATTTTATTTCAAATATATATATTTCAATAACTTATAATATCATGTGTCTACTTTTGTGTTAAACTTTTTTTCAGGATCCACCCCCTAGACGAGAGATATCTGATGAGGAGCCTACTATTGCTCCCAGTATAGAGGCTGGTGGTAGGAGGGGGGTGGTGACAGAGTTAGACGATCATCTGGTGGTCCCGGTACTGAGGCCGGTGGTACGAGGGCTCGTGGTGCGAGAGTTAGACGATCCACTGGTCGTACCCGATTGGACTATACCCCTACCATAGATGTATCTTCTACACCCCATTTTGATCCTGGTGTGTCTTTAAGGAAACACGGGATATTTAGGACTCCGGTGTTTACACTACCAGTTGGCCAGATGTCTGTGCCATCATCTTTTGCTTTTGGTTCATTATCTTTGAGCTATTATATTCCACCTTCTTTGACTCCTACTCTGAAAAAGTATGTGGATGAGGAGCGTACACTGAGGGACACTCCACTTGTACAGGATATTCCTTCAGCTTCTGCACATCCAGTGACGCCCATTGATCCAACTACCATAGGTATATTTATATAACTCTAACAAATTTTTATACCAAAATTTATTTTTATTATAACTTGTACTGATATTTTTTTTCTTTAATAACAGATTCATATACTGATAGGAGGAAAGGGAGGGGGCGTACTCGCATGTGTGCGGTATGTAACTGCCAAGAACAGTTGATGGTTGAATACAATGATGATGGACAGATGATTGATAAACCTTGGCAGGAATGTTGGGGTTTTTTGGCGACGCTAGATAAATACTCTGACATCATTCTGGTCATCCCTCTCTCTTAGTGACATCTTCCACACGAAGTCAAGGATGATGTGTGGGCACAAATATGGGTAAAAATCTATTGGATTTAATATAGTATTTTTTTTGTATTTATATAAATTAATCTATTGGGTGTTAGCTTCAGTTAAACTTCCCTGATGGCGAAGGTGCGCGACCATCACATTTAAAGGAGCTAGGAGAGCTTTGGAAAGCTTATAAGCATGATTTGTATGTTGGATAGTGTGATAGAGTGGACATGAAGTTGGAGATAGTACCTATCGTGGATGACTGTCTGATAGAGCAATATCGCCAAATGATTACCCATTGGGCGACTACCAAATTTAAGGTATTAATCCCATTTCAGGTATTTAAATGATAGTTTTCATATTTTGCATTAATATTATATTATTTATTATTAAACGTTATTTAGGAATCTTCTGAAAAAAACAAAAAAACATTGATTCAAAGAAATACCTCCACACTTTGGGGCACACTACTATGTCAGATCATGAGAGGCAGCTGGTACGATATAATTGTTTATAATTTTTTTTAGGAATTTACTTTTTTATTGTTTCCTACTTAAATTATGTGATTTATTGAATATTGAATATATGATTATACTTTCACTTTATATTGTTTCAATGTCATTACAGAAGCACAAATTGAATATTGAAGGACGTCTCCCCCGAGAAAAATTGTTTTGCTCGAGTAGAAGGAAAAAAGATGGAACTGTGGTTAATGAACCGACACATGAAAAGATTGTAAGTTTTAATTTGTTTATTTCAAATTTTAATATATATTTTGAAATTTAATAATCTATTAATATTTTTAGCAGGCTGCTTTAGAGGACCTTGATGCCCAAGACCCTAACAATTTAGGGCCACATGATCATTTATATCATGTTTTGGGAGATGAGCACTCTGGTCGAGTACGCTACCGACCTGGTAAGAATATAGTCCCAACAAGGTATTGGTCCTCTCCAGGTATCCATTCTAGTACCATCGAGTTGGAAAAGGTCAAGGAGCATGCAAGATAGTATGATAAAAGGATCACAGAGTTGGAAGAACAGGTTCAAACGAGGGAGAAAGAATTTATGAAACTGATCAAAGATTTATCTTCATCACTTCCACCAGAGGACAGCGTGGCTTGTCAGACATATATGTCATCGATGGGTGCATTATCCAATGCACCAGGCGGCAGTTCTAGTGGTGGTCGAGATGATGACATTCCTGGTGATGACGAGGATAATGAAGAGGACGAGGGAGAGGATGAGGATGAGAACGAGGGCGAGGATAGGGCCAAGGGAGAGGATAGGGCCTAGGATGAGCATGGGGATGATGACAAGAATTATGAAAAGGACAGAGATGGCAGCGAGGATGAGGCTGATGATGACAGTGATGATGGTGATGGTGATCAGGGGCAGATTGATCCATTACATTTTTGAATTCAGTATAACTCTTTATTTTTGAACTTGGTTTTTCACTCTGGTATGGATATTTTTTAATTCAGTATAACTCTTTATTTTTGACCAAATATGGAACCCTAATGATGTTATAATGGTTTATGGGGCTTGTGGGGCTTGTTCGGAGCTTGGAACCCCGATCAGCGTAGAAAAACACTATGCCTCGTGGTTAGTAAAAAATTCAAGTCCATACCACAAGGTATCTACCAACCATATAGGGCTATATATTAGAATCAATGTGAATGATTTTCCATAAACATGCACTAGGGGATGCACATCATGCACATTGTCTATAGTTTTAGTATAAGATATTATCATTGTTGTTGCACGATTTGCCTAACTGGCATACGGAAAACCGACCAAACACATTCGTATTATGTTGATACTTTAGTAAAAGAATCCATGAGTCACATGTGACGTGTATGAGTCAACCCCACCTCAATACGAGGCACGGTGTGGCTGTTATCACTCAAAGTTTCTCTCTTTTGTTTAAAATGGACACCCTTTTAAGTAAAAACAACTGGCATATGGAAAATCAACCAAACGTATTTGGATTTTGTTGATAATTTAGAAAAATGATCGATGGGTCATATGTGACGTGTATGACTCAACCCAGCCTCAATCCGAGGCATGGTGTGGCTGGTACCACTCAAAGTGTCTCACTTTTATTTGAAATGGACAACATTTTAAGTGAAAACAACAACTGGCATATGGAAAACGGACCAAACGTATTCGGATTAAGTTGATACTTTAGTGAAATGATCCATGGGATAGTTTTGACATTTAAGAGTCAACCCCGCATAAATCTGAGGCACAGTGTGGCCGGTACCACTCAAAGTGTCTCACCTTTATTTGAAATGATCAACATTTTAAGTGAAAACAAAAACTGGCATATGAAAAACCAACCAAACACATTATGATTGTGTTTATACTTTAGGAAAACAATACATGGGACATTTTTGATGTGTATGAGTCAACACCGCATCAATTTGAGTCACGGTGTGGCCGGTACCACTCTAAGTGTCTCTCTTTTGTTTAAAATGGACAATGTTTTAAGTAAAAATAACTGGCATATGGAAAACTGACCAAACATATTCGGATTGTGTTGATACTTTAATAAAACGATCCATGGGACATTTTTTACGTGTAGGAGTCAACCTCGCATCAATATGAGGTGCGGTGTGGCCTGTACCACTCTAAATGTCTCTCTTTTGTTTAAAATGGACATCATTTTAAGTGAAAACAACAACTGGCATACGTAAAACCAACCAAATGCATTCGGATTGTGTTGATACTTTAGGAAAACGATCCATGGGATATTTTTGACATGTAAGAGTCAACCCCGCATCAATATGAGGCACAGTGTGGTTGGAACCACTCTAAATGTCTCTCTTTTGTTTAAAATGGACATCATTTTAAGTGAAAACAACAACTGGCATACGAAAAATTGACCAAATGCATTCAGATTGTGTTTATACTTTAGGAAAACGATCCATGAGTCATATGTGATGTGTAAGAGTCAACCCTGCCTCAATCCAAGGCACAGTGTGGCCGATATCACTCAAAGTGTCTCTCTTTTGTTTAAAATGAACACTCTTTTAAGTAAAAACAATTGGAATACGGAAACCGAACATATTCTGATTGTGTTTATACTTTAGGAAAACAATCCATTAGTCATATTTGATGTGTACAACTCAACCCCATATCAATCTGAGGCACATTTTGGCCGGTACCACTCAAAGTGTCTCACTTTTATTTGAAATGGACAATATTTTAAGTGAAAACAAGAACTGGCATACAGAAAACCAACAAAAAACATTTATATTGTGTTGATACTTTAGTAAAATCATACATGAGACATTTGTGATGTATAAGAGTGAACCTTGCATCAATCTGAGCCATAGTGTGGCCGGTACCACTCTAAATGTCTCTCTTTTGTTTAAAATAGACATCATTTTAAGTGAAAACAAAAACTGGCATACGTAAAACAGACCAAAAGTATTCGAATTCTATTGATACTTTAGGAAAACGATCCATGAGTAATTTTTGATTTGTATGAGTCAACCTTGCCACAATCTGAGGCGTGGTGTGGTCGGTACCACTCAAAGTGTCTCACCTTTATTTGAAATGATCGTCATTTTAAATGAAAACAACAACTGACATACATAAAACCAACCAAATGCATTCTAATTATGTTGATACATTAGGAAAATGATAAATTGGTCATTTTTGATGTGTATGAGTCAACCCCGCCTCAATCTGAGGCACGGTGTGGCCGGTAGAACTCTAAGTGTCTCTCTTTTGTTTAAAATGGACACTGTTTTAAGTAAAAACAACTGACATACAGAAAACTGACCAAACGTATTCAGATTGTGTTGATACTTTATCACAACAATCCATGAATCATTTATGACGTGTAAGATTCAAACGATACTTAATCTGATGCCCGGTGTGGCCGGTACCACTCAAAGTGTCTCACTTTTATTTGAAATGGACAACATTTTAAGTGAAAACAACAACTGGCATACAAAAAACCAACCAAACACATTCAGATTGTATTGATAATTTAGGAAAAATATCCATGGGTCATATGTGATGTGTACGAGTCAACCCCGCCTCAATCTGAGGCATGGTGTGGCCGATATCACTCTAACTGTCTCTCTTTTGTTTAAAATGAACATCATTTTAAGTAAAAACAACTGGCATACGGAAAACCGACCAAACGTATTCAGATTGTGTTGATACTTTAGCACAATGATCCATGGTCCAGCCTCACACAATCTACTTCTCATGTTAGGAACTCCTACCCCTATTCTAAAACACATGACATTTAATACGCTAAGGACAACTATATTCCCTAAGTCACACAAGCTCATTGATACACACCCATTATCATCATCACTAAGTTCAAAGACAACCGCCCCAAACCATGACATTATATTTTTGTTTGGTTGAATTAATTTATTAATTTTCTTATTTTGGGTTATTAGCTTCTAATTTCTGAATTCAATCATGTATGTGTTATAAAAAATGCAATTTTGTATGTATTCTTAATTCTGTATCACATATAATTACATATTCAATTTTTAATGTATTGTATTCATAATTGATTATTAAATTGTCCATCCTTCTAATTATCAGTTTTTAATTATGTATCCTTATTATGTATTGCATTGTATGTATTCTGTACAATTCACACAACAGCACACAGAGCAGGCTCCTGTGTGAATTGTACAACAAATCTTATACCAATGGTTTTACACCGTTGGTATAGGTTCTATATGTATTTTTTTTACCAACGGTTTAGAACCGTTGGTACAAAAACTTTACCAATGGTTTAAACTGTTGGTATAGGGGTGAATGGAAGACTAAAAAAGATATGCCAACGGTTTTGAAACCGTTGGCATATGTGTTGTATAAGAACTCTATGCCAACGTTTTTATAAAACCGTTGGTATAGAGTAGATTTCTTCACATATATGTCTATTGTCACGGCTTACTGGGCTACGGTTTCTAAAACCATTGGTCTAATTTACACCAACGGTTCTCCACCCTATACCAATGGGTTTCAACCATTGGTATACCTTAAATTTCTAGTAGTTCCTCATGAATCACAATCTAAATGCATATATGTGATCATTCTCATAAACATCCATTATTCACAAGATTCTTGGACCACTTCATTGTATGATTTATGGATCAACGCATTTACTACAAAATTCACTTTACTGAGTGTGTATAACATGTCAAAATCAAACATTTGGAGTTACTCTATCCATCTTCATTGCCTCAAGTTCAAGTATCACTGAGAAAATATGTATTTAAAACTTCTATAGTCAGTGAAAACAATGAAATTTCCTCCAAAGAGGTAGTACCTCCAAGTATTTAAGGCATAGAAAACCTAAACTAATTCTAGGTCATGCATAGTATAATTCTTCTCATGCACTTTCAACTGCCTCAAACCATAGTCCATGACATGCTATTCTTGCATGAAAACACAACCAAGAATAGATCCAAATGCATCACAATATATCACATAGTTGTTACCTAGTTTCAGAAATATTAGGATGGGAGTTGAGGTGAGATGAGTTTTAACTTCCAAAAAGAATTTATGACATTCACCATTCTATATATATGAAACACATTTTCTTTTTAGAGTATTCATGGGAGAAGAAAATATTGAGAAATCCCGAACAAAGTGGCGATAATAGCCTGCTAATCCCAGAAAACTGCATACCTCAAAAACATTATTTGATGCCTATTAAGATAAAAACCACTTTTATCTTTCTAGGGTTAACTAATATTAATTCTACATAAATAACATGCCTAAGGAAACAAACTTCTTAGATACAAAATCCTCACTTAGAAAACTTATCATACAAATTATTTTCCTGCAACATACTGAGTATAATTTCCAAGTGTCGCTCATGGTCATTCATGTTTCAAGAGTATACTAGAATATCATCAAAAAATACAAAAAAATGAGTTGTGGTGCCTTTTTAATATAAATTTTATCAAATCCATTAAAACTAATGGTGTGTTTGTCAGACCAAAAGGCATGAATACATATTCATAATGGTCATAACGACTCTGAAATTCTATCTTCAGAATATCCCCTCTTCTGACTCTATGTTGATGATATACCGAGCATAGATCAATTTTAGAGAACCACTTGGATCCCTTTAATTGATCGAATAGATCATCTATTCAAGGAATAATATATTAATTTTTAATCATTACTTGATTTAACTTATGATAATCAACACACAAGTAGAGTGTACCATTCGCTTTCTTTACTAATAAAACTAGTGCATCCCAAGGCGATGTACTAGATATGATAAATCCTCTATATTCCAACTTTTCTAGTTGGATGTTTAATTAAAACAAATCATTTGGATCCTTTCTATAAGATGATAGTGAACTAGGGCCTTTTCCTAGGAGTAGTTTGAAAATAAATTCGATTTCTCTTTTAGGTGGTTACCTAGAGAAATTATTTGGAAAAACATTCGGGTATCGATCCACTATTTCAGGAAGAGCCCCATTCCCTATTTCATCAATTTCATTTAAGGTCATTACTATTAACTAGCTAGAGATGGTTCCATCAACTATCACTAAAGTTACTTCTTTTCCTGTATTTATATCCCCCCATTGAAAATGTGAAAAAATCCATCCAGGGATGTAAACATTACCCAATGAACGTAATAGTTGATATGGTCTTTAAATCCCACTAGTCAGTCCATACCAAATATTAAATCAAAAAAATCCATCTCTAAGACCATAAACTCTCAGAGAAATTGCACTGCATCAATGGTAATATAAAATACCAGGCATTTGAAACCTCTACACTCCTACTGTCTAAGGGGTGTTTTGATACTCATGACATGAGGAATAATTTCAATGTGTAGTTTTAATTATTTAACCACATAAAAAAGAGAAAAAATAATGTGATATTTTATTATAAAACAAGACATGCATAAGAGTGGAGTTTAGAAGAATGAAACCTCACACCATGGAAGGACCCAGTTTATTTCTCACAATAGCATGTTCTAATCCATATAACTATCACTCGTATATCATGAGATAACTCTTTCTTTCATACCGAGGTGTTAACTAGACAATTGAAGTGTTCCTAGAAACCTCCTGGTTCACTTGTGTCAGCGGATATGTACTATTTTGATGGGGATATTTCATACCAGTATACGAAATCTAAAGTTTATTCGAGCCTGTTCCACCTACTGATCTCTGAATTTTAAGACAAAACTTCTTGATATAGCCTCTCTTGCTGTAGTGGTGGAAATTCCATTGTGGTGTAGTGAATTCCATCTTTATATGCAATAAAAAACCATACTAAAAAAACTAGTTTAGTATCAGATCCTGTAGGAAAATTAATTGATTATTTAGACTGAGTTTGAGGTATGCTACCTCTATGAAAGTAAGAATCTATATTTCTATTAATTCCAGCATTAGAGTTGAAACTTGTCCCCATTAGAATAAAAAAAACTAGCTCCCATAGGATTCCCAACAAGATCCATTTCTTCCACTATTACCCTATTAACCATCTTTGTATAATATGTAATACAGAGAAAAACTATCTTGGATCGAATCTTTGGTCATAATCCCAACTCAAAGATACGTTCCTTTAAGGATGCACTAGCAACTACTTCTGGGGTGAAATGAATTAAGTTCACAAATTTACTTATATACTCTGTCATAGAGAGGTTTTATTACTTCAAGCTAAATAAATATGTTCGTTCTATTTTGAAAGTGTGGGGATAAAATTGTATATTGAAAAATTCTTCAAAATCCTCCCACATAAGTACTTGTCCAACTTTAGCTTGGATAGCTAAATCCCACCATTGGTTTTCAAGATCTTCTAACATATAAATTTATACCTTAATCTTCATATTTTATGATGTGCTAAAAAAATTAAAGATTATATTCATTCAGTTGAGCCACACTTATTCTATTTTAGGTTTAGAATACCCTAAAAAAATAGGTGGATTTTGTTTCTAAAAATATAATGAATGATCTACTTTTCTTAGTTCATCATTTCTATTTTCAATGTCAATGACTTGAAACACTTGAAAAATTCTCTGTACAAGTTATTACTTCACCTGTGGATGAAGCGAAACCACATTTTTAGTAGTTTATTCCTACTGGTTTCCATAGTTTCTTCTTGGTTCCATTTTCTATAAGTAGAATAATACATCATTTAGACCATTTCTCTATAAGAACTGAAGGCTTGAATAAATTCCAAAACATTATAAAAAAATATCATCACCATGATAAAATATAAGGACCAGGCCTTAAAACAAACATAATCTTGAATTAAGATAATAATTCACATTGAGGATATTTTCAGGTTTAGAGTTTTAGAGAATTAGTTCATAACTATTACTTTCTTTTCAAAATTTACAAAGTAGAAACTTTTACTCAGTTTCTATTTTTTTCACAAAACAAAAACTCTTTAAAAAAAGATTCATGTATAGTTCCATGTTTAAGATAGCATGAATTTTCCTTGATCACATCCTTGACCCTATTCTTCTTTAAGTCCTATTAAAAACATTTCAAAACTTGGGATGAGCATAAAAAGCTCAGTAAAGGATACACAAAGAAGGAAAACTGTAAGTTTTTCAAAACAACAAGTAAACCATGAATACTTTATCATGAGTAATACTTTTCACCTTTATGAAGTATTAAATACTCTTCACTGAATAAAAGATCATTACTTACCATTTTGTAACCAAAATATTACCATAAAACCCATATAAATAACAAAAAACATATAAATGTAACTTGGGACAAAAACATACTTAAATAAAATAACCATACGGCCGACTTCCATACATATAACTAAATGGAATAGCCATACGAACGACTTACATACTCAATGCATTGGAGGTTATAAAATAACCACCCGTCCTGGTTTTCACGGAACCACCCGTCATTTGGTTTATCACGTAACCACCCGTCAAATGTACAAGTACCATTATAAAATCATAACACATAAAACCAATATAAAAAAAATGATAACATTTCCACATTTCAATCAAAAAAATATCATTTAAATATATTGGCATAAAATAATCCTTTATCAAAACCATTTTAAATACCAAAATACGTAAAAGAGTATATGGTATTTATTTTCTTTTAAAAACATTACAGCTTGTTGAGGAAGCCAAAGATCAAATAATACTCACGGAGTCGGAAAATGTCATTGTCACCACTTACGTTAAAAGGAACATTCTTTTTGTCGTTTAGTAAAACACTTCGTAGAAAAATATTCCTTTTTAATAAAAGTAAAAGTTAAAGGGGTTTATACACCGTATAAAATAAAGTTGTGTATTAATGAAAATATGCCTCAATGAAAGGAGATTGAGATGAAGTCCCTTACCTCGTGTCCGACTTGTCTCGATCATTCTTTAATTTTCTTGAATAATAAAATAAAGTTAATTTATACTTGCTTAATAACCTTTTTAAAGTTTATTATTATTTTTATATAACTTATTACCATGTTATAAACATTATGTAATCATTTAAGTTAATAACGGTCGTTTTGTCAATATTTGGTACTTGAGTCAAAAATAGACTTCTTATAATTACATGTTGTTCATTTGGTCAAAAGTTCATTATATCCATAATTATATTCATGATTTGGATACCATATATATCATATATATTCAGTATATATATGTATTTATAATATTACATAACATTTTTAGGTAAGAAATGAAATGCACCGTTCAGGGAGACGGTAAGCCGTACGTACGCATGAACACTACTTTCATTTCTATTTCGCATTTTAATAGAATTAAAACATAATGATACATAGTTATATTATAATTAAAATATAATATAATATATAATATCATTAACTCTATCCTTTATATGCCCCACATAAGGCATTAATGAGTCATATTACTTTGAGGGGGCGGTAGTCCGCACTTTCTCAAATAAAATTATCATGTTTACCCATAATGGAAAGCATAAAGGTATGATATAAAATAAAAATACAGAAGAATGAAGAAAACATAAATATAATATATATCATTTATAAATATGTTCCCATATTAATTTCTACCATGATAGGTGGTAGGAGATAATCGAACAATCATCGTCTCGTGAGGCGTTAGTTTTCCATCCACAGAAACAGTATGTTCTTCACCCATTAGATGGAGGTGTGTGTAAGTGTAGTTATAATCCTTATAATAACAACATCCTAGTATATTTAGGATAAAGGTGTTGTTATAAAATAAAGTAATAAAAAGAGCTTAGGGGTTGGAGAAGTAAAATAAAAGAAAATAAGTTAAGAGAAACTGTTACCTTTAATTTGGGTAACTTCCTTTGGTTTGAACCAAAAGAACTTCTTGAAGTGCCTTCTGCCTAAGGTAAGGCTTCTAGGAGGAGGAGAGGGATGTAGGGAGCTTAATTGGGTAGATATTGGACGAGCCAAAAGGCATTAGAGGTGTGAGGAATTGGATAGAAATGGTCTCCTTTTATAAGGGGGAGGAGGGTCTCTTTAGGAAAGTGTGAAAATATTATTTTATTATATAATGATATCCAGTTTCTAAAGGTCCAAAAATCATTAAAGTTGAAGATAAGATGTCTCATAGTAGAAATAAAATTATCCAATAATAATTGGATAGGTTTTGGATGTTATTTTAATATTTATAATCTTATTTATTAATGAGGTAAAGACTACATCATTATTGTGTCATAAATAATTTAATTTATTTGATGTCTAAAAATTATAAAAAAATACCACAATGTAGGAAATATTTTCAGATTTCCAATGAATATTTATAGTCTAAAAGATAATTTTTATAAACCCTTGTAAAAATTAATTTACTAAAAGATATTTGTTTTTGTCATTTTTTCTTTTACTTTAAGTTAATTAATCTAAATTGTCATTATCACTCCCAAGTGGCTCAATGAGGTCCCAAAATCGACCCAAAGATTCCCACGGTCGTAAATGACTCAACCAATAAGGTTTGGACAAGTTTTAAGGTAATTTTGAATTATTATAATATTATTTTTACCTTGAATTACCCTAGTAACCTTTAACCGCAGTAAATAAAAGTCAAAAGTTACTATTCACCAAAAAATATTTTCATCTTATTGAACCACATTTTACTTACTAATAACAACCATATATGTCAGATTTTTGAAATTCAATTCACAGAAGTGGTAAAATTCTATTTAAATGAAAAAGTCCATTTTTTAACTACTACTAAGTGGTTTCACTATTCATCAAAAATTGAAGTTATTCAGAAAAATACCAAAAATTCAGCCTAAGATATATTTGATATTCCTAATTAAAAAATGATGTCTATTTTTACAAATTCAAAACATATAATTGGCATTAATTAATTTAAAATTAATTCCCGTTGTTAAAACAAATAGCGTGTTTTTAAGAAACAATAACTATCAAAAGATTGACACTTGTTTGTGTCCAATTTCAAAGTGAAATTAATTCCAATGACCAAAATTGGATTAAATGGTAAAAATATATTCTAATTACACTTTAAAACCAGTTAAAAAGATAATCTAACCATATAAATATATTATATTAAAAGGCACTTTTGAATTAAAATACAGTATTTTTCACTATTCATTAAAAAATGAACTTTATCAGAAAAATACCAAAAATTTACCCAAAGTAAATTTTGATGTCCCGAATCTAAAGAAGAATTTTATTTTTTCAAATAGAATATATTAAAATGACCAAAACTATATTTACAAAGGGTTTCCATTAAAAGGCGATAAATCGACCTTTTAATTAAATTATGCTTAAAATTAGATTCATTCACATTTTAAGCCTCTAACTTTTATTGAATAAATGTAAATACATTTAAAAAACATGTATAATCATATTATAGTTTTTTTTGTTCATTCTCGCCAACACAACAGCTATGAGTTAACTAAAATTTAAAATAATAATATTATATTATTAGTGTGCAATGTAAGATTTCAAAGAAACTCGTTGTTGCGTATCAGGTATGATATCGAACATATCAACCCCTTTAAAGTAAAATTAATATTTAATTCACAAATATTAATAAAGTTGAAATATGTCTTATTATTTATTTACCTGGGATGTTACATCCTTCCCCCCTTTTGGGAATTGCATCCTCGAAATTTTACTTATCAAAATAAGTGGGGGTATTTATCCCTCATAGCATTTTCAGATTCTCACATTGCCTCTTCAACCATATGATTTTTCCACAAAACCTTTACCTGGTGAATTAATTTATTCCACAACACTTACTCTCTACGGTCAATAATCTGAACTGGTTGTTCTTCATAAGAGATATTCTCTTCCAATTGAACTACCTTTGGGCTCAAAACATGAGATGGATCTGGAATATACTTTCTCAACATCGAAACATAAAAAACATTGTGTACCTGGGATAAACTTGGAGGTAAAGACACTTTGTATACAACTGATCCAACTTTCTCCAGAATTTCATAAGGTCCAATGAACTTCGAACTCAATTTTCCCTTCTTACCAAAACGCATCACACTTTTCCATGGAAAAACTTTGAGAAAGACATGATCACCTACCCCAAAAGAAATATCCTTCCTTCGGTTATCTGCATAACTTTTCTGTCAACTCTGAGCTATTCTCATGTGCTTCTGAATCAACTGAACTTTCTCTGTCATCTCTTCTACCAATTCTGGTCCCATCAGCTTCCTTTCACCCACTTCATCCCAAAAAGCTAAAGTTCGACAACGCTTTCCATATAATGCCTCAAATGGAGCCATATGTATACTGGAATGAAAACTATTATTATATGAAAATTCAACCAAAGAAAGATGTTGGTCCCAACTTCCCTGACAATCCATCGAGAAAGCATGTAACATATCCTCCAATGTCTGAATTGTTCATTCTGATTTCCCATCTGATTGAGGATGAAAAACTGTACTAAAATTTAATTCAGTACCCAACAACTTCTGAAGACCTTTTCAAAAGTTAGAAGTAAACATGAGATCATAATCAGATACAATGGAGAGGGGAACTCCATGCAACCTGACTATCTCTTTAACATACAACCGAGAAAGTTGATCTAGAGACAATATATCTCAAATAGGAAGGAAATGAGAAGATTTAGTCAATCGATCAACAATAACTCAGATTGCATTATTACCTCGAGATGTCTTTGGTAATCCCATAATAAAGTCCATGGATATATTTTCCCATTTCCACTCTGGCACCAGTAAAGGATGAAGCATTCCTTTCGGTAACTACCGCTCTACTTTAACCTGCTGACAAGTCAAACACTTCACAGTAAAATCAACAATATCTCTTTTCATTCGATCCCACCAGTAATACTCACGAATATCTCTGTACATCTTAGTACTACCAGGATAAACTGAAAACGGGGAACTATGAGCTTCACATAACAACTCATTCTTCAACTATGAATCACAAGGCACACATAATATCTTTCCAAATCTCAAAACACAATCATTATCAATGTTAAATTCAAGAAACTTACCCTTCTAAACCAACTCTACCTTTTTCTGTAACTCACTGTCTTCCTTCTGTGCTTGCTTAATTATGTATGATAGAGATGATCTCACTGACACCTGATACAAAATAGAAGAATTTTCTGCACCAAGAAATTCTATGCCAAATTTTATCAAATCAAAAACAAAATGATCTTGTTCCAAACGTAACATGGTTAATTAATCATTACTTTTTCAACTCAAAGCATTATCCACTTTATTTGCTTTTCCCGGATGGTAATGGATCGTGAAATCATAATCCTTGATTAATTCCAGCCATATCCTCTGTCTCATGTTCAATTTTTTTTGAGTGAATATATACTTTAAACTTTTTTGGTCAGTATATATTTCACATTTTACTCCATGCAAATGATGCCTCCAAATTTTTAAAGAAAAAAACAACAACAGCTAATTCCAAATCATGTGTAGGGTAATTTAACTCATGAGTTTTCAACTGACATGAAGCATAAACAATTACCTGACCATTCTGCATAAGGACACATCCAAGTCCTTTCAATGAAGCATCACTGTAAATAAAAAAATCACCATTTTTGGATGGCAGTGCCAAAACTGGAGAATTCACCAATTTTCTTTTCAATTCATAAAAACAATCATCACATTATTTTTTCCAAATGAAATTAACACCTTTTCCAGTTAACATGGTCATTAGACTAGATAACCGTGAAAAAATATCAATAAACCTCCGATAATAACCTGCCAAACCAAGAAAAATACGGATCTAAATTATATTTATGGGTATTGGACATTCTTCAACAACTTTTTTTTAGTAGGATCAACAGTTATTCCACTTTTTGAAATAATGTGACTAAGGAAAGAAATTTGTTGTAACCAAAACTCACACTTGATGAATTTACCATAAAGTTTCTTTTCTTTTAAGGTTTTCAAGATGACCCTTAAATGACTTTCATGCTCCTATTTACTTTTAGAATAAACCAAAATATCATCAATGAACACAACCACAAACTTATCCAAGAACTCATGGAAAATTTTATTAATAAGATCCATGAATACAACAGGTGCATTGGTTAACCCAAAAGGCATAACTAAAAATTCATAATGGCCATATCTAGTATGAAACATGGTCTTCAGAATTTTTTCTTCCTTTACTTTCAACTGATGCTACCCCAATCTCAAGTCAATCTTTGAAAAATACTGAGCTCCCTGGAGCTGATCAAATAAATCATCGATATGAGGCAAAGTATACTTGTTCTTAACAGTGATGTAATTCAATGCTCTATAATCAATGAAAAGTATCATTGAACCATCTTTCTTTTTAATAAACAAGACAGGTGCACCACATGGGGATGTGCTAGGTCAAATGAAACCTTTATCTAATAACTCCTGCAATTTATTCTTTAAATCTAAAATTTAAATTTGAGCCATTCGATAAGGGGGTTTTGAAATTGGATTAGAATCAGGAACTAAGTGAACAATAAATTCAACTTCCCGATCAGGTATAATACCAGGAAACTCATCAGGAAAAACATCAAGGTACTCATTTACCACTGGCACATCATTAATATGAATAGTTCCTTTGTTTTCAACAATATGTGCAAGGTAATATTAATTTCTATCTTTTATTAGTTTCTCTGATTCTTAATATGTTATCAAAAGCAAGGGTTCATTTTTGTATAAAAAACTAAAAATCATTCTGAAAAGAAACCTCTTTAGCTCTGTAGTCAATTTTAGCATGATAAACAGATAGTCAATCCATGCCCAAAATAACATCAAACTCTACTAGAGGCAAAACAATAAGGTTTGTAGGTAGATTCTTCCCGCACAAAAGGACAGGAAGGTTCTTATAATTTCTTTTTGTCTCAACATTTCCTCTAGTTGTTTTTACCATAAGTTCAAGATTCATATCTTGATATGGAATTCCCAATTTAATAGAAAACTTCTCAGAAATGAAAGAGTGTGTAGACCCTAAATCAAACAACACATTGGCATAATCTGAACAAACAAATAGTATACCTGATACAACTTTATTTTATGGCCCAACATCTACTAAAGTAGTTTCAAAGGATTTCACCACCCCTTTTGGCTTGTAGTCTGGATTCTTTCCTTCGGTTGAGTTCTTTGTTGGACACTCATTTGCATAATGACCCATTTTATTGCACTTAAAACATTTTACTGGCTGTAAATCATATTTTGTCTTACCATTATCCTGATATTTTTCAGTGTAATTATGAGCCTTATGTCCCATTTTACCACATCGGTATCACTTACCAGAATTCAAAATACATTCCCCATCATGCTTTTTACCACAATTTTCACAATCTGTAAACTTAAGTTTCTTACCATCAGACTTTTTTGAAGAGATCTTCCCTTTTGCCTGCCACCTCGACCTCTTATTCTATTGTTTTTTAGAGAACACCTGATCATTATTAAAATCCATTTCCACATTATCCTCACAATGAACAAGTTTTTCATAACTTTTGAACTCACGAGAATCTAAAGTCCTTTGATACTTTGGATTTAATCCTGAGTAAAAACTGGTGATTTTACTATCAAGATCTCGTATGAAATGTGGAGCATATGTTGCCATTTGAGTGAATTTTTCTTCATAAGCATCCAGAGTCATCCTCCTGCATTAATTCCAGGAATTGTTTTTCTATCCTAAGATGAACCACCTTAGGAAAATATTTCTCAAGAAACATACCTTTGAATCCATCCCAATCAAGAGCATCAATCTCCTCACTATCCCTGATATTTTTCACCATCGACCACCACTGATCAGCTTCACCTTCAAAATGGTAAATAGTGAGACTAACCTTTTGATGTTATGAACACCCCATGACATCAAAAATATTCTCCAGTGCTTTAATCTACCCTTCAGCTAGCACAAAGTCATATGATCCTATGAATGATAGGGGATGTTGCCTCATGAAATGCTCCACTACTGACATGTTCCTCTACAGTTGATCTGGCTGATCTCGTGCATGGATACCACCACCATTTATAGCCTGATTCAATTGTGCCATCATTGCAACAAACTGTTCAGTTCCGATTCTGACCATCTCAGGTTGCTGATTTGGAAGGTTTTCTTCCTCCTGATGTCATCCCAACATAGCTACCTTGTTTCCTCTGCGGAAAACCATTCTGAACATAGAAATATCTTAGGCGAAGCAACATGGTAATATGTAAATGCTATATCATTTCAATATTACCATATATTAATTTATGGACATTTATTTAACGATACCCTAACTCCTAAAGTTGTCTAAACCAACCTCTGGTACCAACTATAAGGACCCGACCTTAAAACATACATAATCTTGAATTAAGTTAATAATTCACATTGAGGATATTTTCAGGTTTAGATTTTTATAGACTTAGGTCATAACTATTACATTTCTTTTCAAAATTTACAAAGTAGAAACTCCTACTCAGTTTCCATTTTTTCACAAAACAAAAACTCTTGAAAAAAAAGAGTCATGTATAGTTCCATGTTTAAGATAGCATGAATTTTCCTTGATCCCATCCTTGACCCTATTCTTCTTTAAGTCCTGTGAAAAACATTTCAAAACTTGGGATGAGCATAAAAATCTCAGTAAAGGATACATAAAGAAGGAAAATTGTAAGTTTTTCAAAACAACAAGTAAACCATGAATACTTTATCATAAGTAATACTTTTAACCTTTATGAAGTAGTAAATACTCTCCACTGAATAAAAGATCATTACTTACTATTTTGTAACCAAAAGATTACCATAAAACCCATATAAAAAACACAAAACATATAAAGGTAACTTGGGACATAAACATACTTAAATGGAATAACCATACGGTCAACTTCCACACATATCACTAAATGGAATAGCCATACAGAATACTTTCATACCCAATGCATTGGAGGTTATAACGTAACCACCCATCCTGGTTTTCATGGCACTACCCGTCATTTGGTTTATCACGTAACCACCCATAAAATGTCTAAGTACCATTATAAAATCATAACACATAAAACCAATATAAAGGAATGATAACATTTCCACATTTTAATCACAAAATATCATTTAAATATATTGACATAAAAGAATCCTTTATCAAAACCATTTTCAATACCAAAATATGTAAAATATTATATGGTATTTATTTTCTTTTAAAAACATTACATCTTGTTGAGGAAGCCAAAGATAAAATAATACTCGCAGCGGTGGAAAAGGTCGTTGTCACCGCTTACGTTAAAATGAACATTCTTTTTGTCGTTTAGTAAAACGCTTTGTAGAAAAATATTCCTTTTGAATAAAAGTCAAAGTCAAAGGGGTTTATACACCGTATAAAATAATGTTGTGTATTAAAGAAAATATGCCTCAATGAAAGGAGATTGAGATGAAGTCCCTTACCTCGTGTCCGACTTGACTCGATCGTTCTTTAATTTTCCTGAATAATAAACTAAAGTTAATTTCTACTTTCTTAATAACCTTTTTCAAGTTTATTATTCATTTTATATAAATTATTATCATGTTATAAACATTATGTAATCATTTAAGTTAATAACGGTCGTTTTGTCAATATTTGGTACTTGAGTCAAAAATGGACTTCTTATAATTACATGTTGTTCATTTGGTCAAAAGTTAATTATATCTAGAATGATATTCATGATTTGTATACCATATATATCATATATATTCAGTATATATATTTATTTATAATTGTACATAACATTTTTAGGTAAGAAATGAAATGCACTGTTCATGGAGATGGTAAGTCGTACGTATACATGAACACTACTTTCATTTCTATTTTGCATTTTAATAGAATTAAAACACACTAATAGATTTTTTAGTTTCTACACCTATGGTAGCAGGTGACCACCATTGGAGGTCGCTATTGATACTATTAGCGACCGCCAAAATCAGTCCCTAAAACGTAAATGTAAATGGCGGGATTTTTCCCGCCCCCGCGTTGTCTTCCTTGATGTCACCTGCTGCAACAGCCGTCGACACCTCCCGTTGCCGCACTGCCACCACAGGTCGCCCCCATCGCCGCCACCCCGTCGCCTCTCGTTTCCCCGACCAACACTGCCAGTGAACCTGTCGCCCCCGACAGTCGACCACCGTTGTTCAATCCCCAACGTCAGCCTGAACACTCCCTCCAGCCGCCGTGCTTCTTCCATGGTCATCAACCCAAGCTCGGGGTCCCTCCTAGATAACCTCCTATACACCCACATTCCCCAGCATGTGATCAACACCAAATATCTGGCAGTTTCAAAGGATATTTTTAGTGGCCTCCTGTGGCAGTCGGTATTGAGCAATACCGACGAAGCAACTGTGAATGCCAAAAGCGGTCGTAGCGCGGTCTCTAAAGAGCTTTAGCGACCGCCTTTGGCGGTCGCTAAAACCCACATTTCTAGTAGTGAAATAATGATACATAGTTATATTATAATTGAAATATAATATCATTAACCCTATCCTTTATACGTCCCACATAAGTCATTAATGGGTCATATCACTTTGAGGGGGCGGTAGTCCGCACTTCCTCAAATGAAATTATCGCGTTTACCCATAATGGAAACCATAAAGGTATGATATAAAAGAAAAATAAATAAGCATAAAGAAAACATAAATATAGTATATATCATATATAAATATATTCCCATCTTAATGGAAACTATGATAGTTGGTAGGAGATAATCGAATAATCATCGTCTCGTGAGGCGTTAGTTTTCCATCCACAGAAACAGTATGTTCTTCACCCATTAGATGGAGGTGTGTGTAAGTGTAGTTAGAATCCTTCTCATAACAAAATCCTAGTATGATTAGGATAATTTTTTTTGTTGTAAAATAAAGGAATAAAAAGATTTTAGGGGTTGGAGAAGTAAAATAAAAGAAAAGAAGTTAAGAGAAACGGTTACCTTTAATTTGGGTAACTTCCTTTGGTTTGAACCAAAAGGACCTCTTGAAGTGCTTTCTGCCTAAGGTAAGACTTCTAGGAGGAGGAGAGGGATGTAGGGAGCTTAATTGGGCAGAGTTTGGATGAGCCAAAAGGCACAAGAGGTGTGAGAAATTGGATATAAATGGTCTTCTTTTATAAGGGGGGGGAGGGGCTCTTTAGGAAAGTGTGAAAATAATATTTTATTAGATGATGATATTCGGTTTCTAAAGGTCCAAAAATTATTAAAGTAGAAGATAAGATGACTCATAGTCTAAATAAAATCATCCAATAAGAATTGGACAAGTTTTGGGAGTTATTTTAATATTTATAATCTTATTTATTTAAATGATTTATTAATGAGGTAAACACTACATCATTATTGTGTCATAAATAATTTAATTTATTTGATGTCTAAAAATTATAAAAAAAATACCATGATTTAGTAAATATTTTTATATTTCCAATGAATATTTATAGTCGAAAAGATAATTTTTTTCAACCCCTTGTAAAAATTAATTTACTAAAAGATATTTGTTTTTTTCATTTTTGCCTTTACTTTAAGTTAATTAATCAAAATTGTCATTATCACTCCCAAGTGGCTCAATGGGGAACCAAAATCCACCTACAGATACCCATGGTCGTAAATGACTCAACCAATAAGTTTTGGACAAGTGTTAAGGTAATTTTGAATTATTATAATATTCCTTTTACCTTGAATTACCCTATTACCCTTTAACCGCGGTAAATAAAAGTCAAAATTTACTATTCACCAAAAAATATTTTCATCTTATTGAACCAAATTTTACTTACTAATAACAACCATGTATGTTGTATTTTCAAAATTCAATTCACATAAGTGGTAAAATTTCATTTAAATGAAAAAGTCAGTTTTTTAACTACTACTAAGTGGTTTCACTATTCATCAAAAATTGAAGTTTTTCAGAAAAATACCAAAAATTCAGCCTAAGATATATTTGATATTATGAATTCAAAAATTATTTCTATTTTTCTAAATTCAAAACATAGAAGTGGCATTAATTAATTTAAAATTAATTCTCGTTGTTAAAACAAATAGCGTGTTTTTAAGAAACAATAACTATCAAAAGAATGACACTTGTTTATGTCCAATTTCAAAGTGAAATTAATTTCAATGACCAACATAGGATTAAATGGTAAAAATATATTCTAAATAAACTTTAAAACCAATTAAAAATATAACATAACCATATGAATAAATTAGATTAAAAGGCACTTTTGAATTAAAATACAGTATTTTTCATTATTCATTAAAAAATGAACTTTATCAGAAAAATACCAAAAATTTACCCAAAGTAAATTTTGATGTCCCGAATCTAAAGAAGCATTTTATTTTTTCAAATATAATATATTAAAATGACCAAAACTATATTTAAAGAGGGTTTTCCATTAAAAGGCGGTAAATCAACCTTTTAATGTAAAATATGCTTAAAATTAGATTCATTCACATTTTAAGCCTCTAAATTTTATTGGATAAATGTAAATACATTTAACAAACATGTATAATCATATTGTAGTTAGTTTTGTTCATTCCCGCCAACACAAAATCTATGAGTTAACTACAATTTAAAATAATATTATTATATTATTAGTATGCAACGTAAGATTTCAAAGAAACCTATTGTTGCATATCGAGTACGCTATAGAACATATTGACCCCCATTAAAGTAAAATTAATATTTAATTCACAAATATTAATAAAGTTGAAATATGTCTTATTCTTTATTTACCTGGGATGTTACAGAAACAACCAGTGAAACCATCATTTCAAGAATAAACATTTTAATAATTTTTCAAAATTCATTAAACATGAGATTAATAATGAATTTCTAGTGGTAAGTCTATGTACTAATGCATGATATGAAACACTCATCGACTAAACCCACAATGATGAGATAATAACACTCCTAAAAGTGTCTTATAACACTTTTGTACCCCCAAATACCCAGGTAACTTGAAGTTCATCATAAAGAGGTTAGCTACATCTTTTATGCTATACATTTCAAGTTCCGATAGTTCTATGTCCTTACTACCAACCCTATTCAAGGACAAAAAAAACTGATACCATTTGTAACATCTCGCCCCTCACCCATTGTATTAGGAAGATGTAGAGGTGCTACTGACCTTAGGTGATGTCTCCAGGACACCAAAGGTTGATAATAAATGCCAAGGTCTTAGTAAACCATCGAGGGATGATTTTCCCTAAATAAAACATGACCTGTTGAAAAGATGTGGAGGAGCTACATGATGCTTGAATGAACAATCACGTAACTCAATGAAATACCAATATAGGACAATATCATAGTAACAATAGAAAAATAGGGAATAAAGGTGCAAGGATAAGACTCCAAATAGAAAGTCAGTGTCACCATCCTAGACCAAGATATAGACACTCCCCAACTCCAGCTTCAACAACCAAACCATGATGTCAAGGATCACCAATAGAGAAGTATGAAACATGAACCTTACCTGTATCTCAGTTAAAAACTTCTTCAAATACACAAAAGTTCCCAATCAGGGGGTGGGTATATCACTTAGTAGGATTCCCAAAAAGACTTCCCATCACACGCCACTAGGATAAAAATAAGTTAGCATATTTTATATAAAACAGATGGAGTGGATATCAAAATAGTTTATCAAAGGAAAACAATTAAGGAAAGATATTTAATGAAAAATATTCTTTCAATTTCTCTTCCACTTTCCACTTGGCATACCCAATCCATGTTTCATAACCACACACACACACATGTATGTCAAATGACAATCCCAAGGCTCATGAGTATAAATCCATCTTTCACCAAGTCATCATTAGGTGATATCCCATTGTGCCTTTCCATTTAGCATCGAGCACCAAGTCTATTTCAACAAGGCATCGTAGCAATATTAATACACACCAACATGTATGCCAAGACCATCATCCATATCAAATAGTTTTCCATAAAAAAAATATTTTGAAAACCAAATCCTTTGAAAACATTTAATTAAAACATTTCATGAGATTTTTTCAAAACCAACCTTTTGAAACCACATCAAAACAAGGGTTTTCCACATAAAATACTCAAGATATTTCTATTCAAATCATAAGGAAATTTTATCAAGATTCAATCTAACAAGTTCTATAATGGTAGAGTGGGAGATAATCCACCCACATCAATTTAGTTTTCATAAAGGATCTTAAAAAAATCTACAGATCAACCTCTTTATTTTGTTCCTCTATCAAAAATCAAGAAGATATCATTACCACAAATCTAAACCCATAGATCTAGGTATCACACACCGATCTATGGTTCTGATTAATCCAATACAAAGTGATCAAAAACTAGAAGGAAGAACATAACCTTAACATTTTATTTCCACAAACAAACTCTCAAAGATTTGTTTCCAATAAAGTCCAAATGGCTAAGATCTTCATAAATCACCTAGGATAACCTTAGAAGTCGAGAGGGAGAATAAGGAAATTGTAAGATATAAAAAATTACTGGAAACATCAAAACTAATTGGGCCTAAACTATTTATAATGTGAATTATGAATCCATGTAATGGTTTCATCGAGAGGCCACTTACCTCGAAAAAATGATTTCCTTGGTTTTTAATCATGTCGTTGTTGATAAAATGTAAAATTTAATTATTTAAAACTTACTAAATAATAGTAAATAATAATGGTAACAGAATAATTAAGGGGAATAAAATTGTATTAAACTGATTAAAAATGTTTTTCTATGCTTATTTTCAATTAACACAATTGTTTCAGTGATAGAAATTAAGGTGTGTAGAATCATCTAACTGTCATCCAGGTGTTCTACATAGTACAATGAAATATCCTAAAAACGAATAGTGTACCAAAATTTAGGAAGAGAAATGTTTATTGATAAAAAAGAGAGACATTATCATTTTTTTAATTTTTGGTGCTTTAGATGATATTCAAAAGTGGAAAGATCCACCATCGTCACCCATTAGTCCTTAGAATAGTGTAAAAATGATGCTCATCAAGAATAAAAATAAATTCACTATATAAAAAATAAACTAACATGATTATGAAAACTAAATCAACAGATAAAAATTTATCAATTCATTATAATCTGAAACCCCTAAAAATGATCAGTTACTCATAATCAAAACAAGAAAAAAATGATTTAAAAAAAATACATTACAAAGAATGAAAAAAAGAAGAATAAATAATATAGAGAGAGAAATATTATCTGTTATAGAAACTACACATGAGTCTGTCCACTGATGGTCAGATAGTGATGACCTATTCAGATGCCCCTCCTAACATTTTGATGAAAGCACATAGCTCTTTAACTTTTTCTTTAGGTGATAAAGTCCTATGTGAAGTCGCTTATGAAACTTCTATAACCGATATTTGGTCCAAGCATGAAAATATTTATATGAAAACATATTTAATTGGTTTTATACATAATAATCACAAATTATATACCTTCAAGATGCATCATGGAACTTCCATCCAGACACACCTTGATGAGTTTAATAAAATTTTATTGGAACTAGCCAATATAAATATCAATATTGAAGATTAGTACCAAACCATCATACTTTTAATTTATTTAGATAGTTCATATGAACATATTATTGATGCTATGATGTATGGAAGATATTCCTTGACCTTAAAGGAAGTTAAGTCTCCCTTGCTTTCTCATGAGTTGTATAGAAAGGATAAGGTTAAACCTGAAGCCAAGGGTCTGAATGTGAGGGGTCGTTCAAAGTTTTGAGGGAATAATAAAGGTAAAATAAGAAAGGGTAGTAAGAGTCATAGCCAGTCAAATAAACATTGGTCTAAACCCAAGCTGAAGGAGGTGCAACATCCTGTGTTTTGAACCAGATGAAAAATTCTAGGGAAATTTAAATTTTTTCTGTTTGCTGGGTATGATGTTTTTAAAACTGAGTATCAAAACTTTTTTTTCAAGAGTTGACAATGTGATGTGTCTTTTAAAGAAATTGAATTAAATTAATTAAAATTTAAATAGAAATAAATTAAATTAGGGAATGTTCTAATAATAATAATAATATAATTGTTATTATTATTATTATTATTATTTAGTTTTTGGTTTTAGAGAACCTAAAAAGGGTTCTACCTCTCCCTTAGGCGCAACACACCCCTGGTCAGACCCCCTATAGAGCGCAACGACTCCCTCTCCTAGCTCCCTATATGTTTGGTGATTCCACCCCATTTCCTTTGTGATTCTTCTTTGATCCTTAAAGGTATGTTTATTTGATCCTACTCATGGTTTTCGGCCATTTTTCGGTCTATTCGTCACTCGATGAGGTTTGACCGAACCCTAGGGTTAGGGATAATTGGATTTCCAGTTAATTATTTGGTATTGGGGCATGTGAATAGTATACTAGGGTGTTTTGGTGCATGTTACAACAATCGGCACTGAAGGCGAAGCAATTCATCTCGATTTGGTTCATCGCCAATGGTTTAAGGTGAGTTTTTCTTTTGTTCTTCGAAACCGATTAGTTTATAATTAGGGGTTTTGTATTTTATGAGTCCCTAGTAATTAAACTAAGGTGTGTTGGTTCTTTCCGCATTAATTTTGAGTTCCTATTAATGTGTGTAGTGGTTCATATATATGTATATATGAAGGTATGTGTGTGCACGTGTGGAGCATTTTTGAGTGTTTGTCGATAAATCTGTCAAGCGCCCAGTATTTAGCTTGGTTCCTTTGAGGTAAGGTCCCTCTCCTAGCCTCTTTAATTCAAGAATTATTTAAATTGAATTTATATGCCTTCTTAATTATTCTTGTTTATATTGAATTGATTTTATTGAATAAGTGTTTAGTTAAGATAATTGTTTCATTTGATAAACAAGTCATGGTTTTGTAATAAAACCCCTCCAATGAAGGTGAACTGTCTGCAAAAACTCATAATGGTAGTTTATACTTATTTAGCTTATTGTACATTATTACATTTATGTTTTACTTATACTTTATGTCTTTTTTAGTCATAAATCACACACCATACTCAGCCCTTTTTATGTCTGAAGGGGGTTTCCCTCCTTTTATTAAAACAATTGTTTGAACCAAAGCACCCTTTAAGTGATGATATACTTTTAAGATGGAATTTCTCAAGTAGGAAAGTGTTGTAATGACCAAGTCACCACTAAGTGACCCCCTTTTATCTTATAAATGGTATTTCAAAGTTCTAATAAATTGAATGAGTTAAATGTAACTGAACATGGTTAACTTGGAACATGAGATGTGATGCCTCATGTAATGAATTATGTAAATGGTTAAGCCTCATTTCTAAAGTTTAATTGTATGAAATCAAATAAATAGAGTGTATTATTCATGGTGAATTACACTCCACATTTGAAATGTCTTAAGGGAAATTGGTAAATTTACAATTATAACCAAACACCTCCTAAGTGTTTGACTTGATTTGTATAAGGGATTACCCAAGTAGGTAATTTCCCTCTTGACTGTTTCACGTTCTAAGTGCTTTCTTTCCACTTTAAATCCAATCACCTTGTTTTGATAAAGTAAATATCATGATTTGTATGGAATGACTTATCATGGTAGAAATCATTTCCTTGAGTGTTTAAATTGAGAAGACCCTGTTAGAATAAAATGAATTGCTATGCTTAGTTGAATTTAATGACATGTATTTGATTAAATGGATTATTCATTATGAATTTATTTCCTTTAATTAAGTGGTTGAAGTGGAATGAAATGTGGAGGGTGGCATAGGCAACCCGTTTATTTAATGATTTGCACAGATATGCTTGTTAGCTTGTTTTATTTATTGTCATTGATGAACTATGGTTTGAGGCATGTTGATGCCATGTGATTTTATTTATATTCCTCTACTTATGAAAGTGCCTGATGCTTATTCCCTTTTTAGTGGATATATATATATATATATATATATATATATATTATAATCTTGTCAGCTTAAGATATTAAAATTCTAATAATGGAATGTAATTGTTACATGTTTTCTTTTGTGCTAAATGTCTTATTCTATTTTGATGGAATGAGATGTTTATTTATTGGAATGAAATACTATAAATGCATTGCCTTGTGATATATGACTTTATTGATATGAATCTTTTGAAATGGGTTGAGAGAAAGCATGGGTTTTTTATTAAGGACTCATGGATGGACTCTCGTGCTTGGGTGGTTATACCACAACACACTGGGGAAGTGGTGTTTTAGGCTCACTAGGCAAGGGCTCCCCCAAGATTTATATTATACTATTGGGTGATACCAGTTCCCTAAGGGGAAACTGAGGATAGATGCATTGGCAAGATGGCTACGCCAAGCCTCACGTGATACTCAGTCCCTTATGTGTGATACATGGGGAAGAGTCATGGTTACCATACCACAAGCGATACTTGGAACTTCAAAAGGATCGCCTTGTATGGGCTCAGTGTCATTGAATATTTTGAATGGATGTACCATAGTGATACCTCAGGGATGATCTCATACTCCCCTACTGGATTTGATGGATTTTTTGAACTGCATTGATTGATTTCTTGGGTTAATTTCTTGTTCTATACTTGTTGATTTTATTTATATTAGATAATATACTTGTGAATTTTATCTATTACTTATTAGAATACTTATGTGATGACATGGTAATTAGACCCCAATCCTAAGAAAAATATTGGGGGTGCACCTCTTTGAGTTTCCTTGTTACTTTTGCACTAGTACACATATTATGCTTGCACAGGTACCTCTTTTCTAATTTAAAGCTTAGGCCAAAGTAGGTGGTATGGGACGGGTGTCTGTTAGGAACCCATAAAAAGTGGCTATTATTAATTTTTTATCACTATGCATTTATTTTTTATGGTAAACTTCTTAAATTATATTGGATTATCTAGGTTGGGATTGACATTGTGGGTGCTAACCTACTGGGATTTATATCTCACACTCTACTCGGGTACCCTTGGTACCTGAGGAGACCTTATAATTGCAGGATCTAGGTTGACTGTTGTATTTCTTGTACCTAGGAGTTAGGAGAAAAGGACCGAGCTGGAGCTCAGGATGCTCATGGATATCACCCATGGTTCTTTGGTGTCCTTTCTTTATTATTTTATTGTGTTGTAAATCATGTTGTATTGTTTACTGCTTTTGGTTTTGTATCATCGCCCTGACATGAATTCATCTGTTGTATAATCTAGCATTGGCCAATTTTGTTAAATTGTTAATTATTGTCTTTCGCTACTTTGTCAATTATTTTTTACTGTTTATGATATCGTCTGTTCTAATTACTCTTCCACTATGTATTATATATTTTTAATCATTATGCATACTCTGATCTATGAGGGCATAGTCTCCCCATGGACACACCCTAGGACATCACTACTAGTCGACAGCTTCTGACATATGGGGAGATGCTCTTTAGGTCATGCAATCCATCGGTTTGGCCACCGTCTTAGAGGTGAGTCGGACTGAGACATTACAAATTAGTATCAGAGGCAATTATTTTCCTTTGTCTTACTATTTTGGGTTGGTATACAAGAGACTAGGAATGCATCAGTTCTTGGTTAATAGTCATGTCTGGGACTGATCACCCCACATATAGGAAATGACCAAGTGGTTAGGGATAGGAATTGATGTTCATGATTTTAAATACTACAGTTGATATGATTTCACCTCAAGTGATTGGTGTAATTTCTATTGCTTATGGATTTATGGAGTTTATGGTATTTTACCCTTATCCTGTTAAGGTAAGGATGAAGCATTACATGCATCATAATAGGCACATAAGGATTCACATGTCATGTATATGCCATTCCATGTAGTTGGATTCATAGGTTTCCGGCTAATATGATTGAGTGCCTTGAATTCCATGCCATGTTTCTGTGTTTATTAGCATACTTATTTTTATAGCCTTATTAGGTTTTAATATGTCGTGCTTCTATGCTAATAGAATGTCTTCCCTATGTTAGCTTCTTGTGATGACATGCTAGTTTTTTTTTATGTAATTGATTGCATGGAATAATGGATTGGTTGCAGTTAGATGAGAGTCAAATTCTACCTGTAAAGTGTATGGGTGCTTTATGGATCGGTAGATGGCTTACCATATGACTAGAATGTTGAACATATGCATGTTGTATTGTGAAATGGTTTTAAATGTAAAGGTATTGAAAATGGAACCTATAGTGGTGTCCTTTATTTAAGACCCTCTTCTAAGGGTAGATAAAGCTTCTTTGAGTTACATTGGAATAGAATCATGAGTGTTTTCTATAGGTGCACTTTCTTTTAGAAATGTCTTAGATTATTAGATTTTGATCCTAGCAACTTCTTTTGGTTTGAACCAATGTTAGGGTCGATGCTTTTTCTTTGTAAGGGGCTATCCCATGGTAGGTATCACCCTTAGAACTTAAAATCCTTGTTAATTCCATGATTTTTCTGCCTTTTGGTTTAGTTCGCATGATGTTGCCCCTAGTCAAACCCCCTTGCTTAAAATGACACCCTTGTTCGGATGGGTGGTCATGTTTTTCTTGTCCTTTGATATGGGCATGAACATAGAGTTATGCTCAGTTTCAACTAGTTAGACATGCCTCAGGTATGGTCGGTCTCTTTGTAGGTTGTTTGACCCTTTATTTTCCTTAGTGATGGATGACTTGATATGTCGTCATCCAAGTTAATGGTCATATGGGAAAATAAAAATATGGGTTAAATCCCTTGTACATACCATATAATACTTGAATGCATAGGGAATACAACCTATGGATAGTAATTAGGATGTTCCAGTTTCTCATGAAATCTCAGGGTAGTATGCATCGGTATACATGATAACCATTGAGTGTTTAATGTTGTAAAAAAACAGTTGAGTTTGGTGGAATCTTTGAGCCTTGTACTGTTGAGTGTAGTATCAAGTCATCTCCAGATTAGAGTGAACTAGGTGTAAAGAAATCAAGTTTGTCCCAATGCTCAGGATGACATCTAGAGACTCAGGTGTTTTTACATGTCGGTTGGTTTGGTTTTGGTTTTCATGCCAATTGTTTAAACATTTGTGTTTATGGTGGTTCTGACTTAGCGTGATTTTTAGTGGCTAGTATATCTATTCTTTTTATGATTATGACACTCCTAAGGTGGGGAGTGTCAAGTCGGTTCTGTTAAATACATGTCCTTCCGGGTAGAAGGAACACAACCAAATAGGACCGTTAGAGAATGGTCGGGTTGACTTAAATGTCGTGAGGCTTGTGAACTTTAAATCGGGTCGGTGCATGCTCGGAAGCACGATGTCGATGATTTTGGTTGTGTACGAAACCTTTGAGAAATTTCGTTGCTCATTGAGGACTTAAATGGTTAATCTTAAACTATCACGTAATGTCTCAGGTGGTAAAGGCATTATGATTGGTCAATGGAGGTATGTCGATAGGAGAATCCGAGTTTCTTCTAAGAAGCTGATCGTAGTGGTTTGACTGTGTTCTTCTTTATAATATGAAATCCCTCTTAGTGTATTTTTCTTAGCAATGAACATGTCCTATGTATTTATGTCGTCCTATATTGACTAATAGAGTGTCAGTCTTATGTCGTGCTAAATCTTTAAAAGTTGTTGAGCTTGTTGGGTGGTTCTCTTTCGGTGTTTCATGCTAGATGCGTGGTTTCCTTCATGTCTTGGTCAGGAACGTCATCGGAGGTCGGGTGTGTACTTTGGTGGACATGTTCATGTTGAATTCAATATGACTTGGGAGGAGGCATCATAGTTACTCTTGTAAAATGTCATCCATCTAAGCCGAGCACAGGTGAAGATGAGTGTGGTATGTGTCGGCTTGGGCCTTTCATGAAAATCCGGATTGACCTATATAACTGAGATCGATGGGAGATCAACCTTTTGACTATTTCAAAATCATGCCAAGAGCATCGTTAAAATGATTATAGGCATGCTTGTAATACAATTCTAACTGGGGTTGAACTGTGGTTTCGAATTGGATGCTTAATGTTAAAGCCTAAGGTGGGAAGTACCTTTGGTCAGTTTCTCAACAAGACAACGATGTAATCATGTCTCTAGATAAAAAGTCTCAAGAAAGATCCATCTTAGTGTTTCAGTTGGAAAACAAGCACTAGCTTGAGTTTTTATGGCTTAGGTTGTCGTGTGTTTGAAGGGATGATTGAAGGTGCGTTTTGAAACACAACGCGATCGTTTGAATGAATATTCATGACCCTTATAGATCGGGTGATGTTTATGTTGTTCCTGAAGGCTTCTTGGGGATGAGAAGTTCTAAGGTGGTTAGGTTATAACATCCTGTGTTTTTAACCAGATGAAAAATTCTAGGGGAATTTAAATTTTTTCCATTTGTTGGGCAGACCATTTTTAAAACCGAGCGTCATAACTTATTTTTTTTGAGAGTTGACACTATGGTGTTTTTTTTAAAGAAATTTAATTAAATTAATTAAAATTTAAATATAAATAAATTAAATAAGGGTATTTTATAATAATAATAATAATATAATTATTTTTTTTGTTATTATTATTGATGTTATTATTATTATTTACTTTTAGGTTTTAGAGAAACCAAAGAGGATTCTCCCTCTCCCTTAGGCGTGACGCACCCCTGGCCAGACCCCCTGCAGCACACGATGACCCCCTCTCTCAATTCCCTCTTCATTCAGCTATTCCACCCTATTTTCTTCATGATTCTTCTTTGATCCTTCAAGGTATGGTTCTCTGCTCCTCCTCCCAGTTTCCGGCTGTTTTCTGGTCTATTCGTCACTCGGTGATATTCGGCCGAACCCTAGGGTTAGGGTTAACTAGTTTTTTGGTTTCTTCTTTAGTATTAGGGCATGAAAATGGTCTCCTAGGGTGTGTTCGTGTGTTTTCCAGCAACCGCCACCGAAGGTGAAGCAGCTCATATCGATTTGGTTCACCGCCAACAGTTTAAGGTGAGTTTTTCTTTCATTCTTCGATACCACTTAGTTTATAATTGGGGGTTTTGTATTTTATGAGTACCTAGTAATTAAACTAAGGTTTTTTGTCCCTTTAAGCATTAATTTTGAGTTCCTATTAATGTGTGTAGTGGTTTTTGACCAATTTTGATGTTTCACACACATATACTCAGGTATGAATATATATATAAATGTATATCTTCCATGTACATGTTCCCTCATGGAACAGGGAACACGCGCATTGGGTTAAGGGATATATGTGTGTGTGTGTGTGTGTATGAAGGTATGCACATGCATGTGTGGAGCAGTTCCGGGTGGTCGTCGATAAATTCATCAACCGCCGAGTGTTCGTCTTGGTTCTTTTGAGACAGGGTCCCTCTCCTAGCCTCTTTAATTAAAGAATGATTTAAATTTCATTTAGATTCCTTCTTAATTATACTTGTTTTTATTGAATTGTTTTTATTGAATAAGTGTTTATTTAATATAATTGTTTTTTTTATAAACAAGTCGTGGTTTTGTAATAAAATCCCTCCAATGGAGGTGCACTGTCCATGAAAACTCACAGTGGTAGTTTATGCTCATTTAGATTGATAGACATTATTGCATTGAGGTTTTCCTTATACTTGATGTCATTGTTAGTCATAAATAACACATTGTACTTGGACCTTTTGATTTCTATGAAGGGGGTTTCCCTCTTTTTATTAAAACTATTGTTTGAACCAAAGAACCCTTTAAGTGCCATTAGACTTTTAAGATGGAATTGCCCAAGTAGGAAAGTGTTGTAATGACAAAGTCACCACTAAGTGACCCCCTTTTGATCTTATAAATGGTATTTACAAGTTCCAATAAATTGAATGAATTAAATGGAACTGAACATGGTTAACTTGGTACATGAGAGGTGATTCCTCACATAGTGAATTATGTAAATGGTTAAGCCTCATTTCTAAAATTTAATTGGATATCATGAAATAAATAGAGTGGATTATTCATGGTGACTTTCACTCCATATTTGAAATGTCTTAAGGGAAATTGGTAAATGTCCAATTATAACCAAACACCTCCGAAGTGTTTGAATTTCTTTGTATAAGGGATTACCCAAGCAAGTAATTTCCCTCTTGACTATTGCACATACTAAGTGTTTTCTTTCCACTTTAAATCCAATCACCTTGTTTTGATAAATTAAATAGCATGATTTGGAAGGAATGGATTTTCATGACGAAAATCCTTTCCTTGAGTGTTTAAATTGAGAATACCTTGTTAAAATAAAATGAATTGTTATGCTTAGTTGAATTTAATGACATGTCTTTGATTAAATGGATTATTCATTATGAATTTCTTGCCTTTCATTAAGTGGTTGAAGCGGAATGGAATGTGAAGGGTGGAAAGGGAAACCTGTTTATTTAATGATTTTCAAATACAAGCTTGTTATCTTGTTTTATTTATTGTCATTGATGAACTATGGTTTGAGACATGTTGATGCCATGCACTTTTATTTATATTCCACTACTTATGCAAGTTACTAATGCTTATTCCCTATTTTAGTGGCTATATATATATATATATATTCTAATCTTGTTATCTTGAGATATTAAAATGCTAATAATGGCATGTGGTTGTGCCCAAATTTACCCTACCGGTAAAAGCGGTCGTTGAAGTATAAGTAGGAACCGAATCCATAGGGACCAAAGAAGAAACCTTGAGACACTAATATTGGATGTGGGGTTGGCTATGATGTGGCCATCTTTGGGGTTGATTTTGATTGAAAAACTAATTATTTAATTTAAATAAAAATTAAAAAAACACAAATTTACTTGATCTAAAAAAATTATTTAAGATGAGTTGATCCTAAGTTATCTTTAGGGCTTGATTGGATGTATTTGTTTTTCTTTGGATTTTCTGTTCATCGGTTCAAGAGGTATCCATTAAATGAAATAATTCCTCAATATCATTCTCTAATTTAATACATACACAATTTCAAGGCTAATAACCAATTCACTTAGAGGATCACTTTCATGATCAATCTATGTAATTGGATCATACTAGCACTCAAAATGCATCGTCGTTAAAGTTGGTGAAGACAAATGTGAAGATAAATCAATGAAAGGAACTCTTAAAATGAAGAATATATTTAAGAATTTAAGAATATCAAATAACATTCAATCCACCCCATAAAACTCCCTAGGATCAACCCATAAAATATTATCCCTCCATTTATGTTATGATATCAATGGAATCGGGAAGAAAAATTATGAGAGTGGAATTGAAGAAGAAGAACATTAAGAAAAATGAACAGTCCACTGTTGTGGGATGAATTCACAAGTGATTGTGTGAATAAATTCACACCTTGATTCAACGGTATCAACATGTAAATAAAAGGAAGATAAAAATTAAATAATAATAAGAACTTTTATTAAGATACTAAACGTGAAAGAAAAACATACATTAGAGAAATTGACGATTCAATTACAAAATGAAAGTAGGAAATTACAAGTGAAAGAAATACAATGGATGAATGAAAAACGTGGATTGAAAGAAAAAAAGTTAGATGCTAATTACCTTCACCACCAGCTCCTTATATAGGCATATTTGGAGCCTTAGATACACCCCCAACAATAAATTACATCCCTATTAATTGGGAGAGTCAAAAGAGCATGAGAAAATCAAGGGAATTTTTACGTTTCAAAGTATTCCATAAATTTCGTTCAGATTCATCACCCGTTTTGATGTGTATATTTGTAACTGAAGGAGGCCAAATCTGGAGGGTTAGTAGAACAGAAATTTTCTCTTCCATCTGTCCTATATTAGATGTAAAAATTTTGGGTCATTTGGTGCAACCTTTTGGAAGTTATTATTGAAATGGTGGGATGACTTTATGTGCATTCATATCGGGACCACCATTTAAATATCAACTTCAGATCCCTTTATCATCATAAAAACTTCAGAATTAGCTCTGGCCACAGTTGAATAAAATGATCCCCATATTTTTATCTTTCTTCAATAAAATTTTTAACTTCATTGGGCTTGGTTTGTGGGCCCCACATTTGTTTGATGGGCCTTAGGCCCAGTATGCTTTCTCCAGAAAATTTCTTCATTCATGATGAAAAATATCCATCTTATCCTGGGATCCATCCATCAATCCTTAAATATAAAATATTCCAAAAAAAGTGATCAATGATATCCCAAAATATTAAATTCAAAAAATTAATATAACATTCTCCACAAATAGATGGTTGATTGGGCCAAAATTTTCATTTTAAATGTGAATTGCACTTAAGATGAGAAATGAAGTTCAATTTCTATAATGCACTAAAAATTATGTTTATTGACTTTAGAACACATAAATATTAAGATATTAACAATAAATATTAGCCACTTTTAGCATCTAATCACACCCCCCAACTTGAGTTTTGCTAGTCCCGAGCAAAATATATCTCAAATATGAAATTCGAATTCCCTTTTCCATAAAAATTTTAATACACATT
Source organism: Viscum album (assembly GCA_963277665.1). Taxonomy (NCBI): domain Eukaryota; kingdom Viridiplantae; phylum Streptophyta; class Magnoliopsida; order Santalales; family Viscaceae; genus Viscum; species Viscum album. Next base: position 1,317,935,049 of record OY728147.1, read on the forward strand.
GCTCACCCAAATAACTAATACCAAAAAAATTATGAAACCCATAAAAATCATTTAAAATAAGCTAAGTCCATATGCATATCCCAAGCCCAAGCTCATTCCTTTGTTAAAATTCATTGTCACATTTCATCTAATTTCAATTAAGCATGATGACGTGTTGTGCATCACAAAAGACATGGGGCCCATTTTTTTGTTCAATGGGGGAAAATAGAAGCTCTAGGTGGTAATCACATTAAATCTTAAGATGATTATCCAATTTTTTATTTGATTTTTTTGTTGATTTTTTAAACCACAATAGATATGAAAAGACTAACTCTCAGCAAGACAACTATGGAGTCACGATCTCCCAAGTGTCGGACACCACACATATTTTGAATTCCATGCTCTAAAATAGACATATAAAGATTAACTCTGGGAAAGAAAACTATGGAGTCATGATCCCCAAGTGACAGACGCCGCACATTTGTACAAAACATTTCTCTATGTGGTCATTATTGTTTTTCAATTTTTTTTTGTTTTTTTATACTCAAATTAAACTAAAAGTGACCCCAGAACCCTATGCTATAATGAAAGGGTCCCACGAACTCAAATTTAAACCCAAGATCCAATAGACGTGCATTGTGGCATTTTGATTAAGATAATGAAAATGTAAACTTTGAAAAATCACATTATACAATCGCACTTTCCAAAAACTATGCTCATGAACTTAAACTTGCATTAAAATTAAAATCAAGGCATGAAAAATTATTCGATATCCAATTTCAGAGTTTGAAATGTGTGTTATCATGTCCAAGGTTAATGGAATTTTTCTTTCCACGCATGTTCTTATTAAAAAAACATTTTTTATTTAATATCCCCCCAACATAGAATAACATTGTCCCCAGTGTTTAAAGAAAACTTAGAAGTGGGTATGGGAGAGGTGTTCCAAGAGGAAATTGAAAATGATAATTATGGAATAAAGTCACCTGGTGGTTGATGATGAAAGCACGTGCCACAGTCTCCCTTCAATCCTGGGTTCGAGTCTCAGTGGCTTGGACGGTTGTGATGGGCTTTTCCCCACGACCTACAACATGTCCTTAATTTTTTTTATTTTTTTAACCTATAAAAACATAAAAATAAAACAAATAAAATGATGATACATTGTCTTCTTTTTAAATTTATGGGTAGGGTATTACTTAGAGATCACACCATGTGACATAAATGAATATGGAACTCCCCTTTCATACCCATCCATAATCACAATAGAATAACAAGTCAGCAACCTATGATAATTTTTTAAATGAAAAAAAAAAGATTCAAAATTATTGGAAACATGAAAACCATGGGTTTCCTCCCATGCAACGCTTTTGTTTAACGTCGTTAGCTCAACTTGAACCTCAAAAATTATCCAATTCCAACTTTCAACATTTTTAGGACCCCATTTTTATTCACCTCAATAAGATTTATATTAATTCCTTTTTTTAAATTTTTGCCATGTGAAATCTCATGCTTAATAATGAGTGTGAAAGTACAAGGAATTTTGGTAATGGTTGATTGAGTTTCATCTGGAGTATTTCCTAAGATTTCAAGGTTCATTCCTACTTTGTGAGATTCTTGATGAAAATGGATGATAATTGAATGGTCTTAGTTATCATAAATGGAGGGATTATTGAGTGGGGAATGAAGGATTATAACGTTGAGTTCAGTTTTATTGAATTTTCTAAAAGAAGAATGGAAATTTGAATCCAAATTTGTTTCTTCTACAAAACATTTTGAAATAATTGATTCCTTTTGAAAATATGATTCATCCCCAAAATTGTCCAATTGAATATTAGGATTGGGTATGGACTCATTATTTGTGATCTCTCCTAATGGTTCAATTATTGGTACTTCTAAAAATTTATCAATGGAGTTATATTCATGAAAATCAATCCATGATGTCAAATTTTTCTCTTTTGAGTCCAAAAAATCAATTTCCTCCTGATTTAAAGACCCTTCAACATTTCTTTGATCTTCTTCAGTTATCCCATATCCAATGGTTAGTTCTTTTTTAAATTCATGAGTGGTTTTTGGGATAAAATATTCTTCTATCAGCGATGAGGAAAGAACATCCTGAGTGGGAATGAGTTCCTCATAAGTCTCAATGCTTTGTATTTCTAATCACAGTGAAGAAAATTCTGAATTCATTTTAACCATTTTTCACACAAATGTTCAAGAATTTTTTCAGGATTAGGATTGATAGATGTTTGGACATAATGAACTTCATTAAGTTTTATCTCTTCAATAATCCTTGAGAGGGATAGAAATTAATCTTTTAAACAATCAGCATCCCATTTATTGTACATCTCTTCTGGTGTGGTGTATTCAATCAAGTTTTGGTCAATGAAATTCCCTATGTGAGGTGATTCCAAATATTTATTTTCCAGTTGATTATAGCCTTGGTCTATCAATGGGTATTGTGGAATATAATCCATTGGATTTGATTGAAAATTGGTTTTGGGATTCATTGGACACACAGAAACAGAAAGGGGAATATAGAAGTGAAATTAGGGTGAGAATAAAGAATTTGGGGTGAGAAAAGAAGATGAGTGTATAAGATACTTACTTGGGTCCCTGACAATGGTGCCAAAATTTGGTTGCACCCAAATTTACCCTACCAGTAAAAGCGGTCATTGAAGTACAAGTTGGGATCGAATCCATATGGACCGAAGAAGAAACCTTGAGACACTAATATTGGATGTAGGGTTGGCTATTAAGTGGCCATCTTTGGGGTTGATTTTGATTGAAAAACTAATTATTTAATTTAAAGAACAATTAAAAAAACACAAATTTACTTGATCTAAAACAATTATTTAATATGAGTTGATCCTAAGTTGTTTCTAGGGCTTGATTGGATGTATTTTTTTTCTTTGGATTTTCTGTTCATCGGTTCAAGAGGTATCCATTAAATGAAATAATTCCTCAATATCATTCTCTAATTTAATCCATACACAATTTCAAGGCTAATCACCAATTCACTTAGAGGATCATTTTCATTATCAATCTATGGAATTGGATCGTACTATCACTCAAAATGTGTCATCATTAAAGTTGGTGAAGACAAAGATGAAGATAAATCAAAGAAAGGAACTCTTAAAATAAAGAACATATTTAAGAAGTTAAGAACATCAAATAACATTAAATCCACCCCATGAAACTCCATAGGATTAACCCATAAAAGGTTATCCCTAAATTGATGTTATGATATCAATGGAAGCGGGAAGAAAACTTATGAGAGTGGAATTGAATAAGAAGAACATTAAGAAAAATGAACAGTCCACCGTTGTGTGATGAATTCACAAGTGATGGTGTGAATAAATTCACACCTTGATTAAACGGTATCAATGTGTAAATAAAAGGAAGATAAAAAATTAAGAATAAGAATAACTTTTATTAATATACTAAACATGAAATAAAAACTTACATTAGAGAAATTGATGACGCGATTACAAAACGAAAGTAGGAAATTACAAGTGAAAGAAATACAATGGATGAATGAAAAATGTAGATTGGAAGAAAAAAATTAGATGCTAATTACCTTCACCACCAGCTCCTTATATAGGCATATTTGGAGCCTTATATACACCCCCCCAATAATAAATTACTTCCCTATTAATTTGGAGAGTCAAAAGAGCATGAGAAAATCAAAGGAACTTCGACGTTTCAAAGTAGTCCATAAATTTCGTTCAGATTCGTCCCCCATTTTGATGTGTATATTTGTAACTGAAGGAGGCCTAATCTGGAGGGGTCGTAGAAGAGAAATTTTCGCTTCCATCTGTCCTCTATTAGTTGTAAAAATTTCGGGTCATTTGGTGCAGCCTTTTGGAAGTTATGATCAAAATGGTATGACGATTTTATGTGCATTCATATCGGGCCCACCATTTAAATCTAAACTTCAGATCCCTTTATCATCATGAAAAATTTAGAATTAGCTCCGGCCACAGTTGAATAAAAAGATCCTCATATTTTTATCTTTCTTAAGTAAAAATTTTATCTTCATTTTGCTTGGTTTGTGGGCCCCACATTTGTTTGATGGGCCTTAGGCCCATTATGCTTTCTCCAGAAAATTTCTTCATTCATGCTGAAAAATATCCATCTTATCCTAGGATTCATCTATAAATCATAAAAGATAAAATATTCCAAACAAAGTGATCAATGATATCCCAAAATATTAAATTCAAAAAAATTAATATAACATTCTCCGCAAATGGATGATTGATTGGGCCCAAATTTGCATTTTGAACGTGAATTGCACTTAAGATGAGAAATGAAGTTCAATTTCTATAATGCACTAAAAATGATGTTTATTGACTTTGGAACACATAAATATTAAGATATTAATAATGAATATTAGCCACTTTCAGTGTCTAATCAGCATGTAATTGTTACATTCTTGCTTTTTGTGCTCAATGTCTTATGCTATTTTGATGGTAGGAGATGTTTATTTAGTGGTATGCAATATTTTAAATGCATTTCCTTGTGATATATGCCTTACTTGATATGAATCTTTTGAAATGGGATGAGATAAATCATGGGTTATGTATTAAGGACTCATGGATGGACTCTCGTGTTCAAGTGGTTATACCACGAAGTGCCGGGGAAGCGGTGTTTTAGGCTCTCCAAGCAAGGGCTCCCCTGAGATTTCTATTATAATATTGGGTGATACTAGTTCCCTAAGGGGAAATCGAGGATAGACTCATTGGAAAGATGGATATGCCAAGCCTCGAGTGATACTCGGTCCCTTACGTATGATACTCGAGATAGACTCATGGTTACTATACCATGAGTGATACTTGGACCTTTGAAAGGATCGCCTTGTACATGCTCGGTGTGTCACGAACCAAACCAGGCCGGTCACCCGAGCCGGTCTGTGACAAGGCCCTAGAGGCATTCCCGATCCTCTCGGGCTGGCAATAAGCGCCAGGGCATCAACAGAGGTTGTGGGAATGATTTCACCCAATATAAATAAAGAAACAAAAATATTACAGAACAGAGGAGAATAAAAAGACCGAGTAAAGTGACTAAACAAGAACAAAAGTAAATAAAACTAACCAAACTCGACGTCCGGACTAACTCCGTGTGACCTCACGGGTCACTCTCCGACTCAACGATCAAGCGCCGCCCAAGGCGAGCGCACTCAAGTTGTATCCTACACAAACACTAAAACATAAAAAAACTATAGGCATGAGTATTAAAACTGAATAGGTTAGCTTGATATCTATTACCAATGAACTAACTTTAAAATAAAAGAAACACCATTTCAAGTTTGAACTACAATTTATAAAAGTATTTTTTTCTAGATATTTTACTCAAAAGCAAAGTACGAACCATTGCCCTAAACAATTTTCAAATCTAGATTCATTTCATTAGTGTCAATGGCTTTTTAGGGAAAGGGAAAGTGATGTTTATATTTTCAAATTTGTACAAAGAGGATTAAACACTTTAATTTGAAAACCATTTCTAGAAACCAAGTCAAAACCAATTCATCACTTTCTAAGGAAAACAATATACAAAAATGCACAAAAGTAAGTACACAATAAGAGCAATGTAGAAATACATAAAAGAGCTAAATCATCACTACAAGTAACTGAAAGTCAATAGACATGGGTGAACCTAGGAGATCAAGAATAAACCATAACACACCAATACATGAGATATCATCCTCGTTGACATGTCACACATGATGAAATCAAAACGCCCAATACGCTCAACCATCTTTTCTCAGGAAGGCCGAGGGAAAATCCCATAGTAATAAACCCAATATATCCACCTACTATGGGCCACTGGTTAGTACCATAACCTACCAGTGCAGCAATCATTCTTAGAATATTCTCTCAATATGTCAAATTCCCATGTCTCAAGTATTTAGAAAAGGGGGTGATCCAACCGATGCTAACCGAGCATCCAATCACACACACACACACACACACACACATATATATATATAATAATACACAATAGACATCATCCTGAGCCACTCCATGGGACAACCTCTTGCCTTTAAACCATTCGAGCACCCGGGAGCTTCTAAGCATGGCCCCCCCAAACAATCTATCACAGCCAAGGCAGGATGGTTACCCTAGGAGGGTTTTCATCAAAACAATTTCATCATTTTCCGTAAAGTGTCAAATGGGTATTAAACACATTACACAAATCACCACTTTAGAAAGGAACCAAAACCAGTTTGAAACCATTTGAAGAGCCCAAAAATACTACTTCATATGCTGCCAATATTTTTATAAAACCAAACCAAACCATTTTATTTTCCAAATAAACCATAAGAGCCAACCGGGCATTTCATCAAACATGAGGTGTGCAATATATAACAATAAAATCCTATTTATCACATAACAAGGTATAAAACACCACTTTGTACCCCAAATAGTGAAACCAAGGATTATACATCAATATTTATTACTTAAAAGAGGTTTGAAAAGCATGAAATGTATGAATATTTAATTAAAAAGGCAAGTGAAAAGGGGAACCTACCTCGAGGTCGAGGTCAAAGCGCGATGACAACGGAACTTCGGAAACAAGGCGCGACGATGGCGCTCACTCAGAAACGCCCTGCACGGGTCCTAAAAAGCCAAACCAACCCAAAACAACATTTAATTAATAAAACCTCTAATCAAACCAAGGTAATATATATATATATATATATCAAATAAAAACAAATGGGTATACCAAAGGGAGTGGTATTCACACCAGAAGAAGCGGTGCATCGACAGGGGATCACACTGGCAGAGGCGACGCACTGAAGGAGGGAAGGTCGGAGGTGGGTTGCCGGTGTTGCGTGCGCCGGTCGGAGGAGGTTTGTGTGGTTGGAAACAGGCCGACCGGGGCTGCGGGTAGCCATGAAAGAGTGTGGGTCGTCTGGAGAGGTTACAACCATTGAAGAAGGGAGGTACAGCGCTGGCGGAAGGCCTTGCCGGAGGTGGGATCGTCGGCCGGGGGTGTTGCGCACTGAGCAGGGGGTTTGAGGGGGGGGGCTTTGCTGCTAGAAACAGGAGGCCGAGAGCGGAAGGGGGTCATGCTGGCTGGGTGCGGTGGAAGACAGAGGAAGAGAGTCCGGCTGGGGGCTGCTACTAGAAAAGGGTGCTGGTGGCGGGCTGCAAAGAGGAGGCCAAGCGGGGGTGCAGGTGCTGCGGCATGCAGGAGGGGTGCACGGGCTGGTCGGGGTGCGCAGGTTGCAGGAGGAGAGGAGGGGGGCGAGGCTAGTTCACTGCAGCAAGGAGAGGAGGCGACGGGGAGACCAGGCAGGGGCCACAGCGGGTGCACTGAAAGGGGGGAGGCGGTGTGCTTACGGCAAGGAAAGGAGAGTTGCGCCGTCGGGTAGCAGGGAAAAGAGGGAGAGGGGGCGGCCGCGTGCGGGGAGATAAGGGGGGAGGCCTACGTTGAGACCCACTGGAAGCAGGAGGTTGGGTCGTGCAGTGCACAGGGAAGGGCGCGCATTGCCAGGGGAAAATGGGGGGGGGAGATAACAACGCAAAAACCCTAAAAAAATGGTAAGCAAATAAAAAAAAGAAAATAATAATAATTATAATAATAATAATGATGATGATAATTATTAAACTTCTTAATGGCAATAATAATAATTAATAATTTTCACAAGAATAATAATTGTAGTAATAAGAATAATAATAATAATAATAATAATAACAACAACAACAATAAAATCATGATGGTAAAAATAAAAAGAATACAAGTATTTGTTTATTTTAATGATAATAAATTCTTTAGAAACAATAAAAATATTAAATGGCAATAGTTTATGTGCTTTTTAAATATAAAAACTTTCTATTTAAATTTTTTTGAAGACAACGAGATGCGCAGTTGTCAGGGTGAGGTTGTGCGGCTTCCAAATTCCCGCTCCGCCCATGCGCCCGACGACGTTGACGCCAAAGAGCGCACTTTTTAACATAACTCAAAGAAACAATTCTTTCAGGACTCACCCGAACCCCAGAATAATTTATGTAAGGAATAAAATAATTAAATAAATTAAATTCACAGGTTGAGGTGTGACAATTCTCCCCACCATAACATTTTCTGTCCCCAGAAATCCACAACCATCCAGTTGGTTGACCGACACTTAAGGATTTCACATAAATGTGATCCAACCTCTTTATCCAAGGACATTCCATCGACCACCAATAGGACTCAACCTCATTGTCTGAAATAAATTACCAGTAAAGGGGAGGCCTGAACGGACTCCCCACCATAAGAATTCAACTAGCATCAGGTAACGATTTAAGAGAAAACCTAAAGAGATGGTGGGTATCCCCACCATAAAGAACAACTTATACAATGCCAAATGGAAATTCAACTTAGACGTGCATTGGTTCTTACTCAAGCTAAAAAGAAACACAACAAGAACATTCACACCACTCACTCACGTCCAAAAGGAATAAGAGCTGAATCGAAAACTCCGTATGAACTAAAAACCTGTACCCCGTGGGCAGGGAGGGAGGGCCAGAGGATTGGATCAATGAAACTACGACAAAACAATTTCTCACGACTCATCACTTTAGGATGAACACAAACCAAAGCCGCAACTATTTCACATGGGTGGCCCACGCAAGGTCACTGATCAACAACTTGCATCCAAAAGGAACAATCACCGAAATTGCGCGAGGTATAAGTCCATCACGCACTTTGCGACAAGAGGAAAATTACAACGACAGAGAAACCAGACCAGCAACACCAAAACTGTCTCCCACACGATAGAGGCACAACTTTAACCAGGCTCCTTAAAATTCCCCAGGGTTCCTAACTACGCACCAGCTTCACTCCGAGGACTTTTGGCTGGAGCTCTGATGGATGAAGCATCTCCTGCCTCGCAGTCAGGTTCTGATAATACCAATAAGAAACATACATCTTTTGATTTGATAAAATAAAGGACAATATTTTAAAATAAAAAACATACTGGCATTGAAAACAGGAGTTCATCAAAAGACCCACGACATCCCATACATGTCAAAACCCAAAACACCATTAGTACACTGCAACGCTAAGAGATCCATTACACTGAAAGGAAACTTACACAAAAAACTTTAAACAAAAACCCAACAGCACATCACTTCTGAGAACTTCCTCCGTGACGCTTTCTATCAACGCCCTGACAGAATTGTCACAAGTGACCTAGGCATCCACATTCCTGGCAGGGTTTCGGAGCACTTGGACATGATGGCTTTTTGTGACCCAGCTTTCCACACTAAAAAAACACGAGGATCTCTTGCTCTGAAGAGGATGATGATAGATCATGGGGCCTCTTGATTCCACGACCTGCTCCATCCACTTTCATTTGCTTACTCATATCCTTTATAGAATTTTCTTCACCACTGCTCATAGGGATCAAAGGAGGGAGGACTACTTCGATCACTCCTTCCATCATGACTTCGACATGAAAAGCTTGTCTCGCCACATCAATAAAAGAAGTTAGATTGGACTCTAACACCTTCGACTGTAGATTAGGGTGAAGACCTGCCTCGAAACGTCGAGCCTTCATGGGGTCATATGTGGCATACCCTGAATAATAATGGACTATCTCCACAAAGCACTGTAAATATTCCAACACAGATCTATCGCCCTACTGCATACAACACATCTTCATCCCCTTTCTCACCCTTTCTTCCCTAGAAAAATACTGACGAATGAACGGAGCCTTGAAAAACTCCCAAGTAATCTCTTGATGAGGCTTGTTTCGAGACACTGACTTCTACCACATCCATGGTGAACCTTCAAGCATGAAGGTCGCAAACTTGACCTTTAACGACTCGGGAAACTCAATGAGGTTGAAGTCCCTTTCAATCTTTTGCATCCACTCCTCTGCTACGGAAGTTTCTGCTTGACCATAAAAGAGAGGTGGATCTAGCTTTCGAAACTCAAGCATAAAATCCTTAGGTTGATCAACCGTACTACGATCACCCATAGAATATTCAAAGGAATAGCCGCTGGACAAAAAGAGTCAAGAACCCATTTAAGGCCAACTCAATAAACAAAAATCCTCAAAAACAAACACTGCATATATGACAAGCTCTAAACACAAGAAAATGATCCATCATAAAATCAAAACATTTCTTTTGAAAACATCTTTAATTTAAAACAAGCTTGGTGGGTTAAACCCTCACCATTGGTATTCTTTAGAGTCTTAATCACATGCATGTATCTGTGCCACCCTGGGCATCTATCCACATTTCCAACATACCACTATGCATGTGAGAACCCATTGGTATTCTTTAGAGTCTCACTCACATGATCTGTGTTTTTTTATGTTGCTTTATTTATTTGTATTGGGATAAATCGTTCTCATAGCCCATGTTGATGCCCTGGTGCTTGTTGCTAGCCTGGGAGGATCGGGAATGCCTCTCGGGCCATGTCACGGATCGGCTCGGGTGACCGGTTCAGGGTCAACTCGGGTTGGTTTGTGACACAGTGGCATTGGATATTTTGAATGGATGTACCGTAATAATACCTCAGGGATGGGCTCAAACTCCACTAATGGATTTGATGGATTGTTTGAACTGCATTGATTAATTGCTTGGGTTAATTTCTTGTGCTATACTTATTGCTTCTATTTATATTAGAGCATGTAATTCTGACTTTTTGCTCTTTCCTATTGGCATACTTATGTGATGACATGAAAACTAGACCCCAATCCTAAGAAAAAGCTTGGGGGTTCACCTATTTGAGTCGCCTTGTTAATTTTGGAACTAGTACGCATATTATGCTTGCACAAGTACCTATTTTATAATTTTTGGCTTAGGTCGAAGTAGGTGGTATGGGACGGGCGTCCGTTAGGAACCCGGACCAAGCTACTATTATTAATTTGTTATCACTCTGCATTTATTTTACATGGCACACTTCTTAAATTATATTGCATTGTTTGGATTAGGATTGACACCGTGGGTGCTGGTCTACTGAGATTTATATCTCACACCCTGCTCGAGTACCCTTGGTACCTGAGTAGACCTTATAATTACAGGATCTAGGTTGAACACTCTATTGCTTATACCTGTAAGTTAGGAGCAAAGGACCAAGATGGAGCTCAGGATGCTCATAGAGATCACTCATGGGGATTTACTATCCTTTATTTACTATTGTACTATGTTGTAAAGCATTTTATATTGTTTACTACTTTTAGTTATGTATCATCACCATGAAATGCATTCATCTATTGTATAATATAGCATTGGACACTTTTATTAAAATTTTAATTATTTTCTTATGCTACTTTGTCAATTATTTATTACCTTTTCTGCTGTTGTCTATTCTAGTTATGCTTCCACTATCTATTATTTATTGTTAATCGTTGTGCATAATCTGGTCTATGAGGTACTAGTCTCCCCATAGAAACACCCTAGGCCCTCACTTCTAGTTGATGACCTTTGGCATTTTGGGAGACGTGCTTGAGGTCATGTGACCCACCAGTCCGACCACCGTCTTAGAGGTGAGTCAAGCCAGACAGGAGGTTACCTTATTCCACTATGGGAAACATAGGCATATTAGATCCAAATTCCCTAAATTTAAATTTGGTAAGCCTTCTAGAGAATCTAGTGATCATTTTCTCTCCATCGACCAAGGTTATGAAAGTGATGAGGTGTTGTTCATGTCCCAAGATACTCTGGATGTCGAGTGGGTCCTAGACTCAGGATATTCTTTCCATATGTTCCCAAATAGGTGTTCATTTTCTTGTTTGACCAAGGGAGTTGAAGGATAGGTTGCTCTTGGAAACAATAAGAGATGTTTCATCATGGGTAGAGGTTTTGTTATGCTAGATCTCTCATACCATTCTCTTTTCACCTTATTAGATGTGATATGGGTTCCAGATTTACATCAGAATCTGATCTTATTAGGTGTCTTAAATTAGAGAGGTTGTACCTTTAAATACGATTCTGGTTGTCTTAGAATCACCAAGGGAGATCATATGGTTCTTAAAGGCTTCTTACTGAATGGGTTGTATGCATTGGATGGAATAACACATGTCAAGAAGGTGGGAAATATCTATGTCACTAATAATCACAATACCATGATTTGGCATAGGTGGTTGGGACATGTAAGTGCTAAAGGCTTATAATAATTGAGAAATCAAGGGATGATCACTCAAGTTACACTGAGTAACTTACCCTTTTGTGATAACTATGTCATGGGTAAGTCTAAAAGAGTTAGTTTTCATTGATCCAAATTTAATGTTGGTCACCCACTTGATTACTTTCACTTTGATTTGTGGTGACATGCTAGAACTACCTCCCATGGTGGAGGTTCCTACTTTGACACTTTTATTGATGAATTTTCATGGAAAGTCTTGGTCTATATTTTGGGAAATAAATCTGATGTCTTTGAGGTGTTTAAAACTTGGAAATCCTTTATAGAAAATCATTATGGGAAGAATTTAAAGGCTTTGAGGAATGATAATGGCCTTGAATACCTTGTCTACCAAATTTATCAATTTTTTTTAAAATGATGGAATTTTGAGACACTGAACGATGAATCATACCCATCAGTAGAATGTTCTAGATGAGCATATGATCCATACCATTCTTGAGTGAGTTCATAGTATTCTTTCATGCTCAGGCCTACCCAAATCCTTTTGGGTAGAAGCTGTCACTACAATAGTTTACTTAATAAATATGTGTCCCTCATTTTCCAATGCTTTTAAGACTCCTATTTAATTGTGGAGCAATCACCCCCATACTATAAATATCTTAGGGTGTTTGGGTGAACTACCCATACTCATGTTAAGGATGATAAACTTGATCCTAGAGCAGTTAAATGCATCTTTATGGGGTATCCTTAAGGGGTGAAAGGGTATAAGATTTGGGTAGATAACCCCAGTTTTCAGAAGTGTATTCTTAGCCAATATGTGGTGTTTCAAGAGTTTGTTCCTTCTAGAGTCCAACCTCCCACTGATGACAATGGTGATCCTTCTCAGAAGTGGGACCTTGAGGTTGATCCTCCCAGTGTTAGTGAGTCTCCTGTTGAGACTCCCTTTACCTCTCAGGTTTCCCTTTCTCAACCTAAGTCAGAATCTAAGTCTGATTCTGATAATGATCTTGATGATGGATCTCCTAGTGACCTTATGGGTTATCATCTCACTAGATATAGGTAGAGGAGAGTCATTATACCTCCTCCTAGGTACAACCATACTGATATGGTTGCCTTTTCCTTAAATGTGGCAGCTGATATTGGTGGAGAAGATCCCTAAAGCTACAATCAAGCTATCAATGATAGAAACTCTAAGTAATGGATTTTCAGCTATGAAATATGATATGAAATCCCTAAGAAAGAACCATACTTGGTCCATAGTCAATAAACCACATACTGCCAAGGTGATTGTCTGTAAATGGATATATAAAACAAAATAAGACAATACTATAGGGAATAAAATTAAATTTAAAGCAATACTTGTAGCCAAAGGCTTCCTTCAAAGAGAATGAATTGATTTCTCAGAATTTTTTTCTCCTATAGTGAAACATTCTTCTATAAGAATTCTTCTTGCATTTGATTCCCATTTAGATTTTCATATAGAATAACTAGATGTCAAAACTTCTTTCTTACATGGTGTTTTAATTGAAAAATTATATGTGAAGCCTCCTATTCATTTTGAACATGAATTTATAGCTAACCAAGTTTTTTTGCTTAATAAATAATTATATGGATTAAAACAAGCTTCAAGACAATGATACAAAAAGTTTGATTCATTCATGTTAGAAAATGGTTTCAACAGGAGTCAGTTTGACGCGTGTGTTTATTTTAAATCTGTTAAAAATCCATGATTTTTTTACTGATTTATGTAGATGACGTGTTACTTATATATAGTGATATGAAATCAATCACCCATGTTAAAATGCAATTGAATTCATCTTTTTAAATGAAATATCTAGGACATGCTAAGCAAATTACAAGCATAAAAATTATTAGGGATAAGAATCATTGGATTCTATATATATCTCAATGTTCCTACATCCTTAAAGTGCTTAAGAGAAATTTGTTTGATGCTTTGAAACCTATTAGTGTTCCTTTAGGTCAACATTTTAAATTGTATTTATCTCAGTCACCTGCCACATCTTCTGATATTGAATATATGAGTAGAATCTCATTTGCTAATGTTGTGGGAATTATTATGTATACTATGATTTGTACTCGACTAGTTTCTTTTTTAATCTGTACTTTAATCAGGTTTATAGAAAATCTAGGCAAGACACATTGGCATGCTCTTAAATGGTTGCTAACATACATTTAATATATTTCATCTCTTTCAATTTTATATGGTAAGAATGTTAATTCTTCTGAATTAGTGACTGATTATATTGATTCTGACTATGATGGAAATGTTGATACTAGGAAATCACTAACGGGTTATGTTTTTACTGCATATAGAGGACCTATATCATGGAAGTGAAATATTCAATTGGTGGTGGCCCTCTCAACCACTGAAGCCAAGTACATTGCACTGATAGAAGCCATCAAAGAAACCATATGACTTAAGGGTTTGATTTCTGAACTTAGTATTAGTAATTCTGTTATTACTGTACACTGTGATTCTCAGTATGCCCTTTATCTATTTAAAAATTTAGTATGTCATGGTAAGTATAAGTACATAGATATCAGACTTCATTTTATTAGAGAAGTTATTGAAAGTGGAGCAGTGTGTGTCACTAAGATACACATGAATGAAAATCTAGCTGATGGTTTGAATAAGACTGACTTTATCCAAGTTCAAGCATTGCTTAGATATCTTGAACTTGGATTCTATTGAATAACATTAGGTGTAAAAGAATCACCAATTTTATATGAAAATAGTGAAGATTTGTTAATTTTGATTTCCATATAAAATTGTTTTATTTTTATTCATTCCTGGCCATTCGTTGTGGCCACCGACTTTATCATCCCTACCGTTTATTTTCTTAGCGGGTTTCACATGCCGCCGGAAGATCGGTTCATAGCGTGCTCTCCTCAGCCCGAGCGGTTATCCTAGTAAGGGTTTGTTGATTTTTTTCACCCCCCTATAGGCGGTGTCATTCTAAGTGGAGAGATTAGATCGAAATTCCTTTTGCTGGCTTGCGGTGAAGATCTGTTGCGTAGACCGATATGAAATTCAGATTTCTTCGCACCGTCAGAAGAAGCCCCTATCACCACCGAAAGAAGACCCTATCGACACTGGATCTCATTCATCTCATGACTTTCTGTGTGGATCCACTACTGGCGTCTTCTTCTGGATCTGGGATATTCTTGATGAAGATCTGTTGTGCGACATAGACCTGCCACACTACCCTAATTCGGTGCTTGACGAAGGTCTGCTGCGCGATCTGGATCCAATGTCTGATGTGGATCCACTACACTACATCAACCTGCTATGCAACCCTAGATATGGTGTTTGATAGGAGTTGTTGCATGACATCCACCTACTGCAAGGGATCTGGACAGAGCGAACCACTTGAAGCAACCTGGACTGACAGACCATTATACGTCTGGTGTTGTGAGTATTCCTTTCTTTTCTTACTTTCAAGTTATCACAGATTTAATTGTTATTGTGTTGATAATTGTTTCAATTTTGTTTTGTCAAATCTGTTGATTTCTTCTATCCCTTGTAATCTGGTTGTTTTCGTTTGAGCATTGATAATAAACTGAGTGCATGGGTGGGGTTCTTAGAGCATCTCCAACCGAAGGCGCTAAAATGGAGTAACTCTTGCGCTAAAACAGCGCATATACAGTGAAATCATCTCCAACCGAAACAGTGGATAACACTGTAACAGTGCAGCGCCAAATATGGTGCTCGACTGTGCACCAATGCCATTTTAGTGCTGGATTTAGCGGTGGGTTGGAGATGTTTGGCTACTGCATTTTAGCGTGAGTTGGAGACGGTCTTACCGTGTAGGTCCCAAAGGGACCGAAGCACATAAATCCCTATGTTTTTCTGTTTACTGTTTTCTTGTTTCACTAATTTTCGGCACCATTGTTGTAATCATTTCATTTGTAGCATAATAAAATTTAATTTTAGTGTTTTGAATATTAAATTACACCATTTGTTTATTTGGTGATCTTTGGCATTATATTTGGGGTTGTATTCCGGTGTTACCCCACAACAGGTTTGTTAGTGGTGGCTTCACTTCTTCAGTGAGCTTCAAACCCAATATCATCTCCAGAATTGCAGTGGGACATCATTTGATGAGCAAAAAACATCAATCTTCAACAAATATCCCATGACTCCAAACATAAAAGAAAGCACATAAAGATACGGTGTACCTCAAACCAGAGGTGATAAATGATTCTTTTTAATTTTTCTTACCGCTATATTGAGTCTTTACAGAAGTAAGACTCTCTTTAGTAATTTTGGAAATGAATCTTCTCTTGGATTCATGCAAAGATTAAATTTGAATGTCTTAATTTTTTCATTTTTTATTTCTAACTGAAGAGACTCTGGACTTAAATTGTTTTTCCAATCTTCAAGGAACTTCTCTCTCTCTTAACATTTAGCGTTCAACTTACGAATCATTTCTTCATGCATATTCCTTTCATTTTTTAGAGTGTTGATTGTTCCTTTATGTCTTCCTATAATCCCTTGATAAATGCAAGTATATATATGAAAACTTCAACAGGGATACTTTTCATGTAATATTTAATTTTTGAGTAAAAATCTTTAGCACACTCAATATACGCATACTCACTACATCCAAAACAACGTTCTTCCAAAGGATTAATTTTCCGGTAGTGGCAGATCCTCCTCACATTGCTTTTGAGAGGCTAACTTCCGCTGTTTCTGATCTTAAATTCCTTCCTCATTTAAGTTTATCAAACCTCTATCATTGGTAAGGATGTATAAATCTTAGGTATGAGGCCTTAAAACATTTCCCTTTTTCTGTGCAGATAATGTAAATTAAGTAACACAGGGATTTATACAAGGTTTGATCTTATCGTGAGAACCTACTCCTTATCATGTTGACTCCTATTGAGTCACATATTTTATACATATAATATTATTATTAATTATAGGTGGTATGTGAATTTTTTATCCTTAACCCATAGTGTGAATCCAACACACTAAAACAAAATCACATTATTACTCAAGTGGTATCTCTCTAAAATCTGCTTCTACCTCCCGGTAGCAATGATGACATTGTTTATACTAGAACCACCAGTCTTCAAGGATTCTCCTTAGACTACCTCATGGAAAGATCTTCGGCTACCTATTGAACTTCCTCTATACTTAGCATGCATGTTATCATATCCTGACTTCCGATAGATTGATCTTCTGAATCTCTCACTGCTTGGAACTATGATGTCCTAAAATTCTGAAAATCAGTGCTTGACATCAGTCTGGATCGTCTCCTTCCAGTATTATGAATCCAAAGAACTCACTCAATACTTTAGAAATTTTATATTCTAGTATTCTCACTTCGTCGACCCAATATATCTAATTGAGTGTACTTGTTCGGCTGATTCCTCTCCTCATGTTTGTTGATAATCAACATCTCTCCTTTTCATTATCTTTACTCAAATGATGTTCCCTCTTTATATATATCCAAGCTTCCTCCGATAAATGCGGGGAACATGTGGGATTAAATTTTAAATTACCACCTTCTCAAATCTTGAATAAAAAAACTTTACTTATCTTGAATCACAAACTTCCCTTATATGAATTCCACACTTTGAATTTACATCTCAACATCATCATTATAGATGTGATTTTAAAATGTTTATGTGAAATCACTTGACATTTTCATTCAATGAACTTCTATAGAAGTTAATAAGACCCTTATGGTTCTACCTTTGCCTCAAATCAATATTACACAACCTTTATTACTTCAAACATTCTCCAGCTTGATTCATGTTCTTCCTGTGGTCTCCATCGTATGTACCTTCATATAGTTTAAACTTGGCTTGAAGATTCTTCTTTTGATCCACCAAACTTCTGATATTCATTTTGATCGATTCTTGATTCTAATGCTATGAACTCCACTTATCTAGAATCAACTCATCTTTACGCTTCCGATCATATCATCCTCTAGCATCCGATACTTTTTGCTTCTGTGAATTTGGTCTTCCTCATCTATTGATCAAATCATCTCCTGATCATCATATCTCTCGATCAACTTAGCCTCTAGAATATAATACTTTTAGCTTCTATACACATGGGTTTCCTCAGCTCCGTACTTTGGACCAGTCACTTTCACTTTCATTACCCATGATGATCATGCCTTTTTCAGATCCTTCTGGATTTTTAAATTTAACTCATCTTGGATCATTATTGGTCTTCCGACAAAGTGATGTCTCTTCTATTGAGATAACAATACATGAATTTCCTAACTTATACTTTCAAACACTTCAATAGTTCAAGATTCTCATCTTATTTTAACACCTTCATCTTTCAGTGAACTCATACTTTCCATTGTATCTTCCGATGATGATACATTTCATACCTTTACTATATTTATGGATAAAACTCTTTTCTTAAGGATAAGGTCACCTTATATTCCTCATGAATCAATCATAGGCGATTTTTAAATTCTTAAAATGTAGTCTATCCTTCATATCATCATGGTTTCTTCTTTATTCATCGAGCAACTTCCGGTAATCTCAACTTTCCATCTTCCAAATCTATAGTATTTAAGAAAATCTTCTTTATCCAAAAGCACATTTTGAAACTTTCGAAATCTCCTCATCTGCTAGCTTTACTATCCAATGAGCATTCTTTAATCTCCAATTTGGTTGTTTCTTGAATCTCCCCTTAACACCTATTATAGATAGTACTTTGCAACCTCTTCAGTACCTGTCCTTCACTTGAGGAATAGTTCAACAATCTTCATATGTTATTTTCCAACTTTTGTATCTCTAAACCCAAGAAACTTACTTCGACTCCAAAATGTTATTGAAAATGCTTATTTATTCTTTAGTACTGGTCATAAATATGTTGAATTTCAACTCAACAAATAATCTGATGTTAGTGGTTTCTTCCATATAATATTATTTCCATGAGTTTCTCATCTATCCATCATCAACACTAACTTCACTTTTCTTTATTACTTCTGGTGACATGAGTTACTCCCATCATCAACACTAACTTCACTTTTCTTTATTACTTTTGGTGACATGAGTTCCTCCCATCATTTAGCTAGATCATATAATCTTTTCCAGTGTCATCTTCCATAATTAGATCTTGCATCCATTATGTTCTTACATTCGATGGTTCAACCATCCATAATATGAACTTTTAGAGGACATGCTTTCAAAACATCCATAGGCAACTTATTCTCTGTCAACTTACTCATTGAATTTTCCACAAACTATTGAAAAAAAATAATATATCTTCAACATCATTTTATGGGTACTTCACAATCAATGGACAAGATCAATTCATACCACCTATGTCAAATCCAAAGGTTGTAATACCAACAATTGGGGAATTGAAAGTTAAGCCATATGAAGGGATTTTGTTAGGAATTAAGGATTTATCATCTTTATTATTATTATGACATCCACATATAAATGATACTTCTTAAAAATCCCTCTTAGGTTCCATAATCTTATAGAATCTTATATACTATTTACTTTAAAAAATATTGTAGGGAAAAATGCACCTTAAGAAATTGACTTTCATGCCATGTTTCCTTATTAAAAACCTTATTAGGACAACCCAGTGGAAAAAACCTAATAAAGGGGAAAAAGTAAAGCATCCCCAATTCCTCCCCATAAAGGCATGATAGACTTTTCAGTCTTTACATCTCAATTTTATAAATCAATTTCTCAAATGTTTTTATTAGCATGTCTGTGAATAAATCTACAAGTTTATCATAGGACCTTATTTATCGGAGATCAATGTCACCCTTATTTTGAAGTTTATGAGTGAAATATAATTTTTTCTAGATATATTTTGTTCTTTCATTTTTGATATATCACCCTTCAAGTTTTCCATACAGGCAACATTATACTCATATAATATGGTGAGAATATCATTACTCATGTTTATCACATAATTTTTTATGATGTAATGAATAACCAATATCATCCAAATACATTCTCAACTTGATTCATGAATCATAATCAACTCAACATGATTGGAACAATTCATTTAAATGGTTAATTTTGTAAAACACCATGAAATGACAGTTCCATTATTTGTAAATAAATATCCAATTTGATATCTAGCTTTATGTGGTTTAGATAAATATCTAGTATCAGCATAACTAACCAATTTTTATTCTAAATTTTAGAATAAGAAATCATCTATAGCCTTTAAATATTAATGTGCAGGGTGGAACATTACCTTGTATTAAATATAAGATAATATGATCTCATATTATTCACGAGGAATATATGCACATATATATGCATATCCTTTAGGGGTAAATAAAATTTACATTTATATCCATTGAGGATAAATATGTTCTTCAACATCTCCAAATATATGAAATATATCACTCTTGTAAGTAAGATACTTAATTGTTAATATCATTTTCATGAATATTTAAAATCATTCTAAAATTTAATATTTCATCTTTAGGATGATCAATACAAATATATTCAAACTTTTCATTGATTTTGTAAACTCTTCAGGAGTTTTGATGATATAAAAAATATATGGATTAATGCGAAAACATTAATTTGTACAAACCACGTGATGATAAAATTATTTTTATATTCTTCCTTGTATTAATTTTGTAGAACACCATGAAATGACAGTTCCATTATTTGTAAACAAATATCCAGTTTGATATCTAGCTTTATGTGGATTAGATAAATATCTAGTATTTGCATAACCAATTTTTATTCTAAATTTTAGAATAAGAAATCATCTATAGCCTTTAAATATTAATGTGCAGGGTGGAACATTACCTTGCATTAAATATAAGATAATATGATCTCATATTATTCACAAAGAATATATGCACATATATATGCATATCCTTTAGGGGTAAATAAAATTTACATTTATATTTAATCCATTGAGGATAAATATGTTCTTCAACATCTCCAAATATATGAAATATATCACTCTTGTAAGTAGGATACTTAATTGTTAATATCATTTTCATGAATATTTAAAATCATTCTAAAATTTAATATTTCATCTTTAGGATGATCAATACAAATATATTCAAACTTTTCATTGATTTTGTGAACTCTTCAGGAGTTTTGATGATATAAAAAATATATGGATTAATGCGAAAACATTGATTTATACAAACCATGTGATGATAAAATTAATTTTATATTCTTCCTTATATGAATGGATACATGAAATAGATTTATTTAGTTCATCCCATACAATAATTTATCAATTTGGGTGAAACTTTCATAATCTTGAATATGATTCAGGTATTTTGAACCATTAATGGATTCATATATAGAGTTTTCAAATCATTGTTACCAAATAAATAAACAATGTCAACATTAATTTGACACAATATAAATATCAAAATTTATAAGAACATTTCTTATAATAATCTCACACACACACATATATATATATATATATTCAACAGTCTTAGCAATTTGGAAAACTAATCCAAAGCTTTATAAGTTGAACATAGAATACATTGGTTTAATAATTCATTTGGGTAGTTATTTTGATGTTAACATCTTTCAAAATCCATTTTCATCAATGAATTTCAAAATCATTTAATAATAACTCATGATTTATTTGGTATCGGTGTCACTTTTAGGGAAAATATCTTTGAAAAAAATATATTTATTACTTTCCACTCATGATGAATAATGATTTTATATAATTACTTCAACCACACTTTGGGTGTGTATAATCACACTATTGATTATCAACACTTTATAACTAAATTATTCATATAAATATTGCGAGTATCTTATCAATGGGTTTTTTGGAACATTTTATATATGCTATGTGATTCTCAATATTTATACTATTCACCATGTATAACATGAGATGTATACTCACCAAAAAATAATAATCCATGTGACCATTTAGTAGATGCATATTTTATATAATATTTAAATGGTTTCACATGGTAGGTGGGTGAACCCATATATATTACATAATCAATAATCAATCTAAATATTGAAAATTAACTTCTAATATAGCTGGTGATGTTATAAATAATTTACCTTAATAATAAGTAACCCATCGTATAGGGGGAATTCATAATTACATGATGATTAATAATTCTCTTATAAGTGATAATTTAGTAGACATGCATCCATTAAATAAATTCATCATTCTTCTCTCAATGGATGTTACTATTTTATCAATAAATTGATACTTGAGTATAATTGTATAATTATTTTTCATTATAATTGATCTAGAATGACTTAAATGATTATTTCATGTATTTAATGTGTTAGGATCGGTAAACTTATAGTTTACCATAATTGATTCGATTGTACGTAGTAAAATAAACATTAACAAATTCTTCAGAATCATTTTTTCCATAATGAATGCATGTTATACATAGAGGCATTTTACACCTTTATCCAATATGATATTCATTTTCAAGAAAATCATAAAAGTTAAATATATTTCATTGAGACTTTAGATATAAAAAAGCATTAAAAACATTTATACTACCGGGTAAGAATATATTCGCTCTTCTCGAGTCACTGATTAATTTTCACTACTGAAGAATGTACTTACATGAGCATATACCAACTCTTCAATAGTTTTTCATAATAAACATATGAGTTATTTTGAATCATTTAATCAAAATAATATTTACAGGACTTTTTATCCAAGATAAATATATGTAAGATCTTTAAGATTCATTATCATATTTATCATTATAATTTCCATTTATAGTGATTGATCACCAGTTAATGAATTCATAATGTAATCATAATGGGCTAGGTCCATCACTTAGAGAATATTGTATGTTTTGGAACTTCTAGTCCAAATGTTTTAAAATATATCTACTTGGGAGAGGAACCCCCACATTTTTAAGGTAGATAATATAACATAAGAAGTAACGCAGAAAAATATTCTAGATTCAAAATACACACCTCATCATGAACATAATTTATAATTCATAAAATAATTTTAATAATACATTCACTTCAAAAAATTAAGGAGAAATCATTTGATCAAATTCTCTAACTTCTAAATATTCACGATAAAATTTCAAATATGAGTATCATAAAACATATCATTTTTTATAAATAATTTCATTATATTCATCAAATGAAATAAAAGCAATTAAAATTATATTCACATGAAGGAATTGTTTCATTCCTTGGATATCAAGATTCATGATTGATAATTCATTATTTATCAATAATTACCACCTTGTATAGAAATACTAATTTTATTTATCATGATGACAACTTCTTAACCAATTCAGCTGGTAAAATTATTTTCATAAAATATATTAGATTATAAGGGCCATGCAACGCTATCATCTCATATATGAACTATAAGAAGAATAATATCCACTTCAAGGGCTAAAATTATATGAATTACATGAGATGGTATTGATAATCTATAAACACATGATCAAAAATAATATTTTCTTGATATTGCTTCTATAATAGAAAAACTGATAGATGGAAAATATTTTTCAGCATATTGAAAAAGATAATATTTTCATATCATCCTTCACGGATGCACTAAATATTAATAAAAATCATTGTTCACTTTAAATATTTATTTTCATCAAATAAATTCTAGTGGTTATATTAGTATTTTTTATAAATAAATAAGACACAATGATCATTTTCAAAATATCACATTCACCCTAAACTTGATTTAGAAAAAAACCATGTATATTTTCATTCACTTTGGGGAATGAAATATTTTTTTAATAAATATCCTCACTCATTTTAGGGAAAAAAATAAAATTATTTGATTAGGTTTTATGGTGTCTTTAAGACAATAAAATGAATATTCAATTCATCATTTTCATCCACTCCAGGGTATGAGTATTAATAAAATATATTAAACATGTTTTAAATATAATAAATAAGAGAAAATGAATAAAACAATACAATATTTATTTAAAAATACAAAAAATATCATCTATGTTAAGATCATTTATACATAATTATTAAGGTCAACACCTTCAAGGTGTAAAAATAAATAAGATATGTCAAATTTTATCAGTTCATCATCATGGTTCATGACATGACTAATGAAGTAAACTTCGGCATACGATAGGTATATAATGTTCATCATTCGACTACTTTCGATGACATTGTTTCATATTTTCATTTGATGAATGATGTTTATCTTGACATTGACCACATCAATTATTAACATACTCTTGATAATAATTCATTGAATTCACTTCAAGGAATGAAGTGGAATTTGAAAATCATGAGTTATTACTATTCTTTCAAATATTATTATTCTTCTCATAACAAAAGATTAATAAAATAATTCATATATTTTTTCATTGTCATTTAGAAGGTGGAAATAAATATAACAATACATGTCATATAAAATAAGACACACCTTTTTTATATAAGAATCATCTCATGTCAATGATATCCATGGAGGAAACATCACCATAATGAGAAATGTGAAGAATATAATCATTATAACATCTTATTTCTAGATTTTAGGTATCTTTTATCCCTTATCTTTGATAAACTGTTGTTGGGTGTGGTTCCAAGTCTTTTATGGAGTCTGGATTTTTTGAGTTTTCTATAAGGAGCTGCACTATAGTGAGTGGCTATGGCATGGAGTGAGAGTTGTAGTGTCGTGGATGAGACAGATGTGGTGTGGAGGGCTGGGGAGCATTTTTTTGATGGTTCTACCTTTTTAGGGGTATCTATGGCATGGATAAGAAGCTACAATGTATCCCTCTTCCAACTATTTGGTCCTGCGGTGTAGGGGGATTTGGCTACTCTATGGAGCCTTGAGGTGTGTTTTTGACGCCTCTACCAAATTTTCCATGATTGTGGCATGGAGGGGAGCTGTGACGTGGACGTGGTTGGGGGTATCTACCCGTTTTAGGGTGGATGCGGCATGGTGTGGGGGTTGTGCCATAGCCTTAACCTGGGTAAATAGGACCTGAGTGAGGTTTTCATCATGGATCCAGGATCCAATTGGACTAGGGGTGACTGCGACATAGCCTTATGCACTGTTCCATGGTCTAACCCTTTTTCAGAACTTCTGTGATGTGGTCATGGGGGGTTGCGGCATGGTCTTTTGATTTACAATCTGTAAAATCTTGAACCCCCAATTATTATTCCATCTTACTCCCATTCGACTCTATTCACCCCCTTGGATTTTGGAGGCTCTCAAGAGAGGATTTTGACCCCTTCAACCCGTTTCCTCTTGCATCGAAGTGCCGATAGATGTGATCGATCTACCTCTGGTAAGTGTATCTCTCATTGAATTTGAATCCTTCTCTTTTATATTCTCTCATTTTTTGAGAGTGATTAATCCTCATGTTGTTGATGGATTTGATCCTTTTCTTGATGGATTATGATTCTAGGGACTTCTCTTTGATCTCCTTCGCCTTCCTCTCTATTGGCGGTTCTCGATATAAGTGATTGATTGATCTCATGATAAAAGGTAGGTGGCTCCATAAGTCTTTTCCAAACATTTGAAACCTTTATTTCTTTCTTGATTAAAATGATTTTTCAATTGATCTATGAACATTTATTTGATTATTTTAGAAATGCATGGTTTTGTAAAAGAAACCCATTTTTCAAAGGCTTTGATAAATTGGGAGGATTTTTGAAAGAAGATTGTTTGAATTAAGAAATGACTTGATGAGATGATTTGATGTTGACTCTTGAGAAAAAAAGGTTTGAAATGAAAGATGGTTTTGAAAAGTGTGGATTTGATGAATATCATGATTTGGTTTTAAAATTCAAAATACATGTTAAAACTTGAAAACTGGGCAATTGAACTATGAATGATGAATTGTTTTGAAATTAATGATTCTCCCATGATTTTTTATTTTATTGAAGCATATGTGATCTTGGGTAGTAAGTGGGTGAATAGGAAAATCAAACTAAGACCCTAACTCCCAATAAATATATTTATGATGATAACTCTAACAAAAACCTAGTCGACATGATTACCCCTGATGGTGTGTTTTTTCCAATGGCATGAGCCAAGGGATGTGTTCACACTTGAGTTATGGTCACTGATTGAGAAGTGTGAGGATCCTTAAAGTAGAAACTAACTGAACTCAAGGTTTATAACATGGTTTTATGATACATTTGACTTGATTATTACATGATAAGGATTATAGAACCATTTTATTCACGCCTCCCTATTTTAATGAAATGTTCATTTAAGACAGTTTTAAAATATTTTCCATCTACTTATTTTGAAAGCATGTTTTGATTAAAAATATAAAATGATTTTACATGCCATGCATTTATTTAAAATTAAATCATATATGATTTATTTGTAATGTAAATTCTTATGGAACACTTGGTGAGATCCTATTGGGTTATTTTTCTCACACCGTACCTTTACTTTTGGGTGTTTGTAGATTTTGTTATGACAGGTCCAAGAAAATGGAAAGAACCACTTGATGGTGGTAGGTGTGCTTGAAAATGAGTCTTGGGTGATGGCAGTGATAGGTGGAGTTGTGTTCTACTCATTTCACATATATTTTTAGTTTTTTGTTTTGATGGATATAGTGATATATTTTGGATTATGTATTACATTGATCTTTATATGTTCTCTTGTGATACTTTTCTCCTTGAGTAGTGTTTGGAATACCGATTAATCCTTGTTTATCTTCCACTATTTATTGATTACTATACGCTCTTAGGGTGAAATCATTCCCCCATACCTTTTTATGATGCACAGGTGCTTGTCACTATCCCGTGGGGATCAGGAATGCCCTTTGGGCAATGTTAGGACCGGCTCAGGTACCAGTGTACCAGGGCGTCTAAGTTGGTTTTTGAAAAATTGGTATCAGAGGCAAGGTTTTGTATCTTTCGTGTCGGTATATATTCTAGGATGTCCTGTTAGATAGGAAATATGATTTTTGGGACTTAAGAGGTTTTTATGAGCGAGTTCTTGGCCATCTCTCATCGTAGACAGCCTTAAGTTACATGGGTGTTTGAGAAAAGAATCTTGAGGAATGAATTGATCCGATTCTAGTCTTTTTCCTAAATTTATCTGAGTATGTTGAAATTATAAAATTTTAATTCTATTTAATGGAATTGATATTACTATATCTATTTATTGAGTCGATGATATGAGTATCCTTACTGATGTTTATGTGTTTATTGTTGATATTATGTAGTACTATGCCCCCAAGAAGGAATTTAAATAGAAATTAGGAGGTTTTTTTTGATAAAACATGAAAAGTGAACCCTCCAGTGGACTCGAACCTCATTAATATAGTGGTGCATGCTATCCAAGCTCTGGGATGTGTAGCCGCACCCATTCCTATTCTGGATCCAACTTTGGAACTTCAAATGGATGAATCTAGAGACCATGCTCAATAATTTCTTTTCTAGAAACCACCAACTTTACAATGATCAAATGATCCTCAAGATGAAGAAGATTGGTTAAAAAATATTGAGCTACTTTTTGAGTTCTTGGAAATGATATAATATATAAAGGTGAAGTGTGCTACCTTTAATCATGAAGGGCCTAACAGGAGATGGTGGGATTTGGGGGTTACTTCGAAGAAACATGAAGACTTGGAGTGAAAAAATATCAGATACATTTTCATAGATAAATTATATATAGATTCAAAGTTTTAGGTAAAGTCCATAGAATTTTTCAACCTCTAGCAAGGTGATAGGACCGTAACTTAGTATAAAGACCGATTTGCTGAACTTGTTCAGTTTTCACATAAGGTAGTGATAAATGAGATAATTAAGGACAAACAATTTGAGATGGGTATTCAATATGTTATCCAATCTAAGGTTTTCATACTGAATCCAACTTCTTATATGGATATTCTAGATAGAGCATTGATGGCTGAGCTTGACCTGGCTGGTAAGTCAGGGTTACTGAGAGTTCCTATTACTCCCAGTGGAAGTTCTATTAGTTATTTTAAAGTAAATAGGAAACATGATGAGTCTCATGGTGGATCTCGATAGTAGGCATCATCCATACCTTATGTGGTTTATGTAAGAGGCCTATTAACTTACTTTCAATGTGTCAAAGTTTGGCATTTGAAGCGAGTTTGTACTGACACACTAGAGATTTTTAGTTTGTGCAGTTTCTCTGGCCACTTGCAGAAGTCCTACTATTTATTTTCTACCTTACACAGTGACACAAGATCATCAATACCTAAAGATAATACATTATAATTAGATGCTTTAAGTACTCAGGGGTTCCATACACAATAATCTGTAACAAATCTTCTTTAGGTAGTGGAAGAGTCTCCAAAGGAAGCTAATTTGGGTCCAATGATAGTGATAGATACCATCACTATAACTTCATATTTTGTGACTAATTTATTTTATACTAGTTCATATTAATCATTCATATTGGCTCATGTTGTGGATTTTCTAAACCTTCATATAGATCTTATTTCTTATGTGATGGATATTGTTATTCCCCTCAGAATGAAGAGAGAGTAGGGTCTCTCATTCCCTTATTGTGCTTTATATTTATTAGATATTGAGCTCAAATGGAGTTTTCTAGTTCTTGATATAAAAAATCTTGAAGTCTTTCTTTTGATCGATTTACTGATTTCCCATAAATCTTAGATTTACTGTTACCTTAGACCAGTTTCTTTTACTACCCCCGATGGGGTGTACCGCATTTTCTTGAGAGAATGTTTAATAAATATTCCCTTTATTACAAATTAACACATGATTTATTAAATAAAATTACACTTAATTAAACCAAAAATATTGAGAAGTATAGTGTATTTGGGAATTAGGTACATTAAATTAAAACTAAAAAACATGGAATACAACATCTATATTGAAAACTTCTTTAACATGCTCACACTTAAAACTGCATGGGATAACATGAGGAAATACATAAGGTATGGGTGATCTATAAAGCCTAGTAAGGTAATATAAATGGAATAAGGTAAAACATGTTATAAAATAATCATATCAAGGGGAATAAAAAGAGTAAGAATCATAAACATGAATTATAATACATGATATATCATGATAACATAAAAGCAACATGGGAAATGTGGCAACAACTTAAAACACTGCATCATAGGTCAAGGATAACTTCCAAAACACAATAATGGACACATTCCCATAAAGCAATCAGTTTTAATCCCTATCCCTACATGATGTATCATGATACTAAACATTACCCAATGCATTGGAGTGATACATAATTTTGGGCACACCCGTCACTTTCATTTCAATCTCATACTTAAGTGTGCCACATAGATCATACATCATGGATTCATCCATAATAATATTTTATTCAATGATCATGGAGTGTGGAATACATACATGTGAGTACCAAATCAAATAGGTATAAGTGTATAAATTTGAATACCCATGATAGTCAATGGGTATGGTATTCACTATACAATTGCTTTGGAATGGAAAATTGTGGTGAAATTTCGGCAGCCTAACGACATCGCTTAAAAATTAATAAAATGAGTTGATGAGAGATAAAGGGGTCTCTAATAATTTGGAAATAAATTGTACATTAATAGGGACATGTAAATACATATCCCAACATAATGAATTAGAAATATAAGGCGTAATGTAATAAAGAAACTTGAATAAAGAGGAGAAAGGAAAGAAACCTTACGAAATTTCAGCATGGTAAAAGGTGTACTTGGGAGGGATTAATGAGATATAAAGGGGTATCTCATAATTTAGACATCATAAGGGTAGTATGGGGGAGGTGATAAAACATACCCCATCATTAGGAATTAAAAATTAAAGGGCATAAAATAGAGGATATTCTTGAATAAAAGTTAGAAAGAGAGGATCCCTTACCTTAAGAGCATGACACCAAAAGATTGAAAGGGGCTTCTTGAGAGATTAGGAAACCTTGGGAGGATTATAGAGAGATGAGGGAAGAGTCAAAACTTGATCCAATTATTTTGAGTGAAGAGAAATGAGAGATTGGGTGGGTTTATATAGGAAATGATAGGGGAATTCTTTAATATTTCACAAACATAGGTTTTGGACTCTATATAATAAAATATTCAAAACAAAAAAAAACCTTCCCATGGTTTTTGACCATGGTTTCTACCAAATGGGAGTGTTTTTCAATATTTTTTTAGGAAAAGGGCCACACTTATTAAAATATTACCCTTTCTTATGTTGAGGTGAGTCACACTTTTAAAGAAATGAATTTAAAATTATAAAATATATTATATGTTTTGGAGGATTCATAAAGGATTTATAAAATTAATAAAATAAAATTAAAATCACATTATTTTAAGGGTAAAACATATATTTTTCCAAGTATACCCATTATAGTATTTATCACACATCATTTATAGTTCATTATGATGTCATAAAACACACCATATATTTATACGATATTTAATTTTTAATCGAAAATTCATCTGTCTCATAAAATTATGAAAATTGAACTTTGGATAATTTCAACATTATGATCTCAAAAATAATATTAATTTTATCTAAATAATTTTCTAAATATGTGCATTTTTACTTAAAATAATAATAATAACCAACATTTATTAAAAATGACGGTTTTTTGGAAATAACAGATTTTGAAACCTAATAAAACATTACATTTGAATTCATAAAAAATATATGATAATTTATATTTAATAAATATAATTTAATAATAATATTTAATTAAAATATTATTTATTTCAAAAATATATTAATTCATCAAAATAAATTCCTTAATTAAATTGAATATTACCCAAAAATACTATTCGTGTTTTATAGTATCAAAATAAAAATAAATTTATTATTATTTACAAAATAATGTACATAATCAGTTTTCTAGGGTCTTGATATATATCCATTTAATACACCAGCATACTCCCTAAGAGTAAGGTGTGTGATGGTGAGACTTTCATGGGGTCATTCGACAAACATGGTTTGAGCCGTGATCTCGATGAGATTGAACTTCTCCCTTAAACGGTGTCTCTCATGCTTAAGTTGTTGGATATCAACTTGGGATTGGTCTAAGGAAAATCCTAGATATGATATATTCCACAGAAAATCTGATAAATGAGCTTCATGGGGTACAATCCTACTGGATGAGGCCATCACTTCCTTTTTTTATGTTAATTGGATTTGTTAAAGCCCTACATTTATAATAATCATGTGATAATTGTTCAATAACAATATTATAAATGTTAAAGATTCTTAAAGTTATTTTAAATCCAATTAGATATAAGAAAATAAGTGTATGTGTTTTCTATAACCATATTACATAATAAAACATTAAATCATAAGGTAATTTTATTTATAACAGTTTGGGTCGTCACAATATTCCCCCCTTGAGAAATTTTACCCTCAAAATTTTCATTTCACCTCCTTAAAATAGATGAGGGTAATTCTATTTCATCAATTCCTCTGGTTCCCATGTTTCTTCTTCAAACTTGTGGTTTCTCCACAACATTTTGACAAGGTGCATTGTCTTATTTCATAGAACTTTGTCTCTATGATCTAATATCTTCATCAACTACTCCTCATAGGAAATATCATTACACAATGACACCACCTATGGATTGAGTACACGTGAGGGGTCAGGTATGTACTTCCCAAAGAGTGATACATGGAATACATCATGAAGTTGAGATAGGTTAGGTGGGAGCGCAAGTAGATAGGCCACCACTCTGATGCGATCAAAAATCTCAAAGGGGTAGATGTATCTTGGACTAAGATTTCCCTTCTTCCCAAATCTCATAACTTTCTTTCATGGAGATGTACATAGGAATACCATGTCTCCAACATCAAACTCTAGGTCTCATCGATGATTATCAGCATAGATATTCTATTGACTATGATCATCTTTGATGTGCTGCTTAATGGTCTTAACCTTTTCCACCATTTCCTCAACCATTTCAGGACCTAGAAATTTTCATTCCCCAAATTCATCCTACATGTAGGTGTCCTACACCTCTTCCCATAAAGGGATTCATAGGGGTCCATTTGGATGCTTGAGTGGAAACTGTTGTTGTAAGATAAATTGATCAGAGGAAGATGTTGATCTTATCCTCATTTGAAGTAAATTGAGCATGATCTAAACATATACTCAAGTGTCTAGATAGTACTCTATGATTAGCCATCAGTTTGAGGGTGATAATCTATGCTTAGAGAATGTTGAAGACTTTTCCAGAGCTTGGAGGTGAATCTTTGATCTTGATCAGATACAATCTATAGTGGTACTCCATGCAGTCTAACCACTTCTCTGATGTATATCTGTGCAAGTAGATCCAATGAGAATTCCTCTTGTATCACAATGAAGTGTGCAGTCTCTGTAAGATGATCCACCACAACCCATATAGCATTATTCACTCTTGATGTCTTTGGAATACCAGTGAAAAAGTCCATGGTGATGTTTTCCCATTTCTATTTTAAGATGAAGAGTGCAAGGGAATTATTTATCAAAAAACATTTTTCGAAAATCATTCCACCCCATTGCTTCAATCTATTCCCCAGGATTCATATTTTTGATCAATGTCCACCAATGATCAGCTTCACCTTCCATATGATAAAAATACTATAGAAATTTCTCTTGCTCAGAACATTGAAGGATGGAGAAGATCTTTTCAATGAAGTTGATCCACTATTCCGTGATTAAGGGATCAGATGACCCATTAAAAGTTGGAGACCTTTGTCACATAAATATTTTGATTGAGGATTGTTCTCTATTAGGTGGATTTGGACGCTCCTAATTCAGGTTTCTTTTCAAAACTTGAGTCAGCTGAGATAGTATTATCATGAAGTGCGCGATTCCTGCTTCCATTAGGTTAGACATCTCATTGGGGAAATCCTCACATTGCTCTTCACATTGATTGTTTACCAGATTCCTCCTATTTTCACCCATTGTATAGAATAAAAGGAAAATTAAGGATGTGTATATTTAATATTTTAAACACATAATTGGGAATTTAATGACATTAAAGGGATAACTTATAACTTACATGTATTTCCTTAACTTATGGATTTCTGGGCTTCAATCTGTTATTCATGAACTATTTCCTAACATATACTCTTATGAACATTTTTTTACTCCCTTAATAATGGTTTGTAATGAGATTATGAATTTACTAAATCATATCCCCCAGTAGTGTCAAACTAGGTGCACAGTAAGGCCCATCGTCGTGTACTAGGTTACCCTAATTCAGGCCCGATACACCTTGTTGGAGTTGTTATTCCTAGGTACATCTATGACACAAACACTTACAATTTTAGTATCTAGATAAGGATATATTTTCCTGATAAAACAATTAATATATACTTACCAAAATTTAGGGATGTTTTCTTATACTTAGTCTTATCCCTAAGGCATTTTCTATAGTTTTCTATTCCAAATCCCAAAAATAACTAAACTTTTCCTATGATACCAACTATAGAAACTCTTCCCTTTATTACACATTAAGAAATGATTTATTACATAAAATTACACTTAATTAAACCCAAAATATTGATAAGTCTAGTGTATTTTGGAATTAGGTACATTACATCACAACTTAAAAACATAGAATGCAACATCTTTATTGAAAACTTCTTTAACATGCTTACACTTAAAACTATATGGGATAACCTGAAGAAATACATAAGAAATGGGTGAGCTATAAAGACCAGTAAGGAAATATACATAGAATAAAATAAGGTAAAAAATATTAGAAGGAATATCAAGGGGAATAAAAAGAGTAGGAATCATAAACACAAATGATAAGACATGATATAACACGATAACATAAAGGCAACATGAGAAATGTGGCAACAAATTAAAAAATTGCATCATAAGTCAAGGATAAATTCCAATACATCATAATGGACAAAGTACCATAAATAAATCTAGTTTAATCCCTATCCCAAAATGAAATATCATGATACTAAATATTACCCAATGCATTGGAGTGCTATATAATTCTGGGATGCACCCATCACTTTCATTTCAATCTCATGCTTAAGTGTGCCACATAGATCATACATCATGGATTAATTCATCATCATATTTTTTTTCCATGTTCATGGAGTGTGGAATAAATACATGTAATTATCAAATCAAAGAGTTATAAGTGTATAAATGTGAATACCCTTGATAGGCAATGGTTTTGTTATTCCCGACACAATTTCTTTGGAATGAAAAATCGCGGTGAAATTTCAGCAGCCTAATGGCGTCGCTTAAAAATTCATAAAATGGGTGGATGATAGAGAAAGGGGTATATCATAATTTGTAAATAAATTGGACATTAATAGAGAAATTAAAAGATATATTCCAACAAAATGAATTAGAAATATAATGCATAACATAATAATGAAACTCGAATAAAGTGGAGAAAGGAAAGAACCCTTACGAAATTTCAGCATGGTAACGAGTGTACTTGGTAGGGATTAATGAGATATAAAGGGGCCTCTCATCATTTATACATCATAAGATAAGTATAATTTAGGTGAGAAAATATACCCCATCATTAGGAATTAAAAATAAAAGGGAATAAAATAGAGGAGATTCTTGAATAAAAGTGAGAAAGATAGGATCCCTTACCTTAAGAGTATAACACCAAAAGATTGAAAGGGGCTTCTTGAGAGCTTGGTGGAACTTTGTTGGGATTATATAGAAAGTATGGTAGAGTAAGGATTTGCTACAATTATTTTGAGTTAAGATAAATGAGAGTTTGTCTAGGTTTAGATAGGAAATGAGAGGGAGATTCTTTAATATTTCACAAACATAGGTTTGAGACTCTATATAATAAAATATTCAAAAACTCAAACCTTACTATGATTTTTGACCATGGTTTTTGAAAAATGGGATTTTTTCAATATTTTATTAGGAAAATGACCAAATTTATTAAAATCTTACCCTTGATTATGTGGAGGTGTGTCACACTTTTAAAGAAATGAATTTAAAATCATAAAATATATTATATGTTTTGGAGGATTCATAAATAATTTTTAAAAGTAATAAACTAATATTAAAATCACATTGTTTTAAGGGGAAAACATATATTTTTAATATTATACCCATTATAGTATTTATTACAACATTTTTGGGTCATTATGATGTTATAAAACATACAATATATTTATATGGTATTTAACTTTTACCCAGAAATTTGACTATGACTGTCTCAGAAAAATATGAAAAATTCACTGTTAGATAATTTTGATGTTTTTATTCAAAAATAATATTAATTTTATCGAAATAATTTTCTAAATATGTTCATTTTCACTTAAAAAAATAATAATAACCAACATTTATTGAAAATGATGGGTTTTTGGAAATAATAGTTTTTGAACCCTAACAAAACATTACATTTGACTTCATAAAAAATATATGATCATTTATATTTAATAAACATAATTTAATAATAATATTTAATTAAAATTTTATTTATTTTTAAAATACATTAATTCATCAAAATAGATTCCTTAATTAAATTGAATATTACCCAAAAATACTATTTGTGTTTTAAAGTATCAAAATAAAAATATATTCATTATTATTTATAAAATAATGTACATAATAAGTTTGATATGGTCTTGATACATATCCTTTTAATACACCAGTGTATGCCCTAAGATTAAGGTTCATGACAGTGAGACTTTCATGGGGTTGCTTGACAAACATGGTTTGTGGCGTGATCTCGATGAGCTTGAACTTCTCCTATAAATAGTTTTGTTCATACTTAAGTTGTTATTGGATGAGGCCATCACTTCATTTTTCTAAGTCAATTGGTTTTGTTAAATACCTATATTTATACTAATCATGTCATCACTGTTCAATAGCTATATTATCAATGGTAAAGATTTATAACATCATTTTGAATCTAATTGGTATAACAAAAGCAGTGCATGTGATTTCTATAACCATATTACACAATAAAACATTAAATCATAAGGGAATTTTATTTATAATAGTTTTGGTCATTAAAGAATGGGAAACAAGGTCGATTAGTGCCAGACTTCCTCTTACAGAGTTGGGTAGTGTGATATCTATGTTTTCTTTTGATCTGGATAAATAACCTTTGAGTGGTGTCATTGATTTTCCCAATGTGTTTCTATAT
Source organism: Viscum album (assembly GCA_963277665.1). Classification (NCBI taxonomy): domain Eukaryota; kingdom Viridiplantae; phylum Streptophyta; class Magnoliopsida; order Santalales; family Viscaceae; genus Viscum; species Viscum album. The sequence goes on from OY728147.1 coordinate 1,317,971,111, forward strand.
GATTTTTTTGGGTTTCCATTGGGGAGGGAGAGGGAGGTAGAGTTCTCTATTGACTTGGTGCTTGGTACCCAACCCATATCTATTACTTCTTACCATATGAAACTAGTTGAACTGAAAGAGTTTAAGACTCAGTTGGATGATTTGTTTGGTAAAGGATTTATATGCTCGAGTGTGTCACCTTGGGTGGCACTTGTTATTTTTGAAAATAAAGTTGATGGAACACTTCACCTTTGTGTTGATTACTGAAAAATAAATCAAGTTACAGTAAAGAAAAAATGTAAATTGAACTAGATTGATGATTTGTTTGATCAGTTGAAAGAGACTAAGTGGTTTTCAAAGATTGATCTTCATTCTAGATATTAATAGTTGAGAATAAAAGAATTTAACATCCTAAAGACCACCTTCAGGAGTAGGTATGACCATTACGATACCTTGTTATTCCTTTTGTCCTAACCAATACTCCTGTAGTTTTTATATCACTATTTAATATGATATTCCATGAATGACTCAAATTTTTCATGGTGGTGTTTATGGATGAAATATTGGTTTACTCTAAAACCGAGGAGGATCATGTACATCATCTGAGAGAAGTTATGGAAACTTAGAGAGATCACCGAATTTATGCCAAGCTATAGAAATGTAATTTATGGATTTGCGAAGTAAAGTTCTTGGAAAATGTGGTCTTAGAACATGGTATTTTAGTTGATACTAGAAATGTGAAGGCTGTCATGACATGGTAACAACTATGGAATGTATTAGAGATTCAAAGATTTTTGGGTTTAGTGTGGTATTACCGCTATTGTGTCATAGATTTCTTAAAGTTGGCTTCCCCAATGACTTCTCTCACTCAGAAAGGAGTAAAGTTCTTATGAGATTTTATATGTCAAAATTATTTTGGCGATTTTCAATGTATATTGACTTATATGCTAGCATTATCTCTTCTAAGGGATGGGTAGGGCTATGTGCTATTTTTTGATGTATCAATTTCAAGTTTGGGTTGTGTTCTCATGAAGGGTGATCATGAGGTGGCCTATGATTCCCAAAATCTTAGGTCACATGAGACTAACTATCCTATTCATGATCTTGAACTTGTATATGTGCTAAATTATATAAAGAGTTGGAGGCATTACCTTTTTAGAGAAAGGTTTACTATTTATTATGATTATAAGAGTCTAAGTTATATCTTATATCAAAAAAATTTGAACCTCCAACAGAGGTATTGGATGGAGTACCTTCAGTTTTTTGATTTTAACATTTTCTACACCCCTGAAAAGTGGAATGTCCTATCAAGAAATTTTGAACCCAATCCATGAAAAAATAATTAGAAGAGTGGAATTTTATGGTTCTATTTTCTCGTATGCATTTAGTAGTTTAGGAGGATGAAACTGAGATTTTTCTGGAAAGCGTACATTTTTCCTCCTCTATTATTGAGATGGTTATTTGGGAGAAGTAACTCAATGATGAGTTCTATGGATTTAGGGAATCTGTTTATGGTGGAGAGATCATTGGTGAGTGGTGGTTCTCTCCTGAGGGTATCCTATGTTTCTAGAATTGGTATGTTATACCTTTGTTCATAAGGAAAGCCACAATGAGGGATTTCCATATTTCCTACTGGGCATTGTACCCTAAAACCATAAAGATGTTTAATGATATATAGTGACAATTATGGTGTCTAGTTATGAGGTGAGACATTGCTGAATTTGTTTCTCATTCTTATACTTGACAACAGGTTAAGGAAAAGCGCCAAAAACCTCTAGGTTTGCTTCAACCCCATCCTGTTCTATCTTGGAAGTGGGATGATATTTTGATAGATTTTGAGGTTATTTTTCCTTATACCCCTTGAGGGAATAATATGATATGGGTAGTGATCAATTGGATAACCAAATTGGATCACTTTATACTCATCCATGATACAACCAAAGTTGTGGACTTGGGAAGTCTGTATGTGTAAGAGATTGTCAGATTTCATGGAGTTATATATGTTATAGTTTTTAATAGGGAACCATGCTTCAATTATAATTTTTTAAGAGGCTCCCAGGAGGAAATGTGATCCTAGTTTAGTTTAATCATGTCACATCATCCATAGATGGATGGCTGGGCACAATGAGGTATACATATCTTGGATGACATGCTTCATGCTTATGTTCTCAACTTTGATGGATCTTGGGATAACCACTTGGGACTGGTTGAGTTTGGATATAAAAGATATTACTATAACAACCTGAGTTTTTATGTTTTTTTTAATAAATTAATTTTTTTTGATAGCTTGAGTTACACGCAACACCGAGTTTTAACGAACCACGACAAAATATTAATATTATTATTTAAAAACAACCGTTATTACCTAGATGTAAAACTTGCAGGAATGAATAGGAATAACCAAATTTTAAATATCAATTATAATGGTTTTAAATAAATAAAACATATTGATAAAAAATTAATCAATTTTTGGTAAAGTCATTATATGTTTTGAAAATACTATTTTCTCAAAAAAATGTTTTTTATTTGTTTTTGTCAACAATAATAAAATGAATTTTTGAAACTTTTAGAAAATGAATTTGAAAAAATAAAATTAATTTTTTAAATTATCATGTCAATATTATCTTAGGGTGAATTTTTGAGATTTTTTTTGAAATTATTAAATTTTCAATGAATAGTGAAAAATACTGTTTTTTTTAAGAAATGTCATTTCCTTTAAAGATTTTAAAAAAGTTAAAATTGTTTAAATATGGATTTAAAAGTAAAATTAGTTCAATTATATATCTATTAATCCAATTCAGGTCATTGAAATCATTTTTATATTTTATTTTTATATAAAAACTTTTTAAACTTTTGAACATTTTCTCTTTGAAAACCCACTTTCTAATCGCGTCTGCGGGATTAATTTTAAATTTAAATTTTCCAATTATGTGAATGGAGTATGAAAAAAATGGATTCCATATTTGGAATAAGAATAAATTATATTATATAACATGGTCTACTTAATTTTTTATCAAAATGAATAGTAAAAACAATAAAAATTATTTACTGCGGTTAAGGTGAAAATGGGTTTACTAGGGGGTTAAACTAAAAATATTTGGATTAAAAATTACCCAAAACTTTTAAAAAACCAATTTTATGAAAAATATTTATACCTTATATCTTATATTATCAATAATGGTTCATTTTTTATCCTTGAGACATTTTAAAAACACGGTTACACCTTTTTTTTTCAAAAATTGTCTAGAGAAGAGGTAACGTCCCTAATAAAACATTTTATTTTATTTCTTCCACCAAATATTTAAATTATTATTAAAACATTATGATATAATAAAATTGGTATCTTATATATTCTTATATGTTTTTATGTTAAGTTAATTACCTATAACTATCTCTTATTCCATCAAATGAGTTACAGAATTATCATTGGTGTATACAACAGACTACTGCCTCGCAAACCGATGTCATTTGTTTTTCCATTACCACCTCTAAAAGCTAGATATAATGATGGATTTATTATTTATATATTATATTTATGATATTATTTTTCTTCTATAATAATTATTTCATATGCACCTTCTTACTTTCCATTCCGTGGGATTATGATAACGTCGTTCGTGTATATGGCGGACTACTACCAAGCGAAGTGATGTGATTTGTTCATGCTTTACATGGAAGGTAATAAGGATGTGTTTAATGAAAATATATAATATATATGTCATAAAAATTATTATTATATGGTAATATATTACTTACCTTTCTTTATTTCAATCTTTTAAGAAAATAGAAACAACATTTATGCGCACGTATAACCTACCGTCTCCATGAATAGTGTATTTCATTTTCTATCACTAAAATTTATGGATTATATATTATATTTATATCATGTTTAAAATTATTGATATTATTTTATCATGATAAAATTAATAGTATCAAAAAATAAAAAATAAAAACATACATGAAAAATAAAGCAATTATTGACCAAAACATGACTCTAACATGACATTTTTAATAAACAGATAATAAAAGGTCATAAGTAAATCATATATGGTATGATATATATAATTATGGTTATGTAATATATGTATAATAAACTTATATTTATTATATATGAGGTTCTAACATGTACATAGGAAGTTGATACTTAAGGAAAGGGATTTCTATCTCACTTTTATTTTCAGTGAGACACAAGCTATATTCACCACGTTTTTCTTTTATGTAGTGTATATAATAACCATGAATATATTTTATGATTATTATACTAGATTTTTTCAGATTTACATATCCATTTTAGGATCTATCTTTCATGGGGTTTATGATTCAAAGTTACCAAAGTGGTAAGAGTTTTATGTTACAATCTTACCGTTTATCAGGATTATTTATGATTACACTTACAATGATGAAATATTATGATATATCTCTCAATAAACTCCTGAATTTTATACTCCTATAGTTATTTATTGAAAATACATGTTTCCCTTCATTTTACTCTATTTATTCACTCAATAGTTCATAATAATATTTTTAAGAAAAATAATTTTTATTTCTCTCTTATGTCGAAAAACCTTTTTCTTCCCAAACCATGTTTTCTAATTTTTTTTTCAAAAATGTTTTCAACATTATTAAAATTATTTATTAAAGAAAATTTTACCCATGTTTTACTTTTTACAATTTTTTTGAAAGTAATCTTTATTTCATTTTCCAAATAACATCTGTTTGGATTTTTTTCGAAAATGTGAAAGTAATCATTGTTTTAAAATGTATGACATGAATGGAATTTCCTACCATCATGAAAATTATTTGACTTGAACATACATTTATAAGTTTTCAAGGTTATTTTCAAAGAATAGTATTTTAATTTTTTTTATGTTTTAAAAAGTGTTTTTCAAAGAAGAAAGTATATTTTCCCTAAGAAATGTTTTAAATGATTTTAAAGCTTCCTTATAAGTTTTAAATGTTATTTTTGAAGAAAATTATTTTCAAAATGTTTTATGTTTTAAAGAGTTTTTTTCAAAGAAGAAAGGATATTTTCCTTAGGAAATATTTTAAATGATTATTAAATATTTATTTATAAATTTTCATGGTTATTTTCAAGAAAAATATTTTCAAATTATTTTATGTTTTAATTTTTTTTTCAAATAGGAAAGGATATTTTACTCAAGAAATGTTTTAAATTATTCTTCAAAATAATTTTCCATATAAGATTACATCTGTTGACATTACCTATTCCTTATTGGGGATATGGTCCAAGGATACCATTATTATTATTTCTCTGAATGGTTTATGTTTATGATAGCATGATTTTATGAAATATGTTTCTCTTCCATGGGTTATACCATAAGAAAATTATTATGGAACTCATTTTTTCACAGTTTATGCTATGTTGAAATGATGAAATGATTATGAAACCTATCTATTTTCCATAGGTTATGATATGATGAAATGCTTATGAAACCTATTTCATTTCATGAGTTATGATTTGATGGGTGTTTTATGATCTTATGGAACACATATGTATGATTTTCATTATGTGATGTATGAGACCTATATATCTCTCCAATGTATTGAGTAAATATTTTTATCCCATGATACATATATGATTGTAAAGGGGAGTGAATCTAGTTCAGTAAGGGACCTTGTGTGCTATGATGGTCTTGGGAGTGAACCTTGACTACTATGATAGTCTGGAGAGTGAACCCATTCCACTATGATATCCTTGGTAGTAAGACTTGATTACCATGGAAATGATTTTCTATGATTATGTGTATGCCACAATTCCATGTCTTATGTAAATGTTATGATCTCATGGTTCATGTTATTTTATTTTCTTATGATTCATGTCTTATGAATTTCCAATCTTTATGCCATGACTCAAGATTATGATCTTTGATATGTAAGGTATGGTTTTAAAATGTTATAATCATATTATTATACCCTTATATTCATGTTATGATTTACTTATCTCTCTTGTTTACCATTACTGAGCATCCAAGATCACCCTTCTTATGTTTAATTTCCCTAGGTTATGAAGAAAGGTTTTAAGTAGGGTATATTTGTGAAGAGTACTAAAGGAGAATATCCTTATGGGAGATGTTTAAGATATTTCACCAAATTAGAAGATTGTGTACTTAGCCTCCAAAGACACTAAACTATTATGGTCCTTAGGAATGTGTTTGTGTAATGTATTGAATATTAATATAAAAATATGTAATATCTATATATGAAAATCTTGGGTTTCTATAGTTGGTATTAGAGTTTAGGTTTAGTTAACCTTTGGAAACTAGGATGAGAAAACTTTAGTGATATACCTAAGGATATTTCTAAGGACAAGTCTAAGGATGATTCAAAGTATATAAAAATGTCTTGGAATTTTGGTAAAGGATATAGAAAGTGATTTATAAGAAATTACATCCCTATCTGTATACTAAAAGTGGATGTGGATCTAGAATAAAGGTACCTAGGGGTAATAACTCAAAAGGGTGCATTGAGCTGGAATCGATCATCACTTGATGAATGATAATGGTCCTTGATACACACCTAGTTTGACACTCCTGAGGGTTATGCTTTGGAGATTCACAAAATCTTTACAAACCATCATGAATGATTTAAATGGATGATGACTATGGATGGACTTAGATAAACCTAAGGTGTCATAGATAAAAAAATAAGGTGTCATGATTTAGAGATCCTATAAGTGATTTTTCATGATTATATGGTTACATACTATGATTATTTTTTCTTACACTTTGATTTTTGGTTTTAGTAAATGGATGAAACCTGAAGGAACCATGTTAATGATGAGTGCGGCAGACAATGCAATGATTTTCCTCCTAAACATACAAACATTATTAGACATGGAATAAAAATCTCATTGATTTTCACACATAAATTTCTCAATCCATGAATCATGATGAACTTATAAATGAGAAAAGGAGAGAATAAAATTCCATTGAGTACTTTATGAGGTAAATTCCACCTACCTTTAGTGGATTTGATTATACAATAGTTACTGAGCAATGGATAAGTACCAATGAAAATATATTTTTTATTCTTTAGTGTTCATAACATGGAAAATTCATTTTGGATATCTATCTTTTGGAAGCCGAATCAGATCAATGGTGGACTCTCATACAAAATACAAGGGAACATGATGAAATTGACTCTATGGATTGGGATGAGTTCAAGAACTTATTTTTCAATAATTATTTCCCTCACATTATTCATATGAAGATGGAGAAGGAGTTCCTTGAGATAAATCAAAAGGATAATGAATACATTGACACTTATGTGGGAAATTTTACAATACTTATAAGGTACTCTTATGGTATTATCATCCAACTTAAAAGTAAGGTTGGTCTATTGTTTAGTGTCTTAAAACCAAGTCTCTAATGGATGTTATCCATAAGAGACATCAATAGATATATGGATATTGCTCGATGTGCTATCAAGGTGGAAATTTAGGTTGGAGTTATGTATCAATATCATGGTTTTGATAAGAAGAGAAAAATGGAATTTAAATAAAAATCTAAAAACCATGGAGAGAAGAATATGATCCTTCATTTATGCTCAAATTGTGGGAAGAAACATGGAAGAAATTTTTTTAAGGGTACTAGTAAATGTTTTAAGTGTGGAAGGGAAGGTCACATGGAAATCAAATGCTAAAGTGATGGGAAGAAGTTATCTAATTATGAAAATAGAGAGAACATTCCACATAATGAACCACCCATACACTAGTGTTTAAAATGAAAGGAGTGTGTGATTTATGCTAACCAGTGCCCAAATATGAAGGTTAATGTTTACGATCTACGTTAGAAACCTCTTAATCCAAGATAAAAAGGGAAATATCACGTGATCACTATTTCTGACGATGGTTTTGATAATGACGTGGTGAAATTTACACTTACCATCCACTCTATAACTTCTAATATATTATTTTACTATTGATCTACCCATTATTTCATATTTGAATAATTTTTTTAAGGGAATAAAGATTCCACCCAAATTATTAGATATAAAATTAGTAGTAAAAACCCCTAATGGTATGATGATCGCAACTCAAGTATATGATTATTCTCTGTTTGAAGTTTGTGAGAATGTATTTCCTATAAATCCTATCATTCTTACTCTAGTTGAATTTGATGTTATCTTAGGCATGGATTGACATTCTATACATAAATCCCTCATCAATTTCCAAGGAAGGGAAGTGACATTTTATATTCCAAACCAACCTATGATTTTCTATAAGTGCGATGATAATTATGAACTTCTGAAGAAAATAACATCCATTATATAGGTTTTTATTCCTATTCAAGAGGGAAGTTTATCTCAGATGGATGGGTAGAAACTAAAAATCGATGATACGCCCATTATACTAGAGTTTTTTGATGTCATTATAGAAGAGTTTCCTATCCTTCCACCAAAACGTGAAGTTGAGTTATTAATAGAGCTCATACCTCGTGCCACACCTATTTCAAGGAATCCCTATAAAATGGACCTAATTAATTGTAGGAATTAAAAAAATAAACTCTAGGATAACCTTTAAAAGGGATTCATTCAGCCAAGTGTTTCACCTTAGGGTGAACCTGTTCTTTTTGTTAAAAAGAAAGATGGATCAATGTGACTTTGTATTTATTATTGGGAGCTAAACAAGATCATAATCAATAAAAAGTATCCTATACCCCATACGGATGGCCTATTTGATCAAATGTATAGAGATAAATACTTTTACAAGATTAAAATTCATCTGGATATAATCAATTGAGGGTTAATAATGAGGATATACCAAAGACATCATTCCATACAGGGTACAACCACTATGAATATATAGTGATTCCATTTAGTCTTACTAATTCCCCCACTATCTTCATGGAATTAATGAATAAAGTCTTTAGAGATTACCTTGATCATTTTATGGCAGTATTTATAGATTATATGATTATCTATTCAAAGAGTATGGAAGATCATGAAGATCACTTGATAATTTTACTAAAGACCCTAAGGAAGGAGAAACTATATTCAAAATTTTCAAAGTGTTAATTTTGGCCACAAAAGGTTTCATTTTTGGGTCATATAATCTCAAGAGAGTTTGTATTGGTAGATCCATCAAAGATGAAGGCTATTGAGTGTTGAACTAGAATAACCATGAAAACTGAGATACATAGTTTTCCTAGTTTATCTGGATATTGTCAATGTTTTGTGGAAAATTTCTTATGACTATCTAATATACTCACCAAGTTTACTTATAAAAGAGTCAAGTTCCTATGGACAGATGATTGTGAGGAAAATTTCAAGGAACTGAAGAGAAAATTAGTTAGTGCACCTGTAATTACATTACCCTATAATAGAGAAGGGATTGTAATCTATAGTGATGCATCCATGAATGAATTGGGATGTGTTATTATGAATAATTATGTGGTTATAGATTATGATTCATGATAATTGAAGGTTCATGATAAAAAATACCCAACTCATGATTTGGAGTTAGCTATAGTAATTTCTTTTATTAAATATATAGAGGCATTATCTTTATAGAGAAAAATGTGATATATATACCAATCATAAAAGTATAAAGTATATATTCAGATGAAAGTATTTGAATATGCACTAGAGAATATGGTTAGAGATTATTAAATATTATGACTGCTCAATACATTACCACCCTATGAAGTTGAACACGATAACCAATTCTTTTATTTGAAAGGATCATGCTAGTTTATCCATGACGAGGATCACAAAAGATCCAATATTTATCAATTTAAAAAGGATGGATATAGAAATACCGAATGAAGGGGAGAAATCCTATCTTTCTCAATTGAATGTTTAACCATCTATCCAAGTGAAGATTAAAGAGGCACATAAGGAAGATGTAAAACTATTTTTTGGAAATGATCTTAAGTTTAACCTTGATCATTATTTAATGATAAGGTTCATAAACCGTATATGTGTTCCATCCATACTAGATTTAAATAAGTATTTTTTAGAGGAAGCTCATAGTTCTTCATTCTCTATTCATCCTGGAAGTACAAAGATATATAGATATTTGAAATGGTGGGATTGCATGAAGAGAGATATCATAGAGTTTTTATATTGGTGATTGGTATGTTAATAATTTAATTATGGGAGACAAAAGTATAAGGTTATGTTACATCTATTACCCATACCAAAATGGAAATGAGAAAACATCACCATGGATTTTTTCATCGGACTCCCTGAAACATCTAAACGACATAATGCTATATGGGTTGTAGCCAATTTACTTACAAATTCAGAATAATTCATCGCTATTAGAGAAGAATTATCTCTTGATTAGATTTATAGAATATACATTAAGGAAGTGGAAAGGTTTTATGGAGTACCACATTCCATTGTGTCTGATCAGGATCCATGGTTTACCTCAAAGTTATGGAAAATTATTTAATAGGTTATGGATATAGAGTTAAGTTTTAGCACTACATATAATCATTAGATAGATGGTTAGTCTGAGAGAAAAATTCAAACCCCATAGGATATCTTGAGATATTATTTTATGAATTACAATGGTGGTTGGGACCAAAACCTTCCTCGAGTTGAGTTTGAAGGACCCCGGGACACCCTGAGAGGGGGGGGGGGGGGGTGAATCAGGGTGTCAACTTTTTATTTTAAACTGATGGATCTTATTCCCACGTTGGTAGAAACTAGTTTAACCTATATGATGGATATGAGAATAAATAAAACATTCACATGCAAAGAGATGACACATCACTTTTTACTTGGTTCACCACTAAGGGCTACGTCCAAGGAGCATACGCCGACAGGTTGTCGGTCGTACCAAATTCCACTATTCTTCACTCGTTGTGGATTAAAAAGGTTTGGGAATAGTCACTCTGTCCCAGGCTCACTACCTTTACAATTGTTCAAGGATAGCCTACTGCGTCCCTTGGGTCACTCCTGTTGACTCCCCCTGGCTCACTGCCCTTGGTGAAGTCCCACTCAGTTTATAGACGTGAAGGTCTCTTCATCATTGCAAAATAATGCATCCTCTATTGTATGTAGATGCTCTGTTGAAGTCCAACTCTCACCCATAGACTAATCTCACTTTGCACCAAAGGTATCGGGAAATCTTCCAGCTTTCGTGCATCTCCAAAAAGACCGGTGTGCTTCAACTACACCTAGCGCGCTTCTCCAAGCCCGACGCGCAAGTTTCAAGATGGTGCGCAAGTCTCGGCACACAAGTCCAAACCGGTGCGCAAGTTCACCTCAACCACTTGTGAGACACTCACTTCTTCGACTTCAAACTTGCACGACTCAACCCCTTTCTCGCCCAAACCACCTTGGGCGCGCAACTAACAACTGTCGTGCAACTTCAACTTGCGCAGCCCACCACCACTTGTGTGACCACAACACCTGCGCGACAGAAGCACTGATTTTCTCTAAGTCTGAACTTTGTGCCAAATGAGGAGGGGTCGACCTGTATTTATAGGCATTTGAATACCCTACGCGATGGAGCACAAGTCTCCCCTCGGCGCACAAGTTTCGGCGTGCAAATCTCTGCCCCCAAAAAACACTTGTGCGACCAACTTCCAAACTTGGGTGCCCTTCTCCCTTTTACATATTTTCATGTTATGATATTTAAAAACAAAAGGCGCGCAAGTTTCCAAGCCTCCAAGTAATCGGGGCGCAAGTCCCTTTGCCAAAAACACTTTTCTCCATTTGACAATTTTGAGGTCCAGAAATTTGGCAAACAATAGAAAATGGTGCCACCTTCAATACTGTTATCTGCTTGAATTGTAAGATCACTTGCTGGAACATATTCTGAGCATCCACTGAGGATTGACAACAAACACAAAACATACTCTAAATCATGCAAAGACAACCATGGTTCCAAAAATCTCCCCCTTTGGGTTTGTTGGAAATCAATAAATAAATTCAATAGAGTACCACCCACATGAAAACTAGAAATGCAAGAATCAACTCATCCAACACTCTAAGTCTACGTGAGAAATGATCGGTGTAGAAAAAAAGAGGGGAAGCGTGAATTGGGATCCCGTGTTTTGGAATTTCTTAATGATACCCAGGTAATTCTCTTAAATTTTCCCAGAAAAGAAGCATTACATGTCCAAAGAATTCCTTCTTATCCCATCACCGAATTCTCGTTGTGATACCAAACATGACCTGGATTTATTCATTCTCCCCCATTGGAAATAAACCCAAATATCGGTATTTGCTCATTGAACATCTCAAAACACACTCCCCCTGGATAGTATCTCCCCCAAAACCTGCATCACATCCATAAACAGATTAAAAAAAATTAACAAAACTGGGGAGAGGGGAATTGCGTAACCTCCTTATGCACTGGGAGGTGGCTGAACACCGAGGTTCAACTGATGCTTCTCAAACACTGCCGCTGATAGTGGCTTGGTCAGGATATTATCCATTTTCTCATCAGTTCTCATATGATCCATTCTAATCACGTCTTGCTCAACTTTTTCTTTGATAAAGTGATACCTAATTTCAATATGTTTTGTACAAGAATGATGAAAATGATTCTTCATAAGATCAATTGCGCTCTTGTTATCACAGTAAATTACCATTGGTTTCTTCACCTCATCACCAATATCTGTTAGTTGTTTCTTCATCCAAATCAGTTGAGTGCATGCCTTTGTGGCAGAGATATACTCAACTTCAGCAGTACTAAGAGAAGTAATTTCTTGTTTCTTGCTCAACTAGCCAACACATTTATTCCTGATATATAATGCTCCACCACTGGTGTATTTTTTGTCCACTACATCGCCAGCCCAGTCAGTATCAGAAAATGATGATAATTCACTGTATCTTTCTGCATCAAAGTATAATCCACAATTGTGAGTACCTTGAATATAAATCATTATTCTTTTTACTGATGTCATATGTTCCTCCTTTGGATTACTCTGAAAGCGGGCCGCTAGACAGGTTGTAAAGACAATATCTGGCCATGTCGCTGTCAGGTACAATAGGCTCCCAATTATCCTCCTGTACATAGTGAGGTCTACAGATGCCCCATCCTCATGCTTTCCAAGTTTGGTTCCAACTACAATCGGAGTTGATATTGGTTTGGAGTCTTGCATATTAAACTTCTTCAGCAACTCTCTTGCATACTTTTCTTGAGAAATGAAAGCGTAATCCTGTATTTGAATGACCTACATCCCCAAGAAATATGTGAGCTCCCCAATCATAGACATTTCAAATTCTGATTTCATGTGATTGTAAAATTCATCCACTGATTTCTGCCTGCTACCACCAAATATAATGTCATCAACGTAGACTAGAACCATGAACTGATCTTTTGGAGAATTATTCACATATAGATTGTGGTCTACTCCTCCTCTTTTGAATTCCAGCTTCTTGAGATACGAGTCCAGTTGGGAATACCATGCTTGTGGTGCCTGTTTCAAACCATATAGAGCTTTCTTTAATTTGCAGACCTTTGTTTCATCAGTACCAAGAACAAAACCCACTGGTTGTTTGATGTAGACTTCTTTGAGTAAACCATTCAAGAATTCTGTCTTGAAATCCATTTGATATACTTTATATCCTCTTTGGAGTTCCATGGCAAGGAAAAGCCCGATTGACTCCAGTCTAGCCACTGGAGAAAAGGTTTCTTCAACATCAATGCCTTCAATCTGGGAGTATCCTTTACATACCAGTCATGCCTTGTTTCTAATAACACTTCCATGCTCATCAAACTTATTCTTGAAGATCCATTTTATACCAATCACATTGTGACCTTTGGGTCTCTGGACAAGATCCCATGTCTGATTCTTGTCAATCTGATCTAACTCTTCATTCATGGATTTCACCCATGATTCATCCTTTGCAGCTTATTCAAATGAGGATGGCTCCACAACTGAAAAAAATGCAGATTGCGTGTTATTCCTCATCCTCCTTGTTTGTGTGTGTGCACTCCTGTCCCCAATTATGTTAGATGGATCAATCTCAGCTCTTCGATTTCTCCTGTGAGGTTTAGTTTCATTCTCTTCAGCCATAGTTTCTTCTTCATATTATTCTTCTAAGTCAACATCATGATGTGACTGTTGAGTGTTTTGTACAACTTCCTCTATTTCTGTATTTGTATTTTCTCCACGTTCACTTTCTTACTCACTTTCTATCACATCAGCATATGACGTCCTTGAAGCATTTGTGGTTTTCTCTTCAATTATCTTAACATCACTGCTTTCCACAATCCTTCCTAATCGCTTGTTGAAACACTTGTAGGCTTTGCTGTTCATTGTGTATCTGAGGAAAATTCCTTAATCTGCATTATCACCATACTTCCCTTGATTTTCTTCTTTGTTTCTAATGAAGCATTTACTTCCAAAAACACGAAAGTATTTCAAAGAGGTATTCCTTCCATGCCACAATTCATATGGTGTCTTCATCTCACCCATATAAAGTCCTGTTCGATTTTGAATATACACTACATCTTGAATAGCCTCTTTCCAGTAATGTCGTGGAATACGACTCTCAATCAGCATAGTTCATGCCATGTTGTTCACCTGTTGATTCCTACGTTCAACAACTCCATTTTGTTGTGGAGTTCTCACAACAGATACCTCATGTTGTATCCCATGCTTCTCCAGGTAATTTTTAAATTCAATGGACGTGTATTCCTTTCCATTATCAGATCGCAACACTTTGATTGTTCGTCCAGTATCATTCTCAGCGATTCACCGATATGTTTTCATGTAGTCAAGTACTTGTCGTTTCCTGTGAATGACCATTACACATGCCATTCTACGGTAATCATCTATGAAAAGGACAAAGTACCTTTCTCCATGAGTTCCAACAACATTTATCGGCCCGCATACATCTGTATGAATTAGATCAAGAAGATGAGATTCCCTTTTGTTCTTTGGCCGATATGAACTACATACCGGTTTTCCACAAATGCAATCATCACAAGACTTTTCACGCTCACGCTTCAGGTTGGGAATGTCCATGAAAATCCTCAATTTTGATATTTTCTCCATGTCTTGTTGATTGATGTGTCCCAGTCTTCGATGCCACAAATTGTTTTCTTCTTCAACAGTCATGTAACAAACATTTTCTTTACTATCAACCTAATACAAGTTTCCTTCTGTTATGCATCCCTTCATAAGTGAATTTCCTGTCTTTCCCTTGATAGTGCAGCCTTTCTGATTAAAAGTAACTATAATTCATGAGTCACAGAGTTGACTCACGCTGAGTAGATTATGATGTAGGCCATCTACGTAAAGGACTTCAGTCTTCTTTAGCTCTCCATTGGCTAATTCAGTACTTCCACTGCCTTTGATTTTCAGAGCCCCATCATTACCAAATCGTACTGTACCATAAACCTTTATTTTGATATCTGTTAGCAGGACAATATTACCTATCATATGAGATGAACAACCACTGTTCAGAATCCAGGTACTGTTGCTTTTTGTAGCTTTGAGGGCCACCTCTGCAAGGTTTTATTTTTCAGTTTTATTCCTTTCTTTCCATGAGACATTGGATTGAGTATAGAGCATTGATGGTCTTTCAATTATCTCATCTGTGTACATTGGTTCTTCATAGTTGAAGTCTTATTCGAGGGGAGAAAACCTGTTTGTAAGAGAAAAACTATCTTGTTGAAGAGATTTGACTTGTCTTGAACTCTGGTATGAGGTGTCTATGTCCCTTCTCTGCCTGCAATTAACTGCCTTATGAAAAAAGTTTGAAAAACGAAAATAGTATCCATAGAAACTATTTCTTCTATAAGATGGATGATATGAAGTCAGTCTCCTTTGTTGACGTCCCATATCTTCCCCATTCAAGTAACTCCTTGCATCTTCGCAATATGACATGGTATGGCCCATATAGCCACGGAACTGACACTTCATGAGAGGAAATGTCTTCTCTCTTGAATTTCTCCTCATACCTTCCTCCTTGGGAGAATATTTGGACTGCCTGTCATTTCTGAATGTTTGAGGATAATTTTCAGTTCTCCTTTTATTTTGGATTGAGGGTTTCTTTTTAAGCACTTCAGGAAATGTTTCAACATGTCCAACTTTCATCTTGTCTTTCTTTTGGATCTCTTCACTCCCAACAGTTGATGTCTCAGCTTCACAGCCAATTCCACTCTTTACCATGCAAGTGGGTCTTTGATCACTCAAGATTTTTCCAAACCCATCTGAACCACACTTGGCTCTTGCCAGTAATTCTGCATCTGAGAATCTTCCAAACTGTATTTTCTTCCTTGATTCTTTTGAAATTGATTCAATCTTAAGTTTACTCCTAAGAGTAACAACTTCCTCCTCAAGACACTCAGCAGTCTTGGACTTTTCCTCTAGTTTGGAGGTGAGGTCATTGATGAACTTTTCCTGCTCTTCAATTATCAGCTTTAGATCTACTACATCATCATTGATTTCAAGTATTTTAGACTGTACTTTCACCAATTCTTCCAGTCGTTCAATTTCAGCTTCAAGTTGGTCAATATATTCAGTTGATTCTTCTACAATTGATTTCAACTTATTGCAACTCTTACATTTAATCTTAAGCTTACTAAAAGAATCCTTAAGTTGCAACTCGGGATCTGCACTAGTTTTCAACTGATTTTCTCCACCTGTATCTTCTGATTTTTTAACAGTGGCCATCATGGAAGCATGGTTCCCAGTTTTAAATTCTGGTTCTTCTTCATCACATAATTCATTATCATCTTCTTACTCTTCACAGAAAAAACTCTTCTTCAGAACTTTCTTTCAAGATTTTAAGTCTCCTTTCTTGAAAAACCTTTTATGAGGATTCTCAATGTTTTCATCATCACTATCATCATCATCGATCTTTCTTAAGCACTGAGAAGCAATGTGCCTGACTTTTCCACAACGAAAACAAGCTAGAGGTAACTTCCCTTTGAATTTCCCTTTTCCCTTCTGGAACTTCTTGGCAATGAGAGAAAGAATTTCTTTTTCCTCATCGTCTTCACCACTACTATCTTTTGAAATTTTCAGTTTCTCTATGGATTTGAATGCCATTTCCTTGCTTACTCGTGTAGTAGCATCTTCTGGTTTGACTCTCATTTCATATTCCACTAGGCTGCTCAACAGATCATCCAAAGAAAGTTTGGAAAGATATATTTCCTCAAGGGATGACACCTTTGCATTGTACAGGGGTGGAAGTCTTCTTAATATTTTCTTTACAACGTCAACGTCTTTTATTTCTTCACCTAGACCCTGAATTGATCCAACCACTTTAGTAATTTGATTGAAGAAGGAGTCTGCATTCTCATTAGGATGCATCTTCAGATCATCAAACCTATTGTGTAGGACTTTTAGTTTCGTCTCCTTCACTTTGCTATCTCCTTCATAAATATTTTCAAGATTATCCCACATGGAATTTGATGAGGTGCAACTCATAACCTTTAGATAGATCTGTTCAGAAAGGGCTGCGATGAGAGAATTCTGCGCTTTAGTATCAGCATCAAGAATTTTCCTATTGGCATCAGTCATAGCCAGCCCCTGTTGGATCAGTAACATGTATACCTTGCATAGTGGAAAACATAACATCCATTCCAAGGGATCTTAGATGAGATCTCATTTTGTTCTTCCAAATATGAAAATTACTTCCATCAAAGAGGGGAACTCCCCTAACACTGGATGAATTTTCCATGGCGGTATAAAACAGATCAAACACCAGTAACCTCGCTCTGATACCACTTGAAGGACCCCGGGACACCCTGAGAGGGGAGGGGTGAATCAGGGTGTCAACTTTTTCTTTTAAACTGACGGATCTTGTTCCCACGTTTCTAGAAACTAGTTTAACCTATATGATGGATATGAGAATAAATAAAACATTCACATGCAAAGAGATGGCACATCACTTTTTACTTGGTTCATCACTAAGGGCTACATCCAAGGAGAATACGCTGACAGGTTGTTGGTCATACCAAATTACACTATTCTTCACTCATTGTGGATTGCAAAGGTTTGGGAACAGTCACTCTATCCCAGGCTCACTGCCTTTACAATTGTTCAGGGATAGCCTACTGCGTCCCTTGGGTCACTCCCGTTGACTCCCCCTGGCTCACTGCCCTTGGTGAAGTCCCACTCAGTTTATAGACGTGAAGGTCTCTTCATCATTGCAAAAGAATGCATCCTCTATTGTATGTATATGCTCCGTTGAATTCCAACTCTCACCCATAGACTAATCTCACTTTGCACCGAAGGTATCGGGCAATCTTCCAACTTTCATGCAGCTCCAAAAAGACTGACGTGCTTCAACTACACCTGGCGTGCTTCTCCATGCCCAATGTGCAAGTTTCAAGACGGCGCGCAAGTCTCGGTGCGCAAGTCCAAACCGATGCACAAGTTCACCTCAACCACTTGCGCGACACTCACTTATTCGACTTCAAACTTGTGCGAGTCAACCCCTTTCTCGCCCAAACCACCTTGGACGCGCAGCTAACAACTATCGCACAACTTCAACTTGCGCGACCCACCACCACTTGCACGACCACAACACCTGCACAACGGGAGCACTGATTTTATCTAAGTCTGAACTTCATGTCGAATGAGGAGGGGTCGACCTGTATTTATAGGCATTTGAACACCCTGCGCGACGGCGCACAAGTCTCCCCTCGGCGCGCAAGTTTTAGCGCGCAAGTCTCTGCCCCCAAAAAACACTTGCGCGACCAAATTCCAAACATGGCCGCCATTCTCCCTTTTCCATATTTTCATATTCTGATCTTGAAAAAAAGGCGTGCAAGTTTCCAAGCCTCCAAGTAATCGGCGCGCAAGTCCATTTGCCAAAAACACTTTTCTCCATTTGACAATTTTGAGGTCCAGAAATTTGGAAAACACTGGAAAATGGTGCCACCTTCAATACTGTTATCTGCTTGAATTGTAAGATCACTTTGCTGGAACATATTCTGAACATCCATTGAGGATTGAAAATAAACACAAAACATACTCCAAATCATGAAAAGACATCCATGGTTCCAACAGAGTTTTCATAAAAAATATATTTCATTCAAGCATTGAGATGACTCCTTATGAATACCTCTATGGAAAGAAGTGCAGAGATCCAACACGATGGATTTAAGTTATAGAAATAAGGATATAGGGACTCTATATAGATAAATAAATGGAATAGAAGGTTATATACATTTAGAAACACATCAAGGTAACTCAGAGTTGGCAAAAAATCTATACTGAAAATCACCGATGTGATCTAGAATTTGAAGTTGGTGGAAAGGTGTTTCTAAGAATTTATCCATGGAGGAAGGTAATAGGATGTTTGAAGAAGGGGAAACTAATCCCTAGGTATATTATACCCTTTTAAATTATTGATCGTATTAGGATAGTAGCCAATCAGTTGGCACTTCCACCAAACCTATTTCAAGTTAATGACATGTTCCATGTATCTCTCCTGAGAAAGTACATGCCTAATCCTTCACATGTACTAAACTTAAAGACTATACTACTGTAGCATGATATTTATTATCAGGAACAACCAATGGAGATTTTGGACTATATATAGAAAGTTCTACAAAACCAGACCACTCACTTGGTCAATGTTTTTTGGTGAAACCACGAGTTTGAAGAAGCTACGTGGGACATGAGAAAATGGTGAGGCATAAGTATCATTATTTTTTTGTATAAGAGTGATAAATTTATAGGGTGGAATTAATTTTAAATGGGGTATAATTTAATTCCCTGAGTTTTTATAAATTTATTTTTTTTCAGTAATTTAAATTTCTTTGATAGCTTGCGTTATACGTAACACCGAGTTTTAACGAATTATGAAAAGGTATTAATATTATTATTTAAACACGACCATTATTACATAGTAGTTAAACTTGGTGGAATGAATAGGAACAAAAAATTTTTAAATATTAATTATAATTTTTTTATATAAATAAAACACATTGATAAAAAAGTACTTAATTTTTAGTAAAGTCTATATGTTTTAAAAATACTATTTTCTCAAGAAAAGGTTTTATTATTTATTTTTGTGAACAATAATAAAATTATTTTTTGATAATTTTATTAAATTAATTTTATAAAATAAAATTAATTTTTGAAATCATAATTTCAAAATTATCTTAGGGTGAATTTTTGGGATTTTTCTGAAAAGATTAATTTTTCAATGAATAGTGAAAAATACTAGTTTTTATTAACAATTTTTATTTCTTTTGAAGCTTTTAAGAACTTAAAAAATTGTTTTAATATGGTTTTAAAAGTAAAATTAGTTCAATTATATATCTATTAATCTAATTTATGTCATTTAAATAATTTTCATATTGATTTTTTTTATAAAAACTTTTTAAAATTTTGAACATTTTCTCTTTGAAAACCCGCTTTCTCATCACATCCGTGAGATTAATTTTAAACTAAAATTTTACAATTATGTGTATGAAATTTGAAAAAATGTATTAAATATTTGGAATCATAATAATTTATATTATCTAATAAGTTTAACTTAATTTTTTGACCAAAATGAATAGTGAAAAAAGTAAAAATTATTTACTACAATTAAGGTAAAAATGAGTTTATCCGGGGGTTAAACTAAAAATAAAAGGGTTAAAAATGGCCCAAAATTTTTCCAAAACCCATTTTAGGGACATATTTCAACCTTATATCTTCTATTATCTATAATGGTCCATTTTTGAGCCATGTGTCATGTGAAAAACGCGGGTACACCTTTTTAAAAAAAAATTACAAATGTACCACTCAACTTACTTATAAAAGGCCACCACTATCCTTTATTATTCACACTTCCAAAACCATTTGGTTTGGAAAATTCTTTCCCAAATAACTTCATTAATTACCTCCTATCATCCTAGAAGCTTTATTTTAGTTATAAATCCAACCTAAGAAGCCTTTTGGAGAAAAATGGATATAATAATATATTTATTGTTTATATATTATATTTATGGTATTATTATGATTCTAGAATCATGATATCACATGTTACTTATTACTTTATATTATGTGGGAATATGATAACGTCGTTTGTGTGTACGGCGGACTACCGCCTCGCGAAGCAATGTGATTCGTTCACGCTTTACATGAAAGGTAATAATAAGGGGTTTAATGAAAATATGTGATATATATGTCACAAAATATTATTATTTAATGATAATTTATTATTTACCTTTATTTATTTCAATCTGTCAAGAAAATGGAAACAACTTTCATGCGCATGTACGAGCTACCATCTCCATGAACGGTGTATTTCATTTTCCATATCTAACTTTTATGGATTACTATAAATACATATATAATGAATATATATTATATTTATATAATTTTTAACATTATGAATATTATGTATCCATGATAAAATTAAGAGGACCAAAAAATAAAAAATAAAAACATACGCAAAAAAAAGCAATTATTGCCTGAAATGTAACTCTAACACAAAATTATTAATAAACAGGTAATAAAAGGTCATAATTAAATCATATATGGTATGATATATATAATTATGGTTATTTAATATATGTATAATAAACTTATATTTATTATACATGAGTTTTGAACATGTATGAATGAATTCAAAACTTAAGGTAAAGGATTTCCATCTCACTTTTATTTTCTGTGAGACACAAGCCATATTCACCACGTGTTTATTTAATGTGTTGTGTATACTATCTATGAATGTATTTTATTATTATTATCCTTAAAATTATTTTGATTTATATATCCATTTGATTATCTTTGTTTCATTGGGTTTATGATTTAATGTTACCAAAGTGGAAATAGTTTTATGTTACAAGCTCATCGTTTATTGGGGTTGTTTATGATTATTCTTCCAATTATGAAATATTATGATATATATATTAATAAAATAATTAATTTTCTTCTCCTTTAGTTATTTATGGAGAAAAAATGTTTTCCCTTTATTTTTCTCTCTTTATGTACTCAATATTTCAAAATGATGTTTTTAAGAAAAAGCGTATTTATTTCTCTCTTTGGCTGAAAACCCTTTTTCTTCCAAAACCACGTTTTCTAGATTTTTTTTAACATTATTCAAATGATTTATTAAATAAAATTTTCCCACATTTTAATTTTTAAGTTTTTTAAAGGAATATTCATGTCTTTTCCAAACAATGCTCGTTTGGCTTTAACCGAAAATGTGAAAGGAATATGTGTTTTAATGTGTATGGCATGAATGAAATTTCCTGTTGTCATGAACATTATTTTTTTTGAATATTATTTTATAATTTTTCAATTTTATCTCCAAAGAAATTGATTTTAAATGAAAACAATTTTCAAAATGTTTTATGTTTTAAAAAGTGTTTTTCAAAGTGAAAATGATATTTTTCTTAAGAAATGATTTAAATGTTTTGTAAATATTAATTTCTAAGTTTTCAAGGTTATTTTCAAAGAAAAATGTTTTCAAAATGTTTTATGTTTTAAAATTTGTTTTTTAAAGAGGAAAAAAATTTTCATCAAGAAATGTTTTAAATGATTTTTAAAGATTCCTTTATAAAATTTCATGATTATTTTCAAAGAAAATAATTTTCATTTTTTTATGTTTTAAAAAGTTCTTTTCAAAGAGGAAAGTATATTTTAATCAAGAAATGTTTAAAATTATCATTCAAAATAATTTTCCATCTAAGATTAAATCTATTGATGTTACCTATACCTTACTAGGGATATAATCTAAGGATACCATTATTATTATTTCTTTTAATGGTTTATATTTATGATAGCGTGATGTTTATGAAACCCATTTCTCTTCTATGAGTTATACCATGGGAAAATTATTATGAAACCCGCTTCTTTTCACAGGTTATGCTATGATGAAACGATGAAATGATTATAAAACTTTTATATTTTTCACAAGTTATGATATGATGAAATGTTTATGAAAATCATTTCATTTCATGGGTTATAATATGGTGAATGTTTTAAGATTTTATGGCACATATATGTATAATTTTAATTATGTGATGGGTGAGACCTATATATCCCTCCAATTCATTGGGTAAATATTTATATCTCATGAGATAGATAGGACTATATTGAACCTGTTTTAGTAAGGGACTTTTTCCATTATGATGGTCTTGGGAGTGAACCTTAACTACTATGATGGTTTGGGGAGTGAACATATTCCATTATGATATCCTTAGTAGTGATCTCTGACTACTATGTAAATTAATTTATATTCTTATGTGTATTCCACAATTCCATGTATTATGTCAATGTTATGCTCTCATGGTTCATGTTCTTTTATTTACTTATGATTCATGTCTTATAAACTGCCAATATTTATGAAATGACTCAGGATTATGATATTTTTTATGCAGGGTATGGTTTTAAAATTTTATTCTCATATTATCATATCATTATTTTCATGTTATTCTTACATATCTCCCTTGTTTACCCTTACCAAGCATCTGATCTCACCCTTTCTTATGTTTTATTTCCCCAAGTTATGAAGAAAGGTTTTAAGTATGGTATATTTGTGAAGTGTACTAAAGGGGAAGATCTTTATGGGATATGTTTAAGATCTTTCACAAAATTAGATTATTGTGTACCTAGTATCCAAATACACTAAACTATTACAATCCTCAGGCGTGTGTTTGTGTAATGTATTGAATATTCATCTAAAAAGATGCAATATCTATGTATGAAAATCCTAGGCCACTATAGTTACTAGTCATCCATCCTGATAGAACCCTTTGAGGCCATGTATGGTTGTCTGTGTAAATCTCAGGAGTGTTGGTTAGAGATTGGTGAAACTTCCTTGATTGGTCCTATTTTGGTCCAAGAATTAACAATAAATATTTAGTTGATTCATTAGAGAATGTTAACAGAACAGAGATAGTATAAACCCTATATTGATCATAATCAACCTCCTTTTGAGTTTTTAGTTTGTGACCAGGTGTTTTTGGTAGTTTCTCCTCGGTTGGGTCACCGATGGCTTATAAAATAGAGAAAACCTAAACCAAGATATGTGGGACCACTTTAGATTTGTTTAGTTGATTGGAAAATTAGCTTACCATTTGGTTTTTACACCTTAGTTGACATTGATTCATAATGTGTTTCATGTTTCACAACTTTGAAAGTATCTCTCTAACCCATATCATGTTTGGGACTGGAAGGACCTTGAAATTGAACCCAATTTACCTATGATGGAGCAACTAGTTTGGATTTTTGATCCTAAGGAAAAGGTTCTTCATGGGAAGTCTATACCTTTAATTCCTCCAATGGCCCGAAGGCCTTCATTTTTTATTGATTTTTGATAATCCACCTTTCAAGGGGTGAGGTGGAACCCTTACAAGGCCCATAGGCATAAGTATTACATAGCTCGTAGGCCTTAGAGGAATTCATTGCCCGTAGGATTCAAACATTACATACAACCCATACTAACTACTTGGAACTGCTCCTCCCCAGCATCTTCATCGTGAAATCAGCTCTCCACCTTCGCATGGATGTTCAGCTAGGCATTTCCGTGCATGCACATGCTTGTCCCGATGGCAGGTGCCATACCCTCTCATTCTTGCAATCCGTTTAGCTTCTGCTGTGGTGAAAACTCATTGCTCATCCTCCTTGTAGAGCTTGTTCCTTGTACTACAATAGAACGATTTTGATTCACATGAGACTTGGGATCATAAGGCACTTAAGAGAGAGAAATTTCTTCATCTCTCTAAAATGGAGTCCTCTTGATAGGATTTATGGGTGAATAAAGTGTTTATGGCGGGGAGATTATAATATCCTATTAGTAGATTTTAGGTATCCTTTATCCCTTCTATTTGATCACCTATTATTGGGTGTGGTTTTAGGACTTTTCTAGAGTCTTTGGTTTTTTATAGGTTTTATATAGGTACCTACACTATAATGAGAGGGGATGTGACATG
The DNA here is from genome assembly GCA_963277665.1 of Viscum album. Lineage (NCBI taxonomy): Eukaryota > Viridiplantae > Streptophyta > Magnoliopsida > Santalales > Viscaceae > Viscum > Viscum album. The sequence continues at coordinate 1,317,995,910 of OY728147.1, forward strand.
GAGAGAGAGTGGATACACCGTGGATGAGTTGGCTGTGGTATAGAGGACTAAGAAACCGTTTTTGATGGTTCTTCCTTTTTAGGGGTAGTTGCACCATGTAAAGGAATTTTCAGCATAGACCTATTCCATTGGTTTATTCCTATGGTGTAGGGGGAGTTGGCTATGCTGTGGAGTCTCAGGGTGAATTTTTTTACACCTATTCCAATTTTTCTATGGCTATAGTATGAAGGGGAGCTACGGTGTGGATGTGGTTGGGGGTCTCTACCTTTTTGAGAATGGCTGAAACATGGTGTGCGGGATTTGTTGTAGCCTTAAATAGGTTAAATAGGATCCAGGTGAGGTTTTCATTGTGGATCTAGGATATAGTTGGATCAAGGGTGGCTGTGATATAGACTCATGCACTGAACTGTGGTCTAAACCTTTATTAGAATTTTGTGTCGTGGTCATGGGGTCTATAGTGTGGTCTTTTGTTTTCTATTATGTAAAATCTAGAACCCCAATTTATTATTCAAAATTCCACCCTTTAAACTCTATTCAACCCCTTTACTTTTGGAGTCTCTCAAGAGAGTATTTTAGCCCCTTCAACCCATTTCTACTATGCTCCAAGTGTTGGTGGGTGTGATTGATCTCCCTCCGGTAAGTGTATCTCTCCTGGAATTGGAATCCTTACCCTTTCTATTCTATTTTTTTTCAAGAGTGATGAATCCTAATGTTGTTAATGGATTTTATCCTTTTCTTGATGTATTTTGATTCTAGGGACTTCTCCTTGACCCCCCTCAACCTCAACTCTTCATTGGCAGTTCTTGATATGGGTGATTAGTTGATATTGTGATAAAAGGTAGGTAGTTCCATGAGGATTTTCCATACATATGAAAACTTGATTGCTTGATTTATTGAAATTAGTTTTCAAATGATTTATGAACCTTGATTTGATTATTTTATAAAGGCATGGATTTGTGAAAGAAAACCCTTTTTCAAAGGCTTTGATAAATTGGGTCGATTTTTCACAGAAGATGGATTGAATCGAGAAATGACATGATGAGATGATTTGACATTGAATCTTGAAAAAAATGGATTGAAATGAAAGGTGATTTCTAAAGGAATTAATTTGATGAAAATCATAATTTGGTTTTGAAATTAAAAAGGCTTGTTGAAACTTGAAAATCAAGAAATTGATTTTTTTAAATGAATGATTTTCCCATGATTGTTTGTTTTATTGAAGCACATGATAACCCGAGTAGTTAGTGTGTGAATATGAAAAGAATGCTAGGAACCCAAATCCCTAGAAATGGATTGAAAATAAAAAATCTAACAAAAACCTAGTCGACATGATTGGCCCCAATGGGGTGTTTATCTCGATGACATGAGCCAAGGGACACATGCACATTTGAGTCGTGATCACTGATTGAGAAGTGCGAGGATCATTGAATAAGAAATTAACTAACCTCAGGGCTTATGGAATGGTGCTATGATATGTTTTGAATTGATGATTAAATTCCAATGATTATAGAAATATTTTATTCATTCCCTCATATTTTAATGAAATGTTTATTTAATCTAGTTTTGAAATATTTGTCATCTACTTATTTTGAAAGCATGTTTTGACTGAAAATGTAAAATGATTTTCCATTCCTTGTATTTATTTAAAATTTAAGTATATATGATTTGTTTATGATTCAATTTATTATGGAACATTTAGTGAGATCTTACTGGGATATTTTTCTCACACCCTACCTTTACCTTTAGACATTTTTTGATTTTTTCATTCCAGGTCTACGAAAATGGAAAGTAACACTTGGTGATGGTGGCTGTTCTTGATCACGGGGCTTGGGTGATGTCTATAATGTGTGGATCTATGGTTAACTCATTTCAAAAATATTATTAGTTTTTGCTTTGATTGATATTGTTTCGTATTTTAGATTATGTATCATTTTGATCTTTATCTGTCTGCTTGTAGAACTTTTCTATTTGAGTAATGTTTGGAATACCAACTATTCCTTGTTTATATTCCACTATTTATTGCTTTTTTTTATGTTATTGGGGTGAAATATTTCCCTTATAAATTTTGATAATGCCTAACCTATAAGGATTGGGAATTCCCTTCGGGCTATGTTAGGACCTGATTGGGTACCATCATACCAGGGTATACGGGCTGGTTCATGAAAATCATGATGATAATGTATTGTGTAATGAATAAAACACTGAATGAAACCCCAAATTTCATGAACCAACCTAGTCTAACCCTTAAACTGAGAACCCAATCTGGCATGTGACATACCCAAGGGGTGTCCCCAATCCCCCTAGACTGAAAATAAGCACCATTAGCATCAAAAGAGAGATCATGGGTATGATTTTTCCCAAGTGAATAGTAAAAACATGGATCTTCTACCCATAAGTCCAATATGATAATTCTGCATATCAGAGTACACACATAGTAGGAATAGACAAATTCCAAAATATAAACAAAACCAAATGGGGGCATATCTTGAATCAACATCCATAATAAAATATAAATAAAACCAACGATAGTGGAATAAGTATAATGATCAAAGGAAAAAAATACAATCATGGTTGATATAATGATAAATAAAAGAAAACCAAAAACCACCTGACATAATCTCTATATAACCTATTGGTTACCATCTATTCATAAAACCAATTTCTCTATGAGTGATCCAAAACTAAAAAAAAATCTATAAAACCGACTCATGTCCAACAACACTGGGTGACAAAAGTAAAGTGTGAGAATAACATAGCTCATAAGGAAATCACTATAGATTCCATGCATTTACTTTTCTAAAACATAGAAATGATGCTAGTTTAAAATGAATATAAAATATATGTTTGATTATTTTAAGAAAAACCAATCAAGAGACTTTCCAAATAAACCATATTTAAAAATCATAATAGTTTTTAAGGAAATGTTTATGAAACCTTTGTAAAACCATTCCCATCAAAACCATGTCTTTTAAAATCCTATTTCAAAAATAAATTTTAAACTATACTAAAGGAACCCATTATCAATAAGAAAGTAAATATCGACCAATAAATAAACTGAGTCAAAATAGGTAGGAACATAATATAAAAATGGAACCATAAGGCAATAAATCTGTAATGTAACCAAATATAGTAAGAAATAATATAACCAAGAATGATAAACAAGAAACAATAAAGAATATATAATCATTGTTAATTCCTAAACATCCTTTTAGGTGACACTATACGTAATTGGGTTGAAACTACCCTTCAACTTATTGATGCTTCCTAAATCTATAACAAACCAGATTCTTTAACCATCCCCATCAGTTGACACTCCCCTATGGACTTTATACACCCTAGTGTATGTAGTCTATATATTTGAGACTAGGTAGTCACTACATCTCATTCCTCACTAATATTCATAGGATCCCTTGATGGTGATATAAATGGGAGGTGATTTATCCTTTACATAAAACATGAAAATAGAGAATCATCATAAACCAATCACATATACTCATCCTACCTCCCTACACCTACCCATACTATTTCATCATAATCTTAAGGGAGAGGGCTTCTATGGAGGTTCACATTTTCAAAGAAACAATTTTAAAGTACCAATCAGGACTAAGATCCATACCTTAAAAACACACATCAAAATTCATTTTGTTAAACCATTATAACTCAATGAATTTTGAAAATTCCTTTTTAATGTTCCATGTTATATTTATAACATTTTATTTGGAAATACATTTTAAAAGTCACTTTTATAACAATAAGAAAATTAAAAAATCCAAGATTACATGAAGGCCTCCTATGAAGTCCCATGTATATCTACCTATATACACATATATGTATGTCAATGAATATATATATATGTGAATATCCATAGGCACATATAAATGTACATTAATAGAATGTACCTAGGAAAATAATAAGGTGAACCCACCAAAATTCACAAGAATTATAAATCCAAGACAAGAAATACCTCAATACCTTAATACAATCATAAGGAATAATTTTAAAAATCAAAACACAATCAAATAATCAAAATTCATATTTAAAACCCCTTTAGGAATTTTATCAAACACATATAATATACCTATTTCCATTTTAAGATTTATATACAATATAAGACAATTTATAATTGAAATTAAATCCTTTAATAAACATAGTTTTTATGGAGAACACATCTAGAAATCTCAATAAGGCACATTATGTGAATAAAAAGAAAAGTCATGAAACCACCTACCTCAAACAGAGTAAATATTGAAAGAAAACTTCAAAAAATGGGAAGAGTAGAACCTGGCACATGATACTCACACCCTAACATCACAACCCATAACACATTAGGTCAAAATCCCTCCTTAGTATTCTACCAATAGGGAACTATGGAATAAGAAGAATAAAAAACAAGAAAAATAGAGAAGATGAAGAATAGAGGTCATACCTTGTAGATATTTATAAGAATCAAAGAAAAGGGACTCAAAAATTAATAGGGGTAAGGGAGGAGGTGCACCCTAGGGCCCCTCATATGCCATGACTGACTGAGGAGGAAAACTCGATAAGGTCTTAAAATTCAATGGTCAGAAGAAGGGTTTCACATTTTTAACAAATTTAGGTAAACCACATGGTTTGGTTTCATGGTTTACCAAACCATGAACCAAACATGTTAGCCTCACTGGAATCACCTGTACACCCACATAGTTTTGTAATTTCATGTAAATTGTGCTAAATTATTCTTTTTAAAACTATAAGTGTTCACATGGTTTGTTAAACAGTTAGTAATAACTGTGCGCCAACCGTGCACATGTGATTCAAATTAAAAAATTTCAAAATTTTACACATGTTCAACCCAAAACTCATGAAAAAAATAAAAAACAAGAAATAAGTAAATTTATAATAAACTTAAAAGTTTAGGTGTGATAAATCTCTCCACCATATTACTTCCCCCCAAAAAATCCATTGAGCTCTGAAGAAAAGTGAAAACAAACTAAGGGATCCAACTGAAGAAGGAAAAAACCTCTAACCATTCTCTAAAATCCGAAAAATCAACTAAAACCATCACAAAAAAATATATTTACAATAAAAAAGTCACAATTGACTTCCCCAATGATAATACCATGAAACGGAGACACAAGGTGGTTCTCTCCACCATTTAAGAATTCACTAACATGATGGCTCGATAAAATAAAAAGGAGGCACTATTTTAAGGCACATCCATAAATTCTCAAGAAAATATTTATTCTCAAATTGGGAATAATACATCGAGCATTATAATACATATGATAGATATTAAAAAAAATAAAAAATGGAACATCAAGACAAATAAAGGAAAAAAAGGGGGAATGATATACCTCAAAAGCTTCTCAAACAACTATCAAGACTCCATGGCCATTAATAATTTCTTCACTAGATGATGCTTCTATTTAAGAAACTTCTAGAGGTTTCCCAATTGACCACAATAAGGATAGTTCTTTAGAAAATCCAAGAAATAAGTCTTAGAATTCCCAAAATAACCACATTGGAAGTGTATAAGGTCGTACTTATACTTTGAGGAGGTAGCATCCAATGAATAAGAACCACCCAAAATAGGTTTCTAGAGATTCTACTTGCCCATGGATAGGAAACCTTCAATAGATTTGAAAGATAAAGGGTTACCAATCATTATGGGTTTCCCTCTAAAAACCAACTCTACTAAGATATACCCATATAATAAATCCTTAAAAAGGATGTGACTAGATGAAAAAACTCACACAATAGGACCTAAATGATGATCTCTCATAAAAAAGTGAGCCTTAAAGTAACTAATAAATATGATATTAAGATACAAAGGAACCAAATCATTTAAATAGTCAATATAATTCTTTACCGTCTATTGAACCTATTGGAGACTCATGAGCTTCGCCTCCTTACTAACCTTGAATTCCTCATAGAGGAACCACTGAATGAATGTGGACTTTAAGGATTCCCAAGTCATCCCATATTATAATTGATCCAAGATGACTATCTACCACTGATCCAAACTTTATCCTTCAAACTAACCCAATACAACCCTCACTCTTACCACATTATAATTTCCTAAAAATTTAAATATGTCTTAAAATTTTCTAAGCTGCTCTAAAACCTCTAAAGAACCCTGATCACCTTGAAAGATAGGAAAACCCTGAGTTGAAACTATCTCCACCACTCTATCATGAGTTTGGATGGTATAATAAATAGAAAAGTCCACTCTTGAACCCTTACAATTATTTAGAACTTTTCTAGGAATAATACTCTAAATAAAAATAAAAATATAGGACCCGATCAACAATAATTCCAACCCAAGTTATATCCAGATAGGAACAAACCTCAACTAAAAATAACAATCCAAGAGAATATATCAAAATCACTAATAATAATTAGATAATTATCCTTTAAAACCATTTGAAAAATTCACATTTCAATTTAAATAAAATTTAAAACTCCACACTTGAAAACCATTTAAAACTCTATACCCTAATTTAAAACTTTTATTCCCCACTTGAAATCATTTTAAAACCACATAAATATTTCCTTTAAAACATAAATAGGTCATATACCCTAAACTCTTTTCATTTAATTTGAAGAAACACCCCATTTAAAATTATAAAACCAACACAAACCTCTGGAAAATCAAGTTTAAATTACAAAACCTTATTAAATAAACTTAAACACCACAAGTATACCAAGGAAATATCCTCTAAACCATATCAAATATCATATATAAAAAATCTACAAGAAATTGTATAAAAGGGGGATCAATATAAAATTTCAAGGGAGGCTAGTGGTAGCACAAATTTTTGTCACATGGTTTGTAAAACCATGAACCAAACATGTAAATATCCACTAGAAGGTAACATAACAACTCACACATTCTCTTCATGACTTGAGAAACTATGTGGGGTAATCTTGAACCCTTGATTCTCCATTCCCATTCACATACAAAACATTAAAAACCTATAAATTACCAATAAAACTTCAATATAATATCAGATAAAACTATACTTGTAATAAATAAAGAAATTCCAAAATTCAAGACTTATCACCTAGAAAACCATGAAAACTCGAGGCTTAAGATGGGTAAGAGCTTGCAACACTCTTCCCATACCTGCCTCTCAAATTAAAAAAACCCTAATTTCTAATGTTTTAGACTCCCAAAATAACAAAGGTTTCTCTAAGAACCTAGGTGTCTGAATAACCTAGGATCTAATACCATTTTTTACAAACTAAACCAGGTCAAGACCTAAACTAGGAACTCTAGTTAGCCTACAACATACCCTAGGGGAATCCCTGATCCCATAGGGCAAAAATAAAGAATCATGGGCATCAAACAAGATACCATGTGAATGATTTCACCCAATAGAACAATAAAAAACATGTGTCTTCCACCCAAAAGTCCAATACGATCATTTCATATATCAAAATCTATGCACAAAAGGAATAAAATAATTCAAAATATAAAAAAAACAAATGATCATAATTAAAATCAACATACATAGAAAACTCAAAATAAAACCAACTAAAATGGAACAATTACAATGACTAGAGTACAAAATTTCATCATGGACAATAAAATACTAAAAAAAGAAAAATAAAACCACATGAGACAATATCCATGTAAACTATTGGTCACCATCCATCCATAAAACCACTCACTCTATGAGTGATCTGAAATAAAATAAAACCCATAAAATATACTCAATTCTACCAATTATAAGTGGCACAAGTAGGGTGTGTGCATAACATATCTTAATAGGCAATAAACAGAGAGTCCATGCATTTACTTTTTCTAAAACCAACCAATGATGATAGTTTTAAATACATATAGAAGATATATTTTATTATTTTAAGAAAAACTAATCAATACCATTTCTAAATAAACCATATTTAAAACTCATAATATGGTATAAATATGTATTTAGGAAACCTTTCTAAAAATATTCCTTTTTAAAACCAAATATTTTGAAATCCTATTTCAAAAACCCTTTTAAAACCATACTAAAAGAACCCATTATCAACCACAAATTAAATATCAACCAATAAATAAAATGAGACAAAATATCCAATGACATAAAATAATAATGACACCATAAGTCTGTGAAGCTACAATATAACCAAATAAAGTAAGTAATGTGACTAAGAATGGTAATTTGGAAACAATAAATAATAGATAATCATTGGAAATTCCTAAACATCCTGTTAGGAAACCCTAGAAATACTCGGGTTGGAAAAATATGTCAGCCTATCAATATATTCCTAAGAGTATAAGTAATTGATTTCTCTAAACAACCCTACTAGTTGGCACCCCCTATGGCCTTTCCATATTATAGCGGATCTAGTCCATATAATTCAGACTAGGTAGTAATTATTTATCATCCCTCATTAAGAATCATAGGATACCATGATAGTGATAGAAATGGGAGGCAAGGTAGTCTTTATATAAAACAAGTCAATTTAGAATAATCATAAACCAATCACATATGCTCAACCAACCTCCCTACACATACCCATGTGAAACCCCTCTCTAAAATAAAACAATACCATTTCAACATAACCATAATGGAGATGGATTCTATGGAGGTTCACATTTTCAATGAAGATGATTCAAAATACCAACTGAGCCTCATATCCATACCTTATAAAACACATCAAAATCCCTTTTGTGAATATTTTATAAATCAATTACCTTATAAAACTATTTTTAAAGTTACAAAAGGTCCTAAGAGTCTATTTATAAATTTTATTTGGAAATCCATTTTAAAAGATACTTTGAAAACCAAAAGAAAATTTAAAATTCCAAGATTACATAAAGGCCACCTATCAAATCCCATGAATATATACCTTTACACACATATATTCATTCCTACACACACACACACAAATCTATGTGTGCGCGTGTGTGTGTGTGTTTGTGTGTTTGTGAATCTCCATAGAAACATATAAATATACATTCATTAGACATATCAAGGAAACAAATAAGGTGAACCTATAAAAATGTAAAATAATTATAAATCAAAGACAAAAAATACCTCAATACCTTAACAAAATCACAATGAAGCATATAAAAACAAAAAACACAATCAAACATCAAAATTAAAATTTAAAACCCCTTCAGGAATTTTATCAAGAACATGGAATACACTTATCACTTTTGAAACCAAATAAAGAATATATATGCAATATAAATAAATTTATAATTGAAAAATAAACCTTTATACAATGAAATTTTTATGAAAAACACATTTAGAATTATCAAGAAAGCATTTTATATAAAGAAGATGAAAATGAACATAGCCACCAACATCAAACAGAGTGCAGATTGAATGAAACCTTCAAAAATAGGAAGAGGAGTACTCGAGACATAGTACATGCACTCTAACATCAAAAACCACAAAAAATTATGTTTAAATGATTCCTCAGGGTTTAAATAATAAGGAAACAAGGCATGTCAAGAAGAGAAAACAATTAAAAGAGGGAAGAGGAGGAGGAATGAAGGTCATAATTTGAAGATTCCACCATGAATCGAAGAAAGGATCCTCAAAAATAAAGAGGGATGAAGGTAGGATGTGATAACTAGGATCCATAATTCCACAAGATTTATTGAGGGGCAAGAATACCATATGGGGTCTTATAATTCAAATGTAAAAATAGGGATTTTTCTATTTAACACATCTGGGTTAGCCACACAGTTTATTAAACCATGTGCCAACCGTGTGCCCCTCACTAGACTCACTTGGACACCCATACAGTTTAGATGCATGGTTTGGGAACCATGTTATAATAATGAAAAATTCTTATATTTAAAATTTTAGGTCTTTGATTCACTCTCAAATTTACCCAAGAGATGAAGGTAGAACTGTCCTTGTAGTCTAGCTTGGGTTGTCGAATCCACTAAGACCTAACAAGATACCTAAGATACACAACCTATGAGATGGATTTTTGGATATGAATTTGCAAGCTTTGGGTTGATTTTATATGGGTTTAAAGTATCACTAACAGATTTAAGTTAATTCAAATTAATATAATGAGTTGATCCTAGGCTATCGCTCGGGGTGGATTGGATGAATTCCTTTTTTAAAGATTTCAATTTCATTAACTCGAGAAGGATTCATTCAATGAATTCAAAAAAACCTCATCACATACTGGTTAAACACCATAAAAAACACATGATAACCACCTATACACTTGTAGGATCATTTTCATGAGCACGCCAAGGTAAAGGTCTTATTATCACATAAAAGTGGGGTGATTAAATTCAATATGGAAGAGGAAGAGAGAAAATCATTGAATAAAAGAAACTCAAATAAAAGAAATTAATAAAAATTTAGAGAGTGAGAAATAAAATCAAATCCATCCCATTGATACTCACTTGTATCAACCCATAAATGAGTTATCCCTCCATTGATGACATGTCCTCAATGAAAGCGAGAAGTAGACTTACAAGGGTGGAATTGAAGAAGTAAAAATAACAAAAACAATCGATTACTCCACCGTTGTGTGATAAATCTCAAAAAGTATGGTGTGAATAAATTTATACTTTTAGGAAAAGGTATAAATTTGATATGTATAATAACATAATAAGAGTAAAGGAATAACTTTTATTAGGAAAATAAGGTGAATTGAACAACTTACATGAGAAAGAAATGCGATTACAAACACAAAGCGGCAACATAACACTACAATGAAACCAAGCACCCAAGATGATTAAATCCTTAAACAAAACCACCTTAAATAGAAATTTTAGGATCCTTGGGTCTATCCTACAACATAAAAAATCACCCCACTTGATTTTGGTAGGCCTAGGGTGGTGGAAAGTAAGGGAGAGTGGACTTCTTTATCCTTGACTCGAAGTGGCAGCCAGCTTGCATCCACCAAACCGATGCGCCTAGATGGCCTTCTAGATGACCGAATTAGAGTAGGACATAGAAGACAAAATTGAAGATACGGATGTATACTAGCTATATGTAAAATTGAATCCCAAATTAATTTGTGGTTTCCACGATATGATTAAATTGGTGGGATGATTTTCTGGGATGCAGAATCTGGCCCAAAATGTTATCTCTAACTTGGGACGCCTGAATAACCACAATGGAGACAAAATTAGCACTGGATCCTGAATAATTATATGTTCTTATATATTTATTATATCATACCACTAAATTTGGGATTAATTGGTTATGTATTGTGGGCCCCACATTCTCATCAGTGGGATGGTGTCCAATTTGTCTTCTCCTGAATTGTTTCCTTTCATCTCCAAATATCCCTTTCATCCTTTATAAATCCTCCACTGATCCCTGAATAAAAAATGATCATATTAAAGTTTAGATCCATTTCTGAAAATACCAAATTAAAATATGGATAATAACATTCCTTAAAATCAGATGAATCATTGGGCCTAAATTGATGTACATTAGGCATGAACTGCACAAATGATGACAATGGATGTTTAAAATTAAAATCCACTAACTCAGGACCATAAGATCAAAAATGGATATTTAATACCATTAAAATTTAATGAACATATTTATTTTTATTGTCTAATCACACCCCCAATTTGATATTTTCTATTCCCGAGCAAAATGCATCTCAACAATATGAAATTCGAATTCCCTTTTCCAATTTTTTTTAATACACAACAATCAAAAAAAACCCTTATACCAAACAATCATGAAACCCATCAAAATATTTTAATACATGATAGTTTCATAATAATATCCCAATCCCAAGCCCATTCCTTTGTTCAAATTCATCTCCATATTTCATCCAATATCAATTAAGAGTGATGATGTGTTGTGCATCGTATTAGACATGGGGGTTCATCTTTATTCAAGAGGGAAATGATGGAAGTGCTAGGTGGAATCACATTTCAATATTAAGATGAGTATTCAATTTTTTTATTGTATTTTTTATTGTTTTTTTTTCAATTTTTCCATGGTAATTGAAATTGCACTCAAAAGAGTCAACCCCTATAGTGAGACTTTGCCGATGACTCCCAGGCTCAAAGACCTTAGGGAACCAAGTGAAGCCCACATACTTAGGCATCATCTAGATTTAACCCAGTAAAAAACAAATTCAAATTACCAAAAATAAAGATAAAATTATTAACTCTGAGCTAGAAAACTATGGAGTACCTATAACAACCCAAAATTTCGTTAATGGAAATCCATCTTGATCAAATTAAATGTCTCTTTATGTAAAATATTTATATAAAATGTCAACTTATTTGGTTTTATGTTTTTTGGATTTTAAAATACTGTTAATAATTTTGACCGTTGTTAATATAGCCATTGAACAATGATCACATGATTAGTATAAATATAGGGCTTTAACAAATCCAATTTACTCACACAAAGGAAGCGATGGCCTCATCCAGTAGACATACCCCATATGAAGCCCATTTTCCGAAGCTCATAAAAGAGGTGGCGTCATTGGGATTCTCTATTGACCAAGCCTAAGACAAGATTCAACAAGTTAAGCTCGAGTGGGACCGCCTATGAGAGAAGTGGAAGTTGATAGAGATTACCACCCGATCAATGTTATCAAAGACACCCCAAGAGTCTGTCACCATCGTACACCTTACACTTCGGTCTTATGTGGGTGTTATAAGGGGTTATGTAACAACACATTATCACTATGGTTATGTACATTATTTTTTTATATAATAATTAATATACTTTCATTTTATTATTGTTACCTTGTAAATAGTTTTTAAAGCACAAATAGTATTTTTAGTTAATGTTCAACTAAGAAATCAATTTTGTAATGCCCCGACCCCAGTTACCTAGAGTCGGTGCGTTATTACATAACATTGGCATGATCACAAGAAAGATCAAATCTAGAAAGACCTATTGGTTTAATAGCCTTGAAACACTAGATATATTCATAATGTTTTACATTACATCATAAAGTGAAAAGCTACAACAAAAACATATTGTCTCCATAGTCCACACTATTATCCCCTCATAATATCCCTGCAGGTCATTCATAATTTACTTCTTCACATCCTGGGAAAAATAAAACATAAATGGGTGAGCTCAAATGCCCAGTAAGGATAACAATATATCAGAAACTTTCATAAATAAGAATAAACATTTAAGACAGTGTATAACTAAAAAAAAACCTTTTAAACTTGAACTTCAAAATAGTATGGAAAAAATAAAATGAAATAATGCCATTTACTTATTCACATGGATATTCTACTAATTGAATAATCACATGCAATATCAATAACCACTTTCATAATGATGGAATGCATAATGCCAGACTATCATAACCACATAGCCAAGGCCTCGTGCCAAGACTACAAATAAGATTTTTCCAAGGCATTGTGCCAAGACACTAGTTTGTCTCATGAGACCTACCGATGCATCGAGGAGCTATTGTGGGCTCCACTCGTCACATATTAAGTCCAATGCATTCCCATATGAAAAGGTTTAAACATAACATAAACATTCGTATTAAAACTAGCATAAGAAATGTCAATATTTTCACCATAAACCATGAATGGTATAAAAATAGCACATCCACAGTCAAACATATCACAAAACCTTCAGTACAATATAGAAGTTTTGTATCATAATAAATCAACTTCAAATAAGCGTAAAATCCATCAAAGGATGTTGACATAGATGAAATCAAAACTCTTTTTAGAGAAATATCTCTTTCTATTTTGAAATCATTTAAGAGTCATATATTTATAAAATAAAACATTTTATTTGAAACTATTCTTATAATATTGTAAGGGAAGCTTCAACGATTTTATAATGGCGGAAAATAGCCGCCCCCGCCGTATAAGTTAAAAAAACATTCTTACCTTAATTCTGTCGAAAAGGTTAAAAAGCACCTTGTTTGGAAAATGACGGAAATATTCCTTTATAAAACTATTATAAAAAGTAAAACAAGGGTATAAATGACTTTAACCCATATTATTTTAAATATTAAAAATATTTTGAAATACATTTTTAAGAAACATGGATGTGGATGATAAAGAGATCCCAATAGATTATTACGTATAAACAACCTCGGATAATGAAGAGATTGCGAAATAAACCCTTACCTTGTATTTTTCCTTGGTTGGGGGTAGGTTAACCTCCTATATAATGGTTAAATAATTTTTATTGAATTATAAAATAATCATATACATTAATATGATATCATATATGATCTTTTAACATTGATTTGTTAATAATATCTTAGTATTATCGTTGTTTCGGGTGTTAACTTACTCGTTTTATTTTATATGTTTTGTTACATAAGACATGTTTGTAATGGATAGGTTTTATCTTATTCATATACAGAATGATATCAAGTCCTTAAACATTATTTTTAAATCATCAAATGATAATTATACTTGAATGGATATGATGGAGAATGAATCTCATCACGTTCGTGGAGACGGTAGTCCGTATGTACGCACGAGCGACAATATAATTCTTTTGATATTAAAATAATATATAATTTGATGGTATATAATATATACAGAATTATTATCATGTTATATTTATTATTTAGATGAATTATAAATCATTATTATACCCATACAAATAATAATTTATTGAATAACAATTACACCAGGACGTGGAGATGGTAAGCCGTACGTTCACACGTATGGTGACATGTTATTCAAAGGATGGATAGAATACTGAATATGGTTGTACCATATTTATAATAAAATAACAGTATATATAAGATACTAGAGTTATTATTTTAGAATGGTAATAACAAAGGAAGAAGAAGTGGAAGAAGAAAGGAACTTGGAAAAGGGTGGTGAAATCATTACCTCTTCTTCAGGTTCTTCCTTTTGATTTTATCAAAAGGGCTCTTAGGTTGGATTTATGACTAAAGTAAGGCATCTAAGATGAAGTGAGGGAAGTTTAGAGAGTATTTTTGCAGAGTTTGGATGAACCAAATGGCTTTGAATGTGTGAATTAATGAGAAGGGAGAGTGCCCTTTTATAAGAGGGGTGAGGGGCACCTTTGGAAAAGCTAGAAATATTATTTTATGATAAATTCATATTCGGTTTCTAATGGCTCAAAAGTGGATTATTTAAAGGTTAAGGTGGGTATGGGTCGAAAAACACTCAACCAATAGAATTTAGACAAGTTTGGGTTACTATATTAACCTCATCTTTAAGTATTAACTCTTAGTTAATTAGTTTCACTTTTACAATGTCTCTTTGTATTTTTATATTATATGGTTAATAAACTTACTATATACATCCAAGAGACTACCAAGTGGTCCATTAATGATACACCTATCATTATATAAGACTCTTGGCCGAGCCTTAGATTTTGAGGAATTTAATATCAATTAATAATATAATATTTGTTTTAAAAACTCTTTTATGTCAATTTTGACACTATTCAATAATTGATTTTTTTAAAAATTATAACAGAATGATTACTTCAAAAAAATTTAATTAAATAATTCCTAACATGTCATATTAACCTAGAAAATTAGTGTAATTCATAAAAACTCTCAAATTATATTTATTTGGGTATTTATAATATCAATTATTTTAATTTTTCACTATTATGGTAATTACTGCATCATCATTGTGTCATAAATAAATTAAATTATTTAATGTCTAAAAATTATAAATAAAATACCATTATGTAGGAAATCGTTTTATATTTCTAATGAATATTTATAGTCGAAAATCCAACATATATAACCCTATGTAAAAATTGTTTTTCTAAAAGATATATGCTTGTGTCATTTTTGTATTCATTTTAACTTAATTAAAATAAAGTGTCCCTATCACTTACAAGTGGCACCATGGGGTCCCAAAATCGACCCAAAGATGACCATGGTCGGAAATGTATCAACCAATAAGGTTAGGACACGTTTTAGGGTAATTTGTTATTATTATAATATTATTTTTAACCCTTATTTATCGGATTTACCCTTTAACCATGGTAAATAAAATATTTACCGAAGTAATAATTCAAAATGTCTAAAAATAAAAGTTACCTATTTACACAATTTGAACATACTTATTCCAAATATGGAATCCATTTTTCCAAATTCAAAACATAGAAGTGGCATAAATTAATTTAAAATTAATTCCCACTGTCAAAACAAAAAGAGTGTTTTTAAGATATAATAACTATCAAAAGATTGATACTTGTTTATGTTCGGTTTAATTGTGAAATTATGTCCAATGACCAAAATTGTATTAAATGGTAAAAATATATTCTAAATATACTTTAAAACCACTCAAATTCATAATTTATCACTATTAATTATTTTTATTTATAAAAGTTGTTTTTAATTAAAATTTAGTAATTTTCACTATTCATCAAAATATTAAAGTTATCCGAAAAGTACCAAAATTTCACCTTAGGCTAAATTCGATACTCCGAATCCAAAAATGAAGTCCATTTTGAGAGATAAAATTTATAAAATTTCAAAAAGTAGGTATTACTATTCATAATGGCTAGTTTGATCGGTTGTGGTGTGTGTTAGAACTCGATGTTACGTACAACACACGCTATTGCATTATTCAAAGAGAAGCGTACCATAGAAGCTTGAGGTGTTACATTCTCCCCTCCTTCAAATAATTTTGTCCTCAAAATTTTTAGAATAATACCGCATGAAAAGACTCGGGTGGTTCTTCATCATAAGTTCCTCGGATTCCCACGTTGCCTCTTCCATCTTATGGTTTCTCCACAAAACTTTTACCAGACGCATCGTCCGGTTTCTCAGTACCTATTCTCTCGTATCAATAATCTTGACGGGTTCTTCGCAATAAGATAGATCAGGTTCCAGTTCTAATTCCTCATAGGTGAGTACATGCGTTGGGTTAGGCATGTATTTCCTCAACAGAGATACGTGGAACACATCGTGAACTTTGGAGAGACTTGGCGGCATTGCCAATCAGTAAGCTACATCCCCAATTCGTTCTAGAATTTAGAAAGGTCCAATGTACCTGGGACTCAATTTACCTTTCTTACCAAAACGCATGAATCCCTTCCATGGAGATCCCTTTAGGAAAACATGATCACCGACTTGAAATTCCAAATCCTTCCTTCGATTATCGACATAACTCTTCTGCCTACTTTGAGCTGCTTTGATGTGATTTTGGATTACCTTCACCTTTTCCATCGTTTCCTCCACTAGTTCTGGACCTACAAGTTTCCTTTCACCAACGTCATCCCAACAGGTTGGTGTGCGACATCTCTTTCCGTATAACGCTTCATATGGTGCCATCTGAATACTCGAATGGAAGCTATTGTTATAGGAAAATTCTACCAAAGGTAAATATTGATCCCACATACCCTGAAAGTCAAGTGAGCAAGATATCAGCATGTCTTCTAAGGTTTGAATAGTTCGTTCTGATTGTCCATCTGTTTGAGGGTGGTAGGCAGTGCTCAAATGAAGTTCAGTATCCAAGGCTTTCTGAAGACTTTTCTAGAATCTTGAAGTAAAAAGGGGATCATGATCAGAAACAATCGATAGGGGTACTCCATGAAGTCTCACAACTTCATTAATATATAGTCTTGCTAGATGTTCCAGTGGTAGATCTTCTCTTATATCAAGAAAATGTGCTGACTTGGTAAGACGATCAACAATAACCCATATTGCATCATTCCTTCTAGGAGTCTTTGGTAGCCCCATGAAAAAGTCCATCATAATATTGTCCCATTTCCACTCCAGTATGGGAATAGGTTGCATGACTCCTCCAGGATGTTGCCTTCTAGCTTTAACTTGTTGAAAAACCATACATCTTGACACAAAATCAGAAATATCCCTCTTCATGTTGTCCCACAAAAAATGTTCCTTCAAATCTCTATACATTTTGGTTCTCCCAGGGTGTATAGAAAAATTGGAACTATGAGCATCATCCAGAAATTCCCTTTTTAGATCAGGTATATCGGGAACACAAAGTCTCTTCCCGAATTTCAAAATTCCATCTTCATACACAAAGTCTCTCAATCTCCCATCATTCACATCTTTAATCTTCTTTTTAAATTCTTCATCATCGGTCTGAGAACTCTTAATCCTTTATAGTAAATATGGTTTGGCAACCATTTGAAAAAGCATTGATGTTTCACCTTACCTGGTTATTCCCATGTCCATCTTCACTAGATCCATGAAAATTGGATCTCTTTCAATTCTCATATTGTTCAAAACTCCATGGTCTTTTCTGCTCAAAGCATCTGCCAGCTTGTTTGCCTTCCCTGGGTGGTAGTGTATTGTGCAATCATAATCCTTGAGTAATTCAAGCCATCTCATTTGACTCATGTTGAGTTCTTTTTGTGAGAAAATATACTTCAAACTCTTGTGATTAGTATAAATCTCATATTTTTCACCATAGAGGTAGTGCCTCCGTATCTTCAAAGTAAATATCACAGCTTCTAACTCGAGATCATGAGTAGGATAGTTTTGATCATGAATTTTCAACTGTCGTCATGCATAGGCAATAACCCTATCATTCTGCATAAGGACACAACCAAGTCCTTTCTTCGATGCATCACTATAAATAACGAACCCATAATTCCCTGATGGTAGAGTCAATATAGAAGCATTGACTAATATTCTCTTCAGTTCTTTGAAACATTCTTGACACTCTTTTGTCCAAACAAATTTAACCCCTTTACATGTGAGCTTCGTTAATGGGTTAGCCAATCGGGCAATATTCTGGACGAAACGTCGATAATAACCTGCCAAACCAATAAAACTGCGTACCTCAGTTATACTCATAGGTGCTGACCATTCTTGGATTTCCTTGGTCTTAGAAGGATCAATAGAGATTACATCTTTAGAGACAATATGGCCAAGAAAATAAATCTCCTGAAGCCAGAATTCACACTTGCTAAACTTCCCATATAATTCATGTCTTCTCAGAGTCTTCAAGATAATGCGAAAGTGGCTTTCATTATATTCATAGCTTTTAGAGTATACCAAGATATCATCAATAAATACCACCAAAAATTCATCGAGATATTCCTTGAAAACTCTATTCATCATATCCATGAATACAAAGGGTGAATTAGTCAATCTAAAAGGCATTACAGTAAACTCGTAATGCCCGTACCTGGTTCGAAATGCTGTCTTCAGAATGTCTTCCTTCTTTACACACAACTGATGGTATCCAGATCGAAGTTCAATCTTTTAAAAGTATTGAGCTCCATGCATTTGGTCAAATAAATAATCAATGCGAGGTAGGGGATACCTGTTCTTTATTGTTATAGCATTGATCTCCCTATAGTCGATACATAACCTCATAGATCCATCTTTCTTTTTAACAAAAAGAACAGGGGCTCCCCATGGAGAAACTCTAGGGAGAATAAATCCTTTATTACTCAATTCCTCTAGTTGTTTCTTTAGTTCGACTAATTCTACAGTGTCCATTCTATAAGGGGTATTCGATATAGGCCTTGATCCAGGAATTAAATCAATGGAAAACTCAACTTCTCGTTCTGGAGGATGTCCAGGTAAATCTTCCAGAAATACATCTACATATTCTTTCAAAATAGGTACATCCTCTATTTGAACATTTCTTTCCTCACCCACAGTCATTTCATTCTCTTCCTCCCCAATAATTGAATTTAGTTGAGTTACTGGGGGTGGATCTAGATAAGAATTAGGTGGTGACGATTCTACTCTAAAGATAAGGTGTTCTTTATCATCATCATCAAAAATCGTAACCTCCTTCTTCTTACAATAAATCTTTGCATCATAATCCTAAAGCCAATCCATACCGAGGATTATATAAAACTCAATCATAGGTATGATGATGAGATTAGCGGATAAAGAACATTTATGTGCTCTAATGGGGACTGATTTACAAAACTTTGTTGCAATGATACTTCCCTTAGGAGTTTTAACTAAAAAATCCCTTGTTAAATCAAATTGGAAATATCTAATTTTCTTATCAAACTGGGAAGATATGAAACAATGCGATGATCCAGAATCAAATAATGCATTTTCTAAACTTGAGGAAACCATTAAATTACCTGCCACCACTTCTTTTGGAGCTTCTACCTCAGTATTAGTGATAGCATAAGCTTGGCCTTGATCCCTTGGCCTTTTCTGAGGTAAGTTCCCCTGATTCTTAGGACATTCATTTGCATAATGTCCCATCTCCCTGCAATTGTATCACTGAACATTGGTAGCTTCCTTCTTCCCTCTGCAATCACGAGCTTGGTGGCCTTTTTCACCACACTTGTAACAGACACCCATTCCCTTTAAGCAAGTATTGGGGTGTTTCTTCCCACATTTACCACAGGATGGATATTCAAACTTTCCCTTCTTCCCCTTATTTCCATTCCCAGATTGATCAGCAGATCTCTTCTTCTCTTGCTTTTCTTTAAAGTCATAAGACTTAGAGAATTTTTTTTCGGTCTTGATAGCACATGAGACAATGTCTTTGTACGACGAGAAGGATTGTGAGAATAATGCTCAACGGAGAAATGGTTTTAACCCATCAAAGAAATGATCAATATTACTTATTGGGTTATGTATATAATCTATAGCATACCTTGATAACCTTGTAAAGTTAGCCTCATACTTTGCGACATTCTCATCCTCCTTTTGTCTCAGACTCAGAAATTTCCTTTCCATATCTACTCGATGGTCACAAGGAAAGTATTTTTCTAAAAACAGATCTTTGAACTCCATCCATTCCATATTTGATACTTCATCATCTTACTTCATGTTTTGAATCAATGACCACCATTGATCAGCATCTCCAGTGAGGCGGTAAACTGCCATGATAACTTTTTCCCTTTCACTACTCCCCAAATCCTAAAATATTTTCTCTAGGGAATTTATCCATTGCTCAGCTACTAAGGGATTTGTACTCCCATTGAACATTGGTGGTTGTTTCCTCATGAATCAATCTAACATTGATCCTCCATGCTGTGGATCAGGGTGCTCCATACGGGTAAGGTTATTATTCATAACCTGAGTGAGTTGTCCCAGTATGGTGATTAGATGATCGGCACCAGTTGCATCACCAGCTCCACTATAATTATCTTGAGCAGGAGGGAAATCCCTACATGGAGTGCGTGCATTGATACGGTTTCCATTTCTTCCACTAGGCACCATTTCTAAACAATGGCATAAACTAGATCAGTTTATGAATCAAAATACATAATTCCATACTTATAAACACTTAACATAAATTGAACTATTTATGGATATAATCCATAATCATAAAAATGTTTTCTTTGAGGAAGTATATACTCATAAACCCTTCATAATGATTTGTAAAGAAAATGAGAGTTATCCTAAGCATATCCCCCGGGAGTGTCGTAACCAAGAGTGCAACAAGGCCCATTGTCGTGCACCAGTTCCCGTTCGAGTCTAGCTCAAAGCGGTGTTTTTGGGTTTTACCCCTAGGTACATCTGTGCCAGAACCACCTCTACCTGCTCGTATCTAGACATGGATGTATTTCTTGGAAAACTCACAAAATATATACAATACCAAAATTCTAGGAAGTTCTTCTATACTAATCCTCAAAGTCCATATTAGGTCTATGTGCTCTAATCAGAGTTTATCTAAATCTAGCTTCTAAGGTTTGTACTAAACTTCCTCTGATACCAATTGTAATGCCCCGACCCCAATTACCTAGAGTCGGTGCATTATTAAATAACATTGGCATGATCACAAGAAAGATCAAATCTCGAAATACCAATTGGTTTAGTAGCCTTGGAAACACTAGATATATTTATAAAGTTTTACATTACATCATAAAGTGAAAAACTACTACAAAAACATATTGTCTCCATAGTCCACACTATTATCCCCTCATAATATCCCTGCAGGTCATTTATAATTTACTTCTTCACATCCTGGAAAAAATAAAACATATAAAAGGGGTGATCTCAAATGCCCAGTAAGGATAACAATATAGCGGAAACTTTCATAAATAAGAATAAACATTTAAGGCAGTGTATAACTAAAACAAAAGCCTTTTAAACTTGAACTTCAAAATATTATAGAAAAAATAAAATGAAATAATGCCATTTACTTATTCACATGGATATTATACTAATCGAATAATCACATGCAATATCAATAACCACTTTCATAATGATGGAATGCATAATGCCAGACTATCATAACCACATAGCCAAGGCCTCGTGCCAAGACTACAAATAAGATTTTTCCAAGGCCTTATTCCAAGACACTAGTTTGTCTCATGAGACCTACCGATGCATCGAGGAGCTATAGCGGGCTCCACCCGTCACATATTAAGTCCAATGCATTTCTATATGAAAAGGTTTAAACATAACATAAACATTCGTATTAAAAATAGCATACGAAATTTCAATACTCTCACCATAAACCATGAATGGTATAAAAATAGCACATCCATAGTCAAACATATCACAAAACCTTCAGTATAATATAGAAGTTTTGTATCATAATAAATCAACTTCAAATAAGCATAAAATCCATCAAAGGATGTTGACATAGATGAAATCAAAACTCTTTTTAGAGAAATATCTCTTTCTATTTTGAAATCATTTAAGAGTCATATATTTATAAAATAAAACATTTTATTTGAAAATATTCTTATAATCTTTTAAGGTAAGCTTCGATGATTATATAACGGCGGAAAATAGCCGCACCCGCCGTATAAGTTAAAAAAACATTCTTACCTTAATTTTCTCGAAAAGGTTAAAAAGCACCTTGTTTGGAAAACAACGGAAAGATTACTTTATAAAACTCTTATAAAAAGTTAAACAAGGGTATAAATGACTTTAACCCATATTATTTTAAATAGTAAAAATGTTTTGAAATACATTTTTAAGAAACATGGATGTGGATGATAAAGAGATCCCAGTAGATTATTACGTATAAACAACCTCGGATAATGAAGAGATTGCGAAATAAATCCTTACCTTGTAATTTTCCTTGGTTGGGGGTAGGTTAACCTCCTATATAATAGTGAAATAATTTTTATTAAATTATACAAGAATCATATACATTAATATGATATCATATATGATCTTTTAACATTGATTTGTTAATTATATCTTAGTATTATCGTTGTTTCAGGTGTTAACTTACTCATTTTCTTTTATATGTTTTATTACATAAGCCATTTTTGTAATGGATAGGTTGCATCTTATTCATATCCAGAATGATATCAAGTCCTTAAAAATTATTTTTAAATCATAAAATGATAATTATACTTGAATGGATACGATGGAGAATGAATCTCATCGCGTTCGTGGAGACGGTAGTCCGTACGTACGCACGAGCGACAATATCATTCTTTTGATACTAAAATAATATATAATTGGATGGTATATAATATATAAAGAATTATTATCATGTTATATTTATTATTTACATGAATTATAAATCATTATTATACCCATCCAAATAATAATTTATTGAATTACAATTACACCACGACGTGGAGACGGTAAGCCGTACGTACGCACGTATGGTGACATGTTATTCAAAGGATGGATAGAATACTGAATATGGTTGTACCATATTTATAATAACATCACATTATATATAATATACTGGAGTTATTATTTTATAATGGTAATAACAAAGGAATAATAAGTGGAAGAAGAAAGGAACTTGGAAAAGGGTGGTGAAATCATTACCTCTTCTTCGGGTTCTTCCTTTTGATTTGATCAAAAGGGATCTTAGGTTGGATTTATGACTAAAGGAAGGACTCTAGGATGAAGTGAGGGAAGTTGAGAGAGTATTTGGGCAGAGTTTGGCCTAACCAAAAGGCTTTGAAGGTGTGAATTAATGAGAAGGGAGAGTGCCCTTTTATAAGAGGGGTGAGGGGCACCTTTGGAAAAGCTAGAAATATTATTTTATAATAATTTGATATTCGTTTTATAATGGATCCAAAGTAGATTATTTAAAGTTTAAGGTGGATATGGGTCGAAAACCACTCAACCAATAGAATTTAGACAGGTTTGGGTTACTATATTAACCTTATCTTTAAGTATTAACTCTTAGTTAATTAGTTTCATTTTTACAATGTCTCTTTTTATTTTTATATTATATGGTTAATAAACTTACTATATATATCCAAGAGACTCCCAAGTGGTCCATTAATGATACACCTATCATGATATAAGCCTCTTGGCCGAACCTTTGATTTTGAGGAATTTAATATCAATTAATAATATAATATTTGTTTTAAAAACTCTTTTATGTCAATTTTGACACTATTCAATAATTGATTTTTGTAAAAATCATAACAGAATGATTACTTTGAAAAAATTTAATTAAATCATTCCTAACATGTCATATTAACCTATAAAATTAGTTTAATTCATAAAAAGTCTCAAATTATATTTATTTGGGTATTTATAATATCAATTATTTTAATTTTTTACTATTATGGTAATTACTGCATCATCATTGTCTCATAAATAAATTAAATTATTTAATGTATAAAAATTATAAATAAAATACCATTATGTATTAAATAATTTTATCTTTCTAATTAATATTTATAGTCGAAAATCCAACATATATAACCCTATGTAAAAATTGTTTTTCTAAAAGATATATGCTTGTGTCATTTTTGTATTCATTTTAACTCAATTAAAATAAAGTGTCCCTATCACTTACAAGTGGCACCATGGGGTCCCAAAATAGACCCAAAGATGCCCATGGTCGGAAATGTATCAACCAATAAGGTTAGGACACGTTTTAGGGTAATTTTTTGTTATTATAATTTTATTTTTTAACCTTTATTTACCGGATTTACCCTTTAACCATGGTAACTAAAATATTTACCGAAGTAATTATTCAAAATGTCTAAAAATAAAAGTTACCTATTTACACAATTTGAAAATCCTGATTCCAAATATGGAATCCATTTTTCCAAATTCAAAACACAAAAGTGGCAGAAATTAATTTAAAATTAATTCCCGCTGTCAAAACAAAAAGTGTGTTTTTAAGATATAATAACTATCAAAAGATTGATACTTGTTTATGTTCGGTTTAATTGTGAAATTATGTACAATGACCAACATTGTATTAAATGGTAAAAATATATTCTAAATAAACTTTAAAACCACTCAAATTCATAATTCATCACTATTAATTATTTTTATTTAAAAAAGTTGTTTTTAATTAAAATTTAGTAATTTTCACTATTCAGCAAAATATTAAAGTTATCTGAAAAGTACCAAAATTTCACCTTAGGCTAAATTCAATACTCCGAATCCAAAAATGAAGTCCATTTTGAGAGATAAATTTATAAAATTTCAAAAAGTAGGTATTACTATTCATAACGGCTAGTTTGATCGGTTGTGGTGTGTGTTAGAACTCGATGTTGCGTACAACACACGCTATTGCATTATTCAAAGAGAAGCATACCGTAGAAGCTTGGAGTGTTACAAATTTTGATGAATTAATGGATTTTTGAATTAAATAATATTTTAATAAATTATTATTATTATTATTAAATTTTTTTTATTAAATATAAATTATTTTATAATTTTATGAATGCAATAGTAATTTTTAATAAGGTTTGAAATCCATTTTTCTCAAAACCCATGAATTTTCGATAAATGTAGGTTTTTATTTTAAAAGTAAAAATTAACATATTTAGAAAATTATTTAGTTAAAATGAATATTATTTCTGGAATCAGGACATCAGAATTATCCAACGGTGAATTTTTCATAATTTTCTGAGACAGTTAATTTTTTGGGTAAAAATTAAATACCGTTTAAATATATAATGTGTTTTATGACATCATAATGACCCAATAGCGATGTAATAAAATACTAAAAGCCTTATGTTCGGCCAATATATGTTTTACCATGAAAATAATGTGATTTTGGGTTTGTTTGACTTATTTTACAAAGCATTAATGGACCCTTAAAATCTTATTAAACATCTTGTCTTTTTAAATTGTTTTCCTTAGGAGTGTGACTCACCTCCACATAAGCAACCCCATTATTTTAAGAAGTTCAAACTGTGGCCTTATAAAATATTGTTTTTCAATTCTCTTTTCCAAAATCCATGGGCAAAACCATGGGATGGTTTGTGGTTTGGATTAGTTTAATGTGAGGTGTCCCAAACCTAAATAATAAAGAATTCCCTCACCTTTCCTATATAAACCCACCCAAGATCCCACTTTCTCCTCACTCAAAGGCATTGGAGTTCATCCAACCTCTGCAATACTCTCTCTAGAATCATTCCAAGGTGCCCCAAGCTCCCAAGAAGCCTCTCTCAAGCCTCTCTCAAGCCTTTGGAAGCATACTTCCAAGTAAGGGTTTTTTCTTCCTTTCTCATTTTTGTCTAATATTATTAATGTTGTTATTCCCTTTTAATTTCAATTTTAAATGTTGGGGTATGGTTTCAAACCTCCCCCATACTAACCTCTTTATGTTTTAATGATGAGATACCCCTTTATCTCTCACTAAATGCCTCCCATGAACACCTGTTACTATGCTGAAATTCAGAAAGAAATTTCTCTCTCCTCTTTTACATTCAAGAAATTCTTTTGTATCATGACTCTAAATTATATTAAAATTATTGAGAAATGTATCTATATGACCCCCTTAGTGTCAATTTAATGTACATATGATGAAACACCCCTTTTTCTCTCATCAACCATTTTTATGAATTCTTACGTCACGCCGTTACGTTGCCGAAATTGCACTGATTTTCCAAGCCAATGACATTGTGTAGTGAATACGATGCCCATTTCTCTATCAAAGGTATTCACCTTTATGCATAGTTAATTATTGATTATAAAGTTTCATGTTTTAATTCCAAATTCCTTTATCGTGGAATAAATGATTATGTTTTATCAATCCATGTTATATGATCCATGTGGCACACTTATGCATGAATTGAAATGTTTAAGAAGGGTGCGCCCTTATAGTGCTCCAATGCATTGTGTTAAGAATAGTATCATGATACGTCATGTGAAATGGGTGTTTAGACATGCTAATTCAAGTGAAATGAGGTTTTACTTGTTCTTCATGTGCAATGAGGATTTACTCATGCTCCATGTGCAATGAGCCTTGGTTCATGCTAATTCCATGTTAAGTGTTGGTGCCACATTTCCATGTTATGATTATCATGCTTTATCATGACTTTATGTTTATGATTCTATTGTTATCTAATGATATGCCTATTTTTTAACATGTATTGTATTCCTAATGTTACTTCATGTTTATACCCTTACTGGTCTTTATAGCTCACCATTTTCTTATGCATGTCCTCAGGTTATGCAATAAAATGCTAAGTATGAGGGAATATAGTGGTCATGAAAAGGAAGTTTTAAATAAAGATGTTGTATTTCATGTTTTAAGTTGTTATGTAATGATCCTAAGCCCCAAATATACTAGACCACTCGATCTTCTATATTGTATCAAATTAAGTTTATGTAATAAATTATGTTTAATTGTGTAATAAAAGATCATGGTTGTCATAGTTGGTATCAGAGAGAGGTATAGTTATTTTTGGTATTAGGATTAGAAAACCCTAGTGAAGCCTTAAAGACAAGACTAAGTATAATAAAAACATCCCTAAATTTTGGTGAGTATTGAGTAAGTGGTTTATCAAGAAAATACATCCCTGTCTGGATACGAGCAGATAGAGGCGGCTCTGGCACAGATGTATCCTAGGGGTGAAACTCGAAAACACCCCTTTGAGTTAGATTCGAATGGGAACTGGTGCACGAAGACAGGCCTTACTACACTCTTGGTTATGACACTCCCAGGGGATATGATTTGGTAAATTCACAAGCTTAGTATAAACCGTTATTAAGGGACAAAAAAATTCCCTAAGAATATATGTTAGAAAGTAGATCATGAATAACACAGATTGAAGCCAATAGATTAATATGTTAAGGAAATAAAATTTATTTATAAATTGTTAGTTTTTTCCTTATATTACCCTTTATGTGTTACCCCTAAATTTCCTTTTATTCCATCCAATGGATGGTAATAGGATGACTCGGGCTAACAACCGATGTGAAGATCAATGTGATGACTGTACTAATGAGATGCCCAATCTAATGGGAGTGAGAATTGCAAACTTTGTCACACTTCTCTCTTAGCTAACTCAAGATTTGAATAGAAACATGGGTCAAGAGGAATGTTCAACCCCTCTAATAAATAACAAGTCACTATCGAGAGCTTCATGAGACAAAGGCCTCCTACTTTTATTGGACCATATGACCCCTCAATTGCTAAACAATGGATCAACTCCATCAAAAAGATCTTCTACATCCTTAAATGTTCTGAATAAGAGAAGGTTATCCTGGCTGATTATCATATGGAGGGTGAAGCTAATCAATGGTGGAAGTTGATCAAAAATACGAAGCCTGAGGAGGAGATCGAGGCGTTGGAATTGAAGGATTTCTGGAAGATGTTTTTCGATAAATATTTTGCACACACCCTCCATCTTAAGATAGAAAGGGACTTCCTTTACCTAAAGAAAAAAGACGACGAATATGTTTGAGCGTATGAGGAAAAATTCACAAGGATTTCATGATATGATTCTTGCTTTGTCATTACCCCTAAATTCAAGGTTGATATCTTCTTTGGTGGGATGAAACCTAGCCTCCGGAAAGTGCTGGTGATCCGTGACTTTGACAGCTATGAGGAAATTGTCCAATGTGACCTCAAGGTTGAAATAAGGATTAGATAATCTCATGGTTATCATGGGGATAAGAAGCGTAAGGTGGAATTCAATGCTGGAGATTCGATAGATAAATCCTATGGTGCTAAGAATATCCAGCACCCCACTTGACAAAGGTGTAGAAAGAAACACCCTAGAAATTTCCTGAAGGGGATGAGGAAATGCTTTAGGTGTGGAAGAGAAGGGAACCTAGCTGTAAACTATCGGCAAGAAAGACCCACGGCTGCGACAGAGGAGAGGAACACTCCGTTTGAAACTCAACATGTGGTTCATTGCTACAACTGTAAATAACCATGGCATCTTGAAAATTAGTGCCCTAAGCCAAGGGTTTTCAGAGGCAACCAACAACCTCCAAGGCAGCAAGGGTGAGCTTTTTCCATCACTACTGCCAAAGTGAACCCCAAAAACGAAGTGGTGACAGGTATGATAGTTATTCATTCAATAATAGCAAACATACTTTTTGATTCAGGTTCTATGCATTATTTTGTATCTCAAAAGTTCAGTAGAACAATCCCATCACCACCAAAAATCATGGAAGTGAATATGTCGGTGAGTACGGAAAATGGGGAAATCATTTCATCCCATGAATATAACTCCTCCCCTGTCATAATATATGGATTAAACTTCTCGACGAACCTCTTCATACTCCCTCTAGTGGAATTTGATGCAATTATTAGCATGGATTGGATTTACTTATATAGAGCCAACATAAATTGCCGTGAGAGGGAAATCACTCTCCATGTGGAGAATCAACCCCTGATTATTTACAAGTTCAAGGAGGAACAAGAATTTTATTTAGCTCCATCGTCTCAACCGTGGATATTACTACCCTATGATCATGTGTATTTGGCTCAGTTGATTGAGTCTAAGGAGGCAACCATCCTAGAGGACATGACTATTGTGAGGAAATTCACTAAAGTGTTTCTCGAGGAATTTCCTAGTCTTCCTCCTAGAAGAGATGTTGAATTCTCAATTGAACTTATACCTGAGGCATTACCAATATCCAAGACTCTGTATAGAATGGCTATTGTGGAGCTTTAGGAGTTGAAGAAACAACTATAGGAGAATCTGGATAAAGGGTTTATATGCCCAAGTGCTTCACCATGGGGTACACTAGTCCTCTTCATCAAGAAGAAGGATGGGTCAATGCGCCTTTGCATTGATTATCGTGATCTCAAAAAAATCACGATAAAGAAAAAGTATTCTCTCCCACGAACTAATGACTTGTTTGATCAGCTGCATGGATCACAATACTTCTCTAAGGTGGATTTGCGATCAGGATATTATCAAGTAAGGGTGAAGATGGAAGATATCCCCAAGACTACTTTTCGTACAAGATACGGGCACTATGAATACATAGTAACGCCTTTAGGACTCACTAATGCTCCAGAAATCTTCATGGACTTGATGAATAGAGTCTTTAGAGATTACCTCGACAAATTTGTGGTAGTATTTATAGATGATATTCTAATATACTCCAAAACCAAGGAGGATCATGAGAAGCATCTGAGAACTGTATTAGAGACCTTGCGGAAGGAGAAGATCTATGAAAAGTACAACAAGTGTGAGTTCTGGTTGAAGGAGGTCTCATTCTTGGTCCATATCATCACAAGCAATGGGATATATATGGATCCCTCCAAAACAGATGCAATTGAGGGATTAATGAGGCCAACATCGGTAAATAATACCCGTAGTTTCTTGGGGTTAGCTGGATATTATTGAAAATTTGTGAGAAATTTCTCATGATTGTCCAACCCTCTTACCAAGCTAACTCGGAAGGGAGTAAAGTTTTCTTGGAGTAATGAATACGAAGAAATATTCAAGGAGTTGAAAAAGAGGATTATCACTGCGCCCGTGCTCAATTTACCCACAAGTGGATAACTTTTTGTGGTATTCAGTGATGCTTCGAATAAGGGCCTGGGATATGTGTTGATGCAAAATGAAAAAGTCATTGCCTATGCTTCAAGGCAATTGAAAGTTCATGAACAGAACTATCCAACACATGACCTCGAGTTGGCTGCATTGATCTTCACTTTGAATTTTTTTGCATTATCTCTTTGGGGAGAAGTGTGAAATATATACAGACCACAAAAGCCTCAAGTATATATTCACACATAAATAGTTGAACATGCACAAATGAAAATGGTTAGAGCTGATCAAAGACTATGACTGCTCAATCCATTACCACCCTGGGAAAGCGAAAAAGGTGGAAAATGTCATAATTAGAAAGGACCCAGTGATTCTATCATTGATGAGAATTGAAAAGGATCCAATATTCTTACATTTGATGAAGGTGGACATGGGAATCATAAATAAGAGAACATAATCAATCCTTTCACAAATGATTTCTCAACCATCACTTTTAGAAAGGTTAAAGGATGCTCAAAAAGATGATATGGGAATTTAGGAAAAAGTGGAAGCTATCGGAAAAGGTAAATCCTCAGAGTTTAATGTTAATGAAGAAGGAATTGTGAGATTTGAGAAAAGACTACGTGTTCCATCAAGTCCAGAGCTGAAGAAGGAACTTTTGGATGATGCACATAGTTCAAATTTCTCTATTCACCTAGGAAATACAAAAATGTATCGAGATCTTCAAGAGCATTATTGGTGGGATAATATGAAGAAAGAGATTGTTGAATATACATCAAAGTTCCTGGTGTGTCACTAAGTGAAGGCAGAGAGGAAGAAGTCTAAGGGGATGATGCAACCATTTCTCTTACCGGAATGGAAATGAGAGAACATCACCATGGAATTTTTCACCGGGCTTTTGAAGACATCCAAAGGCAACAATGGAATCTGGGTTATTGTGGATCGTCTTATAAAGGTTGTATACTTCATTTCTATTTGGGAGGATTTCTCATTAGATCAACAGGAATGGATATATATCAGAGAAGTGGTAAGGCTACATGGAGTACCACTATCTATTGTGTCTGATCGAGATCCAAGATTCACCTCTAAGTTTTGGAAGAGTCTTCAACATGCTCTAAATACTGAACTGAACTTTAGTATGACTTATCATCCTCAAACTGATGGCCAATCCGAGTGGACTATCCAAACACTTGAGTACATTTTGAGAGCATGATCAATGGACTTTAAAGGAGGATGGGATCAACATCTTCCTCTGGTTGAGTTCTCTTATAATAAAAGTTTCCACTAGAGAATCCAAATGGCGCCATATGAAGCCCTTTATGGGAAAAGGTGCAGAACACCGACGTGTTGGGATGTGGTCGGTGAGCATAAGCTGCTTAGACCAGAAATGGTCAAAGAAATGGTGGAGAAGGTGAAAACTATTCAGCAGCAAATCAAGACAGCCCAGAGTTGGCAGAAGAGTTATGCAGATAACCATTGATGAGAGATTGAGTTTAAAGTTGGAGACATGTTATTTCTACGCATATCTCCGAGGAAGAAGGTCATGAGGTTTGGAAATAAAGGGAAGTTAAGTCCAAGGTACATCAGCCCCTTCAATATTTTTGATCATGTCGGGGCTGTGGCCTATCGACTAGAACTTCCACCTACCATGTCCAAAGTACATGATGTCTTTCATATATCCATATTAAGGAATTACATACCATACCCTTCACATGTACTCTCTTCAGAGATGGTACGGTTAGAGGATGATCTTTCTTATGAGGAGCAACTAGTGAAGATCTTAGATCGTAGAGAAAAAGTTCTACGAAATAATACAATGCCCCTCGTCAAGGTGTTGTGGCGAAACCACAAGTTTGAAGAAGAAACGTGGGAATCAGAGGAAATGATGAAGCAGAGTTACCCACACCTGTTTTAGTGTGAGAAAATAAAATTTCAAGGGTGAAATTTTTTAAGGGGGGAAGATTGTAACGACCCAAACTTTCATTAATGTAAATCCCTCTTGATCAAATTAAATGTCTCTTTATGTAAAATGTTTATATAAAATGTCAACTTATTTGGTTTTATGTTTTTGGATTTTAAAATACTGTTAAGAATTGTGACCGTTGTTAATATAGCCATTGAACAATGATCACATGATTAGTATAAATATAGGGCTTTAACAAATCCAATTTACCCAGACAAAGGAAGCGATGACCTCATCCAGTATACGTGCCCCATACGAAGCCCAATTGACAGAGCTCAGAAAAGAGGTGGAATTATTGGGCTTCTCTCTTGACCAATCCCAAGATGAGCTTCAACAGGTTAAGCTCGAGAGAGACCTCCTATGAGAGAAGTGGAAGTTGATAGAGATTGTCACCCGAGCAATGTTATCCGAGCCACCCCAAGAGTCTGTCACCATCGCACACCTTACTCTTTGGTCTTATGCGAGTGTTATAAGGGGTTATGTAACAAGACATTAGCACTATGGTTATGTACACTATTTTTGTATATAATAATGAATATACTTTCATTTTATTATTGTTACCTTGTAAATAGTTTTTAAAGCACAAATAGTATTTTTAGTTAATGTTCAACTAAGAAATCTATTATGACGAATTAATGGATTTTTGAATTAAATAATATTTTAATAAATTATTATTATTATTATTAAATTTATTTTTATTAAATATAAATGATTGTATATTTTTATGAATGCAATAGTAATTTTTATTAAGGTTTGAAATCCATTTTTGTCAAACCCATGAATTTTTGATAAATGTCGGTTTTTATTTTAAAAGTAAAAATTAACATATTTAAAAAATTATTTAGATAAAATGAATATTATTTATCGAATCAGGATATCAAAATTATACAACAATCAATTTTTCATAATTTTCTGAGACAATTAAATTTTTGGGTAAAAATTAAATACCATTTAAATATATAATGTGTTTTATGACATCATAATGACCCAATAGTGATGTAATAAAATACTATAAGCCTTATGTTCGGACAATATATGTTTTACCATTAAAATAATGTGATTTTGAGTTTCTATGACTTATTTTAAAAATCATTAATGTACCCTTCAAGGCTTATTAAACATATTGTCTTTTAAAATTGTTTTCCTTGGGAGTGTGACTCACCTCCACATAAGAAACCCCATTATTTTAAGAAGTTAGGACTTTGGAATTATAAAATATTTTTTTCCACTTACCTTTTCCAAAAACCATGGGCAAAAACCATGGGATGGTATGTAGTTTGGATTAGTTTAATGTGAGGTGTCCCAAACCTAAATAATAAAGAATTCCCTCACCTTTCCTATATAAACCCACCCAAGCTCCCACTTTCTCCTCACTCAAAGCCATCTGAGTTCGTCCAAACTCTAACCTACTCTCTCTAGAATCCTCCCAAGGTGCCTCAAGCTCCCAAGAAGCCTCTCTCAAGCCTCTCTCAAGCCTTTGGAATCACACTTCCAAGTAAGGGTTTTTTATTCCTTTCTCATTTTTGTCAAATTTTCTTAATGTTGTTATGCCCTTTTAATTTCAATTATAAATATTGGGGTATGGTTTCAAACCTCCCCCATACTCCCCTCTTTATGTTTGAATTATGGGAGACCCCATTCTCTCTCACTAAATGCCTCCCATGTACACCTATTACTATGCCAAAATTCCGAAAAGAATTTCTCTCTCCTCTTTTACATTCAAGTAATTATTTTGTATCATGACTCTAAATTACATTAAAATTGTTGGGACATGTATCTATATAACCCCCTTACTTTCCATTTCATTTAAATATGAAGAGACACCCCTTTCTCTCTCATCAACAATTTTTATGAATTCTTACGTCACGCCGTTACGCTGCTGAAATTACATCGATTTTCCAAGCCAATGTCATTGTGTAGTGAACACCATGCCCATTTCTCTATAAAGGGTATTCAACTTTATGAAAATTTACTTATTGATCATAAAGTTTCATGTTTTAATCCCACATTCCTTTATCGTGGAATAAATTATTATGTTTTATTAATCCATGTTATATGATCCATGTGGCACACTTATGCTTGAAATGAAATGTTTAAGAAGGGTGCGCCCTTATAGCGCTCCAATGCATTGGGTTAATAATAATATCATGATATGTCATGCGCAATGGGTGTTTACTAATGATAATTCAAGTGCAATGAGTTTTTACTCATGATTCATGTGCAATGGGGATTTACTCATGATCCATGTGCAATGAGCATTGGCTCATGCTAATTCCATGTTAAGTGTTGTTGCCACATTTCCATGTTATGATTATCATGATTTATCATGAATTTATTTTTATGCTTCTATTGTAATCTAATGATATTCCTATTGTCTAACATATATTTTATTCCTCATGTTACTCCATGTTTATTCCCTTACTGGGCTTTATAGCTCACCCTTTTCTTATGCATGTCCTCAGGTTATCCCATGAAATCCTAAGTACGAGGGAATGTAGTGGTCATGAAAAGGAATTTTTCAGTAAAGATGTTGTATTTCATGTTTTAAGTTGTTATGTAATGATCCTAATCCCCAAAGACACTATACCTCTCGATATTCTATGTTGTATCAAATGAATTTTATGTAATAAATTATGTTTAATTGTATAATAAAAGACCAGGGTTGTCATAGTTGGTATTAGAGGGAGGTTTAGTTATTTTTGGGATTAGGATTAGAAAACCATAGTAAAGCCTTAGAGACAAGACTAAGTATAATAAAAACATACCTAAGTTTTGGTGAGTTTTGAGTAAGTGGTTTATCATGAAAATACATCCCTGTCTGGATACGAGTAGGTAGAGGCGGCTCTGGCACAGATATATCCTAGGGGTAAAACCCCAAAACACTGATTTGAGCTAGACTCAAATGGGAACTGGTGAAAAACAATGGGCCTTGATGCACTCTTGGTTATGACACTCCCGGGGGATATGATTTGGTAAATTCACAAGCTTAGTATAAACCATTATTAAGGGACAAAAAAATTCCCTAAGAATATATGTTAGAAAGTAGATCATGGATAACATAGGCTGAAACCAATAGATTCATATGTTAAGGAAATAAAATTTATTTATAAGTCTTTAGTTCTGTCCTTGTATTACCCTTTATGTGTTACCCCTAACTTTCCTTTTATTCCAGCCAATGGCTGGTAATAGGAGGACTCGGGCTAACAACCGATGTGAAGATTAATGTGATGATTGTACTAATGAGATACCCAATCCAATAGGAGCAGGAATTGTGAATTTTGTCACGCTTCTCTCTCAGATAACTCAAGATTTGAATAGAAACATGGGTCAAGAGGAACGTTTAACCCCCATAAGAAAGAACAAGTCGCTATCAAGAGCTTCATGAGACAAAGGCCTCCTACTTTTAATGGATCATCTTATCCCTCAATCGCTGAACAATGGATCAACTCCATTGAAAAGATCTTATCCATCCTTCAATGTTATGAACAAGAGAAGTTTCTCCTGGATTCTTATCATATGGATGGTGAAGCTGATCAATGGGGGATGTTGATCAAAACAACAAATCCTGAGTAGAAGACCGAGACTTTGGAATGGAAGGATTTCTAGAAGATGTTTTTCGATAAATATTTTCCGCACACCCTCCGGATTAAGATGCGAAGGGACTTCCTTGCCCTCAAGCAAAAAGATGATGAATCTGTTGGAGCGTATGAGGAAAACTTCACAAGTCATACATGATATGATTATGGCTTTTTCGTTACCTCTGAATTCAAGGTTGATCGCTTCTTTGGTGGGATGAAACCTAGCCTCCAGAAAGCGCTGGCGATCCGTGACTTCCAAAGATGTGAGGAAATTGTTCGATGTGCCCTCAAGGTTGAAATGGAGATCAAAGAATTTTAGGGGCATCATGGGGATAAGAAGCGTAAGGTGTACTTCAGTGATAGAGGTCTGATGGATAAATCCAATGGTGCTAAGAAGATCCATCACCCCACTTTACAAAGGTGTAAAAAGAAACACCCTGGAAATTTCCTGAAGGGGACGAAGAAATGCTTTAGATGTGGAAGAGAAGGACACCTAGCTATAAAATGTCAGCAAGAAAGACCCGTGGCTACGATAGAGGAGAGGAACACTCCATTGGAACCTCAACATGTGGTTCATTGCTACAACTAAAAAGAACCAAGACATCGTGGAAATTAGTGCCCTAAGCCAAGGGTTTTCGGAGGCAACCAACAACCTCCAAGGCAGCAAGGGCGAGATTTTTCCATCACTACTGCCGAAGTGAACCCCGACAACGAAGTTGTGATAGGTACACTAGTTATTCATTCAATAATAGTGAACATAATTTTTGATTCAAGTTATACACATTCTTTTATATCTCAAAAGTTTCGTAGAACAATCCCATCAGCACCACAAATCATGGAAGTGAAGATGTTGGTGAGTACGAAAAATGGGGAAATCATTGAATCCCATGAATATAACTCCTCCCCTTTCATAATATGTGGATTAAACTTCCCAAAGAACCTCTTCATACTCCCTCTGGTGGAATTTGATGCAATTATCGGTATGGATTGGATTTCCTTATATAGAGACAATATAAATTGCCGTGAGAGGGAAATCACTCCATGTGGAGAATCGACCCCCTATTCTTTAAAAGTGAAAGGAGGAAGATGAATCTTCTTTAGCTCCATCGTCTCAAGTGTGGATATTACTGCCCTATGATCATGCGTATCTGGATTAGATGATTGAGTCTAAGGAGGCAACCATCCTAGAGGACATGCCTATTGTGAGGGAATTCATTGAAGTGTTTCCCGAGGAATTTCCTGGTCTTCCTCCAAGAAGAGATGTTGAATTCTAAATTGAACTTATACCTAGGGCATTACCAATATCCAAGAATCCATATAGAATGGCTGTTGTGGATCTTTAGGAGCTGAAGAAACAACTACAGGTGAATTTGGATAAAGGGTTTATATGCCCAAGTGCTTCACCATAGGGTGAACCAGTCCTCTTCATCAAGAAGAAGGATGGGTAAATGCGCCTTTGTATCGATTATCATGAGCTCAAAAAAATCATGATAAAGAACAAGTATCCTCTCCCACGAATTGATGACTTGTTCGATCAGCTATGTGGAGCACAATACTTCTCCAAGTTGGATTTGCAATCGGGATATTATCAAGTAAGGGTGAAGAAGGAAGATATCCCCAAGACTGATTTTCGTACAAGATACGGGCACTATGAATTCATAGTAATGCCTTTAGGACTCACTAATGCTCCAGAAATATTCATGGACTTGATGAATAAAGTCTTTAGAGATTACCTTGACAAATTTTTGTTAGTCTTTATAAATTATATTCTGATATACTCTAAAACCAAGGAGGATCATGAGGAGCATCTGAGAACTATACTAGAGACCTTGTGGAAGGATAAGCTCTATGAAAAGTACAAAAAGTGTGAGTTCTAGTTGAAGGAGGTCTCATTTTTAGGCTATATCATCACAAGCAATGGGATATCTATGGATCCATCCAAAACAGATGCAATTGAGGGATGACTGAGGCCAACATCGGTAATGGATATCCATGGCTTCTTGGGGTTAACTAGATATTATCGACAATTTTTGAGAAATTTCTCATGATTGTCCAACCCTCTTACTAAGCTAACTTGGAAGGGAGTAAAGTTTTCTTGGAGTAATGAATGTGAATAAAGCTTCAAGGAGTTGAAAAAGAGGCTTATCACTGTGGCCGAGCTCACTTTACCCACAAGTGGAGAAATTTTTGTGGTATTCAGTGATGCTTCGAAGAAGGGCCTAGGATGTGTGTTGATGAAAAATGACAAAGTCATTGCCTATGCTTTAATGAAATTGAAAGTTCATGAATAGAACTATCCACCACATGAACTTGAGTTGGCTGCAGTGATCTTCGCTTTGAAAATTTGGCGGCATTATCTATTTGGGGAGAAGTGTGAAATATATACAGACCACAAAAGCCTCAAGTATATATTCACACAGAAAGAGTTGAACATGCACCAATGAATATGGTTAGAGATGATCAAAGACTATGACTGATCAATCCATTACCAACCTGGGAAAGTGAACAAGGTGGCAGATTCCCTAAGTAGAAAGGACCCATCGATTCTATCATTGATTAGAATTGAAAAGGATATAATATTCTTATATTTGATGAAGATGGACATAGGAATCATAAAGAAGGGAACATCATCAATCCTTTCACAAATGATTGCTCAAACTTTACTTTTGGAAAGGTTAAAGGATGCTAAAAAAGATGATGTGGGAATTCATGAAAAAGTGGAAGCTATCGGAAAAGGGAAATCCTCAAAGTTTAATTTTAATGAAGAAGGATTTGTGAGATTTGGGAAAATACTATGTGTTCCATCAAGTCCAGATCTAAAGAAGAAACTTTTGGATGATGCACATAGTTCAAATTTCTCTATTCACCCAGGAAACACAAAAATGTATCGAGATATCTGAATGAATTATTGGTGGGATAATATAAAGAAGGATATCACTGAATATACATCAAAGTGCCTGGTGTGTCAGCAAGTGAAGGCAGATAGGCAGAAGTCCAAGGGTATGATGCAACCATTGCCCATACCAGAATGGAAATGGGAGAACATCACCATGGACTTTGTCACCGGGCTTCCGAAGACATCCAAAGGAAACAATGCAATCTGGGTTGTTGTGGATTGTCTTACAAAGGCTACACACTTCATTGCTATTTGGGATGATTTCTCATTGGATCAAATGGAACAGATATATATCAGGGAAGTGGTAAGGCTGCATGGAGTACCACTATCTATTATGTCCGATCGAGATCCAAGAGTCACCTCTATGTTTTGGAAGAGTCTTCAACATTCTCTGAATTCTGAACTGAACTTTATTACGGCTTATCATCCTCAAACTGATGGCCAATTCAAGCAGACTATCCAAACACTTGAGGACATGTTGAGAGCATGCTCAATAGACTTTAAAGGAGGATGAAATCAACATCTTCCTCTGGTTGAATTATCTTATAATAATAGTTTCCACTCAAGCATCCAAATGGCACCATATAAATCCCTTTATGGGAAAAGTTACAGAACACCGACATGTTGGGATGAGGTCGGTGAGCGTAAGCTTCTTGGAATAGAAATGGTCAAAGAAATGGTGGATAATGTGAAAACCATTTAACAGCATATCAAGGCAGCCCAGAGTCAATAGAAGAGTTATGAAGATAACCATCGACAAGACCTTGAGTTTAAAGTTGGAGACTTGGTATTTCTACTCATATCTTCATAGAATAAGGTCACGAGGTTTGGAAAGAAAGGGAAGTTAAGTCCAAGGTACATCGGCCCCTTCTAGATTCTCGATCGTGTCGGGGCTGTGGCCTATCGACTAGTAATTCCACCTACCATGGCCAAAGTACATGATGTCTTTCGTGTATCCCTATTAAGGAAGTACATACCAGACCCTTCACATGTAATCTCTTCAGATGTGGTACAGTTATATGATGATCTTTCTTATGAGGAGCAACCAGTGAAGATCTTAGATTGTAGAGAAAAAGTTCTATTAAATAAGACAATGCCCCTCATCAAGGTGTTGTGGTGAAACCACAAGCTTGAAGAAGCAAAATGGGAATAAGAGGAAATGATGAAGAAGAGTTACACACATCTATTTTAGTGTGAGAAAAGGAAATTTTGAGGGTGAACTTTTTAAGGGGGGAAAATTGTAACGACCCAAACTTTCATTAATAGAAATCCCTCTTGATCAAATTAAATGTCTCTTGATGTAAAATGTTTTTATAAAATGTAAACTTATTTGGTTTTATGTTTTTGGATTTTAAAACACTGTTAATAATTGTGACTATTGTTAATATAGACATTAAACAATGATCACATGATTAGTATAAATATAGGGCTTTAAAAAATCCAATTTACTTAGACAAAGGAAGCGATGACCTCATCCAGTAGATGTGCCACATACAAAGCCCATTTGTCAGAGCTCGGAAAAGAGGTTGCATCATTGGGCTTTGCTCTTGACCAAGACCAAGATGAGATTCAATAGGTTAAGCTTGAGCGGGACTTATGAGAGAAGTTGAAGTTGATAGAGATTACCACCCGAGCAATGTTATCCAAGCCACCCCAAGAGTCTATCACCATCGCACACCTTACTCTTCGGTCTTATGTGGGTGTTATAAGGGGTTATGTAACAAGACCTTAACACCATGGTTATGTACGTTATTTTTTATATAATAATGAATATACTTTCATTTTATTATTGTTACCTTGTAAATAGTTTTTAAATCACAAATAGTATTTTTAGTTAACGTTCAACTAAGAAATCTATTTTGATGAATTAATAGATTTTTGAATTAAATAATATTTTAATAAAATAATTTTTTTATTATTAAATTTATTTTTATTAGAAATAAATTATTGTATAAATTTATGAATACAATAGTAATTTTTATTAAGGTTTGAAAGCCATTTTTGTCAAAACCCATGAATTTTCGATAAATGTCGGTTTTTATTTTAAAAGTGAAAATTAACATATTTAGAAAATTATTTAGATAAAATTAATATTATTTCTGGAATCAGTATGTCCAAATTATCCAATGGTGAATTTTTCATAATTTTATGAGACAGTTAAATTTTTGGGTAAAAATTAAATACCGTTTAAATATATAATGTGTTTTATGACATCATAATGACCAAATAGTGATGTAATAAAATAATATAAGCCTTATTTTTGGACAATATATGTTTTCCCATTAAAATAATGTGATTTTGGGTTTATTTTACTTATTTTACAAAGAATTAATTGACCCTTCAAGTCTTATTAAACATCTTGTCTTTTTAAATTGTTTTCCTTGGGAGTGTGACTCACCTCCACATAAGCAACCCCATTATTTTAAGAAGTTCAGAATTTGGCATTATAAAATATTTTTTTCCACTTCCCTTTTCCAAAAAACATGGGAAAAAACAATGGGATGGTTTGTGGTTTTGATTAGTTTAATGTGAGGTGTCCAAAACCTAAATAATAAAGAATTCCCTCACCTTTCCTATATAAACCCACCCAATATCCCACTTTCTCCTCACTCAAATCCATTGGAGTTCATCAAAACTCTTCCCTACTCTCTCTAGAATCCTCCCATGGTGCCCAAATCTCCCAATAAGCCTCTCTCAATCCTCTCTCAAGCCTTTGGAAGCACACTTCCAAGTAAGGGTTTTTTATTCCTTTCTCATTTTTGTCCAATTTTATTAATGTTGTTATGACCTTTTAATTTCAATTATAAATGTTGGGGTATGGTTTCTAACCTCCCCCATACTTAACTATTAATGTTTTAATGATGGTAGACCCCTTTATATCTCACTAAATTTCTCCCATGTACACCCGTTACTATGCCAAAATTCTGAAAGGAATTTCTCTCTCCTCTTTTACATTCAAGCAATTATTTTGTATTATGACAATAAATTCCATTAAAATTGTTGGGACATGTATCTATATGACCCCCTTACTATCCATTTCAGGTAAATATGATGATACACCCTTTTCTCTCTTATCAACCATTTTTATGAATTCTTATGTCACACCGTTACACTGCCAAAATTGCATCGATTTTCCAAGACAATGTCATCGTGTAGTGAATACCATGCCCATTTCTCTATCAGGGGCATTCAACTTTATGCACATTTACTTATTGATTATAAATTTTCATGTTTTAATTCCACATTCCTTTATTGTGGAATATTTTATTATGTTTTATGAATCCATGTAATATGATCCATGTGGCACACATATGCATGAAATGAAATGTTTAAGAAGGGTGCGCCCTTATAGCACTCCAATGCATTGGGTTAAGAATAGTATCATGATACATCATGTGAAATGGGTGTTTAATCATGCTAATTCAAGTGAAAATAGGTCTTACTTGTGCTTCATGTGCAATACGGATTTACTCATTCTCCATGTGAAATGAGCCTTGGCTCATGCTAATTCCATGTTAAGTGTTGTTGCCACATTTACGTGTTATGATTATCATGCTTTATCATGCCTTTATGTTTATGCTTCTATTGTGATCTAATGATATGCCTATTGTATAACATGTATTTTATTACTCATGTTACTCCATGTTTATTCCCTTACTGGGATTTATATCTCACATTTTTTTATGCATGTCCTCAGGTTATCCCATGCAATGCTAAGTATGAGAGAATGTAGTGGTCATGAAAATAAAGTTTTCAATAAAGATGTTGTATTTCACGTTTTAAGTTTTTATTTAATGATCCTAATCCAAAAATACACTAGACCTCTTGATATTCTATGTTTTATCAAATTAATTTTATGAAATAAATTATGTTTAATTGTGTAATAAAAGATCAGGGTTGTCATAGTCATGATTCCTAAGTGCTGAAAGCCACACATTAGGTCATTTCATTTCTCTATGCGCAATTTTTGGTTTTCTTTTTTGGTTATTTTGATTTTTTTTAATACTCATATTAAAAATAAAATAATCACCAAACCTATGATATTTATTTGGGGGACCCCATGAACTCAAACAAATACCCCAATATCAAAAGTATGTGCATCGTGATTCCTTTTTTTATTTGGATGAAAATATAAACGATGAAATATCACATTAGACAACCACAATTTCCAAAAATCTATGCTCATGAAATTATACATGGATTAAAATTAGAATCGAGGCATGCTAAATTATTTGATATTCTGTTTCAAAGTTTTCAATTTGTATTATCATTTTCAAAGGTACGGGAATTTTTACTTCCATTTTCACACATTTTTTTTTCAAATCATTTTTTTTCACACAAAATCAATTTTTTTTATTTCTTAGAAAGAATTTTTTTTATTTCATCTCCTCTCCAACTTAAAATAACAATATCCCCAGTGTTTAAAGAAAATAAAATTTAGACGAGGGTAGAGGTAGAGAAGAGGAGTTCT
The DNA here is from genome assembly GCA_963277665.1 of Viscum album. Classification (NCBI taxonomy): domain Eukaryota; kingdom Viridiplantae; phylum Streptophyta; class Magnoliopsida; order Santalales; family Viscaceae; genus Viscum; species Viscum album. The sequence goes on from OY728147.1 coordinate 1,318,039,288, forward strand.
AAAAAGAATTTGAAATAAGAAACATGGAACAAAGTCACCTGTTTTTTTTGAAGTTGATGTTCATGACACTCCTAATTACTCTGATATCCATGTCCCTTGCAGAGTTCCCTAGTGAAAAAATAAAAACAAAAAAACATACAAAAAAAAATATTTATTAAAAAAATTAAAATATAAGTATATATAAAAAAAATATAGAATAAGGAAGTACTATAAGCCGTAGGTCAGTGGTAAGCGTGAACCCCAGTCTCCCTTCTATCCCGGGTTCGAGTACCTGTAGCTTCGTCAGTTGTGATGGGGTTTTCCCCATGACCTATGATGCGGCCTTTTAATTTTATTGTTATTATTATTATATATTTTTTATTTTAACCTACAAACACATAAAAATAAAATGAACTGACAATACACTGTCTTCTTTTTAAATTTCTGGGTAAGGTATTACTCAAGGATCACACCACGTGACACGGATGAATATGACGCTCCCCTTTCATACCCATCCATACTCATAATAGAAGAAAAAGTCAATAGTATATATATATATATATTTTATTTTTAAATATCAAATTTATTCATTAATACTATTTAAAAAATAAAGTTTATTAAAACCAAAAAAATGATTGGAAAATTGAAAACCATGGGTTGCCTCCCATATGGTGCTTTGTTTAAAGTAATTAGCTCGACTTGGACCACTAATTGATTAATTATTTTCGTCATCTAAGGTAGGTTCACACAATTCTTCATCAAATTCATGTTTTTGGAATGGTTCTATGAATGGTTTGACTCTATGACCATTAACTTTAAATGTTTGACTATTGGTGGGATCTTGAGTGTCAACAACACCATGGGGGTATACCTTATGCACTATGTATAGACCTCACCATCTAGACCTCAACTTTCCTGGGTGTAAATGAAGTTTAGAACTATACAAAAGAATAGGTTTACCTGGTATAATGTTTTTGGTTTTAATATTTCTAGATTGGTAGGCTTGTACTTTAGATTTATTGATCCTTGAATTTTCATAAGCCTCCATACTAAGTTCCTCAAGTTCATTGAGATCTAATTTACTTTTTTGTTTCGGCCAATGAGAGGTCATAATTCATTTTCTTAATTACCCAAAAAAGACTTATGTTCAATCTCCACTGGAAAATGACATGCTTTACCATAAACCAACCTATATGGGGACATTCCTAAAATGGTTTTATATGCGATTCGATAGGCCCAATGAGCATCTAAGAGTTTTCTTGACCAATCTTTCCCAGATGGATTAACAGTTTTCTCAAGAATTTGTTTGATTTATCGATTGACTAACTCAGCTTAACCATTGGTCACTGGGTGGTAAGCAGTTGACACTTTGTGAGAAATTACATACTTGTCAATGAGTGATGAGAATGGACGATTGCAAAAATGAGTTCCACCATCACTAATGATATCCATAGAAATTCCAAATCTAGGGAAGATGTTTTATTTTAGTAATCTAATCACAGTTTGATAATCATTGGATTTTGTGGTAATGGTATCAACCCATTTTGGGACATAATAAATAGCTAAGAGAATGTAAATATATCCCCTAGAGTTTGAGAAGGGACCCATGTAATCGATTCCCCAATAGTCAAAGATTTCAACCACAAAGATGGGAGTGAGTGACATTTGATTCCTTTTTGTGATGGACCCTACTTGATGACACCTAGGGAAACTTTGAAAAAATGCATAGGAGTCCCTTGAGAGGGTGGTCCAGAAGAGACCACACTGAAGAATATTAGAAGATGTTTTCTTAGAGGAAAAGTGACCTCCACATGCCTCAATATGACAAAATTTAAGGATGGACTCTTGTTCAGATTCTGGGACACACCTTCTAATGACTTGGTTAGGGAAGAACTTATAGAGGTATGGATCATCAAACACATAGTGCCTAACATCAGAAAGGAATTTCCTTCGAGCTTGAGTCCCTAAGAATTTTGGAATGACTTCTGTAACTAATAAATTGGATATATCGGCATACTAAGGGCAGTCAATCACAGAGTATAGGTGTTCATCAGGGAATAAATCAGACACAGAAAGGTGATTTGAGTTTTCTTTTAATTCCATCCTAGAGAGATGATTATTTACAAAATTTTCAACACCATTTTTATCCTTGATAGTGAGGTCAAATTCTTGTAAGGGAATGACTCACCTAATCAGCCTAGCCTTGGAATCTTGTTTTTGGAAGAGGTATGTTAGTGCAGGATGGTCAGTGAACACAATGATGGGGGATCCCAATAGGTAGGACCTAAAATTATCTAAGGTAAACACAATAGCAAGTAACTCCTTTTTAGTGGTGGTGTAGTTGATTTGGGAATCATTTAATGATTTGCTTGCATAAGCAATGACATAAGGAGTTTTATCACAATGTTTTCACAACTCCTACAACAAAGTCAATGGAATCACACATAAGTTCTAAAGGAAGGTTCCAATTTGGAGATTTCATAATGGGAGGAGAGGTGAGAGAGGGTTTGATGGTTGAGAATGAACCCTCACAGCTTTCTTTCCAAACAAATGGAGCATCCTTTACTAGGAGAGCACAAAGGGGATGAGAGATTGAACTAAAGTCCTTGATGAATCTTCTATAGAAACCATAATGTCCTAAGAAATACCTCACTTCCTTAATAGTTCTGGGTGATGGAAGTTGATGAATGATGTCAAACTTTGCTTTATCAACTTCAATCCCCTTACCCGAGACTATATGGCCAAGGACTAATCTCTGTTTAACCATGAATTGACATTTTTCCCAGTTTAGGACCAGATTCGTTTCTTCACATCTGGACAAAACTCTCTCTACATTATTAAGACATCCCTCAAAAGTATCCCCAAAGACAGAGAAGTTATCCATGAAGACCTCTATAAAATCCCCTACCATGTCTGAGAATATTCCCATCATGCACCGCTGGAAGGTTCCAGGGGAATTGCATAACCCGAAGGGCATGCGTTTGAAAGAAAAGGTGCTGAATGTACATGTGAATGTAGTCTTCCCTTGATCATCTAGGGAGACGTCAATTTTATTATACCCTGAGTACCCATCTAAGAAATATTAGAAGGCATGACCTGCAACTCTCTCAAGGACTTGGTCAATGAATTGTAAGGGGAAATGGTCCTTCTCGGTAAATGATTTTAGCTTCCTATAGTTGATTCAGACTCTACAACCACTACTCACCCTTATTGGAAGAATCTCTCCATACTTATTGGTTATCGCTTTGATTCCTTCCGTCTTGGGAACCACTTGGATTGGGCTCACCGACACACTCTAATCTATAGGATAGATGATAGAAATTTTTAAAATTTTTAGAAGTTCTTTTCTCACTACTTCCATGATATTAGGATTGAGTCATCGTTGAGGTTGACGACATGGATTTGAATCAGATTCTAGAACAATCCTATGAGTCCCAATAAGTGGTCTAATCCCAGGAATATCAGATGGGGTCCAACCAATTGCTTTATTATGTTTCCTAAGGACATATAGAAGCATCCTCTCATGATTGGATTCAAGAGAATAAGAAATGACAATAGGATGTGTTTGATTGTCCCCTAGGAAGGCATACTTGAGTGCAGTAGGAAGTTCCTTTAATTCAAGATCAAGTTAGTTTAGAATCTCAGTAGAATATTGGGACATTAGATCATGATCAATTTTATTTCCTAGAGTTTTAGATAGGATTGATTCCCCACATGTAGAAGTTTAAGCTACTATATTGGTTTGATCAGATTTAGGGAATGAAGTTTGATTGGTCTCCATGAAATTGGTTTCCTGAAAGGTTTCACTGATTGTTGTAACTAAGACTTCATCATAAGAGAAATTTGAAAATGATTCAATCCAAGGAGATAAAATTCCTTCATGTGAACAAAGGAAATCAATCTCATCCCAACTTAAACATCTATTAAGTATTCCTTGATGTTCTATGGATTCATTATCAATTCTTCCTATCATGTTTAATTCATTAATGTCCTCATCATCCCCTATTTGTGATATTTCATTATAGATGTTCAAGTCTAGAGTCATGTTTCCAAAGGTGATGGTCATGTTCCCATTTCGAACTCGGATAAGAGAGTTGATTGTTGCAAGGAAGGGACAACCAAGGATGATTGGGGTTTGTTCCTTATTGTAACACCCAAGACTTTTATGTTATATAAATCATCAAAGGAATCTTTTTCTACACAACACTTTCTTGGCTTGCTTTACACGAAATCGCGACCTTCCTCGATAGCTTGCGTCGTACGCAATACCGAGTTTCACTAAACAACGATATGCTATTAAAATATTATTAAAACTAGCTGTTATGAATAGTAATAACCACTTTTTGAAATTTTATAAATTTTATTTTTCAAAATGGACTTCATTTTTGGATTCGGAATATCGAAATTAGCCTAGGGTGAAATTTTGGTATTTTTCTGAAAACTTTCAATTTTTGATGAATAGTGAAACCACTAAGTGGTAGTTAAAAAAACTGAATTTTTCATAAAACTTAAGTTTAACGCTTCTGTGAGTGGAATTTCAAAAATCCGATAGACACGGTTGATGTCAGTAAGTAAAATGTGGTTCAATGAGATGAAAATAATTTTTTGGTGAATAGTAACTTTTTACTTTTTTTTACCACGGTAAAAAGTAAATAGGGTAATTAAGGGTAAAGATGATATTATTATTACCCTAACACATGTCCTAATTCTATTGGATAAGTGTAATTTGACCAAAAACAAACTTAGGAATAAAATATGACCATTTAGGCCCACTTGGATTAGATTAGGACATTTATTATTAATTTATTTAAAGAAGGGTTAAAATAGTTAAAATCAAAGTTTAATAAGTAAATAATTTTTAATATGGGGTTATACATAAGATAAATTCAACTATAAATATTCATTAGAAAGCTAAAAATATTTCCTACATAATGGTATTTTATTTTTAATTTTTAGACATTAAATAATTTAATTTATGACACAATGATGATGCAGTAATTATCTTATTAATGAAATATTGACATAATTGATGTTATAAACACAAAAATAAATGTAATTTGAGACTTTTTATGAATCCCACTAATTTTATAGGTTAATATTACATGTTAGTATTGATTTAATTAACTTGGTTCGAAATAATAATTCTGTTATGATTTTCACAAAAATCAATTACTAAATAGTGTCAAAATTGACATAAAATAGTTTTTAAAACAAATATTATATTGGTAATTGTTATTTTATTTCTAAAAATCTAAGGCTCAGCCAAATGACTTAGATAAGGTTATATATATTAATAATAAACAACTTGGGGTTCGTTTGGCTGCTTATAGTAAGTTTATTAACCTTATAGTATAAGAACACAAGAAGACATGGTAAAAGTAAAATTATTTAACTTAATGTTAAATCTAAATGATAAGGTTAAAATAGGAACCTAAACTTGTATAAATTCTATTTGATGAGAGGATTTAGACCCATCCCCACCTTATCTTCTAAATATATCAATTTGGAGCTATTTAAAACCGAACTTGACTTTATAATAAAATAATAGTTTTAGTTATTCCAAAGGTGCCCCTCTCCTCCCTTATAAAAGGACACCTCCCCCCCTCTTCCTCACACCACTTTGAGCCTTCAAGCTCGGCCAAACCCTGCCACTTTCTCCTCTACACTTCCCTAGAGACATCCTAGAGGTCCTGGTCTTCTTCAAAGACCAATTTTAGTGCCCTAAAAGAAGGTCTCAAAGAAGCACTTCAAAGAAGAGGTAATGTCCGTTACCAATTATTTCATCTTTATTTCTTCTTCCACTTCTTCTTCTTTAGTTGTTTCATTATGAAGTAATAACATCAGTATCACTCACATACTGATATGTTATTATAAGTATGAAACAACCCTATTTCACCATCTATCCATCATACGGAAAAAGAAATCACCGCGCGTGTGTACGTACGGAATACCGTCTCCACGCCGTGGTGTAATCTATTTTCCACCACCACCTTACTTGGATGGGTATAATGGTGTAAATAATGACTATATATGACTATTATAAAGTGATATTTATTCTAAAATAGTATACATATACTCCAATACAATTCCACGATCATAGGAATGATATCATCACTCGTGCGTACGTACGGAATACCGTCTCCACGATGTGATGCGACTCGTTCTACATGATCTTCATTTAATAATGATTATATAAATGAATTAAATGAATTAATATGATATATATTACACTAATACCATTCTGGAAATGAGGTATCTATAACCTAAAGAAAAGAATAAGAATTTATTCGACAAAACACGCATAAGAACAAAAAGTTATAAAAACCCGAATAACAAGTAACAATGAAATATTACTACTAAGAAGCTAAGAATATGACCATATATGATATCATAAAAATAAGTATGATTCTGGAATAAGTCAATAACATCATTCAAATCATTATACAGGAAGTTCGGACACTTACAAAGCAAGTCAGACCTAAGGTAAAGGAAATATCACAATCTCATTTTTATCCGAGATTGTTTATACTTTGGTATTTACTGGGGTGTATTTTATCATCCAAATCCATATTTCCTAAATATGTAATATTATTTCCATCCACCTACAATTGTTTAAATCCAATTTTACCCTTCGGTGAGTTTTTAGTAAAATATATGAAAGGAATCTTTTGTCGTTTTTTCGTACGAGGTACTTTTTGACTTTTCCGACAAAAGTACAAAGAATGTTTTTTTTAACTTATACGGCATGAATGGATTTTTAAAACATTATTTCCAAGAAGCTTCCTTTAGAAGTTTTCATATTTATTTTTAATCAACTTCTTTTAGTTTAAAATTGTATGACATGTTAAGAAAGGAAAAATGTTTTTGAAGAAGAAAGGATATTTTCCTCAAGAACAGAGTTCAAGTGTTTTATCAAAATTATTTTCCATCTAAGATAATAACGAGTTCTATTTTTATCCCTATTATTAAATTGATTTGATTATGTTGTGATGGAATTATTTTTATGAATTCCTTTATCTTATATGAATTGTTTTATGATGTCATGATGTTTTAAGATTCCCATTTGTATTACATGGGTTATGCAATGATGTATGATTTATGATTTTGTGGCACACATAAGAATGGTATCATTATGAGATGGGTGGGACCTATATCTCCCTCCAATGCATTGGTTAAAGATTTTATATCTAATGAGATAGACATGGCTGTAACGGTAGGTTATACCGGTTCAGTGAAACAAGACTGAAACGAGGGTAAATCGGTTCAGAAAGGGACTTTGTCCACTAAGATAGTCTTGGAAATGAGTCTTTACTAACAAGAAATGATTCTCTATGATTATGTGTGTATGCCACAAAGTTTCATGTTTTAAGTTATGATTATTGTGATTACATTTCACTGCCATGATTTATCCCATGTTATGAAATTATGATCTCTCTTGCAGGTTAAGATTTCCAAAAGTTATGTGCTTATGTATACGATGTGATTGATATTTCTTTTGTTTACCCTTACTGAGAATTTGAGCTCATCCTTTTGTATGTTTTATTTCCCCAGGTCAGGAAGAAGGTTATTAAGTAGACTATGCCAAAAAGGGACTCTAGATATTATGAAATAAATGGGAGGCAAAGTAGATGCTTTATGAACCAATTGTTTATGTTTCCCAGTTTCTAAAGACGCTATACCTATACGGTCCTTTAGTGTTTTTGTTATATGTTGTAATAAGTATGCTTCAATTTTGAAGTATTAACAATGTATGTAAAGTATGGGCCGTTATAGTTGGCATCAGAGGAAAGGTATAGTCAACCTTTGGAAACTAGGATGTGAAAGCCTTAGTAAGAACCCTAAGGATAAGTCTAAGCATAGAACACAATCTTAGTGTTTTAGAAATGGCCATGAATAACCTAGGATAAGACCTTTAGTGTGAAATTTTATTCTTGATTTTGTGGTTTTCCTATTATAATTAGTGTTGCTCACACTATTCTTCTTGGTTTTAGTAAATGGCTGGAACCCGAAGGAATCGTGTTAATGCGGAATGCGAAGGGAAATGCAATGATTGTCCCCCCGAGCAACCAAACGTTATGGGAGATGGAATGCAAAATCTTGTAGCCATGCTCACACAACTTTCTCAAGCTATGAATCATGCATGACTTCCAAACGAGCAAAGGAAGAAGCAACATTCTGTTGAATCCTTCATGAGACAGCATCCACCTTCTTTCAGCGGGTCTACTGATCCATTAGTTGCTGAACAATGGATTAGTACTACTGAAAAGATATTTTCAGTTCTTCAATGTTCTGATCATGATAAAGTCATCTTAGAAGTGTATCGTTTGGAAGGTGATGCTGATCAATGGTGGAATCTTATTAAGAATACGAGGCAAAGGTATGAAATTGAGTCCATGAAATGGGAGGAGTTCAAGAACGTATTTTTCAATAAGTACTTCCCTCGTATTCTCCGAACAAAGATGGAGAAAGAGTTTCTTAAACTAAAGAAAAAGGATGATGAATCTGTTGGTACCTATGAAGCAAATTTTACAAGACTTACAAGGTACGCTTATGGTATTATTATCCAACCTGAGAGTAAGATAGATCGATTCTTTAGTGGCTTAAAACCAATTCTTCAAAGGGCGTTATCCATAAGGGACTTCAATAGCTACGAGGAAATCGTTCGATGTGCTCTCAAAGTCGAGATGGAGATTGGAGTAACCCATCATTCATATGGGTTTGATAAGAAGAGGAAAATGGAATTCAAAGGAAAATCTAAAGAGCACATTGAAAAGAAGATGAGATTTCCCTTATGCTCAAAGTGTGGAAAGAAACATGGAGGGAGTTGTCTTAAAGGGACAAGTAAATGTTTCAAATGTGGAAAGGAAGGTCATCGGGCATTTGAATGCTGCGATGATGGGAAGAAGATGTCTAATGATGCAAACAAAGGAAGGGATACACAGAATGAACCTACTACACTTCAATGTTTCAAGTGCAAGGAGATGGGGAATTATGCCAATAAATGCCCTAATCCAAGGGTTGATGATGATGGTCGACGTCAACAAACTCTTAAGGCTAAAGACAAAGTAAAGTCACATGCAATTTCTATCAGCGATGTGGAGTACGATAACGATGTGGTGAAAGGTACACTTACCATCCACTCTAAATTAGAAGATGTTTTATTTGATTCTGGATCCACCCACTCTTTTATTTCTGAAGAATTTTCTAAGGGTATCACCGTATTACCTCAACAATTAGATGTTGAGTTAGCTGTGACAACACCTAATGGCACAACAGTCGCATCAAAAGTTTATAATTCTTCTCCGATTGAAGTTTGTGGGAAAGTGCTTCCTGCAAATCTTGTGATCCTTCCTATAGTGGAATTTGATGTGATTCTTGGCATGGATTGGCTTTATTTATATGGAGCTCATATCAATTTCCAAATAAGGGAAGTCACATTTCATATTCCAGATCAATCTATGATCGTCTATCAATGAAAGGATGAACATAACCTTCCAGTGGAAATTTCTTCCATTTTATGGGTATTGATTCCACTAAATGAAGGTTATTTGTCTCAAATGGTTGGCGAGAAACTCACGATTAAGAATATTACCATTGTACGGGAGTTTGATAATGTCTTTCCAGAGGAATTACCGGGACTTCCACCAAATCGTGAAGTTGAGTTCTCAATAGAACTCGTACCGGGTGCTTTACCTATTTCAAAGACACCTTATAGAATGGCCCCAATTGAGTTGCAGGAATTGAAGAACCAACTCTAAGAGAATCTTGATAAGGGATTCATACGCCCTAGTGCGTCACCTTGGGGAGCACCTGTTCTATTTGTTAAGAAGAAATATGGATCAATGAGACTCTGCATTGATTATCGAGAACTTAACAAGATCACTATCAAGAACAAATATCCTCTCCCGCGCATTGATGACCTATTTGACCAACTACGCGGAGCTCAATACTTTTCCAAGATTGATCTTCGTTCAGGGTATCATCAATTAAGGGTCAAAATGGAGGATATACCAAAGACGGCTTTCCGTACAAGGTATGGACACTATGAATTTATAGTGATTCCATTTGGTCTTACTAATTCCCCTACTATCTTCATGGATCTGATGAATAGAGTCTTTAGATACTATCTTGATCAATTTGTGGTAGTCTTTATAGACGATATTCTTGTCTATTCAAAGAGCAAGGAAGAACATGAAGATCACTTGAGAATTATATTGAAGACCCTGAGAAAGGAGAAGCTTTATGCCAAATTTACCAAGTGTGAATTTTGGCTTCAAAAAGTTGCATTTTTGGGTCACATAATCTCAAAAGAGGGGATATCTGTGGATCCAGCAAAAACAGAGGTTATCGAAAGATGGTCGAGACCAACAACAGTAACTGAGATCTGAAGTTTTCTTGGTTTGGCTGGATATTATCGACGTTTTGTGAAAGATTTTTCACGATTATCTAATCCACTCACCAAGTTGACTCGGAAAGGAGTTAAGTTTGTCTGGACGGAATAATGTGAAGAGAATTTCAAGAAGTTGAAAAGAAGGTTATCCAGTGCACCTGTGCTCACACTGCCTTGTAGTGGAGAAAGGTTTGTGATCTATAGTGATGCATCCAAGAAGGGATTAGGGTGTGTTCTTATGCAAAATGATATGGTGATAGCTTATGCCTCACGATAGTTGAAAATCCATGAGCAAAATTACCCAACACATGATTTGGAGTTAGCTGCGGTAATATTTGCATTAAAGATTTAGAGGCATTACCTTTATGGTGAAAGGTGTGATATTTATACTGATCATAAAAGTTTAAAGTATATTTTCACACAAAAGAAGCTGAATATGCGTCAAAGAAGATGGTTGGAGATGATTAAGGATTACGACTGCTCAATCCATTACCACCCTGGGAAAGCAAACAAGGTGGCAGATGCATTAAGTCGACAAGACCATGCTAGTTTATCCATGATAAGGATCACAAAAGATCCAATATTTATGGATTTACAAAGGATGGATCTTGGAATTATAATGGAAGTGGAAAAATCTTATCTTTATCAAATGAATGTTCAACCATCTATACATGTGAAGATTAAAGAGGCACAAAAAGAAGATGTCGAGTTACAAAAGAATGTGAGAAATGTTCCTGAGTTCAACCTTGATTGTGATGGGATAATAAAGTTCAGGAATCGGGTTTGTGTTCCTCCCATCCCCGAATTAAAAAAGGAGCTACTGGATGAGGCTCATAGTTCTTCATTCTCTATTCATCCTGGAAGCACGAAGATGTATAGGGACCTGAAAGAGTACTTCTGGTGGGATGGCATGAAAAGAGATGTTGCTGAATATGTATCTCGATACTTGGTTTGTCAACAAGTTAAAGCTGAGAGACAGAAGTCTAAGGAGATATTACAACCATTACCCATACCCGAATGAAAATGGGAAAACATTACTATGGACTTTGTCACAGGACTTCCTAAAACATCCAAAGGAAATAATGCTATCTGGGTCATAGTTGATCGTCTTACAAAGTCTGTACACTTCATTTCTATTAGAGAGGATTTCTCTCTGGATCAGCTTGCCAGGATATATGTAAAGGAAGTGGTAAGATTGCATGGAGTACCACTTTCTATTATATCTGATCGGGATCCGAGATTTACCTCGAAGTTCTGGCGAAGTCTTCAGCATACTATGGATACAAAGTTGAGTTTCAGCACTACTTATCATCCTCAAACAGACGGTCAGTCTGAGAGAACAATTCAAACCCTAGAAGATATGTTGAGATCTTGCTCTATGGATTTCGAAGGAGGTTGGGATAAACACCTACCTTTGGTGGAATTTTATTATAATAATAGCTTTCACTCCAGTATTCAGATGGCTCCTTATGAAGCTCTCTATGGAAAGAAATGCAGGACTCCAACTTGCTGGGATGAAGTTGGGGAAAGAAAGCTATTAGGACCTGATCTCGTTGATGAAATGGCAGAAAAGGTCAGATCTATTCAACAACACATAAGAGCAGCTCAGAGTCGACAGAAAAGTTATACTGACAACCGAAGAAAAGACCTAGAGTTTGAAGTGGGTGATAAAGTGTTCTTACGAATATCTCCCTGGAAGAGGGTTATGAGATTTGGAAAGAAGGGGAAGTTGAGCCCTAGATATATCGGTCCTTTCGAAATACTGGATCGTGTTGGGAAGCTAGCTTACCGATTGGCGCTTCCACCGAATCTCTCTCAAGTTCACGATGTGTTCCATGTATCTCTCCTGAGAAAGTACATACCTGATCCTTCACATGTACTCAACTCAAAAGTTGTACCGCTGGAGCAAGATCTTTCTTATGAAGAACAACCAATAGAGATTCTGGATCATAGCGAAAAATTCCTACGAAACAAGACCACTCGATTGGTGAAAGTTTTATGGAGGAACCACCAATTAGAAGAAGCTACATGGGAACTTGAGGATATGATGAGGGAGAGGTATCCTCATCTGTTTGTTACAAAGTGACGAATTTTGAGGGAGAAAATCATTTTAAGGGGGGTAGAATGTAACACCCGAGACTTTTATGTTATATAAATCATCAAAGGAATCTTTTTCTACACAACACTTGCTTGGCTTGGTTTACACGAAATTACGACCTTCCTCGATAGCTTGCGTCATACGCAATACCGAGTTTCACTAAACAACGATATGCTATTAAAATATTATTAAAACTAGCCGTTATGAATAGTAATAACCACTTCTTGAAATTTTATAAATTTTATTTTTCAAAATGGACTTCATTTTTGGATTTGGAATATCGAAATTAGCCTAGGGTGAAATTTTGGTATTTTTTTGAAAACTTTCAATTTTTGATGAATAGTGAAACCACTAAGTGGTAGTTAAAAAAACTGAATTTTTCATAAAACTTAATTTTACCGCTTCTGTGAGTGGAATTTCAAAAATCCGAGAGACACGGTTGATGTCAGTAAGTAAAATGTGGTTCAATGAGATGAAAATATTTTTTTGGTGAATAGTAACTTTTTACTTTTTTTTACAACGGTAAAAAGTAAATAAGGTAATTAAGGGTAAAGATGATATTATTATTACCCTAAAACATGTCCTAATTCTATTGGATAAGTGTAATTTGACCAAAAACAAACTTAGGAATAAAATATGACCATTTAGGCCCACTTGGATTAGATTAGGACATTTATTATTAATTTATTTAAAGAAGGGTTAAAATAGTTAAAATCAAAGTTTAATAAGTAAATAATTTTTAATATGGGTTTATACATAAGATAAATTCGAATATAAATATTCATTAGAAATCTAAAAAGATTTCCTACATAATGGTATTTTATTTGTAATTTTTAGACATTAAATAATTTAATTTATGACACAATGATGATGCAGTAATTATCTTATTAATGAAATATTGACATAATTGATGTTATAAACACCAAAATAAATGTAATTTGAGACTTTTTATGAATCCCACTAATTTTATAGGTTAATATGACATGTTAGTATTTATTTAATTAACTTGGTTTGAACTAATAATTCTGTTATGATTTTCACAAAAATCAATTACTAAATAGTGTCAAAATTGACATAAAATAGTTTTAAAAAAAAATATTATATTGCTAATTGTTATTTTATTCCTAAAAATCTAAGGTTTGGCCAAATGACTTAGATAAGGTTATATATATTAATAATAAACAACTTGGGGTTCTTTTGGCTGCTTATAGTAAGTTTATTAACCTTATAGTATAAGAACACAAGAAGACATGGTAAAAGTAAAATTATTTAACTTAATCTTAAATCTAAATGATAAGGTTAAAATAGGAACCTAAACTTGTCTAAATTCTATTTGATGATAGGATTTCGACCCCTCCCCACCTTAGATTCGAAATATATCAATTTGGATCTATTTAAAACCGAACTTGACTTTATAATAAAATAATAGTTTTAGTTATTCCAAAGGTGCCCCTCTCCTCCCTTATAAAAGGACACCTCCTCCCCCTCTTCCTCACACCACTTTGAGCCTTCAAGCTTGGCTAACCCCTGCCAATTTCTCCTCTCCACTTCCCTAGAGACATCCTAGAGGTCCTGGTCTTCTTCAAAGACCAATTTTAGTGCCCTAAAAGAAGGTCTCAAAGAAGAACTTCAAAGAAGAGGTAATGTCCGTTACCGATTCTTTCATCTTTATTTCTTCTTCCACTTCTTCTTCTTTAGTTGTTTAATTATGAAGTAATAACATCAGTATCACTCACATACTGATATGTTGTTATAAGTATGAAACAACCCTATTTCACCATCTATCCATCCTACGGAAAAAGAAATCACCGCGCATGCGTACGTACGGAATACCGTCTCCACGCCGTGGTGTAATCTATTTTCCACCACCACCTTACTTGGATGGATATAATGGTGTAAATAATGACTATATATGACTATTATAAAGTTATATTGATTCTGAAATAGTATACATATACTCCAATAAAATTCCACGATCATAGGAACGATATCATCACTCGTGCGTACATACGGAATACCGTCTCCACGATGTGATGCGACTCGTTCTACATGATCTTCATTTCATAATGATTATATAAATGAATTGAATGAATGAATATGATATATATTACACTAATACCATTCTGGAAATGAGGTATCTATAACCTAAAGAAAAGAATAAGAATTTATTCGACAAAACATGCATAAGAACAAAAAGTTATAAACACCCGAATAACAAGTAGCAATGAAATATTACTACTAAGAAGCTAAGAATATGACCATATATGATATCATAAAAATAAGTATGATTCTGGAATAAGTCAATAACATTATTCAAATCATTATACAGGAAGTTTGGACACTTACAAAGCAAGTCGGACCTAAGGTAAGGGAAATATCACAATCTCATTTTTATCCGGGATTGTTTATACTTGGGTATTTACTGGGGTGTATTTTATCATCCACATACATGTTTCCTCAATATGTAATATTATTTCCATACACCTACAATTTTTTAAATCCAATTTTACCCTTCAGTGAGTTTTTAGTAAAAGATATGAAAGGAATCTTTTGTCGTTTTTTTGTACGAGGTACTTTTTGACTTTTCCGACAAAAGTATGAAGAATGTTTTTTTAACTTATATGGCATGAATGGATTTTTAAAACATTATTTCCAAGAAGATTACTTTACAAGTTTTCAAGTTTATTTTTAATCAAATTCTTTTAGTTTAAAATTGTATGACATGTTAAGAAAGGAAAAATGTTTTTGAAGAAGAAAAGATATTTTCCTCAAGAACGGAGTTCAAGTGTTTTATCAAAATTATTTTCCATCTAAGATAATAACGGGTTATGTTTTTATCCCTATTATTACATTGATTTCATTATGTTGTGATGGAATTATTTTTATGAATTCCTTTATCTTATATGAATTGTTTTATGATGTCATGATGTTTTAAGATTCCCATTTGTATTACATGGGTTATGCAATGATGTATGATTTATGATTTTGTGGAACACATAATAATGGTATCATTATGAGATGGGTGGGACCTATATCTCCCTCCAATGCATTGGGTAAATATTTTATATCTCATGAGATAGACATGGCTGGAACGGTAGGTTATACCGGTTCAGTGAAACAAGACTGAAACGAGGGTAACTCGGTTCAGAAAGGGAATTTGTCCACTAAGATAGTCTTGGCAATGAGTCTTGACTAACAAGAAATGATTCTATATGATTATGTGTGTATGACACAAAGTTTCATGTTTTAAGTTATTATTATTGTGATTACATTTCACTGTCATGATTTATCCCATGTTATGAAATTATGATCTCTCTTGCAGGTTAAGATTTCCAAAAGTTATGTGCTTATGTATACGATGTGATTGATATTTCTTTTGTTTACCCTTACTGAGCATTTGAGATCACCCTTTTGTATGTTTTATTTCCCCAGGTCAGGAAGAAGGTTATTAAGTAGACTATGCCAAAAAGGGACTCTAGATATGATGAAGTAAATGGGAGGCAAAGTAGATGCTTTATGAACCAGTTGTTTATGTTTCCCAGTTTCTAAAGACGCTATACCTATACGGTCCTTTCGTGGTTTTGTTATATGTTGTAATAAGTATGCTTCAATTTTGAAGTATTAACAATGTATGTAAAGTATGGGTCGTTATACTTGTTTCCTAAGTTAGGATTGTTTTCAAGGAAAATGAAGTCAGTAGGGTAGATGAAGTTTTCTACTTTTACCAGAATATCCTTTAAAATCCCCTTTGGAACCCTAATGTTACAATCAACAAGTTGAAGTGTGACAGATGTTGGTTGGAGCTCTTCTAGGGAGTTGTGTCTAATGCATGAGGGGGAATTGGTTGAGGCAGGTGTGAGGTAGTCATTCATGGTTTGATCAACTGCATTTTCTAAGTTTGGAGCTACCTCATTTGGGTTTCCATTTTGGTTCCCACCTGGGTTTATGAGTTGGTTTATTTGAAGAACTTACATTTAAATAGGCTCAATTTTTGACTCTAGAGTATTAGGAAGATTAGGATATAATGTAAAGAGTTCCCTTGGTGTACTTGACTCCCCAACCCCAGGACTTTCCACCCTAACTAGTCTATTTGAATTATCGCGGGTGTAAGCGGACATGCTCCAAAAGGAAAAAAAGAGAGAATGGGACAAGATAAGAGATCTTGGATGAGAATAGAAGAATTGGGGTGAGGAAAGAAGGTTTTGGTCTAAGGGACTTACTTGGTCCCCGAAAACGGTGCCAAAATTTGATTCACACTCAAATTTACCCAAGAGATGAAGGTAGAACGGTCCTTGTAGTCTAGCTTGGGTTGTCGAATCCACTGAGACCTAAGAAGATACCTAAGATACAAAACCTATGAGATGGATTTTTGGCTATGAAGTTTCCAGATTTGGGTTGATTTTAGATGGGTTTAAATTATCACTAATATATTTAAGTTAATTCAAATTAAGATAATGAGTTTATCCTAGGTTATCACTCGGGGTGGATTGGATGAATTCCTTTTTTAAAGATTTAAATTTCATTAACTCGAGAAGGATTCATTCAATGAATTCAAACTAACCTCATAACCTACTGGTTAAATACCTTCACAAACACATGATAATCACCTTTAAACTTGTAGTATCATTTTCATGATCACTACAAGGTAAAGGATCTTATTAGCACATAAAAGTAGGGTGATTAAATTCATTATGGAAGAAGAAGAGAGAAAATCATTGAATAAAAGAAACTAAAATAAAATAAATTAATAAACATTTAGAGAGTGAGAAATAACATTAAATATATAACCTTTCTACTTCCTTGGATCAACCCATAAAATAGTTATCTCCCCATTGATGACATGTCCTCAACAGAAGCGGGAAGTAGACTTATGAGGGTGGAATTGAAGAAGTAAAAACAACAACAAAAATCAATCACTCCACCGGTGTGTGATAAATCTCAAAACGTTTGGTGTGAATAAATTCACACATTTAGAAAACGGTATCAATGTGATATGTATAAGAACATAATAAGAGTAAAATAAGAACTTTTATTAGGAAACTAAGGTGAATTGAACAACTTACATGAGAAAGAAATGCGATTATAAACACAAAGCGGTAGCATAACACTACCATGAAACCAAGCACCCAAGATGATTAAATAATGAAACACCAATACCTAAAATAGACATTTTTGGATCCTTGGGTGGAGCCTAAAACAGTAAAAAGCATCCCACTTGATTATGGTAGGCCCAGAGTGGTGGAAAGTAAGAGAGAGTGGACTTCTTTATCCTTGACTCAAAGTGGCCGCCATCTTGCATCCACCAAACAGATGCACCTATATGGCCTTCTATATGGTAGAATTAGAGTGTTACATAGAAGAAAAGTGAATCTAATTATTTATCCTATCTCTCTATAAAAGTTCATCCCAAATTAATTTTTGGTTGCCGAGATATGGTTAAATCTGTGGGCTGTTTTTTTGGGCCGCATAATCTGGACCAGAACTTTATCTCTAACTTGGTCTGCCTAAATAACCACAATGGAGACTGAGTTAGCATGATATCATGAATAATTATATGTTACTATATATTTCTTCTATCATACCACGAAATTTACGTTTCATAGGGTCTGTATTGTGGTCCCCACATTCTCATCAGTGGGCAGATGTCCTATCTGCCTTCTCCAGAATTGTATCCTTTCATCACCAAATATCCCCTTCATCCTTTATGAATTATACATTTATCCCTGAATGAAAAATGTTCATATTGAAGTTTAGATCCATTTTTCAAAATACCAAATTAAAATATGGACAATAACATTAATTAAAATCAGATGAATCATTAGGCCTAAATTGGTGTACATTAGGCATGAAGTGCACAAATGATGAGAATGGATGTTCAAAATTAAAATCCACTAACTTAGGTCCATAAAATCAAAAATGGATATTTGATACCATTAAAATTTAATTAAAATATGTATTTTTATTGTCTAATCACACCCCCTAACTTGATATTTTCTATTCCTGAGCAAAATGTATCTCAACAATATGAAATTCAAATTCCCTTTTTCCAAAAACAATTTAATACACAATGATCACCAAAAACCCTTATACCAAACAATTGTGAAACCTATCAGAAATATTTTAATACATGATAGTTTCATAATCAGATCCCAATCCCAATCCCATTCCTTTGTTCAAATTCATCACCATATTTTATCCAATATCAATTAAGAGTGATGATGTGTTGTTCTTTGCATTATACATTGGGGTTCATCTTTATTCAAGAGGAAAATGATGGAAGCACTAGGTGGAATAACATTTCAATATTAAGATGAGTATTCAAATTTTTTTATTTCAATTGTTTTGTTTTTTTTTCATTTTTTCCATGGTAATTGAAATTACACTCAAAAGAGTCAACCCCTGTAGCGAGACTTTGCCGATGACTCCCAGGCTCAAAGAGCTTAGGGCACCAAGTGAAGCCCACATACTCGGAAATCATCTCGAGTTAACTCAGTCAAAAAAAATTCAAATTAACATAAATAGAGATAAAATTACTAACTCTCATCCAGAAAACTATGGTGTCACTATCTCCAAGTGCTGAAAGCCACACGTTAGGTCATTTCATTACTCTATGCGCAATTTATTGTTTTCTTTTTTGGTTTTTTTTTGATTTTTTTGAATACTCATATTAAAAAAAAAATCACCAAAACTATGTTATTTATTTGGGGGACCCCATGAACTCAAACTAATACCCCACTATTCAAAGGATGTGCGTTGTGATTCTTTTTTTTATTTAGATGAAAATATAAACGATGAAATATCACATTAGACTGCCACACTTTCCAAATATCTATGCTCATGAAATTATACATGGATTAAAATCAGAATCAGGGCATGCTAAATTATTTGATATTCAGTTTCAAAGTTTTCAATTTTCATTATCATGTTAAAAGGTAAAGTAAATTTTCCTCCCATTTGCACACATTTTTTTTCAAATCATTTTTTTTCACACAAAAGGATTTTTTTTTATTTCGTCGAAAGAATTTTTTTTTATTTCATATCCCCCAACATAAAATAACACTTTCCCCAGTTTTTAAAGAAAATAAAATTTAGAAGAGGGTACAGGTAGAGAATAGGAGTTCTAAAAGGAATTTGAAATAAGAACCATGGAACAAAGTCACCTATTTTTTTTGAAGTTGAAGTTCATGACACTCCTGATTACTCCTTTGATATCCATGTCCCTCGCAGAGTTCCCTAGTGGAAAAAAATAAAAACAAACAAAAAAACAAAACAAAACAATATATATATATATATATATATTTATTAAAAAAAATTAAAATATAAGTATATATACAAAAATTAAAGAATAAGGAAGCACGATAATCCTTAGGTCAGTGGTAAGCACGCGCCCCTGTCTCCCTTCGGTCCCGGGTTCGAGTCCCCGTGGATTCACCGGTTGTGACGGTGTTTTCCCCATGACCTACGATGTGGCCTTTTAATTTTATTATTATTATTATATGTATTTTTATTTTAACCAACAAACACATAAAAATAAAATGAACTGATGATACATTGTCTTCTTTTTAAATTTCTGGGTAAGGTATTACTCAAGGATCACACCATGTGACACAGATGAATATGGTGCTCCCTTTTCATACCCATCCATACTAATAATAGAAGAATAGATCAACAGTCTATATTTTTTTATTTTTAAATATCAAAATGATTCATTAATCTTATTTTAAATATAAAGTTTATTAAAACAAAAAAATGATTGGAAACTCAAAAACCATGGGTTGCCTCCCATGCAACTCTTTGTTTAACGTCTTTAGCTTGACTTGGACCACTAATTGATTAATTATTTTCATCATCTAAGGTAGGTTCACACAATTATTTATCAACTTCATGTTTTTGGAATGTTTCTATGAATGATTTGACTCTATGAACATTAACTTTAAATGTTTGACCATTGGTGGGATCTTGAATGTCAACTGCCCCATGGGGTTACACCATATGGACTATGTAAGGACCTGACCATCTAGACCTCAACTTTACTGGGTGTAAATGAAGTTTATAACTATACAAAAGAATAGGTTTACCCGGTAAAATGTGTTTGGTTTTAAGATTTTGAGATTTTTAGGCTTGTACTTTAGCTTTATTGATCCTTGAATTTTCATAAGCCTCCATCCTAAGTTCCTCAAGTTCATTGATATCTAATTTCCTTTTTTTTCATCCAATGAGAGGTCATAATTAATTTTATTAATTGCACAAAAAGCCTTATGTTCAATCTTCACAAGAAAATGGCATGATTTACCATAAACCAACCTATATGGGGACATTCCTAAAATGTTTTTATATGTGGTTCAATAGGCCTAAAGAGCATCTAATAGTTTACTCGACCAATCTTTCCTAGATGGATTAATAATTTTCTCAAGAATTTGTTTGATTTCTCAATTGGCTAACTCATCTTGACCATTTGTCTATGGGTGGTAAGCAGTGGACACTTTTTGAGAAATTTCATACTTGTCCATGAGTGATGAGAATGGATGATTGAAAAAATGAGTTCCATGATCACTAATGATAGCCCTAGGAATTCCAAATATATAGAAGATGTTTTCTTTTAGGAATATAATCACAGTTTGATGATCATTGGATTTTGTTGGAATGGAATCAACCCATTTTGAGACATAATCAATAGCTAAGAGAATGTAAAGATATCCCCTAGAGTTTGGGAAGTGACCCATGAAATCAATTCCCCAACAGTCAAATATTTCAACCACTAATATGGGAGTGAATGAAATTTGATTCCTTTTGGTGATGGACCCAACTTGTTGACACCTATGAAAACTTTTAAAAAATGTGTAGGAGTCCCTTTAGAGGGTGGGCCAGAAGAGACCACACTGAAGAATCTTAGAAGATGTTTTCTTAGAGGAAAAGTGACCTCCACATGCCTCACTATGACATAATTTAAGGATAAACTCTTGTTTAGATTCTGGGACACACCTCTTAATGACTTGGTCAAGGCAGAACTTATAGAGGTATGGATCATCAAACACATAGTTCCTAACATCAGAAAGGAATTTACTTCGAGCTTGAGTCCCTAAGAATTTTGGAATGAATCCTGTAACTAAGAAATTGGCTATGTCGGCATACCAAGGGCAGTCACTCACAGAGTATAGGTGTTCATCAGGGAATGAATCAGACATAGAAAGGTGATTTGAGTTGTCTTTTAATTCCATACTAGAGACATGATCAGCTAAAAAATTTTCAACACCCTTTTTATCCTTGATTGTGAGGTCAAATTCTTGTAAGAGAAGGACCCAACTAATCAGTCTAGCCTTGACATCTTTTTTTTGGAAGAGGTATTTTAGTGGAGAATGGTCAGTGAACACAATGATGGGGGATCCTAATATGTAGGAACTAAACTTATCTAAGGCAACCAAAATAGAAATTAACCCCTTTTAAGTGGTGGTGTAGTTGATTTGGGCATCATTTAAGGATTTTCTTACATAAGAAATGAAATAATGAGTTTTATCACAATGTTATCCTAACATAGATCCAAAAAAAAAGTCACTGGCATCACACATAAGTTCAAAAGGAAGGTTCCAATTTGGAGATTTCATAATGTGAGGAGAGTTGAGAGAGGATTTGAGGGTTGAGAATGAACCCTCACAGCTTTCTATCCAAATAAATGGAGCATCCTTTAATAGGAAAGTACAAAGGGGATAGGAGATTGAACTAAAGTCCATGATGAATCTTCTATAGAAACCAGCATGTACTAAGAAATACCTCACTTCCTTAACCATTCTGGGTGATGGAAGGTGATGAATGATGTCAAACTTTGCTTTATCAAATTCAATCTCCTTACCTGAGACTATATGGCCAAGGACTAATCCCTTTTTAACCATGAAATGAAATTTTTCCCAGTTTAGGACCAGATTCTTATCTTCACATCTAGACACAACTCTCTCTACATTCCTAATACATCCCTCAAATGTATCCCTAAAGAGAGAGAAGTCATCCATGAAGACCTCTAGAAAATCCCCTACCATATATGAGAATATTCCCATCATGCACCACTGGAAGGTTCCAGGGGCATTGCATAACCCGAAGGGCATGAGTTTGAAAGAAAAGGTGCCACATGGACATGTGAATGTAGTCTTCCCTTGATACTCTAGGGAGACCTCAATTTGATTATACCCTGAGTACCCATCTAAGAAACAATAGAAGGCATGACCTGGGACTCTCTCAAGGACTTGGTCAATGAATGGTAAGGGGAAATGGTACCTCTTGGTAAATGAGTTTAGCTTTCTATAGTCGATGCAGACTCTCTAGACACTAATAACCCTTGTTGGAAGAATCTCTCCATCCTTATTGGTTATCACTGTGATTCCTGCCTTCTTGGGAACCACTTGGATTGGGCTCACCCACTAACTCTCAGCTATGGGATAGATGATACCAGCTTTTAACAATTCCAGAAGTTCTTTTATCACTAATTATATGAGATTAGGATTGAGTCATCGTTGAGGTGGATGACATGGCTTTGAATCATATTCCAGAACAATCCTATGAGTCTCGATAAGTGGGCTAATCCCAGGAATATTAGATAGGGTCCAAACAATGGCTTTCTTATGTTTCCTAAGGACATATAGAATCATCCTCTCATTATTGGATTCAAGATAAGAAGAAATGCCAATAGGATGTGTTTGATTGTCCCCTAGTAATGCATACTTGAGTGCAATGGGAAGTTCTTTCAATTAAAGATCAGGTTGGTTCAGAATTTCAGTAGCATATTGGGACATTGGATCAAGATCAATTTTATTTCCTAGAGTTTTATATAGGATTGATTCCCCACATGTAGAAGTTTAAGCTACAAGATTGGTTTGATCAGATTTAGGGAATGAAGTTTGATTGGTCTTCATGAAAGTGGTTTCCTAAAAGGTTTCACTAATTGTTGGACCTAAGACTTCATCATAAGAGAAATTTGAAAATGATTCAAGCCAAGGAGATAAACTTCCTTCTTGTGAACAAAGGAAATCAATCTCATCCTGACTTAAACATCCATCAAGTATTCCTTGATGTTATATGGATTCATTATCAATTCTTCCTATCATGTTTACTTCAGGAATGTCTTCTTCATCCCCTATTTGTGAGATTGCATTATAGATGTTCAAGTATACACTCATGTTTCCAAAGGAGATGGTCATGTTACCGTTTCAGACACGAATAACAGAGTTGATTATTTCAAGGAAGGGATGACCAAGGATGATTGGGGTTTGTTCCTTGTTTCCTAAGTTAGTATTGTTGTCAAGGACAATGAAGTCAGTAGGGTAGATAAAGTTTTCCACTTTTACCAGAACATCCTTTAAAATCCCCTTTGGAACCCTAATGCTATGATCAACAAGTTCAAGTTTGACAGATGTGGGTTGGAGATATTCTTGGGAGTTGTGTCTAATGCATGAGGGGGAATTGGTCTAGGAAGGTGTGAGGAAGTCATTCATGGTTTGACCAACTTCATTCCCTAATTTTGGGGCTACCTTATTTGGGTTTCCATTTTGGTTCCCACCCAGGTTTATAAGTTGGTTTCTTTGAAGAAATTCCATTGAAATGGGCTCAATTTTTGACTATGGATTATTAGGAAGATTAAGATCTAATGTAAAGAGTTACCTTGGTGTACTTGACTCCCCAACCCTAGGAATTTCTACCCTAACTAGTCTATTTGAATTATCGCGGGTGTAGGCGAACATGCACCAAAAGGAAAAAAAAGCAAGAAAGAGACACAATAAGAGATATTGGGTGATAATAGAAGAATTGGGGTGAGGAAAGAAGGTTTTGGTCTAAGGTACTTACTTAGTCCCTGACAACTGTGCCAAAATTTGATTCACGCTCAAATTTACCCAAGAGATGAAGGTATAACGGTCCTTGTAGTCTAGATTGGGTTGTCGAATCCACTGGGACCTAAGAATATACCTAAGATACACAACCTATGAGATGGATTTTTGGATATGAAGTTTCCAAATTTAGGTTGATTTTATATGGGTTTAAATTATTACTAACATATTTAAGTTAATTCAAATTAAGATAATGAGTTGATCCTAGGTTATCACTCATGGTGGATTGGATGAATTCCTTTTTTAAAGATTTCAATTTCATTAATTTGAGAAGGATTTATTCAATGAATTCAAAATAACCTCATCACCTACTGTTTAAACACCTTCAAAAACACATGATAATCACCTATACACTTATAGAATCATTTTCATGAGCACTCTAATGTAAAGGATCTTATTAGCACATAAAAGTGGGGTGATTAAATTCAATATGGAAGAGGAAGAGATAAAATCATTGAATAAAAGAAACTCAAATAAGAGAAATTAATAAACATTTAGAGAGTGAGAAATAACATTAAATACAGCCCCTTTCTACTCCCTTGGATCAACCCATAAAATATTTATCCCTCCATTGATGACATGTCCTAAAAGGAAGCGAGAAGCAGACTTATGAGGGTGGAATTGAAGAAGTAAAAACAACAACAAAAATCGATCACTCCACCGTTGTGTGATAAATCTCAAAAATTATGGTGTGAATAAATTAAAAATTTTAGAAAATGGTATCAACATGATATATTGAAGAACAAAATAAGATTAAAGGAATAACTTTTATTAAGAAACTAAGTTGAATTGAACAACTTACATGAGAAAGAAATGCGATTACAAACACAAAGAGACAGCATAACACTATAATGAAACCAAGCACCCAAGATGATTAAATCCTTAAACAAAACTACCTTAAATAGGAATTTTTGGAGTCTTAGGTATAGAATCAAACATTAAAAAGCATCCCACTTGATTATGGTAGGCCTAGTGTGGTGAAAAGTAATGGAGAGTGGATTTCTTTATCCTTGTCTTGAAGTGGAAGCCTGCTTGCTTCCACCGAACAGATTCACCTAGATGGGCTTCTAGATGAACGAATTAGAGTGATCCATAGAAGAAAAAAGTTAATATCATGATTTCTCCTAGCTCTATGTAAAATTTCAGATAAAATAAATTTTTGGTTGCCGAGATATGATTAAATTGGGTGGATGATTTTCTGGGCCACAGAATCTGGCCCAGAATTTTATCTCTAATTGCACCACCTGAATAACCACAATAGAGAACGAATTAGTGATGTTATCTGAATAATTATATGTTCCTATATATTTCTTATATCATACCACGAAATTTAGGATTCAGTGCGTCTGTATTGTGGGCCCCACATTCTCATCAGTGGGCTGGTGTCCAATCTACCTTCTCCAGAATTGTTTCCTTTCATCGCAAAATATCCCCATCATCCTTTATGAATAATCCATTGATACCTGAATGAAAAATGTTCATATTTAAATTTAGATCCATTTCCCAAAATACCAAATTAAAATATGTATAATAACATTCCTTAAAATTAGATGAATCATTGGGCCTAAATTGGTGTACATTAGGCATGAAGTGCACAAATGATGAGAATGGATGTTCAAATTTAAAATCCACTAAATAAGGCCCATAAGATCAAAAATGGATATTTAATACCATTAAAATTCAGTTAATATATATATTTTTATTGTCAATCAGACCCCCCAACTTGATATTTGCTAGTCCCGAGCAAAATGTATCTCAACAATATGAAATTTAAATTCCCTTTTACAAAAACATTTTAATACACAATGATCACCAAAAACCCTTATACCAAACAATCATGAAACCCATAAAAATATTTTAATACATGATAGTTTCATAAGAATATCCCAATCCTAATCCCATTCCTTTGTTCAAATTCATCACCATATTTCATCCATTATCAATTAAGAGTGATGATGTGTTGGGCATCACATTAGAGATGGGGGTTTATCTTTATTCAAGGGGGAAATGAACGAAGTGCTAGGTGTAATCACATTTCAATATTAAGATGAGTATTCAAATTTTTTTATTGTATTTTTTTTGTTTTTTTTCAATTTTTCCATGGTAGTTGAAATTTTACTCAAAAGAGTCAACCCCTGTAGCGAGACTTTGCCGATGACTCCCAGGCTCAAAGACCATAGGGAACCAAGTGAAGCCCATATACTCGAGCATCATATCAAGTTAACTTAGTCAAAAAAATTCAAATTAACCCAAATAGAGATAAAATTACTAACTATGATCCATACAACAATGGAGTCATGATCCCCAAGTCCCGAAAGCCACACATTAGGTCATTTCATTGCTCAATGCACAATTTATTGTTTTCTTTTTTATTTTTTTTATTTTTTTTGAATACTCATATTAAAACTAAAATAATCACCAAACCAATGATATTTATTTGGGGGACCCCATGAACTCAAACTAATACCCCACTATCCAAAGGACGTGCATTGTGATTCTTTTTTTATTTGGATGACAATATAAATGATGAAATATCACATTAGACAACCACACTTTCCAAAAATATATGCTCATGAAATTATACATGGATTAAAATCAGAATCAGGGCATGCTAAATTATTTGATATTCATTTTCAAAGTTTTTAATTTGTATTATCATGTTCAAAGGAAAATGAATTTTTCTTTCCATTTGTACACATTTTTTTTTCAAATCATTTTTTTTTCACACAATTTTTTTTTATTTCATCGAAAGAAATTTTTTTTATTTAATCTTCCCCAAATTAAAATGACACTATCCCCAGTGTTTAAAGAAAATAAAATTTAGAAGGGGGTAGAGGTAGAGAAGAGGAGTTCTAAAATTAATTTGAAATAAGAAACATGGAACAAAGTCACCTGTTTTTTTGAAGTTGAAGTTCATGACACTCCTGATTAATCCTTTGATATCCATGTCCCTCGCAGAGTTCCCTAGAGAAAAAAAGAAAAACAAACAAACAATATATATATATATATATATATTAAAAAATTAAAATATAAGTATATATACAAAAATTATAGAATAAGGAAGCACTATAAGTCGTAGGTCAGTGGTAAGCGTGCTCCCCTGTCTCCCTTCAGTCCCGGGTTCGAGTCCTTGCGGATTCACCAGTTGTGACGGGGTTTTCCCCACAACCTACGATGTGGCCGTGTAATTTTTTTTTTATTATTATTATATATTTTTATTTTAACCTACAAACACATAAAAATAAAATGAACTGATGATACATTGTCTTCTTTTTAAATTTCTGGGTAAGGTATTACTCAAGGATCACACCACATGACACAGATGAATATGTCACTCCCCTTTCATACCCATCCATACTCATAATAGAAGAACATGTCAACAATCTATATATTTTTTTATTTTTAAAAATAAAAATGATTCATTAATCCTATTTAAAATATATGGTTGATTAAAACAACAAAATGATTGGAAACTTGAAAACCATGGGTTGCCTCCCATGAAGCACTTTGTTTAATGTCGTTAGCTCGACTTGGACCACTAATTGATTAATTATTTTTGTCATCTAAGGTAGGTTCACACAATTCTTCATCAACTTCATGTTTTTGGAATGGTTTTATGAATGGTTTGACTCTATGACCATTAACTTTAAATGTTTGACAGTTATTGGGATCTTGAATGTCAACAGCCCCATTGGGGTACACCTTATGCACTATGTATGGACCTGAACATCTAGATCTCAACTTTCCTGGGTGTAAATAAAGTTTAGAACTATACAAAAGAATAGGTTTACCCGATACAATGTGTTTGGTTTTAAAATTTCGAGATTGGTAGGCTTGTAATTTAGCTTTATTGATCCTTGAATTTTCATAAGCCTCCATCCTAAGTACCTCAAGTTCATTGAGATCTAATTTCCTTTTTGTTTCATCCAATGAGAGGTCATAATTCATTTTCTTAATTTCCCAAAAAGACTTATGTTCAATATCCACTGGAAAATTTCATGCTTTAAAATAAACTAACCTATATGGGGAAATTCCTAAAATGGTTTTATATGCGGTTCGATAGGCCCAAAGAGCATCTAAGAGTTTGTTCAACCAATATTTCCCAGATGGATTAACTGTTTTCTCAAGAATTTGTTTGATTTCTCTATTGGATAACTCAGCTTGACCATTGGTCTGTGGGTGGTAAGCAGTGGACACTTTGTGAGAAATTCCATACTTGTCCATGAGTGATGAGAATGGACGATTGCAAAAATGAGTTCCACGATCACTAATGATAGCCCTAGGAATTCCAAATCTAGAGAAGATGTTTTATTTTAGGAATATAATAACAATTGTATGATAATTGGATTTTGTGGGAATGGACTCAACCCATTTTGAGACATAATCAATAGCTAAGAGAATGTAAATTTATCCCCTAGAGTTTGGGAAGGGACCCATGAAATCAATTCCCCAATAGTCAAAGATTTAAACCACTAAGATGGGAGTGAGTGGCATTTGATTCCTTTTTGTGATGGACCCTACTTGTTGACACCTAGGGCAGCTTTGAAAAAATGTGTAGGAGTCCCTTGAGAGGGTTGGTCAGAAGAGATCACACTGAAGAATCTTAACAGATGTTTTCTTAGAGGAAAAGTGACCTCCAAAGGCCTCAATGTGACATAATTTAAGGATGGGATCTTGTTCAGATTCGGGACTCACCTCCTAATGACTTGGTCAGGGAAGAAATTATAGAGGTATGGATCATCAAACACATAGTTCCTAACATCAGAAAGGAATTTCCTTCGAACTTGAGTCCCTAAGAATTTTGGAATGAATCCTGTAACTAAGAAATTGGCTATGTCGGCATACCAAGGGTAGTCACTCAAAGAGTATAGGTGTTCATCAAGGGATGAATCAGACATAGAAAGGTTATTTGAGTTGTCTTTTAAATCCATCCTAGAGAGATGATCAGATAAAACATTTTCAACAACCTTTTTATCTTTGATTGTGAGGTCAAATTATTATAAGAGAAGGACCCAACTAATCAGTCTAGCCTTGGCATCTTGTTTTTGGAATAGGTATTTTAGTACATAATGGTCAGTGAACACAATGATGGGGGATCCCAAGAGGTAGGACCTAAACTTCTTTAAGGAAAATACAATAGCAAGTAACTTTTTTTCAGTGGTGGTGTAGTTGAATTGGGAATCATTTAAGGATTTTCTTGCATAAGCAATGACATAAGGAGTTTTTTCACAACGTTTTCCTAACAAAGATCCTACAGAAAAGTCACTAGCATCACACATAAGTTAGAAAGGAAGGTTCCAATTTGGATATTTCATAATGGGAAGAGTGGTGAGAGGGGATTTGAGGGTTGAGAATGAACCCTCATAGCTTTCTTTCCAAACAAATGGAGCATCCTTTACTAAGAGAGAACAAAGGGGACAAGATATTGAACTAAATTCCTTGATGAATCTTCTATAGAAACCATCATGTCCTAAGAAAGACCTCAATTCCTTAATAGTTCTGGGTGATGGAAGGTGATGAATGATGTCAAACTTTGCTTTATCAACTTCAATCTCCTTACCCAAGACTATATGGCCAAGGACTAATCCTTGTTTAACCCTGAAATGACATTTCTTCCAGTTTAGGACTAGATTATTTTCTTCACATTTGGAAAAATCTCTCTCTACATTAATAATACATCCCTAAAATGTATCCCCAAATAAAAAGAAGTCATCCATGAAGACTTCTAGAAAATCCCCTACCATGTCTGAGAATATTCCCATCATGCACCGCTGGAAGGTTATAGGGGCATTGCATAACCCGGAGGGCATGCGTTTGAAAGTAAAGGTACCGAATGGACATGTGAATGTAGTCTTCCATTGATCCTCTAGGGAGACCTCAATTTGATTATACCCTAAGTACCCATCTAAGAAACAATAGAAGGCATGATCTGAGACTCTCTCAAGGACTTGGTCAATGAATGGTAAGGGGAAATGGTCCTTCTTGGTAAATGAGTTTAGCTTCCTATAGTCGATGCAGACTCTCCAGACACTCCTCACCCTTGTTGAAAGAATCTCTCCATCCTTATTGTTATCATTGTGATTCCTGCCTTCTTGGGAACCACTTGTATTGGGATCACCCACTCGCTCTCAGCTATGGGATAGATGATACCAAATTTTAACAATTTCTAAAGTTATTTTCTCACTACTTACATGAGATTAGGATTGAGTCATCATTGAGGTCGATGACATGGCTTTTAATTAGAATCCAAAACAGTCCTATGAGTCTTGATAACTAGGCTAATCCCAGGAATATCAGACAGGGTCCAACCAATGGATTTCTTATGTTTCCTAAGGACATATTGAAGCATCCTCTCATGATTGGATTCAATAGAAGAATAAATGACAATAGGATGTGTTTTATTATCCCCTAGGAAGGCATACTTGAGTGCAGTGGGAAGTTCCTTAAATTCAATATTAGGTTGGTTCATAATTTCATAAGAATATTGGGACATTAGATCAAGATCAATTTTATTTCCTAGAGTTTTAGATAGGATTGATTCCCCACATGTAGAAGTCTCATCTACTAGATTGGTTTGATTATATTTAGGGAATGAAGTTTTATTGGTCTCCATGAAAGTGGTTTCCTGAAAGGTTTCACTGATTGATGGACCTAAGACTTCATCATAAGAGAAATTTGAAAATGATTCAAGCCAAGGAGATAAACTTCCTTCATGTGAACAAAGTAAATAAATCTCATCTCGACTTAAACATCCATCAAGTATTCCTTGATGTTCTATGGATTCATTATCAATTCTTCCTATCATGTTTAATTCATGAATGTCCTCATCATCCCCTATTTGTGATCTTTCATTATAGATGTTCAAGTATAAAATCATGTTTCCAAAGGTGACGGTCATGTTCCCATTTTAGACTTGGATAATAGAGTTGATTGTTGAAAGGAAGGGATGACCAAGGATGATTGGGGTTTGTTCCTTGTTTCCTAAGTTATGATTGTTGTGAAGGACAATGAAGTCAGTAGGGTAGATGAAGTTTTCTACTTTTACCAGAACATCCTTTAAAATTCCCTTTGAAACCTTAATGCTACAATCATTAAGTTGAAGTGTGACAGATGTGGGTTGGAGATCTTCTAGGGAGTTGTGTCTAATGCATGAGGGGGCATTGATCCAGGCAGGTGTGAGGTAGTCATTCATGGTTTGATCAACTGCATTCTCTAAGTTTGGGTCTGCCTCATTTGGGTTTCCATTTTGGATCCCACCTGGGTTTATGAGTTGGTTTATTTGAAGAAATTCCATTGAAATGGGATAAATTTTTGACTCTAGAGTATTAGGAAGATTAGGCTCTAATGGAAATAGTTACCTTGGTGTAATTGACTCCCCAACCCTAGTACTTTCCACCCTAACTAGTCTATTTGAATTATCGCGGGTGTAGGCGGACATGTGCTAAAAGAAAAAAAGCGAGAAAGGGACAAGATAAGAGATCTTGGGTGAGAATAGAAGAATTGGGGTGAGGAAATAAGGTTTTGGTCTAAGGTACTTACTTGGTCCCTAGAAACGGTTCCAAAATTTGATTCACGCTCAAATTTACCCAAGAGATGAAGGTAGAACAGTCCTTGTAGTCTAGCTTGGGTTGTCGAATCCACTGAGACCTAAGAAGATACCTAAGATACACAACCTATGAAATAGATTTTTGTCTATAAAGTTGAAAAATTTGGGTTTATTTTAGATGGTTTTAAAGTATCACTAACTGATTTAAGTTAATTCAAATTAATATAATGAGTTGATCCTAGGTTATCGCTCAGGGTGGATTGGATGAATTCCTTTTTTAAAGATTTCAAATTCATTAACTCGAGAAGGATTGATTCAATGAATTCAGACTAAACTCATCACCTAATGGTTAAAAAACTTCACAAACACATGCTAATCACATATACACTTGTAGGATCATTTTCATGATCACTCCAAGGTAAATGATCTTATTAGCACAGAAAAGTGGGGTGATTAAATTCAATATGGAAGAGGAAGAGAGAAAATCATTGAATAAAAGAAACTAAAATAAAAGAAATTAATAAACATTTAGAGAGTGAGAAATAACATTAAATCCATCCCCTTTCTACTCCCTTGGATCAATCCATAAAATATTTATCCCTCCATTGATGACATGTCCTCAACGGAAGCAGGAAGTAGACTTATGAGGGTGGAATTGAAGAAGTAAAAACAACAACAAAAATCGATCACTCCACCGTTGTGTGATAAATCTAAAAAAGTATAGTGTGAATAAATTCAAAATTTTAGGAAAAGGTATCAATTTTATGTGTAGAAAAAAATAATAAGAGTAAAGGAAGAACTTTTATTGAGAAACTAAGGTTAATTGAACCACTTACATGAGAAATAAATGTGATTACAAACACAAAGCGACAACATAACACTACAGTGAAACCAAGAACCCAAGATGATTAAATCTTCAACACGACTGCCTTAAATAGGCATTTTGGGATCCTTGGGTAGAGACTACAACAGTAAAAAGCATCCCACTTGATTATGGTAGGCTTAGTGTGGTGGAAAGTAAGGGAGAGTGAACTTCTTTATCCTTGACTCGAAGTGGAAACCAGCTTTCATCCACTGAACAGATGCACCTATATTGCCTTCTATATTGAAGAATTAGAGTGAGACATAGAATAAAAAAGTGAAGCTTCAGATTTCTACTGTCTCTATGTAAAATATTATCCCAAATGAATTTGTGTTTACTGTGATATGATTAAATTGGTGGACTGATTTTATGGGCCGCAGAATCTGGACCAGAATTTTATCTCTAACTTGGGCCGCCTGAATAACCACAATGGAGACCTAATTAGCACTGGATACTGAAGAAATATATGTTCCTATATATGTATTATATAATCCCAAGAAATTAGGGATTCAATGGGTCTATATTGTGGGCCCCACATTCTCATCAATGGGATTGTGTCCCATCTGCCTTCTCAAGAATTGTTTCCTTTCATCGCCAAATATACCCATAATAATTTATGAATCCTCTCTTGGTCCCTGAATGAAAAATGTTCATATTGAAGTGTAGATCCATTTCTCAAAACAAAAAATTAAAATATGGATAATAACATTCCTTAAAATCATATGAATCACTGGGCCTAAATTGCTGTACATTAGGCATGAAGTGCACAAATGATGAGAATGGATGTTCAAAATTAAAATCCACTAACTCAGGAACATAAGATAAAAAATGGATATTTAATAGCATTAAAATGTAATTAACATATGTATTTTTATTTTCTAATATGTATTTACATGGGTTTTCACATATTTTTACTAATGGTGAACCAATTTTGGGTATATGATATAACTTTAACAATTTTAAAATTTCACACTGGTTGAACTTGAAACTCACAAAAAGATAAAAAATGAATAGAAAAATAAAATAATAAGTAAATTAAATTTCATATTGTGGAAAATAATAATTTTGAAACAAAAAAATGTATGAATATCATGGGTGAATCACATCATTGATGAAATATGGAGTCAAATGTTTATATGAAAAATGAAAAAAAATTATAAAAGAACTAAATATGAGGAAAGGATAAAGTTTTCCTACCAAAAGTTCTTAGTACATTGACATAGTGAAAAATATATATATTGATTAAATGATATTACAACAAAAAGACAAGATCAATCTATATCACCTATGTTAAATCCAACTATTGGAATATCAACAGTTGAGGAAATTGAAAGGTTGGCTATATAAAGGGACTTTGTTGGAAATTTATGAGTCAAAATACTTATTATCATCATGAAATACACATATAAATGATATTTCATAATACATCATACATTTTTATAAAAAAATATATAAAATAAACTTATGTGTAAATCACTCAAAACATAATGAAAAATGGGGAAAAAGAAATGCACCAAAGTATATATTTGATGCCCAATTAAATTATATTTTATAATAATTTTTTTAAATATATCTAATGATTTTACTTAGTATCTAGAAAAAAATTATTTTTTATAATACATAAAATAATAAGTACTATTTTTATATAACATTTACTGAAATAAATATATAAGTGTGAATGAAAAGACTTTTATGGGTGCTAGAGTGGTAGAGAGATGGGAGACCATATCTCTCTAAAAATCATGAGAAGCTAGGGTTCGCCAATCCCTCACTCCATCCTTCTTCATGGATGATGTGTTTCTTTCACCTGGGAGATTCAACTCCCATATTTTTCAGAATCATGACCATGAGCGGTGAGGATCCGTTGTTGAGAACAACGATGGAAAACCGAACGATGGAGTTACCAATCACTCGACTACGAGTAGATCCAAAGGTATCTATTTCCTAGATGCACTCAAAGGAAGTGAACTGAACAAAGATATTATATCAACAAGGCCACCTCTATTCAAAAAGCTGGATGATGGTGGTTATTTTGTTGAAGCAGACCCCGAGGCACTTCAACAACGTGCGATGCTTTGTAAATTCTCCATCATGGGCCACGTCTCATACTTGAAAGGTGATCATCCATGGACTCTAACTGATTTAAAACCTATAATTGATAAATGTTGGGTAATATAGAATTTGAAACTTGTTCCCATAGGCTGCAGGTACTTTCACATTTTATTCAACTCTCAATCTGATCTTGACAGAGTATAGAAATTAGGTAACATCCAACTTAAGCCTGGCTTGATTAGGATTTCTGAATGGGATTTTTCCTTTAATCTACACACCCATAGGAATACAATGGAATAGGTGTGGGTTAGATTTCATGGACTAAAATGGTATTTTTGGCACCCTAAGATCCTAAATGATATTGTTTCTTGTATTGGACTACCCCTAAAAATTGACCAAAGAACTCTAAATACTGATTTGGGCCTATTTGCGAGGGTAATGGTAGTGGTAAATCTTTATAATCCTCTTAATAATTCAATAAGCTTCAATTCCAAAGATTATAAAACATAAATTAGGATAGAATATGAAAAAAATCCACCATTCCATGAAATTTTCAAACTTATTGGCCACACCATAGAAAACTGTAGGGTGATTAGGAAACAAGTGGTCCAACCACTGGAAAATGAATGGAAGGAAATGAAAAATAATAAAAAAGGTAACCCACCCACTTTGGATATTCTAGAAACATCAAAAAAGAGAAATGAGGTATGGGTGAAGAAGACCAATAAACCAAAAAATACAATGAACACTTCGAATGCTTCATGGGCTGAACTTGTAGAAGAAGAAGAAAACAATGATAAACATCTCCTTAATGAACTAGAATCCATGGTTATGGAGGTATGTAAAAAAAATAGGAAACTGATTGCGGAAAGAATGAAATAAGTGAGGTATCCTCACACCACACTACTTTTGTAACTTCTAAGCCTTCTCCCTTAGGTGAAACTCACTTGAACATAAGTGATGTTATGTCTGAAGGTATGAAAAATGACAATGTTTCTGGGCATCTTATTAGTGTACTTATTAATGCAGGAACAGAACACCAACAAGATACCCCATCTTGTAACCACTTTCTCCCAGACTTGGGTCTGGGCAAGGAGCCAAGAGATTCTCCTTCAGACCCCTATAAAGACCTTGGTGCAAATCAAGTGATCGTTCTGAATGTTTCCAAGAAGAAATCTATGAATGATCCTGAGCAGATTAAATGAAAATTCATACCATGTGTAGAACTGGATAGTGGAAAGTTAACGGGCTACTCAGAACAACCATTAGGCATGGAAAATACCCTTTTGAAGCCACCCGAGCATTGGAAGCTACAAATTCTGCTCTGCACCTGGATGAACCCCTAAATCTAGATGGATCAGGCCTGCTGAACAGAACTGGTGCTTCAACTCAACTGGTATTGCAATAAATCAATAGGGATCTAGAGATCACACCTATACTACCTCCAAGCTCTAAACAGAACTATGATAATTACTCAGGTACCTGTAAGCATGGATTTTCTGTTGAAACTGTTCTAGGTTTTTACTCTTTACACTTTGACAGTCATTCATTAGATCCTTTTCAATCAACTATTCCTATTACTTTGCCTGTGAATTTTGGGAAACTGAATAGTCAACCTGATAATGAGCATAATTCTAGTAAAAGCACTATGATTTCACCTGTGAAGGGTAGCATTAACACTAATATTTCAAACAACCCTTCTAATAAATCTAAAAGTAGTCAGGAAAAGAACAAGAACCCAAATCCTACCAAGCAGAACAGAAGATCTACTAGGAACAAGGTTTCAAAAAACACAAAAAAGGAATTCTAACTCTAAACTTAAGTTCAAATGAAGATCATTTTATGGAATTGTCAGGGTATTGCTAACTCTAACACCCTTTCTGTCTTAAAAATCATGGTTAATACTCACTACCCTATATTATTTTCTATTATTGAACCAAAAGTCAATTTATCATCTAAGTTTCATCACTTATGTCATCATGGTTACTCCTTTACTAGTGCAACAAAAAACTCCTCCTTAGTTGATACTCTATGGATCTTTTCAAACTGTTCTATTAAGAACATTAATATTTTTAACATCTCGGAGCAAGCCTTCACTTGTTATTTTTTCTTTGAAGGAACTTCTATTTTTTTCTCTTTTGTTTATGAAAAAAATAGATACCAATAAAGAAGGCCCCTCTAGGATGATCTTACTTCGCTAGGTACTATCATCAACACTCCTTGGTTAGTTATTGGAGATTTTAATGCTATCCTCAACTCAAATGAGAAAATTGGTCCCTCACATGCTACGATCTCCATGAGAGAATTCAAATCCACTATTGAAGACAAAAATCTCATTGAAATAAATCTTACGGGTTCCAAATACACTTGGTATATGAATCATTACAACAGGATGGTTGCCTATAAATTGGATAGAGCCTTCACAAATGTTCCTAATTTATATTTTTGGAACTCCATCACTAGAACCACACTTCATAATCTCTACTCTGACCACCATCCTATTATGGTCATTCTCTCTGCCGACACTGTAAGACATCCTCTTCCTTTTAGATTCAATAATTCTTAGTTCACTAACACTGAATGCACTGACATCATTAAAACCTTTTGGATTTCTATGACACATTATAATGATGCCTTTTCCTTCTCTTACAAGCTAAATTCTCTTAAACAGATGCTTAAAGGTTGGTGTAGCCTATATGATAAACAAATCAACAAGGATATCCTACTCCTTGAGAATGAGCTCAACCAACTCCAAACCCACAACACTATCTCTGATTTTAGCATTGATTAAAATCAATAAATCAACACCTCAATAAATCTCAATCCCCTTCTCACATTTAAGGAGAACATGAGGAATAAATCCTTCAAAGTTAAATGTATTTATGATGGTGATAGAAATACCAATTTCTATAACTCTCTTCAAAGAGCCCGTAGAGCCTATAGGCCTCTTTCCACTCTATAAGATGGGAAGAACATTTTAGATAATGAATATGAAATTTCTAACCATATTTTCTCTTACTTTGATTCTATTTTTAATGGCCCTGATAACAAAAAGGATCTCTTACTGGGGATCATTATGATGGTGGTCAATGATGAAGGTAAAACCTTTATTCTTAACACTCCTATAAATCATGAAATTAAAGATATTGTCTTCAATTTAAATCCTGATAGTGATCCTTGACCTGGTGGTTTTAATAATGGTTTCTTCTAGCACTACTGGGATATTATTCAATCTAATGTTTTCAAGCTTGTCAAATCTTTTTTCACCAATAGTGTTCTTCCTCATGGTCTAAATGCCCAATTCCTCTCTCTAATCCCCAAAGTTGACAATGCTTCTAAGACCAATTTTTTAGGCCCATCACTCTCATCAACAACATTTAAAAAATCATCACAAAAATATTTTCCAATAGGATCTCTTCCGTCATGGATAAAATAGTCTCCTGGAATCAATTTGGGTTTATCAAGGGTAGATCCATCCAAAATTGCATTTGTCTTGCCTCAGAGTGTTTTAACACTTTAAACAAAGTCAAAAAAGGAGGTAATATTACCATTAAGCTTGACATTAAAAAAGATTTTGATACAATGGAATGGAGTTTTATCTTTAAGGTGATTCAATATTTTGGTTTTAGTAATGCTTTTATCACTACTATCAGAACCTTATTCAATTCGGCTTCCATTTCCATTTTGATCAATGGTTCCCCCATAGGATACTTCAAATGAACTAAAGGTGTAAGATAGGGGGATCCCCTCTCTGTTATCCTTTTCTCCATTGTAGAGGATTATCTTATCCGTTTACTAACTTGTCTTGTTGATCAAAATAAACTCAAGCCCATTCATGTGTCGTGTAATTTGAATGCCCCCACTCACCTGTTATATGATGATGATATAATTCTTTTTCTTCAAGGAGATAAAAGAAACATCCAAAACCTCAAAAAA
The DNA here is from genome assembly GCA_963277665.1 of Viscum album. Taxonomy (NCBI): domain Eukaryota; kingdom Viridiplantae; phylum Streptophyta; class Magnoliopsida; order Santalales; family Viscaceae; genus Viscum; species Viscum album. Next base: position 1,318,078,021 of record OY728147.1, read on the forward strand.
TATCTTGATCACTATGAAGAGATTTATGGACAAGTGATTAGTTGGAACAAATCTTCTATCTTCTTTGGAAATTTTTTCCCTCCTAATAGAATATGCATCATTATAAGTGACTTAGGTATAAAGGAGGGGTCTCCTCCTTTTAAATACCTAGGTGTCCCCATCTTCTGGGGGAGACCTAAATCTTTTCACTTCTCTGAAATTTCCAATCAAGTTATAAATAAACTTTCTTCTTGGAAGGGAAAATATCTTTATATGGTAGGTAGAATATGTCTTGTTAAATATACTATTTTCTCAAAAATGGTCTAATCTATGATGGTATACAAGTGGACTATTGGTCTTATTAAAAAAATAAATACCTCTATAAAAAATTTTGTTTGGACAGGTAGCACGGTGGAAAGGAAACTTGTCAACATACCATGGTTAACTTGTTGTAAACCCATTGATAAAGGAGGAATTGGAATAAAAAATCTCAGACACTTTAATGAGGTGCTTCAATCCAGGCTCACTTGGGATCTCCTACATAATAATTCTACTTTAACTAGCTTTCTTAAAAATAGATTTCTTGAAAGACTTAAGAAAGGAAACTAAACTTTCCTTGCCTCCTCTATCTGGCCTTCTATAAAACAGTCATTTTCCTCCACCATGAATAACGTCCGGTGGATGGTCTCTAGAAACTCTTCTTTGAATTTTTGTTTGGATAATTGGACTGGAACTCCTTTAATTTCCAGAATTTCTATTGACCAAAGTCCTGAGAACACCAAACTCTCCATCAGAGATGTCCTCTACTCCCAAAATGATCATCTTCCGGAAAACATCATGAATGTCATTGATACTTACACTTTCTCTTTCACCGATGATTTCTTAGTTTGGGAACCTACTCATAATGGAATTCTTAACTCAAAAAACTATTACAAACTTTTTTTCGTAACTCTAAAAATGATTTTGGGTGGATTAAGATCTTTGAAAAACATTTGATAAAACCTTCAAGATTTACCCTCATATGGTGGCTTGATCACAATAGGATCCCCACTGATGATCACCTTCAATTGCATGGTTTTCAACTATGTTCTATATGCTATCTCTGCAACCAACACAGTGAAGATGCCAATCATCTATTTCTTTCTTGTGCCACTACTTCTTCTCTTTGGAATTATATTTTTGAAATTTTTAACTGTAGGTGGTTTATTCATGACTCTATAAAATCTCAATTAAAGAGATGTGTATAGTTGGATAAATCTTAACGAATTAAGAATATTTTCCTTGATACTATCAAGAGCTCACCATGTTATCTGTTATGATAGAAATGCTCTTATTCATAATAAATGCTCATTAAGTAATGTTGCAGGGCATATGTGGATTCTCATTTCCATACGTGAAGCTGCTTCGATCCAAAAGGGACACTGAAACAACATGATTCATGACTTTGGCATTCTACGATGACTCCGTATTGATGGAAATTACTTCCAACCTCATCATAGTTTCTATTTTTGGCATGCCCCTCTTCCTAGTTGGATTAAAGTTAATGTGGGTGGTGCTTCCAAAGGCAACCCGAGCCCTACGGGTTGTGGTGGAATCTTTAGGAATCATGCTGGTCAGATCCTTTTATGCTTTTATGGTAGCTGTGGCATTGCCTCTTCTCTAGAATCTAAAATGATGAGTATGATTCATGATATTTCTTCTGCCAAACAACATGGATAGATAAACCTTTTGATTGAGAGTGACTCGACCACCATTGTGAAAGCAATTTAGAATGGTGTGATACAACTTGCATGGACGATCACCACTCGCTGGATGAGCTGTATTCATGCTCTTCTTGACATCAACTACATCATCACTCATATTTATTGAGAAGCTAACATGGTTGCTGATGGCCTTCTGAATAAGGGGGTTAATTGAGATGTTACTTGGCTTGATGATATTCCCGCTGATCTAATCCCCTTTCATTACAAAGATTGTAATATGTTTCTGTCTTTTAGACTCTTGTAGCCTTTTTCTTTATAATAATTGTGCCTTAGTCTTCTGGCCAGGCACCGCCTTATTTAAAAAAAAGAAATAAGTGTGAATTTTAAATGATAAAAAAGTGATGACACTAAGTACTCATACTAAAGAATAGTAATAAATATTAATATAGAAAACCTTTAGTAATATAGAAAAATATATCATATGGACGAATCAAAAAAGATAATATTAGGAGTATATTGGACATTACTGCAAGCAGGCTCATATAGATAACCCACAATTATCTTGGATGAAAATGAAATAGATGATGTTAATCAAATAATTTTAGATATAAAGATTATAAGGAAGATGAAAATCCTAATGAATCTCTAAATATAATTTTATATCAATGATGGAAAAATGTTTAAAATATGATCTTTTAGAATATGCACATTCTCAATCTATCTTATTTGAAGTAAATCCATAAATAGAATCTCATATGGGATGAGTAATGATTGAGATTCCTAGTGTTAGAGAGGATATTTCTCCCTATGAAGCTAATTTAGACGTTAACCTTATGATAATGCTTATTTCTCAAGCCATAAATGTGGTAATAGCTCTTGATTATTTGATTGTAGAGGTTATAAAACCACATATTATCAATCATGATGTAAGAGTTTTAATATGACCTATAGTTACTCATATCATGGAATAATATATAGTTTTTTCCAATTTATAATGAACATATTAGAGAGTTTTAAGAAATAAAAGAGTAGTATCTTATTGAAGTTGAAGAGAATCGTATGAAGGATATTAGAAATCATGTTGGTGTTGAAACACCCATTGTAGGTGAGACTGAAATAAATACTACAAATAATGTTGTTGTGGTTAATTATATTTATATTTTTGAAAAAATGTTACTATATTAAACTAGATCACCTATAATTATATACTAATTTTATGAATTTTGAGTAGGAAGTTATAAGAGAACCTGAGGTACCTGCTCAATGGGAGAAGGAATAGAATAAAACCCATATTTATATTTGGTGTAATGTAATAAAAATATTTTAGAAACATCAAAGTAAAATAATTAAAGTTGTTTGGTAATCCTCTAGATACCACAACAACCATTCCCCAAAATTATGCATTTTATTAAACACAAGTCACTCATCGTTTATCTAATATATATATATATATATATCTAAGTTTTTTCATAGATATATAAGTAAAATTTCAGAGATATAGTAGAAAAAACAAAGGTAAAAGACTAAAAACATTCTAAAACTGGTCAACTTAATAATCACACAATAAATAAATGGATAAAACATTAATCAGAAAAAGAATAAGTAAAATGATGACTTCTAAAAAATCAACTTCTTTATTCAAAATTCAGTAATCTAAATAGAAAACCATGGTTGAAGTAGAAAGGAAAAATTTTCAAGAATATATTCAAATCATCATAGGACCTTAACAACTGGATGAAAAAAATACAATGATTATATTATTATACAAATCAACATAACCTCTCAACTATTATATTTTCACATGTTGATAATTCAATAAATAATATACATTTTAGATAAAATGGATTAAATATAAACAATAATGAGAGAAATCACATAGGATACAATGATCAAAATGGGTGATAATCACAAGAGAATCCAAGTCATATCCAATGAATATATTTCTAAATAGTTAGATTCTCAAATCTATATTAAGGCCCAAGGATAAATCATTTAAAAAATGATTTAGGGTGGGAAAAGGGCAATTTAATTGAGAGTAAATAGAGCACACTTGGTTTAAAGAGAGATCATTATTTTTTATACATCTCTCTGTTCTTTTTTCTAATATATAACTACTAGAAAAATGGCCTATGTCCATGATCCTATAGCTATAAGAATGTTTTTTACATGGAGGTAGATTACCTATGACCATGGGCATGGAGGCCCATGATTTTAGGTTTATATAGTAATGGAATAGAATATGTGTGAAAGAGGTGGGAAAAACATTCCGCTATGGGACACATAGCATGTATCCAAGGTTGATACAAGAATGATGTGGTGGATACGAGAACAACCTAAGAAGGTGGAGGAAGACCCAACCACTATGGGAAACCTTATCAATGGGAGTAAATCTAATGTACCACAACAATAGTATTTTACTATGGATATATCGAGATACTTCTATGGGAATTATGCCTATGGAAATAGGGTCTTGTGTATACCCACCTACTTCCACGAGCATTTTTTTCATAGAAATTACATCTCACATGGACCAAGTTACCACTAAAATCATTTTTCCCATTGAAATAGGGTATCATGTGGGCACATATACCACCATAATTTTTTTATTGTGGAAATAACAACTTAAAGACATGATCATTTTTCCCATGGTAATAAGTTCCCACATGGACCAAGCTAACACCAAAGACATGCTTTATCATAGTGATAGGCTCTCGCATGGATCCTATTATAATCATAAATAATTTTTATTATAATTATAATCATAAATATTTATTAATTATATATGTAAACACATAAATTTTAATATATATAAATTAATGTAATCAAGTGGTTAATTCATTTTCATATAACCAAGGGGTCTTTGAATTGAATTTAGGCATTAGTCATTATGAAAATATTTATATATCTATGAGACTATTCCCATGGGATGGCTATAGGGTCATTCATGTGACAATACATTTATAATACCACAAACTACATATGCGGATACAAGAAATTTCTCATAGATATTGGTGAATTACCTATCACCATGTTAATAATGGACATGGTTAAAATGGTCATGATCATATCCTATTGCCACATGCTCTGGCCCCATGAATATGGTTTTTACCCATGGATGTATAACTTTTTTATACTAATGTATTGTAACGTCTTGGATTTTTGGAGGGGTTTGAATTCCTCACCCATTTTTAATTTTTGGAGTTTTGTTGGTAGACCGACTCTTTCATGGATTATCAAAACTCAATTCTAAGAGTTTCCTTGACCTAATACCTTATTATTAGTCATATATTAATGCTTGATAAGTTTCATAGGGGGTTTGTTGATTTTTGGGTCTATTAGAGGCCAAAAAACCAAGTTTTTAGGGTGTGTAGACTAGGGTTCATGGTTTGGAAAAAACCATGTGGCCTCCCAGGAGAAACCGTGCACCCTCCAAATGCACTAAAAATAGTTTGGTAAACCATGAAATATGGGGATCAAGATTGTGTTTGCACCTCTAAAGTTTTTTTAGAGTTATACACATGACTTTCACATGGTTTAGGAAAACCATGCGCAAGATTCATGCTTAGTGCCACTTAAACAGTGGATACACACGAGCTCAGCATGGTTCGGCCAAACCGCGTGAGCTGACCATGTGAGGTCTAGATCTTAATTAGAAAGAGACACATGGTTGTCACAAAATTTTCAAAACTGCACAATCTAATGGTGTGGCCCATTAAAAGTGGGAAATTACATTTCCCCCCTCCTTCTATTAAACCCTCATCCTCCTCTTTTCTTCTCCACCGTGTGTGTATAGTAGGGGCACTCTATCTTTTCTTCCTTTGAATAGGTGTGGAGCCAACTCCCTCGTTCAGACTCTATTTCTTTATTGGTCTATTACATTGGAACCATGTCAAGAAGATATTTAATCCACTTATACCTTTTATTCTTTTCTCTCACCACACGAAGAACTAAATCTGTGTGATCCGTTTTACCATATTTTTAGGGAATTCATCTAAAATGAAAATTTATTACAAATCAGTTTGAGTTAGAGGTTGATATTGGGTGAACGTACATCTACCAAGATAAGGTAGGCTAGGATCATCTTTATCTATGATTTTTATGTTGTTTTGGGGGTGCGGTTTTGAGCATGCCATTGGATAGATTGAGCAAGAACTAAATTAACTAACAGATTTCCTTTAAATTAATTGTAAGACCATATGGGATGCCTCTAGGAATGTGTAAGCCATTTCTTCTATGACTGAGTCGGGTGTGGGGATTGAGACCAATTGGGTAGTTAGGTCAGGTTTGTTATTTATATTAAATATAATAATTTTTATTAATTATATTTCTTATGAGTTCCATGGGAACTAGACGAGTTTTTACATAGGATTGAGATATCATTGGATATCTGGTTTTATGTGATAATATCATCAGGATGGGCTTGGTCTGGGGTATTTGGGTGATATTGATCATTGGTTGGGAGAATTTTTTATCGGGATGCAGCAATGATGTCTCTAGGCTATAGGTGAGGCTCATGTGATATTGGATAGTGTTGGCCATTATATGGAGAGAAAAGGCCGTAGGGCCATGAGGTACTATTTGATGTGTATTAGGGACTTATTTTGTTATTACCTCTCACTCATGTTGGCCAATGTGTCATTTAAGTTCATGTTCACATAGTAGGACTTAAATGATGAGGTGGTATTGACCACTCATGTGGGTAGATGCCTCCGTTAGTCGCGACTTAGGATAATGGTTGGAGGAGATTTCCATATAAATCTATGAGGATGGCAAGGAACCATCAATTTATAGTGTTGTGATAGTCATTTGGGGGATGATGTTATCCTTACTTGAGGATGTTGGGACAAGACTATTTGGGAGAATGGACATCCCCATTCCTTGGGATGTCATTTGTTTAGATGACAATGTTATTAATTAGAGTAAAAATATTGTTATGCCTCATACATCATGCTTTGAGCCAATGGGGTTTCTTCTGAGTTGAGGTTTGAGGGATCAAGTATGTTATTAGGGAGTGCCTTCGAGAATTTAAATATTTTTTGGACATGAGGTGTCAGTTGGCATGAGGTTCTAGGTGATTCTATTAGAGGTGTAACCTAATGGTTTACCTGAGCTAATTACATTAGGGGATGACTTGGGCTACATGCTAAGTATCCTCTCCACTATGGTTATTCCAGCATTGGATAAAGAAGGTGATTGCTTCCTTGTGTCCATTGAGAACAATGGAAGAAAATTATATATATATGACGTCCTTGAGATATTTATTTACTTTTGATACACACATTACTAATCACATATGTAAGATAAACACATATTGGTGGTGGCCTACTGAGATTATTTCTGACACCCTACATGGGACCTTCGAGACACGTGTAAATTTTATAGATTTGTGATCAAGTAAAGGTTTGGGCTCAGAAGCCGAATCTTAGTGATTGAGTTATCATGGTATGGAAGGCAGGGGACCATATGTTCTTTCCTCAGTTAGAGTTTCCTTTTTGTTTTCTTTATATATCAACATACTATTATATATGTACGTAGTGAGGCCATCCACGAGTGACCCTCATTTATATTTATTTTATTGTATGACCTGTATTAGATTCATGATCTAAAAATGGTATGCTATGATGTTTATTTTTGCAAATGGTTTATTTTGATATATTGATTATTACTTCTATTGCTTGTGCTTTCTCCATGGGTGGGTTACTGGTCCAATTTCTTTTAGTCTTTCTTTTCCACTACATTATATTTATATATACCATTATTATTATCATCACCATAGGGTATAGTATCCCCATTATCACCTCTTTAAACCCGCATTTCCATTCGAAAACCTTTTGTGTATGGGGAGGCGTGCCTAAGCCTCAGTGGCACTTAGCCCGTAGCACTATTCGGGTGGCTAAACTGGTCGGGGTTCTATAAATGGTATCAAAGGAGTTTCTTTTACCTCCTTTTTAGGTCTTACTATTTGGGCTATGGTAGACTGGATATTAGGATGTTTCCAGAACTAGGTTTTAGAAATTATGTTTGGGTGCCTATAAACCCATGCATGACGAATATACCAAGTTTCCTAAGGTGGTAATTGCTGTTCTACTTTTCACATTTTATAGTTGATATTATTTCTACCTTGAGTGTGCACTTGGATGTGGTTATTATCTATTGTGATATGTTACCCTTGGAATGGTATGAAAATGGAGATGGAAAGGGAGTGTTTGTGTATGTTTTTTGATTAGGCACATAGGATGTTTTAATTATAATTATGCATGTGACTGTGATAATTGAATGGGTTAGGTTGTTAAAAGTGTTAACAAATGAATCTAAGAATCATTTTCATACCTAACCTCTCTTTGGTGGCATTTTACTCAACCAACCCAGGAATGTGGACCCAATGAAATCTGTTTGTGATATGTGATATATATATATATATATATATATATATATATATATATGGGCTAGGATCTTATAGGATAAGGAAGGAAAAATGATATTGGGTGATGTTGATCACCGGGTTGGGCGACGTGGTCATCAGATAGAGGTGAAATAGTTTTCTAGGACAAGCATGGATCATGGAATATGTGATACCTAGCTTTGATATGAGTGGGTAATGGACCTTAAGGCCAGATGTCGTGTGGCATGGTTTCAATGGGGGAGAGTAAGGGTAGTTAGTTTATGATTCATATTATTTCTTTCCATATCTGCATTATATATGTTATTATGGATGTATAACCATGTATTGGTATTTAGTGGGATGCCACCTAGATGAGATTCGATAGAGCATCAAGCGGGTGGTGATTTAGTGCTGCAAGAGCAGGCATGGGTTGAGACCCATGAGGGTTGGGATGAGGCCCCTAAGGGTTAAACAGATCATGAGATATAGGTACATGCATAGGTACAAGCTTAGGTATAGGATGAGAATCTTCCAATTTTGACAACTTTTGGGTAGTGGTTTGATGAGCAGCTTAGAGCGAGCCTGGTACGTGTCATCCAGAGGACTGATAGGGGGGGATCAAGGATCAAAGCCTTCTATGGAATACCTAACTCAAGAGTTCTAGTTATAGTACCCACTACTATTTCAGGGTGAGGGAGAACCAAAAGTGGATGATAACTGGATCAATTCTATGCAGATGATATTCAAGAATCTTGAGACACCCCTAGGAAGGAGGTTTATGCTAGCAACTTACATGCTAGGGGGACTGGAAAAGAATTGGCAGGACATGCAGGTCCAGGTAGGAAGACATGAGGGATTGACTTGGAAGGACTTCAAGGCTAGGTTTTTTTGAGAAATTCTTTATATAGATGCTGATGGTAGAGAGAGATTGGGAGTTCTTGAGACTTCTATAGGGTGATATGTACATCATAGACTATGAAACTACATTCATCAAGTTGTCTCATTTTTCACCTGTTATGGTGGGAAAAAACCCCTCGAGGGTGAGGTGTTTTGAGGATGGTTTGAAATATGCCATTTGGGTGTAGGTAAACATCTTCATGTTGGAATCATTCTTAAATATGCTGAACCAGACACTCATAGATGAGGGAAATTTGACGGATCATTCTTAATCAAGTTGGGTGATGGTGTCAGGTGATGTTAGTGGTGATGCTTCATATAGTAGGAAGTGGGGTTGAGAGGAGTTTCAATAGAGAGTTTAGGCCAGAGACTTGAGTAGATAACCATGGAGTGGGTCATCGATGGTGTGATTCTAGTGTAATGAACTAGGACATGTACAAACATAGTGCAATCGAGCACTGAAGGAGTGATGATCATGCAGTTAGGTTGGTAATCTCAAGAGGTTCAGTATGAATCATTCTTAGATAGTCAACATTTAGGGACTGGGGCAGACTTAGGGTTTTAAGATCAAACCAGGATAGATGCTTGAATATGGTAGCTGAGATGGAAGAGACAACGTAACCCAGTAGTGGGGTCGGTGGCTAGTGGATGGTGTAGCACAACAAAGAGGCCATGCCTCAAGTAGTCGAGATTTGGGCCATATTCATGCAGTGGAGATTCTTGGTGTAGTGTAGGCCAGAGATCCAGTTACAGTTAGAGGCACACCATGGGTGTGACTGAGGTTGTTTGTTTTATTTTGGCATAACCCTTGTATAGGCATGTCTGTTTTGGGTGTACGAGGTGCACGATATATATCTATGGACTAACTAGATGATGTTTAATAAGTTCACATTATATTGGATGCATTATATATATATATGGGGTGAATGGCATCAAGAACTTCTATGATCATCATTGGATGCATGGATTATGAGGTGAATTTGGCATCTGGACATCGATGTGATGTGGGAATTGCTTAAGGTGAATGAATCTAAGACTGATTTTGGGCATCTGTTGAGATATGAGACCTCATAGGTGCCATGTGCAACATTGGAATAAGGCAAGCATCTAAGGAGATGCAATAATTGATGGGTGTCCAATGTGACACATGCATTATGTGAGAACCTGATGAGGTATAGGAGTAATGATGAGTCACGAGAGGACTTTTGAGTCTGGGTATAGTCTATGGACTATCAGTTTTATTTGAGTTTTGGGTCGAGAAGTGACTGAGGTAGGTAACTCCTAAGGTAGGGATCCCTTGAGGTAGTTGACCTGTTCTTTTGAGACCAGGGTGACTAAGTTATTTTTAAAATATATGGATATGTTCGATACCATATAGGCCTTATTATTTATATATTAGGGATGAGATATGTTAATTTGGGGATATTGTAAAGTCCCAGTTTATTTTAACAGGTTGAATTCCTCACTATTTTTGAATTTTCAGAATTTGGTGGGTAAAACAACTCTTTATTGGATTATCAAAACTTAATTATGAGAGTTTCCTTGACCCAATGCCTTTTAATTAGTCATGGTTCAAGAATTGAAAAGTTTCATGGGGGTTTGGTTCAATTTCAAGTTTTTTGAAGGACAAAAATCCAAGTTTTTATGGTGCACATACTGGGGCGCACAGTTTGGACAAAACCGTGTAGCCTCCCAAGAGAAACTGTGCACCCTCAAAATGCAGTGATATGGTTTGGTAAACTATGTAGGAGGGAATGCACAAATGTGTGAGGACCTCTATGGTTTTAGTAGATGGATCCACACATGTTGCATAGGGTTTGGGAAAACCTTACGTAAGTCGCACACTTAGTTCCACTTAACCAGTGGCTATGCAGAAGATTGACACGGTTTGGCCCAACTATGTGAGCTAACTGTGTGAGGTATAACTATTATATATCTGGATCCACATGGTTTTTGTATGATTTTTCCAAACCATGTGAGCTAACCGTGCAACCCATTAAAATTATGAAATTAAAATTTTACCCCTCCTTATATTAAAACTCTTCCTCCTCTATTCTTCTCCACCACGTGTGCACAATAGGTGTGCTCTCCTTTTTCTTCCTTTGGCTAGGTGTAGAGACAACTCCCTCGTTTGGACTCCAATTCTTGATCCATCAGGTGCGTTGGAACTAAGTATGTAAGATATTTAAGCCTCTTATCTATTTTTTCTTTTTTCTCTCCATACAAATTACTAAATCCATGCGAGTTATTTTACCCTATTTTCGATGATTTCATCTAAAATGATGATTTATTCCAAGTTTTCTTGATTTAGAGACTGATATTGGGCGAGCGTACATCTACCAACACGAGGTAGGTGGTTCTCATATTTCCTAGTGATTTTGTAGTTGTTTAGGGGGTTCAGCTTTGAGTGAGCTATTGTTTTGATTGAGTGAGATACAAATTAATTAATTCCTTTCCTTTAAATTAATTGTGAGATCATATGGGATGCCTGTAGGTATACCCAAGCCATTATTTCCATGATCGAGCTAGGTATGGGGCTTGAGACCACTTGGGTAGTTAGGTTAGGTATTTTATTTATATTTAATTGATTTTTTCTTATTAATTAAATTTATTGTGAGTATAATGGGAACTGGATGGATTTGGACCAAGGATTGAGATGGAGTTGACCATCTGGTTTGAGGCAATACAATCATCAGGATGGGCTTAGCCTAAGAAATTTGGCTAATGTTGATCACCGGTTGGGCGACTTGGTTATCGGGATGAGGCAACGTTGTTGTCAAGCTATGGTCAAGGCTCATGTGATATTAGATGGTGTTGTCCATTAGATGGAGTGACATGGTTATAGGGGCATGAGGTGCTGGTTGATGTGTATTTGGGACTTATTTGGTGATTTTTACTCACCCGTGTTGGCCAATTCACTGTTTGGAGTCACGTGTAGATAGTAAGACTCCGTTGATGAGGTGGTATTGACCACTTTCATGGGTAGAGGCCTCCATTATTTGCATTTTAGGATGATGGTTGGAGATGATTTACATATAAATCCATCAGGATGGTGATGATCCATCAGTTGATAGTGTTGATACTCTCAGTTGGGGGCCAAGGATTTCCGTACTTGTGACCATTGGGAAAAGACTATTTGAGAGGATGGACATCATCGTTTCTCGGGATTTCATCTATTGATATGACAATGTTATTACTTGGAGGACAAATATCACTGTGGGTTATACATTGGGCTTTGAGCTAATAGGGTTTTTTCTAAGCTGAGGTCCAAGGGATGAGGTATGTTATTGGGATGTGCCTTCATGATTTTTTATATTGTTTTGACATGAGGCATCAAGTTATTCTATTAGAGGTGGAACCTAATGGTTTACCTGATCTGATTACATCAAGGGATGCCTTGGGATATATGGTAAGGATCCTCTTCACTAAATTTATTTCAATGTCATCCGAAGAAGGTGATTGATTCCTTGTGGATGTTGATCACGAGAGAGGTAGGTTATATATATATGATGTGCTTGAGTTGTTTATTTATTTTTGATACACACCTTCCTAATCACATACGTAAGATATGTACACATTGGGGGTGGATTACTGATATTATTTATCACACCATACACGGGTCCTTCGTGACACGTGTAGATTTTATGGTTTTTGATTAGGTAAAGGTTAGGGATTGGGATCTAGATCTTAGTGATTGAGTTAGCAAGGGATGGAAGGTAGGGGACTAGGGGTTCTTACCTCATATGGAGTTTTCTTTTTGTTTTCTTTATATATTAGTATTCTATTATATATGTATGTATTGAGATAGAATATTACTGAAACTCATTTATATTTATTGTATTGTATAACCTGTATTGGATGCATTATCTAAAAATGGTATGTTGTGATGTTTAGTTTTGAAAATGGTCTATTTTGAGATATTGATTATTATCACTATTTCTTGTGCTTCCACCATGGTTGGGTTAATGGTCCAGTGTCTATTGGTATTTATTTTTTGATTATTTATATTTATATATACCATTATTATTATAATTAAAAGATGGTATAGTCTCCCCACCATCACCACTTTACACCCTCGTTACTAGATGGAAGACTTTGGAATATAGGGAGGCACGCCTAAGGCCCAGTAGAACTCGTCCTGTAGCAATTTACGGGTGCATAAATGAGTCAGGGTGATAAAAATGGTATCAAACAAGTTTCTTTTACCACTTTTTTGGGTATTACTACTTGGGATATGGTATACTTTATATTAGGATGTTTCTAAAACTAGGTTTTAGAACATGTGTTTGGGTTCCTGTAGCCCTAAGCATGGGGAATGAACCAAGTTTCCAGGGGTGGGAATTACTATTCTTATTTTATCATTTTACACTTGATATGATTTCCACCTTGATTGGTGCACTTTGATGTGGTTATTATCTATTGTGAAATGTAACCATTGGCCCGGTTCGAAAAGGGAGGATCTTTGGACCCTTGTCTCGGTATGGAAGGGGGGTGTTTCTATATGATTTTTGATTAGGCACATAATATGTTTCAATTATAGATATGCATGTACCTATGATAAATGATTGTGATTTTCATTGGGAACTTGGATTAAGATAAGAGGGGTTAGGTTGTTAAAAGTGTCAACAAAGGAAGCTAAGCATCATTTTCCTACCTAGCCTCTCTTTGGTGGAATTTTAATCAACCAACCTAAGAAAGTGAATCCAATAAAATCTATCTGTGATATGTAATATATATATATATATATATATATATATATATTTATGGACTTGGATCTTATAGGAAAAGGAATGGAAAATGATATGGGGTGATATTGATCACTAGGTTGGGCAACGTGGTCATCAGATTGAGGCGACGTGGTTCATCAAGACGGACATGGACTGAGGCATATGAGATACCTGGCTCTGATATGGGTGGGTAAGGGGCCTTGAGCTCGGATGTTGTGTGACATGGTTGCGATGGGGAGTGTAATGTTAGCGAGTTTATGCTACTGGTTACTTCTTTCCATATCTATATTATATATGTTATTATGGATATCTGACCATGTATTGGTATTTAGTGAGATGCCACCTATATGTGATCCGGTGGAGCGTCATGTGGGTGGTGATTTAGTGTCATAGGAGCAGGAATAGGTTGAGATACATGAGGGTTGTGATGAGGCCCCTAAGGGTCAGGCAGATCATGAGCCATAGGTATAGGCTTAGGTATAGGTGGGGAAACCACTAGATTTGATAGCTTTTGGGCCATGGCTTGATGAGAATATTAGATCAATATTGGTATATTTCATCCAAGGGATTGATAGGGGAGATTAGGGATTGGAGCCTTCCATGGAATACTTGACTAGGGAGTTCCAGTCACAACACCTGCTACTATTTTAGGGTAAGAATTGATCATAGGTGGTTGAGAACTGGATCAAGTCTATGCAGATGATCTTAGATCATATTGATACACCCCTAGGGTGAAGGGAGAAGTTGGAGACATACATTCTTATAGGACAGGAAACAAACTGGTGGGATATGTAGGTCCATGCAGATAGACACGAGGGACTGTCTTGGAAGAACTTCAAGGCCAGGTTCTTCGAGCACTTCTTTTCAAAGATGCTGAGGGAAGAGATAACTCAGGAGTTCTTGAGCCTTTATTAGGTTGAAATTTATTTCATGGACTATGAAATGACATTCATTGAGTTGTCTCATTTCATACCTAGTATGGCGGGTGATGACACCTTGAGGGCGATACGTTTTGAGGATGGTTTATGGCACACCATTCAGCTGTAGGTAAACATATTCATATTGGAATCATTCTTAGAGGTGGTGAACTAGTCACTCATATCCAAGGGAAATTTGAAGGATTGGTATTAATTTAGTTGGGTGACAGTGTCTGGTGATTTTAGAGGTGATGCTTTATAAAGCAGGAAGTGGGGCCAAGAGGAGACTCGACAGGGTGTTCAGGTCAGAGACTTGAGTAGACCACCACAGAGTGGGTCGTTGATGGTGTGATTCCAATGTAGGAAGGTGGGAAATGTGTAGATGAAGTGAAATCAGGTGATGAAGGAGTTCTGAGCATGAGGCCAAGTTGGGAATCTCAAGAGGTTCTGCAGGAATACTTCTCAGACAATTGGAATTCAGGGATTGGGGTAGACTTAGGGTTCTGAGATCAGATCGAGAGAGATGCTTAGACCTGGTAGTCGATATTCATCTACAAATGGATTTCATGGAAAAGAATGTGGGACCAAATAGTGGGGTCAGTGGATAGTGGATGGTATATCATTATAGGGAGGCCATGCCTCAGGTATTTGATCTTCAGTCTAGATGCACGCAGTGGATCTTCTAGGTGTAGAGCATGCCTATGATTCAGTTACTGTCAGAGGTATTCCATGGGTGTGACCAGGGTTGCTTGTTTTATTTTTTCATGGAACTTTTATAGGAATGTTCGTTTTGGGTGAATTAGGTGCACGATATGTATATATGGAACAAAAAAGAACTGTTTAGTAGGTTTTCATTGACTCAGTTATGTTATATATATATATATATATATGGGGTGTGAGGCACCAGGATATTATATGATCATAATTGGATGCATTTCTTGTGAGGTGCTTTGACATGTGAGGAGCGATGCGATGTGGGACATGTATGAGGTTTATTGAACTGGGACTGATTATGGGCATCTGTTGAGATGCAAGACCTTATAGGTGCCATGTGTGACAAGGTCATAAGGCAATCATTTTAGGAGATGCGATACTTGATGGGTGTCCGATGTGACATGGGTATGATGTGAGTATATGATGAGCTAAATTATCTCACAATAGGTTATTATTGACTAGAACACTTCTTAGACACATCATACTTAATACATATCTTCATAACCTAGGAAAGGAAACATAAAAAGGGGTAATATCAGATGCTCAGTAAGGGTAAATAAGGGAGACATGTAATCATAAACATGATCATAGGAGTATGAGAATGTGATCAAAACATTTTAAGATCATAACCTACATATAAAATATCATAAACATGAATCTTGGCATAAGTATTGATAGTTCATAAGACATGAATCATAAGTAAAAAAAGAACATAATCCATGAAAGCATAAAATATGAATAAAACATAGAATTGTGGCAAACACATAAGTATATAATATGATTTCTATAGTAGCCAAGGCATCGCTTCCAAGACTATATAATTAGTATGGTTTTACTCCCCATACCATATTGGTAGTCATGGTTCACTACTATGGCCACCTTAGTACATGAGTTCACTCCTCATACAATCTTGGTAGTCATGGTTCACTTCCATGGCCATCTAAGTAGTCAAGGTTCACTCCCAAGACCATCTTAGTCTATCTCATGAGATATAAATCTTTACCAAATTAATTGGAGGGAGATATAGGTCCCACCCATCTCATAATGAAATCATTCATACATGTGACACAAGATCATAAAAAATCATATCATAACCCATGAAATGAAATGGGTGTCATAAACATGTAATCACATCTTAACCTATATAAAAGTGATAGGTTTCATAATAATTTCATTAAAGCATAAACCATGAAAATAAGAGGGTTTCATAATAATATAACTCATGAAAGAGAAATTTATTTCATAAACATTATTCCATAAAATTTAAACCATTTAGAGAAAGAATATAAATAGAAACACTAAATCATTTCCCCAAAAAGTAATGAGTAACACAAATGAATGTTGTCTCATATGAGAAATAATTTTGAAAGATATTTTAAAAACAATTCATGAAAAAATTATCCTTTATCCTTTTAAAAAATATTATTAAAACTTAAAACCTTTTAAAAACCATTTTTCATGAAAATAAACTTGGAAAATTATAAATAAAGAATTTAAAACATTTTTAAAGCCTATTTCCTTTGAAAACTTATAGAGAGGCTTGGAAACCTTTTGAAAATCATTTTTCCTTGTGAAATTATAAAATAAGATTGAAAACCTTTTGATAACTATTTCTTTGAAAATAATTTTTAAAAATATATTCTAAAAAAAACCCTTTTAACTATGAAAATGAATCTTTAAATAAATGATGGTGGGTAAATCCATACATTCCCAACATTCCTTATACACAATAAAAAGTTTAGAAATGTGCCTTAATCATAAAATGAAAAGATTCATTTTTTAAATACCTTTTTGTTTAAAAGGTGAAATAAGGGTAAAAATGTCTTTTAAATATCATAGTAGAATAGTTGAATATTCTTGGAAATATTTTTAGAAAACATGGTTTCTAAGGAAAACAGAATTCCGACCGAAGAGAAAGGTAAGGTCATATTTTCCTAAAAACATTTTTTTAATTATCTTAAGTACCAAAGAGTGGAAAAAATGGTACTAATACATGAATACACAAAGACTAACCAGAGGATAAGAAAATTAATGAGTGATATTGAATTATTTATCATACTATTTCATTAATAAAAACATTATCATAAACAATCTCGATAACTATTGAGATTGTTTCAATAAACTCTTACCACATGGTAACTTTGAATCATACTTTCCATGTAGGAAAATGAAATTAAATGGAGCTTAAAATATTATGAAAATAATTATATTCATGATATAACATTTCAAATGAAATTTATACACCTCATATAAAAATATAGGTGTATAACATGGCATGTGTTTCAAAGAAGGCAAATTCAGACAAAATTAATTTACCGATTTGGTAACTTTTGAAACTTAAACCCCATGATAGAAATATCATAAAATAGTTATGTAAATAACCATATATTTAATTATAATATGAATATAATACATTCAAGGGTAGTATATACACCACAAAAAAATAAGTGAGTGGTGAATAAGGAATGTATCTCCTGAAAATAAAGAGTGAGATGAAATTCCCTTACCTTGTGTCTTGACTCTCTACGTACTCGTATAAGAATCATATATAATAAATGTAAGTTATATTATATATATTTTATAGAATAATATTATTATATATAATACCATATATTTTTTTATTATGACCTTATATTACCCGCTTGTTAACAATTCTATGTTAAGGTTTCACTTTGGGTAATATCCGCTCTGTTCTTCATATGTGTCTTAATTTGTTATATCTTTAGTCATTATACTTATATAATGATTTAAATAATTTAAAAAATTCTATCAATATAATTTATATTAATTATATTTTTATTATAATAATCTATAGGATTTAGAAGTATGAAATGGAATACACTATTCATGGAGACGGTAGACCGTACGTATGCATGAACACTGTTTTAGTTTTATTATCGTATTCGAAGAAAGAAAGTAAATGAAATATAATTATATATATATACATATAATTATTATATTATCATTATTATATTATATATATCATATAATTCCACTAAACACATCCTTAATACATTCCATGTAGTGTGTGAACAAATCATATCACTTTGTGTCCTTCTTTTCCACATTCAAACACCTTCTTATTCCTCTATGACATTCAATTAGGTGATTATTTCTACATTATTGACATAAAGGATACCAAATATTCTTTCTTATATGGTCCCAATTACCTGAACTCTCAGTGAAATCCTTCCTTATCTTCTTTGGTGATTCTGAGAGTTGGTTAAGGTACACGTTGTTGATCATGTTCCTTGAAAACTGATTAAGCATGATCAAAAAATCCTTTAATCTAGTGGTCATCCCATTTTACTTCTCATCATTATATTTTCCATCAAATTAAACATTAATCCTATTCCTTCTGATTTCATCCATTGGCTAAAACCATAAAGAATTGAATAAGAAATTATTATCATAGTGAAGAACTACATAATCATGAAAATTCACTTATAGGATGTATAAGTTATGATACCTTCATTAATATATGATACCTTAGGTTTATCCTAGTTTATTAATATCCAAATTATATTTAAATCCTTCATGTTGGTTTGTGAATAGTTCATGAATTCCCAAAGCATATCTCTTGGGAGTGTCAAAATAGGTGCACATCAAGGCCCATTGTCATTTACCAGATTACCCCAAGTCAAGCACATGAAATATTTTTAGAGTTGTCACCCCTAGGTACATATATAAAAGATCTAAATCCACTTGTATTCAGATAGAGATTTATTTCTAGAAAACCACTCAATCTATCCTTTATCAAAATTCTAGGACATTTTCCTATACTTTTCCTTATCCTTAAACTTATCCTTAGTCCTTATAGTTATCACTAAGGTTTTCTAATCCTAGTTTCTAAAGGTTAACTAAAACTTTGATATAATACCAACTATAGATACACAGTCTTAATGTACATAGAAATTAAATCATTTTTTTTCGAAATAATTAAAAATTTACAAAAATAGAAGCCTAAAGACCATATTAGTTTAGTGCCTTTGGAAACATAGAAACATGAAAACTGGTACATAAGTGAGCTACATTACCTCCCACTAGGTTCTTCTTGACTAGAATCATTATTAAAAACATCATACTTAATACATACCTTCATAACATGGGGAAAGAAAAATAAAAGGGGTGATATCATATACTCAGCAAGGGTAAACAAGGGATAAATGTAAGCATAAACATGATCATAGGAGTATTAGAATATGATAATTTTTTTTAAGATCATACCCTGCATATCAAAGATCATAAACATGAATTATGGCATAAATCTTGATATTTCATAAGACATGAATCATAAGGAAATAAAGAACACAAACCATGAAATCATAACATAAGAATAAAACATAGAATTGTGGAAAACACATAAGTATATAATAGGATTTCCATAGTAGCCCAGGCATCACTGCTAGGACCATCTTAGTAGTATGGGTTCACTCCTCATACCATATTTGTAGTCATGGTTCAATCCCTTGGATATCTTAGTAGCACGAGTTCACTCCTCACACCATCTTTATAGTCATGGTTCACTCCCATGGCTATCTTAGTAGTCAAGGTTCACTCCCAAGACCATCTTAGTCTATCTCCTAAGATATAAATATTTAACCAATTCATTGGAGGGGGATATAAGTCCCACCTATATCATAATGAAATCATAAATACATATTCCATAAGATCATAAACAATCATATAATAACCCATGAAATGGAATGGGTGTCATAAATACGTAATCATATTTTAACCTATAGAAAAGAGACAGGTTTCATAATCATTTAATCAAAGCATAACCCATGAAAAGAAGGAATTTTCATAAGAATATAACCCATGAAAGAGAAATTAATTTCATAAACATCATGCCATAAAAATTAAACCATTTAGAGAAATAATATTAATGAAAACATTGAATTATTTCCCCATAAAGGAATGAGTAACACCAATGGATGTTATCCTAGATGGGAAATAATTTTGAAAGATATTTTTGAAAACACTTCATGATAAAATTATAATTTATCCTTTGAAAAATTATTCTTAAAACGTAAAACCTTTTGAAAACCATTTTCATGAAAAAAACTTGAAAACCTATAAAGGAATCATTAAAAACATTTTTAAATCCTTTTTACTTTGAAAATTTGTATAGGGGATTGAAAACCTTTTGAAAACTATTTTTCCTTGAGAAATTATAAAACAATATTGAATTTTTTTTGAAAATAATTTATTTTAAAATCTCTTTTAATTTTTTTTATAAAAAAATAAAATTTTAAACATGAAAAGGAATCTTTAAAGAAATGACGGTGGGTAAATCTACACTTGCTGAACATTCCTTTTGAACCATAAAAAGATATGAAAAGTTCCTTGACCAGAAAACAATAAGAAGATTCCTTTTTAAAAAACCCTTTTTGTTTAAAAGGTGAAACTAGGGTAAAAATGTATTTTAAATATCATAGGATAAAATTTGAATATTTTTTTAAACCTTTTTAGAAAACATAGTTGTGAAGGAACACAAAATTCTGATCGGAGAGAGAGGTAAGGTCATATTTTCCTAAAAACATTTTTTAATTATCTTAAGTACCAAAGAGTAGAAAAAATGGAAATAATACATGAATAAATCAAGACTAACCATAAGAGAATAAAATTTAGGAGTTTTATTGAATTATGGATGATAATATTTCATTAAGAAAAATGTGATCATAAATAATCTCAATAAACGGTGAGATTGTTTCAATAAACCCTTACCACATGGTAACTTTGAATCACAATCCCCATGTAGAAAAATGAAATTACATGGAGCTTAAAATATCATGAAAATAAGTATATTCATGATATAACATTTCAAATTCAGTTTATAAAACTCATATAAAGATATTGGTGTATAACATGGCATGTGTTTCAAAGAAGGAAAATTCAGACAAAATTAATTTACCGATTTGGTAACTTTTGAAACTTAAACCCCATGATGGAAATATCATATAATGGTTATGTAAATAACCATATATTTAATTATAAGATGAATATAATACATTCAAGGGTAGTATATAAACCACAAAAAAATAAGTGAGTGGTGAATAAGGAATGTATATCATGAAAATAAAGAGTGAGATGGAATTCCCTTACCTTGTGTCTTGACTCTCTACGTACTCGTACAAGATTACTATATAATAAATGTAAGTTTATTATAAATATTTTAAAGAATAATATTATTTTATATAACACCTTATATTTTTTTATTATGAACTTATATTACCCACTTGTTAACAATTCTATGTTAAGGTTTCACTTCAGGTAATATCCGCTTTGTTTTTCGCACATGTCTTAATTTGTTATATCTTTTGTCCTTATAGTTATATCATGATTTAAAGAATTTAAAACAATATTTAAATATAATTTATATTAATTATATGTGTATTATAATAATCTATATGATATATAAGTATGAAATGAAATACACCATTCATGGAGACGGTAGGTCCTACGTACACATTAATGTTATTTTAATTTTATTGTTGTATTGGAAGAAAGAGAGTAAATGAAATATAATTATACATATATATGCATATATATCATTATTACAGTAGCATTATTATATAATATATATCATATAATTTCACTAAAAACATCCTTAATACATTCCATGTAGTGTGTGAACAAATCACATTGCTTTGTGGGGGGAGATAATCCACACTTCCTCAAACGAAATTATCGTATTTACACAAGATAGAAAGTATAAAGATATGTATTGTAAATTAATTAAATAATATTAAATATATTATAAATATCATAAATATTATACAAAAATATAGTGTCCATCATAATTTCTACCATGATAAGTGGTAAAGGAAGAATGAACAATCATCATTTTGTGAGGCGGTAGTTCACACATAAAAAAAATATTAGTTACCCATTAGATGGAAGTGTGTGTATTTTTAGGTAAAATTATTAGAATAAAAACATATTAGTATATTTAGGATAATCGTGTTTTTTTAAGAATGGAATAATGATATTGGATGGGATGGAGAATGAAAATAAGATAAAGGTGCTTGAGAGAGTATATTACCTCTTCTTTGGGAAGCTCCTTTTGGTTTTCACCAAAGGACTTCCTTGGATTTATTTCTTACCAAAGGGAGGATTCAAGTATTATGGTATGTATTTTGGGGATCTATTTGGGTAGATCTATTAAAAACTAAAGTGGATTTAGAGGCATGCAGAAGTGGTAGGAGAGGTGGCCTTTTATAGTGGAGGAGTGACACTCTTGTAATATTTTGGAAAAGGGAAACACCACCCAATTTTTTTTTATTACAAGTGGATCATATAATGGTCCTAAGTTTAGAAAATGGAGTATATGATCTAAATATGGATATAAAATGTATTTTGGAAAATTTTATATGTCATATTAGGCCTTAAATGTTGTTTTTAGTCCCTTATTAAGCTTAGTTTCACCTTAATTATTGTAATTAATTTTAATTAATGTCACTAATTTTTTCGGTCAAAAACTAAGTTTATATTATAAATAAATTATAAATTATTATTATTAAAAATATTTAATCTATTTTTTTAAATTATAATCACAAAAGTTGAAGAAATTAATTTAAATTTAATTCCGCAGACTGGATGACAAAGCGGGTTTTTAAAGTAAAAACATTCAAAGGTTTGCTAGGTTTTTATAACCAATTTAAATGTAAAATTAATTAAAATTACCTAAATTGGATAAATTGATAAAAATTTTATATAATTAAAATTTAAAATAAATTAAAAATATAATTTACCCTTATAAATAAATTAGATTAAAAAGCAGTTTTGAGTTAAATTTCAGTATTTTCCACTATTCATTAAAAAGGAAACTTCACAAGAAAAATACCAAAAATTCACCCTAACCTAATTTTTATGTTTCAATTTAAAAAATTATGTTTATTTTTAAATATAAAATTTATAAAAGTTCCAAAATTTATATTTAAAATAGGTTCTCCAATAAAAGGCGATAAAAGTGACTTAATAAAAATATAGGGTTTTTATGTGTAAAATTTGATTTGTTCTTATCTTATTCCTATTTAATATATTGGATGAATATAAAAAATATTTTATTTAATATTATATATATATATATATTACATTAATATCACTCACTAACTATAATTAATTTAATTTATTAGGATAAAACATCTTTGTGAGTAAAAAAACAGTTTTCTGTAAAAATATCCCCTTTACATTCAATTGGTTCATTATAAATAATAAATTAATTTTATATTTTTATAAACCATAGTTTTTCATAATTTTGTTAATAATATTCATAACCACTAACTTAATGTCTAGGTTAAGTCTTAATATATTAAATAATAATCTTTTAATAATATATCTTTGTTTGGTAAAACTCGGTCTTACGTGTTACATAAGCCGTCGGGGAAATTCAATCTTACGTGTAACATAACCTAACCTCAATGTTCTATATAGATAAAGATAACCTTTATATTTTGTGTAGTGTATGATTAACTTGGAATTTAATATAATGCAAGCCAAACTTAGTACTTTAATATATATAAAATAACTATTTTCAATATAGCGTGAAATGAAAAATATCAAAAAGAATAAATTAATTAGAGAAAAATGATTCAAAAAATACCAGGATATTATAGGGATGGTATATATACCATAAATTTTATTTTATTTTTTTGGGTCGGGAAGCAATTGAGGTAGGTAACTCCTAAGGTGGGGATCCCTTGAGGTAGTTGGCCTGTGCTTTGGAGACCAGTGTGACTAGGTTGTTTTTAAAAGGCACTGATATGTTTGGTACCATCTAGAATTTATGATTTATATCTCCAGGATGAGATATGTTAAGTTTGGGATATTGTAATGTCCTAGGATATTTGAGTGAGTCAAATTCCTTACCCATTTTGAATTTTCAGAGTTTTATGGGTAGACCAACTCTTTCTTGGATTATCATAGCTTAATTCCAAGAGTTTACTTAACCCAATACATTTTTACTAGTAATGGTTTAAGGTTTGAAAAGTGTTACAAGGGTTTGGTTGGGTTACAAGTTTGTTGGAGGCCAAAATCCTAAGTTTTCAAGGTACACAGACTGGGGAACATGGTTTGAAAAAAAACCGCGTGGCCTCCCAGGAGATACTGTGCGCCCTCTGAATGCACTGAGCACGATTTGGTAAACCGTGCAGGAGGGGGTGTACAGCTATGTGGGAGCCTCTATAGTTTTTAGTATAGGTATCTACATGTCTTGTGCATGGTTTGAGAAAATCATGTACAATCCATACTCTTAGTGTTACTTAACCAGTGGAAACACATGAGATCAATACAGTTTGGCCAAACCGTGCGAGCTAACCATACGAGGTCTATATATTAGGTAGTAGGAACCAAATTGGTTGTCACACGGTTTTCTAAACCATGCAAGATAACCATTAAACCCATTAAAAGTGGAAAATACCATTTTACCCTCCTTCTATTATACCCTCTTCCTCCTCTTTTCTTCTCTACCATGTGCGCACAGCTAGGGCGCTCTCCCTTTTCTCCCTTAATCTAGGTATGGAGCCAACTCCCTCATCCAGACTCTATTTCTTGATCCATTAGGTGCATTGGAACCACATCAGAAAGATCTTTAATCCTCTTGTCTATTTTCTTCATTGATCTAGCCATATGAAGCATGAAATCCATGCGATCCATTTTACCCTATTTTCATGGAATTTGTATAAAATATAGATTTATTCCAAATTATCTCAAGTTATAGACTGAAATTGGTCAAGTGTATGTCTACCAACATGAGGTATGTGGTTCTCATATTTCTTGGTGATTTTGCAGTTGTTTTGAGGGTGAGTCTTTGAGAGAACTGTTGGTTAGATTGAGCGAGACCTAGATTAATTAATGCCTTGACTTTAAATTAATTGTGAGACTATATGGGATGCCTATAATCATGAAAAATCCACTTATTCCATGACCAAGAAAAGTATAGGGCTTCCGACTACTTGGTTAGTTAGGTAGGATGTGTTATTTATATTAAATCGAATTGTTTTTATTAATTAAATTGATTTTGAGTTCCATGGGAACTGGACAAGTTTGGCCCAAGGATTGAGATGTCGTTAGACATCTGGTTTGAGGTGATACAATCTTTAATATGGGATTGTCCCAATGAATTTGGATGATGTTGATCATCGGTTGGGTGACTTGTCATCAGGATGAGGTGATGATGTTGTCAGGCTACGGGCAAGGATCATGTGATATTGGATGGTGTTTTCCATCAGATGCAGAAACAAGGTCGCAAAAACATGAGTTGCTTGTTGAGGTGTCTTAGAGAATTATTTGGTGATTTATTCTCACCCATGTTGTCCAATGTGATGTTTGGAGTTATTTGAACATAGTAGGACTCATATTATTAGGTTGTGTTGACCAATTATGTGGGTGGAGGCATCCATTAGTTGTAGATTAGGATGACGGTTGGAGGTGTTTGTCGTAGAAAGCCATGGGGATGATGGGGATCCGTCAGTTGATGATGTTGAGACTGTAGGTTATGGGATGAGGCTCACTATACTTGAGGCCATTGTTCTAGGACTATTTGGGAGGATGGAAATCACCATTCCTCAGGACATCGACTATTGATCCGATGATGTTATTACTTGGAGGATAAATATCTCCATGCATCAGATTTCAGGCTTTGAGCCGATGAGGTTTCTTTTGAGATGAGGTCTGAGGGACTAGGTATATAATTGGGGTGTTACTTTAGGATGTCGGATATTTTTTGGACATGAGGTTATGGTTTTCAAAAGGTTCTGGGTGATTAAATATGTGGTGGAACTAAGGGTTTACCAAAGCTGATTACATTAGGGGATGCCTTGGGCTATATACTAAGGATCCTCTACACTATGGTTATTCTGGCATTGGTTGAAGTTGGTGATTTATTCCTTTTTGCCTTTGAGTATAAGGGAATCATGATATATATATATATATAATGTTCTTGATATGTTTATTTACTTTTGATACACACCTTCCTAATCATATATGTAAGATAAGAACACCTTGGTGGTGGCCTACTGAGATTCTTTCTAACACCATACACAGGACTTTTGGGACACATGTATATTTTATGGATTTTTGATCAGGTAAAGGTTTGGGTTAAGGAGTTGGATATTAGTGATTGAGTTAGCATGGGATGGAAGGCATGAGACCATGGGTTCTTTCCTCATCTGGAGTTTTCTTTTTGTTTTCTTTATGTATCAACATGCTATTATATATGTACGTACTAAGGTTGGCCACAAGTGACCCTCCTTTTTTTTTATATTGTATGACCTGTATTATATGAATGATCTAAAAATGGTATGTTGTGACGTTTAGATCTAAAAATCTTATATTTTGAGATATTGATCATTACTGCTATTTCTTGAGCTTCCGCCATGGGCGGGTTACTGGTCCAATGCTTGTTGGTCTTTATTTTCCACTAATTTATATTTATATAGAATATTATTATCATCATCACTAGAGGGTATAATCTCCCCACTATCACCTATTTACACCCTCAATTCTAGTCAGTAGCCTTTGACATATGGGGAGGCACGTTTAAGGCCTAGTGACACTCATCCCATAGCAATATTTGGTTGGCTAAAAGGATCAGGGTGCTACAAATGAAAAAAAAGGAGTTTCTTTTACCTCTTTTTTGGGTCTTACTTGTTGGAATATGGTATAGTGGAGATTAGGATGTTGTTAGAATTATGTTTTAGAACTCATGTTTGGGTTCTTGCAGCCCCAATCATGGGGAAAGGAAAAATTTTCTAGGGGTGGGAGTTACTATTCTTCTTTGGTCATGACCATCTGGTTTAAGGTGATACGATTGTCAGGAATGGATTGGCCTGAGGCATTTGGTTGATATTGATCATTGGTTGGGTGACTTGGTCATCAAGATGAGGTGATGATGTCGTCAGGCTATGGTAGAGTCTTGTGTGGTATTGTATGGTGATGTCCATCAGATGGAGTGACATGGTCGTAGGGGGAAAAGATGCCGGTTGATGTAGATTAGTGAATTATTTGGTGATTTCCACTCATCCATGTTGGAAAATGGTCCATTTGGTGTCATGTTCACATATCAGGACTTAGATGATGAGGTGGTATTGACCACTCATGTGGGTAGATGCCTCCGTTAGTTGCGACTTAGGATGATGGTTAGTGGTTCTTGCCATAGAAAGATATATAGATGGTGAGGAGATATCAGTTGATAGTGTTGAGACTATTAGTTGGGGGATAAGTCTCACCATAATTGAGACCGTTGGTCCAAAAGTATATGGGAGGATGAATATCACCATTCCTTAGGATGTTGGCTATTGTGATGATGATGCTATTACTTGGAGGAAAGATATCACTGTGTCTTGGACATTGGGCTTTGAGCTGATGAGGTTTATTTTGAACTGAGGTCTGAGGGAACAGGTACATGATTGGTTCATGACTTCGAGATGTCAAATATTGTTTGGACAAGAGGCTTCAGTTGGCATGAGGTTCTAGGCGATTCAATTAGAGGTGGAACCTAAGGGTTCAACTAAACTGATTACATCAGGGGATGATTTGGGCTATATGATAAGGATCCTCTCCACTAGGGTTATTCTGACATTATCTGACTTCCTTATGACCGATGAGTAAAAGGAAAGCATGTTATATATATATATTATGTGCTTGATCTATTTATTTAATTTTGGTATACACCTTCCTAATCACAAATGTAAGATAGGAACACATTGGTGGTGGCCTACTGAGATTCTTTCTCACACCCTACACGATCCCTTCAAGATGCGTCTAGATTTTTTGGCTTTGAGATCAGGTAAATGTTTGGGCTTAATAGATAGATCTTATTGACTTAGTTAGTACAGTATGGATTCCAGGTGACCTTGGGTTCTTTCCTCAACAAGAGTTTCCTTTTTTTTTCTATATCAATATGCTATTATATATGTATATACTGATGTCATCCACATACAACCCCCCATTCTGTTTATTGTATTATATAACCTATATTGGATGCATGATCTACAAATGGTATGTTGTGATTTTTAGTCCTAAAAATTTCTCATTTTGAGATATTGATTATTACTACTATTTTTGTGCTTTTTCCATGGGTGGGTTACTGGTACAATGTTTGTTGGTATTTTTTTACGATGCTTTATATTTATATAGAGCATTATTATTATCATCACCAAAGGGTATAGTCTCCCCACTATCAACTATTTACACCCTTATTTCTAGTTATCAACCTTTGGAATATGGGGAGGTACACCTAAGGCCTAGTGTAACTCGGCCCGTAACACTGCTTGGGTGGCTAAATGGGCCAAGGAACTACATGTATGTTCAAATAGAAATATCCTTAATTATAAAATTTCTTGTATTTTTTCAAACCCTTGTGCATTATATCTTTCTTATTATTTTTAATTTATTTCAAAATAGTACAATGATAAAATATTTGTAACATTACATTAACTCAAAATTCATTCTATGTGAATAAATAAACCTTAGGGATAATGAATCATTTTTCTTTGATCGATTTATTGATGAAGTTTTGGGGAAAATGAATAATTTTTGGCCAATATTTTGATCAAAGAAGTCTTGAGGATAAGGACTTATTTTTTTATCAAAATGTGCACATTGTTTATACTTCATGTTATCTAGATCTATTTACAAGTTCCTATTTCCACTTTGGGTTAAAAGAAAAATAGTTATGGGGATAATAATTTTTTTATATAAAATAGGATAATAGTGATTTCTTATCCTTGAACTCTTTAACATTTTACATTTCCTATTTTTTTAGTAATTATTTTAATTTCTTTATCAATTTTACATTTTCATGTCTCTATTTACTTAAGTTATAGACATTTTAGAGCATTACCAAGTCCAGAGGGTAATCACAAAACAGTCACTCATCATCCTTTGAAGTTTATTTTAATATATATATTATTTATATTTTTATCCCATATTACTTATCCTACCTAAATAATACCCACTGAATAAGAAGGAATAAATTTATCTATATCCAAAAAGACACTTTATGAATATAATTTGTTTTTTCAATTAATTTAATTTTTTCTCCATCCCTTTTAAGTTTTATAATTCAACATTTTTCACTATGTACTTTAGTTATTTAATCTAGTTTATAGATTTAAAAATGATACTTTAAAATGGGGTTTTGCTTGTGTTTTTCAACTCACCCCCTCTTGAAGTTTCCTTTTTAGAGAGTATGAAAATGCTTTAAGTTATTATTTCCCTAAGAAAATTTTTAAAATGTTAATATTTAGGAAAGTAATACCATATCATCCTCAGTTGTTTTATCATTTAATTTACTTATAGAAAATTAATTAATTACTTGAAAATTTATATTAATCATTCACTAAATATAAATAAAAAATCTATATATCATATTACTAAACTATCTTGAAATACATTTTGAAATACCTTATGAAAAACACTAATGAACCTATGTATGTTTTTAGAGTATAAATGAAAAGAGGTAGGGGGAGGGGGGGGGGGGTGAATTTACAAATTAAAATAATAAATATAAAAAAAAATTCAAACTAGAATGATATTGAAATTATAATGTCATTAAATATATAAAATTGATAGAGTGATAAATGATAAATATAATTAGTTTTATAAAGTTAATATCAAAGTTAAATGTGTGAGTAAGAACAAAATAAAGTGTATGAATAGAATATAGAAAATTTATGAATATCAAGATCAGATGTTTTAATGCATAAAAGGAAAGATAAGACAAACACAATTTAATAAAGGAGTTCATAAATAGCTCGGTGTGATCCCCTATGTCTCCTACCCTCAGGTTGAGAGGTTTATCTTATTCCCTTGATTTTAATGTAGTTCAAGAAACAAAATTAATCCAATAAATTTTTATAGAATTAGTAAGAAAACAATCCTTCCTTTATTTTTCACAGTTGTGAAAAAAAACCATTGAAGAAAATACCTCAATTTTCCAATATTGAGCACCCATCCCTCACTATGTAGTTGTGAGAACCCTTGAGAAGATGGAGTGAGAAAGGAGATATTTTCATAGTGAAAATCCTTTACAAATATAGTATCTTTATTATATAGAAATATTGATATAATTGAGATATATAGTGATAAAGATAATGTGTTGAGAGAGTTTGAGAAGGTGAAATGAGATTTGGCTCTTGAGAGAGGACTTAAAGAATTCTAGAGATTTTCCATTGATTCTATTAGAGAGTTGTTGCAAAATATTGGTGTTAAGATCCAAGACCCTTTAAACTCTATTTATAGGCTCAAAATATTCAAGAAAATTCTATAATTCTTTGTGTCCATTAAGAACTTATAATACCATGTTTAAGTCATATTTGAACACATTAAACTCTACCCTGAAGCTGCTTCCTTGACACCACCGAATACCCATTAGCCTCCACTAGGTACTTGGTGGACCACCTAGAACATAATACTATTGGAAATCCCATACCAGATAGCTAGTTAACCTCCATTGGATAGTTAGTAGACTCATAGAGGATTTTTGATATTCTGCCTTCACCACTAGTTGACTTGTGGGACCTCTACACATTATAGGTTCTGCCCACATGGAACTGACTAGTTGGTGCCTTGCATCAGTGAGCTGGTGTGTCTTACTATTGTAAAAACTCATGAAGTAAATCCTATAATTCCTTAAAACCATCAATTAAACCTTGAAAATTTTTAACCTTGAACAATTATTCCATGGATTTAACTCATCCACTTAGACTTCAATAACATCTTCAATGACTTCTTCAAAGTATTAAAATTATTTATCAAATATACTTCAAATTCTATTAAATATAAATTAAAATCACTTAATTGGAATCATTAGATAAATAAGTGATAATTTTTGATTATGGAAACACCATGAGAGAGAGAGATATAGGGGAAAACCCTTTTTTTATGATCACAAACACTTAACATAAAAATATACATTAAGATAAAATCAAGAGTAAAGAAATATATTTAAATTAATTAAAGATATAAAAAATATATTCAATAAACTAAAGATATAAAAAATTTTAAATTTTAATATTCACATGAACATAACACAACTTAAACCAACTTCTCCCCAATTTAATTACAAAATAATTATCCCACTATATAACCAATACAAATCTCCTATTATTTTCTCAAATAACCAAAAATACTAAACAATTTTCAATTTTAATATGCTCAATATAATAACACAACATAAACTAACCTCTTACCATTTGAATTATAAAATAATTATTTACCTAAATAACAAAAACATATCTCCTAAAAAAAGTATTTTATAAAATAGCTAAAAATCTCTCCCCTATTTTGATTATCAAAAAGAAAAAAAGTAATGGAAAAGAGAAGCTAGTTATATTAATAAGGATATTTTCACATAAGGTAAATAAATAATGACGTGAAATATGATCTACCCCTTAATTATTATCATAAACTTGAAAACAATATATAAATAAGTAAAGTGTATAAAACAGATTACGGATATAATATTTATGTACATATCAAGTTAAAAATATATTTGAAGAAAATTTTCAAAAATAATTTCAAAAGAAAAGTATAATATTGAATATAAATATTTCAAAAAGATTAAAATATTTTGAAAAATAAATTTAAAATGATAAGAAAATGAAATTTGAAAAGTGAAGAAAAATAAATTTGAATTTTTTTAAGAGAATGAAAGAAATAGAAAAAAATAAAATTTAAGGAAAAAGGTTTAAAAAATAAGATCTCCAATTTTAAGAATAAGAAACCACAGATGAGAGATATATATGAGAGATATTAAAATGAACTCTAAGAGGTAAATTAAAATTTAAAAGAAACATGTCGTAAATGAGATGAAATTCAATGTTCAAACTTTACTAGAAAGGAGTAAGAGAAAATATCCCTCAATTGGATAATTTAAAAAAGTGATCAAGATAAAATAATAAATAAATAATATCATGATTCTAAATCAATTTTTTATTGAGAATACACTTAATTATATGGAAATGAAGCACTATAAAATATACCTTCAAAAATTCAAAATCATGTTCTTTTGGTACCTATATTTTGGTTTTGATAGTGTTAGCTAATAAAATTTAAGATGAAAAAATAATATTGGGCCCACTAAGATTGGATAATAAGGATTTAGGGACCTAATTTTTTTTATAATGGTAATTTATTTTAGAAACTCGAGTTTCTTGATTTGGCAGAAAAAATGAAGCGTACCTGAAACTCTAATTTGAGACTTTAAGGGATTTATTACCTTTGTTATTTTTATTTAACTTCTTTATTTAAATAGGATATTCTGATCAAATATTTCCCTTTTTTATTGAATTCATAGTAGGTTACACCTGGTTATTCAATTTGATTTTGTTTTTTAGCATTATAGAAGGATTTATTCTTTTTGTTCAACTTGTTCAATCTTTTGGTCACATGTTCAACATTTAATTCTTATTAGTTTAATCTCCATCATCAATAGCATTGAAAGAAATTGTGATTTTGTATTCTTTGGTTTACTTTCTTTCATTTTTTTATCTTTCATATTAATGCTTCATGGTTATTATGTATATTATAAGTGACTTGATAATCTCTTAAATTTCTATTTTCTTCACATCCTTGATTTCTTGGATTACTATCACTTTGGGTTCCCAATTTCTTGGTAAGACCCAAAGTATATTTTTCACTAAAGTTTATATAGAAAATTCATCACTAATATACTTTTATCCATTGAAAATGTCAATAAAGTGAGTAAACATACTAGTAATGGATTCATTTAGATATAAATAAACATTAAAAATCTTGCTTATACATGTCCAATCTAGAATTTTAACTTTATTTGTACCTTCATGTGTGACTTTTATAAATTTCCACATTTCACAAGTAGGTTTTCAAGTAGATATGCAATTAAATTTATTTTTATCAATACTATAATTAAGAGTGTTCATGGATTTTTGATTGAATTAAAAATTAGTTATATCATGGGGAGTATATTTATCTTCCCAATTATTTATAAGATTATAAACACGTATAATAATTTTTTAAACATGATATCCAATGATTCTAAAGAAAATATAAATGTTATTTTTCCAATAAGAATAATCATAATCATGAAAGATAAGAGCATGAAAATAAGAAATAGATTCCATTTTAAATATATTGAAATTTGAAATCAATTAAGATTTAGAAAATTTGAAAACTAGTGTATTTGTGAAAATCACAAAAACCTCCCTTTGATAAAAAAAATTGGCAGAGAAGAAATGAAAAGAGGGGGGGGGGTGAATTGACTTTTAAAAATTAAAACAATAATTATAAAGTAAAAATTAAAACTAAAATGACATTGAAATGATAAAGTATTTAAAGCTATCAAATAGATAGGATGATAAATGATAAATTTGATACATGTTATAAAGTTAAAATATCAAAGTTAAGTGAGTAAGTAAGCATAATGTAAATTTGATTAATCAAATTTATGCAATTTATGTGTATCAAGATTGGATGATGAAATTAATAAAAGGAAAGAGAATTCAAACATAGTTTTATAAAGGAGTTTATAAATAGCTTGGTGTAACCCACTATGTCTCCTCCACCTATGTTGAGTGGTTTGTCTTATTTCATTAATTTTAATGGAGACCAAGAAACCAATGCCATCCCTCGATTTTTGATAGAAGTATAAAGAAACCAAGCCTCCCTTTACTTTTTATTTTTTTGAAAGAAACCCATTGAGTAAAATACACCACTTTTCTATTTGTGAGAACACATTTCTTACTTTGTGGTCATGAGAACCCTTAAGAAGTTAAGGCTGTAAAAGAGAGATTTACTCAGTGAAAATAATTTATAAATACAATCTCTTATATCTATAGAAATATTGATATAATTGAGGGAGAGTGAGAAAGAGATAGATAAAAAGGGTTGTGTTCCTTTGAGAATGAGAAATGATATTTGTATATTGAGAGAGTACTTGGATAATTATATATATTTTCCATTGATTTGATGAGAGAGTTGTTTCACAAGATTGATGTCAAGATCAAAGCCTCCTTGATCATCTATTTATAGGCTAAAAAATATTGGAAAATATTCTGGAATTCTTAGGGTACATTAAGAAATGAAAAAACCACATTTAAGTCATATTTGACCACATTAAATGTTATCATGTAGTTTATTACTCAACGCCACCAAATACCCGATAACCTCCACCAAGTAGCTGGTGAACCACATGGAATATACTGTTGTGGAAATCCCCTATTGGATAGCTAGTGAAACTCCATAGGCTAGCTGGTGGACTCCTAGAGTAATTCTGATCTTCTACCTTCACCACCGTCTAACCGATGGGTATTATGCACATTAGAGGTTCTTTCAACATGGCAAAAGTTGGTCGGTGCAGCCTACTCCTTTCCAAAAATCACAAAGGGCCTCCTAAAATTCCTTCATGCCATCAATTAAACCTTGAAAAATTATTCCATGGATCAAACTCATCCAATTAGACTTCAATAA
Source organism: Viscum album (assembly GCA_963277665.1). Lineage (NCBI taxonomy): Eukaryota > Viridiplantae > Streptophyta > Magnoliopsida > Santalales > Viscaceae > Viscum > Viscum album. The sequence goes on from OY728147.1 coordinate 1,318,112,795, forward strand.
AATCTTTAAAGACTTATTTAAATACTTAAAATGCTTTATCACAAATACTTAAAAGTATATTAAATAGAAAATGAAATCACATAAATTAAATAATTAGATATATAGGTGAGTTTTTGTGATCATGAAAACAACATGTGATATAGATAGTGGAACATTAGTGTATTCAAATAAACTTGTTTAGAACATGCCTATAATTAAAATAGGATCCACCCATCTTGAGAAAACTCAAAAATAACTTATTTAAATCATTAAAAAACATCATGCATAATCATGATCTTGCTTTACCTTTTACAACAACTATCCTCCATGTTCAAAATCTTGACCCTATTACCACTGGATCTTAACTATAAATACCTCAATAATAGATTTCGTGTTATATCTCTTAAAAACATATTTTTATGTATTTTTAACACTCACTTGTATTAAAATTTTTATCATAGATGAAATTACATTTTTTTATAACTTATTCTTATTATCTTTATTTATTTTTTTCACTTATTTCTACCCAATATTATCTAATTTTTATACTTACCAATGGGGGGATAGCTACTAGTGTAAAAAAAATTAAATTATTTTATAAAGGAAGAAAATTTTGTTAACAACTAGGGATAATATATTAAAATTATAACTATAATACTTATTTTTAAAAATAATATTTAATTTTGAAAATATTTTAAAATATATCATAGCTTTTTTATGATATTAAAAAATAAGAAGATTATTGGACATCATGTTAAAATTAGTCTCATTTTGATAATAATAAAACACTTTAAATTTATCTTATAACTTTACTTACTATGTAGAAAGAATTTTTTTCTTATTATGTAATAAAAAAACAAGTATAAATTTTATTTAACTAAAATTGAAATTGAATTATCCTGAGAATGAGAAATATGAATTCCAAATCAATATCTCTCTTAGGATTAAATAACACTTATTCAAGTAGTGGAAGATATCAAGAAACCTAAAAACTACCCCTCCCCAGTGTCTATAATGTCGCGAAGACTACATGACACATAATGGTTCCACTTTAACCCTTAAAAGGGGGATTATCAAAAATGAATAAACAATGAAGGTGTTCGGGACATTTAGAAAAGAAACCTAAAAAGAAAATATTTACCATGCCATGAAATTGAAACCATGTATAATATAAAATTAAGAACAATGTGTACCTTACACTAATGTTTTCCACAACTACTATCCTTAATCAAGAGTTATTTGAAGATAATTAGGAGAAAACCAATAGGATCCTTCCTCCATTGTGTTTCCACATGCTAACAAGAAATCACTCAATGTTTGGTCAGGATTTTACTTTACACCATGATATTCTAGTATCTATCAAGGAAAAGGAATAAGGAGAAGATAAATTTTAGGTAGGGGAAATTAACCAAAGGTCTAAATTCCATTTTCATGTACTTTGACCACTTTATATATTCTATGGGGATACTACCCAAGACTTCATACATTTATTCATATGTTTATAAAATATGATTAAATGGCATGCCAGTTTTTATGCTTTATAACCCTCGACCAAATGAGAAAACATGCATATGTCATATAAATTCAATGTTCTATTCTCCCATACATTTCATCAAATGTAACATTTAACATCAATGATAGATTATGTGGAATAATACCCTAACATTAACACTTAATGTTGACTTCCTTATATATCATACATTTTGATTGATTCATAAAAAACACTTTCAATATAACAATATCATTCAATAGGATATAATATAGTAAGCAATGAAATATCAACAATACCGTACATTATAGTATTTCATACCAAGGCATGCAATATGACTTAGTTTCCCATATGTCATTTCATATGACATATAGATATCACATGCCATGATATCAACCAAAACATCACATGTTTATAGGTTTTAGGTAATATCTCCACCAATATCCCACTTTCTCTAAATCCAAATGGATTTATGGAAGTTCATTTTATGTTGAATCATATACAACAACATGTGAAATCATATCCAAAAATAATTTTGGGTATCTTCCAAAATACTTTTGTAAAGCTATAATTATCTTCACTATGTATCACATCATATGAAATACCCTATGAATATCCATCCAAAAATCCTTTTGAATAAACTCTAAATATATTTAGAGTATCTCTATAAGTTTCTTAAATATGAATCCCCATTTAGGTAACCACAATGTGTGAACTCATAAGCCTTTGCATCGTTGGAAACAAATATGAATTCTTTAATTCAAAATTGTAATAAAAAACAACCTTTAGGAAAGAATCAGTACTTATAACACATTTATTTATTTAATTTATTATTTTATAAATCTTGTGAAAAATTAAAAATTTTAAATTTTTTATTGAGAACATAGTTAGGCACACAATATTTGAGAATGTGCATGCTAATCATGTGAAATATTTTTCAGAGGTAATAAATCAGCGTGGATTGTGGTATGGTTTGACTAACTATTCATTCTAACCATTCCTCTGATGAATATTAACTGGAATCTTGTTTTTTATATCCCAACCTATCAATAAGATTCATAATTAATTTATTTATTGTCATGAAAATATCTTCGACCATTTATTTTGATCATAACATTTATTATTTATTATTTTTATTTTGGGATTTTATGTTATTAAATGTACATGTGAATTTTGTATTGTGTATATTTGTGTTACTATAATGAACGAGTATACAAAATAAGGATATTTTTTTTATCCTGAAATGAAATTGAATGTTATTGATGCTTGATTATGGTGTATAATTATTAATAAGAATCATTTAGATGGTTCTATAAAAATAAACATGTATTTTATAATAATAATAATATTATTTTAAAATGTATTTTGTATAAGAGCTAGGTGACCACTCCTATCTCCCACATTTTTTTCATCATGTACAAAGAGGAGGGGGAAGATGGTGCTTCTCCCACCTTTATCTCATCTCCTCTATGACAACATATTTCATAGAGAATTTTAAGAATGTTTTTTCTTCCTTTTTTCCTACCTATTATCCTCTTCTCTCTTATCCATCTCATGTTCCCTCATTATCTAGGGTTTGTGTCATGGAAACATTGGGGTTCTTCCATACTAAGGAAAACATCTCTATTTTCATAGGGATTTTGGTTTCAAAGGGATGTTCTTATCTAATCCCTTAAATCTACCACCAATTGTTAAAGGAATCAAGGTTTCATCAATTATAGGTAAGTGGTTCTATCATTTCTCCTTTATTTGGTTAAAAATTGGATTTTTAAGCATTTAAAACTAACATATTACCTAAAATATGATTTTATAAACTCTAAAAATTAGATTTTTAAAGGATATTATTTATTTCCTATTAATTTTATATTATACCAAATGGGTTTCCCAAGGATTACATATATGAAATATTTCTCATTTATATTTTCACAATCTATATATTCATTAAAAATTTCCATGTATATTTTTAATAAAACCATTAGGGAGGTTTGATTATAACGATTCCTTGTGATTTTAATGATATAAAAATTGAAGTTTTGAGGATTATTATAAATGATAATAAAGTGGTTGGATAACATGATATATTAATTATGAAATACTTTGATAAAAGTATAAAATAAAGATGATATGTTCTATATTTGTTTTTAAAAGATTATACTAGGTTAGGTATGATTTATTTTTGACTTATAAATGAGGAATGCTGTATCTTTGATGAAATACTAAAAACATAAAGCAGTGTTTGGATTTTATAAAGCTGTATCATTCTTAATATTAATGACCATTCTTATAAAATACACACACACACACACACACACACACACACATATATATATATATATATGAAATTTCTTATTTGATGGATGGTGGATAGTGTAAAGGTGTTGTTTTATATGCTTGGTTTTGAAATACTTTTAATCCCTTAAATTTTGATAAACATTTATGGGAATACCTGGGTTACCTATGAGGTTTTATAGGTAAAATATCTATGTTATATGAGATGAATACTATGGGGACGTGGTGTTACCTTATAAATATAATCATGGGGGACATAAAAGTACCTTATAGATATAACATTGTGTACATGATGCTCCCTTAGTTACCTAACCATATAGGCACAGTGCTCCCATGAAAATAAAATCATGAGGATATGGTGCTCCAAATATTTCCTTGGTATTACCTTCCTTAGAATAATAAGTGCTATCCCATGATGTAAATTAGTAGTTTTAAATTATAAATTGCTTTTAATGTATATTTTCCCCAATGTAATTGTATTTTATTTAATTATGTATACACTTTTCATTTACATTTTTAACTACCTTGGTTTGAAAGAGGGTTTAAAATACTCCACACCATGATACTTATTTTTAGGAAAATGTGATTCATATCATTACTTATTTTCCTTAAAAATTTAAAATATTTTTTTAAAATTGTATTTAAATTTAGAATGTATGTTTTTTAAATAAATGGAATGTATAGAATACTTTATGGGACCCTACTGGGATTTTCTCACACCCCACATACACACCTTGGTGTGTATACAACCTTATGTTTCTGGTATGTATTATAAGTATGAGAAGCGATATACCTTTTCTAGGATTAGACTATTAGCTAAGTGATGGAGCTATGAAAGAGGTGACATATGGGATTGGTCATGTGTCTCATAGAGTTAGGTGTATATTTCCTTTCATGTGTTATGTTTGGGTCATGTAGACTTTATTAACATTTAAAATTGCGTCTTGTAAAGTTATGACTGGATATTTTTTTGGTTAGTTGAATTTAGGTTTGTCCCATTTATTATTTATCATATATAAATGGTAAATAATTACCATAAGTCACATTAATAACCTTAACACTTGTTTCCAGACCATGGTGATCAAGAATAAACTTTATAATTTTTGGCATATTGATTTGGGTATAGTGTCCAGGTACCTGGGTTGGTATGTTACAGCGCTACTCAAGCTACAAAGGGATCCAGTGTGATCTCCATCAAACACATATACCTCAATAACTATATTCACTATCTTTATAATATACAATCACACATTTTAATTTTCCAAGACATAAAATAACCAATGGACTCATATTATTTCAAACCCCATATCTACTCATACGTTCTCGATTATCTGAGTATAGAAAGATTAGATGAATGAACACATCACATGTCATTCACCCTAATGGATAGGTACATCACCTGAAACTCATTAAATAGATAAGAACATATAATATATATTATCTATGTATGGTCATATAATACTCCAGTTGATACCAATCGAGGGTTTTCATGTTATAATCATTATATAATAGGAGAAATCCCATCTTGGATAAACTAAACCAATGAAACGATTAACAACATACCTAATCAACCATGACTATCTCAGCCTCTAGTATTTCTTAGGAAATGTATCAAAGTATGAAGCTTAACATTTTAGGTATCTTGTATAACCTTAGGTAATGGAGGAATCCAAATATGAAACATACATTATTAGTATACAAAGTACATTGTGTATGACCCTCCATGTGATATACCTCATGGGTCACCCAAAACATAAAATTCCTTTTATGTCTCATAATAATATTCTCTGTATCCCAATGTTAAATCTTACTCACACTATCTTTAACATTTCATCACAAACTATAATACCCTATGACAATAATTTGTTAGAGATAACTCAAAGTAATACTTTGTGAGATAAATTATCATTACACCACACACAATATATATAACCCATGTGAAAGAATGATAAAGTGAGGACTACATTTTTTATATGATGATACATTTTATGTTCCTAAAATTCTTTAACAACACTAAAAAAACCATACATAAGTACCCATATAATCATATACAATATGGTATACCACTAGATAAATATTATGCTTCATGCACTTTTAAGGTTTTGTTAAAATCATTACATTTCTATGTAATTATGGCCTATTATTACCATAAGATCAATATAGATACATTGAAGGGGGGGGGGGGGATTAGTGTAGCTTATTCTTGATCAATTTAAACTCTTTCTTTTACCAATGAACCTATTAGGGTGTATGGAACTCAAACCCTTATCTCTCTCTTAGACCGTATGAATGTAATAATAAACAAAATAGCACAAGGAAAAGGTACACTGATTTTTATAAAGTTTTGTGACACCTAAATGTCATGATTGTTTTTTATTTTATATTATTTTAGGGTATTCTAATTTTTTGGAAGTTTTGGACTTGAAACCTTGGATTTTATGTAATTTTTACCTTTTTGGCATGGTTAGTGCACATGGTCTAGGGGAAACCTTGTATAAAGTCTTAAAGATGGATCATTTTAGTTAATTTTGTTTGTGTATGGTTGTTTTGTATGAGAACCATATAGTTTGGTCCAAACCATGTAACATACAATAGAATCCATGTGAGTTCTTTTGGATTAGGGTGTTGGAGCATGACTTACGCATGATTAGGGGAAACCATGTGAGTGACTGTGCACCAGTGCTGTGGTTTTTAATAGTTATTTTTTCTTGATTGGTGAAAAGTTTGTTAAACTACATGAAAAATCCATGTAGGTGTGTTTTTTTATCTAGTTACTGCTAAACAGTTGGTGCATGGTTTACCGAACCATGCTACCTAGCCTTTTTAGATTCCCAATTATATTAAAACTTAAAATTATAAGAGTGAATTTCTTAATTTTTAAGGATTTTACCCCTCATATTCCCTCCTCTTAATTTAGTCAACAACCTTGCATAACCTAAGGAGCCCCCGCATCTCTCTTTTATTTTGATCCCCTTATCCATTGATTTAAAGTGGAATGTCGAGGTAAAATCTCCTATTCCTATTGTTTTTATCTTATCCTCTTACATTTCCCCATTTATCCTTGGCCTAGTTATCTTCCTTGATCCCTAAGGGATGTTTAGATGATATTAGGGTTCAAGGAAGATTAAAATTCAAGTTATTGGGGGGTGTTTAAGGATTTTGGATAGTTCCTCATTTCTTGTATGGGCTTCACTTTTGAAGGAGACATATTGTTATGTGGTTACACATGAATAGAGGTAGGTGTTTTTGAATGTTTCCTTTATTTGGAATGTTGTTGAATTATTGATTCATTAGAAGGATCTTTTATTAAATTAAACTTATATGTGAGATTCATAGTAAATTTTTTAGATGTTTAAAGTGGTTTATCACTCAGCATGAAGTGTGTTTTAAGGGGTTTAGAGTTTTCAAAGTGATTTGTGTGTTCTAAATTTGTGATAAAATGAATAAAAGGTTTGTTTTAAAAAAAATATGAGGTTTAAATGTGTTTGAACCCAAATGGGTAAAAAATTAGGTGAAAAAATGTTTTTTTTAGAATTTTTTGAAAAGGGTAAAAATTATTTAGTTTCTCAAACTGTAAAGACCTCGACCCTAATATCCTAGAGTTGGTGGTTACTTTATTATATTGGAATAATATACAAGGAATAAAATCCCAAAGGACAAAATAGTTTAGTAGTATTTATAAACTAGATACATACTTGAAATCTACATTAAATTTTTAAACATAAAATGTACAAATAATTTCATTAAGTCTAGAATTATTCCCCCATTTTGTAACCCTGTATATAAGTCATAATGTACTTCTCAGAATCATGGGAAAAAATGAAATATATGAATGGGGAAATCTCAAATAATTAGTAAGGGTAAGCATACAATAGAAACTATGAGTAAATATGACATAAAAAATATATAAAAGTAAATAACTAAAACAAAATCCATTTAAATAATAACATGAGATATAAAAATTAACCATGGATATTACACTAGTCAAATAATTACATGGAAATTAATAACTAATCTTACAATGATGAAATTCATAATGCTAGACATTATAAAAATACCATTAAGGTTTCAGCTAAGACACCATACATAAACGAGTAAGGCCTCAAACAGTACCCAAACTAGTTTATCTCATTAGATATACTGATACATAAAGGGGATATAGTAGGCCCTACCCATCACTTAATAAGTTAAATGCATTCCTCATATGAAAAGGGTGAAACATAAACAACATAAACACTCGTATTGAAAAAATAGCATACAAAATGTGAATACTTTAACCATAAAAAATAAATGGTATCAAAATATCACATCCACAGTAAAAATGATCATAAAACAATAACCTATGGTAAATGATATCGTAAGAGATAAACAAAAATTAAGAATAAGATTCAACAAAGGGTGTTGATGTGATAGTAGGATCAGCTTCAGGCTTGTTGGTGCGATGATCAGCTTTAGGCTTGGTGTGATGGTCGACTTTTGGATCAATGGTGTCTTAGGTGGCAGAAGTCAACCTCGACAGTGTCAGTCATCTCAACTGGCAGTCAAGATGTCATATCTGGTGTAGATATGCTATTTCAGACTAGATCTAGTCAGAATCTATCAATGTTGACAGTTCTTAGGGATTCTGGCATCACGACAGATGTGGAGGGCATCACGGATGATGGTGGATCAACGTGCATCAGTCCCTTGGTGGTAGTAAAATATGATGGCATTGTGTAGGGATTATGAGGTGGATTTTGTTGGGGGTCATAGAGAAGCAGATGAGCTCTGGTGCAGCAGTTCAAGCTTCAGATGTGTGCGGATCTAGCTATAATAGATGGTTATAGTGGTAACCTTGGTGCGTGACGACATTTTGTGCAGATGGGTGGATTGCTGCAGTAATTGTGAAGGGTTGTTTCAATTGTAATGGGTTTATTCCAATAGTCTCTTTATACACTCAAATGTAATGGGTTTTTTCTAACTATGCTCTCGGTCTACTAAATTTTGAGGCTATGTGCCTCTGGGCCTACGAGCTTGTAATGAGTTTTCCCTTACATAGTTCAAAAGGGGTTCCTATTTTCTTTTTCTCAATTTAATAAAGGGTCTTTCCCCCAAATTTTATGGTAGGGGTTTTAATTTAATAAAATATGTAATCCTTTAATGTAAACTATAAATAATTTTCATGGTGGTGGGAAAATATTTGTCATTGTGTACGTTAAAAATATAACATTTATTTTATCATTTGTCAAGACGTTACATATAAAACACATAAAAAATTCATTTTGAAAACCTTTGAATTAAAAATAGACATAAAATGTCCTTTATAATCCTTTTATATCTATATAAATAAATATTTAAAATAATAGCTAAAATATTGATATTGAGAAAAACATGTGATAATTAAATCTTTAAATATTCAAGGTGTCCCATATGACTTTAAACACTTAAATCATAATCCCCATGAAAGAATAAAATTTAAAAAATCATTAAATAACATGATATTAAATTAATTATTAACATGATAATTCAAAGGGGCTATATATACACCTTATAAAAGAAGGTGGATGTATAACATCAAACTATGCCTTAATGAAAGGAGATTGAGACGAAGTCCCTTACCTTATGCTTCCTTTAGTCGAACATAATTTAACCTCCTATTTAATGGTTTTAATAATGTTATTAACTTACATCATAACCTTATTCAAATTTATTATATCATATATAATCTTATTATATTATTTTATCACCCATTTGTTGATAATATTTCATTATTATCCTTGTTTCGGGTGTTAACAACTTTATTTTCTTATGCACATTTAGTCTCATAAGTCCCAATTCTTGTGAATAGTTACATCATATCTAGAATTATATTAAGTTAATATATTTAATATTTATTCATTATATACATTTTTATAGTCATTCTTGAATGGAGAACATGGAAAATGAACCACATCGCATTGTGGAGATGGTAGGCTGTACGTACGCACAAGCGACTATATCATTCCCTTAATGGTAAAAGGGTAAGGAATTGTATGGTATATTAATTTTTATGGAATAAAAATCATGTCATATTTATTATTTATATCCATTATATCCATAATTATACCCATATAAATAAATTGGTGATGAAAAACAAATTACACCACGGTGTGGAGATGGTAATCCATACGTACACACGTACGATGATTTCATTTTTTATAAGATTGATAAAAGGTGGAATATGGTTGTACCATGATCATAATAACATATAAGAATATATATGATACTATATTTATTAATTTATAATGAAAAAAAATATGAATAGTAATTTGAAGAATAAATGAGCTTGAATGAGTTGGTAAAAATGATTACCTCTTCTTTGGAAGACTTCCTTTAGATCTCTTCTTAAGGGATCTAGGGTTGGAATTTTTGAAAGACCAAGATCTCTAGAAATTGGATAATGATGTTGGTAAGATAAATTTTCAGATTTTGGTCTAGCTATAATACTCAAAGTTTTGTGAATAAGTGAAGGATGAGGTGACCTTTTATAACTAAGGTGAGGGAAACTTTTAGAAACTCACAAAATATTAAATTTATATAAATTAATTTTCAATTAAAAATAGATCAAAAGTGAGTTATTTAGAAGATAATATGAGTATGGGTCAAAATAATCTAAACCAATAATTTTTATAGAAGTTTAGGTCATATTCACACCCTTATTATTTGGCTTTAACATTTATTTAATCCCTTTAACTCTTACCACAACAACATGTGTTTTTACTCCTTAGGGGTTAATATAGTTACTATAAAATGAAAAAATAACCATAAATGGATAATTTATGAAATTTTAAACCTTATCCCAATTAGTTGGATGAATTTATATTTTTATGAATTTTATATCATTTAATAAAAATATTATTTATTTTAAAATATTATTAATGTCAATTTTGATACTATTCATTACTTGAATTTTTTGAAATATCATAACAACATGATATATTAGAAAAAACATTTAATACAAATATAATATTTCTATTTCATCTAAAAAATTCATGTATGACATTAATTATATCAAATCATATTTATTTTAATATTTTCAATAACATTTATTTGATATGTCCATTAATTAAATAATTAATGCATCATCATTGTGAAAGCCTTTAATTTAATTATTTATTCCCTAAAAATTAAAAATAAATTATCATGTTGAAGATAAACATTTTAGTTTTCAAATTAATATTTATATTCAAATATATGTTCTAAATAATGACATATTAAAAATGTAATTCTTATTAAAAGCATGAGTACGACATATTTAAATTTTCTCAAAATAAAATACTATAAAAGACATAAAGTCATTCAAATGGATCCATGTGACCTTAAAATAGGACCAAAGATGATTTTGGTTGAAAATTAATCAACCTAATAAAATTAGGACAAGTGTTAGGGTAATTTTTTAATATTTATAATACTATTTTTACCCTTAATTACATGATTTACCCATAACCATGGTAATTAAAAATTACTAAAGTTACTATTCATATTATCAAAAAATAAAAGGGGACTATTTATTAAATTTTTGACTTATTATTCCAAATATAGAATCTATTTTTTAAAATTCGAAACACATAATTGGCTAAAATTAATTAAAAATTAATCTTATTTAAGGAATGAGAAAATGAGTTTTTAAAGTGAAAATGTTCAAAAATATTAAAATGATTTTATATAAAAATTCAATATTAAATTGATTATAATAACCTAAATTTGATTAAATTATATAAAATATTTATAATTATACTTTAAAACCAAAAAAAATAATAATTTAACACTATAAATTATTTAGATAAAAAAACTGTTTTCAATTAAAATTCAGTATTTTTTTTACCATTCATCAAAACATGAAACTTATCAAAAAAATACCAAAAATTAAACCAAAGTAAATTTTTATATTATTATTTCAAGTAAGAAGTTTATTTTGTTAAATATAATTTATAAAAGTGTCAAAATTTAGTTTTAAAATAAGTGTGCCATTAAAGGCGGCAAAAATGCCTTGAGAGAAATATTGATTTTTATGCATAAAAGTGGATTTATTTTTATATCATGCCTAAAAAAATCATATAATATATAAATTTAATAATGTGGTTAATACTATTAATAATTTACAATTTAATGGATAATTTATAATTTTCATGTTAAAATAATGATATTTAATTATATATCATTGTTCATTTAAGCTTGGTGTTGTGTCAAAGAGATTAAATTTAAAAAGAGACATACCATAAAATATTGGGGTGTTACATTATCCCATCCTTCAATAAATCAAGTCCTTGAATTTTGAAACTATACTTAAAAAATAAAAGGTTGATACTTCAAAATTCATATTTGGGAAACCCACATTAGAAATAGGGTTAATAAAACATCCTCTTAATAAGAGGGAAAGAGAAATGAGAAGGTCACCAAAAAATTTGCCTTTTGAATATGAAAACATTAGCATAAAGTGAAAAAATGGACATGGAATAAAAATATAACTGCCAGTTTCTAATGGAGAGTGATAGTGAACATGATCATTATAAAGTTGACCATAACAAAACCAAAAATCTTATAATTGGTTAAAATACCATTGATTTCTTAGTAAGAAAAGTAAACGGATAACATTTTTGTTCAAAAATAATTTTCCTAGAGTTGGAGGATTATTTTACTATATAGATAAAGAAGTCATGAAAACTGACTTGATTTCTTTACCTGTCACAATATCATCCTTTTGTTGTGATTTGATCAATTTCCATTTCATTTATTAAACCAAGAGATGGATATTTAAGATGAATTTTATTCCTGTATAACCTTTATGAAAAGATCCATAAGTCATTCCTTCGACCTTTAAATATTATCAAAAACAAAATGGTTAGCATAGGTTATAAAATATGATAAATTATACTTTAACCCAAAAAAATAATATCCAAAGTTCAACTTAATCCATTCCATAAGTATTTACCTTAAAACTCATCCAAAATATGCCGATATGAATTCAAAGAACAAAGATTTATAATAAAGGTAAATAAATTTCTAAAATCAAATTAACATTTGATTCCTCAAAAAACATAATTTATCTCTTATTATCACATACCAAATATTTTACTACCTTAAAAAACTTAATAAAAATGTTAATTATTTCAAATCCATAAAGAATAACTACTGTAGTAAAATCCTTATATATCTAATGATTCTTATAACCAGAGCACCATTGATGAAATAATTCTTGAATTTAAATACACAATAACTTTAATAATAATAATTCATTCTTAAAAAATTAACTATGCTTCATCATATTATTCCTTAATACCTCATTCCTTTCATTTTTATTTTGTAGTATCTTCACCATCAACAGTATAAACATTACTTGTATAACCTTATTGATTCCAATCATTAACCAAAACCCAAAGTATAATGCGAGTAACACTAATCATAGTGATATAGTCACAAAGAATCATTTATATAATTTTTAAATCATTCCATATTATTCTCAATATATGAATCCGTAGGTTTAACCTAGGTTATCCATGGCATTAACCAATCTGTAGGATGATATCCTATACTTAGACTTGTCCTTAAAGTCAATCATATAGTTATATTCTCTAATCTATTTTTTCCTAATTCTAATTCCCAAGGTTTATAATAATATGGATTTGATATAAAGACCCTAACCCCAGTATCCTAGAGCTGCTGGTTACTTTATTACATTGGCATAAGATACAAGGAATCACATCTTAAAGAAAAAAAATAGTTTAGTAGTCTTGGTAAACTATATACATACTTAAAATCTAAATTATATTTTAAAACATAAAACAACAAATAATTTCATTAAATTTGGAATTATTCCCCCATTTTGTAACTCTGTATATCATTTATAACTTACTTCTCAGAATCATAATTAAAAATAAAATATATGAAAAGGGTGATATCAAATGACTAGTAAGGGTAAGTGTACAACAGAAACAATGAGTAAATATGGCATAAAGAATATAAAAAGGTAAATAATTGAAACAAATAAAATTTAAATAATCACACAAGATAGAAAACTTTACCATGGTTATTGTACTAGTTGAATAATCATATGGAAATTAATAACTAATATCACAATTATTGAATGCATAACATTAGACATCATAAACATACCATCAAGGCTTTAGCCAAGACTTCATACAGAAATGGGTAAGGCCTTGGATCGTACCCAAACTAGTTTGTCTCATGATACCTACCGATACATAAAGGAGATATATTGGGTCCCACCCATAACTTACTAAGTTAAATTATTTTCACATATGAAAAGGGTGAAACATAAACAACATAAACACTCATATTGAAAAACTAGCATACAAAATGTGAATACTTTAACCATAAATCATAAATGGTATCAAAATAGGGCATCCACAGTCAAAAATATCATAAACCATTCAATAAAATATGGTAAATTATATCATAAGATATCAAAATCAATTAATTATAATATTCAACAAAGGGTGTTTACATAGATGAAAATACTCTAATAAAATCATAGAAAAATCATTGAGAAAAAACTCTTATTAAAACCATATGAAAAACAATTTCATATAAAAATACCATTTTATTTAAAAAAAAACCATTTTAAAAAAATATCCCAAAAATAAGGGAATATGGTTTTTCATTTAATAAAATATGTAATATTTCAATGGGATCTAGAAATAATAATTCATGATGATGAGAAAGTTGTTGTCACTATGTACGTTAAAAATAGAACATTCCTTTTGTCATTTGTTAAAAAGTTATGTTTAAAACATGTAAAAGGATTAATTTTGAAAACATTTAAATTAAAAATAGACATAAAATTTCCTTTATAATCCATTTATATCCATATAAATAAATATATAAAATAATATAAAGAATATTTTCATGGAGAAAAAGATGTGATAATTAAATCTTTAAACATTCAAGGTGGCCCATACCACTTTGAACATTTAAATCATAAGACCCATGAAATAATAAAATTTAAAACATCATTAAATAAAATTATATTAAATAAATTATTGACATGATAAGTCAAATGGGCTATATATACTTATCATAAAAGAAGGTGGGTGTATAACATCAAACTATGCCTCAATGAAAGGAGATTGAGATGATGTACCTTACCTTACACTTCCTTTAGCCGAACATGATTTAACAACATGTGTAATGGGTTTAATAATTTTATTAACTTATATCATAACCTTATAAAAATTTATGATATCATATATTATCTTATTATATTATTCTACTACCTGTTTGTTGATAATATTTCGTTATTACCCTTGCTTCAAGTGTTAACTGCTTCATTTTCATTTGCACATTTCGGCATGTAAGTACCAATTATTGTGTATAGTTTAGTCATATACATAATGATATTAAGTTCATAGATATAATATTTATTCCTTATATACATTTTTATAATCATTATTGAATGTTGAACATGGAAAATTAATCACATCACGTCGTGGTGACGATAGGCCGTACATACACATGCGCGACAATATCATTCCATTAATGGGGAAAGGGTAAGGAAGTGTATGGTATATTATTTTTTATAGAATAGAAATCATGTTATATTTATTATTTATATCCATTATATCCATCTTTATACCCACCCAAGTAAATTGGTGATGAAAAACAAATTACACCATGATGTGAAGACGTTGAGCCGACCGTACGCACACACTATACTTTTATTTTTTATAGGATTGATAAAAGATGGAATATGGTTGTAACATAATAATAATACCATATCAGAATATAGATTATACTATATTTATTACTTTATAATGGAGGAAACGTATGAATAAAAATTAGAATAAAAAATTAACTTGAATGAGTTGGTAAAAACAATTACCTCTTATTTGGCGGACTTCCTTTAGATATCTTCTTAAGGGATCTAGGGTTGGTTTTTTGGAAGAAAATGATCTCAAGAACTTGTATAAGAATGTTTTTAAGAGAAATGGTTAGTTTTTTTTGTGATATAATTCTAATATTGATGTGAATAAATGAGGGAGTAGGTTCCCTTTTATAATTAAGGTGAAGGAAACTTTTGGAAACTCAAAAAATATTAAATTAATATAAATTAATTTTCAATTAAAAATGGATAAAAAGTGAGTTATTTAGAATTTAATATGATTATGGGTCAAAATAATCTCAACCAATAATTTTTATACAATTTTTGGTGATATTATTACCCTTATCTTTTGGCTTTAACCCTTATTTAATACCTTTAACTCTTACTATGACAACATGTGTTTTTACTCCTTAAGGGTCAATATAGTAACTCTAAAATTAAAAAATAACAATAAATGAATAATTTATAAAATTTTAATCCTTAAAAAAATAATTTTGATTAATTTTATATTTTTATGAATTTTATATCATATAATAAAGTATTATTTATTTTAAAATATCATTAATGTCAATTTTGATACAATTCATTACTTGAATTTTTTGAAATATCATAACAAAATTATATCTTAGAAAAAAAACTTTAATAAATACATAATATATCTATTAAATCTATAAAATTATAAAATTACATTAATTATATAAAATCATATTTATTTTAATATTTTTAATAAAATTTATTTGATATGTGCATTAATTAAACAATTACTACATCACCATTATGCATGCCTTTAATTTAATTATTTATTCTCTAAAAATTAAAAATAATTTATAATTATGAATATAAAAATTTTATATTTCAAATTAATATTTATAGTTGAAGATATGTTCTAAATAAAAACATATTGAAAATATAATACTTATTAAAAACATGAGTATTACACATCTATCTTTTCTTAAAATAGAATACTATAAAAGTATTAAAGTAATCCAAGTGTCTCCATGAGTTCATAAAATCATAAAAAGGATTATTTTGGTCTAAAATCGCTCATAAAATAAAATTTGTAAAGTTTTAGGTCACTTTTCTAATATTTATAATATTATTTTTACCTTTAATTACCCGATTTATCCTTAACGGTGGTAATTAAAAATTACTAAAGTTACTATTCACATTGTACAAAAATAAAAGGAGAATATTTAATAATTTTTTGCATTCTTATTAAAAATATTGAATCCATTATTTTAAAATTCAAAACATATAATTGGATAAAATTAATTAAAAATTAATCATGTTGACAAAATGAGAAAACAAGTTTTTAATGTGAAAACGTTCAAAAGATTGAAATGTTTTTATATCCAAATTCATTGTAAAATTTATTTCAATGAACTAAATTGGATTAAATGATATAAAATCGATCTAATTATACTTTAAAACCAATAAAAAATATAATTTAACACTATAAATTATTTAGACAAAAAATTCATTTTCAATTCAAATTCAGTATTTTTTTACTATTAATCAAAACATGAAACTTATTAGAAAATAAAAAAATTAAACCAAAGTAAATTTTTATATTATGATTTCAAATAATAAGTTTATTTGTTTAAATATAATTTATTAAAGTGTTAAAATTTAGTTTCAAAAAAAGCACTCCATGAAAAGGAGACGAAACTACCTTTAGAAAAATATAACTTTTTATGCATAAAAGTGGATTTATTTTTATATCATGTCTATAAAACACATATAATATAAAAATTTTATAATGTGGTTAAAAATAGTTATTCCCTCCCATTTAATGGCTAAGTTAGAAGGGTTTTGTTAAAATAATTATATTTAATTGTATATCATTGTTCATTCAAGCTTAGTGTTGTGTGTAACGTAAGCCATCAAAGAGATTAAATTTAAAAAGTGACATACCATAAAATATTTTGATGCTACAAAAATGGTATTAAATAATAAAGAATTTAAGTTTTAAATTGTTTCAAAATGTGTATTCCAATGGTTTAACTCAAAAAAAGTTTTTAAAAAGGGATTTTAAATGTTGGAAAATGACTTGACATTACATGACCATTTTAGTGAAGGCCTGTATGGCACTTTTAAATGATATTTATATGGTATGTGTATGAGAACCTTAGTTTTTACCCTTGATTTTTTTATTATCATGTATTGTGATACTTGGGGAGGGGGATATGTTTATTATAAATTATAGATGATGAGAAATGGGATGATTTTTATATGGGCGTAGGAGGTGAGGTGAGTTTTATTTTGAATTCATTATACTTGTTCTATGAGTCATTCTATTTGTTCACATACCTTGAGTTTTTCAATGGGAATAATAGGATACTAAGTAGAAGATAGGGCTGATTGAAAGACCTAGTATATATTATGCACTATTTAGGGGATATTGGCCAGTTATACAGTGTGAGTTATAATTGGATGGATTATGAGGATTACGGTAGTTTGAGAGCTCACATGATGGATTATATAGATTAACTAGTTCTAAAATACTACCAAGATATTGTTAAGTTATTTTATTCCATCCTAGGGTTCTATTTTTTTAGTCCATGATCATGTTACTTTAGTTCTAGTGAGTTTCCTATAACACTTAGTTTGTATTGAAGATTATTTAGGGGACCCCATTATACAACTTGTTTGTATCCCCTAGCCTTGATTTTTTCATGGGGATATCAATTTAGTTGTTGAAATTATTATGATTTATTACTATCTTAGTGCTCATTTATGTTTAATTTCCATTTTAGTTGTGATTTATGTTTACTTTTAAATTGATTTACTAAATATTTTGTAAAGTCTATTTTAAAATGAAAGTGATTTATATTTCATAAATGCAGTTTGAGAAATGTTTTGAAAGAGGAAATGTGATTTGTCTTATTTTAATGAACTTAATAATGAATCATCTTTATATGATTTAAAATCATTTGATATTTTTTTGGTTCCACCCTTTCTTATTATATAATGGGAATGTCTTATAAAAGTGTTTGTGGCATGATATTTTTTTTCATATCACTCATATGGGAAAAAAATATTTTTGATTTATATTTAAAACTATCATTAATAAAATTTATTCTAAAAAGAATGAAACAAACACTTTGGTGAGATTATAATTGGACTATTTATCTCATACACTATATACACCATTGAGTCTATGCATCTTTTGTGTTTTATTTCATGTACCCAAGCTCAAGTCTCTTTTGGGGATGGTGTTTGGGTTATCTATAGTTGGAAAGAGTTTTGGTGTGGTGAGTGATAGTGGGACACATGGATAAGGTTAGTTTTGATTTAGGTTTGATTTATTTTTTATTTTGGGATGGTTATGTATCATACTTGCTTACTTGGATATTTATTTTGGTTTTTTATATGTGATGTTTGATTTATGTTCATTTTATGTGTTGATGTTTCTTATAAGATAGTTCTTTTTTTACTATTTAATATTACTTCTCTTTCTTGTTTCATTTATATCAATATCATTTATTTTATGCATGGGTGTATGATACAAGAATAGGTCTTGTTGGATTACTAGATGTTTATTTTGATGTGATTATTTGGATTTGGAGGGTAAGATCATTACCAAGTGTTCATTATTGATACCCAAACACTAGTTTTTAGCTCATAAGGTTTGGAAAATCCCTTCGGGCTTAGTGGTGAACCAGGTTGGATGACTTGTTAGGTCAGCCTAGTTCGGTTTGTTAAAAATGGTATTAGAGCCTAGGTTTTAAATATGGCCTTAGTTCTTGAGGATACTTCTTGTTATTTAAGAATTTTTGTAGTATGTATATAGGATCTTTGAAAAATGAGAGATAGGTGCAAGGAGATCCTAGTTAGCCCCTTCTCACATCGGGCCTCAAATTGCTAGGGTTGTTGAATTCGAGTTTTTTTTTCAGTTTATTCTTAATTTATTTTGATTTTATATGATATTATTTTGATCTCCATTGATTACATTAAAGCTTTTAGGGGTCCCCTAAAGCTTTTGGTGTGAAAATAAATAAATAATCATAGTTTCATAGTTATCTCGCATAGTCTAGAAAACTATATATAGCCTACGAATATGGGTTTGTAAACAATTTTAAAGGCTATTTCATAGTTGGATCCCAACTTCCACCATGTACAACCAAACTATGCATAATTCCATTCCCCCCAGATGTGTTTTCATGTCTCCCTTGTTTTTAAAATTGATTTAAATGGTTCTCACTATTGGTTTTAGGTTCATCAAGGGAGTTTTTATTGTGAAGTGACGTTATTGGGTGATACTTTTATTGATGTTTTGGGTCTTTTTTGTTTGGCCTTTTATTTTGAAAAATTGACCTTTTCTTTTTTAAAACTATTTTTTTGGATGGAAAATGGGGTAAAATGGTGTGTTATGGTTATGATATAATTTTTTATTGTATAAATGTTTTAAAATATATTAGTATTCCTCTTTTATCTGGATTTAGGAGATTTTTTTTGAAAAAATATTGGGATTTTATTGAATGTTTTAGTTCAAAAGAGTATCCTATGAAAGAGATAATTTTTTTAAAACCATATGTATTGGGATATTTATAAGATATTTTGATTATCATGGGATTTTTTGGTTGACCTCATCATGATATTTGTGATTTTTTTAGAAAAATAGTTAAAGTTGATGAAAATTATTTGAAATTAATGTGGGTTTTCATAAGAATGTTTTGAAATTTAAGTGAGCTTCATGGAAGATTTGGTTTTATAATATAACTTAAGAAGTGCTTTTAAAATAAAATGGTACTTTATAAAGACCAAGTGGGGTTTTTATTTATAGGAAACTAAATGTTTTCAAGTATGCATATTATTTTGTGAAATGATTTTCTATAATATTTTTTAAATGGTTATATTTCAAGAAGGAGTTTTATTGTTCTTAAAATTGAATTAAAGAATTCATAAAGGGCGTTTATTTTTTTTAAAGTGATAATTACTTGGATAATTTTTTTTTGAGCCTCCTTATGAAATGGGGTGTGGTTTAAAGAAAATTAAAGTTTTTAAGGATGTTTTTTGTATATTTTTTTAGTGGAGTTTTGTATATAGATTTTTCCCTTAGTGTATTGGGACTGTTTAGTTTGGTTTGGGAAACTTGAATGGGTTAAATTCATGGTTTTTTCTTCTTTTTTTATGACTCCTAGAAATTTATTGAGATAAAGTATAAATTTTATTTCCAAGGATGATCTATAGTGTGAGTCCTCTTATCATTTATGTGAAACTCTTCTGAATATGAACTTTTACCAGACTCTAAATGGGTGGTAGAGTTGGAAACTTTTTTACTATAATACTTATTAAGTACCAGCCTTTATTTCTATGAAGATCAAGATCCATTTTAAGAAATGAGGTGGTTAGGATATTTTTAGGAATTCTTTGAGTTAAATTACTTCAAGTAGTATTGGGTGATTGTTTTGGATTTTGTGTTCCTTGAATTTAGAGAGAGTTAAGGTTTATGATGTAATTTCTGATGGATTATTTCCTTGATGTTTTTTGGTTCCTAATTCATTAGTTATTAGTTATTATGGATATTATTATTAATTTATGTTTGAACTTATTTATTGAGGGTAGTTCATGGCACTTTCTATGATTGGGTTTTGATGGTTTGGGCATGGGATGCCCTTGGGTGCACGTTTCAGTTTTCTAGGATGGGTGAAGCACCAGTTGATATTCTGTACTGCATGGTGTTGGTTTTGATCTTATTAGATTTATAGTGATATGGTGTTCCTTATGTGAGGTTATAGATCACCCCTTTCACTCATATTTGTAACCTAAAGTTATATCTTATGTAATTTATTTTTGATTCATGTTTTTGTTTGAGATTTTTTCCTTTTGAAGGTGACTGGGCATTGTCAGTTTGGTGTACATTCAGTGCCTTTACTGGTCTCACTCATATTGATATGAATGGTAGTCATTTTATATATCTTTGGTTTAATGGTTTTATAGGTTATAATACTAAAATGAAGGTGAGGGTTATTCTATTGGTGGATAGCTGTTGGAGCTTATGGGATACTAGGAACAAATCCCACCTTGAGGGGGTTACTTCTTCTAGCCAGTTCCTAGTGGCCAAAATGAGATGCATGGTGATAGAGATGAAGACTCTTATTAAATAGTGGGATCATTGCTCTTCCCTTAGTATTATCATGAATTTTGGCATCTTATACTTCCCCAAGAAGTTCAAGTTATCACAAGGACATTGGAAGTGCTAAATCCCTCCCTCAAGTGAACTCATACTCAATGTGGATGGGTACTACTACTTTAGGAATATGTGTGGATAAGTTATTTTATAGGATCCATGTGGCTCATTCCTCTTAAATTTTAGTTTTTCCTATCATACTATAATTCCATTATGGAGGAGTATTTTTAAATACAAGATGGCTAGGAAATGAGTAGCAACAATAATATCTTATTATCATATATGGAGACTGATTCAGTTACAATTATTCACTCTCTACAAGGTCAGATCACTATTCCCTGGTCTATTATTTTTCTAATTCTAAGATTAAAGACTCTTATTAATGACCAAAATATCTTAATTCACACTTGGAATAAAGGGAACTAGGATGTACTTTTTTTGGCTTCTTGGGTATGGTCAGAGAGTTCTTGTATGTATTTTACTAGCTTTGCCTGTTTTCCTATTGGTTATCTTGACATTGTGAGGGGTAATGCACTCAGGCTTCACCATTTTTGGCACCTTAATCATGTTTTTTATATATTTTTTCTACATTAAGAAAATTTTAATTTTAATAAAAGGTAATTTTCCCATTTTGACAATATAGTATGCAGTGAATTGGATGAATTTTCTATGGGATCATTTAATTGTTTCTTGGTTTCAGGGTCTTTCAGATAGATTTTCGCTTATACATACCTTGCATCTTTAAAATTATTTCTTTAAAGTTGATTAATTTTGGTGTAATTTTATTGTTTTATTTATTTATTTTTGGAATCAAATTTGGCTCATTGGTACATTCTTTATAAAAGAGGTTTACAATTATTTCCACACCTCAAATTATAAAAGGTGGGGAGACCTCTGCAAGGTCTCTATATTATTAGAGATTTTTGTTTAATGGTTTGAGTTTTCATGTTCTTGGATATGTTTGGTGATATTTAAGGATTGAATCCATGGTTTTTTTAGAGTTGTGTGTTTTTCTAGTGTTCCATTATCATTGGACCTCTTTAGACTTACTTGACCCTCCCATCTCTAATGTAGGTGTTGAGGTTTTCAATTTTATTTTACTTACACTTTTATCAATGAATTTATGGGGAAATAAAGTGGAATGGTGGAGATAATTATGACACCCCTATCATGGTTGTTTTTTAGTTTTATATGATATTAGGGTACTTTAAAATTTTGGAAGTTTTAGGCTTGAAAACTTGTATTTTTTTGGAAAATTTTCCTCTATTTCATGGTTAGTGGGCATGGGTTGGGGAAAACCATGCATGAAGTCTCACACATGGGTCATTCCAGTTCATTTTTTAGCACATGAATAGTGTGAATTATTAGCACATGGTTTATTACAAACCATGTGAAATTCAATAGATATTATGTGTGTCCTTTTGGATTTGGGTGTTGATGCATGACTTGTACACAGTTAGGGGAAACCATGTGAGCGACTATGTGCTATTATTGTAGTTTTTATAGTGTTTTTTATATAGTTGGTGCCTGGTTTGTTAAATCATTAATATAAAGTATGTGGGTGTGTTGTGCTTGTACAATTCCAATTGCAGGATTGGTACATGATTTACCAAACCATACATCCTAATAATATGAGTTGCCTAGTTTTATTAAAACAAAAAATCCATATAGTTCTGTCATATATTTTTAATGGTTTTACCCCTCTTATTCCCTACCACTCATTTTTTTGACTTCCTTATATGTCCTAGGAAGATATCATTCACTCCTTTGTTGGTTATTACCCCCTTATCCACCAAATTCAAGTGGAATATTGAGGTAAAATATCATCTTCCTCTTGTTATATTCCTCTCCTCTTCCCTTTCCCTATTTCCCCTTGGTTTGATTATCTCCCACTAACTATAGGGGATTGTTTGGAAAATATTATGGTTTATAATGTTATTTAATTCAAGTTATTTGGGTGTTTAGGTCTTGTGGGGGGTTCCTTTTTTATTGTATAGGATTTACCTTCGAAGGTGATATGTTGTGTCATGGTTCCACTTAGATGGAGGTAGGTGTTTTTTGTGTTTTTACTTTATTTGGAATTTCATTGAATTCTTGAAACTTTATAAGTATTTTTTATTAAATTAAACCTATATTTTATAACAATAGTGTATTTCACAAATGTTTAAAGTGTTTTATCACTTGGAATAAATTTTGTTTTAAGGGTTTTTTAGTTTTAAATGTGATATTTGTGTACCAAGTAAGTGATTAAATGACAATAAGGTATATTTTAAAATAAATGTGAGGTTTAAAGGTGTTTGACCCAATTTGAGTCCCAAATTGGGTGAAAATCTGATTTTCATAAAATTATATGCAAAGGGTAAACATGATCTAGTTTCTAAAATGATCTTAAATGATAAAGGGGTTATATTTTAAATGGTTTCAAAACATATCTTCTAATGGTTTAATTAAAATAAAGTTTTTAAAATGGTATTTTAAATAGTGTAAAATGACTTGGAATTATAATTCCATTTCAATAAAGGTATGTTTATCACTTTTAAATGATATTTATATGGTGTGGGTCTGTGATCCTCAGCTGTGTCCCTTGATTGTTTTTTCTTATCTTAGATTGTGATCCCTGAGGTGGATATGCTTATTATAAATTATGGATGATGATAAAGGGGTTGTTTCTTAAAAGGGAGTAGGTGGAGTGGTGAGGTTCATTTATAATTATTTATAATTTCACCTTGGACCTTTATTGTTTTCTCACCTCCGTTGATTTTTTCATGGGAATACTATGAGACTAAGTAAGAGATCTAAATGAGTGAAAGGCCTAGTTTTGATTGTGCATTGTCTAGGGAATGTTTCTCAGTTATATAGAGGGAGTTATAATAGGATGGATTATATAAAATGTGGTAGATTGAGTGCTACTGGGATGAATTATATATCCTGACTAGTTCTACAGGACAACTAAGACATTGATAGTTCTTTTAGGACAACATAGGGTTCTAATTGCCAGTCCGAGATTGTGTTACTTGAGTCTTAGAGAGTTTCGCATGATGCTTAACAAATTTTTAGGATTATTTAGGGATTACCATTATATACTATGTCTATATTACCTAGCCTTTATTATTTCATATAACAATCACTTTGGTTGTTGAATTTATTATAATTTATCTCTATCTTAGTGCTTGTGTATGTTTACTTTATGTTTTAGTTTTTATTTATGTTTAATTTCTAATTAATTTAATAAAATGTTTAAAAAGTGTGTTTTAAAAGAAAAATGGTGCATTTCATAAAAAAGGAGTTTGATAAATGTTTTGTAAAGTGGAAATTATATTTTTATTATTATCATAAACTTAATAAATAATCCTCTTTCATGATTTAAAAGAATTTAATAAAAAGGTTTTGGGTTTTCCCTTGATTATTATAGAAGGGGGATGTTTTATAAATGTGTTTATGGCATGATATGTGGTTTCACCTCACCTATATGGGGAAAAACAAATTTTAATTTATATTTCAAAATATAATCAATGAAATTCATTCGAAAGAGAATGATAAAAATTATTTGGTGAAATCCTATTGGGTTTTTTAGATTATACCCTATATACACCATTAAATGAATAAAAAGTTCATATTTTATTTCATGTATCTAGAATTGGGTCTCTTTTGGGGTTGTTTTTCGAGTTGACGATGGTTGGAAATATTTGTGATGTGGTGAGTGACTATGGGTTACATAGAGACAATTAGTTTTGATTAAGATTTATTTTTTCCCTTTTAGGATGGTTATGTATTATCCTTACTGGCTTGGATATTAATTTTAACTCTTTTCATATGTGATGTTTTCTTTATGCCCCGTTAATATGTTGATGCTGATTATGATATAATACATTCATTATTTCTTTATATTACTCTATTTGGTGGTTTCAATTATATTGATACTATATATTTTATGCATAGAAATCCAATACATATATAGGTTGTATAGAATTTATAGGTGGGATCTAATATGTGATTATTTAGATTCAATAGGTAAAATCATTCTCAAGAGTTTTCCCTTAATACCTGGGCACTAGTTGTGAGCCCATGGGGATCGAGAATGCCCTTCAATATTAATGGTGAGATAGGTTAGGTGACATGTCAAGTTAGTCCAGGATGGTTTGTTAGAGGTTCCCTCACAATATGTGAGATATACCTTGTGTTTTGTGGTTATTATCCCACTCACACATTACTCATATTTTATTATCAAAATTAACTAGGGTAAAGGGGGATATCCTTGGTCCCTTTAAACTAGACACCAACCAAGTTACATGCATAACACCAACTATATATAAAAATTACCCACTCACTATTCTTCTCTAAAACTGACACTGATTATGATTTATCTTCTTAAAATTATATTTAGATGGGTCCACCTTGAAGTATATTAGTGGTAAGAACAAGTCTCCTCTATACTTTCACATATTCAATATTCCTCCTTAGTCATGTAACAATATTTAAAAAACTACCATTTATCACTCATAAAACAATATATTCATGGCTATCTCACTCTCTCTTATTCCTTTTACATTAATATAATAATCTTCAATAAATGGCATTCTTTTCTATGTCTCTCTTATTATTCAATTATCAATTTGAACAATTACAAAAATTGGTTTTCTCTATTTTTCTTCCACACACCGAATATTTAGAATCAATATATCAAAATCTATTATCATCATTTTTATTCAACTCATAATCTTATTTTATAAAATCATAAAAATATCACATAAATATTATTCTATAATTCATATATTTTAATATAAAAAATAAGTAAAAATATTGGTAGCATGATCTTCTAATTAATCTCTTTCAAAAATGGTCAAAGATATCATGAGAAATCCTCAAATCAAGATCTTTATAAATAGAGTCAAGTATTCTTTTTGACACTCTAAAATTATCACATTAATATATTCATGAATATTTCCTTGATATACCTCATTATTTTCTCATTTAACTCTATAAAATTATGGGGTTATTTATTCTTCCAAAACACCAAAAACCCCACTACTAATTTTTGACATACACATATTCACATTCAAAGATAGTTGTAGGTTGAATATTTTTCTCATGATGTAACATTATTCTCCAAAACTCAAACAAATTATCCTTAATCACAGAGAATAAAAATATCATCATGGTATTTATTCTTTGAATAATTGAAAAAGCATAATTTGGTTTTGTATCTTATTATTTACCTGATAATATATTTTACTCTTACATAGAATTATAAAACCTCAGGCTATTCATTTTTAACATCTAGGTTAATATTACTTGATCCTATGAAACTTTAAATTATTCTTATGAAGAATTAGATTAATCTTATATAGCTACTAGGTTACTCTTTCAAAGTACAAATCAAAACCATCTTACTCTTATAAAACTTCATATTACCCTTATGTGGATTTAAAATTCTACAATTTAATTTCACATAGCTTCATTTTCCATGATGTCACACTTATAAAGTGAATATTTATTCTTAAATATCCCAATTATCATGGAATATACTCTTAAATTTACTTTTAAAAACCATATTTATTCTTATATATAGAGTATTTTACTCTAACATAGCTTATACTTTGACAAATTTTCATAAATATTAATCTAAAAAACTTATAAAATTAATCTATATCCTTTTTAAATTCACTCAAATTATTATAATATAATTTAATCATATAAAGACACCTAAAAACCTTTTTAAAATTATTAATACCCTTGAAAAATCTTCATATTAATTCCAAGTCACTTTTATAATAAGAATAACCATTAATTTTTTTAAATAAGATCAAAACCTCTTTAGAATATCACCAATCATTTTAATTCAGAAATTCAAACCATCAAAAATATTTTTGTAGTATTTAATTAATTTATTTTTTAGTATTTAATTCAACTAAAAAACAAATTCTTTAATAAATATCCCACTACTCGATCACATCATGATTCACTATTTTATTTCACATTCATACCTCTATTTTAAATTGATATTATATTGTAAATTAAAAATATAATATCAATTACCCTTATACTTTTATTTAATTAATTAATGTTAAATATTTTTCAAAAAGTAAATTTTACCTGTTGTGATGTTTTTATCATAGGTGGAGATGATTTGGAGTGCCTTAGATAAGGTTGAAGCAAAATGGTCCAAACCACATTGATTCCCAAAAAAAATGTGCAATTATCTTCACATATCAAAATATATATCCATATAATTAGGTTAAAACTTTGCCAGTTGATCTATAACTATGTATGATACAACTCTTTATAAGAAACCTAAGCCTATTTTATTCATCTAGTGGCACAAATTAAGTGGTCTATTGTTTTTAAAAAGCTTTAAGTCATGAGTAAAACTAGGATTTTTAAAAATATATCCCATTATAATAGCCTAATGACCACTAAAGTTTATAGGTATACATTCAATATGAAATTTACTAACTCTTCAGTTTATCTAAATTTTAGATAAGGAAATTTATTTTCCTAAAACCAAGCTATAAATGGTATTGAATTTTTTTTTATGAAAAAGCCACTACCTCCCATTACTTATAAATTGGCACCTTGGGTGTCTCATTGGTAAGTTTGACCAATGTGAAATGTTTTTACATTTTGGAGAGATTTAGGGTTCTTATTATCACCTTAGTGGATATAGATATCCCTATCCTTGAAAGGATCAGTTTGGATCCATGTGACCACTAGGGGAGGGGTGAATCAGTGGTAAGTTCTTTTTATATTTTTTTATTTTTAAAAAACCTTTGGTACATGTTAGCGATAAATGAATCTACTGAACACAATAAACAAGAACACCTATATGGAAAAAGTAATTTACATGGTTCACTATTAAATAAGACTATCTAGTCCTTGAAATGATCTGGAAATAATATTATATCATACGGTCTACTAGAAAAAAATCCTTGTGGTTTACTGTAAGCAGGGTATATTCATCACTTGCATTTCACTATAAGAATATGACTGTGCATGTTCTCCTCTCACAGTTGATATGATAAGGATTTTTTCAACAAAATAATATACCTTCACTAATATGTTTCAATATATCATCACTATGGATCTTGGATTCTTCACAATTTCAATTCTATAAGCTATTTCTTCTTTTTATTTGATTTCTTACACAACAACAAACAAGAACCTCTTCTCTCATCTCTCTATCTCTATTATTCTTACCTTCAAAAACTAAAAAATCCATAATAAATATAAATTATATAATGTGAAGCATTGGTTACCTATTATCCATATTATCTATTAAAATATTTTTGAAATTGTTTAAATAATTTAAAATTCAAATATCTATAATTATTGGATCCTATTTTCACAACAACTTCCATAATAAATCACTTACATAACTGATTGTAACTATACGAAAACATGTCAAAATATTACATCCACTTCATTATCATTTAAACCTATATTTATTAAACATTAAATCCGTATGCATACATTAATAAATTCTTGGTATATTGATAGGATCATTCCAACTTAAATCTTGGCATTCTTCCTCATAAATACCATCAAAATCATACCTTCTTCACTACACAATAATTGAAAAATCCATCACATTTAGTTAACATGCATATATTCATTAATGAAATATAACATTTCATTCTTCATTCATAGTGAAAGGATTTCCATGAAACCTTATTATAGTTTACCATCAAATAGTATCAAAAATATCATATTGAATGAGAAATTCATGGTTATCTCAGATAATATTTATTTTTATTCTAGTGAAAATGGATACACCCAATACCTTTTTCACTTATACCTTTTATCTTTATCCAAAATATTCTTTTTTAAGAATCTTTATAGTCATTATAATGATATTTAAACATTATTAGATCACTTTACTTTGTATCACTATATTTTATTCTCAATTTAATAGTTCATGCTCAAACATATGGAAGGTCTATGTTTTATTATTATTATCATGGAGGATATGCACCCACAGAGGATATGTTATACACTCAAAAAAGCAATGAAACTCATAGAATATCTATGATGTTCTCAAGAAAGCGTTAAAACTCATGGAAAATCCATATTGTTCTCATGGAAGTACTAAAAATCATCAATTATCCATGATTTTATCAGAGAATCCCTAAAACTCATAGAAGATCTACAATGTTCTCATGAAAGAAATGAAACTCATGAATGATATATGATGTTCTCATGGAAGAACTAAAACTCATAGAAAATACATATAACTCATCTGGAAGGTCATCATGACCTCACATATATTCATTTCATATATTCTCAATCTATATAAGCTCAACCCACAAAATCATAGTTTAAAGAATAAAAAAAAATTCATATGGTCGATCACCATTACTCACAGAAACTCATTATTACTCATGGTTGATTGACTTTATCCCAAAAATGGTTAGTGATATTCACATGGAATATATAAAAAACATTTCTAAATCAACTTCAATCATGTAGATAACCATGATATAATATCCACCGATATTTTTCATATTTCTCTTGAAGACTAGTATAATAATCTTTAGATATAAGAGCTATTCCCGACATTACATATAGATTTATGTGTTGAAAAAATAAAATAAAATACCATAAACAATACTACTACCTATTCACTAGATTCTTTTAACAATATAGTAACAAAATGAAACATCTTGGTCTAAAAAATCATCATAAAGAGAGATAAAATGAATAAGGATATCCACTTGGGTCTCTTACTCTTCTCAATGGTGATCTAAATAGTGCCAGATCATTGTTAGAAAGATACATACTTAGTGAAGAATTTTTAATTTTTTTACTACTAGTTTGGTGTAATTTTTGTGTGGAAACATTAGTAATTTAAATTTATTGTTAGGTATGATTATACAAAACACTTTTTATTCCACAACCGATTAGTTTGATATTTTAAGTGAAAATATTTTGTGATCCTAATTGGTTAACATGAGGGTCATTTTTTTTCTCAAACATACTTGAGACATTAGAATTCTTTGTTAGCCCTCATTATAATATCTAAAAATTTAAAAATTTATTATTGTGTTAAGGGTTGGTTTCAGGTGTACCGCTCTAAAGGGAAAATAGGGGAATCAAATTATTTATTACCATCAACCAAAAAATTTCATTAAAACAAATTAAAATTTTAGAACTATAAATTTTTTATCATGTATATTAAACTTACATTAAATACTTTCACCCACTCCTCATAAAACCTAATTAATTTAAAATATTATTGACTCAACTCCTATTTTTTATTTTTTATTCTACTTCGAAACATTTTCAACCCCCATATTTTTGTTTTGTTTAATTTAAAATTAATTTAAATTCACATTTTAAAACTCCAATTATTTTTTTGATATGACCTAGGGTTTTCCATATACTATAAATAAACTTTAAAAACCTAATTAATTTTACATTTCATGATAACATGTTTAAATATTGGTGTCATTTCCAGGGAGCACAATAGTTTAGTGTATATATTTTTGATAAGATCTTTGTCTACCATGTAAATATAGGTTTATATTTTTAAACTTATAGTTTTATACATCTAGTTTTGTTTTAATTTATTTTATTTGTAGGTTATTTTTATGATATATTCTTCACTAGGAGAATTATCTCCTTTTAAATCTGAACCTGAGAGGATCCTATTTCATCAACACAAAAACAAACAACTTGAATCTTTTAAGGAGGAAACACAAACCATAAAAAAACCTATAAAACCTTATTATTTTGAAACTAAAATAAAATAAAAATTTAATTTATATAACATGGATGAAAATATATAGACTTAAAAATAATTAAAATTACCTAACTTTGAATACCAAATAATTTATATGCAATTACCAGGTGAAACTCATAACTTAAAATTTAAATACGGTTCAATTAATTTATAACTAAAATTTCATGGAAATGTTAGAGAACAACCACAAAATAATTTAAAGGAACTATAAAATTTTTTTTCAACATTGAAACCCATGGGAATTGTTAAAGAACTTGTAAAAAATATATATTTTCCATTATATTTAGATGACTCAGTGAATTACTAGTTATATAATGCACACACTCCAATTGGTGGCTGGGTGAAAATGAAATTAATTTTTCGTAAAAAATACTTCTTAGAATCCCAAAATACAGTAATAAGAAAAGAAATACATGGAATATGAAAATCAAAAGAGTAAATATTGCATGAATACTATGAATGATTTAAATGTTTATGTGTAAGATTCCCTCATCATCAAATAACTTATCAACTAATAATGAAATATTTATATGAAGGTAAAATACATATGGATAGTAGTATGATTGATGCCTATATAGGTGGCACTCTAGTGGGGGAAGACTATAGTAACAATGAGGAAACTCATTGCAACCATAAAGTAAAACATGCAATAGTTTAGTTTAAGGTCCAGTATTCCTATCATATGAGTCCATGTGGTGCAAATTTTCAAATTTGATAAGAAGGTGAATATGATTTTAAAAAGGAAATGGCCCTACTCTAACAAATTTATATTTACCATAGGAAATCGTAATCTTTTCCTCTAGTTCTTTGTGGTATATATGCCACCAAAATCAACTATTTTGATTCATGTCTTAAATTGAGAGACCCTTCTAAGAGTTATGTGGAAATATTCTTAGGCCACCCATACAACGAACAAGTTAGATAAGAACCATACTATCCATAAAACTCTAGATGAAAATATAAACAATCATATAGGTAAGGAGTATTCCAACAACCCCTAACTCTCATGGAACCACATGAGACATGATAGTCATTCTCCACCACCACCAAAAAATCCTTAACCACCCAAAAAGACTTTACACTCCCTCCCTCTAAAACCTAATACCAGCCTAAAATAACTAATTAAGTAAATTTCTATAAATAATATCCAATTAAAATATAAAACCCAAGATTCCATATAATCTCTAAAAACATAATTAGGAAAACTAACCAAATTGGTGAGGGAAATCCAAATTCAAGGGTTAGGTAAAATTCACTATCAACCAATAATCAATCCTAAGGACAAGAAAAATTTCAGTACCATCACCCTTTATTGTGGTATTAATCTTAAAATCCAAATTAATACTCCATTAGATTTATTCCATCCCGAGGAAACCACTATTCCAACCATACTTAAAGATCAAAATGATGAAAATCCTTGTCTTGAGAGAATTCCCATCAAAAGAAAGAGATTGTATTTTTTTGATCCACCTAGCCCTATCATTACTCTTGTATCCCTTTATAGGGACACCTAAGAAAAGAAAAAAAAAATAAACTCGATAAAGAGATCTTAGAAATATTGATTTTTTTTAAGTTAGCATTCCCTTGATCGATTTTGTGAAGAAAATTTCACGATACAAGAAGTTACCAATGGATATATATACAAACTAAAGGAGTCCCTAAGGAAATTAAAAAGAGATATTTGTTATAAAAAATTCAATATTAATCCAAATATCACTCTCTACCAAATTCAAGGATCCTAGAACATTCTTGATTCCAAGTACCATAGGGTAGTGTTTCTTTTATGATGCTTTACTTGATTTTGGTGCCTCTATAAATGTAGAGACCCGAAGCCTGACGTACATGGACATTACATTACTTTTGCGGAATACTTAGTACATAACAAAAACACACACACAAGGATCGTAATAGTTTAGTGTCTTTGGAAACTTGGAACGTAATCTTCTAATCGTGGTGAAAGATCTTCAATATCTCCCATAAAGATCTTCCCTTTTTTTACCTAAAATCTTTCTTTATATCCTGGGGAAAAGAAAACATAAAAGGGTGAGATCAAATGCTCAGTAAGGGTAAACAAAAGAAAAATCAATCACATCATATTCATAAGAACATAAATTTTGGAAATCTTAACCTGCAAAAGATATCATAATTTCATAACATGGGGTAAATCATGGCAGTGAAATGTAATCAAAATAATCATAACTTAAAACATGAAACTTTGTGTCATTCACACATAATCATAGAGAATCATTTCTTGTTAGTCAAGACTCATTGACAAGACAATCTTAGTGGACAAATTCCCTTTCTGAACTGAGTCACCCTCGTTTCAGTCCTGTTTCACTGAACCAGTATAACCTACCGTTCCAGCCATGTCTATCTCATGAGATATAAAATCTTTACCCAATGCATTGGAGGGAGATATAGTTCCCACCCATCTCATAATGATACCATTCTTATGTGTTCCACAAAATCATAAATCATACATCATTGCATAACCCATGTAATACAAATGGGAATCTTAAACATCATGACATCATAAAACAATTCATACAAGATAAAGGAATTCATAAAAATAATTACATCACAACATGATCAAATCAATGTAATAATAGGGATAAAAACAGAACCCTTTATTATCTTAGATGGAAAATAATTTTGATAAAACACTTGAACTCCATTCTTGAGGAAAATATCCTTTCTTCTTCAATTTTTTTTTCCTTTCATAACATGTCATACGACTTTAAAATAAAAGAAGTTGATTAAAAATAAAATTGAAAACTTTTAAAGGAAGATTCTTCGAAATAATGTTTTAAAAATCCATTCATGCCGTATAAGTTAAAAAAAACATTCTTCGTACTTTTGTCGGAAAAGTCAAAAAAAGTACCTCGTAAGAAAAATGACAAAAGATTCCTTTCATATCTTTTACTAAAAACTCACCGAATGGTAAAATAGGATTTAAACAATTGAAGGTGGATGGAAATAATATTAAATATTGAGGAAACATGTATGTGGATGATAAAATACACCCCAGTAAATTCAAAAGTATAAACAATCTCGGATAAAAATGAGATTGTGATATCTCCCTTACCTTAGGTCCGATTTGCTTCGTAAGTGTCCGAACCTCCTATATAATGATTTAAATAATGTCATTGAATTATTACAGAATCATATTCATTGTTATTATATCATATATGGTTCACTTATGACTTTATATTACCCGTTCTTTTGTAAATTCATGTTAAAGTAGCGTTTTGGGTAAAATCGTCTCATTTGTCGTTCGTGTTTTTAACTTATAATTATTAATATGATTACATGGATCATGATTACATATATCTAGAATGTAAAACATGATTTATATATAATATATATTCAGAATATATATATATATATAATATATCGATAAATGGAATAAAATACACCGTTCATGGTAGTCTGTATGTACGCATGAACGCTGTTTTCGTTTCCTTATTGAATTGAATGGAATTAAGTAGATGACATACATATAAATATACATAAATCCAGTATCATTATTATGTCATATATTTCATTATTACTTATTATATATACTTTATAATCATTCATGAATGGTTAATCATTGAGAATGAATCTCATCGTGTCGTGGAGACGGTAGTCCGTACGTACGCACGAGCGATGATATCGTTCCCATGGTCGTGGAATTGTGTTGAAGTGTATGTATACTATTTCAGTATCAATATAACTCTATAATAATCATATATAGTTACTCCTTACACCATTATACCCATCCAATTAAGGTGGTGGCGGAAAATAGATTACACCACGGCGTGGAGAGGGTATTCCGTACGTACGCACGCGCGGTGATTTCCTTTTTCCGTAGGATGGATAAAAGGTTAATTAGAGTTATTTCATATTTATAATAACATATCAGTATATAAGAAATACTGATGTTATTACTTTATCATGAAACAACTAAAGATGAAGAAGTTGAAGAAGAAAGAAATTGAAAAAGATCGGTAATGGATATTACCTCTTTTTGACGCGCCTTTTCTTAACCTCCACTTAAAGAACTAAGGATGGTCTTTGAAGAAGACCAGGACCTCTAGGATGATACTAGGGAAGTGTAGAAGAGATTTTTTTAGGGTTTGGGTGAGCTTGAATGCTCAAATTGGTGTGAGGAGGAAAGGGAGGAGGTGCCCTTTTATAAGGGAGGAGAGAAGCATCTTAGGAAAATCTCAAAATATTATTTTATATTAAGGTCAAATTCGGTTTATAATGGTTCCAAATGGTATTATTTCTAATATAAAGTGGGTATGGGTCGAAATCCTCTCATCCAATAGGATTTAGACAAGTTTAGGTTATTATTTTAACCTTATCAATTAGATTTAACTCTAAGTTAAATAATTTAACTTTTACCGTGTCTTTTTGTTTTCTTACACTATATGGTTAATAAACTTACTATATGAAGACAAAAGAACCCCAAGTTGTTTATTATTAATATATATATACTTATATAAGTCATTTTTCCGAACCTTAGATTTTTAGGAATTAAATAACAATTAATAATATAATATTTGTTTTAAAAACTAATTTATGTCAATTTTGACACTATTTGGTACATGATTTTTATGAAATTTCTAACAGAATTATAAGTTCGAACCAAGTTACTTAAATCAACAATAACATTTCATATTAACCTAGAAAATTATTGTATGTCATAAAAAGTCTCAAATTACATTTATTTGGGCATTTATAACATCAATTATGTTAATATTTTCTTAAAAAGGTAATTACTGCATCATCGTTGTGTCATAAATAAATTAAATTATTTAAAGTATAAAAATTACAAATAAACTACCATTATGTAGGAAATATTTTTATCTTTCTCATGAATATTTATAGTCGAAATTATATTATGTATAACCCTATATTAAAAATGTTTTAGTAAATAAACTTTGATTTTAACTCTTTTAACTCTTCTTTGAATTAAATAATAATAAATGTCCAAATCTAATCCAAGTGGGCCTAAATGATAATATTTTACACTCAAAGTTGTTTTTGGTCGAGATACACTTTTCCAATAGGATTAGGACATGTGTTAGGGTAATATTAATATCATTTTTACCCTTAATTACCCTATTTACTTTTAACCGTGGTAAATAAAAGTAAAAAGTTACTATTCACCAAAAATTATTTTCATCTCATTGAACCACATTTTACTTACTGACATCAACCATGTCTCTAGGATTTTTGAAATTCCATTCACAGAAGCAGTAAAATTAAGATTTATGAAGAAATTAATTTTTTTAACTACCACTTATTAGTTTCACTATTCATCACAAATCAAAGTTTTTCAGAAAAATGCCAAAATTTCACCCTAAGCTATAATTGATATTCCGAATTCAAAAATTATTTCTATTTTACAAAATTCCCAACATATAAGTTTCATTAATTAATTTTATAATTAATTTCCGCTGTCACAACAAATAGCATGTTTTTAAGAGATAATAACTAACAAAAGATTAACACTTGTTTATGTCTGGTGTAAATGTGAAATTACATCCAATGACCAAAATTGTATTGAATTGTAAAAATATATTCTAAATATAATTTAAAACCACTCAAATTAATAATTTATCACTATTAATTATTTCGATTTAAAAAGTTGTTTTTAATTATAATTTAGTAATTTTCACTATTCATCAAAATATGAAAGTTATCCGAAAAGTACCAAAATTTCACCTTAGGCTAAATTCGATACTCTGAATCCAAAAATGAAGTCCATTTTGAGAGCTAAAATTTCTAAAATTTTAAAAGGTGGTTATTACTATTCATAACGGCTAGTTATAATAATATTTTAATAGCATATCGTTGTTTAGTGAAACTCGGTATTGCGTACTACACACGCTATCGAGGAAGGTCGCGATTAATGCAAGGCAAGTCAAGGATGTGTGTTGTGCAAGATCCTTTTGGTGTAGCATACAACACAAGACATTAATAAAATTAAAAAGAATATTTTTCATAAAATCTCGGGCTGTTACATTCTACCCCCCTTAAAATGAATTTCGCCCTCGAAATTTGTCAGGGTTATAAATGGTTTACTACTTGAAAGTTTATTTAATGGAAACCCACATCGTAAAAAGGAATACCAAAACCAATCTTTAAAAACAAAAGTATGAAACGTAACAGTTACCCAAATAAACTAATCACTGGGTTTCCACATAGATGAAAATATTGATATGGAAGAAAAATCTAACCATCATGTTCTGATGGAGAGTGGTAGAGAACATGGCTATGGAGAAGCCAACAATCACAAATCCATAAATTTGTGACGATATAAGGTACCATCTGATTAATCAGATATAAGAGCACTAGGACAACATTTTTTTTGGTTTTCAAGATCGTTTCCCTAAAGTTGAAGAATTTGAATTAGAATAAATACTTACTTTATTTTGGTACAATCTCACCGTTGTTCATGCCTTGAACATTTTCCACTTCATCTCTTAAATAAATGAAGTTGATTTTGTTATTCGTGAAGTGTTAGAAGATCATGTGATAGAATGACGGGTCATTCCATCTGTCTCAAGAAAAAGTTATTAAATATACATAAGTCATTCTATAGTGAGATTAATCATATATGGTTCCTAAAATGGACTTATACATCATATATCATATTTCTTAGTATAATAAAACTAGTTTCTACTAAACAGGGACTTCCTGTAGGCCAGTGGTAGGCGATAAAGGCCAGTCGCACTTCGGTTGTGGGTTCGATTCCCACATCCTTGTCCGACGCGATGGGCTATCGCCCATCCTGCAGGTTGTCCTTTTTCTAAAACTATATTACTATAACATCCCATCAATAATATTGAAAAAACTTCTATCCTTAAACAATACTAACTTATGTCCAACATAGTCCATTACAATCTTTATGCTTATCCAAAATACTACAGTCCACTCTCATAATATAGTGAAAACAATTACCAGAGATTTAATACCATCGTTGATCCCCATATATCAAAGATATGTCTTGTTGGTCACATTCCAAACATTCAAAGGCCTTAATCATGCATTCTCTTGAATACCCATTGAACCTTAGTGAAAACATGAATGCAGTTAAAAGTTAACATTTTCCACAGACCAAAATCCTCAAAATTCTATATACTCAAACCATGATATCACTTAGTTCTTATATCAATCATGTGATCATGAATACTGTCAAACATTTCATTTTCTACTTATCCCTTCATTATGGGCATATTATCTACTTTCCAAAATATTTGAATCACTTTTCATGGTTACCGGTACCTTAAAATTATTGAAAACCACAATAGACCAATACATAAATATTTCAATAAACCATAAAAGTACCTCAACAACATTATTCCTGAATACCAATACATAAACACTTCAGTCCATCCACTTCAATGATTGTCCTGGAAGAAGTCCTTCCTTGATTTAGAAGTAACTTTTTAGGTAAGGGCATTGAGTTGGGTAATGCCCAAGTTCTCCACAAATAAGACATTGAACTCCATAACAGTCTGTCACTCTATGACCCTTTTCTCCACACAGATAACATCGGTCCCTCCATTTTAGGTATTCCTCAAGGTTCTTCTTCCCTTCTTTAGAAATCTCAATATTTCTTTCTTTATGCTCCTCAACATGCGAACATGCATAATAGTTTATCTTCCTCTTCTTTGATGAATTATGAATACCACTAAATTTCACCTTGTTAATCATATATCGCGATGACTGATTTGGCATAATCACAAGACCTTTCTCTCTAGGAATTACACAATTTTTTTGCTCATAGTCACCAATTTTTCCATTGGATTCAATGTTAACCGAATTCCTTCTGGTTCCCTCTATTAACTAAAACACAAAAAGAATCTTGTGAGAGGCAAAAATCATGATAGGGAAAACAACATAGTAAAGGGGGAGTACTCTTAATATCTAACATCTTAGGTTAAATTCTAAGATCGTTACCGTAGTTCTAGGACTATATCCTATACGTATACTTATCCTTAGAGACATCCCTAGACATACCTTAGAAATATCTCTAGGGATCTCACTAACCTTCTCACATCCTAGTTTCCAAAGGTTGACTAAACCTTTCCTCTAATACCAACTGTAGAGACCCGAAGCCTGACGTACATGGACATTACATTACTTTTGCGGAATACTTGGTACATAACAAAAACACACACACAAGGATCGTAATAGTTTAGTGTCTTTGGAAACTCAGAACGTAATCTTCTAATCGTGGTGAAAGATCTTCAATATCTCCCATAAAGATCTTCCCTTTTTTTTACCTAAAACCTTTCTTCATATCCTGGGGAAAAGAAAACATAAAAGGGTGAGCTCAAATTCTCAGTAAGGGTAAACAAAAGAAAAATCAATCACATCATATTCATAAGAACATAACTTTTGGAAATCTTAACCTGCAAAAGATATCATAATTTCATAACATGGGGTAAATCATGGCAGTGAAATGTAATCACAATAATCATAACTTAAAACATGAAACTTTGTGGCATTCACACATAATCATAGAGAATCATTTCTTGTTAGTCAAGACTCATTGCCAAGACAATCTTAGTGGACAAATTCCCTTTCTGAACCGAGTCACCCTCGTTTCAGTCCTGTTTCACTGAACCGGTATAACCTACCATTCCAGCCATGTCTATCTCATGAGATATAAAATCTTTACCCAATGTATTGGAGGGAGATATAGGTCCCACCCATCTCATAATGATACCATTCTTATGCGTGCCACAAAATCATAAATCATACATCATTGCATAACCCATGTAATACAAATGGGAATCTTAAACATCATGACATCATAAAACAATTCATACAAGATAAAGGAATTCATAAAAATAATTCCATCACAACATGATCAAATCAATGTAATAATAGGGATAAAAACAGAACCCTTTATTATCTTAGATGGAAAATAATTTTGATAAAACACTTGAACTCCATTCTTGAGGAAAATATCCTTTCTTCTTCAAAAACATTTTTCCTTTCATAACATGTCATACGAATTTAAAATAAAAAAAGTTGATTAAAAATAAACTTGAAAAATTGTAAAGGAAGCTTCTTGGAAATAATGTTTTAAAAATCCATTCATGCCGTATAAGTTTAAAAAAAACATTCTTCGTACTTTTGTCAGAAAAGTAAAAAAAAGTACCTCGTACGAAAAACGACAAAAGATTCCTTTCATATCTTTTACTAAAAACTCACCGAAGGGTAAAATAGGATTTAAACAATTGAAGGTGGATGGAAATAATATTACATATTGAGGAAACATGTATGTGGATGATAAAATACACCCCAGTAAATTCAAAAGTATAAACAATCTCGGATAAAAATGAGATTGTGATATTTCCCTTACCTTAGGCCCGATTTGCTTCGTAAGTGTCCGAACCTCCTGTATAATGATTTAAATAATGTCATTGACTTATTAAAGAATCATATTAATTGTTATTATATCATATATTGTTCACTTATGACTTTATATTACCCTTTCTTTTGTAAATTCATGTTAAAGTAGCGTTTTGGGTAAAATAGTCTCATTTGTCGTTCGTGTTTTTAACTTGTAATTATT
Organism: Viscum album; assembly: GCA_963277665.1. Classification (NCBI taxonomy): domain Eukaryota; kingdom Viridiplantae; phylum Streptophyta; class Magnoliopsida; order Santalales; family Viscaceae; genus Viscum; species Viscum album. Next base: position 1,318,153,861 of record OY728147.1, read on the forward strand.
AATACGATTACATGGATCATGATTACATATATCCAGAATTTAAAACATGATTTATATATAATATATATTCATAATATATATATATATATAATATATCGATAAATGGAATAAAATACACCGTTCATGGTAGTCCGTACGTACGCATGAACGCTGTTTTCGTTTCCTTATTGAATTGAATGGAATTAAGTAGATGACATACATATAAATATACATATATCCAGTATCATTATTATGTCATATATTTCATTATTACTTATTATATATACTTTATAATCATTCATGAATGGTTAATCATTTAGAATGAATCTCATCGCGTCGTGGAGACGGTAGTCCGTACGTACGCACGAGCGATGATATCGTTCCCATGGTCGTGGAATTGTGTTTAAGTGTATGTATACTATTTAAGTATCAATATAACTCTATAATAATCATATATAGTTACTCATTACACCATTATACCCATCCAATTAAGGTGGTGGCGGAAAATAGATTACACCACGGCGTGGAGACGGTATTCCGTACGTACGCACGCGCGGTGATTTCCTTTTTCCGTAGGATGGATAGAAGGTTAATTAGAGTTGTTTCATATTTATAATAACATATCAGTATATAAGAAATACTGATGTTATTAATTTATCATGAAACAACTAAAGAAGAAGAAGTTGAAGAAGAAAGAAATTGAAAAAGATCGGTAATGGATATTACCTCTTTTTGACGCGCCTTTTCTTAACCTCCACTTAAAGAACTAAGGATGGTCTTTGAAGAATCCCAGGACATCTAGGATGATACTAGGTAAGTGGAGAAGAGATTTTGGCAGGGGTTGGCCGAGCTTGAATGCTCAAATTGGTGTGAGGAGGAAAGGGAGGAGGTACCCTTTTATAAGGGAGGAGAGGGGCATCTTAGGAAAATCTCAAAATATGATTTTATATTAAGGTCAAATTCGGTTTATAATGGTTCCAAATGGTCTTATTTCGAAGATAAATTGGGTATGGGTCGAAATAATCTCATCCAATAGGATTTAGACAAGTTTAGGTTATTATTTTAAACTTATCAATTAGATTTAACTCTAAGTTAAATAATTTAACTTTTACCGTGTCTTTTTGTTTTCTTACACTATATGGTTAATAAACTTACTATATGAAGCCAAAAGAACCCCAAGTTGTTTATTGTTAATATATATATCTTTATCTAAGTCATTTGGCCGAACCTTAGATTTTTAGGAATTAAATAACAATTAATAATATAATATTTTTTTTAAAAACTAATTTATGTCAATTTTGACACTATTTGGTACATGATTTTTATGAAATTTCTAACAGAATGAAAAGTTAGAACCAAGTTACTTAAATCAACAATAACATTTCATATTAACCTAGAAAATTAGTGTATGTCATAAAAAGTCTAAAATTACATTTATTTGGGCATTTATAACATCAATTATGTTAATATTTTCTTAAAAAGGTAATTACTGCATCATCGTTGTGTCATAAATAAATTAAATTATTTAAAGTATAAAAATTACAAATAAACTACCATTATGTAGAAAATATTTTTATCTTTCTAATGAATATTTATAGTCGAAATTATATTATGTATAACCCTATATTAAAAATGTTTTAGTAAATAAACTTTGATTTTAACTCTTTTAACTCTTCTTTGAATTAAATAATAATAAATGTCCAAATCTAATCCAAGTGGGCCTAAATGATAATATTTTACACTTAAGGATGTTTTTGGTCGAGATAAACTTGTCCAATAGGATTAGGACATGTGTTAGGATAATATTAATATCATTTTTACCCTTAATTACCCTATTTACTTTTAACCGTGGTAAATAAAAGTAAAAAGTTACTATTCACCAAAAATTATTTTCATCTCATTGAACCACATTTTACTTACTGACATCAACCGTGTCTCTCAGAGTTTTGAAATTCCATTCACAGAAGCGGTAAAATTAAGATTTATGAAGAAATTAATTTTTTTAACTACCACTTAGTAGTTTCACTATTCATCAAAAATTGAATTTTTTCAGAAAAATGCCAAAATTTAACCCTAAGCTATAATTGATATTCCGAATTCAAAAATGATTTATATTTTACAAAATTACCAACATATAAGTTGCATTAATTAATTTTATAATTAATTTCCACTGTCACAACAAATAGCATGTTTTTAAGAGATAATAACTATCAAAAGATTAACACTTGTTTATGTCTGGTGTAAATGTGAAATTACATCCAATGACCAAAATTGTATTGAATTGTAAAAATATATTCTAAATATACTTTAAAACCACTAAAATTAATAATTTATCACTATTAATTATTTCGATTAAAAAAGTTGTTTTTAATTATAATTTAGTAATTTTCACTATTCATCAAAATATGAAAGTTATCCGAAAAGTACCAAAATTTCACCTTAGGCTAAATTCGATACTCCGAATCCAAAAATGAAGTCCATTTTGAGATCTAAAATTTCTAAAATTTTAAAAGGTGGTTATTACTATTCATAACGGCTAGTTATAATAATATTTTAATAGCATATCGTTGTTTAGTGAAACTCGGTATTGCGTACTACACACGCTATCGAGGAAGGTCGCGATTAATGCAAGGAAAGTCAAGGATGTGTGTTGTGCAAGCTCCTTTTGGTGTAGCGTACAACACAAGACATTAATAAAATTAAAAAGAATATTTTTCATAAAATCTCGGACTGTTACAATAAATGTGATTGCTTGCTATATTTTCTCTTAAATATAGTTTGGAGAGTTAAATCCAACTTGAATATTTGTTCAAATTGTGAAATGAGGCACCATACACCCTGCTAGTGTGATAGAGGATATTCTTATGAGGTTACTGATTTTTATATGATTAAAATAAAAGGTGATAAGATGAATGGAAAATCCTTAATTATATTTGGGATAACTTTCTTAAAAACTTCCAAAAATATTATTAATGTTTGAAATGTTATATTATCTATGAAATTTGATGGTGGTATTATCCACTTTAACATCCTTTATTCATTGAATAACCACTTAAAATAACAATCCTCTTGATCGATTAATTTTATTGATATAATACTTATCCCCATAGAAACTTCTCTTATTTCACTTGATCCCTGTTCTGAGTTTCTGTAACAACCTGAACTTTTTGAATGATAATTATTTCATGAAAATGTGTGTTATATTATTTTTTACTCAACAGATCTATATTCATTTAATAATGAAGTGAGTATAATTTAAATGCGATAATTGGATTTTGACCGTTATATGACCATTGGTCAATTATAATTGTTGGTCAATATGACCATTGGAAATAATACTCTTAATAATAATTTTAACATTATAATTAGTATTATAAATTGAAATGATAATGGTTAATTAATGTAGAAAGAAGAGTCAATGGCCTTATCCAGTATAGTCTTTCCCCACGAATCCCATTTGTCTGAAATTGGGAGGGAGGTATCATCTCAGGGCTTCTCTCTTTACCAATCCCAAGCTGAGCTTCAATATGTTAAGAATGAACAAAATTTACTATGGGAGAAGTTCAAGTTAGTGAAGATTACCACTCAGGCGATGTTAGTCGAGTCGTCCCATGAGTCTATTACTATTGAAAACTAAATCCTTAGTTCGTATGCTGGTTTTATGAGGGGTTATGTTTTAATTAATTAGTTAATTATTGTATAATCCTTTTGTAAAAATAAATTTTTTTTTCCATCATTTCCATTTTTAGTTTAGTTTTTCTTAAAAATATAAAGAATTTGATAAATTGATTTTTCAGATAGAAATTATACTTTTTAGAAAAGATATAATTATTATAATAGAGTATGGTATTATTAATAATGTTTATTTTAATGAAATAGAATGATTAAAACACTCTTATTTAATTTTAGATGATAATTTTTTTTCAAGTGTTAGAAATTTTACTATGCATTTTACTATGCATTTTCTATCAGCTATTTTTTTAATAAACAAGGATATTTATATTTAAAAGTTAAATTTATAATTCTTATGGAATTATTATGATAAAATAAACATCATTTTTAAAATCAATATTTCAAAATTAGGTTAGGGTGAATTTATGATAATTTTCTAAAACACTTTAATTTATCATGAATAGTAAAAATATAGTTTGAGTTTTCAGTATGTTTAATGGAATCATAATGATGTAATAAGTAATATAAAATTATGGTCGACTCTTTTGTATTAAAATAACATAATAGGTGTCCCAAGTGGCCAATACCATGTGAAAATACCATGGCCAAGCCCATGGTTTTTTAAATACCACTACCAAGGTGTCTAAGGAAATCAATAAACAAATCCCTCACTTTTTCTATAAATACCCACCCATTTATCCATTATATTTCATTCCTAATTCATATCCCATGAATATATAATAGTTTTACCTCCCAAGGAGTCCTCTAGAGGTGTTATAAGGTCTCCAAGGTCTCTATATTCGAGTTTTAGGAACACTCTTCAAGGTAAGGGAAATCTCAACTTCTCTTTTCCTCTCAAGTTCCCTTTTTATGTGGTATCTCTTTAAAATTTCCATAATATGTTATTATATCCATTTTATTCAATCCATTTACTGTATTAATATTATTTTATGAATGTTATATCCTTTCTCCACCTCTTTTTAATGTTTTTAAAACCATGTTTCTTACCCGTTATGCTGCCGAATTTTACTCTCAAAATTTCTCTATTTTTCTCAATAAATTATTTTATTTTCTTTATGTAAATAAAAAATCAATTTATTTTATAGAGTTATTAAAAAATATGTAAAAATGAATTATTTTATTATGTAATTGACATATATAAAATCCTCATTCCCTTTTCATGGGTTATAATTACATAATGATCATATTTTTAAGCACTTTTTTAAAACACATTAATTTTGATATGAAAACCATTTCTTTTATTCTCCATGGGTTATTTATGAAATGTCTTATTATGATATATATAGATAAAATTAATTAATACACATTAATGGTTCACCCTTATAGTGATTTAATTTATTCAGTAAGGAATTTAATCTCTATAGATGACATGTTTAATGATACATTGGTGAATAACCTTGGTAATTTTTGTGACACATCAGTAATAAAATTTTGTGATATGCTTATGAATGACTTAATTAAATGTTGTAGTCACATTTCCATTTTATTATTATGTTATTTTTACTATCATATTTTTTTTTTCATTTTCTCATCCCTCTATGATATTCTTCAAGTTCTTATTGATAATTCTCATGATCACTTGTAAACTATTTCCCTTGCTTTCCCTTACAGGGCCTTAGATGAACCTTTCCTTTGATATATGTCCCTATATTATGAGACTAATTAATGGTACTTAGGGTGAACCAATAAAGAATCCATTAAAGTGTATTAAATTAATGTTTTATACTTTCATGTATTATGTACCTTGTTTCCAAGAAACTAAACTTTAAAATATCCTCTATTTTTTACAGTGTAAATGAAAATTTATATAATAAAAAGGTGGGCTTATATAATTTGTATCAGAGGAAGGTTTAGTTATTTATGTAATTTATTATTTTAAAATTTTAAGAATAACCCTAGGGACAAGTTAAAATATAGGAAAATATCCTAGTATTTTGGTGAAATATTAAGTAAGTGGTTTCTGAGAAAATAAATCCCTGTTTAGATATAAACAAGTAGAAGTGGATCTGGAATAGATGTATCTATGGGTAAAACCCAAAAAAATACTTTTACATAGAGTCTAACAAGAACTGGTTCATGATAATGGGCCTTGATTCACTCCTATTTTGATACTCCAGGGGGATATGTTTGGTTAATCACAAGATTTTTATGAACCATTATTAAGGATTTATATAAAATGTAATTATTAAAGAATAAAATATTTAAGAATTAATTTTTAAGACATGAAATTACTTTATAAGTATAAGATTATTAAATTAAACACATTTCTCATTAGGTCTTTCTTATTTTATAAAATAGAGGGAAATGGGAGAAACCATGTAAATGGTGAGTGCAATGGACTCGACACTGACGAACTTTTGATGAAATCCAGAAGGGAAAAAATCATGAGAATGATGAATCAAATGACTCGAGTTATGGGAAATAACTTGAATCAACCCAGGAGGCCAAATTCACCTCGAATAGAAAAATTTTTTTTGAGTCCTTTATACGTCAATGAACACCTTATTGCAGTGGATCTACCAACCCATTGATTACTGAAAAGTGGATAATCTCTATAGAAAATATCTTTTCTATACTCAATTATTTAGAACAAGAGAAATTCACCATGGATGTGTACTGATTATAGGGAGAAGTTTATTAGTGGTGGAAACTAGTTACCAACACAAATCTAAGAGGGGATATTGAATCCATAGAGTGGGAATAGTTTAGTGGAACCTTTTTCCAAAAATATTCCCCTATTCAATGCAAAAGAAATAGAGAAGGGATTACTAGATCTAAAGAATAAGAAAAATGAATCCATGGGAAGCTATGAGATTAACATAACAATACTTTCCCATTACACTTCTAGCTTTATCATGGATCCTAATGGGAAGGTTTATAGATTCTTCAGTGGAATAAGCCTTATATAATATTTCCAACTGAGACTATGAAAATTTTGAAGAGATCATGGGGAGTGATATGAAAGTTGAATTGGAGTTTGGAGAGATGAGATGGTCCCATAGATTGAATGAAAAGAAGAGATATTTGGATCTAAAATTAGTGAGGATATTTGATCAAGGAAGAGGAGGAAAGAAAGTGAAACTTTCCATATGAAAAAAATGTGTGAATAAGAATTTGGGGAACTTATTTCTTGGGAGAAAGAAATGTTACAAGTGTGGAAGAGAAGGCCAAATTGCTTCAAACAATAATAGTGAGGTGATGATAAAAATTTTCAACAGTTAAGACAAAGGGAATATGGTGTAGGCCCATCCTGAAGTCCAATGCTTCAAGTGTGTACAAATTAGTCACTTTTCCAATCACTGTAAAAATTTGAAGTTAATGGAGGGAATGAACATCAAACTCAACATAATACAAGGGAGAAAGGTCATGATTTTTATATTACAATGGCTGAATTTTAAGCTCTAAATTATGTGGTGGAAGGTACTATGTTTTTCTCTCAAAGATATCAATTACTTTGCTTGATTATGGTTCAATGAATTCCTTTATTTCCTCCATGTTTTCAAATAATATCCTCAAACTTCTAGAAGTGGAGTTATCATTCAAGACTCTTGTAGGGATTATCCAAGTGTCAAAAATGTATAGAAACTCTAGTATTTACTTTGGTGAGACTAATATCATCAAAAATATATTAGTCATTTCTATGATGGAATTCAACATTACACTAGGGATAAAATGGATCTCAAATTATAATACTAAGATCAACTGTAAAAGCAAGGAAATCTCAGTAGACTTGAATGGAAAACTAACAATTTTTTTAAAAGAAGAGATATCAAGACCTGAGATTTGTCTATAAGCACTACCCATATCCTTATAGAGTTTATCAGTGAAGATAAAGAAGGAAATGAAAGTATACGAATAGAGAATGTCCCCATAATCCAAGAATACATTGACACATTTCCTGAGGAGTTACCTGAACCTCCCTCAGAAAGAGAGGTAGAGTTCTCCATTGAACTCATTCCTGGATCCAAGACAATATCAAATACCTCATATAGAATTGAAAATATAGATCTAGATGAATTAAAGAAACAACTCCATGATCTTTTGGATAAGTGGTTTATTCGGCCAAGTGTGTCTCTTTGGGGCGCACCTCTTCTATTTGTGAAGAAGAAGGATGGATCAATGCGGTTATACATTGATTATAGAGAACTTAACATGATCAAAGTAAAGAAAAAGTACCCTCTTCCAAGAATTGATGATTTATTTGACCAGCTTAATGGGGATCAATTCTTCTCCAAGATTGGTCTTCAGTCTGGTTATCATCAATTGAGGGTGAAGAAATAAGATATTCCAAAGACCTCCTTCTAATTAATATAAGAGTATTATGAGTTTGTTGTTATTCCCTTCGGCATGACTAATGGTACTGATATTTTTATGGATTTGATGAATAGAGTATTTATGGACTACCTTGATAACTTTGGGGTAGTTTTTATTGATGATATTATGATATATTCCAAAATACACAAGTATAATTAGGATCATCTAAGGGTTATATTTCAAACTCTGAGAAAGGAGAGGATATTTAGAAAGTTTAGAAAATGTGAATTTTGGTTAAAACAATTTTCTTTCTTAGGGAACATTGTAACCAATCAAGGAATATCAATTGAACCTATGATGATAAAGGTTGTGGAGGAGTGGCCTCATCCTATAATGAAAACTAAGTTTTTTAGTTTCCTTGGTTTAGTGGAATATTATAGGAGGTTTGTGATTTTTTTGACTTTATAATCCACTAACCAAGTTAACTCAAAAATGTGTCTAGATAATATGGAAAACGAAGTGTGAATACAGTTTCCAAGAGCTAAAGAAGTGGTTGGTTACTGAAATCGTGTTAACTCTACCCTCTATTAGAGAAGGATTCTTTATTTTCAGCGATGCATCTTTGAAAGGGATTAGGTTCATTCTAATGAAAAATCAAAAGGTGAGTTCTTATGCATCTTGACAGTTGAATCATCATGAGAAGAACTATCCTATGCATGACTTAGAGATGGACGTGGTTTTTTTATCTGAATATATAGATGCACTATCTTTATATGGATAAATGTGATATATACATAGACCATAAAAATTTGAAGTATATTTTCATATAAAATGAATTGAACATAAGACATAGTATATGGTTGTAACTTCTTAAATACTCTAATTGTTCAATTCATTATCATCCTAGAAGAGAAAACAAAGTCTCTAATGCATTAAGTAGGAAACATCCTATTGTGCTTGTAATGACGAGGATTCAAATAGATCCTTTGATCAAAGACCTAGTAAAACTAGACATGGGAATCATAAAAAAGGGACATCATCAACCTTATCCCAAATGGTTTCTCAACCATCATTATTGGATAAGATTAATAATTCTTAAAGAGAAGATCCTTTGTTATAGAAGAATTTAGAGGTTGTGAAGAATGGGAAGTTTCTTGAGTTCAATATTGATCAAGAAGGTGTACTAAAATTTCATATAAGGCTATGTGTTCTATATATTCTAGAAATAAAGGAGTTTATGGATGGATCACATAACTATACATTATCTATATATCCTAGAATCTCTAAAATGTATAGGGACCTTCGTGATCATTATTAGTGGGATAAAATGAAAAGGGAGATTTCTGACTACACTATAAGGTGCCTGGTGTGTCAAAAAGTGAAGGTAGAGAAAAAAATTCTTAAAGGGGTTTTACAACCACTAACCATACTATCTTGTAAGTGGGAAAATATCACTATGGAATTTTTCACTGATCCCCAGAAAACATCCAAAGGAAATAATGCGATATGAGTTATAGTGGATCATATCACCAATACTGCCCATTTTATCTCTATTCGGGAAGACTCATATCTCAATCAACTTTCCAAGATTTACGTAAAGGAAGTGGTGAGGTTTCTTGGAGTTCCACTTTCTATCATATATGATCGTGATCCAAGATTCACATAAAAATTATAGAGAATTCCTCAACATGCTCTGAGTACCGAATATAATTTTAGTATGACCAATCATCCTAAAACTGATGGCCAATTTGAAAGAACTATTCAAACACTTGAATACATTCTAAGAACATGATTCATGGAATTTAAATGTGGATGATATCAGAATCTCCCATTAGTTGAGTTCTCATACAACAACTTCTTCCATTAGAGTATTCAAATGGAACCCTATGAAGCTCTATATAGGAAGCAATGTAGAAATATTAATTGTTGGGATGAAGCTGGTGATAAAATGATTCTAGTCAAGATATTGTATAAGAGATGACTAAAAAGGTTCATGCCATCTAACAAAACATAAAGGCTTCTCAGAGTCGGTAGAAGTGCTATGCTGAAAACCATCGAAGGGACTTGGAGTTTGATGTTAGAGACAAAGTCTTCCTTTATATTTCACCTTGGAAGAGATTTATGCAGTTTGGAAAGAAAGGGAAGCTTCGCCCTAGGTACATTTTCCCCTATAAAATCCTTAATCGCATAAGAATAGTAGCCTATCGACTTTCACTTCCTCAAAATCTAGATCAAGTTCATGATGTTTTCCATGTATATCTCTTGAGTAAGTATATACTAAACCCTTCACATGTACTAAATCTAAAGGTGGTACAACTATAACATGACCTCTCTTATGGGTGTATCCAGTGGATATCTTGGACTGTAGATACAGGGTTCTACACAACAAGACTACCCACCTTGTTAAAGTGTTTTGAAGGAACCACATATATAAAGAAGACATGTGAGAACTAGAGGAAACAATGACAAATAAGTAACCACACCTCTTCTCAACTAAGAAAATAAGTTAAAATTTTAATGATGAAATTTCTTAAGGAGGGAAGAATGTAATGACCTAAACTTTTTGAATGATAATTGTTTCCTAAAAATGTGTGTTATATTATTTTGTACTCAAAAAAACTATATCCCTTTAATAATGAAGTGATTATAATTGAAATGTGACCATTGAGTTTTGGCTGTTATATTACTGTTGGACAATTATGAACATTGGTCAATATTAGCATTGGAAATAATACTCTTAATAATAAATTTAATGTTATCATTAGTATTATAAATATAAATGATAATGATTAATTAATACAGAAATAAGATTCGATGGCCTCATCCAATAGAGTCATACCATATGAAGCCCATTTTTCATAACATGGGTGGGAGGTAGCATATTTGTGATTATATCTTGACCAAGAAAAATTTGAGCTTCAACATGTTAATATTGAATGAAATCGCCTATGGGAGAAGTTCAAGTTAGTGGAGATTACCACTCGTGAGATGTTAGTCGAGCTTCCCAATGAGTCTATCACTATCACAAACCTCACCCATAGGTTATATGAAGGTGTTATAATGGATTATGTGTCAAGTACTTAGTTACTTATTTTATAATCCATTTGTATAAATAAAATTATAGTTCCATCATTTTCATTTTGAGCTTAGTTTTTATTAAAAATATGATGAATTTGATAAATTGATTTTTTAGATAAAAATTGTACTTTTTAGAAAGGATATAATTATTATAATATTCTATGGTATTATTAATAATGTTTATTTTAATTAAATAGTATGATTAAAACACTATTATTTAAATTTAAATGATATTTTTTTCAAGTGTCAGAAATTTTACTATGCATTTTACTATGTATTTTCTATCCACTGTTATTTTTAATAAACAAAGATATTTATATGTAAAAGTTAAAATTATCATACTTTGAGAAATTTTATGATAAAATAAACATAATTTTTAAATCAAAACATTTAAATTAGGTTATGGTAAATTTATGAGAATTTTCTAAAACACTTTAATTTTTTATGAATAGTAAAAATACAGTTTGAGATTTCTGATATGTTTAATGAAATAATAATGATGTAATAAGTAATATAAAATACTTGAAAACTATTTTGGATTAAAATAACATAATATGTGTCCCAAGTGGACAATAACATGGGCATACACTATGGGAAATCCCATGGTTTTTCAAATACCACTACCGAGGTGTCCAAAGTAATTAATAAAAAATCCCTCACTTTTGCTATAAATACTCACCCATTTCTCCATTATATTTAATTACCAATTAATAATTCATGAATATATGATAGTTTTACCTACCAAGGAGTCATACCAAGGTTATCTTAATCCCCCAAGGTCCCAATATTTGAGTTTTAGGAACACTCTTCAAGGTAAGGGAAACCTCAACTTCTCTTTTTCCTTTTAAGTTCCCTTTTTATGTGGTATGCCTATAAAATTTCTATACTATATTATTATATCCATTTTATTATATATCTTTAATTTATTAATATTATTTGAAAAGTTCTATATCCTTATCATATCTCTTTTTAATGTTTTTTAAAACTATTTTTCTTACCCGTTATGCTGTCGAATTTTCCTCTCAAAATTTCTCTATTTTTCAGAAGAAATTATTTTATTTTATTTATGTGAATAAAAAACCTCTTTATTTTCCAGGATTATTCAAAATATATAAAAATAATTTAGTTTATTCTATAATTGACATACATAAAACTATCATTCCATTTTTGTGGGTTATAAATGACATAATGATCATGTGTTGAAGTACTTTTTTAAAATGCCATGATTTTGACATGAAGCCCATTTATTTTGTTCTCCATGGGTTATTTATGAAATGTTTTATTATGATATATGTGGATCAAATTAATTAATAAATATTAAGTGTTCAACCTTATATCACTCTAATGCATTGATTAAAGAATTTAGTCTCTAGATATGACATGTTTTAAGATAACTTGGTGAATAACCTTAGTAATTTTTATAATACCTCAGTGATAAACCTTGGTGATATTCTTATGGATGACTCAATTTAATGTTTTAGACACATTTAAATGTTATTATTCATGTTATTTTTACTATTATATTTATATTTTCCCTTTTCTCATTCCTTTATGATATTCTTCAAGTTCTTATCGATAATTCTCATGATCACTTGTAAAATATTTCCCTTGTTTTCTCTTATTGGGCCTTATGCTCAATATTTCATTTGATGTATATCCCCAGGTTATGAAATTAAATAATGGTACTTATTTTGAACCAATTAATAATCCATTCAATTGGATTAAATTAATGTTTTAAATTCTCTTGTATTATGTACCTTATTCCTAAGAAACTAAAATTTAAAAGATCCTATGTTTTGTACAATGTAAATGAAAATTTATGTAATAAAAAAGTGGAATTCCATAGTTTTCATCATTGATAGAAATTTAAGGCAATGATTCATTTTTTTTAATTCTATAATGGTCTAGTAAAATTCATTTTATGTTTATTAATTTATGATTTATTGTGTACTGAGGACGCAATAACCATTGATGGTTTTACTCAGCTTGTAAATGATTAATTCTCATCTAGGGATACTTCCATCGAGCAATTATATAAGATCACATACCTCTCAATTTCATGTTCCCTCTCATAAATCTAAAATCCCCTAAAATTATAACTTAATACACTACCTCAAAATTTAAAATATTCACATCTTAAGAATGGAAACAAGTTGCCTATCATCACTGCTAGTCTACCCCCTCTATAATATTAATTGTGATTGATTGACCTTTTGAGGGAGTATAAATAATAATTTGGATTTATTTTTTATTAGGTCTAGTTAATAAAGAATATTGTCTATAGGGGGTGGGATGAACATATCATTTAAAAAAATGAAGATTTTAATTAAATCTATAAGTTAATTATCATGGTTAATTATCACGGACATGTAATAACAAAAAAAGGAAGTGAAAAAAATAGAGAATATCTGATGTTTTTATAGTATTTTGTTTTAAGGTGGAACTATGTCTACTATTACACCACTATAATCCTTGATATATGTGTTATATAATATGGATATAATTTATAATTGGGAATAATAACCTGATTACAACCTGCCTTTTCTAGTGGATGTATAACCGATACAGAAACCTAATTTTTTATTGGGAGTCACAAACCATTAAAAAACATACTTTTGAGTAAGGTATAACCTATCATGAATTTATAATACAAAAGTGACTACCTAAATATCTTTATTTTATAGTATGATAGTCATAACTTGAAGAGAGAATGGTTTTGTTGGTAAAAGCATAAATTAGAAAATTTAAGCACAAGTGAGAGAGATGGAAAGAATTAATACATAAATAGAATAAGGCTGAAGAAGTCGATTAAGATAGATGAATCACAACCATTAATTCCTGAGTAATAAATTGGTACATCTATTCAAGGCAATGGTAGTATCTATAGAATTTTTGGTCCCCCTTGAGAGTTCATCCAAAAGATGGAACTTTTTCCACACTGGATCACTTGGAAAATTTAAAAGTTAATAGAATCTCACAAAAATTTAGAGTTTAAAGTTTCACATCAAAATAAAAACATCACAACAGTGTATTATCTTACATACTTTGAATAAATATCAATCCCTTTAAATAAGACTAAAAAATAACTAAGAAATAACCATGAAATATATTAAAAAAATTCAAATAACAATTAAAATATTTCATAGAGAAAGATATTATCATTCCAAAATGATCATTCAATATTAAAAAAATAAAAAATAAATAAATTAAATTTGAATTAATTATTAAACAGTTCAAAAATATCTCTATAATAATAGATAAAAGGAAATACAATAAAAATAAAGTCATTTACTTTTGTAAAATTCAAATTAAAATTTTAAAAAGATTTCCATATATAAGTATGTAGATATGAAATAAAAATATAAATTCAATAAAGATAAATTAAATACTATAATTTTTTTTAATATGTTTGATAACATTAATAAAGAATTTATAAATATTAAAAACAAATAATTCACTCCTAATAAATATATTCAATTTTTTTGAAAATTCATGTTTTAGGTTTATTCATGAAATAAGAACAATTTAAATATCCATTTAAATATATTTAAAACTTTAAAAAATCACTTTTTATTATTTCTATATGATTAATATGAATTTTTGGATTCAATAAAATAATAAAAACAACCACTTCAAATATGCATCAAATGAAAATATTCAAATATATGAAAATAAGAGTAATCTATAAATTTCCAGATTTTAGTTAAAGTAATGGATCAATCGTGAGATGCGACTTACCATGTAGATCAATCATGAGGTTTGTCTTACCATATAGATAGACAGTGAGGTTTGAATTACCTTGCAGAATGACCATGAGGTTCAGCTTATTGTGCATATCAACTGTAATGTATTGACTGCATGAAAAAATAACTTACCACATGAACAAATGATTGGCCACATGAAAAAATAACTGGCCACATGAGCAAATAACTTACCATATGACCAAATAAAAAAAACATGAACAAATGAATGATCACATGAACAAATAACCTACCACATGAACAAATTAATTACTGCATGAACAAATGAATGGATGTATGAAAAAATAACTGACCACATGCACAAACAACCAACTATATAAATAAATGACCACGTGGAAAGTCAGGTGAGCGCAAGGCATAAGTGATAATGAATAATAAAACATGATAAATAAATATATAAATAATTAATGCATAATACTTTATAAAAATATATATATACCAACCACAATAAAGTTAAATTACACATTAAGTATATGGCGCTTTGAGAAATTATAATTACCAAAAAAATAAAACCATTTTCAATATTTTTAATATTCAAAAACATAAAATATAAAAATAATTCTAGAAATCAAAATAAACTTTGAGTAGTAACAAAATCACTCATTTGAAAATTAAAAAACCAAAACATGATTTTACTAAATTCTCCCCCATTTTGAAATTTACAAAAAAGTAATAACATGAATTAAAATACAACCAGATTTAAAACAAAATTTTAAAAATAATTTAGAAAAACTCCTTAATAAATTCATTTTACGTCAAAAATATAAAAAAGAGTAAAAAATATTTCATACTAAATCTTCATCATACCAATATAAAATTTTATTTTATCAAAATTTACAATATCTGATGGTTTAATAAAAATTTTAGATATTTTATTTTCAGTTGAAACATATTCCAAAATAATAAATCATTTATTAACATGATATCTAATAAAATGAAATATCATGTTAATATGTTTTGTTGTAGAATGCTATAAGGAATTTTTTTTATATTGAAATAGAAGAATAATTGTTACAATAAATATGAACCATTTCAAAATAAAAAGTATAGTTTGAAAATGTTTTCCCAATCTATAATGATTGAGAACAACATGATAAAGCATAAATATATTCACTTTTAGTAGTAGATAAATCAACTAAATTTTGTCTCTTTTAACTCCAAGACACTTAAATTTTAATAAAAAATGACACACACATAAAGTACTTTTTCTATCAAACCTACATCCTCCAAAATCATAATTAGAATAACTAATAAAATAAAAAAAAAATTATTTCTAGAATAAAATAGTACTGAATTTTGAGTTCCTTTATCATATATTATAATTTGATTAATAGTTTCTAAGTAAGATTCATTAGGATCAGATTGAAATATTTCACACAAAAAAACATTAAAAATAATTTCAGGTCTAGAAGTAGTAAAATATAACAAATTACCAATTATGCATCTAAAATTTTTAGAATCTATAGAGTTTGTAGATTTATCAAAATCTAACTTACAATTAGTAATCTAACAAGTTCAAAAATCTTTTAAGAATCTAAAACAAACCTATTAACTACATCTTTATCATATTTACTTTGATTTAAAAATATTGCATAATTTATTTGATAAATTTTAAGACCCAAAAATAATTTATGTTCTCCCATTAAACTTGTATCAAATTTAATTTCCATCAAGATAGAAAATTATTTATAAAGTAATTCATTTGAATAATATCTTAAACATTAATTTAAATAATCAAAATATAATTTTAAATCCTTTTAATAAATAATGTAGGATCAACTTAACCTTTATTAAAATAATTTTGAAACAAAATCAAATAAATTTTATCATATTAACCATGATGCACTCACTTAAGAGAATATAAATCTTTTTGATAACTTGAAAACATGATTAGGAAAAATTTCATCTTCAAAACTATGTGGTTGAGAAATATCAACTTATTTAAAAATAAAACCATTTTTAAAATCACTTTTAACATCCATTTAAAATAATTTTAAACCTTGAAAAGATGAAAAATCTAATAAAATTATAAAAGATTAAATTATACAAATAAGTGAAAAATATTCATTGAAATCTATACCTTATTCTTGATAATAACCTTGAGATACAAGTTTAGATTTATTCCTAATAATTTGGCTACATTTATCCATTTTATTTTTAAAAATATAATTAGTTTCAATAAAATTATTTTCTATAGGGAGTTCAAATAATATCCAAAAATAGTATTTAGAAAATTAATTAAGTTAAACTTGCATAGAAACAATAAAATTATCATCATTTAAAGCATCAATAACACTATTTGGAACATATTCAGAAACAAAAAAGTAATTTGCATAAAAATTTAAAATATAATTTATTATTTTAATTACATAATCAATGTTGTTGATTATATTATAAATTTGATGTTATTTATAAAATTTCAAAGATTTTGGATCAAAATTATAAGGAGTATTATCCACCTCAACAATTGTATTATCATATTGAAGTTTTTATTCACTAAAATTAAATTCATTAAATTATACTTGAAAAATTTCTCAATCCAAATTTATCTTCAATTTATCTTCAAATTTAACACTTCTCATAATTTTTAAATACTAATTAAGTAATGCTTTAAACCTTTAATGTATAATAATTTAGAAATTAATTATTTCTAAATATACCCACTTCAAAAAATCACTTAACCTTTCCTTTTGAGTTATCACCAATTTCCAGAGAGTCACCATCAAATTGATTATAAAATAAAAACCTCAAAGGATCTCCAGTTATGTGTTTGGAGAAACCACTATGCATGAATAATTCATCTTTTAAACTATTAAGGAAAATTTCCTAAAAATATTAATCAAGTAGAGTTTTTTTGTTACCCATGATATATTGGGTCCAATCTGGATATTATGAGATTTTTTAGGTACCTATACAGATTTTATATAACACCTTGATATTTCAATATATATTTCTCATTTAAATGATTATTATTTTGGATATCTTATGACACTTGAAAAATCAAACTAAAATGAATGATAATGATTTTATTAAGATAAACTATTGTAATAAAAGATAAACAATAATAAATTATGAGGTTTAAATATGAAACAATATGAAGAAAAATACAAGTGGAGTAAATGAACATATATATAAAAAAATCACAAACATAAAATATTTATCCTTATAGTTCACCATGAAGATTTTCACCCCAACTAAAACTATGGAAACAAGGAAAATAATTACAAATATATGAGAGAGAGTTAAATGAATAAATTTTAGTGAATTATGCAAGGCTATATATAGGAATGTATTATGATCATTATATATATGGTCGTTGGACACATAACCTTTATATATATATATAGTTATTAGATATATAGATGTTATGTATATTTAATTTAAATTAGTATATAATTTTCTGATAAAAAATTAAAAATAATATAAGTCAAAACACTCATATAATTATTAATTTATATGAAATAAATTAAGAGGAATTAAATTTCTAAAAGGTAAATTTTCTATAATTTTTTTTGTATATTTTAAAAAGAAATAAATTTATTAATTTTTGAAATTGAATTTCATAAAATTTATTTAATTTTTTATTTCATAATATCAAAATTATCTTATGGTTATTTTTTTTTATTTTTATAAGAAGGTTTATTTTTTAGTGAATATTGAAAAATGATGATTTTTACAAAACTATTATTTCTTTTGTTTAAACTAAGTAAATTAAAAGTTCCATTATGTTTTTGATTTTGTGTTAAATTAACACAATCATCATTTAATTATACATAATTTAATTAATTATATAATAATTTATATTATATTTTATTTTAGTATAAGCTCATTTTTGGATTAAAACACATTTTTTTCTTCTAAAAAACCGTTTTCCATTGTGTTTTGTGAATTTATATTAAAATTAATTTCTATCAATTTTTTAAATTTAATGTTGAAAAATTGATTTCATATTTAGAATAATTAGGTTAAAATTTGGTAAATGGTTAGCCTTATTTTTATCACAATGAATTGTGACCTTAGTAAAAATGTTTTCACCATAGTAAAAGTAAAACAAATAGAACAAGGTAAAAACTTTAAAAAAAGGATTAAAAATAATTCATACACTTTCATATATTTCAATTTATGAGTTTATTTATACTAAAACATTAAAATATTATAAAATATTTCATTTTGGTGCGATTTTTTTTATAAAGACCTTTATATTATTTTAAGTAACGAAGAAATTCCAAAATGTCTCTTTGTTTATTTTAATATATATAATATTTTGTGATAGGGATTAAAATAAGTTATTAATGGTTATATTTTTTTTAATATGATTTTTTATGATGGTAATTTTTTTTTAATTTTTAGTGATGAAATAATTAACTTAAATGCTTAAATAATGTCGACACAGTGCTTATGGAAGCAGTAGAAAAACCAAGTAAATGATTTAAAAAAATTTAAAATTATTATTTTTGGGGAAAATTAAATTGTGTAATGATTTTTTAGATAAATATAATGTATTATAGTTTTGTTAAAAGTTTATATTTTAACTATATTATTGTGTTGATATTTTTTAAAGTCAATTATGTGAATAGTCCCAAAAATGACTTTAATGGTATTTTATGTTAAATAATATTTTATTGAATGCTTTGAAATTAATAAAAATATTATAGTTGGTTAATTTAATTTAATATGGTAAATAATATAAACCATTATCCACTTATGGGTCAATTTTAATTTTATAGTAAATTTATTGACCCCTAATCAACAAAAATATTGTTATCATGGAAATCATTAAATAGTATAAACATGGGGTTACAACTAAGATATAAATGTTAAAACATCGCATAAACTTGTATAAATATTATTTTATGATAATATATTGATTTATATACATCATATATTCAATATATATAATTTTTTCCACTTAATTTCAAAATAAATTTATATTTATACCTTAAAAAATTATAAAGGTGCCCCTCCACTCACTTATAAAAGGAAACCACCTCTCCAATTTTTCTCACACTTATTGAGCCACTTATCTTGAGGAAAACATATAAAAATTCTTATTAACTCACTTAAATATATTCTATAGGTTATTTTCTTCTTAAAATACCATCCATATGGTCTTTAAGGAGAGATCAAAAGGATGTTCTTTAAAGGGGAGGTAATCAGCTTAATTGAGCATTTTCATTTTAGTTCTTATTATACCACATTAAAATATTATATAATCATGATCATATAATAAAATAATTATTTTCAATTTACTAAAATTTTATTATGATGGATTAAAAACCCTTATTCATATCCTTTCCATCCTACAAAAAAAACCATCGCTCGTGCGTACGTACGACCTACCGTCTCCACATAGCGGTGTAATTATTTTTTCATCACCACCTCAAAATATTAGTTATTATAAATTATTTAATGAATTTATATTATATTAATGATATTATTATTATTATATGATAATATATTACTTAACTCCTTACCCTTTCATCCATTTTAAAATAATAACGTCGTTCATGTGTACGTGTGGACTACCACCTCCACGAAGTGATGGGATTTTTTCTCATGTTTTACTTTCCTAAATGAATCTAAATTTATATTTAATGTTTAAAAATTATAATTAAATAATTATTAATATTATTTTTATGTTTAAATTATGGCCAAGATGCATGGATCAAAACTACCAAACTAAAACATGTATAAAAAATGGAAGAGTTAATACCCAAGATGATGATGTTAAAAACAAATTACAAATAAATGGGTGATATAATGTTATAAGTGAATAATAAATGTTATTATAAAAATTAATATTTTACTATTATATATTTATAATAAATATAAATTTATCATATAATAGGTTAAGAGTGCATACAAAGCAAGTTGGACTTGAGGTAAGGGTTTGTCGTCTCAAATTGTATTCTTTGGGACATATGTTATGATATCCACATATATTATTTTATGAGGTGTATATAATTATTATTTGAAATTATATATAATGAATCATTCATAAATCATGATATTTTAGGTTAAAATTAAATTTATTTCATCCAATGTATTATGATTCAAAAGTTACCAAAGTAGTAAGAGATTTCTGTTACAATCTCATTTATTTCGAGATTATTTATGTTCATATTTACTTTGAGAAAATTATATGATACTAATATTTTAAAACCCATATATTTTATTATCATATGGTTAAATTTGGGAGTTTACATGTTTATATTCCATTTATTCTCTTTTTGGATCAAGAATCAGTAAGTAAGTTACATATAAGGGACTTTCTTTTAAAAATATTATTTTGAAGTTTTCCACCCAACACTTTTTATTCAATGTAATTTTTTAAAAATATTTTCAAGAATATTTTTTAGTATTCTAAAAATATTGATTAAATTTATTTTTACCCTTGTTTGAATTTATATAAATTTTTTTAAAAGGAATCTTCTTACCATTTTCTGAATGAGGTACCATTTACCAAAGGTGTGAACGAAATATTTATTTTAATGCATACCGCATGAAATTTTTTTCCCACCATCATGTCTACTATTTTATTTAAATATTAATTTAAAATTTTCCATGGTTATTTTTAAATAAAATACCTTTCTCAATATTTTGGTAATTTTTATTTAAAATGATAACAAAAGAAAAGGGTATTACTTTCTTAAAGGAATGAAAAGAATTTTAAAAAACGATTTATAACTCTGTTCTTACATGAATTTATTAGGAATTTATTTTTATTTAAGTGGTTCAATATTATTATATAAAGTATTTCTTTTACTAAAAAACCTTTATTTTAGAGGAACTGATGGTCTTTTATCACGATTTAGTAATAATGAACTATACCTTATTTTGATATCATTCACTTTATTGAGATCAAGTTCTTTATCACTCTCTATTATTCATTATACATTATTTTTCTCCTTTATGTCCATATATTCAATATAATTTATGAATTTATAATCATTTATATTAATTTAATGATGTTTCAACCATATTCTATTTCTATAAGTGGTATCAGTTAAAGGAATCTTGTTAACCAAGTTATTTCATTTACCAGGGAAACATTAATGTTTCTTATTCTTGATAAAATATAGATAATTGTTGACTTATAAGGAATTTTGAGAATAAATTATATTGATCATTTAAAATATGATAAATTCATAGGATTTGAAACTGACTATTTAGGGTTGATTATAGATAACACCTTGATGTGTCGAAAGGTCTCATACAACAAAATAGTGGGCATTCTATATTAGATGGGTATCTAGTTTACACCTACAAATTTATTAAGAATTATTTCTTGGTTGATAGGCCTTAATAGTACGATTCATGATATATTTATTGAGGGGCCTTGATCATGAATTTCTATGATTATGTATTTTCTTAATTATTAATTTAGTTTCCATTATCCATGGGATTTAAATTTTGATATTAGCCATGGATGTTCATTAAACTCAAGTAATTGATTGAATGGAATGTGTTTTTATTATCTACTCCACCATATTGATTGTACTTATTTACTCATGATAGATTCCACTATATATAACCCTTACTGTGTATCTGATCTCACCAAATTTGTTTTCCTTTCCCCAGGATATGAAGAAGGATATTATTAATGATTTAAATTATGAATGAATTTTTATTTTGATATGTTTTTTATATTTGCAATTTAATATAGAAATCATGTATGTATATAGTTTTTCATGACTACTAAATTGATTAATCCTTCATGGTGTGATCAATTGTATTTTTTACCAATGTAATAAAGTAAACACTAGCTCCGGGTTTCTGGAGTCAGGGTATTACATTTTAAGCAAGCATTCTTGGGTAATGTAGAAAATAAATTATTATAAATAAATGTTTTATTATAAACTAAATATTTGGGAAATCTCAATAAACATTCATTAACATAATGTCCATTAATTCCACATCTAAATCATGTAACTTTATATTTACTTACTTTATAAATTTTAGTAAATAAAGTCTTATATAACTTAGGTATTTTTTTAATATATCCAAAATAAATTCTATATTTATTTTTTGTAATCATCAAAATAATTTTATCATACTTTTCTTGATATTAAACAAAAGTAGATACATTTTATTTTAAATTAAAAATTTATTTCTTTATATTTTCATTATCATTTTATGAAATTTAAAAATCATTAGAACAATTTTTATTTGAACAAGAAGAAATATTTTTACAAACTTCATTTTCGTGAGTCGATTTCTTATTTTTTATAAGTTATTTATTTTCTCCTTTTATTTTTCAATAAAAATCAGAAATCACTAAAACATCATTCTATATTTTTTTTATTTTGTTAAATTATTTATTCAAAATTAGGTTTTTCAGATTCAAAATAATATGAACTATAATCAAAATAACTATTAACATCATTCACACTTTTCATCATCAAGAAGAGGTTAATTGTTTCTTTTTCACTTCTAGTTTCATCACTTGATTCATATTTTTCTATACAACTACATCCACCTATCAAATATGTTTTCTCATTTTTCTTATATTTAAAATATTTTCTTTATTTCTCTATTTATTTATAGTTAGGTTTATATGTCCCTTATTTTTTCACTCATAACATGTAAGTTCAAAAACATCATTATAATTTGGTTTTTATTCTTTTAGTTATCCTTGTGATTATTCTTTCAAAATCATTTAGTGAATTGTATTGTTCATTTCATCACTTTGTAAAAAACTTTAGTAAAATTTTTTATTTACTTTTTGTTTTCCCATGATTTATAATTATAATAGTTAGTGTAAAGATTTATATTCAATTTAAATACAACTTTGTAATTTAAAGTATCATATATTACTATATTTTTTTTAAATCTAGCTCTTATTGAAGTAATGGTCCAATGTGTTCATACAACATATATTCATTGAAGTTATTTCTCTCATAAATTTCTACTTTCTTCACATGCTACTTCTTGGGTAGACCTCGCAAAAAAATTTGAATAAGAATAGAATTATCAAATGTTTCTCTAAGTTAATTCATTTCATTCACAATACTAGTGAATCTATGGAACATGTAGTTAATACTTTCATCTTAAACCATATTAAAATATTAGAGATCATACCAAAGAATTCTAGTCTTAGTTATAACTAGTTTAACTAAGACAAGGTGAGTAAATTAAATTTTTTTCTAAATCTCACAAGCTTTCTTAGACACATATATATGAATAAAAATATTTCTCTTAATAATATAATATAAAATATTCTATTTTTTAATTCAAAACCTAGTTGAGATAATTGTTTAATGTAAGAGAGTTAGGGTCATAATTAGGGAATTTATATTGTTTTACCATCATAGTCCAGTGATCAATACATAATTGTTTAAGGTATGACTCCTTTCAAGATTTTCAGTAACTGTATTCATTACCATCAAAATGCGGTGGCTTTTGAGGAATCCAACCATCATTTATGTTCATTCCTAACATATTAAAAAGATATCTTTCCTCTTACTATTATCTATTGGATAAGTTTAGAATAATAAAAAAATAAAACAATAAAGATAAATATCCAAACAGAATAGGATCTGATACTAAGTGTTAGGTCTGGTTAATATGGTAGATGGTCTAGGGGTGGGGTAATAGACCAATTTACAAAATAAATAGTTTAATTAAATATTTAATTTAATTATAAAAGT
Source organism: Viscum album (assembly GCA_963277665.1). Taxonomy (NCBI): domain Eukaryota; kingdom Viridiplantae; phylum Streptophyta; class Magnoliopsida; order Santalales; family Viscaceae; genus Viscum; species Viscum album. The sequence goes on from OY728147.1 coordinate 1,318,178,276, forward strand.
TTATTATCATTCATATGTATAAATTATAAAATGCCTTGAAAAAATAAATAGATAAGACAAGAAGTTTTTATAGTAGTTCAGTTTAAGGTGAAAGTATGTTTACTCTAACACCTCTCTACTCCATGAGAGATGTGTTACATACCATGGATCTTATTTTTTAAGGGGAATCATTACCCTATTAAAACCTAAATTTTCTATTAGTGGTATAAAAAATATAGAAACCTAAGTTTTAATGGGGAGTCATAACCTATTATAATATATAATTTTTTAGGAAGGTATAACTTATACTAAATTTAGAATCTGTATTCACAATCCAAAGATACGGAATTTAGAATCCAAGATTTACAACCTAAAGAGTGAATTATTTTGTTGTAAAAAACATAAAATAGATAATTCAAGCACATGTGATAGATATAAAAATAATTAAAATAGAATAAAAAATAATTAGTTATAATAATTCAATGATGATAGATAAAACACAATCACTAGTTCCTGAGTAATGGATCAATATGTATCTTCAAGGTAGTAGTAGTATTAATAGATGTTTTGGTTCCCATTAAGAGTTCATCTAGAAGTTGAAAATGTGTTTTCATAGGATCAATTGGAAATTTTTAAAGTTCACATAATCTCACAACACTTGAGAGTTTGAAGGTTCATTTCAAAAGAATAAAATCAAAGGATTATAGTATATCACATCATTTGAATGATTCTATACCCCTTTTAAATAAGACTAAACGAAAACTAAATAGTGTTCATGAAATTGGTTATAAAATTCAAATAATAATTCAAAAATATTAGATAGATAGAGAAAATAATTCCATAATAATCATTTGATATTCAAAAACTAAAGAATAAATGAAACCAATATGAACACATTTTTAAATAGTTCAAAATAACTCCATAATAATTAATCAAAAAAAATCCTATAAAAATTTCATCGTTTCGTTATGTAAAATTCAAATATTAATTTTGAAAAAAATTCCATATACAAGTTTACAAATATTTTATATAAATATAAATTCAATAATACTTTATTAAATACATTAAAACAACTTTTAATATATTCTATATCATTAATCATGAATTTATAAATATTAAAAATAAGTAAATCACTCTTAATAAATAAATATTTTTTTGAAACTTGATGATTTAAGTTTTTGTGTTAAAGAAGAACAATTTTAATATTCATATAAATCTATTTAAAACTTTTAAATAACACTTACATAGTTTCTATATGATTAATACAATTTTTTGGAATCAATAAAATAATTAAAACAACCATTAAAAACATACAGTAAATGAAAATATCCAAATATATGAAAGAGTATTCTGAAATTTTCTAGATTTTAGTTAAATAAATAGATCAGACATGATATTAAATTTACCATGAAAATTGACCATGTGGTTTTAATTATCATGTATATCAATCATGAGGTTTTATTTACCATACAGATTCACTGTGGGGTTTGACATACTAATCTAGTCAACAATGGGCTACCGTTCACATGAACAAATAACATACATCATGAACAAATGACTGACCACATGAACAAATGACCAACTTCATTAATAAATAACCCACTTAATGAATATTACTATCCTCACAAACATATTTCAAGCCATATAAATAAATAATCGACTAAATGAACAAATAATTTATTGCATGAATAAATATCTGACTATATAACAAATTAATGACTATAAGAACAAATTAATAACCGCAAGAAAAAATGGCCATGTGGAAATTCAAGTGATCATAAGGCATAAGTGACCATGAGACATATAACATGGTAAATAAATATTTAAATACTAATAAAAAATCCTCTATAAAAACATCATTTACCAACCATAATAAAGATAAATCACACAATAAGTATATAATATTGCGAGAAATTATAATCACTTAATAAAATAAAAATCATTTGAGAAATTTTTAATATTGAAAAATATAAAATATAAACAAAAAAAATTCTAAAAATCATAATAAACTCCCATAACTAACACACTATTTTAAATTCTTGATCTTATACCATCAATTTTCATGCATCATATATTATTAAACAATAAGGCTAAATTAGCGAGGAAAGCACACCATTAATTGAAACTAAAACTCCTTGATGTCATTAAAAAAAGTATCCAAATTATTTCCTAATATAATCATTTACCCTATCTCTAATAGTCAATGGGTCAGTCTAATATTGGTAGTTCCTAAGAAAATTGGTCTAAATGTTAATGAAAAATAAAGATAATAATTGGTACCAAACCATGTAAAAACATTTTTCATGTATATATAAAATATCACCGACAAAACAAGAACACTAGGAATGAAAATTTACCATTGTCGTTCATTTACCAGATTCTAGTGTGGTTAGTAGGGGATTCACAATACAATTTCTGAGATGGGTATTTCAGATATTTTTAGATCCATATTAGCCATGCAGACCAAGAAACACAAATATTCACTAGCCCATTTGACACATTTTTATATATGAGGATTCCATTTGGAATATTAAATACTCTAAGTACTTTTTAGTGATTCATGGTTAGTATTTTTTTATTATCTAAATAATTTCATTGAAGTATTAATGAATGATTTCATTGTTTATAGTTCCTATTTTAATTAGTGTTTTCATAGCCTTGGTGTTTTCCTTCATCATAGTATTAAAAATAATCTTGTATTAAATTATAAGAAATGATATTTCATGGTACAATAAGGGATAATACCTGGAAATGTTATTTCTAGGTTTGGTATCCAAGTTGATAAATCAAAAATAGATGTCATTCCATCCCTACCATTCCCTAAAAATGTATGGGATTCATGGTATTTTTTTGGTCATGTAACATCCTGGATAAAAAGGTATGCTTTTTTTAATGTTTAAGAGTGGTACTTTGGGTTGAAATGGTATTAGAGTTGTTTTGGATGTTTTTTGTAGGGGAGATACTGTTAGTGATGGCTGTAGAGGGAATTTACACCATAAATCTCTGATTTATGATGTAAGTTAATCATTGGGAACAATCTATAAAATGGTTCAAGGAATAAAATACTTTTCTACCATAAGTCATATTATTACATAATAAAATTTTCACTCGGGATAATTTAACCGGAGGAGATTTTTTTTCAATGTATGTGAATTATAAGAGATTCACTTCATAAAGTTGTGATTTATGATATAAACACCTCATGACCAATAGGTTTTATTCTATAATTATATAAATACCTCTTCATTTGATTTGAAACCACTCTATAAAACCCTAGGTATCCTTCCATGAAATTTGGGGTGATATCTACTCTTCCGAGTTCATTCATTCAATGCTTGATCTCCATCTTTTTTGCACTACATATCTCTTGATGATAATTATTTCTAATTATTCATTAATCTTAGTTATGGAAATGGTGTTGGGATGTGTTTATGGGATATGTTGATCATGTGTTGATACCTTTTTGATCCTTCTAGATCTGTTATGTGATATTCTCCTGGAGGATGGCCCTTGTGTTGGTTGTGATGTGGTATATGTGTTCCTTGAGGTATGTGTTGATCTATCCTCTTCACTGACCATTTCATTTTTGGAATCTATCTTAATATTAAAGAGTCATTTCTAGGGCCACCTTAGTTGTATCTATGTTCCTTTTAGTGTGTGTAGATCCTGTTGCAGATGGTGTGCGACCTGAGTTTGAGGTAGGTGGTTCTGTCTATAGCCTATGTTAGATGAAATGTGTTTTCTCTTGGTTTTGTAATTATTTTATAAATGATTTGGAATGATTTATTGTAGATTGATTTGTGTTTATAAATGGATTTTTGATAAAGGATGGTTTTCCCCTTGTTCTGGAGAAATAAAGGTGTTTTTCAAAGCATTGAGAAATGGATTGTTAAATGGGTTTTCAAAATAGGTTTTGAGGGGAAAAGGGTACTTGAAACTGTATCATGTAATGAAAAATCCCTTTTGAAATGATTTAAAATTCTACACACGGGATCCTTGGGTATTCATATGGAATGTGTAGTAGTAGGACTCGTCTTTTGATACTACAAGGGAGTTCATTCTTTGGGATGTTCTTCCATTCCTAGGCCAAGATGCATTTGGATCTAGGGATTGAATGACATGGTAGGAGGGTTCACTTTCTGGGGAATTCCTCTATACTCTAGATCTCAATGAATGGGTTTTAGGGACTTATAGTGTACCCTAGTCATGTTGATGTATGAGTGACCTATCCATTTTAACCTTGATTTATCCTTGGAATATGTCTAATATTTTTATTTGACTTTGTACTACTTTGGATATTATATTCCATTTTTTTGATAAATGTTGACATGATTATGGAAAATATTCTTTAAAACTATTTTACCAGAATTGTTTTTGAACTATGAAAAAAGGGGGACTATTTACCATGCTTTTTATATAAATCCATTTTACTACTTTTCATGCACAATTTTTTATTAAATTAAAATTTTTGGATTATTATACAAAGGATTGATATAGAAAACATGGGTGGGTTCCTACAACATTACACACACCTTCTATGGTGTGTATACTTGGTATTTTATTTTAAAGTAGGAAAAGGTAAGGTGCCACAGTGAGGTGGTGTGGTTTATGTCATATGGTTATGGGTATATGATGGAATTTTTCACACATATCACATGAAGTAGTGGTTTATTATTTTGGTTCTTTTACTTGTACCTTAGAGTTTTGTTTAGTCGATTTTGATTTGTATCACTACTGTTGGTTTTTTGTGTTTATGGCACATATCTTCTGATTATTCCTTCCACTATTATTTATTTATATATATATATATATATATATATATATACATTCTATGTTTCTTGTTTCAAGTTGGGTGAAATGATTCCCTCTAGTTTGTGTTTTATTCTCAGGTGCTAGTGGCTAGACCATTGGGACCAAGAACGCCCTTAGGGTCAGTAGATAATTGGTTTGGGTACCTATATTTTGAGGGTATCCCTATTTATTTTGTTAAAAATTGGAATTAGAGGATGGTTATGATCAATTTTGGGAATTTGGTAGATGGAATATAGGATTTTTAGGACTTTATAGGTTGGTTATAATGAGTTCTTAGATATCTCTTACCATGACGAGCCTTAAGTCACCATGGGATGTTGGGATTTGGGTTTCCTGTGTTGATTTTTGATCTTAATATCAGTTTTTGATTATGGTTGTCTAGTTTGAATTGATATTTTCTTGTGTCAAATTTATTTATTAAGTTTTTAGTTAGTAGTAAAATTCCCATGATGCATATTTTTAGAGTTTCATTGGTGGGTGAAGTAGATGCTCTTAAAGGGAACCCTCTTATGGATCAGAATCTTATTGAAGCTATTGTTTGGGTAGTTCATGTCATGGACCCAAATATACCATGAGTTTAGAACATAGTTGTTGAAGCATAGGAAGGAGCTGGATGAGACTAAGATTGAGATTGAGATTTCCTATGTGAGAAGTCCCCATCCTTTAGAGGTATGAATGATCCCTAAGAGGCAGAGGACTGGCTGTACAAAATTGATCATGTATTCAAATTTATGAATACACCCAAGTATATTAAGGTGAAATACACATCATTCAGGCTCATGGATCCTAGTAAGTGGTGGTTGAATTCCATGGTATATGATGATAGATATATGGTATTGTATTGGAAGGGTTTCAAGACCCCATTATTTTCAACTGTTATTCCCAGAGTCTCTAATGATGGAAAAGTCTATGGAGTTCCTCTCTTTATAGTAGGGAGAGAACTTGATGTTGGATTACACCAACCATTTTATAGATATGGTTTATTTTTTCTCTAGTGGAAGTGATGAATAATCAATTGAGGGAATAAAAATAACTACAAGGTTTTTGACCAAATATCATATTGTAGTTATATATGATGAAGCTTACCACATATGTTGACATGGTAGATAGGGAAATGACAGTAGAGATGAATATTGCAGGAAATGTTGGATATTATAGTACCCCCCTCCCAGTGGTAGTTTTAGTGGTGTGTAGGAAAAGAAGAGGAAGTGTCATGATAATCATAGGGGTGGTGGAGGTGGTTCTCAGTAGCATGCCTCACCTGCACCATTAGTAGTAGCCAATATTGAACCTCTGACTTGATATCAATATGAAAAGGAAGGGAACCCCAGGTGCATTTTTACTGTACCCACAAATATATGAAATTCTTAAGTCCACTGAGGCCATTTGTATAGGTTATTTCAGGTTGTGTCTATTCCCAATTATGGTTAGGTATATTTAACTCCAAAGGAAACTATGGAAAAGTTAGATGATTCAAAGTCCTCAAGGATCTATCCACATGTCTCAAGAGTTAAGTACCTTTACATAGTGGATGAGTTTCTGACATAGGTTGATGCAGGTCTAGTGACACTGAGAGGTACCATTTTTATTTCATCCTCTATAAAAAATAATTTATTTAATACTAAGTAATCCCACTCATTTATATCTACCCATTTTATTGATATAATTTAACTTAAAAAGGATATCATGTCCTTTGTTATGGAGCTAGAAACAACTCTTGGAAAGAGGAAAGAGTAGGGGTTTTTATGTCTGTCTTGTTCTCTATCGATAGTTGATGTGAAGTTGGTTTGGAATTTCTTAGTCCTCAATCTAGATATGTTTAATGTAATTATATGGATTTATTGGTTAGTTTCTCACCATGATGATATTTATTGTTATCATTAATGTGTTTCTTTCTTTACTGTTGATGGGAGATCTTAGGTGTTTCAGGGGGAGTGGGATCCAAGGTCTGGTCATGAAAGACCTCCCTTCCCAAAACTCATGATTTTTTTCTACCATTGTAGTTGATCTTGATGATGTTCCCAATTTTTTAGATCTTCCCTTTGTGGTTAGGGACTCCCCTGATATCTCCCCAGACAACATTTTTGGGCTTCCTCTAGAGAGGTAGGTAGGATTTATGATTGATGTGGTGATGGTTATGTAGCTAATCTTGATGCCCTCTTATCATATATCACTTTATGAGCTTAAGGAGCTCAATATACATTTAGAAAAACTAGCGGAGAAGAGTTTTTTTTGTCCCTAGTGTTTCTCCATGGGAATCCCCTATGCTGTTTGCCAAGAAGGCTGATGGATCAATTCATTTTTGTGTGGAATATCATAAATTGTATCTGGTAATGGTTAAGAATACGTACCCTTTTCCTCATGTTTGTGACTTTTTGATCAGTTGGAGATGGATTTCTTTTTGAAAATCGATCTTTAGTTGGGTTATCATCAACTCAAGGTTTGGGATTTTGATATTATGAAGATCACTTTGAGGATCAGGTATAGACATTATGAATATCTTATGATGACTTTTTGTTTGACTAATGCCACTATAATTTTAATGGATTTGATGAATCAAATATTCCAATAGTATATCAATAGTTTTTTATTGTGTTCATGGATGATATCTTGGTTTATTTTAGATCTGAGCATGAACATGAGCACCATCTGAATCTAGTTTTGGAAATCTTGAGGATACACCAACTTTATGGAAATCTTATAAAATGATTTTTTTATTCCATAAGTAAAGTTATAGGGGCATGTGATTTATGAGAATGGAATCTTAGTCAATCATGAGAAGGTGAAGGATATCGTGTTATAGAAAAAACCACGGAACATCTTCGAGATACATATATTTCTAGTTCTAGCTAGATACTATCAGCAGTTTATCAAGGATTTCTCAAAGTTGGCATCACCTTTGAACTCTATTACTACGGAAGGGGTGAAGTTCACATGGGATGCAAAATTTTATACTTCCATTGATGATTTGAAATGACCTTTTACATTAGCTTCTATTCGGATCTAACCTGAGCCCGATAAGGGTATGTGGTATATTATTATGATTCAGGTTTTATTTTAGGTTGTGTGATTATGCAGGATGATAATGATGTGGCATATGGTTCTCATTAGATTTTTCTACATGAAAAAATTAACCCACTCATGATTTAGAGCTTTTCATAGTTAGATATTCACTTAATTGTTGGAAAAACTATATTTTTAGGGAGAGGTTCATAGTCTTTTATGATCATAAGAGTCCGATCTATATATTTTCTCTAAATACATGAATCAAATGTAGATATGATTTGTGTAATATCATTAGATATTAGATTCTGACATTTACAACACCTTGGGGAAGGGGAATTTCATATCCGATGCTCTCATTCATAAAGTTCCACCTTCGGCAGTTTTTGAATCAAAGGAAGAGTGGAACCTGAGGATACTATTTACTTTGATACACCTAGATATGAAGGATGATGGTTCAGGTATGGTTATGAATAGTGTTCAGTTATCATCATCTCTCCTTGAGTCTATTTTTTTGGGTTAATAGTAGGATGATGAGTTCATAGGAATCAAGAAAACCCTATATGGTGGGTATACCATTTTTGGTTAGTCACTCCCTTATGAAGCTATTATACACTTTTGGGGACTCGTTTATCATCCCATCATCTATAAGGAATTCACTCTTGCATGATTTTCATAGTTATTTATGGGCCGCTCACCCTTGAATAATGAAGATGTATTATGACATGAGATGATGTTTCTGGTGGCTAGGTATGAAGTGAGACATTGCTGATTATGTGTCTAGGTATTACACCTACTAGTATATAAAGTTAGAAAACTTGAAACCTACTGGTATGCTTTAACCTCTTTTAGTGATAGTTTGAAAATGGGATGAGGTTCCACTAGACTTTGTTGTTGGATTACAATGGACTCACCAAGGTAAGAATGTGACCTGGATGGTGATTGATATGTTAATGAAATCTGATTATTTCATTCTGATTGTGGACACCACTAAGGTTGAAGATCTAGGTAAGCTGTATGTGTAGAAGATTATGAGGCTATATGGGGTTCCCAATACAATTTTCTTAGATAAGGATCCTAGGTTTACTTCTAGATTATGGATGAGTCTTCAGTAGGTGATGGGGGCTTAGGTAAGGTTGAGTAAAACTTATCATACATAGAAAAATGTTTAGAAAAATCATATTATTTAAATCTTGGATGATATACTCTATCCATGTGTATTGGATTTTGGTGGGTTATTAGATAACCATATGGGTCTAGTCATGTTTGTCTATAACAATAGTAACCAATATTTTAACTGAATGGCTCCCTTAAAGGACCTATATGGTCACTCGTGAAAATTAAATCTCTGTTGGGAATAGGTGGGATATGCCTCTTTTATGGGACCAAGTCTCGATCAAGAGACATCAATGAGTATTTAGGGTATATATATCGTCGGTTGGTTACAACTCAAAGTTAGAAAAAACTGTATTTAGATCATCAACATTAAAATTTAGAGTTTTATGTTGGTGAGTGGGGTTTCTTGAATGTTTATCCTCAGTTGGGTCATCGTCATATTAGAAAACAGGTAAAGATGGATCTGATATATATTGGACTATTTAAGGTCAAGATTCAACTTGGGTAGGTTTTTTATCAGTTGGCATTTCCAGGTCAGTTGATAGGCAGCCATGATGTTTTCCACATATCTCAAATTAGGAAGTACCACCATAATACGTCATATGTTTTGAGTTAGAAAGAGATTGAATTGGATCTATATGTTTTTGTTGTGGAAAAACTAGTGGATATTTTTCATTAGCAGATGAAGTTATTACATGGGAATTCTATTCCATTGTTCAAGGTTTTATGGTGGAAAAAATCATATTCCCATGAGAATAGGGAGAACAAATCATCGGTCAGGGAGAAGTGACCTCACCTCTTTCCAAATTATTCTTCTTCCACATGAATTCCCAGGGATATAAAGTGAAATAGTTGGGAGATTGTAACATTTTGGATAAAGAAGTATGCTCTTTTTAATTTTTAAGAGTGATACTTTGATTTCAAAGGGTTTGGGAGTTGTTTTATGTGTTTCTATAGGGGAGAAGCTATCGGTGATGGTTGTAGAGGGAATTCATACTGTAAATCATTGATTTAAAACATAAGTTCATCATTGGGAACAAGCTGTAAAATGGTTCAAGGCATAAAGTTCTTTTACACTATATTCCCTTTATTAGATTTTAAAATCATCGATTAAGACAATTTAACCCAAGGTGACATGTTTTTTGGATTACATGAATTATGGGAGATTTACATCATAAATATGGGATTTATGATGTAAACCCATCATGCCTAGTAGGTTTTATTCTACACTAACACAACTCACTATTAATTTGATGTGAAACCTCTCCCTTGAACCCTAGGTTTCCTTCTAGGTGATTTTGATTGATCTTTTCTCTTCTAAGCTCCTCTTCTTAATGCTCTGTCCCTATATTGGTTGAATTTATTCTCTATTAGTGAGAATTATTTATGATTCTTCATTACTATTAGTTACAAAAATGGTATTTATTTGTGTTTATGAGATCTTTTGATCTCATGTTTATATTTTTTTTGATCCTTCTAGATTCATTGTGTGATATTCTCCTATAGGATGATCCTTGTGTTGGTTATGGCGTGACGTGCATTTTCCTTGAGGTATGTGTTGATATATCCTCTCGACCAACCATTTATTTTATATAATAGATCTAAATATTAGAGAATCATTTATAGGGCCTCTATAGTTGTCTCTTCATTCTTTATAGTGTGTGTTGATCCCGTTGTGGGTTGTGTGTGACCTGAGTTTGTGGTAGGTGGTTATATCTCTAGCCTATGTTGGATGAACCATGATTTCCCTTGGTTTTGTAATTTTTTTATAATTTATTTCACATTATTTAGTGTTGGTTTATTTTCTTGTGTAAATTTTTTTGTGTGAAAATATTGTTTCCCCTTGTTTTTATTAAAGAAATATGTTTTTCAAAGCATTGAGAAATGGATTGTGAAATGGATTGTGAAATGGATTTTCAAAGTAGGTTTTGATGGAAAAAGGGTACATGAAATTGTATTATAGAATTTGTAATCTCATTTTAAATTATTTTAAATTAAGTACATGGGATCCTTGGGTACTTAGGTGGAAGGTGTAGTAGTAAGACTTGTCTTTTAATAGTGTAAGGGAGTTAAATTTTTGGGGTTTTATTTTGTTCCTAGATCAAGATTCATTTGGATCTATGAATTAATTGACATGGTAGGAGGGTTCAATTTCTATAGTGTCCTCTACTACTTATATCTTGATGCATGGGTTCTATGGACTTTTAGTGTACACTAGTCTTATTAATGTATGAGTGACCAGGCTAGATTGAATTTGAGTGATCCTTGGTATATGTTTACCATTGTGCTTTTAATTTTTATTGCTTTAGATTGGATATTACTATTTTTATAAATGTTTACATTATTGTGTAAAATATTATTTGAAACTGTTTTACTTGGCTTGTTTTGGAAATGTTGAAAAGGGGGGACTATTTACCATGCTTCTAATATAAAACAATTTTACTACTTATCATTCCCTATTTTATTTTAAATTGAGAATATTGGATTATTGTATAGAGACTTGATATGGAATACCTAGGTTGGATCCTATATATCCTATTTATCTCACACCTTACACACCCCTTAAGTGGTGTGTAGGATTGGTATTGTATTTTGATGTAGGAAAATGCAAGGATCCACCCCTTGTTTTCCAAGTATCAAGACACATCCCAAACCCATACCAGAAGAATCACAAAAAACATCATAACAAAAACCCAGTTCTAGAAGAATAAAAATTGGTGTTGAAGTAAACCTCATATTTATCTAATCAAAATATCTCTTCCAGTTATCATTCCATTCAAACTTTACACCCTTATGGGTTAAAGAAGTCATTAAATAGGTGAGTTTGTATAAATCCTGAACAAACCATCTATAGTAACCATCCAAACCAAAGAATATTCAGATATTAAACACATTTTTGGTATGTTCCCAAGATATAACAACCTTTATATTTTTAGGATCCTCTAATAATCCCCTCTCATATATCACATTCTTTGTAAATTTCACTTCCCAGATCCAAAAATCACATTTATATAGCTTAACATATAGACGATGTTCCTTCAAGGTTCGAAGACTGATATCCAAATGGTTCTTATACTCCTCATCTAACATGGAGTACACCAATATATCATCCATGAACACAAAAAAAAACAGTCCAATAACTATTGAAATACCCTTTTCATCAAAGCCATAAACACTATAGGATCATTTGTTTGACCGAATAGAATAACTAGAAACTCATAATGCCCATAGTGGCTCTTGAACATTATATTAGGTATATCCTCTTCTTGGATCCTCAAATAGTGGTACCTTGACCACACACCAGTCTTTGAAAACCAACATGCCCCTCAAATCTGGTAAAAAAGATCATTAATCCTAGTCAAAGGATATTTGTTCTTAACAAACACCTGATTTAACTTCTGATATTCAATACAATGTTCGAGACTCCCTACTAAATTCTTAGAAAAGTGAAAAGGTGAATCCCACTGTGAAATTCTAGGAAGGATAAATCCTTTAACCTATATTTCCTTAAGATGGACCTTATATTCCAAAAAATCAAAATGTTTTATTCAATAAGATGTCATAGAAATATGCACCATACTAGGGAGTAGGTCTATAGTAAGCTCGACCTCTCTATATTGTAGTCAACCATAAAAATAATCTCGAAAGACCTTGGGGTATTCACTAATGACAATATAAAGTTGACCACCCAAAAAAGGGACAACTGTATCAAGAAACATCTCTAAAAATTTACACGATATCACCCCGACATAAGGAACAACATGACCTACCCTTCTCGATCTAGAGTCCCATTCACCTTGGAAGACACGAGTGACCCCATCAGTATATAAGAACTATAATAGATGGTAAAAATAGTTTATCTAGGCATTAAAACTAATCATCCAATCAATGATGATAATCAAGTCGAATATGTTACGATCTAGCACCAAGAAGTTTCATTCTACCTCATTGTCAGCTATCATCACCTGACACATGGGAAACTTGAAACCTTGTTCATACCTATTTCCCAAAGGCATGGAAAGATCTAACTAGTATAGCATAAGATCCAAAGGTAATACCGACACATCAAATAACTTTGATGATATAAAAGAGTGACTGTCACATATATCAAACAAATCTAGCACCATAGAAGATGAAATAAACCCCATACCTCTAATAGTAGCTGAATCTGCTTTAGATTCCTCTTACACTTACTCAGTCACATAAAGAAATCTTATCTTATCCACATGAACATCCCCATTGAATTTAGGATTTGACCCACCACCCTTGGAAGCATTAATAAAAACCTGTAAACCCTTGGTGAGAGTGGATCCTACCTTACATCCCTAAGACATCCTTTCATATAAATGCTTCAGATGGCTCAATAATCCACAATGATGAAAAGTCCTAGGAGCCTTCATATAGTTAGACTTGGTATGAACAAACCTACCACACTAACAGAAAACAATCTATTTCTATCCTGATGAATCTATTTAAACTTTTCCTAAAGAGAACTGATCACCATTACATTTCATTTTTTGGCCAGAAGATACACTATAGATAATAAGTTCCCCAAATGAAGCTCCACCCAAACCTGTCTTCCTAGCTATATTTTACTCATCCAAATATGATCTGTCAACTACATCTATAAATGTCAGAAGGCACATGAGAATCAATATTAACCTAATATCATGTGTCCATCCTAAATCAAACCTCTGAGCCTTTTGGTTTTCATTAGTGAAAAGATTTGGTGCCAGATGCACCAACTCAGCAAAATGGGTAGAATACTCTAGAATAGTAAACTCCCTTGCTCCAAGGTTAGAAGTTATCAAGTCTTTTCCGCACATAATGTCTCATAGTAAAATGATGAATAAAAATTTTCTTGAAATAATCCTAGGTAAGTTCCTCATGTAACTTAGGTTGCACAATAGTGTCCCATCATCTCCTTCCTGGCCCCTTAGGTGTGTATGTGAAAAAACCCACCTCCGAGTCTTTAAAAGTCTTCAAGAAATTAAAGATCGTATTAATTTTATCTAGCCACTCCTCAGATTCCTGCAGTACTTTGCACCAAAAAATATGGGTGGATTATTATTAGTAAACTCAAATCCATGATCCAACACATGTCTTGGGTTCTAACACCCACTTGACCCAAATTCTGATTTGTGCAGATTATAGCTTCTACCAAAGAAGGGTCCACTGGAGGACTTTCCTATGAATCATGTTTCATGGATTCCTCTATTATATTTACAAGAGCTCTTCTTGGTGGAATTTTCTAAAAAACAAAATACAATAACCAATTATATTGTGATAACATTCCAAAATATTAGTACCACTTTCATAATTCAAATCAATGTTTTAAAACAAAAATAATTTAAAGAAATCATGAATTATACCAAAGAAATTTATTTTTTAAAACGGAATAGGTCAATTGAAATAAAATTACCATATTTTTCATTAAAATAACCCAAAATTCAAAGTCTCATACCTGGTAAAAGTCCTTGAACACCCATCGTAACTTTGGGTTAGTCACGAAAGTGAGCTAGTGAGGCCCCTTTTCCATATTTACTATTTGAATTCTGATGGTCCTAACTCCTGTCTACTTAAGGCAAAAAACCAAAATCAGGCTACGTTAACACACTTCAGGTTGATCCCTCCCTCTAATAGCAACTTTCAACAGGCCAACCATGGTCAACCAAACCATACATCCAAGCCGACAATCACAAGGTGAGGTAAATAAATAAAATAGAACAAATCTTGTATATAAAGAGACAAGACTTACGACTAGAGAATGATGTGGAAGAAAAAGACACAAACATATCCATACAATCCAATCCAAATTGGATAGACCCAAAAGTATGAATAAATAAAGAACAAAAAGTCTTCATGTGATAGACAATCACCTCCAAACCAACCCAAATAAATGTAGAGATAATAATTGAATCCATCATTATACAAGTTTCCCTTCCCTTATCCTAAATCCTATAATACAATATCTACAATCGTCCAAAGGAAAAAGTAGGGTGTGAGCCCAGAGCCTAGTGGGACACCACCATAGAGTCTATAAAAGGTCTAATATCTAGAATTCAATAGTTATAGCTTTTAAAAAAATAATTTTAGAAATCATTTTCATAAATCCAATTATTTTGTAAATCATTTTCCCCTTTGGGTTTCATAAAAAAATTTCATATTCTCAAACCATAAATATGAAAAGTAGAATTGATAAAATAGGAAAGAATATTCATGAATAAAGAGGTAATAAAGTAAACAAATATCCATGAAATAACCTATACTGTGAAGATATGAAATACAACCTCATATAAAAACCTATGGGAAACCATCTATGATAAAAAAATCATGTGATAAATAACCATAAATGAAAAAGAACCATGTATTAGTCCCTAATCTATAGTAAAATGCATTCTAGACACTAAAGTTCCTAAATAGGAATTAATTTGAATCAAACCAATATTGAGTCCTTCCACATTCCATAAATATCCCAAAGGTTACCTCTAAGTGGTTCCATACACATTAAGGCTACCCGTGTCTATTTCACGACACACCTAAGGTTCCCAATGTGCCAATTGTCCAAATAAATGTCAAAACCATGTTCAAAATTTTATAAAACATTTTTAAAGACAACCCAATATTTTTTGGTGTTCGAGAACCCATTTTCAAATCAAGTAAATCCATTTTCAAAGAAAAACCCCTTTAAAAATTTACCTTTCCAAGAAATCCTTTATAACCACACATCTCTTCAATTCAATGAACAACCCAAAATAAATCATTAGTAATGATAATAACTTCATTACATTAACCCATTGTATAGAACCACCTACCATAAAATGGTATAAATCTAGTTATATTTGATAATGGTGACTGGAAACCAAGTGATCAACCATTGAAAGACAAGGCGTGACAATCAAATTCAAAGGATCGATAGATACACTATATGATCATGAATCTGAAACCTAATCACAACCAACACAATAGATATGACCAAAGAAAATAAAAACTATAAGTAATGATTTCCTAAAGAGGAACAAAAAAAAACCCCAATGATCGATCACCATACGAAATGATCCATAAGGTAGGGAATCACCCTAAATTTCCTAGGGTGAGCTCTTGGTTGAGAGAGGGAGGCTGTACAGTTGAATGAAAAATAAATCAGCCAACAATCACCTAAAACTTATAGGCCATGAAATTTAAATGGCGTGTAATCCCATTACATGTCATGAATGAAGTTTTAAATCACCAAAAAAAACATTTCCTTTTTATTAAAAACTCAGTTTTTCCTTTACACAACATGAACCCAGTACACGACATGTAAACCTTTCATGCCACAAACTTGTTTCAAAACATCTTACCGGTGACCATTACATGGTTTATAATTTCCCTATAGATAGAAAATAGTCTAGTTCTTAGTAGAAAAAAACCAAGGCACCCAGTATATTCTCTAAACTTAGGGAGAACCCCTCTAAGCCATTAACACATTTATACCAAGACTCCATTAATTCAAACAAAAATACATCCCTAAACATTAGTTCATTTCCACCCAAAAATGATCTCTATCCCCAAGAAGCTTGAAAACACACCCATACAAGGATAATAAACAAATCATAAACAAGGGAGTACATGAAAAGTGCAATGAGGTGTTACAAGGACAATGAATTATAAGAACTTTTTCCAAAATTTATAATAAAGGAATTTTAAGAGAAATTTGTGATCCTAGGTTTAGTTATTCAATTTTTTTTAACCCTTGTAAGTATATAAAGCAATGTAAGTCCAGATTTAAATATATTAGTGAAGTATTAACTTCTGAATCTTTATAGTTTGTGTATATGAATTTATTTGGTCCAATAAAAATTACAAGTATCAAAAGAAAAAACTATATATATATATGTATTTTTTATGACTACACAATATATACATAGTTTTATTTTCAATCTTAAAATTTAAAATATATATTTTTTTTAATTTTTCTTAACTCATGTTAGAAATGAGAAAAACCTAAATTTGGTTACTATTCATAGTGATTATGGTGGTGAGTTTGAAAAATTTTATTTTGAAACTTTTTTTAGTAAAAAAGGCATTACACATAACCTTTTAGATATTAGAAATCCTAAAAAAATGGTGTAGTTGTATGAGGAAATAGAATTATTTAGGATATTACTAGAAATATGCTCAGTGAATTCTCAATAGCTAAATATATTTGAGATAAAGCTATTAATACTAATTTATATACTATAAATCAAGTTTAAATTATAATTTTTCTTAAAAACCTCCTCACGAGTCATGGAAATAAAAAATCCAAAACATTCTTACATCATAGTTTTTGGATGTAAAGTTTTCATACTCAATAATAATGATTATTTATATAAATTTGATCTAAATCCCGATGAAGGACTCTTTAATGGTTATTTTACAACAAGTAAGGCTTATTATGTCTTTAAAAAAAATGTACAAACATTGTAGAATAAACAGTGCATATAGAGTTTGATGAAATCGATTGTTTTGTTTTCAATCACCATGAAACCATATCTTTAGATAGTATATTAAAAACTGATTTTCAACCAATATTGGATAATTCTTTAGATAGAAGAAAAATTGAAGAAGTTTTTTTAGAATTTTTTACCCCTATAAGAAGTTTAACTTGTTGTTGAAGAACAAAATTTTGTAAACCCAAGAAATCATATGATCTTAAAAAAACATCACACTAATAATATATTTTGAGATACAGATCAAGTAGTCAAAACTCATAGTTCCCTAAGAAATGAATGTAAACATTTTTCATTCTGATCTTAGTTCAAACCTAAAAAACCCAATGAGGCTTTAGGCAATAAATATTGGATAAAGTAAATTTAGGACAAAATTAATGAATTTTAGAGGAACAAAGTTTGTATTTTGGTAGAACATCCTAAAAATATTTTTTTATGATTGGAGTAAAATGGTCTTTTCATAACAAACACGATGAAAATATAATTATTTTATGAAATAAATAATGGATTATTTATAAGGTATATAATAAAAAATAATGCATATATTATGAAGAAAATTTTACTCAAGTAGAATTACATGAATAAATCTGTATACTTCTAGTCTTTGCAGCATACATAAATTTTACTCTTTGTGAAATGGATGTCAAGTGTTATTTTCTTAATGGATATATACAGGAGGAAGTTTATGTACAATAATCATCTGATTTTGAAAATAAAAAATCTCTAAATCATGATTTTAAAAATACTAAGGCACTTTAGAGACTTAAAAAATATCTAAGATCTTGGTATAATAGACTTACCAAATTTCTACTTCAAAATGATTTTGTTAAGGGAGAAACTGATCCAACTCTTTTTATTAATAAATTTTTTATGGAAACTATAATTATTCAAATTTATATCTATAAAATTATATTTTACTCAACCGAAAAATATATTTCAAATTCCTTTATGGATCTTATGATATTTGAGTTCAAAATGAGCATGATGGGTAAATTTTTTTCCTTGCTTTTCAAGTTTCCTAAAACTGGAAGGAAATTTCTTATCTCAAAAAAATTATACTATATACATACTTAAGATATTCGGTTATGCTAATGTTAAAATTAAAATTAATCCTATCAGAACCTAAAAAACTTTATATCTTTTTGAATCTTAAAAACCAGTTGACAAAATTTTTTTAGAGTAATGATTGGTAGTTTAATATAACTTATTACTAGTCATCCAAACCTAATGTCTTTTGTATTCTTGTGTGAAGTATTTTAAAAAAATATAAAAGAATACCATATTAAATATTTTAAATTATTTTTAATCTTTAGGTAACTTTAGATCTTGGATTATATTATTTTCATGGAAATGATTTTGATCTAAAATGTTTTTCTGATGCTAACTTTGGTGGATGCAGAATAGATAGGAAAAGTACATATGGAACTTTTTATTTATTAAGAGAGGATTTAGTTTCTTAGTATTGTAAAAAAGAACACTTAGTAGTAATTTCCACTGCCAATGTTGAATATGTAGCGACTGGAAGTTTTTGCGATCAATTTTTGCAGATGTAATACACACTCATTGAATTTTGAATGAGTTTTAGTAAAACAATTTTTTTTGTGGTAACACATGGGCAATAGTTTTAAGTAAGAACCAAACACATCAATAATGATCTAAACACATAGATATAAGACACAATTTTCTTAGATATCATAGAAAAAAATATGATATTATTTTACAGTTGATCAAAAGTAAAGATAAACTTATTGATATTTTTATAATACCCCTACAATATGATAGATTTGAATATATTAGACATAATCTTGGTATGATCATCAATAAATGATCATTTATCCACTTCTTATTTTACCAATCTCCTTATAGTAAAAAAATCTTTGAAAAAGGGGGAGAAAATTTTTATTATGTTTTTACTTATTTTTATTTTTCTTAACTTTATTACAAAAATATTTAAGTATAGATTTTTTAAGAATCTATTTAAGTTTCATCTGAATGGGATTTGTCTGAAATTTTATTAGACAGACTCCTTTCTCATAACCTTTTCTTAATTTAGTCAAGTATTTCAATTAACTATATTTTTTTTCATAATAATGTATTTCAATTCATCCATGTGGTATCCTTTTCATACTGATTATAATATTTTTTGTAAGAATATTTTATATTTTTTTATAAATTTTTATGTTTTATTAAAATGATGTTCACTCGATAAAACTCATTTTTTTTAACAAACATTAAAAAAGTTCAATATTTTAAAATATATATCTTAAAAATTCTATGTCATTATCTTCTAAGATCAATTTTCAACTATCAAATCTATAGGAAGTTGAACCATCTCTCTCTATACTTATAAATAGTATGAGTAACTCAAATCTTTTTTACATTCCTTTTGATTTAGATAGGAACACTTTTAGGATAACTTTTCTTTAGTCTAATTTTTTGGTTCATCTATTATCTTTTAGGTTTGACCAATAAATATCCATGGAATCTTCCAATGATATTGATACTATGGAAGTTGTAAAATAAATGTTGATAGATGGAAGTTGATTTAAAAGGTATGATTCTCTTCTAAAGTCATCCATTATATTTCAATGTTTGGAGTCTATATGTGTATCCAAATATGATTTTTAATTATACTATCTATGAATTGTGAGAGATTTCAATATAATATTAAAGTTTAATGAAATAGAGGTCTTGAAGAATATTTCCATTAAACTTTTTGGATATCCTTATAAAATGAATATTAAAAAAATTACTAATCTTATGAAGCAACCTGTAGAAGGTGAAGCATATTTTATTACCCAGAATCTACCAAAAAACATTGGTTCTTTTAAAAAATCATTAGAAAATAAAATCTTATTTTCCTCTTATGACAAGATAAGGAAATCATCACATATTACATAGAAAGAAATAATTATATATATATGGGTAATTTTTTTTTATATACCAAGTAATGGTGATAACAACACATTAATGTTTCATGATATATATGTTTTATATTTTCTTTGTAACATGTGAAAATTTAATATAGTGAAATTTATATTGAACTATATAGAGGCAATAAAAATTGGATTTGTAAAGCATACAATTATTTTTTATCTAAATTTTATAAACAAAGTCTTGGTTAATTTTATAAGAGATGATAATATCATTAATGAAGCCCTTTAATCCAAAGAAAACATATTTTTTAGTGATGAAAATATTGTGAAGATGGTAATAATATACATTCTTTCTATAAAAAAATTCATAGATAAGTAAAAAAATATTCAATCACTAGGGAAGTTCAATTTCACAATAAAAAATTTCTTAACAAGAGAAAATATGTGAGTCCTCATGAAAGCCTCTAGATTTTACAAGGAATTTTTTTTATAAAAGGTAGAGGGGAAAAAACCCTTTAATTTAAATAGAAATAAATCCTTTTGAATAATAGTAAAAGGAGGAACCTATTACAAAGATAGATGAAAAAAATCTTAAACAACAGGGCACAAGACCAAAAGGGATCCAAATGCCAGAAAAGAAACAAACATCATAAAAAGAACAAGAAAGAAGTCTCTTCGCCCCCCTGTCTGAAAATGAAACAGTGAAATCAAACAAAGATGATGTGTCACCCCCTCTATGAAGAATTGTGTTGTGATGAAAAAATAATCAAGTCAAATCACTCCTCCATCTGACACTAAAATATGATAGAAGGACCAGAAAACATGTTCTAGCACACCTATCTCACTTTCAAGCCACCCACCCATTGGTGAAAGCGAGAAACTCACTACAAAGTCAACCTGATGCGTCGCAACATCCACTAGAAAAACCCTTGAAGAAATCAAATCAGGTACCCATCCATCCAAAAAAGAGAAGAAAGACGGTCGAATGATGGGTGTAAGCACACCCATACCTATTTAGAGGTTTCCCACCGATAAAATTTGTATAAAACAGAAATGCACCATTAAAATGCAGAGAAAAAAAAAGACAATTCCCACCCTGACATCTACATCACATCAATAGTCAGATCCAAAAATTAGAAGAATAGGAACACATGACCTCTAGATCATCCAGAACACCATCATCCCATTCTTCCAGTTTAGAGCCAGATACATAACTGAACCAAAGTAATATAGTAGATAAGAACAAAACCACTAGTTCCAAAGTCAACCCACAATAATCCTTAATGTTATGAACGAATCTCAACACCCATGAGACACAGGATCAACAAAAAAGAAAATAAGTGCATCATGGAAAAACAAGAGCATCCAAAGGCGCATCATGGATCACAAAATAATCCAAACGATGCATCAGTATTGCCGAGAGAAGCAACAAAACTGCCCAAAAGTAGACAATCCATCCCCAAATCATGGTATCCATAATGGATAAGAGCAGAAACAAAGAAACTAAGCACATCATGGAGAAATCCAGAGTAGCCAGAGGCACATCATAGAGCACTAGAGTATCCAAGTGGTGCAATACTGTGTCAAATTGTCGATAGAATCAGTTCAACCACCAAGCATACACCTCCTCTGATGAAGCAACCATGAGTGACTCAACGAGAAGACCAAGTCATGGGACTAGATCTGTAGGGTAGGAGATCAGAGATCCACCCATAGTGGGCATCAAGCAAGGAATGAAGCTCACATCACCAAATCCAAAAACGTCGCAAAACCAGAGATGGAAAGATCCGAAGCAGGTGGCGAAAGAGGAGAAACCGATTGACTAAGGGAGAGAAAATCCCAACAGAAGTAGAAAACCCAGGTCTGTTGCTACAATTCTACCAATCCACACCCGACATCCAAAAAGACCAGCCAAAGCCAAACCAAAACCACCTATGCCATGCCAAACCAAGACCAACCCAGATTAGCACATTCTCGAATCAGATCCACCAAGTATACACCTCCCCAAATGTCACCAAAATGAAGAAAAGATGGAAGGGATCATATCTAGACAAAGTTAGATCTGATGCATGGTGGGACCAAACCCCACTGACACCGTTCGAGTGAAACCATGAATCTGCCACCCCATCCATCATCATCACAATATCTGAGGAGGTGAGACCTAAAGCAAAACTAGAAGCAAGGGATGAGAAATAAATTCATCCGACTAATGATATTGTGAAGGAAAAATTGGTTCCTATATCTGTTGCTTATTTTTTTGTAGTCCCTTTGATTGATTATTAGGAAAGTGCTTCTACTATTCTTGATTAAATTAATCCCATGTCCATTGGGAAGGAAAATGATAAGAAAGTTTTCATAGATGATCAATTCAATGATGATCAAATCAGTGATAAATTTGTTGTGAAATAATTTGAAAAAGAAAAGTCTCTAAAAAATTATCTCATAACATAGAACATTATTGAGTACCAGGGAGGTGCAATATATTAAGGAATAAATATGAGGCTATTAAAGCACTAAAAATATCATTGGATATTGAAGAATCCAGTAATCATACTTTAACCTACTTATCATATCTATCTAAAGAAAATTTTTTCCCCAAATATCAATAATAAAAATATTCAGAAGAAGATGGAACAAAAAAATATATAGAAAATCCATTAAAACATACTCATACTGATGGAGAAGTATATTTTATATAAATATCTCACTCTCATTTCATTTATAAATAAAAATTTATACCTCTAAGGTTTAGATAACCAACTTTTTTAAAAAATAATTATCGACCCCACCAACAAAACCTTGAGAACCAGGTTAAAAAAACCAATATGGGGATGAATTAATTCAATGGGGTGATTAAGATACTTGAAACTATTATGGAAATATTTATTGATATAAAATATTAATGTAATTATATTCAAGGAGAAGTTAATGTGATTGAAGGTTTGAGATCTATGAAAAAATAACTAAACCCATTATTCAAAATGAGGAATAATTTAATGATTTAAGGGAAGATATTTAGTGTAGTTTAGAAAGTTGAGGAGAATTATAAGATGGATGAATTATACTGAGGAAGATATGAATCTTTTCTATGAAAATGTCACTGGAATAAATAGGGATACAAAAATAATCTCTAAGTATACTGATAGCATCATAATTAAATCTAGATAATGTAAAAGTTCCATAAATGATCTCAAATCTCTCACTATGAAAAAAGAGTTGGATCTTTCTAAGTGGAATAAAAGTATTTAGGTAATGGGAGAAAATGTGTAAAATATCCTATCAATATTAAAAGTCTTAGAAAATTCACAATATGATCTTAGAAAGATGAAGGATATTATTAAGAAGCTTTCCAAGAAAGTATATATTTTTTCCTAAACTCTTAAAAACTTTGTAATAGTTTTATGTTAAACTTTTTTGATTAATTTCGTTATTTTTATATGTAGTATTTTTTTAAATTTTTTAGATGCAAAAATTTCTTAAAACTTTTCAACTTATTATAACTATTTTATAGAGGGTCGCTCTAATATTTCAGGAAATTATTTCTACCTAATATCTCTTTCCCTCAATTTCTTTTCAAAAACCATAATGTGGGAGAAATGGATGAAGTAAAAGAAATGTAAAGTTATGAAGAGACAAAATATAGAAAGTAAGAACACTTGAAAGTAATGTAAGTTATAGAGAGTAAGTCTTTAAAATTTTTTCTTTAAATTTATTTATCTCAAGTGTTGTGTATTGTGATTGTCAAAAAGGGGGATATTTTTAGTTGAAATATCACTTTATTGCCTTAATTTTGAAAATAAAAATCTAATTTTTATTAAATTTATATGTTTTTAACATTTTTTTTTCAAAATTCATAAAGTTATTTTTTAGAAAAGTTTTCAGTTTTACCAGATGATGAATAATTTTTATATTGGATGGATATCTACCAAGTATAGTGAATGAACATGTACACCATACATTACATGGATGTATACTAATACTATTATATAGAATATTTATGAAGTTCATTAGATGGAGTAATATAATGTATAAAAGATAGATTTCATTGGATAGAGAGAAACACATCTACTAGATAAACAATTAATAAACCTAAAAGATGAAGACTTATAAAGTACATCAGATGAAGATTTTCATTTCTATAAGATTGAACATTATAATCATTATAATGGTTCAATATATAAAGATCATCAGAAAAAATGATGCCACACTAAACCTATCAGGTTAAGATGGTGTTTGTCCAATACCATTGTAACAAATCCCGAGAAGTGCATAATAATACCATTAGAGATTGTCTATAAATAAAACTAAAATCTTGATAATAAAAATATTATTCATTTGAAATTCAGTGATCTAAATTTTATTATTTATTTTTTTCAACATATTATTACTAAGTGTTCTTAATTTTTAGTCTTTATAGTGTTTTTATTAAGGAAAATTTTGTGAGGTTTACTTTTTTAAATACAATAAAATTTTTTTGTTGTAATTTCTATTTGTCTGATCAGGTGGATCAGGGGCACTCAAGGATAAAGAGAAAAATCTATTCTAATTGGTTTGACTGATGTTTCCTAAGGATAGGGAAATAGTGATTTGTATGATCATTCTGATCTAGGTCTTCCTAGGCTTAAAAGACAAACCATATGATATGTTAAGTCATGGATACCTAAAGTTGGGTTTATAGACTTCATTATCACTTGAGGTTAAAGTATAGTACTTTATTGATAAATGTTATGAAAGTTTTTCTTATATCCTTAATAATAATTTTAATTATTTTTGTAGTTGTTTCTACAAGTTTTATTTTCACTGTAAATATTTTATAAAATTTTATATAATTTTTTTAAAAACTATTTCTTACTCTGATTATAAAGTGTATTGGTATAAATATTTTTCTTATAAACATTCTTAAAGGTGATGAGACATTTAATTTTTTCTTGATTATAGGTTAGGGATCCAAACAATACTGTAATAGTTGTTCAAATAGAAAACCAAAGTACTTCACACATTTTTAGTGTGCTAGAGGATATTATTATGAGGGTTAGAAAAATAAATTTTCTTACTAATTTTTATGTGCTAAAAATAGAATATGATAGGTTGAATAGAAATTACCTAATTATATTTAGGAGTACTTTATTTAAAGTCACCAAAACCATTATTAATGTATATAATGATTCATTATCTATGGAATTTTGTGGTGGTATTTTCCACTTTAATACACATGATGCTATGAATCACCCCTCATAAGAAAATTCATTGCAATCATTTTTTTTGATATACTGTATATCCCCATGTAAATTTCTCTTCTTTACCTTTATCCGATTTCCAAGTTTTCATTATATATATACATTATACGCAATGATTAATTTGTTAAATTCTTTAATGGTATGAGAAAATTCAACCAAATTTTATTAATTAATGATTTCTTATTCACTAAGGACACAATGACCATAAATGATTCTGATCAACTTATAAATTATTACTCATTATTAAGGGATTTTACCATTGAGTATTTAGTTGACATCACACCTCTCCCTTTCTAATTATCTCTCATCAACCCAAATTCCCCTTGAATTATAAATTATTCCATTTTCTAAATGTTTTAAATATTCATATCTTGATAATGGAAACAAGCTTCCTATTATCATTTCCACTCTACTACCTCTAGATCACGAATTGAGATTTCTTTAGTTTTTAAGGAAGTATAAACAATAATTGATAGGTAACATGGTGATATTCCCAGTATTATACCATGAATTTTCATGCATCTTATATTATTAAAGAATGAGACTAAAGCCATTATCTAAGCATAGTGACGACTGAACCCAAACCTTCTTGATTCTATGAAAAATGTGGTAACTAAATTATTGACTAATGGAATAATTTTACCTATATTTGAAATCCATTGGGTTAGTCTAGTACAATTAGTTGTTAAGAAAACTAGTCTAATGTTAATTGAAACTGAAAATAATGAATCAGTACCAACCCATTTGAAGAATAGTCGGTGTGTCGGTATACTATTTTTGACTAAATCAATACACTAGGAAGGACCATATCCCATTAACATTTATTTATAAGATGATATAGATGTAATCAAGGATGTCCCAAAACTATTTCCTAAATTAGTATTCTAAATATTTTTAGATTCATATTATCCTTAACTATTAGTAAAAGATAACCTCCACTTTCCCCTTTTGCATATTTATATATAGTGGGATGCCATTTGGTCTCTAAAATGATCTAGGTACTTTATAGAGACACATGGTTAATATTTTTTTATAGATTATCTATATAATTTCATGGAAGTATTCATGAATGATTTCACTTTCCATAATTCATCTTTTAATGAGTGTTTGATTAGTCTTTATGCTTCCATTCATTACTTTATCAAAAATAGTATTGTATTAAATTATGAGAAATGTTATTTAATGGTATGAAAATGGATAGTACTTGGAAATTTCATTTCTAGTGATGGTATCCAAGTTAATAAATCAAAATCGGATGTTATTTCATCCCCACCATTCTCTAAAAATGTTTTAGATGGATAACATTTCTTAGGCCACACATGATTTTAACATATTTTCATTTGTGAGTTTAAAAATATTTCACCCTATCTCCCAATTAATCCACAAATACATAGAATATATGTTTGATAAAAATTCTGAGGTTGATTTTATTGAATTAAAATGGAGTCTCAAATCACCCATGTTAATCCAACTACCTTAGTGGGATTTACCATTTTAGCTCATGTGTGATGCTTCTAACAATATAGTTGGGAAATTACTATCATAACTTATCAATAAATATCTACATGTCAATGCATATTACTTAATAACACTATACATTTCCTAAGAAAACTACACCATGATTAATAAATAATTTCATTCCATCACTTTTTCATTTGATAAATATATTTTAAGGTTTAAAGTTATTGTGTATTCTGACCTTACAACCCTTTGGTATCTTATTATAAAGCAAGAAGCCAAACCAAATTTCATTCAAAAAAATATTCTCCTTTAGGAATTCAATTTTGAAATTGGGGATAAAATAGGAGAGTAAAATTTGGTTGTTTACCAAATTAGTATGATCCTTCCAACCCCGTACATTGATTCATACCCCTATATTACCATAAATGACATGTTTCTTGATGATAAATTATATAGAGTGTAAGATATTATTCTATAGTATACTAAAACTATAAATTATCTGGAAGCATATTTAATTTCTGTTGAATTCAATAAAAAAATCTAAGCATCTTAAACATGAGTTCTGTTTGTATATTTGGGATGACCACTACCTTTGGCACATATGTAGTGATCATTTTATTAGTATTTGTTTTATTGATAGAAAATTTCACTCCATCCTCTGGTTCTTGAACTCTATTGCATGTGGGGACCACTTTGGTCCCCAAATAACTGCTCATGAAGTACTTAATTATGGAATGTTTTGGTCAACATTATTCTAGGATATGTATGATTTTTGTAGAAATTTTCCCCATTATCAAAGGGTGGGTAATTTCTCCATGAGAAGTGAAATTCCACAATAATACTTCCATTTACATGAAAATTTTGACGTTCAAGGAATTAGATCTATAAGTTTGTTTCCTAATTCATTTGGAAACTTATATATTCATCAAGAAGTTGATTATGCGTTTAAATGGGAATAATTATGAGCCAAAATAACTGATGTCTCAATAGAATTTGTAGATTTTTTGATAACCCAAATCTTCATTTGGTTTCTATTTCCTAGGTTCAGCCTCATTGACTATGGTTATCATTTCTAAAACCACACAATATAAACAAATCATAAAGAAAAATAGTAAAGATCATGAACTCATGGTTTTTATATGGTTCACTCGTAAATGGATATATCCAAGGATAAAATATCAATGATGTGTTGATATGCTAATTAACTGCTACTTCACTAGTTTATGATTACACAATTTGGGAAGATATCACTTCTTAACCAAGGTCCATGATATATTCCTCTCATACACACACTACTTTCAAGAGGTTTATAAAGATTCAATCAAAGTTAGGTTGAACTCACCTAACTTTTAATCAAATAATCAACACCAAACAACAGGGGTGTTCTCCATGATGCTCTATTCTTCTACTCCAGATCTTCAATTCCATGCATGAAAAATAGTTTCTTCCAATCTTGATCTTTAATATAATCTAGTCTCATACACTTATCTTCTTAAACATGTTTATTTAAATTATATTCTATTCTTTATTATCTTCAAAATTCCTCTCCTCTATTATATTTGGTATATCTCTTTGTTTTTTCTACACAAAATATCCTAAATTTTTATATATTCTATAAAATTAAAAATTTTAATTCAAATTTTAATCATCAATTTACTTCTAAAAGTATTCACTTTTAAAATAAACCATTGGATTAATTCTTTGTTGATATCTATTATATAAATATAAACGGGTAGTTGTTAGTTGTTTAAATAATTACCCAACCATCAAGATAAAGACACATCATATTTTTTTAATCTATAGATTTATTTAGTTGTAGCATGCGATTCACCTTCATGGTATAACAGATCAATTTCTCCTATAACTTATTTAATATTTTAGATAGGTTGTAGTGTGGACTAATCCTTTGTGGCCTAAAATATTGTTGCTTTAGATAGATTTTGGCATATCATTTCTTTATGGTACGGTGATTCTAAAAATTCTAAAACCACTGAATTTCAATTAGCCTCCCTTCACGATAAAACATAGTATTCATAGAATAAAAATCTATTATATATTTTCCCTAGAATCCACTAGAGTCTTCCTCATGGTGTGGAACTCCTTACATGGTGTGAGCATTATAACACTATAACCAAATATATTATTCTAAATATCCTTCACTATATGACATAGTGTGTCATAGTGTGAACAAAAAATATCCGAATCTATCAAAAGAAAAAACCATGAATGTTTCAAAAAACATCATACACATTAAAAAAATCTTATAAAAACTTATCACATAGTGTGATAGATGACGTTATAATGTGTAATATCCTTTTAAAGATGGTAAATTACTTTTATGAAGTTTCACTTTTCTATTTTTCAAACTTCCAACCGTATTCACATTGTGACACATGTTTTCAGATAATGACACCTATCATTTCAAAAAAAATCAGAAAATCTCTTCATACTTTATATCACTTAATGTCACATAGACTTCCAAAAAACAACCAAATTACTTCACATTAACAGAAATACAATAAAAAGTCATCTTGAACTAGAAAAAAAATACAACCACAAAAAACTCTAGTTATAACAATATCCCCCTTTTTATTTTTTATCAACCATTAATAAATTAATCCCCTAGATATTGATATGCTCTAAATATTTTATTTTGTAGTCTCCCATTATAGTTATGATCTCTTTGAGTTCAATGAGTTTTTATTCATGAGTTATACTTTATTCTACCCCTTTGACAATAAAATTCAAATTGTTTTGTTACATTAATTGAAATATTTATTAGAATATTTTATATTATAACAATATTCTTGTTCTAATAAAAGTGCATTAAATTAATATGTAATCCTATGTGAGTTAAAACTCATTGTAATAAACAAGATAAATAAAGAAATGAAACAATGTTATCCATAATTTCTATAATCGGATTCATCCAACTACTAAAACTCATGGATAGTATCTCCCATATATTCTTGATTCCAAAAAGTAATTTCATATAAATCCAAATATTGAAAAAATATAGTATTAAGTTTAATGGGGATAGAGGTATTCAGATATTATTTGTTTGAAAATATTGGTTGAACTCTGAGGTCTAACCCATGTCTCTTGAACACATGACTAGCCAATGTCTTGGTGAATATATCTACAACCTAATTTTGAGTTCCAACAAACTCTAGCCTCAAAAAATAATTCTCTACCTTGTATTTTTTTAAATGTTAGCAGATCTGAATATTCTTTATGTGAGAGTGTTATAATGGATTATTTGTCAACCCAATAACACTTTTTTATTACACTGAAATATCATTGACTATTTCACCACTTCAACAATGTCTTCCAAATAATGATATATCTTGATGTTTTATGTATAAGATTTATTAAATGAGATATATCCCACCTCTATTGTGATCAATAAAACATAATATTGTTTCTTACTTATTCATCCAACATAATTTCCTATAATTTAAAATGATCCACCACATGTGGATTTTCAATCCATAATATCACTATACTAAACAACATCAAAACAAAAAAAAATCCATATTTTCTGTAGATTTAATCATCAAACCATAATTATAAATTCCCTAAGTATAACTCATAATTCTCATCCCTGCTTGAAGGTGCTTATAATTTATACAACTTTGGAAACATGATTCCAATAACATAACATAAAATATATATATCTTAGACACACTAAGATAGAGTAAAATCCCAATGATCCTTCGATATAAATTTCAGTTTAACACATTTATGTACTTGTACTTACCATTTTTGTTCCAACTACTACCATAGTTGAAACATGCATACAATATTCCATTTTGAATTTGTTCAACACTTCCATTGCAAACTTCACCTATGATATGCACATACTACCTTACTTTTAATTTATCTTCAACGCTAAAAAGTATTTTAATTCTATAATCAATGAAATATAAAATTTTCAACTTATTTATTGAGAAAATCTATCAAATAAATCCCACCTATTACATACAAAAAATGATGCAATCTATATACAACATAACCCTGAACCAATCATGTTATAATTTTTTTACATAGAGGTTGTAATAAACCCCTCCTCTCTTGAAATATAGAATCCTAAAAATGTGTCCAATCATACACATCATGAATAAAATACTTGATTTAGGCTTATGAATCATTTTTTAATATTTATACTTTTTAATCATCATTTATAATAAAAAATACTACTAGTTTCTCAATATAGACCTCTTTATTTATGGATATATTTAAGAATGTTATATTCATATCCAATTGAAATATTCTAAAAAATATTTTTACAATCATTAAAAAAGTCTAATATTTCCATTATTACTACTGGTGAAAATTTATCTTTGAAATCAACACCTTGAACTTGATAATATTTTTTATAAATAATCCTTTATTTATTTCAAATCACTTTTCCATTTTCATCCAATTTTTCTTGAAGATTCATTTTTTACTAATCACATTATGATGGTCCATTATGTCTAAAATATCTTAAGTCTGATTTTTATCAATTGGTCAAATTTTTGATTCATAGATTTCACCCATGATTCCCCCTTACCAATTATTTAAATGGGAGGGTTTGATATAAGATAATAAAGTAGTGTTCTACATTATTTTTAACCTTTGAGTCTATATTGGAGTAGATTTATCTCCAATAATATTTATATGATCAAATCAAACCATTTTCCTTCATGAATGAGTCACATATTGAGTCAATTTTCACCTTTTTCTTATATATATTAAATCGGATAATCATCATCACTCTGATTATTTTTAGATTATCCCAAAAATGTATTTATTTTTTATTTTCCTCAAATAATTCTTCAGAAATAGAAATTTAAAATTTTACTTTGACTTCATTCTCAGATAATTTTACATCACTACTCTCAAAAATCTTTTTAATACTTTTATTGAAATACTTTTAGGCCTTACTCTTTGATGAGTTTCCTAGGAATATAACTTTCTCTACTACATCACTATATTTTACATGATTTCTTTCTTTATTTAGAATAAATAATTATCTTCAAAAAACCTAAATATTCTTTAAATAATTTTTCCTCCCATGTAATTTTTTTATAGAATCTTCCCTATTCTTAGAAAATG
Organism: Viscum album; assembly: GCA_963277665.1. Lineage (NCBI taxonomy): Eukaryota > Viridiplantae > Streptophyta > Magnoliopsida > Santalales > Viscaceae > Viscum > Viscum album. The sequence goes on from OY728147.1 coordinate 1,318,210,334, forward strand.
TAATACTATATTTTTTGTATAGAAAACCAATTGAGATGATTCTTTCAAGTAGTGATGTGAGTTGACACTATTTTTTAAAAACATATTTTTCATATTTTTTACCAGATGGTTTCTTATTTATATTACCCCATTATATTGAGGAGTTATCATCAAAGAAAATTTATATTTAATACCATGATTTACAAGGTAGTTTTCAATGTCATTGGATGTATACTTCATTTAATTTTTTGATATTAGAATTTTCATAGTTCTTTATGATTCATTTTATGGCCTTCTTCAAAACCTATTTAAGAAATACAAGACTTATATGTTAGATTTCATAAACATTCCCCATCCCATTATGATATAATCATCTATAAATAATATGAAATACCGCTTACCATAGGTTCAAACTTGACCAATTGGGCCACACACAATACTATGAACCAATTTCAGAAAACATGATACTCTATTCTTCTTTAGAGGATATGGGTTTTAAAATATATTTCCTTATATATAGGCTTTACAAGTATTTTACTGATCTCAATTAAAGTTAGAAATATTCATTGAATCTTTGAATTTTGAAAATTTATATATATTTTGTAGAATAATGTGGTAAAGTATCTAATTACATAATCTATTTTCATATTCCAATTCTAGAATACAATTATTTTCTTTACTATCCACCCAATATAGATTTTCATTTGTCCTCAAAAATTTCACTAGAGAATTCCCAAACCTTCCTTTGATGCCACATCTCTTCTGACTGAATGTGACTTCTAAATACAATTAAAAAAGTCGGATTATAATCAATAAATTATGATGAAGTCCACCAATGTAAAGAAAATAAGTATTCTTCAATTCATCACCAATAATTCAAGTCTCAACAATTTATTTAATTTTCAAGGATCCATTATTTCTAAATAGCACTATTATATAAACTCTAACCTTTAAAATTTTCAATAGATTCATAGTACCCATTATATTATATGAACAACCAATGTCTAGAATCCATGTGATGATTTTATTTAACAATTTAAAGGAAATTTTATCCAAATTTTTATTATTGATATTATTTGTTTCCTTACAAGATATTCCTTAGTGATGTGATATTTCTTGATCTATTCTCATTATTTTTAGTGTAAGTAATAAGATTTAATTAATTTTCTTCAAGAGGATAAAACCTATTTTTAAGTGAATTGAATTAGATTATATTGCATCAACTTTAATCTATCTTATATAAGAAGATATTTATATTCTTTTTCAGTAATCAATTGATTTATGTATAATGTTTTAGCAATTAAAACTATAACCATAGAAATAATTCCTACTCCCATATGAAGTGTATGTTACAACTTTCCTTTGATAGATTCAAATAAATTTTACTCTTAGATATTTTTTATATTTAAATCAATAATATATAGTGTAACCAAGAAAACCAAAAAACTATCATTTCATAAATGGAAATATATTATTACTATCACCTCTACACATATATCTAAATTTTAAAAAAATCATTGACTATTGGTTAGTTCCCATTGGTTCATAACCCTTTATCTTCATCTTATTCCCCATGTTATTTAAATTTATAGACTTTGCCTTTTATGTTTCACCATCACAACTAATATAGTTTTACCAATCCCACTTAGTATTTGAGAACCAATCATTTATTCAAAAATTATTATGCCAAATTATTTTTACTCTTTCAAAACTTATAATGAAAATTAAAAAAACTAAAGATTCTTACTTCATCCAACTATTTTGATTTCTAATTCAACCTTATTTCACTAAGAAATAATTCATTCCTCAAGATTTTTCAATCTTCTTGACTTTATATTTAACAGATAAGTTAAGATCATTAATTATGTTAGTCTATTCAAAAACCTTCAACCTATAATTCATAGCTTCTTTAGATTATTCATGATTATTCTCACATTCTTAAACTACCATTTTTAAGATAATCAATTTTTTACTTCAAGTTCACTAACATAGTTTCAAGACTCCTTTAGTAAGCCTACAATTTTTTATTCTTCTTTAAATGTAAATAAAGTTCCCCAAAATCCCCATTTAATTCCACTTTGAGGTATAAAACTCCCTTTGGTTTATAATTATCTTATTTAAATAATAATTTTTATTTTTCCACCAATTCAAGCATAACAGTTTTTACATCCGAGATAAACATAATATTTATGCCTTTAAGTGGATATTAATATTTATCTTATTTCAATTTAGTTAAAAAGATTTTACTTTGAAATTTATTATGAATTGAATTGATAAAATTGAAATTTCTTCCAAGATGAAACTTATTATTTTGTTTCTAGAGTATTCAAACTCATCACCCCCTTAATAAAAACATTTTGGACACCTATAATTGATATCTAAAACATTTCCACAATGAAAAAGAGCTATAGGTAGATTTCCCAAATATCTTCCTTTAGATATTTTCAACTTACATTCATTAAGATATAAGAAATAATCAATGATATCATCTTTATTTTTATCATTTAAAACTTCATACTTATCAAATGATTTGAATTCCATCTCTTTATATGATTTTTATAAAGAGATATTTGGTTTTACCATCATTTAATATACAACCATATTATTGGGTAATTTATCAAGAGATAACTCTCTAAGATTCATCTCTTCAAGTTTTGGAATATTTGGATTATATATAGATGGAAATATCTTTATAATATTTTTCATAATATTTGAATATCTGATCACATGGAAAATTCCTTTTATAGCACCAAAAAATTCAATAATATGGTTAATTAAACCATACAAATTCTTATTTGAATTCATCCCCATATCATAATTTTTTTTGTAAAACCTGCAATTTTTCTTCCATTTCTATCACCTTCATAGATGTTAGAAATTTTATCACAGACTCTTTTTTTTTGTGGGAAAATACAACACCTTTCTATGTATTTAAATAAATAGTGCTTCTAATAAGGTCTTTTGAGCCTTAGCATCATTACTTATCAAATTATTATCCACTTTTATCATTGATCTTCCAATGGGATCACTTACTTATATCCCATTCACCATTTAAAGGTAAAAATACAACCCAAGATATCTAATATTAAATCGCATCATGTTCTTCCAAATTTGGTAGTTCCACCCATCAAATAAGGGTACTTTCTTTACATTCACTATATTCTCTATAACATCACCTTTATATCCATATATTTAAGAAATAATATATAGATATAATACCACATGTTGTGACCTATTGGTCATACTAAAAACCCTAAGGGGGGGGGGTGGTAAATTAGGGAATATTGAAATTTATTATTTTCATTAGAAAAAATAAAATCATGTTTTCACATTGGAAAATAAACCTTAAATCTATTTTATAAACACAACCAGACGTAAAAATTATAGATAATAAACACATGTTTTTTACTTGGTTCACCTATAAAAGGATATATACAAGGATAACATATCAATGATGTTTTGACATTATAATTAACCAATAATTCACTAGTATGAAATCTCAAGATTTAGGAATAGATAACTTCTTAACCAAGGTCTATGGACTCTTTCTCTCTTCTAAAAGCTGCTTTAAGAGGGTTATAAAGATGTAATCGACACATGGGTTAAACAAATAATATTTCTAATAAAATAATCAACATCAAATAGAAAGGATGTTCTCTATGATTATTTTTTCTTTTATTATATATATTCAATGTGATACATGAAAATAATTTCTTCTAAGCCCAATATTCAATGTAATTCAGTCCCACACACTTCTCTCATTAAATATACAAATACAAATGATACTATATTATTTTTCATCCTTAATATTCTTATTTGTCTTAAATGTGTCATATATCTTTTTTACTACACATAAGATTATCCTTTTTTCTATATTCTATAAAATTAAAATTTCAAATTAAAATTCTAATCTTCAATTATCTTCTAATAATTTTAAATTTAAAAATCCACCATTCAATCAATTCCCAGTTGATCCCCATCATAAAAGCTTGATTTTTTTGTTATTAGTTATTCAAATAATTACTCAACAGTCAAGAGAAATCCATATCATTATTTTTATCCAAAATATATTTAATTATAGATCCATGGTGTAATATTATCCTTCCCAACATGAAAGATTAATTTATCATATTACTTTTTTTAACTTATAGATATGTCATGGTGTGGCTTAAACCTTTGCGAAATGAACTCTTATTGCTCTTGATAGGTTATATTGTAACATTTATTTGTGGTGTAGTGATCCTAAAAATTTTATAACCACTGAATGTCACCTAGCATCCCTTCACAGTGCGAAATAGTATTCACCATACAATTATCTAGTAGGAAATACCGCCATAATGTACTCGAGTCTTCATCATGGCATGAAATTATTTATATAGCATGAGAATAATAATTTAGAACCACATATATTCTTTCAAACAACCTTTATGATGTGACATAGTGTGCCCAATCATGAACTAAAAATATCTAAATTTATAGAAGAAAACATTATCTATGTTTCAAAGAACATCATATACATTCAAAAAATCTTACACAAATCTTATCTCATGATAAAACACATGTAATAACTATGTGTAACACCCTTCCAATGTTGGATAATTACTCATTTAAAGTTTTAATTTTCCATTTTTCATACTTCCAAACTCATTGACAACACGACACTTGAGTTTATGGCATGAAATCTGTGATTTCAATAATTTTTAGATCAATTCTCTATACTTTATAGGACTTCATGTCGCTTAGTCTTCCAACAACTACCACCTTACTACACAGTAACAAAAAATTCAATCAAAATTCACATTAAACTTGAAAACAAATACAACCACAATAACCATGAATTGAAATAGATTATCCCCCAAACCAATGAGTAATCTGAGGAATATAATAGAGGGGTAAAACAAATCCATGAAAAACTAATCCAACCTAACAGAAAATATTGGAGTCTTAGGCTTGATGATTCAATTTTGGTTTTTTATATTGGTTTTAAAACTCCCTTTGGAATGTCACCTTATTTCCAAGTATTTGGAAATGGTTTTCACATATATATTTATACAGATAATTGGGCCTATTGGGCTATTAAAAATGTAATTATAATCTTTATAGTGATGGTACTCAAAGAAAATTATAGATTTAGGAGTTAGATGGAATACAAATATATTAAATTGATAACTACTAAATATATAAGGAATGAACTAAGGCCATCCATGATTTAAACATCCTTCATCATTGGTTCCAAATGGGGTAAAAGGTCTTACTTTAAAATTCAAGGCTAATGTTTTACCAAGGTTAGAAAAGAAAAAACAGAACATACATTCACCTTAAATGGGTAGTAGTTAAAGCAATTATACGAAACCCTTATAGAGTTTCCAATTATGGAACTCTACATTCAATAATACATATATTAGTGATACTCGATATGTTTTTTGTTTCATTTACAAATTCTATTTAATCATAGAAAGGGAACTATAAATTATTTATGTGTGGGAGAGTAGATACTTTCTTGAGTTAGTTAACAACTTTTCTCAAATTTCTCTATTCTATCTCATTTTTATTGATCCATGGTATTTTTATGATTCATTAATATTTCTTATTTTTCTTTTTATTTCTTATTGGATGGTATTTTTATGTTTTTTCTTATTTTTCATTTTTTTTATTTTTTACTTTTTCCCAAAATAATCATATTAAATGCACACTAATAAAAGAATTTATTGAAAATGCATGATGAATTTCAATTTTACACATTGTTTTAACATTGAAAGAAGATTTATTTTATTCAAAACATATAAGTATGATTATTAATTTAACATTAATGGGTTATTTTAGCAAAATTAGTTATTTTTCAATGATATAAATGATTGTATCTTTACAAAACCTTGGGAATGTTGATATTATATATGTGAAATTTTTATGAAAATTTTTATCATTTAATATATCCTCACATCATTACATATAATAAATAAATGTGATTATTTTTTACTTAATTGAAGTAATATATAACTTAGGTTAGTGTTAAAAAACTTTTAAAAAAGTTTTTTTATATGTTTTTTACTTATTTAATCAGTTTCATTTTTATATTGGATTGACCTATGGTTGATACCTAATATTGTTGATGAAAAATATAAAATAAAATATTTATATGTGGGGTTGTGATCACTTCATGATTCAATATTTTATTCCACCATCATACCACTTTTTTAAACTACTATTGTATTATAAATTCTAAATATAATAATAAATTTAAATTCTCATATTGCTTAATTAATTAATTTTAAATACTGTTAAAAATAAAAATTTTACTTGTTTTGTTGTTTTTGTCATTTGTTTAGGTGATTTTGAGATCCTATGATGAATTTTTAGTAAAATGGTCCAAACTACATGGAAGTTCAAGTACACATGTGCACTAATTTTCAAATTCCAAAATATCAATCCATAAAATTGGTATGAAATTTGGTGGTTGGATACTTAATTATTTTTATAAAACTATTTATAAGAAATATAATCTTATTTCATCCATATGGTGGCCCAAATGAAGTAATAAATTCATAAAAATGAAATTTCTCAAAGTCTGTGTGCAAAAACCACTACCTCCCAATGCCAATAAATTTGTAACTTTGGTAGCTCATTTGCATGTTCGATTTAGGGACAAGGGTATTCCATTTAATAGATACTTAGGGTTATTATCATCACCTTTAAGGTTCTATATCTTCCTATTCTCATAGGAATATTTTAAATGAATAAGGAGATCCACTTGAGCCTCCTCCTCCTCTCAGTGGTGAGCTAAATGGAGAGATATCACTATGAGTGTGATACACACTAAGAGAAGGAGTTTTGAATTTTTTTTTTCAACTAATTAAGTTTATTTTTTTATTATAAAATATTTAATTTAGTTTTATATTTACATTTTTATCCACGAAATTAATTTTTTTGGTATGATTAAATGAAACACATATTATTCCACAACTGATTGGTTTGAGATTTAAGTGAGAATATTGTGTTGTTATAATTGGTCACCCTGAGGGTATTTTTCTCTAACACATACTTGATATATTAGTATGGTTTTCATCCTTAATTACATTTATAATATCTAAACCTCAAAAAATCAATTTATGTGTTAAGGGTTAGTTTTAAGTGCACCATTCTAAATATCAAAGAAGGGAATTAAGATATTTGTTACCCTCAACCAAAGAATTACATTAAAATAGATGTAATTTTTAGAACTATGAACTTGATATTATGTGTAGTAAAATTTCAATGATCACCTTAGCCTAATCCTCTTAAAACCTTATTTATTTTTTAAATTTCATAACTCAGTTCAATTTTTTCTATTTTTTTATTCAACATTGAAACGCCTTCACCCCCCTCTTTTAGTTTTTTTTTTAAATTAAATTTATTTAAAATTCAAACTTTAAACCGACAAAGATCCAAGAGATATGACCTAGGGTATTCCCTATAATATAATTTTAATTTAAAAACCTAATTAACATTATGTTTCAAGAAAACACATTCAATTCCACATTACCTATTCAAATCATACTATAACTAAATCAATGCTTCAATAATCGTATTTACATCACTTTAAAATTAATGAATCACCTATTTTGCCTCTAAATTATTTTCTTTATCACATCATCATATAAATATGAATTCACGATAAAAAATATGCTTTATTCTTTAGAATTAAAAGGATGGATCTTCATATATATCTTTATTTTTTAATATTCATAGTTAACTTCTCCAAAATTCATAAAATAATTATTTTGGTCCAATTACTATATTCAAAGAATAAATAATTTTATATTAATTATACAATGTCTTATCATTGATATATTGATATGTTTTTAATACAATATCTCTTAATCATCCCATAATCTTCCCCAAAATTTCTGAAAAGATTCATGCATGAAATATCAAGCAAAAATAATCAGTCAAAATTCATTGAAACTTGTGAATAGATCTCCAATTACATATGGAATGGAATCATATCATAATCAACCTTATCTTAAAAATATAAACATTATCCCTTTTTGGAAACCTATCCATATCATGGATTAAACTTTTGGGTGGTTTAATATCATAGATAAAATGCATTATTCAATTATTTACTCAACACATATTAAGATCATAACTTGGAAACTTTAATTTTCTTCCAATATTTTATTATTAATACATATTGACATCATTTATTATTTAAAACAAATACAAAACATCACCATTTTATTTAACAATATCCACTATATTTTTTTAAATACTCATATAGAAAGTTCAGGGAAATATATTCCCAAATCATATTATTATTTCCCTCCCACTTACTTATTGACAATAAATTTAAAGGATGATTCTAAATTTTTATTTATCAATTAATCAACTCTAAGACTATTATAGAAATTACTAGTATAGAAAATAATAGTTATGAATCAATTTCACAAAAGTTATTTTATATGGCCATGTATTACTCAAAATATTATTAAAATTTCATATCATTACTTAATTAAGTCCTCCCATTTAATTAATAAATTATTCCTTTAAAAAAAGTATAAAATAATAAGACAAACAAATTTTCTCAATGAGATTTTGAATTACTTTCTAGAATTCCATATTCACATAAAATAATATATTTTCTGGTCATTTTCTCTAATATTTCTCCCCCTAAAATGGTATAGTTAAATAAATTATTCATCAAGAATGGTATCTTAAGTAAATAAACTCAAAGATATAAATTACAAGGATCACTTCCAAGATAGATCTCTTAAGATAGTTGTAAAATAATCACAACACTCAATATTCCACCCCCATTAATGCGTCACCTTTAATACCTTATAAATAAAAAAACCACAATATATATGGAGATAATGTGGTTCTAAAAATACCATTAGTGATACTCAAAGGTATAATATTTGTTTCTAAAACCAATAAATCCTTTCCTTTTAGATATAATAAAGAGAAAGATCTTTATACTTTCTCTCTTATATTTCCCACTAGTGGTTTATGTAGGCAATATGATATTATTTTCCTTATTAGTTATTTATTTGTGTGAAATTTTATTTTTTTACTTCAATAATAAAACTTATTATTTGTAGATTAATTTTATTTAACATATCATCTTAATCCTATTGTATAATCCTTCAATCCTTTGAGACATGTACAAAATTATTTCATCTTCCACACAAATTATAAAGTATATTTATGTTACCCTCTTTTGGAAAATTCTCAAGAATTTTTATTTATTATTCATTCTCACAGATTAATTACATTAAAGTATCCTCTTATTTATTTTATGGATTGATTAAATTATTTTTACCTCCAAGTTTCATCTATTAACACAAGCTTCTATGAACTATTTTCAATGGGCTATGATATCACCTTTTCTCACATAATAGTAACAAATTATTCTTCTTGGTGTTTCATATATAATCAAATGATGATTTTATAAACACTGGGGGGGGGGTTTAATTGGTGTAGATATATTTCAATCTCATAGTGGTGCAATAAATAACAAATGATGTAAAAAATTTATTAATGATATTAACCTCTAGTATGGTTGACTAAATCCATAGTGTGTTATCGATTTCACCCAAACATATAGATATACTATAATTATTAATTCAAAGCTATAGTAAATGTAATTTCCTTGAACTAGATACATTTTTTTGTCACCAACTGGCTTAAAATAAGCACCAAATTTTCATTATAAAAGAATAATATAAACACCCTGTAAGAATGATCATCAAGGTTAGAATGAGTCTCCAATGAGATAATATGATCTTACTCATTCCACTTTATTTATATAACACTCCTCTTAGGCTATTATCTCCTCACAAATTCTCGAAAGAATTCTTACAGAACCATTAAACACATTCTTATATCCCTTTTTTCTTTTATATACTATATCTCACATGGATGTTTTTTTAAACATTGAATAGGAAAACCCTATTTCCCTAAAATTATTTTTATTATAAATATTTAAGATTCATAAAATATCTCCTAACGACTTATCCATTAACCTTTATATAATATTAAAATTATCATGAATTCCTCTATCTACAAAACACACATTATTCTATTCATGGATTTATGGATTCATGAACAATCAATTAAAGTGAAAATATAATCATTGTGGTATAATTTTTTTAATGTTTTATTTATTTCATTATGTAATCTTCTATAATAGCATTACATAGTTCAATATTTAATTCTAGTGAAACATCTAACTACCATGGTATGAAATTATGGTGTGAGTCTCTACCGAAACATTTTCTTTATCATGGACTATTATGTGGCATTCACCTTATGGTGTGGAACTATATCAACTCACAAAACTCTCTTTTTCTCATATTTTATCCACAAACAACTTTATGGCATGAAATTCTTCTTTGAAATGCATAATTCGTCAATCCTCTTCATTATTTATAACTTAAAATAGATTCCTGAATCATGAATTTCTCATAAAAGTGTTGTGATTTTTAATATTTTAATATCTATATAGAACTATATAATTTATCTCCCTGATATACATATTTTTATAATTGATTACTTTTATGTAAGAAAATGTCACTCTTACATGTCATAGTTACGATTGACACTAAATTTATAGTTTTCAAAGTCTGAGGAACCTTTACATGTCCACTTTTATGAAATTTATATATCCTAATATTTACTTTTACATATCATAGTGTGGTTTTGGGATTTTTCAAATTTAAGTGTAAAAGTTCAGAATAACCCTTATGTATCCTTTATAGAACCTTTATGTATGGGGTGATTTTATATTTTTTTTAAAAATGAAACTCTAGAATGACTCTTATATATCTAGTCTAGATTCAAAATGACTATTATATATTTAGGTATGTTCTAAAATGAATATTACATATTATATAATTTTCAATTATTTAGAAAAATGGAACTCTAAAAACCTATAGAATACATCTATATCTCTAACCCATTTAATACTTTCTCTAAACATTATCAGCTACTTTAAAATTCCATTCTTATATATTGAAAATTATTACAATGTCATCCTAAATAGTTTTGTTATTCTACCCATTTGTAATTGTTTTTAGTAAAATACCTTGAATTTAAGTTTCATTATAAATCTGAGAACTACTCCCCTCAGTCTATGAAAGAAACAAAAATTTGAAACCCATTTCCACCCCTTGTTAATAGTAAAAACAAAGATAATTTGTGGGGGGTATCATTTTATTCAACATAGTGAGATATAGACCAATAAAATCTAAGTTTACTTGAGATAGATCAGTATAAAAAAAGAGTGAATAATTCTGACATCAATGTTCTCCATAATCATCTCATTATGATATACTAATTCTGATTCATTTTTTAGGAAATTGAAAACCATTTTTCAATAATTTCACACACTCACTCAAAAAATATATTAAAACTATAAATATTAGGTAAGTTTATCACTTGTATATTACTCCTACCCATTTAAAGAAAAAAATTAAAACTTGGGAGGAAACACAAAAAACACCTCAATGTTATTACAGAATAAGATAAATGACCATTTTTACCTCAACTTACCAAAAGACTCAATTAGAAGTGGTTTTATAAGAATGAAATAAATTATATCTTTGGATGTTACAAATTATAGTTTCATGATTCCTTCATCCACCTTATCCTTCAAAAAATGATACTTAATATCAATGATATTTTATTTGGAATATAGTATTAGATTATATATGGAACTTTTCTTGTCACAACTGATAACTAGTAGATATTTAATGATAACATTCATATCCTTAAGTTTACTCTTCATCCAAATCATCCATGTTACTTCTATAGACGTTATAACGACTCGGGTTTTTGGTCCTGTCAGACTATGGAATATTTTTGCGAATCATTCCAGAGCTAGGCGCGAAGACGGCGTGCGATTCCGAGGCCCGGTGTTCCTGGAATTAATTTTATAAAAATATTAAGTATTTTTATACTATGCACGTGGCGTGGGTGTGATATCTCCTAAAAGTTAGCTCAGAACGGAAATCTGATGGCACGCTTGCATCCGGAACGTGCCGTTTACCCTAGGCGGGGTGTAAACTTTGCAGGCGCGGGCCTGCGTTGAGAAACGCCACCAGGGGCATTTTTGTAATTAAGTAGCAAAGTTAGTGTGCGAGCGTCGGCTCACATAACTTCTGAACGGAGTCTCGGATGGAAAATATGAATCCTCCGTTGTGTTCAGAACGGCGCGTTTACCCTAGGGGTGACCTTACTTTTGTTCGCATCGGGCGTCGGGTCCGAGGCGGGTTTTGCGCCGGCGGGCGGCTTATATAAATATCAGCCCCCCTTTTATCGTTCCTCTCGACGTTATTCTCCATTCTTCACTGCCGCTCCGCCAAATCGAGCAAACGAAGTGCCCACGAGCTCGAAATTCGACGACGGACGTTCCAGGAGCGCGCAACAGAAGCTCTGGAGCGCGGATCTGAGGTAGAACGTCGGCATTTCGCCCGTGAGGTAGACGGATTTGAGTTTTAACCCCCGATCCCATTTTGCTGCGTTTTTCTGCAAATTGAAGCCGTAGAAGTGTAGATCGGGTCCCGAGGGTCGTGTAGATGCCTCCGGATCACAAAACGGACCACCGGGGTGCCCCCGGCGGTCCACGGAAGATCCGCCGGCGCGGGTAAACAGCACATTCCGGACGCAACCGTGCCATCAGATTTCCATTCTGGGCTACCGTTTAGGAGATATCACACCCCCTCCACGTGCATAGTATAAAAATACTTAATATTTTTATAAAATTAATTCCGGGCACACCGGGCCTCGGAATCGCACGCCGTCTTCGCGCCTAGCTCTGGAATGATTCGCCAAAATATTCCAAAGTCTGACAGGACCAAAAACCCGAGTCACTATATTGATATAGCGACTCGGGTTTTTGGTCCTGTCAGACTTTGGAATATTTTTGAGAATCATTCCAGAGCTAGGCGCGAAGACGGCGTGCGATTCCGAGGCCCGGTGTGCCCGCAATTAATTTTATAAAAATATTAAGTATTTTTATACTATGCACGTAGCGGGGGTGTGATATCTCATAAACGGTATCTCAGAATGGAAATCTGATGGTGCAGTTGCGTCTGGAACGTGCCGTTTACCCTAGGCGGGGTGTAAACTTTGCGGGCGCGGGCCTGCGGTGAGAAACGCCACCAGAGGCGTTTTCGTAATTAAGTAGCAAAGTTAGTGTGCAAGCGTCGGATCACATAACTTCTGAACGGAGTCTCGGATGGAAAATATGAATCCGCCGTTGCGTTCAGAATGTCACGTTTACCCTAGGGGTGACCTTACTTTTGTTCGCATCGGGCGTCGGGTCCGAGGCGGGTTTGGTGCCTGCGGGCGGCTGATATAAATATCAGCCCCCCCATTTATCGTTCCTCTCAACGTTCTTCGCCGTTCTTCACCGCCGCTCCACCGAATCGAGCAAACGAAGTGCCCACGAGCTCATAATTCGACGGAGGACGCTCCAAGAGCACGCAGCGGAAGCTCTAGAGCGCGGATTTGAGGCAGAACGTCGGCGTTTCGCCCGCGAGGTAGGTGGATTTGAGTTTTAACCTCCGATCCCATTTTTGCTGCATTTTTCTGCAAATTGAAGCTGTAGCAGTGTAGATCAGGTCCCAAGGGTCGTGTAGACGCCTCCAGATCGCAAAACGGACCACCGGGGTGCCCCCGAAGGTCCGCGGAAGATGCGCCGGCGCCGGCTGCGCACGACGGAGGGCCGCTGGCCAGGGCGGGCCGGCGGCGGCGGCCGGTCGGGGCCGGTCCGACCTCTTTTCTCATACGGGAGTCTTTAAACCCCTGTATCTTGCAAACCAGGAGCCGGATTTGCGCGCCGTTTGTGGCGACGCAACCCTGACGATGAGACGAACCCTCTGGTGTGGGTTCTAGGGTTTCAAGTTTCGGGATCGTGGCCCGGGAGCTAGAACGTCGCGTAAAATAATATTAATTTATTATTTTACGACTTCGCGCCGTTGTAACTTCTACTCGGAGCGTCCGATTGACGTGCCGTCAGTGGCGTTGAGACCCTGATGGTACGACAAACTTTTTGAGATAGTTTTCGGGTGTTGGGACTGTGAACGGGGTGCGGGCCCCATGAGGCCAGGTTTTGGCGTTTGTAGAGAAACACAGCTTTTGCACCAGGAGTCCGATTTTGGTGGATGAATAGTCGATCCTATGTGTTTTCTCGAGAGGATCACAATGGTGCGATCCGTTCGATGAGTTTCGGAATCCAGGCGTGGGCCCCACCCGAGCTGGCCTTCGGTGAATAGTACCTTTTTCACCGGGTGTCCCTTTTGGACGAGCGAGTAGTCGATTCCGCTTGTTTTTCCGAGGGGATCGTCATGGTATGGTCCGCTCGATGAGTTTTGGGATCGTTGTGTGGGCCCCGCACGGGCTAGCTACGGTGAATAGTGCCTTTTTCACCGGTGCTTCGTTTCGGGCAAGTAAACAGCCTATCCTGCGTGTTTTTCCACTTGGAACGCGAAGGTGGCCTCAGTTTTGGCTTAGGAGGTGCGCAGTGTGGCATTGTGGCGGGTCGCTCGGGTTAGCGACGTTTGGACCAGCAGTGGTTGAGGGTTGTCCCTTGGTTCGTTCCTACGAGGGTTCGTGTGGCATCACAACCTTTGTATGGGTTTGTGATCCTCTCGATGGGATGTTTTAATTGTTAGAGTTGTGGTATCCCTCCAGTGGGCCCAGAGTGGATCCTCTAGTATCTTTACCCTAGATCAGGTTCTTGGTATCGCTGTGACCGCTTATTTTCGGGCGGTGATCCCCTATCTAGCATGTTAACCCCGTAGGGTTTGTGGCATCATCGGAAATATGATCCCCTACGCGGTGGGCCGTGCTCAGTAGGGTTGTGGCATCATCGGGTATACGATCCCCTACTCAGCGCTTGGTGTCGGTAGGGTTGCGGTATCGTTGGTTATGCGATCCCCTACTCAGCGCGTGGTTTCGATAGGGTTGCGGCATCGTCGGTTCGATCCCCTACATCGCGAGTTATACCAGACAGGGTTCCTGTATTGTCATGACCATCTTTATATGGATGATGATCCTCTATCTGAGTGTGGATTTTATGTCGAGCGCCAGATCTAGTTGTGGTATCCCCCAACGGATCTTGGGTGTGATCCCCTATCTGTGAGAACTTCGTATGGCAGATCGGTTCGTGGTATCCCCTAGCGGACCCTGGGAGTGATCCCCTATCTATGAGCTACAAATACCGGAGTGGTTCTTGGTATCCCCTAGCGGACCCTAGCGGCGATCCCCTATCCGAGGCGTTTGGTGGTTATGGTGTTTCAGCGATGTTTCCTCAGTGATGTTATCCGATGAGCGTGGTCTCTCGGGTGAGCGTCTGAGATGTTTGTTTGGGACCCAATGGAGTGTGTCTCTCGGATGAGTGTCATCTGGTATGACAATGTTCGTGTGGTGTACTCTCCTGGTTGGGGGCAGTTGTTGGTGATGAGGTCGGTACCTCTTGTGGCTTGTGGCGTGAGATGAGTATATCTGGATTGTTCAAGGTGTATGTATGGGCATACACCTGAGCTGAGCTGAGATGACTAGTTGTGTTTAGCCGAGGATGGTCACGAGATGGAGTTTCTCTCTCATCTGGGTTCCCTCTGGCTGGGTTGAGCGGACTATTGCCTTTCAGTTTCTCCCTTGGGTTTTGGGGTTTTGGGGTGCCTACTGAGTATGTTTATACTCACCCATGCACGGGCTTTGCCCACACATGTTTGTGTCTTGTGCAGACCACAGACCCTTCGACGGAGTTCCAGGAGGACCCGAAGAAGGTGGAGCTTAGTGAGCATGTTGACCGGGGTGTTTACCGGAGCTGTGCCGAGGGAGCTTTCCGGCGGGTGTTTGTGGCAGCGTTCCCCTCGTCAGATCATGTTGGACGTGCTTGTAGTTTTCTTTTGGTGGGCCCTGTTTTAACCTTTGTACTTCTGTTGTACTCTGGTTTGTGATAGGCTATATGCATGCATTTACTTTTCAGTTTCTATATCTCTCCACTATTGCATGGAGGTGTTTGTGGGTGCGTGTGTACAGGTACCTTAGGCTAATGCCTCCCATGTGTGTGATAGCCTACTCGGCACTAGTTGCCAGCCCCTCGCCTATTAGAGGCGGGCTTGGGGAGTCACGACTCAAGCCCCGTTGGGTCGGGTCGTGATAGAGTGGTATCAAAGGAGGTTCCACCTTTGGGATCTCAGAGCGTAGCTAGTCTAGCTATGAGTTTGGTTTGGGTTGCATAGCGGTGGTGTTAGGATGTTTCAAGTTCGGCTTTCAGGCCAGAGACTCCAGTGTTGGTGCGACGACCGACGTATCCAGACACCAGGACTCTGATAACCTGCCTTTCGACTCGGGACATTCGTACACTGGTCGCAGGGACTTAACGGTACATGCATCATATAGGACCGGGTTTTTGGGTTTTCCTTGTCCTTCTTGAGTCAGCTCTCTAGATATACATTTTGACTGTGGTGCATCTTGAATGTTTTTCAGGATGCCTCTATGACGACAGCCAGTGAGGGTTCCGCATCAGGATTGTGCTGGTGACCCGCCCCGTGTAGAGGCTGTGGATCAGGGTGCAGGTTCTGAGGGTGCACCTCCAGGTGGTCTTCCAGTTGAGTCACCACCTGTCGAGCAGCTGGTTGTGCTGGCGGTGCAGGACGAGGTTGCGCGCAGGCTGAGTGCGCTGCACGAGTTCCAGAGGCAGTGACCTCTGAGGTTCCGGGGTGATCCAGACCCCCAGGCAGCTGATGACTGGCTTGAGGCAGTCACCTGAGTTTTCCTCCTAGTGAGGACACCTCCAGATCAGATGGTGGTACTAGCGGCGAGCCTTCTGCAAGGTTCTGCCGGGCGATGGTGGAGTTTGGTGACGTAGTCCCATGACGAGGAGATGCTCACGTGGGCATAGTTTGAGCGGCTCTTCAGGGAGGAGTTCTATCCGGTGACGCTGAGTTCAGTGCGGATCCAGGAGCTTCTGCAGCTTCGACATGAGAGCATGACTGTGTCGGAGTACTCAGTGAGGTTTACGGACCTGTCGCGCTACTCCCGGGATATGGTTAGAGACCCGTTCTTTAGGGATCAGACCTTCGAGCAGGGCTTACGTAGGGATATCTGAGCAGGTGTGGTTTCCTTGTGCCTGCCCACCTATTCTGGAGTGCTGGAGCGAACGTTGGTGGTGGAGATCTTTCTGGCTGAACAGTTTCCCCCTGTTAGTGCTGGGCACTCGAGAGCTGAGACTTTGCCAGTCAGATCGGCATCTGGTAGCTGACGGAAGATTCAGGGGTCAGGACGTGGTCGACGTTTCAGGAGGCGACCTCAGGATAGAGGATCTGAGCCTCAGGGCTCACAGGGCTCACATGCCAGTTTTGGTCAGCCGCAGGAGAGGCGGTGTTACGCTTACGACGGTCGGCGACATCTTGCTAGAGATTGTCCGACCCGACGTGCAGCTGAGAGGGAGCCGGTCGATAGACCTCCTTGGCAGAGGCAGCGTCTCGAGCAAGGAGGTCCGCAGGGCAGCGGAACGGGTGTAGCAGGAGGAGGTGGTAGGCAGTATCAGTTGCCACCACCCCCACCCCCAGGTGGTCCACGCCAAGCTCAGGGAGCTGGTGGTCGAGGGCGAGGACAGCTGCATGCCCTGGAGGATGTTGACCCAGAGGCTCCGCGGATGGATAGAGGTAATCCTTGTGTCTTTTCTACTTTCTATAGTAGTTTGTCAGACACTGTTTAGCGGTACTCTTTCCTTTTGTTGCTTGATCGAGTTTTTTTCAGGGCGTTGGTAAGACCCTGTGTGGGAGTTGTTCTGCATGCTTCGAATGCGTGAGGAAGAGGGATCCTTCCCCCACTGAGACGCGTTTTTGTGACGCGATTAAAACTGTGCGGGCAAGTCAGTGCCACCCAAAGCGGATAACATTGAGGTGTGTTGGATGAGTCTCTCTGACTTATGCGTTCGGGCATGGGTGTTGGTTGGTGAGCTCGCTGGTGTGTGAGACCCAGTTGAGAGTCCAGTCGCTTTCCTTGTGCTTAGGGCTTTTCGGGGATGAAAAGTTCTAAGGGGGGGGGGGGGAGGGGAGGATATAGCGACTCAGGTTTTTGGTCCAGTCAGACTTTGGAATATTTTTGCGAATCATTCCAGAGCTAGGCGCGAAGACGACATGCGATTCTGAGGCCCGGTGTGCCCGGAATTAATTTTATAAAAATATTAAGTATTTTTATACTAAGCACGTGGAGGGGGTGTGATATCTCCTAAACGGTAGCTCAGAACGGAAATCTGATGGCACGGTTGCGTCCGGAACGTGCCGTTTACCCTAGGTGGGGTGTAAACTCTGCGGGCGCGGGCCAGCGGTGAGAAAAGCCACCAGGGGCATTTTCGTAATTAAGTAGAAAAGTTAGTGTGCGAGCGTCGGCTCACATAACTTCTGAACAGAGTCTCGGATGGAAAATCTGAATCCCCCGTTGCGTTCAGAACGACGTGTTTACCCTAGGGGTGACCATACTTTTGTTCGCATCGGGCGTCGGGTCCGAGGCGGGTTTGGTGCCGGCGGGCGGCTGATATAAATATCAGCCCCCTTTTATTGTTCCTCTCGACGTTTTCGCTGTTTTTCACCGCCGCTCCGCCGAATCGAGAAAACGAAGCGACCACGAGCTCGGAATTCGACGTCGGACGTTCCAGGAGCGCGCAGCGGAAGCTCTGGAGCGCGAATCTGAGGCAGAATGTCGGCGTTTCACCTGCGAGGTAGGCGGATTTGAGTTTTAACCCCCAATCCCGTTTTTGCTGCGTTTTTCTGCAAATTGAAGCCATAGAAGTGTAGATCGGGTCCCGAGGGTCGTGTAGACGCCTTCGGATCGCAAAACGGACCACTAGGGTGCCCCCGGCGGTCCGCGGAAGATCTGCCTGCGCGGCACCGGCGCCGACGGAGCCCGGCGGCGCGCGGCAGAGCCGCGGCTGCCGGCCGCCCAGCGCGGCGGTGCACGGTAGAGCCGCGGCTGCCGGCCGCCCAGCGCGGCGGCGCGCAGCGGAGGGCCGGCGGCGGCGGCCGATCCGACCTCTTTTCTCATACGGGGGTCTTTAAACCCCCGTATCTTGCAAACCGGGAGCCGGATTCGCGCGCCGTTTGCGGCAACGCGACCTTGACGACAGAGAGAACCCTCCAGTGTGGGTTCGAGGGTTTTAAGTTTCGGGATCGTGGCCCGGGAGCTAGAAACGTCGCGTAAAATAATATTAATTTATTATTTTACGACTTCGGGCCGTTGTAACTTCTACCTGGAGCGTCTGATTGACGTGCCGTCAGTGGCGTTGAGACCCTGATGGTACGGCGGACTTTTTGAGATGGTTTCCGGGTGTTGGGACAATGAACGGGGTGCGAGATCCACGAGGCCGGGTTTTGGCGTTTGCGAAGAAACACAGCTTTTGCACCAGGAGTCCGATTTTGGCAGATGAATAGTGGATCCTGTGTGTTTTTCCGGGAGGACCGCAATGGTGCGATATGTTCGATGAGTTTCGGAATCCAGGCGTGGGCCCCACCCGAGCTGGCCTTCGGTGAATAGTACCCTTTTTCACCGGGTGTCCGTTTTGGACGAGCAAGTAGTCGATTCCGCTTGTTTTTCTGAGGGGATCGTCATGGTATGGTTCGCTCGATGTGTTTTGGGATCGTTGTGTGGTCCCCACACGGGCTAGATACGGTGAATAGTGTGTTTTTCACTGGTGCTCCGTTTCGGGCGAGTAAACAGCCTATCCTGCGTGTTTTTCCGCATGGAACGTGATGGTGGACTCGATTTTGGCTTAGGAGGTGCGCAGTTTGGCTTTGTGGCGGGTCGCTCGGGTTAGCGACGTTTGGACCAAGAGTGGTTGAGGGTTCTCCCTTGGTTCGTTCCTACGAGGGTTCGTGTGGCATCACAACCTTCGTTTGGGTTTGTGATCCTCTCGATGGGATTTTTTAATTGTAGAGTTGTGGTATCCCTCCGGTGGGCCCAGAGTGGATCCTCTAGCATCTTTACCCTAGATCGGGTTCTTGGTATCACTGTGACTGCTTATTTTCGGGTGGCGATCCCTTATCTAGCAGGTTAACCCCGTAGGTTTTGTGGCATCATCGGAAATATGATCCCCTACGCGGTGGGCCGTGCTCAGTAGGGTTGTGGCATCGTCGGGTATACAATCCCCTACTCAGCACGTGGTGTCGGTAGGGTTGCGGTATCGTTGGTTATGCGATCCCCTACTCAGCGTGTGGTTTTGATAGGGTTGCGACATCGTCAGTTTGATCCCCTACATCGCAAGTTGTACCAGATAGGGTTCCGGTATCATCGTGACCATATTTATATGGACGATGATCCTCTATCTGAGTGTGGAGTTTCTGTCAAGTGCTAGATTGGGTTGTGGTATCCCCCAACGGATCTTGGGTGTGATCCCCTATCTGTGAGAACTTCGTATGCCAGATCGGGTCGTGTTATCCACCAGAGGACCCTGGGAGTGATCCCCTATCTGTGAGCTACGTATACCAGAGTGGGTCTTGGTATCCCCGAGCGGACCCTAGCGGTGATCCCCTATCCGAGGCGTTTGATGGTTATGGTGTTTCAGCGATGTTTCCTCAGTGTTGTTATCCGACGAGCGTGGTCTCTCGGGTGAGCGTCTGAGATGTTTGTTTAGGACCCGATGGAGTGTGTCTCTAGGATGAGTGTCATCTGGTATGACAATGTTCGTGTGGTGTACTCTCCTGGTTGGGGGCAGTTGCTGGTGATGAGGTCGGTACCTCTTGTGGCTTGTGGCGTGAGCTGAGTATATCTGGATTGTTCAAGGTGTATGTATGGGCATACACCTGAGCTGATCTGAGCTGACTAGTTGTGTTTAGCCAAGGATGGTCACGAGATGGAGTTTCTCTCTCGTCTGGGTTCCCTCTGGCTAGGTTGAGTGGACTGTTGCCTTTCAGTTTCTCCCTTGGGTTTTGGGTTTTTGGGGTGCCTACTGAGTATGTTTATACTCACCCCTGCACGGGCTTTGCCCGCACATGTTTGTGTCTTGTGCAGACCACAGGCCCTTCGACGGAGTTCCAGGAGGACCCGGAGCAGGCGGAGCTTAGTGAGCGTGTTGACCGGGGTGTTTACTGGATCTGTGCTGAGGGAGCTTTCCGACGGGTGTTTGTGGCAGCATTCCCCTCGTCAGAGCATGTTGGATGCGCTTGTAGTTTTCTTTTGGTGGGCCCTGTTTTGCCCTTTGTACTTCTGTTGTAATCTGGTTTGGGATAGGTTGTATGCATGCATTTACTTTTTAGTTTCTATATCTCTGCACTGTTTCATGGAGGTGTTTGTGGGTGCGTGTGTACAGGTACCTTAGGCTAATTCCTCCCATGTGTGTGATATCCTACTCGGCGCTGGTCTCCAGCCCCTGGCCTATTGGAGGCGGGCTTGGGGAGTCGCGGCTCGAGCCCCGTTGGGTCAGGTCGTGACAGACGTAGAAATACACTTGAACTTAGTTGAACTTAATGTGATGGATTATTACTTATTATAATTCTAGGACATGCATCTTCCACTAAGGAAAAATGATCCTCCTGGTGTTTTCTTCCAATAATCAATATCACTAACCTAGACAGTATCATTAAAGCCTTGTAAATATTGAATGTTTTTTTATTCTCACATAATAGACCATAATCATAATTGATTATAATGTATCTCAAAATTCTATTTGTAGACAAGAGATGTGACTCCTTATGATTTGATTGATATTTGAAAAAAATAATAACAACATAGATAATATCTTTCCTTGTGGTAGGCAAGTACAAAATATTTTCAATTAATTTTTTTAGTTTTTTATCATTAAAAATATTTCCATCATCATCCTTACACAAATTAGTGCCAAATTGGATTACTATAAACACTCTTCTTGACCCACCCTACCAAACCTCTTTAATAACTACTCGAAATATTTTTCTTGCAAAATGAATACCTGATCATCAATTTGAGTGACCCGTAAAAATAATAAAAATTTCATTTCCCCAAGAAAATACATTTCAAATTTTTTTTATCATTTGATTGTAAAATTATTCACAAAAATTCCCCCATTACTTGGAAATATAATGTTATCAAAATAAACAATTATAATGAACGATGTGGTGCTAGTCTTCTTTATATATATATATTGTTGAACATCTATATTTTTCTAAAATTAATACTTATAAAGAAATCATCTATCTTTAAATACCAATATCATAGATATTTATTCATTACGTACAGATTTTTATTTAATATATATACCTTACTTACATATTTTCCAAGTATAAAACCACCAAGTTACTCCATATATACTTCTTCATTTAGCTTTCCATTCATAAATTCATACTTCAAATACACAAGAAAAACTTTGAATCTTATTAAAACTATAATTTCAAGATTTTTTTTTGATATTTTAAAGCCTAAAAAACAGGAAAATGTTTCATTGAAATTAATTCATAAATTTTGTGAATACCCATTACACACCGACCTATATTTTTTATACAAAACTTCACTATTTTCATTTTATTTGTTCTTGAAAACCAAATTTTTTATAATAATGTTTTTCTCCTTGGGACTAGGGAAAAGTTCCCATGTCTTGTTATTTTTAATTTGATCAAGTTTTTTATTCATGGAAAGTATTGATTCTTGGTGTTCAAAAGTTTCATCAATTGTTTGGTGTTAAATCTTTGAAACCATAATAGTGTGACTAGTTTCCATGATTTTTCATCTAGTTTGAACCCGTTTATTATGATCCAAAATGATATTATGAATATAAAAATGAAATATATATCTTAAATTTATCCTTGTGGTTTACTAAATCCATATCCTCATCACTTAAATATGTTTAATTTGTACCATAATTTGTAACTTGTACGTTGTCTTCAAATAGAGTAGTTGGTTCAGTAGTGATAACATCACCCTCATCAATATTTAGGTTTGAATTATTTACTTTATCTTCATTCTCAACGAAATTTAAATCATCAATATCAAATATATTTTTAGTTAAATTGTTGTAACACTTATATGATCTTCTATTTGGTGTATAGCTAAGGAATATTTCATCTCTAACCATCTCCTAAAACTTACCAAAAGTTCTTCCCTTTTCATTATCAAACATGAATTAAAAACCACTCTAAATAATTTTACATTTTTATTATTATTGAACCAAATTTCATAAGGAATAAAATATAAATATATCCTCAAACTAAATCTATTTTGAATGATTATAAAAGTGGTAATTTTTTGTAACTATAAATATCTTGAAGTGTCATGATTAGTTAGTAGGGTTTTAGCTATATCAAAAATTATTATATTATTCCCTTCAGTCACTAAATTTTGTTGAGGAGTTTAAGGTTAAATGAACTCATATATTATGATATTTTAATTAATATATTCTAAAAAATACTTTTTTTCATACTCACAAAATTTGTTTGATCTTAGTCTATTCAAATAAAAACCAATCATCTTTTCACATAGTCTTCTAAAACCTTTAAACATGATTAATTATTGATGAGACATAAACATAATGTAGTTCATTCTAGTGAAGTCATAAATTAAAGTAATAAAGTACATATCCCCACTTATTTATTTCTTGTACATGGATCCAAAAAAGTCATAGTGAACAAACTCCAATGGTTTTCTTGTCTGAATATCAAGTCCCTTGTGACCATTATTTACCATCTTCCCCTTTTGACATGTTTTTAAAATAGTGATTGTGTATTTTTTTAAAAATAGTATATTCTTTAAAACCTTTTCCCTAATGAATTATTTAATTATATTTTATCGATGATGACCAAGTATTATATACCAAAAAATATTATTAGCTTTCATACTCAAGTAGCAACCTATTTTAGGTTCTCAATATTAAAAAAATTCTTTGGATTTTTAACCCTCTTGATAACACATATAAATCTTCCAGTATCTTCATCAAAAAACTAATATTTCTGAAAACCACCTCATTACTATGATTATAAATTTATGATGCACTCAATAAATTATGTTTTATCCCATAAAGGATATGAAATTTTTGGAATTTATCTGATTTTCCCAATTTGAGTCACTCTAAAACCTTTATTTTCAATGAACTATCATTTCCAAAAGTAACCAATCCTTCTTTATATATTTCAATAATCATCAAATTATTCAAATCACATGTCATATTAGATGAGAAACCACTATCCACAATCCATGTATTCTCATATTTTCAAGATTTAAATGCAACTTCAACACCATTTTCCTTTATTTTAAAATGAAATATTTTCTCAACATTCTTAATTATAAAAAATGGGTTCAATTGATTTGGTTTAAATGTGAAACATTCATTTGAGACGTACATTTATTGATCACTCCCACCACAAAATTCTTAAAAACTTTTAAAATTATTTTTCAATCCAATATTCTACTTAGGCTACCAAAGTTTATAATTGTTCCTCATATATTTATTTCATCTCCCCCTGGATTCATGATATATTATTTTTCTAGATAAAGACATGTTATATTATAAGTTGAAATATTCATTTCCAAACAAACCACAATACCAACTTTAGTCTTGAAACCTACTTCTTTGATATAAATAATGCTATTTGATGGGTTTATGTATAACTTAATTATCCAACTACCAAAGATATGATTTCATTGAATATTTTTGTGAACTGTGTCTTTGAAAATTTTGGACTTGTAGAGATATTTTACTATAATATTTCTCCATACAACTATGAGAAATACTTTCCTTTACATCATAATTTTTTATAATCTAGAATTTTTCTTTTTAATTAATTATTCTAAAAACATAACTTTGTTTTAAGGTATGATAAAAGAATGATTCCTTTATTCATGTTCAAGACCTTTGAAATAATAGGTTATTTATGTTTATAACTTGAAACATTCACCTTTTCCTACAATAGCTATTTTTTAGTTATATTGTACTTTTTATTTTTATTTTTAGATTCAATAATATTTATTTTGATCTTGTTAAACTTTTTATACGTAAGAATGGTAGTGAAGGTTATATCATAAATAATCTTCTTGTTCTCTATATTCTCAAGTTTTAACCTCTCAAATTCTTTGAGAAAACTTTATTTCTCAATCAACAATTGTGTTTTACTATCAGAGTCCTTCTTATGATATAAATATTCATATATTAACCTTTAAATTACATTAAAGAATATAATTATACCCATTCTCATGCTGTAATCCTTAGCTGAACCCCTCCTTTAGGAGTATAATAACTATTAAATTGTATGAAATCATATGATAAATCAATATATTCTTATTTTTATTTCATAAGAAACCTTTAAGAAGTTTATTTAGGAGTTTACTCACCATAAAAACACTCATCACTATGAGAAATTTATTCTTCAAGTGATAGAAAATTTATTTTTAAAAATTTGAATGGAATTTTCTTTTTAACTTTTAATTGTTTCTGGTTTGTCTTAAAAAAATATCATTTATTTTAAGATGTCACAACAACTTCATCATATTCATTTCCATTTCCGATTTTCATAGGATACCTTCAAAGAAATGGAAAATTTCTATTGTTAAATAATTTAAAATGGATTTTAACTTTATATTTACCTTTCCCCAATTTTAATATTCTTGAAATTATGGAACATATTTTAGAAAAACCTTATATATATAATTCTTCATTATAATCACTGTTTTTATCCTAAATATTCATATTATTGAATGCACTAAAAAATTTTCCTTCACTTTATTTAATTTTTTTATAGAATATCCTCTTATCATATTATAATTGATCAAATTACTATATATTTTATCATTTATAAAGTCAAAAATATCTCTATATTCAAGTTTATAAATCTTAGAATCAAATATTTCAGGAATAATTTTCATGATATTCTTTACAACTTAAGATTAATCAAGTGTTTCTCCATAAGATTTGATTGTATTGAAAACCATATAAACCTTGATAATGAACTAATAAAAAAATGTATCTTCTTGAATTGTTATATCTTCAGATTATATTCTAATAAGTGGTAACTTAGATTACTTTACTTTTTTGGCTTCTTCATAGATACTATGATGTTTTTTTCAAATATCTTATCTCTAGTAAATTTTCACCATATAATTTTTATAAAACTATTTTCAAATAACGAGGGAAATAATGAATTCATTTCTTTTCCATCATTCTCAAAAAATTTCTTATCAATTAGAGACTAGGATATAGTCTCATTTGGAATGGTGAAACCCTATAGGATAGAATCCTAAACATCAAGACCCAATGAGAGAAGGTATGGTACAATTATACCCTTCAAAATATGAAAACCTTTTCCAAAAAATATAGTAATCCATTTTTTATTGATAAAGATATTTTTGATCTATATAAAAAAAGAGAGATCATTAATAGAAGAATTGTGACATGATACTAATTATAGGATCACAGGTTGATGTGATTGTCACTAAGAGGGGGTGGGGGGGTGAATCCATATTAATTATTTTATTTTAAAATATCCAACTCTATCATACTCATTCCATAATTATCTCTCAATATCATAATGATATAATATATATAAAATGATACAATGGATTTGTTAGTGAGTTTCTACTCCAGTATGGATCACTATGCCCTTAGTGTATGGTGGTTTTATCCTCCCCACACATAGTTCCACTCTTATTATCAATTCAAAGTTATAGTAAAGGTAATATCATTGAACTTTCTATAATCATTGGAACTAACTAGTTTAAAAAAATAACCAACTTCTTATTATAAAGGAATAATAGAAACCTCCTTGAATAATGATCATCAATGTAAGAAATATTCTCTAATGGTGCAATATTATCTAGATATTTATCCTCCCCTCATTATATACTACTATTCATGGGTTATTATTTTCTAAAAAATATCCTCATAATTATTTCCAAATTATCAAAAAACTTCATATAATTATTTTATTTTATACAATGCATATCATCTAGATGTTTTTCCCATAAATTGAATATGAAAACCCCTTCAATTATATCGTATTACGGACCTTTAAGAAATATAGAATATATCATAAATAATCACCCTTTAATCTACACATGATATTAAAATTATTGTGACTTAATCTCTTCATGTAACTTTCATTATTATCTCAATGTTTGTTTTTATATATGCAAGAAAAATTACAGTGTGAAGATTCGAATTATAACACAAACTTCTTTTGATATTTTCAAGGTTTAATCATGAAATCTTCCATCACAGTGTGACATAGTCTATTATTTTATTTCATAACAATATATAACTATCATGAAATGAAATTATAGTTTTAATCTCACTCATAACATTCTCTCAATAATGCACCACAATATTACCTTCTCCTCATAGCATGATCGTATCTCAATTCACATAACTAACTTTGTATTATCTTACATCCACATACCACTTAACAATATAGTTCATAGTAAGTTCATCATATCCTTTCTTCATCACAAAAAATAGTTTATTGAATAATTACTTACTCACAAAATCATCTTGATATTTATGATTTTAAGTCTAATACTATATTATCAAATTTATCTTCATGATCCTTATATTCTTCTAATTGATGACTTTTATATAAGAATATGTTAATATTAAACATCACCGTAAGGATCAAGAATTTTCCAAATTTATAGATTTCAAAGTATAAGTAACATTTTTTTATCCACTATAATAACCTTTATATATACACCTATTTAATTTTATGTATAATAGTATAGTTCTAGAATTTTTCAAATTTTAGAGTCCATGTTCAGAATGACCTTTATGTGTTCTTCAAAGTACCTTTATGTATGGTTTACTTTTCCACTTTTCCAAAAACTGAAATTCTGGAATGAATCATATTTATTCAATTTATATCCCATAAGAATATTATATATTTTGGTTAGTTCTAAAATGAATCTTACATATTTAGTCATTTTTCAGTTTTTTTTTACAAACATGAAATTCCAAAAACCTCTAGAATACATCTCAATCTTTATCTATTTCTAAACTTTGTCCAA
The DNA here is from genome assembly GCA_963277665.1 of Viscum album. Classification (NCBI taxonomy): domain Eukaryota; kingdom Viridiplantae; phylum Streptophyta; class Magnoliopsida; order Santalales; family Viscaceae; genus Viscum; species Viscum album. The sequence goes on from OY728147.1 coordinate 1,318,238,258, forward strand.
AAATTCTTAGAAACATAAAAATATTAATCCCATTTATTGATAAAAATTACAACATTATACTAAATGGATTCAATATAAAATAATTCTTAGTATTTTTAAGGTGTATTTTTTATCACTTTTCATTTATTTAATACCCAAGGGTAACTAACCTACTCTTTTTTATTCTTGATTTTTATTATATTTTATAGTTATCATTCTTCAAATGTCTTTAGAATATTCTTGGTTTATTTTAACTAGTAGAAATATTCATAATGAACACTCCTATAATAATTTTCATAGAGATTTTCCAAGCTTCCAAATCTATTAGAGGTAAACAAATTTTTATCCTTCTTCTATGTAATTTTATTTAACTCATGATTTCTACCATGGATGTATGTCTTCTTTTCCTTTCATGAATTGATAAATTATACCAAAAATCAGTATAAAAGTACTCATCAGGATATATGTGACCATTGATATATGGGGGGAGGAGTGAATCAGTGGTATGCCTTTTATGTTTTTATTCTTTAACACAACCTTCACCTCTGGTTAAAGAGAATAGATTCCATTAAAAACACACACAAGAACATCTACAAAAATAAAATAATTTACAAGGTTTACTACTCAATATGATTAGCTAGTCCTTGGAATGGTTTAGAAATAACATAATAACAAACATAAAATAGAAAAAAATCCTTTTCAATTTTTAGAAATTAGGGCATATCCATCCCTTGAATAGTACTATAGTCCTTTGACAGTGCATGTTCCTCTTGAACATGTAATATTATAGAAATTTTTTTATAAAAAACAAAAATAAACTTCAATAATAGGCTTTAATATGATGTTACTATGATGATTTAATTCATTTCACCTACATTCCAACAAGTTCTTCTTTGTCCTCTTCAATTTATTTCACAAGAATGATCAATAAATCATTCCTAAACTTATTTATTAGAACTTGTCCGTCCAATAGATTCTCCACCTGGTACCTATTTGTCTTCTACTTCTTTATCCCATATAATTTTCTTGATATATCATTCTCTAACACCTATCAATACAATATACTTTTTTACCATATTTTAGATACAATTTGCCAGATACTCTCTATCCGGTACTCTTTGTCTCATACTCTTCATCCAATAATGCTCCATCTGGTACTTCAACCCAAATCAAAGTCACTCTAATTTTTTTGGATGACACCTCATTTCTCCAATGACAATCACAATAGAAAAAAAATATCACAGTGCTAATTCCCCCTTTATATAGCCATCATTTCTTCTAAAATCAAGGGAGACCCATAAACATTAAATTTGAACTTCCTACTCTAAATTTCATTTCTTGCAAGTGTCTTTTTTTAGTTGATTTCCTTCAAACATATGATTAAATTGGATTCAATAATAAATATTTGAACATTAATCAAATATAGAAATCAAAAACCTTCCGAACTTCTTAAAATCTGATCTAGAATCATGATATTCCCTTCTTGATTATTAGGGAATTTAACACGTAGCTTAGTATCATGTCAATGTGTGACTATAGAAAAATTTTATAAATATCTTTAATCTTTTATCTAATATAAATTCATAGTAAATACTCAATATAGTAATACTACATTTAGTATAAATATCCCCAACCCTCTATTCTCTATATTTTCATCGAAACTCTATCTGATGGACCTGTCTGAAGAACTTCATCAAAGGAATTTGTTCGAGAAACTCCATCCGATGAATTTATTCAAAAACTTAATCCGATAAAACTTTGTATGGTTCCATTTTTTATGTTACCTATATTAATTATTATTTATATTTATCTACATGTTGTATGATTATATAAAAACTCCATTAGGTAAATTATATCTGATGAATTTGTGTGGAAATATCGTTCCAATCATTTGGAAACCTCTGTCTGATGACCTCAATCAGAAAAATCTTTCTGATGATAATACTTGTATAACTTTAACTATAAAAGGACCCCAAAAACATTATTCATCCTCTATACTCTATATGAAATCCTCATATAAATTCAATTAGTTCATTTGAAAAATCTTAGGTAGAATCACGAGTACCTTGAAATAATCATGATTTTTAATATTATAATTAACAACAACACATCATTTGATTTTATTTTTCTAAAAATATATGTCTGATAGAACTATGAAAATAATTAGATACCAATTTATTTCCATCCTCTTTTTGATCACCTCAGGACATTTTACTCTATTTGATCACCTTATTCCATTTTAATTAGTTTTAAAACTTTATAAAGAAGAATAAATATTTCTCAAGTGATTTATGTATTGAAAAAAAATATAATACAAATAAAACCATTTTTCTGGTCAAAAACAATTAAATACCACTTAGTCTTATAATTCCTTCATTTTATTTTTCTATCAACCATGGTAAATAAATCACACAAACCTTGAAACTCAAGAAATGGATCACTATCCAAACATTATAAGCCCACACGAGTGAACTCGGTGTAGGAAACAAAAATAATTGAACAAAAATATCACGATGTGCATAAAATAGTGATTAAAATCATTCTAATTTTTTTATAAAGTCATGAATTTATCATCACATCCTAGAAAAAACTTCATAAAGTTCATATATTCACTTAAAAAATTGTTAACATAGTTCACACATGATGTCATAAGAACTTACCCCTTTTAAAAAATCTCCTAAAATATATTCTCTCACTAGATTGGTAAAGAACATATCAATGGATATTGTCACATTAATAACACTTTTAAAATAATATCCAATGAAAATATGAGATATGGGAGAAATATCACATACCTTAGCATTGAAGAGAGTGAGTTTAAATACCCATAATAAACCTTAGCTTCTATTTTTTTTATTTGGAAATGGTTTAGTGAATAATCATATACATATTCATTTATATGTAAAAACTCTAGATTTAGTTCATTTATTTCCAAATTTTATTTTATAAAGTGATATTTAATATCAATATTTTTATATATTGAATGTTTCACTAGATTATTAGTGAGATTGATAACACTTTGATAATCACAACTTAAGAGAAGGGAAAAATTCACATCAACTAGAAAATCTTCTAGATGGGTATTAATACAAAATAATTGAGTTGTATTGTAAGTGGAATATATATACTCAACTTTTTAAGTGATGAGAGTCACTGAATTTGTATTCTTTTTTTTAAACTAACACTTCTTTCTCTTAGCAAGAAAACTCCACCAGATATAGATCTTCTAAATTCATCACAACCTTCCCAATATTAATCTTCATAGCCAAAAAGTTCCCTTACTATCATAATTTTTCCCATAATATATATTTAACTTAATGTATATAAGAATTATTTTAGTTAAAAATTGTTTCATATTAGGTGTACTCAAAACTGTATCACATAAGGTAACAATAGAAACCAAGTCTGGACTAGAGGCAGTTAGGATTCCAATCACTTTCCTAAATTATTTAGGATAAATATTCTTTCCATATTAATCATTAAACAAATTAGTTCCCACTAATATAGGTGTGGAAATAAGTTTTGAAAATTTCATGTGAAATCATTTAAGTAATTATTTGACATATTTATCTTGTGATAATAAAATATAATCCTTCTCTTGATAAATTTTAAAGAAAAAAATTTCCTCATTTCCCCCAACATAGTAATTTCAAAAAACATCTTCATTTATCTAGAAAAATCATTACAAAATTATTTATTATTCCCTAAAAATATGACATTATCAATATAAATAATAACAATGAGGAAAAAATATTGATTTTATATTATGTAGAGGTTACTATCTACTCTTTATTTTATGAAGTTTATCTTCTTCAAGAAAGTATCCAACTTATAATACCAAACCTTGGGATCTTATTTCAACCCTTATAAAACCTTATTTAACATGAAAACATAGTTTCCATTTTTACTAAGAAATATGCCACATGGTTTCTCATTATATACTTCTTATTCTATCTCTTCCATGAGAAAAAAAAGACTTGACATCAATTTGGAATATCTTATATCTCTGTTTTGGAGTAATAGAAAGAAATATTTAGATCATTTCATGTATTGTATCTAAGGAAAATGCTTCATCCAAATCAATGAATTTAACCTATGAGTAACCCTTACAAACCATTATTTACTTGTTTCTTATTAATTCACCCTTTCATTCATCTTGTTTTGGAAAACCCACTTAGTTCCAATCACATTTTTATCATATGGTTTGAGTAAAAGTTTCTATATATATCATATTTATCAATCTGATAAAATTATTAATATATGAAATCAATCCACACTTGATGCTATAAATATTATTCAATATATCTTGGCTCAACATGTGAAAAAAAGAGTTTTATTAATCTTTCCTTGATGTTTTTATGGTTTAAACCAACATTCCTTAATCTACAATGATATTTTGGACCTCTAATTTGTTCTTCATTCTTGGATGAGTTGAGTGAGATTATCTCTCATCACTTGAAATGAATTAATCTATATATTCATCCTATAAAATTTCTATATCATTAACTCTATAAGAATTTTTTTTCTTATTTTTTTCCTGAACCTGCCTCATCTATGCTTCCTCTTATATCCTTAACTGAATGAAAAATCTATCTATTAGAATGTTAAATCTCTTTAAAATTTTTAAAATCAATAATATTTACATTTTAAATGTTATAAAACCTATATCCTATAATATTATATCGGTATATAAGAAATATACCATGAATACCTCTTTGAACAAAATTACCAAGATTCTCACCTTTAAATTTGATAATATAGGGACTGCCAGACACCCTTAAGTATTTCAGACTTGAGGTATCTTTGTAATACATCTCATATGGAGACATATTAGCATTGTTTATATATAAATAATTATTATCAATGTTAAATTGTACTAAAATATCCTATCTATAAAATAGTAGAGAAGTATCATGATAAATAAGTATGGTTTGAGACATATCAACAAAAATTTTATTCTTTATTTCAGTAATTCCATTCTGCTGTGATGTGTATGGTGCATTAAGTTCATGGTGAATTCCATGTTTTGAAGATAATATTTAAACTTACCATTTATGTATTCATACCCATCATTAGTTTTCAGGGAGATCTATGCTCTTGGGAGCACCATAACTGGGGTTTTTTATGGTGAGATCTGACAAGGTAGAATCAGATGTTCTCAGAGTAGCAGGGGGCGTAAAGGATTCAGTAGTCTAGGGATGCATTTGTCCATGGTGGTTATGTATGGTTTGTGGATGGATATAATTCATTCGAGGAACATTTGTTGGTTGTGAATGGATTTGGTAGGGGAGGAGGAAGTGGTGTTATGTAGTCAGTACAAGAGGTAATTAGGGTGGGTGTTGATGTTAGTGGATTCTGGAAGTAATGATGGTGTACCATAAGGGAGGGTGAAAAGATGGGTGGAAAATTCATTAAGGGAGGTGCTTACACTATATTTTGATAGTGGATTGGTGTTGGTTTTTAGGTCATCAGATGATGAATCATTGGCACTAATAGACCTTTGGTTCAGTGATCATATACTTGGATGTGTCTATGGTTTTCTCCATCTGATGGATGAATGTTTATGGGTTTTAAAATTCACATTCCTTGGGGTCTTTTTTTTGCTGTCCTTGACCACTAGGACACCAATACATGACCTCCTATTCAAGATCCATGAGTAGAATGTGGTGTGACATAAAACAAGAAAATAAAATGATGCTTTAGGAAGGTAGTGGAGAGGAACAAACAGGTGGGAAGCCTCAATTCGAGGGATAAGTCTGTTGACACTTATCATCTATCATTTCATTCACTTGGACCACTAAGTAAAGATAGAGGGGTTCTCTTCGACATGATTGATTTATATTAGGACTAGTATAAGGATGCAGAGCAATAGACAGGTGATGTAAGCATGGGTCTCATATAATTCACTGGGTGGGTGGCTCAAAAGAGAGATGTGTGTTGTGGAAGCCATCATCTATCCATCCTACCAATCTATGGACAAAGGGGTGACCATCCATGATGTTTCAACCAACATGATGCAACAGTTCATAGAAGGGGTTACCAAAAATTTTAGGCATGAATCATGGTGTGATGGTTACTATTAGGGGGGGGGGGGGTTGTCTTGTGATATGGAATGCTCCAGATTTCTCACTCAGGCCCTTGATCAATGTTTTTCCTTTGGACCGTTAGGACTTTAAGACTTTTTTTCGGCCTATGGTCTACTTGGGACATTGGGTCATGTAATGTTTACCTGTAAAACTAATTTAATAAGAAGGGTTTTATTAATAAAAAGGGGCCTTGAACCCAACATATTAAAAAAAATTATTTTGGATATTCTTTATGGAATGTCCACATTCATTTTTAGCACTTATCCTAAAACTATTAAATAGTTTTAGAGTTTATGATTTATGTTCTGAAAAAATAATACATTTCATATGAGTGAAACCATAAATAAAGTAAATAAAATACTTATATCTATTTGGTGATTTCTTTCTCATGGTCCCACATATATCAGAATGTTTAATCTCCAAGGGATGAGGTGAATGTATCTCAACATTATTATGGGATGAGTTTTAAATGTTTAATTTTTGTAATATCTAACAACACTAATCTATTATTCTTTTCATAATAGGAACATCATTAATAATTCCTCTATTTTTCATCTTGTTCATATTCCTCTGGCACAAATATCTAATCCTTTTATACCATAACTGATTTTTCCATCATGCCTAGATAACATAATATTTGAACATCTCTAACTTAAAATAGAGTTACCTTTTGGTTTTTTACTCTTATTAAAACTTTCCCATATTCAATCATTTTAATAATAAAGAAATATAATTTGAAAACTACTTTTTTACTTTATCACAAAGTTGTGAAACACAAACAAAATGCATTTCTATCCATCAACAAATAATCCACTTTTGGATTTAGAATTTTATTTACCAATGATAGAATATCCAATACCATTGATTTTGAGTGACTCATCTTTTAAAAATTAAAATATCCTTTATTTTTAGTATTTCATATTTCTTAATAATTTAAAATATCTAATCATATTTGAAGAGCACTCATTACTCAATATAAAGGTCAATCTCATTTTTTGGGTTTGGGAGAAGTTTAAAAAACTAAGTCATTTTATTTGACTTTATTATCCTTCACAATAGGCTTTTGAGATTTATCATATAAACTTTTTTGATATAGTATCATAAAATACATCTTTTATAAATATTCCTAGGATAACCACATCTTTCATAAATAGTTTCTAGTGGTTTAAATCTATTTTTAGTTTTTAAACGAAAATTTTCAGGTTATATTCTTTGAGTGGATTGAATAGCCCTCAAAATTTTCTTCCAATAACTCCTAGATTAATTACAGAGTTGATGATTGAATTGACACATTTTAGTTTTATGCCCAAAGCCTCCATAGTGCCCACAATATCCATTGAAATCATATTATCCCATATAACTTTCATGTTGTCTAGAACTTTGTCCTTATTTTACATAATATTTCTAACAATAAAACTTGGATCCTTATTGTGAACTAAAATTTTGGTGTACTCATTAAATCTTATTCTTCATCTTAGACCTATTCTCAAAATTAACATATTCTATAGTTTTAGTGTTTTTTATTCAAGATTTGATTCCTTATAAATTTCAAAGTTTTTGAATCCACTTGTTTTAGCTACATACATGGTCATCTTAACTTACTTGTTCTTCTATACATTTTCAACCTTGTTTTTAACCTATAAGGATTGTCTTTTTTTATTGTTCTAAGTTTTAAAATTCTTAAAACTTATAATTACTTCTAAATTTTTTTGAAGTTTTATATTCCCTGTGGATCTTAAAATAATTTCGATTGAATGAGATAAAATTATTTCTCCTTCCACTTGATCTTTTATTCAATGTTGATGTTGATATTTTTATCTTCATGAAGTAACTTATTCAGATCATAAATCTTTTTTAATAACTTGGATTTTCATTCAAGAGATAATTTCAGATTTTATTTTCTGATAGATCTTCTTTTTTCAACTTATTTTTCTCTTTATCAAGTTTAATTATATTGGAAAATCAACATTTAAATTATATTTTAAACATAAACTCTATCTGAGTTCCAATAATTATTCTTCATAGTTTCTTCTTTTATTACTTGTAAAACTCACATCATTTGGATTTACAATAAGAAACTTCTCAGCATCATCATTACTAGAATTTGAAGTGACCAAGGATGGTGCAGTCACACTAATAGGGGTTCTTAATCATGTGCGACTAATTTTACTGAATTCGTTTTCACCTTTTAATTTGAACCTCTGTCACCTATTAAGATGAGTAGATCATGCATGCAATGGATAAAGTAAATGAAACACAACACACATTATTTTTATGTGATTTAGTACTAATACCTACATCCTTTCAATGTTTGTTAGACCCCCCAACATGAATTATCCACTATAATATTTATATAAATTACAATGGTTCAGATAGAAACAGGTTATACACCTTAGTAATTCATCATCCAGTTGATTCTGTTTATACCCCCAGCAATCCAACTCTTCTTCATTGGTTGGTTAGAACCCCCAACCATTCGACTGGTTAGACCCCCAAGTCTCTCAAACCTCTTCAAAAACTAGTTAGACCCCCTAGTCACAAGCTCCTTCTTCTTCTTAAATATGATCCATAGATAGTATGATAAATTTTGGATCCTCCTCCATGAGATTGCTGGATCAAACTGACTCATGTACAATTCAAGTTCCTTTTCACTAATATCAGACTTTATTAAATATTTTAGAACATTGAATATGATCATATTCCTTAATACAACAACTTCTTAGGCTATAATTATTTTTTATATTGAATACCTGACCTCATTTAACACTAAAAATCCAAATAAAAAAATTCTTCTAAATCACTAATAGTAAATCTATTCCATATTTAGTTTCAAACCACTACACACTGAATAAGAAATATAAATTTCACGTGCACATCTTCAAACATCATACATGTGTATAATAAACTGAATGACCTTCTCATTTTATATAAGCATTATTTCATATGCATAAAAAATGATTCAATTAATTTTTTCAATGTTTCATATGTTGCACACTACATTTCAAGTTCACTACAAGATCATCACTTCTTATTCATGAAATAAATTCTTATGCACACATACTTCCACATGATTATTCAAGTGATATTTAAATTTATTCACACACTTCTAAAAAAAACACTTATACTTCCTTTTTTTAAAACTAATGCATAAAATTCATGCAATATTCTCAACTCTCTTTTCCTTATACTCACACTGCCCATGTATCATACATGTGTATCATGTATGTGCATGTTTACATAATAATGATATTTCTTCATTCGTGCAATAGATATGAAGTACAACTCCTTCTTTTCTTAATATATTAAATCTTCTCATATAGATCACACAAACTAGATATATTTTTAAAGATTCTTCATGAAAAACCTTCTTTACATAATGCGGTGTATGTATACACTGTTCATGGATCCTCAAATACATCCTTGCAAACTAGACAAGCACTGGTCTAGAGTGACCTTCACTCAAGCTTGAGAGACACATAACTGGTGTCCACAACACATATAGTTTTCTTACATAATTACTTTTCCTTATTCATAAAAATATAATTGCAAAGAATTATTCTCAAACCAGAATGATTCGTGACACTGTTTCTATCTCAAAACAAACCTCAGATGTGAAATAAAATCCACCAAAAAATGATTTCATCTTCAGTATTTATAGGCGTCGATCGCCACCTTGGAACATTAGAGAATCAAAATTATATTCCTCACATAAAGCATGTAAACCTTCTCTGTTGAAATAAAAGAAATCATAATCATAGAAATTATAATCTTTTATACACTGAAAATCCTCAGTCTGATTATCATAATATTATGAAAATGAAATTGCATAAATATTTTGATCACTAGAAAATCATTATAATAAAAAATGGAGATCAAAATATTTAGATCAAGCTTTTTTTGTCATCACTCTATGGGGAACCAGTGCACAATACTGGTGAGAAAAGCTTCCTAGAAAAGATAATGCAGAGAGCTGATCAGACGGTTGGGGAAGTTCTTCAATCAGATCAAATGGTTGTAAAGCATGACTGATATATCTAATGGAAAGGATAAAATGATCAAACAGGTCAGATGACTATGATTTATGTGATGCTAAAAAATTAGAACCCACATCAAAATGACCCAAGGTTCACCAGCTACTTATAATACAAGCCAAAACATCCTCATCTCCCTCCCCAGTTCTACCCCATACCGGTTCTTGTGGGCATGTTACTGCACACACCTCTTCCACCACGCCACCCCACACTATGGTGCTACACCACTGCTCTACCTCACATAGGAATTCCCTTACACTACCCCTTGGCTACGGATGACCTCATGCTAGCTGGCTGAGGGTTGAGCTCAGACGCCTAAAGTGGTGCGATGCTTCCCTTTAGATATCTTTCTTGATGTTGGGTTAATTTTTTGATAAAAAAATTTAAAAATGTTTTCAAAAATACATATATAAAATCAAAAATCAACTCAAAAATAAAACACAACCAACTCAGAAACTCATTAAGAAAAATAAATCATTTTTCATGGAAGTCCTTTAAATGTTGTAACTATTATGAATCACTATTTTTACAAAATTTGGAAATAAAGACTAGCTCTGTAATCGTCAGATTTAGGATTCATTGAATTTTCATATTCTTAATTATTTTACAAAAATTTCAACTGCAAAAAATATTTTGGCCTCTTCAATATTCCCCTTTGGATTTGTTTTCAATACCAAATTCATCTTAAAAGTTAATGATTTATTCTCTCCCTTACTGGAAATAAAACCAAAGTTATAAGCATGGGAAGAAATTATCATTTTAAAAATTCAAATTATAATAATATCATATTATCCTCTGACACATATTGTCTAATTTACTTATAAGAAGTATGTAATCACTACTATATTAGTAAAGAGCTAAAATTAATCATCTATAAGTCTACATGACCAATGCTTTGTGTATAAAACAAGAGTGATCAAGTGTAACATAAATGCTGTCAATAAACATCCAGCATGTGATTCCAATATCCAAAACTCCTTTTTAGGAAATTATCAAAATATTTTCATCTAATATCCTGCATAAATCATAGTGAATTGATTGAAAACATTCCATTGCAATGATGTACTTTCCCTTTGTTATCAAGAAATAAATCTCTTCCTTTTATAATTGATGAATTTTTTTACCATGAAAATGGTAGAATGAAATCAATATACCTCAATGATGAAAAGTTTCAATTTCCTAACATTTTTAAAATTAGTTTATTCATACCTCTCAACAACCTATGATATTCATATGATTTAAATTGAGATAGAAATATCTAATAACTCATTTTTTGCTCCCTCCTCAAGAGATGCAATCAAAAGTTTTTTCATCATGTAAAAACTCAAAGTATATACCAATAGTCTTCGATGATGGAAAACTTTTAGTTTTAATACATTCAAAAATTTTATCAAATTCAGGTCTCCCCCTTAATAAATGCATCACCATCAATTCCATTCATGAAAAACAAACAAAATATATATGGGAATAAGGTGGTTCTTTAGTGCTCCTTAGTTAGAGTAAGAGGGATGAGAGTTGCTTCTCAACCCATCAATCTTCTTAGATGAAAAATGATTATTCACATTTAACAACAAAGAAATTTCATTTATCTCTACTTGATCCATCTTTTTTCTTCTTTTGACTACTCTGGCCATATGATAAAACACTCTATAGAAACATGCTCAGTCTTCACTCTATCTGTAGACATCTTTTCCCCAACAATTGTAGTCATAGATGATTTACCATTTTTCTTCAATAATTCTTTTTGACCAGATAAAAATGTCAAAAATTATTTTATTGAATGCCCAGTCATGTTTCACCTATCACAAAAAACATTATAATTCAAAAATTTACCACTTTTACGAAACTTTTCATATTCTTCATCAGTAATTTAATTCACTAAATCAATCATGTTTTTTTATTTTAAATTGATTATCTCTTTGACTCCTGCTTGCTTCTATTAGTATGAATATTCATGTATAATTCACAGTGATCCATTATGTGACATTTTTTACCACAATAGAAACATATTTTCTTTGGTGATTCACTATTCACATCATTCTTCATAATCTTCTTAGGAGTAGTTTGTTTAACAACCTTATTCTTTTGTTCACAACCTAAGGATGGCCTATCATATATATATATTACATGATTCACTTTATGTTTTGGTCTTCTATTCACATCAATAAATGATTTTTTCATTATTGGTACATACCAAAACTCATCATAGTAGTGACCACTTCTGTTGCAATAATCATAGAAATTTTCAATGTAATCATATCTGTTCTTGATAAACTGATTCCTTTTCTAGGAAATCTGGTTTTGTTTTGTAGGTTTCAAATTTTCTTTATCTTTTCTACCCCTAAATATAGACATTATATAATTTTCATACAGTGAAATTTTATTACAAAAATCTATTTCCCGATGCAAAAACTTCCAACAACAACAAAAATAGCCAATAAATCTTGATTTCTTATATTGTAACACATTCTAACTATCATTGACATTTTTATACTTTTGGGTAGTACATTCCTTATTCCGTGCTTTATTTGGAGAACAAGAATTTTTATTTTCCAAAGTTTTTCCAAATTTTAAATTTGAGTTAGCACTATTCATCAAATTAACATTAGTACACACAAATTTATTTGGAAATTTTTTTACCTTCTTCAATGATCCAACTTTAGATTTATCTTTAGATAATCTCAAGCTCTTCTTACCACTAGTTTGATTATTTTTAGAAATAGAACCTTATCGGATGAATATATAAAAATACATATTTACTTAGTAACTTGAGAAGTTTCATCTTGTGTATCTTCTAATTTTCTTAGTTTTATTTTTAGTACAAGATAATTTATTTTGAGAGCAATCTTATCATCTTCAATAGATTTCATGCCTTCTTCCCATTGAATCTTCATCTTCTAAATCTATTCTTCATGAATATGATTTTACTTTAGTAAAAAATTATCAAGATACTTGATTATTTATTCTTTATTAATCAACTAATTATCTTTGACATTCATAGATATACTATGTAGCTTTTCAAGTGCATGAATAACTTAAATAAAAAATATTCAACAATTTATTTCTCACAAATATTAATTTCTAATTATTAAATAAATTCAGCATATATTTCTTTGTAAAGATATATTGTTTCTTTCTTTGCATTCATAAGTCTTGTGAGAGGGTTGCAAATACCGACATTTTTAGTTAATGATTCTTCTATAGAATTTTCCTATTCTTCTAGCTGTAATTTTTCATCCCAAAGTTCCTTGAAAACTCTGGTCATACATGAGAATTTTTTTTGGGAAGTCTCTTCATATGTTTTCTAAATTAACAATTCATCATATCTATATCAAAACTTGAAATTGATTAATCTAAATTGTAACCAATAGATTTTACTGAACAATTTCCACTACGAGTGTCTTCAGATACCAGTTGATTTTCATTCATCTTTGAATTATTATTCATATTTTGTTCCACTATTTTCTACCTATTTTTCTCTAATTTGGATGAAACATCAACATTTCTAACATTAGGGGTAGATATAGGATTTTCCATTTGAAGGACTTCTAAATTTTCTTCAAACTCAAATATGCACTTCAAATTCTTATGATAAAAATAAATGGACATGTATAGTATGTCCAAGTAGAGGTGTCCCACCCTCTGATACCAATTTAAGTGTTTAAGGATCATGTAGTCACACTGAGAGGGGGGGGGGGGGTGAATTAGGTGTGACCATTTTTACTGTCATCTTTTTCACCTTTAATTTGAACCTATGTCACCTATTTAGATGAGTATATCATGCATGAAATGTAGAAATTAAATGAAACACAGAACAAAATATTTTTACAAGGCCCAGTACTACGACTTACATCCTTGCCATGTTGGTTAGACCCCCCAACATGGATTATCCACTATAATATTTTTATCAATTACAATGGTTTAGTCAACAACTGATTATACACCCTAGTAATTGATCCTCCTATTGATTATGGTTATACCTCCCAGCAATCCAACTATTCTGCCTTGATTGGTTAGAACCCCCAACTGTTAGACTAGTTAGACTCCCAGCCACTCGATCCTCTTCAACAACTGGTTATACCCCCTAGTAACAAGATCATTATTCTTTTTAAATCCGATCTACTGATTGGTTGATCAATTTAGGATCCTCCTCCATGAGCTTTCTAGATTAAACTTTCTCTTGTACAATTCAAGTTTTTTTCACAAATGTTGGACTTTATTTAATATTTATGAACACTGAATATGACCAGATTCTTCCGTACAACAACTACTTGGGCTAGAATTATTTCTTTTGCTAAAGACCTGACCTCACTTAACACTGAAAACTCAGATACACAAATTATTCTGAATCATTGATAGTAAATATTCTCTAGCTTCATTCTCAAACCATTGCACACTGAATAATCAATATAAATTGTACATGTACATTTTTAAACATCATTCATGTAGATAATCCACTGCATGACCTTATCATATTATGTAAGAATTATTTCATGTGCATACAAAATGATTCAATTAATTTTTTCAATTTTGCATATGTTGCACACTACCTTTTAATTTCACTACAAGATCTTCACTTCTTATTCATACAATAACTTATTATACACACATACCACCACATGTTTCTTCAAGTGATTATGAATGGATTTACACACTTCTAAACAAAAAACTTGTACTACTTTTGTGTAAAACTCATGCAATAAAGGCATAGAATATTTCTCAACTCTATTTTTATTATACACACACTCTATGTGTATCATACATGTGTATCATGTATGTGCATATTCACTTTGAAATGCTACTACCTCATTTGCACAATAGATATGCATTCCACCTTCTTCTTCACATAACATATACAACTTTATCACATAGATCTTCCAAACTAGATATATTTTAAAATCTTCTTCATGAAAAAACTTCTTCACATAATACAGTGTAATTATACAATGTTCATGGATCCTCAAATATGTTCTCATAAACCAGACATGAATTGGTTCATAGTGGAATTTTCTGAAGCCCGAGATACGCATAAGCATATCGAATTATCTCAGATGATTCACGGAACACAGTTCATCATGAAGCATAACTATTGTGCATGAAACATGTAGTTTCCCCACATAATTACTTCTCCTTATTTACCCAAATATAATTGCATGAAATCCTTCACAAACCAAATAGATTTACGAAACAATTTTTCTCTCAAAACAAATATTGGATATGAAATAAACACCACTAGAAAATCTGCTCGGATTCAGTATTTATAGGAATCGATCATCACCACGGAACCTTCAAGAATCATAGCGATATTACTCACTTCAAGTGTGAAAACCTTCTCCATTTCAACAACAAAAATCATCATCACAAAAATTATAATCTTTTACACACTTAAAATCCTTGTTTTGATTATCATAATATTATGAAAATGAAATTACATGAATTTTTTAACCACCACAAAATCATTAGAATAAAAAAGCGAGCTTAAAATCTTCAGATAAAGCTTATATTGTCTTCACTACGTGGATAACTAGTACACAATATTGGTGAGTGAAGATTCCTATAGAAGATAATGCAGAGGACTGATCGGATACCTGGTAAGTTAATAAAACAAATCAAATGGTTATAGAGTGTGGTTGATTGATCTAATGGATAAGATAAAATGATCAAACAGATCAGAAAACTATGATTTTTTACGTTCTAAAAAATTAGATCACACATCAAAATGTCCCAAGGACTTCTGCCTCCTTATAATACAAGCTGAAACAGCCTCGTCTCAGAATTCTACTCTCCATCCCCAGAACCGACTCATAATGGTTCTTTGCTCTTGCACCCACCTCCTCCACTATGCCACCCCTCATGGTGGGTTTCCACCATTGATCTGTCTAATGTAGTCATACCCTTGAATTACCCCTCATCTACGATTAGCCTCATACTAGCTAGATGAGGGTTAACTAAACCACCAAGAGTGGTGTAATGCTTCCCCTTATCTGGCTTCCTATATGTTGCCTTAATTATTTGATAATCACTTTTAAAAAATGTTTTCCAAAATACATATAGAACCTATTGAATCAAATCAAAAATAAAACAAAACCAACTCAAAAACTCCTCATAAAAAATAAATCATTTTTCATAGAACTCCTTTAAATGTTGTAACCATTGTGTATCACTATTTTCACAATTCTTTGGAACTAAATACCAGCTCTGTAATCTTCATATTTAGGATTCATTTACTTTTTATATTCCTAATTAATTGACAAAAATTTAAACCTCAAAAAATAATCTAGCCTCTTCATAATTTCAAAATTACATTTTACTATCATCACCTTTATCATAATAAAAAACAATTCCCCTTTTTAAATTTTTGAGAAATTATTATCCTTTAATTTTTAATAAGATATTTATTTTTATTCTTATTCAATGGTCTTCTTATCTTTCAATCTTATTCATCATAGTCAATATCTTATTTATCATTGGATATTTTTCTATGAAATTTCTAATAGTTACACTATTAAATATCTTTAATAAAATTGTTTCTCTATACATCTATATGCCTTTTTTTACTATTCTAGAAAACAAAGACATTAATTTATAATTTTTTTTTACATAATTCATCCTTAATGTCAGAGTCACTATCTTCTACCTCAAAAACTTTTTTATACTTTCATTTATTATCGTCCTTAAAAGATATTTCTCAATCAATATTTTCCTTTCTCTTGATAGTATTTTATCTTTAAATTTTATATGTGATGATCATACTATACAGACCATTCAAAAAGAGAGAGAGAGAGTTTTATGATCCTTATCTTCTAAGGATGTTTACTTGGTGTCAAATTTATCAGGAATAATTATTATAATCTATTCAACTATAGTAAAATATTAAAATTTCTCATTGAAACATCTTATGGTGCTTTAAATGTCATTTATATAATGAAATAGAAATCAATAAATGGTATTTTCTTTTTGATTATATAAAATTTTCATATTTATTAAAGCACACACACCATAAGATAAAACTAATAATATTTTATTATATTAATTTAAAAATTACATTTAGAGAATATATATGGATATACGAATTGAAATTATTAAAATGGGACATCAAGTATAAAATAAGATAATAATAATAGGAAATTTTGGATCTAATCGATCCCCCAGAACAATCACACTCACAAACAACACTGTAGAAATGAAGTAGAATATTAAAAATGATTGATACATTTTGAAAATAAAAATTTATGACTTTGAGAGAAAATATAATTTAATGAATAATAAATGAAATATGGGTTATTTATAAGAATTGGGGATCCCATATAATCATTGAAAATCTGACTATTGGAATAGCAATCAGACCGTTGGAATAATAACCTAGCCATTGGAATAGTAATATGAATGTTAGGAATAATAACCTGACCATTAGAATATCATCCACACCAATGGGAGTGTAAAATAATATTTAACTATCCTATAAAATAAAAATATGATATATTTAAAGCATGTTACAAGTAAATAATTTTTTTAAAAATGATAATTTAAGTGTTTTATTTTCGTAAAACTGAAATGCTTTAATTGCACTTTTATAATAAGTATCATGATTTAAAATAAAGTTTATTATCATAAAATGTAATTATTAATTAGTATTATTTTTTTACAATGATAATATAATTTAATTATACTCTATGTAATTTTTCAAAGGGTTTGAAAATTGACCTAAATATTTAAATTGTTATTTTTCAAAAAAATGAGGATTTTATTTAAAAAATAAATTTATAATATTTTTAAAATTATTTTCATAAAATTGATTTAATTTTTTAAACCTACACATTTAAAAATTGTTTGGGTAAATTTTTGGTATTTTTCTAAAATAATTTAATCTTTAGAGAATAGTGAAATATGACAAAATACAATACTTAACATTATAAGCTAAATACACGACTTTTTGAGTCATGGATTATGTAATCACCAATTATTTTGAACTAAAGTGTAATATTTACTATATATAATCAAAATAATAAATACTATTGTTATTATTGAGCCAAAAATAATAAACTAATGATTATAATTTTCAAAAACACCCTTCTCGCCCTAAATAAATAATACTCCTCACCACTCCTTCTGATCACTAATTTTAAACCTTATATATTGAATGAATTATACCCAATTACATTCCCAATAATCCAATACATGTCTTAGTGCTTCTAGTATCCTCAAAAAGGCAATCCAATGTGTCTTAAGTGGAAGGCTAAGAGGAGACATCCAAAGGAGAAGCTAATACCCTCAATCGAGTCTTTTATTTTAATCTTCCTCATCATCCTAAAAAAAATTACATTAAACATGGTATAATAAATTTAGTGTCATATATATGATTTAATTTTATTATGTTAATGGAATATCTATCATTTATCATCTTCTCTTCTCCTTTTATTCTAAAATGAAAGTGTCATCCATATTTTTCCGGTTCACCGCCTCCATTGATAATGAGTGTATGTTTCCCATTAATGCATCCATGGTAGGTTTAAATTCACTTATAATTTTTTAAAATTTGATAAATATTTATATTATATTTTTTTATATTCTGGAATAAATATATGGCCATAATATTAAATAAAATGAAACTAGTTTGTGATGGTCGGTAAAACATCCAAAAAATATAACCATATAACATTAATGTTTTACTAAATGAATTATCCATATGTAGGTATGTAGGAACACAAATGGATACTTGGGAACATATAAATTTTTAGAAGTTCATGAATACTATTTCATTTCACTTTTTTATTTGTAGTCCCATTTGACGAGAACTTCAATAATTATCCATAAGAGATCCAACCTTGGAACCATGAAATGAACGACCTTGAAATAGTGAAATTAGACCTTATACCTCATAGTAATGGTTATAAATTAACATAATAAAATTATATTAAAATATATATATATGTTAATTGTTCTTAATTGTGTAATTAATGAATCTAATTTTATTATATAGGATGTTAAGTGCAAGTTCGTAGTGATTCTGGAACCTAAGTTAAGGGATATTTCCGAACCACCCCATTTAATTTGGGTTATGATTTCTCTTTATTTAACTCACTTTATCTATCTATTTTTATTTTTTTATTCTTCTATATTCTATATATATGTGTCCTAAACATATATACCTAGTTAAATTAATTTTTCCTTGATATGTATATACACGATTTAAAAGGTTCCCTTCTTAATTCCTCTTTATAAGAAAACATGATTAAAATGAGTTTCTCTGTTTTTTATCCATATTCAATTACCAATCCTTAAAATGTTTTAAAACACATATTTTTTCTAAAATTACTCAATTTATCATGTAAAAAAATTGTATTACATCTATGGTTTTACAGAAATCATTATTTCTTTACCCTCTTTAAATACTCGTTATCCCTTTTCCTTAATCCCCACTTAAGAGTTACATTTTTGAAAGGGATTTGTATACTATTTTTAATGTATTCAATTCACTGGGACAAAATTTTTCATGGACTATACTTATAAACTTACACTAACTATTAAATAACTTATTTCATGGAAACTATTATGATATCCCTCTAGTTATGCTATATGATATGGTTATGCATCTCATTTCTTTCCATGGACAATCCTTATGTTTATGCCTTATGTTTGATTTCATTTTAGGGAAAACATATGCATGTACATGCTATTATGGTTGCATCGAGATAGTTATATAATTAATAGAGAATTTTTTTTTCATGTTATGATATTCATGGGATCAAGGAGAAAACATAATCAATTATGGTA
Source organism: Viscum album (assembly GCA_963277665.1). NCBI lineage: Eukaryota > Viridiplantae > Streptophyta > Magnoliopsida > Santalales > Viscaceae > Viscum > Viscum album. The sequence continues at coordinate 1,318,258,128 of OY728147.1, forward strand.
CTTTGTCCTCCATGTGATGTTGTCTTAGAGGTTTACCTTGATTTATACTTATGTCATGTTTTACATTGTTTCCACTTTACTATGTTACCATGATCTTATGATACAATGTTATTTATGTTATAATCCTATGTTATTATTTATGTGTCCTATATTTTATGATATCATTTTATTCCATTTGACTCACATGTTATGCTTCAAAATCATCTTTATTCCCTTACTAGGACTTATAGAACACCCCTTTCTTTTTTGTATTCCCCTGGTTATCCTATATAGTTTTAAGAGATAAAATAGATTTATGAGATCATTATAGATATTAAAATAATTAATTTTAATTTTATTTTCATATTGATGTTTTTTGTACTTACAATTCTAAAGATAGTAGGCCTCTCGATCCTTTGGTTATATTTAATAGAATATTCATGTTAAAAATCATGTACTGATATGCGTAAAAGGATTGGGTAACTATTGTTGGTTCTAGAGGATGTCCTAGTTATTTTTTTTGGATTTAGAATAGAATAATTTAGTGATAACCCTTGGTAAATGTCTATTTATAGGAGAATATGCTAAAAATTTGGTGAAGAATAGAGTGAGTGGTTTCCAAGAAATTACATTCCTATCTAGATACTAAAAGTGGATGTGGATATAAAATAGTAGCACCTAGGTTTAATAACCATGAAAAGGGAACATTGGTTATTAACTCAATAATCACCCAGTTCAAGACAAAGAGAATGTGCTACACACCAGGTTTGACACTTCTGGGGGATATTCTTTGGAAAATTCAAAAACTCTTTATGAACCATCAGGAAGGACTTGAACAGATTGTTAGGATATAAAGCCTAATATTCAACATTATTATGGATATTCTATATTTAATCCTAGAGACTCATAAGTTATTAAATAATTTTAATTTATAATTTATTACTTTTTATTTTATATTTTCCATTTTATATGATTATTAGTTAAATTATTCTCATCTAGTTTTTCCTTTATTTCATTACTGGAGGGAAATAAGAGGAAATCATGTCAACAACCAACATGATAGGCAATGTGATTATTTCCCTAATGATATAAATAACCTTATAGGAGTGGGAGATGGTAAATTCATGGAATTTCTAGCTCAGCTCACTCATGCTATGAATAATAACTTGAATCATGTGGAACATCCTCTTTCTCCTAAGAAAGTGAAAGTTTAGGTTAAGTCCTTTATCTGAAAAAGGAATCGTATCTTTAGTGTATCTTATAATTCCCTAACCATGAAATAATAAATTAACTCCATTTAAAATATATTATCTATCATATAATTCTAAAAACAAGTAAAATTCATGTTTGATGTCTATTATCTTGAATGGGAATCTTATCAGTGGTGGACATCGATCAAGAACATGAAGTCCAAAGAGGAAATTGATTCCATGGAATGAGAAGGATTCAAGAAAAATATTTTTCAATAAATATTTTATCGAAACTCTCCATATTAAAATGGAGAGGGATTTACTCAAACTAAAGTAAAAAAAGAAGATGAGTCTATCATGTTTTATGAGGTAAACTCCACAAGGCTTGTATGGCATGCATCTGGCTTTGTCATCAATAATGAAAGTAAGGTGGACTATTTATTTAGGTGTTCAATGTTTATTATATAAAAATATTTAGATATTTGAGACTTTGATAGCTATAAATATATTTTCCAACATGAACTTATGGATGAGATGGAGATAGGTGACTCTTAGTGGTCTCATGGGCCTAGAGATAAAATGCATAAAATGAAGTTTTCTTTAGGAAGATAAATGGATAAATCTCATGAAGTTAAGAAAACCTGACTATCCACATTTCAAAAATGTGGGAAGAAGAATCCTAGAAACTATCCCAAGGGAACTAGTATAAAATTAAAATGTGGAAAATAGGGGAATCAAATTAATCAATTTTTAGGAGAGATGAAGAAACCCACTAATGTGGTGGAAGAAAAGAAGGTTCAGTTCAATACTCAGCCTGTATGATAGTTCTTCAACTATAAGTAACACCTAAATTATGTATACCAAATACCTAATCCAAGTTTTGTTGAAAAAATCAATGAAAATAGCCTCCAAGGCCAAGATAACTAAAGGTTCTGAGTGTAGAGGAAACACTTTTTATGGGCGAGAAATAAAAAATTAATTTGATTTAGAGTTTCCAAAAACCCTAATATAGGATCTTTCATATTAATTTTATAATAAATTTATTTAGATCTAATGAATTTAGTACCTAGTATTAGGAAATTTCTTCAATGATAATAATGTTGATCATTTGAAATAACCTTTTCAGATTACTATTATTCTGCATATATGATCCTAGTATATAATCCCTGTAGCGGTGATCCACACATTCTCTTTTGATCTTTGAACAATCATAGATTGAATAGGGGGTGCTAGTATGGTGGATCAATCATCTTGTGTTATTAGCCTTGATCAACCATCCTTCAAGATTTAAGGATTTATTATCATTCTTGAGAATATGAGAGGAAGAGGAATTGAGAGAGAAATATGTGGTGCATAATGATTCTCAATTCTTGATTTTTGATTAACCCTACACAATAGACATAACCATCTATCTAGAGAGCTAGGGTTTTGGTTAAAAATATTATTTAATTATATACCATCCCTTAAATTATATAATATTCTCTAACAAACCCCATTCCATATAATAATAATAATAATATTTTATGGTATTCACTAACTTGTGCACCGATAAATATAATTTTATAGGATGATAAATAAATATTTATCAAAAAACACGGTCTTTGTCTATTTGTACTCCTATAAATTTATTGAATAAATAAATAAAAATTTATTCATAAATATATATTTTTTCGTAAACTAGTGAATAAATACCTATTAAAAATTCAATAAAATAAATAAATAAACTTCATCCACAATCTATTGAATAAATATTTATTTAATTTAAGCGATAAATTAAACTTGAAAAAAATTATTCATCAGTTTTAAGAATAATATTTACTTCATAAATTAAACTCAAATTTAATTTAATTTAGATCAATAGAAACTCTTAGTGTGTGACCCTATAGTATTATTCCTCATTAGAATTAGGAGGGTATTCCTAAATCTGAAGATTATTGTCTAGAAATAAGTCAAGGAACTAAATATGAAATTAATTTTGCAACATCAAAAACCACATATGAATGCTCACTGTGTAATATAATCCCTTTTTCTCAATATCTTATCAAGAAGGTTGCACATATGTGTCATAAACCTATATTCTGGATACATCTTTCTTTGAATATATGAAATAAATATGTTGTTACACCATGTCCATGGAATTGAATGTGAAGGTTCTATTCCAATCAAAGGTATGAGATATCAACTTACATAAAGATGGTAATAAAAAATAATTCATTAACTTATTAATTAAAATCACTTCTATCATGACACACCCAATGCATCCACCTTCTCCATGAACTGTATCATAATGTTTTTAAAAAAACATCTAAGTGTGTGAGTTGTAATATGCATTAATAATAATATTAAAGTATACAGATCATCCCACACACCCAGAAATAATAATATCCAATGATACCAAAACATAAATAATTCTTACTGGTGCATCTATTCTCATAATCTCCAATCTTGGAGATTACTAAGTGAAAACTTCATGAGAATAAGTATCATCTACTAATGAGTCCTCACACTAGATAGTAACATTCTATGTGTTCCATCATAGAATTTTATCCAACCATATAACTAAATTTAAGAATATCATCATAGCATTTTAAGGTTCTCATCATAAAAGGGAACTTCTATGACCTTATCAATGTGACCGATATTCTAGGACATTATTATATTAAATTCATATAGAACAATAAAAAATGTATAACATGATATTATTATTAATATTCAAATATTCAAATAAACATGTAATCAAATTACAAATAGTTGTTCCTAAAAAACCAACTCCAATAAACTATCACTTGGACTAGATCCAACAACCTAAAAATTTCAGTCCACTAGACCTCACATGACAATAAAATTTCTGCTAAGTCAATGATTTATTCAAGTGATCCTCCATGTTGTCTTTCATTTAAATACTTGTCACTATGACTTCACCACTTTGAGAAAAATCACCCAAAAGATAACACTTCTAAAGTATGTGATTTCACTATTGATGCGACCTTGGATCTTTTATGAGAGACACCAATCAAGTATTATCATAATAGAGTTTTCTAGAATAACACCCTATGAATTTATGTTATGTTTATTTTTAAATAAATTTAATCTATTTGATAGCTTGTGTTGTATGGAACCCCGAGTCTAAATGAACTATAATATAATATACCATTATAACTGAATTCTTAAATTGGTGGGTATGAATAGGACTAACTAAATTATGAAAACTATATGGTTTAAAAATTTATAAATAAATTTATTAGTTATCAGTTGATTATAAATAAAAATAAAAATAATTTTAATGAAAAAGATTTGTTTTTCTAGAAAACAACAAAATTTTCTAAAAAATGATTTCATTGTGTTTTGAACACCTATTTTAAAATTAATTTTTAATAATTTTATAAAATTAATTTGAAAAAATGAAATTAAATCTTTAAATAAACATGTAAAAATTAACCTAGTGTGAATTTTTGATACTTTTATGAAAAAATTAATTTTTCAATGAATAGTGAAAATACCGATTTTTATTGAAAAATTTATTTTCATTTATTGAATTTTAAAAGTTAAATTTTGTTTTAAAATTGTTTAAAATTATAATTAGTTTAATTATATTATTATTAATTCAATTTATACTATTATAATAAATTTCATGTTTAATTTTGATATAAATAAAATTTATACTTAATAAAAATTTTCTTTGGAAAATCACTTTTTCATCGCATCTATGGGTTTGATTTTAAATTAAATTATGACACTTATGTAAATTTAATTTGGTAAATAGATTCAATATTTTTAATAAAAATAATAATTATTTTATAATATGTCCATTTTTTTTCATAATGAATAGAAAAAATAGTAAAAATTAATTACCACGGTTAAGGTTGAAACAAGTTTACCGGAGCTGGGGGGATAAACTAAAAATATAAGGGTTAAAATGACATTAAAACTAGTATAAATCATATTTTTTGGTCATATTTTGATATTATATTTTCTAAGGTTCTATAATTATCCATTTTGGATCCTTGTGCCTTGTGTAAAATATGGAGACAATTTATTATTTTAAAAAATTCTACATACGTCCTTCCCCCCACTTTTAAAAAGGAACCGAATCTCCTTAAAGATAATTTTGGTTTTACTAATACCTATAAAAATAAATTTTTTATATACTTAAAAACTACTTGGATTCCCCTTTCTAATCATAAAAAACTTCTAATAATGATTTTGGTGAAAACTTAAAGGAGGTTTCCCAGAGAAGAGGTATTGTTCTTAACTGAGCATTTATGTTTTATTTATTCTTCCCCCACCTTCAAGTATTATAAAATAATAACATAATTATCCCCAATATTTTGATATTTTATTACGTTAATGGAATGTCCTACATAAATATCCTCTTCCATCAAATTGGAAATAAAACCTTTGATCGTGTGTACGGCGGACTTCCACCTCACAAACCGATGTAATCTGTTTTCCATCACCAACTATGAAGGTGGGATATAACATTGGATTTAATATATATATATATATATATATGATATTTATAACACAATTATAATTCTATAATTATAATGTTACATTTATGTTATTACATTCTAATATGTATAAAAATGATAATGTCACTTGTGCGTACATGGGGACTACCGCCTCCACGAAGCTATGCGAAATGTTTTTAATTTTATTTTGAAATGGATGTAAATAATAATTTATTTAATTAATATATATGATATATATTATATAAATTTATTTCTTAAATGTGAAATTTTATTTACCATTATTTTGTCTCATCTATAAAAAATGAAAACAATGTTCATGCGTATGTACGACCTACCATCTCCATGAATGGTGTAACTCATTTTTATATCTCTAACTTTTATGAAATACTATAAATAATTATATATATTAATATATATTATATTTATTTCATGGTTAACATTATAGATATTATGGAACCATGATCAAAGTATAAGGACCAAAACTATTGAACCAAAACATACATGAAAAAAGTAGTTATTACCCAGAATAGTGATTTTAATAAACAAATGTTAATAAACTAGTGATAAAGAGTTAAAATTAAATAAAATATGGTATGTTATCTATAGGTATGTTTCTTTAATATATTTATAATAAATATATATTTATTATACAAAAGTTTCAAACATGTAAAATGGAAATCAGACATGAGGTAAGGTTTTCTTGTCTCGCCTTTACTTTCGTGTGAAATATGCCATACTCACCACTTATTTATTTTGTGCGATGTATATACTACCCCTTGATATTTTATATCACGAATATATCTTATTTCATGATATTTAAGTTTTCATTTGATGTTATGTGGGCTATTATTCAAATTTTATCAAAGCAGTAAGGGTTAATTTTACAATCTCATCATTTATCAGGATGGTTTATGATTAAGTTTTTGGTGATGAAATATAATGATATATTTATTAATAAACTCATTAATTTTATTATACTATAGTTATTAAATAACTTTTAAAGTAATATTACTATTTCCATCTCTTTTTTAATTAAAAATATAGATATTTTTTTAAGAAAAAATGACTTTATCTCTCTCTCTGATCAAAAATAATTTCTCTTACATATCTATGTTTTTTAAAAGTATTTTAAATTTTTTTTCATCATTATACAAATGATTTAGAAAAGAAATTTTTACCCATGTTTGAATTTTTACAAAACAGTTTGAAAAGAATCTTTTTTTCATTTTTCTAATGAGGTACTTTCTGAACTTTTTATAATAGTGAGAAATTAATGTTTTTTAATAACATGTATGAAATTATTCTATTTAATAGGAAGTCATTGCTTTGAATATTCCTTTATAAGTTTCCACGATCCTTTTTAAATTTTTTTTTTAATATTATAGAAACTTTTTACTTTTTAAAATTTATTTTATTAGTGAAAAAGATATTTTCCTCAAGAATGTTTTAATTTTTTATAGTATTTATATTTATCATCAACAAAAAACCTCATTTTACTTATGCTTCATTGGGAATGTTTTATAATGATACCATCATTATAATTCCTAGCGATGTTTTATTATCAATTTGACCAGGGATGTACTATTATGATACCAATATTTATATTACTATGGATGGATTAGGATTATGTTTATTTAATTGGTTGATTATAAACATTTCATATGCTAGTTTTCAACATGAATGCTTAAATTTATTATATTTATTTATTGGGTAAACTAGTAAAAATTTATATTCTAGTTTTTCAATATGAATTTTAACATGATTATGTTTCTCACCTTTAATATGTGGAATTCAGTAGACTTAGTAAGTGATGGGTGGGGTCTTCTATAGCCCCTCGATGCATCAGTAGGTGTCATGAGACAAAATATCTTGGGTATTTGGGTGAGGCTTCTCCAATTTATGTAATATGTCTTGGCTCAAGGCCTTGAAAGTATGGATATGATGTCCAAAATTATGTGTTCTCTTATTATGATACTATTTATTGATGTCTATGTGATTATGTGATTAGTTATCATATCCATGTATAAGTTTCAAGATCATGTGATTATTTATATTTAATTATATGATCATTATTTAATTCTACCATATTATTCTTCACGATCAAGTTATTAGTTAAATGGAATGTGTAATTTTCCATATTTATTTTTCCTTATGAATTCATGAAATCATTTATTGTACACATACCCTGACCAAGCATCTGATCTCACCCATTTATTATGTTTCATTTCCCTAAGATGGTAGGAAATGTATTATGATTGATATTTAGGGATATGATAATGGTAATAGTGGTACTATAAAAGATAATAATCTATTGTATTTTATGTTTTTAAATGTAATGTGAAATTCATGTATGTCTCTTATTTACCAAGACTACTAAACGATTAGGTCTTTTAGGATATAATTACTTATATCTAGTGCCAATGTAATAATGTAACAAATGACCCTAGAATACTAGGGTCATAGTCTTTATAGTTGGTATTATAATAACTTTTTTATAAACCTTAGGAAATATATTCATGAAAAAATATATTAGGTGATATATCCCTATAACTTACTTTTAGGATATGTATAAGTATCGTATAAAATAATGAGGTTTTTTAAGTTAGATATTATTTTTTTTAGAAATACATCCTTGAATGGATACTAAAAGTGGATGTGTATATAGAAAATTTGTATATAGGGGCAATAACTTCAAAAAGGGTGCATTGGTATTTGAATCAATTTTCACCTAGTGTATGATAATGATCATTTCAACACACCTAGTTTGACACTCCCAAGGGATATTATTGGGATAATTCACATTTTATTTACAAACCATTATAAAGGATTTAATTTTTTTATAATTTGAGAATATTCCCAAAGAAACTAAGTTTATTATTATGATATTAACTATGCAAAAAATTTTCAATTTATATTAAGTTTTTTTACTAATTTTGGAAGTATACATTGTGTTTCATAATTTTCTAATCCATTATATTGTAAAAAATTATTTATAACTAGAACCTAGAAGAAGGAAATTATGATTTGTGATGAAAATGTGGAATTTCATATATTAATAGGATGAAATCCATCATCTGATTCATGACCAGATCCACCCATTATATCTCTTTTAATTGATTTACTTGGGGAAGAAAAGTAGAAACAATCTATAGATGTAAAATGTAATCTTAAAATTGAGGATGTACCTATTGTACATGAATACATTTATGTATTTATTAAGAAAATTTCTAGACATCTACCAAAGATTGAAGTTGATTTTTCCAATGATTTAATCCCTAATTCAAGACCAATATCAAAGTCCCCCTATAAAACTAACTCTGTGGAATTAGTGGAGTTGAAGAAACAACTAGAGGATTTGTGTGATAATAGATTTATACACCCTATAATTTCACTTGTGGAGACCCTACTCTTTTCATTAATAAAAAATATGGTTCTATGGGGTTGTGAATTGATTATAGGGAAATCAATTCTATTACAACAAAGAACAATTATCCTCTACCTCAAATTGATGAATTTTTTTATCAAGTTCACGGAGATCAATATTTTTTTAATAATTGACATTAATTTATGGTATTATAAATTGTGAGTAATAAATAGGGATGCTATCCTGAATACATATTTTCATATGATGTATGGATATTATGAGTTCATAATAATTCCATTTGGATTTACTAAAGCACCCTATATATACATAGATATAATGAAAATATTTTTAAAGGAATATATTAATTATATTTTTGGTATTTATTGATGATATATTGGTATCTTATAAGAGCATTGAGGACCATGAAAATCACTTATGAATCATTTTGGAGAATCTTATAAGAAAATATTTATATGGGAAATTTAGAAATTGTGAATTCTGGATACATAATTTTTCTTTTCTTGGTCGTATTTTCTCTAAGGATAGAATCATACTTGATCCTAAAAAAGAAAAAGGAAGTCTAATAATGGCATACACCAATGACCATAACTAAGGTATGTACTATCATTGGTTTGGAAGGTTACTATCAGAAATTATTTCAAAATTTTGCTCGATTGGATAACCCATTAACAAGTATTACTTGTAATGGGGTTAAGTTTATTAGGATAATGTGACTAGAAGAATGTTTTGAATAATTAAATAATATATTGGTGAATGCTCTGATTTTGACTATACTATCAGGAAATGATGGATTATTGATATATAATGATGTATCAAAGAAGAGACTCAATTTTTTCTTTATGTATAATTATAATGTTATTTATAATGCATCAAGTATGTTAAATATTCATGAACAAAACTATCCAACCCATGATATTGAGTTGGAATCTATAATATTTTATTTAAATATATAGATTCATTATCTCTTTGGAGAAATATATGAGATATACCTGAATCATAAGAGTTTGAAATAAATATTTTCATATAAAGAGATCAATATAAGGCAAAGGTTATATAATAAGCTACTCAAGGATTATGATATATCAATACACTACCACTTATGGAATGAAAATAAGGTAGAAAATTCATGAGCTGGAAAGATCATGGAGTTTTAACCAAAATGAGGATTAATAGGGATCCTATGTTCATGTATCTAGTAAATTTAGATATGAGAATTATTAAATAAGGGGGTACATAAATACTTTTTCAAATTAATACTAAACCATTTTTTTGGAAAAGATAAAAATTTCTAAACCCGATGATGAGAATTTTCAAAATAAAATTAATGTTGTGAATGATGGGAAATTAAAAGACTTTTTTGTGAAGATGGTGTTCTAAAAGTTGTAAAGATAATTTGTGTTCTATATATACCTAAGATAAAGAGGTAATTGTTGGATGATGATCAAATATTGAATTTATCTATATACCCTGGTAGTGCCATGATGTATAGAGTTTTGAAGGAACATTTTTGGTGGGATAATATGAAGTAGAAAATGATTTATTATGTGTCAAGATGTTTGGTTTTTCAATATGTGAAGGTTGAGAGACAACATCCTAGAGGAGTCATGAAACATCTTCATGTTCATATGTGGAAATGATATGACATTAATTTGGACTTTTCACTGGACTATGAAAGGCTAAAAGGAATAATGATGCAATATGTGTTATTGTTGATCGCCTCACCAAATGGAAATATTTATTCACTATAAGAAGAAATTTAACTCTTAAGTTTAGTGAAAAACACTATATTAATGAAGTTGTAAGACTCCACAATGTACCTCTTTAAATTATGTTTGATCATGACCCATGATTTACATCAAAATTATGGAAGAGTCCTCATAGGGCTCTTGATACCAAGATTTGTTTGAGCTTTCTTATCAACCTAAAATTGATGGATAGTCCAAAAGGACTATCCAAACATTAGAATACATGTCGAGGTCATGCACTCTTGACTTTCAAGATACGTGCGATCAATATTTACCTTTGGTAGAGTTACCCGAGAATAATATATTCCATTGAAGTATTCAAATAGAATTGTATGAAGCATTATATGGAAAGAGATGTCATACTCCAACATTTTTGGATGAAGCTAGTGAAATTAATCTTGTAGGTTAAGAAATTATATAGGATACAATGATAAAGTTAAATAATATTCAAATCCATATTAAATAAGATCATACTGATAACCAGAGGAAGGATTTGGAATTTCCAGTGGGAGATCATGTTTTCTTAATATTATCTCCATGGAAGGGTGTTATAAGGGTTGGTAATAAACGAAAACTCAAAACTAGATACATAATACCTTTAAAAATACTAGAAATAAGTGGAGCTTTGTCTTACCCTTCAAAAATTCCACAAAGTCTCCCTAGGGTACATGATGTTATATATATATATATATTACGGAAGTACATGAGAAACCTAACACATGTGATCACCTATAAATAAATAAAATTTGAACATGATATATCTTACAATGAAGATATTTTCTATATTTTAGAAACTAGAGAACATGTGTTGAGGAATTATATAACTTGATTGATAAAAGTGGTTTGGAGAAATCATAAGATAGAAGAGGTGACGTGGGAACCTGAGAAAGTTATGATGAAGAACTACCCAAATATTTTCATGAGGTGAAATTATAGAAATTTTAAGGATGAATTTTTTTAAATAAGATAATAATTTAACACCCATAGACTTTACGATACATTTATTTTTAAATAAATTTAATCTCTTCAATAGCTTGTGATATACACAAACCCGAGTATAAATGAACCGTAATATAGTATACCATTACAACCTTGCCATTAAATTGATCAGTATGAATAATAATAACTAAATTATTAAAATTATATGTTTTAAAAATTTGTAAATAATTTTTTTATCAATTGATTATAATTAATAATAAAAATAATTTTAAAGAAAAAGAAATGTTTTTCTGAAAAATAATATATTTATCTAAAAAGCAGTTTCATCATGTTTAGTGCACTTATTTTAAATTTAATTTTTACCAATTTTAGAAAATATATTTTAAAATTTTAAATTAATTTTTTAAATCATAATTTAAATGTTATATTAGAGTGAATTTTTGAGAATTTTTTGAAAATATTAATCTTTCATTAAATAGTGGAAAATATTGATTTTTATTGATTGCCTTTTCATTTAAAAAATTTACAAAGTTATATTTTGTTTTTAAATAATTTAAAAGTAAAATTAGTAAAATTATATTATTATTAATCCAATTTATGTAATTTTAAACAATTTCATGTTTAAATTTGATATAAAAACGTTTTGTACATAAGAAAACTTTTCTTTGGAAAACTGCTTTTTTCAACACATCTGTAGGTTTAATTTTAAATTAAAATATGAAGATACTATAAATTAAATTTTATAAAATGGATTAAATATTTTGAATCATCATAATTAATATTATATAATAAGTTCAACTAAATTTTCTTTCATAATGAATAGTAAGAACAATAAAAATTAATTATCGTGGTTAAGGTTAAAACAAGTTTATCAGGGGTTAAAATACAGAGATTAGGGTTAAAATAAAGATATTAGGGTTAAAATGAACTAGAAAATTCTCATATTCCTATTTTACGGACATATTTAGAAAATATATTATCTAAGGTTAGATAATGATCTTTTTTTAACTCTTTTTTCATATAAAAATTGTGGGTATAATTTATTATTTTAAAAAATTGCAAGCATGTTCTTCCCCCACTTATAAAAGGGTACCCCCTCTTATTTAATTTTCACACTTCATAATTATTTTGGTTAGGATAATAAATACCAAGATAAATTCATTAAATAATTACCCATGACTAAGAGTCATTTTTTTGATCAAAAAACCCTTCTAGGAAGGATTTTGGTGCAAACCTAAAGATATTGTTCGAAGAAGTGGTATCATTATTAACCAAGCATTTTTGTTTTATTTATTCTTCAAAATCGTTTAAATATTATTAAACTATGATGAAATAATAACACCATTATCTACCATATATTTATATATTATTATTTTAATGTAGTAACCTATATCCATCTCATATTCCATCAAATGGGATATGAAATCATCAATCGTCTGTACGGGGGACTACTGTCTTGCGAACCGATGTAAATAATTTTATTTCACCACCTCTGAAAGAATGATATAATGAAGAATTTAGCACACACACACACATATTATATATACAAAATAATTATAGTTCTATAATTATAATATAACATCTATATTATTATATTCCAATCCATTGGAAATGATAACATCACTCATGTGTATATGTGGACTACCACCATCACAAATCGATGTGCAAAATTTTTCATTTTATTTTAAAATGTATAGTAATAATGATATATTTAATAAATATATATGATATATATGATATAAAAATTATTATATCATGTTGAAATATTATTTATCATTATTTCGTTTCATTTGTCAAAGAAAATGAAAACAACATTCATACGTACGTACGACCTACCATCTTCATGAATGGTGTAAATCATTTTTACATATATATCATTTATTGACTATTAAAAATAATTATATAATGAATATATATGATATTTTTATCATGGTTAAAATTCCAAATATGATGGAACATCTATTAATGTATAAATACTGAAACTACCAAACCACAACATATATGAAAAATAAAGCTGTTAGTACTCAAAATAGTGATTTTAATAAAAAATTGTTAATAAATAGGTGATAAAAAGTTATAAATTATATATGATATGATATATATGATTATGTTTCTATAATATATGTATATTAAGTATGTATTTATTATAAATGTGGTTCAAACATGTATGAAGGAAATCAAACATATGGTAAGTATTTCTCAACTCACTTTACTTCCATGAGACATATTCCATATTCACTAATAATTCATTTTTTATTATGTACATAGTACCCATTTAATAGGTTATATCATAAATATCTTTGAATTAATGGTATTTAAACTTTCATTTGATGTTATGGGGGATATAATCCAAAATTTACCAAATTGGTAAGTGTTCATTTTACAATATCTTCACTATTCAGGATTGTTTGTGATTATGTTTCTAATGATGAAATATTATAAAATATCTCTTAAGGAACTCATGATTTTTATTCTCCTCTATTTATTCATGAAATATTCAAGTAATAGTTCCAATTTTCTCTCTTTTTTACTTAAAATTATTGAGAAAATGTTTTTCAAAAAATTTAAATATATTTCCCCATTCGGTTGAAAATCATTTTTCTTTTATATCCATGTTTTCTAATTATATTTTCAATTTTTTTTTTCAAAATTCTCCAAATGTTTTATTAAAGAAAATTTTACCCATGTTTTAATTTCTACAAAATGTTTTCAAAGGAATCTTCTTTCATTTTCAGAATGAGGTATTTTTTTTACCTTTTTACAACAGTGAGAAATGAATGTTTTTAATGGTATGTAATAAATTACCTATTGTCAGGAACACTCATTGAATTGAATCTTCCTTCAAAAGTTTCCATGATTATTTTCAAATATTTTTTTCTAATATTCTTGAAATTTTTAGTTTTTGGAAGTTATTTTCAAAGTGAAAAAGATATTTTCCTCTATAATTATTTTAATTTAATTTTTATGGTATTTATATTCAAAAATGACAACAACCCTCATTTTACTTATGAATAATTAGGAATATGTTGTAACAATACCATCCTTATTATTTATTTAGATGGTTTATGATTTATTTTATTGGGGTTGTACTATTTTGAAACCATTCTCCATGTTACTCTGGATGGTTTATGATTATGTTTATTGTTTGGGGATATTATTAATATTTTGTATTCTAGTTTTCAATATAAATGCTTACATTGATTTTGTTTATTGATTTGGGAAATTGTTAACATTTCATATGATTTTTTTTTCAATATGAATTTTTACATGATTATGTTTCTCCCATTTCATATGAGTAATGAATTAGAATTAGTAAGTGATAGGAGATACCTACTATAGCCCCTTGATGCATTGGAAGGCCGCATGAGACAAACTAGTTTTAGTATTTGGCTGAGAATTTTCCCATTTATGTAAGATTTCTTAACACAAGTATTTTAAATTATAGTTATGATGTCTCATATTATGAATTCCATTATTAAGAGACTAGTTATTGATGTCCATGTGATTATGTGATTAGTTATTAAATTTATGGATAAGTTTCAAGATCATGTGATTATTTATATGGAATTATTTGATTATCATCTATTCCTGTCATATTATTCTTCATGCTCAAGTTATTTGTTAAATTACATGTGTTTATAGTTATTTAACTTGACATATTTATTATTCATTATTTATTCATGATAGCTTCCATAGTACTTATATCCTTACTAAGCATCTGATCTAACTCCTATCTTATATTTCCTCCCACTAGATTACAAGCAATTTGTTATGATTTTCATGAATGGATATGTTAAAGGTAATAGTGGTCTTCTCAAAGAACATAATATGTTTCATTTTATGTTTTTAAATGTAATGTGAAATTAAAGTATGTATCCAATTTACTAAGACTAATAAACTATTCGGTCCTTTGGGATGTGATTAATTGTATCTAGTATCAATGTAATAAAAGATCCACTGACTCTAGGCTACATGATTCAGTGTCTTTATAGATAGGATCTTTATTACTAGGCACCACATTAAGATCTTTGATGAAGATTTTTATCTATAACACTTATTTAACTGCCTTAAAAACCACAATATACTCAAAATTTTCTATAGAATCCATGACCATAGTATGTTTTAATCAATTGTATCTCACAACACCTCCATTCAATGTGAATATGTATCCCATTTGTGATTTCAAATCATCTTGATCTGTTTGGAAACTAGAATTTTCATATTCTCTGATGACTAGTTCTTTATCTTCACCATAGACTAGGAACATATCCTTAGTAAACCTCAAGTACTTAAGGTTTGTCTTTACTTACATCCAATGGTAGCCACCTGGTTTATCTTGATATTTTCCTACCACACTTAAGTCCTAGACAAAATCTATCATAGTATATATTATAACATATAAGACTAACCAAATTGATAATGTGTATGGAATCCTTTACATTATTTGTCTTTCCTCATGTGTCTAAGGATACATTTTCTTGGAAAGACGAATTCCATGTGATATCGACAATAATCCCTTATTGGATTGTTCCATACTAAAAATATTTAGTATTTTTTTCAATATACAACTTTTACAAAGGTTGAGAATTATCTTGGATCTATCAAGATGGATCTTTATCACAAGAATATATGATGCCTCACCTAAGTTCTTTATGAAGAATCATTTATTAAAATAGTATTTAATATACTGTAATAATGGTATTTCATTTCTAAAAGTAATATGTAATTTACATATATTATTAACATAACAACCGCACTAAAACTAAAAAATTTATAGACACAAGGATATGAAACAAAATTCCATTATAGATTTATCAAAACAAATATTCCATGACATGTATTCTTTATTTAATCCATAAATGTATTTTTACAATTTTCATACCTTTTGGAATCCTTTGGAGTCAGAAACTCTTTAGGTTGTGTCATGTAGAAATCTTTCAGAAGGTTCCCATTAAGGAAGTCTATTTTGCAGTCTATTTTCTAAATCTCATAGTCATGGAAGTCCACACCGATAAGTGAATTTATAATAGATTTTGTTATTGAAACTGGTGAAAGGTTTCTTCATAGTCTATGACTTGATGCCTTTTGAAACCTTTTGTAACCATTCATTCATTATAGGTATTTAATTGTCCATCCATGTCCATTTTATTTTGGAATACCCATTTACAAACAATGGGATTCACATCCACCAGAGGATATACAAAAATTCATATTTGGTTTTGGTACATGGAATCAATTTTATAATTCATGGCTTCCTTCCACTTGGAAAAATCTGTGACACATAATTATTTCTTATAGGTTAGAAGATCATTATTATCAACTATTAATGAGTCACCATCCTTAGTGACTAAAAAACCACACCGTTCTAGTTTTTCATCCTCTCATGTACTCTTAGGAAGAAATTGTGTCTTTGGAACATCATCTTTCATGAGGCTTTGAGTAATTTTTTCATGTGGAAACTCTTTCTTATAATGATACTGAAATACATCAAAGTCAATATCACTCACACTATCTCTTTTAGAGATATAATCCCTCTCTATAAATGTGGGCTATATTTCAACCACTATAATATTCAGAATGTAGTTCAATGATAAGTTACAAAACCCAGTTGGCTAAAAAGCCTCAAACATGCCACCCCAGTTCAATGATAAGTTACCGAAACTTGTTGGCTACATAGAGAGGGTCTAATATGGTACAAAAGGGAGACTATACCCTCATGATTATAGTAGAAAAATATTAATAGTAAATAAATAAATAAGTGAATAAATAAAATAATCATAATAATAACAAACAGAGCAGTAGAATTAAATCATCTAGGCATTGGCAATAATCAATCCAAAAGTGTCATCATATAGATAATGGTGAGTATTTCAGGGATATATATAAAAAGGTATGGATACATGGTAGTAGGAACATATACATACAAAATATGTATAAAAAAATAAAAAAAATACGAAAAGGATATCACCAGTAACATCATGAGACAAGGATTAGTACCGTGCTCCCAAACTCCCATGTTATATATCAATTAGGGATCCATTAACAAGTGTTTTACCTTTTCCCTACCTGTATCCAAGAAGTTCGGTGAGGTACCAATCAATGAATCAAACAAGGTGTGATATATACTCATTATACCACCAAAAATAACTTCTATAACAAATACAACTTATATATAAAAACGATAAACATGTACAGGTATAATTGGTAAATCTTTATAATGAATGAAAGATATAAAAAAGTTCATAACCTGGGATGTAACTATGAGAAGGATATAAATGGTGAATACTAATACATAAAGCTAAATTGTGTAATTAAATTCTATTTTTGGTATAAATCAAATACATAAAAATTATCAGACCTATATGGGCTAGGTCCCATGGATGTAGACAAAGGAAACCTTCCTTGAGTCCAAAAAAATTGTCTAAGGAAAGATAAAAATAATATTGACCAACATGGGAAAGGAACCTAAGGCCCATTTCTAAGGCCTCAAATTATCTTAATATATAAATGCATATTAGGGTCATAGGTACAATACCTCGATCCCCTTATTGGTTCCATATTGTAATAAATATCAGTGCCACCCCATTAGTCAACATTGACACCATACCATAATAAACATCAATTCCATACCAAGATAAATATTACTGCCATACCATTAATCAACATTGGTGCCATAACATAATGTCCAAAATCAAACAAGTAATATAAAATTCAGGGCTATGTTAGTGTCCATTCTCAGGTTTAATAATCCATTTCATTACAATATCCTTAATTAATCCATTCATCAACTCATTTAATTTTACTTAAGTCTTCCACAATGGGTGGAAATCTCACACACCCTAAAGGGGTGGTTTTATCTTATGGAAGATGAATGAAACCACCTTGAAGGTGGTTCAAGTTGAGGTTGAAATCCTCTAACCAAGTCAAAGAGATTTGTGGGAATCACATTTAAGGTTCTAACAATTAATTTAAGATATTGGTTAATTTTAGGAGTAGTGACCAGAATGTCTGGCATGTAGAACACTAAAAATAGTTTTATAAGTGACAAAACCTTAGGGAAAAGGTATAAAATACGAACCTTATGGTGGAAGAGGATAAATAATATAATATTAGCCTTTATTTTATCCTAAATCAGAAAAAAAACAGAAAAATAGATGAATAACCAAGGGAGATACAATGTTACAGATGTAACTTGATTCAGAATTTGATCAAAGAAGAGGGACCAGGACCTACGAGAAGTGAAGAAGAAGATCTTCACATGGGATACTACTGGATAAATGAGGAATAAATAAGGGTTTATTTTTAAATGAAAGGAGGTAAAAATTTTAATTTTCACCCAAATTTATGGGGTTTCATGGTTTTTCCACATGGTTGGCCAAATAATGCACCAACCATGTGATATACACTATCCACAGGAACTCCCTCACATGGAATAGACACATAGTTAGACTAGCCATGCAGATGACATAAAAAAACCTCTGTAATAAGGCCCATTGAATTTTGATGGTCATGTATCCTGAGAAACATAGTTAAACATTACTGTATGACCCTATGCATTGCACTGGATATCCACAAATGGTTTAAACAATCCATGTGGACTATGATGCATGGTTTAAACTAACTATATAGCCCACCTATTTCCTCCACAACTCGGGACTCTAGGCTCCAGTAAATTCCCAGATACCCCTAAAAAATCCTCAACACACTAGTTATTCATATTAGAAAAAAATAAAAATTTAAGCTTAAATTAAAATGGTTTCCACACCTTAGAGAAATTTTTGGGTGTTATAGCCTCCCCCATGTAAGAAAAAAAATCCTTGAGTCTCCCTTATGATGGTAATAAAGCATGATCTGAGAAACTATTAGGCCACTGGGCATGTACATCAGCCTATCTCCCCTAGGTGTCATCATCTACATGGTTGTTCTTCCATGGAACCTAGACTAAAGGAATCGACCTACCTCGAAGATCCTTCATGATCCGATCCATGATAGAAATAGGGTGCTCCTCAAAAAAAGTTTTAGCATCTAGTTCCACCTTATCAGGATGGAAAATATGACATAGGTCTTATAAATAGTGATATAACTACGAAATTTGAAATATTTCATGCATAGATTTATATATATGGGGAAGTGCTATCTGATAGGACATTGAACTAACCCTCTCAAAAACAAAAAAAATGTTTGAAAAATTGAGGACACAACTTACCTTTCTATCTTAACCTTTGATGCCCCGGTCTAATTTAAACACATAATAATAACCATGAGACCCTATGAAGTGCACTGGAACACATTGCATGTTTTAAAAAATCCCTACAGACTGGGATGCATGGTTTAAACTAACTGTGTGGACCACCCATTTCCTCCAAAAATAGGATCACTAGGCACCGAGAAAGTCCCAGATACCCCCAAAACGCTCCTCAACCAACTAGTCATTCTTATTAGGAAGAAACCAAATAATTATACTTAAATTAAAAGGTTCTACATACCTCAGATAAAAGCCAGGGTGTTATAGTCTCCCCCTCTTACGACAACTCATCCTTGAGTTACCCTTCTGAGGGTAATAAAGCATTATCTAAGAAAAGATTTAGCCACTGGACACCTACATTAACCTCTCTCTCCTAGTTCTAATCTTGTACATGGATTTTTTTACATAGAATAAAATCTAATGGAACCGAAATACCTCAAATAGACTTCATTCTCCGTTACATGGTACAAATATGGTGCTCCTCAAAAGAAGCCTCAACTTCTAGTTCTACCTCATCAGGATGGAAAACATGAGACGAATCTGAGTAGTAGTGAAATAAATAAGAAGCATGAAGGATACCATACATATATTTATATATTCAAGGAGGTTCTATCCAATAGGACACTAATCCAACCCTAGAAAAAACCTCAAAAGGTACAATTAACTTAGGTGAAATCTTCCCTTACAGCCTAAAATGTTGATTCTATAGACTAGTATAAACACATAAGAATAACCAATATCCAACCACGAACTCTAGAGTTCATTTATGACGATCGACATATGAATTCTTCCTAGACTGGACTATAGAAATTTGCTTATTGATCTACTAAAACTTCTCTAAAGTATCCTAAATGAGAAGAGGTCTAAGTAGCACTTCCTCTCTAGCCTCTAACTAACATAGGGGTGAACGACATGGACTACCATATGGGGGCTTCATAAGGATCCATATGTATATTTTATTAGAATATGTTATTGTAATATTATTTGGATAGAGTTATATTTTTCTCTCATAAGCCTCCAAAATCAAAGACACGTGCTCTAATAATGTCTTCTACCACCTTAATTTTCCACTTGGACTACCCATCAGTTTGTGGGTGGTATCATGTACTCAAAAGTACCTATATACCTAATGACCTCTGCAACCCTTTACAAAACCTAGAGGTAAAATGGGAATCTTTTTTCCTATATAATATTACATGGAACTCAATGAATTTATATAATCTCTCAAACATAGAGACTTCCAAGATCATCTATAAAAAATTCTCCTTGATAGGTAAAAAGTGAGTGACCTTCTTTATCCTATCGATGATCACCCATACTACATCATTTCCTCGATGGGGTCTCTATAAGATAGTCAAAAAATTCATAGTGATGTTATCCCATTTCCACTTAGGAATGGGAAAAGGTTTTAAATTCCCTACTAGTCCCTAGTGTTCAACCTTCACCAGTTGATAGGTGTAACACTGAGTAACAAATCCTGGTATCTCCCTTATCATGCCAGAACACTAGTATTAGTGACATAGATGTTGATATATCTTTGTAAGACAAGGGTGTAATACCCAAGTAGAGGCATTATAATCTCATATCAATTCATCCTATATATCTTTGGGAACCCAGACACATCCACATATGTACAATACCTTATCACTATCAACAATACAACCTTTAAGTGGTTCCTCACATGAAAATCTTTCCCAAATGAAAAATCCCTCAAGTTCTGAAATCTACCTCATCTTCACTCTTTCCAAAAGTGAATAGGTCAATGCTAAAGCTGTAAGGAAGGGATTTTCATGATTATTATATTCCTCTAAGTTCATCATATAAAATAGGGCCATCAACTTCCACTCACTACTGCCTCCTGAAAAACCTATGTCTGAGTCCCCCAACTCAAATAATTAGAAACAATATTATCCTTTATAGGAATATAGGAAATATAAAAATCAAAGTACTGTAGATATTCAACCAATATTCTCAACCTAAGGTTCAATATAATGATGTTTAAAGATATACTAGAGTATTTTGTGGTTCATATATACCACAAACTACTCTCCTAATAAATAATGCCTCCAACAATACAAGGAATGAATTGCAACTACTAGATCAAGATTGTGCTTTAGGTAATTCCTCTCACGTGGCCTCAAATAAAGAGACCTGTATGCTATGAATCTATCTACCTACATTATAATTACTCATAGCCTGATTCATGATGCATCTAAATGAACTATATAGTTAATTCTTGTCTCTAGAAGAATCGTGATTGATGCTAATGCCAGTCTCCCTTTCATCTCTTGAATGGACTTCTCACATGCCTCAGAACATGAAAACTTCACATCCTTCTTGGTGAATCCTGTGATTGGTGATAACATACATGATAAATCCTAAATAAATCACCTATAATAGCTATAAAGCCCCAATAAACTTCTTATTTTAAATAAAATATTGGGATTATCCCAAGAAACTATGAAATTGACCTTCTCTAGGTCAACATGCACTCCCACCTATGAAATATCATGACCTAGGAATTAAACCTTGTTGATCAAAAAGTGTAATTTGTAGATATTATCATTCAACTATTTCTATATTAGTTTATTATGTTATGATGTCAATATTGTTTACATGGACATGTCATGTGTGAGAATACAACAAGATACCATCTATAAAGACCACCAAAAATGAATCCAAAAAATAAGTGAAAAAACCTATTAATTAAATCCATAAGAATAGAAGGAACATTCATGAGATTGAACGACATAACAAAATACTCATAAAGGAGATATCTTCTTCGGAACATAGTATGTGGTATGTCCAAAGGTCTAAAATGCACCCGATGACAACCTGACCTCAAATAAATATTAGAGAAAACAAAACATCCTCAAATTTGATCAAATAAGTCTTCTACATGAGGTAAATGATACCAATTATTCACTATGATATGGTTTAATTTATGGTAATCCATGAAAATCTTGAGGGTTCTATTGGTATTCTTAGAAAAAATCATGGGTGAAATCCAAGGTGAAGTGGTGAATCTTATGAAACTCTTAGATTCCAAATCCTCTTTCTACCTATTGAGCTCCTGCAACTCAGTAGCGACCTTCTTATGATGAAGAATAGACACTGGTGCTCCTCCTATAACTAGATCAATATGGAACTCAACCTATATATATGGAGGTAATCCAAAAAATTAATTTGGTAAGACATACCTAAAAAAATATACCATAGGGGGAAACTCATCCTAACATATTTCTTGACCATCCATATAAAGGCTAGAAATATGGGATATCACTTTGCCCAACCCATGATGATCTAGCCCATATCAAATTTCCCAGAAATTCTATTAACCTTTGTGAATATAACTATCACCCTATGGTGATGTGAACGAAACCTTATGATTATAATAATCGACATAAGTGCTGTAAGGAAATAACAGGTCCATTCCAATAATAACATCAAATCCTTTCATCTCAAGGATGAAGAAGTCCCATAATAAATGATATCTACCTACCTCAAGGGGGAATTCCTGGCACCAACACACACTCTATGTTCGTATCCCCAATGGAGTTTCAAGCATCATCATGCTATAGAAATAATGAATGTAAAGCCTAAGGATTTAAATGATTACTATATATATAAAAGAGTGGTATGATCCTCTATAAACTAAAATAGATTTCAAGGTAGATGCTTCTAAAATCATACCTCAAACTATAGAAGGCTTGAGACTCTAATCCCTTGGTATAGGCTGCATTGTATAAATCTGGACCAATACACGACCCTAACATACAACTTGACTACTCTGAGTAGGCCCAATCTGTTGGAATTGTACCACTATTTCTAGCTTCCTTGGCATTGACTAGCCCCTCATTCTGATCGATTGCTAGCACTCCAGCTCCATACTTGATGTGGAATTACTAATCCCACTCCAGTACCCAGAGTTAGTTTAGATCCTCCCTTATTGTCCACTGTAAGCAATATTCTTACAAACTACTATAAATGGAAAATCATGTCATTTCCTCAACACTCAACTAGGGCCCTCTCACACTGAGTTTTCCCATGTTCTTACTTTCTACACTCGTAAAAAACTACAAAACTTCCAACATGTGCACTCTTATTGGTACTTCCTTAACAATAGGTTTTAAAGATATGCTTCCTACCACTAAATACCACACAACTAGTCTGAGAATCTAGTCCAATTTGATCCATACCTCCAGCTTCCCTCAAGTTATAGTCAGTAATAAGAGTCCAATTTACTATTTCAGGAATAATAGTCAATTAAATGATTTTCACCTGAGATTAGATAGGATGCTTGTGCCCATACTCAAAGTGTCTTTCTATGTATGATTCATCAACAATATATATTGGTGAAAAGTAAAAAATATTTTTTAAGCGAGTTGAATAATCCTTTAGAGACATAGTAACCTTCTCCAGGTGTATAAAATCCCTAGCTCACTCTTCCCTCAAAGTATTAGAAAAAAGTTAGTCATAAATATAGATAAGAAGTCCCTTAAAATAATTTTTTCACTACTGATCTACTTGGTTAAGGATAGCCTACTAACATTTGGTGGATCCACAAAGAATACACATCACAAGTTTGAACCATATTTCTAGAGTCATCTACAGATGCTCATGGATAGAAAATACAACCTCAATCTATAACTATACAGCCCGAGAGACACCATCCCCTTAGAAATTAGGTGGATGATAATACTAAAACTCTCACATAAAATCTTATATATAAGAGGAAGGTCATGGTGCTCCCTGTATAGTATTCCTAAGTTACAAAAATCCTTCTTGAAACTGAGCATCATCACTCGCATTGATAATAAAAGGAAGTACTTTAGGAGGAACTACTGGAGGTAACACTGGTAGATCAAGGCCCACCAACTTTGGAGCATGGTCATCACCACCCTCCTAGCATATGAATCAAGGAATTTTGGTGTAATATATATATATAAATTCTGAGAAAATGCCTCAAATGGGACTTGATAACAAAAGACCACATATATAAAAGTAGGGCAGGTACAATCCTTCATATAAGTAAGTAAAACGCCTCTTCCTAATCCTAAATCTAGGTCTAGGCGATGCATTAGGCAATAAAAAATACAAGAGACACTTCCTACTTCCCATGACTACGGTTGGGTTAGGGTCATATTCTCTATTTTAGATAGGGGTCCCAATATATAGAGTGTCAGTTGAAAGTTATAGAGGAAAACACCCTTTATGTTGCAATTGGAATCCCCAGTTAATGAAAAATGTATTTGAATTAATATTTATCAATTATTGAGTTTATATCATAGACCAGTTAAATTAATTACCATTCCCAATTTGTAGAAGTACATAATTTATAAATTACAATTGGTAGTTCATATAACTAATCTAGACCATTACATATAATAATATAATGTAACAGTGAATATAAGATGATTTTACTAGATTAATCGCAATTCCCAATTTATATAAGCACATGATTTATAAAATAAAATTAGAATTTATATATTCAAATAAACTAAAATTTCAGTATATGTAACTATAGTTACACATCTCAAACATGTGATAATTGGTTAATTAAAGTGGAATCATAAAACTAAATATAAAAACTATTTAAGTTGATGTAAATATTTGAATAACCAATTATTTAATCCATTTATTTCTATAGAAACATTAGTTTCATAGTATATATATCACTTAAAGTGATATCAATAAGTATATGGTGATCAAATAATGAAACCTACATGGCATGGAATATGCATGGAATGTGAATCTCTAAGAAAACTATAATGATGCTTGAACAAAGATTCCTTTCCACACCAGGAAAAGGATAAAATAGAACCAATAATAGTAAAAATAAACACCACACCTCATGGGAGTCACCCAATGGTGACATCAGTGCGACCACAAGAGGCATAATCCAAAACAACATGTCCCTTCCCATGTAATTTGTCTTTTCCTCACACATGGGTTAGTTACTCCCAAGCACATGCTCATTACCAAATTTCAAAATATCCTAGTCTCATATCTCCTAACCCCAAAAATAAATAGTAAGTAAAATAACCTCTGATACCAATTTGTAACATCACATACTTAGTTCACTCATAAACAACAAAACCCAGTTGGCTATATGGCCTCAAGCATGCCTTCCCATATGCCAGAGGCCACCAACTAATAGTAATGGTCTAAGGTGGTATAGTGGGGTGAATATACCCTCATGATTAGAGTAGAATAATGGTAATATTAAATAAATTAATAATTGAATAAATAGAGGAATCATAATAATGAAAAATATAGCAATATAAGTAACTCATCCAGATATTAGTAACAATCAATCCAAAAACCACGTCATATATAAAATGATTTTTTTTCATGGATCTATAAAAAAAGGAAGGTATATGTGGAATTAGAAACCCATATATAAAAAACATAGATAAAAAAGTACAAAAATACCAAAATTATTTTTATAGTAGAATCATGATCTTAGGCTCAATACCTTGCTCCCAAACATCCATGCTATAGGTCAATGAGGCATCCACAATTGGATGCTTTCCCTTGCCCCTACCTACATCCAATAAGTCTGTATGGGCACAAACCAGTGATTTGAAAAGGGTGTGAGATGTACTCATTATTACACTACCAATGGTGTCTATAAAAAATCCAACAAATTTATAAAAACTATAACTGTGTATAGGAATAATAGGTAATTTTGTATAATAAATGATAAATATAAAAAAGTATATAAATAGGGATGTAACTATGAGTAGGATATAAATGGAGAATATCGGTACATTAAAGTAAAGTGTGAAAGTAACTACTATATTTGGAATACATTTCATACATAAAAAGTATCAGACCAACATGGTCGAGGTCCTAAGGTTGTAGACCAAGGTGACCTCCTCGAGTCCTAGGAACTCGTCCAAGGTAAGCTTGGAATAGTTCAGACCAACATGGTCTAGTAACCCAGGGCCCAAGGACGAGGCATCCTAATATTTGGAGATATAAATGTATATTGGGGTCATAGGATCCATACCTCAATCCCCTCATTGGTTCCATACCATGATAAATATCAGTTTCATACCATAATTAATATTAGTGAGATACCACTAATCAACATTGGTTCCATACCATAATAAATATTAGTTCCATACTATAATAAAGAATGAAGCCATATCATTAATCAACATCAGTTCCATACCATAATTTTCCAAATCAAACAAGTAATATAAAATTTAGGGCTATGTTAGTGTCCATTCCTAGGTATCATAATCAATTTCATTACAATATCCTTATTTAATCCATTAATTAACTCATTTAATTTTACTTAAGATTTCTATAGTGGATGACAAGATCACAAACCCTAAATGGGTGGTTTTATCTTAGGGTATATCAACGAACCCACCTTATAGGTGGTTTGATTTGAGGTTGAAAACCACCAACCAAGTCAAGGTGCAATGTGGGAATCACATTTAAGGTTCAAATAACTAATTTAATACATTGGTTAATTTTAAGAGAAATTTTTAAAAGGACAGACATGTAACATAATGATGATGATTTAATAATAAAAAAAATTATGGAAAAGGTATATACCGCATACCTTTTGAAGATAAAAGAGAACTCGTCTAGTATCAAACATTTTTTTTCCAAAATTGGAAGAAAATGAAAGAATGGATCAATACTCAATGGATATCCAATGTGACATAAAACACTTGATTCAGACTCCAATCAAAGAAGAGGGATCAGGGACTAGGAGAGGTGGATAAGAATCTCTTCAAGTGGTATGATTCTATAAAAATGAGGAGTAAAATAGGGGGTTTAGTTTTAAAATAATGGAATGAAAAATTGACTTCTCACCCAACTTTAAGGGGTCACATAGTTTTGCCACACATTTTCCCAAACCTTGCACTAACCGTGCACCAATAATATATATGGTCATCCCCTCACATGGGATAGGTTCATGATTAGAATAACTATTCTTAGACCATGAAAAACACATCTACTATAATAATTAAAGCATTCACACAACTATAATTATAGCATCCCGCCTTTTTATCACATAAAATTTCATTACATTTTACAAAACCGAGGATCTTTAAGGTTTAGTGTTTTAGAAACCAGGAACTTAAAACATGAAAACATAAAACATTATTCTTAAACACTTGAAAGGATTCTCTTTATGTTCATACTAGGTTCATTACTACATCTCATAACCCGGGAACATACATCAAAAGAAAGGGTGAGCAGAAGGCCCAGTAAGGGAAACAAGGGGAAACATTTAACATGTGAACTTGAGATACGTCAACAATGTCCTGAAAAAGAACTTTAAGGCATGAGAAAGAAATCACGAGGCATATAATAATAAAAATAATTTTTTTCATAACTTGAATATGTGGCTAAAACAATTAATATTGACAATAATTTCTATTTCACCATGGTCCATCCCCAAGGTGTCATTAAAAATTACCAAGGTTATTCACCAAGGTGTCGTTAAAAAAATAGTCATCTCTAGAGATTAAGTCTTTACCCAATGCATTGGAGTGCTATCATGGATCACCCTTGACATGTCTTTATTATCATGTGAGCCACATATATCATCATAAATAATTCCATAAACAACCCATATATCATAAAAGGAATGGGTTTCATTTCATAATCATAACGTTTTAAAAACTACTTTAAAGACATGATCTTTGTGTCACTTTAAAACCCACAGAAAAGGAAGGTGGGTCTCAAGTATGTAAATACCAGAATTTAAAATAGAAAATTTTGGTATATATGTGAATACCCCTATAGAATAGAGAGATTTGAGTATTCAATTAATAAAATAAAAGAACTTTATAACAAGAGAGAGAGACATTTTGAGACGGAAATTCTGCAGCATAACGATTATGTTTCAGGGTTTTAGAAAACATTGAAAAGAGAGGGGACATGGGTCAAACATTCATAAATGGAATATAAAACAGTAGAGGGATAGAATATGAAGGATATATGAAAGTGGTAATGAAATTTTAAAGATATACCATATGAAATGAAGAACATGAAAGGAAGACAAAAATAAGATTTCTCTTATGAAAATTCAGCAGCCTAACGACGTCACTTAAACATCAAAAAAAATGAATTGACGAGATCAAATAGGATCTCTCATCATATAAACATAAAATATTGTTATGATAGATATAGATATCATACCAAAAAACAATAAAAAGTAACTTGAAAGACTTTACATGAAAGTAGAACTTTGAAAAATGAGAACGGTGAACGAATCCCTTACAAATTCGGCAGCCTAACAGCGGCACTTAAAACTTAAAAATATTGAATTGAAGAGATCAAATAGGGTCTATCATCATATGAAAATAAAATATCAGTATGATAGATATAGATATCATATCCCAAAATAATAAAAAGGAACATGAAAGACTTGACATGAAAATAGATCTTGAAAACGATAAGGGTGAAAGAATCCCTTAAAAATTCTGCAGCCTAACGGCGCCACTTAAAACTTAAAAATACTGAATTGAAGAGATAAAATAGGGTATATAATCATATGAACATAAAAGATCAGTATTATAGATATAGAGATCATACCCCAACATAATAAAAAGGAACATGAAAGACTTGACATGAAAACAGATCTTGAAAACGAGAAGGGTGAAAGAATCCCTTAAAAATTCTGCAGCCTAACAGCACCACTTAAACTTTCTTAAAATGAATTAATGAGAGAAAAAGGGGGTCTCTAATAATATGAACATGAAAAGGGCAGTAATAGTAATATAAAATACCATCCTCCAATATAAGATCATGGAGAATTAAAGAAATGACATAAAAGAGATTACTTGAAAAGAAAGAGAAAGGTAGGATCCCTTACCTTAAAACGTAACTATTAAAACTCAAGGGTTGGGACCTTGAGGGATTGGGGGAACCTTGGAAGGACTCCTTGGGAGGTAATGAGACCATAGATTCGTTGGGGGAGAGTTGGGAGTCGAATGGATGATAGGATGGCTTGGTATTTATAGGGAAAGTGAGGGGCAAGACATTAATGGCCAAGGGACACCCCCGTAGTGGTTTTGGAAAAACCATAAGCTTGCCCATGGTATTTTCCCATGGTATTGGCCACTTGGGACAACTCATACCTTATATTACTATTCATAAGTCTACCATATTGATTAAATACTTAATACATCATTTAATGATGTCATTAAACACCCGTAACTTAAAAACTGTATTTTCATTATTCATCGAAAATTCAACTTTCTCAGAAAAATCCCAAAATTTCACCTTAACCAAATATCGATGCCATGATTTAAAAAATGAACTGCATTTTATAAAAATAATTTTCTAAATAATTTTAATTTAATTTTTAAATAAATACACCATTCACCGAAAATTCATTTTTTTCAGAAAAATCCCCCAAAAATACCTTAACATAATATCGATTCTCTGAGTTCAAAAATGAAATCCATTTTATAAAAATAATTTTCTAAATATTTTTAATTTAATTTTTAAATAAAAAATAATATTCACCCAAAAAAACTAATACTTGACTAATAATTTATGAAACCGTTATTTAACCATTTTATTGAATCACATTACTTAATCAAGGTGCCTAGATTATATTAATGCTTTATTTAAATGAGATTACTAATCAATTTGGTCACATTACTAATCCTAAGCATAAAATCACTATTCATAATTTACTATTCATCGAAAATTAAGTTGATCTTATTAGACTCTAAATTTCGTACTGAACATAATTGTAGAAGACCATTTTTTGAAAATCATTACACATTTTTAATTATTTAAGGTTTACAAAAACATTTTTTGAAATATCATTTCTCTAAAATTCACCAAAAATATGCATACTATATTTATCCGGACATTTAAAAATTTATAAACTTCATCACAAGAAGAAATCAAATTTTTTATTTAAAACAAAGGATTACACAAGGCGGTTACGATATTCTTACATAGCCCCTTATCACACCAGCATAGGATCTAAGTGTAAGGTGTGCTAAGGTGAGAGAATCTGAGGGAGGCTCGGCCAACATCGCACGAGTAGTAATTTGTATCAGTTTGAACTTCTCGCGAAGGCGATTCCATTCTAGCTTCATACGATGAAGTTCGGCTTGGGTTTGGTCCAGAGAAAAGCCCATTGGTGATACCTCCTTCCCAAGTTCTATTAGATGGGCTTAGATTGGTCCAAGACTACTGGGTGAGGCCATCAAATATTCTTTCTATATTAATTAACCACGATCACTTGTATTTAGAGAAAAATATCGAAATGTTTAGTTTCCAGCGGTCATATTGAACAATGGTCATATAACAGTCAAAACCCAATAGTCTCATTTTAATTATACTCATGTTATCCAGTGAAACTGTTTTGTTGAGTATAAAAATAAAATAAAATAACACTCAAAATTAGGAAACAAGATTTATTCAAAATTTTGGGTCGTTACAATCTTCCTTCCTTAAGAAATTGCGTCCCCGCAATTTTTAAAACTGGATTTTGAAATTTCATTGAAAGTCCCACACCGAAAAAGGAGTCAGTAAAACTATTACTTTAAAAGAAAGAAAGGGAAGTAAAAGGTCACCCGAGTTAACCCATACTAGGATCCCATGTAGGAAAACATGGACATGGAGGAAAAAAGCAAAGGGTCATGTTCTAAGGGAGAGTGATAGAAAACATGATTAGGAGAAAGTTAACAACAAGAAAATCACAAACTTATGATGGGTTAAACGGTATTTGGTTTCCTAGTAGGAAACATTAACAAAAAACATTTTTTGTTTTATGTTCCTTTTCATAGTTTTGAGGAATTCATTTACTACGTAGAATAAAAACATAAGGAAATATACTTACCTTTAAGTAGAGTTTAATCCTTTAATAAGTTTCTACCAAAACTAATCTTTTCTCCAAACTATGATCATTCAAAAACACTTGGTCTCATCAAAAGTACAAGAATAATCTTATAGAGAATCACGTATTCCACAAAAGAAAAACTATCTATCTTTAAACATTTATCCCAAAAACAGAAAGGGTAAGATAAAACAACTCTTAAAAAAGAAATAATCCCATAGGAAGGGAAACTACTTTTAAATCTTAAAAGTTCCACGGTACTACCCAGAGTTCATCATAGACCATTCCATAAATAATTGTCCTTAAAATTCCTCAAAATAACCCAAACTAAGATTGAAACCCATATACAAGAATGACTTGATAACATAGTCTTCCAAGATAAACTTTATCATTCATCTCCAAACAACATCAACCACTCCTAACATCTTATAACAAAAGTAAATATCCTAAAAATATTTTCCAAGATAGGTCAATCATTTCCGTAAGTAACCTATAATACCATAAGTTCACCTTAAATTCATAGATTCTTCAAAATATAATTCAACTTTTACTCCTCAAAGAAAATACCGTAGTAATATATTTACCTTGATCAAATAGGGTTCCCAAAATAGTGAACGTCTTCCAAAATAATAATCATCTTTTAATACTCTAATCATCTCTGTCATATTATTACGGAAATCATCACATTTCCTATCACATTGGTTGTTGGGACATGTTCTTCCATTTCCCGCCATTAACTAAGGAAAGAAAGTACAATTATGGGCTTAAATACTTAGCCAATAATCATTAAAAGGAAACTTAAAGCATAGAAGGATAAAATTATAGAAGAAAAGTATACCCTAACTTGTGATCCCCTAGTTCCCAATCTAGGTTATCCATGATAATATATTATTATGTGAATCTTTATTTTATTTTATCTTTGTTCCTTTAATAATGGTTAATACTAAGCTTATGAATTTACCAAAGCATATCCCCCAGGAGTGTCATAACCAAGAGTGCAGTAATCCCCATTTTCATGTACCAGTTCTCATTTGAGTCTAGATCAAAGTAGTGTTTTCGGGTTTTACCTCTATGTACATCTGTGCCAGAGCCACCTCTACCTGCTCTTATCCAGACAAGGATGTATTTCCTTGGCAACCCCTTACTCAATAATCAACAAAATACCAGGAATGTTTCATATATTTAAACTTTTCTATAGGGTTCTTCCTAAAGTTTTCATATCCCAATTTCCACAAATAACTAAACCATCCTTTGATACCAACTATAGCATCCCGCCTTTTTATCACATAAACTTTCATTACATTTTACAAAACTGAGGATCTTTAAGGTTTAGTGTCTTGGAAACTAGGAACTTAAAACATGAAAACATAAAACATTCTTCTTAAACGCTTGAAAGGCTTATCCTTATGTTCATACTAGGTTCATTACTGCATCTCATAACCTGGGGACATACATAAAAAGAAAGGGTGAGCAGAAGGCCCAGTAAGGGAAACAAGGGGAAACATTTAACATGCGAACTTGAGATACATCAATAATGTCATGAAAAAGAACTTTAATGCATGAGAAATAAATCATGAGGCATATCATAATAAAAATAACGCTTTTCATAACTTGAAGATGTGGGTACAAACTTTAATATTGAAAATAATTTCTGTTTCACCAAGGTCCATCCTCAAGGTGTCATTAAAAATTACCAAGGTTATTCACCAAGGCGTTTTTAAAAAAAATAGTCATCTCTAGAGATTAAGTCTTTACCCAATGCATTGGAGCGCTATCAGGGCGCACCCTTGAAATGTATTTATTATCATTTTAGACACATATATCATAATAAATCATTTCATAAACAACCCATATAGCATAAAAGGAATGGGTTTCATTTCATAATCACAACGTTTTAAAAACTGCTTTAAAGACATGATCTTTGTGTCACTTTAAAACCCACAGAAAAGGAAGGTGGGTATCAAGTATGTAAATACCAGAATTTAAAATAGAACATTTTGGTATATATGTGAATAAACCTATATAAGAGAGAGATTTGAGTATTCAATTAATAAAATAAAAGAACTTTAGAACAAGAGAGAGAGACATTTTGAGATGGAAATTCTGCAGCATAATGACTATGTTTCGGGGTTTTAGAAAACATTTAAAAGAGAGGGGACATGGGTCAAACATTCATAAATGACCCATAAAACAGTAGAGGGACAGAATATGAAGAATATATGAATGTGGTAATGAAAGTTTAAAGATATACCATATTAAATGAAGAACATGAAAGGAAGACAAAAATAAGATTTCTCTTATGAAAATTCGGCAGCCTAACAACGTCACTTAAACTTCAAAAAAATTAATTGATGAGATAAAATAGGGTATCTCATCATATGAAAATAAAAGATCAGTATTATAGATATAGAGATCATACCAAAACATAATAAAAAGTAACTTTAAAGACTTGACATGAAAGTAGAACTTTGAAAAATGAGAAAGATGAACAAATCCCGTAAAAATTCGGCAGCCTAACGGCGCCACTTAAAACTTCAAAATATTGAATTGAAGAGATAAAATAGGGCCTCTCAACATATGAACATAAAATATTGGTATGATAGATATAGATATCATACCCCAACATAATAAAAAGGAACATTAAAGTCTTGATATGAAAATAGATCTTGAAAATAATAAGGGTGAAAGAATCCCTTAAAAATTCGGCAGCCTAACGACGCCACTTAAAACATCAAAATACTGAATTGAAGAGATAAAATAGGGTCTCTAATCATATGAACATAAAATATCATAATTATAGATATAGAGATCATACCCCAATATAATAAAAAGGAACATGAAAGACTTGACATGAAAATAGATCTTGAAAACGAGAAGGGTGAAAGAATCCCTTAAAAATTCGGCGGCCACTTAAACTTTCTTAAAATGAATTTATGAGAGCAAGAGGGGGTATCTCATAATATTAACATGAAAAGTTAAGTAAGAGGAATATAAAAGAACATACTCCAACATAAGATCACGAAGCATAAAAGAAATGACATAAAAGAGATTACTTGAAAAGAAAGAGAAAGGTAGGATCCCTTACCTTAAAATGTAACTCTTAAAACTCAAAGGATGGGACCTTGAGGGCACCTTGGAAGGACTCCTTGGGAGGTAATGAGACTATAGATTCATTGGGGGAGAGTTGGGAGTCTAATGGATGAGAGGATGTCTTGGTATATATAGGGAAAGTGAGGGGACAAGGCATTAATGGCCAAGAGACACCTCAGTAGTGGTTTTGGAAAAACCATGGGCTTGCCCATGGTATTTTCCCATGGTATTGGCCACTTGGGACACCTCATACCTTATCTTAATATTCATAAGTCGACCATATTGATTACATACTTAATAAATCATTTAAGGATGTCATTAAACACCCATAACTTAAAAACTGTATTTTCACTATTCATCGAAAATTCAACTTTCTCAGAAAAATCCCAAAATTTCACCTTAACCAAATATCGATTCTCTCATTTCAAAAATGAACTCCATTTTATAAAAATAGTTTTCTAAATATTTTTAATTTAATTTTTAAATAAATACACTATTCACTGAAAACTCATTTTTTTTCCAGAAAAATCCCCAAAAATTACCTTAACATAATATCGATGCTCTGAGTTCAAAAATGAAATCCATTTTATAAAAATAATTTTCTAAATATTTTTAATCTAATTTTTAAATAAAATACACTATTCACCCAAAAAAACTAATACTTGACTAATAATTTATGAAACCGTTATTTAACCATTTTATTGAATCACATTACGTAATCAAGGTGCCTAGATTATATTAATTCTTTATTTAAGTGAGATTACTAATCCATTTGATCACAATACTAATCCTAAGCAAAAAATCACTATTCATAATTTACTATTCATCAAAAATTAATTTGATCTTATTAGACTCTAAATTTCGTACTGAACATAATTGTAGAAGACCATTTTTTGAAAATCATTACACATTTTTAATTATTTAAGGTTTTCATAATTTTTTTTAAAATATCTTTTCTCTAAAATTCACCAAAAATATGCGTACTATATTTATTTGGACATTTGAAAATTCATAAACTTCGTCATAAGAAGAAATAAAAATATTTATTTAAAACAAAGGATTACACAAGGTAGTTACGGTGTCCTTACATAGCCCCTTATCACACCAGTATAGGACCTAAGTGTAAGGTGTTCTAAGTTGAGAGAATCTGAGGGAGGCTCGGCCAACATCGCATGAGTAGTAATTTCTACCAGTTTGAACTTCTCGCAAATGCAATTCCGTTCTATCTTCATACAATGAAGTTCGGCTTGGGTTTGGTCCAGAGAAAAGCCCATTGGTGATACCTCTTTCCCAAGTTCTGTTAGACGGGCTTCGATTGGTCCAAGACTACTGGGTGAGGCCATCAAATCATCTTTATATATTAATTAACCAAGATCACTTGTATTTAGTGACAAATATCAAAATGTTTAGTTTCCAGTGGTCATATTGACCAATGGTCATATAACAGTCAAAACCCAATAGTCTCATTTTTATTATACTCATGTTATCTAATGAAACAGTTTTGTTGAGTATAAAAAAAATAAAATAACACACAAAATTAGGAAACAAGATTTATTCAAAATTTCGGGTCATTACAATGATGTCTGCGCTTCATGATTAGAACATAATGAACAACTATATACAGTGAATTGGAGCACCCTACACAATTTAAACAAACTACGTGGATTGGGTTATATGGTTTAAACTAAACATGAGGTCCACTGTTATTCTCAAAAACTTAGGACACTGGGATTTGATAAATTATTGGATACCCCTAAAATGCTTCTGAACCCACTTGGTAATCATATTAGGACAAAACTAAATAATTAAACTTGAAAAAAATGGTTTTCCATTTCTTAGAGAAAAGACAAGGTGTTACAACCAAAACCTTTTTGATAGATTTTATAAGTGGTATACCTTTATTTTCATAGGATATCCTATAAAGGTACACTTTTTTTCCTTAGGGTGAAATCTTATTACCTGAAGAGGCATTAACAAATTCTTCACATATCCACACCTATAATTCTGACAACATGGGTTTCTTTCCACTCCAAAATTGGTATGGAATACGATCTACTGCTTTAGTTAGAACTTATTATAGTATGTATGCTACAGTTTTTAATAAATATTCCAAAAAGGATAATTGAAGACTCACATGTCTCATTATAAATCTCACCATGTTCAACAAGGTGTGGTTACACCTTTTACTTACACCATTACACTAATTTGTATAAGGAGGAGTGATTTGGGATAGGATCCCAAACTCCCATATAAAAACAATGAAGTCTTGATTAAGATATTATCTACCACATCTGAAGTGGTGTTTCATAATCTTTTTACCAAGTTGGTTCTCAACTTCATTCTTATATTTATCAAATTTTTTGAAGGAACTCGACCTATGCCTCATAAAGTTGACATATCCATATCTACTGAGATAATCAGTATAATTTATAAAGTATGAGTACCCACCCCTCACTTAAATAGGAAAAGTTACACACACATTAGTATAAACTAATTCAATAATATCTTTATCCATTTCCACTAAATGGGTATTTGGTCGTTTTTTCTTGTAAACTTGTTTGGAATACACTAAGTGGTTTTAGATCAAAGGAATCTAAATATCCATCATGATGTAATTTAGTCAAATAATTTTCATTTACATGACCTAGCTGGTGATGCCAAATTTGGGTGTGGTATGAGTCATTTGAATTAGTTTTTTTATCGATTTCTACTACTTGTTTTGTGTAATCCAACACATAAATACTATTATTTAAATGTATCATACCATAAAAAATGATATCATTATAAAATTAGAAACATTTATTTTCAAACTTGAAAATAAATCAATTGTATCAATTCTAGATTCAAATATACTGTTTTTGGTTATATATGGCACACAATAACATACTTTCAAAATGAAGATCATTCCTATTGGAAAAGTGAGGTGGTAGTCACCGATAACATCAACAACAATTTTACCTCCATTGGATACATGTAGATCTACCTCCCCTCAATCAACCTTTCTAAATATAATTGTTTGCAATATTTTAATAGATATATGAGAACTATAAGCTATATATAATACCCAATTCTTAGAAATAGATAAATTACAAACAATAAAAAATTCACCCTAAGCTTCCCCTTGCTTATTTTACTGGGTGTAGTTTTTCTTTTAGTGACCCTTCTTTCCACATCAGAAACAAACAACATATTTTTTTCTTTTAATTCTAATTGATCTTTATTTTTTTAGAAGGGAGTTGTGAAGAAGCTTTAGGATTAGGCCTATTAATTTTTCCTTTCTATTTTTTCACTATAAGGATGAATAAATTTTCATGCTTTGTATCCTTATCTATTATATGAAGAAGATTAAGTAGATTTGGGATAGAATTGTTAATTTTGTTCATATAAAAATTAACACCAAAATTAGATAATATCTGTGGGTGTTATACAAGAAATATATCAATTCATAGTTCATTTGGGAGTTCTAATGATAAAACCTTTCGGCACTCAATATAGTGAATGTGATTGACTACACGAGACCTAACTGGTTCACCCTCTACAAGATTGTTCTGAAAGAGTTCCTTATAGATCTCAAATTGTTCCTGTTTTGTTCTCTCTTGGTAGAGACCACATCGATGCTTGAGTATACTATAAGAATCTATGTTTTTAAGATACTTTATTATTTCCCTAGACATAGATGAAATCATAACAAATTGATCATCTACTGTTTCATTCATGAATTTTCATTGATAGTGAACTCTTCGTCACTCACCTCCTCTGTAGGTGAATCAGGCATTAAGAATTCTAGTATGTAATATTTTCATTCATGGGGAAACAAAACCTAAAGGTGCCTAAACCATTCCTAAATGTTTCTTCAAGTAAGAATATGGTCTTTATCTAATACAGATCACATGGATAGTGTGGATGAAGAACTTTCCATTTTATTCTAAAATTTAAATGGATAATATTATTAGTACTTTTCTTGATTGAAAATAATGTTGTAGATAATAATAATTAATTTATTAAATCTCCCACTATTTTATCAAGTCTCAAGGATCCTCGGCATTGAACTCATAATGTCCCATCACACAAGACATTTTGGTGGAAAATATCCATATTTCCCTTATTTATGATCCATACATTGGCTATGAAAACCTTAAGAATGTATTTATGTAGGCGGTCTTACCAATTTCAGGCTTGTATCTCCTTTCTCCATTAAGTGGACTCCCCAATCCTAAAATTCTAACCTATATTTCCTCACCACTTTCCTCCAAATTTTTATTGAATATACTTCGGCCATTAAATTCAATACGAGTTTGGTTTATTCATCCCACTATCTTAGTTAAGACTTCTCGATAATTAAGAATGCATCTAACTTTGGATAAACCAAAATTTTAATGATGGGTTTATCTTAATTTAGGTAATGGAAGTATTAATGAAATAATATTTACATAAGGTATTTTGTAATAAATATAAATAAATATTTTTTATTTTATCCTCTACCCATAAAAAACAGGCCCTTTGTTTCAATAAAAAAGAGGCTTCGACCCCAACATTAATTTTTTTACACATAATACATTTATTTATATTCCATATTTCTATATTACTTAATTTATTTATGTGATAATAGTCTTCCACCCAAAAAATAAATAATTCATAATAAATAAATAAATAAATTACCTGATCATGAGCTTATATAGTGATTGATTTATTAAGAAGACAATAAATTAACCTATGACCTAGGGAAAAAAAATTCTTTTTTTATCCTTGACATGAGTTATAGTATTCCACCTATACACTTGTGTATCACCTAGGTTATAAATATCTGAGTTCCATCTTGGACTACCTCTACATGCCTTGGTAAAATCCTTTAATTACATGTATTTATAACTCACACATAGGTGAGGGGAAAGAATGGTTTGGTTAAGGAGAATTATATAAATAACCTTTTAACACACAAGTCCTACCTAATAAAGGATAGAGGGATGACATATATTCCATCATATTTATTTTAATTAATAATAATTTAAAAACCATACAATAGATTTAAATTAATTAATTCTAGAACATACATAGGTCTTGATCAATCTAGCGACAGGTTGTTAACATACAAAAATTACACATTCAAAATAAATAGTTATTATTCATTTTAATTCATTCTTCGATAAGATAAAACACACATGAATTAATCTGATTAATTTTCTTATTAATCAATTAATTCATTTTAATTCATTCTTCGATAAGATAAAACACACATGAATTAATCTGATTAATTTTCTTATTAATCAATTAATTAATTTTATTGTATTTCATCCTATCATCCTTAAATTACCATACTCTATGACTTTAAGTAAAATAAATAATATTATTTTATTTAAAACTCAATAAAATAGTACAAAACTTTTTAATTGGAAGTAACCTGGTGATTACCTGTCCGACTACTCGGTATGGTATAAATTATAAATAGTAAAATCATACAACATGTTGTGTACACAAAATGTATCATAATTTCACTATGTGAATGAAAAATTAAATTCCACATTGAACACATGAAAATTATGTAGACTATAAAATTCAATTCATTGATTCTTTTGTATACAATAACCATATATGATTCATAGCATCAAATATTATGCGAAATTAATTAACCATTTAATATAATATAAAAAATAAAAACTGGAGTATACTATCAACTTAATTACAACCCCTAAACTTTGTTCGATGGTGTTTAATGGTGTAATAACTTAAATTTAATATTTCTGTGTAAATAGATAAAGTACATGGTGTGTGCAAGCTAGCTACATGGCATATAATTCTCTTCACAAAATATCCATAGTACACGCCTAGGGACATGTTTTGTACTTATTATGAACATTTATAAAGTACATGGTGTGTATATAGGATACATGATTTGTACTTATAGTTACAAAAAATTTAATATTTTTGTGTCATGTATTAAATAAACACAGTGTATTAATTACATGGAATAATTTTACCTCCTGTTTTCATTTTTGAAATCATATAAACTACATGGAGTATACTCTAGAAAATACATGTGCCACCTAGGATGGTGTATGCATGGTGAATTTATTTCATGTGGGGTGTATTAATCACACAATGTCCCAAAATCCATGCGATCATCCTTCTATAATGAACAAATATACATGAAATTTAACAAAGGAGTACATTCTGTATAGTATTGTATTATCCAACTAGGATCCTTGGGATTTATGGATGAGATCTTTATTTATAAACTTCATTAATCATTAACTGATCATGGTAATGTTTGTGAGAAGAAAAGAAGTAGAAGAATAGGTTTTGATGATAGATCAAGAATGAATTAAAATTTGAAATGAATCTCAACTTTTAAATTCACAATGATCAAAAATTAATTAAATAATTATAAAATTTAATGTGACCAATATAATACCACCTGAAGGTTCCATATGCAGTGAAAGTTCCATTGATGGGTGATAAATAAAAAAGAAGTTGACTTTGAGTTTCCTAAAACCCAAATAGAGGATCTTGAATGCTAAATTTATAATTAATCTATTTATATATAAATAAATTAATACTTGGTATTAGGATCTTTATTTGATGCTGATAATGTTCATCTTTCCAAAAAAATCATATTACTATTATTGTGTTTATAGGATCCAATTGTAGAATCCCTCTAGCAGTGATCCACATGTTCACATTTGATCTTAAAACAATCACTAATGGCACATCGAGTGAAAGAATGGTGGATAATTCATCTTTTTTTTGTTCACATTGATCATTCAACCTTCAATATTTAAGTATTTACTCTCATTATTGATAATATGAGAGGAAGAGGAGTCAAGATAGAAATCTGTTGTGTGAAACGATCCTCAATTCTCTATTTTTGATTAACCCAACATAATAGTCATAACTTTCTATTTATAGAGCCAGTATTTTGGTTAAGAATATTATTTAATTTCATACTGATCATTAAATAATATAATAATCCTTAAAAAACACCATGATATATAATAATAATAATATTATTATTATTATTATTATTTTATGGCATGAACTAACTTCTATAATGATACATATAGTTTTACCGCATGGAAAGTAAATATTTATCAATGAACGTAGACATGGTCCATTAATCCTCATCAAAATTTATTGAATAACCATATAATAATTTTATTCATAAATAAAAAAGCTTATATAAAAACTAGTGAATAAATATTTATTAAACATTCAATAAATAAATAAATATATTTCATTCACAATCTGGTGGATAAATATTTATTTAATTTATACAATCAATAAAACTTGAATTAAATTATTCTTTGGTCATGAGAATAATATATATTACATTAATTAAATTCAAATTGAATTTAATTAGGATCAATTGAAGCACTTAGTGTGTGATCCTTTAGGATTTCTCTCATTGGAATTAGGCAGGTATGCCTAAGTACAATATTACTGTCTAGAAACAGGTCAGGGAACTAAAGAGAAATAACTTAATTTTTTAATTTGTACAAACACATATGAATGATCACTATGTAATTTAACCCCTTCTCAATATATCACCAATATAGATGCACATCTATGTCATCAAACTATATTCTTGATACGCCATTCATTGACTATCTAAAATAAACACGTTGTTACACTATGGGAATGGAATTTAATGTGATGATTCTATTTCAATCAAAGGTCTAATATATCAACTTCCATAAATATGGAAATGAAAAATCCTTCCTTGATGTATTCATTAATAACACATCACTCATGATACACCCAATATATTCAACTTCTCCGTGAACATTATTGTTATGGTTTATGAAACAAATCTATGTGTGCATGTTATAATACAAATTAATAATAATCTTAGAGTATAAGGATAACCACACATGCTTGAAAATAGTAATATCCGATGACACAAAAACATGAAAAATTCATACTCGAGAGTCTATTCTAATAATCTCCCATCTTGGATATTACTAAGTCTGAAATTCATTAGAAAAAGTATCATCTTCTTATAGGCACTCACACTTAAAAATAACATTCTATGTGTCACATCATATAATTTTATTTAACCATAGAACTATAATTAAGAATATCATCATAGAATTTTGAGGTTGTCATCATAGTGGAGAACTGTTATGACCTTATCGACGCGACAAATACTATATGAAATTATTACATTAAAGTCATGTATAACAATTAACAATATATAATGAGATATTATTATTAATATTAAAATAGATAAATAAACATATAATCAAATTAAAAATAGTTGGTCCTAGGACCCCAGCTCCAATAATAATAAGGAAATATGCTACCACTACTGCTGAGGTGGACTCTAATAATGTTATGGTGAAAAAACACTTTTTATTCGTTAAATAATAGATAATGCAATATTTTATTTTTGTTCTACACATTCTTTCATATATTTCAAGTTTAGTATAACTATTCAAACACCACCTAAAAAACAAGGGGGTTGGGATATATTTGATAACAACAAGAAGAGAAGTTATTGAATCCCAAGTATATAAGTCATCAATATTCAATGTTTGTGGTTTAAAACTCCCAAAAAATATTTCCTTACTTTAG
The DNA here is from genome assembly GCA_963277665.1 of Viscum album. Classification (NCBI taxonomy): domain Eukaryota; kingdom Viridiplantae; phylum Streptophyta; class Magnoliopsida; order Santalales; family Viscaceae; genus Viscum; species Viscum album. The sequence goes on from OY728147.1 coordinate 1,318,301,574, forward strand.
TAACGTTTGATTCTATATAGGGGATGGATTGGTTCAACTCATTTAAATCCAATATCAACTTTTGGGAGAGGGAGATGACCCTTCACATCCTGTGTCATCCTCCAATTCTATACAAGTGTAATGAGAAGGATGAAAATAATTTAGATTCCTCTTATCAAGTGAGGATATTATTACCTAATGAGTGATAATATCTCACTCAAAAGATTGATAAAAAAGAGAAATAATTTTTTAATTCATTCCCATTGTGAGGGACTACACCAATGTATTCCTTGAAGAGTTTCCTAGTATTCTGCCGAACTGATAGGTTGAGTTATCAATCTAACTTATACCTGGATCTTTTTCCAAATGCAAGACTCCATAAAAAATGTCCACCATTGAGTTATAATAATTTAAGAAGTAGTTACAAGATAATATAGACGTGGGTTTTATATGCCTGAGTGATTCATAATGGGGATTTCCAGTCCTCTTCATCAAGAATAAGGATGTTTTAATGTACCTATGCATTGATTATCATTAACTCAATAAAATCATGGTAAAGTACAAGTATCCCATACCAAATATATATGTCTTATTTTATGAACTATGTGAGGCCCAATATTTATTTAAGGTAGACATTCAGTTTGGATATCACCAATTAAAGGTGATGAATGAAGATATTCTCAATACTACCTTTAAAACAAGGTATAGGAACCATGAGTTCATAGTGTTTCCCTTTATACTCAGTAATGATCCATCAATATTTATATAATTAATGATTAGAGACTTTATCGATTACCTTAAAAAAATCATGGTACTCTTTATAGATGATATTATGATATAGTCCAAAATTATGGAGGATCATGAACATCATTTGAATACTGTGATAAAGGCTTTATGAAAGGAGAATATATATAAAAAATATAGTAAATTTGAGTTATGGATGGTTGAAGTATCATTATTGAGGAATTTTATCACCAACAAAGGGATATCCATTGACTCTTCTAAGATGAAGGCAATTGAGGAGTGCCCTAGAATGACACCTTAAATAGATATCTATAGTTTCATTGGACTACTAGGGTATTATAAATGATTTGTGAGAAAAATATCATGATTTTAAAACCCACTAACCAAGATGACTTATAATAGAGAGAAGTTTATCTAGATTGATGAATGAAAAGTGAGATTCAATGAATAGAAAAGGCGTCTTATCACTACACCATTACTTCCAATTATCTCAAGTGAAGAACTTTTTGTGGCATAAAACGATGATTTAAATAAGGGCTTGGTTTGTGTACTAATGTAGGATGATAAAGTGATAGCCTATACCTTAAGGTAGTTGAAAGTTCATGAGTGAAATACCCAACACAAGATATGGAATTTTCTGTAGTAATCTTCACATCGAAAATGTAGTGGCATTATCTACATGGGATGAAGTGTGAAATATATACATATTATAAGATCCTAAAATATATATTCATAGAAAAAAATCTTAATATGAACCAGTGAAGATGGTTAGATTTGATCAAGGATTATAATTTTTCAATCAACTACCATCCTAGGAAATAAAATAAAGTGGTATATGATCTATGTAGAAAGGATATAACAACATTATTAATGATGATAATTGAGAGGGATCCAATCTTCTCAAACTTATAAAGAATGGACATGATAATCCCAAAGGAAGTAATATCATCATTTCTTTCTCAAATGATTTCTTAACCATCCCTTTTGAATAAGATAAAGGATTCCCAAATATATGATGTTTAAATATAGAAGAAAGTGGAATCTATAAAAAAAATAAATCCTCAAAGTTCCAAAATGGAGAAGAAGGAGTTGTAAGATTCAGTCCATGACTATATATACCATAAAATACTGAGATAAAGAAGGATTTTTTGAATGATGCACATAGTTTGACCTTCTCTATCCACCCAGGGAGTATGAATATGTATTGAGATTTATAAATCACTATTTCTAGTATAATATAAAGAAGGATATCATAGAGTATACATCAAAGTTTATAGTATGTCAGTAAGAAAAGTATTAATGGTAAAAGTCTAATGGGATGATGAAACCATTACCCATACCTATATAAAAATGAGAAAACATCACCATGGAAGTTGTAAATGGTATTATGAAAACATAAAGAGGAAATAATTCTGTATGGGTTATGGTGGATATTCTTACAAAGGTTTCTCATTTCAACGCTATATAAGGGGACTTGTCACTTTCTCAACTTTCAAGGATATACAATAGGGAAGTGGTGAGGTTACATGGAACACGCTTATCGATTATATCTAATAAAGACCTCAGATTTACCTTCATGTTATGGAAGAGTCTCAAACATTTTATAAATACTGAATTGAAATTCAGTGCATCTTATCACTCCCAAAATGATAGCCAATCTGAGTAGACTATCTAGTCACTAGATGACGTTCAGAGTATACTTTATGGACTTAAAAGGGGGATGGGATTAAAATCCTCATATGGTTGTGTTCTGATACAAAAATAGATTTCACTCAAGTATCCAAATGGCTCTATACAAATCCCTTTATAGTAAGATATTTAGAACAACTACATTCTAGGATGAAGTTGGTGAATACATGTTTATGGGACTTAAAATGGTTAAGGAAATGATTGAAATGGTCAAAACCATTTAACAACACATCAGGGTTGTAAAAATTTAAAATAAATGCTACAAAAATCATTAACAAGACCTAAAGTTTGAGGTTTGAGATAAAATATTCCTATATATATATATATTCATGAATGTGAGTCATGAGATTTTGTAATAAGGGAAACCTAAGTCTCCGGTACATCAACCCCTTTTAGATTCTTGATCACATCAGAGCTGTGGATTATTAACTTGTACTCCCACTAACCATGTTTTAAGTATATGATGTTTTTTACATATCCCTCATGATAATATATATACTAGATCCCTCACATGTACTGAATTCAGAGGTGGTACAAACAGAAAATGATCTCTCTTATGATGAGTAGATAGTGAAGATCTTAGACCATAAAGATAATGTTCTACACAAAAAAAAAACTCTCCTTATCAAAGTGCCATGAATAAACCATATGTAAAAGAAGATGACATGGGAATCATAGGAGTAAATGAAGTTAATTTACCTCCAACTGATTTCATATTAGAATTTAAAATGATATTTTGAGGGAAAAATGTCTTAAGGGTTAAAGAATGTACTGACCCAAAATCCTATTAATGAAATTTCACTTCTAATTAAATAAATGTTTTATATTTAGTAAAGCACATACACCACATGATAAAACCAATAACATTTAATTATATTAATTTAAACATTACATTCATATAATAAATATGTCCATTATAATTGAAAGGATTTCAATGGGAAAAAATAGGAAATAAGATAACAATAATAAGAAAATTTGGATCTTCTTGATCCCCTAGAATAATTATACTTATAAATAACACAATAGAAATGAAGTAGAATATTAGTAATGAAATATGAATTTTAAAAGTGAATATATTTAAATTTTAGATAAAATATAAGTAAATGAAGAGGGAATGAAATATGGGGTATTTATAGGAAGCAGGGAACCCATATGACCATTGAATATCTAACTATTGGAATAGTAATCTGACCATTGGGATAATATCCTGACCATTGGAATAATAATATAACTATTAGAAATAATAACATGACTATAAAAATAGTATTCTCACCTATACAAGTTTAAAATAATATTTAGGTATCCTATAAAATGAGAATATGATATATTTAAACCATTGTAAAAGTAAATAAACGGTTTAAAAATGAAAAATTATGTGTGTATTTTTTATAACATAAATATTTTAAGAAAGTTGATTTTCATAAAATGTATTTATAAATGATTATTTTTCATGATATAATGATTATATTGTTTTATGATATGTTAAGTAATTTTTCAAAGGGTCCAAAAATTGACCAAAATATTTAAATTGGTATTTGTCAAATAAATGTGGATTTTATTTAAAAATTAAATTTCATGTATTTAGTAAATTATTTTCATAAAATTGATTTCATTTTAAAAATATAAACATTTAAAAATGTCTAGGGTTAATTTTTGGTGTTTTTATAAAATAGTTGAAATTTTGGTGAATAGTGAAATGTAACAAAATAGAATATTTCAAATTATAGGCCAAATTCAAACATTTTTGAGTCATGGATGATATAAGAACACTTTAGTTTAAGATAATGTGCACTATTTTATATATACATTATAGTAATCAATACTATTGGTAGTATTGAGCCAAAATAATAAACTAATGGTTATAATATCCAAAAACTCCCCTCTCATTCCATTATAAATACCACCCCTCACCACCCCTTATAATCACACATTATATTCCTTGTATCTTTACAAAATTCTACCCAATAACCTTAAAAACCCTCTCCCATATTTTCTAGATATTCTATTATCATAAAAAAAAATCCAATGTGCCTTAAGTTGAATCCCAAGTGAATACATCCAAAGGAGAAGGTAATATCCTCAACTAAGTCATTTATTTTTCTCTTCCTTGTCATCCTCCAAAAAAATTACATTAAACATGAAATAATAACTCCAATATAATATATATTATATAATTTTATTTTGTTAATGGAATATATATCATCCATTATCTTCCCTTATCCTTTTATTTTAAAAATAAAAACATCGTCTGTATTATGTCGGTTCACCGTCTCTGTGTATGATGAGTTTTTGCTTAACATTACCACCTTTATGAGAGTTTTAAATGAAATAATAATTGTTAAAAATGACCTAAATATGCATGTTTTATATTTTTACATTATTTAATAAATATAAGGCCATAATATTAAATAAAATGAAACTAGTTCGCAATGGTCAGTAAAAATTCCAAAATAAACTAACCACATGACATTCATGTTTTACTAAATGAATCATACATATATCAATACAAATATTGATAAATGGGATTATTGAAATTTATATAGGTTCATAAATACCATTTCATTTCACTTATGTAGTTTTATTCTTATTTTATGAGAACTTTAATAATTATTCCCAAGTGATCCGACCTTAGAACCATGAAACAAATGCCCATAGAACTGTGCGATTAAACCTTAAATCTAAAAGAAATTATTATAAATGAACATAATGAAATTATTGTAAATAAAATATAGGTGTAAAAATTTGTTATTTAAGTAATTAATGAATCTAATTTGATTATTTTTTATGTTAATTTCATGTGTAAAGTAATTCTAAAACTAAGGTAAGGGATATTTATGAACCACACTATTTTATTTGGGTTTTGATTTCTCTCTACTTACCTCACATTCTATCTCTATTTTTCTTATTTAATCATATATTCTATATTTTTTTTATAAAAATATATACCTAGTAAAATTATATTTTCCTTCATGTGGATATATATGTTTTAAAAGTTTTGATTCACAATTTTTTATCGATAAGAAAACCTGATTAAAGGGAAATTTTATGATTATCACCCCTTTTCAAGTACTATTCATTAAAATGTTTTAAAATACCCATGTTTTCTAAAATAACACATTTTATCTTTAAACCCATTTTACTTAATTTCTGGTTTTATAGAAATTATTATTATTTTATCCACTATAAAGACCCATTACCCTTTTTCAAAATCTCCACTTAAGAGTTACATGTCGAAGGGGATTTGTCTATTAGTTTTTAATTATGCACTTCACTTGGAAATTATTTTTTATGGAATATGGTTATAAATTTCCAAAAATTCTTAAATCCCTTCTTTCATGGAAACCATTGTGATATTTCATCTGGTTATGTTATATGAAATGATTTTGTAACCCATTTTTTCCATGGGTAATTCTTATGTTTATGACTTATATTTGATTTCCTTATGTGTAACACATATACATTTGCATGTTTTGATGGGTGCACCAATATAGTGCTCCAATTCATTGAGTAATGTTTTTTTTCTCATGAGACGATATGTATGGGATTAGGGATGAACCTAATTAATGATGGGATTTTGTCCACCATGTGATGTTATCTTAGTAGTTAGCCTTGACTTAATATTTTTTTTATATTTTATGCTTCTCCCACTTTCCTATTTTTTTCTTGATATTATGATACCATATTAATTATATTATTCTCCCATGTGGTTATTCATGAGAATTATCTTTTTTGATATCATTTTATGTCTTTTAACCCACATTTTATGCTTCTTTATAATGTCCATTCCCTTACTGGGATTTATAGATCACCTCTTTCTTTTATGTATTCCCCAGGTTATCCTATATAGTTTTGGGAGATCAAAAATATTTAGGATATAATTATAGAGAAAAATAAATACATTTAATATTAGTTTCATGTTTATGTTTTATATACCTAGTCTTCTAAACACATTTGTCCTCTCGATCCTTTGGCTGTATTTTATTAAGTATTTATGTTAAAAAATCATGTAATAATTTGTGTAAAAGGCTTGAGTCACTATAATTAACTATTATAAAGAACTCAATAATGGATTCATCATCACTCATATTAGGATATTAAAACTTCAATTTCTATATCTATATTTTTTATTTCTTCAGTTTCATATTTCCTTCACAGATATTTTTCAACTTATCCAAAATTATTTTATAAGTTCTATTAACTTTAACCATAAAAAATTCACTTTCAAAGAGGGAGGAAAGTATATAATTTTTGGATCTCCCATCATTATATAGATTCTTCTTCTCTATAGCTGTTAAAGGAGAACCCTCAGTAGGAGGAGTGGTACTATTTGTAATAGCTTCATGAAATTCATATTCAATAGATAAAAGATACGGAAACATTTTTAATTTATATATATGATAGTTATTTAAATAGAATACAGTAATAAACTTACAATTAACTAAGTTTTGAACATACATAACGGTTCCTTATTATCCAAATTTAAAACAACCATGAGTTAATGAAATAAATCTTGGCTCTAATACCAATTTAAAGGAACCATTAGGATCTATGTTACCAATAAGTGGAGGGGGGTGGGTGAATTATTGGTCATAATTTTATGTTTTTCTTATTTAAAAAAACCTTAACCTCTAGTAAAAATGAATAGAATCTACCAAAAAACAACACAAAAGCACCCCCATAAGAGAACAATAATTTACAAGGTTCACTACTTAATAAAAGTAACAAGTCATTGGAATGGTTTTGAAATAATATAAGACCAAAAATATACTAAAAAAACAATCAATTATGGTTTATATAAATCAATGTATATCCATCACTTAGATAAAACTATAGTCTTTTGATAGTGAATGAGTATCTTGGATAGATAATATGTTGGAATAATTTTCCCAACAATAAAAATAACCTTCACCAACATGATTAAATACATATTCATTGTTCTGATTAAATTATTCACACTTTAATTCCTACAAGTTATTTTTTTATTATTGAATTACCAGAACAATAGTGAGAAAGAACTTCTATATGAACTTATTTGTTAGAACTGGTCTGTCTGGTAACTTCTTTGTATGATACAAGTTTGTCTAATACTTCTATATCTGATATACTCTATTTAGTACACCTATGGCTGAAACCTATTAGTACATTATGCTTCATCGAATATCCTCTATCAAATACACTTATTCTTTTACTCTTTTTATAATACTCGTGGTTTGATACTGTTCATCTAGTACTTCTTCATCCATTGATTTAACCCAAAATAAAGTCACTCTCAAGATTTGTGGCCGAAACCTAAATTCATCAATGGAAATCATCATATAAATAACTATATAATATTTATATTTCTTCCATTTATATAGGAATTATTTTATTTAAAATCAAGGTATATGTGAAAATTTATAATTTGAACTTCCTGACCCAAATTTGAATTTCATCTTGAGCCATTATTTAGTTAACCACCTTCGAAAATATGATTAAATTAGAGTTAATAATATTTATATGAAACTCCCAAAAATATTTTCATTAATTATATTAATAATTTCACAAAATATTGGCTAGAATCACAATCTTCCCTATGTGATTTTTGGGGTGTTGTACATCCAAATCACATCATCATAGTGTATGACTTTACAAATTTTAATAAAGATCCTCAATAACTCATCTGATAAAACTCAAGAGGAACTACTCTATATAGTAATTCTATATATTATGTAAATATCCTCAACCCTCTTTCTAATAAATCTTCGTAGAAACTATGTATGATGGACCAGTCTAAAGAACTCTATCTAAAATATTTGATTGAGAAAATCTATCCGATGATTTTTTTTGAAACTCCACCCGATATAACATTATAAGGCTCCATTTTCTCCAGTTCTCTCTATCTGATTGTATTCATATTTATCTTTTTCTAGTAAACTTATACAAATAGTCCTTCTAGAAATTTATATATAATGAATTTACATAGAATCCTCTATCTGATCATTCAAGAACTTATATCTGATGAACTTAGTTAGAAAACACTATTTGATGACAATTTGTTTTGTATTTATATACCCAAGGAACCCCCAACCATTATTTATCTATTAAAAAATACCAAGAAAGCCCATTTACCTTTAATTTATCACTTTAAACAATATTAGCTATAATAATTAGTACCTTGAAGTAAACATGATATTGGGTACTTTGAAGAAAAAAAACACAACATCTGATTTTTTTTCTAAACATCTCTATTCAATGAAACTATGAATACAATCATACAAAAATTTGGTTCCATCCTTTATCGAATCACCTCAATCCATTATACTATGTTTGATCACCTTAGTCCATTAGAATGTATCCATAAACTTTATAAAGAAGGCTCAACATTATCACGTGATTATTTTGACAAAAATACAATAAAAAGAAAACCCCCTTTCTGTTTAAACACAATTCACTGCCTCTTGGTATCAACAAAATATAATTGTGCCCAATGTTTTAACATAATGAAAAATATATAATGAATATTATTTTTTTTAATTTTAAACGTAATCTATCCAGATTTTTATTCTTTTTATTTTTATATGAAAACACATTCTTTTTTAAAATCCTTTGAGGGTAAATTTTTTTATACACTTTCCTCCATCTACCGTTGATGTATTGATAAGTTTCTCATTACTTTTATTTACCTATTTTGGGTATAATTTTATTTTTAATATGAATTTTTCATGAAAATAACATTAACACAAACAATGTTTTATAGAACATGATTTCCCTTTTACTTTGAGATTGTATTATATTTTATGACTAGATGATTTCATGCTATTGTTTCTAATATATAGAGGTATTTTAGGGAAAATATCTTAATTATAAGTATTTATAACTAAAAATATTTTCTAATATATTTATGGATAATCATATTGTGTCACTTCCATGTTAACTATTTTGAATCCAAACTCAAGACACATTGGATTTAAAGTGCTATTTTAATTGTTAATGGACTTCAATATTTATTCAAAATATCTTGTCATTATCTCAATATAATTCTCATGTTCATCAAGAATTTTATTATTCTCTTAAAAATAATTGTCAATCTATATTAATTTGTTTTCTTTTATTTCCAATTAATAATTCATAACATCAGTGATATCTATTTATTTTTCTTCCAATGCATGTATTTTCTCTTCAATACCATTCAAGAATTATTCTTTATCTTGGACTAACTTAAGTAAATCCTTCTCAATTATGAAGTAAATTTCTATTGGAGTTGGTTCTATAGAACCAACTTATGTTTAGTTTATGTTAACCTCATTTATTATTTTGAATATTAATGAACTTCTTATCACAACATGATTGTTCTTCTGTATAAAATAGTATGTGATAATGTTCTAAGAGTAGGTGTCACGCTCAAATGTTATAACAATTCCCTGCTATGATGAGAACCCTAAATTTTGGTTATAGTATTCATAAATATACATTCTATAATCAGATGAAATCATTTCAGGGACACAAATGATATTGGATATCAGGGGTGGACAATCATAGAACTTTGAGGTACCTTCTCATAGTGTGTACCCTTGGTAATTTCTAGTATAGTAAATTATGAGAAAAAGAACCTCCAGTAGGAAATCCACATTTATATGTGTCTTTGAAATATATTATCTACATATGTGTATACCGATCCTTAGAATTTAATATTATTATTAATGGATGTTATGAGTCATGTACATTGATGTATTTATGAAAACCATGATGATATATGTTCACTGCGAGGTGGGATACTTTGGGTGGGTCACGATTAATATTTCATTAATGAATAATGAGATAAAGGATCTATCCTATATGTTATTTAAAAAAGTTGATATCTTTTTCCATTTTATGGAAATGATATAGCCTAAATAAATCCATGGACAAGTGTTCTATAGGCAAGTTCATTTCTGAAAATTCACAGAGAGAGACATTGAGCATATAGGTTAATGGTATCGGCATACAACCTGTTTGATTAGAGATATCATGATAAATGAATTATATTAAATAGTAAGAATCCACATGAGTTATTATGTAATCACAACATTGAATTTTTTCCCTATAGGTTCTTTAGAATATTTCGAGATGCTAACCTTGGATTTTGGGCTACTTTACCTAATTCCATTATAAAAGAGGCTTAGAGTGTCACACACTAAGTGTATCTAGAATATTAGTTAAATAATAATATTATTTATTATTTAAAAAGTTCAATAAATATTATTCTCACACATGTTTTATTAATAATTCATGTTTTCTTGATCACATATATAGTGTCATTGGTTATTCGAGAGAATATTTTATGTGCAGAATATTTAATAAATAAATATATTTTTCTATTTATTAAATATATTATTTATTTATTGGTGAGTAATTCATTGATATTTATTTATTAAATAGTCATCATTAAAGTCCTGAAAAATATTAGGGAGAAATGGAGGACTTAGTTTAATTGTCACGACCCGCCTTCCTCAAGATGAGGGAAGGGACAAAAAAGTGTTTCACCCTTCCTTACTTAAGATGAAGGAGAGATAATGACCCTTGAGTCTCACCTTCAACAGGCCCTAGAGTAGTGACTAGCACCAAGGGTATATCATCTCACATAATATGGAAGGAGTTACAATTTTTATAGAACAAGATCGAGAGATAATATGGTAAATCCCAAACAACTCTAAATACTAAGACTGAAAGTAAGGAAAAAAATCCATTCCCATATGCATGTTCAAAAGAAAAGATGATATAAGGTACAAAAAACCTTCAAAGTAAAGTACAAAAAGGAAAAGAGACTATGTAGAAATCAGAAACTAATCCTGATGCTCGAGCTATTAAAGTCCAGCATGGTCCTCAATACCCTCCTAGAAACCTGAAAACTGTTTCATATATGTAGGGTTAGCATATGAGTATACTCAGTAGGGAAACTAAATCTACCCATTCACAAGTAGGGGAACATACTAATGTCCCTATGAGAATGTAGTAAAACCTAAAAGAACCTACCAAGGAATACTAACCAACCCAACCTCACCAATTCACACTCACCAAATATCGCAAGTCAGGTAAAATAAGAGTACAAGCACATTGACATTTGGGTACCACATACCACTTTTCCACTGGTAAACTGTTCATCCCTAATGGATAACGTCTTGACGCAACCACTCTTACTGCATGAAGTTCCACTTCCATGACCTTCCCATAAACAATTTGTCCTAAAACTACAAACAATCCCTCCCGCACACACCTGGGCGACAACAACCATGCCTCTCTCCCAAAGACACCTGGGCCTCATCCTGAAGACACTTGGGAAAAAAATACTAGCCCACAAACACCTAGGTTCTCAACCACAACAAACCTGCCTGAAGGTTCTGGGACTATGGTAAGCCTCAATACATTACAACCTACCTGGATACACTAAAGTGGTAAGAACCTATAAGAGGGTGTGAGAAATAAAGTTAGTAACCAGCCATCCATCCTCCCACCGAGACGTTGGGAAAGACACCCTCCCCATGAAATTGGGGTGTTCGACACATAGTGATTAACAAGGGTGGGGTGCGTATAGAAATAAAAAAGAACTAATATATATATATATATATAGGTAATAAACCATTAATCTTATCCTACTAGTCCCCACAACATACAACCAAGTCATACAGAACCACATTTGCTGCTACCACTATATGCACAACCACACAATAACCACTACCAAAGCATAAACCAACCCCTTTTTTATTTAACCACTTTCCATGTAATAATTTAGGGTTTCACTTTAATTTATTCCAACACTATCGAGAAACTACCAACCAAAATCCTACCAAAACAACAAACAAAACCATATTTTTAGTCTTACTGCATGCCCCCGTTCAACCACTGCTAGCTATTATTCTTCAAATTTACACCACACAATCCTTCTCTCACAACTCAATTATATAGACCCACTTCCCAAAAAATTCCCAGATGTAGTCCTACTGCATACAAGTTCATAGCCACCCTACAGTCCCACTTTCCAATGCTGTTTTATGACCACAACACAAATAATGGTAGTTCACCTGTCTACAAGTCCATCCACTCTATAATCAACTAGTCTCTCAAACTGGGATACCGAAACACCACCTATACCACCCCACACACAAAGACCACATAAACCAACATTAAACCACAAACTTTATGCACACACATACCACTCCCTTCTCACAGAACCAACTCCCTTGCCCACCCCTGTACCCATAACCATACTTCCAACAACAGTACCACACCACTCACACAAAAAACCAACAGAACACAGCAGTCATCCACAACTATCAATAGTATATATATAAATACACACACACACACACACACACACATATATATATTCATATTTGGTAAACATTATTCTTTAATCCACTTTATAAACATGGGTGATCATACAAGGGTTTTTATCCCGGGGCATTCATTTCATTTAACCAGGTATACGTGATTAGCCAGATTAAGATTTACACCAATTATTCATAAGGAAACAACAATAGTCTTAAAGTATCACCCATTAACACACAAATAACACTAATGAACATGATTTTTAGAAGGATTTACATCCACAATATATCATAATATCAACAAGGATAACAAAATAAAACAGATGATCAAACATCAAACCACTCTCTGCCCATTATTTTATTTACCCGTGTTATATTTTGATCATATTCCCTTCTTATTTATTTCTTGTTTTAAGAAAAGTATTTATCTATTATTAATAAGGAATCATGAGTACACCCACCTCTCATGATTCAAAATTTAATAGAGACATAATAGATCCATACCAGGTGATCAAAGGATCAAAGTTCCTCCTTACACCAAGAAATGGGTATCGTTCGAGCGGCACAAGACTCAAAGAAAATTGAGCAGGAGGGGCTCTAGCATAGTCACATGACTAGTGTGGGGAGGAAGGATGTAGATATACCAAGGGGAAATTAGAAACACACTAGGGAGATAAGATCCTAGCTTTGAAGTGCTAGATCCTATTTTAAAGGTAGAACATTTTCAAAAGCCATTAATTCTGGGATCATGGTCAAGATTACATGGGTTGAGTATCTCAGATTCACTATGACGTTAGGATATTAAAGATATTTTTAATATCCTTTTAAATTCCCTTAAAAATTCTCAAATAAGGCTTTAAACTCAGTTTACGTCAAGTAAGACGTAAGAGGGGTGGAACTGGAAAATTGGAAAAAACTATAAAAACTGTAAATGAGTCACCGATGGGTGAGTCACCAATGGGTGAGTCACCAACGCGTGAGCTACCAATGCATCCTACCAACATTGATCCATTAACACTGATCTATGGATGCTGATCTACCGACGCGACCTACTAACGCTGAGCCACTGACACAATGACCTACCGACGCCTTGACCTACCCACACCGAAATCCTTGACTCATCGACAACAACACCCTTGACTCAACAATGTCAATTCCCTTGAATAATAAATGCTGGTTCCCTTGAATCACTGATGTTGACACCCTTGACTCGCCAATGCACTGACATGATGATGCATTGACATGCTGACACACTAACATGCCGACGCACTGACATGTTGTCTCACTAACATGATAACACACTGACATGATGATTCCACACCCTGAGTCACCAATGGAAAAAATGTAAATTTGGAAAACTATGAAAATGAGCCCCCACTGCTTCCCAAAACACCAAAAATACTAGATTTTTACAAAGGAGTGGTTTAGGGAAATCCAAGTCATTACATCAGAAACCTCTTGAAATATTCTCATCCTTGAGAATTAAAAACTAACCCAAAAGAAAGGGGGTCTGAAAAACCACCCCTTAAGATACATATCTGGAGAATACCACCTTGTGTTATTTGAAAGTTGGGGTGAAAACCTATACATACAGGAACACCTATTTGTTATCTATCTCTTGAAAAACTGTAGAAACATTAAGGCCCCCACTACCCCCAAAAAACCATGAAAACACCAAACTCACACTGTCCAGACACATAGATTAGGGAGATCCTTCCTCCATGTCAAGATACTATCCTCTTTGGGCATCACTGACTCACCCACATGGGTTTAATCACATCCATATTAATGCGTCTTGATTAGGGGATAGGTACTCCCCCCCCACATGTAAGTACTTTTCACAAACATTCATAGAATAGGGAAACAACTCATCTGATAACAAACAAGGTCATTCATCACATCACAAGTAAGGTAAGAACTAAAAACAGAAGAGAAAAACTCAAAACAACTCCAGGTACTGGGCACACATAAGTTCTTCACACTCCCAAGTACTCTCCTCAAGGCCACCATGCCTCTAAAGCACATGAACCAAAGGAATGGTCCATCCACAAAGCACCTTCTCTTCATGATCCTTGGTTCTTACTGATCGCTCCATGAACATCGCATCATCCTCGATATCCAAATATCCCCTATCAAGGATATGGGAGTCATCGTGTAGATACCAATGGAGATAAGAGACATGGAAGACATCATGGATTATCTCCAACCACGGTGGAAATTCTAGCTGATATGACACCCCACTAACTTGTCTCAACACTTTGAAAGGTCTGATGTACCTGGGATAAAGATTTCTTCCGTTACCGAACCTATGCTGCCCACGTCAAGGGGAAACATTAAAGAAAACATGGTTCCCAACCTCAAATTCCAAATTCCTCCCCCTATGATCGACATACGAATTCTGTCAGCCCTAAGCTGAATTTATTCTATTAGGCACAAGATTAACCTTCTCTATCATGATTTGGAATACCTCAGGTCCCAGAAGGGATGCTTCCCCAACATCTGTCCAACATACTGGTGAATGACATGGAATTTCATATAAAGCCTTGAATGGTTCCATGCCAATGGTAGATTGATAAATATTATTTTAGGAAAAATCTAATAGGGTAAAGTGACAAAACCATGATCCTATGAAGTCCAGAACACATGCTTGAAGCATATCTTCCAATGTCTTGATGGTCACCTCTGTCTGCCCATCCATCAGAGGGTGGAAAGATGTGATCAAGCGTAAATGGGAGCCAAAGGCATGTTGCAATCTCCTCTAGACTCAAAACATAAAACATGTATCCCAATCCAAGACAATGGATCTTGGAACTCCATGAAATTGCACCACCTCATACACATACCTACTTACTAAGGATTCTATTACACTTGACTCCTTGATTTCCAGGAAGTGAGATGATTTCACCAACCGGTCCACTACTACCCAAAGAGTATTGAATACTCCTTGAGTACTAGGTAATCCTATGATGAAATCCGTTGAGATTTCATCCCACTTCAACTCGGGAACATCTAAGGGATGAAACAGACCTCTAGGAACATGATGCTCGACCTTCACCAGTTGATATACTAGTCACCTTTACACAAACTTTTCCACTTCCCACTTTAGCTTGGACCAAAAAAAATGGTTACTTCAAGACTTGATACATTTTAGAAACTCCCAGATGCACCGACAGGGGTGAGCTAGGGAAGTCACAGAGAACTCCCTCGTGCATCACCATTGGGTCAAATAGCTTCCCATGCAACAAAATTTGATTCTGACTATCCTCTCACTATCCCTCCAGAGAATTACCCTGGATAGCGCAATCACACATCAATTTAGTCTCTGAGTGTCCCCATTGAGATTCCTCGACCTGCTGCATTAAAGAAGACTACACTATTATCTGAAATAGATATCCTTGACCATCATCCACTCTCGTATCCAGACGCAAAGTGACCAACTCATCCATTGCCTTACAAGCATCTGTGTATTCCTGAACTACCTCTTTCTGCGACTTACTGCTCAAGGAATCAGGCCCCACATTCCCTTTTCTAGGGGTGTAAGAGATCTAAAAGTCATATTCTTGGAGGAAATCCATCCACCTTCATTGCCACAAGTTCAGGTCTGGTTGGGAGAAGATATACCTCAAGCTATTATGATCCATGAATACAACAAAGTGATCCACGATGAGGTAATTCCACCAAAAATTCAGCATGAACACGATCACTACAAGCTCCAGGTCATGGGTGGAATAGTTATGTTCGTGGGGAAATAATTTCCTAGATCCATAAGAGTTTAATCCTAACTACTACATGAATACACATCCCAAGCCAAGGCCAAAAGCGTCATAGAACACCTTGAACATCACCCCTTCCTCTAGAAACCTAAGAACTGAGGAACTGAACACATTCCCCTTTAGATAGCTAAAATCTTCCTAACACTTCTCACTCCATATGAAGGCCTGGTCTTTTATGGTCAAAGCTATAAATGGAGCTACAAATCGAGAGAATATGGGTACAAACCTCTGATAATATGCCTCCAGACCCAGGAAGCTATGAACTTCTGCCACATTCTTAGGTGCTGCCTAAGAAAGAACTACCTAAAACTTTGATGGGTCCACTAATCTCCCCTATTGGGAAACCATGTGTCCAAGGAAGTGCACTTATCATGTCCATAACTTGCACTTGGAAAACATTCCGTAGATCTGGGGGTGTTGGAGGACCCCCAAGACAGTTCTCAGATGTTTGGCGTGCTCCCCCTTTGACATTGAGTAGATCAAGATGTTTTCGATGAACATGATAACGAACCGGTCTAAGAACTCATAGAAAAAAAAGTTCATTATCTCCATGAACATGGATGGATCATTATTAATGCTGAAGGTCATGTCCAAGAACTCAAAGTTCCCATACTTACATATGAAAGCTGTGTTTGGTATTTCTCCCTCATTCACCCTCAACTGGTGATATCCAGACTACAAGTCAATCTTAGAGAACTGACCTTCTCCCTTTAACTGGTCTAAAAGATCATCAATACTCAGAAGTGGGTAACAGTTCTTGAACATCACCTGATTTAGTATCTGGTAGTCTATGCATAGTCTTAGACCATCGCCTACCTTTTTCGCAAACAATACTGGAGCACCCCATGATGAAACACTTGGCTGTATAAAAACCTTATTCATCAAGTCTTTAACTTGAATCTGCATCTCCCGCAACTCATAAGGCACCATCTTATAGGGAGATATCAATTGAACGAGCACCGGTTTTCATGTATTTATCGAACTCAACACCACATCAAGGGGGTAAAGTCACAACCTCCTCCAAGAAGACATCCAGGAACTCACAAACAACCCCTGGAACTTCCATCATATCTTTGTTTTATGACCTTACTGATAGCTCAACTAACAAAGAAAGAAGAGACTCTACACACTGATTGTACACCTGAAAAATCCTCTTTCCAATGAAAGATACACACTGGCCGTCCATATCTAAAAACACGACCCTTATCCTAAAGCAATCCATAACATTATTTACAGAAATAAACCAGTAGATGCCCAGGATGACATTTTTCGACAGCATATGTATCAAGAAATGATCCCCATGGGACTAATGCGGTCCCATAATCAGTCTACATCCCTAACACACATCAAATAGATTGTTCTGACTTCCAACTAGTGTACTTAACACTAGGGTAATGAAAAGTCTCTCTATATCTAGACCCAAGGCATGTGTTAGAATGGGTGAAACAAAGAAGTTAAAATCTATTGAATCAAACAAATCACACACAACAGTACTAAAAACACTAATCATACCTCGAACAACCTCTGGCACTGTGGGAACTGCTTTCAATGTGGAATGAAATTACCCACTCCCATCTCCTCTACCTCTCTACTGTTGACGGCCTCCATAAACATTCCCAAGATGAGGTCCCTAAAGAGCACCCTGAGGTCAACCTCCTCCCACACTGTCTACCCTCTGTGGAGTGGGAGATCGCTGCCTCAACTACTGGAAATGCCTGACTGGAAACTACTGTTTCTAAGGTGGGCACTGAACCTACGCACCCACACTATACGATGCTCAAACTGGGCACTGGTTTTGAATATGTACAAAGCCTCCATAGAAAAAGCACCTTAGTCCTGGGCTCATGGGGAAAGGTCAAGGATCGAAATACCGAAACTGGAAATACTGATGCCTACTTTCTGCTGGTCAAAAATTGGAAGGCCTTGACGTCAGAGACTTGCTGCTGATGGCCTTCCCCTTTGATGAACTCAGCTGGCTCCCCTCTCACATCACACCTCCTAGTGAGTGCATCCTTTCCACTACCTCAGCCTTCTTCTAAACCTCTAAATATATTGGTAGAGTAAATGGAGTGAAGAAATATTGAAGAGAAGGTCATAGTTCATCCTATAAGCATCTCACTAGGGACTCCTCATCCGAAAATAGATCCGGTACGAAGCGTAGGAGATACTTGTACTCGATTCCCAATTCCCTTACCGACATACTCTCTTACTAGAGGGAGAGTAGCTTCTATGTCTTCTTATCATTTATCATAGAATAAAGGAATTCCATATGAAAATCCTTATCTAACTCAGTCAACAAAATATTGGTCTCCTTCCTTTACCTGAGGTAAAGAATCCACCACTGACATGAAACTCTTTGTATATGGATAACTGCTAGAGGAACCCATTACTCCGTCAGATCCCAAATCAAATTGAAAGTGATCAATATATCATCAATCCAACTCTCCGTCTCTATGTCTGATATGCTGCCCTCATACTTTCCCAGAGTCTACAGCTGGAAGGCACAAATCATCTTTTTTTCCACTGGTCATATTCCTCCTCTCGATCGACCCTTGGCTGATCAACCGAGTCAATCTATTGGGCTTCGGATTCTCGTACCACATGTGGATGACATTTGGGTTCCATAGCTGAAAATGGAAACAAGGAACTCCTAAGACCAGGTAGTGTCGAATTTTCCTTTTAAATTATTTTTAACACTTTATTTATTTCAAATCCCCAAAATAACCAAGACACACAAGAACCCAAGTCATTATGATGCATGTACCTTTCCTAGGGTCTCTACCCTGCAATCGGTGTAGCCTAACTTAGTCGTCTAGTAGGTCCAGAGTCCTTACATTGGATCACAGGGGACCCTAAAATCCTGTGTCCTAGCCATACTTCCCTATCCTATTTTGCATACCAAGATTTCCTAGCATCATTTTCCTACCATATCATGCAATTCTTACTGTGACTAACTCCAAAATACATCCAATCCCTCAACCCCCAAAACCAACCTTCCTCTGATGCCATTTTGTCACAACCCACCTTCCTCAAGATGAGGGAAGGGATAGAAAAGTGACACACCCTTACTTCTTCATGATGAAGGAGAGATAATGACCCCCTGAGCCCCGCCTTCAATAGGACTCAGAGTGACGACTAACACCAAGGGTATCAAATATCACATAATATGTAAGAAATTACCCTTTTTATAGAACAAGATCAGTAGATAAGATGGTAAATCCCAAGAAACTCCAAATACTAAGAGTAAAAGTAAGGCCAAAAATCAATTCCCATATGCATGTTCAAAATAAAAGATGATAAAAGGTACAAAAAAACTCTAAAGTAAAGTACAGAAAGAAAAAGAGACTAATAAGCAATCAACAACTAATCCCAAAGCCCAAGCTAGTAAAGTCCAGCATGGTGCTCAAAGTCCTCCTAGAAACATGAAAGCAGTTTCATTTACATAGGGTGAGCATATGAGTATACTTAGTAGAGAAACTAAAGATACCCTTGCACAAGTGTGGGAATATACTAATGACCCTGTGAGAAAGTAGTAGAACCTCAAAGCACCTACCAGGGAATACTAACTAGCCAAGCCTCACCAAGGAACACTCAACCAAATATCGCAAGTCAAGTAAGATAATAGTATAAGCACATCGACGTTTAGGTACCCCACACCACTTTCTCACTAGTTAAATGCTCATACCTAATGGATAACGTCTTGATGCTATAAATATTCTCACATGTAGTCCCACTTCCACGACTTTCCCACACACACCTGGGCCTCAAACCACACACAATCCCTCCTGCAGACACCTGGGCCACAACAACCATGCCTCTCACCCGAAGACACCTAGGCCTCATCCCAAAGACACTTGAGAAAAAATACTATCCCATAAACACCTAGGCCTCTCATCCACAATAAACCTACCCGAAGGTTTTGGGACTATAGTAAGCCTGAAGCCATTACAACTTGCCCAAATATGCTTGAGTTGTAAGAACCTGTAAGAGGGTGCGGGGAATAAAGTTAGTAACCAACCATCCATCCTCCCACTAGGATGTTGGGAAAGACACCCTCCCCATGAAATGGGGGTGTTCAGAACATGGTGCTCAATAAAGGTGGGATGCGTATAGAAATCACAAGGAACTAAAATTTATATATATAGGTATGAAAACACTCATCCCATCCTACAGGTCCCCGAAAGAGACAACCAACTCATATAGAACCACCGTTTCTACTACCCCTATATGCACAACCACATAATAACCACTGACAAAGAATATCCCAACCCATTTTTAATTTAACCACTTTCCATTTAATAATTAAGGGATCCACTTTAATTTATTCCAACACTATCGGGGAACTACCAACCACAACCATAACAAGACAACAAACAAAACTAGATTTGCAGTCCCACTGCATGCCCCCATTCAACCAAAACCAATTGTCATTATTGAAAGTTATTCCACACAATACTTCTCCCACAAATCGATTCCATAGCCCCACTGCCCAAAAATTAATAGATATAGTCCCACTACTTACAAGTTCATAACCACCCCACAGTCCCACAACTGAACATCATTCGACTACCATAACACAAATAAAGACAGTTCATCTATCTACAAGTCCATCCATTCTGCAATCAACCAGTCTCTCAAACTGGGATACCAAAACACCACTTGTACCACGACACACACAAATCCCACAACAACCACTATTAAAACACAACCTTACTTCACACACATACCACTCCCTTCTCATAGAACCAACTCCCTTTCCCACCCCTATACCCATAACCGTTCTCCCAGTAGCAGCACCACACTTCTCACAAAAAAACCCAACAGAATACAGTACACAAACATACCTATCAATATGATTTATATATTCATATTTATTAAACACTTTTCTTTAATAGACTTGATAAATAGGGGTGATCATACAAGGGTTTTCATCCTAGGTCATTCATTCCATTTAACTGGGTATACGTGATTATCCAGATTAAGATTTACAAAAATTATTCATAAGGAAAAAACAATAGTTATAAAGTGTAACCCATGAACTTACAAATACCACCAATAACCCCGATTTTCAGATAGCTTTACATCCACAACAGATCATAATATCAACAAGGATAACAAAATAAAATAGAAAATCAAACATCAAACCACTCCCTGATCATTATTTTATTTACCCGTGTTGTATTTTGATCATATTCCCTTCATAATTATTTATTGTTTTAAGAAAATAATTGATCTTTTATTCAAATGGAATAATTACCACACCCACCCAACATGATGAAAAATTTAAGAGAGATGGAAGAAATCTCTACCAAATGATCAAAGGATCGATGTTCCTCCTTACGTCAAGAATAGGGGGTTGTGCGAGCAGCCTGAGACTCCAAGAAAACTGAGAAAGAGGGGCTCTAGCACAGGCGCATGACTCATTTGGGGAGGAAGGATATATAAATACCAAGGGGAAATGGAAAACACACTTGGAAGGGAAGATCCTAACATTTAAGAGATAAATCCTATTTTAAATGAATAATGGTTTCAAAATCCATTAATCAAGGGATCATGGTCAACATTACACGGGTTGAGAATCTCAAATCCCATGGGACGTTAGGATATTAAAGATATACTCAATACCCTTCGAAATTCCCTTACAATTATAAAAAGGATTTAAACTCATTTTATGTAAAATAAGACGTAAGAGGGGAGAAATTAGAAAACTAGGAAAAAATGTAAAAAAATGTAAATGAGTCACCGATGGGTGAGTCACCGATGCGACCTACTGTCACTGAGACACCGATGATGAGCTACCAATGTTGAGCTACCGACGTGACCTACTGATGCTGATCCACCGATGCAAAAACCTTCTGACACATTGACATACTGACACTGATGACCTTGACTCACAAACAATGATTCCCTTGACTCACCAATGGCGACACCGTTGACTCACCGAGGCTGAAGCCCTTGACTCACCAATTCTGATGCCCTTGACTTGTTGATGCACTGACATGCCGACACACTGACATGCCAACTCACTCACATAGAAACACACTGAAATGCCAACACACTGACATTCCGATTCATTGACATGCCAACACACTGACATGCTTACACCGACACCCAGTGTTTCCGATGAAAAAACTGAAATTTTGAAAAAATTCGAAAACAAGCCACCGTTTCCCCCTAGAACACCTAAAACACTAGATTTTCACAAAAGACTACTATAGGTAAATCTGGGTCATTACATTAATTGTCTAATGATTATTAATATTTATTAAATATTATTTAAATAAATAAATAAATGATAATAATAATAATATCATTATAGACATGGGGTTCTGTAAGGATTACACAAACAATAATTGTGTATGTCAAATTATTATTTTATAAACCTAGTGATATATAAACCCAATTATATTATTTTATTAAAGAATCCTATTCATTTTTTTCACATATTGACATCCAGAGAGAATCCTCTCAAATACCTAGAGAGATCCATCTCTAAGAACACTCTAAAAAATGGAGAGTGATCCACCTCCACCACCACTCTTAAATTTAGAGAGATCGAAGAGAACCCTTCCTTGAAGATATTCCCAAGGAGATCAAAGGAAAACAAAACAAGCATTAGGATCTACTAGATTAGCACCTGTATATTCCTACGACAATGTCTGGGGGTTCATGGAACACATGTGGATCACCACTGAAAACAATCTACTCTTGATTATAATAATGCAATGAAATTACACCATATATATGTTGAAATATGCATCCATGAAGAAGTAATTATTCATAAGGTAATATTAACTACTTAAATATATTAAAAAAATATGTGATGATCCTGGAATTTGGTTCTATAGTTTTTATATTGTCTATATTTTTTGATTCAATTTTGTTGATCCCAACATTTATCATCATGTAAATATCAAATTAATCATGGATTAAAATAAAAATATGAGTTGGGAATGCCACATATAGTGATTTCACTATGCCTAGATACTTTAAGAGGTATGAGAATAGGGTCACAAAATTATTTATAATATTTAAATATCATTTATTTATTTACACATTTTTTGTTGGTTTTCAATTCAAGTTAAATCATTCTTTAATATGAATCACAAGATCTTATATTATTTTTATCATTTCATGAGAATATAATAAAATTGATTAATTTTATGAAGGAAATAAATTTGATGACCTCATCCAGAGGTTCCAAGGAGTCTGTCTAGACAACACAAGAGTATTCACTATGTAACCCAAAGGTACATGCCATGTACCCATGTTTATTGTATCCTGAATTTATTTACTATTAATTCAAGTAATGTGAATTTATTAAACATGGTGTGTATTAAAATACATCATTTATTGATGGTTCCAACCTAGTTCATGGTCATCTAGACTATATTAAATTAACTTTAGTTCACGACATGTAGTATATTTGTCAAATACGGGCCATGTATTTCCATACGCAGCCAAAATAACCGGTGACCATGTAAATTAGAGACCACATTCCATGTATCCCATGTACATGCTATTTGATCCATAATTTTTATAGAATTTTTACAAGATGATCCCCTAGGTGTGTGACATAGATAGATAGCGAGAATAATACATGACATGTAGCTAGAATGTACACGATGGGTATTGTTGGAGTTGGTACCCTAGAACCAACCTCTGTATACTTTATGATAACATGTATTTATATTTGTGAATATTAATAAACTATTTATCACATAATGATTGTTCTTATATATAAAAAAGTATATGATAATGTCCTATGTGTAGTTATCGCACTGAAAGATCATAACAGTTCCCTACCATGATGAGAATCTGGAAGTGCTACAACACTATTATTAAATATATATATTTTTAGTCAGATGATATCATTTGTGGGAGAAAAATGATACAACATATTATTGGTGGAGACTCATAGAACTTTGATGCACCTTCTCATAGTTTACACCCTTGGAAATATCTAATAGGATATTATGATAACGAGACACGCCAGAAGAAAATACACATTTATATGTGTTATTAGATGTTCCTATATGTAGATCTGTGTATTGGTCCTTATAATTTAATAATATTATTAATGAGTATTATTCATTTTCTACTTTGATGTATTGAAAAAAACTATGATGACAGATGTTTACAGTCAGGTAGGATACATTGGGTACATCACAAGTAATATTGCATTATTAAATAATGCAAGAAATAATTTTTACCATCTAATCTTTAATGGAAGTTGATATCTGAGGAAATTTGATGGAAATGATATAACCTAAATATATCCATGGCCATGTTGTAGAATATAAAAGTTTAATTTATAGAAATGTAAATAAAGAGACATTAAGCACATAGGTTGATGGCACCAGCATGCAACTTTATTGACTTGAGATATCATGTTAAAGGAATTATATTACATAATAAGCATTCTTATGAGGTATCACATTGTTGTGGCATTAAATCATTTCTATATTGGTTCCTTGGCATATTTCTAGATGCTAACCTTGGACTTCAGACTACATCACCTAGTGTCACTAAGAATGAGGACTAGAGGGTCACACAATAAGTATATCTAGAATCCCAGTTAAATAATATATTATTATTTATTATTTAAAAAATTGAATAAATATTATTTTTAGATATTTTCTAATAATTATTCATGTATTCTTGATCATATAAAAATATTTATTTTCTATTTAGTGAATATAATATTTATATATTTATGGGAGAATAATGCAGTGATATTTATTTAATAAATAAGTAGTCATTATTCAAGGCCTGATAAATATTATGTAGGAATGGAGGATTGGTTTTAATGGTATGGCGAGAAATAATAAATAATGAATATTATTTGATTAGATAATATTTAATTTAATTCTAAAGTTAAGCGCATGTCGGGAAATGATAATTATAATATTATTCTTTTACATAGGGTTCCATAGGGATTAAATAAATAATAAATGGAACTTGTGCAATTATTTTATTTTAAACCTAATGATATATAAACCCAATTATATATTTTTTTCTCAATAAACTAATTCATTTTTTTGGTTGTTTACAATATATTCGAAGAATCCTTTTAAGACCTATAGTTCTCCTTTCTCCAAGAACACTCCCAAGAATAGATAGCGATCTTCCTCCACCTCCCACTCTTGAGATAAGAGAGGTCCAGGAGAATGATTTGGAAGAGGTTCTCAAGGCGATCAAAGGTGGATGATGAAATCACTAGGATCTACTGTTCTATCACCCAGAGATTCCTACGGTGATGTTTAGAGATTTTTGGAGCATGTGTGGATGACCACTAGGGGAATCTACTTTGATTCATACAAATCAATAACAAGACGATGTATATCTATTGTCAGATCCATCAACGAAGAAATCACTCTATCAAGGTAATTGTTTATTTGATTAAATTAATTAAAAATAATATGTGATGATCTTCCCTCTTGATTCCAGTGTTTTATCACTTGTCTATATTCTTTGATTCAAATCTGTAGATCATGTTGTTTATTGTTTTGTAAACCTTAGATTCATCGTAGATCATGGAAAAAGAAAAGTTGGACATGAACAATCACACACATCCGCTATGATCAGAACCTACAAGTGGTATGAAGGGGGAAACATAATTATTTATAATTATTTAAAGATTGTTGATTATTTATGGATTTTTTTATTTCAATTCAATTTTAATTATTATTTTAATCTGAATTGTGAGATCTAATTAATCCTCCTTCATTTATCGTAGATATAATCAATGAAATTAATTTTATGAAAGAAATAAAATTGAAGAACTCATCCAAAGGTGTGAAGGATTCTAGCCAGGTAACATATGAGTACACACCATATACTTTTGTTCAATGAATCATGAATTAATTTGGAAATTAATTCAATATTTTTATACTGATGACACATGATGTAGTTAATTATTACATCGTGTATTGACCAGGCTAGACTAGAACATGGTCAACTAGAGTACACACTATGTATCCCACATACACAACATATAGTCCCTTTGAGTCCTAGATGGGACATGGGTTTTATACATGACCTACATGACTGGTGACCATGTAACTCAAAGTCCACATTTCATGTAGTCCCTTTTACACACTGTGTACTCCATTTTTTTGTGGTACAATTTACATTCTGAGTCCTTAGGCGTGTAACTTAGATAAATGGTGAGATATGTATATGTTGTATAGCTCGCCTATACATACTGTGTACTTATACCAAATTATGTAGATTAAAAATTTATTTATTATACTATGTATACCTTGAGACATGTTCTTACGTGTGGCCGCTAAGTTGATAGTACAAGCCATGTGACGGGTTTTTAAAATATATATAAATATTTAATTAACATCTTCATAGTGTTTAGATTTTCATATCATGTATGAATTTTATTACAGTAGTTACTTTACATTCATTTAATCATAACAAGTGATTGAAAAATCATGTAATTTAGTGTAATTATTATGTTGATAGGGCACATCATGAATGTATGTGATAAGTCATGTTTACTATATGTCACAAAATTAAAACTGTATACAAGTATAATACATGTTGGATGGATTCAGATGGGTATTTACCACATTTCCTCCAAATTACATTTAATGTACACGATTAATTTTAAATAAATTTATTAAATTTTCTTAAAATTATTATGGATGAGAATCTATAGAAAATCCAGATGATAATTAAGATATAAAATTGATTAATTAAAGATAATAATTAATTTATTTGAGCACGATTTATCTTAAATAAGAACGATTAAGAATTGAACTCTAGTTTTATTAAATGCCTAATTTTTTTCATCCATGTGGATGATTATGAGCATAGAACAAATGTTTGCATGTGATTGGTTTCATTTAATTTATTATTAAATTAAAATGTTGGCTTTCGTGCCTTCTCTCCTCTTAATATGTAGGTCCTGTGTTCCCATGGTTTCTTTTAGGTAAACATTTTTCCCTCACCTACCTGTGAGTAAAGGAATATGTAATATATAGAGCTCCCAAGCTAGTGGAGGCGGTTCAAGTTTGGAGTCGAGGAAAAACCAACCCAAGAGAGAAACATTGGTAGATAGGTGAAAAAATACACCATGAACCTTAATTGGTTCATGGTGTATTTTCCCTAAGTCAATAGTCAGTTTATCAACATCTAGATAAACTAACAATTAGTAAATGAGCATGATTATTCCCCTTTATTATTTTATTTCTGTCAATTTTCTTTGTTATTTCATTATGGATATTTTTTCGTGATCACATTATTTAATGAAATTAACAAGAATAAAAGATATAAATAAAATAAATTGGATTATGCATAAATATCATTAAATACATGGTTAATCACTTAAATAAATCCAATTAATATTAACAATAAGGTAATAAAGATAATAATTGGAATTTTACACATAAAAGGATAAGATCCCTCAATTATATATTTTAAATCACTATAGCTTTCCACTAATTTAGTTAAAATTGAACCATAGTTCAAAGTTACCGACCAACCAAAGTTAGGGTGCTTTCAATTATCAAGGAACTCTAACTTGAATTTTAGGGGCTGAATTAACTTAGTTCACATCAAGGGTTGACTTCCAAATAATTACTACATGTAACTGAGAGGAAAAGTAAGGTAATCCAATTTAAGGATTTCAAGATTGGGTATTCCACTCAGTAGATCAAAAAATTATGAGTTAATGTAGTTGGAATTTGAAATGCCTACCTAAAACCATTCAAGTTGCTTGAAAACCTATAAATTGGGGTAATGATAAGGGGAATATGGATCCTTGACAATAGTATTTCCAAGAAACAAGATATTCCAAAACCAATGGTGAGAGATATTAGGTTCAGATAAGATAGTGGGAGACTAATTAATATAATATATATTTATTTTTCTATATTTTATTAGATAAAGTACTATAATCCTGATTATCTTTTTTGTAGAAACAAAAAAAATGACATCAAACATATAATTGTGATCTATACTCGAGAAGAAAACCCTTCTCACTAGCACAAATTTTGAATATTGGAAAAGGCACTTATACATCATCCTTCAACAGGAAAAGAAAGTATATATACTGGAATAACCTTTTCTTAAAGTACCTGAACATAAGGAAAGTTATAAAGAGTTATCACTCTATGAGAAACATTTGAACGATTCCTCAAATGTTTAATGGTTCATGATATAATATATGTTCAATGATATTTTGAAGAAAAATGAGGACATGGATACGTATAAAATAATGTCTTGCCTTAAGGATCACTATCAAGGGAAGATGAGAAAAAAGATGTATGAGATCTCCAATTATTTATTCACAAATAATCTTGGAGAGTCTGTGTCATCTGGTCCTCATGTATTCAAGATTATTAGATACATTTAATTATTATACATCTTAGGGAATAAATTCCCAAATGAGTTTTTTATATATTTCATACTTTCATGACTACCCGAGACCTTCTCTAGTTTTATTGTTAATTATGACATGAGAAATAATGAGAAGATTATTTTGAGACTTCTTACTTTGATTCTCCAAGTGGATAAGGACATGGGGCATGGTAAATACACATTCCTTATGGTGAATAAGAAAAGTAATAATAAGGAAAAGAGTCACAAAAACTATAAACAGTCTAAATCTCTCGAGCACCTTCCTTCCAAGAAGAGGAAGATCCAAAGGCAAGGCAAGGAAAAGAGGCATTATGTTTTGTGTGTGGCAGGCCAAGACACTGGAAGAGGAACTACACACAAAATCTAGGGGAACCTAAAGGTGTGATATTTATTGAGTGTAATATTTCCATATCCACAGATTGGTTATTAGATAAAACTTGTGGTACTCAAATCTGTATCCAAATGCAGAAACCAAGTAGATTATAAAATTTTTCAAGAGGATATGTGGATATGAGAGATACTAATGGTGAAAGTCTGGATACTCTGTCTATTGGTGACTACCACCTCTCATTTCCAACAAGAATGATTTTGGTTTTAAAAGATTTCTATTATGAACCTACAATTACAAAGAACATAATTTCTGTATCATTCCTAGATACAGATGGGTTTATTATTGGTGTTTGGAAATTAAAGTTTTTTCTTTTATAAGAAAAATATATGTTATGGTATGGAACATTTAAATAATATTCTTTATGTATTAAATTACAAAAAACCAAGTTTTAGAAATTGATAATGAATCATTTTCACACGACTCATATAACACCCAACTTTGGCATCACAGTCATGGTCATGTAAATGAGAAGAGCTTGAAAAATCTCTACTAAGATGGTTGTTCATACTTATATTAGCTATTTTTTGAAATATTTCATGCTTTTTTATAAGAAAAAATGAACAAATCACCATTTGGTGGACAAGGTGAAAGGTCCATAAAGATTATAGGATTGGTACACACTAATGTGTGTAGACCATTTTCAGTAGAATCTAGAGGTGGATATTCTTAGTTCATAAATGTTACTGATGACTTGAGTAGACATGGATATATCTAATTGATGAGGTATAAGTTTTAAACATTTGATAAATTAAAGGAATTTAATAGTAAAGTAGAAAATCATCTTGTAAATAAGATAAAAAAACTTTGATCAGATCGATGTAGTGAATATCATATCCAAGAGTTCACTAACTTTCTATGAGAGTTTTTGATTCTATCTCAAATTAATCCAGTATACACACCATAGTGGAATGGTGTTAGTTAAACTAGGAATTATAAATTTTTATACATGGTAAGGTCGATGATGAGTCTTGCAGACCTTCCATTATCCTTGTGGTGAAATAAATTACAAACAATGTAAGACACAATAAACTGGGTACCAACTAAAGAAAAAAATGTAATTCCCTTTGAGCTATAGATTGAATAGAAACCCATTTTTTTGCACACATGTGTATTAGGTTGTAAGGAATTTTTAAGGACTTATTAGGAAACAAACTAGAACCCCAAGGAATAAAGTGTATCTTTATAGGATATACCAAGGGAAAAAGGGATACTACCTATACAACCCCTCAAATAAGAATGTTACTATCACTAGAAAATCTGTCTTTCTTGAGAAGGAGAACATCCTCCAAAAGGATAGTGGGAGAAAAATTGACTTCGATGAAGTTGATTCTCAAGATACACAATAGTTAATACAGGAACAAATCCCATAATTCCTCATGGAATAAGTAGTTCCTAAAACACAATTACTGCATAAGAGTGTAAGAGAGTTAAGATAAAAAGAGAGATATGGCTTTATATTCGTCGAAGATGGTGAATCATTATTGGTTGAAAATGATGAACCTATCTTATACAAGGAGGAAATAGAGAACTTAGAAGCTGCAAGAAGGAAACAATCCATAAATTTCAAAATGGATTCCATGTATCAGAACCAAGTTTGAGTTCTGGTTGATGCACTAATTGATGTAAATCCCATTAGATGAAAATGGGTATTCAAGAGGAAACTTGACATGGAAGGTAAAGTAAATTACTATAGAGTAATGACAGTGGAAAAGGGTTTAAACAACATCAAGGAATTGACTATTATAAAACCTTATCTATAGTTTCCATGTTCAAATCCATTAGAATTATACTTACTATAGTAGCTTATCATGATTATGATATTTGAAAGATGGATATCAAAAATTAATTCAGTAATGGGAGCCTTCGAGAATATGTCTATATGAAAAAAATGGTTTCTGACTCTAGGTGATACCAAGAAGGTTTAAAAGTTTCATAGATCCATTTATAAATTGAAACAAGCATCCAGTTCATGGAACATTTAATTTGATAAATCCATAAAATAATTTGGTTTCATTAAGAACAAATTTGAGTCATGTGTTTACAAGTGGTTTAGTGTAAATGTGTTTATTATCCCAGTAGTATATATTGATGACTTATTAATTATTGGAAATGACATGCCAGTCTTACATTCAGTTAAGAAATGGTTTAAAAAA
Source organism: Viscum album (assembly GCA_963277665.1). Taxonomy (NCBI): domain Eukaryota; kingdom Viridiplantae; phylum Streptophyta; class Magnoliopsida; order Santalales; family Viscaceae; genus Viscum; species Viscum album. The sequence continues at coordinate 1,318,332,961 of OY728147.1, forward strand.
AGTGTTTCTCCATGAAGGGCTTAGGTGAAGTGACCTATATTCCAGGGATAAAGATCATTCTTGATTTATCTAGAAGGATGATTAGACTAAGTCAAAGTATATATGTTGACCATATACTAAATAGATTTAGTATGGAATAATCTAAGAGAGGATGGGTTCCAGTTTCACATGGTTTATATCTTTTTAAGAAAATGTGTCGTCAGACACAATGGGAGAAAGATAGAATGAGATCAATCATGTATTCCATGTTATGTACTAAACTTGATGTTTCATATTCATTGATCATGGTTTCAAGATATCAATAAGATCCAGGAGAATAACATTGGTCTTCTATTAAGGATAAACTTAAGTAATAATGAAGAACTAAGGATATGTTCTTGGTGTAAGGAGGAGAAGAGCAGCTATTCATTAGGGGTTATACTGATGCCCGTTTTCAGACAGATTAGAATGATATGAAGTCATAGTTAGGATATGTTTCCTATCTCAACAGAGGATCTGGGAGCTGGAAGGGTTCAGAGTCACTAGTTATCGTAGATTCTATAAAAAAGTTTGAGTATATAACAGATTATAATGTATCCAAGGGATCCATTTGGATTCAAAATGTTTTCTATGATCATAATGTGGTAGCAAGTAGAAAATACATATCACATTGTATTGTGATAATACTATAGTGGTGGATCTTGAAAAAGAGCCAAGGTCACACCAACGAACAAAGTACATAATCTATAAGTATCACATCTTGAGGTATTTTCATCATAGGGGTGAAGTTACAGTAGTAAGAGTTCCCATGGAAGAGAACATGGAAGACCCATTGACTAAAGTACTATATCAGTAGAAGCATGAGTATCATGTGAGATCAAGCAGACTGAAGGCTGTTAGTATTTTTCTCTAGTTCTAGTGGGAGTCTGTTGGAATTTGTGCCCTAGAACCAAACTTTGTGTACTTTATGATAACCCGTATTCATAGTTTTGAATATTAATAAAATAATTATCAAATAATGATTGTTATTCTGCAAAACATAGTATATGATAATGTCCTAAGATTAGTTTTTACACTGAAAGGTCATAGCAGTCCCCCGATATAATGAGAACCCAGAAGTGCTATGAAACCATTCTTAAATATATTATCTATAGCTAGATGATATCATTTGAGGGACATAAATGATATAGGCTATCAGGGGTGGAGAATCGTATTACTTTGTGGAACATTCTCATGGTGTATACCCTTGGTAATATCTAAAATGAAATTATGAGAATGAGAACTGCCAGTAGGAAATCCATATTTATATTTGTCATTGGATGTTCCTATCTTAGGATATGTGTATTGGTACTTAGAATTTAAGATTATTATTAACGAGTATTAAGAGTAACATAATTTGATGTATTGATGAAAACTGGGATGACAGATGTTCACAATGAGGTTGGATACATTGGGTGCGTCATGAGAAATATTGCATTAATGAAAAATGTGAGAAAGGATTTGTCCCTTCTGTTCTTTAATAGAAGTTGATATTTTAGGACCTTTTATGGAAATGATATAGCCTAAATAAATCCATGTCCATAGTGTATAATAGGCAAGTTCAGTTTATGGGAAGTCATAGAAAGATACAATGATCACATAAGTGGATGGCACCAACATGAAACCTCCTTAACATGAGATATGTTATAAAGGGATTAAATAACACAGTAAGCATTCGTATGAGGTATTATGTCATTTCAGCATTAACTTATTTATTTATGGGTTCCTTGGTGTATTTTCTAGATGATAACCTTACCCTTTAGGCTACTTCGCCTTATTCTAATGAGAAAGAGGCCTAGAGGGTCACACACTAAGTGTATCCAGAATCTTAGTTAAATAATATATTATTATTTCTTATTTAAAAATTTGAATAAATATTATTTCTGGATGTTTCATAATAATTATTTATATATTCCTGATCACATATAAATATTTATTTTCTATTTAGTGAATATAATATGTATATATTTATTGGAAAATAATGTAATTATATTTATTTAATAAATAAATAGTTATTATTCAAGGCCCGATAAATATTATGGAGGAATGGAGAACTGATTTTAATGGCCCGAAAAGAAATAATAAATGTTGAATACTATTTGTTTAAATAATATTTAATTTAATACGCAAGTTAATCACATGTTAAGAAATAATAATAATAATATTATTATTATTTGACATAGGATTTCATAGGGATTAAATGAACAATAAAGGGAACTTGTGAAATTATTTTATTTTAACCCTAGAAATATATAAAACCAATTATATTATTTTCCTCAATAAGACAATTTTTTTGTTTGGTTGTGCACAACCGATTTGGAGAATCTTCTCAAAACCTAGAGAGATCACTTATCTAAGAACACTCCCAAGAACATAGATAGATCTTTGTCCACCTCCCACTCTCGAGTCAAGATACATTCAAGAGAAATCTTAGGTAGTGGATCTCGAGGTGATAAAAGGCGGACGATGAAAGTTCTAGGATCTATCGTTCCAACACCTGAATATTACCACGATGACATTTGAGGATGTGTGGAATATGTTTGGATCACCGCTAGAGTGAATATACTTTGATTCCTACAACATGATGATTGAACAACACATATCCATTGTTAGATCCATCAGAAAAGAAAGAACCCCATCAAGGTAATTTTTTATTTAATTAAATTAATTATAAATAATATGTGATGATCCTCCCTCTTGGTTTCAGTGTTATATCACTTGTCTATATTATTTAATTCAATTATATAGATCATTATGTTTAACATTTTATAAACCTTATATTGATCATAGATCATAGAAAATAGAAAAGTTGGGCATGACCCATCACACACTTCCACTACACCTGAAACCTACACATATTTTTATCAAATTACACAAGATTAAAATTAATTTATTATTATATTTAAACCGCATCAATTTTTTGTTCCATGTGGTCATTAAGTTGAAAGTACATTCCAGGTAATGGGTTATATATATGAAATTTTTTAATTAATTTCTGTGTAATGTTCAGATCTGTATATTGTGTATAAGTTGTATTATAGTTATTACTCTACGTGCAATGAAGAATAATAGGTTACGTCAACAACATGTGTTCCTTGCAGTCATTAATTTGATAGTATATTCCATTAAATTATGTGATAATTCTTATATGCTACACGTTAAAAGAGTAAATAATATACTAATATAATACACATTGGTTAGTTTTTATTGGTATTCAACGTGTTTCCTCCAAGGTACATTTTGGAACATAGTTAATTTTAAATAAATTTCATTCATTTGTTTAAATTTTGATGGATAAGAATATCAAGATAATTTGGATGATAATTAATACAAAATAATTGATTAATTAAAGAAGATAATTAATTGATCTTAGTATGATTTATCTTAAATAAGTATGGTGATAATTTAATTCTATTTTATTAAATGCACAATTTATTAAATTAGTGGCCTACTCATCATCCCTCCTCTCATTATGTTAGGGCATGTGAGCACATGGTTTTTTTGTAAACACCTTTACCAATCCTTTGGTTCCCCTAAACTATGTGTGAGTAAAAGAATATGTAATGGATGAAGCTACCTAGATAGTTAAGGTGTTTCAATTTTGGAGTTTAAGTGAAACCAATCCAAATGAGATACATAGATGGACTGGTGGAAATCTGCAACACGAACCATAAAATTGTTCAATGTGTTTTCCACTAGGTTAATGGTTAGTTTATCATCCGCTATATTAAATAACCATTAGTAAAATTTCATGTTAATAACACGTTATTATTTTATTTATATCAACTTTCATGTTTATTTAATTATGGATGTTATGTCAGGATCACATGAATTAATGAATTAATGAGAATGCAAGATAGAACTAAAAAAACTGGATTATGGATAAATTTTATCTAAGACATGGTTAATCACATAAGTAAACCCACATAATATTAAAATTATGTAATAAAGATAAAATTTGAAATTAACACATAAAAGATAAAATCCTTCAATTATATATATTAAGTTGGTATATTCTTCCACTACTTATATTAAAATTGAACCGTAGTTCAAAGTTCTTGACCAAAAAAATTTGGGGTACTTTCAATTATAGTGGAATGATAACTTGATGTTTTTGGTTGAATTAACTTATTTTATATCAAGGGTTGAATTATTAAGTAGGACTTGGTGTAAACGAGAGGCGAAGGTTATGGAAATCCAATTTCAGGATTTCAGGATTGGGGGTCCCAAGAATCATAACAAGTATAAATATCCCAAGCACAGTCCTTATTAGAAGAAGAAGATCCAGAGGTAGGGAAATGACAATTAAGCAGTATGTTTTTAGGTGGCATAAAAGGCCACTAGAATAGGAACTGCACTTCAAAGAAATGGGAAGATAATGGTGCATTTTTTATCAAGTGTTATATTTCAATATCTAAAAATTAGGTATTACATAAAACTTTTGGTGATCACACACACACATAGATATATATATATATATATAAATTTAAGAACCAAGTAGATTCTGAAATATTTCTAGAGGAGTGGTGGATTTGTGAGCTACCAATGGTGCAAGGATGGCTGATATACACATTGGAGGCTACCACATTTTTTTCCAATAAAAATGATATTGGTTTTATGAAATTTTATTATGTACCAATTTTTACAAAGAACACAATTTATGTATCATTCCTAGATATAGTTGATTTTATTTTACAAATTCAAAATAAAAGTTGTTTATTTTATAAATAATTTTTTTTATGGTATGAAACATTTAAATAATTTTATTTATGTATTAAATTATAAAAACCAAGTTTTGGAAATAAATAAAGAATCATGTTTACATGAATCATATAACACTCATGTATGGAATCATCATCTTGGTCATGTAAATAAGAAGCATTTTAAAAAGATCTATCAAGATGGTTATTTAGTCTCTTTTGATCTTGAATCACTTAAAATATTTCATGGTTTCTTATAAGAAAAAATAACTAATCCACCATTCCGTGGAAAGGTGAATGGGCTACATAGATTTTAGGATTGGTACACACAGATGTGCATGGACCATTTCTAGTAGAATTTATAGGTGAGTATCCTTACTTAATAAGTTTTACTGATGACTTGAGTAGATAAGGATATGTCTACTTGATGAGGTATAAGTCCATGTTCTTTAAGAAATTCAAAGAATTCAAGAATGATGTAGAGAATCAACTTGGAAATAAGATTAAGAAAAAATGATCAGATCGAGGTAGTGAATATATTAAACAAGAATTTATCAAATTTATATTAAAGTTTGTGATTATATCTCAACTCACTCAATCTTAAAAACCACAATGTAATGATGTCAGTGAAAGTGAGAATCAAACCTTGATAGAAATGGTAAGGTTGATGATTTTTCACACAGACCATCCATTATCATTTTGGGTATATGAATTACAAAGTATGTTATACACACTAAACCGAGTTCCAACTATTGTATAAAAAATAATTCCCTTTAAGTTATGGAATGAAAGGAATCCGATTATATCACACACACACATGTATGTGGTTGTGAGGCATTTGTTAAGGTCTTCTTAAGAAACAAACTAGTACCCCAGGGTATAAAGTGTATCTTTATGGGATATCCTAAGGAAAAAAGGGATACTACCTATAAAATAGCTTATAAAAGAAAGTTATTTTTACCAGAGAAGACATATTTCTTGAGAGGGATCACATTCTCAAGAAGGATAGTGGGAGAAAGATGGAATTTGATGAAGTTTATGCTCAATATATAGAATAGTTGGCATTGAAACATTTTCATTGGTCCTTATGGAACAAGTTGTTCCTAAAACAAAAGTACTATATAGGGGAACCTGGGAGGTAAGATAACTAGAGATATATTATTTTATAGTCACCAAAGGCATTGAATCATTATTGGTTGAAAACAATGAACCTTTTTCCAAAAATAGGAAGTAGAGAGCTTATATTTTGCAAGATTGAAAAATTACATGAATTCTAAGATGGATTCCATATATTAGAACCAATTTTGGGTTCTATTTGATTCTACAGTTGATTCAAATCCAATTGGGTTCAAATGGGTATCCAAAAGAAAATTGGACATGGAAAGAAGAGTAAGTACAAATAAAGTAATTCCAGTGGGTAAAGGGTTTAAACAATGTTAAGAAATTGACTATGATGAAATATTTTCACGAGTTTCCATGTTTAAATCCATCAGAATTATATTTTCTATATAAATTTACCATGAATATGAAATTTAGTAGATATATGTAAAAATAGATTTCCATAATGGGAACCTTCAAGAATATTCCTACATGACACAACTAGAAGAGTTTGTGACTCCAGGTGATGGCAAAAGGATTTTCAAGTTTCATAGATCCATTTATGGATTGAAGTAAGAATTGAGGTCATGGAACATTAAATTCTATGAATCAATAAAAGAAGTTGGTTTCATTAAGAATGAATGTGATCCATGTGTTTACAAGAATTTTATTGGGAATTCCATCATTATCCTAGTAGTATATGTTGATGACATATTAATTTTTGAAAATGAAATACCAGTATTATAGTTTGTTAATGACTGATTAAAAAAGAGTTTTTCTATGATAGAATTAGGTAAAGAATCCTATATTTTAAGGATCAAGATCAATCATGATAGATCCAATAAGTTTATTAGAGTAAGTCAAAGTACATACATTGAACAGATACTAAATAGAATTAGTATGGAACAATTGAAGAGGGTATTGGTTATAATTTCACATGGTAAAAATATTTCTATGAAAATGTGTACTCATAAATAGTAAGATAAATAGATAATGAGTAAGATATCATAATCTTTGGTGATAGGATGAATCATGCATTCCATGTTATGAACTAGACTTGATGATTCCTATGCATTGATCAAGGTAAGTGAATATCAATATGACCCAAGAGAAAAATATTTTCATGATGTTAAGGCTATCACTAAGTATCTGAGAAGAACTAAGGATATATTCCTAGTGTATAGTGGAGACGAGGAGGTAGTCATCAGGGGTTATACTGATTGTAGTTTTCAAATAGATTAGAATGATATAAAGTCACAATCATGATATTTTTTCAATCTCAATGGAGGGGGTGTGAGATAGAAGAGTTCAAATTAGCTAGTTTTCACTGACTCTATAGAGGAGATAGAGTATATAGATTCTTTTTATGCAGCTAAGGAAGCCAATTGGATAAGAAATGTTTTCCAGTATCTTGATATAGTGCCTATTAGTAAAGACCTTGTAACATTGTATTGTGAAAATACTATTGTGGAGACTCCTGAAAAATAAACATGGTCACACTAACATATGAAGAGCATGATCTAGAAGTATCACGTATCGATGTAATTTTCTCAAAGGAGTGAATCTGTAATAAGTAGAGTTCCCATAGAATAAAATTTGGTGGACCCCTTGACTAAAGACCATTCTCAGTGAAAGGATGAGTATCATGTGAGAGCTAGCAGACTGAAGGTTATTAGCAGTTGAATCTAGTGCAAGTGGGAGTCTGTTGGAGTTGGTTCCCTAGAACATACTTCTTTGTAATTTATTATAACCTTTATTCATTGTTTTGAATATTAAAAAACTCTTTATCACATCATTATTGTTCTTCTATATGACATAGTATATGATAATGTTTTAAGAGTAGCTGACACACTAAAAAGTCATACCAATTCCCCACTATGATGAGAACCGAAAAGTGTGATGATAGTATTCTTAAATATATTTTCCATAGATGGATGAAATAATTTGAGGGAAAAAAAGGATATTGGATATTAGGGATGGAGACTTATATTAATTTGAGGAAACCTATCATTGTGTAAGCCATTATTAATTTCCAGTCTAGAAAATTATGAGAATAAGAAGCACCAGTAGAAAATAAACATTTATATGTGTCATTGGATGTTTCTATCTATGGACATGTTTATTGATAATTAGAGTTTAAGATTATTATTGATGGATGTTATGAGTTACGTACTTTGATGTATTGATGAAAACCATGATGGCATATGTTCATGGAGAGGTAGGATATGTTGGGTGCATTACAATTGATATTTAATTAATGAATAATGTGAGAAAGTATTTGTCCATTTTTTTAAAAAAAGATGATATCTTAGTACATTTGATGGAAATGATATAGCCTAAATAAATCCATGGCCATGGTAATCTATAGGTAAGTTCATTTCTAGAATTTCAAAGAAATAGAAATTGAACATATTGGTTAAAGGCACTGAAAATCAACATTATTTATTAGATATATATTGGTAAATTGATTATATTACATAGTAATCATCTGCATGAGGTATTATGTAATTGAAATATTCAATTATTTCTCTATGGGTGCCTTGGCATGTTGCTAGATACAAATATTGAACTTTGGGCCGCTTCACCTAATGCCACTAAGAAGGATGCCTAGAGGGTCACACACTAAGTTTATCCAGAAGCATAGTTAAATAATAATAATATTTATTATCTAACAAGTTGAATGGATATTATTCCTACATGTGGTTTAATAATTATTCATGTTCTCTTAAACGAATATATTCTTTAACCAGTTATTAAAGAAAATATTTTTTGAGAATATTTCTTAATAAATATTTATTGTCTATTTAGTGAATATATTATTTATTTATTTATTATCAAAAAATGTAGTGATATTTATTTATTAAATATGTAGTAATTATTCAAGACACAATAAATATTATGGAGGAATGAGAGACTGAGTTTAATGGTCTAGTGAGAAATAATATTTATTTAATATTATTTGAATAAATAATATTTAATTTAATTTGCAAGTTTAACACATATAAATAAATAAAAATAATAATAATAATAATATAGATATGTGGATTTGAATGGATTACAGAAATAACTAAAGAACATGTGTAACTATTATTTTCTAACCATAGCAGTGTATAAACCTAATTATATTTTTTTTATTAAAGGAGCCAATTCAGTTTGTTGTGAACAATGAGATTCGGAGAGAATCCTGTTGAAGCCATAGAGAGATCACTCTCCAAGAACCCTCTTAAGAATGGGGAGTGATCCTTCTCTACTACCACTCTCAAGTTTATATAGATTTAAGAGAAACCTTCATTGAATAGATTATCAAGGCGATCAAAGGTCAACGACGCAAGTGTTGGGATCTGTTGTGCTAGTACATGGAGATTCCTACGATGATGTTAAAAGGTTCATGGAACATGTGTGGATCACTACTGGAGGGAATATACTCTTGATTCCTACACTGAAACGATTTTACAATGTAGATATTGTAGAAGATCCATCAATGAAGAAACAATTCCTCCTAAGGTAATTCTTAATTACCTAAATTAATTATAAATAATATGTGACGATCCTGTGATTTGGTTGTAGTGTTTTTATATCTTCTATATTCTTTAATTCATTTTTATCATGGAATTTATAATTATATAAATATTGTATTAATCATCGATTATGAAAATAAGTTGTGCTGGGCGTGCCCTATCCGGAACTTCCACTGCGCCTTAAATCTTCACTTTCTTGAAGCACCATGTTCCTAATACTTTTATCCTTATATTTTTTGTGAGATTAACACGCATTAATACCTTTTATGCCAATGATTCATTTGGATTTTCACAATCTCCTTCAAATTGGGTAATTTCCTCCTGGAAGTCTCTAAAAGAGCCACAAATTAAATTTGACAATTCCATTAATAAGGTTTTATAGGATATTTTGAAAATTACACATTAATCATCATATAATTTTTTTGAAGAATAATATTCACCACATGTACTTGGTTCATCCATAGGAAAATCTTGGAATGAAATATCAGTGATATATTCTTTATATAAATACTATGAAACATTTGAGGTAAAAGTGTTTTTAATCTTCCAATAGTTTATTTTTTCACCAAAACTTTTTTATTTAATATATGTCTAATTTTTGAATGATCATAGTAAGTGGAAACAATGTTCCCCCTCTTTACACATAAGCGATGCATTCTTCATCTTTCTACCATATTTTTCCAATTATTCTTCAAATTCATAGATCACTATGGGAATTTCGACTATTTATGATAGGTCAATTATGACGGGCGTATGGCTCACCAAAAATAGTCCGTAAAAAAAACTATTTTTGACAAGAATTTTGACCCCTCCCAAATAGTCCATAAAGAATATGTATTTGTGACAGATCATCGCAAATACCTTTGGTGCGCCATGCTTGCGTTAGCGCGGGAAGAGTATTTGCGATGAGAGCTAAACCCCCATCCCAATTACTCTTCTTGGATTTCTGTTATTTGTGAAGGAGGAGGATCCCTTTCACAAATAATATGTCAACATGATATTATTTGCGACAACCCGTCGGAAATGATCCAACCTATATATACGCCCCAAATTTTTTCATTCAAAACATTTCTAAACTTCTCTCACAATCTCGCCTATGATATTTTATTGTCTAAATTTTCTAGAGTTTGAAATGTTAAAAGGGATCAACTTTCTTGTTTTACATCTGCCAAGAGATTCAGTTTCAAGGTATTTTTTTATTTTTTATTTTATTTAATTTATTTAATATTTGTAATAATTATTATTGATTAGCAGTAATTAGATTTAATTAAAATTAATTGGTTTTTTTGCATTGATTTTTTAAGAACTATTTAGTTATAATTTTCATTATTGTTTTAAATTTAAATTAAATAGTTTTAATTTGCAACAATTTAATTTAATTATCTATAATTAGTAATTATTAGTAATAAAATGTTATACATTTATAGAAATTAAGGTTATTTAGTGATAGTTAGTGATAATTAGTAATAATTATTAATAAATAGTAATAAATAGTAGTAAATAGTAGTAAATAGTAATAAATAGAAATAATTAGTAATAATTGGTAATAAATAGAAATAATTACTGATAACTATTAATAATTAGTAATAATTAGTAACAATTAGTAATAAATACTTATAAATAGTAATAAATAATAATAAATAGTAATAAGTAGTAATAAATAGTAATAAATTGTAATAAATAGTAATAAATAGTACCAAATAGAAGTATTTAGTAATAATTAGCTCTAAATAGCGATAATTAGTAATAATTAGTGGTAATTAGTAAAAATTAGCGATAATTAGTAAAAATTAACATTAATTAGTAAAAAAAATGACAATTAGATTAAAATAGCAGTAATTAGTGTTAATTAGTGATACTTAGAATTAATTAGTGTTAATTAGCGATAATTCAGAATAATTATTAAAAATTAGTAGTAATTAGTAAAAAAATGTTATAAATTAATACAAATTAGTAATAATAAGTGCTAATTAGCAGTAATTAGTAAAAATTAGTGGTAATTAGTAATAATTAACTACAATTAGTAGAAACTAGTGGTAATTAGTAAAAGATAGTGTTAATTAGTATTAATTAGTGGGAATTATAAAAAACTAGCTATAAATCATCATAATTATTAAAAATTAGAATTAAATAGTAAAAAATTGTTATAAATTAATAAAAATTTGTAATAATAAGTGCTAATTAGTAGTAGTTAGTAAAAATTAGCAGTTATTGGTAATAATTAGTAGTAATTAGTAAAAAACTGCAGTAATTATTAAAAATTAGTGGAAATTAGTAAAAATTAACGGTAATTAGTAAGAAATAGCGGTAATTTATTTTAATTAGTGGAAATTAGTAAAAATTAGCAATAAATCAATATAATTATTAAAAAATAGTAGTAATTAATATAAAATTATTGTAAATTAATAAAAATTAGTAGTATTAAGTGCTAATTAGCAGTAATTAGTCAACAATAGTAGTTCTTAGTAATAATTAGTGATAATTAGTTAAAATTAACAGTAATTAGTAAAAATTAGTAGAAAATAGTTATAATTAACGGTAATTAGTAAAAATAGCATTAATTAGTAAAAATTAGCGATAAATCAATATAATTATTAAAAATTAAAATTAATTAGTTAAAAATTTTATAAACAAATAAAAATTAGTAATAATAAGTGCTAATTAGCCGTAATTAGTTAAAATTAGTGGTTATTAGAAATAATTAGTAGTAATTAGTAATAATTAGAAGTAATTAGTTATAATTATTGATAATTTGTAAAAAATTATTATAAACTAATAGAAATTAGTAATAATTATTAAAAAAATATTCTTAATTAGTATTAATTATTAATCATTAGTATAAATTAGTAATAATTGTTATAAAATAACAAAAATTAGTACCGATTAGTGGTATTTTGTAATAATTAGTGGTAATTTGTTATAATTAATGGTAATTAGTATTAATTATTATAAATTAGTGTATATTAGTATAAATTTGAAATAATTTACTATAAATCACTATGAAATAATAGAATTTATTATAAATTAATAGAAATGTGAAAATGAAATAGGTCATTAATTTTCAGGCCATGAGCAATAAAAATTTTATACATATATGGTTGGCACAAATCAATAATTTCTCATGGCCTGAAGATTATAAATTCTTTGATTTACACAGTTTTAGTTATTTATAATATATTTTATTACTTTAGAGTAATTTCTAATAATTTTTATTAATTTATAAAAAAATATGTTAATATTAGTGGTAATTAGTAAGAAAACAATGATATTTTTTTTTAATTTTTTAAATGAATTCTAATTTTTTAGTTTTTTGATAGTTTTTAGATCGTATTTTTCTTATAAAAAATTTATCATTAAAAAATAATTAGTAATAAATAGTAATAAATAGTAATAATTTGTAATAAATAGTAATAATTAGTAATAACTAAAAATATTTAGTGATAATTTTCAGCACATGAGAAATAAAAAATTTGTACATACATAGTTGACACAAATTGGTAATGACCAAATTATGCCAACCAAAAATGTGTACATAGATGATTGGTACAAATTAGTAATGACCAATTTACACTAACCATATCCAAATCTGTCATTAGGTCGCTAGAATTGGGATAGATATATTGTGATGCATTGATCGAAGCAATAATAGGAGGAAGAGAAACGTCAATGAAAAGACATAATTTACATAAATTGGTGTAATGATAAATTTGGACATGGTTGACGCAGATTGGTTTCATCACTTGTTGATTGTAAAATCTATGATTTATACCTTTTATTAAATCATATAACTTTTGATCTTTAGGTGATTAGAAATGAACAATCTTTGCTAATCATGTCCAAATTTGTCATTAGGTCGCTAGAACTGGGAAAAACATGATGTGACGTGCCGATGGAAGTAGTAGAAGCAAGTGGAGGAGATACGTACATGAAAAGACATGGTCGACATAAATTGGTGTAGTGAAAAATTTAGACATGGTTGGAATAAATTGGTTTCATCACATGAATATTGTAAAATCTATGATTTAAATATTTTAATTAAATCATAGAATTTCTAATCTTTTGGTGATTAGAAATGACCAATTTTTGATGGTCGTGTTCAAATTTTTCATTTGATTACCAGAATCGAGGCAGACCAGATATGACATGATGATGACTGATATAGTAGGAAGAGGAGTATGAGATGAAGATTAATAGAGTTAAATTCTGGTTATAATCATATATATTATATATCTATATATAATAGTTGTTTTTAAATATTTTCCAACAAAAATATTTTCATGTTTTAGATAGATTTTGATATGGTTAATGAGTTGGAGGAGGCTGATCTAGCTATTGACGAGCAAGATGATTCATCATATGATCTTCAAACTGCCAGCGGTTCAGCAATGACTTAGAGTTGTCATTGTATTGTGAGATTGATGATTTCTAACCCTATCCCTGAGCGATGTCCATGTCTTGACTTTGATCCATGAATGTAGAGGTATGTTCAGTTGTGTATTTTATTTAGTTTTCATTAATTTTTATTAATTTATTTATATACTAATTGTATGATTATTTTATCTCTTTTTTCATTACTTTTCACAAATAACAGTTAGACAGGGAATTGCTATAATGTAGAAATATTTTTCTAGAGCATGGGTTATATGGGAATAAATTCCCATTGATGTTCATCACCACATGTTTGATCATTGGATGGTACGTAAATAAATAATAGTTATTTTGAAATTTATTTAATTAATAACATGATAATATTTATTATTTATAGGGTTTATGGTATCCCATTGATGGCAACAACAACAACACATGAAGACGATGGAATACATGTGACCTTTAACTCATGGTTTAGGGATGAAGTTCCCTCCACCATCTCCTTCAACTCCTCCAGATGACCCTCCCCCTCAGTGATTTACATACTTTTTCTGATAAACATTTTGATGTAAAATTTTTTTTGTAGTATTTTTATTAATCCAAATATTTTCATTTTTATATAGTGCATTTTTTATATTGTGGTGAATTTTATATTTTTTATTATTTTATTATTTTATTATTATTTTATTATTTTTATTATTTTATTATTATTTTATTATTTTATTATTATTTAATATTGTTATGAATATTTTGTTTTTGATTATTTTATTATTTTTATTATATTTTTATTAATTTTATTAATTTATTATTGTTAATTTATTAAATTTTATTTTATTTATTTTATTTTATTTTTAATTTTTTTTGCGATGGATCACTACAAAACAAATTTTTAAAAATCCCAGATAAAATATTTTCAACGTCAAGGGATACCATCACAAATAGGTTTTCTTTGTGATGGTCTATCACAAAAAAACTTATTAGTGACGCCGTTTTCTGAAACATGTAATTTGTGATGGGATCTCATCACAAATAACCAGTCATAAAAGATTCAATTCCCATTAATGAATGAAATATTATTTAGATTAGTAATATAAACATTTTATCCAAGTCTACACTTCATGATCCTTTTTTAAGAGAAACTAAAAAAATTAAAATCTTCAAATGTTGATAATCCAATTCATTATATAACTCAAAGATCTGATATCCATTATTGTCCCTACATGATCAATGTAGCTACACTGGGGGGGTATTACTTTACCATTTTATCTATAAATTTAAACTCTTTCTTATACCTATGTACCTTTTAGGGTGTATGAATCTCAAAACTTCATCATTATCTCATTGAATACATCCATTGAATAATAAAAAAAATAACACAAGAAAAAGGCTTACAAATTTGAATGAAGATCACCCTCATTGTGTGATCTATTCCTTAGTGTATGGTGGTTGTTATCCCTCTCACATATGATTGATATTTTATTATCAAAATCATACAAGGGAAAGGGGGTTACCTTGAACCGTTTAAACTTGGAACCAACCAAGTTACATGAACAACACCACCTGATTACTCCAATCACCCACACACTATTATTAATAGATAGTGAAACTAACTTGGTATTCAATTATTATAACTAGATTAACTTGAGTCCTCCTTGTAGTAGATTATAATTAAGTAAAAGTATCTTCTAGATTTTCACATATTAGATCTTCTTCCTTAGTTGTGAAAAAATCTTTAAATGACCATATCTAGTCACTTACACAATAATATCTCCATGTATGCATCACTCTTTCTTCTTCATTTGATAGTAAAAGAATAATCTTGAATAGATTTCATATATGTTGAGATATTTATTCTTCTTCAATGATCAAGATAAACAATCATAATAATGTTGGGTTTATCTCTTTTTATTTGACATATAATATATTTAGAATCAGTATGTCATAATATCTCATCATCATTTTTCTTCTTATCTGCTAAAACTTTTACAAAATAATAAAAATTTCACACAAATTTTATTCTATAATTTAACCATGGAAAATATTTATGAATATAAACAGTGTGATATTCTCATTCATCACATTTATAACTTGTAAAATATATCTTAATAAATCCTCCAACAATGATATTTATAAACGGAATCAAGTTTTACTTTTCAAACTATAATATTATCACATGAAGATATTTATGAAAGTTTAAATGATATTCCTAATTATTTTTCTTATTTAATTATATGAAATTATTTGGTTGTTTATTTTTAAAAAACTATATGAAATAAACTATTTATTTTCTATGTATACATGTTGACATGGAAATACAATTATGGTGTAAATCTTTATCTCATGAAAAAATATTCGTCTCAAAATATATAGAAAAATAATATATTAAATCATGAATAATCACAATACAATTATGATATTTATTCTTTTAAGAGTAACAAAATAATAATTTAATTACCCAAAACGAATTTTAAAATTACATATCCTTAGAAAACCTAAGGCTAGTCATCTGTATCATATAGGTTAATATTATATGATCTTCAATAAATTCGAATTATTCTTATATAGAATCAAATTACTTTTATGTATCTTCCATGTTACTCTTATACATTACAGCATCCTGACCTGGAAGACATTAAGTGGGGGCCCAATCCAAGTGGCCACATGACCTCAAACATGCTTCCTCATACATCAGAGGCTATCGACTAGCAGAAAGGTCCTAGGGTTTGTATGTGGGAAGACTATTCCCTCTTGATTAGAGTGTATAACAAAGGTATATAATAATGACGAGTAGAAGAAACAATAATAAATAACTTCAAACTGAATAATAATAAATCATTTGATATAACCAATAGGAGGAATCTTAATCAATATCATATATAAAAATGATGATCATGCCATGATGCTATAAAAAAAAGGGTAGTATAGGGGGTATAGGGAAAAATGAATATAAAACATGATAAAAAAAGATAAAATGATTTAAAGGCTCCTCTACTATCACCATGATCATTGGCTTGGTCCTCTTCTCCTGTACTCTATCCTAGTAGTGAAAATAAAATATTGGATGGTGGGTGATTCCCTTTGTCTACACCTATAATCATGAAGTCTGTTTAAGTAATATAGGTAGCCCGAATTAGGTGTGAGATACAGTCAGTGGACCACCATTAATGATGTCTATAACTATCTAGTCTATGCCTATAAAATGAGAAGTGTGCAAGAACATAATAAATATAAGGCAGTAAATAAATAAACTCATCAACTAGGTTCCTCATGGTATACTTGACTGACACTACCTTCTTCAGTCTAAGCCAAATATTTTTGAACCAATGTTAACCTATATTGAAAAATTATAAGTGAAAGTTTATATAGATACATTTTTAGTGTATTGGGATACATGTATGGAAACATATCTGGGCTATCTGAACTATGAGAGTAAACATTGGCCAAACCCAAGAATGTTCTTTGGATTGAAGTTTGACTCCTTGAATTTATAACTAGAATTTAAGATTTTATTATAAGGAATCCTTATAATTTAATAAGTGGTATCTTGAGACCATCCAAGTTGATCTCTAAAAGGAATACCAAGTATCACTCCTAGAGAACTATAAATACCCACCACCATAAGATCCCATCCAAGGAGATCTATAAAAGGCATCCCAAGTATCACTGTTATCATGGTATAAACATGAACCTCTGATCCCATCCCAGGTATACCATATAGGGTAACAAGTTTTTATCATGGAATGGTGTAAACATATTTCCCACTGATCCCATCCAAGGTAATTTCTCTAGGGAACCAGTATAACTTATTGGTTGGTAAGTCATCCGCCTGGTGAGCCCGTCTCAGTTATTTACTAAGGAAACAAAGTATCCCTCTTGGTGCATTATGATTTATCTATAATATCCAATTATAAAGCATGAAAATACTATCCAATTCATACTTAAGTCAATACCCTTGTATCACCTTCAGCTAGATATTAAGGTATGGTTTATCTATCAAGAATTCATACTATTTAACAAGGCATCACAAACATAACAACTTAATAAAGTTGGTAAAGTAATTTAATTCAAATAAAACAAGCTATGACATAAAGAAAAAAGGAATAAAAACTATCCTATCATCTACTTTATCTGAATTCACATTCCACTCAATTTATTACTAGGAGATTCATACTTCTAAGATAAAAGCATTTAATTTCAGTTCTAAGGCACACGGATCTCAAGCCCCTAAGAAGGGGTACACCCATGGGGATGGCTCACATCAAGGTAAAAATACCTAAAAATTTATTCTTGGTTATATAGGGACATATTAGACATGTGAAACTATTTAATTTAATTTATTAAACATTTTGGAGGTATCTCTAGAGAAATACAACGCCTGGAACAATAGTGAAAAATAAAATACAACTAGACTTTTAGGGAAAAGAACTAGACCACCTACCTTAGTTTGGTAGAGGAATAATTTTATGTTACCGACCATTGAATTGAACTAGACTAGAAGAAATCAACAATATAGAGAAAAACCATTAAAATAGGGAATATGGGCATGCACTAAAATAATTGAAAAGATAGTGAAATAAACTAATAAAGGAAGGAAGAGGAATAAGAAGATTACTCTTGCAGATTCAATGTGATGAACAATGAGTTAAATTGACATCAAATGAGAGAGATATCCAAAATCAGAGATTAGGTGTGGGAAAGGATATTTGGATGGTATGCCCTTTGTGTAGAATAAATAAATGAGACCCTTTCAAAAAAAGGGTTCTTCCTCCTTTAAAAACCAGTCATGATATTTACATGACATGTATATTTTTACAGATCTTGCAAAGCTCGAGGGTTTCCCCAGCCAAGAAAAACCAATTGATGATGTTAAATGGGTATTTACATACCAATTAATTTCATGTATTTTAAATATATGTCATGTAAATATAATACACATAATGTTTTTGGCCTGTAGTCAACCTCCATCCCTCTTGCTCATTTCTTCCCAAAAGCAAACTGACCAGCCTAAAACCCCGGTCACTAGAGTCTAGAAAAAAGTGAAACTTAACAAGGGTTAAAAAAAATTTAAATGAATCCATACCTTTCAAAAAATCTTATAAATTAAAATATCCCCTCTTTAAGACAAATCCTCCCCGAGTTTCGCTTCCGAGAGTGATAAAACATCATCTGAGAAAAATTAGGACAAGTGAGAACATACATTATCCTTTATCTCCTAGGCCTAATCTTGTACATGTTCGTAATTACATATCACCCATACTAGAAAAATAGATCTACCTAGAATATTATTCATGCTCTAATAAAAAATATGTTTTATATGATCCTTAGAAGAAAAATCTACCTCCAACTTAATATCCTTATGATCAAATGTATGATATGGGTCAGATTGATAATGAAGAGTCTATGATACATGTAATACATCATGAAATTCATGGTACCTATGAGTTAAATGCAACAAATAGTACACTAGACTGACTCTATCTATGATCTCAAAAGGCCCGACATAATGAGGTGATAAATTACTCTATCTCCGAATCCTTCTATGACCCAGTCTAGGTGAAACTTGTATAAAGAACTGATGTTCCACCTAAAACTCCAAAGGTTAATGAAAAAAAATGTTATAAGACTTATTCATGGATTGAGATGTATCCATACCATTATAAATCAGTAATAAGTGCTCTGAAGTCTCCTGAATGAGATGAAGACCCAGTAGTGCTTCCTTACCTACCTCTAACCACCACATTGGTGAACGGAAGAAAATATCATAAAAGGGACACATATGGAGCCACTTGAGTAGTTTAATGAAATATTTTATTATATAAAAACTCAAATAGAGGTAATTTATTCTCTCAAGAACATTTTAAATCAAGGAATCATTCCCGTAGCATGTTCTCTGACACCTTTATCATATGCTCAGACTGACCATCAGTCTACGGGTGATATGTGGTACTCAGAAGAAACTATGAATCTAGTAATTTATAAACCCCTTCTAGAATTTTTATGTAAAATGGGAATCTTGATATGATATAATAGAACAGGTAACACCATGAAGGCATACAATCTCCCATCTATAAATCCTCTTGATATCATCAACTGAGAAGGTCTATCAAATAGTTAGGAAGTGTGTGACCTTGGTCAACCTATTTATGATCTCCCACAATGAATCACTACCTTGATGGGATCTTGGAAAACCCATCCAAAATTCCATAGTGACATCATCCCATTTATATTTAGAAATGGGTAGAGGCTGTTGAAGTCCCATTGACCACTAGTTCTCTGCCTTCACCTATTAAGAAGTGGAGCACCGTGTAATAAAAACTGAAATCAACCACTTTATACCTGAACACTACTATTTATGATGTATGTATCATTACATGTTGGTAAGCCTTGGGTGAACTTTCCAAATATAGGCATAAGATTCCCACACCAATTCTTCTCATTTTTTTATAAGTACCCAGACACACCTGTGAAGGTGAAGAATCTCATCCTCATTGATAACCCAACTAAGAGGTAGGTCATCTACTGAGACACTCTCTCTTAGGACTAATCCATCAAGATCAAAATTTGTATCATATACACCCATTCTAGAAGGGAGTATGTAACTACCAAATATACTAAAATAGGCTTCCCCTGATAGTTCTGATCCTTAAGGAACATCCCAGAAAATAGAGCCATCAACTTCCACTCACTACTCACCTCTTGGAAGAACTATTTTTGAGTATTCTGAGTTAGTGTGTCAGCTACCACATTCCCCTTTCTGGGTATATAAGAAATATATATTCAAATTACTGTAGGTATTCTACTAATCAACAATTCCAAAAATTAAAGTCATGCTGTGTGGAAATGTATTTGAGACTTTTGTGATCCGTATAAAAAATGAATCGCTCACCCAAAAGATAATACCTACAGAAACATAAATCTTGAACCATAGATTCTAGATCAAGGTTGTTCATAGGGTAATTATGCTCATTAGGTCTCAATTGGCGAGACCTGTATTCCCCAAATCGATATACCAACATCAGAATTTCTCCCATACCAATTCCTGAAGCATCACAATAAACTATATAGCTTCTTGATGGACTTTTTAGAATCAAGATTAGTGATTAATTTAGTCTCCCTTTTAAATCATGAAATTATAATTCATAGGATTCAGAAAGTAATGACTTCAAACCCTTCTTAGTCAAGCTCATATGAAGCACTGATAGACATGATAATTCTAGAATAAAATTATTATAATAACCAACTAGCCCCAAGAAACTATATATGTCAATGAAATTCTTAGGATGATTCTAGGAAACTAGGTTCTAACCTTCATTGGGTGAACATAAAATATTGTCTATGAGATGATATGACCCAATAAGTGAACCTTATTGATCAAAAAGTGGTATTTGGTGAGATTAGTATACAAATGATGCTCTCTTAGGGTATTTAAAATTATCTAAATCTATTTGACATGGTAGTTTTGAGTATCTGAATACAATATGATTTAATCCATGAAAACTACAACAAAATAATCCATACATGGGTATAAAATCCAATTCCTCAAGGCTATTGAAACTTCTGGAAGGTTCATAAGGCTGAACTACATAACCAGATACGCGTACAAGCTGTATCTACTCTGGATTGTTGTATGTGGTATGTCTAATAGTATAACATGAACCTGATGGTAGCCTGACCTCAAATTGATCTTGGAGAAAACTTTATCTCATTATAGATAGTTGAATATGTCTCCTATATGATGTAGTGTATATCGATTCTTTACCATAGGCTTGTTAAACCATCTGTAATCCATGCACAACCAGAGGGTACCATCCTCCTTCTTGGAGAAAAATACTAGTCAATCCCCTTGGTGAAGTATCATGTCACATATATGAATTATTTTAAAGTTATTTTTCATTTAATTACTATTATTGATTATTTTTTGGGGTTTTCCCATGTAGTTTTGGAGTAAAGGGTGTGTTTTCATGATTTGGGCAAACCGTGAGCCCATTTCATGTTTTAAAAACAAATTTTGTTATTTATAACTCCTTCATTTTTCAACATTATTCACCCATTCCACTTCCCAATTGGTATAAAATGGGATACTAAAACCACCATATCTATTTGGACCACATAGGAATCTATAATCATGATGGATTTGGGGTTTTTATTAAGGTATTGGGCCAACCCGTAAGCCCATTTCCTGCTTAAAAAAATATAATTCTTTAACATCTCCTTAATGTTTTACGGTTTTTTGGTAATTTAAAATATCATCAGAGACCAATTATGCAAGGCAAACCCCCATTCTCTTTTCCCCCTCTTTGAAGTTCATATTCATCGAAAAGTTGGGGAAAATTCTCTGGATTTCTCAAATCATCCAGATTTGAAGAGGTAAATTGTTTCTTTCACAACTCATTAATTCTTTACTCTTTTCCCTCCATTTTAGTTCTCAAATGACTTAATCAGCATTATTCAAACCTCAATTTCATTTTTTATGTTTTTAAATTCATCTACTAGTGTATTTGGGGTGTTTTATTCAATATATCTCAATTAAGTGGGTTTCCTTCCTTCTCCCATTTTCTTAGGGTTTCTTCCTTTTTCTTAGGGATTCATCCATATTTTCTTGAATCTCATAAATTCTAGAAATTAAGTATTATAACCTCGGGTTTTATATTGTGTTTACATGTCTAATATTGATGTTTTAGGTTTTATTTAACTCTCTTGTGGGGTGGTGGTGGTGCAGGTGAACTTTCACACAAGGATTTGGTGTTTTGACATTTGTGGTAGGTGATTGCATGTGTAAGAATTTATTGACGAGTTGGATTAGTTGATTTATTTATTTATAATGTTCATAATATGTAGTTTGTGCTAAGAAAACTATTTTTGGTAGCATTGGTTGAGCGGTTAAATTTTAAAGTAGAATATTTGTGTAAAAATGTGTGTTTGTCTTATGTATTCCATGTTGTACCACTTGAGGCTATTTTATGGTTCATGAAATGGTCTTATTAAATGGTAATATTGATTAAAATTCTGGTTTTATGTTATATTTTCATGCATTTGGTTTCAAAACAGGTGTTTTAGAAGGATTTTGTGTGCAAAATTTGGTTACACTCCTTGGAATTGTTTTGTGAAGGTTTTAAATGATTTCTTGATTTATGTAAGAGGTGGAACTATATTGGAAAACAATTTTGGTAGGAGTATAATTTTTAAATAGTCCATTTTAATGTGAAATGGCTGTTATGCTTTGTGTAATATCTTTTAAATATTTTATAAAATTGTTTAAAGTATTTATTGAAGTGTGAAAGAGATGTGAAACACGTTGTGGGCCCTTTTCGTGTGAGTATGGTTTCAAAATGGAATTTGAATGAAAAATGAAATTATGTGACATGTGTTGGATGTTGGGTGTGTGTGGGATTTTGAAATTATATTTTAATGCAAAAATGGTATTTCATGTCTTGTGGAACTTGTTTGAGAACAAGATGGAAAATCCGAGTAACTAGGTGGGTGGACTTGTACTAGTATGCTAGTGATCGAGTGGGGTTTGGCCCCTGTTTCACGTAGAAAGTTTGACGATGAAAACAATAAATAAACTATGTTTATGATTATGATGTTGGGGGACCACTAGGTTATGGGTATGATCCTTAATCATGAATTGTGTGCACAAGAACAAATATTTCTATTGTTACTTTCACCAAGATACGAGGTACCTGAGACCCACAATGAGCTAGTGCCTAGGGGTATTCCCATTGCTAGTGCTAATTAGACATTTTACACTCATCTTCAGTATATAGTGAATTTGGAAGAAAATATTCATTAGCTTGTTCATTTTATTTAAAAGTGTTGATTCTTTAAAATAGCCCACTTGAAAACTGATTTTTTTAAAGTTGCATTTTCTAAAAAATTTTACTAGCATTTCATGTTTACAATACATTCATGATTTTTGTCTTATAATTATAATCAAATGGAATATTTTTGTGGTGGAATACTAAAAGTATTTGGATCACACCGTACATACACCTTTGGTTGTAACTAGACTTGGTAATGTTTGCTGCAGGTTGGGTAATGCTCTTAGAACTAGTGGTCTGGGTTTCTAGCAGTCCTTCATGGTGTGGTATTGTGGATATGGATTGAGGGTGTTTACCCCATGCCTTGAGGTGGTTATTGGGATATCCATTTTGGATTTATTCGTTTTTTAGTCTTTGGGATTTATATAAACCTTTTTTTCCCAATTCTCAATTTTATTAAAGGCTTGTTTGGGGTAAAATTTCAGATTCAGTTTATTTATTTATTTAGTTGTCCTATGTTTCTAAACTCGGTTAAATAATTCCAAAACACTCATATATGATACCTTGGAACTTGTTCCAACCCATGAGGATTGGCAACAGCCTTAGGGTCTTGCCACAGACCGAGTCGGGTGCCGGTTTTGAAGGAGACCAGACCTGGTTAGTGACAAAATGGTAACAAAAGAGGTTTTCTCTCTTGTGTCATGTTATTTGGGGAAGAGTCGGGATAGTTTGGGGTTAGGATTATTGGGATATGACATTATTATTACGAGTAGGGTGCCTTTATAGCACACCTCGTGATGAGATTCTAGTCTCTAGGGGACGTCGGTGTTTATCTGAGTTCTTTGTTTCTCATGGTTTGTTGATGATTGGGGGAAATGAAAAGAGAGTTGGGTTGATGGTCCCAATGAGCTCGTAGGTCCTGTCAAGCCATGTGGAGTTGGGGATATTTTTGTAGAACACTCTCCATGATGGTTAAGTGATTGGTTTATGGCCTCCAACCCCATGTCCAAGTCACCCACCAACAATAGTTTCCTCTAATATTATGTTGCGTCTTTTTGTTTTGGAATCTTGTAAATTTGGTTTTAAAATAAAAATGACTTGGTTTTAAGAAACAAGTTATTTTTGTGAATTTATTTTCTAATTAAGTATATTTTGTTTCATTTATGAAAGGGTAGAAATGAATTTTCATAATTGTTTTGAAATGGTAAATGGTGTGTTTACACCACCTTTTAATACATAAATTATGTTAATGTGGGTTTTGAAAATATTTTTCAAATAAAATTTTCTGAATTATTAATTTTTTTTTCGAATGGAATAAAGTGTTTTAGAATTTATGTGTGGCGGTTTAATATGGATCTTTATTTGGTAAATACTTATCATTTGAAAAGTTTTATGATATTTTAGAACTTTTTTTTCAAATGATAAGAGTTAAGTTCTTAATTAAATGACGATTTATGAAATGGAGTTTTTCATGAAATTAGAAGTGTTTTGAAATGGGTATAAATGTTTTTAAATATATGTTCAAGGCATGAAAGTGATTTTTTATCGAATTATGGGTGATTTTGTAAATTGGTTTGTAAGATGTAAATTGGGTTTTGATTTTATGGTTAGCGGTTTTGAGAAAGGGAATGTGTGGTTAAAATGTTTTGATTTTGAAAAGATGAATGGTTTGGTTTTGGTCTTTGGTGTTCACAAGGGTGAACACATGCATGGGTTTATATGGGAATATGGATGGTTAATGGAATGACTAGATGAGTGGAAGGATGGATATGAGGTAGGTGTTTGGTGTGGCATGTAAAAATTCATATGTGAGGATCATGAGATGCCGTTGGTAAATGCGCAACCCACCAACACAATTTTTTTAAGAATTATTTTTTCAGTGAAGTGTTTTGATTTGATAATGTGTGGTTTGGAGGTGTAACTTTTTTGTTTTTTGGATTTTTACTGTGGAATGTTTTTAGTTCAATAACCCCTCTTGTTTAAACGATGTTTTGGGTTGGTTTTTTGTCGATAAGTTGGAATGAGGAATTGGTCTGTGGTCTCTTTTGAGAAAACGTTTGGGAGGCCAATATGTTGTCTCGCCTAATGTGTTTGGTTCTAGTTTGTGGTATGGTGTGACCAAATGAACAGTTTGGTTGAGTCTTTTATTTTTCTTGTTAGCAAGGGTATACCCCCATAAAGAGTTAATGCATGACTGATGTGTGGACCATGGTGATTCACCGTTGGATGATCCTCCAATTAACCAATATAAGGACATTCATCTTGATATTTGGAGATTGAGTTTACCCCTCGTCTTTTTTTCAATTATGTAGATCCCCTTGTAGAGGGATAATGGATGTGGGAGGTTTAAATAGACTTTAGTTTCTTAAGTTTCTTGAGTTGTCGAAGGTGAATGTAGTTCAGGGTTGTCAGTGTAGAATGATGTCTTAATGGGACTTTGGGTATTTCTTCAGTCTCATTGAAGTAAGAGTTTGTGTTAGGCCACCAGTGTAAAAAATATGGCCAAGAGTGGCTGTTATGGACACTTTCTAGAATCATGTGCTATTTGGGACTCTGCATAAGGTCCCTCTCCTTGTGTTTTTTATTAGATGAAATGGTCATGTTCGGTGATTCCTTGTGATGTCGTGTGTTAATTTGACTATAAGGCTGAAGGTTGGGAAATATTATTAGAGTATCTATTTTGTCGGATGTGTGTCTCCATTTAGGGAATTCTAAAATCCTATGTTCGAGAGGAAGGTTTTTCTATGTGTCCTTTCATTATGTTTTTTTCCATCCGAAGAAACAGGGGGTGATGTGTGTGAATCCTCTAAGCCCTTATTTTTTTTTTAAATTATGGGTTAGGGTAAAGTGATTTTGAAGTGTGTCATGTCTCATTGAGCCCATTTGTGATCATGGTGTAATTGTTTGTGGCACTGGAAGTTTCGTTCGGGGGTTTCTAAAGCCCAACTACTAGGATGGAGATGCTTCAATCATCTGAGATCTATCCATAGGTCCCAGATTTAATTTGGAACATAGTTAGGGGAAATCCAAGGGTCATTCAAAACCTTGGTCAAAAAACTATCCTCAATATGAAAGATGGTAATAGATTAAACCTCTGGTGGCGATGTCTTGTTCCAGCTGTTACCATTCGGTGGTAGATGTGGGAGGACGTCATTTCCATGTTATGGCCTAATTTCATGTTATTCCCCTAGTTTTATATTTAATTTTTAGAGAAAAGGATTAAATTTGTGCTAGGACGATTGAAGAGCACAGTTTGTGCACTGTTAGTAGTAACCGTGCACCAACCTAGGAAACCGTGCAATAAGAGACAATATCTACCACATGGTCTCCGTACGGATGTGATCCTCAACCTATGTAACCTTGTGAAGCTTACCCTTTAGAAATAATGATTCATATAGTTAGTGAACGATTTCCCAAACCATGTGGACTAACTGTGCGGTCGTTCCAACTCTTTAAATCTTGGGGTCTTTTCGTGCTGGCCCATGCTAGTCAGTTAAGATGGTTGGATCTTATGGTGGGGAAAACCACTATGAGTCTCATGTAAGTTCTTTCAGATAAGTATAATGAACTTATAACCCATATGTTGGGAGTAAATTAGGGCCTCCCCCTGTTAGTGTCCCGATACTATCTTAGAAAGTTTCCCCTTATAGTGGGGAGTCTGTTTGTGTCTACTCACACCAGTAACTAGGTTTTATCCCTAGTATTGGTCTGCCAATAGGTAGTCTCATTCAGAGTTATTTAACCTCCAACTTCCTCCTTGAGTAAACATTGGTATTGGAGTGCACCCAACAATTTTTTTGAAGTAAGACTGTAGTGACCTCGTTTGTTTGAATTGTTCATTCCAACTAAGTTTCTTGAGTCTTGTTTGGATAGTGTTTGAGGTGTTTTGTTTTGGATTTTAGTTTGAATATGCTTGATCATTTCAGGAAGTGGTTTATGTTTTGGTTGGTGAGAGTATTACTTCATTTATTTATCAATTGGGGGTGTTTGGGCCTTTTGGAGGCAGGCAAAACTTGGCAAAAGAGTCTATTTTGGCCTTTCGAGTGGGTTGGGTTTTTTACTTTTAGCCTTGTTGTGGCTTTCTGAGGGTAGAAAGTTTTATGGTGGGGAGAATTGTCACATAAATGAATTATTTTAAAGGAATTATTCATTTAATTACTATTCCTTATTTGTTTTTAGGGGTTTCCCATGTAGTTTGGTAGGAAAGGGTTTGTTTTCATGATTTGGACCAAACTGTGAGCCCATTTCATGTTTTAAAAACAAATTTTGTTTTTTTATAAATCCTTCCTTTTTCAACATTATAAACCCATTTCACTTCCCAATTTTCATCCCCTACTATATTAAAACCACTATATTCATTTTAAAGTCATAAGAATCAATAATCTTGATGGATTTGAGTTTTTTATTAAGGTATTGGGCCAGCCCGTAAGCCCATTTCCTACTTTAAAAAAAATAATTCTTTAATATCTCATTAAAATTTTAAGGTTTTTATGTGATTCTAACTCTAAACCAATCCCACTTACCCAAGGTTCTCTCCATGCTCTTTTTCCCCTCTTTGGAGCTCATAATCATCGAGAATTTGGGAAAAACTTCTCTAGATTTCTTAAATTGTCCATATTTGAAGTGGTAACTTATTTCATTCATAAATACTTCTATTTTTACTCCTTTTCCTCCATTTCAGTTCTCACATGACCTAATAAGACTTTTTAGAACCTCACTTTTATCTTTGGCTATGTGGAATTTCATATACTGGTGTATTTGGGGCATTTTATTCAATATATATCAAGTAACTAGGTTTCCTTCCTTCCTTCTCCCATTTTCTTAGGGTTTCTTCCTTTTTATTAGGGTTTTATCCATATTTTATCAAATTTCCTAATTTACAGAAATTAAGGATTAGAACCTAGGGTTTGATCTTGGGTTTATTGGTCTAATCTTTTGGTTTTAGGTTTTATTCAACTCCCTTGTGGTGTGGCGGTGGTGTGGGTGAAAATTCGAACAAGTATTTGGTGTTTTCACATTTGTGGCAGGTGATTCCATGTGTAAGAATTTATTTATTAGTCATATTTAATGATTTATTTATTTATAATTTTTATAATATATAGTGTGTGGTTCGAAAACTATTCATGGTAGCATTGGTTGAGTGGTTAAATTTTAAAGTAGCATTTTTGTGTAAAAATATGTGTTTGTCTTGAGTATTCCATGTTGTACCACTTGGGGCTATTTTATGGTTAATGAAATGGTTTTATTAAATGGTTATAGGGTTTAAAATTATGTTTTTATGTTATATTGGTATGAATTTGGTTTCAAAATAGGCTTTTAGAATGATTTTTTGTGCAAAACTTGGTTACAATCCTTATAATTATTTTATGAAGGTTTTAAATGGTTTATTGATTTATGTAAGAGGTGAAAATATGTTGGAAAACCTTTTTGGTAGGAGTATAATTTTGAAATGGTCCATTTTAATGTTATAGGGATGTTATGTGATGTGTAATATCTTGGAAATGTTTTATAAAATTGTTTAAATTATTTATTGAAGTGTGAAAGAGATGTGAAATGCGTCGTGGGCTGTTTTGGTGTGAGTATGGTTTCAAAATGAATTTGAATGAAAAAGGAAATTATGTGATGTGTGTGGTCTATTTGGTGTGTGTGTGATTTTTAAATGGTATTTGAATGTGAAAATGGTATTTCATGGCATGTGAAACCTGTTTGAGAACAAGAACTAAAACCCGGGTAACTAGGTGGGTGGATGTGTACAGGTATGCTAGTGATCCCGTGGGGTTTGGCCCCTGTTTTACATAGAAAGTTTGACAATGAAAACACTAACTAAACTAGGATAATGATGATGTTGGGAGACCACTAGGTTATGGGTCTTATCCCTACTAGTGGCTCGTGTTCATGAGAACATATGTTGGTATGGTTACTTTCATAGAGATACGAGGTACCTGGGACCCGCAACGAGCTAGGGCCTAGCAGTGTTCCCATTGCTAGTGCTAATTAGACATTTTACACTCATCATTGGCATACAGTTTGTTTAGATGAAAAAATTCAGTATCTTCTGAATTTTATTTAAAAGTTTTGATTCTTTAAAATAGCCCAATTGAAAACTAATTTTATTTAAATTTTCATTTCCTAATCATTTTTACTAGCATTTCTTGTTTACAAAACATGCAAGATTTATGTCTTATAATGATTATCACATGGAATATTTTTGTGGTGGAATTATACAGGTCTTTGGATCACACCCTACTTAAACCTTTGGGTTTAAGTAGACTTGGTAATGTTTGTTTTAGGATTGATTAAAGCTCTAAGAACTGGTGGTCTAGGTTTCTAGTGGTACTTCGTGGTGTGGTATTGTATAAATGGATTGAGGGTGTCTCCACCTTTCCTTGAGGTGGTTCTTGGGCTGTACATTTTGGATTTCTTCTTTTTTTTTTGTCTTTGGGATTTTTATAAACATTGTTTCCAAATTCTGAATTTTATTAAAGGATTTTTTGTGGTAAAATTTCATATTCAGTTTGTTTATTGTATTTGGTTGTCTTATGTTTTTGAAATTGGGTAAATAATTACCAAACACTCAAATATGATACCTGGGAAATTATTCTAACTCATGGGGATCATTAACACCCTTTGGGTCTTACCAAAAACCATTTTAGGTGCTAGTTTTGAAGGTGACCAGATCTGGTTCGTGACACATCAGGTCTTATAAAACCGTTAGCCTCCAAGTCTTGTAATTTCCTCTTGGGTTCTAGAATCTCTGCAAGTGCTGTCCCAAAAGGAGGAATGGACACTAGAGCCACACCTTGCAAAATATCAAGGATGAAATCCACTTGTCTCATATGATGCAATCCAGATAAGTCATTAGGGAATACATTCCAAAAATGATCCAAAACATGTGGGAATTCCATAAATCATGTTTCTTGATTGCTCATAAAGGGTTTATCCATTTGGTATATCACTCCACCTATCCCACAATGATCGGGTCCAACTCAACTCTCCTAGACACCCCATTCAGCCTTATGAATATAGGTAACACCCTCAGGTGATATGAATGAAACCCTTTAATGATAGTAATCGATGTGAGCATGATAAGCCACTTTCCAGTCCATTCTGGGTATAAAGTTGAAACATGTCATATTTAAGACAATAATATTTCATATGAATAGATATATTCCCACCTTAAGATGGAGATACCCGCACTTGCATATAATCTCTGATTGAACCCCTAACAACATGTCAATATTCATCACACCATAGAAGAATTTCATTTTAAGGAATAGACTTTCCATAATTTCCACAGATATAAAAGAGTGTGAAATTCATGTATCAAATATGTTTGATACTAAAGTAGAGGATACTCGAATAATAACTTGAATAGTAGAAGGCCCTAGAATCCACTCCTCAGAAGTAGGATATACTGCATAGATATTTTCGTATTAGTGGCTGTGATATACAACTTGACTAACTTGGATAGGTCTGCTCTACTGACATTGCACTTATGAAGTCTGAATACCTCATCCAGAACCACCTCCTTATCCTGATCATTTGGTAGTAGACTAGCTCCTAGCCTGATATGGAGCTATGGATCAGTTACCCAAATGATGTGTTAGTATAAATCCATTTTAACTAGGAACTAGTGGAAAAATTTGGCAGAATGCTATAGGTGACCCATATTTTTGCAAGATCGACACTAGATTGGGTTTCTCCTACACTGGGGATATTTAGGGTCTATCCTACTATAATGGAGACACACCACATATCTGTTAGTGTGCCTTATATGACTACCACTACCCCTACGTGCAATCTCAAAATGATGTTTCCTACCTCTAGATGAATCATCTTCCTTCCTCGATGCTGAACCGCCCGGGCTCACACTGCCAACTTCTCTTAGGTTCCACTTAGAGATAAGAGATTGGTTCACTATCTCTAAAACTATAATGAAATAGAATATATTCACATATTATTTGATGTAATACATAATCTCTTTATCAAACCATATTACTGTCATCAACACATCACTAGTTATTTTCAATGAGAAACATTGAAGCTCGGTGAAAGAAGTTTAATACTTCATAATGGAAAAAACAACCTACTATAGATGCATACAATATTTTGCACTCTCTTCTCTTAAATTTTACCCAAATAAGTAGTCATAGAAGGATGTCTGTAACTCTTCCCAAACCATGCACAGATGATAATCAGACTGAGAGATTAAATCCCACCAATGTTTGGTCGTGTTATAGATCATATAGGTGGCAAGATTGACCCTTTTCCTAGGAGGTGTTTCTATATCCTCAAAGATTGATAACATAGCCTCTAGCCACGACCTAGCAGCCATAGGACCACCACCCCCAAGAAGGTGGGAGGATGATACTACTAATATTATCTTTTCAACTCTTCCATAATAGGGGAAGGTCATAGTGCTCCCTGAATAGACCACATGAAGCATAAGAAGTTATCACAAAAATGGTCATCGAAGGTTAGTAGAAGAAGAGATGGTGGTGCCTTAGGTGGCACAAAAGCATGTAATACTGTTGAATTAGGGCCCAACACCTCTGGATCCTGGTCATATTCACCTTTTTGGTTTATGAATTGAGGATATCATGGCAGTATATCTCTACAATTTCTAAATGAAAGTCCCAGATAAGATTTAATAGTTGATAATGTCGATAATAGTAGAAATTGACATGGATAATCCTTCCCATAAACGAGTCACACCTATCTTACTGCTCATAAAGCTAGGTCTAGGTGATAATAAAGATCATGAAGAATCAAAAGATATACTACCTATATTACACTAATGTGGTTGAGTTAGGTTCAAGGTCTGACATCACACAATAGTGGTTTCAATATATGAAGTTTCAATTGCAAGGTACAATGGAAAACACCATTTACTTTACAATTAGAATCCCCATTTAACGAAAACCATTTCATTTAAAATATTGAATTTATTTAAGTTTATACTTATTTATATGTACAAATATATAAAAATCCATATAGATGTATCCTCATTCTCAATTTATAAAGGCCCACACTCTTTATAAATTGTAATTGGTACATCATGTAACTACAACTAGACCTTTACATCTAGTATCAGGATGTAAAATTTTATGTATAATGATTTGATTGAATGAACTACCATTCTTAATTTATACAAGCTCATGATTCATAAATTACAATTGAAATTCAATCAATCAAACCACCAATGTTTCATCCCATAGAACCAATGGTTCATGGATAAAACATGGCATAATTGGTCAATTGAGGTGTCATCATAAATTTATTTTGGAAAATTCTATTTAGATTGATACAGACACTTTAATTAATCCAATTATGTTATCTATAAAAGAAACATTAGAAAATTTCCATATATAATAATCAGGACACCCATAATAATCCCAAGAAATACTATCAATGCACACAATAATATACATATGACATGGCATAATTCACGACATGTGAATACTTAATTGCCTAATATGATGTATGAGATGATACCTAATTTCTGTACAAGGACAAGGAAAAATAATACCATAATAATAATATAAATAATAATAACTTAAAAAAACATGTCCATCACACAACAGTAAAATCATTACAATTTTAATAGGCACAAACCAAATTAGTAATATCAGATCTGAGGTAATTTGGGTTTCCCCAATACATGGGTTAGCTACTCCCAAGAGAAATCTTATTACCAAATTATAATACAAAATAGTCCCCTATCTAACACCAAAAATAGTAAGATAAAAATGAAAAAGGCCATCTGATACCATTTTGCAACATCCTGACCCATAATCCACTAAGCAGTTCTCCAAGTCAGTTGGCCACATAATCTCAAGTGTGCCTCTTCGTATGTCATAGGTTTCTAACTAGTAAGAAGGTACTAGGGTGTGTCTGTGGAGAGAATATTTCATATTGATTATAGTTTAGTACAAAAATAAACAATAATGATAAGCAATAGAAACAAAAAAAAAATAACCACCAATAGAATAATAATAAATCATTGAATATAATCAACAGGGGGAAGATAAATTAATATCATATAAAAAATGATGGTTATAACATGATTCAATATAGAAAAGGAAGTAAAAGTGGTACAAGGAAACAAGTATATACAACATTATAAAGAAAAATAAAAAAATACCAAAAGCTACCTCCACTAGAATCATGATCACTGGATCATTCCTCTTCTACCGTACTCCATAATAGTACAGAAAATCAAATATTGAAAGTTGGGAGCTTCCTTTGGTCTACACATGCAATCATTAAGTCTGTTCAAGTACCATAGGTGGCCTGAACAAGGTGTGAGATACACTCAATAGGCCACCACCAATGGTGTATAGATTTATCCAGTTTGAACATATATAATGAGTAGTGTGAAGATACATAATAAAATAATGGTAGTAAATAAATAAATGCATGGGACTAGGTTCCTCATGGGATACTTGAAAAACATTACCTACTTCAACCTGATTTTTATATCTTTGACCCAAGTTCAAAATATACAGATAAATTATAAGTATAAATGTATATAAATAGAATTTTAATCTACTAAAATACATGTATGGAAACATATATGGGTCTTCTGAACAATGAGATTAAACATGAGGCAAACCTAAGCATGTTCTTTGGCTTGGAAGCCAGGTCTTGGAATTAATAATTGAAATTAAATATTTTATTACAAGGAATACATATAATTTAATAAATGTCATTATTATTCAATCCAAGGTGATTCATAAAAGGAATCCCAAGTATCTATGCTGGAGCATTAAAAATACCCATCACTGTAAGAGTCCATCTATAGTGTTCTATAAAAGGAATCCCAAGTATCACTCTCAGCATGATGTAAGCATGAACCTTATAGACCATCCTAAGTATACCACATAAGAGAACAAGTATCAATCTTGGAGTAGTATAATTGTATTACCCACCGATCCCATCCAAGGTAATTCCTCTAGAGAACCAGTACCACTCATGGGTAGGTAAGTCATCTGTCCTGGTAATCCCATCCAAGGTAGTTTACTAGGGAAACCATGTATCACTCCTTTCATGTTAATATTTATTTACAAGATCCAATTATAATTCATGATGATCCCATCCAAGATGTACTTATATCGGGACCCTTATAATGCCATTGGCTAGATATGAAGGTATGGTTTATCTATCAAGAACTCATACCATTTAACAAGGATTAAAAAACATAACACCTTAATCAAGTTGGAAAATTCATTTAATTTAAATAAAACAAGATATAAAATAAAAAAATGGACTAAAAAGATGGCCTTTCATCTTATTTAGCTCAATTAACACTTTAATCCATTTATTACAAGGTGATTCACACTTCCAAGATAAAAGAATTTAATTCTTGTTCAAAGGAAAATAGATATCAATCCCTTAAGAAGGTGTACTCCCATGGGGATAAATCACATCAAGGAAAAATTTCCTCGACATTTATTCGTAGGTAGATAGGGACACATTAGAAAAAAACCATTTAATTTAAATTATTAAACATTTTGGAGCTATTTTTGGAGATGTCTGACATACAACTCTATGACACATAATAAAATAAAAAAATAACTTTAGGGAAAAGGACTAGACCACCTACCTTTGGTTGTAATATGACCGCTCATCCATTTCTAGACTTTGAATTAATCTATAATGTTGGAAATTGAAAATAACTAAGAAAACCCAGAAAATAGGTCACATGACCTCACAAAAAAATAAAACAAAAGATGGAGAGATAAATAGAGAAATGAAAGAAGAATAATGAGGACCCAACTGCTGCGAATCCAACATGATTAATAGTGAGTTAAACTAATGTTGAATGGGATAGATATCCCAAATACTAGGTTAGGCATGAGAGAGGAGATTTGGATGGATGACTATCTATTTTGGAGAAGTTAATGAGACCCTATAAAAAGGGTTCCTCCTACTTCAAAAACCAACCATGTAATTTACACAGTGCATATACTTTTACATGTCATGTAATGCTCAGGTTTTTCACCTCCTGGGAAAAACCAATTCACGATGTAGAAGAGGTATGGATTGACCAATAAATGTTGCATATATATAATAAAAATTGTGTTTTTGGAATAAATCAAACTTAAAACCCTATTGGTACTTTCTTCTCAGAATAAATCTAACAAGCTTAAAACCCCAGTCACCCGGGTCTACGATAAAAGAGAATCTTAACAATAGTTTACCAAAAATTTAAATGAATCCATACATCTTAGATATTCCTAGACATTACATACATATCAAATAATACTATAATTACTATTATATAACTTTAGTTCACGCTTATTGTTGGAGCCAATGTTATATGTGATAAATAATTATTGAATATAGGTATTATTTAAGAAAATACTCTAAAAAGGATGAAAAGTTTACATGGATGGAAAATATAGTGTGGAAATTTTTTTGTTAATAAAATATTTAATTATAGTCTATGAGTGAGGAGTTATGAATATAGATTAATATTCTCCAATTAATGATTTAATTGTGATTAATGTTGTATAATTTAAATATTAAACATAGAACTAGTGCTGAGAAGAAAATATTATGGAATTTAATGTTCTACAAGTTCATGTGGTTTTGGAGAAAAGAGATTTTGTTTAGGAAAACATTAATTTATGTAAATATTGCATAGTATTTTGAATAAATAACATCATATTATAAATATTGTATAATATTTTTAATATTTCATAGAATTTTTAAGAAAAGTAGGGATTCTCACACAAGTTAGTTAGACTCTCACGAAAGTGGATTTCTGAGAGCATTCTATGAGATTGGAGTTGTGTGTGGTTTGCATCCATAGAGGTGATATGTTTTTCAGGAACATAGAGGGATGAATTATTGGTAATTTTTTTTTCTATAAATAGGTAACTAATCACCAATAAAAAATGATTTTAAGATTTAGAGAAGGGTTAAGCGCTCTGTTTCCATGTAAGCCATATGCAAAGAATTCATTATATTAGAACTTTTATGGGAAAATAATATTCATGCTGGGAGAATATCACACAAATTAGTGTTTCTTGTAAATGTGTTTTCTCATGAATATCAATTGTTACATAAGAATAGAGTTTCACTAATGATAGTGTTTGAGTGATGTATTTATGCATAAATTTTAAACTATAATGATCATTGATACCTATTTCTGCTAGTTATTTTTGAGATCAAGGATTACATCATAGAATCATACTTTGGTATTAATGTTAAAAAACATTGAATAAAATTTGGATGGTATTGAAGTGAACTTCATGTAAATAAATTAAGAATATATCCATATTAATTAGTTAGAAAAGGTGGATTTAGAATAAGTGTTCCGAGGGAGGTAGTGTGATATTCCCTAAACCCTTTTGTAAATGAAGTGAGCCTATCAACGAGTGACCCTGAATGAAAAAGTGTACCACAAAAACTAGTGATGGATAGTATATTTTGGAAAACTTTCACAAATATCTATGTATAATAATTATATTAGACATTAGTAATGAACAATGTAAAATTATTTTTAATTGTTTTAGTTTCATCATTTTTTATTATAGTGGGTGTGTGGTTAACTATGATTGGTTCAACGAGATTATAAAAATATTGGAATATATAAAACACTTTGGAAAGAAAATTTTATCATGATTCACACCCATATTAGGATGTATTATGTTGAAATTATGAGTATTATATCCATGGTTATAGGTGTTGAATATGTCATCTAAATCTCATCCGTATGTAGAGAAAAATGAATTATAAAGGGGAAACTTTTTTTAATATATGTTGTTATTAAATATAGAAGAATTATATGAGATAAAAAATAAATTATATATTAGGATAAAAATATTCTCTACTTCTGTACATGGTATACTTGTATGTTGTGTTACAGAGTTTTCAATAACTAAAGATTATAGAAATATTATTGATATTGATTTTAGATGAAAAAATGATTTATATGAATCTCTATAGAAATAGATATATATAAAGGATAGGTGTTTCACTAGCACACAGTCCATGTGGTATTAATTGGGAAATATATATGAGGGTAGAACTAAGGTGAATGAGGATAATATCCAAGTGATTCACAATAATTTTGAGAAGTTGTAAATTTTTCTAGATTAAAATGTTGATTTTTTATCCAATCAAATCACTGAGGTTATTGATGAGATTTGGGGTCTTGGTGAAGATATAAAAGTTACAAATATTTCAAATAAGATCATATAAATAATGAAACCTATTTATATTTTTATGGTTTTTGAACTTATAGGGTGGAATATAGCATGAATTTTATTGGATGTTATGTAAAGAATTTTGATTTCATATGAAATACTCATTAATCCAAAAGTAACATCAAGTCACTAAAAAGAGATTTTAAATCTATGAAAAAATAGGAAATTGTAAAAGGTGGATATGAAGAATAATATATAAGTAATGAATTCATATATATTGTAGTAAGGAATATTAAGAAATAAAATGGTATATTCAAAGGAAAGCTACACATGGATTGTTTCTACTGTGATAAAGTTTGACACATTGTAGTAAGGTATCAAATGTCATTTGGTGACAGTGGAGTTAAAGAAGAAAGTGTAACACACCAGGTCTTAAGAGCCATTATTATTTTTGTTTTTTTGTTATTGTTATTATTTATTTCTATAATTTCAAAGAACTTTTACCAATTATTTCCAAAGGATTAAAACATGGTTAAAAATTGTGTTCTACATGACATGAACCAAAATAAACACAATTTATTCATTCATAACTAGTAATTACAAAAAATAATATAAAACTAAGTACTTAACACCATGAATTATTACTCCCCAGGGATTAAATACATTAATTTAAATTGAATAAATCAATAGGGAACAATAGATAGAAAAGAATAAAATAAATACGACTAGAAACTATCTTAGATCATCTTCAATATTGAGGATAACCAATTAAAAAATGAAACCTATAATGAGGAAGATAACCACTAAAATAGAAAAAATTATGAAAAATATAAAATAATAAATAATAATTGTGCTTTGCGAAGTGAGAGTGGAATGATCAAATGATTTTGTAGGTCTTTATAGAGGAATAAAATATAGATGTTACAAATATTGTCATTGAAAAAATGGTTATCGAAAATATTGTCATTCGTCATATATGCAATAGTTATAATAATTTCATTTATTGTTATGAATTAAATTGAAAATAATATAACTTATAATGAAATAAAAATATGATATAAAAATATGATATATATATGTATTATTTATAAATATTAATAATAATATTACTAAAATAAGATATTATTATTATATAAAATTCAAATAAATATTTTAAAATCAATTTAAGTGTAAGAATAAATTTTATAATATGAATCATTATTTTTAATGGTGTTTGTTAACACTTATTTAGTATAAAATTAATAAAAAAAAATACAAAGAATTTTTTTTTCATGTTTTGTATATTTTTTTCTAGTAGATTAAATTATATTCCTATAAAATACTATATATGAACTAAAATATCAAAATATATTAAATTAAAAATTGATATGAAATAATATTAAGAACACTTAAAGTTTTAAAAACGTCGTTCTTTAATAAAAGTTGTTTTTTTTATATTTTGTATTTGAATCTAAGAGATAAATTTATAAATGTAAGAAATTGAATTAGATAAATATAAATAGTTTTTTACTTATAATTTAAAAATTAAATTATCATTATTTTTTTAATATTTTTATAAAATAATTTATTTTTAGGTAAATAGTTAAAAATACCAATTGTACTAATATTGTCACTTTTATGACATTACAATAGAAGAATTCCATGAAATTTGTTTAATTTTTTTTTAATAGACAAATATATTTTATAAATTTAAATTATTTATTTTAAAATACTATATTTATATATAAAACCCAAGGCTAAAATTTTTGGAAATTTTGGTAATGTTTTAACAAAAACCATTTTTTATTTGTCTCTCTGAATAAAATTTCCCCATAGTGTAATTAGGTTTTAAAGATATTTTAATTTTAATTAATTCTTAAATGAGTAATAATAAACATTTTTATGTCATTAGAATCAATAAATTTCACAATTTTATCCCGGACATAAAACTTATGCTTTAAAATACACATTTTATAAAAATGAAAATTTTCATGTTACATGAGATAATGTTAAAATTAATTATTGATAATCATAGAAATTTTATTTAATAAATTGTATTTAATATTTATAATAATTAAATTCAAATTATAATATAAGTATAGTTTTGTTTTTAGGCATTAAAAATAAATCACTTAAGTAAAAATTTGTTACCTCAATAAAAAACCAAAAATAAAAAAACTAAAAATTTTAGAGTAAATGACTTAAAAAAATGTATAAAAAATATGTGTAATTTTTTTTTGGGATTTATCAACCTAAAAAATTCCCAAAATATATTATTTTCTCCCTTTTCCACATTTTTTGTGAAACATGTGGTCCCTTTTAATTAAATTGTTATAAGTGCTAAAAATGACCTTTATTTCAACTATAAAAGGAACCACCATACCAATACCTCTACACACTTCCAAATAACCTTATTATTGACCAAATATCTACCTTATTGTCTAAATAATCATCTCAAACATCCTATAAGATTTTATCTTTCTCAAAGACCAAGTTAAGATGCCTTAAGTTGGCGATAAAAGGAGAACATCCAAAACATGAGGTAATATTTTCCACCACACCTTCTTAATTATTTTCTATTTATACCACTAAAAAACTACTATATCAATAAAGGTATTATAATTTTTTTAATATTCTTCATAATTATTATAATTATTTAATATATATTTTATACCAACTTACAAAATCATTGAGAAAAATGAAAACTTCGTCATGTGTGTGTGTTTACTACTACCTCCATGAATTGCATGTTCAATTTTCCATCACCATATTTCATGGATCGATTAAATAGGTTATTTAATTATATAATATTATATTTATAACATTATAATTATTTTTTAATGATAATATATTTTATTTCATACATTTATTATATTCTATAAAAAATGAGAGCGTCGCCTGTGTGTACGTGCAGACAACCGCCTCCACGTGATGGTGTTTCTCCTTCATTTTATATACTAATTTACATGGGTATAATAAAACATATATATAATGTATAAAAAAGTTA
The DNA here is from genome assembly GCA_963277665.1 of Viscum album. NCBI lineage: Eukaryota > Viridiplantae > Streptophyta > Magnoliopsida > Santalales > Viscaceae > Viscum > Viscum album. The sequence continues at coordinate 1,318,373,566 of OY728147.1, forward strand.
TTTAATAAACTGAAAATTTTTTATAATGATAATATTACACATTCAAAAAAATAAATTTAACTGCTAAAAAAGGATAGATCAAAAGACCTTTTCTATTTCGAGTCCATTCATTGAAAACCTATTTAAATGTATAAATTTTGTGATAAATTAATAATAAAAAAATAAAAAAAATAAAATTTTGGGTATTTTGAAACTATTTTACATTACTTTTACCTTGGTCAATATTCCTTAAATATTTTTGAGAAATTTATTGAAAAAAATCATGTAACTGACTTAAGCGAGAATTATATAAGAAATTAGTGTCACATGATGATAAATAGAACTTTTATAAATAAATATTTTTGTAGAATGTTTTTGGGAAGGTTTTTAATAAAATTAATTTTATTATTCCGGAAGTTAAGTTCCAGTGAAGAGAACTTTTAGACACGAGGAAATGGTTTCTATCTCAATCATCTTTCATTTAATAATGATTTGATTTTATAAACACATATTAATTTTTATTGTGTGAATAAATTATAATTTATTTTTAATACAATAAATTATTTTCACTAGTAAAATTCACTTCAATCCTTTACCTTTATTACCATGATCAATGATTGATGTATTCCATAGAATATATTGGTCTTTCATAACTCAATTTTCAGTCTTGTGTTTTTATTTTTTCTCTTCGAGTTTCATCTACTATTTCATATGGTATATATTACATTTATATTGGGATATCACTTTTGATTCAAATATATTTAGTTTATAATTTTTCTTGAAAGTGGAACTACGTTTTAAATAATTCCCATCCTTTTAAATGATGGTTTCCCATCCTTATCCATAATTTCCATTCTCTCTAATGTTCTCCTGTTTAATTGGAAACCCAATTAATTGTTATCTCATGTGATTTTCATATTTATCTTCCCCAATTTTTGACATAATTTTTTATTTTTTTATTATGTGGTATTTCAAAAAATGTGTTTTAAAACATAAAAAAAGATATTCTGTTCCTACTTCATGATTTTTAGGTTAAACATTATCTTTCTTTTCCCCATTTAATGGTATATTATTCTAATGAAATTTTTCTATTTTTTTATATATTATCCCTTACATATATACCTAGTTAAATACCCCTTTTTTTGGGTAATACAATTTTTTATTACCCTTCAAAATCCTCACTTTTAAGTAAACCCAATTTAAGGGAACTTTCATATTTCTTACCTCAGGTTCAGAACCACCCCCATAAAATGTTTTTAGACCAAGAATAACTTATAAAAACCTCTTTATATTTTTTATAATCTTATTTTTTTCAATATTTTTTTATATAAAACAATAAGGTCTTTCCTTTATTAAAATTATTCTTTACTTATTTCATAAAGCTTCACCCAAGTGGTACGTTTTTATTTTTTCTTCTCCTAGATCCTTCTAATGAACTCCCTATATTGGAACTCAATGATAAAGACCAATATATAGTTTTAAAAAATTAATATAAAACTAATTTAATTCCTCATTATATTTTGAATCCTTATGATCTACCCTTTGGTTATACCTTGAATCAGAATTATGAAACCCAATTCCTTCTTGGGGGTTTGATCATACTTATGATTTATATTTGGATTATTTTATTAATTTTTCATGCATATGTATGATTTTAATTTATTTTATGGGTGGGACTGAAGTTTTATAGTCCTAAAATACATTGGGTTAATCTTTATATCTCATGATATGTAATGTAAGGGATTAAATAGTTAACTTATTCTAGCATGGTACTTTTTCAAATTTATGATGATGGTATTTAGAGTGACTATTGAATTATATTTATGATATAATGTTTTATGTTATTATTACATGTTTATTATCTTACAACATAATTTCTTTTTTCCATGTATCCATTATTATGATCATCCTCTTTACGATATCATTGTATGTATCTTGAATCTTATGTTATGTTTTATTTTTATGTCTATACCTGTAACACCCGAGACTTTTATGTTATATAAATCATCAAAGGAATATTTTTCTACACAACACTTGCTTGTCTTGCTTTACACGCAATCACGACCTTCCTTGATAGCTTGCGTTGTACGCAATACCGAGTTTCACTAAACGGCGATATGCTATTAAAATATTATAGCCATTATGAATAGTAATAACCACTTTTTGAAATTTTATCTTTTAAAATGGACTTCATTCTTGGATTCGGAATACAGAAATTAGCCTAGGGTGAAATTTTGGTATTTTTCTGAAAACTTTCAATTTTTGATGAATAGTGAAACCACTAAGTGGTAGGTTAAAAACTGAATTTTGCATAAAACTTAATTTTACCGCTTCTGTGAATGTAATTTCGAAAATCAAACAGACACTATTGATATCAGCAAGTAAAATGTGATTAAATGAGAAAAATAATTTTTTGGTGAATAGTAACTTTTTACTTTTTCTTACTGCGGTTAATAGTAAATAGGGTAACTAAGGGTAAATATGATATTAATATTACCCTAAAACATGTCCTAATTCTATTGGATAAGTGTAATTCGACCAAAAACAACCTTATGAATATAATATGACCATTTAGGTCCACTTGGATTAGATTATGACATTTAATATTATTTTATTTAATGAATAGTTAAAATAGTTAAAATCAATGTTTAATAACTAAAACATTTTTAATATGGGTTTATACATAAGATAAATTCAATTATAAATATTAATTAGAAATCCAAAAATATTTCCTAAATAATGATATTTTATTTATAATTTTTAGACTTTAAATAAATTAATTTATTTATGACACAACGATGATGCAGTAATTACCCTTTTAAGGAAATGTTAACATAATTGATGTTATAAAAGACCAAATAAATGTAATTTGAGACTTTTTATGAATTCCAATAATTTTATAGGTTACTATGATATATTAGTGTTGATTTAATCAACATGGTTCGAAAATATAATTCTATTATGACTTTCACAAAAATCATATATCAAATAGTGACAAAATTGACACAAAATAGTTTTTAAATAAAATATTATATTATTAATTGTTATTTTATTCCTAAAAATCTAAGGTTCGGCCAAATGACTTAGATAACGTTATATATATTAATAATAAACATCTTGGGGTTCGTTTGGTATTTTATAGTAAGTGTATTTACCATATAGTGTAAGAAAACAAAAAGACACGGTAAAAGGTAAATTAATTAACTTAGAGTTAAATCCAATTGATAAGGTTAAAATAATAACCTAAACTTGTCTAAATTATATTGGTTGATAGGATTTCGACCCATCCCCACTTTACCTTCGAAATAAGACCCTTTGGAACCATTATAAACCGATTTTGACTTTAATATAAAATAATATTTTGAGATATTCCTAAGGTTCCCCTCTCCTCCCTTATAAAAGTGGACCACCTCCCCCTCCTCCTCACACCAATTTGAGCACTCAAGCTCGGAAAAACCCTGCAAAAATCTCTTATCCACTTCCCTAGAATGATCCTAGAGGTCCTGGTCTTGTTCAAAGACCAATCTTAGTTCCCTAAGTGGAGGATTCAAAGAGGCGTTTCAAAGAAGAGGTAATATCCATTACCGATCTTTTCAATTTCTTTATTCTTCAACTTATTCTTCTTTAGTTTTTTCATGATAAAGTAATAAAATAAGTATTACTTACATACTGATATGTTATTATAAATATGAAACAACCCTAATTCACCTTCTATCCATCCTACGGAAAAATGAAATCACCGCGCGTGCGTACGTATGGAATACCGTCTCCACGCCGTGGTGTAATCTAGTTTCCACCATCACCTTACAAGGATGGGTATAATGGTGTAATGAGTAACTATATATGATTATTATAAAGTTATATTGATACTGAAATAGTATAAATACACTTAAATACAATTCCACGATCATGGAAACAATATCATCGCTCGTGCGTACGTACGGAATACCGTCTCCACGATGTGATGCGACTCGTTCTAAATGATCATCATTACATAGTAATTATATAAATGAATTGAATGAATAAATATTATATATGTTAAACTAATACCATTCTGGATATAAGGTATCTATAAACTTAAAATAAGAATAAGAATTTATTCGGCAAAACACGCATAAGAACAAAAGGCAATAAAGACCTGAGTAACAAGTAACAATGAAATATTACTAATAAGAAGCTATGAATATGACCGTATATGATATCATATCAATATGTATGATTCTGGAATAAGTCAATAACATTATTTAAACCATTATAAAGGAGCTTCGGACACGTACAAAGCAAATCGGACCTAAGGTAAGGGAAATGTCACAATCTCATTTTTATCCGAGATTGTTTATACTTTGGTATTTACTGGGGTGTATTTTATCATCCACATCCATGTTTACTAAATATGTAATATTATTTCCATCCACCTACAATTGTTTAAATCCAATTTTACCCTTCGGTGAGTTTTTAGGAAAGGATATGAAAGGAATCTTTTGTCGATTTTCGTACGAGGTACTTTTTTGACTTTTCCGACAAAAGTACGAAGAATGTTTTTTTAACTTATACGGCAATAATGGATTTTTAAAAAATTATTTCCAAGAATCTTCCTTTATAAGTTTTCAAGTTTATTTTTAATCAACTTCTTTTAGTTTATAATTTTATGCCATGTTAAGAAAAGAAAAGTGTTTTTGAAGTAGAAAGGATATTTTCCTCAAGAATGGAGTTCAAATGTTTTATCAAAATTATTTTCCATCTAAGATAATATAGGGTTCTGTTTTTATCTTTATTATTACATTGATTGGATTATGTTGTGAGGGAATTATTTTTATGAAGTCATTTACCTTATATGATTTGTTTTATGATGTCATGATGTTTCAAGAATCCCATTTTTCTTACATGTGTTATGCGATGATGTATGATTTATGATTATGTGGCACACATAAGAAAGGATTCATTATAAGATGGGTGGGACCTATATCTCCCTCCAATGCATTGGGTAAAGATTTTATATCTCATGAGATAGATAGGGCTGGAACGGTAGGTTATACCGGTTCAGTGAAACAGGACTGGAACGAGGGTGACTCGGTTCAGAAAGGGACTTTGTCCACTAAGATAGAGTTGGAAATGAGTCATGACTAACAAGAAATGATTTTCCATGATTATGTGTGCATGCCACAAAGTTTCAAGTTTTATGTTATGATTATGGGGATCTCATTTTCACTTCTATGATTTATTCCATGTTAAGATATTATGATCTCTTTTGCAGGTTATGATTTTCAAAAAGATATGATATGATTTTTATTTCCTTTATTTGCCCTTGCTGAGCATTTGAGCTCACCCTTTCTTGTATGTTTTATTTTTCCCATGTCAAGAAGATGGATATTAAGTATAATATGCTAAAAGGGACCCTAGATATGGTGAAATAAATGGGAGACACTGTAGAAGATTTATGAACCAGTTGTTTATGTTTCCCAGTTTCTAAAGACACTATACCTATACGGTCCTTTCTGGTTTTGTCATATGTTGTAATAAGTGTGCTTCAATTTTGAAGTATTAAAAATGTATGTAAAGTATGGGTCATTATAGTTGGTATCAGAGTAAAGGTATAGTCAACCTTTGGAAACTAGGATGTCAAAGCCTTAGTATGAACCCTAAGGATAAGTCTAAGCATAGAACACAATCTTAGTGTTTTAGAAATGGCCATGAATAACCTAGGATAAGACCTTAAGCGTGAAAATTTTATTCTTGAATTATGTGGTTTTCCTATTATAATTAGTGTTGCTCACACTATTCTTCTTGGTTTTAGTCAATGGATAGAACCCGAAGAAACCGTGTTAATGCGGAATGTGAAGGGCAATGCAATGATTGTCCCCCTAGGCAACCAAACGATATGGGAGCTGGAATGCAAAATCTTGTAGCCATGCTCACACAAATTTCTCAAGCTATGAATCATGCATGACTTCCAAACGAGCAAAGGAAGGAGCAACATTCTGTTGAATCCTTCATGAGGTAGCGTACACCTTCTTTCAGCGGGTCTACTGATCCATTAGTTGCTGAACAATGGATTAGCACTACTGAAAAGATATTTTCAGTGCTTCAATGTTCTGAACATGATAAAGTCGTCCTAGCAGTGTATCGTTTGGAAGGAGATGCTGATCAATGGAGGAATCTTATTAAGAATACGAGGCAAAGGGATGAAATTGAGTCCATGGAATGGGACGAGTTCAGGAACTTATTTTTCAATAAGTACTTCCCTCGTATTCTCCGAACAAAGATGGAGAAAGAGTTTCTTGAACTAAATCAAAGGGATAATGAATCTGTTGGTACCTATGAAGCAAATTTTACAAGATTTGCAAGGTACGCTTCTGGTATTATTATCCAACCTGAGAGTAAGATCGATCGATTCTTTAGTGGCTTAAAACCAAGTCTTCGAAGGGCGTTAGCCATAAGGGACTTCAATAGCTACGAGGAAATTGTTCGATGTGCTCTCAAAGTCGAGATGGAGATTGGATTAACCCATCAGTCATATGGGTTTGATAAGAAGGGGAAAATGGAAATCAAAGGAAAATCTAAAGAGCACACTGAAAAGAAGATGAGCTTTCCCTTATGCTCAAAGTGTGGAAAAAAACATGGAGGGAGTTGTCTTAAAGGGACAAGTAAATGTTTCAAATGTGTAAAGGAAGGTCATCGGGCATTTGAATGCCGCGATAATGGGAAGAAGATGTCTAATGATGCAAATAAAGGAAGGGATACACAGAATGAACCTATTACACTTCAATGTTTCAAGTGCAAGGAGATGGGGCATTATTCCAATCAATGCCCAAATCCAAGGGTTGATGATGATGGTCGACGTCAACAAACGCTTAAGGCTAAAGACAAAGGAAGGTCACATGCAATTTCTATCAGCGATGTGGAGTACGATAATGAAGTGGTGAAAGGTACACTTACCATCCACTCTAAAGTAGAAAATATTTTATTTGATTCTGGATCCACCCACTCTTTTATTTCTGAAGAATTTTCTAAGGGTATCACCGTATTACCTTAACAATTAGATGTTGAGTTAGCTGTGACAACACCTAATGGTACATCAATCGCATCAAAAGTTTATAATTCTTCTCCAATTGACGTTTGTGGGAAAGTGCTTCCTGCAAATCTTATGATCCTTCCTTTAGTGGAATTTGATGTGATTCTTGGCATGGATTGGATTTCTTTATACGGAGCTCATATCAATTGCCAAATTAGGGAAGTCACATTTCATATTCCATATCAATCTATGATCGTCTATCAATGAAAGGATGAACATAACCTTCCAGTGGAAATTTCTTCCATTTTATGGGTATTGATTCCACTAAATGAAGGTTATTTATCTCAAATGGTTGGTTAGAAACTCACGATTGAGAATATGCCCATCGTACGAGAGTTTTATGATGTCTTTCCGGAGGAATTACTGGGTCTTCCACCAAATCGTGAAGTTGAGTTTTCAATAGAACTCGTACCGGGTGCTTTTCCTATTTCAAAGACACCTTATAGAATGGCCCCAATTGAGTTGCAGGAATTGAAGAAGCAACTCCAAGAGAATCTTGATAAGGGATTCATAATCCCTAGTGCGTCACCTTGGGCAGTACCTGTTCTATTTGTTAAGAAGAAAGATAGATCAATGAGACTCTGCATTGATTATCGATAACTTAACAAGATCACTATCAAGAACAAATATCATCTCCCACACATTGATGAATTATTCGACCAACTACGCGGAGCTCAATAATTTTCCAAGATTGATCTTCGTTCAGGGTATCATCAATTAAGGGTCAAAAGGGAGGATATACCAAAGACAGCTTTCCGTACAAGGTATGGACACTATGAATTTATAGTGATGCCATTTGGTCTTACTAATGCCCCTGCTATCTTCATGGATCTAATGAATAGAGTCTTTAGAGACTATCTTGATCAATTTGTGGTAGTATTTATAGACGATATTATTGTCTATTCAAAGAGAAAGGAAGAGCATTAAGATCACTTTAGAATTATATTGAAGACCCTGAGAAAGGAGAAGCATTATTAAAAATTTACCAAGTGTGAATTTTGGATTCAAAAAGTTGCATTTTTGGGTCACATAATCTCAAAAGAGGGGATATCTGTGGATCCAGCAAAAACAGAGGTTATCGAAAGATGGTCGAGACCAACAACAGTAACTGAGATCCGAAGTTTTCCTGGTTTGGCTGGATATTATCGAAGTTTTGTGAAATATTTTTCACGATTATCTAATCCACTCACCAAGTTGACTCGGAAAGGAGTTAAGTTTGTTTGGACAGAGGAATGTGAAGAGAATTTCAAGGAGTTGAAAAGAAGGTTATCCAGTGCACCTGTTCTCACACTGCCTTGTAGTGGAGAAAGGTTTGTGATCTACATTGATGAATCCAAGAAGGGATTGGGGTGTGTTATTATGCAAAATTATATGGTGATAGCTTATGCCTCACGATAGTTGAAAATACATGAGCAAAATTACCCAACTCATGATTTGGAGTTAGCTGCAGTAATCTTTGCATTGAAGATTTGGAGGCATTACCTTTATGCTGAAAGGTGTGATATTTATACTGATCATAAAAGTTTAAAGTATATTTTCACACAAAAGGAGCTGAATATGCGTCAAAGAAGATGGTTGGAGCTGATTAAGGATTATGACTGCTCAATCCATTACCACCCTGGGAAAGCAAACAAGGTGGCAGATGCATTAAGTCCATAAGACCATGCTAGTTTATCCATGATGAGGATCACAAAAGATCCAATATTTATGGATTTACAAAGGATGGATCTTGGAATTATAATGGAAGGGTAAAAATCATATCTTTCTCAAATGAATGTTCAACTATCTATACATGTGAAGATTAAAGAGGCACAAAAAGAAGATGTTGAGTTACAAAAGAAGGTGAGAAATGTTCCTTAATTCAACCTTGATTGTGATGGGGTAATAAAGTTCAGGAATCGGGTTTGTGTTCCTCCCGTCCTCGAATTAAAAAAGGAGCTGCTGGATGAGGCTCATAGTTCTTCATTCTCTATTCATCCTGGAAGCACGAAGATGTATAGGGACCGGAAAGAGTACTTCTGGTGGGATGGCATGAAAAGAGATGTTGCTGAATATGTCTCTCGATGCTTGGTTTGCCAACAAGTTAAAGCTGAGAGACATAAGTCTAAGGGGATGTTACAACCATTACCCATACCCGAATGGAAATGGGAAAATATCACTATGGACTTTGTCAAAGGACTTCCTAAAACATCCAAAGGCAATAATGCTATCTGGGTCATAGTTGATCGTCTTACAAAGTCTGCACACTTCATTGCTATTAGAGAGGATTTCTCTCTAGATCAGCTTGCCAGGATATATGTAAAGGAAGTGGTAAGATTGTATGGAGTAACACTTTCTATTATATCTGATCGGGATCCGAGATTTACCTCGAAGTTCTGGCGAAGTCTTCAGCATACTCTGGATACAGAGTTGAGTTTCAGCACTGCTTATCATCCTCAGACAGACGGTCAGTCTGAGAGAACAATTCAAACCCTAGAAGATATGTTGAGAGCTTGCTCTATGGATTTCAAAGGAGGTTTGGATCAACACCTACACTTGGTGGAATTTTCTTATAATAATAGCTTTCACTCCAGTATTCAGATGGTTCCTTATGAAGCTCTCTATGGAAAGAAATGCAGGACTCCAACTTGCTAGGATGAAGTTGGGGAAAGAAAGCTATTAGGACCTGATCTCGTTGATGAAATGGTAGAAAAGGTCAGTTCTATTCAACAACACATAAGAGAAGCTCAGAGTCGACAGAAAAGTTATGCCGACAACCGAAGAAAATACCTAGAGTTTGAAGTGGGTGATAAAGTGTTCTTACGGATATCTCCCTGGAAGAGATTCATGAGATTTGGAAAGAAGGGGAAGTTGAGCCCTAGATATATCGGTCCTTTCGAAATACTGGATCGTGTTGGGAAGGTAGCTTACCAATTGGCGCTTCCACCGAATCTCTCTCAAGTTCACGATGTGTTCTATGTATCTCTCCTGAGAAAGTACATACCTGATCCTTCACATGTACTCAGCTCAGAAGTTGTACCGCTGGAGCAAGATCTTTCTTATGAAGAACAACCGATAGAGATTCTAGATCGTAGCGAAAAAGTCCTAAGAAACAAGACCACTCGATTGGTGAAAGTTTTATGGAGGAACCACCGACTTGAAGAAGCTACATGGGAGCTTGAGGATATGATGAGGGAGAAGTATCCTCATCTGTTTGTTACAAAGTGATGAATTTTGAGGGAGAAATTCTTTTTAAGGGGGGTAGAATGTAACACCCGAGACTTTTATGTTATATAAATCATCAAAGGAATATTTTTCTACACAACACTTGCTTGGCTTGCTTTACACACAATCGCGACCTTCCTCGATAACTTGCGTTGTACGCAATACCGAGTTTCACTAAACGGCGATATGCTATTAAAATATTATAGCCATTATGAATAGTAATAACCACTTTTTTAAATTTTATCTTTCAAAATGGACTTCATTCTTGGATTCGGAATACCGAAATTAGCCTACGGTGAAATTTTGGTATTTTTCTGAAAACTTTCAATTTTTGATGAATAGTGAAACCACTAAGTGGTAGGTTAAAAACTGAATTTTGCATAAAACTTAATTTTACCGCTTCTGTGAATGTAATTTCGAAAATCCGACAGACACGGTTGATATCAGTAAGTAAAATGTGGTTCAATGAGATAAAAATAATTTTTTGCTGAATAGTAACTTTTTACTTTTTTTTACCGCGGTTAATAGTAAATAGGGTAACTAAGGGTAAATATGATATTACTATTACCCTAGAACATGTCCTAATTCTATTGGATAAGTATAATTCAACCAAAAACAACCTTATGAATATAATATGACCATTTAGGTCCACTTGGATTAGATTATGACATTTAATATTATTTTATTTAATGAATAGTTAAAATAGTTAAAATCAAAGTTTATTAACAAAAACATTTTTAATATGGCTTTATACATAAGATAAATTCAATTATAAATATTCATTAGAAAGATAAAAATATTTCCTACATAATGATATTTTATTTATAATTTTTAGACTTTATATAAATTAATTTATTTATGACACAACGATGATGCAGTAATTACCCTTTTAAGGAAATGTTAACATAATTGATGTTATAAAAGCCCAAATAAATGTAATTTGAGACTTTTTATGAATTCCAATAATTTTATAGGTTACTATGATATATTAGTGTTGATTTAATCAACTTGGTTCGAACATATAATTCTTTTATGACTTTCACAAAAATCATATATCAAATAGTGACAAAATTGACACAAAATAGTTTTTAAATCAAATATTATATTATTAATTGTTATTTTATTCCTAAAAATCTAAGCTTCGGCCAGATGACTTAGATAAGGATATATATATTAATAATAAACAACTTGGCATTCGTTTGGCATGTTATAGTAAGTGTATTAACCATATAGTGTAAGAAAACAAAAAGACACGGTAAAAGTTAAATTATTTAACTTAGAGTTAAATCCAATTGATAAGGTTAAAATAATAACCTAAACTTGTCTAAATTCTATTTGTTGATAGGATTTCGACCCATCCCCACTTTACCTTCGAAATAAGACCCTTTGGAACCATTATAAACTGATTTTGACTTTAATATAAAATAATATTTTGAGATATTCCTAAGGTGCCCCTCTCCTCCCTTATAAAAGGGGACCTCCTCCCCCTCCTCCTCACACCAATTTGAGCACTCAATCTCGTCCAACCCCTGCAAAAATCCCTTCTCCACTTCCCTAGAATAATCCTAGAGGTCCTAGTCTTCTTCAAAGACCAATATTACTTCCCTAAGTGGAGGATTCAAAGAGGCGTTTCAAAGAAGAGGTAATATCCATCACCGATCTTTTCAATTTCTTTCTTCCTCAACTTCTTCTTCTTTAGCTTTTTAATGATAAAGTAATAACATCAGTATTACTTACATACTGATATGTTATTATAAATATGAAACAACCCTAATTCACCTTCTATCCATCCTACAGAAAAATGAAATCACCGCGCGTGCGTACGTAAGGAATACCGTCTCCACGCCGTGGTGTAATCTATTTTCCACCATCACCTTACAAGGATGGGTATAATGGTGTAATGAGTAACTATATATGATTATTATAAAGTTATATTGATACTTAAATAGTATAAATACACTTAAATACAATTCCACGATCATGGGAACAATATCATCACTCGTGCGTACGTACGGAATACCGTCTCCACGATGTGATGCGACTCGTTCTACATGATCATCATTACATAGTAATTATATAAATAAATTGAATGAATAAATATGATATATGTTAAACTAATACCATTATGTATATAAGGTATCTATAACCTTAAAAGAAGAAAAAGAATTTATTCAGCAAAACACGCATAAGAACAAAAGGCAATAAAGACCCGAGTAACAAGTAACAATGAAATATTACTAATAAGAACCTAAGAATATGACCATATATGATATGATATCAATATTTATGATTCTAGAATAAGTCAATAACATTATTTAAACCATTATACAGGAGATTCAGACACGTACAAAGTAAATCGGACCTAAGGTAAGGGAAATATCACAATCTCATTTTTATCCGAGATTGTTTATACTTTGGTATTTACTGGGGTGTATTTTATCGTCCACATCCATGTTTACTCAATATGTAATATTATTTCCATCAACCTACAATTTTTTAAATCCAATTTTACCCTTCGGTGAGTTTTTATTAAAGTATATGAAAGGAATCTTTTGTCGATTTTCGTACGAGGTACTTTTTTGACTTTTCCGACAAAAGTATGAAGAATGTTTTTTTTAACTTATACGGCAAGAATGGATTTTTAAAACATTATTTCCAAGAATCTTACTTTATAAGTTTTCAAGTTTATTTTTAATCAACTTCTTTTATTTTATAATTGTATGCCATGTTAAGAAAAGAAAAGTGTTTTTGAAGTAGAAAGGATATTTTCCTCAAGAATGGAGTTCAAATGTTTTATCAGAATTATTTTCCATCTAAGATAATATAGGGTTCTGTTTTTATCCCTATTATTACATTGATTGGATTATGTTGTTAGGGAATTATTTTTATGAAGTCATTTACCTTATATGATTTGTTTTATGATGTCATGATGTTTCAAGAATCCCATTTTTGTTACATGTGTTATGAGATGATGTATGATTTATGATTATGTGGTACACATAAGAAAGGATTCATTATAAGATGGGTGGGACCTATATCTCCCTCCAATTCATTGGGTAAAGATTTTATACCTCATGATATTGACAGGGCTGGAAGGGTAGGTTATACCGGTTCAGTGAAACAGGACTGGAACGAGGGTGACTCGGTTCAGAAAGGGACTTTGTCCACTAAGATAGTCTTGGCAATGAGTCATGACTAACAAGAAATGATTTTCCATGATTATGTGTGCATGCCACAAAGTTTCAAGTTTTATGTTATGATTATGGGGATCTCATTTTCACTTCTATGATTTATTCCATGTTAAGATATTATGATCTCTTTTGCAGGTTATGATTTTCAAAAAGATATGATATGATTTTTATTTCCTTTATTTGCCCTTGCTGAGCATTTGATCTCACCCTTTCTTGTATGTTTTCTTTTCCCTAGGTCAGGAAGATGGATATTAATTAGAATATGCTAAAAGGGACCCTAGATATGATGAAATAAATGGGAGACACTGTAGAAGATTTATGAACCAGTTGTTTATATTTCCCAGTTTCTAAAGACACTATACCTATACGGTCCTTTGTGGTTTTGTCATATGTTGTAATAAGTGTGCTTCAATTTTGAAGTATTAACAATGTATGTAAAGTATGGGTAGTTATAATACCCTTACTAGTATTTCTATCTAAGACTTTTAATTATATATTTTCAACATGAATCCTATATAGTTTTAGAATATATAAGAGATTTAGGATAACTATGTGGAGTTTTAAGTAAGGATAATGTTTTAAGTTTAATATGATGTATCTTTATGTCAAATAATCTAAGGACATTAGACCTCAAGATCCTCAACTTGTATTTTTTTGGAAAAGTTTGTTAATAATTATAAAATAATATATTTTTATGGGTTGAGTCACTTTATTTGGAATAAAATTATGGTCTAGTTATTTTTATAGGTTTGTATGAGATAAAATTAGTTAAAACCCTAGGGAGAAATATAATAGATAATACTCAGTATAAATTAAATATCTTAAATTATCTATTTTTTGAGTATGTGCTTTTCAATACAATTGCATCCCTATCTGATTATTGGAAAGTGAGTGTAAATGTAACATAGATTCACCTAGGGGTAATCACAACCAAAAGGGTTGGTTGAGAATTGACTTGGAAATCACATTTATTCATGATGTGTAGGACTAGGATTTCACACCTTGCTAGATATTCTTAGGGTATATGATTTGGTTGATCATATTATCTTTTTGAGCCACTATAAAAGATTTAATTCCAAGTTACATGCATGTAATAGGTTGATAAGTATATGTTAACCCAACATAATGTAACCCTAGACAAAATATTATTTATATAGGTTGGACTAAAGTAATTACTAGATAATGTGATGATGAAAAAGGGTAAAATGTTTTATGGTTGAATCTATTATATAATTAATTTAACAATCCCATTATAATGTTAAATTATCAACAATCATGTTAACCCTTTTGGTTTTAGTGATGGATGGAACCTTAAAAAACCAAGTTAACCCTAGGTGTGAGGGAAAATACAATGATTACCTCCATTATCAACCAATTATAATAAGAGAAATAATGAGAAATCTAGTGATTATTAGAAACAAAATGTTACAAAACATGATGAAAAATGTAACCATATATAAGATCATGAGTGAACCCAGTAAGAGAAGTATTGAGTCTCAAAAAAGATCTAATGAAGAAGATGAAGAAGAAAAAAGACTCAATTTACTTCAAGTTATTTTTTTTTGAAAAAAGCACCAAGGGGATTTCTATAATTGGAATGAAAGATGCTTTACCTGTGGAAGAGGGGCCCATAAAACATCAAATTTATATATAAAAAAGTATAGTCATATTTACTTGATTGAAAGAAATATATTTTTTCCTAAGGTGCCACTAAAAATTAAATGTACTATGTATATGGAACTTGGGTATTATCCAATTAAATTCCCTAATACAAGGTGTATCCAAGATTATGAGCATCACCAATCTCTAATATTGAGTTTAAAATGGAATGCCTAATCAATCACTACTTATGAAGTTGATCCTTATATTTAAGTTACACATACCCTCAAATCTAGGGTTATAGAAGCATTGTTGGAATTTGATTCTAGGAACTATAATATATCTTATAAGTTTTATAAGATCATTAAATAAACACCTTGATGATTTCATTATTCAAGAAATCTTATAGTGGTATTATTATTGTATTTAAAGTTAAATCATATAGGGATTTTCCTTGTGTAAGTCTTATTATCCTTCCTTTAGATAAATTTTATGAGTTTTTAGTGATGGATTGGTTCCCAACACTTTGGGTAAATATTATCCATAATAAGGATAAAGAATTTCATATTAACCTACAATACTATATCAATGAATGGATAATAATAAACACCCTATAGAGAAAAATTTCATAATGTGGACCATGATACCAAATAAAAAAACTCTTGGCCCAAATAGTTTTCAAAAAATAATATTAGGGATAAGCTTATTCTGAGGAAATTAACATGTATCCTTATTTTTTAAGGTTGATATATCTATATAAATTATATAATGTGTCATATATATAATTTATATTCCATTAGATTATTTTCATTGTCATTTGATAATTAAAATTGAAAATACATAATTTATTTAGGGGGGATGTAGTGTCCCAAGTTTTAGGATATAATAATAATAATAATAATAATAATAATAATAATATTATTATTATTATTATTTATATAGACCATTTTAAATAACGTTTCTATATTCTTTGAAAGTACTTAAACATGGATAGAAAATGTTTATTATAATATATTAACCAAAATAAATACTCTTTATTCATTAAGAAGTGGGGCATTACAATAAAAGCACATAAAACTAATTAATGCACACCATGGATAAATTACATCCATTTAAAGTGCGTAAATAAATATGAGAATATAGATATAAAAGAGTAAAATATTCATATCTAGGAAATCCTATAGATCATCTTTAACCTTGACGACATATAAACAAAACCTATAATGTGGAAGAACACCATGAGAGGATAAAAAATTATGAAGAATATATAATATGAAATAAGAACTATTCCTTGTAAAGTGAGATTCGAATGAAAAAATAATTTAGTAAGTCATAATATAAGAAAAAATATGTCCTTTATAAGTATGGTCATTGAAAATATGGTCACTGGTGATATATCCAATAGTTATACTAAAGTAATGTATTGTTAAATAGTAAATTTAAGATGATATAACTCATAATGAAATTAAAATATGATATTAAAATATTATAAATATATATATTTATACA
Source organism: Viscum album (assembly GCA_963277665.1). NCBI lineage: Eukaryota > Viridiplantae > Streptophyta > Magnoliopsida > Santalales > Viscaceae > Viscum > Viscum album. The sequence continues at coordinate 1,318,390,120 of OY728147.1, forward strand.
TTAAGTATAAAAATTAATAATAATATTATTAAAATATGATATTATGGAATATGGGATTGTAATTGTGTGGTTCAACACACCCTGGATGCATCGGGGTGGTTGGGGTTCAAATCCCAACCACTACTCAATTTCAGGCCCCCAATTAAATTGGGTGGGCACTATGTTTGGGTGACATATGATGAACATTTCGTGGTTGAACTTCATGATTTTATATGAGATAAAAAAATCAGTGGCTTGCACTCTATAGTGGAGGTGGGTGTCTGGAATAGTATTGGTCTATGATAGTTGGCAGTGAGGATGGTAGAGCCGAAGATGGTGGCACTACATGGCAATACAGTGTTAGTGATCACCAGTAGGAATCATAGGTACAATGGAATGGTTTTATGGGGTTGTTTTTGGGACTTATGGGACTTTGTTGACATCTAGAGACCCAAATTGTAAGATTATGGGTGGATCCAGGCACAACTTCGAGGGGCCGTGATAGGATGCAATATAGGCAACCGAGAGATCAGGTGGTTAGCGATAGAAGTCGAAGTGGAAAAGTGGATTTAGATAATTTCATAGAAAAACGGGGATGAAGGTCTATAAAAATTTGGGCCTACCATGTGACACCATAAGATTTTAAAAGAACACTATGTTTGATAGTATATTCAACATGTAATTCTGAGTTTAAACGAACTACGATATAATATTAAAATATTATTATATAAACATGACTGATTTAAACAAGATTTAAAATTGGATGGTATGAATCATATTAACTCATTTATGAAATATAAATAAAATAATTTAATACATTTAATGATAAATACTTAATAAAAACTCCACTTTTAATGAAGATATTTTGTTCAACAATAAATAAGCTTCCTTCCAAAATGGGTTTTACCACTTTTTTTGTGATAAAATATTATAAATAATTTACGTAAATTATAAAAAAATTATTTTATAAAATTAAAACAATTTTTTAAATCAGAATATCAAATTTTACTTAGGGTGAAATTTTGGGATTTTTCAGAAAATATTATTTTTTATGTGAATAATGAAAAATATCATTTTTAAATTATTATTTATTTTTAATAAATTAAGTAATTTAAATGTCAAATTATTATACTAATTTTATTTCAAAGTAACATGAGTATAATTTAGTTATATTTAGCCTAATTAATTATATTATAATCGTCTTTATATCTTATTTTAGTATAAGTTTATTCTTATGTTTAGAAACATATTTTTTTTAGAAATTTTTTTTGAAGTGCACAATGGTTCACAATTTTAATTAATTAAAATAAATCCTAATTAGCGATTATTTAAATTAAATTTATATATTATACATCTAAATTTATTAATTTAAATTAATATAATTAATTTTACTAGTCATAGAGTTAATCTAAAATCATTTTTCGTTGAAAAACACATTTTTGGGAAAATAGTTTTTTCATTGCACTTGTTGGTTTTATTTTAAATTAAATTATACCACCTATGTTAATTGAATTTGATAAAATTTATTTCATATTTAGAATCAGAATAATTTATATTATATAATGTTTTAAACTTATTTTTTTGTCATAAAAATTAGTAAAAATAGTAAAAAAACTAATTACCATGGTAAAAATAAAATAGAATGGTAAAATGAGTAATTATACAGGTGAAGTTGATAAAATGTTTAAAAAATGTTTATTTTTAGTTTTGGGGGGTTTTATTATTATAAAAACTCCTCCACTTATTTATGTTTAAATTTTGGTGGCACATGGTTTGAGAATGACTTCCCACTATTGAAAAGTTTTCAGTATTTACAAAAAACCGACTCCTCCTCAGTTTTAAAAGGGAACCCCTACCCTCACTTATTCACACCTATGAAGAGAATTTAATCAAAACACCAATTCATATATCTCTCCTAAAAATACTTATACAAATTATAGGAATTACGGTCTTTCCATAATACCATCCTAAGGGTCCTTAATAAGAGATCCAAAGGAGGTTCTTCTAAGTGAAGGTAATCATCTTCACCGAGATCCTTTATTTTACTTCTTCATTTTTTACATTAAATTGTTTATTAAAAATTACAATATAAAAACACCATTATATCCTATATAATTATAGGTTATTATGTTTATGTAATAATATTTATCCATGTCCTCCCCCATAAAATGGGAAACAAAAGCATCGTTTGTGTGTACAACAAACTATCACCTATAAAACTAATGTAATTCATTTTCCATCATCGCCTCAAATTAATATTTATGATAATTTATTTATTATTTATATAATATATTAATGAAATATTAATATTTTTTTAAGATTTATATATCATATACTTTCTTACCTTATAATCTGTTGAAAAATGATCATGTTTTTCATGTGTACGGTAGACTATAGCAGAGCAAAACGATGTGATTTGGTTGTTATTACCTCATCACATGGATGGTATATATAAGTTTAAAAATAAAAATAATATGATATTTATAATATTTTTATAATTAAAGTAATGTAAAATAACACCTACCTAACTTTTATCATGATCTTTGAAAAATGAAAACGTTACACATGCGTACGTGCGACCTACCATCCCCATGATTGTAACATAGATCATTTTTCATAACCACAATTCATGGTTATTTTTAAAATTTTAATTTTTGTATAAAAATGAAAAAAAATTCATTATTATTATTCTGGATATTATGGAATAATGAACCCTTTGACCACTGTCAATACACTAATGTCGTTTTGAAATTTATGAATCGAGAATCCTCAAAACACCTAAGATGGACCTAACTGATTAAGTAATTAAATTTATCATTAAAAAAAATAAACTAAATGGATTAAACCATTAAAAGGTTATTAAGAAAAAAATAATTTATATAACTTTATTTTATAGGAGATAAAGGACATACACAATAATTATGGACATGAGGTAAGAGTTTTATCTCAAAACTTCTTTCTTTGAGACACACGTTATTTTATGAAACTAATTTATTTTAAATGTTTTTTAGACAGAAAATTTAAATATTATTTCACGAATACTTCATACCTCATGATATTTTAAGTTTCAATTCATTTAATTCATTCATGGGAGTAATTATTCAAAAGTTACCAATGTGGTAAGAGTTTATGTTTCAATCTCATTTTATTTGGGACCGTTTATGCCTAAATTTCTATTAGAAGAATTTATTTGATCATTATATAATCAAACCATTTAATTTTATTATCCTCTATTTATTTATGAAATTTTAAATTAATAGTTCCATTTTATTCTCTATATCAATTTAAATAATTGAGAAAACGTTTTTAAGAAAAGAATACATCATTTCTATCTTCGTCCAGAAATCATTTTTCTTCCATATCCATGTTTTATGAAACAATTCAAGAATATTTTTAAAATTATCCAAAAGAATTATTAAATAATTTTTTACCCATTTTTTAATTTTTATAAAATTATTTAAAAGTAACATTCTTTCCATTTTATAAATTTGGTACTTTTTATCCATTTTAAAATAATGAGAAAGGAATGTTTTTTAACTTGTATGACATGTATAGAATTACCCGTCGTCATGAACACTCAATTATTTGTATCTTGATTTATAAGTTTCCATTTTTCTTTTTAAAGAAAATGTTTTATGCAATATTTTTGAAACTTTTATATTTTTTATTAGTGTTTTCAAATTGAAAAGGGTATTTTCTCAAGACATATTACGTTTAATATTTTAAAGACATTTTCGTCAACGATGAAAACCTTTGATGCTATAGATTGATTATAAATTATGTATATATGTATCTCACATATATTCCTATATTTTTATCCCTTAATTTTATGGGGTAAAATATTCCTTATGTTCATATCTGAAAATTCTTTCATTATTAAATTTCCTTTGATTATTATATGAGAGATATTATGCAACCCATTTTCTTTCTATGAGTAATTATTTTGTTTAGGCCTTATTATATATTTTCTTATACGGAACACATATGATTGTACATGATATGAATGTGATAGGTGAGTGCATAATTATATAGGCCTAAAATGAATCAGGTAATGTTTTAGTCTCATGAGACGTCATGTATAAGGTTAGGGAGTGAACCTAATCTATTATGGGACTCTGTCGACTATGTGATGGTATCTCAGTGGTTAGCCTTAACTTATTTTTATATCACGTTTTATGTTTATAACGTATTTTTCATTGATGAAATGATCATATGATTCCATGTTCATTATGTTTTTATCTTATTTTATTATTCTAGAACCTTCTATTTTTTGATATCATGTTATACCTTTGAATCACAAGTTAATATTCCTTATCATGTTTATTAACTTACTGGTATTTTTAGCTCACTACTTTTTATATGTACTCTCCAGGTCATCCCATGCAGTTTTAAGAGCACAAAAGGATTTAGAAGCTCAAAAATATTTAGGACATAATTATAGAGAATAAAATAAAGAAGTTTTATTTTAGTCTCACTTTTATGTACTATGAACCAAGTCTTCCAGATACATTAGGCCTCATGTTATTTGGGTTGCAACTAATGGATGTTTTTGTTAAAAATCATGAATTAATACATGTAAATGGTTTGAGTCACTATAGTTTGTATCAGAGCATAACCGTTTTTTAACCTTTGGGAACTAGGATTATAAAAATTTAGTGAGAACCATAGGGACTATTTTAAAGAGAATTCTTAATATAGGAAAAAATTCTAGAATTTTGGTGAAGGATAAAACAAATGGTCACCAAGAAATTACATACTTGTTTGGATACTATAAGTGGATGTGTGTAACAACCTTGACCCCAATATCCTACATTATGTGGTCATTTTATTACAATGTAATATATACAAGAGATCACATCATCAAGGATCGATCGATTTTTTAGTCTTGAAGAAACTAGATACATACATGGTTCCTTTATTACAATTGTAATTAAACAAAGTACATAAAAAAGAAAATAAAATGCTTCTTATCACTTATTCAAAGATTTATTCTTTACAGCCCAGGGAAGGAAAAAAAATAAAAGGGTGAGATCAAATTCTTAGTAATGGTTATATGGAACAATAATAAGTAATGTAAAGTCAATTATGCATAGGAATTATGGAAAGGTAAATAATATGAAAAACACATGCTATCAATAAACTTAGATTGAAAAAACATCCATAGATTTTGTTATAGTGAAAATATCATGGAAAGTAATAAATGAATACTGAAAGAAGAAAATTGTTACTAATTGGATGTCATGTATCTGGTACATGATATATAATACTATAAATATGGTTTAAGTTTGTGGGTAAAAACCCATCTAATTATATTTGGAAATAAACACAAAGTGTTTGTCTCTAACTATTTTTTATCATGAGACCTGTCGATGCATCAAGGGGCTATAGCAAGCCCCAACCATCATTTAAAGTGAAAATAATTATTCATACATATATTTAATTCAAGAACAATATTCATTATTAAAATATCTATATTGAGTAAAGGATATTTATTAATGAACATTTCCCTAGTTAAAACAACATTCAAAATAAACACCATATGTAAAATGGTATACGACTAAGACAATAATCATATCCATGATATAATAAAATAGATAATTAATAGAAATATAATATCAAATTAAAAATACTCTCAAATGGGAAGTAGATACACCTCAAAAAAATTATTAGGTTCACAGTAGCAAGTAAGTCTTAATGAAACTAAAATTGAGATGAAGTCCCTCACCTTATGTCTGAATCTGTTCTGCACTTGATATTAATGTCCTGGATAGTCAGATTAAATCCATTAATTAATTAAGTCAGAATCATTTATATATGTATTTTATTTACTATAATATTATTATTTTAATTTATTTCTTTTTTATTAGTTATAATAAACAATTTTATCATTCGAGAGCGTTTGTTTCCTTGGGTTTCATGATCAGTTTACTTGTAGACATGTATGAAAAATATTTTAAAATGAGAACAGTTGTCTAAAATTGAAAATATATTTTGTTAATGAACTTACAAAATATTAAATGGTTATATATTTCTTTTATTTATATGTTATTAGTATGAATCATTATATAAAACATTAGTGATAATCATTTAGATTATTTTGGCATTTTTTCGATCATCACGAACCAGTTTTGTCTTATGAATTAATATTATCTATGTATACTAGTTACATAATATTAAATATGTTTACATAAATATATTATATTATATTTTAACCATAAAAATGATTTTTTGACCAGACTTGAACGTCTAATTTAAAAACAAGAACTTGTCATCTACAAAGTCGGTAAATCAGCAACTCATGGATGATTTTTTCATTTATAGAATTAAAAAGGGAAGAAAAGGCGTTTGATGATGGATTTTAAATTAAAATAATAAAATTCTAGTATATATCAGATTCTAGAGTTATAATGTCACTTTTAACATAATAGTTAAGGATATAATAAGAATAAAAGAAATTAAATGAAATTGAAAGAGAACAAAAAAGGATTTACCTCTTGAATTCTTCTCCTTGAGAACCACCGTAAGGGACTTGTAAATGGTATTTTGGTGAGACCAGAAATACTAGAATCATAGGGATTGGTTTGGAAGAATAAATGGGTATAATATCATCAAGATTAAATGCTTTTAAAGTGTGAGTAGAAGGGTGGTATTTATAGTTGATGAGAGGGGTGTTTTTTGAATATTTTATTCATTATTTTATTATTTGGATCAAGACTAGAAGTAGTGATGATTTTTTTTGCGTAAATATAGTAATTGGTGCATGAAAGTTCAAACCAATGATGATTACATCATACATACATCATATATGACTCAATAATTCATGTATTTAGCTTATCCCATGAATTACCATATTAAACTATTCACCAAAATTTCATCTATTATAGAAAAATCCCAACAATTTACAGTAAACATTTTTCAACGTTTAAAATTCCAAAATGAACTACATTTTATGAAAATAATTTTCTAAATATGAGAAATTTGATTTTAAATTAAAATCACCATTTACATGAAAATACCGATTTTAAAATTACAACTAATTTTATAACACTTAAAAAAATTAACTAAGGTCTCATAAAATTATCTAATAATCATAAGAAAATCAAATATTAATTTATGATTTTATTTTATGAAAATAAATTTACTTTTAAATCATTATATTAATTATAAAATTGTAAATAAAAATTTATATTTTATAAAAATACCAACACTCAATCCATCATTTTCAAAAAATTTATTTAATTATATTCTAAAATCATATTTGAATTTATTAGATGCTTAAATTTTATTTATAATTTAATAGGTGATATTAATATTCTATAGACTGAATTACTATTTATAAGGGTCATATTACTATTCTGAAGGCCTAGTTACTATTTTATTGGTATATGTTTCTTAATTTATAGAAAAGACTATTATTTCATTAATTATTTATTAATAGAGTTAGTTTTTCTTTATCAATGTGATCTTATATGATTTATACCATATGAATTTTTTTTGTGCAATGTAAGTTATCAAATGAATTTAACTTATTTAATAGGATATATACCATAAAATCTTGGGGTGTTATATTCTTCCCTCCAACAAAAATTTCATCCTCAAAATTTTTATAAACATTTCCTTATAAACAGATGAGGGTGGTTCATCTTCATAACATCCTAAGGTTTCCATGTTGCTTATTCCATTTTATGGTTTCTCTAAAGAACATTTACTAGTTCGGTCATCCAATTTCTCAATAATTTCTCTCTAGTGTCTAGAATCTCTATAGGCTCCTCATAGTAAGAAAAATTAGGTCCCATATCTATACCTTTATAGTGAGTACATGCATTGGGTCTGGAGTGTAATTATTTAACAATGATATATGGAACACATCATGAAATTTAGAGAGTCTTGGAGGCATTTCTAATCGGTAAGCAACAATTCCAATTTTTTCTAGAATTTCAAATGGTCCAATGTAATTGGGGCTTAGTTTCCCTTTCTAACCAAACCTTGTGACACCCTTACATAGAGATACTTTCATAAATTCATGATCCCTCACTTGAAATTCCAAATCCTTTCTCAGATTGTCAGTATAACTCTTTTTTCTACTTTGGGATGATTTAATATGCTTCTGAATAGTATTTACCTTTTTCTTTATCTCATCAATAATTTTTGGGCCTGTAAATTTCCTCTCACCCATTTTATCCCAGAATGTTGGAGTATGACATATCTTTACATATAATGCTTCATATGATGCCATTTGAATACTAGAATGGAAACTATTATTACAAGAAAATTACACCAAAGATAAATACCGATGCCACATACCTTGAATGTCATGTGATCATGATCTAAACATGTATTCTAATGTTTGAATAGTAATTTCATACAATCCATCGATTTGAGGGTGATAAGAAGTACTCAAATGAAGCTCAGTATCCACATCCTTTTAAGGACTTCCATAATTTTGATATAATATGGGGACCTTGATGAGACACAATCAAAAAAGGTGCTCCATGAAGTATTAAAACTACATTAATATATAATTTTTCTAGGTGATCAAGAGGTAAATATTCTATTATAGTAATAAAATGTTTAGATTTTGTAATAAAATAAAAATTACCCATATCGAATTATTCTTTCTTGGTGTCCTTGGTAGTCAGTCCTGTGACAAAGTCCATCTTAATGTCATCCCACCTCCACATAAGAATATGAAGAGGTTTCATGAATCCTCTAGTATGTTTTCTATCAACCTCCACTTATTGACAAACTAGACATATTTACATATAGTCAACAATTTCCTACTTCATGTTATCCCACCAAAAGTGTTCTTTCAAATCTTGTTACATCTTCATACTACTTCGGTGTATAGAGAAATTTGATCAATGAGCATAATCCAATAATTCCATTTTTATCTCAGGTATTGATGGAACACATAACATATTTACAAATTTTTGAACTCCATCCAAATACATAAAGTCTTATAATCTTCCATCCTTAATGAATTTAATTTTATTTTTAAAATTATCATCATCATATTGAGATCTTTTTATCTTCTCCAATAAATATGGTCTAGCAATCATTTGAAAAAGGAATGATGTTTCCACGTCCTAAAAGATTTCCATATACATATTTAATAAATCCATTAATATTAGATCTTTTTCAATACTCATCTGGGTAAGAATTCTACGATCTATCATACTTAATGAATATTATACCTTTTTTATTTTAATAGATGGTAGTGTACTGAGCAGTCATAATATTTGAGTAACTCGAGCTATAAAACATTCCTCATGTTGAGTTCTTTCTATGTAAAGATGTATTTCAAGATCCTAGGATCCGTATATATATCACATCATTCACTATATAGATAGTGTTTCCATATCATCAGAGCAAAGATTATAGATACAAACTCAAGACTAGAAGTTGGGTAATTTTTCTCATGATTCATCAATTTCCTTGATGCATATAAAATAACATTATCATTTTAATGAAGGACACAACCCATTCTATTCTTGGATGAATCATAGTATATCACAAACCCATCATTTCCAGAAGGAAGATTCAAAATTGGAGCATCGACAATTATTGTATTCAATTATTTAAAAATATATGTACATTATTTTTTCCATGCAAACTTAACTCCTTTATGTGTGATCCTGGTTAGTGGGTAAGACAATCAAGAAATTTTTTAAATGAAACCCCATAATAACCTACTAAACCAATAAAGCCGCATACCTCAATTATGATTATTAGGATAGAAAATTCTTTTATTACCTTTTTATTTATAGGATCAACTGAGATTCCATCCTTATAGACAGTATATACAAGAAAATAAATGGCTTGAATCCAAAATTCACACTTTCTAAAAATAACTTATAACTCATTTCATCTAAGAGTCTTCAGAAAAATCCATAAGTGGTTATCATGGTCCTCGTAACTTTTTGAGTACAACAATATATCATCAATAAATACAATATAAAAATTACCAAGACATTCCTTGAGTACTTTGTTCATTAGAACCATGAAAACCAAGGGTGAATTAGTCAATCAAATGAAATTACTATAGAATCATAATGTCTATACTTAATTTGAAATGATTTTTTGGAATATATTTCTTCTTTACTTGAAATTGATGATATCGATAATGAAGTTCAATCTTTGAAAAATATTGATATCCATGAAGTTGATCAAATAAATCATCAATGTGAGGAATATGGTACTTTTTATTCACTATAATAGCATTTATTTCTCTATATTCAATGCAAAACCTCAAGTATCCATATTTCTTCTTAACAAAGAGAACATGGGATCCCCATGGAGAAAAACTAGGGGAATAAATAACTTTTTAATAAAATTATATCATTACTTCTTTAGCTCCACTACTTCCACAGTGTCCATTCTATAAGTATTATTTGATATTGTTCTTTCATCAAGGATTAAATTAATGGTAAATTCTATTTCATGCTCTAGCGTGTGACCAGGTAATTCCTAAAAAAATAATTCAATGTATTAATGCTCAGTTGGTAAATCCTCAATTCAATTATCACTTTACTCAAACCTAGATGTTATTTACTATTCCACTATAAGAGTTTAATTTAATAGAGCTACTGGAGGTAGATCTAAATAAGAATCAAATGATGAAGTTTCTTCTCTAAAGAAAATGTATTTAACATTTTCCTCACATATCATAATTTTCTTCCTCTTGCAATAAATTTTTGCATCGTTTTTGAAATTAAGTCCATACAGAATATTATATCAAAGTCAATCATGGGTATAAAAATCAGTTCAATAACCAAAGCACTTTAATGTTTCATAAAAGGGACTGACCAAAACATTTTTTTACAATGAGACTTACCTTAAGAGTTTTTACTAATAACATCATTGTTAAATCAAAAGGGAAAATTCTAATTTTCATGGAAAACTAAGTAGATATAAAAGAGTGAGATGAGCTAGAATCAAATAAATAATTGGCTAGATTTAAAGGTAGGATTAATCTACCTACCACCAAATCATTTTGTACTTCTATTTTAGCCGTGGTGATTGCATAATCTTGGCCATCTCCCCTTAGCCTCTTCTGTGGCAGATTCCCCTAAATCTTGGGACATTGATTTTAATAATTCCACATTTCATTAATTACAATATTCTTCTTAGATTATTCACTTTTTTCAGGATTACCAGAAGTCCTCTTTTATCTCAATTTTCCTTTAATGTGTAGAATATAGAAAATTCATTTTCCATTTCGATGGCACATAATACTATGTCATCATAATATGAAAAGGCTGAGAATCCATCTCCCTTTGAATAATTGGTTTAATACCTTCAATGAAATGATCAATATTATATTCAAAATTATTTATGTAATCTATATTATAGTTATCTAGTCTTGTGAAGGTAGTCTCATACTTCACAACAATATCTTCTTCCCTTTTCTTTACGCTAATGAATTTTCTATTTATTTTAGTTCATTGATCATTATGAAAATATTTTTCAAAGAATGTTTTTTAAATGTTATCCATTACATGTCTTCTATTTCATCTTTTTCCTTAGTATTTTGGATCAATGATCACCATTGATCAGTGTCTCCCTTGAGACAATATAATTTCATTGCTAACTTTTCATTGTCATTGCATCCCAATGGGAGAAATATTTTTTCAAGGTACTTGATACACTACTCAGATACCATTGGATTAGTAGTCCCACTAAAATATGGGGGATTCTGCCACATAAAATGTCCCACAGTGGTGTATGTTCCACCTCCTAGGTGGCACATTTCTTGGCAGTGTGAAAATAGTCCAACGAGGATCATCACCTGTCCCTTATTCTATAGATATGGGCTCTCATCAAATTCACCATTCCTTTGTTTGACCCATTCAACGTCATTATCCTTTAAAGATGGTTAAATTAACCCTATGAGAATTGTTGGTCCCAGTGGGTGATTTCATGGGGGTCAAGAACTTGTGTAATCGGTCCTTCTCAGATATAACTTTCTTGGATAACCTCTAATAGGTTAATTCATGTAGCTAAGAATTCCCAAAAGCCTTGATATCCATGATTCATGGACTTTCTTTCCAAAGGCAGGCTCTTATTGATTGGTGATTCAACCAACAACACTTAAGGACTCCATTGGTCGATAAGATGGGAGGGCAGGCTCACCACACCCTTCTGGGGGAGGATTATTGCATGTTTTGGGACTCTATTATAGATTCAAGTCATATTCATATGTTCATGAATCCTTGGTTCATTCTCGAAGAATGTGTCCACAGGATACCCTTGGTTTGCAGGATCGTCTTAGGCATGCATATATTTCATGCTATAGAGGTGATGCTATCTTAATCCATACAATAAGGAACTCTAGAATTTATCATCATTCAGGGGGGATGAAAGGTGACTTGATGTTGGGATCAATCCCATAATAAGTGATTCCTACGTATCCTCAGGAGAGGGAGCATAACCCACATAGTTTTTATTGTGTGGGGCTTATGCGTAGAAGCTGCCCATTTGAGAGACCATGGTTCGGTGGACCCTCTTGGATGGGCACCCTTTTGAAATCGGGCCTTCTGGTAGCCATCCTATATATATTGGTTTGACTAGGAATTAGATTTATTGTAGTTCAGAACGTCTTGGGATTACACACTGGAGATGCCCATTTGATTGGTTATGGTTGGGTGGACCCACTTGGATGGGCACCCTTTTGAGCTCGAGCCTTCTGGTAGGTGTTTTACATATCCTGGTTTGACCAGGAATCAAAGTTCTCATAGTTTAGAATCTTGTGGATTTTTTAATCATCACAAACCTATAAGCCCATGTGATTCATGATCAGTGTGAGAAACAAGAAGATTTGAAAGATTCAATAAGGCACATTCTTCCTCCCCTGTTGGTTGGGGAGGGAGAGCCCACGACAGAAGAGGTCGGGGAGACCGTGGGTGAGGGGGCGGTGCAATGAAACCTTCATTGTGGAATAACATTGAAGGTCACATGACCCTACCTCAAAAGATTGGGGACTTACCTCAGTGGGAGAGCCTCGTAGCACATTCTAGGAAGGGGAGAAGTTTTGTCCATGTCAAAGGGGGGATAGAACGTAACCCCTTAGACTAATCACTATTCTTCATTGAATGTAAAAATGAGTGATCACCCTTAGTCCTGAGAATGGGTAGGTTCAAGTTGGCATCTTATGGTTGGACTCCGGGTTACCGTGGGAATGTAGACCCACATGAATTCCTGAAGCCCACACTATTGTGGGGAGAGCCTTTGGGAATCCGATTACCATGGGTATGTATACTCAATGGGGCACACTGATCCACTCGATGGTATGATCATACGGGCCCAATGGATTTGGAGGAGGCCTTGGACTAATGCTGGAGGACTGGTTAGTGGAGGGGTCATGGAGGACTAGATGGTAGTGGATGGGTGAGGTTGGAACCAGTGGAAAAAATACCCAAAAACACCCCATTCCGTGTACTGATTTCTTATGCAGAATGGGGGAGGCTCTGCATACCATACTGGTATGTGGGTAGAGGGGTCATCTGTGTACTTCTGCGGTATGAGGTCGTGGGTATAGGCATCCATTTACCACAGTGGTGCATGGCCCATAACCTTGCTTAGGGTTCCATCTGTGCACTAATGCAGAACGCGGCACCGGGTTTAGTCTGTGTAGCGGTATGCTATGCGGAGCACCATATTGAAGGAGGGTATATGGGATCATCGTTTGTGGGGAGTTCATCCACGAGAAGAGTTTGGTTCTCGGTTCTCTAGTTAAGTTCATAGTTCTATTATTATTATTTAATTCCCCCTTTTATGGTTTACAACCAACTGTACCTACGTAGGGAGTGGTTCGCAGTGTGGGATTTGCCGATGAAACAAGACATAATCTAGAGTGAAACCTCTGAGTCTCCCTAAATATTTCACCATCCGTCCTTCTCTATATATGTCTCCCTCTATGTGTCTCCCTTTGTGTGTCTCTTAATTATAATGTACTCCTTTTATAGAGCATTAGAGCAATCATATCTATTGGGAATGCTGCACCATTTTCAGAGGCCCATTGAAGAAATATCATGACCCGTAGAAGACTTAGTCAACTAGGGTTTATGGAGGCTTCAGTTCAAGATAATGGTTCATGGAACCCTACTGGTTCAATTTTTCCGTGAACTAATGTGTTCATGGCATGGTACGCGGATGGTCCTCATGTGTATGAATCTTTCGGTGACTCGGTTTGCAGTTCGCCTTGCTCACTAGCCATCGCTATGTGGGCCAGTGGTTTGTGGATCATTCCATATACCTGGAAGCTTGCGATTTGGCTGCTCCATGTACCTTTCCCAGTGATGGTACGTGGGCCACTTAAAAATCCTTAAAAACTTCAATTCCTTCATGTTTCTTCTAAATATTTCAACTCAGTTTGATTCCATTCATCTTGATATACTTTTATAAGTTCTTGCTTCCTTCTGTAAAGAATTTGTGGGGGTATTTTATCCCCTGATGGAAGTTTCAAGACCCTACAAATTCCCCCATCAGAATGGTGTCAATTCAGAACAAAAAGGGGACTATTAAGATATAGAAGCAGTCCTGAACTGAAATGGGTTGCTGTAAAATAGATGGACCTAGTAGGAGGGGACAACACCTATTTATAGGGGCCCATTTCATTTGTCTTTTACAATTTCTCATAGATAAAATTTCTCTCTATTTCCCTGGATTTCTCTGATCTTGCGTACTATGATCCTTTGCAAAAATCCCATTTGCGAATAGCTTCATACATTTCGCGAACCGATCTCCTCGCCATTTGTATATCCAAGTACCATGTTTGAGATTTTGTGAATAGTTTTATGGAATTTTAAGACTTAAAACCTAGATTCCATGTAGGAGGATGCTATGTAGCAGGCTTGTCCACATTCCAAATTTGAACCAACAAACCATACTTTTGATAATTAATAATATGAAATTAAACTTTAATCCAAAATTTCTGAATCATGAACCTAATCAAGTCCTAGGTTCATGGTATCCATCTTTCGCGAACCTTACTTTTTTTCCAACCAACAATCCATTGGATAACGCCTCATGGTTGTTCATGAACCATGGTTGTATGCGGTGGAATGAGCCCATGTACCATGGCTGTAAGTAGGGTTACTTCTGCATATCATTCAGTACATGGGATGTGGCTACCGCGTACCGTTTCTGGAATCCATATGCAGAGCATTTTATGTGGACATATTTTGAATCTTTTATCCGTTATTCAATAGACTTTATACAAAAAAAAATTATTTATTAGACTAGCTTTCCATCGGCTTCTGGATATTCCTATGTAGGCTACAATGGTTGATTCACAGGATGTTGTAAAATTGATGAAGACAAGGGAAACCATGGAGTGGAATAGTAATGATCATCGTCGAGCCCATATCATTCCTCATGATAGATTATTGATGGAATTCTTAATTCCAGAGCTCTTAGATTATCCGTTATCCGTATAGGTTACACTTTATGGATTTGGTCTTCCCGCCGATGTGACTCTGTCATTGCCTGACCCTGACATCCCTTTCATCCTCTTAGAGGAACCACAAGGTCATGATCGTGCCAACATTTCCCCAACAGGATAAGTCATCATCCCTCTGATTCACGAGAACATATTTATACTATGAGGCTCAACATAGAATCAGGGAAACCATGAGTGATGTGATGGAATCCTGAGATTAGATGCTCAATAATACCCATCCATTATCAGCATCTCCCAAGAAAATCCTAGTCGTAGGTGGAGCGCCAAGTGGGATTTGCAGGCCAGAGGATGTTTCTTTGATGAGTGGGCCTAGGCGTTCTAGGTGCATCAAACCTATTTGGAGTCCTCTAACTAGTTAGAGGCAGTGGTCTTGTATCAAGCGACCTAGGTTTCTCAGTTTACAGTCTTCTCCCCATGTGGAATCCTTCCGTAATTGTTGAGCCACTGGTGTTGAAGCACGAACACCTTCCACTTATTGCATGGGTATGTGGGGATAAGCCTACGAGATATCCACCAACTTGGGGGGACTCCCTATCCTTGGATAAATGTAGGACGAGTTTCTCCCGGTAGTTGTTTCATGGAATGATACCGATCGCGTGTCCCCTTTGACAAGGATCTTACTGGTCATGGAAGCAGGATCACTGGATCATCCCCTCAAGGCTTGTTCAATCATCCCATTTGAAGCATGGATAAGGTTATTCCTGTAGATGAATGACACCAATGCAAGGGCTCACCACAGTCGAAATCATCCTGTAACACCCCAATCTTGCACGGTACGCTTCTCGTTCAATAATGCAATAGCTTGCATTGTACGCAAGTTCGAGATTCTAACGCACCGCGACCAATCAAAGTAGCCATTATGAATAATAATACCCACTTTTTGAAATTATATAAATTTTATATTTCAAAATGGACTTCATTTTTAGATTCGGGATATCGAAATTAGCCTAAGATGAATTTTTGGTATTTTTCTGAGAACTTCCAATTTTCGATGAATAGTAAAAAAAACTTAAAAACAACTTTTTTAATCAAAATAATTTATAGTGATAAATTATATTATTGAGTGGTTTTAAAGTATAAATAGAATATAATTTTACCATTTTATCCAATGGTGGTAATTAGAATTAATTTCACATTGAAATTGGATATAAACAATTGTCAATCTTTTGATTGATATTGTTTCTTAAAAACATGCTATTTGTTTTGACAACAGGAATTAATTATAAAATTAATTAATTAAAATTCTATGTTAAGAATTTGGTAAAATGGAAATAATTTTTGAATTTATAATATCAAATATATATTTAGGGTGAATTTTATGTATTTTTCTGAAAAACTTCATTTTTTGATGAATAGTGAAACCACTAAGTGGTAGTTAAAAAACTGAATTTTTCGTTAAATGAAACTTTACCGCTTCTGTGAATTTAATTTCAAAAATCTGACATAGATGGTTGTCATTAGTAAGTAAAATGTGGTTCAATGGGATGAAAATAATTTTTTGGTGAATAGTAACTTTTGAGTTTTGTTAACCGTGATTAAGGGTAATTAGGGTAATTTAAGGTAAAAATGATATTATAAAAATATAAAAATATCTTGACACATGTCCAAACATTATTGGATGAGTCATGGCCTATGAAGAAAATCCATGGGTCAATTTTTGGGACCCAATGGATCCACTTGGGTAAGATAATGACATTAATACCTTTTATTTAAAGTAAAAATAAAAATGTCACAAACATGTATTATTTTACTAAAACAATTTTTACAAGGGGTTATAAAAGTTATCTTTTCGACTATAAAAATTAATTGTAAAGATAAAAATATTTCCTACATTATGGTAATTTTTTTATAATTTTTATACATTAAATAAATAAATTTATTTATCACACCATGATGATGCAACAGTTACCTCATTAATGAACGATTTAAATAAAACAAAAAGATAAGGTAAAATCTAAAAATTACACTTGTAAAAAACCTATTGGATGTGTGGATTTAGAACCCTTATAACCTTATCTTCAATATATATCATTGTGGTACCTTTATAATCCAAAAACCATTTTATAATAAAATAATATTTTCAATCTTTCCAAAAGAGCCCCTCCTCTCCTCTTATAAAAGGCCCCACCTCTACCACCTTATTCACACCTTCAAATCCATTTGGCTCGTCCAAAATCTACCCAAATACCCTCTAAACTTTCCTCCCTTCATCCTAGAAGCCTTAACTTAGGCAGAAGGCACTTCACGAGTCCTTTTGGTTCAAACCAAAGGAAGTTACCCAAACTAAAGGTAACGATTTCTCTTATCTTTTCTTTTATTTTACTTCTACAACCCCTAAACTCTTTTTATTCTTTTATTTTGTAACAAAAAAATTATACTCAATATACTTGGATGTTTTTATGAGCGAACTACACTTACACACACCTCCATCTAATGGTTAAAGAACATATTGTTCCTTTGGGTGGAGAATTACTGCCTCATGAAACGATGATTGTTCAATATTATATTAACACCTCTAATGGTGGACATTAAGATGTCACTATATTTATATAGGATATATATTATGGTTATGTTTTCCTTATGCTTATGTATTTTTCATTTATGGCATACCTTTATGATTTACATTATGGGTAAACATGATAATTTCATTTTAGGAAGTGCGGACTACCGCCCCCTCAAAGTGATTTGAATCATTAATGCCATATGTGGGACATATAAAGAATGGAGTTAATGATATTACATATGATATTATACTGTAATTATAATATAACTTTATACCTTTATGATTTCATTCCATTAAATATGAAATAGAAATGAATGTAGCGTTCATGCATACGTACGGCTTACCGTCTCCATGAACGATGCATTTTATTTCTTACCTCTAAATGTTATGTAATATTATAAATGCATGTATATACTGGATATATATGATATATATGATATATAAATCATGAATATAATTCTGTTGATAATGGATATTTTACCACATAAACAACTTGTAATTATAAGAATTTTATTTTTGACTCATGTAACAAGGATCGGCAAAACGACCGTTATTAAATTAAATGATTACATAATGTTCATAACATGGTAATAAGTGATATAAAAGGAATAATGAACTTGAAAAAGGTTCTTAAGTAAATAGAAATTAACTATAGTTTATTATTCATGAGATCAAAGAACGATCAAGTCAAGTCAGACACAAGGTAAATGACTTCGTCTCAATCTTCTTTCATTGAGGCATATTTTGTTTTATACACAACTTTATTTTATACGGTGTATAAACCACTTTTGACTTTTACTTTTTCTCAAAAGGAATATTTTTCTACGAGGAATTTTACTAAACTACAAAAGGAATGTTTTTTCTTACGTATGCGATGACAACGGCTTCTCCACCGCTGTGACCATTATTTGAGTTTTAGCTTCCTCTACAAGCCATATCTTTTTTTAAATGAAAAATAAACACCATGTTTTACTTTTATTTTACTTTGGAATTGAAAATGGTTTTTATAATGTTTTGATTATATCAATGTGTTGTATTGATATCTTGTGATTGAAATGTGGAAATTTTATGTTTCCTTTATGCATGTTTTATGTGATACGATTATGTTATGGTTCTTGAGAATTATTTTTGATATGTTTAAACCTTTTCATATAAGGAATGAATTAGACTTAGTAAGTGATGGTTGGAGACCGATATAGATCCTCGATGCATCGGTAGGTCTCATGAGACAAACTTGTGTCTTGGCACAAGGCCTTGAAAAAATCTTTTTTGTAGTCTTGGTACAAGGCCTTGACTATGTGGTTATGATAGTTTGACATTATGAATTCCATCATTATGAAAGTGGTTATTGATATTGCATGT